>CP116449.1:55571682-58421682 GCA_028216015.1 Quercus dentata | reverse complement strand
GGAACTACTTTATGGCTTACATAAAACATATTACTTATTACTCTATTTAAAATTGACTCTATTCCAAATCGCGCGAGCGATCATTAGCCATTACTAAACTAAAGGGCATCCCAGTATTTCTATTTTTTATAGTTATTTAAGAGTCTCTTTTATTATAGTTTTATTTCTTAGTTTTACTAACAGAAAAAATATATTCTATACTCTATCCGTGTATCGGTTATTCCTACGAAATACCGGACGAAATAGAAAACGATCTTAGAAGGGATATAATGAAATTCTTTGATTGGTTCTTTCCGGAGGACCTTCTATTTTGACTGATGGGGACAACAAACAAAACAATTTAATTTTATTATAATAATATTATAACAAATCTAACTTATTATAACTAATACTAAATTAAATAAAATAATAAATAAATAGAGTGCTCCTATTCGAAACGCCTTGTGATCTTCAACCAATTCTGTGCCTCAATATAATTCCCGGGAGTAAGCGTTATAGCTTGTTTCCAATACTCAGCGGCTTGATCGAACCAAGCCTCCGCATTTCAGAATTTCCTGTCGAATGGCCTGTTCTCCCGGTCGGAATAGGCAGGGAAATTCCTTCCTTAGAACCGTACTTGAGAATTTCCTACCTCATACGGCTCAGAGTCAATTCTTTTGGTGTCCCTTTTTTTTTTAATACCGTATCTAATTGAATGAGATTTCTCATGGATCTATCTCATTTTTTTCGAGTTAACCAAAAGAGGTTAAGTGGATGAGTTTCAAACTTTAATTTTGATTAATAGTTGAATCCGTTTTAGTTTTATCTTTTCTCCCACCTTCAGAAGAATAAAACATAGGTCTTTCCGCTATCATTAGAGTTTTTACGAAAGGTAACTATCTCGGTTTCATATATAAATTTATATAGATTATAGAATTTTTGAAAAAGTCTTTTCTTCCTTATCAAAGAAAAGACTTACTATCTTTGGGATCTGATTCTACACCGCTGCTCAATACCTTAGGGGATCGACTCTATTACATAAGTTGATTCCTAACTTTTATCTCCTATCGTTACATAAGTAAGCAGTTCTTATTGTATCGGACCAAAATCTCACTTAATTGATCTTTACGGTGCTTTTTCTGTCAATTAGACCCTTTCTTTATCCATAGACTAAAGGATCTAGGCATACCTATTACTTCCTAATTCGACTTCTACGAAGTTTCTTTCTTTTTCTTTGCTACAGGTGATAAAAATCGTTGTTTTGGACGATACCTATGATATGTAGAAAGCCTATTTTCGAGTATTTATTCGCGCATTTTTTTTCTCTTTCTTTCCTTTTTTTTTTCTTTCTATAGTGGAGATAGTCGCACGTAATGACAGATCACGGCCATATTATTAAAAGCTTGTGGTAAGAACGGGTTTCGTTCTAGCGCCCTAAAATAATATTCCAAAGCTTTCGTATGTTCTCCGTTCCTTGTATGGATAAGGCCTATGTTATAGAGTATATAACTTCTATCATAGGGATCAATTTCTAGTCGCATAGCTTCATAATAATTCTGTAAAGCTTTCGCATAATTTCCTTCGGATTGAGCTGACATCCGTTACGGTCGTCATTCGATTCAAAGAATCTCCGTTCCAGAACCGTACGTGAGATTTTCATCTCATACGGCTCCTCCTTTTTTGATTTTTATGTGCATAATGAGAAGAATATCTGGAATCAAAAAAGATTGAAATAGTTTCATTATGAACCGAAGGGGGCTAGTGTTTTTACAAGAAATTTCTAGCCAACCTTCCTGTAAAAGATCTTTTCTTAACATCAAGTACCTTATAAAAATGATAACTCTAACAATTTCTTTGTCCTTAACACCCCTCAATTTCCAGGAATTAGTCACTTCAACAGTCTTCGATGGTTATACGGGTATCAAAAATACGAACGAGATGGATGTTTGTTGTCCCAACCATTCTTCTTAGTCCCGATCCCGACAAAGAAAAGGTATAATTTCTAACAAAGTTTTCGTATTGTTGATTCCTAGGCGTAGTGCTTCTTCCCCTATGCTGCCTATCGGTACTCGTGGAGTAGGGTTGATTTAACCCATAGGATAGGTGCGTAACCTTTCATTGAATACTAGAATTGATAATTGAAGCATCCGAGGCTGCATTAATCGTGGATACACGACATAAGGAATTGTTTTATTTACAAACTTCACCTTTACAAAAAGCGTAGATTTATTTCAAATTTGTTTTCTTTCTATCCCGAATAATGTATCTTTCTCCGAAGACTGAAAGCAGTAAATAAAAAAATCAAATCGCACCATCTCTGTAATAGGTGAATGTCTCTTTTTCTCCTGAAGTTGTCGGAATTATTCGTAATAAGATATTGGCTACAATTGAAAAGGTCTTATCAATAAAATTTCCATTTATCCGAGATCTAGGCATAGGTAACAATCCATTCTATAATTTTTTTATTTTAACTACCTCTTGCGAGAAAATGATCCCACAAACAAAGGAATTAATTGTACAAAGACGAAATAACATAAAAAAGAATCATTAAAAAAAAGATATGACCTTCTATTCAAATTATTTGTTTTTTTGAAAGGAATCAATAGAAGAAAATATTTGAATCCGATTAGATTCGATTTAATTTAATCCAAATGTAGTTGTCTAAGAATGAAAGGAACTATTCCGATTTCATCGAAGTTGAAGAATCAAAGAATTTATCTTACCGATTAGGCTAATTATAGAAGGTTTAATTGATATGACCCAAAGGTTAAAAAGACTCGAATAATCATTCTATGATGAAAATAGAATAACCATCTGTTTTGTGTTGTGTGCATTACATAGTGGGTAGAAACTATACAATCAAATAGAAAAATTCTGGGATGATTCATGAATTTGAAATAGATCCATGGGAGTAAGGAGTTATTATTGAAAGATCTAAAACTGGAAATAAATCTTATAAATTTTATGAATATGGAATCATAGTCTAAAAAAGAAAATATAATCATGATCTAAAAGAAACGTATCCATTAGAAACATAGTATAAAAAAAATGGATCGATTGATTCGTTCTAATTCATTGATTAAATCTTCTGGTATAAATATTGTAATGTAATAAAGAATAAATATTGGAAAAAGACGTGACTTCTCAAAAATGAATAGATATATATATCTATTTTTTTAACAGTTTTCACAAAAAAATGTATCCCCCCCCCTTGCCCTTGAAGGAAGGCTTTTTCTTTGCTGAAACGTTTTCTATATTTTTATAGTTAGAATCGACGCTACGTACCTATTCAAAAATAGAATATGAAATGACTCACTATTCACCCGGTTTTGGGGCCATAATCATTATGTAGGAAAGATGGCCGAGTGGTTGAAGGCGTAGCATTGGAGCTGCTATGTAGGCTTTTGTTTACCGAGGGTTCGAATCCCTCTCTTTCCGTACCTTTCAACCAATTCACCGATCTTATTGACAGCAATGGATCAAAGCAAATAACAATGGATACCATTATTCCTTAGACCTTTCTTTGATTTTGATATAGATTCCTTATTCCTAATTTCTTTAGTACGGAAAAAACTGTAAAGAGTGGACAACAGGGAATGCAAATTTCCCTACCGATCCGTGATCCATGATCCTTGAATGGGAGAAAGATCCCCATATCAAATTCCTTACTTTTGTCGGTCTTTTTGCTTAGGCGAAAGAGGGAAAAGGTGTCCGAACCCTTGTTGTTTTATTTTAGTTAGGTTTAAGTCTGACGAGAATAATATTCTACAACTAGCAATTCATTTATTTTCAAACTGACCCATTTACTATCTATTATTTGATTGACTAATCCTTTATATTGGAATGGGTGAAAAGTCAAATGTTTTGGTAATTCCTCATCACGAGGGGATGAATCAAGACAATTTTGAATCAGAGCTCTAGATTTTTGTTCATCCCTCGCTGTAATAATATCTTGGGGTTTGCGGCGATAACTTGGTATATCTACTATACGACCATTAACTAAAATATGTCTATGGTTAACTAATTGGCGGGCTTGGGGAATAGTCGAGGCCATACCCAATCGAAAAAGGATGTTATCCAAACGCATTTCAAGTAATTGTAGTAAAACCCGACCCGTTGACCCTTTGGCTTTTCCGGCAATACGAACGTATTTAAGTAATTGTCGTTCTGTAAGACCATAATGAAAACGCAATTTTTGTTTTTCTTCTAAACGAATACGATATTGAGATTTTTTACTGGAACGTGATTGGTTTCTAAGATCGCTTCCGGCTTTAGGCCTTTTACTAGTTAGTCCCGGTAAAGCCCCCAGACGTCGTATTTTTTTGAAACGAGGCCCTCTGTAACGCGACATAAAGACTCCTTATTTTATTGAAATTTCATAAACTTAAATTAAAACTAAACTAAATGATAAATGAAGCGACATCCCCTAGAGTATTTACCACAAAGAATAATTAGATGAATTGGATAAATATCCGGACCGTATTGGATTTGTATATTTAAAAAAAAAAAATGAAAGGTTCTTTTCGTGATTTGTTATACAAGGATCTAGCTCCTCTAATTTTTTATTTAGAATTTGAAGTTCCTACGACATAGTAGATCGGTGACTCTTGGAAAAAGGGGTACGAAGCTTTTTCAATATTCTTTGATTTCACAATATCAATTATGTAAAAAAATCAAAAAAATAAAGAAAAGCCTGCTATCGGAATCGAACCGATGACCATCGCATTACAAATGCGATGCTCTAACCTCCGAGCTAAGCGGGCTCGCATAACAAAAATTGTACATACATAGGAATTTAGTAAACTACCGGGATCTTAGCTATTAATTGTTCATTCTTAGTTTTCATACCATAATTAATATGAATATAGAATAGAATTTCAAATAAATATTAAATAGTTGAATGAATATATTCTCGAACATAACGATTAATATTCGAAATGGAATCTAATTAGATTAGAATCTTATTCTACACATTATAATCTTACTTATTTATTCTAATTCTAGATAGATTCTAATTTGAAATAATTCTAATTCTAAATAGTTAGATCAATTAGAAATTAATAGAATAATATAATAAGAAATTTACATTAATAAATTTCTTTTTTTTTAGTCATTTTTAGTTACTAGCCTCTGACCACGCGCTCACGCACGTACTAAAAGACTTTCTATTTTTTAGATAAAAATTAATAATTTACATTTATTATAATTTAAGATTTCTACTTTTTCCAATTACCAAAAAAAAAAAAAAAACCAAACATGGGGTGAGTTTTGTAGATTAAAGGAGTTTTAAAACTAACAAAAAAGTAATTCTATTTTATAGGGAGTTAAAGAGTAGAAGTAGGAATTTAAATTAACATAAAAGTAGGAGCTTATTAAAAGAAAGAAGACATTTCAACGTAGAAATAAGTTTGTCAATTTACTATTTTAACCCATTTTTTAAGTTTTAGGTAGGGGCATTTTTTACTGTAAAAAAAACAATAACTAACTTTCTTTTGTCAATTTACTATTTTAATCCAATTTTTAAGTTGTTGGTTAATTAATTTAGGGGTATTTTTTATAGAAAAAAAAAAAAAAAAAAAAAACAAAAACTAACTTTCTGAATCCTCTTAATATATACTAGTCTCTGAGCACGCGCTCACGCACGTACTCAAAGACTCTTCTATTTTTTGGATAAAGATTAATAATTTGTATTTATTATAATTTAAGATTTCTACTTTTTCCAATTACAAAAAAAAAAAAAAAAAAAACCAAACATGGGGTGAGTTTTGTAGATTAAAGAAGTTTTAAAACTTACAAAAGAGTAATCCTATTTTATAGGGAGTTAAAGAGTAGAAGTAGGAATTTAAATTAACATAAAAGTAAGAGCTTATTAAAAGAAAGAAGGCATTTCAACGTAGAAATAAAAATTTATTATTTTTGTCAATTTACTATTTTAACACCATTTTTAAGTTTTAGGTAGGGGTATTTTTGACATTAAAAAAAAAGTAATAACTAATTTTCTGAATCCTCTTAATATATACAAATTAACCGGTTATTTATTTATTTATTTATTTATTTTATTTATAACGAAAGGCTTTTAAACTGTGCGTAGCATTGCCAAGCTATACAATGTATCGCTTTTTTAACAAAGGGCAAAACAGAGATTTCAACCTATACCAACTCATAAAGGGCCTATAGGAAGGAACCTCTGTGGTATTCCCAAATCGCTCTGATTATTCAGCCAAGGCCTCCTCAGTGCACCCATAAGGTAAACCCTAAATTATGATCTCAATCCTTGTCTTTTTACTTATTTCATTTGTTTATTCTACGTATCATTTCGTTTCTACTATCTCGTTGCTTAATTTTCTCGTAGATTAACTGAAATATATATATTTTTTTCTGTTGTGTTTTTTGTCTTCTGTTTGGTTGGTGAGAAAATGATTGAAAATAGTTTAAATCGAATTATTGGGTATCGGATTTAAGACTTAATGACTGAGAAATGAAAACCCATCTGGGCTTTATACGCAAATACACTTCTATGCTTGGATTTGAAATCTTTCCTGATTTTGCAACCGGTAAAAGTAAGTGGAAATTTTTTGGATTTGATTTTATTGTACCTATTTTTGCCTGAAAATTTGTGGGTTTTTTTTTATTTTTTTATATATTTTTTTCTATTTTAATAAAAAGATGCACAGTTTTGCTTGTATTTGTTTGGCTGAGTATTTTTCAAGAAGACCTGCGAGCTTGGTAGGTATTTCGAATTCAGCATTGTGAATTAGGAATTTTGGTTGATTATAAACGAATTTATTCATTGCCTAGCTATTTTGCTGCTTTGTCGGTTATTTGAATTTTCAATAACTAGTTTGTCCAGGTTCTGATAATGGGCTGCACTCAGACTGTGTATATTCCATAATCAAACAGTTTCGTTTAGGTTTTCTTAGAAAGATATAAAAGGAGGCTATATATTTTCTTGGAGCTGATAATTGGACAAGAAAAACTTTGAACTATAAACTGAACTTGGTATGACAGACCTATATGATGTACATAAAGGTTAGTGTGCTGAAATAGCTGAACGAAGTTTAAAATTTTTCCCAGAAAATGTGAAGAGTAGAAAATTTTCTTTCTTATAAACAAATATATTAGATTCCCCGGTTGAAATCTGCTCTTGATTATACAATTCAATGCCTGGGTATGATGCTTGTCAGGTTGTAATTAACATTGATTCTAGCAGCACCTTATAGTAGAGTGCAATGTCTAATTTGTCTGTGTTTCTTTCCAGGCTGCACTGAAACTGATGTCAATCTGCAATATATTATGCAGCAGAGACACTAGTTGATTGACCTGATATGAAATAGAAATGTAGTTTGTTTGCTTATTCACAAATAATCTTTTGCTGAGTAATTTTAATTGATTGGCTTGTTACTTGAACATTGTGCTTCTTAACAAGAAAATAAAAACTGGAAATTATATGTTTTCTACTTGCAGATTTTACAAGCTTCCAACAAATAAGCAAAATGGCTGGTTCCAGGGTTGCTCATGCCACCTTGAAAGGACCTAGTGTTGTCAAGGAGCTATGCATTGGGATGGCACTTGCTTTGGCTGCAGGTAGCCTCTGGAAAATGCACCACTGGAATGAGCAGAGGAAAGTGAGGCAATTTTATGACTTGTTGGAGAAGGGTGAGATCAGTGTTGTTGTCCAAGAAGAATAGATCTTTGTAATTTCTGTCCTGGTTCAATGGACACGTTTGGCAGTTTGTTGATCATTTTGTGCTCCCCTCTATTTGGCTCTTGAACCTAAGATGAGCTTAGTTTGGATTTTAAGTGAATAAATGTACTGAATTTGCTTTAGATATAAAACACATGTAAGTTTCATGATATTTGCATGTGGTTGGTCTTATGATTTTGCTTAAGTGAAAGATGTAATTGTCCGCTGTTATGCTGCATGTCATGGGTGTTCTGCCCATAATATCTTTTAAGCTCGAAAATAATCCAATGAAATGAAGCTCTCACAAATGAGCAAAACTTCAAGTTGTATGCACTGTCCTTTGTTTGATTCTATATATCAGGGTGACTTATTTGCGTGCAGTCGTCAGATGCAGAGCAATTTGTTTCAGTCTTACGGCTACGGGCAAGTTGTACAATTGCATTGAGAAGTATCAAGTATGTGTCTGTTTTGACTCTGAAAATGAATGCAACATTGCTAGTTTGCTATTAATTTAAGTGGAGTAATGCGGATGTGATGAACTTGGCCCTTACACAAGGATCATTTGCAAATTTGCAAAAGGGGCTGGATAAAGCTATTTTTGCTCTGAGATAATTCAGGAATTTGTTGGCGTCATTCTATAGGCAACATGCCTGCTTAAAAGCGAATAGGGATAATTTCATTAATAATGCGGAGGACAACGGTGACAAAAATGAAGGTGGAAGTCTCATGATACATTAAATATAAAATAATATTCCAAATATTACAGGCAATCTAAGAATTTCATGACTTTGGTCTTAATTACATTCTATAAAATGTAAAATTACATGAATAAGAAATTAATTTAAGAACCCTTGATCTAAGTTCGGAGGACAATGAGGTGATGGGGAGGATAATGAGGTGATGGGTGTTGGTGTCAAGGTTAACACGCTAGGCAATTCCAGCTACAACATTTAAGGCACTTATAGCTATAAGTTTAACTACAAGATGGGAAAGTGTTAAATATCCACTTTGTCAAATAAATTGGTCTTCTAAACTGTGATTTCCATTCCTTAAACAAATACTATACCATACAGTATACGCAAACAAGAGCGTGTCAATATTGAAAAGATGGAGATGACGAACATAACATATGAACATCGTAAAGTTGTGATTTACAACTATGTATATGTTGGCTTTAATTCCGTGTCAAATTTGATTGTAATTCTGTTCAATCATTTCTTTGTATTTTTGTGGGATTTTATGTAAGAGCTATGTGTGAGAGTTTAGTGAATAATCTATGAAGAAGTGTTTTTCACGACTTGAATAAAAATAGAAAAACAAAGAGATGTTAACGTCGTCAGTTGAATTATTTTAATAGACACGTGGCTAAATTTTGAAAGGTATACCTAAGGAACTGCATCTAAGGTATTGTATCTAAGTTTTGTCTAAAATAAAAATAAAAAACATACCGGGCCTTTATGCATGTTTAGTTTCATATAACCTTTTTATAAATAATTTACAAAATTAAATATTTAAGAACCTCAAAAAAGAATGATGAAATAAATAAATGAAAAAAAAAAGGAATAATCAAAAACTTGTGGCATAAATATGAGATCCACATAAATATAAATATAAATAAATATATATATATATATATATATATATATATATATATATATATGTGGGGCCCAATGAGCCGAGGAAGGGTATAGCCGAGGATGGGTAATAAAAATCCAAGCAGTCTTGAGACACAGCGGAGAATGATTCTGTCCTCGGCATATCCGAGGTCCCCCGGGAAGAAAGGGCAAAAACGGTATAGGAACAGTGTGGGAAAAGATCTAAAAATATCTATGTCAATAGAGAAGGAGACGCTGGATAGTATAACGACCAAGGACAAAGGGAAAGCTGTCATTCTCGCCATTCAATACTGCACTGACTTTTGTGAGTCATACTCTTCGGCTTTTACAACCACCCCCAACCACTCTAGGTATAGGGTGACGGGGATAGGTCATAAATCCTAGGAAATTGAGCTTATACGTGGACGCAGGTGAGAGGATAAATGCCAGTATAAAAGGATAAGAGAGGCAGTGTGAGAGGGGGGGGCAACTCGTCCTCCCAGCCATGGTGTCCTAGAAATAAGGAGAATAAGAAGAGCATAGAGCTCCCCGGACTCCTTGGACGAGATTCATTGATCAGAGCCAACCCGAACTACCATCCGGTGACCAAGACCTAGTTTTTCAAACCCACGCTCTACAAATGATATTGTTTGGGCCCTCCTTACGCACGAGCCCAATATTATCTTGGGGTAAATTCTGAATTGTGTCCTTACAATATATATAAAGAGTAGCATCTAGACCTTAAGTAATCCACTCTCTTGAAGCTTCAATGGAATAGATATAATCATGTAATGGCATTCATGTGGCCTTTGCACTCGAGATAACATGTTGAAGGGTAAAGTTTTAAGATATTGAAACTTCATAGCTTGGGCTTCAAAGATTCAAGATAATCTATAACTTAAAAATGATTTTAATTAAAGTGAATATCAAGAGCCTTGTAGTTGAATTGGCACATTTCCATGCACAAAGTGCTTGGGATCTAAGGGCAAAGGGTTCGATTTGCGAGATTATAACTATCTCAAACAAAAAAGATTTTAATAAAGTGAATACCATAACATGATTAGAGGCAGAACATATAAAAAAAAAATGAAAAGGAAGCCACCAAAATTGCTAATGCGTTTTCAAAAAATAGGATTTTTTTCAAGTGGAACGTATCAAATTTTCAATTTCTTTTGCTAATTTGGCTAACTCTAATGTATCAAATATATACGGAAACAATACTCATGGTTTTAGTTGAAATAGAATTTTAATCTCAAGCAAACTATCTCCATAAGAATGTCATTAAAATTAAATCAATTCTAAACTCAAACTCAAACTTTTAATCCAAGAAAAGAAAAAGAAAAAACTCAAATTTTGTAAAACTTGAACTTTTTCATGTGTGTCTATTGAAGATTTGAAAAGTAGATAAATTAAAACTTTAAATTGTTGATAATTGTGTATTAGAAAAGTTGTAGATAATTCATAAAGTGAAGAGAAAAAAGAAAAAAGAAAAAAGAAAGAGAAGTTGATATCCATAATTAAGCATTTGTGTCTATCCAAAAAAATTATAAAGCTATAGAGGAAAAGTTGATAAGAACAAAAAATTGTAGATAATTCATAAAAGTTTTGTTTCTATCTAAAAATGGTTGCATTTTGTTGCAATCATTTGACACAACAACAACTTCTAAAGCCAACTTTAAAATTGTTGCAATTTAGTGCAATTATTTGGCACAACTACAATTTCTAAGCCTAACTTTTATGATATGACTAGTATTATACCCGTGCGTTGCATGGTTTTAATTATAAAATTTTAGTATAATTTTATTGAAAAATAATAAATTAATAATCACTTGAATATAGATTATATAAATTGCATATAAATTATTTTTCTTAAAAGTATCAAGCAATCACACAACATATTTATATGAAAAAATTCATAAATTTAATAATTAAAACCCTATGGAAACTTAACCAAAGCTATTTCATTTGCCAAAAAATAAACATAATTCTCTTCTAATCAATATAAGAATACATTAAAAGAACCGTATATATTGAAAATTTTCAATTGAGAAGATGTTAGATTTCTAATCAATTTAGGAATTATAAGAGAAATAGAATTATTAGGAAAAATATATGTATTAAAAAAATTATAACAATTAACGTTTAAAAAAAAAATGTAAAACTCGTCACTTAGGATGCATATTTATCCAAAAACTTGGAAGTTAGGACTTGGGAGAGTTCTATTAGACATAGAATTTCAAATTATATTGAAGTTAAATTATAAGAGAAATTATTAGATGGTTTGGAATTAAAGAAACACCTATCCTATGTGAAATTCTAATCAATTATATATATATATATATATATATATATATATATATATATATATATTGTTAAAATATGTTTCTATCCCAAAAAAAAAATATATATATATATATATATAGCGTATATTTTTTTTCTAAAATTATTTTTTTATCTATAATTTTAAATTTTAAATAAAATATTAATGGTTACACGATCCTAATCTAAGTAAATTAGTTATTTTATCCATGTTTCTAAGGATTTTTTTTTTTTTTTTTTTTACGTGTCTTATCATTTTAAATCTAAAAAAAAAATATGAATTAAACCTTTTTTTTTTAGTGTAGTATTTAAAAACTGAGAAGAATTAGATTACACTATGTCTATGTCACTACAATTTAAGACGAATTAGACCTCTTTATTTTTAGTGTAGCATACGTCGCTGCAATTTAAGATGCATTCTCTTTTTTTTTTCTTTTTTTTTTTTATATATATAATACACTATACTTAAAAAAATAAGGATTACATGGATAAGATGAAGAATTTGGATTGTAATCAAATAAATATTTTTATCAATTTAGAAATTATAGGAGAAGAAAAATTTTATATACATACATATATATATATATATATATATATATATATGTGGGGCCAGAGAATTCGTGGCCCAGGCCCACTCTACATTAGGACCCAAGGCCTAAGCCAAGGAGAGTTATTGCCGAGGACGTATAATGAAAGCCCAAAAAAGGCCCAAGGATATGGTCGAGGACGATCTTATGCTCAACACCTCACAAAACGCCCGAAGAAAAGGACAAACTCGATGACAGGGGGCGGGACAAGGAGAAAGCTGCCAACATCGTGGGTACAGAATCCCGCATTTGATGGCCCATACTTCACACCATGCTATTTAACTTTTCCAACCACCCCAACCACTCTAAGTATGGATCGAGGACAGGACAGTCCACACTTGAGAAAGTGAAACTTACACGTAGACACTAAAAGGGAAGTGAACACTAGTATAAAAGAGAGAGGAGAGAGCCAAAGGGGGGGGGGATAAAAAATCCTACGAAAGGGAGAAGGGGAAGGATACTATGCTCCTCGGACGTAATCCAAGGACCTAAATCCTACAACCCATACCAATGGAATGCTTAACTAGTCAAGCCAAGTCCACCCATATAAGAGCTTCCATAAAAACCATAACTAAACCGTTGACCGGTGACCAAGGTCCCGCCTTTCAAACCCACTCTCTACAAATTACATTGTTAGGGCCCTTTACATACGAGCCCAATGTCATTCTTGGATCGTTAAATAATCGTGTCCCTACAATTCGTGCCGTCTGTGGGGAGGCTTGCGCGTTGGCACAGGTGGCGGTGGAGTCAAGCCTCTGTCAAGCAAGGGCCGGTGAAAGCTCCTTCATTTCAGAAGACGTTGTTGTTGTTCCGACATAAATTTCCACTAGGGGCTACGCCTCGCAGTATTAATGGCACGGGTAGCTCTAGGGGCTTCCAACATCAAGCTAGTGCCCCCCACCTTGGCCGAGGGGCTCGACTTTTGGACAGAACCAAGGCCTTGTATGGTCCTCGGACTCAAGCCTATGGGGAAACCAACTACATAACAGAAAAAGTACAAGTTTTGGACAGAACCAAGGCCTTGTATGGTCCTCGGACTCAAGCCTATGGGGAAACCAACTACTTAACAGAAAAAGTACAAGTTTTGGATAGAACCAAGGCCTTGTATGGTCCTTGGACTCAAACCTATGGGGAAACCAACTACTGAACAGAAAAAGTACAAGTTTGGACAGAACCAAGGCCTTGTATGGTCCTCGGACTCAAGCCTATGGGGAAACCAACTACTCAATAGAAAAAGTACAAGTTTTGGACAGAACCAAGGCCTTGTATGGTCCTCGGACTCAAGCCTATAGGGAAACCAACTACTTAAGAGAAAAAGTACAAGTTTTGGATAGAACCAAGGCCTTGTATGGTCCTCGGACTCAAGCCTATGGGGAAACCAACTACTTAACAGAAAAAGTACAAGTTTTGGACAGAATCAAGGCCTTGTATGGTCCTCGGACTCAAGCCTATGGGGAAACCAACTACTTAATGAGAAAAAGTACAAGTTTTGGACACAACCTGGACGTTATATGGCCCTTAGACTCTACCCCGAAGAGGAGTTACCCATTAATAGTTGGGTTAATCCCTAGACTGAATGGAATCCCCAGTCTACCCTCGAATCCTCAATACCAGGGGAACTGATGCGATTGTGATAGGGCCAGGTGTTATCAAAAACACGGCCAAAGTCCCTCAACGCTCGGCAACTCTCTCAGATGGTTTATTTTGAGTTTATCATTCTCTGATGTTGTTGCCTCACATGCATTACTGAGCACTCAATTTGTTATCTCGGTTAGTCTCATAAGTTTAATCTACTGTGAGTTAGCATTATTATACTTGATAATGTCGATAAGTTCAAATTAGTAGCTTTCTGTTTCAAGGTTTCTGCTCTAAGTATCATTAAAGGAAAATACACATGTAATACCCCATTCACAAAGTAATTCTTTGCAGAAAAAAGAAAAGTATTTAGAAGGAAACAGGTCCATCTCTTATTAAGACAAAGAAATAATACAACGTACAATGAAAGAGCTTGAATAAGCTCATATTGAAAACTAACTACATAAGCAAAAAGAAAAGATACAAGGAAATGAGGAAAAAACAGAAGAAGAGGCGCAGAAAAGAGAGATGTAGCAGTTCGAACGTTGTCTACGGAAACCATTCCTCAATACTTTTACATGCCCATAACTCAGGCAGCAAAAGAACCTAACATGGAGCTAGCACCTTTGAAGAAAAGGTTCAGGGAGCGGGGTGTTCGCCGGTGGCCACACGGGAAGTTGATGAGCCTCCATGTTAGCCACGCTTGCGATAGAGCAGATGGCGCCGATGGCGGAAAACCTTACTTCTGACGCACCAAGAATCTGATGCGACCAAGATTTGCTTCGGATTTTGACTGAAAGAGGTAGAGATATCATCCCCACCTTGTCAAAACGGCAGATTATCTTGAGTCTGTGTCTCCCCTATCCAGACCGCACCACCTTGAGTCTCGGAAGGATCCGGTGCCTCTGTGGCGGGTGTGGTCCCTTGACCCCCACCTGTGCCTCAAACATATTGCACTAAGGGTGGATTGCACTGGATATGGAAAGCGTGATTATGGCTGAAGGATTATGAATTTGAAGGAGCCGAAGGGTTTATATGTAAGGGGAATAACCTCCTATCCTACTTATATAAATGGCAAGTTGGTGGCATTTAATTTATGCAGGTTTCCAAGGAATGCTACGGACAAGACGGTTTTGGCTTGATTTCCAACACCATCCGCAACCATAAGATTTGAAGATCCTCGTGAAGGCGCGCCTTGAGCATCGAAACGTCAAGGATACCGCGTGAGTAAATCTAAAGGGATGCCTCTTAATTCGGCACATCTCCCATGCAAATGGAAAAACACCAACATCAATAAAGTACAGAATTTGAGCAAGCCATGATGTAGGCCCAACATCACCAAAACCTTTCTCCCTAACTAAAAAGTCGGACAGCAGGATTTTGAGGGGCTATTGTGGGGCCGGAGAATTCGTGGCCAGTGCTCACTCTACATTAGGGCCCAAGGCCTAAGCCGAGGAGAGTTATTGCCGAGGACGTATAATGAAAGCCCAAAAAAGGCCCAAGGATATGGCCGAGGACGATCTTATGCTCAAGACCTCACAAAACGCCTGAAGAAAAGGACAAACTCGGTACAAGGGCGGGACAAGGGAGAAAGCTGCCAACATTGTGGTACGTAATCCCGCATCCGACAGGCCCATACTTCACACCATGCTATTTAACTTTTCCAACCACCCCCAACCACTCTAGGTATGGATCGATAGGACAGGTCTGCACCCCAGAAAGTGAAACTTACACGTAGACACTAAAAGGGAAGTGAACACTAGTATAAAAGAGAGAGGAGAGAGCCAAAGGGGGGGGGGATAAAAAATCCTACGAAAGGGAGAAAGGGAAGGATACTATGCTCCCCGGACGTAATTCGAGGACCTAAATCCTACAACCCATACCAATGGAATACTTAACTAGTCAAGCCAAGCCGTTGACCAATGACTAAGGTCCCGCCTTTCAAGCCCACTCTCTACAAATTACATTGTTAGGGCCCTTTACATACGAGCCCAATGTCATTCTTGGGTCGTTAAATAATCGTGTCCCTACAATATATATATATATATATATATATATATATATATATATATTTTAAATCTAAAAATTTTAAAAAAAAATTATACAATATGATGAAGCCACTTGGCGCACTACGATTTCTAATTCCAACTTTTATTATATAGTATAATATATGATATGATATTCATATGAGATCTGTCTTAATAAGTGAGATTTGAATAAATTATATCTACAAAAATTTTATACTTTAAAAATTATACCTAGTAAAATAAATTAATCAATAAATTAAATAAACCAAATTTTAAACCTTGTCAAGAACACAATTAATCCTCGAAGCTGAATCATTACATCCCACTGCTTTTGGAGTTTGGACTTGCTGGCATGATAGTCCAGTAACTCCAGTAAAAAGTGAAAAAAAAAAATATATATATATATATATATATATATATATATATATATGTATGTATGTATGTATATGGGCTTAGCGTGCCAGCCGAACCGGCCATCAAGGCCCAATCCAATGGAGAAAAAGGAAAGTCTAGGATCAGCCCATTGATTCATAGAGCTGGTCAAATCATCTCTTAATATAGCTTATTTTTTAACTTAAAATGTCCTTTTCATCTTTTTTGTTTGATAGATTAATTTGAACTCGTATTCTCATATTAATAAATCACTAGTTAAGGTATAGCTTGGGTCCCTTCTAACTTTAACTATCTCAAATAAAAAGATTTTAATTAAAGTGAATACCATAACATGATCAGAGGCAGAACATATATAAAAAAATGATAGGGAAGCCACCAAAATTGCTAATGCATTTTTGGAAAGAAAGATTTTTTTGAAGTGGAACGTATCAATTTTTCAATTTCTTTTGCTAATTTGGCTAACTCTAATGTAGCAAATATATATGGAAACAATACTCATAGTTTTAGTTGAAATAGAATTTTAATCTCAAGCAAACTATCTCCATAAGGGGTTGTTCGGTAAGAGTATTAATTTAAATATAGTTTTTTATTTTGCAATCCATAAAATGGTAGGTCCCACACTTGAATTTGATTGTTTAGCTAATAGTTTCTAAATACAGTTTTCAAAAAACTATATCCTATTTTCTTGATTTAAAACAAGATTTTGAAAACAGCTAAAGGGTATTTTCATGATACAGAAAATGTTTTTAATAACATAGTTGTAAATAAATTGAAAACAGTGGACCCCACATATTTGTCCAAACTCTTTTATCTCTTAAATTAAGAATTTTATCTTTATCACAAAAAAAATTCTCACACTTCAAATTTGAAGCTTATCATTAAAAATAAAAAATAAAAAACATGATGAGCTCTATTCCCTTATCATTATCCATCAAAAAAAAAAAAAAGTAATCTACAAATTCTATATGTTACTTTTTGTAAATATATTTTTTTTAAATCTCAAAAAATGATATAGTCTCCCAAACAATTATTTTTGTTTTTAGTATTGAGAAAATTATTCTTAAAAGTGGGAGCTAAACACGTAAAATATAAAAATTATTATCTGAAAACTAGTTTCAAGTTCAATTTTTTGAAAATTGTTTTTATACTATTTTGAAAACAAAAACAAAAATCCTCCTATCAATTGGGCCCTAAGAGGATCATTAAAAATTAAATCAATTCTAAAATCAAACTCAAACACTTAATCCAAAAAAAAAAAAACTCAAATTTTGTAAAACTTGAACTTTTTCATGTATATCTATTGATAATTTGAAAAGTAGATAAATTATCACTTTAAATTGTTGATAATTGTGTATTAAAAAAGTTGTAGATAATTCATAAAGTGAAGAGAAAAAATAAAAAAGAAAGAGAAGTTGATATCCACAATTAAGCATTTGTGTCTATCCAAAAAAATTATAAAGCTATAGAGGAAAAGTTGATAAGAACAAAAAATTGTAGATAATTGATAAAAGTTTTATTTCTATCTAAAAATTGTTGCATTTTGGTACAGCCATTTGGTACAACCATAGTTTCTAAACCCAACTTTAAAATTGTTGCAATTTAGTGCAATCATTTGGCACAACTACAATTTCTAAGCCCACCTTTTATGATTTGATGTTCATATGTGATCTGTTTTAATAAGTAAGATTTGAATAAATTATATCTACAAAAAATTTATACTTTAAAAATTATACCTAGTAAAATAAATTAATCAATAAATTAAATAAACCAAATTTTAAACCTTGTCAAGAACACACTTAGTGCCCGAATCCCACTGCTTTTAGAGTTTGGACTTGCTGGCATCATAGTCCAGTTACAAATGAAAAAAAAAAAAAGAAGATATATTATATATGTGTGTGTGTGTGTGTGTGTGTGTTGGGGGGGGGGGGGGGTGGTTGGCGCGCCTGTCGAACCGGCCATCAAGGCCAAGTCATATGGAGAAAAGGGAAAATCTAGGATCAGCACATTGATTCATTGACCTAGTCAAATCATCTCTTAAGCTCTATATATCTTTATATATTAAGGGAATTCAGAAAGTTAGTTATACCTTTAGAAAATATCAAAAATACCTTTAAGCTAATTAGATAATCCTTATTCTTAAAAAATAAAAAATAGGGTTAAAATTGTAATTCAACAAAAACTAGCACACACTAAACTCAGTAATTTACTCTATTTTAAATCATAAATTTTAGTTTCTTAAAAATCCATTCATGTGTAACCTCACTGACAATAGATAAATTTAAATTGAAAAATTACATTAAACTCAAAATAAATAAATAGTCTCATCGCACGTGCAAAGCGCATGTGATGAGGCAAATATAGCTTATTTTTTAGCTTAAAATGCCCTTTTCATCTTTTTTGTTTGATAGATTAATTTGAACTCATTTTCTTATATTAATAAATCACACTAGTTAAGGTAAAGCTTAGTTCCCTTCTAACTTTAACAGATGCCACCAAATCATCCTGTAAAGAGTTCTTCATGTGGCATAAAGAGGGGGGGAAAAGGTATTCATCTAGGATAATCACAACATGTAAAAAAACAATTTTTAAAAAAAAAAACATTAAAGCACTGAAAATAAAATTCTCCCAAGAGTAGAATTAGCTTAATCATTGTAATATTTTTTATTTAGGTTTAATAATAATAATAATATACTTAGATTAATGTGAGGATTTTTTTTTGTTAGATGACATACAAATTTTAAGTGTGTAAAACATAGGGAGAAAATAATTGTGAGAGAGAGGTCTACTTTTTTTTTTTCTTTTTGAGAAAGAGAGAGAGGTCTACTTGGTAGAACAACATGTACAACATAATTTTTAGGACTAAGATATTTAGAGTTATTAATTATGATAACTTTACCTTAGAATTAAATCATATCCATCCACTTTCTCAAAAAAAAAAAAAAAAAAAAAAATCAAATCCATCCATTGAGAAATGAGTGGTGTGGTGGGCCTTTTTCGCATTGCGATCTGGGCGCCTCCCGCCACGTTATGGCCCAATGGTTTTGGGTAGGAGAGTCGGGACTAGCTTGACCGCAACACATCCCAAGCCAGCTTGTGCACAAGCTAGAGCCCATTTACTAAGACCTTGGACACGTGCCCTTGGCAGATGAAAATGTTACAAAAAATTTATGGCAAGCATGTGTAATATGACAATAATAAGGAGAATATGCTTACCGTCGGCCGGAAAAACGGAAAATACTAAATCATGATCTTAATAAAGGAAGAAGTAATGCAGCAATATAAATGCAACATGTTTGAAATTCAAAAACTTAGGTTGCAATAAACTTAGGTTGCAATAACTTGTTTCAATTCTCGTAACATGTTTGAAAGTTCAACTAGCTCAATTAGTGTGAAAACACTAGTGCTTGTTTAGACCACCAATTTTAAATTACGATTTAATTGATTTTACTCTAACTTATTTAAGTGTGGAACAAAAGTAAAGCAAGCGTAATAAACCAGAACACTACTCTAAGCCATAAGCAAGTACAAAAGCAATAAATGTAAATCATGCCATGTGGTGCTCTAATTTTGCATTTAGCAATTTTTTTACCTCTTTTTATTAAGTTCTTTTTACTATTACCCAAAATATTACATTAACTTATATTTACTGTTATCTCATTAATCTCTCGTTAATTGCCTAAACTTACACCACACCTTTCTCTCTTTTCCATTTCTTTTAGCATACCTACCATTTTAGTATTAAAAAAAAAAAAAAAAAAACCTAATATAATTAACTAGATAAGGCCCTAAGGAGAGATAGAGAGACAGAAAAATGTTATGGATTGTTACATGAAACAATGATTCACTATTACCAAAATAAAAGACCTGAGATTGACAAAGCATTTGGAAGAGAGAGAAAAAGAGGAATTTGAGGGGCCGCTACCATTGTCACACTAGCCTCCCATCACCATCAAATCGCTGAAACTCCTACGAGTAATTTCTTTTTGCTTCTTATGATGAATTCATTACTAACAAAGTTTTATAACAATTATGCTATAATATATGTATAACATTATTCAAAACTATCTTATATAAAACATTACAATATTATCCATGCATCGTACGGACAAATTATTAGTTATATCTAATTATAACTCATTATGTTAACAAGTTACTTATCAAAAATAGAATATAAAACTAAGAAGATAAAAAGTGATTCTTGGTTTTAGTTTACTCCTTTCTCATAGTACATGATATATTTTTCACTAACTCTTTTTAATCAAACATGTACTGATGTATATATACATGGCCTCCCAAATAAATTTTTTTGACTCTGCCCCTATGAAAGTACTAAAGTCTCATTTCATTTTTACAATCCCTAACCTTATGAAGATGGTTTTAATGTCAAAAAAAAAAAAAGAAAAGAAAAGAAAGATGGTGTTGAAAACCATACCATATTGGTCGTGAGGTAATAAATTAAATTCGTGGCTATGATGTGACAATTGATTCCACTAGTTTTTATCTTAATAGTATTAGTCTTCCATTTACATTGAACTTATGCTTTGATAAAAGTTTTTTTTTTTTTTTTTTTTTTTTTTCTAAATCTGTTCAGAAAAATCCCCTAAATCTCATTGTAGGGACACAGATCTTTAGCGGCCCAACAACGATGTTGGGCTCGCACACGGAAAGTCCCTCACAATAATATTTGTAGAGAGTGGGCTTGAAAGGCCAGCGTTGGGTCACAGGGCGTTAGTTCGGGCCGGACTTTAGGTGAGCATAGATAAGAAAAGGTCAGAATCTGGATATTCAGGCCTTACACCTTCATTACTTGGGGGATTTGGCTCCTCGGATCATGTCCGAAGAGCACTAATGTTTTCTCCGGTTACCCGACGGTGGGTTTTTAGTGGTGACCTGCATATATTGCACGGGCATTCTCCTTCCTCAAGTTTTTCTCGGGAAGCAAGATGGGAGCCCCCCCTCACTTTGTTACATAACGTTCTCTTTTATACTAGCCTACGTTTGTTGTCCTTCATCCACGTGTAGGGTCGATCTTTCCGGGACAGATATTTGTCCCATCAGTCTAATCCCGAAATTGTTGGAGATGATCTATAAAGCCTAAGAACCCGGCTCTGTTAGGGGCGGTGTCAGGTCGGGAAGGGTATTAAGGACAACTTCCCCAAGATATTTTTCGATCTTTCAAGCTTGCTCACGTTCCACTTTAATCCATGAGAATTTGGGTCTCCGAGAGACGAAACCGTCCTCGGCTGTATTTTCGGGCCGCTTTATGTTTCCTAGCTTTGAGCTTGGGCCTGGCCTCCTTCGGTTTGGGGGCGGTGGACTTCCCATAAGCGAGTGGGCCGGACCCATAAACTATTGGGCCCCACATTAGCCCCTCAAAATCCTGCTGTCCAACGTCATGGTTGGACAGGTGGGTTTTGATAATGTCAAGCCCTCATTGCCGTTCACTTTCTTGACTTTTGATCAACACCGGCGACTCTTCCTCTCCCGAGGAACGCATCTGGTCTCACGAGCCCTTTTTTCCTGGATTTGCGTACGTTGCCATTATGCCGTGGTGGTTATCTGCAGCGTGTCTTTAATATCTTTCCATTTACGAGACCTCCCAGATCTAACGGTTCATCGATGGCGTGGGGGAACGAAACGGCGCGTTATCCTCTGTGGATTTCCCCGGGATCCGAGCGCGTTGTATACCCTCTTCTTCGTCCCCTATATAAAGAGAGAAGACAGAAGGTGACTTTCTCATATCCGAATCCCTCACGTCCTTTCCATAATCCACTTCCTCCATTCGGTTACTCCCTATTCAATAATACCTCTCTTATAGTAATCTGCCATGAACAAACCCTTCCTTTCCCAGTAAACGCCATGTCCTAACAAAACTTGTGATGGCTCGGTCGGGGCAAGGATGGCGGAGGCTCAAGATTTGCCTCCCCATTCTTTTAGCCAAAATCCCGGCGAGGGACTCGTCACGCCCCACTTCTGGTGTGTGACCGAGTTGAAAGCCTCCTTGTCATCTCCATCCGCTCTCTCATGAGCATACCTAGTATGGCTCCGGTGTGCCAAGAGTTAGGATTGAGGCGGGGACTAAATGCCCCGGCTTCTTCCTCTCTTCGTTCACTCACCGGCGCCATCCTTTACTTTTCTTTCTTCTTCTTTCCACCACCGGCTCTGTCCCCGGTGTTTTTCCTTCTCCCTCTTTTGCTCCTTTCTTTTTCTTTTCATTTCTTTCCTCTTCTTCTCCTCCTTCTCTTGCTCATGTCCTCCATCTTCTTTTTCCTTGTATTCTTCAAAGAACAAGAGTTTGTCAAGTGCTTCCATGTGTTCCAATTCTTCTTCCTTCTCCTTCACCTTTTCTATATAAGGTTCTTCTCCTGGTATGAGCAAGATCTTGAAGCAGAGATTTTAGAGAGACTTTGAAGACGAGTTCAGAAGACGCTTGATTGTTTACATATCCGTACTACGGATGTTGTTATTGCTTTAGTAGTTCATTTTCTGTATAGGCTTGTTTAAGCCCTTCCTTGTACATTGTAATAATTTTTCACATTAATAAAAGTTATTGTTATTCTATTTTGTATGTTTTACTTATTTGTTTTAATAAATTTGCAAGCACACTTTCGGCACAATAGTATAGCATTTGAATCAATGATAACTAAGGCCAAAATAATCGCTAATAAAAAGATGCCACAATAATTTTAACAAAATTATTATTTAACATAACAATCCGACCAGTGAGGAACGAGACTTATCTTAAAATTAGCCGAGATGAGGACTAAATGCTCGATAAGGTGTAAGAAGTAGTTATCCGAGGACATGTTACCCTTCGGATGAACAGCCTCCTTAGGTTGACGATCATTAGGTCGTTTCACCATCTCCATGACACGCGAGCCTTAACCTTTTCCAGTATTTGAGCCGAGAAACTTCTTCATCCGAGCAGTTGATTTCCCCAAAAGGCCCGAGCCCGAGGACTTTGCAAAACCCGGGTTTTGTTTAGGACTTGTGCTTTTTATCTTATGTACTGGGTTTTCCCTTAGGCTTGAGTCCGAGGACCATGCAAGTTCTAGGTTTTGCCCAAGACTTTGAGTTTTTCTCAAGACTTGGTTTCCCCTTAAGCTCGAGTCCGAGGACCATGCAAGTCTTAGGTTCTATCCAAGACTTTGAGTTTTTCTCAAGACTTGGTTTCCCCTTAAGCCCGAGTCCGAGGACCATGCAAATCTTAGGTTTTGTCCAAGACTTTGAGTTTTTCTCAAGACTTGGTTTCCCCTTAAGCTTGAGTCCGAGGACCATGCAAGTCTTAGGTTCTATCCAAGACCTTGAGTTTTTCTTAGTACTTGGTTTCCCCTTAAGCTTGAGTCCGAGGACCATGCAAGGCTTAGGTTCTGTCCAAGACTTTGAGTTATGATTTTCCTTTTCATCAAGCATTTCCCGAGGCGCTGAACAGAGTGTCCCTGGGCCCTCACGCAAGGCGGGCCCGGGCCGCGAATCCAATTAGTCCGCGAATTAAGAGATATTTTGCAACCTCGGCCACGCAGCATGCTCTCTCGACGCCCCAAGGATCGAGGTGCGCCTTTACGAGGCTCCTTGAATCTTGTGGTTGCGTTGACGTTGGAAGTTGAGCCAAGACCACTTTGTCTGTAGCGCTCCTTGGGACGCCGCGTGAGTTGACTGCCATCATCTTGTCTTTTCAAATAAATAGGAGGGAGGGAGAGTTGCTTTATATACGCACCAATACTTTAGCTTTCTCCTACATCATAAATCCCATATCCGGTGCTATCCTCCCTTAGCGAAACAGGTTTGAGATGAGGGTTGGGAGGAAAGAGCTCTCTCAACCACGAAGCGCCGTGTCATCATGAGACTCGAATGGTAAGGTATGGGCACAGGAAGCATAGATTCAGGAGAACACCCTACTTCAACCGAGGGGGAAGGGTGTCTCCCCTCCTTTTAGCCAAAATCCAAGCGGTGTTTCGCTCACGCCAGAATTTTGGTGTGTCGAAGGAAGGTTCTCCGCCATCATCGCCTCTACCATGTGGCGGGCGAATATTTAGAGAAAGCCCTCAACTTCCCACTCCCGGCACCTTTCCTTCAACGGTGTGTCGGGTTCAAGTTGGGTTTCTTTTTTTGCCTGAGCCATGGGCATGTAAAAGCTACCGAGGAGAGTAAAGTCTTGGAGTCAGAGCCAACCTATCCTCCGACATACCTCCTCGGCTTTCTCTAGCTTTCTTGTATTTTTCTTTTTGCTTGTGTAGTGAGCTTTGACGTAAGTTTCGATTCCAGCTTTTCATTGTACGCCGTACTACTTCTTTGTTTTAATAAAAATAGAAATTTATTTACATGTTTTAAGCACTGATTTTTGGGCAATATTACTTTGTGAATGAGTGTGCTCCATGTATGTGTTGCTTCGAGAATATTTAGAGCAAGATACCTTAAAGCATAATCTAACCGATTCTAATTTACCAGCATTATCGGGCATTATATCGATTATTCATAATAAATCAGACTTAGGAAACTAACCATGGTAACCGTTGAATATTCTGTGATAAACACGTGAATACCGCCCAAGAATGATGACCTCCTAATAATCCATCCGAGCTGTCGAACGGGAAGTAGGGTACTTCGACCGTGCTCTTGTGTATTTGGTTTTTCTTTTGTGTACTTGGTTTCCCCATAGGCTTGAGTCCGAGGACCATGCAAGGCCTTGGTTCTGTCCAAGACTTGTATTTTATTTTATTTTATGTACTTGGTTTCCCTATAGGCTTGAGTCCGAAGACCATGCAAGGCCTTGGTTCTGTCCAAAACTTCTTTGTACTTGGTTTCCCCATAGGCTTGAGTCCGAGGACCATGCAAGACCTTGGTTCTGTCCAAAACTTTTTGTATTTCTTTTGTGTACTTGGTTTCCCCATAGGCTTGAGTCCGAAGACCATGCAAGACCTTGGTTCTGTCCAAAACTTCTTTGTACTTGGTTTCCCCATAGGCTTGAGTCCGAGGACCATGCAAGGCCTTGGTTCTGTCCAAAACTTTTTTGTACTTGGTTTCCCCATAGGCTTGAGTCCGAAGACCATGCAAGGCCTTGGTTCTGTCCAAGACTTTTTTGTACTTGGTTTCCCCATAGGCTTGAGTCCGAAGACCATGCAAGACCTTGGTTCTGTCCAAAACTTTTTTGTACTTGGTTTCCCCATAGGCTTGAGTCCGAAGACCATGCAAGACCTTGGTTCTGTCCAAGACTTTTTGTACTTGGTTTCCCCATAGGCTTGAGTCCGAAGACCATGCAAGGCCTTGGTTTTGTCCAAGACTTTTTTGTACTTGGTTTCCCCATAGGCTTGAGTCCGAAGACCATGCAAGGCCTTGGTTCTGTCCAAGACTTTTTTGTACTTGGTTTCCCCATAGGCTTGAGTCCGAAGACCATGCAAGACCTTGGTTCTGTCCAACTTTTTTGTACTTGGTTTCCCCATAGGCTTGAGTCCGAAGACCATGCAAGACCTTGGTTCTGTCCAAAACTTTTTTTGTACTTGGTTTCCCCATAGGCTTGAGTCCGAAGACCATGCAAGGTCTTGGTTCTGTCCAAGACTTTTTTGTACTTGGTTTCCCCATAGGCTTGAGTCCGAAGACCATGCAAGGCCTTGGTTCTGTCCAAGACTTTTTTGTACTTGGTTTCCCCATAGGCTTGAGTCCGAAGACCATGCAAGGCCTTGGTTTCTGTCCAAAACTTTTTTTTTTTTATTATTATTATTATTTTTTTTTTTTGTATATATTTGTTTTTCAAGGTCAGCCCCTAGGCCATGGCGGGAGGTTTGGCTTGAGGTCGGAAGCCCCTAGGGCTGCCCTCGCTGTTGACATTGCAGGCGCGAGCCCTAGCAGAAGTTTGTGTCTGAGCAACCACCGCATGTCGCCGGAGATGAGGGAAATCCCGCGAACCTCCGCTTGCCGGAGAGTTGACTCAAACGCCACCTACGCCAACGCGCAAGCCTTCCCCACAGATGGCGCCAATTGTAGGGACACAGATCTTTAGCGGCCCAACAACGATGTTGGGCTCGCACACGGAAAGTCCCTCACAATAATATTTGTAGAGAGTGGGCTTGAAAGGCCGGCGTTGGGTCACAGGGCGTTAGTTCAGGCCGGACATTAGGTGAGCATAGATAAGAAAAGGTCATGAATCTGGATATTCAGGCCTTACACCTTCATTACTTGTGGGATTTGGTTCCTCGGATCATGTCCGAGGAGCACTAATGTTTTCTCCGGTTACCCGACGGTGGGTTTTTAGTGGTGGCCTGCATATATTGCACGGGCATTCTGCTTCCTCAAGTTTTTCTCGGGAAGCAAGATGGGAGCCCCCCCCTCACTTTGTTACATAACGTTCTCTTTTATACTAGCCTACGTTCGTTGTCTTTCGTCCACGTGTAGGGTCGATCTTTCCAGGACAGATATTTATCCCATCGGTCTAATCCCGAAATTGTTGGAGATGATCTATAAAGCCTAAGAACCCGGCTCTGTTAGGGGCAGTGTCAGGTCGAGGAAGGGTATTAAGGACAACTTCCCCAAGATATTTTCTGATCTTTCAAGCTTGCTCGCGTTCCACTTTAATCCATGAGAATTTGGGTCTGCTGAGGACGAAACCGTCCTCGGCTGTATTTTCGGGCCGCTTTATGTTTCCTAGCTTTGAGCTTGGGCCTGGCCTCCTTCAGTTTGGGGCCGGTGGACTTCCCATAAGCGAGTGGGCCGGACCCATAAACTATTGGGCCCCACACTCATGATATGGCTATTTAGATGACCATCAATTCATCTTATCTATTTAATTACATAATTTATTAAATCATTTAAATAATTTATATGATCATTAAAAAAGACATGAAATTAACAACATATTGATGGTCATTTTAATTAACACATAGTAAGTTGGAAGGATTTTCCTCCAAATCATTCAAAATGAAAATTCTATGCAGTATTGGCACCATGGTGCATCTTGGCACCATGGTGCATATTGGTGACTTTCACCTAAGAAATCTTCTGTTTTTGCAAGAAGTCCCATGGTGCATATTGGCACCATGGTGCATCTTGGTCCCCACAAAGAGTTGATCAAGTAGGTAGGATTCATTCATTGCTTGAGCTTGAGGCACACGCTTTACCGAGTTTGGAACAAAGTTTGGTAGGATCCATTCATTGCTTGAGCATTAGGCACATGCTTTACCGAGTTTGGAACAAAACTTCAGCAGTCGAACTAATTATTGCTAATCCATGTACACAACATGGCTATCCAATCCAAAAAGTATTAACATTTTCTTTATTTTCTTTTGAAATGGAGTGAGACCATCGAATAACATGGTAAATTAATGGTACCAAAGAGCATGGTTTTAACGTTTTTGGAGCTTCAGCAAACAATTTTGAATTCTAATATGATGCATTCATTGAACTGGAGCAATATTTGAGTGAAGATAAATTCATTGTTCATCCATATGAATATGATAATCTATGTGATCTAATTACCCTCATCTTGGAGTAAGTTTCATATAGAAACTTCGTAGAAGTACACCATATAATTGAGAATATTATACTATTCCTTTCTAATACTAAATTCTGCAACAAGCAAGGGTAAATTTGAGCCCAAATATGATAAAATCACAGCAAGATAGTTGTGAATTGAACCTTTGCAACGAGGTACAAATAGGTTCATACAAGATGAAAGGACATTTAAGGAGATTCCACACAAAACTGTAAAAACATAGTTCATTGTCCCAATTCTAGTAAACCAAAAACAAAAAAGTGAAAAAGAAATAGAAAAAGAGAGATGAGTTCATAGGAAAAAATAACTTAATACTAATAATAGTCCCATTGAGGCCATGGTCCTGACACTACTGTACAATTCTTGGTACCACCCAGCATTGTCCAATTCCCACCAACCTTGGAAGAAGAATTTGCAAGCTTTAGATTAGAGCAAACAAACCTTACCAAATATCCCCTGTTGTAACCAAGGGTCAGCTTAACAACAACGACAGCCATCAGCTCAACCTCAAAATTCACTTTCCCGCTAGCCATATCACTTGGAAGAAGATTGTCAATGAGCCAAAACTTTACCTTCAGCTGTGTCTTTTCCCTAGGTTTTAGAACAAAAGATGGAAGTCTTTTATCAGAGAGGTGCTTGTGAATTGTGATCATGATGCAGGCACATAGTTGAGAATACTAATGAGTAATTTGCATGCGACCTTGTATTTCTTAAGGAGAAAACCATGTTGAATGCTGTGGTGCTTTGTGGATAGAAAATATAGGAAACTGATAGGAAAGAGGTTAAGTCCACTGGGACCTTGGGGTGAAGCTCATAAATAAAACTGGCAAACCCCTATGAAGAAAACACCTACTGAAGACATTCCACAAATAAAAATCTTGACGATCAGAAAGCTGGTCAAGTTTTCAAAATCAGCTACATGCTTAATCCTGGTGATGGTGTTGGTGATGGAAGTGATGGTAGCATTGTTGGCGGAGGCAGCTGTGACACTCCCAATTGTGTTTGCAGAAGAGGTAGCATGGATTGTAGAAAGACTAACATTAGTAGTTGTGGTTGCAGGGCCTATAGCTTCAGGGTTGTGCTCGATTGATGAAACAGAAGAAAGGATACTTTGTTTTGTAGGGATTTGGAATATAGGGTATGGAGTGATTAGAGGGGATGAAGAGGGTCAAAATCATATTTGATGTTTAACTGTTTAAGTCATCAAAAGTCATTCAATATTCAAGATAATGTATATATAAAAAAAAAAAAATCTAATATTCACTATAATATCTCATAGTATCCTTAATTAGCATGACTCCACACCAAATGATGTATAAAAACTAGAAAGCCAAGGAAAATAAAAATAAATTAGTCACATGGGATAGTTACATATTAGCCAACTGGAGTAAAACTTGGAGCACAGTCACTTTCTAAACCTTGTGATATTAGACTGGGCAAAAGGTTGGGTTGTACTGGTCCATATGCTAACCGATTATGGCTAAAGAATTTGGGTAAATTTTTCAGTTCACACTGCACAGCTTTAATTCCTTTGGATGCACCCATTTTCTCATACATACCCTTCACAAGGCCGAGGGCAGGGCACTCAATAATACTCACCATGCTGCCAACCTGGGCTAATCCAAACCAAAATTCATGGTTATAAGTCAAAATGGTATAAAACCTAATAAACCATATAAAAATAATTACATGGTTATATTTTATTTCAAAATTTCTTACATTATAGGAACTAAGGTTGTTAACAATGTATTTGGTACTACCGCGCACTTTGACGTGATAGTCATCCCATAAGTACAAGTTCTTGGGGGAGTGAGTGGGGAAGAGTTGAGGTTCAAGTCTAAAAAAGGAAGCTTCACGTACATACACTTAGATTAGACAGTAGAATTTCTATCTCAAATAAAAAAAACAATGTATTTGGTCAAACCTCACATTTAGTCCCGAAAACCCTTGTGCCAGCAAGCTATGCAATGGTCATGGGGTCATGGCTTGCGGCACAGCCATGGGTTTGTGTCGGTAGACTTTGCCATGGGCAAGCAAGCGTGGCTTGAGCAATGCATAGCAAGCCGAGGGGTCAAGTGTGGCCGCAATTGGACCAGTCTATCTCATACCAGTCTTAGATTCAAGATCCCTCCATCGGAATGAAAGAATGTGGTGAAATACGAGTGGAATCTTAACTCCAAAAATAAATAAAAATCACAAGGCTTATGCACTTGTAATTTTTTTTTAAATAAAATAAAATAAGAAGAAGAAAAAGCATTTTTCCTTATCAAAATGCCAATTGATCTATTTTACAGAAAAACCCAAAAAACCACCACTTCACAGCAAAATCAGCCACCATCATTGCAACCAAAAATCCAAAACCTAAAAACCAAACCCACCCCAACCTAGCAACAACTCACATAGATGCCAATGGAGAGTGCAAGAAAGGAGAGAGTACATTTTTTTTTAGAGAAATAATTACAAGATGCTGCTAATCTCGTAGCTCACACCATTTTTCTTCTAAACTCTCAAGCACTTTGTAGCGGGAAAATATTTAGCTACAACAAAAGAGAAGGACATAAATTAGATTACAGAATAAAAGTATTAATAAAAACTATTTGCATGTTGCTATAGTAATCATGTAAATATACATAAAAGTGATAAGTGATATACATTTTGCATTATCAGGGGGTTTTACATCATCAAATGGGAATGCTTAGAAGTTGGTGAACAATTGTCCTAAAAAAAATGGTGAACATTTTTATTAAATCTTAGTTAACATAATAATAATGAATGAAAAAAAATTAACGATACTTTAAGTGCTCTTTAAGTATGAGTTATTGTGGAGTTCAACTAATAAAAAATTGTCATAAATTGATGAGAGATGCTAAAAATATAGCTAAAGTAATAAATGCAACTTAAAAATTTGGCTCTATTACAGGGCAGTTTGATGCATTTAGGAGTTTATGGCGAAAATTGATTATCTTGTTTTAGATGCAAAATTACTACTAATTAACATGAACTACTTAATTTTTTTTTTTTTTAGAAATTTTATAAACACAAAAAATTTGACAAAAACTTTTCACCCTTGTTGATGTGGCATATTGACTGTTGTAAGTAAAGAGTGGTGTTAATGGTAGACTTAGATGGAAACTAGTAAAAGTTTGTTAACTCAACTTTTATTATTATTTTATTTTGAGAAATGATATGTCTACAATATTTTCACAATATTTTTACAACAAATTCTAAGTGGCAGGCTATTATTGTTGAGGCAAAAAAGTAATCTTAGTCTTAGGTTCAAATTTGAACTAATAGCAACTAACCACCCGTGATTTGTTGTGAAAATATTATAAAATTGTTGTGGACGTAGCATCTCTCTTTTATTTTTTAAAAGTGCAACATACACAATATTTTTCATAACAAATCCTAAGTTTTAAGTTACTTTTTGTTTTCTATTTGAAAACACCACAATTATTATTTTTTTGCCATTAATAACAGGTTGTAATAATATGTGTGGGGCCCAATAATTTATGGGTCAGGCCCGCTTGCTCATGGGGAGTCTAAAGGCCCAAGCCGAAGAAGGCTATGGCTCAAGCTCAAAAGTATAAAACACAAATTGGCCCGGAGATGCGGCCGAGGACAGTTCGATCCTCGGCAGACCCAAAGTTTCATTGATAAAGACGGTATGGGGACAAACTTAAAAGAAAATCTAAAATATCTAGGAAAAGCTGCCCTTACTACCCTTTCTAGATAAGACTCTGCACCCAATAGAACCGGATTCTTAGGTTTTATCAACCACCCCTAACGATTCAGGGATTAGACTGACGGGACAAGTATCGGTCATAGAAAGGTTGACCTTACACGTGGACGAAGGACAGCGAACGTAGGCTGGTATAAAAGAAAAGGTAAAATAATCGGGAGAGGGAGGATGGCCAAAAAGGAGAGCCTCCCATCTCACCTCCAGGAGAAAAACTCCGGGGGTGAGAACACCTTGACAATGTATGCACACCACCACAAAAAACCCACCGCCGGGTAACCGGGGAAAGACCTTAGTACTCCTCGGACCGAGTCCGAGGAGTCCAATCCTCTGCCACGAAGTTGTAGAGCTTGGATGTCCAGACTGAAACTCTTTTTTACATGAGTTCCCCCAAAATCAAGTCCGGATCATCGCCCCGTGATCAAAAACCAGCATTTTAAGCCCACTCTCTACAAATCATATTGTGAGAGATCTTTCATGTGCGAGCCCAACGTCACTCTTAGGCCGTTAAGGAATCGTGTCCCTACAATATGCTATTTAGTATTTATTGTAAAGGTGTTATGAAAAATATTGTGGATGTAACATTTTTCTATTTTTTTTTGGTTTGTTTTTCATTTGATAAAAAAATTATTTTATTTATTGATTATAACTCTATTGATTAAAATTTAGGGAGTTTTTTTTTTTTACTTGAGGCCTTAGCGCCTCTATTGCTTCTACTGTTCAGCCGGTTTTGCTCTATTAGCCCGCAGCCTATAAAACTAGTCAAAAAAACTGATATAAGACCACACAAAAAAGGAAAATTGACATAAACCAATTCCTCATGAGTCAACTAGTTAACGTTACCCATAGTAAAAAAAGGTTTGATTAATGTTTAGAAAACTGCTTATTGAAAGCTGAAAAAATTGTCAACAAAGTTAGGATCGTTTAGTAAAAGAGTTTGAGTAATATTGTTTGTATTTTTTTGAAATATGTATATATAAAAAGTGTGTGAAAATACATATAATGAAGTTTAAAAACTGAAAACATAAGATATTATTTTGGGCTTAATCACTTTTTTATTTTTTTATAAAAAGGTTTTTTAAATGGATCAGTAAAACCCTAATAAAAATATACTATTAGTCTTATAATGTCGATTACAGTAAAAACGACCGTTTATGAAATTCATATGGGCCAGAGGGATTTTATCATATTTTAATGTTGTTAGCGATGAGTGAACCTGGCTAGGCGGTAGGAACTGCCAAAATAAATGCGAAAAAAAGTTACAAAAGCACCCATCATTTCACTCCTCCCGACCGTTCGATGAGTACACACCGAACAAAGAAACATCGATCACTGAGATCCGAGCCAAACTCTTTTCACCAATCACAAGTAGTAACAGGCTGTGAAACAGCTGCGTTGTCACTCTCTTAGGTCTCACTGTCTCACAGTCACTCATTCAAATCTCTCTCTCTTTCAACCATCTATGGCAGACTACGAAACCCACCACCACCACCACCAAGCAATCCCAAAAGAAACAGCCTTCCAGGCTCTAAACACCATAATCCAGCTCCACTTCGAGAAGACCCTCGAGAAAAAGCGCTCCATAGACCTCCAAAAGAAGGAGCTCCACAAGCTCTTCCAGCTATTCTTCATCTTCTTGGGCCTTGTCTTCTTGGCTCAGGCTCAGTCCCCTCGCCTCCAGTGCCGCCATTGCTGGGTACCCATCACACTCCTCTCGCTTTCCCACCTGATCTTCTACGTGTCAGTGGCGCAAACCCTGAGGTGCATCAATGGGTTCAAGTACCAGAGGCGTTGCCACAAGCTCACGCTTGGGCTGGCCACTGAGAAGCTGAGGGAGATGAAGATTAGAGCGAGTGGTGCTGCCGGCGGTGGTGACCACTTTGAAGGTGTTGGTGACGATGAGTTTGAGATTCACTACCAAGAGCCTCCTGAGAGTTACTTTGGCAAGTTCAAGAGGAACTGGGCTTTGCATTTTGGCTTCTTGATCTTGATCTATGGATTTATGGTCTCATCCTCTGTTGTCCTCCTTTGTTTTTAGCTGTTCGATCTTTTTTTTTTGTTAGAAATTGATTTGGTGTCTATTCACTAGGCAGATGTGAAGGATTTGTTGCTAGATGTAAGAAATTTCTATGATTGGATTCAAAATTTTTTTTTCTTCAATTTAAATTTTGCGTACTCTCACTCTATCTTTCTCTGGGTTTGACTGAATTAATGAGCTGTAGTCATTAATCATTATGTATAGTTTAGTCAAAAAGCCATGTTAACTGAAGCTGACTCCATAATTGTTTGTAACATTTTCAAAATTTTTATTTACTTGCTAAAAATTAACATTTTCAAACTTTTTTTTTTCTTTTTTGACGGAAACATTTTCATACTCGTTAATTGATTGGATGGTATTTCTGTTTCCATTTAATAAAATAAAAAAATCAATCTGTTCAGTTCTTTAAGGATGGTCCATGAAAGGAGATTCGTGCCTTTTTAGTTTGTACTTTGAACATAATAAGGGTGCCCTTTTACTTAAAGGGGAATTTTGTGACTTTCTTCTTCTTTCAATTTTATTTGTATAAAAAAAATTTATTTGTGGAATTAGAGGAAAATATGCTTGGAAATTGAATAATTTTTCGATTGCAAGGAGACAACTATGACAACTAATTTTATAAGTTAATAAACAAAAAATATTTTATTTAATTAACTCAAATAATATATTTCAATTATATTTTATTCATTAAATATTAGCATAGATTTTTTAAAGGATAAATTTTTTTAGTCATAATGTTTATTATATATGAAAAAAAAAAGTTTATGAGATAACTTGTGAATAAATTTGAATTTGTTTTAAAAAAAAATGAATCAAATTTAAACATATTATCTAATTATTTGTTGATGAGCTCAAGTTGACTTGTGTTCAAAATAAAATTATTAGTTTGGTTTAAATTATTACGGTATTATCTAATAAAGTAAAATATTATTTTAGTTAATTTTAATTTTAACAGTAACATACCAAAATTCAAAAATCACTCTCAGTTGGGGTTAATACTACACACTACCTAGATATTTTTTAAAATTATTCAATTTGCTCCTTAAGCTCAAACTACGTTTCTTTTCACACAAATTAATTTGTGGTAATTTTAACTACCACAATGCAGTCTTATATAGTAATTATATAATGATTTATGACAATTAGATGCATAAACGAGTATTTGGTAATAAATAGTATAGGAATAACATCCAAATATGGAAAAGTAAGCCAATGAAAACTTTCATGAGCAAGAGAACTTTTAAACATGGGTAAGAGGTTAATGTATACATTAATCATTCTTAATAGGAAACTTTTTATGAAAAATTAAAAAAATTATCAAATCAATTATTTTGCTTTTTTTCATAAAAAATTTCTTGAAATAGTTTACTAACATATACCTAAGCATACATCAGTAAAACCCTTCAAACATTAGCCCAAACCTTTCTCATATATGTATTTTACCAAAAATATAATTTTACATAGTTGAATTTGAATTTTGACATTAAAAAATAAAAAAGAAGAGCTCAAAGTGGATGTGCCGTTAGGATTGAGTGCTACGAGGGTACTGACAATGATGCCATCCATCATTTATGTTTGACTGCTTGCTGCTTACTGAAATATGTTGGCAACTTTTTTTTTTTTTTGAACTGCAAATATGTTGGCAACTTTGTACCGCTGCAAAGGAATCTTTATTCTGTGTAATCATTTATGAAATTTGGGTAAGGTTGTATTTAAATTTGAGAATTTAAAATTAAATGATTTGAAGGACAAGTGCGAGTATTAATGGCTTGTTCTGAATTTCAACCACACAACACGCAACGGATATAAGTTCTGAAAATTTAAAAAAACGTTGTTTTAATAATGTTGTTTGTATTTTTTAAAAATAAGTGTGATTAAAAAAATGTGTAAAAATACGTGTAATGTTATTTAAATACTGAAAATTGTTACTTAAAGTGTGGGTTTGAATTCAGCGGAGGTTACGTTTTTCCTTTTTTTTATTTTTTTTTTTTTTTGCTTTCACGCATTTAAGGGAGAGACAAAAGTTATCGTTTATGAGACATGTCACTGTTCACGCATTGTTAAGCACTGTTCACAGATTAAAAAAAATATTAAAAATAAGTCTTACGGTACTATTCACATATTTAAAAATTATTTTGCTACAATGTTTTTAGTTTTTAGTTTTTAGCAATAATAAGTTCAATCTAAACAGACCCAAAATATCCCCTTATTTTACTAAAAACAATAGTATTATAAATTCAAAGTAACATTTTATATTTAAATATTTCAAATCCATACTCACCATACATTAATAAGCTTCAAAATCCTATTCACAAAAAAAAAAAAAAAAAAAACCTTCAAAATCATGGATTCGGATCTTCTATATTTCTTAGGATACTCTACCAAATAGATTTCCTTAAATCTTAACAATTCTTTAATGATTTAATGGTCCAGATTTTACCATGTCAACATTTTACTAACAATAATCTTAATTGTTTTGTTTGCAACATTATTTTATTATTTTAAGAATATTGTTAGTGGAATGCTGATATAGCAAAATCTAGACTATTAAATCATTAAAGTGTGGTTAGGATTTAAGAAAATCTATTAATAGAGAACCTTAGGAAATCTAGAAGATTTGAATCCCAAAATCATTCATACAAAAAAAAATTCACTTTTCATACATTACTGATATTATTTATTGGGTTATGCTAACGAATACCCTTAGGGTATTGGTTAACAATCTATTTTAAGAAAGTTTTGACATCACTTTTATGGAAAATGAAAAAAACTGTCAAAACATTAATTTTTTTTTTCTCTTCCCATAAAAATTTTTTTTAAATAAATTATTAACTAATGTCCCAAGGGCATTTATTAACATTTCTCTTATTTAAATTTAAAACAAAAGTGAATTTTTGAGAATAAAAGTGAACATATTTCGTTGAACACTTTTCATATAAATCAACAATTAGGGAATAGAAGGAGCTTAAATGATCCCCAATGATGAAAATATTGCCTAGAGAAAAAGAAAAGAAGCAAAAAAAAGAAAAGAAAAAAAAGAAAAGAAAGGGAAATAGAGAAACTATGAGTGAATAGTGCAGCGATGCAAATAGATAATTAATCGCTAAATAAAATTTTAACAAGATTATGTTTTTTTGCTACTCTATTCTTCTATTTTAAAATTTCTTATTTGTCAATAATTTTTTTAGAGGGTGTAGATAAAGGGTTTTACATCGAATCATTCGAGAAAGAAAGGTAAGAGTCAATCACTACATTTATAATTATTGGGGCTGAGACATTATTATGATTTAAGAAAAGACAACTAATTAAAATTAATCATACACTTCTTCTCTACAATTGCTGCACCGAAGCGAACGCTAATGCATCTGATCATAAACCTGCAAAGTTAAGCTGGGGAGAGAGCACCACACAATGACCTGTACGCATTAGAACACAGTTTGAATTTCTCTTCAGCCATTGCCTGCAATCATGCATAGATATCTTTTAAGATTTCAACACCCAAAAAAAAAAAATAATGAAAGGATTAAAGGGAGTCCAAAGTAGCACTTTTTCATTACGTTTTTTTGTTGATAAATAACGGAATTGTATTAATAAAAAATCTAGGTACACCGGGGGTGTACTTTTCATTACGTTCTTAAGGTTGGAGTTTAGCATGATATTGGAAAGAGCTATTGAATAGAGGTGTATGGTTTCTTTCAGCTTTTTATTCAATTTGCTATACATCAGTCTAATGTTATCTGGTTTACAAAAGTCGCTTACTGAAGATTATTTGTAATTTAAATGAACCGAACTTGAGATCAACAGGGGCTACACTACACACCCTCGAGGGCAGTTGTACATACTGTGAGGTAGACCCCTGTGATATGTGATCCCTAGCATCCCCGAATCCCTTGATGCAGGTGGGGTTTTATCCCGAGTGCTCTCTAAACGACTAAGAGACTTTACTACTTAAGACAACTGGCATCTTCGATTGCTGAATGCATATAAGTGTTTGGTATTGAACATGAGAGAAATATTAGTAGATTGGGCAGAACAGGAACCCTAGAAACTGACCTGTGAAGGGCCTTGATGCTTATCAGGATGCCATTTTAAAGCTGACAAGCGGAAACTGCAAGGACAGTTCCGACGTTGAGGTGGCATTAGAGAAGTTAAAAGAGAGAAATAAAAATGCGTGTGGGAACCATGTGTCAGTGATACTGAGAAGTGCATAAAAGCAGTAGAGCACTTACGCATTTTTAACATCTTCAATCTTTAAAGGGCCTGTTGGAGGCAGACCAAGAATAGTTCTATCCGAACGTGATCCTACAGAACATGAATAGTCATCCAATTCGGTTTCACTCTGACTTTCCCATCTTTTAGTTCTACTGTTTTTCCAGCTTGATTGCTCCCTCCACTCAAATCCAGATGTTGAATTTCGGAAAGAAGATTCGTGCCATGAGTTAAACGACCATGTATACCATCTGTTCCCAAATGTTGCTTTAAAGATCGGCTCGGGATCATTGTCAAAGTCCTCAGAAAAAGTCTTTCGTCTCAACCTACCTGAAAATGTTATAAAACGGAAGCATCAGGTTAGCCAAAAGAAAATAAAGGTAAAAATAATCAAACTTTTTGCATTGATTACACTCTGAGATTTTACATTTTAATCTCTTATAATTTTATATAAGAACCATTTTCAGTTCAAGAAATGAGATTCTTAAATTTCCTTAGAACTGTTTGCAATAACCACACCATAATTTGTACTCAGTCTACCGACTATGAAGAATAAAGCTTCAAGTGTTGCAACAGCTACTAGCCTACTACAAATTTTACTACTTAAGCCTAATAAATTGAGGTGCCAACTTTTAAACCAAACAAAAATTTAAGAAATTCATTTATCACGTTGTTGATATGGGACAGATCACATTCATTACCATATTAATTTGTAAGCCTTTTGTAGTAAAAATGGTAGTAACTTTATAATTTTCCACAAACTTTTCAACCTCAATCATAACTTCATCCCGATTCACATGCCATACATGCATAATAATGGTTTATGTTACTTAAACTTTCAAAAATATTTATGAGGATTATTTGGTCACTTTGGCCCTAATCTAACCACTAAACTGGTCAGTTCTACTACATAGGCTGGGTTCCAGCTAAAGAAAATTAGAAATACAAGTGGTTAGAGGACAGAGATAAAAAACTGGCAATTTATCAAAGTACAATACATATGGATTGAAAGAAACAAAATAAAGGGAAAGAAAGCTCACGTTTTAGTTTATGGTGGTGAATTTTTTCAGCATCATGAGAAGAAAACTTTGATCGTCCTTTCTTACTAGAGCAATATGATTGACCCTCCTGCTTTGCAAAACTGTTGGTTCCCAAATTGTGTGTTGAAAGCTTCTCTTCATCCTAGGTAAATTGCAAAGCAAAGCATATGTCAATCCCAAAAAAGTTCATGCACAATTTGACCATTAATATGTGTATATAAATATAATCATTAATCTTGTAGGCAAAGATTCCACCACTTGAAGGTTGAGTGTAAGCATTACTTAAGTGTTGAGGACCAAACATTTTGTTTTGGATTTGGATGCATGAATAGGTCTGTTTAGGCAATTTTTGGAAGTCAAATGGCTTCATCATGTTTTAAATATAGCATATACACTTTATCATTAACGACAAGCCATTGAAATAAATATAATTTACAACAAGCTCAAAACGATGGCATAAGATCATTATAAGGTTTTCTACAAATATGAAATAACCATCATCATTTGTGAGATAATTGCTAATTGTTTCTAACAGCCCCATGCAAACCATGGACATGTGGTCCATGCAACCCCCAACAAATTATGTCAAACAACAACAATGAACAAGCTAAAAGGGTCAAAAATTTGAGAAAGTTTTAAGTTTTTGCTTATAGTCAAGACACAGTTCCAACCAAATTCATAACTTGGGTAGCACCCACTTTTGCCTCATTTAATATATATTTTTTTTATTTCTTATAAGAAAAATTAGATTAATGATTCTATTGTTCTACCCTTCTCAAACCAGTGCATAATAATAATAATTACAAGCACTTTATTTTTTAAATACTCCAAAACAAAGTAGATTGACCACATTAAATGCCATGGTTGTTAAAATTGAAATTCGGATCATAAAATCATAGGATATTACAATCTGAAATATCTTATACAATTAAATTATAGCAAAAATTGTATAATCATCAGATCGGACGGTAATCAAGATTTGGACCATAAAATCGGAAGAATTGGGAGGCATTATTGGTTTTATTTATGTATTTAAAAAGTGGGCCAAAAAAACTGAAGCTCAGATGCCACATCAATGTTCAATTGGTTCAAAAACTTAACTCCAAATGCCAAATGAAAAATTGACCCAAAACATAAAATATAAGTCCAAAAACAAACTTTTGCTCTATCTAATAACTGATTGAAAAAAAGGCTGTAATATGAAATAATAATGTGTTAGCAATTAAATATTGATATTATCATATTATAATATTACATTACTATATCTATCTATTTGGTTTTCAAGATAGGTTTTGAATTTGCAAATGAATTTATATTATTCATAGAGCTTAGTTGAATGAGAATCTAACATTTTTATTTGTACTTGGTTGAGATTAATTACAGTAAGAAAGAAGAATTTATGATGTCGGAATTTTTCTTTTAGAATTTAACATTGATTCACGCTTTTGATTCTAGTCATGTCAGCTTCTAGGTCTAAAATGAAGCTCTACCTTTTGAGAACAATCCCACCTTTTTTTTTTTTTTTTTTTTGGGAGTAAAATATCCCTATTTATTTAATGGTAATACTAAAAATATAATTTTTAAGCTTTGAATAGGATTTCTTGACATATATTGTCTACTATTAATAACAAATTTTCATATTCTATAAAATCTGGGATCTTCCATCCGATCTTACAATTTGATCTTGAAGATCCTCTTTCTGATCCAAGTAATATCCTATTTACAAATAAAATACATACCCACACACACACATTTTGTGTAATTTCTGAATCAATTGCTGACAAATACTGACAATATTTGCCATTGTTCATGCCATTATAATAACATGATATTACATCAATCATTCTAAATAAGGAATTGCTAGAGTTTTTAACAACAGAGGGTTGAGGAAAAGTGTACCAAAAAATTTGAGGACCCACTTTTGTAGAGGAGGTCTTTTAAAGCTCTCTTTGCATCAGCACGCTTTTGACGTATTGCATATCTGATATTTTTCTGAAATGAAAAAAATTGTGTGAGAACATCATAACACTGACAAATAAACATTTTAATTATTTAACTGTCGGCATTGTAAAGTAGCTTTTAGCTTCAATAACTGTATTACTTTTTTTATCTTTAGTCTATTTTGCTCTGCACTTCAACAGAAGTAAGAAAGTAATATTATGTATCACTAGATTTAAATAGCTCCTATTTGCCTCAAAACTTAGCAATCTTAAGTCTTAATGCACTTCAACAGTTAAGAAATCATCACCCATGAGAACAGTAGATCCGTAAAAGGAAATCAGAAGATAAATTTTTTGGTTGATGTCTAAAAGGATGGGAAAGTGACACTAACAAGACAGCTCAGTGACCAACCTACAGCTGTTGGTGAAGATGCTTTTGTACTTTCAGATAGGTATGATTTGTGGACCAAGCTTAGGGTTCAAGATTTATGATGAGAGAATGGACCTTAGAGATCCAACGATGGTGTGATCTTTAGCAACTATGAGATGACAGTTGGACTGAATTCTATGAGGACAATGTGTGGAATAAGTTAGATAAGAAAGAAAGTGTGGAATTTAGATTAGGGTTTCATTCAGGAGTTGTCACTTATCACCAAACAAATTAATAGGAATAATTATTCCATTCCAACTTAAATTCCCGATAATATTGATTCACATTCCCTTCATAATCACCATTATATGTACCAAATCTGCCCCAAGTTTTAAATCCTACTTTAGTCATGAAGATCTCATGAATATATGCAGCAATAGATATTCCCAATGGAGAAGAAAGCTATAATAGTTTACAAGGAACTATTACTTTCCTTTTAAACATAGGATTCCTAGAGCTACTAGGAATTTGAATTGGAGCACAAACTTCATCACTAAAACGAAAAGGTAATGTAGACAATGTATACACATATAAAATTTTAGATTTGTAGTAAGGGCTGTCAGTTTGGTCCATAAATCTTTTTGTATGTTTTATCATGTTATGAGGTTTATTTATGTGTTTAAAATTCTTCGGTTTGAGCTTAGTATCCAAATCCCATTATGTCAAAATCCTATTTGGGTTAAATATTAGCTGCTAGGAGTTGAATTGGGGCACAACTTGATCACTAAAGCGATAAGATGATGCAGACAGTGAGAAACTGGTTGGTTTTATTATATTTATTCAAATTTTCAAAGTTGGGGGGATTTATATTGTTTTAGATTTGTAGATATGGGCTCTCATTTTGGTCCATGAGTCTTATTGTGGGTTTTATTATATTATTCAGTTTTATTGTGTTTAATAGTTCTTTAGTTAGTGACCATTAGGGTGCAACTTTTGCCGAAAGCTTTTATTTTCTGAAAGATGGTTAGAGTATAGTTGTACCTAGAAAAAGTGAAGCTTTAGAAAGTTGTACATAACCCAATATTGGCAAAAGCACTCTAAGTTTAGCAGTCAAATCCCATTAAGTCAAAGTCCTATTATGGTTAAATAGTGCGTGTCTTTGTGCATGTCAGTGCACGTGCACTGGGCATGGATTTGTGTGTGTTTGTGTGTGTGCGTGTGTGCGAGTGTTTATGTGCATGTGCATGTATGTTGTGTGGGTAGGTGGTGGTTTCCATTCAATGGAGAAAATATATTTTGCTAAAATTCTAGGAGCTATGAAATTTTTGAGGTTTTTGTGATGTAGAGGAAAACCTAAATGAACTGCTTTGGATTTCTAGGAGCATTAAAGAATATTTCTTCTTCCTTCTATTTTTTTTTTTTTTTTGATAAGTAATAAAGATTTATTAATATAAAAAGAAGAAGAGAAACACCCAAGTACACGGGGAGTATACAGGGGTGTAACATATCAAATACAAAAATTACATAAATCAGGTAAATCCAAAATTGAAAAAAAAAGGTTGGTTTCTCCACAACGAGAACCAGTCCAATAAGGTTCTGAAAAATAGAAGCTTGAGATCAGGCATAGAACGCTCATCGTCTTCAAAACACCTACTATTTCTTTCCTTCCAAATACACCACATCAAACAATGAGGAACAACCATCCATATATCTCCATTACGATGACAACCGAATCGACCTTGCTAGCAAGCAAGAAGCTCAACAATAGACATTGGCATAACCCAACATACTCCAAATAAACCAAAAACCATATCCCACAACTCTAGAGCAACCGGACAATGAAGGAATAGATGGTTAACAGTTTCACTATTACACTTGCACATATAACACCAATCCAAAATGCATACCTTTCTTTTCTTTAAATTGTCAATTGTCAGATATTTCCCCAAGGCAGCAGTCCATACAAAGAAAGCCACTCTAAAAGGAATCTTCTGCTTCCAAATGTTTTTCCAAGGAAAAAACTGCTCACTAAGGCCAACTACAAGATGGTAGTACGCACTAACCATAAACCCTTTACTCTTACAAGGTAGCCAACATCTCTTATCCTCCCCTATTCTCCTTAAAGGAATGCTATAAATGGTATTTATGAAGCTCCAGAAAGCTTCCAATTCCCGATTATGTACATCCCTACAAAAATGTATCTCCCAATGAAGGACTCCATTGGTGTACCTCATTAGATCAGCCACACTCGCCTCTTTGTTTCGACAAATCCTATATATATTTCAAGATACTAGTCTGCAAGAAAAGATGTTCCACACCATCGATCTAGCCAAAAGCGCACTTTTGATCCATCTCCAATTTCATACAAAATAAACCGAGATAAAGAGGGCCACCCTTTCTAATATTTTTCCACAAACTAACTCCATATGGACTAGAGAATGAGCTAGAACACCAACCATCCCAATCACAACCATACTTCACCTTTATCACTTGTCGCCATAGAGCATCCCTTTCTTGCCCAAATCTCCATAAGCACTTCCCTAATAAAGCTACATTAAAGGTTCTCAAGTTCCTAATCCCCAAACCACTTGAAGAAAGTGGAGTACAAACCGTAGTCCAATTAACAAGATGAAATTTGGGCTCATCCCCTTGGCCACCCCATAGAAAGTCCCGTCGAAGTCTTGCAATTCGGTTGGCCATTGAAGCAAGAATAGGAAATAAAGGAAGAAAATAAGTAGGAAGATTTGAGAGAGTGCTTTTAATTAAAGTGACTCTACCTCCCTTGGATAAATATAATTTTTTCCAACTCGCTAATTTTCTTTCCATCTTCTCCAGAATTGGATTCCAAATTGTCTTGTCCTTGAATTTTGCCCCCAAAGGAAGACCCAAATATTTCATTGGAAGAGGCCCTTGCTTACAGCCTAAGACAGCCACCAAAAGTTCAATGTTATGAATTGTCCCCACAGCCACCAGTTTAGACTTACCCAAATTTACCTTCGGACACTGACATAGACCTCAAACCAAATGAGCACCATACGGAGAACCAGCATTTGATTAATATTAGCATCACAAAAATTAGAGTATCATCAGCGAAAAGGAGATGGGAAACCACCAAAGATCTTCTTGCAAAATCACCTACACGAAAACCTGACAGACGGCCTTCACGGACAACCTTATCCAACATTCTACCAACGGCTTCCATAACCAACACAAATAACAAAGGGGACCTATTTTCTTCTTCCTTCTATTGTTTTTAATTTCATGAAATTTTTAACCAAATCCGAGACCTGAATTTTTTTTTTTTTTTTTTTCACCTTTCTGAGATCTAAATCAATATAACCCCAAAACATTCTTTAGATAAGTAGCACCTAAACAACTCCATAAGTGACAAGACTTCTCAAGTTACAGTTAGCAACCCAAAAACTTGGGTTTTCTTCCTAAATTTTACCTATTTTTACCACCATAAAGCCCCAAAGCCTTTGAAATCCTACAAAAAGTTGGTGTACAGAAAATCATGCAACTATACTTCCTATTTCTGGCCCATTAGCCCTTCAAAATTCAATATTTCTTACCCAATGTGAAGCACAAAACATATACCATCCTTTGGAACTTCAAAGCCCACAATCTTTTCCATAAGATTTACTCAAATTTAGCCTAGACAAATGTCCCTCCACTGCTGTCCAACATCAGATTTGGTGTCAAGACCTTTGTTCTACTTCATAAGGTTAAAGACAATCTAACTGATGCATACACAACACTGAACTAACATTACTGAACTAACATTAAGTTGCATTGATCTTTATCTGGATTTTGGCCCCACTAATAGTGATAATAAATGACGATGATGATGATAATATTATTATCTTAATAGGTAACACAATTCATATAGACTACAAGATTGAACACTTGTACGTAACTATATTATCATGTCTTAGATATTCAAAATTCAGAATATAATAGCTTTCTTCCATACATATAATTATATAAAAGATGAAATAATCATGCACACAACCATATCTGATAAAGGGCTATTAGTCAGTGCCAATTTCAGCTGCTCTACCTAGTAAATACCAACTTGCCTACCTTAGTTGGTTCCTGACCTCCTCTTATATCCTGCAAAAAGTATTTTGACTGTCAAACTTCCTTAAAGATGGTCAGACTAAATAAAATAACAACTAGCTAAGATATGTATATTGTGTGCGTGTGTGTTCACCATCAATTGATCCACAAAAGCTGATCAAATTGCAAACAATATAATAAGATATCTTTCACATTCAGCGAAAAAATGTACTATATAAGTAATCATGCAAGGATGACCTAACTCCTTTCTTATGGACTTGAGACATAGCTTCAACTAGAGAGAAACCATTATATTTACAATTGATTGTTCCCTTCTAAGATATACCCTATTTGATTCTGACAGGACAACGAAAACAATTTAATAACAAATATAAATAACAGGAAAATAAGGATATAATCTAGGAGTCGGCACCAAGGGTTGGCTGCAGTCAGCAACAAACCAAAAAACCAAAAGAAACTTTACTATCAATCCAAAACTCAACCCGGGGTGGTCTTACATAGAGTTCCAAAACTTCGCTTGCAAAAATACAACTTAAACTCCTAATCCAAATAGGAAAAGAAAATAATAAAAAATTGCAGAAAATGAAATCCTAACGATTAAGAGATTGGACCTAGATCTTTAGGCCCAATTGTTAGCAGGCTCCTTCTATCTTGTGTCTGCATCAGATGATATCAACTCTAGTTAATAAACTTTTTTTTTTTTTTGATAAGTAATAAGTTTTATTGATATAAAAAATGGAACACCCAAGTACATAGGGAGTGTACAACTCTAGTTAATAAACGTATTAATTAGAGCCCACTATGCACACACATACACCTCTCTTAGACTCCTTTTGGGTTTCAGAGAGGGTGAAAAGGAATAAATGAAGACTACTAAGTTGCTTAAGAAATGAGGTTTTTTATTTAAAATTTTGCACTATTCTTTTATTTCCCATCAAGCTTTCCAAATAGGGTTTTTTTCCCCTTTAAATTTTAAAAACTAAAATAAAATCAATTGTTACAACAAGCGGGTCAGGGGGGTTTGGAACTCTGGATTTAACAGACACACAGCCGGCATGTGCCCACACAAACACAAGTCTTGCATAACAAATTGCACAAGATGTTGAGAATGGAAGAATGACATAAAAGCACCCAAAAGAAAACTAATATCCAATCTTGAACTAGAATACTAATGAGATTCTCCACAAGCTCATTGATAAGACCAGGACATACAATAAGAAGATGCCCCATTAAAAAAAAAATAACAAACTAGTTATAAGTCGTTAGAAAGAGAGGGAAACAAGAAAAGAGGGAAGAAGCTGAAAACATTCTATTCAAAGCACAAGGAATCATTCAGCAGCATGTTATCCCCCTTCCTACACAAAGCCAAGTACTAAAAAGTGAAAATATCCTCCGTCATAATAAGAGATCAAACCAACAGTAACACAAGCTTAGCAAAATATCCAATATACATATAAGAATCAACCAAAAAGAGTTCCACAAACATGAGGCTAAAATGAAAAGGACCAAAATAATTAGCAAAGTCCACCCAGTGTTATAAGACAATCCACCATGAAAAACTTTTTACACAATTACATTGAACATGAAGACAACATGGATAATATCTTAGAACACGAATTACCCCGCATGAACAGCCTATATGCTTGAGAAGATAGCAAATGGATAAAATCTGACAGGGTATGAACTAGATAAAGTTGAAGCCCAAACTCATTTCTTTTAAGTGAGCTGTACCACATTGATGCTGAATAGCTAAGACATGTCAGAAGCAAAGCCATGGGCAACATCCAAGCCAATCATGAAACTGTTCTGCTATATAAGGTCCAAATGTGATGAACTAAATTAAGGGCCAAGAAACCAAATAATGAATCCAAATAAAAATAATTAAAAAAAAAATTCTAGTATAACATTAAAGTACATGGCTAAGCATTAGATTCTAGACTTTAGAAGTTGGTATCTAATTGAATGGGATTGGCATTGGGGCAGCTGATGAAATTGGTACCATATGCTAAAAATACACGATACAATTGCAAGGATTGATACTAGCACTCTTAAAAGATCTTCAAAAATCAATTCATCAAGAATATACAATTATTTATCTACAAATAATCACTATAAGATATCCTTTATCTGCTAATAGATTTATTCAATAACTAACCCAAACAGATGGCCACAAAATAATTTGAAAGGAACCCCTGGAACTCAATGCAAGTTCCATTCTCTCTCTCTCTCTCTCTCTCTATCTTGTAAATGGAAGTTCCATTCTCTGTTTATCACCTCATCAGCATTCAGTGTACCCTTCCATAACAACAAATTTTCAGATTCTCCATGCCCCAAACCTCATTAACTTATGTCAACATAAGCATTGACCTCCAGGTTGTATAGCTTCATGCCCTTCTCCCCAAAAAACATATGGGGCTCAAAGATGCTTAAAAGAATCCAATTTTATTACATACTAGCCTTATAATCTTAGTAATTATTATTATCAGTCCATGCAATAACCTGAGATATATTCCAAACTCTATCATCCATCAGACATGTGACCTATACAAAATAATAGCACCCACCTTAATGCTTGACCACAAGTAACATATCCATCCCTTCATGCAATCATGCTTAACAAATGCAATATGAAATTGAATTTAAAATGTAAATGTCATTTCTTAAGCATAAAGTAAGTATTCCCAAAATGCTAATGAACTAACATAAAGATTAGAATAAACAACTTCAGACCAAAAAAAAACTTGATAGGTACATTATCACTAAACCAAAAAATTGAACAAAAATTGAACTTGAAATCTCAAAATTTGAACATCTATATGGAATTCAAAACAAGACCCACCTTAGCCTATTAAGAATTAAAGGGAGTAAACCATCTAAACTCCTTTTATTCTAAAAGAAAATTTCTTTTTCAATATTACTACGGCAATGGCTCCACTTTGTATGCAAAATTTCAAATGTAAAACACAAATGCAAGCTGGGAAAATACAATGTGAAACAAACAGAAGAAATTCAAATCCATACAAAATACAAACTTTCACCAAATGGGTAACTAGCAAAGCACCATTGCACACAGGAAAAAGAAAAAGAAAAAGATAAAGCTTTTGAAACGAAATTGAAAGAAAGAGAAATAATAAACTCACAGATTTCCACTTGTTCTCCCACTTCTGGAACGAAGTGGGGTAGAATGAAACGAAGCAAAATGGATTGCTGTTGGAGTTGATGAAATCAATGAATTCTTGATCATCGACAAGTTTCGCCATCTGGGTATCTGAAATTGCATAATGAAAAAAAAAAAACTACTTGATATTGCCTATTTGCTAACAAATAATGCTTTTTATATTCCAAATACTGTTTGGTGAAAGAAATCGTTGGCCAATTTCCAAGAATAAAGAAGCACAGCTTCTCACGCAAAACAATTGTTTAGCTATTTTCACGACCACAATTTGGTGACTGTGGCTCTCAAGCTCGAGGTTAGAGAGCCTCCTCTCTGCTCTTTCTGTGTGTGTACGTTTCCTCCTATTTCTTTTTCTCTTTGTCAAAAAAAAATTCTCTGCTACACTAAGACTTGGGCTAGGCTGTGAGTTTGCACTTGGGCTAGGTACCCAACTAACTCATGGGCCTGTATCTGTGTCCAACAAATGATGAGTTTGGGCCTATGGGGCTTAGAAATTGGATGCCCCATTCATATCATTGTGCCTGTTTGCTTAAGGGAAAATTCTTCTATAAGACGATGTCACGAGACTTATGTCTCAATGGCATGTGTGAGTCCTATATATTATCGAGAAATAAACCTCATAAGACTATTTCATATAATACTTACTCGAAGACTAGTATTAGTCCTTATTTGGTTCGGATTTGAGCTCCTTACTCCAAATCTAGGAAGCATAAATGCTCCAATTTTTCTCACATGCTCACATCTAATACATATCAATACCGAAAACTTTGAGAAAAATCTTGCATGCATGTCCTAGGTTTTGTTTTTTTTTGATGGAATATTATATAAAAAGTTGAAGTAGCTTTTAAATATGTAATTTTAAAGTAACATTCTTGTAATTGATCCGATGTTAAATGCACGGTATATGAAAGCAAATTTTTTATTTTTTTATTTTTTTTTTGTGGCTAAGTAAGCACTGTTTAGCTATAAGCCTATAAGTGATATCTTGCACCATCATATGCACAAAGAATGATTTTGCCAAAAGATGTTTTTCTTTTTGTATATGTTCTAACAATTTTTTTTTTCTTTGCGCCAGTTAGCGCTTTATATTATACATCACCTATTTATTTATCCAAAGATATTAAGGAAAATATATATATTATATAAAATAATATGTAATAACAATTACATCCATCCAACACCTCATTATGTCAATATGACTCACAAACTTTAGTTACATACTTTCGTCACGTGGTTTACTTTTTAGTAGGTTTTTCTCAATTATTAATAAGGGTCTAGTTAATGTATATCCTTAGAACAAATATTAATAATCCATTTTAAGAAACGTTTTATAGAAAATTGAAAAAAATTGTCAAGCAAGTAGTCATTTTTTCATAAAAATTCCCTAAAATGGTTTTTATAATAAGGGCATATGTTAATAAAACTCTATTAATAATACCCTTTGAATCGATCTCACAAACTTCCACATCTCTTCATTAATTAAAAAAGACATTGATCGTATCTTGTGAGAATTTATACCATGAAACAACTTGATCCATCAATTTGCCTTGATCATTCTTGTTTCTTGGAATATGAATGTCAAATTATCACATTCTTGTATCAATTGTTTCACCATAGGTCCATAGGTAACAACGCATAACATTTAAATACCAAATAATAATATTAGAGGACTCACATTAGTCTTAACAAAGGCTATTTTTAGTCAAAATTTTACATAACCAACTAAAAAACACCCCATATTAAGCTCAATTAAGTAGCAAAATAAAGTTAGCAATGAAAAGTATCTTGCCACACTTAGTTTGGCATTGTCAATAAATAATTAAAGTAAGAGATAAAATATTGAGGCTAATGTAGGTGCATAAAAAAATGGTTAGCTAAACTATGAAAAGTGAGTTTTTATTTTTATTTTTATAATCAATTTAGCTAAAAACTCATTGAAGCTGATGTGTATGCTCTTACATTAAGAATTTGAGGTCCTATAAATTTTTTAATCACTTTTTAAATGTAGTAATAATGTTCTTTTGTCTTTCGGTTGCAAAAAAAAAAAAAAAAAAAAAGTAATGTTTTTTTTTTAAGGATATTGATAAATTAAGAAAAAATTTCAACAAAAAAATGCATGATATAAATTCACCAAAAAGATGATAAGAAAAACTATAATATGACTAGGGGAGAGCAAGGACCTACCTAACACGACTTGAAGGGTCTTGGACGGGTTAGGTGGATGCTAGGATTGGGTCCGAAAACTTGGGTGAATTATGGGTATTGGGTTGGTATTAAGTCCGACTGGACTTGTTTGGAAAAAAAGAGTCATATTTGAAACCTGATCGGACCAAAAACCCAAATTTGGGGGTTGGGTCGAGTTCCTCCCTAACAAGCTTTAGGTTGGGTTGCGGGTGACTATGAACCCGACCTGACCAAATCTCAATCCTAAATATGACATTTTTTTTTTTTTTTTGGGAAGGGGGGGGTGGGGGTGGTTTTGCATTGGCTTTTTGGGAAGGGGGGGGGGCATTCCTGTCCCAACCTCCCCTAGCAGCTCAGCCCTTGGTCAGATGCTTATGAATTTTGATGGAATGAGACAACTAGACAAGCCAACTTACTCAGTGTCAAAGTTCTAGGATGTTTTGCATGCATAATTTTAAGATAACATTTTGTATTAGACGTGCAAACCTTACTTTAGCTGGTGCTCCACATGTGCATGTACATATTCGTATTACACGGCAGAATAATAGTAACCTGAATTATAAATTGATTGGTCATTCGTTTTTGATTTAGACAAGTCACTTTACTCAAATGCCATAGCTCGTTGGATAGTGATTTGCACGCATATTTTAGGTGACTTTTTTCTCTAATATCTGACTTTCAAAACTTGAAACGAATATAAAACGTTGAGGTATGAGTTGTACAACTTCTAAAAATTTGAAGATTGAACCCTACCTAATAGAAATAGATAATGCAGTTTCAAGCGAATGGAGGAAACATATACAGGGGGACCAAAGTTTGCTTACCCAGAAAAGCCTCCGAGATTGACGATGTATATCAAATTTTATGACATTCAAATAAAGTAAGAGTTAAGGTCGGCCCAGCAAACAAATGTTGAATGTTTGACACTTGGCTACATTCTGTGCCTCTTTCTCTCTAACTTTTCTAGTGAAAATGAAGCCAATAATTTATTCCAATGTCAACGACCTCCTTTATTTATTTATTATTATCTTGTTTTTAATGCTATCTCTTTTTAAAGTTCAATTATAAATTAATAACGTCCTTTTAATTTGATTAGTTTTCAATTTCGTATCTAAAAGTTTGATTTTGTCAATTTTAATTTCCTCAACGAACTTTCAATTTATGTTTAATGTATTCCTTTTTTTCACTTTTAATAAACGGTTAAATCCCAGAAAAATTATATTTTCTCTTCTTAAATTATATCTCATGTTACATTTATTTTTTTATACTAAGACGATGCATATTTTAATCTTTTAAATTATGAGAAATGCTATGTCTACAACATTTCTACAACATTTTTACAACAAATCTTAAGTGGCAAGTTGTTACTAGTTGTTTTTGTTGGGGCAAAAAAGTAATCTTAGTGTTAGTTTTAAATTTGAACCAATAACAACTAACCACCCATGATTTGTTGTAAAAATGTTGTAAAAATGTTGTAGACGTAGCATCTCTCTTAAATTATTATCCGTATAACACTTTACCACCCTAAACCAAGAAAGAGTGCACACTTTCCTGCATAAATTACTTGTGTAATACTTTGCACCATATTTTATGAATAATAGTTTAGAGAAGTGAGTGTGTATTCTCATAATTTAAGGGAGTGAGTGTAAAATGGGTCATAGTTTATGGGCCGGGTAAAATGTACATTCTTATAGCTTAGAGGGTTAAGTGTAGAAGAGGGTATAGTTTGGGAAAAAGAGAGGGGAGAGGGGGGAGCCAGGGGGGGGGTGGTAAAGTGTGCATTCTCAAAATTTAGAAGGGTAAGTGTAAAATGAGTCATAATTTAGGATGATAAAATGTAATTTTCCATAAATCTAGAAAATATAACCGTTAAATTGTATGTTTTTTATGTTCTTAACACACACATTAAATTTCGTGCCAACTGGATGTTATTTATTATACAATCTATAAACTTATTTTTTATGTATAATTTTAAATTACAAAACTTGAAACTTAAACATTGATGGATGACATAACTATTAATTTTTTATTTTTTTATAAATTTTGTAAGTATAGATGATATAAGAAGAAAATATAATCTAGTGATGAATTTGTCAAAATTCACATCTAATAAAAATATATTGAATTGAGTTGCCAAATTTTTTGCCCACTTTTGTTTTTTTTTTTTTTTTTAAAAAAACTTTTTTTTAAATAAAGAAAATGACCTAAATTTCTAGTTCCTTTTCTTTATTTATTTATTTTTTAGAATACTAAATATTTTTAACACACACACAAAGAGAGGGGAAATTTTTTTAAAGAAATTTATAGTGGTGTATATTTAAAAGAGCCTATTTTATTCTTTTCCTCCATCTTCCGAGAAAATATATCATGTTTCGATAATGCCAACTCAGCATTTATTTTGGTATTTCCTACCCAATAAATGAGTGACACTTGTTTCAAAAAATCATATCAGACAACTCCAATAAATTAATCACAATCTTCTATACTATTGGAAATATTAATTAATCATTTATTGGAGTAGTCTGATATGGTTTTTTGAAACATGTTTCACTCATTTATTGGGTATGAAATACCAAAACAAATGCTAAGTTGGTATTACCAAAACATGGTATACTTTCTCCCATATTCAGACTCTTTTAACATTCGGTGCTCAATGACGAGAGGGAGGCAAACTAGAGGTGATCTCAAGTCAAGAAGATGTATTGAAGGTAGCAAACTCAATTGTGAGATGGCCGTGGTACTCTTAAGCTTCTCCCTCTTTCATCATTGCATTGGGACAAAAGGGATGATTTATGACTACCCAAGATTTAACCATAGACACAGTATGTAATGGCGGAGTTCTAGAATGAAAAATGATATTTATGTAGCTAGGAAAGACGCGAGTTAAACATTTCAAAACTCAATTCTAAAATTTTTTGGGCATTGATAGTGATTATTAGGGAAATTATTGAGTACTCCCGGAGTACTATAAATGTATACTTTCTCCTCTCAAATGAATGGTGGGTTCCACTAATTAAATTCATGGTGATACCCATCATTCATGTGAGAGGAGGGAGTACGCATTTATGATACTTCAGAAGTACCAAATAATTTTCTTGATTATTATATGATACGTATCAACACGGGTAGTATACTACTCGTGCTTACATTATACTACCCGTGCTTACATTTAAATATTAAATAATAGTGATCATGAAATGATTTTTTTTTTTAATTCTGTTAATAAATTCCTTAAGAGCAGTAGTTAAGATGTATTTAATATTTTATTAATTTTTATACTTAAAAAAAAATTAAAGTCAAAATTTACACATATATTAAATAAAAAAACACACATACAGCTATAATAAATTTGTACAAAGTTACTGTTTATAAGTAGATGCAATAGTATTTAAATCTATCAAGACACTAATTGCTTTTTGGTGTCAACAAGATTTAAATCCCAAACTTTTTATTTGGCAACAAAATTTTTTACTAATTAAGTTAATTGGAGCTAATTAAAGTGGTTTTACTTAGGTGAGCACTTATTTGATCGACAAATCATTTCAATTTTAAATGAGTTATTTGGCACTGAAATTAAGATTAGTCTTAACAAAAAAAAAAAAAAAAAATCACCACATAGTATTTCTCTCAATATCTTGACTATTCTTTTTCTTTATTGAATTAAAAAAAGAAAAGAAAAGAAAAAAAAAAAAAAGTAGTGAAATAGCGAATATTTAAAAGTGACCACGACAACTGCAGTTTTGAGCTTACAGCGAGATAGAGCGACTTCTTCCAGGTCAACTTCCTTTCTAGCTAGTAGTTTAGTTGCTATACTCATTTCCCTATAAATATCTTCACATTCCTCGTTCATTTCATGCGTAAACTTTCCCCAGAACAAGTCGTTTTTTTGTTTTTTTCTCTGCAAAAACTTCTAGTTCATTAATTAAGCGATGTCTTGGGCTTTGAGTTATACTAGTTCATATTCATTCACTTTTGCCTCATGCACACTGCTGGTAATATTGTTACTACTGGGTTTGAGTAGCCAGAGCTGTAACGGGTTGGGGACATTTGGGTTTGACATTCACCACCGGTTCTCGGATACGGTTAAGGCAATTCTTGGCGCTGATGGGCTTCCAGAGAAAGGGAGCGTAGAGTACTATGCTGCCATGGCCCGCCGTGACCGCATAATCCAGGGCCGTCACCTTGCCGCCGGTAACAACCAGTCGCCACTCACTTTTGCCAATGGAAACAATACGCTTACCGACCCCAGTTTGTCATTGTATGATCCTAAGCCACTCATGAACCTTTTTATTTTCCCCTCTTTGGTGAACTTTGATTTAAGAATTGGATGATGATTGTTTAGATAAATTAGATGGTAAGAGGCCGAAGAAAAGAGATGAGAGAAATTTAAAATACTGTTAACTTAGTTATTAAATTACTAATTGCCTTAAAAGTTTAAATTATTAAAATACCGTAAATTTATCTCTTAATCACATATTTTAATATGTATATATATATATATATATATATATAAATGTATATATGTAATTTTTAATATAAATCCTTTATCTAACTTTTTGTATTCAACTTTATACATACTCCATTAAACACAACTTAATATTTAATTATCATTAGACTGAAAAATGAAAATATGCTCCCACAGCCAAGGAAACCCATGCACTTTAGAATTTTTTAAGCAATGTTTGGTAACGTTGTTCTAGTAATGTTGTTTGTATTTTTTGAAAATACATGTAGATGAAAAAGTGTGAAAATACATATAATATTGTTTAAATACTGAAAATTGTTGTTCTAATTATGCTATCAAAACAACCCATTAGTTTCTTGGTGACAATACCGATCTTCGTTCTATTTAGGAGTTCTTCCTGTTGCTTTGTACTAACCACTTCTTGTTTTTTGGATATTTCAGTCTGTATTATGCAAATGTTTCTGTGGGGACACCAAGTTTATCATTTTTGGTGGCATTGGACACAGGCAGTAGTTTGTTCTGGTTACCATGCGATTGTCAGAAAAACATTGCTGGCGGTTGCAATACCTACACATACCTATCATCTGGAGAGGTGCGTTAGTTACTTAGGATTTTTTATTATTTCAACTTCACCATGCATATTGCTTCTCAAGTGAATATATCTGACTTTTACAAATTGATTAATCCTTGCATATATGTCCACGACGATGTGCTTGTACCAAAAAGTTTCGAAAAACAAACTCTATATTAAAAGATAGAAATAAAAACAAACACTTCTTAGCTCAACCCAAGCTTGGTTTAAAGATTAAAATTACAACCTTCAGAACCGAATCAGTTGGAAGACCCAAATAGTTGACAAGCCCAGTGTAGGAAGCCCATAAAGCCCAGAATTCTAATTCGATTTTTGATCAACTTTTGTTTCTGGTCTATAGACTTATTTGGACTCGAAATTAGAGTGCTTATAATTTTTAGCTTTTTGAAAATAAGTTAACAGTTGATTTTTTGTCACATATTTAACGTAAAAGTTATTAAAACTGTATATCTTAATAAATATTATGTAAAAGTTATCAAAACATTTGTGGTCTCTTGTGGGGCTCATATTTATGTGAGAGAAAAAAATACCTTTACGGGTAAAAGTAAATAATTTCACCCCTTCTTCTTTTGTATTTCAATTATATATTTTTTTTTTTTTTCAAAATTCCTTTACAAGTAAATAATAATCAAAAATTCAAAATGATTCTTAGATAGTCAAGAGAAAAAATGGCAAAATATCTTTACCAATAATATGACAAAAAGTTGGTCTTGAGTCATATTATTGGTAAAGATATTTTTTTGGACGCTTCTTGATGAGATGTGAGACTTTGAGAATGTTTGGATAGATAAAAACATTATTTTCTATACCTAGAAAGACTTTGTTGACATCCCCCAACATTGACATTAGATTTGGTTTTATCTCTAATAAATATTTTAAAAATTTTTGACGAAAAAAGAAGAGAAAAGGTTGCCAACATTTTCCTTTGGCCAGATTCCCTTAAAAGTGTTTGAATATAGTTTGTGTATAAAATCTTACGTACGTGTAATGGTTGGTGCCAATGGGTGTCATTCTAGACTCATTAGGCCTCCTAAAGTTAACGGCCCAACAGATCATAATTATGGTAAATTTCTAACGGTAAATGAGGTTATTATTTTGAGGGTAGTGCTATAGACATAGTTACACGATAGTTTTACAAGAAGACGTAAGTGATAAACTATTTCTAGTTATTATTTGAGCTTATCACTTATGTTATTTTTTTATCTATCATTAAGAGAGATGCTATATCTACAACATTTTTACAATAAATTATAGGTGGTTAGCTGTTATTGGTTTAAATTTCAAACTAACGTTAAGATTACTTTTTTGTCCCAACAATAACAACTAGTAACAACTTGCCACTTAAGATTTGTTATAAAAATGTTATAGACATATTATTTCTCCTATTATTGGTTGCCACCTAAACTTTGTTGTAAAAATGTGTGCTTGTATTTTTACTTTTGTTTTAATTTGACTAATGAGAGCTAATGATATTCATTACTTGATCTTCACTAATATGGACTACAGTTACATGTATTAATTTAGGGTTTGGCTCAAGGAAGTCAATACGGTATCGAGGTCTGTCTGCGGTTTGGCCGGTGGTACGATATATTTCGAGTTTCGATTAATACCGGTATACCGTTTCGAATTTACCACTATTTTATATATTTAATACACACACACACATACACACACAAAATCTCTATTTACCATAAAACATTACCTCAAAAATTCCTATTTACCATAAAAATTACCTCAAAAATCTCTATTTACCATACTAATCGGTTACTAGTTGGTAAATACTAAAAAAAGTATATATAAAAATAAATAAATAGCAAATATGACTGTTTAGCCAACACCAATTTCCCACCCCATTCCCCACTTTCACGTGTTTGTCTAGCCAACAGGCCCAACACCAACAAACCACACAATGCCATTTACTAAAACAACCCATTTATTACAAAGATCGAATCACTATTCCACATGAAATATAATTCCACACAACAAAACTAAAGAGGGCCTGAGAGATATAGAGTGGCCAAGAGGCAGAGGCCGAGAGAGTGAGTGAGAGACATAGGTAGAGCTTGAGACAAAGGCCGAGAGGGTGAGAGATAGAGGCAGAGCAAGCGAGAGAGAGCGTGAGAGAAAGAAAGAAAGAGGACTACTACTGGGTGGGTGGGTAGTGTTAGGGTTAGAATAGGATTTTAAAATTACCATCTTGCCCTTAAAAAACTACCAAAATTACCACAAAAAAAAAAAAAAAACATTTTGTGTTTCACCCCGGTATCCATTTATTGGTTGAAATAGCTGGATTTTGTCGGTATGGTCGGTATTTTTTCGATGCACGAAATAGGGGGTGCACCTGTATCGGTTCATTGGTTGGTACAATATATATTGGCAGTATCGATTGGTGCAGTATGGAATCACCCACACTGGTTTGGCTCTCTCGTTATAAACTCTCCCGTCTCCTTTTATATTGCCACGTCCACCATTATGCGAGATTTGTTGCAACTAAGTTTATGGCAAATTTTTGCCCCCCTTTTTTCTTTCTTTCTTTCTCTTTCTTGGCTCCGTTCTCTTTCCAATATCATCACTATCATCCGAGTATTGCCAAGACTATGCCTTGATTCACCCAAGAAGAAGGCAAATTAAAGTCAATTAAAGCAATAAGTCTCTCAAAATTTGTGTTTGTTTGTTTAAATCCCTTAAAAGCAGTTGTTTAACCTAATATATTAGCCAAGTGATTACTTAGGTTAATTATGAGATTTAGGTTAAACAGGTGAAAGATCATATTATGCACAGCAATGGAAAAGTAAATAACACACAGATATGATCACTCAGGAAAACCAATGAAACAAACCATTTCAAGGTAAAAACTTGAGGAGACTTTGACCTAACTATTCTCAAGGTAAACAAATCTACTAATAGAGAATTGAAATTTTTACAAAAGATTTAACCCTAAATTTATTGCTACCTCCAGTAATAACTTATTGACACAACCACGTGCAAGCTTTGAATCCACGAACTCTTCTCTCTTGGATTTGCAGCATACAAGCTCCCACGCTTATGACTTTGAGATCCCACTCAAAGATTTCAGATCACCACTTGTTGATCTTGCAACAACAACTAGATTCAGTGACACTTGATTGTAGATCTTGTTTGATGAGACACTTGTAGAGTTAGAAGGTACAAAACCTCTTAAATCTCATAGCAGTAACTCACAAGTCTTTCAAAAGTCTTTAAAACGTAGTTAGAGTTTTCCTTTTATACTTAAGAGTGTTGGATTGAAACCCTAAACATTTTCGTGGGCATAGGCTTGATTTAAAATTTTGCAGAAACTGCTTTATTGTAATTTTCGATCAGTCGAGCCTATTCTTCAATCAATCGAGCTTCACTGAATTTCAATTCTTTTTCCTATAGCTTGAATGTTCTTGAGACTTGCAGACTTGTATCACCTTGAGCAATGTCTAACACCTATTCTAGATATGTTTTTGTTCTCGGTTTGTTAACATAAACAAAATAAGACTCTAAATATTTAATTCTAAATCTTTAGAATCTAGCAATTTTTATCTCTAAAAAAAAAAAAAAACCATAATAGTAAAATCAAAGAAATTTTATCAATCACCCAAAATACACATACATCCATCAAATATATCAGAAAATGAAGTGTCATTAACAAAAAGAGAGAAAACTAACCACGCAGCAGTGATGAAATCAGTGTCAAGAGGGAGGAAGATACACGTTGGAAATTAGGAATAGAAAAATCAAAGAAATAAATTGTGGAGCTCTAAACATTTGCGGTTGCGATTTTGATACGCAGGCCACGTTTCTCAGATGGTGTCTTTAGCATTATTTCTGATAGCTCCTTGTCATCCATGACCAAGGGTGTTGAGTGTATTACGGTGAGTTTGCTTGCTAAAGGTTGTGAGAAATTGAGAGAGACGGACAAAATTAAGAGAAACTAAATGTGGTTATTTTTTGCCTTTGGATCATTAGTCTGCTAACACTAGGTGTCTTTCATATATATTAAAATGAAGAAAACATGAAAGTTTATAAAGGGAGGAGAGCCAAACCCATTAATTTAATGGCTCAAATAATGACTTTTATCACTTCAGGGCCTGTTCTCACAAGACTGAATTCTCATATCTCCACGTGTTCGGCACCAAACAAATAAGCCCAATAAGAGCACCAATTATAGACCCTTATCTCTTTTATAAATGTGGGAAATTAGTTTTATTTTTTTCCCAAAACACTTTCCATTAAGAATTCAAGATTCCTCCTTATTAACTCATGAAATTTTTGTTAAGAACTTTATTGTTCAACCGACACTTCTAAATATTTGTAATGATAGCATCCATTTTTTTTTTTAAATCCATTGTTTTTTCTCATTCAATTAATCAAATCAAATCAAAATAAAATTTTTATTTATTCACTTATCCATGTTACTTAAATGTATACTCTTAATCCTTTATCAAGCAGGAAATAAACCTTAACATTTATAGTCCTTCTGCATCATCAACAAGTGAAAAAGCTCCTTGCAACATCAGTACCTTGTGCGATCAAAATCAATGTCTTTCAGCTAGTAGTGACTGTGCTTATACATATGGCTACGTCGATGGTTCATCAAATTCTGGGATCTTAGTAGAGGATGTTTTGCACCTAATTACGGATGACAATCAATTAAAAGCTGTTGAAGCTCAAATTACTTTTGGGTAAGTTAATTTTCATTGCTTTGCTACCAAAAACTTTGGGGCAAATATAATTACAAGTAAAAACAGTACCGATTTAAAATAAATTTCTAAAAATGGGATTAAAATTAACAATTGTTAGCTAAAGTGACAAAATATCTGGAATAACTGATATTTTGTCAAATATAGATAATTTTGGTGATGAATCTGGAGTTTGGAAGGTTTTTTCTCGCCACCCGATCAAATATGAATAATCACTAATTATATATGAGGGTTGTAAAGTTGTTTGTCTCAGTCTTACTAATTCAGTAAAAGTCTCTCTTATGCAAGAAGAGAAAAGGTGAAAAAAAAATTCCCTTGGGGAAGGTAGGCTAGGCTTGGGAGGTCATGATATTGTATGCATTTAGACGATGATGTTACAAGTGTAGTCTTCAATATGATTTTTTTTGGGGGGTGCAATCACTAGTGGGTTTCTATTAATTTTCATGTAAGTTGAAGTTGCTTCTTGTTTTTTCACTGGTGGTAAGATGTGTTTAGAAAATTTCATGTTTTGGGTGTGACCCTTGAGAGCGAATCCTGTTATTTTGTTGCAGTCGTGCACAAAATCTGGATGATGTTATAGTAAACGGTTTACTTGGGCTTGGATTTGATGACTTATCTGTTCCTAGCATCTTAGCAAGAAAAGGGCTAGGTTCAAATTCTTTTTCTATGTGTTTTGGACCTGATCATGAGCATGGGAGAATAACTTTTGGAGATGGTGGCAGCTTAGACCAAAAGAAACGCCTTTCACCATTATGCAATCACTGTAAGTAGTCACTTTCTCGACATTTGGAAGTCATTTAGTTTGGCAAGAAGACTATATATCTTTGACCCCAATCTCATCGTACTTGCACTAATTTTGTCTTTGAAAACTTGTTACCAGTCCAAGTTATGTGATCCGCGTCACTCAAATAACTGTGGAAAGCAGTAGTTCTCAGCTGGAGTTTAGTGCACTCTTTGACTCTGGTACATCGTGTACATTATTAAGAGACCCAGCTTATACGTTTATTACTGAAAGTGTAAGCATTTTGCACAAGGCATTTCCTGATATCACTGGGGATACATGTTAATGTTATAACAAATGAGTATGATTTATATTATTTTGTAGTTCGCTTCCCAAGTCAAAGAAAGGCCGTCCAGTTATCAGTGGGGCTCCATTAACTTAGGTTACTGTTATGACTCAAGGTCTGGTCATCTATATCTGGAGAAACCTATTCCGATTTTAGTTTTTGTTCTGATCTTTTCAACTTGATCTGAAGCACTAACTTGTAATTTATATGCGATGCAAATCAAAACAGTAATTTGAATTTCCCTAAAATCAATCTGACATTGAAAGGTGGAGGAGAATATTTTGTCATTGATCCAATATTACCAATGGTTACTAATCAGGTGTGTTCTCACTTTCTAGTGCTTTAATATTCGATTCTTGCTTGAGTTATGCTAAAACTTGATGTTGTGGTCTCCAGGGCGGATATTTGTATTGCTTGGGTATTAGCAAAGGTCGAGATTCTGACTATAATACCATAGGACGTGAGTATTTATTTATCAAGAACTATGCTTATAACAAAACCTATTTCAATTGATGAAGTTGCATTTTCGTGTTTTTCTATCGAATTTGGAATTTGGAATTTTGATTTTGTGTATTGTTTTCCTTATAATAAGGAGACTATCATAAAGCTATATTTTTTCCTGAAATTCCCCGTAACCTGCTCTCTGGTTGTGATTTTTTTTTTGATAATGAATTCTCAAGTTGACAAGAAGCAGAGAAGTGCTAGAGTAATTTTTGCTAATTTTTTATTTTTTGGAGAACAAGATTACATAATTTAAGGATTGATAGAAGTCATTTCGTGGGATAGATCAGAGCTACATCTTGGGTACAATAAAATTAACATAGCAAATTAGAAATTTAAAAACCCTTCTAGTTTAGTGATCCATCCTACTTAAACCAACCATTTGAAATGATGTTTAAAACTCATTATGGCAAGAATCAAGAAACCTGTTCATTAGCCTCTAATTTGGAGATTACAGAGTTTATATATATATATATATATATATACATATATATTAAAGAATTTCAATCTATAATATTCACTATTACAAAGTTTATATTGTAACTTTGTAAGACATTATTAACGAGAGATTCAAATAAAAAGGAGGCTAGTTAGCTGTATCAATATATTAACTCAGACATTAAAATTTACACTTGAACTAAAAAAATTAACATGATTTTCATTTACTCAATGCATTGTTAAATAGCCAGTATTCTAACATATTTAAATTGATAAAATTGTCATGTTAACCGATATTCTTAAAAAAATTGTTAATAAACTATTTTAGGAAAATTTAAATGCCACCTTTATAAAAAATATAAATAATTGTTAAAATAATAAATTACTTTATCATTTTCTCATAAAAATATTTATAAAAATAATTACTAAACTAATACCCTTAGAGGTTTGTTAACTTTCTCAATTGAAAAATTGCCACTTACAATATGAATTTATTTACTATTATGCAGAAAACTTCATGATTGGTTATCGCCTAGTTTTCAATCGTGAGAATGTTAGTGTATAGCTTAGACTAGTTTAGCCCATTGGGCTTAGCCCAAAGATATCTTTGTACTTGTAGTTTACTCCTTTTACTTGTACTGCACACATATCTAGCCTATATAAGGCTCTCTATTGTACATTATTATACACACATCAATATACAAACTATTCAGTTTTTTTCTCACACTTTATATTCTTAACATGGTATCGAGCTATTCCTCGACTTTCTCAGTTCTGTGGACATCTCGGCGTTCTTCTTCCGCTGCCTCGCCTTCATCCAATAGCCACCGACGAAGCGAGTCACGCGCCGTCACGGCCACGGCCCCAAAGAACTCTCGGATCTCATTGTTTTGCTCATCCAAATGTCAAAGCAAAGGCATTGAGTGACAGAACTGACAATCCCGAGCAAAACCCAACCAAGAACGGCCAGAAAACACTTCACACGCGCCGCCACGCGCCGCCTGAAGTTTTTGCCTCAACGAACACGCGCTCCATGCGCCTCCACGCGCCTCCAACGCGCCGCCACTCTCACTCACGCGCTCTCACGCGCTGGACAGCCCGTCCTCCCACGCGCCACACGCGCCCCACGCGCCAGCCGCCATTCGCGAACTGCCATGTCAGCCCTAGTGTGACGTCACACCGCCACGTCAACACACGTCGGCCGTTGACTTTGATACGACCGTTGACCGTTGACTTTGACCGTTGACCAAGTCAAAAATTTTCAACCGGACCTGTCTTGCTCGGATTTTTCGCGTAGATTCCGATTTTGGGCTCCGTTTCTGCATTTGAGGTATCTAAATCTCACTTTTTGGTCATTTTCTTCATTATGGCTTAACAAAGTGAACGAGATATCATACGTCCTATCACCATCATATTGGATGGTCCTACTAGCTATCATACATGGTCTCGAATATGACCGTCTTTTCTCAAGGGTCGTAAATCGTGGAGATATGTGATGGTTCAATTCCTAAGCGATGCACTGGACCCTAAGTCCAAAGCCACATTTCTTGAAAAGTCTTCCAAGGCTAACATTACAAATGCGATTATGAAGAACGTCTAGAGGAATGGGAGAGTATTCAGAGTAAGATCTTATCTTGGTTTATCAATACCTCTATTCCCTCCATTCATAATCTTCTTCCTCGTCTTGAAACCGCTGAGGTCGCTTGGAAATTTTTGGCCGATCGTTATAATCGCACTAATGATTCAAGTTTGGAGTTTCACATTGAATCAAAACTTTATCAAATGCGCCAAGAGACAAAGTTAGTCTATTTTGATTTTTATTCTCGGACTTCTACTATGTGGGAACAACTCTCTGCTGCAGATCCTCCTTTGGTGTGTTCTAAGGACATTGAGCTCTTTGTCAAATATCGGGATCGCCAGTAGATTTATGCACTTCATGATGGGTTTACGTGAGGATTTTGAGCCTACTAGGGCTTCTCTACTTAGCCGGTCTCCTACTCCTTCTCTTGATGCTGCAAAGAAAGGAGTTCATTTCGAGGAGAATCGTCGGCCTACTTATCACATGACATCATCTCGATCATGTATTGGCTACACCCTCACCACCATGACCTCCCATTGTTGCATTCGCCTGCTCCTCCGCGAATAAACTCCGGCGTCCCACCTCTCGATCTTCCAAAGGTACTCACCGCAAGTTTTGCCGTGTGCAGAGACCATGACATCTCTCTGTTTGTCGTAAGCTACAGAAATTTGTGCAAGAGCAGAATAAAGCTTCTCTTCCTCGGTATTCTTTTGTATGTCCTTTCGATCCATCGGTTCCTACAGTCCATCTTTGGCTTCCTCACTTACTACGGTGATATTGAGGCGGTTGTTCAACAGGTTTTATCCCGCACTTCCACCGCCCTTTCTTCACACCTCGGGTAAACAACCTTGGTTTTTTGATACCGCATGTTGTAACCATATGACTCCGATGAATCCCAATTTTCTAATAAGGCACCCTTAGAACATCCAATCACCATTTACACTGCTGATGGAACTCCTATGCCCTGTCGGTCATAAAGGAACAATCTCTTCTCCTTGTTTATCCCTTAGTGACACTTTTCATATTCCAAAGTTATCCCTCAATTTGCTTTCTCGTTGGTCAACTTTGCGAATTAGGCGTAGATCTTCTATTTACTAATCATGGTGTGGATGTGCGGGATCCCGGACGGGTCAAGTGCTTGGGACAGCTGTAAGGTTGGTCGCATGTTTGAGGTTCATGACTTGAAGATTCCTTCACAAGTTGTTTCGCAGCTGCTACCACCGCCACCTCCTCACCGATCTATGGCATGCTCGTCTTGGTCATCCATCCTTATCTCGTCTTCAATTATCGCTTCTCAAGGTCATTTAGGTTCGATTCAGTTTCAAAAATTTGATTATACTTCTGTCATTTTGGCAAACAAACAAAAGCGCCCTTTAATAAAAGTGACTCTTTTTCATCGCCCCTTTTGATTTTATACATTCGATATTTGGGGTCCCGCACTGTTCCCACCGAGGGGGATCTAAATATTTTGTCATATTTGTGGATGATTTTTCTCGGTATACTTGGATTTATCTCGCTTCACCATAGGTCCGAACTTGTGTCTATTTACCAAACATTTCATAAAATGATTGAAACACAGTTCAATCGCACCGTTAAAGTCTTTCAATCGAGATAATGCTCAAGAATATAATGATAAATCTTTCCTATCCTTTTTTAGACAGACATGGTACTCTTCCTCGGCGGTCTTGTCCTTACACCTCTCAACAAAATGGTCGTGCAGAACGAAAACATCGTCACATTCTTGATGTTGTCCGCACCCTTCTCATTTCTGCCTCTCTTCCCGAGTGCTTTTGGGGTAAGGCCGCACTCACTGCTGTGCACACCATTAATCGTATTCCTTCACCAACTACACACAACAAATCACCTTTTGAACTTCTCTATGGTCAAACTCCCGACTACTCCTCTCTTCGGGTTTTTGGTTGTGCTTGCTTTGTCTCTCTTCCTCCTCATGAACGAACAAAGCTCCAACCTCGTACTCGTCTCTCTGTTGTTTCCTTGGTTATGGTGTGTCTCAAAAAGGGTTTGTTGCTATGATCCCATTTCTCATCGCCTTCGTGTCTCCCGTCATGTTGAGTTTTGGGAACATCGTCCTTTCACGAGTCTTCAGCGATTTCCTACATCTTCTTCCTCGTAGTCTCCCATTTTTACCGATCTTTTCCTCCCTCTCTATCCCCGAACTTGTGGAGGATTCTTCAAACATCGATCGCCTCTCCGCACGACTCCTCCGGTTCTGTCTCCGGCATATGACCCGCCGCCTTGGATCTGTGGCACCACCCTCTCCCGAGTCTCCTATTGGTCTCGAACTTCGTCTGTTCCACTCGGGTAAGCATTCCTCCCCCTTATCTCACTGATTATCATTGCTCTTTTGCTCTTGCCACTCTCTATGAACCTCACACCTATCGTGAGGCTCATATCGACCCTCTTTGGCAAAGCAAGTTATGAATGAAGAACTAGATGCCCTTCATAAGAATCACACTTGGGATATGGTTGATTTGCCTCCTGGTCAGTCTGTAGTAGGTTGTAGGTGGGTTTACAAGATCAAGACCAAGGGTGATGGATCTGTTGAACGATATGTAAGGTTGAATTTATTCAACCATCTAATTGGCTTTATTCCGTGCCAAATTTGCTTGTAATTCAACATTTAGTAACCCTGTATTTGGGTGGGTTTGTTGTAAGGGTAGTGAGTGAGATAGAGTGAAGATTGCTCAAGAGTGTGCAAGAAAACAGAGTGTCGCGGCCGGGACTCGCGGGTGGACTCGCGGCTTCAACCCGAGAGACCGCACACGTGCCAAGCATCTTTGGAAGATGAAGCAGTCATGCTAGCTGGAGCACTACAGGACAAAACAGGACAACTGGCCATACGGTTATCTCGCTGGATGGAACTCGCGACTTAGTCAAGCCGCGAGGTCAAGCCGCGAGGTCAAGCCGCGAGCCACCCCTGTTTTTTTGTAAAACCCGACGTTTCACATTCCTCTCCCACTCCAATATAAATACCCCTTTTACCCACGATTGAGAGAGAGCTTCAGAGAGAATTTTGAGAGAGAAACCCTAAAGAAAAACAAGATTGTTTCACACACAATCCCTACCTTAGAGTCTCTTCATATTCCTCAACTCTCTTCCTCTCCATTGTCAAATCCTTAAGAGGTATTTTACCAAACCTGGTTCTCACCATTATCATCACCGTGAGACAATCGTTTGGAGTTCGGGAAGCAGCGATTAGGAAGGAGCCAATCTTCATTGGTTGATGCTACGGTCTAGTAGCGGAACCGGGAAGCTAGAAAAGAAAAAGGTTCGGCGCAACCTCGTTGGAGCAAGAAGCTTGGAGGGCTTAGGTGCACTTTGGGTAGATTAGGCTTGGAGGGTCTATTGCTGTCCTTGTATCCCAACTATATTTTCTAGTGGATTGATTACCGCTTGGAGGGCGGTGGAGAGGTTTTTCGCCGAGGTCTTCGGTTTCCTCTTCGATAACACATCGCGTGTTGTCTTTGTGTTTGCATCTTCCTTCCTCTATCTCCGCCTTAATATTATCTTTGTGATTTTATTATGTTATGGCTTAGATAGTGTTTAATCTATTTCTCATTATAGCATATGTTAAGTTTCCGCACACTTGTTGTTTAACATATTGCTTGTGTTGATTAAGTTAAGTTTTGGGGGTCTAAACGTTCAAAAGTGTTTTATACACGTTTTTGAACTTTCACGATACAAGGCTCGCCTAGTTGCCAAGGGCTTTACTCGGGAGTATGGTATTGACTATGAGGAAACATTTGCTCCTGTTGCTCGTCTTACATCTGTTAGATGTCTCATTGCTATGGCTGCTGTTCTCCATTGGCCTCTTTATCAAATGGATGTGAAGAATGCTTTCCTTAATGGAGACCTCCATGAAGAAGTGTACATGCAACCACCCCCTGGCTATCCACACTCGGGCAATCAAGTTTGCCGCCTTCGCCGTGCTCTTTATGGCCTCAAGCAGGCTCCTCGAGCTTGGTTTGAAAAGTTTAGTTCAGTTGTTGCTCAGCAGGGTTTCACTTTGAGTCCTCATGACACTGCTCTCTTTGTTCGACGATCCTCTCTTTGGTATTACTCTTATTCTTCTTTATGTTGATGATATAATTATTACCGGAGATGATTCTGCAGGGTATCCGCTCTCTTCGTAACTTCCTTAGTCAACATTTTGAGATGAAAGATCGGGCACTCTCGGCTATTTTCTTGGGCTTGAGGTTACCTCATCCCTCGATGGATACTATCTTTCCCAAGCTAAATATACTTCTCGATCTTCTCTCCAAAGCCGGTGTCACTGATAACAAGACTGTTTCCACTCCTTTGGAATACAATGCAAAGCTCACACCCTTGGACGGTGAACCTATATCCGATGCTACTCGCTATCGCGGTTGGTTGGCGATTTGATCTATCTCATCACATTACACGTCCAGGATATTTCACATGCCGTGGGTATGGTTAGTAAGTTCATGGATGCACCTCGTTCATGTCCACTATCTTCGCTTTGTTCTTCCGATTCTTCGATATGTCAAAGGCACACTTTATCATGGTCTGCATTACTCCTCTCGATCTTCTCTTGAGCTTCATGCTTATTCAGATCCGATCGGGCGGGTGATCCAACCGATCGATGCTCTATCACATCACAGTTTTTGTTTCTGTTAGGTACTTCTACGGTCTCGTGGCGCAGCAAGAAGCGGGGATGTGGTTTCCGTTCGATCGAGGTTGAGTATCGTGCCCTTGCCGACACCACTTGTGAGCTTGTTTGGCTTCGCTGGCTCTTGGCCGACATGGATGCTCCATAGTCCACCGCCACTCCTCTTTATTGTGACAATCATAGTGCTATCTACATTGCTCATAATGATGTCTTCCATGAACGCATTAAGCATATTGAGATCGATTGCCACATCACTCGCCAACATCTTAAGAAAGGAAATCTCAAGTTATTCTCCATCTCCTCGTCTTCGAGATCTTATATCCAAACTCCAGTTGGCTTCCTCCTTGCCACCTCGAGTTTGAGGGGGGATGTTAATGTATAGCTTAGACTAGTTTAGCCCATTGGGCTTAGCCCAAAAGATATCTTTGTACTTGTAGTTTACTCCTTTTACTTGTATTGCACACATATCTAGCCTATATAAGGCTCTCTATTGTACATTATTATACACACATCAATATACAAACTATTCAGTTTTTCTCACACTTTATATTCTTAACAGAGAAGATGGTAATAGGTTGGAAGGCATCTGACTGTGAGTATAGATAGTTCAACCCTGTTCTTAGATAATTTCAATGTTCGATTTTTACTTCTCTTTGTAAATTCTTTCAAGTGTTTGTAATAAGACTTGCTATTTCCCAGGTGGCTACAACCCATCACAATCTCCTTCTACACCTGTTGATAATTCGAACTCTCCACCACAGTCTCCTACGGCACCCAATGGTAATTCGAACTCTCCACCAGAGTCTCCTCCAGCACCCAATTGTAATTCGAACTCTCCACCACAGTCTCCTCCGGCACCCAATCATAATTCGAACTCTCCACCTACTACTCCATCACAGTCTCTTCCTTCTTCTCCTCCACTAGCAGCAGGGAGTCCTGGAAATGATTATCATGTACCGACAACACCTCTATCCATGATCAATCATTCACCCGAGTTGAAGTCTTTTACTTGCGCCCTCATGATGCTTCTTGTTTCTTTCTTTGCCATTATGTGATTTTCTTTTTATTTGGTGAGGCTTTTAGCTTTCTCATTCCAATCATTCGCCCAAATTGTAAGCATTGATGGCTTTTCTTTATTTATTTATTTTGTTGGTGTTGGGTCTGGAAAACTATTTGAATATGTATTGTTTGAAAATTCACGGTTTCAATAATTGCTAATATGAAGGTTGGAGTGTTCAGTAATTTCGATTAAAAGAGAAATTGTGTTCTATTTGGCTAAAATTTATTTCAATAACAAATTCCCAAAAATGACATATATATTATATAATTGTTTTTTCCCCTCGTTAATTTACACGAGCTAAATAAAAGAAGAAGAAGAAGAAGAAGAAGAAGAAAAAAAAAAAAAACAATATCAACAACTTATATATTTATTATTAACCTGACCCCTTCAATTTATGTTCTCAATTGCGAACAACATCTCTTAAAAAGAAGGTTACTCCTTGCTAGTTCAAAACTGTTAATAGTCATAGCATTCACATACTCTTAGGGGTAAAGCCAGAATTTACCTTGGGAGGGGGGGAACTTTAGTATATTCTATATGCATGCATTGATATATAAATATAATATATATATATATATATATATATATATTACTTGACATAAAAAAGCAATACATATATTTTAGTGATATTTTAATGTAATAAGACTTACGTAACAATAGCATTTTCACTATATTTTGTTCATTATCAATAAAGAACTTTTTGCATGAATAAGCCTTTTTTTTTTTCAAAGTCAAAATGCCACTTATAAATGAAAATATTTTTAATAGTTAAATAGATACTAAGTACAACTTATGTAATAAATTTATGTTCTTATGGAATTATCTCAAAATGTTTTAGGGATTCAGCATGCTTTAATATTGTTATTTGTTAACTCTTAAACCTTTTTTGTTGTTGTTGTTGTTGTTGTTGTTGGTGTTGAGGAAAGTGTTGACTCTTAAACTTAATCAATCAATTCTAGCGTCTTTTATTAATTTTCCGAATGACCCCCAACTTGACTTTTTACATACTCTTCAGGTAGATTTGTTTCGATATCATATGAAATTTACATATAAATACTGTTAATTTGTTTCGTTTATATATATATATATATATATTGTTTGTTTATTTTTTTTTTTTTTTTTTTTTGTGGGGGAGGAGGGGTGGGTTTGTTTTTGAGGGGTTATTATTTAATTAAAGATGTATTTATAATTTATGTAAAAATAGATTCTAGTGTTGACTTATCCAGTTTCTACAATAACCATAAAATGAGCTTTTCAACTATGAAACTCATAAAAACAAGACTTCGTAATACAATAGAGGACAAACTTTTGGCAGATTATATAGTAGTTTATATAGAAAAAGATATTGCAAACAATTTCAACGTAGAGATGACAATGGATGAATTTTACTTTGCAAAAGATTGTCACTAGGTATAATTTTGATATGAATTGTTCTTATTTGAATATTTTTGAATATGTATATGGTATACTAGGCAATTTTTGTATGGTAAATCATACAATTTTTGTATGTTAATTAACATTTAAGAATATGATGATATATCAAAATTAATTGTTTTCTATTTATAATATATTTATGAATTATGATTATCATATCAATACTATAACTTGGCCATCTAAGTGAAATTTTTTGACTACACCCCTGGGCGTAGCTTGTACATAGAATATGTAATTTTAAAGTATGTACGTAACATATATACTTGCAATTGATCCCATGTAAAATGCACGCTATATGAAAGCAAATTTTAGTTTATGTTTTATTGGCTAATTAAGCAAGCAATGTTTAGCTATAAGTTATACCTTGCATCATCATATACACAAAGAATGAATTTACAAAATATATTTTTCTTTTACTGATATTCAATTTTTATTTTATTTTATTTTTTGTAATTGTTCTAACAATTTCTTTTTTGTGACAGCAGTTAGCGATCGATGTTATACATCACTTATTTATTTCTCCAAAGACATTAAGGAAAATTTATATTGTACAGTATCAAACAATATATAACAAAAATTACATCCAACATGTTATATTTAATTACTTCAATATATTCGTCACGTGATTCACTTCTTAAAGGGATTTTCCCCCCTCAATTATTAATATTACCATTTGAATCGATCTCACAAACTTCCACATTTCTTTATTGATAAAAGAACACATTCATCATATGCTGTGAGAATTTAATCAATTTTTATACCCAGAAACAACTCGAGCCACCAAATTGCCTTGATCATTCTTGCTTCGTGGAATATGAATGTCAGTCAGTCATCACATTCATGCACCAATAGTTTTGGCTTAGAGTAATAAGGCAAACCAATTGTTTTGCCATAGAGAAATAAGGCAACAATGCACTCAAACATTTTGAAATCTCTCTCGAGTGACAATATTACATTAAGAATTTAAAATCCTATTAGTTTTTTGTTAAAAAAAAAACAATGATTTTTTTTTCCCTTAAATTATAGTAAATTTTTAAAGAATTGATAAATATAGAAAAATTTTCAACAAAAAATACATCAAATAAATTCACCAAAAAAGATACAGTATATAAAAAAAAATCAAACTAGGATATCAGTTTTTCTTGGAGGGTTGCAACTTGCAAGTCTAAAACTACATCAAATAACGTCCCTCGGTCAGATGCTTTTGATAGAGACAGTCACCTTACTCGGTGTCACAGTATACATCAATTAGATTACATTCTCTGATATGCATGGGAGGTGCAAAAACCTTAATTTAGTGTTCCAAGTTCCAACAAACCTTGTTCTTCAATGCAAATTGAAGATGGATTTGGCCAGCTCAGTACATGTGCATGCGCCTATAAAATATACTACTTCGTATTACACGGCAGAATCATAGTAACCTGAAATATAAATTAAATTAAACTGGTCATATGTTTTTTATAAAGTAACCTGGATAGTCATTTGCAATTGCATATTTTAGGTCATTTTTCTTTCTCATTAGTCTTTCAAAACAAGAACCGAATATAAAACATAGAGGTATGAGTTGGCTTCTAAACATTTGAAGTTTGAACCCTACCTAAAAGCAAATAGACAATGCAGTTTAGAACGGGGAAGAGTAATGCTACATGCATTAAATGGATAAATTTGTTCATATTTACGAAGTTAACAAGATTTTACTAGTTCTTATTTGAACTAGCTATTGACATTGCCTTTTTTTTTTTTTTTTTTTTTTTTTTTTTTTTTTTTTTTTGTACATGGACTTAATTTCTCAAAAAAGAAAAATGTATACTTATATTTGAATTAGAGTATTAGAGGTATATTAGCCTAATGTAATAAGTTTAACGCTTAAGTCCAATCCTATCTTGTGTGCAAGCCAAGTCCTGACTTGTAGAAGACTTGGTTTGCACGCAAGGTAAGATTTAACTTAGGCCTAATACATTGAGCTAATATATTTCTAACTTATCTCTAACACCCCTTCTCAAACTCAAGGTGGAAACTTGTTGAAGTTTTGAAATTTGATAAACTTGAGAATATCTTTTGAAGATGCCTTGAAAATGACCATGAAAATGCCTTGAGTAAGCTATGAGGAAAGCTTGATAATGACCTTAATAGAGATTAGAAGGATCAGACACTATGGAGAAAGAATCATGCACAATGAAGGAGACATCCGAAAAATGCCTATTACATTTTAGCAAAGATTAATCTAGTTTTGTAATTTTTTTCCTTCGGGGAGGAAGAAAAATTCAAGGTTATATATAATTATAGTAACTCTTTTAATGGATATTTTAGTACCCCATTTTCTAAAAATCTTTAATTTTGAGTTTTTATGTATTAATACTTGTTAGTTATATATATTATACACAAATATTTTTTTAATAAAAAATTTTCTATTTATTGTACCGATTAGGACTAGTCTTAACAAAAACAGTTCCTTAGATAGCATTTCTCTAATATAAGTGTAGGTACTCAAGAATTTTTGCCTTTGGCTTTGGTTTTTTTGGCTTGATTGCCTTGCCTTGCCTTGCCTATGGCTTGAATTCTTTTGTCCCACATTGGAAAGACATCTTTCCTCTTTCTACCTTATAAGGGATTAACCAAACTAATGATACTCTTTCTCATTGGTTCATCCCTTATAAGGTAGAAAGAGGAAAGATATCTTTCCAATGTGGGAAAAGAATTCAAGTCATAGGCAAGGCAAGGCAATCAAGCCAAAAAAGCCAAAGCCAAAGGCAAAAATTCTTGAGTACCTACAATAAATTTATATATCTTGAATATTTTTCTTTTTCTTTTTTTAAATAAAAAAGGAGTGAGATTGTAATTTTTTTTTAATTAGAAAAATACGCAAGATGGTGAAAATATTAAATAGTAGTATTTAATATTTTATAAAATGCCTAAGGAGAGTAAAAATTAAAATTTTTTTAGTGGGTTCGAACCTGGGCAAAATATTATCACAGGGAAATGGGATGCTGAAATGTTGGACGGAGTTCTTATTCCAGCAGAAGTTGAACTTGCAAAGAAGATTCCTCTTGCCCGAAGCCAAATTGAAGACTCTCTGATCTGGCCTTTCACGGCAAATGGACAATACAATTGCAAATCCGGATATCGCTTTCTAAAGGACTTGGAGATCAGGGCTGAAGGAGGCACACAACTGGACTTGGATAAAAAAATCTGGAAAAGCATTTGGTCATTGGAGATTCCAAACAAATACAAAAAATTTTTGTGGCGTGCATGCAGAGACTCTCTCCCAACAAAGGCCAACCTGACCAGAAAGACAATCATTCCAAACCCAATCTGCGACAGATGTGCTTCAATGGCAGAGGATACGTTACATGCTCTTTGGGGCTGCTCTGGTTTGAACGTGGTTTGGGATGATGAAAGATGGAGCTTTCGGTCAAGGGAGATCTTCACTGATTTCAAGCAACTCTACGGATGGTTATTAGAGAAGGGGAAGCCGCTTCAGCTCTTTGCTATCCAAGTATGGTGTATTTGGAACCAGAGAAATCAGTCACGGCTGCAACAATCTTGTTGCCTCACTAAGGACCTGAAACATGCTGCACAAGAATGCTGGAATGAGATTAGATCAGGCAATCCTCTGCCAAACCCGATCAGACCACAGCCCAAGCCAAAATGGTCAGTCCCACCACTGAACAAATATAAGATAAATTATGATGGAGCAATCTCAAAGGTAGACAACAAAGCAGGGATTGGAGTGGTTGTTCGCAACTGCAATGGAGAGGTAATGGCATCCTTAATTCAACAATTGGAGCAAGCTTTCCAGCCTGTGGAAGTGGAAGCCATTGCTGCGTGCAGAGCAGTGGAGTTTGGCAGCGAGATTGGAGTGGACTGTGCTATTGTGGAGGGTGATTCAAAAGTGATAGTGAAGGCTTTGAGGAACAATGACAATGGATTGACTCCTTTTGCACCACTGATAAATGATGTCTCTTTATTTTTGGGTTTGTTTTCAGAATTGTCATACTCTCACATTAAGAGAGATGGCAACAAAATTGCTCATAGTTTAGCTAGGCTAGCTTTGACCACACCAGGTTGTACCGTGTGGATGGAAGATGTCCCATCTCGCACTTTACCCTTTGTTCAGGCTGATTTGGCCGCGTGTTGATTTTATTCAATAAAAGTCTTCTTTCTCAAAAAAAAAAAAAAAAAAAAGTAGTGTAATTGTACATAAATATTTTATAAATAGTAGTATTTAATATTTTATAAAATGACTTAGTTTTGTGTTATAAGGAGAGTAAAAATTAAAATGTCTTTAGTGGGGTTCGAACTTAGGCAAAATATTATCACGTGTGTCTTACCACTAAACTAGTGTAATTGTACATAAATATTTTATAAATAGTAGTATTTAATATTTTATAAAATGACGTAGTTTTGTGTTATAAGGAGAGTAAAAATTAAAATGTTTTTAGTGGGGTTCGAACCTAGGCAAAAACATTATCACATGCGTGCCTTACCACTAAACTAGTCTAATTGTACATAAATATTTTATAAATAGTAGTATTTAATATTTTATAAAACGACGTAATTTTGTGTTAAAAGGAGAGTAAAAATTAAAATGTGTTTAGTGGGGTTTGAACCTGGGCATAATATTATCACATGCATGTCTTACCACTAAACGAGTGTAATTCTACATAAATATTTTATAAATAGCAGTATTTAATATTTTATAAAACGACGTAGTTTTGTGTTATAAGGAGAGTAAAAATTAAAATGTTTTTAGTGGGGTTCGAACTTGGGCAAAATATTATCACATGTGTGTCTTACCACTAAACTAGTGTAATTCTACATAAATATTTTATAAATAGTAATATTTAATATATTATAAACGTAGCCTATGGCCGCATTTTAAAAACGCAGCTATAGGTTAGCTACAGCTGCGTTTTTAAAACACGGCCATAGGTCCTCCTTTTAAAAAAAAAAAAAAAAAATTATTTGGTTGGACCTATATCCTTGTTTTAAAAATGCGGCTATAGACTTGACCTCAAACAAATTTATGCATAAACTCCTCAAAGCATTGAATTTTATGAATAAAATGCATGAGTATGAGATGAAATACTTTTCAAAAGCACTTGTTTTGAACCCAGTTTTCCCAAGATTAAGATTTTCAATCAATTCACCTTGTATTCTCAAGCATCAAACATGTTTTGCATAAAACTTAAGGAATTTTCAAACTTGGTTGGCCAAACCAAAATCACACACAACATCATGTACGAAGTTTAACAAAGAGTAACTAATATAGTGCGTGCAATTAGCAAAAGTTTAAGATACATGTGAGGTGATATGTAAATAGAAATCAAGCACAATGTCTACAAAATTCATCACATATAATTTGAAAGAGACAATCACTTAAAGAGTTACATCATATAACTCCCATATCTCCTAGAAAACAAGCTTGCGTGTAAGTTTCTTGATTTGCCTCATATTGTACACACCAATTTTATATGATCAGAAACTAATTAAAATAGCTGGGATAATGTACACTCCAGTTTTATTTGATTGATTTATTTAAAGTCCAATAATGTACACATCAATTTTAGCATTTAAACCGAGGCTGCACCTTATGTTCTTTTTGTGCATGTGTTACACTTTCTCAAATACAAAATCTTATGATATGCATTAAGGTGTTCATGATTTGCTAGTAAACAGTGGTGAAATGATTATTTATACCTTTCTTAAAAAGTTCAAGTTCGACAATTAAAGGCATGTGACTTCAAGATCAAGACAATGTGATCAAAAGCTATAAACATTTTTCTCCATGATAGGCCACAAACTGAATGACTCTTTGTGATAGAAATTAATTAATTAATTAGCCAAATTATTAATTAATCAATTTATCATGCAAACATGCGGTAGCACAAAAAATCACCAATAAACTAAATATGCAGCGGAAAATAAATAATACGGTGATTTGTTTACGAATGGGGAAAACCTAACGGCAGTGATTTTCGTGTCACTACTCCCGAAACTCCACTATTATCACAACAAGCGATTACAAGTAAAGGAATTCAAGTACCTTACCAACCTACAGTTGAACCTTTACCCCAATACCCAATTGGACTTGTCTTTGTAGTGAGTTCCCCTTTCGATGCACGACTCCTAGTACGTGACTAACCAATTGCGATGATCCTAGTACGCGACTTCAATCACCAACTAAGAAGGTTGTTAGTTGTAAAGTTCTTGAGTTCATCCACACAATGAAGATCAAGAAGATGCTTGGTCACAAAACCCTACGGTGCACATACATTGCAATTTCTTAAAGAAAAAGAGATAAACTAGAGCAAGAACTTCATCTCCAATCACAATTTGCTTGAACTGAGTTTGCTCAAAACTTGTGCAACTTGTGAACTCTTTGACGACCCTTAAACCGATCCTTTTATATGTTTAGGGTTAGGAGAAAAGAAAGCTCAAAGACACATTCACGAATCCCAAGAAAATCATATTAAAATTCTGAAAATCTTAAATCTCGACAGATAATAGGTGTAGAGCAATTTGTTGAGAAGGTGTAGAGCACATCGAATGAAGAACATCTTCCTTAAGCTCGATAGATGCAATTGTCGAGCTTTAATGATTTTGCACTTGAACTTGTTTTCTTGAACAGACTTGAAAGTTTCAATATTTGCTCTTGAAACAAGATTTCTTGAAGTATTTGAAACATCCTAAATCTACCCAAATACAAGTAAAGTGCATTTTGTCAAAGGATAAGCTAATTACATAAAATCATGTCATATGTTCTTAACAAGTGAAACACATATGTCCAAACAATCTCCCTCTTTGGCAATCCGTGACAAAATCACAATAAACAAATGAACATATGAGAGAAGTCATAAATCACTTAACTCATATTCACTTGTTGAATATACTAAAATCTATCCTAACACAAACTCTTGAAAAAATTTGCAAGAAGAGAGTTTATGGCAAGTAGACTTTGACAACCTGTATTTCTGAAACACTTTAAACAAGATTCATCAAGGCATCTTTGTGTGAAACAGAAATAATAGATTGCATACAAGTATAAGAAACATGTGTATAAAGAGAGAAAAGAAACAATACATGTGAGATAAAGAGTGAAACACATACATCATCATTTAATATAGAAACAATACATGATGTATGTAAATGCTTACAAAACCAAAAGATATACGACACAAAAAATAAATCAATATCAATGTATATCAAACTAACTCTCTCCTTAAGTTAGTTACATCAAAAACATTCTTCCCTTTAACATGAAGTTCTCCCCCTAAATCTATTACTCCCCCTGAGGAAAGACATTCAATTCTCAAATTTCTCTCCCTTTTTGACACGATTGTCAAAGGGCATAAAAAGCCAAAAGACATGACAGAGACAAACAGAAAACTGATATAGAGGGAATGAGGAGAACAAGGAACCATAGACCTACAAGAAAAAGAAAAAGAAGATGCTATGGACACAAAGATAACCAAAATATGCAAGACATGTGAAAAATAATGCATGCAAGAGGATCTCGATTGACCGAGGGGTGGCAAGACAGGTGTCGAGCATAATAGACGTCGACAAATGCAGTTGTCAAGGATCCGTCGAGGGACAAATCAACAAAAGGCTAAAAAGATCTCAATCGATCCACCAAGTTTCGAGAAGCTATCGTGGAGATAGGAGCTTTCTTGATCGATCCACTAGGTGTCGAGAAGTTGTCAAGATTGCTATAAGAAAAAGCTTGAGAAGCTTGACAAATAGCCAGCTATCGAGGAGGTATTGAGGAGGTGTCGAGCTAGCTTTTAAAAATAGTTTTTCGAGATGTGAAAAACACAAACATGAATGCAATTCAACATGCAACTTAACCAACGATCCAATCAACATATTAGGCTCTCAAAAACATCTCTCAAATGAAAAAATTTAGCACATGGATCTTCAAAAACACACACACTAAACACGTCTAATCAATTTTATATTTCAAAATAAGTCCAGACAGTTTAGTGAGCATACATCAACACATGTAACACCTTGTGATGGCTAAATCACATTGTACTTGCACATGTATCAAGAATAACAAAGAATATTGTGTGTTGTGTGTGAAAAACATTGCAAGATTGCATAAGTGTATGCATGTTATGACGATTTGAGATATGAGAAAATCACTTTAACTCACACACAATCATAATCGCTTGATGGGGACTATCACCTTTGAGGTACATCCTATAACTCCCACATCTCCTAGAATACACGCTTGTAATCATATTTAAAGTATTTTTGATCTTTTTGCTTTTGATTTTTCTTTGCATATTTTTCTTTTAAACATATCATGCATGGGCATATAAAAGAGAGAAATGAATTACCCAATGATATTTGACATTCAAATTTTGCTATGCCTAAGCACACAAATGTCATTGATACTGCACTTTTGCTATGCCGAAGCATACATGTGTCATGTTATGATTGGCGGGCAATAGTAGTGAGATGGTTATTTATACCTTTCTCTCAGGATTTTTTAGTCCTTCCCTTCAAAAAAAGTGATATACGTGTTAAGTTTAAGAGACTACTTAATCGTACTCATCACAAACACGAGCCACAAAGCTCACTTGTTTAGTTGTGCATAAAGATGCTCATCTAAATTACAAATGAAACAAAATTTAGAAGACTTTATTTCAATGGCCATCCAAGGTACACAAGTACCAAAGTACACAAAACACACACTATTTGTGTATTTTTTTGATTTTTCAAATTTTTTATTTTTATTTTCAAAAAAAAACTAAATAAAAAACTAAACAACCAAACAAAAACAGACAAAAAACATAAAAACATGAAAGAAATATGCATATGCATGAAGGCATGATAAAAGGGTGCAGATGCATGAAAGCATGATTCCAAAAGTAGATAAGAAATCAAATAAAGAGAGTTCTACTTTAGATAGAAAGAATTAAAGTAGAGGACAAACAGAAAAGACAATTAAGTCTTAGGATCCTTTATCACCCAAACAAGACGAGTCTTTGGTCGTGAAGATGAAAAGGTACGTGTCCTAGTATGACTATTATAGGACATAGAGGAATTAGAATTCCCTTGAAATTGAGTTAAAAGCTCAAAGCTTTTAATAACTCACCAAGAATAGGTACAGAGCTTTTAGACAAAGGATGAGACCTATTTGACACTCGCTTATGAGGAAACAATTAGGATGAGTGTGACCGAAAGCACTACAATGGTGATAAACATGAGTAGTTTTCGAACTATTATGCTTCCTAGAAGGAGGTCTAACCTTAGAGGTTGACAAATTAGGACAATTTGGCCTAATATGACCAACAATATGACAATGATGACAAGTAGGGACAAATTTAGAATTTTCATTCTTCCTAGGAGGAGTTTTAGACATAGGTTTAGAAATTTCAGCGTTAATATCAGAATTTTTACCTTTATCTATCCTAGTAATATTAGCCTTTAACTCTTCATTATTCCTTTTAAATGGAGGAATATAAAAATCCTTTTCTTTTGAGTTAGGCTCAACAACAAGTTTGACACTAATTAATTTTTCAACTTCAGTTTTAGATTCAACTAGTTGCTCTTCCAAACTTTTAATTTTGTCCACTTGAGATGAAATTTGATTTTTAAAATTCTCATTCAAATTTTTGGCTTCATCCAATTCTGCAATCAAATCATCTTTTTCAAACTTGATCTTTTTAAATTTAGCTTTTAATTTTGCAGAATATTCAGGAGATTTCATACAAAAATTATAAAACTTGCAATAGGCATTTTGAATATCATCATCATCATTCAACATAAGATCATGCAAATCAAAACAATCAAGAGTTTCCATGACAACAGGGGTCAATGGATCACACAAGAAAGATTAAACCCTAATTAGAGTGTGCCCTGCTTCCGATACCACTTGATAGGCCACAAACTGAATGACTTCTTTTGATAGAAATTAATTAGCCAAGTTATTAATTAATCAATTTATCATGCAAACGGGTGGTAGCACAAACAAATCACTAATAAACTAAATATGCAACGGAAAATAAATAACACGGTAATTTGTTTACGAATGGGGAAAATCTAACGACAAAAACCCCATCGGGTGATTTTCGGGTCACCACTCTTGAAACTCCACTATTATCACAATAAGCGATTACAAGTAAAGGAATCCATGTATCTTACCAACCTACAGTTGAACCCTTACCCTAATACTCAATTGGACTTGTTCTCAGAGTGACAGAGTTCCCCTTTCGATGCACGACTCCTAGTACGTGACTAACCAATTGTGCGGATCCCAATACGCGACTTCAATCACCAACTAAGAAGGTTGTTGGTTGCAAAGTTCTTCAGTTCATCCACATGATGAAGATCAAGCAGATGCTTGGTCACAAAATCCTACGGTGCACATATACAGAGATGAACTAGGGCAAGAACTTCGTCTCCGGTCACAATTTGCTTGAACAGAGTTTGCTCAAAGCTTGTGCAACTTGTGAACTCTTTGACGGCCCTTAAACTAATCCTTTTATATGTCTAGGGTTAGGAGAAAAGAAAGCCCAAAGACACATTCACGGATCCCAAGAAAATCAGATTGAAATTCTGAAAATCTTAAACCTCGTGAGATAGTAGCTATCGAGAAGGTGTCGAGCATACCGAATGAAGAACGACTTCCTTAAACTCGATAGATGCAGCTGTCGAGTTTTAATGATTTTGCACTAGAACTTGTTTTCTTGAACAGACTTGAAAGGTTCAATACTTGATCTTGAAACAAGGTTTCTTGAAGTATTTAAAACATCCTAAATCTACCTAAATACAAGTAAAGTACATTTTGTCAAATGATAAGCCAATTACATAAAATCATGACATATGTTCTTAACAAGTAAAACACATATGTTCTAACACCACACAACATGCACTATAAGGCTTCAACTAGTAAAGTGCAATAAATAAGTTTATCCAAACTAAACAAAGTACATAAACATGTTATGTAAAAATAAATTTTCCAACCTTGATTTCAAATCTAAGAAAATAATACAAAACACATTCTGCTTTTTTTTTTTTTTTTTTTTTTTGTTGAAAAGAAGAAACAAAAGAAATCCTAAAATGAAATACATGAATGTTATGCAATACAAGTCCTAGAAATAAAAAGAAAACAAAAACCAACAAAAACAAAAGTCACAAAGAGTAGAGCGATGAAGCACAAGAACCATGTCAGAAAGACTCGGTTAGATTGAGTCTTTTGCATCCAAAAACTTTTAGATGCACCTCGAGCATTGGAGTTCTTATTCACATTAGAATGATTTCCAATTTCAGGATTGGAATAAAGGTTAAGAGCCTTTACCAATTCACCAATAAGTATCATTGGATCTTGTGCTTGAGGCACAGGTACTTTTGGTTTGTTTGCTCGCTTAGCAGTTTTGCGACTTGAAACAGTTTGGACGTATGTGCCTAGACTTTCTACAAAAATGACAAACCCATGCAAGCTTATCATGCAACTTGTCCTTAGAAGGAGTAGACTTCTTAGGTTTAGACTCTTTCAGATCAACCCTAATCTTTTAGGTTTAGACTACTTAGGTTTAGACTCTTTCAGATCAACCCTAATCTTTTTAGGAGGTGTAACTTCTACGGGTTTGACAACCTCACTCACAGGGGGTTGGACAACCTCACTCACAAGGAGTTCAAAAGAAGAAGGAATAAAGTTTGTGAAATGGGATGCAGACATAAAGATGCTTTCTACAAAACCTAAGCCGATTTTGTCTGAATGAGACTTTTGAATACTCAACATATGATCAAGTTTGGAACTAGCAAACCTATTAGTTTGTTCTCTAGCAACAGATAGTTCAAGTTCCAAAGTTTTAACTTTATCAAGTAAAAGCATGTTCTCAGTCTTCACATTATTCAATAGTTCATTAGCTTCAAACAGCTTCACAAAAAAATTTTTCTTATCAAGCTCAAGAGATGCAATTTTCTTTAAGCCTAGATCAACACTCATAGCATCCTTTGCAACAGCTATGCAAAGTTTATTGTAGGCTTTTTGTAAATCTGCATCCTCAGAGAGTTCCCCATCAGAAGGGTTCTCTTCAACAAAGCAAAGACGTTCAAGAACACTTTCATCCCGACTTTCTAATAAGCATAATTATTTCCATCAAAGTGGGGAGGAATAACTAGAGAGTGTCTGTGTTCCATGACAACCAGGGTCAAGGACCAGCTCAGAGATCAAAAGATTTTCAACAAGAGAGCTACCTTTCCGATACTACTTGTACGTTTTTAGACCCCTTAAAACACAACCAGATTAACCTAGTTAATTAGCCAAGTGATTAGTTAGTCAAATTATCAGATCTAGGTTAACACAAACATATCATACCATTGTAAGGTGTGGAAAATAAAGAACACAACAATATGATAACCCATGAAAACCAAACCAATAAAAAAACTTGGGGAGGATTTAACTTAGCTATTCTCAAGGTAAAACGAATTCACTATGAAAGAATTGAAATTTACACAATAACAACTTAGACAACCAACATTTTATTGCTACCTTGAGTAGGAAACTTACTACCATGACCACGTGACAGTTCCGAGTCCACGGACCACTTCTTTCTTGGATTCCCATCCAATACAAGCACACCCGCTTGTGTATCTTTAAGCTCCTAATGTAGTAACTGAATTGATCATCAAGTTCTTGACATAATCTTGATTCTTGATAACCCTAAGTATGTGTGAAGGCAAACACCTCTAGATCTTATAAAAGATTCACACACACAGCATAAGGAATAACCTAAAACGTAGCTAGGATTTTCCCTTTTATACCTAAGGAAAAACATAAAACCCTATACGTCAAATGGGCTTAAGGCTGAGTTGGAAAGTTCAGTAGAAAAACGTTCAGCTCAAGTTTCAATCGGTCGAGTCTAATTCTCTATCGATTGAGCTAGACATATTTACACAATAAATCCTGCAGCAACTCGATTCCAACTTTACATAAAAAGATATACTTTGAGCAAGTCTTAATAAGACTAAAACGTTTTGATCATGGTTTGCCAACATTACATAATGAAGTTCTAATACACTAGTTCCTAATTTCTTAGAACCTAACATCGTGATTTCAATAATTGCTAATGTGAAGGTTAATGGAGTGTTGAGTAACGTTGATAAAAAAAAATTGTGTTCTATTTGGCTGAAATTTTTTTCAATAGCAAATTCCCAAAAATTACATAACTACTATATAATTTTTTTTTCTCTCATTAATTTATATGAACTAAATAAAAGAAGACAAAAAAAAAACAATATCAACTACTTATATATTTAGTATTAATCCAACAACTTCGAATTATGTTCTCAATCGGGAACCACATACGTTAAAAATAAGGTTACTCCTTGCTAGTTCAAAATTGTTAGAGCAATTGTATCAGTAGATTCAAAATAGAAAAAGTGGTAAGTTTTACACAATTTTGCTAAAAAATTACCCACATCAACCTTTGTATATCACTGTATATATTCATTTTTGCTACAATAATCATACATATATATTTGCATGGTTACTGTAGCTTTGTATTTTATTTTTTTAATATTTCTCTCTCTTCACCTCTTTCATCACTCTCATCGAATTCTCTATCTTCATCTCTCCCAACTGATTCTCTCTCTTACTTTGTCAACTCATCCTAAATCTAAAACCTAAACTCATCAAATACCTGTATACAAATCCATAAAGAATCATCAAAACCTATTTTGCAAAGAAGAAGAAGTGAAGAAAATGAAGGAGGCAAAAAAAGAAAAAGAATAAGAAAAAGATGAAGTGAAGAAGAAGAAGGGAATTAAGGTCAAAGCATCGTTTAGAAATGGGTTTTGTTGGATCAAGACCAAGTGCTCTTAGATTGTCCGAGGTTACTAGGATCTTTCTACAATTGGGGATTCAATGGTCACGCCATATCACCTCTTATAGGATTTCTTTGGTGTGGGCAGTGGTTTCTACACCATTTTTGACAGAGAGCTATGTGGAGGAGAGATTTTTTGGTCAAAAAAATTGGAGAAAGGAATACGTTTTTTTCTCTTTCTTTACTCTTTTTTTTTTCTTAGGACATTTTCATGTTATCGATAGAAGAAGCAGAAGGGAAGAAGAAGAAAAATCAGCAAAGAAGAAGTAGCGATGGTGGCGTAGAGAGAGAGAGGCATTTTGAGATTTGATGAGTAAGGAGAGAGAATCACTAAATTAAAATTGTAGGGACACAGTTTTTAACGACCCAAGGATGACGTAGGGCTCGTATGTAAAGGGCTCAAACAATATAATTTGTAGAGAGTGGGTTTGGAAAGGCTCGCCCTTGGGTGCTGGGCATCAGTCTAGTCCTAGTTTCATGAGAGTTCATACAAAGAAAGATTTGGACTGTATAACTGAGCCTTACATCGATGTAGTTTGAAATGTCTGACTCCTCGGGATTAGTCCGAGGAGCATTATATTCTCACCATTCTTTCTCCTTTTTCTCTTCCTTTTTCCAGGGCCTCCCCCCCCCCTTTTTGTCTCATCTCTCTTTCCTTTTCATACAAGTATTTTCTTCCCGTTCTTCACCTACGTGTCCGTTTTTCCTTGTTTGGGATGGTTATTCGTCTTATCAATCCATACATCGAGTGGTTGGGAAAAGCTGGATAGCATGGTGTGAGTATGGGTTTGTCAGGCGCTGGGCTCCGCATTAAGGTGTTGGCGGCTTTCTCCCTTGAGTTGCTTTTGTACTGAATTTGTCCTTTTCTTGAGCGTTTTTATGAGATGTTGGACGTGAGGTCGTCCTCGGCCATGTTCTTGGGCCTTCGGGGAGTTGCATTGCGCGTCCTTGGCGGTTGGGCTTTATAGGACAAGGTTTTGGGCCCTTAACACAAAGTGGGCTGGGACCTCGGATTTCGAGCCCCACAATAGCCCCTCAAAATCCTGCCGCCCGACTTTATTGTTGGGGAGTAGGGTTTTGTAACGTCGAGCCCAAATCATGACTTGCCCAGTTTCGCATTTCATCAACATCGGGGTTCTCAGATCTGGCCTGGGAGCGCGCTAAGGCGTGAGACATGCTTCTAGATTTTCCCAGGCGGCGTCTTGGATGTTTCGATGTTCAAGGCCCGCCATTAATGCGCCTTCTTCACGAGGTTATTCAAATCTTTGCAGTTGTATATGATGTCGGAAATTGTGCCAAGACTATCTCGTTAGTAGCACTTATTGGAAACTTGAGTGGATTGAATGCCACCGGTCTGCTCCATATTTAAACAGGGTAAAGGATTATTCTTTGTGCACATAAACCCTTCTGCTTCCTTCAGAATCTTAACCCTTTATCCATAACCAGTTTCCATATCCAGTGCCACTTTCCCGTAGTATAGTATGTTTGAGGCTTGGGTGGAGGTGGAGGAACTTCACTCGCCACAGAGGCACCGGACCCTTCCAAGACTTAAGGTGGTGTGGTTTGGGCAGGGGAGGCACAGATTTAAGGTGTCCTTCCACTTGGATAAGGTGGGAATGGTACCCCCACCTCTTTCGGTCAAAATCAAGCGGTGCTCTGGTCATACCAGATTTTTGGTATGTCAAGAAAGGTTTTCCGCCATCGCCGTCCTCCGCCTTGTCGCAGCAAGTTTTTGTGGAGGCTCCTCAACTTCCGGTTCCCGGCACCTTTTCTTCAACGGTGCGGGCCTCAAGTTGGGTTCCCCTGCACCTTTTCTTCAGCTGCGCTAGCCCGAAGCCAGGCTCTTTCTGCACCTTTTCTTCAACGGTGCAGGCCCCACGTTGGGTTCTTTGGCTGCCTGAGTTATGGGCATGTAAAAGTATTGAGGAATGGCTTCCTTAGAAGAAATTTTGAAGCGGCAGCGCGACTCTTCTCTGCACCTCTTCTTGAGCTTTTCCTTCATTCCTTTGTATCTTTACTTTTCGCTTGCGTAATTAGTTTTAATATGAGCTTATTTAAGCTCCTTCATTGTACACTGTACTACCCTTTTGTCTTAATAAGAAATGAATTTGTTTAATCTCAAATATTTTTCTCTTCTGCAGCAACTACTTTGTGCATGAATATTAAATATAAACTTTCCCTTAATGATATTTAGAGCAGGGAAAAATCTTAAAACAAATTCCTACTAGTTTGAACTTGCTGACATTACCAAGTATAACAATAATAATTCTCAATAAATTAAACTCTTTGAACTAACCGAGATAACGGCCGAGCGTGTTGTGCGATGCATGCAAGACAAATGTCCGAGAACGATAAACTCTAAATAATTCATCCGAGAGGATAGCCGAGCGATGAGGGACTTCGATTGTGTTTTTGGTAACATATTGCACTATATTGCATCAATCCCTTTGGTGCTGAGGATTCGAGAGTAGACTAGGGAATCCATGCAGTTTTGGGATTAACCCAACTGTTAATGAGGAGTTCTCCTTAAATAGATTCTAAGGTCCATGTAACGTAGTTTTTCTTTTAAGTAGTTGGTTTCCCCATAGCTTGAGTCCGAGGACCATGCAAGGCCTTGGTTCTGTCCAAAACTTGTAATTTTTCTTTTGAGTACTTGGTTTCCCCATAGGCTTGAGTCCGAAGACCATGCAAGGCTTTGGTTCTGTCCAAAACTTGTAGTTTTTCTTTTGAGTACTTGGTTTCCCCATAGGCTTGAGTCCGAGGACCATGCAAGGCCTTAGTTTTGTCCAAAACTTGTAGTTTTTCTTTTGAGTACTTGGTTTCCCCATAGACTTGAGTCCGAGGACCATGCAAGGCCTTGGTTCTGTCCAAAACTTGTAGTTTTTCTTTTGAGTACTTGGTTTCCCCATAGGCTTGAGTCCGAGGACCATGCAAGGCCTTGGTTCTGTCCAAAACTTGTAGTTTTTCTTTTGAGTACTTGGTTTCCCCATAGGCTTGAGTCCGAGGACCATGCAAGGCCTTGGTTCTGTCCAAAACTTGTAGTTTTTCTTTTGAGTACTTGGTTTCCCCATAGGCTTGAGTCCGAGGACCATGCAAGGCCTTCGTTCTGTTCAAAACTTGTAGTTTTTCTTTTGTATTTATTTATTTTTCGAAGGTTAGCCCCTAGACCCGGGCGGGGAGAGTTAGCTTGAGGCCGGTAGCCCCTAGGGCTGTTCGTGCCGTTGGCACGGCAAGGCGTAGCCCCTAGCTGAAGTCTATGTCGGAGCAACAATTGCATGTCACTGGAGATGGAGGAAACTTGCGAACCCCGCACGATGGAGGCTTGACTCCACCACCATCTGCGCCAACGCGCAAGCCTTTCCCATCGACGGCGCCAATTGTAGGGACACAATTTTTAACGACCCAAGGATGACGTAGGGCTCGTATGTAAATGGCCCAAACAATATAATTTGTATAGAGTGGGTTTGGAAAGGCCTGCCCTTGGGGTCTTTGGGCATCAGTCTAGTCCTAGTTTCATGAGAGTTCATACAAAGAAAGATTTGGACTGTATAATCGAGCCTTACATCGATGTAGTTTGAAATGTCTGACTCCTCGGGATTAGTCCGAGGAGCATTATATTCTCACCATTCTTCCTCCTTTTTCTCTTCCTTTTTCCAGTGCCTCCCCCTTTTTGTCTCGGCTCTCTTTCCTTTTTATACTAGTATTTTCTTCCCGTTCTTCACCTACGTGTCTGTTTTTCCTTGTTTGGGATGGTTATTCGTCTTATCAATCCATACGTCAGAGTGTTTGGGAAAAGCTGGATAGCATGGTGTGAGTATGGGTTTGTCGTCGTATTTGGGCTCCGCATTAAGGTGTTGGCGACTTTCTCCCTTGAGTTGCTTTTGTCTTGAATTCGTCCTTTTCTTGAGGCATTTTTATGAGATGTTGGACGTGAGGTCGTCCTCGGCCATGTTCTTGGGCCTTCGGGGAGTTGCATTGCGCGTCCATGGCGGTTGGGCTTTATAGGACAAGGTTTTGGGCCCTTAACACAAAGTGGGCTGGGACCTCGGATTTCGAGCCCCACAATAGCCCCTCAAAATCCTGCCGCCCGACTTTATTGTTGGGGAGTAGGGTTTTGGTAACGTCGAGCCCAAATCATGACTTGCCCAGTTTCGTATTTCATCAACATCGGGGTTGATCTTGGCCTGGGAGCGCACTAAGGCGTGAGACATGCTTCTAGATTTTCCCAAGGGGCGTCTTGGACGTTTCGGTGTTCAAGGCCCGCCATTAATGCACCTCCTTCACGAGGTTATTCAAATCTTTGCAGTTGTATATGATGTTGGAAATTGTGCCAAGACTATCTTGTCAGTAGCACTTATTGGAAACTTGAGTGGATTGAATGCCACCGGTCTGCTCCATATTTAAACAGGGTAAGGGATTATTCTTTGTGCACATAAACCCTTCTGCTTCCTTGAGAATCTTAACCCTTTATCCATAACCGGTTTCCATATCCAGTGCCACTTTCCCGTAGTATAGTATGTTTGAGGCTTGGGTGGAGGTGGAGGAACTTCACTCGCCACGAGAGGCTTTGGACCCTTCCAAGACTTAAGGTGGTGTGGTCTGGGCACAGGCACAGATTTAAGGTGTCCTTCCACTTGGATAAGGTGGGAATGGTACCCCCACCTCTTTCGGTCAAAATCAAGCAGGCTCTGGTCATACCAGATTTTTGGTATGTCGGAAGAAAGGTTTTCCGCCATCAGCGCCGTCTGCCTTGTCGCAGGCAAGTTTTTGTGGAGGCTCCTCAACTTCCGGTTCCCGGCACCTTTTCTTCAACGGTGCGGGCCTCAAGTTGGGTTCCCTGCACCTTTTCTTCAGCTGCGCTAGCCCGAAGCCAGGCTCTTTCTGCACCTTTTCTTCAACGGTGCAGGCCCCACATTGGGTTCTTTGGCTGCCTGAGTTATGGGCATGTAAAAGTAATGAGGAATGGCTTCCTTAGACGAAATTTTGAAGCGGCGGCAGACGACTCTTCTCTGCACCTCTTCTTGAGCTTTTCCTTCATTCCTTGTATCTTTACTTTTCGCTTGCGTAATTAGTTTTAATATGAGCTTATTTAAGCTCCTTCATTGTACACTTATCTTTGCCCTTTTGTCTTAATAAGAAATGAATTTGTTTAATCTCAAATATTTTTCTCTTTTGCAGCAACTACTTTGTGCATGAATATTAAATATACACTTTCCCTTAATGATATTTAGAGCAGGAAAAAACCTTAAAACAAATTCCTACTAGTTTGAACTTGCTGACATTACCAAGTATAACAATAATAATTCTCAATAAATTAAACTCTTGGAACTAACCGAGATAACGGCCGAGCGCTGTGCGATGCATGCAAGACAAATGTCCGAGAACGATAAACTCTAAATAATTCATCCGAGAGGATAGCCGAGCGATGAGGGACTTCGATTGTGTTTTTGGTAACATATTGCACTATATTGCATCAATCCCTTTGGTGCTGAGGATTCGAGAGTAGACTAGGGAATCCATGCAGTTTTGGGATTAACCTAACTGTTAATGAGGAGTTCTCCTCAAATAGATTCTAAGGTCCATGTAACGTAGTTTTTCTTTTAAGTAGTTGGTTTCCCCATAGCTTGAGTCCGAGAACCATGCAAGGCCTTGGTTCTGTCCAAAACTTGTAATTTTTCTTTTGAGTACTTGGTTTCCCCATAGGCTTGAGTCCGAGGACCATGCAAGGCTTTGGTTCTGTCCAAAACTTGTAGTTTTTCTTTTGAGTACTTGGTTTCCCCATAGGCTTGAGTCCGAGGACCATGCAAGGTCTTAGTTTTGTCCAAAACTTGTAGTTTTTCTTTTGAGTACTTGGTTTCCCCATAGGCTTGAGTCCGAGGACCATGCAAGGCCTTGGTTCTGTCCAAAACTTGTAGTTTTTCTTTTGAGTACTTGGTTTCCCCATAGGCTTGAGTCCGAGGACCATGCAAGACCTTGGTTCCGTCCAAAACTTGTAGTTTTTCTTTTGAGTACTTGGTTTCCCCATAGGCTTGAGTCCGAGGACCATGCAAGGCCTTGGTTCTGTCCAAAACTTGTAGTTTTTCTTTTGAGTACTTGGTTTCCCCATAGGCTTGAGTCCGAGGACCATGCAAGGCCTTCATTCTGTTCAAAACTTGTAGTTTTTCTTTTGTATTTATTTATTTTTCGAAGGTTAGCCCCTAGACCCGGGCGGGGAGAGTTAGCTTGAGGCCGGAAGCCCCTAGGGCTGTCCGTGCCGTTGGCACTGCAAGGCGTAACCCCTAGCTGAAGTCTATGTCGGAGCAACAAGCGCATGTCGCTGGAGATGGAGGAAACTGCGAACGAACTTCTGCCCGATAGAGGCTTAACTCCACCACCATCTGCGCCAACGCGCAAGCCTTTCCCACAGACGGCGCCAATTGTAGGGACACAATTTTTAACGACCTAAGGATGACGTAGGGCTCGTATGTAAAGGGCCCAAACAATATAATTTGTAGAGAGTGGGTTTGGAAAGGCTCGCCCTTGGGTGCTGGGCATCAGTCTAGTCCTAGTTTCATGAGAGTTCATACAAAGAAAGATTTGGACTGTATAATCGAGCCTTACATCGATGTAGTTTGAAATGTCTGACTCCTCGGGATTAGTCCGAGGAGCATTATATTCTCACCATTCTTCCTCCTTTTTCTCTTCCTTTTTCCAGGGCCTCCCCCTCCTCTTTGTCTCAGCTCTCTTTCCTTTTTATACTAGTATTTTCTTCCCGTTCTTCACCTACGTGTCCGTTTTTCCTTGTTTGGGATGGTTATTCGTCTTATCAATCCATACGTCAGAGTGGTTGGGAAAAGCTGGATAGTATGGTGTGAGTATGGATTTGTCAGGCGCTGGGCTCCGCATTAAGGTGTTGGCGACTTTCTCCCTTGAGTTGCTTTTGTACTGAATTTGTCCTTTTCTTCAGGCGTTTTTATGTGATGTTGGACGTGAGGTCGTCCTCGGCCATGTTCTTGGGCCTTGAGGGAGTTGCATTGCACGTCCTTGGCGGTTTGGCTTTATAGGACAAGGTTTTGGGCCCTTAACACAAAGTGGGCTGGGACCTCGAATTTCGAGCCCCACAAAAATAATAATAAAAAAAGAAAGAAAATGATTATTGAAATAAAATAAAGTGTATAATAGATAATATGATGTGGGTGTTCTGTAAAAATATTTGTGCAAAATAGAAAAAGTAGGTTTTATTTGTAAAATAGAAATTTTTACACCTACTGGTGTGATTGCTCTTATAATCATAGTATTCACATCCTCCTAGTGGCAAAGCCAAAATTTGACTTGGGAGGACAAAACTTTGGTATACTCTATGCGTGTGCATTGGGAGGACAAACTTTAGCATATTCTTTGATATAAAAAGCAATACATATATTTTAGTGATATTTTAATGTAATAAGACTTACATAATAATAGCATATTCACTATATTTTGTTTATTATCAATAAAGAAATTTTTGCATGAATAAGCCTTCTTTTTATTTTATTTTTTTGCAATGTCAAAATACCAGTTATAGTTATAAATGAAAATTTTTAAATGGTTAAATGAATACCAAGTACAACTTATTTAATAAATTTACGTTTTTATGGAATTATCTCAAAATGTTTTAGGGATTCATCATCCTTTAATACTATTTTTTTAAAATTTTCTCAATGACCCCAACTTGATTTATTACATGATCTTCAGTTACATTTGTCTAAGTTTTTGATAACAAATTTACATATGGGTGCTATTAATTTTTTTGATTTATGTTGTTTGTTTATACTTTTTTTTTGGGGGTGGGAGGAGGGAGGGGGGGGGTTCTAAGGGGTTATTATTTAATTAAAGATGTATTTATAAATTATGTAATAATAGATTCTAGTATTGACTCTTCTAATTTTTATAGTAACCACAAAACCAGCTTTTTAGCTAAGAAACTTGTTTTTAGAATACAATGAAGGATGAACTTTTGGAAAATTATATAGTAGTTTATATAGAAAAGGAAATTGCAAACAAATTCAATATGGAGATGATAATGAATGAATTTACTTTATGAAAGATTGTCACTAGGTATAATTTTTATGTGAATTGTTCATATTTGGATATTTTTGAATATGTATATGGTGTACTAGGCAGTTTTTGTATGGTAAAAAATACAATTTTTGTATGTTAATTAATATTTAAGAAAATGATGATTTATCAAAATTGATTGTTTTCTATTTAATTGATTTATGAGTTATGATTATCATATCAATATTATAACACGGCCCTTAAGTGAAAATTTCTGACTACACATTTGGACATAGCTTGTATATACAGTATGTAATTTTAAAGTAACATACTTGCAATTGATCAATCCCATGTTTTGTATTTTTAGATACAAACACATACACACACAAAAGGAAGAGGGTAAGAGGTTAAATTCACGGTATATGCATGAAAGCAAATTTTAGTTTCTGTTATATTGGCTAAGCAAGTAAAGTTTACCTATATATAAGTGATACCTTGCATCATCATATACACAAAGAATGATTTTACGAAATTATATTTTTCTTTTAGTGATATTCAATTATTTATTTATTTATTTTTGTATTTCTTTCTAAGAATTTCTTTTTTGTGCCAGTTAGCGTTTGATATTATACATCACTTATTTATTTCTCCAAAGACATTAAGGAAAATCTATGTTATACAGCATAAAATAATATATAATAAAAATTACATATAACATATTATAGTACTTCAATATGATTCAATATAAGTATTTACATTGTACATACTTTCGTCACGTGATTCATTTCTTAAAGGGTTTTAATCGATCTCACAAACTTTCACATTTCTTTATTGATAAAAGAACACATTCATCATATGCTGTGAGAATTTAATCAATTTATACCCAGAAACAACTCGAGCCACCAAATTGCCTTGATCATTCTTGCTTCTTGGAATATGAATGTCAGTCAGTCATCACATTCATGCACCAATAGCTTTGGCATAGAGTTATAAGGCAACCAATTGTTTTGCCATAGAGAAATAAGGCAACAATGCACCCAAACATTTGAAATCTCTCTCGAGTGACAATATTACATTAAGAATTTAAAATCCTATTTGTTTTTTGTTAAAAAAAAAAAAAACAATAATGTTTTTTTTTTTGGGTTAAATTATAGCTTTTTAACGAATTGATAAATATAGAAAAATTCTCAACAAAAAATACATTAAATAAATTCACCAATAACGATATATATATATATATATATATATCAGTTTTTTCTTGGGGGGTTGCAACTTGCAAGTCTAAAACTACATCAAATAACCCTTGGTTAGATGCTTTTGACAGAGACAAGTCACCTTACTCGGTGTCACAGTATATGTTAGAAACAGAGACTTGTAGCGGAATATAAATAATTGGTTTTTCGGCATACCTCTCTCGGCCTAAACCGACGATCACACAGGAGTTTTGAGATTGTTCTACGTTGTCTAGAGCCAGCCTCTACGTAGACCAGGTATCCAAACACGTTTTGAATTCCAGTTTGTGTAACCCACGAACCAAAAACGTTTCTCCGACAGTGTTGCACACTACTAGAGTGATGCAAACATAACCCACAACCTAAGAACCTCACAACACTCTGTAAACACTATGAGAAATGTGGAATTCGTTTTTTGTACAATAGGTACCACTCTTGGTGTTTATATACACACCACTCCATTAATATTGAGTGGAATAGTGGACTTAGTGGGGTAGAGTAATGGTCTAAACCATTACTCTATAACTCCTAGATGTTACAATCTGAGGTATATAGAAGGACATGCCCACTTTGGATGTCCATCCATATTCTTTTCAGTTTCTAACATCTCCCACTCATCCATTGTGGGCATGGCCCTATTATCCATCTCTCAATGTGTTTCCCGGTGCGTTCATATTAGCAAATAGGATGTGCGACCGTCGAGCACACTTGAAAAAAACAAATTTGGGAGCACTATACTAAATCTTATACCAAGACCAGCATAGCAACATCCTAAAGTGTCTCGTTTTGCCCTAGACAAATATTAACACATCGAATCAAGCATCTTTAACCCCTCTTGAGTTTAATACTCGGACTTATGCTTGATCCATCATAATTATCTAGATGTACTCACGATTATTTTGCTACCTTAAGCGCTATAACCTGTCGACAGTGAGTACAAATATAAGGATGTGTTAAAAAAGAATAGTCTTCCCTTTGCACTCATGTCCTTCAACTTTGGTCCAATCGCTTTCCTAGCAATGTCCCTTTAGACCGAATCTAAAATGGCTATAGGTAACATGCCAAAGTAGCAGACATTAAAACCTCGACTTCATGACATAGTCAAAAGTAACAAGGGCATAAGTAGGATCTTAATGAAAGATCCATGGGACTCACACGGTGAAGAAGCAGGGATTTATTCTCTCATCTCCGCTTTTGGTCAAGCAAGCACATGTAGTATGAAATACATGATACGGTGGAGTTCTCTTAAGCAAGAGCATATGTCTTAACTCAAAACATTGTACAAATCTTAGTCTAGTCGCTACTCAAGTGCCTAACTCGAGTCCTTTATTTGCTTGCCACCTCGGGCATCAAATAAGTTCTCACATCTGGCTAACCACAGGCTACATGGATCATGGGCTATCCATGTACGGTCTAATCAAGATGAATATATTATAGACTTCATCTTAGTCCCAACTAAGGCGACATCTGTTTGTGTCAACCCTACATAAGTATTGAATGACACAATGTCTCATCTTTGCTCACTACTTAAGTGCCAAAGGCGATCGCTCGTGTGAGTGAGCCGATCTAAGCCTGTTGACATACCTTTCATATCACGTAACTCATCTTATGGTATATGTGTGTGTAAACATACATATTATTAAATGAATAACATCATACGTATTTAAAACAAAATGTCCCAAAAAAGTACAATAAATGGTAACTAAAAACAACATATCATCATATTCTACGTAGCCCTAAACTCCTAACATGAGTCCGAAAGACATCCCTTCCTATAGGCTTTGTAAGAGGATCATCAATCATGAGGCTTGTAGAAATGTGTTTTAGAACCACTTCATTGTGAGCAACCATGTACGAATGTAGTGATATCGTATATCAATGTGTTTGGTTCTACCATGATACTTAGAATCTTTAGCATAGGCAAGTGCTGCCATGCTATCACAATGTACCGTAACGGGATCCGAGGCATCCTTGACAATCTCAAGATTCTGAAAGAACCTCCTCAACCCAAACTCGCTTCTGAGCAATTTCTTGAACATGCTACATACTCTGCTTCCATAGTTGATAATGCTATACGGGGTTGTTTCTTGCTACTCCAAGTGATGACGCCATTATTTAGCAAGAAAGCATATCCAGATGTAGATTTGCGTTCATCTAGGTCACTACCCCAATCAGCATCATTATAGCCAATCATATGCAAATCGAACCACGATAACAAAGGGCGTAGTCCGTTGTCCATTTTAGATACCTTAATATCCTCTTGTGACTTTCCAATGAGCAAGTCCTAGATTAGACTGAAATCTGCTGACTAATCCAACAACGTAACATATATCAGGCCGAGTACACATCATTGCATACATCAAGCTTCCAACTGCATTAGCATAAGGAACACGAGTCATCTTTTCTTTTTCATCTTTAGTCTTAGGACACATATCCAGGCTTAAGCTCACATTTTTTGGCAACTGGAGTATCTATGAGTTTGTAATTATGCATTTGGAAACGCTCAAGAACTTTCTTAATGTAGGTTTGTTGTGATAAACCTAAAAGTTTCTTTGAGCGATCCCTAAGGATTTTAGCCCCTAGGATATAATTTGCCTCACCCATGTCCTTCATCTCGAAGTTAGAGAACAACCATCCTTTTGTGGCGATAATCATCTCCATGTCATTACCGGCCAATAATATGTCATCGACATACAATGACAAAATAATGAAACTTCCCTTGGACCGTTTTACGTAGACACAATGATCTTCTTCAATCATGGTAAACCCATTCGATAAAACGGCTCAATGAAATCTTAGATACCACTATCTAGATGACTACTTTAAACCATATATGGATCGCTTAAGTTTGCACACTTTGTGCTCTTGACCTTTGGTCACAAAGCCAATAGGTTGATCCATATAGATTTCTTCATCTAGTTCTCCACTGAGAAAAGCTGTCTTAACGTCCATTTGGTATAATTCCAAATTCAAGTTTGCAACAATGGTCCGAATGAGTCGAACAGAGGCAAACCTCACAACCGGAGAAAAGGTTTCCTCATAGTCAACACCTTCCTTTTGAGTATATTCTTTTGCCACTAATTGAGCTTTATACCTTTCTATTGACCCATTCGCCTTGCGTTTTATTTTAAGAACCCATTTGTTCCTAATTGCTTTATGCCCTGACGGTAGGTCTACCGGATCCCGGACTGATTAGTCCTCATAGACTCCATTTCATCATTCATTGCTTTCATCCACTCGTCACTAACAGAAGATAAGAGAGCCTCTTACACAGTTTTTGGCTTATCATCATCCTGTGAAGCAATCATGAAAGCTTCCCCCTCAATCTCAAAATGACGACGAGGAATATTTCCTCGGTTGCTTCTACGTGGTTGAGGTTGTTGTGGATCAACTTCTAGTGGTGTGCTCCCATTAGGTTGTGAGTCGCTCCCACTGTCTCTAGGAGTTTTAGGAATTTCTTCCTTGTCCTCTACTAGTCTACTTGAGGCACTTACCTCTTGATCCATCATTTCATAAAGAGTCAAGTTCTTTTCAACCTCACCTATGTTAGGGAATTCACTTTCAATGAAAACAACATCACGTGAATCCAATTCAGTCACACTTCCATCAAGTTGTTCACTTATCAACACATAGCCTTTGGAATGCTCAGAATATCTTATAAAGATACACTTCTTTCTTCTAGGCCCTAACTTCCCATATCTATGAGAAGTATTGTGAACATAACCTGTGCTGGTCCATAGTTCATAAGGTGTGGAAGATACTGATTTAGAGGGCACTCGGTTAAGTATATAGGCTGCAATCAAAAGTGCATCCCCCTAATACGAAATCGATAAGTTTGCTTGCGCCATCATTGACCTAACCATCTCTAGTAGTGTTCGATTTCTCCTTTCCGCCACACCATTTTGTTGCGGTGTATAAGGCATCGTTAACTGCCTTGCAATTCCCTTTTCATCACAAAGCTCCTTAAATTGCTCAAATAGATACTCGCGCCCACGATCGGTTCTGAAAGCCTTAATGCTCTTGTCTAATTGATTATCAACCAATCTCATGTATTGTCTAAAGCAATCTAAAGCCTCGGACTTATGAGAAATCAAATAGACATGACCATAACGTGTATAATCATCTATAAATGTGATGAAGTAGAAACCACCATGTCTTGCCCTCACATTCATTGGACCACATATATCAGAGTGGATTAGTTGCAATGGAAAAAATGCCCTTGTGGCTTTTCCAAATGGTTTTCTTTTTGACTTTCCCACAAGACAATGTTCACATGTGGACAAAGTGACCTTAGCGAGATTGCCTATAAGGCCTGCTCTAACTAACCTAGTCATCCTCTCTCGCCCTATATGACCAAGCCTAGCTTGCCATATACTTGAATTATCAGAAGCATTTTCAGGATGAAGTCAAAAAAACTGAACTATCATTATTATAATATTCAATATCCAAAATTAAAAAACCATTTGAAATAAAACCACAGCCATAATAAACTATTTCCAAATGCAAGAAAACAAAATTATTCTAAAAAATAAACCGGAAACCAAGTCTTATCAAAGTAACTACGGAAAGTAAGTTCCTTCGGATCTCTGGAGCATACAATACGTCATGGAGTAACAAAGTGTAACCACCTCGTAATTCTAGCTTGTAGGTACCAATTCCAAGTACCTCCACGCTAGCTCCATTTCCCACCTTGATGTCTCTACTACCAATAAGAATCCGGCGGTACTCCACAAATCCCACTCTATCTCTTGCTACATGTTCTGTTGCCGCCGAGTCTACGATCCACATAGGAGCGGAATTAGCAACAAGGACATGACTAGTTACAAAAACATGATGAGATGTAGGATTAGGTGTTACCTTTTTTGGCTCAGCGCATTCACGAGCAAAATGTCATTTCTTTCCGCAATTATAACAAGTCAACTTAGACTTGTCCTTCTTTGCGCGCTTTCCTCTAGTAGTGCACTTGACAAACTTAGCCTTCTTAGGCGGTGGCTCATTAAGACCCTCTTGTCCAAGAGCGTAATCAGGTTGCTTGCGTTTAGGCCTAGATGCCTTACGCGAGCTCGTCTCAACCATGTGTACAGAACTAATCGGCTTGGCTGCTTCAAGGTGCTCAACTTCAAGTTCCAAGTGACGAGCCACATCATTAAATGTTTTGATGTTCTCATTATGTGTCAAGTTTTGACACATCGTCTCCCATGAACTTGGTAGTGAATGAATCATTGTCTAGACTTGTTGTTCGTCAAGAAGATTGTTTCCAGTTGATTTGAGCCCTCGAATCATGGAGGACATCGCCCTAAGATCTTGCTTCATCAAATGTTCAAAGCCCATCTTATATGAATCAAATTTCATTGTTAAGCCACCTTGATCTAGTGGTTGATGTCCCTCCATATCTTAGCTTTAGAGCTTTCCACATGTCTTGTGCGGTGAGTATCTTGCTCAAATTCACCAATCAAGTCATTATGCATGCTGCTTAACATTGTAAAGCGTGCACACAAGTCCTTCTTGCACCAGCTTTCATAGGCGGCAAGATCACGTTGGTGTTGTTTAGTGCTTCCCTCATCGGGTTTACTCAACGAATGAGTTAGAGTCTCTAGGACTTCTTGCTCATTTAGCATATCTTGGATTTTGCGGTGCCAAATATTGTAATTTTCACCATCCAGTTTCTCTCCTTCATTGAGATCAGCAACTATACCTTTGGAAGCCATTTCACTACAAAATTTCACAAATAGGACATTACACACACATTTCAAAACTTTTGATGTTCGATCTAAAATAAACTTAGATAATCAACACATGTCACAAGATCGAAAATTCGCTAAGCTTCTTAATCATCTCTTGCGCCACTTGTGTTTATTACTAAGCTTAATTTTAATCTATTCATGCAAAATTATATATGGGAGATAACGCAACTCAACCATACTCCCATTATTCCATATTTCAATTCAAAATATATGTATTGAAAACAATTCACCAATTTTATTAATTAACTATTAAGCTAAACATACTATCACAATTTAAACTCATGAGAACAATTCATATAGGCATCTCATTATTTCACTAAGAAATAATTATTTCTTTGTCACGTATAATATTTAACGTTGTGTAAATATACCATTTTTCATTAATAAATAATAATGAAATTAAATAATTTACAAAATTAAATAAATTCCATATCATTTATGCATATACCTTTTATGTTTCATGAGAAATAAATGCTAGGCTTATATAGTATACGTTTCAATGAAATAATTGGAATAAATTATTGCAAATATATCACTGACTATGACATAGTGTTTGGTCATATACTTACATTTATTTATTTATTTATTTTTTAAATAACGGTGAAACAGATGCAATAGGCTTTGTAGGTTCATACACACCAACAAATATGGCAGAAGCCCACATAAAGGCCTCTAAAACCCTCCTTAGCAACAATGAGGCGGACTGCATCAGGGGCTGAAGCAAATTGCCCAGTTGATGCAATAGGCTTTAATAGGCATAAAACATTAAAAAAACAAAAATTCACAGGAAACAAACGTGGCCCATTGTACGGTGTATGATAAAAGTAACTGAGCAAATACAAACACTATTTAAGTAATAAACCATTGTGGGACCCTTTTTGTTTTTATTTAATTTGCTACCTCTCTAGTTCTTTCGGCTAGAGAAAGACACGTTATGGGCAGCAGTGGAGGTTGTCTTCAACCTTCGTCCATTCAATTTCTTTCGGCCAAAAACACGAGTTTCAGACATTAAATTCAAAGTTTTATATCTTTTTCATTTCAAGTCCGTTTTTAACGTACCATATACTGATTTAAAGCTTATAACATATAGATTCATAATATGAAATCATATTTTGCAAATAAAAAACATATTAGAGCAGTTTTGTCCTTAAAGTTTCGGTGTTCTAAGTTTTATTATACTATATCTCATGACACACTTAGAGATTTGCTATGAAACTTAAGGTAGATATTAATACATGTAATATAAACAACATATATTAATTTCAAGGCACGAAATGCTCAGAATCAAAACTTGCCATTGAAGGCCCTGTGAGGTGCATAGAAATTCATAGTATATCACAGAAGCATCAAACGCATTAAGAACTAAACATATATGCCTATGACATTGAGAAAAACCTAGAAAAGCTCTGATACCAATGTTAGAAATAGAGACTTGCAGTGGAATATAAATAATTGGTTTTTAAGCATACCTCTCTCGGCCTAAACCGACGATCACATAGGAGTTTTGAGATTGTTTTACGTTGTCTAGAGCTAGCCTTCATGTAGACTAGGTATCCAAACACGTTTTGAGTTCCAGTTTGTGCAACCCACGAACCAAAAACGTTTCTCCGATGGTGTTGCACACTACTAGAGTGATGCAAACATAACCCACAACTTAAGAGCCTCACAACACTCTGTAAATACTATGAGAAATGTAGAATTCGTTTTTTGTACAATAGGTACCACTCTTGGTGTTTATATACACACTACTCCATTAATATTGAGTGGAATAGTGGACTTAGTGGGGTAGAGTAACGGTCTAAACCATTACTCTATAGCTCCTAGATGTTACATTTTGAGGTATACAGAAGGGCATGCCCACTTTGGATGTCCATCCATATTCTTTTCAGTTTCTAACAGTATACATCATTTAGATTACATTCTTTGATATGGGAGGTGCAAAAACCTTAATTTAGAGTTTGTTTGGGACCCGCTTATTTTATTGAAATTGAAAACTTTTTACTGAAAATACTGTAGATAAGAGTAATAATTAGCTGAAATAGTATAGTGAGACTTATGAATAGTACCAAAAAGTGTAGTGAAGTTATGAATAATAATAAAAATAAGTTGAATAGTAAAATATCTTTGGTAAATTTTTTTGCCAAACTAATACTTTTAGTGTTCCAAATTCCAACAAACCTTGTTTTTCAATGCAAAGATGGATTTGACCAACTCAGTACATGTGCATGCGCCTATAAAATGAGTCCTAGTGCCACATAAAGTAGCACGAGAAAAGGCACAACTCACCCATGTGGCGAGTTGTGGTTGGTGAAGGGGTAGTGGAGCCATGAATAATAGTAAAGATAATTTGAATAGTAAAATATGCTGGCAAAAATAATTTTTGCCAAACCGATACTTTTAGTGTTCCAAATTCCAACAAACCTTGTTTTTCAATGCAAAGATGGATTTGACCAACTCAGTACATGTGCATGCGCCTATAAAATGAGTCATTCTAGTGCCACATAAAGTAGCACAGAAAAAGGCACAACTCACCCATGTGGCGAGTTGTGGTTGGTGGAGGGGGTGTGGTGGGACACTCCTCCACCAACCACAACTCGCCACATGGGCGAGTTGTGGCTTTTTTTGTGCCACTTTATGTGGTACAAGACTTTTCCCTATAAAATATGCTACTTCATATTACATGGCAAAATCATAGTAACCTGAAATATAAATTAAATTAAACTGGTCATATGTTTTTTATAATGTAACATGGATAGTCATTTGCAATTGCATATTTTAGGTGATTTTTCTTTCTCATTAGTCTTTCAAAACAAGAAACGAATATAAAACATATAGGTATTAGTTGACTTCTAAACGTTTGAAGTTTGAACCCTACCTAAAGAAAATAGACAATGCAGTTTCGAACACGGGGAAAGAGTAATGCACATACATTAAATTGATAAACCTATTCACACCTATGAAGTTAAAAAGCTTTTACCAGTTTTTATTTGAACCCACTACTGATATTACTTTTTTACCTCATGTGTGTACCTGATATCCCACAACAAACTGAATTTAGTATATGGGCTTACAATTTACTTATACAGTAGGTGTTGGGTATCCTACTTAGGATGGCTCCTGGGCGGGTTTTAAGAAAGGACTACCTCAGAAACCTACTTCTCCTCTTCCCTCTCAAAACTCTGTTGCGTGCTCGGTAATACTATCACTTTTTCTCTCAATTGTCTAACCCTCCCTGTTATTGTATCTCTACTATTTATAGCTTGAGGTTAGCGGTGGAGTTATGATTACTTTTTGATTCCACTTGTATGGGTGGGGCCCAAGCTAGTTATTCCTAACAAGGATTATGCTTCGTTGGGAATGGGAGTGGCACATTGGAATTGGTGCTGGCCACCGAAACTTGTTCGGCAGCGCATATTTGGTGAGGTTTTCTAATCATTCCAATCATTCACCCAAACTGGACGCATTGGTGGCTTTTTTCTTTCTTTCTTGGTGTTGGGGATTGGATAACTATTTGAATAAGTGTTGTTTCAAGGAAAATACATGGTTTCAATAATCGATAATATGATGGTTGGAGTGGTCAGTAACTGCGATTAATAAATTGTGTTCAATTTGGCTGCTATTTGTTTCAATAGCAAATTCCCTAAATGACATAACTACCATGTAATTTTTTTTTCATTAATACCATGAACTAAATAACAGCATCAAAAACAATATCAGCAACTTATATATTTATTATTAACTTCATCCCTTCCATGTTTGCAAAAAATCAAGGTGACCAAAGAATAGTAACTACCTAATCATAAAATATTTAAAATTCAAGTTTTTTCGACTTCAAAAATTATATATAAAATGTAAGTTTGTGTATGAGATAGTGTGTATATATATATATATATATATATTTTTTTTTGATTAACATGAAATTTGGTGGGGTCAAATTTTCAAAATGTTAATCCTATAAATTAAAACTTACGGACTAATATAACATTAAAATGGGCTGCATCAGTTTAGTTCCTAGGCCGGCACGTTAGGAATCACAAAGGCCCTCATCATTGATCTGGACATGCCTTGATCTTTCCTCCAATCTTGCTAACCTCACATCAGTGTCTACATCATGGGACATATTTTAGGTACAGATGATCAAATTAAATACTTTACAATAGGTCTAATTTTGTTTTATTAGTAAGTTTATACACCTTGAATCCTTGGTAAGATCGGACTACATATCAGATCTCCTTGGTAAGATCACCAAAATCCCCAATCTTCACTACCTTCTTTCCTTTTTATTACTGTTGTCCTAATTTATTTGCTAATGAATAATTTGTGGTTTTTGTTTCCATGTTTTTTGAACATTTTTGTTCTCAATGACATTTTTAATATATATATATATATACATCTTATGCGAAGGAGTGAGTAAATACTGAAATTTAAAGGGCAAAATGAAAGGACACAACTGCCAGTGTTTTTAAATGAATACGTGACATAAATTTATATAATCACATAGCGCAATAAGAATGGTTAACAAAAAGTCAAACGTTTCGCTTTTATATTATAATATATACTCCCCACAATTCTATGTAAAGTTATACTTATACCACTATTTTTTTCGCCAAATATAATATTTTGATGAATCAAATATCATAATACATTATCTTTTTATACCTTCCATACTTGTTAAAAATCAAGGCGACCAAAGATTTGTAACTACCTAGTAGTAAAATATTTAAATTTCAGGTTTTTTCAACTTTAAAAATTATATATAAAACATAAGTTTGTGTATGAGATAGTAAATATATATATATATATATATATATCCAATTAACACGTAATTTGGCGTGGTCAAATTTTCAAAATTTTAATCCTATAAATTAAAAGTAATGGATTAGTTTAACATTAAAATGGGTTGCATCAAGTGTAGCTTGGTTCAAGTCAAATCTAGTATAACTCTTTACCATTGCATAAATTTTTATATTATATTAATATTTTGAGAATTCAACCTTTAGATTATATATTATTTATGTTTTTAATATACATGTCAAATGTTGTGTTAAGCAAATGATATTTACTATTTGATCTATTGACTCACGGTTTGCATAAAATTTAAAGTTAGAAAGACTTCAAATTTAAATATTTTATGATGAGATAGTTATTAATCTCCTTACATTTTGATATTTTACAAGTATGAACTATGAAGTAAGGCAATGTAATATTCCAAAATTTGATTAAAATACTTATTCAATAAAGTATCATGACATAACATTGCAATGAATTATACTAAATTTAACTTCAACCTCCCCCTCTCTCTCCATACATATACATACATACATACATACATACATACATATATATATATATATATATATATCCCTAATTAATTTTCCATACCCATAGAAGAGACTAGAAGGATTCGATACTATGGAGAATGAACCATGCAAAATGAAAAAAATGTCCGAAAAATGCGTATTACATTTTAGCATAAACTATACTTATATTTTGTTCCTCAAAATTTCGAGATTTTATGTTTTTTTTTTTTTTGTGGAGAAACAAACACATACACACACAAAGTAGAGGGAAATGAGTTCTAACATAAAGGCACATTACAATTCCACTCAAAAACCAAAGTAACTTTTATTACTTGCTAATTGTATATACTAGTGTGTAACCCATGAATATGCATGAGTGCATTTAAAATTAAACACAATTTTTATTATAAAAATATAAATAATTAGTTAAATTATTTAAAAAAAGTAAACATAAGTAGTCACATATTAAAATTCTAACCTAAATTTAATACTATTTGTGATTTTTTTTTCTAATATATATATATATATATATATTACCTAGTTAGTAATGGACTGTATATAATCATTATGTGTGTGTGTGTATATATATGATTAGATTTTTTTTTTTGGTTTATTTATGTTGAACTCCTCGTTTTCTATATTAAATTAACTCACTCATCACAAAAATTAAAAAACTTGCATTAGATGAGACACATGACGCAAATTAAACTCTAATTGAATTTCAATTTTTAGACTAAATTAATTAACTTGGCACAAAAATTTAAAAGCTTAGATTAGATAGGACACATGGTGCAAAATTAAACTATAATTGAATTTCTATTTGAAATTTAATTGGATTTTCTCTCAACTTTACCTGTTAATATCTATAGATTATTCATAAATATTTTCTTATCAAAGCTTTTCTACTTATTGTACTGATTAGAACTAGCCTAAACAAAAACAGTTCCTTAGATAGCATTTATCTTTATATAAGTTTATATATCTTGAATATTTTTATTTTTTATTTTTTTAAATTAAAAAGTAGTGAGGTTGTAAAAATTTTTAATTAGAAAAATACATAAGATATAGTGAATATTAAATTGGGTCCACCTAACACTAGCGAGTCGCCACCTGTGGTTTCAAGCCTGCACTCGCAACGGTCGACCACAAGAGAGTGACTTTGACTTTCATTCCCCAATAAAAATCTTCATATCCCTCGTTCATTTCATGTATTAAACTTTCCAAGATAACTCGTTTTTTTCTTCTCTGCAAAAACCTTCTAGCTTGGCTATGGCTTGGGCTTCTTCAACTTGTACTACTTGTTCATATTCATTCATGACATCCTCACCACTCATGCTACTGGTACTGTTACTATTGGGTTTGAGTTCCCAGAGCTGTTATGGGTTGGGGACATTTGGGTTCGACATTCACCACCGGTTCTCGGACACCGTTAAGGCAATTCTTGGCACTGATGGTCTTCCAGAGAAAGGGAGCGTAGAGTACCATGCTGCTATGGCCCGTCATGACCGCATAATCCGAGGTCGTCACCTTGCTGCCAATAACCAGTCGCAACTCACTTTCGTCAATGGAAACGAGACCATGTATTTGTCATCGTATGGGTATGATCATAATTTTTTAAGGGAAAAATTAAGGGATAATTTATTAGGTGAACTATTTTAAGAAAATCTTTATGAAAAAATATAAAAAATAATTAATAATTTTTTACCAAAAAGAAGATGACTATATATATAACTTTTTAAATTTATTTGCTTTATATATTACATATTTACCTTTGATTTTTTAATTTTTTTTCAAGTATAGAGGATATAAGAAGAAAATGTAATCTAGTAGTAGATTTGTCAAAATTCATATTCAATAAAATATATTGAATTGAGTTGCCAAGTTTTTTTTTGCCAACTTTTGTCTTAAAAAGAACTTTTAAAAAAGAAAAAATTTTAATAAAGAAAATGACCTAAACTTTTCTTTATTTATTCTTTTCCTTCATCTTCCTCTTTTAACATTTGGTGCTTAATGACGAGGAGAGAGACAAAATAGAGGTGATCTCAAGTCTAGAAGATGTATCGAAGATAGCAAACTCAATTGTGAGGTGGCCGTGGTACTCTTACGCTTCTCTCTCTTTCATCATTGCATTGTGACAAAAGGGATGATTCAATGGGGATATTGGGCTTTTGCCCTTATTTTGCAAAAATAACAGCAATATGTCCTTATTTTGAAACTATTTAGATCTCTATTCCAATTTTGAAATTTGATTTTAACAAAATCAAGTTATAAGTGGAACTCGATATTAGTAATAAAGTTACAAATTTATTCAATAAAATAAATATTATTACATATTTTAAAATTTTAACAATTGAATTGCATATTCTTTATGTTCTTAATACACTTGTCTTATTTTGTATCAATCGAATATTATTTACTATATGATTTATAAGCTTATATTTTACGCATAATTTTAAACCACAAAAATTTACAAAGTAAAAATTTATTGATGACATAATTATAGAATTGGCAAGTTTTTATTTATTTTTTATATAGACTTGTCACTAGTATCATTTTATTGTCTACTATTTACAATTTGTCATTTCAACAGTTGTGAAAAATTTTGTTGCATACTCTAAAACTATTTTTAAAAGAAATCTTAGAGCATCCACTATTCTTTTTTATCTTCCATCTCTTCAAATTTTCACATGAAATTTTAAACTTTGAATTTTTGCTATAATCTCAAAATTAAAAAAAAAAAAAAGAATTATAAAGGAAATTCTACATAATTTTTAAAAAAGCATTCAAGATAGTGAGACACATATACAACTTTGTAGGTATTTTGCTATATTCTTTTTAATACTTTGATATTGTCCATCAAAAAGCACTACACAAATTATGAATGCAAATTATGAATTATGAATTACGAATTTAAACTTTATGAATTCAAATTAATTTCTCAATTCAATTATCATTAAGTATTTCCATTGATGACAATTGAGTAAATTAAACTAGGTATGAAAAAATAAATTAAATTTTACATTTACATCAGATTGTATGTGTAAATTACATTAGCATGTAATTGTTTATTTATTTTGTTCTTAATTAATACAAAATTAAATTTTTAGATTAGTTTTACTTTCAATTTTTTTCTTTTAATCTGTCCCCTCCACAAAACTAAAATCCTGATATAACATAATGTCACACAACTCAATATTCTTTGATTAGATGCGAATTTTAACAAATCTATTGTTGGATTACATTTTGTACTCATATCTTCCACATTTGCAAAATTTTAGAATAATCGGAAATCAATAACTATCCTACGTATAAAATAAATATAATTCAAGTTTTTTGTATTATAAAATTATGTATAAAAGATGAGTTTATAGATCAAATAATAAATAACATCTAATTAATATGAAATTTAGTATGAGTGTTTATAAAATAGGAAGCATGCAATTTAAAGATAAAATTTTTAAAAATATATATATTTCATAAAAAGTTATTAACCGTAAAATCACCGGTTATAACTTGATTCTATCCCATATATATTGTTTGGCAGTCGGTGTCTCTGTTGAAAACAACACTCCTGGCTAGTATAAAGAATTTTTTTTTTTTTTTTTTTTTAAATTTTTATATCAATATAGTATAGTATGCTGTGAATTTTGTCTTTTAGGCATTTACGTCTTAACTCATTCATTATCCAAAATTTTACAACCAAAACGTCCGGCAATGGCACTACTTTCTTATTTACTATTGCACCGAAAAATATGCTCTTACACTCATAGTCCATTCAAAGAAACCCTAAATGAGAAAAATTCAATTTTTTAGTTTCTTGGTTACCACGGAAATGCTTCGCTTAAATTCACTTCTTCCTGTACTTTTATACTGACCACCACCCCACCTATGTTCTAAATATTTCAGTGGCTCCTATTATGCTAATGTTTCTGTGGGGACACCAAGTTTATCATTTTTGGTGCTCTTAGATACCGGCAGTCAATATTTCTGGTTACCGTGCGGTTGTCAAAAAGGCAGTGCTGGTTGCAAGACCGACTTATCATTACCATCTGCAGAGGTATATAATTCACTTTGAATTTTATTATTTGCTAGAGTGCGGAGATAGGATTTGACTTAAAGGAAACATAATTTACATTTGACAGTCACATCTATACACGTGCATACAAACATATGCATATGGTATTCGAGAACAATCAAAAAAATGATTTATTATGTAATTATCCATATTGTTTTTTGCATTTAGGATACTAGATGATTACATATAGAATTTTAGATTGTATTATCATTCTTTGTCATTTTTGAACAATAATACTAAATTTATCTATTTTTTTTATAGAAAAAAAATTAACACTAAATGTTTCTCTCTCTCTCATTAAAACTTTTATTTATTTTCTCCCATCTTGTTTTATTGTTATATTTTAACTACTTTTATGCTTTTTAATACTTGAATTGTTGTAATGTTATGCTTTGAAAAGGTTTTGTAACATTAGAACTTATTTTTTGGTATTTCAAGAGTTTTAATTTAATGAATGATAAATTTTAACAATTATTTATTGTTGTTGGTCTTCCTTTTAAGGAGCCTTGTTTGTATCGTTGCTGGTTTGGGTTGTGTGGTTTTGTTTTGTTGTTGGTACTCTAGCTCTTTCAATAAAGATTCTTGATTATCAAAAAATAAAAATAAAAAACAGTTTTATATATATATATATATATATATATATATTGAGTGTGGCGGGGTGGGGTGTTAATCTGTAGGTGCCTACTAGAATGAGGTAGGCAAGAATTTGAAACCCATGAGCAGGAGTGACTAGTGAGGCAAGGGCCAAGAATTAATTGGAAACCCACCCAATACTTGTCCCGCCACCATCCTTTCTATCATTCCTCTTTCTTTCTTATTTATTTATTTATTTTTATATTTTTATTTATATTTATATTTTTTAGAATTTCAATCTATAACGTCTACTCTTGATGATAACTCTTTATCCTTAGACCAAGAATCAATTAGTTTTTGGTGTAGGCGAAGATTGGACTTCATACCTCTTATTCAACAAATCAAGACTTTACTAGTTAAGTTAACTGGAATCCTCTTTTCTACTATTCCTAATGGTGGAAGGAAGCTACTTATAGTAATTACTTGACCTTTAATAGATGGATGGAACTGACTTACATATACTAATGGGTCAAAATAGTAAATTTTTTTTTTTTTTTTTTTTTTTTTTTTTTGAGAGGTAGAGTTTCAATCTATGACATCCACTTATAATAATTGTCAAGTGGGTTTCAGTTAGCTCAACTAGTAAAATCTCAAATTGTTGAATAAGAGATTTGGGGTTTAATTCCCGCTTACACTAAAAACTAATTGGTATCTTGATTTGATAATAAAGAGCTATTATTAGAAGCAGATGTTATAAGTTGAAACCCTTTAAAAAAAAAATTATCATTTATCATCAGACCAAGATACAAATTGTTTTTTGGTGTAGATAGGGATAAAACCCCAAATCGCCTATTCAATGATAAGAAATTTTACTAGTTGAGTTAACTGGAACCCACAATTTCAAAGAGAGCTAATGGTCTATTATCACAAATATAAAATCATTAAGATCTCACTAACACATGAATTGGTTTTTTATTTTTAATTTTAATTAAAAATGTTAACTCTCCAATAAGACCTCACTAACACATGAAGTTTTCATTAATTTTTTATACAATTAATTAGGGGTAGCAAAATTGGACATGACTCACGAACTTGACACGACATGACAAGAAATTAGCAGGTTATGGATTGAAGTTTAATGGGTTTGTGTCATATTTAGGTTAACACGGCTGACTTGTTTAATAAATGGGTTGAGTTAGTGTTCAACATATAGAACCCGTTTGACTCATTTGATCTATTTAATTAAATGACATTTTACCAATATACCCTTTAAACTTTAGGTATATAAACTTATTAGTTGTTGTGGTTTATTTTCTTTGACATATTGTGATTGATTATTTGTAATATTGTAATATACTTTAATTTTGAATGAATATTTGTGATGAAATTACTTGTTAGTTCTAAATTTTATATTAAACATATTTATTTGTTTGTTTTTTCATATATATATATTTTTATTTTGATAAAATTTGATAAATAAGTCGACACGACTAACTCGTTTAATAAATGGGTCGTGTTAGGGTTGAAGAATTTTGTCCCATTTAATAAACATGTCGAGTTAGTGTTGACCTAGCTATATCGTCGAATACTTATGAGTTGACACAACACGAACCCGACATCCGAATACGAATTGACACTCCTACAATTAATGACACTATTATTAAAATAAATATTCCAATTATTCATTTATTTATTTTAGATTAAATGCACTAACATTTAATCTCTTTATCATGTAGGTAATCGAACTTAACACCTACAATCCTTATACGTCTTCAACAAGTGAAAATGTTCCTTGCAGCAGCACCTTGTGCGTACCACTTAAGTGCTCTTCACAAAGTACTAGTTGTGCTTTTGATATAACATATGGTTCTTTTGCAATGAGTTCTTCTTCTGGGATCTTGGTAGAGGATGTTTTGAATTTAATTACAGATGACGATAAGTCAAAATCAGTTGAATCCAAAATAGTTTTTGGGTAGGTTATCATTTTTCATTACTTTGCTACAAGAACTTTGGGAGACATTCTTTTCAAGTGATAAAAATACTGATTTATATCTCAAGATATCAATTTTAAAAAAATGAGATTAAGATTAAATAATTGTTAGTTACAGTGAAAACAATTCTGCAGTGACTGATATACTTTGTCAAAAGAATATAATTTTGATGATGAATCTGGACTTTTGGAGTGGCTTTTTTCCTCCTCAAGTAGGAATAATCAAATATGAGGGTTGTCAAGTTGCATTATCTCAGTCTATTTGAAAAATTATCAATAACAAAAGGTTAATGTTTCTCATATGCAAGAAGAGAAAAGGTAGAAAAAAATTTCTTTCCGGGAAGTAGGTCATGCCTGAGAGATCCTGATATCATAAATCTTTAGACCCGTGGTGATATTACAAGAAACAAAATAATTAGTCTTTAATATGAATAAAAACTCTATGTACCATTTTTTTTGTGTTTTACTTCATGCTTCATCAATAACAATTTATCACATATTTTTTTGTGACAACTTTTTTAATTTGACAAAACTTAATATATATAGTGGAGTATAAATTAAAATACAAATAGTTGGAAAGAAAATTTCTATTCCTTTAATTTTTTTTTTTTAACGAAATCACTGATGGATTAGCATTAATTTTCTTATTCATTGAAGTTTGCAACTAATTTAATTTTTAATTGGTAGTAATCTGTTCAACAAATTTTCATATATTTGCCTATGACCCTTGAGATCAAACCATGTCATTCTGTGGCAGTTGTGCTGAAGATTTGACTCCTTATCCTTCATCACCAACCGGTAATTTACCACCAAACGGTCTACTTGGACTTGGTATTGATAATTTATCAGTTCCTAGCACCTTAGCAAGAAATGGGCTAGTTCCAGATTCTTTTTCCATGTGTTTTGGACCTGATCTTGAGAATGGGAGAATAAATTTTGGAGATACTGGCAACTCAGACCAAAAAGAAGCGCCTTTCACGATTGAGCCATCAAAGTAAGTCATTACTTTCTCAACATTGTAAAAACTGTCCGAAAGGTTATTTATTAATTTGGCAGGAAGACTATCTTTACCCTGAATCTCATCATACTTGCACTAATTTTGTCCTTGAAAACTTGTTATCAGTCCATATTACAATATCAACATCTCTCAAATAACTGTGGGAAGCAATGTTTCTGAGCTAGAGTTCAGTGCAATCTTTGACTCTGGTACAACATATACATTATTGAACGACCCAGCTTATACCATTATTTCTACGAGTGTAAGTAATTTAAATAACATGTTTCATGATATCATTGGAATTTCATTTACTACAAATGAGTATGACTTGAACTCCTATTATTTTGTAGTTCGATTCCCAAGTCAAAGAAAACCGGGCCAATTATCAGAATGCCGACTTTGAATATTGTTATCACTTAAGGTCATTTCTATATCGTTCCAATCGTTTCTGTTTTCTCTTATCAGCTTGATATGAATCACTGACACCTACTTTCTATCCAATGCAAATCAAAACAGTAATTTCCCTAAAGTCAATTTGACATTGAAAGGTGGAGACGAATATTTTGTCACTGATCCACTAGTACAGTTAAATTTTCAGGTATGCTCTCACTTTCTAGTGCTTTATTAATATCCGATTCCTGCTCGAGTTTTACTAATTAAACCTTGATGTTGTGGTCTCAAGGGTGAAAATTTGTATTGCTTGGGTATTAGCAAAGGTCAATCGTCGGACATAAACATCATAGGAGGTGAGTATTTATTCATGGATAACTATCTTTATTTCAAAACCTACTTCTATTGATGAAGGTGCATTTTAATGTTTTTCTATGAATTTTGGAATTTTGACCGTGTGTTCTTTCCCTTATAAAAGGAGATTATCATAAAGCTATACTTTTGTGGAAGTTCTCCGTAACCTGCTCTGGTTGTGATTTTTTATTTTATTTTATTTTTATAATCAATTCTCAAGTTGACAAAAAGCAAAGAATTGCTAGGTATTTTTAGTGATTTCAGGAATTTTTTATTTTGTTCATTTTGAGGTTTCAAAGTATTTTGGTCATTTTAGAGATTTAGGAGTTTTTTAGTCATTTGAGAGGTTTTGTGGTTTTTTTTGGTCTTTTTGAGGTTTTGGAGCTATTTCGGTCATTTTCGAGGTTTCGGGGTATTTTAGTCATTTTAGAGGTTTCATGAATTTTTTTTTTTTTTTTTTTTTTGTCGTTTTAAGGTTTTAAGGTATTTTGATCTTTTTAGAAGTTTCGTAAGTATTTTTGGCCGTTTTAAAGTTTTAGGGCTATTTTGGTCATTTTAGAGATTTTAAGAGATTTTGGTCATTTAAAAAGTTTCATAATTTCTTTAGCAGTTTTAGAAGTTTCGACAATATTTTGGTCATTATTTTAAGTCTTAGGGTTATTTTGGAGTTTCATGAGTATTTTGCTCCTTTTGGAGGTTTTGTGGGTATTTTAGTTATTTTTATGGGGGGTTTTTGGAGTATTTTGGTCATTTGAGAGGGTTATAGGGTGTATTTTAATTATTATCAAGTTTTAGAGGCATTTTAGTAATTTTTAGATTTAAGGGTATTTTGGCCATTTTAGAGGTTTTAGTGGTATTTTTGTTTTTTATATATATATAAATTCATTGATTATTGGGTAATTTGGTGGGTTGGGTTTTACCTATAATAATTGGGTTGGGTTATAATTAATTGTTAAAATGAGTTATAATAGTTAGGGGCACGATTGGTAGGGGGATTTTTATTTTTGTTTTCAAAATAGTATAAAAACAGTTTTCAAAAATTGAAATTGAAATTAATTTTTAAATAATAATTTTTATATTATAGGTATTTGGCTCCTGCTTTCAAAAACAATTTTCAAAATACTAAAAACAAAAAATAATTGTGTGGGAGACCATTTCTATTTTTGAGATTAAAAAAAATTTACAAAAAGTAACGTGTAGAATTTGTAGATTAACTTTTTTTTTTTTTTTTTTTTTTTGGTGTGGATAATGATAAGGGACTAGAACTCATGTACTTTTTTTTTTCTTAATGATAAGTTTCGAATTTAAAGTGTGAGAATTCTTTTTGTAATAAAGATAGACTTCTTAATTTAAAAGATAGAAGAGTTTGGACAAATATGTGGGGTCCACTGTTTTCAATTGTCTGTATCTTGAAAACATCTTCTTAATTATTTTCAAAATTTAGTTTGAACCTGGAAAATATGATACAATTTTTTGAAAACTATATTTAGAGAACATCAACTAAAAAATAGTTTCAGGTGTGGGATTCACCATTTTATGAATTGCAAAGCAAAAAACTATATTTAAATTCTCTTACTAAATAAGCTCTCAATGAGTTTTATATACTCAACCCATTTATGGCCAATTCAAATCCACCCATTTGGCATCGTACTTTTAATACCCTTTAAGTGCAATGACTTAACATAGAAAATTAGGAATTTTAATACCCTTCTAGTTTTGTGATCCTTAGAAATTTTATTATTATTATAATAATAATTTTTTTTTATAGATCCCCATCCTAGTTTTTTTTTTTTTTTTTTTTTTTTTTTTTTTTTTGAGAAACAGGCCAGTGCGGCCACTGATGCTTTGGATTTAAAAATTAAAATCAGCCAAATAACAATGGTAAAGGTTTGGTGGAATAGATTCCATCCAAACCGTTAAAGGTGATGAGACATTTGCTCTCTTGACTTAAGGCATTTGTTATACTATTATCTTGCCTACAAGTATGAGAAAAAAAAAAAAACTCTGAAGGGAGCTAGTAGAAGACAGAACGTCTCTAATAATGTGACTGAAAGAAGAATGCATAAAACTTTCAAGTCGAAGCGCGTTGATGATAGTCTCGGAATCACCTTCAAAGATTGAATTCTGAATCAGCCCGTCTTGCCGCCAAAGTTTCTATGGCTCTTCCAGAAACTCTTATCATCTTCGATATTCGATGAAGTTGCTACCTCATTACTCATAGCCTCACAAAGAATGTTATAACCCGATTTCACCGAATAAAATCTAGTTTTTGTATGTGACCAAATTAGAACATCCTCCTGGGGGGAGAAGCAATTGGGATTGACTTAATCATCTGAGCTTCAAAAGGTAGGAAGATTTCATCAATAAGTTGAGCATTCCACGCCCTGATTCCACATCAAAGAGTGCATTCACTGCTGCATTTGGATGAGCCATCTCCTATCCTCCACTTTCCCCCCATAATGATGATTTTACGAGCTTGAAAAATACTCCTCCACACATATGAACCTTGCTTTGGTTTTGCATCCGAGATAGTACCCCTTGGAAAATATTAGCTTTGAATACTTTGAAAAAAAAAAAAAAGAATTTGTATCATGGACAAGGCCCACACCTACTTTGCCAGCATAGCTTTATTAAATTTGCCCAATTCTCAAAAACCGCTACCACCCTTAGATTTTGGTTGACATAAAGCCTCCCATTTTTTCCAATGTATATTCCTCCTATCTCCACGCTGTCCTCACCAAAATTTATGAATCATTACTTCAATATCATGGCAAAGACCCACCAGGAGTTTGAAGCAACTCATAGCAAAAGTGAGAATAGCCTAAACCACTGCTTTTAGTAAAACCTCCCTACTTGCCTGGGAGAGTAGTTTTTCCTTCCATCCTTGCAATTTCCCCCACACTCTCTCCTTAATATAATTGAGGTTGGCCCTTTTATTTTTCCCACAACTGCAGGAAGCCCTAAGTATTTTTCATATTTTCTTTAATCTCCGTAACCCTTAGGAAAGTTTTTCTGGCAGCTTTCGAAGAGATGGGCACCAATGTTTCAAAGAAAATATTTGTCTTTTCAATATTTATTTTTTTGGCTAGAGGCTAACTCATTTTCACCCAAGAGTTTCTAAATGACCCGCACGTCTCTCAATTCAGCCTGGTAGAAAAGAAGGGTGTCATCTGTAAAGAATAGGTGAGATATTTAAGGACCATCCCTACAAAGTGAGAAACTCCCGATGTCACATGTAGCCACATGTTTCTAAATTAAACCATTGAGTCCTTTTGAACATAAGAGGAACAAATATGGAGATAGAGGATCCCCCTGTCTAATTCCCCTCGAAGGTTTGATGTCTCCTTGAGGTTCACCATTCACCAAGATTGAATAAGATACGGAGCTAATGCATCCAAAAATCAGATTGATCCATCTTTTGTGGAAGCCTATCTTCTCCATCAACAAACATAAAAATTCCACTCCACCTGGACGTATGCTTTACTCATATCAAGCTTTATAGCCATCAAGCCCGATTTTCCAGATTTTTTTAATTTTCATGTGGTACGGGGTTTCAAAAGCCACCAGGATGTTGTCAAAGATTGCTTTATTTGCTTGGAAAGCACTTTGTGAGTCCGAGATGACTTCTAGTAAAATTTTCTTAAAAATATTTGCCAACACTTTTGATATCAGTTTATACAAAATATTACATAAAGCAATAGGGTGAAATTTAGTGACTCTTTGGGGACTTTTAACTTTTGGAATTAGAGTAATGTAAGTGTGGTTCAAGTTAGGAGGGATAATACTTGAATTTAAACAAGAGAGAACCGTTTGAGAAACATCCACCCTAATACCATCCCAATAATGCTAATAAAACTAGGCGGCATCCCATCTGTTCTAGGCGCTTTCAAAGGGGACATCTGTTTCAAAGCAAGGTCCACTTTAGTCTTGGTAAAACTTGCCAACAGAGCTTGATTCATCTCATGAGTGACATCTTGTGGGGTGGCTTCCAAAACAGCTTCAACGTCTGCTAGATTCGGGTTTAAGGAGCTAAATAATTGTTGAAAATATTCCACAAACAGACTGGCTATTTAATCTTCATCATCACACCATGAACCATCTGAATTTCATAGCTTCATGATCTCATTCCATCTGAAACAGTGAGAGGACCTACTATGAAAATATCTAGAGTTTTGATCCCCATCTTTCAGCCAAGCAAGTTTGGACCTCTATTGCCACATTTTCTCCTTTATCGATAGTAAGGACCGAAGCTCTTGCTTGAGAAGAACAACCTGATCACCATCACCCCCTTTGGTAGCTTCCATCTCTGCTTGTTTCAATCTCTTCCGGAAATCGATAAGCTATTTTGTAATGTTACCAAAAGAATGCTGACTCTAGAATTGTAACATTGATTTCCACTTGGTCAAATTTTCGTTAACAGCAACCAATGGATACCGTTCCTGTGTAACTGGTTTCCAAGTTGATTCAACAGTAATATGACACCCTTGATCTTGTAGCCATATATGTTTGAACTATTAAGGGTGTTGTCGGTGAGCTGGTATACCCAGGAGATGTATAATTTTAGGTTTATGGTCTAAAAAACCACACTCCAAATGCGATACCTTCATAGCTAGATATAGAGATAGCCATTCATTAGTTGCCAATGCTCAATCATGTCTTTCCCAAATTGTTATTCCACCTACAAAATTTTTACTCCAAGTGAATCTATTACCCACAAACCCTAAATCCCTAAAGCTACATTCATCCAGGATAACTCTAAACTCCCGCATCTGTTGAGTTGGCCTTAGCCGACCCCCTAATTTTTCATGAGATTTTAAAATTTCATTGAAGTCTCTCGCACATAACCATGGTAATTGAAATCTAAGATTCAAACTACGGAGAAGGTCCCATGAAGTCAAATGATTTTGAGTTTTGGGAGCACCATAGAAGCCTATAAACCACCAAGCATTTTCCTTCCCTTCATCAACAAGAGCATCAATATGGTTTAGAGATGAAGAAACAACCTAAAAATTCACATTGCCTCCACAACAAAACTAAACCACCCCCTCAAGTTGCTTTTGACACTACATGCATTAATCCAAAATCTAACTTCAAAAAAAAATTTAGCCTAGCTTCAACTTGCCATGTCTCGGCAACAAATGCGATCGTAGGATATTTTGCCTGAATTAAATCTTCGAGCTCCTGAACCATTTAAGGGTTCCTAAGCCCACGACAGTTCCAACAGAGGAGACTTATTGGTCCTAGTAGGGTTGAGAAATAGCTGCTGCCAATAAAAGAGAGTTATCTTTGTCTTGAGGAGAAACTACTCTACGTTTAATGGGTAACTCATCATAGACTTCTTCACCACCACTTCATTTTGAGAGGACCAATTTTTCTATCGTAATTCCAGCTACTATTTTCGGTCGAGCAAGCCAAGTCTACTTTGCTTTTATTTCTTTTTTCCCCACAAGTTTGAGTGACTCAAAGATTGTGCTATCTAGTAATACAGAGGGGGGAGTTTGGGGGGGCATGTCTTTGAGGGAAAATTTTTAATAGGGGCACGTGATAGAAAGCACATACTTGACTTTTCAAATAAACGAAGCTCGTAATCAATTTCCGCAATTCTTCGATTTTGGAAATCTCCTTGTACTACTATATCCTTAATAATTGGGCTAGACATATCCTCAATATCCTTTGATTTTGCCCCCAAGCGAATCCCCCAAAACGTGTAAGTCCGGATTTTTAGTCATTAAGCGAGAGAATTCAAGCCTAACTACTTCCACAAAATTCGACGTATCCATATTTTGAAACCGACCATCCGGAGTTGGATTTATAGGACTCTCCACCACCGAGTAGGTATCGGAATACCACAATTTTTGTTTGTTGGGACCTTCTTCTTCCATGCTTTGTAAAACCCTGGAACTACTATCACCGAACTACGAGGATTAGGAGTATGAGATGCTCTTATCCATGGCCCATAAGCTTGATTATTAGTAGTCAAAGTGCCCTCACTTTCAATCCATAATTCACAATCCCTATCATTCTGATCGAGACGACCGCACTAATAACAAATGTTTAGGAGCTGCTCATATTTGAACGTGTAAGGTTGAATTTTATCAACCATCTTGTTGGCTTTATTCCGTGCCAAATTTGCTTGTATTTTAGCAATTAGTAACCTTGTATTTAGGTGAGAATCATATAAGGGTAGTGTGTGAGAGAATGTGAAGAAATGCTCAAGATTGTGCAAAGAAGTAGGGACTCGCGATTGGATCTCGCAGGTAGCTTGCGGCTTGCAAGCCGCCAGAAGTTGCACACATGCCAAGCATGTAGAGAAGCTGAACCGTCATACCAGTTGTAACACTATAGGACAAAAAGTCCAGTTTGGCCATTTAGTTACCTTGCAACCGGAACTCGCGGCTCAGTCAAGTCGTAAGGCCAAGCCGCCAACCAGCTCTGTTTTAAAAAACTAACTCTTCACATTCTACTCTCACCCTAGTATCTATACCCCATATACCCACGAAATGTAGAGAGCTTCCAGAGAGAATTTTGAAAGAGAAACCCTAGAGAATAACAAGATTGACTCATCCACAATCTTCACATAGAAACTCTTCAATATCCTCTACTCTCTTCCTCTCCATTGTTACATTTTTGAGAGGTTCTTAGCCAAATCATTTTCTCACCATACCCATATATGTGAGAAAGCTTTTTGGTGTTTTGGGAAGCGATTAGGAAGGGACTAATTTCATATTGGTTGATGCTATGGTTTATAGCGAAATTCGGTAAGCTAAAGAAGACAAATGTTCGATGTAACCTCGTTGGAGTAGGAGCTTGGAGGGTTTAGGTACAATGGGTAGATTAGGCTTGGAAGGTCTTCTGCTGTTCATGTATTCCAACTACATTCTTTAGTGGATTATTTACCGCTTGGAGGGCGGCGGAGAGGTTTTACGTCGAGGGCTTCGGTTTCCTCTTCGATAACACATCGTTGTGTTGTCCTTGTGTTTTGCATCTCTCTTCCCTTAATCTTTGCCATTTAATTTCTACTGTGGATGTGATTTTATTTGGTTTAGATTGTTTTATCAATTCTGTTTTAAGTTTATGTTCATATTCCGCACATACATTGTTTGATAATAAGCTTGAATTTGTAATTTGTTATTTGGGGGTCTAAACGTTCAAGGTGTTTTACACACTATTTGAACATTCAGAATGTAACCCAATCCTCAAAACCTTTTTCCAAATAGATAATCCTGCCTTGACATAAAGGAAGAGTTACGTCAATCGTGACCCTAACACGCATAAAACCATTGCCTTCCATCTCGACAACGTTAGTAGTTTTATCAACTTCCACAATCATTGAACAGAGATCCTCCACCACCCTTCTATTCATAAAACAAATGGGAATGTCGTGAAGTTTAATCCAAAGGGAAACCTTAGAAAATTTCAACCCCTTGACAGGTGAGTGATTTCCATAAGTTTGAAGGACTATTAAATTTTTATCAAAGCACCATGGTTCACCCTTGAGAATCTTGTCAACCACTTCTTTATTATTGTACACAAATAAAAGAATATGGTCCCCTACATTCCTAACTTTAAACCCACTCACCGCTTTCCACAACAGAGTAAAAGTCCCGATAATAGCCTCCATGTTCAAAGCTCGCGCGAGTCAAGAACTTCATTGCTAAAATAAATTCCGTAGAACATCTTTCCTTATTCAGACTCATCTTACCGCCCTCACGATCATTGAGGGAGAGATTGTTCTAGCGTTTTGTTAGAGCATCCATAAGAATAGACTTCAAAGAAAATTGAGGGAAAGGTCGGTAATAGAGAAAGAAATTCTTCCACTTGTGTTTCCCGTAAACCCTAAAAAACAAACCACAAGCCTAAGAGTACAAGTGTTACCCTAGCTACCACAAGCCTTACAAGAAGGGGCCAAAAATTCTACCGCCTAAGAGAAGTTTGGAGTAAACCAGACTTTCTTAGTGATAGAGAAACTTGAATCTATAAAAAAAAAAAAAAAAAAAAAGCATTAAAATCATTTACCTCCCATCTTAGTTAAATCTACCTTTTGACATGAAGGTTAAAAATCATTATGCCAAGAAAGCTATTCATTAGCATCTAATTTGGAGATTACAAAGTTTATATTTTAAGACATTATTAACGATAGGTTGACATAAAAACTAAAAAGTGGCTGGTTGGCTGCTATCAATGTCTTAAATAAGACATTAAAAATTTGCATGTGAATTAACAAATTAACATGATTTTCATTTGATTCTAAAAAAAAAAAAAACTTTATTTTCATTTATTCATTGCATCGTTAAACAACTTGTACGTTTTTAGACCCCTGTAAACTAGATTGTTTAACCTAATTAATTAACCAAGTGAATACTTAGGTTTATAATTCAAATCTAGGTTAAAACAAAACAATCATATCATGTAAAGTAGTGAAAAAATAAATAACACAACGATATGATGGCTCAAGAAAACTAAACAGGTAAAAAACCTAGGGAGGATTTAACCTAACTATCCTCAAGGTAAAACAAATCCACTATGAAAGAATTGGAGTTTGTACAATAGAACTTAGACCACTAACATCCTATTGTTACCTTGAGTAGAAAACTTACTACCACGACCATGTGATAGCTCCAAGTTCACAAACTACTTTTTTTTTACCTACAGCAACCACAATTTCTCCTACTTGTGACTTTGAGACTCCACTCAAAGGTTTTGGATCTTCTTGAAAGTTCTTTATGCAACAACTGAAACGATCACCAAGTTCTTGACATGAATCTTGATCTTGATAACCCTAAGTGTGTATGAAGGTAAACACTTCTAGATCTCACAAAAGATTCAACACACTAGGCACATCAAAGACTTCTATAACGTAGTTAGGGTTTTTCCTTTTATACTTGGAGTAAAACATAAAACCCTACACGTCATATGGGCTTGGGCTAAATTGGAAATTCTGCAGAAAAATTAATCTGCACAAGGTTCAATTGATTGAGTCTAATTTTTGTCGATCGAGCGTTGCGAATTTAGTCCAATAAATTCTGCAATCAATTGATTCCAATTTTACAAATAAACATACTTTGAGCAAGCCTAAACCTAGACTATATGTTTTGATCATGGTTTGCCAACATAATACAAATTGAAGTTCTAATGCATTAGTTCCTAAAGTCTTAGAACCTAACACAATCATTGTTGCCAAGTTAGATTTTAGGAAAACCTGGAAATATTGGTAATTTAATGATGTATAAATTGCAAGATTGCCATCGTTAAACAACCCCCATCACTTGGGTTTCTTAGCCTACAATATCATTGAAAGCCATTATGTATCCTACCATGTTTAAATTGAGGTTTATTAAAAAAAAAAAATGTTTAAATTGAGAAATTGCCACTTTTAAATTATGAATTTGTTTATTGTCATACAGTAAACTTCATGACTGGTTATCAAATAGTTTTCAATCGTGAGAAGACAGTAATAGGTTGGAAGGCATCTAATTGTAAGTATATGCAATTCAACTCTCTAGATTGAATTTTAATGTTCAATTTTTACTTCTCTATGTTGATTCTTTAAGTGTCTATAATGACTAATGAGACTTGGTTTTCCCAGGTGGCTACAGCCCATCAGTCTCCAACTACCAGCCCAAAACAGTCTCTTCCTTTACTTACGCCCTCATTATGCTTCTTATTTCCTTCTTTGCAATTGTTTGATTCTCTTTTTATTTGGTGAGGTTTTCTGATCATGCCAATCATTCACCCAAACTGGACACATTGGTGGCTTCTTTTTTTCTTGGCGTTGAGGTTTTGAATGTTGGAAATAAAGTAGAGATACTACATGACTTTTTCTTGAAAATTACATAATATAATTTTACCAAAAGAGGTGACGGAAATGAGGCATGAACTAAATCACTGTCTTGAAACAAATTGTGCCGTCTAGGGTATATTCGATGTAGTTAGACAAAATATTTTTGTACGTTGTTCTCAGGATACAACAACCCATCCACCTTTGTTGATTATCCTTACGTGCCTAAACTGCTCGTAGGATATAAGCTCTTTATAATACTTTCTTTTACCAAAAAATTTAGTAAAAAAGATAAAATATTTTTGTGAATAGTAAGAAGCAATAGATAGTGTTTAGAACAATAAAAAATTGTTTTTGAAAGTCTGTAGCTTTGTAATTCAAAAAAATAATGTGTTTTTGAAACTTTTATTTCTTTCCATATATATAGAGCTGGACATGTAACTTTTCCTTAGCCAAAGAATCAAAAGGGTTTGATATCAATTAAATGGTCATAAAATTATTGAAATTAATATATATTATCAATAGTTTTCTTTCTATATATATATATATATAAACCGGACATCAAATATTGTCTTTGCCAAAATCTCAATCTGTACGTTGGGAACAAAGAAAAGTGTCATAATGCTATGAAATTAATGGCCTATAAGGTGGCTGAAAATTGAATGCCAATCCGTTTAGTGCAATTTCAGAATATACATAAATATAGCCATATGTTTTGACTTTCCATTAAACCAAATGGTAAACACTTGTGTATATATGGTAGCTTATTATATTATAAAAAAAAATTCAGCAATAGTTATACATTTAAGTGTTGAAAAACCTTCCATATATAATGTTACCATATCATATTCAAATAAGAACGTTTGAATACAAAACGTTTAGAATGGAAAGTTTATACTTGTAATAAAACCAAATATGCTGGCAATGATGGTATTAATAGAATGTTAATGTTCAAAAAATTTCTAATTAAAAACCATTGACAATAGCTATTCAAAATTTGAATTGTATTTGAATTTCAAAATTTAGCAATCAACGTATCTGACATTAAGGGATAATTGGTTTTCTCAATTCGCATAAATGAGTATTAAAATAAATATGATTTTTTAATATATATATATATATATATATATATATATATATATATATATATAAATATCCAACAGGTAGCTGTTTGAAAAAGTATTATTTGAAGGAAAATACATGGTTTCAATAATCGTTAATATGAAGGTTGGAGTGTTCAATAATTGCGACTAATAAATTGTGTTCTATTTGGTTAATATTTGTTTCAATAGCAAATTCTCCAAATGACATAACTCCATGAACCAAATAACAACAACAGGTAAAGTCTCTGATGATTAAATAAGAAATCTAGAGTTCAATTGCCGCCTATACAAAAAACCGATCGGTGTTATAGTCTGATGAAAACTCTCTTAAAAGAAAAAGAAAAAAAAGAAGAAGATAACCGCAACAAAAACATATCAACAAATTATATATTTATTACTAACCTGAACCTTTAAATTTATGTTCACAATAGGAAACCACGTCTCTTAAAGAGAAGGTCACTACTTGCTAGTTAAAAACTGTTATGGTTAGTAATAGTTGAATTTGGCCAAAAGGTGAACCAATGACACAACTTATTACGATACATTTTAGGCTTCTATTTTTCAGTACCATGATACCGCTTAGGTCCAGTGCTCTGAACCAATACTAAAGAGGAGGTCAAAGTTAGCAATACGTTATATTCTTGGAATATATTTACACAATGACACAACTTATTACGATACATTTGAGGCTTCTAGCTATGGTGGATAATTAAATAACTAAATAAAATAAATTCAAGGGACATTTATGGGTTAAAGCATAAGGTGGAGAGAAAACTTTATACGTGCAGGAAAAGACACTATCAAGGGCGAGAAGAGAAATATTGATAAAAGCCATGGTTTAGTCCATTCCTATTTATACAGGGGTTTTATTAACGTATGTCCTTAGAAATACGTTAGTAAACCATTTAGAAAAATTTTTATCGGGAATTAAAAAGGCTTTCAAAATTTTTAACAACTTTTTCAATTCTCAAATTTTTTTTTTTCTTAAAATATATTGTTAATGTATGTCCTAAGGATATATATTAACCAAACCCTTCATACTATTACATGTTTCCAGCTCCGAATAGGATGGTGTAATGACTTACAAGCATTAGGGCAAGGAATTGCATGGTGGGGTCAACGAGGGGAAGAAAGGAAATTCCATTGGACTTGGTGGTCCATGCTATGTGGCCCACCAAAGGAGCTAGGTAGTATGGGATTTAGAGAAGGTTGACAATTTGTACTCACATACGTTGGGTTCATGTCTTGTCTAGTCATAAATATTCAACTATAAAATTGACATGAGCAAGACACATTTTTTAATTGTGTTAAGATTCCTAAGCCCCAACACGACACATTTATTAAGTGACACAATTTGCATAAAATATTTAATGAATAGGTCCTGTTAAGGTTGACACAAGTCGACACAACCCATTTGGTTAAAATACATTAGGTTAACATGTATACCAAATAAAAAATAACCTGTTTATTGCAATTTTTATAATTTAAAACATTTATACAATATACATCTAGAGATTACAATGTACATTGGAGATTATATAATTGGAAAAAATTTAGGTATAGTTTCTTAAATCTTTTGTTTATTAGGTTTTCCTTTTAAAATTCAGTCATGTATCTAATTAACTAAAAAATATACTTCCATTTCATGAGAAAAAATCCATATAGTAGAATCTTAAGATGGAAACCTTATGAATAAACCTTAAGTACTGTACCTAACTTTTGCCCTATATAATTTTACCTAAGGTTGTGATCATATTTTAATTTAAAACATTCTGCTTTCTGCATCAAGACTACAACGTACATTTTGTGGGATTATCCATTTGCTAGAAGCGTGTGGGCTTTATGTTGAGGCATATTACAGAAGCTACATGCACAAATGAAGTAAATTTTTTTCAGTCTAACAATAGGTGTGATGGAGTCTTTGAGTTGCAGCGAAATAATGGAATGGGCAATAATGGTGTCATGGCTCATTTGGAGGGCAAGAAATAAGTTGTAATATGAAGGATTCAAGTTACATCAGTTTCAGATCCAAGCTTCGGCTCTAATGATATACCTTAAATTGAAATCTTTTGTGTTAACTGGGGTCAACATTTTGAAAAAGCTTCTGCATATGTTGCTGTGTTTGTGGACGGCATCATCGTTGTTGTCTGAACTGCGGGTTTTCCATGGAGATTGCTTGAAGGTGGTTGGGAAACATGAATGATGACCAACTCTTGCGCACTGCACACATGGGTAGACCAGTCCCACCAAGTGTTTGGATATAGATTTAAAGTCTATTTTGCACAACTCGTCACATGGTAAAATTGTGACAAAAGTTGTGTGATTTGTCGTGCTCTCACATTATTCGGCTTTGGGCGATGACTAGTCCTGGTCATACGTGCATTTCAAATGTGCGCCTAGCAAAGCCCTTAGAAAAATACGTGAAATGGTGAATGAACCTTTGACTTTCACCTATGAAAGAATCCCTCTTCTTCTTCTTCTTCTTCTTCTTTAAGGGTTAATTACTTCCTTGCTAGTAGCTACTCATTCCCCTGTTAATATCTTTACATTCCTCTTTCAATTCTAATAAACCTTTTGAGACATGTCATTTTTCTCTCTGCAAAAACCTTCTAGCTAGGCTATGGCTTGGGCTTCTTCAACTTGTACTACTTGTTCATATTCATTCACCTCCGCATAACTCATGCTACTGCTATTGTTACTACTGTTGAGGAAAAATCCTAATCCCCTCTATGTCTATGTCTATGTGTGAATTAAGATTAATGACTACCAAGCAATAGCAATATTATGGAAACAAAAAAATTCCAGCAAACACCACATAAACACAATCACACAAGAACACCAAATCTTACGTGGAAAACCATCAATGTAGAGGGAAAAACCACAGAGCAATTTCGAAAAATATCTACTATGAAATAGAGATTACAACTATCAAGTTTATGCTAAACTTGAGTCCATAATAAATTGGATATATAATAAATAAATCTCATTAAGTAAATACAATCTCATCACAAAGTCAGTAGCAAAATCTCCCTCTGAATACTCCAACTCTCCATGATTGTAGCACTCAAAAACTCTATGAGAACTCCACCAATTTATTTTCTTTGTAGGTAACTTGAGCAAAAAAAATATCTCCTATTTCTTTTTCACTCTCCCACACTCTCACTGTATTTCTCTCTATTTCTTCATACGAACTGCACCGCCTCATGCTGAAGCTCTCACTTGTGTTTCTCTCATAATGACCGAATGACTCTCTTGCTTCAGCTCACCTCTGTTTTCTTTCTTTTCTTCTTTTCAGTTTCAGCGTGTCCCACACGCCTAAGTCAAATCTCATTAAGAGATATGGCTTCCTTGCATCAACATTGCATTAAACCAAAAGCTGATTTTGTGGGCTTGAGGAAGCAAGCACATTAATTGAACTTTTGACTAATGTGACAAGCAAGTGGGCTAGACCCTTTAGGTGCCACGCACCCAACAACTACTGGGTTTGAGTTCCCAGAGCTGTTACCGTTTGGGGACATTTGGGCTTGACATTCACCACCGGTTCTCGGATACGATTAAAGAAATTCTTGGCACTAATGGGCTTACAGAGAAAGGAAGCGTAGAGTACTATGCTGCTATAGCCCGCCATGACCGCATAATCCGAGGTCATCACCTTGCTAGTTGCTGCCAATAACAACCAATCGCAACCCACTTTCGCCAATGGAAACGAGACCATGTTTTTGCCATCGTATGGGTATGATTAACAAATGCTGCATTTTTTTATGAATAATTTTTATAGGAGAAGAGAAAAAATAATTAATGTTTTGATAAATTTTTTTTTTTAATTTCTTAAAAGTGGTATCAATTTTTTTCTAAAAAAGTAATTTATTAATAATTGAGGCACCCATTAACATGAATTTAAAAAAAAAAAAAAAAAAAAATTCATTCATGTCTATTGGTCTTATTATCATGTTAAAGAAAGTATGTAGTATCTGTATGCCTGATATACTTCTCAAAAGCAAAAACGCAACTTAATTATTTCGTCTTTTTATACCCAAAAGAAGATGACTAGTGGTCCTACTATAAGATGACTAGCTAGTGGTCCTATTATATATATTGTTTGGTTCTAATAGTGGTCTTACTCTAAAAGTTACAACTAATATAATTAAGTAACTTTACACCACTTAATAAATTTTAATAAGACTAATATTTTAAAAATCTTATTATTAAATTGCATGTTCCCTATTTTCTAAACACACATACTAAATTTCATATCAATTAGATGTTTGTTATTATTCGATCTATAAACTCATTTTTTATACCTAATTTTATAATACAAAATCTTGAATTATATATATTTTATAGGTGAGATAGTTATTGATCTTCAAAGAAACCCTAAATGAGAATATTTCAATTTTTTAGTTTCTTGGTTACCATTGAAATGCTTCGTTTAAATTCACTTCTTTTTGTACTTTTGTACTAACCACCACCCCCATCCATGTTCTAAATATTTCAGTGCCTATTATGCTAATGTTTCTATGGGGACACCAAGTTTATCATTTTTGGTGGACTTAGACACAGGCAGTCCTTTGTTCTGGTTACCGTGCGGTTGTAAAAGAGGTAATGCTGGTTGCAAGGCCAACTTATCATTACCATCAAAAGAGGTATATTATTTACTTTGAATTTTATTATTTGCTAGAGTGCGGAGCCAGATTTGACAGAAAGGAAATAAAATTTACATTTGACAGTCATATCTACACACGTGCATGCAAATATATGCATATAGTATTGATTCTGTTGATCCTATCTGAAACAAAAATTCCCATTAGTAAATGCAGTAATTTTTTGAAGTCTTTGGGTTTCTATAATATAGATTCTGTTGATCCTAGAGGAAAGAAAGGTGGGCTTGTGATGGGTTGGAAAAATGGTGTTGATATAAAAATTACTTTCAAATGTTGTAATATGATTAATGGTTTGGTTTTCTCAGACCCTTTGAATGAGCCATGGCTTATTTCTTTTGTGTATCCTCCAAATAGGAATAATAGAGGTCCTTTTTGGGAAGCAGTAGAAAAGGTTGGTGAGGCTTTTGGTGGAGGTTGGTTATGTATTGGAGATTTCAATCATGTTTTCTCCCAGGTTGATAAAAAAAGGTGGTAATCCGGTGGCTAGCTCATCTAGTGGTGGCCCAAATGAGGTAATTGAAAAGAATGGGCTCATTGATATCAATTTCTTGGGAAATCCTTATACCTGGTCTAATGGGAGAGAGGGATTAGCAAATATTAAAGAAAGGTTTGATAGAGCATTTGCGAATGATAGATGGAGGTTGATTTTTCCAAGAGTCGTTGTTCTTAATTTACCTTCTTCAAGCTCCGATCATTCCCCGATAGTTTTATTTCTGAATGAGAGAAGCGATCGGTTAAATGGCCTTTTAAATTTGAAGAGGTGTGGACCAGGGATGAGTCTAGTTGGTTTGTAGTTGAGAAAGCTTGGAATGTTATTTTTCAAGGTTCCCCATCGTTCAAAGTTTGCCAAAAGCTCAAAGAGACGAAAAAAGAATTCAGAATATGGAATAGGGAGTGGTTTGGGAATATCCATCAAAACATAAAGAAATGTTGGGAGAATCTGAGATGTATTCAAGGCAAAGATCCAACTCAAGAAAATTTAAGTAAAGAAGCGGGCATTAATATGGAGCTTCAAGAATGGCTCCAAAGGGAGGAAACTTTGTGGAGGCAAAAGGCTAGAATAAAGTGGTTGTCAAGAATCGATTCGAATACCAAATTCTTCCATCTCACCACCATAATCAGAAGGCACAAGAATGCAATTGATTTTATCAAAAACCAACAAGGTTCTTGGGTCTCGGGGAGAGAGGAGATTGGAAGATGCTTTGAAAGTTTTTTTAGAAATCTGTTTGAAACGTCTAACCCCTCAATCCCCGATAACATGGAAAATTTGATATGTCCAAGCTTGTCCGAGGAGGATATTCAAATGCTTACAAAAATCCCGACTCCAGAGGAGATGAAAGATGTTGTTTTCAAGATGAATTCTAATAAGGCACCAGGCCCCGATGGAATGTTAGCCCACTTCTACAAGTTTTACTGGAATATAATAGGAGGTGATGTTATTGAAGCTATTTCTATCTTTTTTCAAAGGGGGTACATGTTGAGAGAAATAAATGATTCCTTCATTGTTCTCATTCCTAAAGGGAATAATGCTGTGATGGTTTCTCAATTTAGGCCAATAAACTTATGTAATGTTTTGTATAAGATCATATCTAAGTTGTTGGCCAATAGATTAAAGTTGGTTCTTCCTAAAATAATTTCTCCATGGCAAACGACCTTTATTCCAAGAAGGAAAATTCAAAAGAATACCTTTTTGGCTCAAGAAATTATCCATTACATGAAGAAGAAAAGTGGGAAAAAAGGTTGGATGGGATTAAAAATTGATATGGAGAATGCGTATGATCGATTGGAGTGGTGTTTCCTTGAGAAAGTTTTTCGTGGTTTTGGGTTTCCAAGTATATGGATTCAATGGGTGATGCAGTGTGTTACTACAACATCATTTTCAATTCTTCTTAATGGCAGCCCTTTTAGCTTCTTCAAGCCCAAGAGAGGGTTGAGATAAGGTGATCCTCTCTCTCCCTTTTTATTTATCCTTGCATTTGAAGTCCTTGCTAGACTTATTGAGAGAGAAGCAGTAAATAACAAAATTATTGGATATAAATTAGCTCCCGATCTGATGCCAATTACCCATCTCCAATTTGCAGATAATTTGTTTATCTTTGCTCAAGCAGATGTGGAGAACATGGGGAGTATCAAAGCATGTATAGACACTTATTCTGATTGGTCCGGTCAAAAGGTGAATTTCTAGAAGTCGGTGATAATTTTCAGCAAAAATGTGAACCAAGGAGTAAGAACTCGGTTGGCAAATTATATTGGAATACAGTGGTCCAATAGAAAAGGAAAATACCTGGGCATTCCTATGGCTTTAGGTAGAGATAAGAGAGTCGTTTCGAGGAGATTATTGATAAAGTGAGGCAAAGGTTGCGGGGTTGGAAGATGAAGACTCTTTCTCGGGCAGGTAGAACTACTCTAATTTCTTTTGTGGCTTCCTCTATTCCATCCTATCAAGCTTCATCACTACTTCCAAAACAAGCTTGTAAGAAATTGGATGCCATGAATAGAAATTTCTGGTGGGGTTATAAAGAGGAAAATAAAAAGGGTTGTTGCCTCAAGAGTTAGGATTCGATTTGTACCCCAAAATGTGTTGGTGGGCTTGGCATCAAGAAAACAGAAGATATGAACAAAGCCATAGTAGCTAAAATGACTTGGGAGGTTGCAAGTAATGCTGATAAGATGTGGGTCAGAGTGTTCAATAAGAAATATGTAAGAAGTAAAAAGTTTATGAGAATGTCCGTGCCAAAAGCAGCGTCATGGTCTTGTCAAAGTATTTTTGGTGGTAGAGAAGTGATTAAAAAAGGATTATACCACAGGATCGGGAATGGTTTGAACACTTGGATATGGGAAGACCCATGGATTTCAAATGAGCCTAGCTTAATCCCTCAAGTTCGAAGTGGAGTTACCCGGGAAGCTTATTTAGTGGCTGAATCCAAGAAAGAAGGAGTCCGTGGATTCGGAGCTTGCACATGGTCGTGTCCGTAAGTTCTACTGGTTGGTAGCAATAAGAAGTCGAGCGTGGGGGCTTGTAAGTCTTATTGTATGAACTTCGATTCTTTCAAGATAGTGGATTCAAGTTTACCTTAAGGATAGCTAGGTCAAATCTTCCCCCAGGTTTTTACCGGTTTGATTTTCTCGGGTGATCATATCTTGTGTTATTTATTTTTTTGCTTTGCATGATTTGATCTTTGTTATTGTGATAACCTAGACTTGTTTAATTGGACTAAGTAACAACTTGGCTAATTACCTAGGCTAAATCAATTGTTTTAAGGGGTCTAAAAACTATCAAGTGGTATCGAAAGGTAGCTTTGTTGTTTTAGATCTTTTGATCTAAGAGCCGATCCTTGACCCCTGTTGTCATGGATAATTTGAAGTGTCTTTTCGATCATGTTTCGCTCATGCTTCGTTGATTTTATTGATACTTGTGAAACTCTTCGTAAGGAATTATTGAAATCTATGAAAATTGCTAAGAAATTCAAGGAAGAGTTAAAATTGGCTAATCTTGAAAAAGAGGAATTGGTTGTTAGATTAGATGAATCTACTAAAAAAAATGAATTTTTGAGAAATCAAATTTCCTCTCAAGATGAGAAGATGAAAAGCTTGGAACAAGAGTTAGTTGAATCGAAAGCTAAAATTGAAAATTTGACTTGTACCAAGTCTGTTGTTGATAATGAAGTGTTTTGTTTCTCTTAAGCCTAAAGCGAGAAAGTTTATATCCCTCCTTTCAAGAGGAATAATAAAGAAAAGGCTTATTTTGCTAGGTTAGACAAAGATAAAAGTTCTGATGTAAATGCTGAAGTTTCTAAACTTAAGTTTAAACCTACTGTTAGAGAGCATAATAAATATGTTTTTGTGTCTACCTGTCACCTTTGTGGTGTTGTTGGTCATATTAGACCAAATTGTTCTTTGTTGAGGCAAGAACCAAAGCATGTGACTGGAAACCCCACTAGGAATACTGATGTTCCTAAATTTGTTCTGTCCCGCCACTTTTGTGGTGTCCGTGGTCACATTCGTCCTAATTGTCATAAATTGAAATTTAAGCATTCTGTGTTTCAATCTAGGATATGTGATGATATTTCTCCCGCCATAAGTCCATATAAATTGTTTCATATTATTTTGAAAAATTTAAGCTTGTTGTTGGCTTGTGAAAGGAATTTGTAGGATTTTAGTCTTTCTCGGAAGATTGGTGTAATCCCTCAAATACACTCTGCTTCTCATGGATTTTCACCTACAAAGCCGAAGACTCGTGCTATATGGGTGAGAAAAGATTCTCCTAGGTGAGTGTTTTTGACTTGTCCCCGATTTAATTCTTTCAATTGTTTGTGGACATGTTTTGTTTTTGTTTTTGGTTGTTTTGTTTTTTTAGGTTGTTTTTTATATAAAAATAAAAATAAAAATTCAGAAACGTTAAAAATTTTCAAAAAGACAAAAATATTTTATTTTGTGTCTAGTTTTATGTTTCTTGAGGATTACATGAATTATGATATCTCTCTTGATTTAGAACATGCTTGACATTGTGGAAAAACTTGAATAGTATGTGTTATATAAGTGCTAAGCTATTTTTGATTTTATGTGAGTATGTACTAGTTTGTACATTTACTCAAGGGTTAATTAAGAAATTGATATTTCTTGTTTGTGTACCCTCTATAGCTTAGTTAAGCATTGTCATGCATTGCATTTGCATTGTTCATTTAGGATAATGTGTGCTTTTTGTTTTTGGTCATAAATTTTTTTAAAACCAAAAAGATTTTTGTGTTTTGTATTTCACATCTTGGATTTATAATCAAGGATTGGCCATATTATCTTTACATAACAAGTTTATGTACCTTGTTTAGCTTGGATGAGCTTATTTTATTGCACTTTACTAGTTTGAACTTTGTAGTGCATGTTGTGTGAGAGATGTTTATGGTTTTGATCACTTTGTCTTGATCTTGAAGTCACATGTCTTTGACTGTCGAACTTGAACCTTTTGAGAAAGGCATAAATAACCATCTCACCACTGTTCACTAGCCAATCATGAACACCTTAGTGCATATCGTAAGATTTCGTGCTCGAGAAAGTGTAGCACATGCACAAAAAGAACATAAGGTGTAGCCTCGGTTTAATTGCTTAATGCTTAAAATTGGTGTGTACTATTAGGCTTGATGCCAAATCACATAATTAAAACCGGTGTGTACATTATCCTGGCTCTTTAATAAGTTTCTGAATAACTTAAAATTGGTATGTATATTATGAGGCAAAATTCAAGAAATTTACATGATTGCAAGCTTATGATCTAGGAGATGTGGGAGTTATATGATGTAACTCTTTAGGTGATAGTCTCTTTCAAATTTATGTGATGAATTTTGTAGACTTTGTGTTTGATTTCTATTCACATATCACCTCACATGTATCTCAAGTTTTTGCTAGTTGCACACACTACACAAGTTACTCTTTGCTAAACTTGGTACATTATATTGTGTGTGATCTTGTTGTGGCCATCCAAGATTAAATGTTCCTTGATTTTGATGCAAAATGTGTTTAAAGTTTGAGATTTGAGGACAAATTGATTGAAAATCTTGTTTTTGGAAGATCCGGGTTGAATTCAAGTGTTTTTGAAAAACTTTTCATCTCATACTCATGCATTTTATTCATAATACAATGTGCTTTGAGGAGTGAAAAATTTTCAGTTTTTCAGTATTTGACCAAATTTTTTTTCATGCATCATTTACGTTTAGGATTCACATGCATTGCATTGTTTTCTGTATCCATCTTATAGTTTTGCAGTCATATCTCTCATTGTCTCACACATAACATGCATACACTTCGCTAAATTGGGTACTCAACTTGATTTAAAAATTGATTGATTAACTTTTGAGTTCTTTGTACATTCTAGTATATGCTATTTTTATGTGTGAACTGCAGAAAATATTTTTCTTAAGAAATATGATGGATAATCAATGTGCAAATATTTTCTCTACTCATGTAACTATTTATGGGTCACATAGTGTCATGTTTGCATTTTTTGAAAGAGAGAATATTTTTCTTCATGTGTATCCTCAACTTAGTTTTTCAGTTTGGTGTGTGTGTTTTTATTTTTCCCCACCTCCTAAATTTTCCTCAAAATTGTTTTTCCCAATACTTGTTTTGTGTTTCCTATTTTTATAGGGGGAGAAGCTTGTTTTTTAACCCTTGTTGTTCATAGGGGGAGTTGTTGCTCTTCGTAGGGGGAGTTGTCTCTATTTTCTATAGAGTTGAATTGTTTTGTGTTCCCTTGATTGTCTATTTTCTCTTGGCCTTTGTTACTCTTTGTTTGAGTTATTTTTGTCAATACGTGACAAAAAGGGGGAAAAATAGATGAAAAGTGGGAATATGTGTGGAAAATACAAGAATGTTCTGTTTAAGGGGAGTTAACTTTGAGTTAACATTGTTTTTGTTATATCTAACTTAGGGGGAGAGTTAGATTGCATATTTGTTGATTTACTATTTTTGTTTTTCTGCCACACATGCGTTTATGCATTTGTTGAGTGTTTCAGGAAATATACAGTTGATTGATCATCTTTGCTGCTGTCTACACTTGCAACTGATAGATAGTAGTTAGGTTGAATTATTTTTGAGCTATATGTAACTTTGAGCATTTCATGTTTATGATGTGTTTTGTCATGGATTGCCAAAGGGGGAGATTGTTAGGTTCTAAGAAATTAGGAACTAATGTATCAGAATTTCAATTTGTATTGTGTTGGCAAACCATGATCAAAACATAGAGTCTAGGTTTAGACTTGCTCAAAGTATGTTTGTTTGTAAAATTGGAATCGAGTGATTGCAGAATTTATTGGACTAAATCTGCAAGGCTCGGTCAATCGAAAATTAGACTCGATCGATCGAACCACGTGCAGATTTATTTTTCTGTAGAATTCGAGTTCAGCCCAAACTCTACTTAAACGTATTAGGGTTCAAGTAAAACTCTCCTATATATAAGGGAAACCCTAGAACGTTTTTTGTGCAGTTTTAGAGAGATTAGAGTGCATCTTGTGCCTCTTTTATAAATCTAGGGTTTTGTACCCAAGAGTTCTCTAGTGTTGCTCATATTGCTGTTTGTGTAAATCTCTTGTGAGATCTAAAGGAGCTTTCTTTTACACAAACTTAGGGTTTTCAAGGAGAAGACTTATCTACACCTTGATGATCAATTCAGTTGCTACCATTGAAGCTTAAAGAAAACACAAGCGGGTGTGCTTATATCCGGTGGTGAATCCAAGAAAGAAGGAGTCCGTGGATTGAAAACTTGCACGTACGTGGTTGTGTCAGTAAGTTCTACTGGTTGGTAGCAATAAGAAGTCGAGCGTGGGGGCTTGTAAGTCTTATTGTATGAACTTCGATTCTTTCAAGATAGTGGATTCAAGTTTACCTTGAGGATAGCTAGGTCAAATCCTCCTCAGGTTTTTACCGGTTTGGTTTCTGGTGATCATATCTTGTGTTATTTATTTTCCGCTGCTTTGCATGATTTGATCTTTATTATTGTGATAACCTAGACTTGTTTAATTGGACTAAGTAACAACTTGGCTAATTACCTAGGCTAAATCAATTGTTTTAAGGGATCTAAAAACTATCATATTGGTTTTCTCCTTTCAACTCTGACCCACTTTATTTGTAGTGCAAATCAAACCGGATATGTGATCCCTATAATAAACCTGACAATGAAAGGTGGAGACCAATATTTTCTCACTAATCCAACAGAAATAATTTTCACTGCAGAGGTGTGTGGTCGCACTACTTATTAGCCCTTTAAGATCTTATTTCTGCCTGTGTTATGCTGAAAGTTGATGTTGTGGTCTCCAGGGTGTATATGTCTATTGTCTAGCTCTTCTCAAAAGTACAGATATAAACATCATAGGACGTAAGTATATATTTATCAATGACTATATCCTTATTATAAACCTGTTTGTCTCGATAAAGTTTCATTTTTATGTTTATTTGTCATTTTGAAATTTTGACTTTGTGCATTCGTTCCTTTATAAGGAGACTATAAGGTACAGAGAAAACAATTAAAGTTGATAAAGTGCAATTAAGTATTTGGATTTTATTTTTCTTTTTTGGGAGAAAAACATTGCATAATTTCACAATTATTTTTAGAAAGTTTCACAATCTATAGCGTCCGCTAGCTCCTTATAATAGCTTTTTATTATTAGACCAAAACACTAATTAGTTTTTGGTGTATGTGAGAGAATTGAATCCCAAATCTCTTATTCAACCATCAAAGATTTTACCAGTTGAACTAATTGAAACCCACACATAATTTCACAATTAAAGTTGATAAAAAGCAATAAAGTATTTGAATTTTATTTTTCATTTTTCATTTTTGGGAGAACAATATTACATAATTTCTAGATTGATGAATGTGATTTCTAGGGGTGGGTAAATTGCAACTTTTTGGTGAATATGTCATATCTACAAATTTCAATCATCTTATGTCCAATTAAAATTAAAATTAATTTCTAAATCATTACTATACTAACCCTTCTAGTTAAGTTATCTCATCCCTGTTAAACCAACATTTCCACAATATGGTTAAAAAACATTATGCCAAGAATCCTATTAGCTGTCTCTAACTTAAAAATTATAAAGTTCATATAGTAAGACATTATCAATAGGAGGTTTAAACAATGGTTGGCTCCACCCTATGTTTTAAATAAGACTTTAACATGTGAAGAAGAAACTGCAAACATGGCTTTCATTTAATCATTGCATCTTAGAACAAGCCAATGTTGTCAACTTCTATTTTGGGAAAATCAACGACTGGAATTTCATGGTCCCTTATGTCATTTAGCCATTATGTGTCCTAACATGTTTAAATTGAGAAATTTCCACTTACAATATGGTTTTATTTATTTCATTCAGAAAACTTCATGACTGGTTATCGCATAATGCTTTTTGTTTCATTCTTTGCCATTATTTGATTATCTTTTTATTTGGCAAGACTTTCTCGACCCTTTTATCATTATTTATATTGAATTTAAAAGTACAACTCAAAATAAATTGGAATTATTGCTTGCTAATTTTCGAACGTGTTTGAGTCTGTTTGGACTAAATGTTTGAAAAATCTAAAGTTTCAACAATCATTTTTATGTATAAATTTTTAAGTGTGTCAGTATATGGTATTGTTCAGTTTTGTTAATTGAGTGTGTTTTTGACATCGGCCTATTTATCTTTTTACTAATTACTTCTTGTTGAAAGTATGCTAAAACATACTTGTACTTGGAAAAAATTAGGTAGCATGGAATTTAAAAAGGGTTCGCAATTCGTGTTCACATGTTGAGTTCATATCTTATCAATTCATGAGTATTTGACTACTAAGAAATAGGTTCCAATGGAGTACTGAGATATATTGATATATGCTGGTAGATGTTTCGCATGATAGATGATAGATTCACCATCAATTCGATTGGTTTGTGAGTTGATTAATATTGTGGAACATTTAGGGTGCACAAAATGAATAGTTGGTAGAGCATTTATTTTAGGATTGAGCACCTGATGCAATAATTATGAATGACTGAGATTTAAAGTTGAAAAAAAAAAAAAAAACTTTAAATTTCAACCATTGAATAAAAAAAGTATTAAAAAATAAAAAGTTAAAATTAAAAAGTGAGAATGATAAATAAAATAAAAATAAAAAAATTGTGAAAGGGATGGGAAAAATTGCACCAGGTGCAATCCATAGGGTATTGCATCCGATCCAAATCCTTTATTTTATGGACCGAGACCAAATCGGCATGATTCACAGTGAAGTCTACTTACAAATTATGTGCTAGAGGAGATAACTTTGCAACTGGAGAAGGAAATTCCAATAATATATAGATAGAATCGGGCAGTGTCAAAAAGAATCTGGAACCTTAAAATTCCTAATATATCTAACACAAATGAAAGAAGATTTTTTTCCAGTCTCTAACAATTGGAGAAATGGAGTCTTTGACTTGCAACAAAATTGTTAGGTTCTAAGGATTTAGGATCTAAATATATTAGAACTTCAATTTGTATTATGTTGACAAACCATGATCAAAACATAGATTTTAGGTTTAGACTTGCTCAAAGTATGTTTATTTGTAAAATTGGAATCGAGTGATTGCAGAATTTATTGGACTAAATCTGCAAGGCTCAATCAATCGAAAATTAGACTTGATTGATCGAATCACATGTAGATTTATTTTTCTGTAGAATTCCAGTTCAGCCCAAACTCTACTTAAACGTATTGAGTTTCAAGTAAAACACTCCTATATATAAAGGAAACCCTAAAACGTTTTTATAAGATTTTTTGGAGAGAGAAGAGTGTGCCTCATTTGTAGATCTAGGGTTTTGTCCCCAAAAGCTCTCTAAGGTTGCTTTTTTTGTTGTGTGTGTAAATCTTCTATGAGATCTAGAAGTGTTTTCCTTCACATACACTTAGGGGTTTCAATCTCAAGATTGATGTCGAGAGCTTGGTGATCAATTTGATTTGCAGATTCAAGAGCTTAAAGATACACAAGCGGGAGTGCTTGTACTTGTTGGGAATCCAAGAAAGAAGTAGTCCGTGGACTCTGAGTTGTCACGTGGTCGTGGTAGTAAGTTTCCTACTCGAGGTAGCAATAGGATGTTAGTGTTCTAAGTCACTATTGTGTAAACTTCAATTCTTTCATAGTGGATTCGTTTTACCTTGAAGATAGTTAAGTTAAATCCTCCCCAGGTTTTTTACCGGTTTGGTTTTCTTGGGTTATCATATTGTTGTGTTCTTTATTTTCCATACTTTACAATAATATGATATATGTGTGTTAACCTAGATTTGATAATTTGACTAAGTAATCACTTGACTAATTAACTAGGTTAATTTGGTTGTATTTTAAGGGGTCTAAAAACGTACAGAAATAATGGAATGGGCAATAATGGTGTCATGGTTCATTTAGACGGCAAGAAATTAATAAGTTGTATTATGAAAGATTCCAATTGCATTAGTCTCACATCCTTGCGTGGCTCTAACGACTATTCTTAATAGTTACCAAGAAGTCTACAAGGTTAGACTTTTGGCACAACTTGCAGTACAAGGAACCCAGTAAACAACTAGGGTTGAAGATTATGCTTTGTTTATCTTTGGATTAAGTTTAATTATATATGTTGTTTATTTGGCACACATGCAATTTAAGATGTGCTGGCAAGTTTGTCATGATACAATTGTATACCCCTATTTAATTAAGGGGTTTATCCTACTTTCAGTACTTTTTTAATTATATATTTTGTTTATCTCGCACACATGCAATTTAAGATCTGTTGGCAAGTTTGTCATGATACAATTGTATACCCCTATTTAATTAAGGGTTTGGCTTATAACTAGAATCTTCTTTTGTTTTAATAAAAAACTGTTATATCATCTACTAACTAAATAAAATGTGGAAATTAAAACTCACTACCATTTGTTATTGTATATTTAAAACAAAATGAGACATCCAGTTAACAAAATATTGGAGGTAAGTTAAACTCTTTAATTAACAAAGTTTTCTAACATTCAAAGTCAAAAATTAGGGGGGAAAAAAATTCATTGGTGGACCATTGATAGATATCAATTTCATAGTTTTAAAAGTCCATATATGATGAACAAAATACTTTGACTTTGTATGTAAAATCTATGAACACAATTTTGGCATTGTAAATGACTGGCTACATTCATTCGAATTTGATTTGTGTGGTCAATTAAATAAGACGACCTCCTACCTAATCTATACATGCATGCATACGAGCAACCAATAAGCAAATAGAGAAGTCAACTACCTTAGCATTATCTCTCTAATTTTTCAACTACTCTAGCGTAGGCTTCGATTCTTTGGTTTAATAATATGTGTATATGTATATATATATATATATATATATATATATATATATGATACAATTGTATACCCCTATTTAATTAAGGGTTTGGCTTATAACTAGAATCTTCTTTTGTTTTAATGAAAAACTGTTATATCATCTACTAACTAAATAAAATGTAGAAATTAAAACTCACTACCATTTGTTATTGTATATTTAAAACAAAATGAGACATCCAGTTAACAAAATATTGGAGGTAAGTCAAACTCTTTAATTAACAAAGTTTTCTAACATTCAAAGTCAAAAATTAGGGGAAAAAAATTCATTGGTGGACCATTGATAGATATCAATTTCATAGTTTTAAAAGTCCATATATGATGAACAAAATACTTTGACTTTGAATGTAAAATCTATGTACACAATTTTGGCATTGTAAATGACTGGCTACATTCATTCGAATTTGATTTGTGTGGTCAATTAAATAAGACGACCTCCTACCTAATCTATACATGCATGCATACGAGCAACCAATAAGCAAATAGAGAAGTCAACTACTTTAGCATTATCTCTCTAATTTTTCAACTACTCTAGCGTAGGCTTCGATTCTTTGGTTTAATAATATGTATATATATATATATATATATATATGATACAATTGTATACCCCTATTTAATTAAGGGTTTGGCTTATAACTAGAATTTTCTTTTGTTTTAATGAAAAACTGTTATATCATCTACTAACTAAATAAAATGTAGAAATTAAAACTCACTACCATTTGTTATTGTATATTTAAAACAAAATGAGACATCCAGTTAACAAAATATTGGAGGTAAGTCAAACTCTTTAATTAACAAAGTTTTCTAACATTCAAAGTCAAAAATTAGGGGAAAAAAATTCATTGGTGGACCATTGATAGATATCAATTTCATAGTTTTAAAAGTCCATATATGATGAACAAAATACTTTGACTTTGAATGTAAAATCTATGTACACAATTTTGGCATTGTAAATGACTGGCTACATTCATTCGAATTTGATTTGTGTGGTCAATTAAATAAGACGACCTCCTACCTAATCTATACATGCATGCATACGAGCAACCAATAAGCAAATAGAGAAGTCAACTACTTTAGCATTATCTCTCTAATTTTTCAACTACTCTAGCGTAGGCTTCGATTCTTTGGTTTAATAATATGTATATATATATATATATATATATATATATTGTAGGGTGTTGGTTTTGAGCGCTCCTTCTATTAGACGAAAGGTCTCAAGCCCAAGCGGCTTAATACAATGAATTTTTAGAGAGTGGGCCTAAGAACTAGGTGTTAGTCTGAACCGTAATAACTAAACATGGTTAGGTGTGGACGGACCAATGAAGAAATGGGTTCAAGCCTGAAATGTTGTCCTCGGGTGTCTCGTCCGAGGAGCTTGGTATTCTCCTTCTTCTACTTTCGGTACTAGGTTACCGTGATTTTCAAGACCATGCAGGTGCTGCAGCAGTTTTCTCCTTTTTCTCCTTTCCTGTCCCTTTCTCGTGATCCCTCATTCTTGGAGGGTCTCTCTCATTATATACTCATTTTCGGTCGATCTTGACCCTCCATCCGTTGATTGTGCAGGTCATTACTTGAGTGCTCATCCCATCGCCCACCTTCCCAAACCCTCTATGAGTTGCGGCAACCAAGGCCGCCTTTGTTGGGTCCTTTCCTCATTAATGCGGTCGGGACGTTAGTTGGGCGCATTAAATGTGGAGGTGACAGTTTTTCCTTGAGCTGCTCCTACACAATGCCCCCGTGTGCGTCCCATCAGATTCGTCCTTTCTTCAGGGAACGCTGCGGGAGGCTACCTTTGACGGCGTGCCGTTCTTCCCTTTTGGATTTTGGAATGCCGAGGACAGAATCGTCCTCGGCAACATCTCTAGGCCATTTGGATTTTCATCATATGTCCTCGGACATTTTTCTCTTCTTGGAGCGGGCCTTGGGCCCAAGACAAAATGGGTCGGGGTCGCCAAGTTCTCTGGCCCCACAATAACCCCTCAAAATCCTGCTGTCCGGATCCTCGGACGGAGAGGAGGGTTTTGGTAACATTAGGCCTCTGACATGGCTTTGTCAAGTCTTGTCCTTCAAGAAAGAAGGAGTCCGTGGATTCAGAGCTTGCACGTGGTCGTGTCGGTAAGTTCTCTTTGGTGGGTAGTAATAAGAAGTCGAGCGTGGGGGCTTGTAAGTCTTATTGTATGAACTTCGATTCTTTCAAGATAGTGGATTCGGGTTTACCTTGAGGATAGCTAGGTTAAATCCTCCCCAGGTTTTTACCGGTTTGGTTTCTGGTGATCATATCTTTGTGTTATTTATCTTTCATTTGCCATGCATGATATGATTGTTTGATTGTGATAACCTAGACTTGGAATTTGGACTAAGTAACAACTTGGCTAATTACCTAGGTTAATCCAATTGTGTTTTTAAGGGGTCTAAAAACCAACATTATTTTTAGTCAAATCTGTGGGAGGAGAAGAATCCGAGAACAGGAACAAATGGAAGAAGGCCAATGTCAAAAAACAGGACATCGAAAGCACCGACAACAAGTTCTCAAGAAAATATAAACAACTCACCACATATACAAGGAGACTATAATACACGAGGATCCCTAGGTGACTATATAAGGTAGAGAGGCCTCTATGAAGAATGGATGAAACATCCGAAGAAAGAGAGATAGAGAACTACCATTGTAACCTTAGAACAAGTGTAATTTGTATCTCGAACCAATTCCGAGGAATATAATACAAAGCAATCTGAGATTAAAATTGATCAATTTCCCTATTTCATACTTATTCCCAAGTACTTATCCTTTCATTTCAAGCTAACTCATTTAAACAAGGGTAACAAAAGTTGATTGGCATCCCATCTCTATAAATTAATTGTGTGAGGTAAAAAGCAAGTTTGACTTATTTTTCCCCACCACAAAATCAACTAAGTAATTTGTAGAGACTTTTTCACCCCTATTTCTAACTTAATTTATCATAATAATTAGGCAAGTTGAGAATTTCCCATTTCACAGTGAATTCGTGCCTCAATTGGGTATTTAAAAGTAGGTGAAAGTTGATATTCAATTAGTCTTCGAGTAAACTAGGATTGTTGGTTCCATAATCTAGCTTGCGAATTAAGTTTCTGACGGACTTTAATAATTGCCTGAGCAAGTTTAATTCTAGATCTTCAACATCTTCAAGCAGCTCATTACGTGTATTTTTACCTAAATTACATGCACATAATTCTTATATCATGGAATTTGTCAATACAAGTTACTATATGACCGCAAGAATCTAACATTGACATTTTTTATGTGATAGTGGATAATAAGAATGACAATATATCAAACAGGTGAGAACAATATTGGCAAGACATTGAAAAACTATATTTTAATTTGTTGAATATTCTTAATGTGTGTAGGGCTTTGATAATGCTTATTAAAATTTTGATGTTGTGTTTTGATTGAGGCCATGATAAATGAAGACTCAATGCCAACTTTTCCAGAAAAATTATAGGACATTATCCTGTAAAATAAAATAAAAAAGCTGTTAGTTGTAATAATAAACAATCCCCAGATAATATTTCTTGCTCATTACAATTTTTTTTTTCTAGTCATTGATTGCTCTTTAACGACTTGAATGTTTTTCTTGGGGGCAGAAAAAAATTGTGAAAACATGAATGACTGAGTATTTTATTTGGCGAAGAAAACAATAACTGAATATTTAATAATACACCCGCAGTTTCGACCTCACTTTCGCACGACTTGCCTTTCACCAACGTAAGCGTCGACCAAATCAAACACCGGGCCCCAGCTCTCGATGGCTCCCTTTTCTCTCTCACTCAAAGACTATTTCTATGCCATCTTCTTGGTTTTGTTCTGATGAGAACGTGTCAACTTTCTTTACCTACATAAACTAAAACTCTTCATAGTGCTCGATCATTCACGCTTTAGCTTTATTAATAGACCAAGTCTGGTTTTCTCTCTGAAAAGACTTCAAGCTAAGCAATGGCTTTGGTTTGGACCAGTACAGCTTCTTCATATTCATTGACTTCCGGATCGTACATACTACTGGTACTGTTACTACTGGGATTGAATTCCGAGAGCTGTTACGGTTTGGGGTCATTTGGATTCGACATTCGCCACAGGTTTTCGGATCCGGTTAAGCAAATTCTGGGCTTTGAGGGGCTTCCAGAGAAAGGGAGCATAGAGTACTATGTTGCTATGACTCACCGAGACAGCATAATCCGCAGCCGTCACCTCACCGCCAGTAACAACCAGTCACCGGCGCTGCTCACTTTCGCTAATGGAAACGGGACCCTCCTCATCAACAATTTGGATTTGTATGATCCTTAAGAGTCACTCCTTTTACTTTACTTTTTTTCCTTCGAGTTCCTGTTCCTTTTCTTCTAACTTTGTTTCTTCTAAATGGTGTTGATATTTTCAGTTTGTATTATGCTAATGTTTCGGTGGGGACACCAAGTGTATCATATTTGGTAGCATTAGACACTGGCAGTGATTTGTTCTGGCTACCATGCGATTGTAACAACAGTACTTGCGTAACCAGCTTACCAACATCATCTGGACAGGTTTTTATTTATTATCTATAACTTATAGGCAATAATTTGCTGCAAATCAAGTTGCAGCAACTCTTGCAAAAATGTACATGTGTTAATGCCTCAAATAGACATTTGTCCAGACTTATATTTAGAGTATACAGTAAATAAAGATAAAAGTTAGTTGAAATAGTACAGTATGGTCCATAAATAGTAGCAAAAAATAGTAAAATAATTTTCATTTATAATCACAATCTAAACGCACGCTTAAATGAAACTTCTATGTCAAGATTAATTTTTTCACCAAATGACCACTTGATATGCCTGCATTTTGCAAAAGTTATTACAACTTAGTTTGCAGTCAATCCTTTCCCATAACATATTTGCTTGGACTCATGGATTTCTAATCTTTGAATTTTATTTTTACTTCCACTCATTTTGTTTTGGCGATAATATTTTCTAGAAAATGAGTCAATGTTCAAAAAGTATTTTTTACAAAAGTATCTTATTTTCTTATGTTTGATAGCAACGTTAAATGAGTTGAAAAACAATCTACTAACTTCCCTTATTTAGCTTGTTATGAGATAAAATTGTTTTCCAAAAAAATTTAGTAGAAAACAATCTCTAAAAATAAATTATACTTTTTCTGTTGACTAAAAATAGTTTTCCTTTTACTCATTTTTTTCAAAATTTGCAAAATTGTGCAAAATACAAAAGGTGGTTAATTTTACACATTTGAACAAAAAAAACACTCACATCAGTGCTTGCAAAATTGTGCATATATACAAAAGTACTACAGTAATAGTTCATATATGCATAGTTCTTGTAACTTTCTATATATTATTTTAATATTTTTTCTCTCCCCTCACATTCTCTCTCTTCCCTTGACTCTCTCCTCAACCCATAATCTCTGCAGTTGATAACCCAACATTGCCAATATCATTTTTCCCAACACTGCCACCCACATCACCGCAACCTAGCACCGCCAACCACACAGACCCACCACCACAAACGGATCGACCACCGCAACTCAAAGACCGCCAACCACACACAAACCCACCACCACAAACAAACCTACCATCACAACCCAGCATCGCCTACCACCACCACCACCACAACAAAAGACACACCACAAAATCAACCAAAATCAAACAATCCCACACATGGACAAACCACAAAATCAACCAAAAATCGAACACACCTGCACATGGACACATCAATAGAGATAGAGAAAGAATTTTTGTGAACTTGTGGTTGTGGATTGGTGCTTGGGTTGACTCGGAGCAGTGCTTGTGGATCCTTGCTTATGGATCGTTGATTGTGGATTGTGGATTGGTGATTGTGATGCTTGTGGATTGTTGCTTGTGACCGTGAGGGAGAGAGGGAGAGGCAATTTCAACCAAGAGGGGGGGAGGGAGAGGCGAGTTTCTTGGCGGTGTGAATGAAGAGAGAGAGTTTGAGATGGGTTAAAAAGGGAGAGTTGATAAATAATAAAAAAAGTGAGGAAAATATTTTATTTTTTTAAATAAAATAGATAGTAGAATAGACAAACTGATGTGGGTGTTTTGTAATAGTGAATGTGAAAAATAGAAAAAGTTTTTTTTTTTTTGCAAAATGGACAAAAAATTTACATCCATTAATGCGGTTGCTCTAAGATATCAAGAAATAGTGATTTAGTGGAATAAATTTCTCTCTTTAAATAGGAGAATCAAATTAAGTTTAAAAATCTCCACTTCCCATTGTACTACGAAATTAAAATTTGAAAAAAAAAAAAAAAAAAAAAAAAAGGTCTAAGGTATTGGCTTTAAATGGAACGGTTTGTTGAGATTTTCAATATTGTGATTAGGCTTCTAAGTTCTAAGGTATTGCCTTTATTAAATCTAGTTAAAATTGTTGGTAAAAATATAAGACATTAGTCGTTTTATAATTAGAAAAGTCAATGATTTTGTCAGAAGAGGTTCTAATTGAGGCATGGAGATCATGTGCTACTCTCTGAGAAGATTTAAGCCATATGCAGTGGTCAAAATAAAAAACCAATAACACAAACCTTTCTCTTCAACTTCTCTTCTCCAACATATAACAACCTAATTGTTTGACAAAGCCTAATCATCATACCTCTACCTCTCCCATGTTCGTGGAATTGACCCATATCTTGCATCCAACACTAAGAGTCCTATAACCATCAATTATAAATTAAATTAGATTCTTTCCTTATTAATATGGGAATAGGTTATTTACGGAAACAATAACTTCCCACTAGAACTTAATTAACCCCTGAAACTCATACCTTTTTTAATTCAGTCAACCAATTTTTTACCAAAATCAAAATTTTCATTTATTCATTTAATATCAAAATGCAACAACAATTATCTTTTTGCCAAGCAGGTAGTAAACTTCAACATCTACAGTCCTAATGCATCATCAACAAGCAATAAAGTTTCTTGCAACAGCAGTATCTATTGCGATCCAAATCAATGTCCTTCAACTAATAGCGACTGTGCATATGAAATTCTGTATTATTCAAACATGTCATCATCTGGAATCTTGGTAGAGGATGTTTTGCACTTAATTACAGATGATCATCAATCAAAAGTTGTAGATGCTCCAATCACTTTAGGGTAGGTTATTTTTCATTGCTTTCCTAGCTACCAAAATATAGTAAGCAATATCATTTCACAACAAAAAAACTGGTTCTATAGTAGTGGTTTTTTCCTAGCGGTAGTTTTGAAGACCGCCACTATAGGAGACCTGGCACTTTTAGGAATTGCCACAATAGGTAGTTTAACACCAGCATTTTCTAAACCGCCGCTAAAGGTACTCTACTGTAGCACTTTCAGAAACTGCCACAATATATTAAACAATTTTTAGTTAAAATGACAAAATTATGGAATAGCTGATATTTCAGTAAATATCAATCATTTGGATGATAAATTTAGAGCTTGATATGGTGATTTCCCTCTTCAAATAAGTGTAATCATTGGTGATCGAGGGTTATCAAAGTGTTTTATTGCCTCAGGCTTACTGAAACACCTTAGGTGAGGTAGGTTATGCTCGGGATTATCATGATATCAAACACTTATAGAGGGGTGGTGATATTACTAGAAAAAAAAAAAGGGTAACATCTTTAGTATGGCCATTAAAAAAAAAAAAATCATCATTGGTGGGCCAGCATTACTTTTTCTTTGATAATTTGATAATTAGGAGTGAGGGGATCTAATCATTGAAGTTGCTTCTTGGTAATACCTCCTGGTCAGATCATTTCGGAAAATTTTCATTAATTTGTGTGTAACCCTTGTGATCTAACCCTTTCATTTTGTTTCAGTTGTGGTAAAAATGAGACTGGTATTTTTCTGAGTGGATTTGCACCAAACGGTCTACTTGGGCTTGGAACTGATGACTTATCTGTTCCTAGCATCTTAGCAAGTAAAGGGCTAGGTCCAAATTCTTTTTCCATGTGTTTTGGATCTGATGGGATTGGGAGAATAAATTTTGGAGACAATGGCACCTCGGAACAAAAAGAAACGCCATTCATTGTCTCGCACACATAGTAAGTTGTCACTTCTTAATATTGTAAATGCTGAAGAAAGATTATTTAGTTTAGCAAGAAAACTATCTTTGACTAGAACCTCATGCTACTAGCACTAATTTTCCCTTGAAAACTTGTTACCAGTCCAACTTATTTAATCAACATCACTCAAATAAATGTTGGAGTGAATGTTTCTAAAATAGAGTTCAGCGCAATCTTTGACTCCGGTACATCGTTTACACACCTAACGGACCCAGCTTATACATTTATTTCTAAAACTGTAAGTAATTTAAATGACAACTTTTAGTTTTATATATCATTGGAACTTCATCTTATGGCAAATGAATGTATGTGATTTGTGTTACTTTGCAGTTCAATTCCCAAGTCACAGAAAAGCGACATTCATTCGATTCTCAAATTTCTTTTGAATATTGTTATGACTTGAGGTATTTGGGGAAAACCTATTCTTATTTTGTTTTAGTTTTCTCTTTTTAACTTTGAACCACTAATTAGCTCCACTTTAATTGTAGTGCAAATCAAACCTCATCTATGATCCCTATAATGAATCTGACAATGAAAGGTGGAGAACAATATTATCTCACCAATCCAACAACAGAAGCGTTCTCTACAAAGGTGTGTTGTCGCACTTATTGGTGCTTAATTTAAGATTTTATTCTTGCCTATGTTATGCTGAAAATTGATGTTGTGGTCTCCAGGGTGGATATGTCTATTGTCTAGCTATTCTCAAAAGTACAGATATAAACATCATAGGACGTAAGTATATATTTATCAATAACTATCCTGATTATAAACCAGTTTCTCTTGATAAAATTTCATTTTCATGTTTTAATTTGAAATTTTACATTTGTGCATTCATTCCTTTTATAAGGAGACTATCAGACAGAGAAAACAATTAAAGTCTGGATGCTTTACTTAACCTTACTTTATTTGCAACTTTATTGATTATGAATTATGAAGTTGATAAAAAGCAATAAAGTATTTGAGTTTTCTTTTTCTTTTTTGGGAGAACAATATTACATAGTTTCTAGATTGATGAATGTGATTTCTTGGGGTGGGTAAATTGCAACTTTTTGGTAAATAGGTCAGATCTACATATTTCAATCATCTTGTGTCCAATTAATATTAAATTTTCTAAATCATTACTATTGAAAGCTTAGATTTGTGTTAAAACACAAGAGTTGTTTAGATCCCCAAATTAAAGATAACGGCTCAGTTGATTTTACTCTAACTTATACTAAATGCGGAATAGAGTAAATTCTAGCGGATAAACAATATAACTACTCTAAGCCATAATCATTAAAACACAGCAGTAAAATGAAAGCTAAAAGAGTAGAGAAGAAGAATGTAAACACAAGATAACACGCCAATTTGTTATCGAAGAGGAAATCAAAGTACTCGGCGTAAAACTTCTCTGCTGCCCTCCAAACAGTAAATTGATCCACTAGACAATCGGTTGGAATGCACGAGTAGCAAGAGACCCTTCAAGCCTAATCTACCCAGTGCACCTAAGCCCTCCAAGCTCCTACTCTAACAAGACTTCTTGAAACCGTATCTTATCTAGTTTTCTGGATCCCACAATACTCTCGATTGCATCCACCAAAGCTTGGCTTCCAATACTTCCCAGCAGTATCAAAACCTCACTTGACACTCTGAAAGGGTGTGATAAGTGTTTGGGCTATCAACCTCTCAAAGATATAAAAATGGAGAGGTAGGAGTTGAGGAAAAATCACAATGGATTGTGTATTGAAATGTGGTGGTGTGATGTCGCAGGCAACCAATAATAAAACCTATATTCCTAAAAATATATGTAATAGTGTGAGTAAGGATCGTTTCCACGGAGAATATCTAGCCTAGTTTTATGCTATGTGAACAGGGAGGGGGGGAATTATAATGAAAACAAGAAAAAAAAACTAAGGAAAAATTCAAATTAAAGTATCAAAATTAATTAAAAGAACAAACCTTGGTCTAAGTCAACATCCACCATCGGAATTTTACAATTGATCATCGGTGTAAGTATATATCAATTCACACTTTGAATATTCACCATCGGAACAATTTTCCTATCTCCCTTTAGTCATAGTTAATTAGAAAACAAGCGATCTAATAAACCCTAACTACTAAACAGCCCAAGACAAGCGCTAAAGGTTTAATCTAATAGCAGCCTTAAGAATTAGAGAAATCGATGAAACTAAACAACACAAACACAAGCGGTTGCATTTAATTTAGTCGAGCATTCTTTCTAAGATCTAATAATTTCTAACGCAGCAAATCATTAAATCTTGGTTGCTTTACAAGTTAGAGAGATCAAATAATTACGGATTTGATATCTAACCTAGCAGTAGATTGCAACAAACAATAAACTAGTAGGCCTCCTAGTAATTAAACAAGACAATCATGAAAATAGGCACAAAAGAACATCCAATATCGTGCACCAGATCTGGAAGCTTCTGAAAATAAACCCCATCGGATCTGTGTATTAGAATTGCAGGCAAAGGAACATTCCGAACATCGTTGATACAGGTGCAACAAATTCAAGCTCGATTTCGACCTTGATGCAGCCCATATCTCTGAAAACTCAAAACATGAAAGTTGTAGAACTTTGTTTTGGAGTTCCACAACATCTTGAATCATCTCAATCGGAGCTTGGATGAGAGAGTTATGCCCAGATTATGAAGCGAGGTTAAAGTTGTCCAGAATTGCCCAATTAGCTACGTTTTGCACTTAACGCCTTCATTTGCATCCTAAATCAAAATATAAGAATAATGAGTACGTTTAGGCACCAAATAAATACAAAAGACTAAACATTAAGGAAGAAAAATATGACAATTTGCAAATTCATCATGTGGGTATAACAATCTCTAACTCTTAAGGATAGTGACTAGGGTTTTCTCTCAGAAGCACTCCTCAACATCTGTGGGTAATGATGGTATATATAGTATAGGTACAGATAGTGTGTATCAAATATGATTGTAAGTTCAAAAAACGTGTATAAAAACACTTTTGAACGTTTAGACTCCCAAAAACAACTTAACCAACACAAGCAATATGTCAAACAATTAATGTGCGGAAACTTAACATATGCTATAACGGAATTGGTTAAACAACTATCTAAGCCATAATAAAATAAACCACAATGAGATAATGTAAAGGCAGAGATAGAGAGGAAGGAAGATGCAAACACAGCGATAACACCGGATATGTTATCGAAGAGGAAACCCGAAGACCTCGGCGAAAAACCTCTCCGCCGCCCTCCAAGCGGTAATCAATCCACTAGAAAATATAGTTGGGATACAAGGACAGCAATAGACCCTCCAAGCCTAATCTACCCAATGCACCTAAGCCCTCCAAGCTTCTTGCTCCAACGAGGTTGCGTAGAACCTTTTTCTTCTCTAGCTTACCGGATTCCGCTACTACACCGTAGCATCAACCAATAAAGATTGGCTCCTTCCTAATCGCTTCCCAGAACTCCAAACGTCTGTCTCACGAGAGATGATAATGGTGAGAACCAGGTTTGGTTATAAGGCCTCTCAAGGATTTGACAATGGAGAGGAAGAGAGTGAGGGAATTTGATGAGACTCTAAGGTAGAGATTGTGGGTAAAACAATCTGGTTTTTCTTTAGGGTTTCTCTCTCAAAATTTCTCTGGAAGCTCTCTTTCAATCGTGGGTTAAAAGGGTATTTATCTTTGGAGTGGAGTGGAATGCGAACGTCGGGTTTTTCCAAAACAGGGGTGGCTCGCGGCTTGACCTCGCGGCTTGACTCGATCGCGAGTTCGATTGCGAGATAACCGTATGGCCGATTGTCTGTTTTGTCTGTAGTGCTCAGCTAGCATGACTGTTCATCTTCCAAAGCATGCTTGGCACGTGTGCAGATTCTCGGGCGGGTTGAAGCCGCGAGTCCAGCCGCGAGTCCCAGCCGCGACACACTGTTTTCTTGCACACTCTTGAGCAATCTTCACTCTATCTCACTCACTACCCTTACACAAATCCCACCTAAATACGGGGTTACTAAATGCTGAATTTACAAGCAAATTTGCACGGAATAAAGCCAATTAGATGGGTGAATAAATTCAACCTTACAATCTCCCCTTTGGCTATTCCGTGACAAAACCCTAAAACAGACTCTAGACTTAAAGCGTGAGTAGGGAACAGGTTGAACAAAACTCACTCACACCTAACTCTAGAAGTTGTGAAGCACTTGAAACATATGAACAATATACTCTGAAACACAACAATACACTTTGATTATTGTAAGCAGAAAATTATAGATGCATATGAAACAAGCTGAAAGTGATCAAGCAAAGATGGAGTTTGATAAACAACCCATGGCTTGATCAACCAAGTGAACACTACAAGGAAGTGATCACAGTGCTCATTCACATTTGGAATGAACACAAGGACATACAAGTTAACAAGCACAAGGCAAGTCACTTGTATGCTCAACACTCAACCAATGCATAGCACACACGGCATATGCATCTAGGAACAATCCTACAAGGGCACAAGAGTGACAGTACATTAAACCACAATGCATAACATTTGGAACAAAGTACTGATTTCAACAAGCATAAAGGTTGCACTTAAGCATGGTACAAACCACAAGGCCTACAAATATGCTTAATCCCATTAACCCTAAAAGCTTACAAAAGCATATGGGTACAAAGCACATTATATTGAATAAAAACTTAAACAATATAAACTAAAAGTGCTTAAAGTTTCTCCCCTTCAAAATGATGAGAAGCTGTGATGCACTTGGAACATATATACTTGTAACCTGAAACACTTGCACAAAACACATTAGACCCTCAAGGTAAAGCAAGTAATAAATGACAAGTATAATATAACAAGTGTAGAAATGACTACAATGATCACATAGCAAAGCAAATGATCATCTGAACATGCATTCAATGAAGCATAATAACATAGGGATATATGCATGTCCAAAGCACAAACATGATGCAATGAGAACAGCAAAGCATAACACAAAGCACCATAAAGCCAACAAGAAAAACAAACAGAACAAGGTTTTCTAGTTAACACAATGTCTTCTCCCCCTTGGTATATGCATCTCCCCTTTGGAATATCTCTCCCCCTACAAATGTGCATGTGAGATAGAATTTCTCCCCCTAAGGATGTGCACAAGAGTCATATAGAATGACAAAATACTCCGAAACATTCTCTAGAGTATACTCTCCCCCTTTTTGTCGGGAATAGACAAAGGGTCAAGAAAAAATGAGGGCAAGAGATGAAGGTATGAACAATGCTAATGATGCATGAGGGTGCAAGATGAATGAGAAAATGAAGCTCAAACCTAAGACAAAGTAAAATGCTACAAAGCATAAGGTAAGCATGACATGCTAGGATGAAACAAACAAGGTCAAGACCAATGCATGACAAGGGTAGCAAAGGTGTGTGCAAGAGGTGGCTAAGTGCAATGCATGACCAATGCATGAAAAATGCACATGTGGGGTAAGGTGTGTTAAATACACAACCAAAGAACCAAACATGTTCCTAATGAGGAAACATGAGAAACCCCAAAGTTTGATACTCATCGGAGTCCAAACAAGCGAGAAAATGTCTAAGAGGCATTTTATCAAACACCTAACATGCACACTACGAACAATAATGTGAAACAATGCATGAACATCATGAAATTCACCCTTACTACATGTTCTAATTGCCACAAGGGGCCAACATCCAATGCATATCATTCGAGGGAAAAACTGAAAAAGTTTAAAACTGCTCTCTGTTTCGCAAAACACGCGATTTTCGCGATTTGGATTAAGTCGCCACACGATCGCTTGACTCAAGCCGCAGAATACTCAAGAACAAAATTTTGAAAAATTTTTTTCTAAGTGTTTTTCCTTGTTGGAAGGTCTACCCGCGAGTGAGTCGCGATCCGAGCCGCGAAAATCTCGAGTGAACTCGCGATTGGACCTTCTACTCGCGAACAAGTCGCCAAAAATGACCAGTGAAGGCTGCGCGATCGAGGCCCGCGACTTGACACACCCATGACAGAGCCGCCAAAACAGAGGCAAAACTGTATTTTTGAAATTTTCAGATTTTCAACCAAAATACTTTCCAAAAACACCTAAAACACTCAAAAATCTTTTTGTGCTTGAAACAACAAAGATTGAGCATGTGAAAACATATTTCATCAAGTACAATCACACAAATGAATATGACATTTATCGAACATAAACTTGTGTGTTGTGTGTGGATATCAACAATGAGATAGTCCTTTGTCTAATGTAAAGCTTCAATGATCAATTCAACCAAGGCATACACAATTAGCACTAGATCATGTGACCAATCTCAATTATAGAAATATGAATATATGACTTCCCACTGACTTGATAACATAACTTGGAGCTTTTCATTTGACTCCACTTTCGGACATAACATTTGATCTTTTTAGGCACTCATCTCTCATTGTGAGAGGGATATATAACATTTCTTTTTGAAGAACAGGCCTTTGGCCTTTTTGAAAGAAATTTCACTTTTAACATAAGGTCGCTTACCCTTTTTCCTAGTCAAATACTAGAATGTGCGACAGGCTTTTTGCGACTCAATATCTCTTTTCATTTGGAGATTTACATTTGGTGAGCTCTTTTTAGCAAAACAAAAATAAAAAGTGGGAAGATATATAGACACAAGCCTATGCATGTCTCAAGATCAACATAACCATTCACTAATCATTCATGACAAGTTTGAAGATCTATTTACAACAATCACATAGATTTCAAGATTTTTTCCCAGATGATATGAGTGCAAAGAAACAAGCAATACTCGAAAATGCACAAAGCCATTAGCACAAAAGTACAAGGCAAAACAAGTTTTGAGACAAAACTCAACAACGTCGATCAAACTTTTTGATTTTCTACATTTTATGTGGTTTTGGATTTTTACTCACACAAAACTGAAATATAAAAGTAAGATCAAAAACAGAACAATGCATATAAATGAATGCAAGATGCACAAAATGCATGAAGATATGACATTTAATGCATGAAGGGTCCTACAAAGATCGAAAGAATTAGATCAAGGACCAAAAGAGCAAAAGCTCAACCATAGGAACCCTTCCTCATCCAAACGGAACGATTATTTGGAATGAGTGTCTCAAGAGAAGTGAGACGAGGGTTGGAAGAATGAGAACCAGGAGATGCACATAGTCAAGGAGTTAAGAGCATTAAACATTTTCTTTAACAACATGCTATTATCACTCAAAACCGGTTTATCCTTTTAGCACAACTTCCAAGAAGCTCAAGTTTTTCTTTTCTTTTGATTCTTTTAAAAGCATGAAACTTAGAGCATTGAGGTCTTACATGACCAAAGGCACCACAATGGTGACACACAATGTGTTTAGGTCCACTAGGCCTTTTGGGAAGGGATCTAGCAATATGGTTTTGTTCCTTCTTCAACTTATGACATTGAGGTCTTATATGACCAATCACACCACAATGGTGGCAAGTTGGAACAAACTTAGATCCATCCAAAGCCTTAGGTAGAGACCTAAGCGAAGGCTTTGACTTAACAGCCTTTCTCTCCACCTTTTGATTTCTTTTATGTGGAGGAATGTACACCGATTTGTCCTTTAAGGTAGAACACACACTAGGCACAAAATCGGGTACCACAACATGATTGCAACAAACATTATCATCCTTTTTAACAATAGGTTCAGCAATCAAACACTTGGCATGCATCTTAAGAGATTCATTTTCACATTTAAGATCATCAACAAGTTTGTTAGACAAAACAAGTTTAGCATCCAAGTCCATATTCAAACATTCAAACTCTTTCGACTTTTCAAGAGAAATTTCAGCAAGTTTTTATATTTCTCAACCAATTTGTTGGATTCATTGAGCTTAGCAATCAAATCATCCTTTTCACAAAATAACTTGCTCAAATTCTTTTGAACCTTCTTAGCATTTTTCTTGAAGAGTTTGTCAACAACACCCATAGATTCAAATAACATGTCATCACACTTATGAGGATTAACACTCATAGAGGCATTTTCACAAACACGTGGCATGTTACATTCATCACCAACCAAATCATGCAAAGAGTCATACAAAGCACAATCCATGGCAAATAAACACAAGGGGTCAAGGATCACACTTAGGTATTTAAACCACAACAAGTGTACCCGCTCTGATACCAATTGTAAGTTCAAAAAACGTGTATAAAAATACTTTTGAACGTTTAGACTCCCAAAAACAACTTAACCAACACAAGCAATATGTCAAACAATTAATGTGCGGAAACTTAACATATGCTATAATCTGGAATTGGTTAAACAACTATCTAAGCCATAATAAAATAAACCACAGCAGAGATAATGTAAAGGCGAGAGATAGAGAGGAAGGAAGATGCAAACACAGCGATAACACCGGATATGTTATCGAAGAGGAAACCAAGACCTCGGCGAAAAACCTCTCCGCCGCCCTCCAAGCGGTAATCAATCCACTAGAAAATATAGTTGGGATACAAGGACAAAGCAATAGACCCTCCAAGCCTAATCTACCCAATGCACCTAAGCCCTCCAAGCTTCTTGCTCCAACGAGGTTGCGCCGAACCTTTTTCTTCTCTAGCTTACCGGATTCCGCTACTACACCGTAGCATCAACCAATAAAGATTGGCTCCTTCCTAATCGCTTCCCAGAACTCCAAACGCGTCATCTCTCACAGAGATGATAATGGTGAGAACCAGGTTTGGTTATAAGGCCTCTCAAGGATTTGACAATGGAGAGGAAGAGAGTGAGGGAATTTGATGAGACTCTAAGGTAGAGATTGTGGGTAAAACAATCTGGTTTTTCTTTAGGGTTTCTCTCTCAAAATTCTCTCTGGAAGCTCTCTTTCAATCGTGGGTTAAAAGGGTATTTATACTTTGGAGTGGAGTGGAATGCGAAACGTCGGGTTTTTCCAAAACAGGGGTGGCTCGCGGCTTGACCTCGCTTGGCTTGACTCGATCGCGAGTTCCAGTCGCGAGATAACCGTATGGGCGATTGTCTGTTTTGTCTGTAGTGCTCCAGCTAGCATGACTGTTCATCTTCCAAAGATGCTTGGCACGTGTGCAGATTCTGGCGGGTTGAAGCCGCGAGTCCGCCCCGCGAGTCCCAGCCCGCGACACTCTGTTTTCTTGCACACTCTTGAGCAATCTTCACTCTATCTCACTCACTACCCTTACACAAATCCCACCTAAATACGGGGTTACTAAATGCTGAATTTACAAGCAAATTTGGCACGGAATAAAGCCAATTAGATGGGTGAATAAATTCAACCTTACAATGACAGTTTAGCAAAACAAAATGTTTCGCAGTTATCTCACGGGAAGACCTTACCCGCGAGACACTCGTGAAAACCAGTTGTCTATATCCTGTCCCGACTCTTCGCATTTCGGTCATGTGCTAGACACATGCTTCACTTCGCAGGAAGCCTACTCGCGAGCTCTCGCGAAAACCGCTTTAGTCTTCAATTGCCTTGAGTCTTCACACACTCTCTCTCTCACACAACCTTTACAAATAAATCCCACATAAAATACAGGATACAAAAGATTGAACAAAATTACAATCAAATTTGGCACGGAATTAAAGCAACACAAACTAGTTGTAAATTACAACTTTACAACTATATTAACCCTTTTAATTAAGTGATCTCATCCGTGTTAAACCAACATTTCCACAATATGGCTAAAAAACATTATGCCAAGAATCCTATTAGCTGTCTCAAACTTAAAAATTTTTAAGTTTATATAGTAAGACATTATCAATGGGAGGTTTAAACAATAGGAAGCTATTCATGGTTGGCTCCACTCTATGTTTTAAATAAGACTTTAGCAGGTGCAGAAGGAACCGCAAACATAGTTTTCATATAATCATTGCACATAGAACAAGCCAATATTGTCAACTTCTATTTTGGGAAAACCAACACCTGGACTTTCATGGTCTCTTATGTCATTTAGCTATTATGTGTCCTAACATGTTTAAATTGAGAATTTCAACTTAAACTATGGTTTTATTTATTTTATCCAGAAAACTTCATGACTGGTTATCGCATAGTTTTCAATCGCGATAAGATGGTCATAGGTTGGAAGCCATCTAACTGTGAGTTAATTCAACTTTTTCTTTATATTGAATTTCAATATGCGTGTCAATTTTTTCTTTTTCTGTTGAATTCTTTATGACCATAAAGAGACATGGTGCCCACAGGTTACAATGATTCAAATTCGAACACATTCCCTATCAGCCCATCACACTCTCCTGCTGCTTCACCTAGCAGTCCATCAGTCTCTCCTGCTACCTCTCCTGCTCTTGCCGTCAGTCCACAAGCCAAAGCTCCATCTAGTCATTCACCCAAGTTGAAGGCTTTTGCTTGCACAATCATGATGATTTTTGTTTCATTCTTAGCTATTATTTGTATTGAATCTAAAAGTTAACTCAAAAGAAATTGGAACCATCAATAGCTTGCTAATTTTCTTGCCATATAATTCCGTTTGGACTAAATGTTTGTAATATCTACAATCATTTTTTTTGTATAAATTTTTGAGTGTGTCAATATATAGTATTGTTCAATTTTGTTAATTGAGTGTGTTTTTGAAATCAACCTATTTAGCTTTTTACCAATTACTTTTTGTTGAAATTATACTAAAACATATTTGTACTTCAAAAAAATTGAAAAAAAAAATTCTAAAAAACTATACATAAAGACTAAAAAATAAACAAATAAACTGGTGGCAAAACATTTCCAGATCCAGCCCAAACAGGTTTGGCCCAAGAAACACACTTACAAAGATTGAAGATTTAGAACACTCGCGGTTTTGACCTCACTCTCGTCTACAAGCGTCGACCTGTCACACCCAGCACTCGATAGCTCTCTGTCTCTCTCGATGACTATACTATCCCCTATTTTCTTGGTCTTCCTCAAGTGAGAACGTGTCATCTTCCTCTCCCTATATATGAACTAAGTATCTCCAAATTACTCGATCATTTCATGCCTAAGCAATGTCTTGAGCTATGAACAGTACAACTTGTTCATATTCATTAACGTGCGGTGCATACACTACAAAAAAAGGGGTTTGTAGCCGCGTTAAAAAAACGCGGCTATAGGGTAGAGCTGCGTTTCCTATACCCGCATTTACAAACGCGCCTTAAGCGGTCAAAGCAATAAGCCTATAGCCGCATTTTTGTAACCGCGGCTAAAGGTCTGACCTATAGCCGCATTTCTTAACTGCGGCTATAGGATTCGGGCCTATAGTTGCGTTTTTAGAAAAGCGGCTATAGGTTTTTGAAAAAAAAAAAAAAAAAAAAAAAAAATTCTGGGTTTTTTTTTTCCCAGAAAAATTCAAAATTCAAAATTCAAAATTCAAATATAAAAAATTAAAAATTAAACACAGATCCAAAAAATTCAAAATCAAATCTAACATACTCACAATACAAACACACCCAGAAAATTCTAAATCAAACACAACATACTCATAATACAAACACATGCACCCAGAAAATTAAAAATCAAACATAAACCCAAAAAATTCAAAATCAAACACAAACCCAGAAAATTAAAAATCAAATACAACATACTCACAATACAAACACAAACAGAAAATTCAAAATCAAACACAATGTGCTCCAAAATATAACACAAACCCATGAATCTCCTCTCATTCAACAAAACCAATCAAATCTAACACTAATTCCATTCAGGAAAACAAAAGCACAAGCTCAGAAACACAAAAGAATACAAACCTGTGAAGAAGGAAGAAAGAAAAAGGAACAAAAAAAAAAAAAAAAAAATACCCGGATGTGAAGGAAGAAACAAAAAGGAAAAAAAAAAAAAAAAAAAAAAGAAAAGAGTTACCTGGATGTGAAGAAGGAAGAAAAAAAAAAGAAGAAGAAAGACTTACCCAAATGTGAAAAAAAAAAAAAAAAAAAAAAAAAAAGAACGAAGCACCTGAAGAATGAAGAAAGAAAGGGAAAAGAAAGAAAAGAGAGTATGTGGGGGTAGGTGGGAAAGTAGGGGTGTAGGTGGGAAAGGAGGTGTACGTGGGAAGCTTCAGGATTTTTTTTTTTTTTTTTTTTAAGCGCTACCTATAGCCGCATTTTTAAATCGCAAAACACAGCTACAAGTTACCTATAGCTGCATTTTTAAAAAACGCGGCTATAGGTCAGCCTTTAAAAAATTTATACGGGACCTATAGCCGCGTTGATGTAAAACGCGGCTATAGGTAACCTGTAGTTGCATTTTTCGGGTTTTAAAATGCAGCTAAAGGTGACCCATAGCCGCGTTTTAAATCACAAAAACACAGCTACATGTTACCTATAGCCGCGTTTTTTAAAACGCGACTACAACTTATCTTTAGCTGTGTTTTAAGTTAGCTATAGTGGTGTTATTTCAAAATGCGGCTATAGGTCACCCTCAAATTCAAAATTATTCGACTAGACCTATAGTCGCATTTGAAAAACACAGCTATAGGTAAGTTATAGCTGCGTTTTTAGAAAACGCGGCTATAGCTTGTGGCTTTAGCTATGTTTCTTAGAAACGCGGCTATAGATCCCCTATAGCCGCATTTTTTGTAGTGATACATACTACTATTTTTTTACTGTTGGGATTGAGTTTTGGGAGCTGTTACGGGTTGGGTTCATTTGGGTTCGACATTCACCACCGATTCTCGGATCCAATCAAGGCCGATTCTAGACATTTTGGGACATAAGACAAAAACTAAAAATTGGGCCTTTTTTATACTAATATATTGATTAAATTAATGTTTATTTAATATTTTTATATTGATGGTTTTTAGACCCCTTAAAAACACAATTGGATTGACATAGGTAATTAGCCAAGTTGTTACTTAGTCTAATTTAACAAAACTAGGTTATCACAATCACAGCAATCATATCATGCAAAGCGTGAGAAAGATAAATAACACAAAGATATGATTACCTAGAAAACCAAACCGGTAAAAACCCGAGGAGGATTTAACCTAGCTATCCTCAAGGTAAACCTGAATCCACTATTTTGAAAGAATCGAAATTCATACAATAAGACTTACAAGCTCCCACGCTCGACTTCTTATTGCTACCCACCAGTAGAACTTACTAACACGACCACGTGCAAACTCCTAATCCACGGACTCCTTCTTTCTTGGATTCACCACCGGATACAAGCACACCTGCTTGTATTTCTTTAAGCTTCAATGGTACCAACTGAATTGATCATCAAGGTGTAGATAATATCTCCTCCTTGAAAACCCTAAGTTTATGTAAAGAAAAACTCCTTTAGATCTCACAAGAGATTTACACAAACGATAATATGAACAATACTAAAACGTGGTTAAGGTTTGCCTTTTATACTTGGGACAAGTTAGAGAACCCTAAACATTTTAAACAAAGTAGGGCTGAGTTGGAAATCTGCAGAAAAATGCATTACGCCGAGATTCGATCGATCGAGCACGAGATTCAATCGATTAAGCCAGGCCGAAATGCATAGTAACTTCTGCATCAGCTCGATTCCAACTTTACATAAAAGATACAACTTTGAGCAAGACTAAAACACTACTAAACATATTGTTTTGATCATGGTTTGCCAACAATACATAATAGAGTTCTAAATACATAAAAAATATAAGTCTTTAGAACCTAACATATATTATAATATATTTCATTTAAAATTTATTTTTCTTACCTTTTGAAATGTAAATTGACTGATTAAATTTTTGTATTCAAGTTCTTCTAACATCTCATTTTCAATCGATAATATAGTTAATCCACTTAATCTTTTTTGGAACTCAATTAATTTTTCTTCTCTATTTTAAGTTTTTCATATCCGGATGTATATTATCTTGTAGACATTTCTAGTCAAACAATATATTTATAAAGACTAAAAAAAAAAACTTTCAAGTGTAGAGCAAATTAATGAGAAATAGAACCTGATTTATATAAAAAGTATTGTTGTAGTTTCACCAAACAATAACAAGTTTTTGGCAATCTCAACCTGCATAAATAAAGACTTATTCGATATATTACCACTAACTAATATATATATATATATATATATATATATATAAACACAAGATTAAAATTAAAAACAAAAATTTAAGCACAACCAGAAAAAAAAAATTTTAACACAACCATAACACAAGGCTTATTAAAAAGACCCACCCACAAAAAAACACAAAACAAATCCTATTACACCTATAATCCAACAAAAAAAAAAAAAAAACTTGAAGGCCCAAACGTGAAACGTCCAACTAGCCATAACTCAAAATAAACAAAACAGGCACAATCTTATTATCTTAACAAATAAAATGAAGAGAAAGGCAAGCCTTTATACCTAATACCTCAAAAGTCAAAACCTGCAAAATCAATTAAAATGCATCTGCATCACCAAAAAAAAAAAAAAGTCAATCGGTAGTTCTAGTTCACTCCTTAATCTCAATTCAGAGAATCGAGTTTTGGATCAGAATCATCAAATGTGATCGAATAATTTAGATTGGAGGAAGCTTGAGGTTTTTTAGGGAAACGGTAAATTTTAGGGATTTGAGGGTTTTTATTTGTTTTGATTTATGATTGTTTTGTGGTTAATCTCTTTGACCGGATTTGTAATTTGTCTTGTCGATTTTTGGTTTGTCTAGAGGATAATAATGTTATTTTTGGGCAATTGATTTTGTTTAGAACCAATATTTAACCGGATATACCAAAATATTTGTTTTTTGGTTAAAAGGATGTGCCAAATATTTTTAATTCATCTAAAACTAAATTTTTTCCCCTACTACCCCTTCTTTTCCAAAATTTTGGGACTCCCCTTCCACTTGAGGGCATTAGGCAATTGCCTAATTGGCCTAGTGGAAGGGCCGACCCTGGATCCGATTAAGCAAATTCTAGGTTTTGATGGGCTTCCAAAGAAAGGAAGCATAGAGTACTATGTTGCTACGGCTCACCGAGACCACATAATCTGGGGCCGTCACCTTGCCACCAATAACAACCAATCGCCGGCGCCGCTCACTTTCGCTAATGGAAATGACACCTTCTTCCTCATCAATTTGGGAAGGTATTAAAGTTTTTTTTTTTTTTTTACTAGTATTTTATAAATAAAAATGTAATTTACTATCTAATAATTTTGCCCCAAAACAATTTTAGTTATTTAAGTTTGAAGTTTGTCAATTCAGTCAAGTAACTTTAAATTTGAAAATAGTCATTTTAATATGTAACTTTATCCAAAAATGATTTTAATTAGTCCTTTTTTTTTTATGTGATTAATTAGTCCTTTAAGTTGGATATTTTGGGCAGAATTTTTGGACTAAAATGAATCTTTAAAGGACTAAAATGATTTTTTGGCAAAGTTGTGACTAAAATGATTGACTTTAAACTTAAAGAAGTAAAAAGATTTTTAGGCAAAGTTACTGAATTAAAATGACAAGCTTCGTACTTAAATTACTATAATAATTTTTTAGTAAAGTTAGTGGATGTAATTTGTATTTTTACTTATTTTTTACTAGTTACTATGTTGTGAAGTCTCTTTGTTAGAGTCTAAGAAGTATGGACACTTTTTTTGGAGTGTCGTACTGGTCGTAATAATGTCCATGCATCTTAGGTTAGAGCTATACTTATCTAAAATTTTGTGGCTGAACGTGCTCTCTAGCATGCTTCTTTTTTAGTATTAATAGAGCGGGAAATATGCTCTCATTGGATAGATACCAATTAGTACTATTTTATTTTCTTGGTGACCAAACAACTTCGTTCTAGGAGTTCTTCCTGTTCCTTTTCTACAAACTTTTTTTTAAATGGTTTTGATATTTCAGTTTGTATTATTCTAACGTTTCTGTGGGGACACCAAGTTTATATTTTTGGTAGCGCTAGACACAAGCAGTAAATTTTTAAAAAAAAATTAAAAACTGTGAGAGGGATGAGGGAAATTGCACCGGGTGCAATCCATAGGATATTACACCCAATCAAGGGCGGCACCAAGTACAAATGAGGGTGGTCATAGGACCACCCTGAATTTTTTTAAAAAAAATTTAATATACCTTGAAAAATTTTGAGTTTTAAATTAATATGGGTCTTTTGACCACCTTAAAAAAAAACAAAAATAAATAAAAAGCTTGAACACCCTTCATAACAATTAAGCCCATTAAAAATAAAATTCAACCTCACCAAAATTTTGGTTCATTGAATGTTGAACAAAAAATTGCAAGAAATGCAATGATCACAATATTTTCGTAACAAATCCTAAATAGCAGGTTGTTACTAGGAAGCAAAAAAATAATTTCAATAGTAAGTTCAAATTAGAATCAGTAAAAACTTACCACCTAAGCTTTATTGTGAAAGTGTTGCAAAATGTTGTGAACATAACACTTCTCAAAAATTACCCAAACAAACAAATTAGCCTAAAATCTCAAATCAAATATTTAATTGTGATTTTTTAAATTGTGTTTTTAAATGACATATTTTAAAATAGCTATTTTTTTATATATATAAAATGCACACTTTTTAAATAGCTAGTCTATTAGTACTTGCTTTAGTCTTTAGCCGAATTTGTTGGATTTATGTGATATATTTTTTCAAAAAGATAATGCATTTGTTTATATTAGTACTTGTTTAGGCAATATGTTAGTAATTGAATGAGAGGTCAGTAACTTAATAATTGCTTGATTGTGTACATTGAAAAAAATGTAGCTAATAACATTGATAGTAAAACTATCATATCACACAATGATTTCAAAAAATGAAAACTTGTGAAATGAAATTTTAAAACTTTATGTATTTGCGTATGTTTTTATTTTGTTATGTTAATATATTCAAGTTTTATTATTATTAAATTTTTTTAATGATCACCCTAAAAAAATTTCTAGAGCCACCATTGCACCCGAACCAAATCCTTGATTTTATGAGCATGACCTCACTAAAAAAAAAAAATTCCACTAGACTAGCTCAACTCCAAGGATCGGGTTTTATGGACAGAGACCAGATCGGCATGATTCAAAGTGATGTCTACTTACAAATTATGTCTAGAGGAGATAACTGTGCAGCTGGAGAAAGAAATTCCAATTATATATAAGTAGAATCAGGCAGTGTGGAAAAGAATTTGGAACCTTAAAATTCCTAATAGTTTGGGCCATATGGCCATAATATATCTAACACAAATGAAAGAAGATTTTTTTTCCAGTCTCTAATAGTAGGAGAAATGGAGTCTTTGACTTGTAGCAAAATAATGGAATGGCAATAATGGTGTTGATGATGCCAAAATCATCGGTTGGATCACTTGTTCAATCCGGAGCATTAGACAATCTTATGAGACCTGCAAGATAAAAGATAGATAGATCGAAGAAACCACCAAGTTGCTCTCGGTGGGGGAGTCTCCGATGCTTAAGTTAGTATCCGCCCCTATCTTTCCTATATAGATAGTGTTTTATAGTAGTTTTTCCGACGTACCTTAGCAAATGGACAGATTGTCCCTTTTATAGGTGAATTAGATAGTTGTTGGACATAAATGAGGGTGATTATTACCCTCATTGTAACGTTCTTTGTCTTGATGAGAGAGTTTAAGGCCTTTGATGATCGTTATTGAATGTGTTGGACGGTTACTCATCTATCTTTGATGGCCTACTAATGACGCAATGACCATCCATTAAGATGGACGACCTTAATAATTTTTATGGACTCATCAATTACCCCCCATTCCCAAGTCCGATTTTGTTTTGTACTAGTCGGGCTTTGGGAATATTCTTGACTTGTTTAGATTCAGACTTCTTTATCTTCAACTACTTTCTTCTTCAAGAATGGTGCGATGACTTCTTAGTATCCGCCTTTGGAAGGTCTTTTTGGATGTTCGAGGGATCATAGCTTGATTTTGAAAGTAAGTCGATTTCTTTGGACAACCATCTTTTATCATTGCTGAAAAGTGAGGTGATTTCTCTAAACGACCATTTTTGATCACTTCAATGCTTCTTCTTTCATTCATTTTCTGGTTGTCACGTTTGATATTCTTGATTTGCGTGTGACTTGCATTTGTGTGAGAATCCTTGTCCGCTTACACTCGTCTAAGGGTATTTAGTCACTTAGCCACTTTTAGGTGACTTACATCTAGTTACAAAGCTTCGTCATTTAGACTTCATCAGTGATTTACATCAATCTAGAAGAATCTTGTCCTTTTTTTTTTTTTTTTGGGGGACTTACATCCATTTAAGGAATCTTGTCACTTAGGCTTTATTAGTGATTTACATCTGTTTTGGCGAAATCTTATCACTTAGCCATTTTTTTGGTGACTTACATCCATTTAAGGAATCTTGTCACTTAGGCTTCGCCAATGATTTACATCCGTCTTAGCGGAATCTTATCACTTAGCCATTTTTTGGTGACTTACATCCATTTAAGAAATTTTGTCACTTAGGCTTCGTCAATGATTTACATCCGTCTTGGCGGAATCTTATCACTTAGCCATTTTTTGGTGACTTACATCCATTTAAAGAATCTTGTCACTTGTTGCTGGAAAGATTCCTTGATTCTATGTTGTTGGAAAGATTCCTTGATTCTATGTTGTTTTGGACCTTCTTGAGGCCATGTTGATATTTGCATTAAGTAGCACATGCACTTGCCAAAATTTGTTTAAACAAGAATTTCAGAAAATTTCATACATGAATAATGAGCTACCAAGGGCCTTGTTGGGCATTTTTCTTATTGTGCTAATATTCTGATTGGACCAATTATTCTCTTGTAATCCTATAGCTTTACCTCTTTTGTAATTCATCTAGCAGTAAATACATTTTTGCATGAAACCTTATGACATTTACAAAAATAAGCATTGTGACTATAATATTCAATGTGAATAGTTAGCTATGAAATGCTAGGGGGTAAGAGTTACATGGTTGCTAATCATAGTGCATAAACATTATCAAGAGAATAATTAAAGTACTATAATACGTTTCCTCTTATTGCTTCCCATTTAATTCATTCAAAACTGGACTTTTTAACAATTAATTCTAATTATCATTATTCCAAGAATATTGATAATCTTAAATAATCAGGTATAGCATTCATCACAATTGTTGTGCTTTATGCATTTGATGGGTTTTCTGAAAATTTCATGAATACGCAAAAAAAAAAAAAAAAAAAAAAAAAAAACTATATACCTTTTTTTATTTATTGATTATTTATGCAAGCTTGATATGTACTCATTTTTAATAAGATAATCACTCGCATCGCTAGTTAAATGCACACGAATATCAAAAAAAGAAAGAAATAAATGAGTTACCTTAGATGACGACATTATGCTGCCATATACCTCGATCTTTTCATTGTTGAGATCTTCATGACGAGCTTTTGTCCTTTAAGACTTGTTAAGCTTAACATGATATTCAATGTCCGAGGCCTAGGTCTCTTTTGCTTCAATCTTTTGAAGATGTAAAAACTAGGCCATATTGTTGCCCCCTGTTCGGACATGAAAAGTGCAATTCTTATCTAACAACAACCAGAGGAATTGCCTATCATGATTTGAACTTGTATTTTCCTTTCTTTGGGCTTATCTTATTTTTGATGGGAGTGCTTTGACCATGGTCATTTAATACGACTCACTTCGATAGAGCTAGCTGCATTTTGTTAGGAGTGGCAATATGCAAATAGGCAATTGCATGTTGCACAATAATTGATGTCATTCGACAAAGCGTACTCTATATAAATCACGGAGAAGTATTATATGATGCATAAAGAATGAAGCTATTGACCATATGCTTCTTTAAAGTGTCGAGACTAAAGTAGAGATCGTCAACTATTTTGGATACTCTTATTCTTGATCGGTTTCTCTTTGTATTTACAAATTTTTTTTCTTTGGTAGACTCACATTTAGCAATCTTTATAAGCCTATTTCCCATGTAGTTGACCTTTGTCATAAGATTACTATTAAACTTGGTAGTCCACCGGTGTTTCGGGTAATGCAACCAATTGGCTAAACCCCTCATGCACGTTCTGTTTGAATCTATATAAGAGTAGATATATATATATATATGTGTGTGTGTGTGTGTGTGTGTGTGTGTGTGTGTATACACAAACACTCCTTTTTTACCTTACTCAATGGCTAGTTAACTTTCAAAATAACACAGCATTGCAAATATTAAAAGGTAAAAAGAGATGAATTGTTAAATAACACGAAATCCATCACTTTCCGCTTTTGAGCACAACCAATAGTCATCTTAGGATTTGGCTTCTCTTTCTCAACATCCATATATTATTATGGTATTTAGAGTGACGATGCAAAAGATTAATTTTGTATTTAATTGGTAATTTATGCAATGACTTAAACGTAAACTATATACATTACACCCGACAATTAAGTTTTAGAAAGTTAATAGGAGGAAGAGTAAGTTTTAATTACCTGTTGGCCTTGGAGACTTTTTTTAGAAATTGAATATCCGAGCCCACCTTTGCAAGGATGTTAGAACATTCATGCTTGGCTTGGAACCACTTTGCGCACATGACAAGTGACTTGGATGTGTGTATGGGATTTTTGGTGTCCTTTTAAGTTGATTCTTTTTCAATGAGCTCTTCTTTGTTGGGTTGATATTGGCTTCAAAGCTACTAGGGCTTGATTCGCCATTTGTGATGTCAAAGGAATTTTCATATTCTTTGGTTGTATTCCCCTTTTCCACTTAAGACTTTTTGATCTCTTTTTTGGTTGTTTCTTTTTGACAAGTTCTCATTCTAAAGCTTATAAACTTAAAAATATAGGTCCAAGAAACAATCTAGTACTTTTACTGTACAAAGTGTTAGACTTGGAGTAGCATTGTCAAGTATAAAATTCACAAATGTTATTAACCACAAGTATATAAAATTTGTTGTGGCTTATGGGTGGTTGATGCATTCATAACATAGTCTTTTGCATAGTATACCTTAGTGCATTTGCATAACACAAATATATATGTGCATAACATAAAGAAAATGTAATTTAATTCATTTCGAGCGCTAAAATAATGGCTTAATTTGTGAAAGTATGATGCTCAAATATATAGAGACCACAAAAGTTTCCATGAAACCATGTGGTGGATTTGTGGACGCATCATATGGTCGCTTCGATTGAATCATACATGTGGAAAGTGTGACACTGTTGAGAGTACCACATTTTTTCCCCTTTGAACCTTGCTAGAAGGCATGGTCATGTATAGATGGAAGGAACCATTTAAGTTCTCCATTCTCAAAATCAAAGCAACATGTATTTGTACTTGGAAAAGTTTGAACAGTAAATTTGGTATGTTCTATTATGGAACATTTCAACATATAAAATCTCATAATATTTTTTAAAATGATTTTTGCTTAACAATTGCCGTATTTCTATAAGGACTGAAGTTTGTAATTCTTTGGGTCCTTCAATCCTACTCCCACCTTGCATTCACTTTGAAAACTATTCTGTGTGTAGGGCCAAATAGGCCATTTTTGCATTTTACTCCTAATGCTCTTTTTATTATAAATCTTTTCAAATTGTTCTTTGAAAAAGAATGTGTCATTGGTCAATTGACAAACTAATAACTCGTGCATAACATATACTTTTTCTATTTCTATATTTATCTTTTACTGTTGTCATCAATAAATACAAATATAAATTTGGGGGATGGCCCTATGATACAGCTTTGCCACCTGTGAATATCAACCAAGATATTATCAGCGTGTTGTGTACCATTTATTTTCCTTCTTTAGTGTATCATTAATTTGACACCATTAAAAGAACACAAATGGTTTGTTTTAGTTATAGTAGGAAATAAAGCTTTTTACAGGCCACAACAATGATATCAAGGTCATAATGTTTGACTTATAATTGGGCTTTAATGGTGGGGGATATTAAAGAGAAAACGGTGAGATTCTTTGGTGTCTGACCCTCTTGACATTCTCTTTTCCCTTGCCATATATAATATATTTATATATATACGTTGTATTCTTTGAATGTGCATAGGCTGTAGCTATAAATCCTCACAGTTGTACAGCTGTTCAAATCAGACTTTAACACCCAAAATTGGAATCTTAAATTCATCAATCAATACTATTTTAAAGATAGTATATTTTTTCTTGAAATATTTCTAGGCTTTATATTTTTATTTTTCCTCAAATTGATTAATTCTAATTCACGCTATTCTATTGACTACCATAGATTTTTTTATCAACACTTAACATGGAGCTAATTCTTTAAGGAATGAAAAGTGTAGCATGAAATAAACTTAACACTATTCTATTGTCTAGCCTTTTCCTTTCAAGGAAAGAAAAGTGTCTAGTAATTTCTTTCGTTAATTCTTTAACTCCTTGATCGCATAGGTGTCTTTTGAGGGTAGTGTAGCATGAAATAAACTTAAATTCTGTTTGCAAATAATGAGATGAAAATAACTCATCTAACTTGAAGACCCAAGAATTGGGTCACACTGTTGTGATTTGTCCAGGTTGCTTCTAGAAATTTGGAGTTGAAAATTCTATATTTCCTTCCAAAGGTCATTCAATGCTCCTTATAACGGCGCACTTACTACTTGACAATGACCAAGGAGATGGCCTATAGTCACTCGATCTTGAGATGCTTTCAGGTGATCTCATTGTCGTCGATTAGTTTCACCAAATATTGCAACTATGGTCATGCTTTGGGTTTGCCTTGCATCGAAGACATTATTGGTAACCGCTTTTCTCTGACTTCAGTCACTGCCACTTGGAATGGTAGTTTTCCTAGACCTTACTTGGATCCTTTGTAATCTGTATTTCTTGATTTCTTCCCACATAAGGGAAGAATGACAATCCCCTGAAAGAGACAATGATGAAAGGGGTTTCATGGAGGAGATCTTGCAAATTTTCGACTAAGCGACCCTTTTTGTCGCAGGAAGAGTTAGATGACTAATCTCACTACAAATGGCGCCAAATTGATGATACCAAAATCTTCAATTGGATCACTCGTTCAATCCGGAGCATTAGACGATCTTATGAGACTTGCAAGATAAAAGATAGATAGATCAAAGAGACCACCGGGTCGCTCCCGGTGGGGGAGTTTCCGATACTTAAGTTAGTATCCGCCCCTATCTTTCCTATATAGATAGTGTTTTATAGTAGTTTTTTTTACGTACCTTAGCAAATGGACAAATTATCCCTTTTATAGGTGAATTAGATAGCTGTTGGACATAAATAAGGGTGATTATTACCTTAATTGTAACGTTTTTTGTCTTGATGAGAGAGTTTAAGGCCTTTAATGACCGTTATTGAATGTGTTGGATGGTTACTCATCTATCTTTGATGGCCTACTAATGACGCAATGACCGTCCATTAAGATGGACAACCTTAATAATTTTTATGGACTCATCAGGTGTCATGGTTCATTTAGACGGCAAGAAATTAATAAGTTGTATCATGAAGGATTCCAGTTGCATCAGTCTCAGATCCAAGCTGCGCTGCTCTAACTATTCTTAATAGCTATCAGGAAGTCTTCAAGGTTAGATTTTTGGCACAACTTGCAATAAAAGGAACCCAGTAAACAACTAGGGTTGAAGATTATGCTTTTTTTATCTTCGGATTAAGTTTAATTATATAAATATATATATATATATATATATATATGTATATATATTGTTTATCTGGCACACATGCAATTTAAGATGTGCTGCCAAGAGTGTCATGATACAATTGTATACCCCTATTTTATTAACAAAGTTTTCTAACATTCAAAGTAAAAAAATTTAGGGGAAAAAAATTCATTGATGGACCATTGATAGATATCAATTTCATAATTTTAAAAGATCATAAATGATGAACATAATACTGACTTTCTATGTAAAATCATTGTACACTAAATTTTGGCATTGTAATGACTGGCTACATTCATTCGAATTTGATTTGGTTTGTGTGGACAATTAAATAACACGACCTCTCTCCAACCTAACCTATATATGCATCATACTAGAAACCAATAATTAAGCAAATAGAGAAGTCAACTACCTACTTTAGCGTTATCTATCTAAATTTTCAACTACTCTAGCGTAGGTTCCGGCCGGTTCAACTCTTTGGTTTAATAATGTGTATATATATTTCAATTATACTCCACATAATTCTATGTGATGTTATATTTTTGCCACTCTATTTTTTTCATCAAAAATAATATTTTGACTAATCAACCATAATAATATATTATTTTCTTATACCTTCTATATTTACAAAAGATCAAGGTGATCGAAGATCAGTAACTACCTAATCGTAAAATATTTAAATTTCAAGTTTTTTCAACTTTAAAAATTATATATAAAACTTAAGTTTGTGAATAATATAGTAAATATATAATACCTGATTAGCATGGAATTTGGAGTGGTCGAATTTTTAAAATGTTAATCCTATAAATTGAAAGTTATGGATTAGAATAATATTGGAATGGGTTGCATCAATTGTAATTTTATTCCTTTCTCAATCAAAAAACAAAAAAAAAAAAAAAAAAAAAATTGTAATTTTATTCAAGTCAAAGCTATTATAACTCTTTACCTACATAAATTTTTATATTATTTTAATATTTTGAGAATTCCACCTGGAATGGATTGCATCGATACAATTCAACAGTTGATTAAAATACTTATTCAATAAAAAATCATGACATAACATTCCACTGAATTATGATTATATATCCTGATTTTATTTTTCATACCCATACTATCATTTATTTCGTGCCACAGTATTTTTTGGCAAAGAATCTACTCTTTTGAGGAACTTCCTACAAGTGATTTAGATTTGTAAGGGTAAAACACTTGATCTTCATTTTTAGCGCACTAGAAAATCCAAAAAAAGGGTATACATCATTTCAAGAGAATGATCTTTGTACGTCCAAATTCCACTAACTCTTATTGATAACATCATTTTGTGAAAATTGTATTCAACATTCTCTTTTTTTATTCCACACGTCATTTTGTGACGTACTCTAGCGTTCCAAGAAACCTACATTTCAACGCAAGAAGGGATATGAGCTGGTCTTTACGCTTACGTACGTGAAAGTGCAATTAATACATAAATAAGTTTAAGCTCTAGCAAAATATCGAAATTATCTCTTAAAAAATAAAAATAAGTAATTTGTAGAGACATTTTCACCCCTCTTTCTAACTTAATTTATCATAATAATTATGCAAGTTAGAGATTTTTCCTCGGTGAAAGTTGAGATTCAATTAGTCTTCGAGTAAGCTAGGATTGTTGGTCCCCATAATCTAGCTTGCGAATTAAGTTCTGACTGACTTTAATAATTGCTTGAGCAAGTTTCTAGATCTTCAACATCTTCAAGCAGCTCGTTGCACGTGCTTTTACCTAAATTACATGGACAACAACCCCGTTGACACTTATGTAGGCACTTGGAATTTATTAATATAAGTTATATAACACTAATTAACAACTTGTAACAAATTAAACACAACCGTGACACCCTCGTTGACACTTATATCATGGAATTTGTCCATATAAGTTATAGAGAAATGCTAATGAATGCCCTTAAAGTACTGGTTAATAATTTATTTAAATAAAGTTTTATGAAAAATGAAAAAAATAATAATTAATATATGAATATCCTGTAAGTTTAGATTAAGGATCAAGAATCTAACATTGACATTTTATATGTGATAGTGGAAAATAAAAATGATATGTTGAATATATTACATCACACAAGTGAGAACATTGGCAAGACATTTGAAAAACTATATTTTAATTTGTGTTTTGATTGAGGCCATGATAAATGAAAACTTGATGCCAACTTTTCCAGAAAAATTACAGGACATTCAGATAATAATTATATATAAAAAAAACTCTAGAGAACATATTCCACAATCAAGAAAAAAGGCATTATCCCATAAAATAAAAGCTGCTAGTTGTAATAATAAACAGTCCCCAGATAATATTTCTTGCTCATTACATTTTTTTTTTTTTTTTTTTAGAGTCATTGGTTGCTCTTTAACAACTTGAATATTTTTCTTTGGGGGAAGAAAAAATTGTGAGAACGTGAATAACGGAGTATTTTATTTGGCGAAGAAATGAATAACTTAATATTCAATAAAACGCCCGCGGTTTCGACCTCACTTCGCACGACTTGACTTTCACCAACGTAAGCGTAGAACCACCGGCCCCCAGCTCTCGATAGCTCTCTTTTCTCTCTCCCTCAAAGACTATTTCTATGCCATCTTCTTGGTTTTGTTCTGATGAGAACGTGTCAACCTTCTTTCCCTACATAAACTAAAAAACTCTTCACAGTGCTAGATCATTCATGCTTTAGCTTTATTAATAGACCAAGTCTGGTTTTCTCTCTGAAAAGACTTCAAGCTAAGCAATGGCTTTGGCTTGGTCCAGTACAGCTTCTTCATATTCATTGACTTCCGGATCATACATACTACTGGTATTGTTACTCCTGGGATTGAATTCCGGGATCTGTCACGGGTTGGGGTCATTTGGATTCGACATTCACCATCGGTTCTCCGATCCGGTTAAGCAAATTCTGGGCTTTGAGGGGCTTCCAAAGAAAGGGAGCGTGGAGTACTATGTTGCTATGGCTTACCGAGACAGCATAATTCGGGGCCGTCACCTCGCCGCCAGTAACAACCAGTCACCGGCGCCGCTCACTTTCGCCAATGGAAACGACACCTTCTACCTCAACAATTTGGGAAGGTATGATCCTTAAAAGTCACTCCTTTTTCCTTAATTGGAGTTCTTCCTGTTCCTGTGATATATACTAATTTTTTTTTCTTCTTCTAAATGGTGTTGATATTTCAGTTTGTATTATGCTAATGTTTCTGTGGGGACACCAAGTGTATCATATTTGGTAGCATTAGACACAGGCAGTGATTTGTTCTGGCTACCATGCGATTGTAACAACACAACTTGCGTGCCCAGCTTAAAGACAACATCTGGACAGGTATGTTATTTATTATATATAACTCATTTGCTTGGACTCATGAATTTCTAAACTTAGAATTATATTTTTACTTCAAGTGCTCCTATATATCTGGAATTATTTATTGTGTTATTATGATAATTTTTTTTTCTTCAACAAATTATATATGTATTTATATTTGCATTAGAAAGGATGACAAGCAATGAAGTTAAAACATATAAAACAAATGTAAAGTTAAAAATAAATAACATACATACAGGACAAATAGAAAAATCCAATATTTCTTCATATAAATGTTTAAGATGTCAAGAAATAGAAGTTTAGTGGCATAACTTGCTCTCTTTAAATAGGAGAATCAAATTAAGTTTAAAAATCTTCACTTCCCTATTGTACTATGAAATTTAAAAATTAAAATTAAAATTAAAAAATTAAGTTTAAGGTATTGGCTTTAAATGGAACGGTTTGTTGAGATTTTCAATATTGTGATTAGGCTTCTAAGTTCTAAGGTATTGGCTTTATTAAATCTGGTTAATATTGTTGGTAAAAATTTAAGTCATTGTCGTTTTATAATTAGAAAAGTCGATGATTGAGTCAGAAGAGGTTCTAATTAATTGAGGCATGGAGATCAACTTCTCTCCAACATATCAACTTAAGTTTATTTCCTTATTATTATAGGCATAAGTTTTTTACTGAAATAATAACGTCCCACTAGAACTTTTCTAACCCGTCAAACTCACACCTTTTCGAATTCAGTCAACCAAATTTTTACCAAAATCAAATTTTCATTTATTCATTTTAATATCAAAATGCAGCAACAATTAATCTTTTTGTCAAGCAGGACGTAAAGTTGAACATCTACAGTCCTAATGCATCATCAACAAGCAAAAGGTTTCCTGCAACAGCAGTAACTTATGCGATCCAAATCAGTGTCCTTCAACTAATAGTGATTGTGCATATAGTGTTAAGTATCTTTCAAACAACACGTCAACTTCTGGGATCTTGGTAGAGGATGTGTTGCACTTAATTACAGATGATGATCAATTAAAAGCTATTGACATTCCTATCACCCTTGGGTAGGTTATTTTTCATTGCTTTCCTAGCTACCAAAATCTTTGGAAGAAATATTGTTTCAAGTGAACATCATACTAACTGTATATCATAAGCAATATCATTATAATAATAATAAATAATTGTTATTTAAAATGACAAAATTATGTAAATAGGCATGGTTGATATTTTGGAAAATATCGATCATTTGGATGATAAATTTGGAGTTCAGTATGGATCTTTTCCTCTTCAAATAGGTGCAATCATTTGTGATGGTGTGTTTTATTGCCTCAAGCATGTTGAAACACCCGAAGGGAGGTAGGTGTTATAACCCTAATGCCCCATATGGTTTAAATATAAGTTTAACCATGTGTTTATAAGCTCTTGAGTATCCTCCCATTGCATGTTGGTTTTTATGGGTGAATTCTACCTATGAGTTCCTAATAGTAGATTATGCTTGGGATTATCATGATATCGATCAAACACTTATAGGGGACTAGTTTTATTACTAGAAAAAAAAAATAATGTCTTAAGTATGGTCATACAAATCTTTTTTAAAAATTACCATAATTTGTGGGCTAGCATTACTTTTTCATTGATAATTTGATAATTGGAGGTGGAGGGATTTTATTCATTGAAGTTGCTTCTTATTAATACCCCATGGTCAAATAATTTCAGCAAATTTTCATTAATTTGTATCCATCAAAAAAAAAAAAAAAAAAAATCATTCATCTGTGTCTAACCTTGAGATCTAAACCTTTCATTTTGTTTCAGGTGTGGTAAAAATGAGACTGGTATTTTGCTACAGGGATTTGCACCAAATGGTCTACTCGGGCTTGGTCTTGATAGTATATCTGTTCCAAGCACCATAGCAAGAAAAGCGCAAGGTCCAAATTCTTTTTCCATGTGTTTTGGATCTGATGGGATTGGGAGAATAAATTTTGGAGATAATGGCACCTCAGACCAAAAAGAAACATCATTCACCGTTGAGCCCTCATCGTAAGTTGTCACTTCTTAACATTGGAAATGTCAATGGCAAAATTATTTAGTTTAACAAGAAGACTATCTTTGACTTGAACCTCATGCTGCTCGCACTAATTTTTCCCTTGTAAACTCGTTACCAGTCCATCCTATAACATTAGCATCACTCAAATAAATGTTGGAGTGAATGTTTCTAAAATGGAGTTCAGTGCAATTTTTGACTCTGGTACATCGTTTACACAACTAAGGGACCCAATTTATACATTTATTTCTAAAACTGTAAGTAATTTCAATGATAGCTTTTAGTTTTATATATCATTGGAACTTCATCTTATGGAAAATGAATGAATGTGATTTATGTTACTTTGCAGTTCAATTCCCATGTCACAGAAAAGCGACATTCATCCAATTCCCAAATTCCTTTTGAATATTGTTATGACTTGAGGTATTTGGGGAAAACCTATTCTTATTTTGTATTGGTTTTCTCTTTTCAACTCTGAACCACTAATTAGCTCCACTTTAATTGTAGTGCAAATCAAACCTCATATATGATTCCTATAATGAATCTGACAATGAAAGGTGGAGAACAATATTATCTCACTAATCCAACAGAAGTGTTCTTTACAAAGGTGTGTTGTCGTACTTATTAGTGCTGAATTTAAGATCTTATTCTTGCCTATGTTATGCTGAAAATTGATGTTGTGATCTCCAGGGTGGATATGTATATTGTCTAGCTCTTCGCAAAAGTACAAATATAAACATCATAGGACGTAAGTATATATTTATCAATGACTATCCTTATTATATACCAGTTTGTCTTACTAAAAGTTTTATTTTCATGTTTTATTTTTCATTTTTCATTTTACATTTGTGCATTCATTCCTTTATAAGGAGATCAGACACTGAGAAAACCATTAAAGTTTGGATGCTTTACTTTACTTTATTTGCAACTTTATTGATTATGAATTATGAAGTTGATAAAAAGCAATAAAGTATTGGAATTTTCTTTTTCTTTTTCTTTTTCTTTTTTGGGAGAACAATATTAAATAATTTCTAGATTGATGAATGTGATTTCTTGGGGTGGGTAAATTGCAACTTTTTAGTGAATAGGTCAGAACTACATATATATTTCAATCATCTTGTGTCCTATTTTTATTAAAATTTCTAAATCATTACTATATTAACCCTTCTAATTAAGTGATCTCGTCCTTGTTAAACCAACATTTCCACAATATGGCTAAAAAACATTGTGCCAAGAATCCTATTAGCTGTCTCTAACTTAAAAATTATAAAGTTTATACAGTAAGACGTTATCGATGGGAGGTTTAAACAACAAGAAGCTAGTCATGGTTGGCTCCGGTCTATGTTTTAAATCAGACTTTAGCATGTGCAGAAGAAACCGCAAACATGATTTTCATATAATCATTGCACATAGAACAAGCCAATATTGTCAACTTCTATTTTGGGAAAACCAACACCTGGACTTTGATATATGGTCCCTTATATCATTTAGCTATTATGTGTCCTAAAATGTTTAAATTTAGAAATTTCTACTTACAATATGGTTTTATTTATTTTATCCAGAAAACTTCATGACTGGTTATCGCATAGTTTTCAATCGAGATAAGATGATCATAGGTTGGAAGCCATCTAACTGTGAGTTAATTCAACTTTTTCTTTATATTGAATTTCAATATGCGAGTCAATTTTTTCTTTCTCCTATTAAATTCTTTATGACCATAAAGAGACATGGTGCCCGCAGGTTACAATGATTCAAATTCGACCACTTTACCTATCAGCCCATCACACTCTCCTACTGCTTCACCTAGCAGTCCATCAGTCTCTCCTGCTCTTGCTCCCAATCCACAAGCCAAAGCTCCATCTAGTCATTCACCCAAGTTGAAGGCTTTTACTTGCACAATCATGATGATTTTTGTTTCATTCTTAGCTATTGTTTGATATCTTTTCATTTGGCGAGATTTTCTCGACCCTAGTATCATTATTTGTATTGAATTTAAAAGTTAAACCAAAAAAAATTGGAACCATCAATAGCTTGCTAATTTTCTTGCCATATGAGTCCATTTGGACTAAATGTTTGTAATATCTACAATCATTTTTTTGTATAAATTTTTGAATATGTCAATATATAGTATTGTTCAGTTTTGTTAATTGAGTGTGTTTTTGAAATCAACCTATTTAGCTTTTTACTAATTACTTTTTGTTGAACTAAAACATATTTGTACTTCGAAAAAAATTGAAAAAAAAAATTCTAAAAATCTATAAATAAAGACTAAAAAATAAACAAATAAACTGGCGGAAAACATTTCCAGATCCAGTCCAAACAGGTTTGGCCCAAGAAACACACTTACACCAATGAAGATTTCGAACACCCGTGGTTTTGACCTCACTCTCGTCTACAAGCGTCGACCTCTCACACCCAGCACTCAATAGCTCTCTATTTCTCTCGACGACTATACTATCCCCTATTTTCTTGGTCTTCCTCAAGTGAGAACGTGTCACCTTCCTCTCCCTATTTATGAATTAAGAGAGTATTTGGTACATATACTTAAAAACTGAAAATATGCATTTGAAAATATATATATATATATATATATATAAATACATTATGAGTGAAAAAATGGATAGAAATACGTGTAATTTATTTAAAAACTAAAAACATGTATCTGAATAGGTGTACCAATAGGCCTAAATATCTCCAAATTACTCGGTTATTTCATGCCTAAACTTTCGGAGACCAAGTCAGCTTTTCTCTCTGCAAAAAAAAAAAAAAAAAATTATCAAGCTAAGCAATGTCTTGGGCTATGAACGGTACAACTTGTTCATATTCACTAACGTGCGGTGCATACATACTACTGTTTTTTTTACTATTGGGAATGAGTTCTGGGGGCTGTTACGGGTTGGGTTCATTTGGGTTCGACATTCACCACTGGTTCTCGGATCCGGTTAAGCAAATTCTGGGTTTTGATGGGCTTCCAGAGAAAAGAAGCAGAGTACTATGTTGCTATGGCTCACCTTGCCGCCAGTAACAACCAGTCGCGGCTGCCGCTCACTTTCGCTAATGGAAATGACAAATTCTTCCTCGTCAATTTGAGAAGGTATTAAAGTTTTTTTTTTTTTTTTTTACTAGTATTTTATAAGTAAAAATGTAATTTACTATCTAATAATTCTGCCCAAAAACTATTTTAGTTATTTGAGTTTGAAGTTTGTCAATTCAGTCAAGTAACTTTAAATTTGAAAATAGTCATTTTAATCTGTAACTTTTTTTTTATATGATTAATTAGTCCTTTAAGTTGGATATTTTGGGTAGAATTTTTGGACTAAAATGAATCTTTAAAAGACTAAAATGATTTTTGACAAAGTTGTGACTAAAATGATTGACTTTAAACTTAAAGAAGTAAAAAGATTTTTGGGCAAAGTTACTGAATTAAAATGACAAACTTCGTACTTAAATTACTATAATGATTTTTGAGTATAGTTAGTGGATGCAATTTATATTTTTACTTATTTTATACTTGTTACTACATTGTGGAGTCTCTTTGTTAGAATCTAGGAAATATGGACACTTTTTTTGGAGTACATCCATGCATCTTAGGTTAGAGCTATAATTATCTAAAATTTTACAACTGAACGTGTTCTCTAGCATGCTTCTTATTTAGTATTAAATGAGCAGGAAATATGCTCTCATTGGATAGATACCAATTAGTACTATTTTATTTTCTTTGTGACCAAATAGCTTTGTTCCAAGAGTTCTTTCTGTTCCTTTTCTACTAACCTTTTTTAAATGGTCTCTTTGTTAGAGTCTAGGAAGTATGGACACTTTTTTTGGAGTGTCGTACCGGTCGTAACGGTATTCATGCATCTTAGGTTAGAGTTATACTTATCTAAAATTTTACAGCCAAACGTGTTCTCTAGCATGCTTCTTATTTAGTATTAATAGAGCAGGAAATATGCTCTCATTGGATAGATAACAATTAGTACTATTTTATTTTCTTGGTGACCAAACAACTTCGTTCTAGGAGTTCTTCGTTTCCTTTTCTACTAACTTTTTTTAAAATGGTTTTGATATTTCAGTTTGTATTATGCTAACGTTTCTGTGGGGACGCCAAGTTTATATTTTTGGTAGCGCTAGACACAGGCAGTAAAATTTGAAAAAAAAAAAAAATTAACAATTGTGAGGGGGATGAGGGAAATTCCACCAGGTGCAATCCATAGGATATTACACCCAATCCAAATCCTCACTGAGATTAAAAAATAAATAAATAAATAAAAAATCCACTGGACCAACTCAGCTCCAAGGACCAGGTTTTATGGACAAAGACCAGATCGGCATGATTCAAAGTGAAGTCTGCTTACAAATTATGTGCTAAAGGAGATAATTGCGCAGCTGGAGAAGGAAATTCCAATTATACATAGATAAATCGGGTAGTGTGGAAAAGAATTTGGAACCTTAGAATTCCTAATAGTTTGGGCCATTAGGGCCATAATATATCTAACACAAATGAAAGAAGATCTTTTTTTTTTTTCCAATCTCTAATAGTAGGAGAAATGGAGTCTTTGACTTGTAGCGAAATAATGGAACGGGCAATAATGGTGTCATGGTTCATTTAGACGGCAAGAAATTAATAAGTTGTATCATGAAGGATTCCAGTTGCATCAGTCTCAGATCCAAGTTGCGCGGCTCCAACTATTCTTAATAGCTATTAGGAAGTCTTCAAGGTTAGACTTTTGGCACAACTTGCAGTACAAGGAACCCAGTAAACAACTAGGGTTGAAGATTATGCTTTGTTTATCTTTGGATTAAGTTTAATTATATATGTTGTTTATCTGGCACACATGCAATTTAAGATGTGCTGCCAAGAGTGTCATGATACAATTGTATACCCCTATTTTATTAACAAAGTTTTCTAACATTCAAAGTAAAAAAATTTAGGGGAAAAAATTCATTGATGGACCATTGATAGATGTCAATTTCATAGTTTTAAAAGATCATAAATGATGACCATAATACTGACTTTCTATGTAAAAACATTGTACACTAAATTTTGGCATTGTAATGACTGGCTACATTCATTCGAATTTGATTTGGTTTGTGTGCACAATTAAATAAGACGACCTCTCTCCTACCTAACCTATACATTTTTTTTTTTTTTGAGAATGACCTAACCTATACATGCGTGCATACGAGAAACCAATAAATAAGCAAATATAGAAGTCAACTACATACTTTAGCATTATCTATCTAAATTTTCTACTACACTAGGTTTTGAAACTTGGACCGTTTATTGAACCGTAAAATGGAGAGGTTCAAGGTTTTTAAGGTCGAACCGAGGTTGAATTGGAATCAACCATCATGACATTATAATTAATTTAATAATTATTTAAATATAAATAAATATATTAAATTTGTAAATATTAGCAAAATTTACTAAAGATATCTTAAAAATTGAAACAAAATACATAAAATAGTACATTATAAGGTTAATAAAAAATAGTACAACATAAATAAGCATAAAAAGAAATTTTTATAATAATCCTTTAAGAGAAATCATTTCAATTAACTAAAAATACTTTTAAAATAAATTCATAAATTGCATAGGTATTATTCTTAAATAAAAATTTAATTTAGTAATAATTAATATGTTGAGAAAGATGACATAGAAGTTTAGAAACTATAAATCATGTAAATTTATTATAAATTTAATAATATTGCATATTAGCTCCCAAGAAGAGCACTTGGTCCATTGGTCATGGCTTCAGTCTTGCTTACAAGGCAAGGAAGTAAATACCGTTCCAGAGGGCGTTTCGTTTTGGTCATGAAAACGAAATATTTCGGTACCAGTTAATATTGGTGTACCATTTTGGGATTATCGCTAATTTGATATGTTTGTATATGTTAAGTTAAATCCCTATAATTTGTAAAAGAAATTTAAATTTAGAAATAAAAATTTCACTTAATATGTTAAGCTTTAGTTAAAGTGTGAGCTAATTAGTAATATTAGGCCATTGATGTATTTACTATTTACTATTTAGTTGATAATAACAATAATAATAATAATAATAATAATAATAATAAAATTAATGTCTTTTTCTACCTACCGTTGGAAACTTATAAGAGCAATTACATCAGCTTGGGCATAATTGTGCAAAATGGAAAAAGTGACTAATTTTACACAATTTGAGCAAAAAAAAAAACCCACACCAACTTGTGCATAGAAATGAATAAGTGGTCTATCTCAATTATAGAAATGAACATATATGACCTCCCACAAGAAAATGATTATATACGATGAAGCTTTTCATTTGGCTTCAGTACAATTCATAATATTTGTTCATTTTGAATCAAAACATTTCATTTTGAGATCGATGCCTGAAATTTGTGATATTTCAATTTGATGAACAAGCCTTTGACTTTTTGGGCATTATACATTTTCATATAAGTTGCTTTCCTTTTTTCCTAATCGAATACTAGTATGTGCAACGGCTTTTGCAACTCATTATCTCTTTTTATTTTAAGATTTACATTTATTGAGCTCTTTAAGCAATAAAAATAAAAGAGTGGGAAGAGATATAGGCACAAGTCTACGCATGTATCAAAACCAACATGACTATTGACTAATAATTCATGACAAGCTTGAAAATCAATTTACAACAATCACACAAAGATGTCAAGATTTTTCCCACAAAGATATAAGTGCAAAAATAACAAGCTAAAGTCGTAAATGCACAAAGCCATTTGTACAAAGGTACAAGGCCAAACTCACATGTGATATGTGCTCAAACATATATGATTAAACTTTTTGAATTTTTCACTTTTTATGTGATTTTGGATTTTTTACTCACACAAAACTGAAACATAAAAGTAAGATCACAAACAAAACAATGCATACAAATAAATGCAAGATGCACAAAATGTATGAAGATATGGCATTTAATGCATAAAGGGTCCTACAAAATCGAAAGAATTAGATCAATGACCAAAAGAGCAAAAGTTCAACCATAGGAACCATTCCTCATTCAAACGGAACAATTGTTTGGAATGAGTATCTCAAGAGAAGTGAGACGAGGGTTGGATGAATGAGAACCGGAGATGCACATAGTCAAGGAGTTACAAGCATTAAACATTTTCTTTAACAACATGTTATTTTCACTCAAAACCGGTTTATTCTTTTTAGCACAACTTCCAAGAAGCTCAAGTTTCTCTTTTCTTTTGATTCTTTTAAGAGCATGAAACTTAGAACAATGAGATCTTAGATGACCAAAAGCACCACAATGGTGGCAAATAATGTGTTTAGGTCTACTAGGCTTTTTGGGAAGGGATCTAGCAATATGGTTTTGTTCTTTCTTCAACTTATGACATTGAGGTCTTATATGACCAATCATACCACAATGGTGGCAAGTTGGAACAAACTTAAATCCATCCAAAACCTTAGGTTGAAACCTAAACAGAGGCTTTGACTTAACAATCTTTCTCTCCACCTTTTGATTTCTTTTATGTGGAAGAATGTACACCGATTTTTCCTTTGAGATAAAACACACAATAGGCACAAAATCGGGTACCACAACATGATTGCAACAAATATTATCATCCTTTTTAACAATAGGTTCAACAATCAAACACTTGGCATGCATCTTAAGATATTCATTTTCACATTTTAGCTCATCAACAAGTTTGTTAGATAAAACAAGTTTAGCATCCAGGTCCATATTCAAACATTCAAACTCTTTTAGCTTTTCAAAAGAATTTTCAGTAAGTTTCTTATATTTTTCAACCAATTTGTTGGATTCATTGAGCTTAGCAATCATCATTTTCACAAAATAACTTACTCAAATCCTTATTAAACTTCTTAGCCTTTTTCTTCAAGAGTTTGATGTTAGGAATATCAACAACATCCAAAGATTCATGTAACATAGCATCACAATCATGAGAATTATCACTCATAGAGGCATTTTCACAAGCACATGGCATGTTACATTCATCACCAACCAAATCATACAAAGAGGCATACAAAGCATTATCCATGGCAAATAAACACAAGGGGTCAAGGATCACACTTAGGTATTTAAACCACAACAAGTGCACCCACTTTGATACCAATTAAAAGTTCAATTAGTGTATAAAACACTATGAATGTTTAGACTCCCAAATTACAAATTATCAATTCAAGCTTAATGTCAAACAATTAATATGTGGAATATGAACTTAAGCTTAAAATAGAATTCATAAACAATCTAAACCAAATAAAATCACATCCACAGTAGAAATTAAATGGAAAAGATTAAGGGAAGAGAGATGCAAATACAAGGACAACACACGATGTGTTATTGAAGAAGAAACCGAAACTCTCGGTGTAAAACCTCTCCGCCGTCCTCCAAGCGATCAATAATCCACTAGAAAATGTAATTGGGATGCATGAACAGTAATAGACCCTCCAAGTCTAATCTACCCAGTGTACCTAAGCCCTCCAAGCTTCTTGCTCCAACGAGATTGCGCCGAACTTTTTTCTTTTCTAACTTACCGGATTCCGCTATAACCCATAGCATCAACCAATAACCATCGGTCCCTTCCTAATCGCTTCCCAAGCACCAAATAGCCTTCTCACAGAGATGGGAGAAAAGGATTTAGGTAATGAATCTCTCAAGGATTTGACAATGGAAAGGAAAATAGTAGAGGAATTTGAAAAGTCTCTATGTGAAGATTGTGAATGAATCAATCTTGTTTTTCTCTAGGGTTTCTCTCTCAAAATTCTCTCTAAAAACTCTCTTTCTTTCGTGGGTAAAAAGGGTATATATACTAGCTAGGGTGAGAATGGAATGTAAAGAGTCGGGTTTTTCAAAACAGGGCTGGCTCGCGACTTAGCCTCGCGGCTTGACCGAGTCGCGAGTTCCAGCCGCGAGGTAACCGAACGGCCGATTATCCTATTTTGTCCTGTAGTGCTCCAGGTGGCATGACGCTTCAACTTCTGTCATGCCTGGCACATGTGCAGCTTCTGGCGACTTGCAGTAGTGAGTCACCCGCGAGATCCAGTCGCGAGTCTTTGTTTTTCTTGCACACTCTTGAGCATTTCTTCACACTATCTCACTCACTACTCTTACAAGAATCTCACCTAAATACGGGGTTACTAATTGCTGAAATACAAGCAAATTTGGCACGGAATAAAGCCAATAAGATGTTTGATTAAATTCAACCTTACAATACTCCAGATAATTCTATGTGATGTTATACTTATGCCACTCTATTTTTTTCATCAAAAATAATATTTTGACTAATCAACCATAATAATATATTATCTTCTTATACCTTCTATATTTGCAAAAGATCAAGGTGATCAAATATCGATAACTTCCTAATTATATATAAATTTCAAGTTTTTTCAACTTTAAAAATTATATATAAAACTTAAGTTTGTGAATAAGATAGTAAATATATAATACCTAATTAACACGAAATTTTGAGTGGCCAAATTTTAAAAATGTTAATAGTATAAATTGAAAGTTATGGATTAGAATAATATTGGAATGGGTTGCATCAATTGTAATTTAATTCAAGTCAAAGCTATTATAACTCTTTACCTGCATAAATTTTTATATTATTTTAATATATTATTTCAACCTGGAATGGGTTGCATCGATGTAATTCAACAGTTGATTAAATACTTATTCAATAAAAAATCATGACATAACATTGAACTGAATTGTGATTATATATCCTGATTTTATTTTTCATACCCATACTATCATTTATTTCGTGCCACAGTATTTTTTGGCAAAGACTCTACTCTTTTGAAGAACTTCCTACAAGTGATTTAGATTTGTAAGGGTAAAACACTTGATCTTCATTTTTAGAGCATTAGAAAATCCAAAAAAAAAGTTATACATCATTTCATGAGAATGATCTTTGTACGTCCAAATTCCACTAACTCTTATTGATAACATCATTTTGTGATAATTGTATTCAACATTCTCAGTTTTTATTCCACACGTATTTTTGTGACGTACTCTAGCGTTCCAAGAAACCTACATTTCAACGCAAGAAGGGATATGAGCTGGTCTTTGCACTTACGTATACGTGAAAGTGCAAATAATACATAAATAAGTTTACGCCCGAATATTGGAATTATCTCTTAAAAAATAAAATTAAATAATCTGTAGAGACATTTTCACCCCTCTTTCTAACTTAATTTATCATAATAATTATGCAAGTTAGAGATTTTTCCTAGGTGAAAGTTGAGATTCAATTAGTCTTTGAGTAAACTAGGATTGTTGGTTCCCATAATCTAGCTTGCGAATAGAGCTGTAAACGAGCTAAGCTTTATCAAGTAGTGCATGTTCAAACTTTGCTTGTTAGGAAAATTCAAAAGCTCAAACTTGGCTCAAGCTTGTGACAAGCTTAAAAATAGTGTTTGAACTTAAGCTTGTGGGAAAGCCAAAAAGTTTGAGTTTGGCTTGATTAATTAGTCAAGCCAAACTCAACCTTAATATCAAGCTCAAACTTGAGCTCAAGTCGAGCTTTGAGTTTGAGATCTAAAAAAATTACATTATTAAATGCTTAAATTTCTAAAATTAAGAAGAAAAAAAAATTGTATACTCACTTTATCATGCATCTAGTCCTACTTATGATTAGCCATTATTCAAATTAAAAATTTACATAATTAAATTCATTCATTCATCATTCCTTGTTTATAGATGTTAATGACATATTTTATATAATTGACTAATTCTTTAACAAAACAATCCCCAAAAAATAAATAATCCCCAAAAAAAAAAAAAAAATCTGTTAGCAGTTGTAATAATAAACAATCCCCAGAAAATATTTCTTGCTCATTACAACTTCTTTTGTTTTTTTTTTTTTTTTTTTTTATAGTGTCATTGCTCTTTTTTTTTTTTTTTTTTTTTTTTTGGTTAAAGAGTCATTGCTCTTTAACAACTTGAATGTTTTTCTTCGCGGTGAATAACTGAGTATTTTATTTGGCGAAGAAAAGAATAAATGAATATTTAATAAAACAGACCTCACACTCACCAACTTAAGCGACGACCAAACCAAACACTACCCCCAGCTCTCGATATCTCTCTCACTAAACGACCATTTCTATGCCGTCTTCTTGGTTTTTAGTAGAGCAAGTCGGGTTTTCTCCTTGAAAAGACTTCAAACTAAAGCAATGGCTTTGGCTTGGACCAGTACAACTTGTTCATATTCATTGACTTCCGGATCATACATACTGCTGGTATTGTTACTACTGGGATTGAATTCCGGGAGCTGTTACGGGTTGGGATCATTTGGATTCGACATTCACCACCGGTTCTCGGATCCAGTTAAGCAAATTCTGGGCTTTGATGGGCTTCCAGAGAAAGGGAGCGTGGAGTACTATGTTGCTATGGCTCACCGAGACAGCATAATCCGGGGCCGTCACCTCGCCGCCAGTAACAACCAGTCGCCGGCGCCGCTCACTTTCGCCAATGGAAACGGCACCCTCCTCATCAACAGTTTGGGATAGTATGATCCTTAAGAGTCACTCCTTTTTCTTTCCTTTTTTTTTCTTCCTTGGAGTTCTTGTTCCTTTTCTTCTAACTTTGTTTCTTCAAAATGGTGTTGATATTTTCAGTTTGTATTATGCCAATGTTTCTGTGGGGACACCAAGTGTATCATTTTTGGTAGCATTAGACACAGGCAGTGATTTGTTCTGGCTACCATGCGATTGTAACAACAGTACTTGCGTAACCAGCTTACCAACATCATCTGGACAGGTATGTTATTTATTATCTATATATAACTTATTTGCTTGGACTCATGGATTTCTAATCTTTGAATTATATTTTTACTTAAAGTACTCCTATCTGGAATCATTTATTGTGTAATTGTGATATCTTTTTTCTTCCAAAAACTTTATATATATTGCATTACAAAGGATATGACAACCAAAGAAGTTAAAAAATAAATAAATTACATACAGGACAATTAGAAAAATCCCATATTTCTTAATATAACAAAGTCTAAGATGTCAAGAAATAGTAGTTTCGTGGCATAACTTGCTCTCTTTAAATAGAAGAATCAAATCTCCACTTCCCCATTGTACTATGAATTTTTTTTTTTAAAGGTCTAAGGTATTGGCTTTAAATGGAACGGTTTGTTGAGATTTTCAATATTGTGTGATTAGGTTTCTAAGTTCTAAGGTTTTGGCTTTATTAAATCTAGTTAAAATTGTTGGTAAAAATATAAGACATTAGTCGTTTTATAATTAGAAAAGTCAATGATTTAGTCAGAAGAGGTTCTAATTGAGGCATGGAGATCATGTACTCTTTGAGAAGATTTAAGCCATATGCAGTGCTCAAAATCAAAAACCAATAACACAAACCTTTCTCTTCAACTTCTCTCCACCAAGATATAACAACCTAATTGTTTGACAAAGCCTAATCATCATACCTCTACCTCTCCCATGTTAGTGGAATTGACCCATTTCTTGCATCCAACACTAAAAGCCCTATAAAACCATCAATTATAAATTAAATTAGATTCTTTTCTTTTTAATATGCGAATAGGTTACTTAGTGAAACAATAACTTCCCACTAGAACTTAATTAACCCGTGAAACTCATACCTTTTTTAATTCAGTCAACCAATTTTTTACCAAAATCAAAATTTCATTTATTCATTTTAATATCAAAATGCACCAACAATTAATCTTTTTGCCAAGCAGGTAGTAAACTTCAACATCTACAGTCCTAATGCATCATCAACAAGCAATAAAGTTTCTTGCAACAGCAGTATCTATTGCGATCCAAATCAATGTCCTTCAACAAATAGCGATTGTGCATATAGCGCTGTGTATCTTTCAAACAACACGTCAACATCTGGGATCTTGGTAGAGGATGTTTTGCACTTAATTACAGATGATGATCAATCAAAAGTTGTAGATGCTCCAATCACTTTAGGGTAGGTTATTTTTCATTGCTTTCCTAGCTACCAAAATCTTTGGAAGAAATATTGTTTCAAGTGAACATCATACTAATTATATATCGTAAGCAATATCATTTCACTACCAAAAAAAAAAAAAAACTGGTTCTATAGTAGTGTTTTTTTCCCAGGGATTTTGAAAACCGTCACTATAGAAGACCTAATAAAGCACTTTTAGGAATTGCCACAATAGGTAGTTTAACGCCGGCATTTTCCAAACCACCGCTATAGGTACTATACTATAGCACTTTAGGAAACTACCACAATATATTAAAAAATTGTTAGTTAAAATGATAAAATTATGGAATAGCTGATATTTTTGTAAATATCAATCATTTGGATGATAAATTTAGAGTTTGGTATGCCGCTTTTCCTCTTCAAATAAGTGTAATCATTGGTGAGGGTTATCAAAGTGTTTTATTGCCTCAGGCTTACTGAAACACCTTAAGGGAGGTAGGTTATGCTCAGGATTATCATGATATCAAACACTTTTAGAGGGCTGGTGATATTACTAGAAAAAAAAATTAATGTCTTTAGTATGGACACTAAAAAAATCATCCAGCATTACTTTTTCTTTGATAATTAGGGGTGAGGGGATCTGGTCATTGAAATTGCTTCTTGTGTGTAACCCTTGTGATCTAACCCTTTCATTTTGTTTCAGTTGTGGTAAAAATGAGACTGGTATTTTTCTGAATGGACTTGTACCAAACGGTCTACTTGGGCTTGATCTTGGTAATATATCTGTTCCTAGCACCATAGCAAGAAAAGGGCTAGGTCCAAATTCTTTTTCCATGTGTTTTGGATCTGATGGGATTGGGAGAATAAATTTTGGAGATAATGGCACCTCGGAACAAAAAGAAACATCATTCACTGTTGAGCCCTCACTGTAAGTTGTCATATCTTAACATTGTAAATGTCAATGGCAAAATTATTTAGTTTAATAAGAAGACTATCTTTGACTAGAACCTCATGCTGCTCGCACTAATTTTTTCCTTGTAAACTTGTTACCAGTCCAACTTATAACATTAGCATCACTCAAATAAATGTTGGAGTGAATGTTTCTAAGATGGAGCTCAGTGCAATCTTTGACTCTGGTACATCATTTACACAACTAAAGGACCCAGTTTATACATTTATTTCTAAAACTGTAAGTAATTTCAATGATAGCTTTTAGTTTTATATATCATTGGAACTTCATCTTATGGCAAATTAATTTATGTGATTTATGTTACTTTGCAGTTCAATTCCCAGGTCACAGAAAAGCGACATTCATCCAATTCCCAAATTCCTTTTGAATATTGTTATGAATTGAGGTATTTGGGGAAAACCTATTCTTATTTTGTACTGGCTTTCCCTTTTCAACTCTGTACCACTAATTAGCTCCACTTTAATTGTAGTGCAAATCAAACCTCGTATATGTTCCCTACAATGAATCTGACAATGAAAGGTGGAGAACAGTATTATCTCACTAATCCAATAGAAGTGTTCTCTACAAAGGTGTGTTGTCGCACTTATTAGTGCTTTAAGATCTTATTCTTGTCTATGTTATGCTGAAAATTGATGTTATGGTCTCCAGGGTGGATATGTCTATTGCCTAGCTCTTCTCAAAAGTACAGATATAAACATCATAGGACGTAAGTATTTATCAATAGCTATCCTTATTAGTAACCAGTTGGTCTCGATAAAAGTTTCATTTTCATGTTTTTTGTCATTTTGAAATTTTGTCTTTGTGCATTCATTCCTTCTTAAGGAGACTATCAGACACTGTGAAAACAATTAAAGTTTGGATGCTCTACATAACCTTACTTTATTTGCAACTTTACTTATTATGAATTATGAAGTTGATAAAAAGCAATAAAGTATTTGAATTTTCTTTTTCTTTTTTGGGAGAACAATATTACATAATTTCTAGATTGATGAATGTGATTTCTTGGGGTGGGTAAATTGCAACTTTTTGGTGAACATGTCAGATCTACATATTTCAATCGTCTTGTGTCCAATTAATATTAAAATTTCTAAATCATTACTATATTAACCCTTTTAATTAAGTGATCTCATCCTTGTTAAACCAACATTCCCACAATATGGCTAAAAAACATTATGCCAAGAATCCTATCAGCTGTCTCGAACTTAAAAATTATAAGGTTTATATGGTAAGACATTATCAATGGGAGGTTTAAACAACAGGAAGCTAATCATGGTTGGCTCCACTCTATGTTATAAATCAGAGTTTAGCATGTGCAAAAGAAACCGCAAACATGGTTTTCATATAATCATTGCATCATAGAACAAGCCAATATTATCAACTTCTATTTTGGGAAAACCAACACCTGGACTTTCATGGTCCCTTATGTCATTTAGTTGTGTGTCCTAAGAGCATCCACAGTAATGGAGCTATATTTTTAGCTATTTGGCACCACAAAAAAGTTATTTTGTCTATTTTACCTACTCACATGCTGTAGTAATGGATCTATTTTAGTTTTCAACACAATAAAATAATATAAACATCACAATAAAATAATATATCTACTACAATAAAATAATACATCCTACTAAAAAAACCACAAATATTCAAACCAGCAATGTGAACACAATTTTTTTATTTTTTTTTTATACCTTTGAGCTACAGTGCATGACTATTTTTAGCTGTGCACTATAACCGAAAAGCCAAATTTTTTGGCTATAGCTCCATTGCTGCAGCTCCAAATAGCTTTTTAGTGGTGCTAAAAATATTTTTTTAGCCTTTTAGCACCACAACTGCAAGTGCTCTTGTGTTTAAGTGTCCGTTTGGAACAAGCTCAAAATTTCAGCTTATTTGCAATTTCAGCTTATTTTTGCTACTATTCATAAGTCTCACTGCACTTTTTGGTACTATTCACAGGTCTCACTATACTATTTAATTAACTTTTACCTTTATCTATAGTACTTTCAGCAAAAAAATTTTAATTTTAACTAAATAAGTTGTTCCCAAACGGACACTAATATATTGAGAAATTTCTACTTACAATATGGTTTTATTTATTTCATCCAGAAAACTTCATGACTGGTTATCGCATAGTTTTCAATCGTGATAAGATGATCTTAGGTTGGAAGCCATCTAACTGTGAGTTAATTCAACTTTTTCTTTAAATTTAATTTCAATATGCGAGTCAAGTTTTTATTCTCCTATTGAATTCTTTATGACCATAAAGAGACATGGTGCCCACAGGTTACAATGATTCAAATTCAAACACTTCACCTATCAGCTCATCACACTCTCCTACTACTTCACCTAGCAGTCCATCACTCTCTCCTGCAGCCTCTCCTGCTCTTGTCGTCAATCCAAAAGCCAAAGCTCCATCTAGTCATTCACCCAAGTTGAAGGCTTTTACTTGCACAATCATGATGATTTTTGTTTCATTCTTGGCTATTGTTTGATTATCTTTTTATTTGGCGAGACTTTCTCGACCCTTGTATCATTATTTGTATTGAATTTAATAGTTAACTCAAAAGAAATTGGAACCATCGATAGCTTGCTAATTTTCTTGGCATTTGAGTCTGTTTGGACTAAATGTTTGAAAATTTTATAGTTTCAACAATATTTTTTACGTATAAATTTTTGAGTGTGTCAAATATATAATATTGTTCGATTTTGTTAATTGATTGTGTTGTTTACATCTGCTTATTTATCTTTTTACTAATTACTTTTTGTTGAAAGTATGCTAAATCATATTTGTACTATGAAAAAATTGAAAAAAAAATAGACTTTAAAAAGTTGTACATAGAAGCTAAAAAATAAACAAATAAAATGAAGGCAAACATTTCCAAATCCAACCTAAACAGGTTTGGCCCAAAACCACACTAGCATGGTGAACCTACTTCATCTCTCTAATTTTTCAACTACTCTAGTGTAGGTTCCGGCTTCAATTCTTTGCTTTAATAGTAACTAGTCGCTAACCTTTTATGTACGATGCACGAGAAAGTTATATTATACAAAAATTTAAACAATTATTTGTTTCTTCCTCTTGTACATTAAGATTCCAGTCTCAAAAATTCATATCTTTGATATGAAACATTAAATTATTAAATGAAAAATATTAATCAAACTTAAATTAAAATTAACAAAAACACAACCCATAAACTTAAATTAAATCCAAACACAAACAAATGAAAAAAAAAATGTCTCATATTAATACAAACAAAGCATAAACTGAGAATTCTAATAAATGGTTTCAAATTAATACAAATAGAGTATAAACTAGGAATTAAACTGTGCATATACAATCTTATTGTTTATTTTGATATTGTAAAATTGTAAACAACTTTTTTAGACATGTTTACACCCATAGCATCTCAAGTAATGACCTATTGACTATACACGTTTATGCCTTTATGGATATAGCACGCACCAAAACTGGTCTTGATATAGGGTTTTAAGGTCCACAAAGTTCCACACAACCAAATTAAACAACATCAACATGAATATGAACTAAATTTTCAACCAACCCAAATAAATTAAGAGAGCAATAAAAAGTTGCAATAAGTTGGAATAGAAAACATAATGAGTTAGGTTAGATAAGAAAAAATCTTTATTTCGTAAATTAACTTTAACTTTTTTTTTAATGAATAACTTTAACTTAACAAAGTCTGCCTTATTTTGATTTTTATAAACTAATTATTTAGTCAACTTATAAAGAAAGAAAAAAAAAACCATGAACAATAAGTTTAAACTACTAAGCAAATATGATGAGATAAAAAAAATAAAACAATTAAACAAATCTCAAAACCAAAGACAAATACATTAATTTACAATAAGCAACACTATCATGTATATTTGATATTTATAACATTCTCTCATGACTTAATAACATGGCAATAGGAAATCTCCATTAAAAAAAAAAAAAAAAAAAAGAAATCAACTACATGGTAATATAAGAATATAAACTTATAATATTATAAACCTATAAACGTAAAGAAATTGACAACCACAAAGTTATTTACTATTTTTTTTTTTTTTTTAATGACATTGGTAGACAACTACAAATGAAAATCAGTCATGTTAGGGACATATTTATATAATTGGCTAATCTTTTGACAAAACGCACTTTACTTGTAATTTAGTAGATCTAGGATGAGTTTAGTACTTCAAGAAACAAGTGTTCATGTTTAGTATTGAAACCAGGCAAGTCGAACCAAGAAACAAGTAAAGGAAGTGTTGTTCATTAAAACTCGATAGCAATCTCAACAAAAAGACTTCTATCGAGATTTAATGTTAAAACTCGACAAAAGCTCAGCACAAGCTATATCTATTGAGAATTATGAAATCGAAATTCCAGATCCGAGTACACGCATATCCTTGAGTATTTGTGTAGGGTTTCTTTTCTCACAACCCTAAACATATATAAGAATTATTTTAAGGGTCGTCACACTTAATGCAACGGGATGCAAAGTGATTATTCATGCATGTTGTGACCAAAAACAGTAATTGCCCTAGTTCATCTTTTTCCCTATAGAAGCTACTGCGTACACCAAGAGTTTTGTGACCAAAAAGCTTTGTGATCTTCATTGTTGATGAACTGAAGAACTTTGCAACCAACAATTCTTCTCAAGTTGATTTGTTAGTTATGTACTAGGATCCGTGCATCATTAATTAGTCACGTACTAGGATTCGTGCATTGAACGGAGAGAATGCCGCTATAATACAAGTCCAATTAGGTATTGGATAAGGGTTCAACTATAGGTTGGTATTAGGTACTGGGATTCTTTTTACTTGTAACCACTTGTTTTGGTAATAGCAGATTCTCGAGAGTAGTAACCTTAAATTCACCCGGTGGGGTTTTACCTCGGTGGTTTTCCTCATTTGTAAACAAATCACTCGTATCAAACTTATTTTCTGCTGCATTTAACTTAGTTGATGATTTGTTTGTGTTAACACAATTATTGCATGTTAAATTAACTTAATTAATTCACTTGGTTAATTAATTAATTAATTTTCCAAATGGGTTAATACATTTTTGGCCTATCAAGTCAAAAGTAGTAAACTACTAAACTTGAAAAGTCTAGTTTAGCATGTTAATCCCGATTTTGAAGATCAAAGCCGGATCCAAAAGTTTGACGAAGATTTGGGGGAAGTAGTTGATAGCATTTGAGAGATATAAGAAGAGAGATTATTTGAGTTTTCGGTTCTGGGGGAAGGAGATGGTAGTGTGAGAGATATGAGAAAGAGAGATTTTTTATTTTTTTATGTTGTGTTTTTGGTTTTTTTTCTAAGTATAGGGTTTTTTTGGGTTTGAAATTGAGTTTGAGTTTGAGTTTAAGTTAAACTTGTTAGAGAGATAGAGTTTCACTCCTTGTTAAATTTGGACTAAACAAAAATAATTTTATTTAAATATTGTGCTAACATGGAAAATTGTGACAACTTCAAAGACTTCGGTTATAAATATATATATATATATATATATATATTCCAATTATACTCCACATAACTCTATGAGAAGATATATTGATAGTTTTTAGACCCCTTAAAAACACAATTAGATTAACTTAGGTAATTAACCAAGTTGTTACTTAGTCCAAATTCCAAATCTAGGTTATCACAATCAAACAATCATATCATGCAAAGCAGCGGAAAGATAAATAACCCAATAATATGATCACCCAAAAAACCAAACCGGTAAAAAACTGGGGAGGATTTAACCTAGCTATTCTCAAGGTAAACCTGAATCCACTATGAAAGAATCGAAGTTGTTCAACAGGAGTTAGACCACTAACATCCTATTGCTACCCACCAGTAAAAACTTATCGACACAACCACGTGCAAGCTCCGAAACCACGAACTCCTTCTTTCTTGGATTCTTCAGCAAGTACAAGCACACCTACGTGTGTTTCTTTAAGTTCTTATGGCAACAACTGAATGATCATCAAGTTCTTGAATGAATTTCCTTCTTGATAATCCTAAACTTGTGTAAAGGAAAGCTCCTCACAGATCTCACAAGAGATTTACACAAACAGCAATATGAGCAACACTAAAATGTGGTTAGGGTTTGCCTTATATATCTAGGTCAAAAATACAAAACCCTAAACGTTTTAAATAAACTAAGGTTGAGTTGGAATTCTGCAGAAAACGCATTCCGCTTGAATTTCGATTGATTGAGCCTAAGTTTCGATCGATCGAACCAGGCCGAAATGCTTTATTAAATCTGCATCAACTTAAATCCAAATTTACATAAATGAACCAAATTTACATAAATGAACCAACTTTGAGCAAGTCTAAACACGACTAAACATCTTGTTTTGATCATGGTTTGCCAACAATACACATTAGAGTTCTAAATATATAAGATTTTAAGTCTTTAGAACATAACATATGCTTATACCACTTTTCTTTCATCAAAAATAATATTTTGATGAATCAACTATTAGAATACATTATCTTCTTATACTTTCCATATTTGCAAAAGATCAAGGTGTCCAAAGATTAGTTACTACCTAATCATAAAATATTTAAATTTCAAGTTTTTCAACTTTAGAAATCATATATAAAACATAAGTTTGTGTATGAGATAATAAATATATAATTATCTTATTTACTAGAAATTTGGTGTGGCTCAAATTTTAAAAATGTTAATCCTTTAAATTAAAAGTTATGGATTAGTATAACATTGGAATGGGTTGCATTAAGTGTAACTTGATTCAAGTCAAAGGTAACTCTTTATCACTACAAAAAATTTTATATTATTTTAATAGTTTGAGAATTCAACCTTTAGGTTGTGTTTGTTTCGGGTGAGAATGAAATTTGGAAAATATTTTACATCCTGATGTGTGTTTGAGAGCACATGTAAAACTCAATCAAATTGAAAATCATTTCCTTTGACCATTAAATTTAGCCCCTTCAACTGTAAAATCATTTACACATTCCATTTACCTTCAAACCAAGTTTTACAGACTGAAAAACAGAAAAGAGAGAGAGAGTAGCTTGAGAAAGTCACAATCGGAGATCCACCCAAACCCAAATCTGGTCAAATTGCGCCGCCTCATTCCCCTCCATGCACTAGTAAGTACTCTATTTCCTTTTCTTCCTCTCTTTTCTCTTTTTTTCCTTGGATTTTCTTCTCTCCCTGACCAACCTTAACTCCCTTGTCTTGCTCAAACCCATCTCCAATTAGCATGCCCAAATCGAGCACTGCATGTACCCGATGCACCCACTAAACCCTCCCGATTTCAAAGCATCCCAACCCACGATCTGTCCCTCTCTTGACACTGTGACCTCAAACCCACCACTCAAACCCGAAGTTATTCCAACACCATGACCTAAAACCCATCCCTCAAACCCGAAGGTATACCCTCTCTACTATTTTATTTGTATATAAAATATATGTGCATAATGTTTTCTACAATAGTGTTTGTGAAGGTATATGGCAGCTTGTGAATATTTTGGTAAATTGAATTTAGCATTGTTCTTGAATTGGGCTTGTTACAATATTTATGTGAATTGGGATGGTTTAACAACAATTATTGTGGAGACTTTGTTGAGATGATGTTGAATGGGTCTACACTGTCTTCTATTGCAAGAGGTTTTAGCTTTGGAAAATATCATCTTCTTGCTTACACATTTGATTGAATGGTATGTCAAATAATTTCCTATGCTAAATATGTATGTCATAATGCCAATTTTGGTTTTTATATTGTTTATCCTATTGACCACCTAAAGGGTAAGACATATGTTGTTTTTGTTGGTCATGTGCCTGGTGTGTAGGACACATGGGAAAAAACCCATGCCCAAGTTCATCAATATTCTTGAGCAGATCAAAGGCGTTTAAGCATAAAATGGATGTAGAAGTTGCTTTTATGAAGTTTTGGCAAATTGATGGTGGGAATGTGCAACAAGGTTCTTCATCTAATACATATTCTACTCATTCCAGCTCAAGTTCCAATACTCCTTCAACTCAAGAGAGCCCCTACTACACAGGAGATGTTAAATACGATTTATTGAAATATCAATTAGATATCGCAATTGAACAGCAAAACCATGCAATAAAGACTGCAAAATTGAATGCAAGAATGCTAAACGCAGTGGCATCTCAAGTCTTGCCCGATGATGAGCTCAATAAAATGGCACATCTAAACTTGGGTGAATGACCATCAAAGTTGTGTTGATCTACGATTTTTGTATGTGGGTGCCTCTATAATTTTTATGTAAAACTTGGATATGTATATGTTAATATTTTTTGTGATTGGAATTAATGGATGTGCATATACAATGTGTATAGGTATTTTGAGATGCTCAATTGTATTATAAGTATATTTTTTGACATTTTTCCTGTAAAATGTTTTACATTGGGGGCCAAACATAGGAAAATATTTTGTGGAAAAATGCTTTTACATGCACGACCAAAAACTAAAAATACTTTTCCAATGTATTTTCTGGAATCCAAACAAACATCTAAAAATATTTTCCTTTTAGTAAAATATTTTCAACTGAAAATATTTTACACTCGGAAAATATTTTACATGTTACCAAACACAGCCTTAGATTATATATTCTCTTTGTTCTTCACATGTATGCCAAATGCCATGTTAAGCAAATGATATTTACTACTTGATCCACTAACATGTGTTTTGCATAAAATTTTAAAGTTAAAAATTCTTCAAATTTAAATATTTTATAATGAGATAGTTATTAATCTCCAATCATTTTGATATTTTGCAAGTAAGAAGAATATAATAAAGCAATGTAATCCAATAGTTGATTAAAATACTTAGTTAATAAAAAATCATGACATAAGAGTGTTATAAATTAATACTAAATTTAACTTCAACCTCTCTCTCTCCACACACACACACGCATCCCGAATTTATTCTATCACTTATTTTGTGCGCCATGGTATTTTTTGGCAAGGAATCGACTCTTTTGAAGAACTTGTTGGGAATATACAAGAATTCCTAGATCTGTGAGAGACGAAAAATAGATAGAAAAATAACACACATATATGATAATGCCCATTTCAAAAAAATCTAACATTTTGCCCCATTTCCCAAACTAATTAGGGAAATGCCCCTCTTTTAAAACTCGATTTTCTCAAAATCGAGTTATTAAAAAAAAAAAATTTCTGGAGCCCTATAGTGGCGTTTTAAGGAGTCTATAGTGACGTTTTAAGGATCTATAGTGGCGTTTTTTAACTCGATCTCCATAAAGTCGAGTTACATGCAAATTTTTTTCTTTTTTTTTACCTATAACTCAACTTCATGGAGATCGAGTTACAAAACGCCACTATAGGTCCTTAAAACATCACTATAGGGCTTAACTTGATTTTGAGAAAATCGAGTTTCAAAATAGAGGCATTTCCCTAATTAGTTTGGGAAAGAGGGCAAAATGTGGATTTTTTTTTTTTAAAAGGGCAAATGCCAATTTTTTCCCAAGAAATCATGTGGATCAGCAATTCGACTATATCCACGAAATTGTAGTAATTTACTATCTCCAAGGAAAAAAAAAAATACAAGATGCAGTATTACAATATTTCTCTCTCATCAACTCAACAAACCCTAATATTTATTAGCAGTCTTTATATCCTGTACAGAAGATCCACAATGGGCTAAAAAAATGGACAAAAAACCGTAACAATTTTATTTAGACCAGATGATTGGGTCATAATCTAAATCAAACACAAACTAGACTCTACATAACCCAATACTTCTTACAAGTGATTTAGATTCATAAGGGTACATCCCAAGACGACACAAAAATAAACACTTGATTTTCATTTACAGCTCTAGAAAATCCAAAAAGGGTATACAACTATACACCATTTCAAGAGAATGATCTTTGTCCGCTAACTCTTATTGATAACGTCATTTTGTGAAAATTGTATTCAACGTTCTCTGTTTTTATTCCACACGTCATTGGTGACTTAGTCTAGCGTTCCAACAAACCTACATTTCAATACGCAAGGAGGGATCTGAGCTGTTCTTTGACGTACGTTGGCCGAAGTGCAATTTATACATAAATAATCTTACTCAATGCCACAGCTCCTTCCAAAATTTTGCATACACATAAACCTGCCCATATTATCATTAAAATTTTCTTATTGCTAGCCAAATCAACTACGTAATTTGTAGAGACTTTTTCACCCCTCTTTCTAACTTAATTTATCACAACCTCCTAAAAGGTTTAGACTTTAGTGGGCGAGTGAGAAAAAAAATTCTTATGCAAGTTGAGATTGGACAATTTCACTCGGTGAATTCTTGCCTCATATATTGCGTATTCAAAAGTAGGTAAAAGTTGAGATTCAATTAGTCTTCGAGTAAACTAGGATTGTTGGTTCCCATAATCTATCTAGCGAATTAAGTTTCTGACTTTGATAATTGCTTGAGCAAGATTCTAGATCTTCAACATCTTCAAGTAGCTCATTACATCTTCTTTTACCTAAATTACTTGCACAGAAACAGCCCTCGTTGAAACTTATATAGGCACATGGAATTTGTCAATGTAAGTTATATAACACTAACAACTTGTAACGAAACATAATTTGCAATTCATGCTTTAGTTTTTAATAGTGCAAGTTTAGTTCTCTTTCAAAAAGACTTCAAACTAAATATTACTTTAGCTAAACTTATTTTCTTGTTCAGCTTATTTTTGCTACTATTTATGGGTCCCACTGCACTTTTTGGTACTATTCATGGGTCTCATTTGTACTATTTTAGCTAACTTTTACCTTTATCTACAAAAGACTTTCAACAAAAAAATTTCAGTTTCAGCAAAATAAGCAAATCTCAAATGGACCTTTAAGCTCATTTAATAAACAAGCAAGTCCAAGCAAAAGAATTTGTTCACGAACAAGCTCATGAGCTATTAGGCTTGATATAAAACAATTCAAGCATAGATTCATTTATAAACTTATATATGTTAGCTAAATCTACTCATTACATATATCTTAATAATGACATGGCTAACATGGGACCACTACCCATTGCCTTAATTTTTTCCTTCCTCTAAATTGACCAATTACCACTTTAGATTATAGTTATATTTAAAAATTAATTAATTAATTAAGTGGACCACATATGATCCTTCACTATCAATCATCTAAAATAAAGTTATGAAACATATTAGTATTTTCTTATTTATAATAGTTACAAATAAGTATTTTTCTAGTTCTTTACCATCTAACGTGAATGTAAAATTATATTTTGAACATTTCTTGAAGCTATAGACAAGGAACGATGAATGAATAAATTTAATTATGTTAATTTTGTAATTTGAATAATGGCTAATCATAAGTAGAACTAGATGCATGATAAAATGAGTATACTATTTTCTTTTTCTTTTTTCTTAATTTTAGAGATTTATATATATATATATATATATATAAAAAAAACAGAAGTCTTTGACTTTTTTAGAGCTTCCACATTTTTACACATCAGCATTATTTAAATAAATAAAAAAACAAAAATTCCGAGACTAAGTCAGTATAGGACTCAAATTCCCAGATCCCGATAGACTCGAATTAAAAAAAAGTAGTAATAGTATAATAGGACTCTTTTAACCTAAGCCAATATGAATTGATTAGTGTGTTCTATGATTAGAGTTTACACTCTTTTTTTATTTTTATTTTTAAAGAAACTATTAGGTATGTAAACTTGATTAATTAGAATATAAGAATGTATTTATAGTCAAACCTCAGGGTAGTTAAAATGTTTGTCTACTCATTTCTTTTTTATTATCTTTCTTTTTATATTAATGGCTTTCGTCGAAACATGCTTTGACATGACCCAGTTTGGTAATAACTTTGATTATTTTGTGTTTACATGTAATGGTGAAATTTTTAGTCTTTTACTTAAAATCATGCTTAGGTAAACAATTTCAAGTGGAATTGAACTCATATACTCAGTACTCATATACTCAGTACTTAATAATCTCTCTCTCTCTCTCTCTCTCTCTCTCTCTCTCTCTCTCTCTCTATATATATATATATATATATATATAAACAGAAGTCTTTGACTTAACCTTTGACTTTTTTTAGAGCTCCCACATTTTTATACATCAGCATTATTTAAATATTAAAAAAAAAATCTAAGACTAAGAGTGTGTTTGGATAGAACTTATTTTCTTTGAAACTCGAAAACTGAAAACCGAAAACACTGTAAGCAAAATAATTTTTAAATGTGTAAATAGTGCCGTGAAACCCATTTTTAATGAAAAAGTTGATGAAAAGTGAAGTTTGTGGGTCCATGAACAAGACATCCGTGTGTCTTGTTCATGGAAGAAAAGTCAACATAAGCTGCTAAAGAAAAAAAAAAAAAAAAAAGGAGAAAACGTAGGAGAAGAAAACGCAGCCGTGAAAAGTTGGATCCAAACATGCACTAAGTCGAATTCCTAAATCCTAATAGACTCAAAAAAAAAAAAAAAAAAAAAAAAAAAAAAAGTAGTAGTAGTAGTAGTAGTAGTAGTAGTAGTATGATAGGACTCTTTTAACCTAAGCCAGTATATATTGATTAGTGTGTTCTATGATTCTATCAAAATAGTCAGTCGAATTTGGGTTTAGAGTTACACTCTTTTTTATTGAAAAAGAAAGTTCTACCGTCTACACTAATACACTCTCTAATGATGATACCAAGATTATGGCTTCTCCGATATTTGGTAAACAATTTTTGGTTATTTTGATGGTTAACAACTTAACACACACACACATATATCTTATTGAAAATATAATGAATACGTTGATGGTTAATACATATATATTTTAGGAACCAAGAATAATATTCTTTTTAGGATTTGAAGCATTCACTCCAACTAGTAAGGTTTTGTTAATGTCACTTTGTCTTGAATCTTCAAGGTGGTTGTGTGTAGAGCTATATGTAACTTTTTTTGTTTGATGGTCTTTTATATATATGTGTGTGTATATATATATATTTATATAATTTTTATTTTATTTTAGTTCAGGCTGGTTGATAAAGCAAGACTTAAAGGAGTGAATCATCTTCGTTGGTAAGACAAAGTGATACTTCGTTCAAATTGTAGATGCATTAAAAGTCATGTTCATATATGGTTGAATATTCAACATACGAATTTTATAGTTCATGATGAATTTGAATTTCAAATTGAATAATTAGGTTTCAATTTTAGAGTTATTGCATGTGTTGCAAATCTATATTTAAATAGAAAGATTTATTTATTTATTTATCTTTATCTAAACTAAATTGATTTATTTTTCATTTTGTAAATTAATGTTTCATATATTTCATATCAAGGATAAAAAAATTATAAGACTGGAACCACGATATACAATCAAAGAGGAAGAGAAAAAGAATAGTTTACATCTTTATACACAATAGCTTTCCCATGCACCGCACAGATTAGCGACTAGTTTTTTTAGATAACAAGCTCAAAAGTTTGACTTGAGCTCAAGTTTAAGCTTGATATTAAGTTTGAGTTTGGCTTGACTAATTAATCAAATCAAGCCAAGTCAAGCCAAGCCAAGCTCAAGCATTTTGGCTTTCCCACGAGTTCAAGCTCAAATACTATTTTTAGACTGGTCACGAGCTCGAACCAGACTTAAGCTTTTGACTTTCCCGATAAGCGAAGCTTGAACATGCACTATTCAACAAAGTTCAACTCTTTTACAACTCTACATTCTTTACCATTGTTTGATACTATTCTTATTTGGCTTGACTTTTTCGACCCCTTGTATCATTATTTGTTTTGAATTTAAAGTAAACTTAAAAGAAATTATAACCATCAATAGTTTGCAAATTTTCTTGGCATTTGGGTTCGTTTGGACTAGATGTTTGAAAAATCTATAGTTTCAACAATCATAATTATGTACAATTTTTTTTTTTTTTTTTTTTTTTTTTTTTTTGGGAGGGGGAGCTATATGTACAATTTTTTGAGTGTGTCAATATAAGTATTTTTTGGTTCTTTTTTTTTTTTTTTTTTTTTTTTTTTTTTTTTTTTGATGATGGGGATATTGTTCGGTTTTATTAATTGAGTATTTGTTGGATGAGCAATATTTCCAAATCCAACCCAAGCAGGTTTGGCCCAAAAACCAAATCCGCGTGGTGACTCACACTTCATCCCACCAATAGAACACACGCACTTTTACCGCTGAATATATAAATAAAACACCCGCGGTTTAAACCTCACTCTCGCAACGATCATTTGACTTTCAGCTACTGGCGTGTCGTCGATAGATATCTCTCTCTCTCTCTCTCTCTCTCTCTCTCTCTTTCACAACGACTATCTATATCCCCCCCATCTTCTGATGAGAACGTTACAACCTCCTGTCCCTACATAAAACCAAAAATCTTCATTTCATGCTTCAAGTTTACGAGACCCCAAGTCTTAAAAAAAAAGCTAACTAAGCAATGGCTTGTGCTTGCACCTCTACTACTTGTTCATATTCATTGACTTCCGGATCACACATACTACTATTGGTATTGTTGCTACTGGGATTGAGTTCCTGGAGCTGTTATGGGTTGGGATCATTTGGGTTCGACATCCACCACCGGTTCTCCGATCCGGTTAAGCAAATTTTGGGGTCTGATGGGCTTCCAGAGAAAGGGAGCGTAGAGTACTATGTTGCTATGGCTCAACGAGACCACATAATCCGGGGCCGCCACCTCGCCGCCAGTAACAACCAGTCGCCACCGGCGCCGCTCACTTTCGCCAATGGAAACGAGACCATCTTCCTCAACAATTTCGGAAGGTATATATATATATATGATCCTTATAGTTTTTATTTTTATTTTAACAATTTTTTGAGTTCTTCATGTTCCTTAATTTTCTGAAACTGACTTTTTTAAAAATGGTGTTTGGTATTTCAGTTTGTATTACGCTAATGTTTCTGTGGGGACACCGAGTTTATCATATTTGGTAGCATTGGACACAGGCAGTGATTTGTTCTGGCTACCATGCGATTGTTCGAATAGCAATTCTTGCGTAACCGGCTTAGAGACATCATCTGGACAGGTACGTAATTTTCTTTTCTTTCTTTTTTTTTACTTTATTTGCTTAATTTGGTATCGTTATGGAACTTTCATCTTTTAATTTAATATTCACTTCAACTCCTATCTAGAATTGTTTATTGCGTGATAGTGATCTATTTTTCTTCTATAAATTATGTTTTTTTTATTTTGATTTTAATTTGCACGAAAGGGAATGACAAGTGAAGAAGATAAAACGTACTTTGGTAAAGAATTCAAAAAGACTTAAATACAAACACTAGAATTAGAAAAGTCCAACATGGCCTAATATAAACGGGAAATTATAGTGTCTTCATGAACCACATCACTTATCTATTATTTCACTGAAAAACTCTTACCTAATTAAAATTGCTGAGTCGGTTTATGATTAAAAAAATTAAATAAATGTGTTAAACTGACTCAATAATTTTAAACATATAAGTCTTTTAGTGAAATTATGAACAAATGATATAGTCCACCATAAAAACTAACTATAATTCTTTCAATTTAGAGAGAGAGAGATGTCATATAAAGTTACATATTTGAGTTGACCTATGTACGTGCCAAACCATCCATACATTGATAGCTTCTTGAAAAATATGGCTAAATGTTACCTTCCATGATTGCACCAAAATGGATCTACAATCCAAAATCAAATTTGTTTATATAGGTGAAAACTCTCTTGCACCCTTTGGTCACATCCTAGCTGCAGCCAAAACCTCAACAGATGTCAGTTGTATTTCATTTTCCCATATTCGTAGACTTGGCAATTCTGTTGCTCACAACCTTGCAAAACATGCACGACATGTTGCGGGTTTAAAGGTGTGGATGGAGGATGTTCCTCCACACCTCTATCATGTATTATTAACCGATCTTGGTTGATTTTTTTAATGAAATTCCAGTTTTGTTTCTCAAAAAAAAAAAAATATATATATATAGGTGAAAATTAAAGGCATCATATATAACAGAATTTAACCAATTATATTCTTGATTGGAGGAGATTCTTATTTGATTATTAGGGAAAAAATTTAATTTTGTTTTGGTTTCAATTAAGCATGTGTAGGAAAATTACCTTTAGGCAAGTTATAATTTTCAACTTAGTGGTTAGATAGATGTCCATTTCGCTATTATATCATTAAAGTCTGTATTGACCTCGAACTTTGCCCTCTACGCAAATGCGAGTGATCAATATCTTTAAAAATATTTTATTTGTTTATTATGAATTCGGAACTCTCTCTATAATAATGGTAGTTTGTAAATATTATCAGCCATAGTGATGTTGTCCCCAATCTTTATACCTGCCACAATCATTTAGAACTCTTGAATTTGGTACAAAAATGGATTTGCCATCCACCATTTGAAAGCGATACAAATTATTAGTTACATATATACTTCTTGTACTTGCCTCTTACAATGTCATATTTCCTCAATAAAAATTTCCCAATTTTCTTTACAATGGAATAATAACAACAATAACAACAACAACATGATCCACAATTCAAGAGATAATACCAACAATTGTTCTATCATGTTGCATGTAGACCAGTATAAGAATCTACTTTTTTTTCTTTTTTCACATAATCACTTTTCAAAAATACCCACATTGGATTATTCATTCTAAACATTATTTCATTAAAATATCAATTTTTCTTAATTTTTTTAATTATTTCTCTTTCTTCACATACAATAATTATCATCTACTATTTTTCTTCATCTTAAGAACAAAATTTAAAAAAAATTAAATGTAAAATAAATAGTACCAATGTAAATTTACCTAATTATTGTAACCATGGATGGATTTTACACAATCATATATATAAATTGATGTGGAAGATTTTAGGAGTTGGTTAAGCAAAATTGTGGAGTTTCTTTATATTTTATAGATACTGATGTGAATGCTCTTAAATAGTTAATTAGCACATGTCCCTTTGCATTTATTAAAATGAACTACCTTTAAATAGAAGAGTTTGTTGGGATCTCCAATATGGTCATTAGGCTTCTAAGTAATTAGCTTTATTGAATCTCCTCAAAATTGTTGGTAAAAGTATAAAACATTAGTTTTATATTAGAAGAGTAAATGTAATTGAGACAAAATAGTCTCTAATGAGGCATGGAAATCCTACACTCTCTTAGAAGATTTAAACCATATGCAATTAGTCAAAAATCTTGTAGCTTAATTGCTTAACACTTTCTAATATTTTTAATAGAGACATTCTAGACTCTAGATTCAAATCCCCTAATCTCGAATTATCAATGTAAAAAAATAATATATAAAAAATGCAATTTGCGTACAAAAAATTATATATATTAACTTCTCTCCTACAAGATATAATGACCTAATACCTCGACCTCCCCCTATTTGAATTCCTTATGATATGCAATTGAAACAAGTTTTTGCTAATGGTAAAAAAGGGACTTTGAAAGTAGGGGTTATTCTTATTTTACTTGAAAGGTTTAAATTAGCCACCCCCCAAAAATCGTATTTTGCTCGATGGGGGTAGGGTTGCTAGGATATAAATAGATAGCCCTTTCTTGTACTAAAAGAGGAGTCCAACCCCAAGGGGTATTTCCCTAACTTGGCGTATTAAGCTATTGCTCCCCCTTCATAGTCCATTAGAGCGGTAAACTTAGAAGGCGCCCGCCACCTCTTTAGACGCACATATGTGGAATTGAGCCATTTCTTGCATCAAACGCTTATTTAAAGTCCTATAACATCATCAATTATAAATTAATTCAAATTCTTTCTTTATTAATGAGGGGGAAAAAAAATTACCAAAACAATAACTCCCCAATCAAACTTTATTAACACATGAAAGTCACACTTTTTTCTAATTCAATCAATCAAAATCAAAATTTCATTTACTCATTTTAATATCAAAATGCAACAACACTTACTTATCCTCTTATCAAGCAGGTACTAAACCTTAACATCTACAGTCCTAATGCATCATCAACAAGCAAAAAGGTTCCTTGTGGTAGCAATTACTTGTGCAGTCCAAATCAGTGTCTCTCAGCTAATAGTAGTGATTGTGCTTATAGTTATGCCTATGTTTCAAATGACACTTCAACTTCTGGAATTTTGGTAGAGGATGTTTTGCACTTAATTACAGATGATGATCAATCAAAAGCTGTTGATGCTCAAGTTACTCTTGGGTAGGTTATTTTTCATTGCTTTCCTACCAAAATCTTTGGAAGAAATATTCTTTCAAGTGAAAATCATATTGATTTTATATCATATCCGATATTAATTTTTTTTAAAACTGGATATTAAATAGTTGTTAGTTAAAAATGACAAAAATTTATGGTACAGTTGATATTTCGGTAAATATATTAGATCATTTGGATGATAAATTTGGAGTTTGGTATAGGCTTTTTTCCTCCTCAAGTAAGTATAATGATTTGTAAGGGTTATCAAGGTGTTTTATGGCCTGTTTCTTAAAAAAAAAAAAAATTTAAAAAAAGGTGTTTTATGGCCTTGAGCTGACTAATTCAATAAAAGTCTCTTTTGTGCGAAAATAGAATTAATTAATGTAAAAAGTTTTAAAAATTCCCATAATGAAGGCAGGTTATGCTTGGAATTTTCATGATATCAACAACTTTTAAGGGTTCAGAGAGATCACTAGAAAAAATTAATGTCTTTAATATGGTCATCAATTTTTTTAACTCATCATTGGTGGGCAAGCATTACTTTCTAATTCGTTAAAATTGCTTCTTGTTAATGCCTCTTGGTAAGGTCTTTTCTAATTCATTGAATTTGCTTCTTGCTAACCCCGTGTAATCCAACCCTTTTATTTTGCTTCAGTTGTGGTAAAAATGAGACTGGTACTTTTCTAGAGGGAGCAGCACCAAACGGTCTAATTGGGCTTGGTCTTAATAACATATCTGTTCCGAGCACCTTAGCAAGAAATGGGCTAGGTCCAAATTCTTTTTCCATGTGTTTTGGATCTGATGTAATTGGGAGAATAAATTTTGGAGATAATGGCACCTCAGACCAAAAAGCAACACCATTCACTGTTGAACCATCATTGTAAGTTGTAACTTCTCAGTATTTTAAATGTTGATGACAAGGTTATTTAATATTTAGTTTATCAATAAGATTATCTTTGACCAGAACCTCATAATTGCACTTTGAAACTTGTTACCAGTCCTACTTATAACATAACTATCACTCAAATAAATATCGGAGGAGGGAATGTTTCTCAGATGGAGTTCAATGCAATATTTGACTCTGGTACATCGTATACATATCTAAGCGACCCAGCTTATACATTTATTTCTGAGAGTGTAAGTGATTTAAATGATAGGTTTTATACATCACTGAAACTTCATCTTATGAAAAATGAATGTATATGATCTATTTTTCTTTGCAGTTCAATTCCCAAGTCACAGAAAAACGATATCCATCAAATTCCCAAATCCCCTTTGAATACTGTTATTATTTAAGGTATTTGAAGCAAATTTATTTTTATTGTGTATTAGTTTTCTCCTTACAACTCTAAAGCACTAATTAGATCCACTTTATTTTTAGTGCAAATCAAATGCAATACACGAGTTATACGACACCTACAGTGAATCTTACAATGAAAGGTGGAGACCAATATTTTGTCACTGATCCAACAGTATTGTTCTCTACTCAGGTGTGGTATCACTTATTAGTGCTTTAACATATTGTTTCTAGTTGAGTTATGCTAAAATTGATGTTATGGTCTGCAGGCTGGATATTTTTATTGCTTGGGTCTTCTCAAAAGTGAAGGCATAAACATCATAGGACGTAAGTGTGTGTATATATATAATCAATCACTATCCTTATTTTAAAACCAGTTTATAATATTGAAGAAAGTTTCAACTTTATGTTTTTCAATCATTTCAAAATTTTGAGTGATTGCAGCTTTTGGGTGAATATATATAGGTCAGATCTACAAATTTGGATCATCTTGTGTACAAGCATGTTAAAAGTGGGAGATTAATATATATGTGCAGTGCAAAAGAAATAACAAACATGGTTTCCATTTAATCATGGCCTTATTGAAGAAGCTAGAATTGCCAAATTTCATTTTGAGAAAATCGTTACTTGGACTTTCTTGGTGCCATTTATTTTTTTTAGTCATTATGCATCTTAACATGTTTGAGTTGAAAATTTTTCATTTCTAATTTGAATCAATTTATTTTCATCCAGAAAACTTCATGACTGGTTATCGCATAGTTTTCAACCATGATAAGATGGTTTTGGGTTGGAAGGCATCTAACTGTGAGTTAGTTCATCTTTTTCTTTATATTGAATTTCAATATAAAATTCAATTTTCTTTCTCCTAGTGAAATTCTTAATGCGACAATAAAGAAACTTGGTTTCCGCAGGTTACAATGATTCGAATTCGCAAACTTCACCTACCAACCAATCACAATCTCCTGCTCTTGCTGTCAATCCAAAATCCACAGCACCATCTAGTCATTCACCCAAGTTGAAGGCTTTTACTTACGCACTCGTGATGCTTCTAGTTTCATTCTTTGCCATTGTTTAATTTTCTTCTTATTTGGCAAGACTTTCTTGACCCTTGTATCATTATTTGTACTTAATTTATAGTTAATTTAAAAGAAATTGGAAGCATTGATAGCTTGCTAATTTTCTTGCCACTTGAATCCATTTGGACTAAATGTTTGAAAAAACTATAGTTTTCAATAATAATTTTTATGTACATAAACAAATTTTTGAGTGTGTCCGTGTAAGTATTTTTTGGTTTTGTTAATTGAGAGTTGTTAGATTGGCATTTCCAGATCCAGCCCTAGTAGGTGTGGCCCAAAACCAGGTCCATGGGGTGACCCCACTTCACCCTACCAAGAAACACACTTAGAGCACTGATTAGTATCCGAACAAATATGATCAAACCAGGATTAGGATTCAACGTAATTACTCTCATAAAATTTTTCACTTTTAACTTTTTAAACATTTTTTATTTAATTGTTGAGAATGACAGTTTTTTTTTTAAACACTTGAAGCTTCTCACTTTTAAGGGCATTGATTACAATCTATAACTAAAAGAATCCTATAAATATCCATCTTAAGGAATGCACTCTAAAATCTAAATTCCATTATTCTAATATTTTTCTATCCATTAACTTAACCTCTGAAATGCCTTTGATCAACTCCACCGGTTTGTTTGAAGTCTAAAAGTATGTTGTTCAATCCATGCAAGTTTTACCTTGCTGAATTTCAACTTGTTTGCTGCCCTGCATGGTTTGGAATTCTTGGTTAATATGATTCCTCAATTTAAATTAGGAAATATTACATATTTTCACCCTAAACTATATCCAAAATTATAGTTTGCATTCTAAACTTTCAAAATACATGATTAGCACCTAAACTATAACTCATGTTACAGTTTGCACCATGCCGTCAATTCTGCCATTATCTTGGATGGCATAACATAAAAAGACATAATTACCCCTCTTCTATATCTCTTAAAAACAAATGAAAAAAAATACATTTTACCACCTTAAATTATACTCTTAATTACACTTTGTATCTTAAATATTAGTTTTCCACTCATGTAGTACCACAACTTCTTTGCCATAATTGTGATTTGGAAAAGTAGGAGTAATGGGAAAAAAATGGTAGGTTCATATAGAATTAATAGACAACCACTTACAATCTATTACGTCAAAGTTGTAGTAAAAAACTGTGAAATAGTGTGCATTTCTATATCTAGGGTCCGTTTGGATTGATCTTATTTTTGTTGAAATTGAAAACCGAAAAATATCAGAAGCAAAATAATTTTTAAATGTGTGAATAATACTGTGGAACTCATGAAAAGTGCATGAACAGTATTTTTTGTTCCCTACACAATAAATTCATATGATTTTACTATTCACACACACAAAAAAGAAAATAAAAAAAGGACTGAAAACGTAAATGCCAAATTAAATGCAATCCAAACGGATACCTATTCTTTCACTTAGATTATCCTTCTCCAATGAATGGTTTATAACAAATAGAATGAAACTATGACCATCTTGCCTTTTGTCAAATCAAAAACCAACCATTTTGAAATAAGAAATAAAGAGGGATCTTGAAGTGTTGTTACAACCGAAAGAAATCAATAAGGAAAGAAAAGAAACAGTGATTTCCCAATTTCCCGCTCTCTATAGTCAAAAAAAAAAAATTGTGAATGCACCCTTTCTCCTAACAACCTCCTCAACTGTCAAAACAAAAAGCAAAATGGTGGGATCCACAACACATGCCTAAAATTTAACACTTTACACTCACAGACACAAACAGTTCAAGATCACTGATCACATAACAACTCTCTCTCTCTCTCTGAGAAATCACCAAACCCAAAAACCCAAAAGCTTTTGATAGAAGAAGAAAGAAGAAGAAGATCTCTCATCTAAATGCAAATCTTTCTTTCCAGAATATCCACTCCTTCCTTCAACAACAAGCTAACATGCCTTCTTTCCATTCCTCTAAACTCTTCTTCTTTCTCGTCTTGCTCTCGCTGCGCACCTGCAATGCACGCAGCATCTTCACCTTCAAGATGCACCACCGCTTCTCCGACCCCGTCAAGAAATGGTCCAACTCCACCGGAATGCTCTCTCCGGCACCGGAAAAGGGCACCGTCGAGTACTACTCCGACCTCGCCGACCGCGATCGCCTCCTCCTCCTCCGCGGCCGCAAGCTCTCCGATTCCGACGCATCCCTCGCTTTCGCCAACGGCAACTCCACCTTCCGCATTAGCTCCCTCGGATTGTACGTTTCTTTATATATATTTATATGTATATATGATTAAAGTTTCCAAATTTGGGTCACAACTGAAATGTTTTCTTGTTTTGGAGATTTGGTACAGTTTGCATTACACGACGGTGCAATTAGGGACGCCAGGAGTGAAGTTTATGGTAGCACTGGACACTGGGAGTGACCTGTTTTGGGTGCCATGTGAATGCAGTAAATGTGCTTCTACTGATGGCACTGTTTATACTTCTGTATGCTCTCTTCTCATTTCTAATTCTATGTCCTCTCAATATCAATTTTTTTTTTTTTTTTTTTAATTTTAGCTGATTATGTGTGTGTGTTTTATGAGAAAGTAGATGCTAAACTGAATTGGGGTGGGCTTTTTTTTTTTTTTTATAATTTTTATACAAGATAAGAATTTTACTATAGTCTAATTTAAGTATACTAGTGTGTGAATTGGGGGGCTTTGTTTGGCTGAAATCAAGTCAGAGAGTTTTATGGTATTTGGTGTGTTTATTTATGCTTTAAAAAAGAAGTGGTAATCTCAAATCTGTAATATTATGGGCCACTCAACTCATTTTTGTTTTCTCTACTTAAAAGTGTTTTTTTTTTTTAAATAATAATAATTCTAGGGACACCCCAATTTCACAACATGTTGATATGTGAGATTGTGAGTAGTAGACACTTTCTGCTCACTCTTGTTTATATGGATCCACCACTTTCGGTTCATCACTCAGAGTCGCATAAGTAAGTTAGGTGTGAAAACGGGTGTGTTGATAGTATTTAGGTGTGAAAATGGGTGTGTCAATAGTATTTTTTTTTTTTACCATGTAATGGATATAGTTGAGATCTCTTCCTTTGATTGTGAACGCTTAAAAATCATTTCTTTTTGTTGATTGCCATTCTGTTAATGGGGGTTTTTTATGTAATAAATATTTAGCCTCGGTTTGTGTTTGTGTTGGGGAAAAGAGATTGAGGGGTTTTACTAGATCAGGCATCTTCTACCTTTTTGGCATCAAAAGACTGCTGAGACACATTGAATTAAATTTAGCAAACTAAGTATGATACCACGTTGAGCTTGTGTTAAACATGAAAAGTTTGCATGAATGGTGACCTTGATCAAGAGTACGTTGTCCTCTATCCCTACCAATTTATGTCACACTTTACATTGCTTACTCGTGTGGCCAATAATTGGAGAAACTTCAAAGAGAATTCCTATGGAGAGGCATTGATGACACTAACAAATTCCATTTGGTGGATTGGAGAGTGGTTTGCCCCCCTATTAAAGAGGACGGTTTGGGTATCAGAAAACTCAATTCTTTTAACCAAGCCCTCATAGGGAAGTGGCTCTGGAGATTCATAATGGAAAGGGACCATTTGTGGAGGAGAGTAATTTATGCCAAATATGGGGAAAGGTGGGGAGGTTGGACAGCAGAGTAAATTTAGGATACACATGGGATTAGCTTGTGGAAGGGCATACACACTGGATGGGATTCTTTTTCTAATTTCTTACGGTTTGATCCTCGAGAAGAGTCCAAGGTGAGGTTTTGGACCAATATTTGGTGTGGTGACAGCCCCCTCAAGGATTTGTTTCACTTAGCAGTGAACAAGGAAGCCTTAGTGTCTTCATATCTGGCTGGCCCATCAGAGGGTGAGGCCAGCATTGGAGTCATAAATTCATCAAGCACTGTTGATACTTTTCTTGGGGTCCTTGTTCTATGATAATCTTCCTCCCTTAGAAGAGCATTTGGAGCTGTCCCTTGGGAGATCTCTAGCAATTGATAACCTTCGCAAGTGTCAAATTTTAATATTTTATTGGTGCTGTATGTGTTAATGTACTGGGGAATCTATTGATATATGGTCCTTTATCTTTACTTGGTTGGATTAGCCGTTAGCTTGGGTGACACCCAAATCTGTGATTGAACTGTTAGAATGTTGGCAAGGTTGGTTTCAGCAAAATAGAGGAGCCAAGGCGTGGCAAGCCTTGCCCTTCTGCGTCATTTGGAATCTTTCCTTTGAAAGAAATATATAGATGGGTCTTTGATGTCTTAGAACATCCTGCTTATGTCATCAAAGAGCGTATTTTGCAAATGTTGTTTGATTGGATGCATGCTCTTGGCAGCATCCCCTATATGACTTTTTGATTATTTTATTGATATCATTTCCTTTCAAGTTGGATTCTTTGAAAAGGTCTAGTACACATCCTTTGTGTCTTTCCTGTTTCCTTTTCTAATAAAATTCTTACTTATAAAATAAATAAATAAATTGGTTGTTTGTTTATAAAATTTCATCTGGTTTTTTTTTTCCTTCAACTGCTTTTTTCTTCCCTTCCATTGCATTCAATGAAATTAATAATTCTGCAGGATTTTGAGCTTAATATATACAACCCTAAAGGGTCATCAACAAGCAAAAAGGTAACTTGCAACAGCAGTCTTTGTGCACACCGTAATCAATGCTTTGGAGCATTCAGTGATTGCCCTTACATGGTCTCTTATGTCTCTGCTGAAACATCTACTTCTGGGATATTGGTAGAGGATGTTCTCCACTTAACAACAGAAGATAGTCATCAGGAACTTGTTGAGGCATATATCACATTTGGGTAAGTTATATGATTAGCTTTAACTTATTTGAACATTGTGCCTGACTCCAGGACCATTCTTTTGATGAGAGTGTTTTTGGTTTATTGGTTTTTTTTTTTTTTTTTAAACTCTGTTCCCCCGTTACATTTAATCATGTCTAGAGATTAAGATGCAGTATGAATTGTACAGCTGTGGACAGGTTCAAAGTGGTTCATTTCTGGACGTTGCAGCTCCCAATGGTTTGCTTGGGCTAGGTATGGAGAAGTTATCAGTTCCTAGCATTTTATCCAGCAAGGGTTTTACAGCAGATTCATTCTCCATGTGCTTTGGACGTGATGGGGTTGGAAGGATCAGTTTTGGAGACAAGGGTAGTTCTGATCAAGAAGAGACACCTCTTAATTTGAACCCATCGCAGTAAGTGGTAATTTCTGTTTATTGATGCCAATTGCTTGTGAATCTATACAACAACAAAGCCTTAGCCCTAAATATGGTTGCTTTTGTGAATCTATGTTGATAAATTTTTCTCTAATGGAAGGATTAATCTAGTTACTTTTGTCTCTTATGTCTTAACATTTCCTGCAGCCCAACTTATAACATCACTGTTACTCAAATTCAAGTTGGCACAACTCTAATTGATGTGGATTTCAGTGCACTTTTTGATTCTGGGACCTCTTTTACATACTTGGTTGAGCCAACCTACACCAGACTTGTAGAGAGTGTGAGCACATAAAATGATGAAATAATTTTACTTGGTTCTTTTTATTATATATATATATATATATGGAGTGTTGGATTTTAGCAATTTCATGTTCTTTTCAGTTCCATGAACAGACTCAAGATAGGCGGCGACAATCTGATCCAAAGATCCCTTTTGAATATTGTTATGATATGAGGTTGCATACTTAGTCTTATCCATATTTAAGTTTTAGGCTCCGTTTGGGAGTTCATAAGGGAATGGAATGGAATGATCATAAGGGAATGGAATGTATTTAAGTAAGAGAAATGAATGGAAAAGAAAAGAATGGAATGGAATTAAGTAACCTTGATTGGATGTTTTAAAATAAATGAATGGAAAGGAATGTAATGTAAGTAATCTTGTTTGGGAGCAACCTAGAGGGAATGGAATAGAATGGAATTATTTTATGACAATATTATTATTAGACCCCTATTTCAAAATAAAGAGTTGAATATACAGGGGTATTTTGGGAGTATTAGTAAAAAAATCATTAAAATTAATTTCATCCCCTTCCATTCTTCCCAATTTCGGGAGGAATGAAAATTTAAGGTTTTAAGGGAATAGAGAGGAATGAGTGTTCCCTCTTAGCCATTCCATTCCTTCCCACTTAAACTCTCAAACAAGGGAATGAGCATTTCATTCTCTCCATTAAAACTCCCAAACAAGGAAAGGGAAAAATACTCTAAAATTATTTTTTCATTCCTTTCCATTTCATTCAATTCTCTCCTCCCAAACGAGACCTTAGTTTTTATGCTCCATATCTAAAACATGATCTTTATGATTTGCAGTCCTAATGCTAATGCTAGTCTGATACCTAGCATGAGTTTAACTATGAAAGGTGAAAGCCAGTTCACTGTCTATGATCCCATAATTGTCATCTCTACGCCGGTAATGTTTAGTTCCTGGTTCCTGTTCAGTACTATTTTTGTTGTTTAGTAGCAAGCTATACTAAATACCTTTCTGCCTAATGATATGCAGAGTGAACTTGTTTATTGCCTGGCTATTGTCAAGGGCACAGAACTGAATATAATTGGACGTAAGTCTTGTACATTGCATTTAATAAATAGTCACAATTTCATGGATGCATATGCTGTATTTAGTATCTGTGATGTAATCAAGTTCAAACCCAGGTAAAATTATCGTCTAGCAGTCCTTACATTACTCAAAATTCAACTGACCAAATGACACTCATATACCAGGCTTCTTTAATTCCTATTACTCCATGGTCAAGATAAAATGATGATAGGCCAATTAGGCATGCTCAATGAAACTAGCTACAATTGTTTCCTTGACCTCAATCTTAGATCAGTAGTGTGCTTCCTTTTGTTCAAGATGATGCATCAATGTCCATGCTTTTGTTTAGCTATTTCTCCTTGAACTCTGCTTGCTTATAATTCAGCAATTGCTCTTTATACAGAAAACTTTATGACTGGCTACCGTGTTGTATTTGACCGAGAAAAGCTTGTCTTGGGCTGGAAGAAGTTTGATTGTAAGTTTTGCTCTCATTTATGCACATACTGTTCTTCCATGTTTTCATCTATAATCTTTTTAACCAGCCTTTCGCCCATGCAGGTTATGACATTGAGGATCAAAATACTTTCACAGTAAAACCACATGCTACCACTGTGCCTCCTGCTGTTGCTGTCGGAATAGGTAACTACTCTACTCCAAAATCAACAAAAGAGACCAGGAATAGTTCACAAAGTTCAGTTGCATGGCCAGCTTTCTATAATCATCCTTTTCCTTTGGCTTGCTTCAGATTCCTCATCATATTGTTTCTATTATTGTAGCATTTCTCGAGTCAATTGTTTTTCAGGCCAATTTTGATTTCCACACATTAGTATTAGGTCAAATCCTTGTATCATGTGTAGATATAAATATGCCTTTACCAGTCCTGCAGTCCCATTTAACTCCACTTTTGGTTTCAAGTTCGGGTTACAATTTTTGTCTCACGGAATGCTACAATATCTCCATCCTGACTGTGGAGTGTAAATATTATGCACTAACACAATGTGATAGACCATTTGTAGTATTCTCCTCATTATATTATTAGTTTTTTGGCTTTAATCATCTAATACAGGACATGTCTACTTCATTGTTGTGAATGAAATTCTCATAGAATAGACGCAGCTGCATATTTTTCAGTGGCCTTCTATTTTCTGTCTAAAGCATCATTTTTCCGGTTGCTGACTTTTATCTCATTGTCTGGTTCCTATTAGGTTCATTTGGATGTTCCGAGAAGTTTAACCATTCTTCTCTTCTTCTTGTTTTTTCCTTTTTTTCTTTTTGGTTTTTCCAATTTTGTCTCTCATTTCATCATTACTTTAGGACCCGGTGGAAGACAGAGAGAGAACGATTTGCTTCCTAATTCATGGCTATCTGCCTGAGATTGTCATCAAACTTATTAGACAAAAATTGAAATCTCCAAAATATAGGCACCAGTTTCTTCTAATCTTAACGTTTTTCCAAGTAAAGTACAATCATTACATGGTGGAAGTACCGCAATTGGGGACCTTCGCGTGCAGCTCCAATGCAGTTCTAGAAGCTTGGACTACGATTTGCTGGTTTTAGCACCAAGTGGCATAAAATATAGTTCGTATCGCATTCACATGATAGTATAAATTGTAGAAACCTAAATTTCAAGTCAAATTGGTCATGCTTTTCGTGTACATAATAAGTCACCTTACAGACACGTAAAGCGAATATAAAGCATAAAGAGTTATTAGAAAAAAGAATTTGTGTACACACTAATTGAACTCTACCTAACAAAGATGAGTCACAGAGACTGTGAGAGTAGTGCTCTATCGAGTGCTTGTAAATATTAGTCAATCCAGTAGTTTCCAGCGACTTGCGTTGTAAGCATTCAAACTTTCAAAGTCCAAGTTAAAACTTTAGAGTTTGCGTTTTCAAAGTCCAAGTTAAAACTTTTTAGTATCCGGTTGCGGATACACGTTTGCGCTTTTTTTTAGCAGCATGTTTTGACTTTTCAATATTAAACAGTGCACAGTTTAACAAACTACACTTTTTATTAATTTTTTTATTAAAAATGGGGCTCACGTTATTATTCATATATTTAAAAATTATTTTATTACAGTATTTTCAGTTTTCGGTTTTTAAAAATAAGTTCCATCTAAATGGAACTTTAGAGTTTGCGTTTTTCTATTGCTAGTGTTTGGCCTTTTTTTGGGAATTTCGTGCACTATTCTTAAGATCCATGAAATTTAGAAAATTTTAAATTTTAAGTTAAAATTGGGTTTTATAATACTATTCACCTATTTAATAATTATTTTGTTACGATATTTTCAATTTTTAATTTTCAGTAATAATTAGTATCTAAACAGACCTTAAGTATACGTTTGGATAGGAATTATTTTCCTGCATATGGTGTTTTGTATTTTCCTTTCTTTTTTTTTTTTTTTTTTTTTTTGATGCATGCATTTCAACTTTTAAGAGACAGAATGTACTATTTATGCAATGTTAACGAGAGCCAACAACCACTTTATTCAGAAAAAAAAAATATTAAAAATAGGTCACAATCGTATCTATTCACACATTTAAAAAATATTTTGTTTTCGGTTTTCGGTTTTCAATTTTCAGCAAAATAAGTTTTATCCAAATATACACTCCCATTTCACACGCAAAAAAAAGTGTGAACCATAGACGCCGTTAATCTCGGCAGTCATTATTAGTAGCAGCTATCTCCATGAATAGCTCTCAGATAAAAACACCGAGATTGACGTTGAAGATCAAAATTTTAGTGAACTCATTCAATGAAAGTTGTGTTAGTTAAGTAAGACCGTTTTTCTCAGAAGTTTCTAACGTCTTGAAACATCACACGTGGCTCGATTTCTGACCCTATCTGATTTTTTACAGCGATTGGAAGTTGGAACCTAAAATTATTCTTATTTCAACAGCTTTTTTTTTGGTGCATCCAACGACTTTTTGGTCGTCAATTTGCAATTTTTTGCATTCATATGTCCGCTGTTTTTGTAGCTATGGATATGTCTTTGTTTTAAACGTTTTTAATGCGCTTTACTTTTTCTTTTTTTCTTCATGATACTTTTCTCTATGTTCTTTTTTTTCATATAATTTTAGAATTTGACCTAAATTATCAAGAGTTTAACTTACGTCTAATACTTTTTTAACTGAAATCTCATTTTATTTTAATAAAAAGTTGTCACATCACTCACTAACTAAATAAAATGTAGAGATTAAATTCGCTATCACTTATCATTGTATATTTAAAACAAAAAAAGATATCCAATTAAAAAAATACTAATAGTAAGTCAAACCTAATTATCAAATATAACTTACGTCTAATACTTTTTTAACTGAAATCTCATTTTATTTTAATGAAAAGTTATCACATCACTCACTAACTAAATAAAATGTAGAGATTAAACTCGCTATCACTTATCATTGTATATTTAAAATAAAAAAAGATATCCAATTAAAAAAATACTGATAGTAAGTCAAACCTAATTATCAAATATAATTTCACATGCGATATAAATCAAGTTTGGGCTCTTAAGCTTGATTTATTTTGCTTTTTATAATTTGAATTTTTTTTTTTATTCATCATTTTTAGATTATACAATTTAGGGAATTTTCCTCTTTCATCGTTACTACCACTTGTGACAAAAAGGATATATTAATGTCAATCAAATATCTAAAATTGACAACCTAATTACGTATAATAATATATATGACTTTGACACTGTTTGTATTAGCTGTATATAAAAGCGATAGAATATAAATATATACCGCACAGGAAAGGTATTGAGTTAAAAGTTAAAACAGTCCAAATACAATATAATTTGTTGAACGAGTCTAAACTTTCTAGTTTCTACGGCATTGATAGGACTTCTTGGATGTTTAACTAGAAAGCATTGGTTTCAAAAATGACGTAGACCTTATCATTGATTTTTAAAAACTAAAACTAAAACAAAAAAAAATTAAAATTTAAAGGTGGTGGTAGTTGGCGCTTTAAACAACGATCGAGATGTTTTTATTTTATTTTATAATTCATTAAATGAAAACATAATGACTATATTCTCGAAAAGAAATTGTGGGACATTTTAGCTATAGACTTATTAGACTGTATAGACCCATAAAAATCTTCAGGACCACCACAGCTGTTGAATATACATATATGAAAGTAAAAAAAAGTAAATGGTTTCACACTAAAATGTCTTACTTATTATTAGTCTTTAAAACTTGAAATATAAAAAAAATAGTTTTCTGCAACGAGAAAAGTAAAAAATGGGACCCAACTACACCCGCGTTTCAATCTGGCACTCACCATGATGGGCACCTTATTTGACTTTCGCCTAACAGTTCAACCGACCTCCAAAGTCCATTCTCTCTCTCTGTGTTTTGCTTTATCAGCTGAAACTCTTTCACAATAATCCTCAGTCGCTCATTTCTATGCGTAAACCTTTGTACACAGTTCAGTTTATTTCTCTTATCTGCAAAAGCTTCTTCTAAGCCCCCCACTAACCATGGCTGGGGCTTGGACTCGGACTCCCACAACAACAATGATTTGTTGTACATATTGTTATAGCATAGTACTACTAATGGTTTTGTTGAGTTCGTGGAGTTGTTGTGACGGGTTGGGAACATTCGGGTACGGACTCCACCACAGGTTTTCGGATCCAGTGAAGGGAATTCTGGGTGTTGATGGGCTTCCAGAGAAAGGTAGCGTAGATTACTATGTCGCTATGGCCCACAGAGATCGCATCATCCGTGGCCGCCACCTCGCCTCCATCAACGACCAGTCGCCTCTCGTTTTCGCCGGTGGAAATGACACTTACCGCCTTGATCTTTTGGGATTGTATGATCCTTATTCCATTCCTCAAATAATCATTCAAATATATGTTTTTAGTTAATATATATATAAATTTTTTTTTTTTTGTGTGTGTTTTAGTGAGCTTTTGATATGATATTTTTTGGTTTCTATTTTATTTTTTTATGGGAGATATTTTTTGGTTTCTGATAAAGAGAGAGAGTTGTTTTTTAGTGGCCAATTGTATTATTGTAAGTAAAAGTTATAACTTTTTTGTGGTCTTCTTTCTCTCTCTCTCTCTCTTTTTCTTTTCTTTTTTTTTTTTTTTTTTTTTTTTTTTTTTTTTAGCTTTGATATCAATGATATGATAAAAAAAGATCATTAAACATTATAATCCCATGTTTTACAGCTAAACGTGTATTTTCTGGCATTTCTTTCTTAATCATTAGACTGGAAAACATAGGTCTCTCAGCCTATCCAATGAGACCCCAATGAGAAATATATTTTTTTATTATTATTTTAAAATTTTCTTGGTGACCAATCTGTTTCGTTTCAATTAGGTCAGGTGTACTGAATTTATTATTTTATTTGGTTTAATTTTTTTTTTTTCTATGTTTGTTGATGTTTCAGTTTGCATTATGCTAATGTTTCTTTGGGGAATCCGAGTTTATCATTCTTGGTGGCGTTAGACACAGGCAGTGATTTGTTCTGGTTACCATGTGATTGCCAAGAAAATGGTTGCGTAAAGGCTTTACAGACATCAAATAGAACGGTAAGTTACTTTTTTTACTTTGAATTTTTGGTTTCTTTGTTATTCTTTTTAAGCAAATGTTAACCAGCACGGGTGGGGGTGTGGTGCTGGTTAAGGATGTACTTTTTATTTAAAAAGCTGCAAAAAGTTATAAAAATGAAAATGTGTAAAAAATAGTATAAACCTGCAAAAAGTTACAAAAGAGGACAAAAAATATAAAAAAAAAAAAAAGTAAAAATAAATTTGGCATATGGGTTCCTTTTTCTTCCTTTGCTATTGCAGTCATATATGCTTAAAAACTAGTTAGAAAATTGGCTTGAATCGAGTGCATCAATTGCACATAAATTTGGCATCATATAGGAATATAACCCAACTTATTAAAAGATGAATCTGTCTGATATGGCTAGGAAAGTCTCAGTCAACTTGGATTGTAGATTTTTTTTTCTTTTCTTTTTCTAACTATGGAATTCTACTTGAAAGGTACTATAGGCAAATAGAATAGTACTCATATGAATGAGTAAAGCATGGCAGGTATTTGATGTTTGACAAGTTGAACTGCTATCCACGCTAGCATTAAATATGCATGTCCTCTTTGCTAACATTGTCAAGAAAGCGTGTCTTTTTTTTTTTTTTTTTGCTAAAATCAAGAAAGCGTGTCTTTAGCTCGTCCTCAAATTTTTGTGTAATTTAACCTAAGAACCTACTTTTTATATATATATATATATATATATAATCATTTTTCAAAAAATACCGCATCAAATTTTTTATTCTTAAAATATTAATTTAAAAAAAAAATTTAATTATGTTTCTCTCTTCATATATCCATCATTCATTCTCTTCCTTCCTTCTCAAGAAATGCAAAGAATGAAAGAAAAATACAAATACAACGCAACAGTGTAAATTTACACAGTTATTTTAGTTAAAATGGAAAATGGAGCACAGATGCATAGCTTTACACAGACAGATCTAGGTGATTTTTAAGGTTGACAAGCCAAAATTTTGCATGAACTAAGAAAATTTACACCACAAATACCGATCTCCAAGCCAATCCAGAGAGAGAGAGAGAGAGAGAGAGACCAATAAACAAAGAAGTAGAAGTTGCTACAATAAACTCTACCAGTAAGAGTTTAGCAAGATTGTAAATTGTTTTAGGTATAGCAAACCGGATATAGCATTTTTTTGTTGTTTGGGTAAAATAGAATTTCTGGAGTTTTACAAACCTGGATGCTAATGCTCTAATAACACACCTATTTTCTCTACATGGCGTGAACAGTTTCTCAATATTGCCAACTTTGGTTTCCTCTTAATCTAGTATATATATTAGAAGCAGCTTTGTTATGTGAGGTGTAGAGTGGCAAAATGTGAGAGTGAGAAAATTACTTGATACGGGCTATGTGGAGGAGGCTGTGCAGCAATTCAAGAGAAGAGAAAACTTCTCTTTGTTTTAGGTGCAGCCCCAAACTTTGCATTTAAGAGAGAGAACTTTGTATTTGTGTGAGAGAGTAATTTGGGTGTATTATGGTTTGAGTTTTTTGATAATGCCTCTACACCATTTTGAATTCTCTAAATTTGTTAATAAAATTTTTTCTTGTTGCCGTCTATGGATGTAGGACAAAAGTCAAACCATGTCAATCCCAAGTGTTTTTTCTTGTTTTGTGTTTGTGTCTAGTTTTCTTTCTAGTCCTCTTTGTTTCCTATTATTTGTCTTGGATATATTTCTAAAGCCTACATTCCACTATCAACCTTGTGTGGGAATGTTATCTAAAAATCCTTTCTTACAACAAATTGGTAATAGAGATTCCACTGCTACAACAAATTGGTAACAACGCTTCTACTTTTACAACAAATTGATATCAGACCCAAGCTTCATTACCTAGGCAGTTGAATTTTTTCTTCAAATCCAAGGTTCACTACCTATGCATATATATTTGTTCTTCAAAGTCAAAGTTCATTGCCTAGGTATTTGGATTTGTTCTTCAAAGTCAAGGTTCACTACCTAGGCATTTGAATTTTTTCTCTTGGAGATTTTGTTGATTGGTTTGTGGATCCGAGTACTAGGGAGAAGATGTCAAAGAAGGATTGGGTAAAGATAAATAGACAAGCTCATAGCACCATCCGTTTGTGTTTGATCAAGTTTTAATTTTGATTGGACTTGATTAATATGCATAATGCATTGTGTTTGAGCGTTTTTGGGTGCATTTAGCTCTTGTTGGCGTATTTGGAGTTTGATTGGAGTTATATGCATTTTGTACATTTGGTTGGGCTATAATTCAATTTGTCACTATCTTTGGGTGGATTTGGAGCCCATTGGCGTACTTGGAAGTAGTTTGAGGTGATTTACACTTTGGCATTTTGGTTGGGCTTAGTGTTTGAGTTGGCCCTTGAAGCATTTGTGGCTTAAGATAGTCTCTCCAAGATGAAGGGGAATTTGATTAAATTTGGTGGTTTGCAAATCTCTCCAACGTGGAGAATTTTTGTGGAGCTTGACGCAATTTGTGATTATTCTTATTTGGATTTAGGAGAAATTCCTAATTTTGACTTGGTTTGGAACATTGTTTGGTGGAATTTAAGTTAAGGTGGGGATTTGTTAGATGTTGACTCATATTCCTATTTTGACTTGATTTGGGGTTGCAATTTGAGATAGCCACTTAGGACTTTGATGGAGGTGATGGAGGAGTTTCATTTGTGAAGCTTGATACAATTGAAGTCAGCATGGAGATGTGCTAGAATATGGCTTGCAAGTGCGCATAGATTGGCATAACAGAGGGATATAATCCAAATTAGAGATGACTTTGTCTTTTACGGCAAAGAAACCTTTCTCAGCCAACTTGGATTGTAGCCTACTTATTTTGACTGTGGATTTCTACTTGAAAAAGTACTATAAGCCAAATAGTACTTATATATGAATTCCATAGGCAGGGAAGAGTAAGCAAGGCAGGTATTTGATGGTTGACATGTTGACTTGGTTATACACGCTTGCATCAAATGCATGTCTTTTTGCATGCATTGTCAAGTAAGCGTGACTTTAGTTCTTTGAATATCATGCCTGTCTTCTCTACGTGGTGTATACAGTTTCTCAATATTGCCAACTTTGGTTTCCTCTTGATATAGTATATATATTAAATGCAGTTTGTTATGTGAGGTGTAGAGCAGCAAAATGTGATAGTAAGAGACCTCTTTGAAGGGGGCTGTGTGAGGAAGGTTGTGCAGCAATTCCAGAGAAGAGAAAATTTCTCTTTGTTTTAGGTGCAGCCCCTAGCTTCGTTGTGAGAAAGTAATTTGGGTGTATTGGGGTTTTGGTTTTATGATAGTTTTTTTACACTATTTTGTATTCTCTAATTTTATTAGTGAAATTTCTTCTTGTCACTGTCCATGCACATAGGCCAAAAGCCAAACCACGTCTCCTTAGTGTTATCTCGTGTGTTGGGGTCAATTTTTCTTTCTAGTTCTCTTTGTTTCCTATAATTTGTTTTGAAGATCTTTCTAAATCCATACTCCACAATCAATCTTGTGCGTGAATACTATCTAAAGGCCCTTTCGTACAACAAAATTGGTAATAGAACTTCCTCAATTGGAACAATTTGGTATCAGCGCTTCCACCCTTACAACTTTCATCTAGATTTTCCAAATGATTTACAACTAAAATGAGAGTTTGTAGGTAAAGGGGAAATGAATTGAAATGTCCAATTAATTAGTAACTAAAAATGTCTCAAGTTGTGGCATGGCCTCCTGGTGGTAGTGCCCATCATTTTATTTACCACACCCAGAAAATATTTTACCGTTGTAAGGGCTATATGAGATAAGGAAATGTATATATATTGACTGAAATTATAATCTGATTTACAGGATCGTAATTTTAGATTGGACTTATGTTGTCTGTGTATTTGGTTGTTTGTTGAGAGGTGTTGAAAGAAGCTTTGTTCAAGTCCTGAATTCGTTGACAATTACTTACTTAATCCTTTTTATCAAGCAGGTAATAAACCTTAACATCTACAGTCCTAATAAATCATCGACAAGTGGAACAATTCCTTGCAACAGCACTTCCTGCAAAAAAAGTCACTGCTCTTCAGCAAGTCCTAATTGTCCTTACAAAGTCGAGTATCTTTCTAGTAACACTTCGTCTACTGGGATCTTAGTGGAGGATCTTTTGCACTTAATTCGAGATGATGATCAATCAAAAGCTGTTGATGCTAATATTACTTTTGGGTAGGTTATTTTTTATTGCTTTGCTACCAAAAACTTTGGGAGAAATAATATTTTCTAGTGACCATTAAACTTATGTTAAGTTTCAAGGGATATCAATTTCTATAGACCTGGATGAAAATTAAAAATTGTTTGTTAAAGTGAAAATTTTGGAATTGCTGATATTTTGGCAAATGTACATCACTTGGTAATGAATCTGCAGTTTGGTATGGCTTTTTCCTCCTCAAGTAGGATTAATTATTTATGAGGTATCATGATATCAGAAACTATTAGAGGAGTAAGTAATTTTGTGTCACTGATGGGCTATAACATACTTTCTTATTCATTGAAGTTGCTTTTTGGTCAGACCCATTCAGCAAATTTTTGTTTATTGATGTGACTTCTGAACTAAGCTTGTAATTTTGTCGCAGTTGTGGTCAACTTCAGACTGGTACTTTTTTGGAGGGTGCAGCACCAAATGGTCTTTTTGGGCTCGGTATGAATAATATATCTGTTCCTAGCACCTTAGCAAGATTAGGGCTAGCTTCAAATTCTTTTTCCATGTGTTTTGGACCTGGTGGGATTGGGAGAATAAAGTTTGGAGATAATGGCAGCTCAGACCAAAGAAAAACGTCATTCAATATTATGTCAACACAGTAAGTTGTCACTTCTCAATATTGCAAAAGCTGATGGCAAAGTAATTTAGTTTGGCAAGAAACTATCTTTGACCTGAATCTCATGCTACTTACACTGATTTTGCCCTTGGAACTTGTTACCAGTCCAACTTACAACATCAGCATCACTCAAACAACTGTGGGAAAAAATGTTTCTGCACTGGAGTTCAGTGCAATCTTTGACTCAGGAACATCATTTACAAGCCTAAAAGACCCAGCTTATACATTTATTTCTGAGAGTGTAAGTAATTTAAATGTTGTGTTTCCTGATACTATTGGGATTCCATTTTATAATGTACAAGTTTATATGATTTATGTTATTTTGCAGTTGAACTCCCAGGTCCCAGAAAGGCGGCATCCATCTGATTCCCAGATTCCTTTTGAATACTGTTATGACTTAAGGTCATCTATATCTGGAGAAAAACCCATTCCTGTTTTGTATTAGTTTTCTCCTTTCAACTATGAAGTACTGACTTCCACTTTATATGCAGTGTAAATCAAACCAGTTATGTAATCCCTGATATAAATCTGACAATGAAGGGTGGAGACCAATATTCTCTCACTGATCCAACCGCAGTGATACAAACTGCTCAGGTGTGGTCTAACTCTATACATCTTTACTATCCTATTCCTACTTGAGTTAAACTAAATAATTTGATGATGTGGTCTTCAGGGTGGATACATGTATTGCCTGGCTCTTCTCAAAAGTGAAGATATAAACATTATAGGACGTGAGTATTTATTTATAATTAACTACCCTTATTTTAAAACCTGTTCATATTGATGAAGTTGCAATTTCATGTTTGTTGCTTTCAAATTTTCACTTTGTGCACTCATTCCTTTCTAAGGAGACTATCAGAAAAAACTATGCAGTTTTGTTTAAATATTTATTTGCCTCTTTTGGAGAAAAAGATTACATAATGTCTGGATTGATGGAAGTGGTTTCTTGGGATGGGGGAAGAGGAAGGGGTAATTGCAGCTTTTGGGGTGAATAGATCAGATATTCAATTTTCAGTCAATGTTTGTACAATTATAACTTAACAAACTAGAATTTTAAGCAAAACTTAGGTACAATTGCGTAGTTGTTGTACATTAGGTTCTCCAAATAAATTCAAACACATGGTTGAATTGACCAATGAAGCATAAACAATATTTTCTTTTCCAAGGACAAATTTAATGCAACTATGTATTTGATTTTTAATCGGGAACCTATTGCATTGTACCTATGTTTTTACCCAAAACTCATTTTGCCAAGAGGCCTGTTCAGTAGTCTCTAATTTGGAGATTATAAAGTTTGTACTGTATGACATTATCAAGGAGGAGTTCAAATAATAGGAAGCTGGTCATGGTTGGCTGCACTCTACCTTTTAAATCAGATATTAAAATTTGCATGAGAAACAACATACACAGCCTCCATTTAATCACTGCATCATTGAACAAGCCAGTCTTGCCTAGTGAGATTTTGGGAAAATCATCACCTTGAGTTTTTTGTCTCCTCATATCAATCAAAGCAATTATGCATCCAAACATGTTTGAACTGAGAAATTGCAACTGACAATATGAATTTCTTTATTTTCATCCAGAGAACTTCATGACTGGTTATAACATAGTTTTTGATCGCGAGAAGGTTGTATTGGGTTGGAAGACATCTAACTGTGAGTATAGTTTAAACTTTTTCTTTAGATTGAATTTCAGTGTACAATCTTTCCTTCTATTGGTGAATTCATTAAGTGACTATAATAAAAACTTTGTCACCAGGTTATGATGATGAGAATTTCAGCACTCTACCTATCAGCCCATCACACTCTCCTGCTCACTCCCCTGCTCACTCTCCTGCTCACTCCCCTGCTGTCTCCCCTGCTGCTGTCAATCCAGAAGCCACAGCAAATAGTGGAACCAATTCTGATCCACCTGTGTCACCACCATCCAGTTATTCACCCAAGTTGAAGCCCTTTCATTACACACTTGCGATGCTTCTTCTTTCATTTCTTGCCATTGTTTGATTATTCTTTTTTAAGTGCTGAGCCTTTCTTGGTCTTTGAATCATTTATACGGATATGCATTGTATTTCTGGTCATTACAGAACAGATTGGAAGCTTATTGGCTTCCTATTTTTGTAGGTGTTAGTAGCATTAGTTTGAACATGAGGTTTGTAAATAATATATATTTTTAAAATTTATAAGCAGAAACCATTGGTATAGAGTTTCTATATTTTATGTTTAAATTTTGAGAATTTTCAGCAAAGCAATTCATTCCATTTTTTTGGGCCAAAGCAATCGGAAATTTTCAGCAATGCAAGGTCATTCTTTGATAAAACGATGGTCGTTAGGCAGAGCAATAACTGGTAAAATACTAAAAAATATGTACTCCAACACACACACACACACACAAAGTTATACAAAAAATGATTTTTTGTTTCATATTTATTATTTATATTAAACATTAAAATTTTCATTTTTTTATATCTTAAATTTTTTTATCAATTAAGATTGTTATCTAATTTAAATGATTAGATTTTAAATTCATATATAATATGTATGTGTGTAGGGGGGAAATGATTCAAGTTACGGGGTTAACAGCATATTATAACTATTTTAAATAAAATTTGTGTAGAATCTACACACTTTACAGTAGATTAGATTTTAAATAAAACAAAAATAAAATCCCCATAAAAAAGGTAAAAAAATAAAATAAAATCACTTTAAATAGTAGTTATATGAGACAATAAATATAGTTATTATTTTGTTGCTTTCTTTTGGGTTAAGTAAATGAAAGAATATAGGGTAAATTATTCATTTGGTGTCGAATGTTTCAAATATATTAATTTAGTCTCTAACATTTTGATATAAAATAGTTTATGCTGTTAATTAATTGATAGAAAATGTTGAAAGGGGAAAAAAATTCTACCAGTTTAGATATCACTTGGGAATCTTTTTTTTTTCCAACCTACCAGTTTTTTTCATTTAAGCAAAGCTAGAGGGGTACTATGGAAGTGAGCAACAAGTTTGGGCTTTATTAGAGTTTTGTAAATTACATTGATGCCAATGCACCCAAACTCAAAGAGTCCCAGTTTGAGCTTAAGACCGCAGCTCTCGCTCTATGTATCAATTGATCCAATGCCAGATAAATTGCTTAAAGGTTAACACTTAACAGTGATCCCAACCCTCAGAAAGCCACAAGTCTTTGTACTTGGTGTTTTTTTTTTGGGGGTGAATTATCGAGCCTGTAATGTTTGGCTTTCAGTTGTTTTATGCAGGCAAAAATATCATTTGGGTCTTTACGTTTCTGGGTTATTGTTAATTTGGTTTATGTTATTTTTAACTTACCGTCAATTTTCTTTAATAAGTTGATGATAGGAACCAAATTACTACAAGTTGAACATAACATTGACTAAATTGACCGCCATCAAATTGATAGGAACTCCAAAATGTAGAAACCATAATGGTAGTTTTGCCTTTTTATAGAGGAGTAAATCCATAAAAGCTGAGTCTATAATACTCTCTACATCTCCCAGTAGGAAAACAAGAAAACTAAAAATTATAAATTTAATAATTTAAAAATAAAATAAAATAAAAAAAAAAAAAGCCTCACTATTCTCCTCCAGAAATCTAAAGCAGGACAATTTGTGATTTTAGGGATTTTGAGATACCGAAAGTGTTGGTTAACGTGGATTGTTTTTTTTTTTTTTTTTTTTTTAATTTAATCATGTGGCATAAAAATTATTTTTTATTTTGATCCTTAGCCATATTAACATTTTTCATTTATCACTTTAATGACATAGACTATTTTGATTCAATACTAAAAAGTTAAAAGACTAAACTACACATTTGAATCGTTATAATCAAATTAACAATGTAAACATAAAAAGGTAATTTACCTAAAGCATTTTTGTTTTTTGCTTATTATTATTATTATTATTATTGTTATTATGGGGTCAAAGAATTTGACAACCCCGGCGCACTTTATACTAAGCCCAAGACCCACATCGAGGAGGAAAAAATGGCCGAGGACGAATGAAGAAAGCCCAAATGGCCCAGAAATATCGCCGAGGACAATCCTGTTCTCGCCTAACCCGGATCCTAGAAGGGAAGAACGGCACGCCATCAATGGCAGCCTCTTAGAGCGTCCTAAGAAAAAGGACAAGTACCGTAGGACAGCCATAGGAGCATGGTGTAGGAATAGTTCAAGGAGAAGCTGTCACATCTGCATTAAATGCACACAACTAACGTTCTAGCCGCATTAATGAGAAAATGACCCATGAACAGTACGGTCTTGGTTGCTACAACTCATAGAAGGTTTAGGAAGGTGGTTGAAGAGACAAGCACTCGAGTAGTGACCTGCATGATCAACGGATGGAGGGCCAAGATCGATTGGAAAGGGATATATAATGTGAGAATTCCTCGAGAAAAAGGGATCGGGAATTAGAAGGAGAACACAATAACAATTTGCATGATCTTGGAAACCTTTGTAACCAAGCACTGAAAAAAGAATAAGAACAATAATTTCCTCGGAAGAAATGCCCGAGGACAGAATTGCATACTTTAGCCTACGTCCTTGTAATTCAACCCACTCATAACCATGTCTAGTTGTTGTAACCCTCACTAAGGCCTAGTTTTTAAACTCATTCTCTATAAATTTATTGTCTTGGGCAAGTTGGGCCTGAGTCCACTCATCTAACATAAGAAGTGCTTAAACCCAGTCCCTACAATTATTATTATTATTATTTTAAATGCATAATTAGTTGATTATTTATAATATTTTAAAAAATTATATTAAGATAACATAAATATGCTAATAAATTGAAATATAATAAAAAATAAATAACTTAACGTATATAACCGTATTTCTTTCTTTCTTTTTTTTTTTTTTCATTCCATTTTTATGTCACGTTTAAAAAAAATTCTAAAAAAATATAAAAAATTGAACCGAGTAAAACGCATAAATATTCTATCTTTCATCTCATATATTACCATGGTTCTTCGGACAACATATTGGTAGGTACTAGGTAGTAGACTCTGTTATTGAGAAAAACAAGATGATTTCAGGGATTTTGAGATCCTAAATGTGTTGGTTAATGCAGATCGTCTTTTTTTTTTTTTAATCCATGTAGCACTACATACATCCTAAGTGGCATTAAAATCATTTTTTATTTTAACCGTTTGTCATATTAACATTTTTCATTCATCACTTATCGACATAAATGGTCCGTTTGGATTGAACTTATTGTTCTTTGAAACCGAAAAACACTAGTAGCAAAATAATTTTTAAATGTGTGAATAGTACCGTGGGATCCATTTTTAATATTTTTTAATACGTGAAGCAGTCTTGTGTGAACAGTAATAAACAAATCGTAAACAAGTGATTTTTGTCCCCCTGCACGGTGAACCCATGTGAGGTTCTTGTTCACGCGCGCAGGAAAAAAAAAAAGTGGAAAACGTGAAACGCAGAAACGCTGAACACAAACTCGGTTCCCAAACGCTCACAAACTATTTTGACACAATACCAAAATGTTTAAGACTTTCACATCAAAAAAAAAAAAAAAGTTTAAGACTAAACTAACACATTTAAAATGTTTAAATCAAATTGACACATAAAATAAACGTCATAGACCAAAAAGTAATTTACCCAACAAACATGGCTAAAATTGGGGTAAATATATACTAAATATTTTAAATGCTTAATTATTGTAGGGTCACGATTTGGGGTCCAAACCCAAGAAGTATGGGGTCTTGGTCCAAAGAGGCCCAAAAACAATGAATTTGTAAAGAGTGGGTTCTGAATCGGGACTTAGCGAAATGGACAGTTGTTAAGGTTGGGCTACGCAATAGCTAGACACAAGTAACTTCTGTTAATGTCCATGTATTCTCAATCCGAGGAAATGAGATGGATATTTACTTGTTCTTACTCTCAGTCTTTAGTTCTTTTTCTGTTTTTCTTCCTTTTTTTCGTCCCCCTTCCTTATGAGGGCTCCCTTTCTTATATAGTCTCCTTGAAGCCATCTTGGCCTTACACATGTCAATTATCTAGACCCTTACTTAAGTACTTGTCCCATCGGACACCACATCCATCTTTCTGTGAGTTGTGGTAGCTAAGGTGGCACTGTTCACAGGTCTTCTCCACATTAATGCGCCGAGAAAAGTAATCGTAATGCATTTAATGTGACAGTTCTTTGCCCTCTCTTTGGACATCTTACGTTTCCTTCTTTGCCACGGGTTTGTGGAGCTCGTCCTTGTTGCTAATGTCCATTGGGGGGGGGGGGGTCCTTTTGGTAGGCAAAGTGCATGTTTGAGTCATACTTGTCACTTACGAGGAGACATTTCTCCTCGGACTACCCTTTAGACGTCTTCTGGCCCACGAGAACCGGGCTAGGAGCCCTTTTGGCACCCATGTCCTCTCCTCGGACATGGTTGATCTCTCTATATGGGGCCCAAGGCCTATTGTGTAATTTTGGGTCTCTGTCCCTACAATTAATTTATTATAATATTTTATAAATTGTATTAAGAAGATAACATAAATATGCTACCAAATTGGAATATAATAAAAGAAGTAACTTAATATATATAACCATTCTTTTAGTATTGAATATACGCTACTAGCACAAGAGTAAAAAGTACTTACTGCCATACAATAAAACAGCTAAAAACAAGGCAATACCAAATTACCAATATGGCATATCAACCGTACGAACCTTTTACAATTACTGCATTGTTCTCTCTTTATTCTCTGATATTCCACTCGCAAAATACTCACTAATATCAAAATTTGCCATGGGCCTGTGGCATTGGCTATAAATATCATCCAAAGGTCCCAAATGCGAACTAAACCCTACGACCACAATTAAATCCCATAACTGTCATACACTAGAGGATCACAAAAATCCCAATCACACCACCACCATCCAAATAAATAAATAAATATAAATTGTATGTCAAAGTATAATCTACCAAAAACCTTCAGTCTTTGCGACTTTGTCCCAATATGACTTCCTTAATTGCAGCCTCCAACCCCCACAATCTATTCTTCAGCCTGTTGTTATTGAAACAGAAAGCGGTTTTTTTTTTATTTCATCTTGGGATTCATTTTTTGAGATTTTCTGACTTCTTTTTAACTGATCGAACTAAGGTTGAGAGATCATGTTGTAACTCCTTTTCTACCATACCTGCAGATTGCAGTTTTCCACTTTTTTTTTTACATCTTCTTTTGTGGCTCATCACATGGCAAGTGTGATGTTGTAGGTAACTCCAAATGCTCCGTTTCCACCAATTCTTGCTTGTTCTGCTGCCTCTGTTTCACCTGCCGAGCATTAGCTACACTCCTGCAACACCAAAACTCCAAATTTTAGCTTCTTTCTTTCTTTTTATAACTTTAGCACCAAACTAAAGCCAACCTAGTTATGAAGCAAGCAGCATATAGGGAAAAAAATTTGCAATATTTTGGAAGAATATTGGAACAAACAATGCCAAATGGATTCTTAAATTAGTTCATAATTTGGAATATCAAGATCATGCTTTTCATGTATATAAATATAAGTCACCTTTACACGCGTAAAGCGAATATAAAACATAGAGAGTTATTAGAAAAAAGAATTTGTGTACACAATTATTGAATTCTACCTAACAAAGAAGAGTCACAGAGACTCTGAGAGGAGTGCTCGATCGAGTGCTTGTAAATTTAAGTCAATCCGGTAGTTTAATTTCCAGCAACAACTTTCGTTATCAAGCGTTCAAACTTCGAAGTCCAAGTTAAAACTTCAGGCAAATACTAATAAAACTTTAAGCAAAAGAAAATGTCCCATTTCACACGCAAAAAAAGTGTGAACCATACACGCCATTAATGTGAGCAGTCATTATTAGTAGTAGCTATCTCCAGGATTAGCTCTCAGATAAGATTGCCTTGGCCCCTCCAAAATTAATAACACCGAGATTGACATTGAAGTCTGAAGATCAAAATTTTAATGAACTCATTCAATGAAAGTATATTCGTAGTTAAGATCGTTTTTCTCATCAGAAGCTTCTAACGTCTTGACACATCACACGTGGCTCGATTTCTGACCCTATCTGATTTTGTTACAGCGATTGGTACCTAAAATTATTTCAACGGCTTTTTTTTTTGGTGCATCCAACGACTCTTTGTTCATCAATTTGAAATTTTTTGCATTCATATGTCCGTTGTTTTTGTTGCTATGGATATATATGACTTTGTCTTAAACGTTTTCATGCCCTTTACTTCTTTTTTTCTTCTTGATTCACTTCTCTATGCTCTTGTTTTTTCATATAATTTCAGTTTGGCCTAAGCTGCCAAATATGCTTTCTATAACCAAGTCCCAATTTCACATGCGATATAAATCAAGTTTGGGTTCTTAAGCTTGATTTATTTTGCTTTTTATCATTTGAATTTTTTTTTATTCATCATTTTTAGATTATACATAGTAGGGAACTTTCCTCTTTCATCATTACTTCCACTTGTGACAAAAAGAATATATTAATGTCAATCAATCAAATATCTAACATTGACAACCCAGCCAAATATATATATATATATATATATGACTTAGACACGGTTTGTAATAGCGGTATTTAAAAGCGACAGAATTTAAATATATACCTTACAGGAAAGGAATGTGTTTAAAACAGTCCAAATACTTAAATTTTATTTGTTGAACGAATTGGGAGGACGTCTTGGATGTTTAACTAGAAGGCATTGGTTTCAAAAATGATGCAGACCTTATCATTGATTTTTTAAAATAAAAGACAAAAATTAAAAATGGTAGTAATTGCTGCTTTAAACAATCTGATCGAGATTTTTTTTTTTTATATATAATTCATTAAATGAAATCATAATGCATATATTCTCAAAAAAAAAAAAAAATTGTGGGACATTTTAGACCCATAAATCGTCAGGACAACCTTTGATGTTGAATATATATGAAAGTAAAAATAACAATGACAAAGTTTAGCTACAAAATTTGTTGTTGTCTAAAATTACAACTTTACTCAATATTTTTTTACTAAAGGTGAATTTTGACAAATTCATCATTAAAATACATTTTCTTCTTATACTCTTCATACTTGTTAAATTTTTAGAAAATTAAAAATCAATAACTATATCATCAATAAATTACTTAAATTGTAAGTTTTTATAATTTAAAATTATCTATAAAATATAATCTTAAGAATATAAAAAATATATAATTCAAGAGTTAATCTAGTTAAAATATATAACAATATTTATTTTATTGATTAAAGTCTGTAGTGTTAGGATGCAACTGATTTGGTAGGTATCTAAACTTTGTGCAAAAATGAAAGGGATTTACACTCACCATGATGGGCAGCGTATTTGACTTTTCGCCATGATGGGCAGCGTATTTGACTTTCGTCTTAGAGGTTCAACCGACCTCCTAAGTCCAATCTCTCTCTCTCTCTCTCTCTCTCTCTGTTTTGCTTAATCAACTGAAACTCTTTGACAATAATCCTCTCATTCGTTCATTTTGATGCGTAAACCTTTGTACACAAGTCAAGTTTATTTCTCTCTGCAAAAGCTCCTAAGCACCCACTAACCATGGCTCGGCCTTGGACTACCACCACAACTATGACTTGTTGTACATATTATTATTGTATCATAATACTACTAATGGTTTTGTTGAGCTCGTGGAGGAGCTGTGACGGGTTGGGAACATTCGGGTACGGAATCCACCACAGGTTTTCGGATCCAGTGAAGGGAATTCTGGGTGTTGATGAGCTTCCAGAGAAAGGTAGCGCAGATTACTATGTTGCTATGGCCCACAGAGATCGCATCATCCGTGGCCGCCACCTCGCCTCCATCAACGACCAGTCGCCTCTCGCTTTCTCCGGTGGAAACGACACTGTCCTCATTAATTCCTTGGGATTGTATGATCCATATTCTACTCCTCAAATAATCATTCAAATATATGTTTTTAATGCGTGTCTATATACATATATATATATATATATATATATGATATTTTTTGGTTTTTTGAAAAAAAAAAAAAAAAAAAAAGGAGGTTTTTTTTTATAAATGTTTTTACTGTATATATCTTTGGTGTTTTTTTTGTGAGCTTTGATAATGATTGGATATTTTTTGGTTTCTTTTTATTTTCTGATGGGAGATATTATTTGGTTTCTGTATTTTAGTGGCCAACTGTAGTAAAAGTTATAAACTTTTTTTGTGATTCTTCTTTCTTTTTTCTCTTTTTTTATTTTTTTTTTATTTGAGTGTATATTATATATATATATATATATATATATATATATATATATATAATCCAATGTTTTACAGCTAAACGTGTATTTTCTGGCAATTCTTTCTTATTCATCATTAGGCTGGAAAAGATTGGTCTCCCAGCCTATCCAAAGAGACCCCCCCAAATGAGAAATATTTATTATTATTATTTTAAACTTTTCTTGGTGCCAAACTTTTTGGTATCAATTAGGTTAGGTGTACTGACTTTATTATTTTATTTGGTTTTTTTTTTTTTTTTTTTCTATGTTTGTTGATGTTTCAGTTTGCATTATGCTAATGTTTCTTTGGGGAATCCAAGTTTATCATTCTTGGTGGCGTTAGACACAGGCAGTGATTTGTTCTGGATACCATGTGATTGTCAGAAAAATGGTTGCGTAAAGGCCTTACAGTCATCATCTGGAGCGGTATGTTACTTTCTTTTACTTTGAATTTTTGGTTTCTTTGTTATTAGTTTTATTACTTCCATTTGATACGGCTATATGGGTTCCTTTTTCTTCCTTTGCTATTGCAGTCATATATGCTTAAAAACTAGTTAGAAAATTGGCTTGAATCGAGTGCATCAATTGCACATAGATTTGGCATCAAATAGGAATATAACCCAACTTATTAAAAGATGAATCTGTCTTATATGGCTAGGAAGTCAACTTGGATTGTAGCCTTTCTTTTTTCTTTTTCTTTTTCTTTTTTAACTATGGAATTCAACTTGAAAAAGTATAGGCAAATAGAATTGTACTCATATGAATGAGTAAAGCAAGGCAGGTATAACTTTTTTTCTTTTTTTTTTTTTTTTTTTAATGAAAACAAGTCTGGTATTTGATGTTTGACTAGTTGAATTGTTATTTACTCTAGCATTAAATATGCATGTCCTTTTTGCGAATATTGTCAAGAAAGCGTTACTTTAGCTCTCTAAGATAAGTGAATTCCCATGCAAATTTTTGTGTGTAATTTAGCCCAAGAACCTACTTATATATATATATGCTGCATCAAATTTTCTATTCCTAAAATTTCAATTTTTTGATTTTTTAATTATGTTTCTCTCTTCACACATCACAACTACTATCCATTCTCTTCCTTCATTTTCAAGAAACACAAAGAATGAATGAAAAATGAAAATACACCGCTACAATAACTATCAGCTACAATAACCATGTAAATTTACATGATTACTTTAGTTAAAGTGAAAAATGAAGCATAGATGCAAAACTTTACACAATCAAATTTGGGTGATTTTTAAGGTTGACAAACCAAAATTGTGCATGAACTAAAAATATTTACACTACAAACGCAGATCTCCCAGCCAAATCCGAGAGAGAGACCAAAAAAAAAAAAAAAAAAAAATTTATATTAAAAAAAAAAAAAAAAAAAAAAAAAAAAGAAAAGAAGAAGAAGAAGTAGATGTTGCTACAGTAAACTCTACAAGTAAGAGTTTAGCAAGATTGTAAATTGTTTTATGTATAGCAACCCGGATGTAGCATGTTTTTTGTCATTTGGGTAAAATAGCATTTCCGGAGTTTTACAATCCCGGATGCTAATGTTTGTCACCATCTTTGGGTGGATTTGGAGCCTATTGGCATATTTGGAAGTGGTTTGAGGTGATTTACACTTTGGTATTTTGGTTGGGCTTAGGCATTTGTGACTTAAGAGAAGTCTCTGCAAGGTGAAGAGGAATTTGATTAAATTTGGTGGTTTGCAAATCTCTCCAACGTGGAGAATTGATGTAGAGCTTGATGCAATTTGTGATTATTCTTATTTGGATTTAGGAGAAATTCCTAATTTTGACATGGTTTCGAAGAGTAGGTGGAATTTAAGTTAAGGTGGAGATTTGTTAGATGTTGATTCATATTAAGGTGGGGATTTGTTTTGACTTGATTTGGGTTTGCAATTTGAGATAGCCCCTTAGGATTTTGATGGAGGTGATGGAGGAGTTTCATTTGTGAAGCTTGATACAACTCAAGTCAGGATGGAGATTTGCTAGAAAATGGCTTGCAAGTGCGCATATTTTGGCATAACACACGGATATAATCCAAATTAGAGATCACTTTGTCTTATACGGCAAGGAAACCTTTCTCAGTCGACTTGGATTGTAGCCTTCTTATTTTGACTAAGGATTTCTACTTGAAAAAGTACTATAAGCAAGGAAGGTATTTGATGGTTGACATGTTGACTTGGTTATTCACGCTTGCATCAAATGCATGTCTCTTTGCATACATTGTCAAGCAAGCGTGACTTTAGTTCTTTGAATATCATGCCTGTCTTCTCTACGTGGTGTATACAGTTTCTCGATATTGCCAACTTTGGTTTCCTCTTGATATAGTATATATATTAAATGCAGTTCGTTATGTGAGGAGTAGAGCAGCAAAATGTGATAGTAAGAGACCTCTTTGAAGAGGGCTGTGTGGGGAAGGTTGTGCAGCAATTCCAGAGAAGTGAAAATTTCTCTTTGCTTTAGGTGCAGCCCCTAGCTTTGTATTTGAGAGAGAAAACTTTGTATCTGTATGAGAAAGTAATTTGGGTGTATTGGGGTTTTGGTTTTGTGATAGTTCCTTTACACTATTTTGTATTCTCTAAATTTATTAGTGAAATTTCTTCTTGTCACTGTCCATGGACATAGGCCAAAAGCCAAACCACGTCCCCTTAGTGTTCTCTCTTGTGTGTTTGGGTCTATTTTTCTTTCTAGTTCTCTCTATTCCAATAATTTGCTTTGAAGATCTTTCTAAATCCATACTCCACAATCAATCTTGTGCGTGAATACTATCTAAAGTCCCTTTCCTACAACAAAATTAGTAATAGAACTTCCTCAATTAGAACAATTTGGTATCAGCGCTTCCACCCTTACAACTTTCATCTAAATTTTCCAAGTGATATACAACTAAAATGAGAGTTTTTAGATAAAGGGGAAATGAAATGAAATGAAATGTCCAATTGATTAGTAACTAAAAATGTGGCATGGGCTCCTGGTGGTAGCGCCCATCATTTTATTTACCACACCCAGAAAATATTTTACCGTTGTCAGGGCTATATGAGATAAGGAAATGTATATTTTTTGGCTGAAATTATAATCTGATTTACAGGATCGTAATTTTAGATTGGACTTATGTTGTCCGTGTATTTGATTGTTTGTTGAGCGGTGGTGAAAGAAGCTTTGTTCAAGTCCTGAATTCCTTGACAATTACTTACTTAATCCTTTTTATCAAGCAGGTAGTAAACCTTAACATCTACAGTCCTAATAATTCATCGACAAGTGGAGTAATTCCTTGCAACAGCACCTTCTGCAAACAAAGTCAATGCTCTTCAGCAAGTGCAAATTGTGGTTATAAAGTCGCGTATCTTTCTAATAACACTTCATCTACTGGGATCTTTGTGGAGGATCTTTTGCACTTAATTAGAGATGATGATCAATCACAAGCTGTTGATGCTAAGATTACTTTTGGGTAGGTTATTTTTTATTGCTTTGCTACCAAAAACTTTGGGAGAAATAATATTTTCTAGTGAACATTATATTTATGTTAAGTTTCAAGTGATATCAATTTCTATAGACCTGGATGAAAATTAAAAATTGTTTGTTAAAGTGAAAATTTTGGAATTGCTGATATTTTGGCAAATGTACATCACTTGGTAATGAATCTGCTGTTTGGTATGGCTTTTTCCTCCTCAAGTAGGATTAATTATTTATGAGGTATCATGATATCAGAAACTATTAGAGGAGTAAGTAATTTTCTGTGTCACTGATGAGCTAACATACTTTCTTATTCATTAAAGTTGCTTCTTGGTGTTTTTGCTTGTTGGTCAGATCCATTCAGCAAATTTTTGTTTATTTGTGTGACTTCTGAACTAAGCTTGTAATTTTGTTGCAGTTGTGGTCAACTTCAAACTGGTACTTTTTGGAGGGTGCAGCACCAAATGGTCTTTTTGGGCTCGGTATGGATAATATATCTGTTCCTAGCACCTTAGCAAGATTAGGGCTAGCTTCAAATTCTTTTTCCATGTGTTTTGGACCTGATGGGATTGGGAGAATAAAGTTCGGAGATAATGGCAGATCAGACCAAAGAAAAACGCCATTCAATATTAGGTCAACACAGTAAGTTGTCACTTCTCAATATTGCAAAAGCTGGTGGCAAAGTAATTTAGTTTAGCAAGAAACTATCTTTGACCTGAATCTCATGCTACTTACACTGATTTTGCCTTGGAACTTGTTACCAGTCCAACTTACAACATCAGCATTACTAAAACAACTGTGGGAAAAAATGTTTCTGCACTGGAGTTCAGTGCAATCTTTGACTCAGGAACATCATTTACAAGCGTAAAAGACCCAGCTTATACATTTATTTCAGAGAGTGTAAGTAATTTAAATGTTGTGTTTCCTGATACTACTGGGATTCCATTTTATAATTTACAAGTTTATATGATTTATGTTATTTTGCAGTTCAACTCCCAGGTCCCAGAAAGGCGGCATCTATCTGATTCCCAGATTCCTTTTGAATACTGTTATGACTTAAGGTCATCTACATCTGGAGAAAAACCCATTCCTGTTTTGTATTAGTTTTCTCCTTTCAACTATGAAGTACTGACTTCCACTTTATATGCAGTGTAAATCAAACCAGTTATGTAATCCCTGATATAAATCTAACAATGAAGGGTGGAGACCAATATTCTCTCACTGATCCAACAGCAGTGATACAAACTACTCAGGTACGGTCTAACTCTATACTTCTTTACTATCCTATTCCTGCTTGAGTAAACTAAATAATTTGATGATGCGGTCTGCAGGGTGGATACGTGTATTGTCTGGCTCTTCTCAAAAGTGAAGATATAAACATCATAGGACGTGAGTATTTATTTATAATTAACTATCCTTATTTTAAAACCTGTTCATATTGATGAAGTAGCATTTTCATGTTTGTCGCTTTCAAATTTTCACTTTGTGTGTTCATTCCTTTCTAAGGAGACTATCAAAAAACAAAAAACTATGCAGTTTTGCTTAAATATTTATTTGACTCTTTTGGAGAAAAAGATTACATAATGTCTGGATTGATGGAAGTGGTCGCTTGGGATGGGGGAAGAGGAAGGGGTAATTGCAGCTTTTGGGGTGAATAGATCAGATATTCAATTTTCAGTCAATGTGTGTACAATTATAACTTAACAAACTAGAATTTTATTCAAAACTTAGGTACACTTGCGTAGTTGTTGTACATTAGGTTCCCCAAATAAATTTAAACACATGGTTGTATTGACCAATGAAGCATAAACGATGTTTTCTTTTCCAAGGACAAATTTAATGCAACTATGTATTTGATTTTTAATCTGGAACCTATTGCATTGTGCCTATGTTTTTACCTAAAACTCGTTATGCTAGAAGCCAGTTCAGTAATCTCTAATTTGGAGATTATAAAGTTTGTACTGTATCAAATTATCAAGGAGGATTTCAAATAATAGGAAGCTGGTCATGGTTGGCTGCACTTTACCTTTTAAATCAGATATTAAAATTTGCATGAGAAACAACATACACAGCCTCCATTTAATCACTGCGTCATCGGACAAGCCAGTCTTGCTTAGTGAGATTTTGGGAAAATCATCACCTTGAGTTTTTTGTCTCCTCATATCAATCAAAGCAATTATGCATCCAAACATGTTTGAACTGAGGAATTGCAACTTACAATATGAATTTCTTTATTTTCATCCAGAGAACTTCATGACTGGTTATAACATAGTTTTTGATCGCGAGAAGAATGTATTGGGTTGGAAGGCATCTAACTGTGAGTATAGTTTGAACTTTTTCTTTAGATTGAATTTCAATGTACAATCTTTTCTTCTCTTGGTGAATTCATTAAGTGGCTATAATAAAAACTTGGTGTCACCAGGTTATGATGAAGAGAATTTGAGCACTCTACCTATCAGCCCATCACACTCTCCAGCTCACTCCCCTGCTGCTGTCAATCCAGAAGCCACGGAAAATAGTGGAACCAATTCTGATCCAACTGTGTCACCACCATCCAGCTATTCACCCAAGTTGAAGCCTTTTCATTACACACTTGCGATGCTTCTTCTTTCATTTCTTGCCATTGTTTGATTATTCTTTTTTAAGTGCTGAGCCTTTCTTGGTCTTTGAATCTTTTATACGGATATGCATTGTATTTCTGGTCATTACAGAACAGATTGGAAGCTTATTGGCTTCCTATTTTTGTTGGTGTTAGTAGCATTAGTTTGAACATGAGGTTTGTAAATAATTTTTATTTATTTATTTATTTATAAGTAGAAACCATTGGTATAGAGTTTCTATATTTCATGTTTAAATTTTGAGAATTTTCAGCAATGCAATATATTCCATTTGTTTGCGCCAAAACAATCGGAAATTTCAGCGGTGCAGGGCCATTCTTTGTTAAACGATGGTCATTAGGCAGAGAAATAACTAGTAGAATACTAAAAAATATGTGCTCCCAACACACGCGCATGCTATATTCGGAAGTTTGGAGAGAGAGAGAGAGAGAGGGGAGTAGCGGGGATTAAAAAATGTAAAATCATTTTAAACAGTTATATGAGACAATAAATACTGTTATTATTTTGCTGCTATTTTTTTGGGGGTTAAGTAAATGAAAGAATATAGGGTAAATTATCTTTTTGATGTCGAATGTTTCAAATATGTTAATTTAGTGTCTGATATTATGTTAAAATAGTTTATGCCATTGATTTATGGGTAGAAAATGTCGAAAGGGGAAAAAATTATACCACTTCAGATGTCACTTGGGAATTTTTTTTCAGATGTCACTTGGGGTAAATATATTCTAAATATTTTAAATGATTAATTAGTTGATTATAATATTTTATAATAAATTATATTAAGAAGATAACATAAACATGCTACCAAATTGGAATATAATAAAAGAAATAACTTAATCAATATATATAATCATTCTTTTAGTATTGAATATACGCTACTAGCACAAGAGTAAAAAATAAAAAAGTACTTACTGCCATACGATAAAACAGCTAAAAAAGGTACTTACTGCCATACAATATGGCATATCAACTGTACGAACCTTTTACAATTACTGCAATGTTATCTCTTTATTCTGATATTCCACTTGCAAAATGTTCACTAATATCAAAATTTGCCATGGGCCTTTGGCAGTGGCTATAAATATCATCCAAAGATCCCAAATGCGAACTAAACCCTGTGACCACAATGAAATCCCAAACTGTCATACACTAGAGGATCACAAAAATCCCAATCACACCACTACCATCCAAATAAATAAATAAATAAATTGTATGTCAAAGTATAATCTACCAAAAACCTTCAGTCTTTGCGACTTGTCCCAATCTGACTTGCTTAATTGCAGCTTACAACCACCACAATCTATTCTTCTGCATGATGTTGTGGAAACAGAAAGCGGTTTTTTTTATCTCATCTTGGGATTCATTTTTTGAGATTTTTTGACTTCTTTTTAACTGATCGAACTAACGTTGAGAGATCATGTTGTAACTCCTTTTCTACCATACCTGCAGATTGCAATTTTCCACTTTTTTTTGACATCTTACCATCAGAGGGCAATTGAAATGGCTTGGACTTCATCTTAATTGATTTGACTAATGATGATAACTCATGTTTCTCTTTCTTTGGTGGCTCATCAGATGGCAAGTGTGATGTTGTAGGTAACTTCAAATGCTCATTTTCCACCAATTCTTGCTTGTTCTGCTGCCTCTGCGCCACCTGCCTAGCATAAGCTACACTCCTGCAACACCAAAACTCCAAATTTTAGCTTCTTTCTTTCTTTCTTTCTTTTTTTATAACTTTTAGCACCAAACTAAAGCCAACTTAGTTATAAAGCAAGCAGCATATAGAGAAAAAGAATTTGCAATATTTTGGAAGAATGGAACAAACAATGCCAAATAGATTCTTAAATTAGTTCATAATTTGGAATATCAAGATCATCAAATTAAGCCTTTAGAATACTCAGGTACAATTATATCATGTCACACGGGTTAATCATCCTGCATGTCACATACATTCAAGGTACATACAAGTTACCATACGCATATTAGGCCATATACTACCTAAGTGCTCCTCTAATTTTCTGCTTCTTTCAGATAATAATGGAAACAATAATCTTCCTATTAAAAAAAAAATGGAAACAATAATCACAAGAAAAATATGTACTGCACAGAAAATACCTTTTGAAGTGAGGATCTGTTGGATCCAGAGCATATAGAGGTGAAGTGAAGAGCGCTGAAAACCGTGGATCATCATAATTAACAGATGGTAATTTATCCTCATCTGGAACTTCTTTTCCTTTTTCCCCTTGGCCTTCTTAGGTTTCAAACTATATCCCTTAAGACCAGTTTCTGTCCCCTTATCATCAGCAAGTAATAACTCAAGCTCTGCTTGGCTTGCTTCTGCTTCCTTATCCATATTTTGATTCAGCCTTTCTTTATCGCTTTTACCTCCAGCCTCTTTTTTACTTCTTTTAACTGAAGGCTCTTCAACAAAGAAGTCATCTGGTTGTTCAGGCGCATGTTGATCAGTATCACTATCACTACTGTCATCATCTGATGAATACTTAGACTTATTTTTCCTAGCCTGCTTTTTCTCTCTTCTTTTTCTAAGATAGGCCTCCCACACAGTTTCTGAATTCTTATCTTTCTTCTCCAAAATACGCTTGCTAATATCCTCCAAGCCAGTATTGAAAGTGACCTCCATATCCTGGCCATCATCCTCTCCATCTCCATCTCCATCTCCATCTCCATCTCCATCTGAACCATCACCAGACTGGACTAAAGCACGGTACATATCTCGTTTTTTATCCTTCTTATCATCATCATCATTTTCACCATCACCATCATCGCTTTCTCCCTCATCAGAAGCCAAGAACTCCTTCAACTCCAATTGAGCTAGCTAGAAGAAACAAAGTCAGTAACAATTTTGTACAAATTTGAAGCTAATACTGATTGAACTAGGAGTAGTATTTTATGCTCCTTGATTGTTCTCTCTGCTTTTACTGTCTACTTTCTTTTGAAAATATAGTGAAACAACCATAGCTGCAGAAAGCTGTCAAGCCTCTAATGTGTGTATATGTGGATTTGTTTTGATAAGTACTATTATGATGTGCATTTAGATTTTTTTCTTTTAAAAAAAAAAAACAAAACAAAACAAAAAAACATAAGCATGTTAATCTTGGCATGAATGGATGCATTCATATATAAGTAAATTTAAAAATAAAAAGTAAAAACTGTATAGTGATATGTTCCTATTGCTATATGGCCAGAACTTTCAATTAAATTGAAGTAAATCCATATTCATGAGGCACAAAAAAAGGCCCTCGTGGCTCATTAACTTCAGATTTGGGGAATGTACGGGCCACAGCAAACTATTAGATTAATTCACAAAATAATGATCCAAACCCCACCTGGCGGCCGCTCAAAAAAAGATGACAGCAAAATGGTGCCCCTCTTAATTAGCAAACATTTCTTTCTGTGTATTTGGAAAATGGCCTCATTCACTTCAGATTCAGAGAATTTATAGGCCACAGTAAACTAACTATTGGATCATTTCACAAAATAATGAATCCCTCCCCCACCCCGGCGCGGGTGCCCACCACAAAAAAAAAAAAAAAAAAAAAAAAAAAAAAAAAAAGGAAGAAGAAGAAAAATGGTGCCCCAGCAGAAATGAAGCTGAAGCAAGAATTAGCCATCTTATTTATGACAACAAATAGAATTAATACAATCAATTCATGCTCAATAATCGATACATCAAAGGGGTAAAAAGGAAGAAGAAGAAGAAGAAGAAAAAGAAGACAACTGAATGTTTATTTAATATTGTCAATAGGAACGCAATTTTTGAATTCGATAGTTGGGGGACAGGATATTTGAACCCTAGATGTCTCATTTGGAGACACTAGGAGGTACCAATTGAACTACAAGACTTTTAGCCAGAATGCAATTAAAGATATGAGCTTTGAAGTAGAAAGAATTTAATATGGATCAGATTTTTTAAAATTTTTAAAATATAAATAAAAAGGCATAAAGTACTATGTTTCAGATTCAGATCAAGCACACCAACCTGATCAGCATTAAATTTACGTTTCAAGGTCTTTACACGATCCGGTTCATCCTCATCCCAAGAAAGCTGAACCCTACTCTGCTGCAGGGCTTTAGTTTGAAAATCTAAACCTTCATAGTCTGCAGGCACCTGAGAAAAAAATTGAAAATATTTCCGAATTAGTTGTATTAGGTGGGGTAATGACAACAAAATTTGCACACATTTACATAAGTGAACATTGCTGTGTAGTATGGGTAGAGTAAATCTGTTTTTTTTTTTTTTCCCTTAATTAAGATGGGTAGAGTAAATCCATTACAAAAAATAAAAGCAATATCATAAAGTTGCATCCTTCCATGCTACCCTTATCTGTTAATTTAATCCAAAGTTTGATGCAGAATGGGCTAGGTATTGGCTCAAGCAAGGATTTATGCGGTGCTGAGTTGGATTTCAAACCCTAGTCAACCAAGGCCCAAAGCTATCCTAGTTATAAATTTAATCATCCATGTGAAGCTGAATTTTTATATCATGTAGGAGAGATGGATAATGGCCACACAGCTTGCCATGTATTAGGTGAACTTGCATAACTTTCACTCTGAATGCAACTTCCATTTTACAAAGGGTAGCATTGAGAACTTCATTTTCTAAGAATCTCAGATAGATTCATTTTTTAAATTTCATCATCAAGTTATCACAACTTCTGGCACACAGGCAGCAAATAGAGACCATTACTTCTTGGATCAGGGTTATCTTCTCCTAATATGGTGCTGTGTGTTTGCTACTTGAGAGACCAGGATTTTTTTATACATTTTAATTAGGGAGTGGGATTTGAACCTTGGATGTTTCCATCGAAAAACCAATAAATTCCATTAGTCTACAAGTCATTTTCCCTGGAAAATTTTTGACAGGATTATTCACTAAAATAGAACATTTGATATATATATATATATATATATATAAAACCCTCACATAAGACTGTTGTGTAAACTTTCAATAAATGAAGCACCAAAACCCCATAGTACCATTGTAAGGTTAAAAATCATACCTCATTAGCAACGTCTCTAGGTGGGTGTTTAAATTCCATAGAGTCAGGAATAAATCTCAGATCAAGCTTATTGGAAGACCTTTCAAATTCAGTTCCATCACAAGATTTGTAAAGGTAATCTGCTGTGGCACTCGAATCACATTCTACCACAGCATAGTAGTACCTGTGGAAGGAAGATAAGTGCACCCAAAAGATATGTAAAATAATACATATGCGTGTGCACGCACACATGTGTACGTGTATGTGCATGTATGTGAATATATATAAGTTGATTTCTTGAGTGATAATTGACCCAAAATAAAGGCTTATTACAGGGGAAAAATAGTCTAGAAAACAAGCTTTAAGAAGTAACTATACATTTAAACAATACACATTCAAGGCAGTCTATTCAAATTTTATTTGGCATCTAGATATTGAGAAGATGAAATTCAACCCAGATAATATTTCAAAATCACATAATTGTGAGTAACGTGCTCCTATAGGTTCAAAACTATGTAATGAACTGAGTAGCTAAGATAAATCCACCATTATCTGGATCACTTACAGTATCACACTAATTAATAAATTTTTGGATATGATTAACAATGAAGGACAGGAACTCCAAAACAACACTCCAACATATCCATATGGGTAAAACTTAGATACAATTCTTTAGGAATTGTGCTTTAGGTTCTTCAATTATATTCAACCACGTGGTTGTATGGACCAAAGCAACATGATCCATTTTATCATTGTCCAGGACAATAAATTCAACCCGATTCATTAGTCATTCCAACCACATGATTGAATTTAATTGGGAAACTTAAGGTACAACAACACAATAGAAATTGTGCCTAAGTTTTTTATTTTTTTGATAGGTAGAAATTTTACCTAAGTTTTGCCACAATATGTATATGTATATGTGTGTGTGTGTATATATATATTTGATAATGTTGAACCTCACCAAGGAAAGGCCCTTTGGACCCACCTAAACCATGGATACACAACCTCACCCGCCAGAACCATGTATTAAGTAATCTAGGGGAACTCCTAATCTTGTGTGTGTGTAAATGTTTCACTCCTACAAGCATTGTTTCAAATGAAATTAAATGTATAGACATTAAAGGTAAGTTTTCACTCATAATTCTGGGCATATTATAAACATAATGACCAAAAATAATGCAGATACCATAGTAGCATCAGAAGGCAAAATTAAAGATTCTGACAAGAAGAAATGCACAAACCGCATTGCAGTCAATTACCTTAGCCTGCTTATCTCATAAGCACGCAATTTCTCATAGTCTATCTCATCATCGTCCTCAGAGTCTAACTTATCGTCATCTTGATCTTCATTTTTCTCATTTTCATCTTTAAGGAAGCCAAGAGGACCACGAACTGCTTCCTCTTTCATACGCTGAAGTCCAAACTCCGATGGATAGACAGCCACTGACAAAATCTGTCCACCTTTTGGGAGAAATGAACTCAAAACAACATACAAGTCAACGGCCTACATAAAATGAAAAACTTTTGGTAATGAATGTATCCTTGGAAAGTGCAAAAGACAAAGAAAAGACAAAAATAAGTAACTTAACAAAATTATATCATAATTAAATTAAATAAGACCTATATTATCCTTTTTTTATTTTATTATTTAACCTCCATCATTTATTAATTCTGGGCTTTGGATTCAGCATTGACTAATGAATCAGAAGCACTCTTCTTGCCATTTTTATTGGCTTATAACATAATTCTCATAAAAGATTATATAGAATTTCACGAATCAGAGCACTCTTCTTGCCATTTTTATTGGCTTATAATATGATTCTCATAAAAGATGATATAGAATTTCACGTAGACATAATTTGACAAGTAAAACAGTAAGATAGACGAATTAAAAATTTTATATGGGTGTTAACTTTTGTGCAATAACATGCACCTAGGATCTCAAAATGATAGCATATAATCACAAAATGCACAAAACACATCGTTGCCAATTTTAAAGAGATCAAATCAAACTTTACTTCTCCAGCATGCCACCAACTCAACAGTATCAACCGAACGGAGGCAGTAGTAAATATAACAGCAATGACCTTTAGTACTATGCAAGTTCAAACTTCAAACTTCAAACATAATCCAATTCTATTCAATAATTGAAAAGCGCTATCTGATTTGACACACTAGTTCCGTTCACTTAAAACCCAAATTTAATTGAACTCAGTTCCAAACCAGAGTAACATTACCTTAACATACTTCCAGTCCATATTAACAACAGCGAGCCTGTGAGTTTCTTTTTCAATTTCTGGTATATTTTCCTGTCCATATAAAGCAAACATAAGAACCCAATCAAACATAGAAGAAATCATAAAGCTGGGCACTATTTGGCAATCAAAACAATGTTACTAACAAAAAGTTTGTTCAAAATTCAAAACTCTATCTCTTTACATTTAACTAAAACAAGTTATCAACCGGCATTAAAAATGTCCAAACTCAAAATTCAAGCTTTGAGCATTACTATATATTCTTTTTTCTTTCATTTTCTCAGCAACCAATCAAAGAATTAAGGTTCTCAAATTCTCAATTCTCATTCTAATTCCAGCTCAAACTATACCTGCATCAAAAGATCTTCTTCCGCTTCCTCCTCATAAACCGCCTCGTCGTCTTCGTCTGTATCATCTGTATCGGTAGTAGACTCCTCCAATTCACCATTCTCCGAGTCTCCCTCCGATTCAGATTCCTCCGAGTCAGTCTCCGACTCGAGTTTCCCAAATCTGCTATCTTCCACAACTTTCTCATCTTCTTTTTCTTCTTCTTCGTCGCTGCTGCTACTAGTCTCTTTCTTTTCCTCCTCCTCCTCCTCCTTTTCCTTTTCTTCTTCTTCGATTTTGTAGTAATGGCGCAGATGACTTTCCTGGTTTGGCTTCTTACGCTTTCCACGCTTATCTAGCGGAGCCGAGGAAGACGCGAAGCTCTTGTCCTTGAACATGCGGTCGAATCGCGAGTCGATGGCGACCTTCGATTTGTGCCTCGGAACGTTCTGGAAGCGAGGGTCGGAGTGCACGGACGCGAATCGAGCGTCCGTGATGATCTTCTTGTCGCCTCCATTGTTGCTATCTTGCGCCGTCGGTGAAGGGTCCGAGTCCTTGCTCGGCTTCGGCTTGTTCTTGTTGTTCTTCTTTTTGGAGGTCATTTTTCAATTTAGCGTGAGAGCGAGGGTCTTGTTGCGTTGGTGTTGTGGGGGTTAAGCTTTAGGGTTTAACAGATTTGCATTCTCTTATATTTTAGGGTAAATTCCACAAACCAACCTGATGTTTGAGTTACTACCAATTAGGTCCAAGACATTCCAAAATTGACCAATTTAGTTCGTAAAGACTATTTTGTCCCTAAACAACGTTAACCTCCGTTAGTTTCTCTCTCTTTTCTCTGTCCCTCTCTATTACTCTTGCCTCCTCCCTCACTCTCTCTCCTCGGATCGCCCATAACCACTCCTCATATTAGCCATAACCACTCGGATTAACTATGACAAGAGCCACAACACAATTTTACTACCCATACCAAAACCCAATCAAATCTGTTCCAACAATATCCAAATTCTCCAACACATAGAAAACTCACCACTACATCAAAACCCAAAACCACCCCATTGCAAATTCATTCCATATCGGAACCCACCACCACCATCACCGGCCACTAAACCCAGCAACCATCTCTAGCCACAAAACCCAGTGACCACCACCAGCAACAAAACCCAACCAAACCCACATTAATAAAACCCAAATCCAAAAATTCCAATCACCACTTCGTAACCCACAACCACCTCATTGCAAATCCACCCTAGGAAAGAAGAACGAAAGAGGTAGAGAGAGAGCAAACCTATTTCGAATGACTAATGGATGCTAACGAGGTTAGGGATTAAAATGTCTTTCAGGGACAAAATTGTATATTTAGGGATTAAAATGTCTTGAGAGACAAAATTGTATTTTTAGGATGAAATTGGTAGGTTTTAAAATGTTTTAGACTTTAAAATGTTTTAAAATGCAGTTTTTAAAATGTTTTTAGGTTTTAAAATGTAATTGGATATTATCACAAACATCAGGGGTGGTTTGTGGAATTTACCCTATTTTTTTATGATTTATGAGCAATGTGGCGGTGTGACCTGACCCATGTTTAAAGCTCGGGTTAGGACAAGATTGGGTTCAAATTCATTGGGCTTGGCCTTCATTTCATTGGGCAAAAATTAACGATTAGCCTAAACACTACCGTTTGTAGTTTACCGTTTTGCTCTCTAAGTTTTACTTTACCAAATAGAGATAATCCAATTACTTCAATTGATGAAGTTCTTTGTGGTCAAATAAATGACTTGTATTAATTCCACAATGGGAAGCGCTTAAGATTAAAACTCTATACTCTTGGCTCATACTCATTAGCGTCCTCGATGAGATTAGATGCATAACTATTCATCCGAATCTCTAACTTAAATTGTCCCCTACCCATTTTTTATTCAATAAAAAAAAAAAAAATTAAACGCACAAAGGTCGACCTACGAATTTGGACTAAAACAAGTATAGTGGCAAAGCGATTGCTTGAAAAGGGACATGTTTAGTACATCATGGATTGGTGCCCTCAATCAGCTCCATTTTCGGCCCATTTGGTGCAAGCATTGACCCAAAATAGCACCATGTTGGCCCTTTGAAGAAAGTGGGAGCAATATATGAGGCCTTTTAATCTTTTATTATCATTATTATTAATTTATTATTATTATTATTTGATAGGTGAGGCCTTTTAATCTTGAAGCATAACATCAACGTCAAGAATTGGACCAAGCAGGTATAGAGGTAAAACTTGCCCCCAAAAAAATATCAAGCTTAAAACTATGGCCTGAGGAGGACATATTGAGTACAACGTGGGTTAATGACAATATGGTTGGCCCTCAATAAGAACAATCTTTGACCCATTGGCGGAAGCAATTGGACCAAGATGATACGACAAGAAGAGAAATATTTAGGACCAATTTAGTGACTAAAAGGGCTGGCCCAAAACAGCATTTTGATACTTCGGAATCAGGTAAATGGGCTGAAGATTGTCCCAAGACAAAGACAAAATCGTTTCTGCTATCTGTTTCGTAACATCGGCTCCAAGGATAGGTCGATATGGTTGGCCGAAGATTTTTTTTTTTAGAGAAAAAACACTAAAGTGCAATATATTAAGAAATACCAACTAAATCAGCATAGTAAGAAGTCATTACATCACATGGAACATCTTCCATCCAAATTACACAATTTGAAAAATTAACAGCCAATTGAGCCAAATTGTGTGCAACTGTGTTGTCCTCTCTCTTAGTATGAGAGTAGGTACTATATCTATTGTCAATCCATTTATTGATGTGTATCATTAAACCCAAAATGGCATCGTCTTGGCCCTTTGAAGAAATTGAAAGCATTATATGAGGCAATTTATGTAAGACTAAATTTTTTTTTTTTGATAATCAAATTGGTGGCCCGAGGCACATTTGATAAGTTATATAGGTTTAATTGGGATATGGATCTATGATTGCATATTCTTTAGTGTTTGATCTGATTAGTCAATTAACATGAGTCATGTTTTGATGGGCAAGTAGAGATTAAAGTGAATTTGAAAATTGGTCATCTCTCTACATATAAAAGTGTTTATTCCATCACATAGACTGAATCTAACTGAACTAAACATTAGGTACAAGAGAGAGAAACCAATCCTACATAGAATTACTATTTACTCACTTGATCTTTAGAGAATTGCTTAAAATTCATGGTAGTTGTAGATCTTAAAACTAATGTAATTGTAATTGTTACTTCAAGAATATTTACACGTGTTATTAGAGCCTGTGTTTTAGAATTATCACATTTTTCCATTAAAAGATGTATAAACATGTGTTGTGAATCTTGTGATAGAATGCCCTGAGTTTTAGAATTATCATGTTTTTCCATCTGAGGATGTATAAACATGTGTTGTGATAAAATCCGTATAATGAATGATTGTGATTAAATAGTCAAAAGGTATTTTATTTTGGCATATATGAGGTACAGTTGATTTCTTTCATCTCTTAAATCTTTTGATAATTGTTTAAGAGGCATAAAGACATGCTTGATCGAATTACTGTGTTTGACATTAAATTGGTTTCAAGTTTATTTAAATCCCTTAGCATTTATAACTCTTAAAATATTTGAATGGCATGCTTATAATTGTCTATATATATTATTATGAATATACTATGTTGACTAATGTACGTGCGAGGTTTACCACTAGACACTAGAGGCGTGCGATTCAGGGAATTTGTGGACCTTCTCTGGCACCTTATCTTCATTCAACGCGTAGGCGAGGACATGCTTGAGCTGGTTATCACGATTTTCTGGTGCATGTTCTATAATAGAAACAACACCAGACTTGGCTCTCCTCGACAATCCAGTCATGACAACATAATGAAAGCCCGATCCATGCTAGCAGAAGACTTCCACCACCTTGCACACTTTCGGTACTGCCAACCCAGCGCTGCAGAAGAAGCCATGGTATAAGGTCAATATGGATATTCTGCGGTCTTCAGGAACACCAAGTCCGTTGGTATTGGTGTCATTGTAAGTGACCATGCGGGTGCCGTGCTCGCTGCTTTGAGCACACAACTTCGGCTGCCACTGGGTCCACTTGAAGCTGAAGGCAAAGCAATGGACGTGGCCATCTCTTTCGCGAAGGACATTGGCTTACAGGAAGTCACGTTCGAGTCAGATTGTTCAGTTCTCATTGGAGCTATCTCAGACACATTAAAAGTACCCATCAGTATTGAAAATATTGTCACAGGTATCCATAACAAGCTACAGCACTTCAGGCAACACCAAATGCTGCATGTCAAGCGACAAGGAAACACACCAGCTCATAACTTGGTACGCCATGACAAAGGACTCGATAACTTTGTAACTTGGATAGGCGAAACTCTATCTTTTATTGAATCCGCAGTGATTCAGAATGTTTTTTTATTTTCTCATTATTAATAAAACTCACGTATTTCTCATCTAAAAAAAAAAAAAATGTACGTGCAGGTCATTAATCTTAATTTCGAATCTATATTATGATACTTTTGTTAGGGTGAGTTGGTTCAGCTTTTTGTAAAAATGCATAATGAAAAAATTGAGTTTTCAAAAAATGCATAATGAAAAAGTGCATTTTCAAAAAGTTGAGTGTTTGGTTAAAAAGTTTGTTAAAAAGTGCTTTTTAAAAAAACTGAGTGTTTAGCTAGTACTTATAAAAGTGGCAGTTTTAGAGATAAATTACTAAAAAAGACAATGTATATATAAGGGAGTTTTTTTCATACTTTTTTTTTTTTTTTTTTTTGTGAGTTTAATTCATACTTAAATCAACTACTTCATCATACTTAAATCAATTTTTCTCTTTCTAAAAAAATTTTTTTTTCTCACCAATATTAGCTAATAATTAATAACCTACCACTTAAAATTTGTTGTGAAAGTATTATGAAAATTGATACTGATTTTAATTTTAAAGTGCTATTAAAATTATGTTTTTATTTTTCTAAAAAAAAAAATTCACCAATATTAGCTAATAATAACCTACCACTTAAGATTTATTGTAAAAGTATTGTTAAAATATTGTGATAAAAATTGATACTGATTTTAATTTTAACGTGCTATTAAAATTATTTTTTTTCTTTCAAAATTTTTTTTTCTCACCAATATTAACTAATAATAACTTACCAATTAAAATTTATTGTAAAAGTATTATGAAAATATTGTGATACAATTTCCTTTTTTTTCTTTTTTTCCCTCTTTTTTTATCCTCCACACACGTATCGCATATCTTTTTTTCTTTTTTTCCTTTTTTTCTCCTCCACACACGTACCCTTACACTTTTCCTTTTTTACTTCTTTCCTCTTTTGTAACCTACCACTTCCTCCAAACTCCAAAACGTTCTAGCTCTCCTTCTTCCTCTTTTTTTTTTTTTTTTTTTCCCTTTACTAAAAATATACCCTTACTCTTTTCTTTTTTTTTTCCTTTACTCTTTTCTGCTCTTTGTTTTTCCCAGAACGTTCCACAGACTCACAGTGCTCTCCTTGAGTCCTTCTTCCTCTTTTTTTTTTTTTTTTTCCTATTCTCTTAGCACATCGTCTGTAAAACCCATGCAAGGGATTGATTTTTTTTTTTCCTTAGCTGATTTGGGAATTTGTTATAGATTTTTTTGTGTTTGGATTTGGAAATTTGTTATTAAGACGACAGAGCAGAGAGATGAGATAAAAGGAATGAGGGACAGCGTGAGAACCGATAATTTAATCAAGGGTAATTTGGTAATTGCCGGAAGAGCCTAACGGATAGCTTCTTAACGCGCATGAACTTTTTGTTTATGGACCTTCAAAGTTCCATGATTGGCTTGCACGTTTTATGCCTTGGCCCAAAATGCAACTTTTACCCAAAAGTTGCGTTTATCTTGAACCAAACGTGCGTTTATGTCCAGCTTTCTTCAAAATATGCGTTTCACCCCTAAAAGTCTGAAACAACGGGCACTTGGTCACCAAAGTGACATAACTGGAATGACATATAGATAACAAGTCAAATAAGTGAGATTAACACCTATTCCTAGTGTTAATAATTATTGACTTTGCAAATTGCAATTCTATGATCACGAGAATATTAAATTGGCCAAAAGGTGCACAACTTCTAAGTGATTAATTAATTGAATAGAATAATTTATGGGTATTCATGGTTGAGATTGGAATGGATGCTCAAAAGTAATGACCAACTTAATTATAAATATTTTATTGATTAGTTCTTTTAAGTGACCATAATTTTTGAATAGTTCACCATAAAGATAACCCAAAGGTGGATCACAATAATACTATTCATTGTTTAAACATGTGTTTCATTTTGGTTTATTGTTCCTTGAATGATAACTCTTAGCACTAATGTAGTGAGCATAAATTATTGTTTACACTTCCTAAGATTGACATTGTTAAAGAATCACTTAGTGTCCGTTTGTTTGCACTTTTAGACTGCAAAAAGCGCTTTTTGAAACCAAAAAAATAAATTAGGCGTTTGGTAATGTTTCAAAACATGCTTTTTCGAAAAAGCTTCGTTTTGAAATGTAAAGAATTGAGCCAAAACGTGCGGACAGGTTTGAGGAGCTTTTGCAAATGCAAAAGCACTTTTGTCAATATTACTATTGGATCTGAAGGTCAAGTACTAAATTGCCCACATGTTTTATTGAAAACCCAATTTTACCCTTTGATAAATCAAGGCAGATCGCCATTTGCAGCCCCAAAACCCTTTGATAAATTAATTGCTACAAAGACCACAAAAAAATAGCATTTAGCCCAGGTTCAATTCAATAACAAATTTCCAAATCCAAACACAAAAAAACCCATAACAAATTCCTAAATCAGTTAAGGAAAAAAAAATCCCTTGCAAATCAGGATTCCTCAAAATGCAAAACAAAAAAAATCAGAATATAGCGAAATCTTCCCTTACGTAGTATCTCCCTTTCGTTTGTGATAGGCCAAAAATGTATTGACCACTTGTGATGAATTAACAAATTAATTAACCAAGTTAATTATTTAATTCAATTACATGCAACATGCGATGGAAATTACCAATTAATTAAATGCAATGGAAATTAAATTGATACGGTGATTTGTTTACGAATAAGGAAAACCTACACAACAAAAACCCTACAGGGTGATTTTAAAGTCATCACTCTCGAGAATTCACTATTATCACAACAAACGGCTATAAGTAAAGAAATCTCGGTATCTTATACCAACTTACAATTAAACTCTTACCCTAATACCCAATTAGACTTATTCTATAGTGACAATCTTTCCTTTTGAAAAAGATATTGGCTGCAAAGTTCTTCAATTCATCACATTATGAAGATCACAAAATTCCTTAATTACAAAACCCCTACGACGTACAAACACAGTAGCTTCTTCAAGAGAAAAATGAATTAGGGTGAATTCTATTTCCGGTCACAATTTGCATGAACATAACTTTGCTTCACACTCGCGCATCCTTTGACGACCCTTAAAATAATCTTTATATATGTTTAGGATTGTGAGAAAAGAAAGCCCAAACATATACACACAGATTGAATTAAAATCAGAGCTGAAAATTTGTTTTTCATAAACCTCGATAGATAGCTTATCTGTCGAACTAGTTGTCGAGTATCGGGTTTCAACAACCTTTAAATCTCGATAGATACTAAGCTGTCGAGTTAGCTTTTGAGCTTTAAAATCCAGCACTTCTTCACTTGTTTCTTGGACAGATTTGCATGGTTTTAACACTTGATATTGAAACCTTATTTCTTGAAGTATTAAACACATCCTAAATCTACCAAATTACAAGTAAAGTGCGTTTTGTCAAAAGATTAACCAATTCTAATTTGACATATGTTCCTAACATTAAATTACATATGTCCTAACAGTTTGCTTTGCTCTAATCCAATCTTGATCAATGATTGCGACAGGCATGCGTGAACCCGATTTAAAAGGTTGTCTCTCTTGCCTTTGTCATCCATGGATTAGCCAATTCTAATTTGACATATGTTCCTAACTTTAAATCACATATGTCTTAACAGTTTGCTCTGTTCTAATCCAATTTTCAGTCAATGACTATGATAGGCATGCATGAATCCCAATTTAAAAGGTTGTCTCTCTTGCCTTTGTCATCCGTCAGTGATCTTTGTGTGTGTGTGTGTGTGTGTGTGTGTGTGAGAGAGAGAGAGAGAGAGAGAGAGAGAGAGAGAGAGAGAGAGAGAGAGAGAGAGAGAGCTGTTAGCTTTTGGTATGTTCTGGAATCTTGGAGTGGACGAAATGGTAGTATGGTGAAGATGAAAAGCATAAGGAAAAGTCAAAAGTGAAGATAAGGAAAAGGTAAAGAATAGGTGTGTGGAGGAAAAAAAAAAAGAGAAAAAAATATAAATAAACGTGTGGATGAAAGAAAAAGATATAAAGAGAGAAATAAAATAAAGAATAAAAAATTAAAAATAAGGAATGTTATTATAATATTTCACAATATTTTCACAATAAATCTTAAGTGGTGGGTTGTTACTAGCTAATATTAGTGAAAAAAATTTAAGTGGTGGGATCAAATTAAAATCAGTAATAACTTACCACATATGATTTGTTGTAGAAATATTTTACAACAAATTTTAGTTAACAATAAATTATTATTGTTATTATTACTATTATTAATAAGTTTTTTTTTTTTTTTTGAGTGAGTCTTATTAAGTAGTTGATTTAAGTATGAAATAAAGTCTCTTATATATACATTGTCCTTTTTGATAATTTACAACTCAAACCGCCACTTTTATAATTGCTAGGCAAAAACTTAACTTTTTTAAAAAACACTTTTTAACAAATTTTACCAAATACTCAACTTTTTAAAAAAAACTTAATTTTATACTGTACTTTTTAAAACCTTCACTTTTTCAAAAAGATGAACCAAACTCACCCTTACTAATGGGAAAGATTATTTCAAAACTGCTGACAAGTTCCTTGTGGGGACACTAATGACTAAACTTACCACCATGAAATTTAATGGTAAGTGTGGCCAAGATGCATGAGCATGTCCTTGAAATGATAAATTTGACTGCTCAATTAAAGACTCCAAGGATGAATGTGGATGAGTTTTTTCTTGTTCATTTTATATTGAATTCTTGCCTCTTTAGTATGAGCCATTATAAATGAAATATTAATCAATTGACCAGTGTGCTTAATCAAGAAAATGCAAGGCTTAAGCAACTTGAACATCATTCAGTTCATCTAGTAAGTCAAGGAGCATAAAGGAATTGAAGGAAGTCTAAAAAGGGCATAAAGAATGGACCACATAAGTCTAATAAGCCTAATGACCCTAATGTATCTCAAGTTCACAAGAAGGAAAATGGTAATAATAAGTGTCACTTTTGTAAAAGACGGAAAACTATCAGAAAAATTGCCGTAAATGTTAAAGGTTTTGCTTACGTACGTTTCGAATCAAACCTAACTGAAATTCCTTCTAATAATTAAACATTTGGTTGAACCATTCTAACTAAATGATCTTCTATACCATGTTTTACACTACATTAATCTTTTTTATTCTTTTCAATGAAGCGTTAGTAGTTTGGTAATTACTTGGATGTGAATCCAGTAACCATGACTGAAATGATATGCTCTAGTAGTAATAACTAATGCACGCAACAACAGAGTGGTTAAAAATTACAGTAGTTGTCAGTCGTTAATCAGAGACAATTTTCCACGAGTTCCGCTCTTGATTGAGAGAATTATCCAAATCTATGTCGCATATATAGGTCCCTCATAACAACTAAGAAAGTAGAGACTTAAAAAACAAGCTTCAATAATATTGCATGCGAATAACGACTTTGATGGCTCAATTCTAACCACCATATACATTCCCTTCTTACTATTGAGTATTGTCGGCCCCTTTAGTTGAAGTGACGAGGATAATTAAGTTTTGTCACATTTGTAGCAATAAAAAATTTTATTTGATCCATCATGTGCAGTTCATGCATTTGTAGAGGGACGATCTCTTCATTTGTCACAATAAACAAGTAACTATTCCCATTATCAATTGGGATCCACCATGACTGATCCTTGTTCCCATGATAAAAGCTCTTGGTAAAATTACCTTTGCACAGTTGCTTTTGAGTACAATTGTACAAACCAATTTTATGTCTGCTCGAAGTAATTAAACACTACTACTCGAGGCAGAAAATTCATGCGAGGCAATGACATACTTATAAGCATGAAGTAATAACATCTGGATTCCGAGAATGAGAGAATCAATGATTCTGTGTTTTTTTTTTTTTTTTTTTTTCTTATTTGATAGATAAGTATGCATGTCTTGTGTGAGAGAGTGTTTTTCTTATTTATAAATGGATATTAGCAATAATTCGTATTTCTTTGACATGTGTCACACTATAATTGCTCTAATTCCAAAAAATTTGCTCAATATTTGATAGATAAGTGTTTGTGGGGTGTGGAGCCCTGTGTCCGATAAGCCCATACTCCGGACCATGCTATTTAACTTTTCCCAACCACCCCCAACCACTCTGACGTATGAATTGATAGGACGAGTCAATACCCCAAAAAGGCAAAACTAACACGTAGACGAAAAACGGAAAGAAAACACTGGTATAAAAGGGAAGGAGAGCAGGGGGAGAAGGGGGAGGAAAAAAGATCCCACAAAAAGAAGAATGGGAAGAATGTGATGCTCCTCGGACTTCCGAGGACTCAAACCCTCCGAGCTACACCGATGTGAAGCCTAGCTATTCTGGCCAAGCCTACCTTCGTATGAGCTTCCATGGAAATCACGACTAAACCGCCGTCCAACGACCAAGGTCCAGCCTTTCTAGCCCACTCTCTATGAATTATATTGTCAGGCCTTTTACATACGAGCTCAATGTCATTCTTGGGTCGTTAAAAATTGTGTCCCTACAAATATATATTTAAAATTTTAAAAATATATATTTTAAAATATATTATACAATTTTTTTTATTTACTTGTTTGCCATTTTCCTAAATAAAATCAAAATTCTAAGTTTTACTCGTATAGTTTATGTTGGTTCGGTGTTATATTCAAAATTATTTGGTTAAAAATTTGCTCTTATTTTTTGTGGTGTTGTCGTTTTAATGCTCAATTTAATAATAATAATAATAGTAATTAAAAAAATTGTCCAATCCATGGGTCTAACCCGATGGTCCCGATCTACGTGGATTGGATTGGATTGAATTGGACCTCCGTAATGGGTTGAGTTGGATTTTTTTATTATTTTTTTAACCCATTATAGTGGGTTGAATTGAAAAACTCCTCAACCCAATCCATACACACCCCTAAATTCTTAAATTTAAATAAATAAATAAATAAATAAAAGAAGGGGTTGCGAAGTAACCATCAACTTTCACATGCCTCCCACGAATTACTATGACTTAATTAAGGCCTTGCCAATTGTTTTCTTTGACTCGCATCAACCGGTAAAATACAACGCACTAATTAATAACAACCAACACTATAACATAGGAGATCACGTGAAGCAAATTGTCTTTTAGGCTTAGCAGTGATGACTAGTCATGATGCTTTATTATTACTACACACCATCATGATAAGTCTTGCTGATTGTCTGGGGCCACAACTTTTTGTTTTTTGGTTTATCAATAACAACCTTCTTCTTACTACTGTATCTATCTCTCTCTCCCTTGCTATAAATGTCCATGCCTGTTGACGATAAAAGAGAGTTAAGAGAGTAGATATATACTTGATACTACCATGGCTCCCATTGTTGCATTATTCTTGAGCTCAGTTCTTATATTTTCAGTGTTTTCTCCGGTGAATTCACTTAGCTATAATTACTACCAAAAAACATGCCCTCATGCTGAATCAATGATTGCTTATGCTGTCAAGACTGCAACGTCGAAAGACAAAACAGTTCCAGCAGCACTACTCCGGTTGCATTTCCATGACTGTTTTATCAGGGTATCAATATTCAATATTACAAGTTTTTAATTACGTACCCACATATTATAACTTGTTTATTTTGTTTTTGGATTATATGTTTTCACTCATCGTTTTTTTTTCTTTTTCAATAGGGCTGTGATGCTTCTGTGTTGCTAAACTCACATGGGAGCAACAAAGCAGAAAAAGATGGGCCACCTAATCTTTCCTTGCATGCACTTTATGTCATTGACAGTGCAAAAAAAGACCTAGAGACTTGGTGCCCTGGCGTGGTCTCATGCGCTGATATTGTGGCTCTTGCTGCCAGGGATGCTGTTGCCCTAGTAAGATATATAACGCAAATTATTAAAGCCTAAATACTACTATACACGTCTTTTTACACATCCATAAAATATATAATTTTCATGTATTTTATGGATGTGTGTAATAAACTTTGAAGTCTTGACTTGAAATTATGATTTCAGTGCATTTTATGGGTGTATAAAATTTTATGTGATAAGATGTATATAATAAACACCGTTATTATTAAATAACTTGTACATAGAATACAAGTGCGTAATTGTAAGGAATTTTTAATTAATTAACTATGAATACCTCATAAAACATTTCTTTTTTCTTTTTTTTGTCCTGATGATATATTGGAATTTGACTTATAGTCTGGAGGTCCTAGTTGGGATGTGCCAAAAGGAAGGAAAGATGGAAGAACATCAAAGGCTAGTGAAACAATCAAATTGCCAGCTCCAACCTTCACCATATCTCAACTGCAACAAAGCTTCTCTCAAAGAGGTTTGTCCTTGGATGATCTAGTGGCTCTTTCAGGTAATTTAAATAAACGTCCCTCACTGCAATTATCATATTCATTACATATTACTCTAACCTCAACAGAAAGTAACAGTGCCTAGCTACCATGGTCCATATGTAATGTAGGAGGGCATACTCTAGGATTTTCCCACTGTTCATCCTTCCAAAACAGAATCCACAACTTCAATGCCACGCATGACGTCGACCCCTTGATAAATCCATCCTTTGCTGCAAAGTTAAAGGGTGTTTGTCCCAAAAACGGTAAGTCAAAGAATGCCGGTACCACCATGGATCCCTCTTCAACAACCTTTGATAACACGTACTACAAGTTGATCCTCCAAAAGAAGGCCCTGTTCTCTTCGGACCAAGCCCTGCTCAGTAATCCGAAAACGAAGAACTTGGTTAAAAAATTTGCCACTTCAAGGGAAGCTTTTAGCAAGGCCTTTGTGAATTCTATGATCAAGATGAGCAGTCTCACTGGTGGACAGGAGATTAGGAAGAATTGTAGGGTGGTAAATTAATAGTTTCTTAGCCTAGTCTATTTTAAACTATGATAGCTTAGTAATAATACTAATATATCAAATGGGCTGGCAATTCCTCGTTTCCTACCTCAAATTTCAGGGAATATTGCAGACATTTAGAGTATCTAAACCCCCCCTTCTTTTCTTTTTCGCCTTTTTTAATAGAGTTGAGAAAACCACAACTATGTAGCAATTTGCAATAATAAATTTCAAGAATATTAGTATCATACATGAACGTATCCAAAATTGAGCACATCTGTCAACTAGCATTTTCATCAATAGCTGCCACTGATTTTTTTTGGTTGTTGTTTGTTGTTGTTGTTGTTGTCTGTCTTTTTCAAGCGAAGTAAAGACAAATCTTCCATTCATGGGTAAAGATGAGTGATCTCACCTACATCTTTGCACTCTGAACTTGGTTAATAACTTAATATGCAGGGGAACCGCCCTATCCATAAAAGAGGTCCATAATAAAATCAGAAACATTTCCTTGTCAGATGAGCTCATGTTTCTAACAGCTGTTTTAAAAGGTAAATCAAATGATTCAAATCAAACTCCAAGAAAATTTAAGCTTTCCACTCAGTATATTAAGACATAGTATTGACAAATTAATACCAAAGCTACACTTAACCAAAAAATAATAATAATACCAAGGCTACAACTCATGTATTGATTTCCTCTGCAGGCAGGTATTCCCCCATATGTTCCACTCAAGTCAGTGAAAAGCAATAATGAACTTGAAATAATATTTATCCCTTCCATTAGACTACAACAAAATGGCCAGATTGCAACTCCTCCAACAAACATTTGTGTAAGAAATCACAGTTAATCTCATCAACCATAATGTGGAAGCAAAAGCCATAAAAATAGATTCCAAGGGTGAGATGAACTATAATCATCAAGCCACAAAGGTGGAAGTTTTGAATTGCACTGGGAAGCATGAATTTTAATCCAAATGACCATATCAGAAAATTCCTTATGCTAATGCCATTGGGTACCTAAGGCTGTAAATTGTTCAGAACAATCTCTGCCAATTGAATGTTGCCACTCAGACCAGAAGCCTTGTCAGATGGCATCAATGAAAAGCCATCAAGAAGCTTTATGCACTTCAACCCCCATTTCACCATCAAGAATTCTATAAGATGATGCCCACTGCACATAACAAGGAAAAAAAAAATGAAAAGAAAACGAATAGTTAAATATACACACACGTGCACGTTATCCATAATGAAATTAAATCAAACCCAAAGCAGATACAAAAATACCTTCGATTATGATATGATGTTATGAAGACTGACCCAGGAGAATTTTGGAGCAGGAATTTCACGGTGGCAAAGAGGTCATCAAAGGCTTACCGACACAGATGGAAACCATATTTCAGTTCACAGTTCAAGAGAAAACAGATTAAAACATAACACAAAGCAAATATCCTACCACTTGTGTCATACAATACATCCGCCCCAAGAATAATCTTAGGTTGTAAACTGAATATAGATGCATCCCAAACTCCCCAAGTCATTCCAAGTACCTACAAAGTAGTACTCAATCTCCTGAAAAGTGACTCAAAAGGCCAAATATGTTTTAAAGATATATGTCAATATCATGCGTGTAGATGAGAGCGATTAAGCATGGGATCAAGAAAATAAAGTAAAACATAAACAATGTCTGTCATTTCAACTGGAGGAAATTTCTCCCTTTCACACAGAGGAACTATGAGAGCTGACATAAATACGTAAAATAGCAGCGATAGTATTACATTACACTTGAGTTTATTCAGGTCACACACTCTTCTCATGTTGTCTATCACCTGTGGATCAAAAACAATAGGACTATAAGAGATTATTAACAGAATGTATTAAGAAAAAAATTATTTCTTAGCCAGGGCATCAAAGAACATCTCGCTAAGAAAATTCATGTAGCACACCCCATATCTCGAAAGTTCCTTACTGACTGGCTCCCCATATCCACGTCTGCATAGCAATCATTATTTAAGTAGAAAGTTTTTCTTGTACATAGTAATGCAAATTGTTTCCAAATCATGGGAATCTCTCCCTTATGGCCTAAACTGACTTCTCCAAATCTTAACACAACAACAACAAGATATTATTTGTAACAAGTAGTTCTGTTGGTTGGTTGATTGGTCACATTCTAATAAGTACCTTGTGTCAGAATTAAGAAATTCTATGGCTCGAATTCTTTAGTATTCTCTTATCTATTACCTATGTGTAGGCAGAGTACTGTCACCCATTGTTTCTAAAATGATTGGAATTAGACTATATCAATGAACTTGATGCATATTGGCAATTACATTAGAATTCAATTCCATCATCATTTGAATGTCATTTTCCTACAAAAATTTTGACCCAAATGTCGGTGTTGGGTGTGATGAGTGAAAATTGAAAACTGAAAATTAAAAACTTCTGTAACAAAATCATTTTTAAATGTGTGAATAGTGTCGATGATTGCATTGAAAATCAATAACCTCTATACTATTGGCGTCATCCGTGAGAGTGACGTCAGCACCCACTTTCGCAGCAACCAAACCAGGCAAGCAAGTTCCGGCGCCAAGCTAAAAACACCCAAAATTTACAATTACCGATTAACATAATAAACCACAAAACGAATAAAAAGTGTAACTCGATCTCACAGTAAGTACTTAATGAAATTGATTATTGAAATTTTTTTTACCTCAACGACGCTAGACCCGGAAAAGCGCAATCTCTGTTGCCAAACATACTCGGCGAGAACGATACTGCAAGGCCACACAAATAGGCCGTACTCTTCTTTCATATTCTGACTCGAGAAACAAAAAATAAATAAAATAAGGGTTTCGATTTTCACATCTAGTACTCGATTTGTTGTTTTTTCTTTCTAAATTGCTATTAAAGAATTAGAAAGAGAGATGGAGGGACCTCGATGATGGAGATGGAGAAGACCGGTTCGGCAGTATCATCGCCGAAATTATGCCGAGATATCGTCGTCATGTTGGGAATGGCCGGTTCTTCCGAGTCACTGCCCGCCATATCGTCTCCGATACACGGCGATATCCACAACAGAACTCGCCAGACCGGTGGGGACAGCTAGCAGCTCTCTTGGACTGCAGTTTCAACTCTCAAGACCGTTACACGAGGCCTGTGGCCCATTATTTTTTGGGGTTTTGGTCGGCCCAGGCCCATTAAGTTTCCAAAACAGCCCGCTCTTTACTATTTTATGATCAAGCGTGGCTTTTTTTCTTTTTTTTTTTTTTTCTTTTTTTATAGAACAGGCTGTACACGAACTACTTGAATAGTTTATTATTTTTTAATATTCTGTGAAACTATAATTAAATATATATTAGCTCTTCAAAATTCTAGGTATTTTACTACGAAAATGATTATATCATCAATAAGTTACAAATAATAATTGAGTGTGCGTTTAAAATTAATTATTTTCGTCAACTTATTTTATTATTCAACTTATTTTTATTACTATTTATGGGTACCACTACATTTTTTGGTACTATTGATAAGACTCATTATACTATTTCAGCTAACTTTTATATTTATGGAATAATTACACTTTACCCACTTGTGATTTGCCTCTAGTTTGACTTACCTACCTATGATTTCATTTTTGACACTTTACCTACTTATGATTCCCTCCGGTGTAGACATTACTCTGACACATAAACTCATCAAAAGCAAAACCTAAAACAGATCAAACACACTCTCACTCCAAAAACACACTCATCCAACTAAGATCACAATGTAGTGTGTTGGGTTTTGATCGTGCAAGCAAACCAAGGAAGAAGGAGACACAGTGTTCATCTCTTCAGTTGTTGTAGGACCACGTTGGAAACAGCCCTTTGCCCTTGCTAGAGACCGTTCTGCCCAAATCTACACTTTAAATGGAACACTGTCATTGGAACAAAGGGATGGAGGTAGGGAAGTTACAGAGTGAAAGCCTGAAATAAATTGGAGAACTTTTTAAGGTTATAAATGTGGGTCAATACTTAGTTCAGGGTTCCATTAATGGTAATTATAAATTGGGTTTAGAGTTCTAAAATGGGAGTGTTGCGAATTTGATTGAGGGAAGGGGAGCATTAGATTATGTTAGATCATTCACATCAGCTCTTGGATAATTGTGTATAAATGTGTAAAATACACATTTTGACAATTTTTACACATTTTGAAGCAAAAAACACACTACATCAATATATGTAAAATTGTGTAAACCCATCTATAATTTTCAACGAGCTACATGCACCGTGTAAATTTACACGGGCACTCGTAGAGTCTGTTTATACCTTAAAATAATATTATATGTACGAGAAACAAAACCTCATTTTCGCTCTTTTTTTTCTCTCTCTCCTCTCACCGAGCACACCAACGCCTCTCTCACTCTCAACTTCCCTCTCCCTCTTGAGTTCTTCCTCTCATATTCTTTTGCTCATTCTCATCACCACGGGAAATAAAATGTGATCGGTTTGGGAGTTTTGCGGTTCCGATGAGGAGGGTGGATCAATTGACAAACGGAATCTTCTCTATTGACAGACGTTGGGGCTAATTTCTCTAAAAAAGGTATGGGTTTTTCTCATTGAGATTTTAGAGTTTTTGGTTTCAATCAAGATTCTTGGGAGTTTCTCTAAACTAATTTTTTGGGGGTTTCTTGTTTCAAATTTTTTCTGGTTTGGGGTTTTTTTAGGGATTCTTCTGAGCACACCCGAAGTTATTTTTGAGAACTGGTGTCTTTGTTTTAGTACCTCCATGGGATAGTTCTACATAAAAAGAAAAAAAAAAAAAAAGAGAAACTCTTACCACACCAACAAGAGAAACTCTTGCCACAAATATAAATCAAGAAATGCATAAAAAGATAGCTTTTTGTGTTATGCGTGGCATCACCTGATTGGATTTGAATAAATAGTCATCGTATTCACCCGATTCCATATTTCCATGCCTATACCCCACTCATGCGAGAACGAGTTTTAATTTATGAACTTTGTTCTTGATAGGTCAAAAAAGTTTCAATCTATGACCTATCTATTATTTTTTTTCCGTCACTTTTCAGCTTAAATTATGAGATTAAAAGTTGTAAAAATTGTTGCAACGTAGAATAGAAGCACGTCTTCTAGTTCCAGCTACTTTCTTATAAAAGCCGGACATCGAACAGGAGCACACCCGAAGTTATTTTAGCAATTCTAGTTATAAACTACTTAGTTATATACTTCGCTTTGATTGTTTTTCCTGTGCTAATTCGGTGGACTCTCGGGTTGGGCTAGAACTTCAGTTTTGGGTTGAATACTTACCTGGGGACATTACCCCCTTGCTCTGTTTGATGTTCATAGTTTTCTTATGTTTTAATAAGAAAACTATATAAATTATTGTAGCGATAAATTATTGTAAAATTCTCAACGATATAAATTTATTATGTTCGGTTACTTAATTTTGCAAGTAGCTTATTCCTCAAAAAGATGCTCAAATTATTTTGTTTCTTGCGACTTGATCTAAAAACTTTATCTATTACAATCCTTTCTTATGGGCCAAATCTCCCGAGCAACGGGCAGTTGTGGACTTGAACACCCACTACTCAAAGGTAAAAGATGCTCTCGATTCTGTCTAGAGTTTTGCTATTTATGTATTTGGATGTTCAACTGGTGAAAAAAACTGTTTTATTTGAACATTTTGTGGAAGATAATGTTGATATTCGTTTTACAATTTCTTTGGGATATATTTGAGAAACATATCTTGTTTGTTGGCCATGAAAGAATTGCCAACAAAAAATCTACACATGATGGGGCATCTCGGATGTTGAATTCAAGCTTAATACTAGATCGGTGTAAAAAGTACAACACTCTAGTAGTTACTGAGTTCTAGCTGATTTCTTGTGTGGATATTTGGTTGTTAGCTTTATTGCCGTGATTACCTTGTATTTGGTTAGTTAGTCTGCTTTGAGATTTTGTGCCTGGTCGGTGTGTATGTATAATTGGACTTGGTTTGTGTAGTTTAGCTGGTTTTGTCAAGTTGTTGTTTGGGGTAGCTTGCTTCTGTATTGTAGCCTTTGGCTGTTGTGGCTGGTTTTGTTGCTTAGCAAAAGTCACTAGATTATCGGGCGGGTGTATTAGGTCTTGTCAGGGGCAAAGTGTAACTACATGGAATTCTTAACTGCTCACACCCAAACTACATAAATCTCTATGTTGATTCTTCTCTCTTTTCTTTCCATTTCCACTAACATTTCTTAGATTAGAAATCTTCAACATACAGCCTAAACTAGTCATTTTCCCCAACCAAAAAGAAAGCCATATAAATGCTGTGGAACAGGACAAAGAAGACTAACCCTTAATAGAATCAGTATTAGCACTAAGTAGCTGCAGCTAGAAGCACCCACCAACACGGAGATGGCGATTAGGAGCTCCCTACAGTGTCCAATCTTCAACTTCTGCCTCTCACTGCGTATGTCTCTGCCTGTGGAGCAATTTTAATCTAGGACTAATCTTTAATTTTTTATTTTTATTCTGGGACTAATCTTATAGGTTGCAAACAAAGATAGCTAACTGCTTGTCTTTCTGTCTCTCTTTTGCAAGCCAAATTTGATAAAATCAGTCTTTTTTTAGTTCTTCATTTGAGAATAATTTATGGGAAATCGGTTTAAATTTTGGTTTATTTTTGAATTCTGTTGAATACTTATTATTTCTAAGGTTGAATTCCATGTGGGTTTTATCTTGTGTTTGAGGTTTGAGGTTTGAGGTTGAATACTTATTATTTCTATGGTTGAATTCCATGCTCTCAATTCTGTTGCTTTGAGGTTTGATTTTCTTGTGTTTGTACATGAATTGGTCAATGAATTAGACCATAAGGGTGCTTGGTTATGAATTAGACCATAAGGGTGCTTCATCTATGCTTGGTTGTGATTGCTTGGTTGTGGTTGAATTCCATGCTCTCAATGCCTTTTCTTTTTTTGTTTTCAATTTTGTTGCTTATTAGTGTCTTCTGAATTACTTTGGTGTTTGTTAGGTGATGGACTCACAAAATCAAAATCCCTTCTTCCTTGACATTTTACAAGACAATGAACAAGGTTTTGAGTCTTTTGACGATAATTTGATGTCCACTCTGCATTCGACGTCAATGTCCATCAATCTCCACCCCAAGTTGAAATGGGACAATCTATACCCCCTATTGCAAAAAAATCAACTACTAAGAAAGGTCAACGGGGAATCAACTTCACCATAGATGAAGACATTAAGCTAGTGTCAGCGTGGCTCAATGTTAGCTTAGATGTCGTGACATCGACGGACCAAAAACACACAACATTTTGGGAGAGAATTTGGTTTACCTTCCACAATGACAAAAAATTTAACCGCACTAAGGATTCTTTAAATAGTCGATGGTCAACAATTCAAAGGGAGACCAACAAGTTCGTGGATGCTTGGCCCAAATTGAGAACCTTAGGAATGAAAGCGGTAAAACCGAGCATGACAAGGTATTTCAACTCAACATTTAATATGTATTGTACATTAAAACACTTTTAGTTTTATGATTCTTATTATTTTCAATTTTTTACTTTTGTAGATTGAAGATGCAAAAACTATGTATCAAATTAATTACAAAAATGCATTTCAATTGGAGCATTGTTGGAGAATTTTGAGGAATGAAGCTAAGTGGTTGATTCTAAGAGATAGTTTGAAGGCCCGCACAAGGCAACTAGCCACACAACCAGCCACACAATCTTGTCATACCTTTGCAAGCTCAATAAATGTAGATGAAGATAATGAAGAGATGAACTCCAACGAAACCTTGGAGAGACCTATAGGCAAGAAGGCCGAAAATGAGAAATTAAAGAAAATAAAGAATTGTGATGACGTGATCCCAACACTTTCCTCCCAATTGGACGAAATCAAGGAAGAAAAGAGAAGAATGCATGAGGAGAAAAAGGAAAGTATGTGCATTGCATTAGAAGAACGAAGAGAGGCAATGCACATTGCATCCGAAGAACGAAAAGAGTTGATTTGTATCAAGGAAGAGAAGAATGAAGTAGAAAAGAGGAAAATGGAAGATGAACTTATGATGAAAGATACAAGAACTATGGATCCTAAGCAAAAAGAATACATTCGTCTACGTCGTTTGGAAATCTTGGAGAGGTTAAGGTCTAAATATGCATCATAATGGAATATTATTATTGACAATATCTAATCAAGTAATTTTTTGTATAGTGCAAAGATACTAGCACATAGTTTACATAGATGATTTGATGTTAGACATCTCTTTTGTAATATTTACTTGTGCAAGGAACATGATTATTCAATCTCTAATCATGTTAGATATATTTTTGTAGTCTTTACTTGTGCAAGGAAATAGATGCAATGTTGTAAATTTTGTATTGTGCACGAACAATAACACTTGATTATTCAATTTAATTTGTGATTATTCTGTTCTTGTCATTCTATTTTGGGTGAAGCAATGTCTCTGTTGAAGGTGGTTGTACTTGCTGATTTTATTGGTTGTAAATGTTATTTGAATGTAAATATGCTATTTTATTGGTTGCTGATTTTATTAGTTGTATATGCTATTTTTCTCGCACTTTCTCAACAGTGGTTTGTACTTGCATTGTATCATTTTTTCGCATAATGTTATTTTTCTGCATAATTATTTTTTCGCATAGTGTTATTGTTCTGCATAATGTTATTTTTCTGCAATGTTTTTTTTATGCATACTGTTATTTTTCTGCATAGTGTCATTTTTCTGCATAATGTTATTTTTCTGCATAATTATTTTTCTGCATAGTATTATTATTTCGCATAATGTTATTTTTCTGCAGTGTTATTTTTCTCGCATAATTGTTATTTTTCTGCATAGTGTCATTTTTCTATGATAAAGATAAAAGAAGTGGTCAAATGAAAGACAAGGGTGACGGTACCTATTTGGCCGTCGGCCTCTATTTAACAAACTAACGGCGCTATGAAGTAAAGAACTCCACGCATGACGAGATCATAAAGCTCAAGGCCATCCTCAAGCCGACGGTACATAGACCGAAGGTACGACATAGACCGACGGCACTCATCAAAGAATGCTTGCTGACCACGTTTGCGTGTATAAGTAAATGATTTGCACTCCACGTTTCGTGACACCTAAGAGGGATTCCTATATGGAAAGGATCCCGCGAAATACGCCTAAGGAGACTATTATAAGGAAAAGACTTCTACTCCAAGGAAAAGGGGTCAAGCCCTACTACTATAAAAACCAAGCACCCTCATGAACCAAGGTACGCATAATTTACCCTCTCTAGCACTCTAGAGCGGTGAGAATAGTTCTGACTTGACCTTCGGAGGGTATTTGGCCGGTACCACACCGGTACTTTTTGCTAGGTCCTTTCTTTTCGTTGTGCAGGTGCTATTTGTAGAGCGCGAGGACCGTGTGGCTCACTGGTGGTATTTTCGGCATCATCATTCCGCATAATGTCATTTTTTCGCATAGTGTCATTTTTCCGCATAGTGTTATTGTTCTGCAGTGTTATTTTTCTGCAGTGTTATTTTTTCGCATAATTGTTATTTTTCTGCATAATGTTATTTTTCTGCATAGTGTTATTTTTCTACATAGTGTTATTTTTCTGCATAGTGTTATTGTTCTGCATAATGTTATTTTTCTGCAGTGTTATTTTTTTACATAGTGTTATTTTTCCGCATAATGTTATTTTTCTACATAGTGTTATTTTTCTGCACTTTCTCAACAGGTGGCTGTACTTGCATAGTGTTATTTTTCTGCATAATGTTAGTTTTCTACACTTTCTCAATAGGTGGTTGTACTTGCTTTGTGTTATTTCTTTGCACTTGCATTGTATTATTTTTCCGCATAATTATTTTTCTGCATAGTGTTATTTTTCTGCACTTTCTCAATAGGTGGTTGTACTTGCATAGTGTTATTTTTCTACATAATGTTATTTTTCTGAATTCTGCAGACATGATTTTCTGCATAGTTCTGCATTACTTTTTCTTTGTTAGCAGGGGTTAAATACCCCTGTTTGAGATAAAGAAAGAAAAATTATTGTTCGCATGGTTCTACATTATTGTTCTGCTTTGTGTTTTAAATTATTGAATAACTATAAATTATGAATGGACTTTTACCAAATGAATTATTAGGTATAGAATGTCAATGTATGGTAGAAAAGGTGTTTGCTTTAGGCTACATATCTTGATTTACTAAGAAAATAAGCTTTATTGAATAGCTACAGTTGTGTTAAAAATGACCAATGATCAGGATAGTATTTAGTGTAAGTTTACAACTAAACTTGAGTTGACAAACTTACCTAAGGGTTTGTCAACTTATATACTGCTTTTTGTTGTCTCAATTTTTTGGAAACTTAGTAATATTAAACTTAGAAAATTTCAAATTCCAATGAAGGTTCACATTAAATAAAAGTTGTAATGCTTAGAAATTTAGAATTACAAATTCCTACGATTGGCCTTGTAGTTGCCATAGATGCTCAACGAGATCTGCTTGAAGTTGAGAATGAATTCCTCTATCTCTAATGGAATTATGACGTTCAATGAAGCGCATAAGGTTACAAGTGGGATTATGTGACACCGGTTCGGGTCCATTATCGTTGATTTGATCATAATCAAAGTCATTTGCTCCAAGGTAAGTATGTTGCTCATCTTCAACGATCATATTATGCAATATTATACATGCCATCATAATGTCCTTAAGCGTTTCAAGGTGGAAAAAACGTGTAGGCCCACGCACAATTGCAAATCACGCTTGAAGTACTCCAAATGCACGTTCGACATCCTTCCCGACCACCTCTTGTGCGGAAGCAAAATGTTGTCTTTTACGGTCTTGTGGTGCTGGAATTGTTTTGACAAATGTTGCCCATGATGGATATATACCATCTGCAAGATAGTACCCCATCGAATAGTTATTACCATTTATTGAGTAATTAATCGGAGGAGCACGCCCTTCAACAAGCTTAGAAAATATAGAAGACCGCTCTAGGACATTGATGTCATTGTGAGACCCCGGTAACCAAAAAAATGCATGCCATATCCAAAGGTCATACGACACCACGATTTCCAAAATTATCGTTGGATCACGTGTATGACCAATATATTGACCTTTCCACTTACTTGGACAATTCTTCCATTTCCAATGCATGCAATCGATGCTCCCTAGCATTCTTGGAAATCCACGATGTTGGCCAACTACTAACAACCTTGCAATGTCATTGTTGTTTGGTGACCTCAAGTACTCTTGAGAAAAGATTGAAACTACCGCTTTAACAAATTTTTTTAAGCTTTTTATTGCAGTGGTTTCTCCAATCCTTATGTATTCATCCATGAAATCACCGACACTCCATAAGCAAGCATTCTGATTGCAGCAGTCATCTTTTGAAGGGAAGACAACCCGAGTGTGTTAGTCGCATTTTTTTTTTGAACAAAGTATGGTTCAGTAGCTTCAACTCTTGAATGGATACGTAGAAAAAGAAAACGACTCATTTAAAACCTCCTTCGAAATACATTAGGAGGATACATTGGTGTTTCAGCAAAATAATCATGGAAAAGCCTATCATGACCTTGCAAAGGATTACGCCAGATAAACTGCGAGGTTGAACCGAACGACGACGTGATGTTGATGCTCCTTCATTCTTTAATTCTTCTATGGCAATAGCTAGAGTAAGTTCCGTCTCATCATCATCAGAAGATGAGTCAAATGAAGGCTCATCATTTGGAAAAATAAAATCAATGTCATAATGGAAATCCATTAAGAGAGAACAAAAACCAAATGGAATAGATAATTTTGTAGAAGTGGGTGGAAATTAGAGAGAAAATGGTCATATTTATAGAGCAAGAATGTGACTTGAGTTTGAATTTCAAAAATTTGACCTTTAGGTTTGAATTTACCATTGGGTTTAAAGTTAAAAAATATGACCTTTAGGTTTGAATTTATCATTGGGTTTAAAGTTAAAAAATATGACATTTAGGTTTGAATTTACAATTTGGTTTAAAGTTAAAAAAAATATGACTTTTAGGTTTGAATTTACCATTGGATTTAAAGTTAAAAAAAAAATATGACCTTTAGGTTTGAATTCATCATTGGGTTTAAAGTTAAAAAAAAAAAAAAAAAAATGATCTTTAGGTTTGAATTTACCATTGGGTTTAAAGTTAAAAAAAAAAAAAAATATGACATTTAGGTTTGAATTTACCATTGGGTTTAAAGTTAAAAAATATGACATTTAGGTTTGAATTTATTATTTATCATTGGGTTTAAAGTTAAAAAAAAATATGATCTTTAGATTTGAATTTACCATTGGGTTTAAAGTTAAAAAAAAAAAATATGACCTTTAGGTTTGAATTTACCATTGGATTTAAAGTTAAAAAAATATGACATTTATGTTTGAATTTACCATTGGGTTTAAAGTTAGGTTTGAATTTACCGTTTGAATTTCAAAATTATGACCGGTGGATATAACAATAAAAATTATGACCGTTGGATCAAAAAAAAAAAAAATGACCGTTGATCGGAGACATCAATTTGACAACATCAATTCGGTCACCGATTCTAGTAATACGGTGGTCAGAGACATCGATTCGGCGGCAGTGGTTGGAGACATCAATTTGGCGGCGGTCGTCAGAGACATCGATTCGACGGCAGTTGTCGGAGACATCGATTCGACGACGGTCGTCGGAGACACTATTACAACAATCGGCCCACCGATGATGGCGGTACAATGGTCGGAGACACCAATTCGGTGGGCCATCGGACCTCCACCACAAGCGGCTCTATTGGCCAAGCTACCGGTGTTGGTAGTTTACTTAAAATATAAGTTTAAATTAAAAAAGTATAACCATTAGGGAAAATAATAAAAAAAATTGATGAATAATGAATATTTTATTAAAAAGTCTTGTAAAATAGATAAACTGATATGGGTGTTTTGTAAAAGTAATGGTGTAAAATATAAAAAGTAGGTTTTTTTGTGTAAAACAGATGGAATCTTTTCCATGAGCTGATGTGGTTGCTCTTAGGACATGCAGATTTGATTGTGGATTTCATAGGGATTCATTGTCTTAAGGTGACATATGCAGGTTCGGTTGTAAGTTAAAGATAAGATTTTGGCTTAGGGGAAAATTGTGTTCCAGGGAGAGGAAGCAAAGGTGTGGCCTAGATGATGGAGTGTAGAGCAGGTGAAGGGGTAGAAGTAAAGGAGAACAGGAAAGAGGTACATATTTTTTCACTTATGTTCGTCTCCAAATCAACCCCATCAGGCCCCTAGGCCCCCTACAATGCAAAATATGAATGGCTAAACACAAAAAATAAAAATAAAAAAACACCCACACACACAACATAAACAAACATATAACAATGACAACAGAATAAAATCAACAACTAATTCTTGAGCTATTAAGTGCATCGATCAAAAATCAAATTGCATCGAGGAAGAAGAAGCACGTTGGATGGGAGTGTGTTTTTGGAGTGAGAGTGTGTTTGATCTGTTTTAGATTTTGTTTTTGATGAGTTTATGTATTAGAGTAACGTCTGCACCGGAGGTGGATAATAGAGTAGTAAGAGAGGAAATCACAGGTGGGTAAAGTATAATTATTCCTATATTTATTTACAGATTTCAAAAAAAATTTTCAATTTTAACTAAATAAGCTGTTCTCAATTAGACACTTAATATCATAAACAAACTTTTACGATCTAATTTCAAATCCATATAATTATATTTTTAGACAAATATACATATAAAAATATTATATTATATTATATTATTTATAGTTAAATCGAGTCTTCATATTCATAAGCTTATTCATTTAAACTTGAGTCAAATCGAGCCTAAACTTAAGATTTAAACATAAACAATTATTTTTTTAAGCCAACAACTTAGTTAATCTACGGTCTTTATACTTGTGATGAACATGAACCGGGAAGACTTGAGATCGGATAGAGCCTAGAGGATTCTACCAGATTAGATCAGATCAAACGGACTACAACAATTAATCAATCAATGCACCGTAAATGGTGGTCGGTGGGGCCATTTGTGTAAACCAAAAACAAATAGCAAACTCACCTTTACACGTCGCACCCCCCATGCAATCATTATCCACTTCTTGTTTTGAATATTTCTCTCTTGCGCTTTCTCGAAACTCGAAACCCACCCATTTTCTCAAATTCAATCCTCACCTAGAGAGACAGTCTGAGAGAGCTAAAAACATTGAAGCTCTGAGAATTGAATTGAGACCATGGCTTTTGCTCACTATATGCTAGCCGTTCCAGTTGAGTCCTCAAACCACCCCAAAATCTCTGTGCTGAACTCATCTTTTTCTCACACTCACTGCCTCTGTTTTGCTTCTTCATCGCACCGATCCAAATCTCCTAACCTTTCCATCCTCCCCACCTTTCGTAAAATCGGACATAAAGGTAATTTCCTCATCTCATTTCTGCTCCCTGTAGTTTACTCTCCTCAATTTTTTGCCCATTTTTTACGTGCTACAAAATTATTAGGATTCTGATGATCAGAATTGAGCTCAAATTCAAATGCCTTATGGCCAAAATTGTTATTATTTGTCTAATGGAAAATTGATGATTTAGTAGCATACAATACGAGTATCAAATTACCAAAGCGTAGAACGAATTTTTGACGAAATTCGCTTTTACGAGTAGACAATCATCAGGACTGGTCAGCCTTGATTTGAATTTTCCGGATACATTATGGTTAAATATTTCGTTTAAAATCAAATGAAATTTGGATATTGTAGTCCCAAAAATGGTGCCACTATTTTTCTCTATCTGTTAAAAGCTTTCTAGCATTCACAAGAATTTAGATTAGACAGTGAGCACCTTCAAAACTTTCCATTCTATGAACACTTTGAATGAGTTTCACATCATTATAAAATGAAACCCAATGTTACATCGTTGCTTGCGACTTTCTGCTTTTGTATTGTTATTAGAAACAGTATATAAATGAAGAATTCCGTGCTTGTGTAATCTTGTTGCTCCTTACAGAAATTGCAGTCAGTTTTATCATGTTAATTGCTGCTGACACAATGTTTAACTGTTATCAGCTAAGAGTAAGCCGCAAGAATCTGAAGTCAATTTAGCTGCTGATGCCTTTACTAATTTCAAGCATCTTCTTCTGCCAATCACTGATCGGAAACCCTATCTCTCCGAGGGTACAAGACAGGTGAAATGGTTGTGTTTAAATTTATGATAATTTGAGCAGGGCAGGCTTGATGTAATTTTAGGGCTAAGACAACAACTTTAAGTGAGGTCTTTTCTTATATTTAAATAGCAATAAATAAAATTTATCTATTTTTTTTTTTCGTATTATAAAAGTTTTTATTTAAAATTCTCTTCTCGCTTTTTGAGAAGTAAAATTACTAATTACGTTTTTTTATATTATATTTTGTTTATTGCTAGTAACAAATTTATGAAGATTCTTAGTTGTGTTAGAAAGATAATGTTTTGGATGTGAATGCATTATCAGAAACTGATCACTTGATGAATTGACATATTTGCTCTGTGGCTGGGAAAGTAGATTCATTTTTGTCCTGTGTATATGGTGCAAATTATAGGGTGACAAGGAGGAAATTATGTTAGAGACATCAAATTAAGGGCAAAAGCATGGTTGGTGGATAGAAAATTAAATAAGGTGTTGGTCAATGATATCTGCCTAGGGAAATTCGATCAGCCTCTTGTTGAGTTTATGAACCCGGGTATTTCTGGTCATTATCCTATGAAACTCAGTTCCTAAACCTTTTAAGTGCTTTAACCTCCAGGTGGATCAGCCTGGTTATTTTTAATTGGTGCAATCAAAGTGGAATAAACATATTTCAGGTGTGCCTATGTTTAGAGTGTGCAAGAAGTTGACGCTTCTTAAGATGGACTTGAAGTGCTTCATTAGATAAGTTGAGAATAACGTCAGTAAGGTCTAGAAGGTTACGAAGGATCTCGATGCAGTTCAAAGAGATTTACTCTCATGCAGGTCAAATTGAGTACATTCAAAAGGGGAAGGAGAAATTCCATTATTATGTGTCTTTAGGGAAGCCTGAGGAAGCTTTTTTGAGACAAAAATCTAGGGTGTGTTGGATCAATTTAGGTGACCAGAATAGTTCTTATTTTCACAAATAATTGAAAGTGAGGACAACAAGGAATCAAATGAAATGGTTCAATGATAGTGAGGGGATCAAGTTGGAAGAAATGGATCAGATTAAGAATCTAGTTTTGGGGTTTTATCAGAAGCTGCTGGCCATTCTGATAAGACTCCTGCTGATTGCTTGGTAGGGAAGTTGTCTTCAAATTCTTGAAGTGCAAATGCTGTTATTGCAACAGGAAGTTACAAATGATGAGATTAAGGACGTGCTTTTTTTTTCTTTTTCCTTTTTTTAATATAGATAAAGTTCTTGGTCCAGATGGCTATAAATTGGTTTGATGTAGCTTATTTTAATTAAAAAAGAAGCTGGCCAAATGTACATTTGTACCTAGAAAAATTGGATTTTAAAAAGCTGTACATAATCAAATAAGCTTTAACATTGACTAACACTTTGTTCAAATGTGTTTTCAAGATATTGACTAACATGAAGGGTTGCTCAAGTGGCTTTGTCAGCTTTTGTCAAACAAGCTTCATCCCAGCATGAAGATTGCTGACATGGTTTTCCTTGCTTAGGAGCTTGTGAAGAATTATCATAGGGATAACAAGCCAGCTAGGGGCACTATCAAGGTGGACATCATGAAGGCTTAATAATTCTTTAGATGGGAATTCATGCTTGGTGTGCTGGTTGAAATTGGTTGTCCTCCTAAGTTTGTGGCCTAGGATAGAGCTTGCAAGACCTCTCCTAAGTTTGTGACCTAGGTTACAGTTTGGTGCTATGGCAAGTGCCTTCCACCAACAGCAGTTCATGAGTTAAAGTTCGGGGAATCAGCCTCTCCAATAAATTGGGGGTAAAATTTCATACAGTGACGTCTCCTAGGCCCTGCAAAAGTGGTAGTTTTGTGCACTAGGTACGACCTTTTATGAATAGTGAATTAGTGGGTTACTTTGACAGCAAGAAGGGGTTAAGGCCATGGGACTCCACTTCTCCCTATCTCTTTGTTATTGTGATGGAATCTTTTTTCTATTATTGATGCAAAGACCCATTGAGAGTTTTACCCTAAATATGCGCTAAGCTCTAGCATTCTCGTTAATGTTTTGCGGACAATTTTTGATCTTTTTGGCAGGCCTAAGGAATGCAGGATCTATTGCTTGAGGTTCTTGATGAATTTAAGATCTTGTCAGACCTTGCAGCAAATGATAGTAAGAGTGAAGATTTTATTCTCTAGGGTGGAGTACGATTGTATAAGCTCAAGCAGCAAATTATTGATATATTTAAGTTCAAGGAATAGAGTCCGCCTATAAATATTTGGAGTTCCTTTGGTTTCAGGTAAATTGTCTATATTGGGTTGTAAGCCAGCAGTGGAAAGCAAATTACTAGTAAGATAAATTCTTGGTGCACCAAGCAGTTCACCTTTGCTGGGATGCTCCAATTGATTAAACATGTGCTATACACCATTCAAGTTTATTTGGCCAATCTATTCATCCTACCTAAACACTGTTAAGCTTGTAGAACAGAAGCTTAATTCCTATTTGTGGAATGGTCCTGCTACTGGCAGTGCATGGGCTAAAGTAGAGGGCCGGGGAAGGGGGGGCGGGGGGTTGTGTGGACAAAGTATGAAGGAGGTTTGGGTTTGTTTAAAATCCATGATTGGAATAAATCTCTTCACTAATGTTGGTCAAAGTGTATTTCCTTTGAGGTAGATCTTGTGGGAGGCTTCTGTTCCTTGTGAGAGCTTATGGGGATGGAAGAAAATTCTCCTTATGAGAGGGGATCCCAGGTTCTTGTTGAAGCTAATTGTGGGGAATGGGGAGAGCATTTTTGCTTGGCATGAAGATGAGCCACTTGTGCAACAATATGGGAATAGTTATAGAATTGTGTATGATTCTAATAAAGGTTGTTTTGGTGTAAAAATGTCATGCATGCTATTTGTCCTCTTTTTGTATTTTATGGAGAATCCCTACCACTATTTTTTATTCTTGTTATTTGCATAGCAGTTGGGTGCTTTCTTTTAGGAGTATATTTTTTTTTTTCTGGGTGTAAATGTTTTAATTAATTGCATTGTCTAATGGAAAACAACAAATTTATCATTTTTTGAGATTCACCTAATTTTTCTGTTCTCTCTCTCTCTCTCTCTCTCTCTCTCTCTCTCTCTCTCTCTTTTTATGTTTTTCATATCCACAATCATATGTTCAACTAAACATTTATAATTAAAAATATTTACAAATAAAAGAAGCACTATCTAAAACATAAAATTACAGAGGGGCTATAATTGGAAAGGTAATTGTTTCTTGGTACAGATAAAAAAGGGAAATTCCCTCCCTTTAATTGCCAGAGCAATGAACCTATTTAAAGTGGCTTGTATTGTACTAGAAAAGCCCATGTATGAACAAGGATTAAGTGTACTAGGCCTTTATCCTTTTTTAGGTTCATTATGGTTTTTATTAGTTGGAATTTCCATTACTAGAATAAAAAATGAATTTTAAAACTTAGGATAACAGAAGTTGATATTTCAAAGTCAAACTTAGCAAAAAAAAAAAAGGTGTATGGATGTCTTCCTTTGTTTTATATAACAATCTCAAACAGTTTGTTTGACATTGTTATATAAATATAATATTTTACTTTAGGACAAAAGTTATCGGGTCCTCTATTCCACTTGAGGATCTTTATAGGCAATTGCTGAAGTGCCTAAATGGAAGAGCCAGCCCTGAATTGGAGCTTTGAAGATTTGAAATAAATACTTCTATTGAAACAAACTGCATAATCTTTTACTGGACTCATTAAAAGATTTGCTCATGATTATTTTGTTGCAATGTAGGGAGTCATCTGTATTGCATTATCTGCTTTTAATATTGATACAAAGTCTTCTAGGTTGCTTCTGTGCTAAAGCATTGAATGTACCAGTTATGAACCTTTCCTTTTTTGTGAATTTTCCAGTCCTTTTGAATGTTGACCCACACAAGACTGTGTCATTGTTAGCATATGAGGATATTATACTAGTGATCAAGTTGGTATGATAAATGCAACCAGCAGTGCCTTTCTGCTCTTTTTTTTTTTTTTTTTTTTGGTGGCAATGAAATTGGAAGTGTGTTGGCAAGGACTCAAATCCTACACAATTCTACTTGAAATGGAAATTTTTGAGAGAAGGCCCAGATTTTTCTGATATTGGAACTATAGAATTCTGCTGGCTGTATTGCTAACCACCATGCACAATTTCTTTCATTAAAAATTTAAAACCTATGCTTTTCTTTGCTCTTGGCTCACTATTAGTTCAAATCCGTTCATAGGCTGTAGCAACTACTGCTGCTTTGGCAAAGAAGTATGGAGCTGACATCACAGTTGTTGGTATGTCAAGTGACCTCTTTTTGTACTGTTTTTCATATTTTAGGTGTCATAAACTAAGCTGTAGGAGAATCTTTTCTCTCTTTTCTACAGAGTCTTTTTAATGCGAGATTACAAGGAATGTAGAACTTTATGTTCTTTGCAGTTATTGATGAAAGGCAGAAAGAATCATTGCCAGAGCATGAGACCCAACTTTCTAGCATCCGCTGGCATCTCTCTGAAGGTTTGTATATATTTTCAACATTTTATGTCAGTCTTGGATGGTTTCATTTTGATTTTACGATATTCTCAAAGGAGAAGTGGGAACTCTTTCAAATGTATTTATTTAAGTGAATGTACACACATGCATACAAAGTTGCCTCTTAAGTATTTTGTGGCTGGAATTTCTTATAGCAATGGTCGATTTTTACTACTATCTAGTATTTAGATTACATGTATAGGTGTGTTAACTAGATCAAAACATGCATAAATCAGAACAACTGCATTGAAGGAAACATTAAGCAGCCTATCATAGCTTAGAAAGGGAACCTGTGAATTCCAAGATGGGTGCTAAAATTATTGATAGTGAAAATGGGGCTGTAGGTAGGATCATCTTCTTGTGTTCTTTTCCATCTCTTTTTCTACTTTCTCATTTACTGGGCGTATTAGAATTGGGCCATTTTTCCATTGCTCATTGACCAATTTAAATTTTTAGAAGTCAGCTTAATAGAGCATGTGATTCTTCATTTTTCTTTATTTTGCTGATAGTATGCTTTTAGATAATTCAATTAATTATTCATTTATATTTTCCGACTAGCTGATTATTTTTAACACCCATCATAAAATTGATAGGTGGGTTCGAGGAATTTAAGTTGCTAGAGCGACTGGGGGAAAGGAACAAGTCGACAGCCATCATTGGTGAGGTTGCTGATGATCTGAATCTGGATTTAGTAGTTATTAGCATGGAAGCCATTCATTCCAAGCATGTAGACGCAAACCTGCTGGCTGAGTTCATTCCCTGCCCAGTCGTACTTTTGCCTCTGTAAAATGTAGTGTTTCAAACCCTAGCAATTGCTGAAGCTTGCGTCACAACTCACAAACGTCAATTTTCTTCTGACATGGATTCTTTTGAATATCCAACTTGTTTAAATTTTTCCATTTAACTGTCTTGGATCTTTTGCAAATAGTCTCTCTTTTTCTACAAGTGCATGGTTGTGGTTGTGATTGGTGTAGGGATACTATGACAGTTCCAAGTGAAATGAATACATTGCTGCCTCATGAAACTAGGATAACCAATTTGAAATCCTGAAAATAGGAAGGATGATGTTGTAAGGTCAATTTTAATTGCTTAGTTCAGGAATAACAATTGTCTTTTCCACCATTTACGCCTACCCCTGTGGCTGAGCGGGCAATACACGTGGGCAGGGGAAGGGGGCGGGGTTGAATCCTCCAACCCCTAGAGGTAAAGAGTGGTGAGTGTATTACGTTTTACTATGGTTGAGTGATAGTTCATTAAGGTTGTCAGTCTCCTTGTACGTAACTCATCTAGGGCAACCAAATTGCCAGGGATTTGACTCAAGTCTCTGTAGTGCTTTTAAAGTCTTAGTCAATAAAAATTATGATTTCTCGGAAAATTTGTGACGAAGTTCTTACATATATGAACTTTGTCTGGTTTGAAAATTTTGCCAAGGAGTATGGCCTCTGCATTTATTTATTTGGCTCAACTTACAGGAATTTCACTGAGTTGAGTTAGTTTGTTAAATCAACCTATGCCCTGGACTCGTGTCTTTAGATGTACATGTAGCTGCTTTTAGCTCTGCAATATCTGCTTTGCCACTTGTGGTGCCAATATTGAATTACAAGACAACAACGCAGGTTCGTCATAACTCTCTTTAAAAGCACGCATAACTTGGTCCTAGTAGGGTCTGGTTTTACTCTACCCTTGCACAACTGCACTGCCCCTCGTTATGCGGTTGTGGGTAAGTCTATATGTGGATTCTCTAGGTAGCTAAAGAAATTTAAGGAGGACTGATGTCAATTTTATTCAGCTCGACTAGGACAACCGAATTCACAACAACTTGATGACTTGTGTTGATTGTGATTGGTGAACCATCACTTTCACATGGACGTACTTTTTTTTCTCCACCATTCACAGTTGCACATGTTAGGGTTGTGACAAAGTTGTATTCACATACTTTCTTATTTTTATTGGGATGGTTGCTCACTTGCTCTACACTCTTCTTGTTGGATGCCTAGAAATGGATGTATTTATGGCATGCATCTATTACCCACGTGTATGTAATGAGACAGGATAAAATGTTGTACAAAAGGATTTTCAGCACAAGATTAATTTTGAACACTAAAGAGCTTAGAGAGGTTCGCACCATGAAGTTTGATGGGAGTAAATTTGCTTAGCTTGGTCGATTTCAATTTTTATAGGCCTTTTGTTAACCAAAAGCTCAAAGAGATTAGTTTGATAGGGAGAGATTGGCGTTGAGGCATACATGATTTTGTGCTTCGTTCATAGAAGTTGAAATGGATTGTTTCTATGATGAGACTGGAGTGGGCAATGGATTTTTTTAATGATTTTACAAGACAAATCTACCTCTTTTTTACAGTGGTTCTAGACATTCAAAATGCATGCCTTTGCCTAGAATTGTGGGGCTTTTTTTTTTTTCTACAAAAGTAAGCTTTGTTATTGAGTTTAGTAATCAATGGAAGAAAAGTGACTTCTAGTTTTGGTTACAAAGGGAAAAGTTCTTTTGTCCCTTAAATTTGATTGGTGTTATGACAAATCAAATGTTAAGTTGACTTTGGAAGTAATGAATATAATTGGAAGCATTTCATGTCTATAAATGACAACTCACATGGATAATAAATTTTTTTTTTTTTTATATAAGATATAAATCTTACTCTCGTTTAATTTAAGTGTATATATGTGTGAAATTCTCTCTTGGAGAATTGAAATCCTCCCTTTAACTTGTTCTTGAAGTTGGACCCATTATGAGCTTGGATCATGAGTTGGATCACAACTCTGGTGAGTTTGCAACCCTTATTCTCTCATTTATAGGTGGTCATCCATTTTGTAACCTCTGTTATTCATGCCAAATTTGATTCACTTGGCGTTGATGTATAGCTTTTTGGAAAAGAAAAAATAGTCATCAATTATGGTTAAATTGCGGATTGAATGAAAATTCTTGTAAAAATTTGATAATATAATTTAAGTTTTTTTAATTATATTTCAAATTTAGTAGTATACTTATGCATTTTAGAATAACAAGATTAACATCATAAGATGTTATAAAACTCAACTAGTCGAATATTTAATATATTTAGTATATTTTTCCCAATTATTGCCTATGTTTCCATGCAAAGTAATATGTAATGATGGAGAAGATGTTCATTTTATTTATCCATTCACTTACATGGCAAAAAAAATTTATTTATTGTCTAACATAATTCAAATAATAAAATGATTTATTTTTGTTTATTTAAAATCTAATATACTTACATATTATTTGACATTAAGATCTAAATATCTAATCATCTAAATTCCAGAAAAATCTTGTAGGGGTGAAAGACCCAAGATCATACAATGGACCTTGGGTCCCATATGGAAAATTCGACAACGTCCTAGGAGAAGGCGTGGGTGCCAAAAGGGCTCCCGGCCCAAATCTTGTAGGCCTGAAGATGTTTAAAAGGTGGTCCGAGGAGAAATGTCTCCTCCGACGTACCAAATATGGCTCAAACATGCACTCTACCTACTAAAAGAATTCACCCCAACGAGCATTAGTAACAAGGATGAGTCCCACAAGCCTGTAAGAAGGAAGAAAGCGTAGGATGCCAAGGGTGAGGTTGCATTTTGCCACATTAAATGTATGGCGGCTACTATTCTCGCTTTATTAATGTGGAGAGGATTTGTGAACAGTGTTGCCTTGGCTACCACAACTCACAGAAAGATAGGGAGATGTCCGATGGGAGAGACACTCAAGTGAAGGTCTAGATGATCAACAAGTGTAAGGCCCCGATGACTTCAAGAGGACTATATAAGGGAGGGGAGTCCCCATGAAAAAAGGGACGAAGAAAAAGGGAACTTAGAACAGAAGAATAGTGTTAGAACCATAGCCTTTGAACAGGGACCGATATACATCCTCCACGTCTCCTCGGACTGAATATTTAATGGACACGAAGAGGATTTTCTTACTTTCAATTGTTGCATGGCCCAATTTTAGCTAGTATACACTTCGTTAAGGCCTAATTCTGTAGCCCACTCTCTATAAATTCATTGTTTCGGGCTCCCTGGGCCAAAACCCCATACCTGTTGGGCTTGGGCCCTAAATTGTGACTCTACAAATCTTATTAGATCAAAGAAAAACTTCAAAATTATGATAAATTAATGAAAATAATGACTGTTAATATTAAAGGTTGGGTTTAAGTTATCCTTAATATAACTATAAGTAACATTTTTCCACTCCACTACATTTTTTTAATGAATATTTTGAGAATTTGGATTACATTTTTGTTATTTATCTCATTTATAAAACTTTCAATTTTGTATTTTAAAATTATACATAAAAGAGGAGTTTATATATCAAATAGTAATAAAATTCCATTGGTACGGTATTTAGTATGCGTGTTAATCCCATAAAAAATATGTAATTCAACAATGAGAATTTCAAAATCTTAATTCAATAAAAAATTATTAGATGATGTAATATTGTTATTATATTGTGTAATTTATATAATTCCGACTCTAATAACAAATAAAAAAAAATGAAACTAAAAATATTGAACTTAATACTATTATTCTGTCATATATAGCCAAGGCATTATCGTAGGATGATAGTTGTATTAGTAGGATATAAATATAATATATACGTTGCACGTGAGAGATTAAACAATAGCACTAAAATCTTCTAACCCAAAAAGTCATTGTTGACAACATAAGGACTAAAATAATGTGGTATTGGACTTCTTCAACCTTTAGATTAACATTCTAACGTACACTCCTTCTCAGGATGATGTGTATAGATTGATTATACACATCTCACTCTTCCTAAATTCCTAATATGTTGAGATGCAAAACGCTTGCTGCAACCTCCTTTGTTAAATAATTCACTATCCAAGAGAAAACCATATAGTTGCAAATTGCAATGCTTCCGGGCATTGACCAAGACAAGCAAACTAGTTTGGTGATGGTGCCAAGAATCCATCAATAAACCCAACTTTATTTCTAGAAACTAAAGGCTAGTGATGGCTCTTGGAATTTTTTTTTAGGTGGTCACTAAGAAATTTAAATTATACAAAATCTAATTAAGCGATAAGTTGAATATTTGCTACAACTGTGAGTCGAGTAGTTAAGGAGAGAAAAATTCTTGTAACTGCAAAGCCAAAAAGAGTATAAGCGTCGTTATTATCAAGGAGAACTTACAGCCATGATTTTTTTTTTTTTTTTGGGTACCATTTTTTAAGGAAAAATAAAATTAGAGGTTATTTTTATTGAATAGGTTGAACGAGTTACAAATTTTATCTTTTTGTTTTATAATAGGTGTGGGAACACTTCCCGCATTAAGCGATTTTTATCCGCTTTGGGGAGTCAGTCCCTCACGATTTTGTCACGAAGGGGTGGGAGTTCAGGATTTTCACCCTTTGGGCACGACACCTTAGTCCCACATCGCCTAAGTAACCCTCCCACTCATGATTTATAAGCTTTTGAAGTGACCATAAGTGTACCGCTACTAAGCACATGTGGGACTAAGGTGTCAAGCCCAAAGGGTGAAAATCCTAAACTCCCACCCCTTCGTGAAAAAACCGTGAAGGACTGGCTCCCCAAAGCGGACAAAACTATGAGTGGGAGGGTTACTTAGGCGATGTGGGACTAAGGTGTCAAGCCCAAATGGTGAAAATCCTGAACTCCCATCCCTTCGTGACAAAATCGTGAGGGACTGACTCCCTAAAGCGGACAAAAACTGCTTAATGCGGAAGTGTTCCCACAATAGGCTTTTTGTTAAATAATTTGTTCACTTCTTGTTGCTTGGTATTGTCTTGTTTTGTTTTTGTTTGATTTATGTTTGTTGTTATTTGAGCTAATAGTTGTTGTTGTTATTTAAGTTTTTCTTTTCTTTTTTTTTTTAAAGAAATTAAGGATTATGTTTTTGGGGCAGAATTAATTTTGGAGTAATGCTAAATCCACAATATTTTTATAATAAATCTTATACAAAAAGTTGTTATTGGTGGGTAAAAAATAATATTAGTATTGAGCCCAAATTAGAATTAATACACATTGGATTTTTTATGAAATTATTGTGAAAATATTGTGAATGTAGTAACATTACTTTTATTTTTGTTTAACCCAAATTTTTGTAATTCTCAAATCAAGGTGTTTAACAGTTTTATTAAAGTGATTATAACAAGTTAGTTTAGCATTATTATTATTTTTTTCCAAGTTAGACGCCATATGAATATCCTAGCTTGCATGTAGAGCTGCCAATGGCTAAAGCCATCTTTATTGATTAAGCCCACGAAGAATCGTTCTCTCTGCCAATGAGAACCTAAGTAACTATAACAAAACCGAGGTTATTCCCATGGTGTAAGTAAAAGGGATTTGAGGGGTCCTCTATCATAGTTGAATCTAAATTCGAATGAGATGTTGACACTATTTAGGAATGCGGATTGTCAATCTTTTGAAACAATAATGATTGAAAAATGATAGCAAAAAAGGGGAGGGTTGGAGGTGTGGGAGGAAATCAAACTTAGGAAATCAACAAGAAATTAACAAGGATTTTCTTGATATGCTAAGTCCAAGATGAATTGAAAGAATCAAACTTAGGAAATCAACAAGAACTTTCTTCTTGTGCTAACTCAAGTGGAAGTGGAGCAAAATGCTTAAAAGGAATTTAACTTGAAAATCTTTATTTCTCATTAAGTGAGATTAATCTATATAAATGTTAATTTTCATAACTTAGAGAAAATTCAATCAAATTTAATTGGATATTCAATTTTGTACCACGTGTCTCATTTAATTTTTAATTTTGTGTTAAGTGAATTATTGAGTGTGAAAATCGAAGAATTCAAATCCAATTAGATTCTAAATTGGATATCAATTAGAGTCGACATTTGTCCATCTATGTTTTTTATTTTTTTGGCAAGTGAATTATTGTGTGTAAAAACCGAAGAGTTTAAAACTAATTAAATTCTAAATTATATATATATTATATAATGAGAAACTATTACATATTTTAGAAATGTACGGTTTTAAAAAAAATGTAAGCTAATACTATATATAATTTAAACATCTCCTAAATATATATATAGATAATTTGAGTCGTATAATTGTGATTTGTTTTAATTGTACCTATGCATATACACGGGGCTACACACTAATTAACTTAATTACATCAAAGTTCTGTTATATACAAATGAAAGAGAGGAGAGAGAAAATAACAACCCTAAATAACCAACTGTTATACAATATTAATGGCTTAACTGATTCCACTAACTAAATGAGCTTAACTGATTGTTATAAAATATTAATGGCTTAACTGATTCCACTAACTAAATGAGTTTATCATCGGATGACAATTGTATTTGTATCAGTAGGACATGTGTGTTGCATGTGAGCGATTAAACTACAACCCTAATACTTTGTTTCACTATAAAATGTTTCAGTATTTTATCATGTTTATTTCATTGTAAAATTTAGTAAAACTTAAAAATGTTTTTTATTGATAGCAAAGTCCCTACATTTTACTTGTAAGAGCAATTGTATCAATACTTCTAAAATACATAAAGTGATAAAATTTCCACAATATGACATAAAAAGCTCTCACATCAACTTGTCTATAATTGTGCAAATATACAAAGGAGCTATAGTAACCTTGTAAATATACACATGGTTATTGTAGCTTGTATAAATTATTTTATTAATTTTGATAACGATTAAGGAATCAGTTAGTTGAACAGCACAAATAGTGATGATGTTGAGGGGCCGAAAGATAAGAAACAAGAGATTAGAGGAGACCGGGGTTGGCCGGTCACAAACCCTCTAATAGTAAAGTTAGCTTTTTCTTACGAAATAAAGAATTCACCACTTAAAGAGAGATGGTGTTGGGAAAATACTCAACCTTTTTTGGTTGGAGATTCGTGCTCTTTTATAGGTTTAGGAAAACAGTTATCCGTTGGATAACTTCCCCCATTTTCACGGAGTTCAGAGTGTATAACATGATAATCGCTATAGCGAGTTATCTTTTCATATCGAAACCATTGTTAGGCTCATCCTAAGCAATGTTAGACGGGAGGTTCATCGGTTAGGAGATCTCGTCCAGAGATCTCTGTGGGACTGACAGACGAGAGGCCGATCTGTATCCCTTATGGACTAAGGACAAGTTTTCACTCTCTTCCCTTTCTATGGACGAATAAGGAGTTGGTCATTTTTAGACACCATTAAATTTCGTTTTCTTCTCTCTTTTCTCTCTCTTCTTGCCATAGTCACACCATCTTTTCTTTCTCTATTGCAATAGTCTTATCTCTTGCCATAATAAAAAAATGCAATAGAATGAATATTTTATTGAAATATATATTTAGAATAAATAAACATATATAGGTGTTTTGTAAAAGTGATGGTATAAAATTTTAAAAAGAAAAAATAAATTTTTTTACAAAATAGGCAAAAAAAATTAGCAATGGATCTAAAAACGTAAAATATTTTATAAAAACACACCGTGAAACAAACGAAGTGTGATTCTTTTTACCCAAGGTCAAGTCACTGTTGAGTTGACAACATGAGGTCTAAATGGGTGCCGTTTTGGACTACTTCTTCAATCTTAAGATTAACAGTCTTTTGACAAGACATTTTAAGGTTTTTCAACTCACACGAAGTTTAATTCTTATTTTATTTAAAAGTAAAATTTTTAATTATCATGATCTTGCTTCGTTTACAAGAAATAAAAGGTGATTGGAGGAAGGGGGTATTTCAGTTTTTGACATTTTTCACGTGCTACCATTCCAAAATAGCCTTAAATAGATAGGGCAAAACTGAATAACGATGATGTAATAACAAATGACAAAGAGACCATGTATAAGAGCATTAAATTATTTTCAGTAAAGAAATTAAAAAATATAGTTTTTGAAAATTTAAAATATTATTTTATCTATTTTAACACTTTATTTTATAATACATTCAATATCAAATATTTTATTTTATCATTTAACACATTAAAATAATATAAATAATATAATAAAATAATATATCAAACATAATAAATAACAATCATAACTATGAACACATTAAAATACTATTTTTTTTAACACCACACATTAAAAATTTAATTTTTGTTTTTGAGTTAGCAGCTTACTTAGCTCATACTTATTTTTTTACATTTCCCTTCCTTGGTGTGGAACTACTTTAAACTTTTAAGGATATTGATTGCTAAATTCAATTTTACAACTTTATTGCCAGAGCTCTAACACCATACTTAATATCAGCCACCAGTAAGGGTATCTACCCAGTGATCTAAAGTCTAATTGTTATCATCCACTCAACAAAGGAAAAGATTCTTCCAAAAGCCGAAAGCCTGGGACACATTGCTAAGGGTCCGTTTGGATTGAGCTTATTATTCTTTGAAACTCGAAAGTTCTTTGAAATTAAAAACTGAAAACACTGTAGCAAAATAATTTTTAAATGTATGAATAGTACCGTGGGACCCATTTTTAATAAAAAAGTTGTTGAAAAGTGATATTTGTGGGTCCGTGAACAGTAAATGGGACCCTTTGGTATGCATTCCGCCTCTTATTTTCTCGTGAAGCAGTGGATGAAAAGTGTACAGTAAAAATGGTTGAAAAGTCAAAAACAACGGCTGCAAAAAAAAAAAAAAAAAAAAAAAAAAAAAACACAAAATGTAAACGCAAGGAAACGCCAGTTTCCTTGCAATCCAAACGCTCACTAAATATCAATACAATAATTTTTTTTCTCCCTATGTTTGTAGGAACTACTACAAAGGAAGAATCTTCTAAAATACACTACAAAGTAAAAACATAAAAGAAAATGTGCCGTCATGTGACAAAAGATGATAAGTCCAGAGTTGTGGCTTCTGTACAGGATATTGGATCCACTACAATCATGACATATGTTGTCATGTTCGAAAATAAACATGTGTTATTATCGTAACAGGTCCAATGTACTGGAGGCACTAGACAAAAATCGTGCCATAAGTCCAGATTTGAGATCATTTTTTTATTTATCGAAAACCAAAAGCTTTTTAGTATGGGTCCAGCAAATTATATATATTATAGAAAAAATTTGATGGAGAATTAAAAAGGTTGTCAAAATAACTAATCACTTTTTCATTTTTCTATAAAAAGTTTTCTTAAAATGATTTATTAATATAAGTTCTTAGTCTTATGGTTGTATATATTAACCACCATCTTCATCATATATTAATTACAATATTTATACCTTTCAAAGACTTCATTTCCGTAAATACCGATTTTTCCACACATTAATTATACCATGGTCAAAGAAAGAGAATAAAAATTAATACTCTAGTAAGACATGTTGACGTGGTTACGAACAAAGAAAATAAACATTTAAAAATAGTAATAAATATTTATTTTTATTTATTACTATTCATAAATAGTAATTAATTTTGTTATTATCATCACCCACCATAAACTAAAAATCTCAATTCCTATCCCAACCAAAAAAAATAAAAATAAAAAAATCTCAATTTGTCAAGACCTTATATGGTAACAATATTTTATACACACGTGGAAGTGTAAGAAAAGAAAAAGGAAGTTGGTTGTTGTGGCCACAAGAAAGTAACGCATAACCCTACCCGCGGTCCAATCACAATCACAGTGGAGTACCAAAATTCCCCAGCTCGCGCTACAAAGCTCGCGAGGGCATTTCGGTAAAAACGCTCAGGGGTATATCGGTAATTGCGTGAACAACTAAAAACCTGAGAGGAGGTGCACCAAAAGCACAGCACCCTCAAGAATTTCCAAGAGCAAAGCAACCAAACTTTAAAGAAAAAAAAAGAAAATAGTAAGAGAGAGAGAAGCACTTTAGAGAGAGAATTTGAGCCACCGCTCTTCTCCATTGTCTCGCGCTCTCTTCTTCTCTCTCTTTCTCTGCGATCGATCGCTGAAAATCTTTGGAATCATCCTCGCATTACTGAAAATTCGAATCAAAATTTTTTTTTTCACTCTCTCTCTCTCTAAAAAAAACTATCAGAAAAATTTTTTTTTTTACTGAAAATTTGTTACCTTTTTTACCCTCGCAATCCAGGTCGATCAAACTCGTCGACTCGTCCACACTCGAAAAACCCTAGTTTTTCGGTCCCATTTTGATCATCATCATCGTCAATGGCTGCCAACAGCAACAACAGTAATTCGCCTCGTCAATCCGGGGACACCATCGGTAGTCCTCAATCGCGACGTGCCGCGAGGGCAGTTTTGTCGTCTTCGCCGTCATCGTCGTCTCCGTCGTCACAGCCGCCGTGGACGCAAATTGTCCGCGGAGAATCCGAACCGATGATCGCTGCTGCTGCTACTTCCTCTCCGGCCATGACGACATCGCCTTCGTCACCCGCGGCTGCGATTGAGCCAGCTGTGCCCGCGGCTGTCGCCGCTCCGCCTCCGACCTTGGCCGCGGAGGAATCGATCGCGGAAAACTCGGAGAATGGCAATGGAGGAAAGAGGCCAGCCTGGAACAAGCCTTCGAATGGAGCTGTCGCGGAGGCTGGGCAGGTCATGGGTGCGGTTTCTTGGCCAGCTTTATCTGAGTCCACTCGGGCTCCGGCCAAATCGCCTTCCGATTCAATCAAACCATCATCAGATGGATCATCTTCACCCGCTTCTCAGGTTTGCTTCTTTAATCATTGCGAGTTGTTATTTTTTCCTACATTGTGGATTGGAGAACGTTTGGTTGCTCAGAAAATGTAGGAAATTGAATATACCAATAGCGAATGTTTTGTGTATGTATGTATGTATAAAAAAAAAAATTAATCTTGGTGATGCTAGCTAGATCGTCCAAGCTTAGTGCTTGTGTCATTTAAATTCACTCAAAGCAAGTGAGATCAAGATAGATTTCTAGTTTTGTTTAGAAGATAAAATGGTGTTTAGACTGAAATTTGTTTGTTTTTGTATTGGTTTGTTTCTTTGTTCAGCAACCAAATTGAGTGTGAATTTGATAATGGTGGAACTGTCATACTGAGTCATTTATGTATTTTTTTTTAATGGGTTAATGAGCATGTTTCTAGCTGCAACACATACATTCAGATTATACAATGTGTATACTATAGGGGACTGGAGCAACATCTTCATCTGCACAGAAACAAGCGAGTAATAATGCGAATCCTAGTTCAACACCGAACCATGTACCCACACGCCAGAGATCAATGAAGCAGCGTAACAATCCAAGCACGTCCTCTAATGGTGGCCTTCCTCTGCAGCAATTGGCACCAGTTCCAGTAGTTGAAATGGCTCCAAATACCCCTTCGCCTAAGGACCATACGCATAGGAGTGGATTTTCATCACAATCCCATGGTGGTAATGATCATCCCCTGCAACGTAGTAATTCATTTAGGAACCGCAATGGTGGTTCACATCCGCGTGGAGATGGTTCTCACCATCACAGCTACGGAAACAGGCGTGATCAAGAACGTGGACATCAAGATTGGAATGCTCATCGAAATTTCCCTGGTAGAGACACCCACATGCAGCCTCAGAGAGTTTTGCCTCGATATATAAGGCCACCCCCACCACCACCACCACCAAGTTCTACGCCATTTATTCCCCCACCTGTGAGGTTTGGAAGTCCTATCGGTTTCCCTGGTAAGCTGTTTTAATATTTTAGTTTTGGGCTTTTTAGTGTGTGGGCTTGCTCTGAGTCTCTATCTATTTTCAGAACTGGCACCTCCCATGGTATATGTTGATTCGCTCAGAGGTATGCCTATTGTTGCACCAATACCACCTCCTACAGTTTTTTTCCCTCCACCAGATCCTCAGTTGCATGCTAAGATAGTTAATCAGATAGATTATTATTTCAGGTATCTTTTTGCTTTTTGCCTAATAGGAAATGTAATTAGTTTTTTTTTGTTTAGTTATTATCACCATCATTAGCTTATTTAAATATGTTGGAATGTTAATCGCAATTTTACTTCATTTTCTATTATTGCAGTAATGAGAATTTAATTAAAGATACATACTTGAGGCAGAACATGGATGACCAGGGCTGGGTTCCTATTAAATTGATAGCTGGCTTCAACAAAGTGAGTCATTTGGGGATCTTTGAATGGTTTTGCTTATGTGTTAGCGATCTAATGTTCTGCATTTATAGCTAATTGTTTATAATCAGCTTATTATATGTTAAGCTTTTTCAACTTATGTTTATTGGACATGCAAGTTAACAGTTCTTTAAGTTCTTGGTGATATATGAGCTATCATCTAATGGTATGACTAATGCCAATTGACAACATAATTATGTTTTATTGGTTATTACACACACCCAGTGGATCTTGAACCAATGACCTCACCCTCTATCTTGTTCTTACAAGAGGAGGACCTGCCATTGGAGCTAGAGTTCATTGGTTGCAAGTGACAGCATAATGAATAAATAAAGAACGCACTTAGACTGTGCTTTCTTATTTGTGTAATCTGTTTTGATTTTAACATATTTAGCATCATTGTACTTTAGATTGTAAAAAATGGTCGTACCCAAAGCTTTTGTTTTTGCAAGGTCTGGGAGAGGTGGAATGTAGGCAACGTTAGCCCTCATTTTGGAGAGGTTAATTCCCGGACAAATCCAAAAAAAATTGGGCTCTCACAATTTGTTCTGGACTGTAATAGCTCCTTTTGTTGATGCTCTATTTGTGGAAAATTGTCTGTAGCTTTTATCCTGTGATGATTGTGATATAAATGTGAATCTAAAAGATTTTGCAATCAAGATTCAGCATTTACTTTTGTCTGTTCTTTTGCTTACCTTAGTACACACCCTGTGTGCTTTGGCTTTGTACTGTTTTTTCTATCAATGAAGTTTATTACTTTTCCACAAAAAAAAAAAAAAAAAAAGATTCGGCATTCACTTTTGGATAAATAGCTATTGTAAGGTATTTGGTAAGTGCTTGAAACGTGACAAGAAGAGCCCTGGCTTATGTAGTGTTGTTTTAGAATAATCATTCTGTGCTACTGCTTTCATTTTCTTTAGTCTGAAGTCAGTTTTTCCTTAAAAAATTATTTCATGGTCCTGTGTGTATTATTTCTTTGTATATGTTGTTTGACAGAAGTATTACTGATGTGTGGAGTCTTGTATTTTATATGAATTCAAGATATGCTTCTTTCAAGTTTAATGGGCTAAGAATGTTTATATGCTATACAGAAGTATTTTTATTTAACTCTTTTTTTGTTCAACAAGTCAAAGCCTCATATGCTAGCTCAACTACTTAGAATTAATGAACAAATCCTTCATCACCGTTGAACTTAAGCAAGGGCCTAATAACCTATGATACTTTAGGTAAGGTTTCTTAACCCTCTTCTGTTTTTCCTTCTGTCCACTACTTCTACTTAATGGCAAAGTTTCTTGTCTTTGCTGCAAATGCACAAACCATCTTTGGCAATATTTTCTAATCTAATCTTGTCCTCATCTCCTCTTAATGCTGCAGTTGTGCTTATCAAAAAAAAATTCAATCTTTTATTAGTTATGTGCATCATCTGCCCAAGCATTGCGTGCTTCTTTTTTTCTAAATTTCCTACAGTTGACATTATGAAGCTTGGCTGGTCTCTTTATATTTGTTTAGTATTTGATGATCAAATGACAGCCTGGAGAGCTTGTAGATTTTGCATAATTCGTCTGCCTTTTATGTTCAACTACTCCCTTTTGCCATGCATAATCTGTGTTGCCTCCTCTAGTACAAAAATGTATATAAATAGGGAAGATATTTAGACGGAGGCAAATTGATGTGGGCACCTCTTGATGTTTTTAACGGAGACGTCCAAGATTCAGATTCCCCCACCCCAACTATTTAATTATAAAAAAAGATAAAAAAAAAAAAAAAAAAGAAAAGAAAAAAAGAAAGAAATAGCTATACTTATCCTTTAAAATGCTCTCCACTCATGGTTCCTATAGCTCTCACCAGAAGACCAACCACAAGAGTCGAGACCATGATCATCCACAACTAACCAAAACCCTTGCAAACAATTGCCACACCCCAAATCCCAGTCAAACATTGCAACAATATCATCACCATCCAATTAACTCCCAGTTTTAACTATACTCCTAATTTTAGAAATCCTAGCCCAAATTCAACCTTATCTGAGATACCTACACTTGTATCCCACAACGTAAATGAATTGACTTCATTTATGTTGATGTAAGGTCTTATTATTTCTTATTTCTGGATTCTGATTTCTTATTATCTCTCTGAGTTTGTTATTTATTTATAATTTTTTAAAATAAAATGAAGTCTGTGTGTGGGTTTGCAGTTTTTTGAAATTTTTATTTGTGTGATTAAGGGTTTGTTTGGATACCGCTTATATTACTGAAAATTTAAAACTTATTGTTGAAAATACTGTAGTAAAATATTTTTAAAGGCAAAAATACTGTTCATGTGTTTTTAGGTGTTGGCTGGTCCATGAACAGTGCCATGGGACCAGCCAAAAAAAACGCAAACACAGAAACATCTCTACGCAAACGCACACTAAAATCTTTATTGGATGCTAAACAAACTCACCAAAACTATGGAAGATAAGTTTTTAAGTTAGTTTAATGGCTTTCTTATTGACATGGATGCTTATGTAATTTCTTAAAAGTACAAATCCTGCAATATAAAATAAGAAGGGAAAAAGACTATTTTTGTGAGTCTGTGTGTGTAAAGGTGCTCTTTACTTTAAAACATAAAAGCATATATTATGGGCTAGTTAAAGATGGACATGAGCCAAGCAAACATTGATTGACTGGGCATAATGGATTTTTATTTAGTGACACATATTTCAAGAAGTTCAATGAGACCTGAGGCTCCGAAAATGATTTGGCAGTGAAGAATAGTCCTTATTAAGGTAGATTAGAGGGACCAAACATGTATTGAGGGCTGAGTGTGACTTCCATATTTTTATAGGTTCTCGGCGCTATATCTTCACCTAGAGTTCTTATGTAGGTGATTTTGTAGGGCTGAGTGTGAACACCTAAGCCATCATAGACTTCTAGTTTCCAAACCATACTGTGTGTTCTCTCCTATAATGTAGTGGTCTGGAGTCCAATACATTGAAATCTGGCATGTGGTGCTGCCTTTGTTGCAGTAGCTTTCTTTAGTTTCAGAATTGTGGTTGGCAACAATGATATTATGATGAATTGCCTCCTTGAATTGCAGATGCCTTAGATTAAACTTTGTGAAACCTAGGATTTTGCATTGAAGTACCATTGCTTTATTTATAGAAGATAGTTCTCTGTTTGAGTTGCTCATAAGTTGACGACACTGTTATTTGTTCGGAAATTGAATGGGGTTTGATTGCAAATTAAAATATGGATTTTTGCCATTTTCACTCAAATAAGTTTGTTTTAAGTGTCCTTTGCATTGCTGGTCCATGGTGTTGCTTCTCTTCTTCTTTATTTTCAATTTCAAATTTTATGTTGACCAGCAAAACTAAGCAAAAAGTTGTTGGCCAATCTTTTAAGGTTTACATTTATTTTTATTTTTTTACCAAAGGATGAACTTACCCTGTATTATACCCTTGATCTCCCTTAATCGAGACATTCATTGAAGTGCAAGGTTCATGTTTGTGGATGGTGATATCGTTGAAGTATCTATATGATTAAAGAGATGCCTTCATGGGACCCATCATTGGGATTGCGATGATAAGATCTAAGTTTTTGAACTATTGATGTGAATGTAAGCCATGTTGATAATAAAGTTGGACTGTATACAGGATGGTTCAACTGATTCTCCTGGTTTCAAGTTCGGTTGTAGGCATCTTTTTCCGTGAACTGCCTTTACAATACTAATTTCTGATATATGATAAACAGACAGATGGATAGGTACATGGAGTATTTTATTATTTTTGTATCTCTGCACATCTTATTAGTCACTGCTGGTTTTTGGTTCTAATGATAGTTGATTGCACATGTTTACATTATTTAGAATCTGACAATTGTTTTCTTTGTGCTGTCCCGTTCTTTAGATTTATTGTTTCTGTTTTTGCATTTGGGATACAGTACGCATTTTGGTATTTTTCCCTTTTCCAAGCCAAAGAAAAAAAAAACTTATAGATTGGATGTGCAAGTCCTAATACTGCACCAGTGCCAGATCTCCCCCACCCCCCCAAAAAAAAAAATTCTATTGATGCGAAAATTTTACATTTTTCTATGGCTTCCTTCTCAGGTTATGCTCTTGACAGATAATATCCAGCTTATATTGGATGCTGTGCGAACTTCAAATGTTTTGGAAATACAGGTATATTTCTAAAGGGCCAGACTTAGGTAATAGTTCCTTAGATGCTGTACCTTAGGTTTCCAATTAAATTCAACCATGTGGCTCATTTGCCAATGTACTTGTGTATAGTTGCGACCTCCAAGACCACATGGTTGAATTTAATTGAAGAATTTAAGGTACAAGACCCAAGAATTGTACTTAGGTTTCACCCCTTTTCTATAATGTTATTGTGGCTTCTCTAATTTCAATCTCTTTGCCTTTATCTTGTAGGGCGACAAAGTAAGAAGGCGCGAAGAATGGATGAAATGGATAATGCCACCAGTTCAGCGTCCTAATGTTTCAGGCCATCAGACCCTGGGAAATGATGTCCTGGCTGGTTATGTCCAAAGCATGGCACTGGAGGAGAATACTGCAAGGGCTCAAGCAGATGTTGGTGCTGAGGGATTCCATAGTGGACTGTCATCTGGGGACTTGAGCAGCCAGTCACAGCTTTCTGGTAGGGATGGAACAGATCAGGTCGGTATCCAAGCCGGTTCAGATCACTCTAATTGAGCAAGTAATCAAAAGAGAGAGATGTGCAGTTTTGCACATTTTCTACTCAAGAGCTAATTTTGGAAGAAAAGAGGGGGAGTAACTTGATGACAATGGTGATTATCTAGCATGTTCTTGAAGATAGTGATCTTGCCATGGCACGATTAAACATGATTTCTTGTGAGCACATGGAAAGTCATTATTTACAAGGGGAAAAAAAGAAAACCTATTATAGAACAGAAAGATTAAAGCAGGAAACAGAAACCAAAAAAAAAAAAAAAAAACATTTATATGAATCGAGCAAGTAGCATGGGTTTATTGGGAATGCATGTATGGTTTTTGTGGGGGTTATGCACTTTAACGCTTTTTTTTTTTTTTTTCAATGGTGGCATGATCAGTGTTTTCCAATGGGGAAATTTTGATTTTATTTCCTTTGCTGCCCCTGAGCTGGTTTTTTGAATCTTTGGGGTCAGATCACCTCCACTTTCAGGAGGTATACATAAATTCTGAGAGTGATGGAAGTGTGTTTGGTGGATTCATGTCTGCCTACAATGAAGGGACGAGAGGAGGGTGGCTCTTGCTGGAAGCTGCAGCTCTTGCTACAATCACTATCATTTTATTCTTGATCCAGTTGTCTTTCTTTTCTTTTTTTTGGACTTCCCTTTTGTCACATATACTATATTTAGAATTACATTGATATGTATACCTTATTTCTTCAAACCCTTTGAAGAATTTACTGCATAAAAATGGTCCCTGAGGACAAACCTTTTGCATTATCCAGGTTAGGACTGGCTGTGATTGGTATTCATTATACTTTAAAATTTGGAGCTTGTGGAACTTACCTGCTTTAAAGCGGAATTTGCTTGTTCCTTAATTCTCTCTTTTGTCTCGTTTCTTTTCCTTCTCCTGTTTTCTAAATAATTAGTATTGCTATGTTAGCATGCGGAAATTGATGTGTAAGGCTTATTGGATCTTTTGTCTGAATTTGGTTTTCTTGGGAAAGCTTGCGTATGAAGTTAGCTTTGCATTCGTTAATGTCAAGGGTAATGATCAGTTGGACTTGCTAAACACACGCTCTGTCGGAATTACTGTGAATGTCTAGTCTTTCCCGAGTATACAGAGTCAAGAACAAATGATATCCACAATGCTTGAAAGTTGTGGGGGAAAATAGGTCCCTGCGATCCTATAGCCAATTAAATTTTAAAGCTCCGATTTGATTTGAAGGCACTTCCTGACTTCGATTATGGTCATGGTTTAAAGGGCAAGATGCAAATCATACCCATCTAACTGGAGGCCAATTTCAAACTGACTTATCGGGAAAATTATCATATTAAATGCTTCAGGAATATAGCTGACGTTAACTTCTAAATATAAAAGTATGACATAATTTTAAAGGCAAATGAAAAAGAAATTTTTAATAGGTGGTATGATTTATTGGTAAAGAATTCTACACAAAGTTGTAAATTTTGGTCTAGTGCCTTTTTTGGATTGTCTATTGGAACAAAATATTTTTGTATTAGACAATTTTGGTGTACCTTTTTAGCGATATATAAGAAGGAAGTAATTTAGGATGAATCAATAACTTAGCCTATTAAGAAAAATTTCAAGTATCAAATCAAGAAAAAGAAATCCTGATAAATCAATCAATATATCAAGTTGCTCAAATTTCTCATGGCAATTATATAAATCAAACATGGAAACTCAAATAACATATTCTAAGAAAAAGAAAAATGACAAGAAAAAAATTGTTCATCGAAATCACCACACCAACTAGAATTTAGAATGAATAGATTGAAACAGCAAAATGGATCACAATTTAGGTTGAGGTGGAGTAGAGGTTGATTTATACTGGTAAATTAACCAGAACAAAATCTTATGGTTTTTTTAGCCATAACATAATAATTTTGGTATCATGTGACTATACCTTGACAATATTTAATATTTAATCGACTTATTGAGATTCTAATTTGAAATTTTTAGTCTTTAGATTTGATACTTCAGTAAGCTAGATTGGAAAAAATAGCACTTACCAACATCCTGCATGATTTTTTTTTTTTTTTTTTCAAATTTCAATTTTTTTTTTACCTTTTTGTTCTTCCTATCTCTAGTGGCCAGGCCTTGGTTTAATACCAAGTATTCCATGTCTAAGTAACATGTTGCAAGTTCAAATCTAGGAATCAAAACTCTCCAGGAGCATTACGCACAGGATACGGTTTTTCCCCCACTTCCTCTCTTTCCATCTGATACTTTTTTAAAAATAGAAATCTTGAGTTTTGATAATCTATTTTTACTTTCATCCTTTCATTTTTGCATTCTTGCACCCGACTACCCTTCTTTTTTGTTTCTTTTTTTTTTTTTTTTTGATATGACTACCCTTCTTTCAAATGGCCTTCTCATCATCCCAAGTGCAACAGAATTAGGCACATTGTATAGGCCCTTTAACTAGACCTGACAAATAAGTTGGATTGACTGGTTGTAGGTTTAACCCGAGTGGATTCATATCAGATCAAGTTGGATTAGAATGAATTGTTCTAAACAAGTTGTAAAACCTATGACTTTTACTTAGTCTTTATAGGGTCGGATCAACCTAATACAACCGATATATATATATATATATATATTTTTCAAATACAAACACTAATAATAAAAAATAAAATAAAATTTAATAATATTGTCTTTGTCTTATTTTCAATACAAATAAGTAAATAAATAAATAAATAAAAACAATATCAGGAAGTTTGCAAAACAAGAATTACCTACTCACTGGGTCAAAGAGCAACGGAAAAATTCCAACAATCAAGTTAGTGAAGAAAATTGTAGATGGTTAAAGATAGAATGATAGAACTTTAACAAGAAATGCGTAGGGTTAGACCTACTTTCGATTTGACATTCATGACTTGACTCTTGGGCATGCTTCTCTTGCACTCGTAAAATTTCCTCCGTCGAGATGGGTTATTGAGAAATTAAGAATTCTAAACTTTTTAAAGAATGTTGTCTGGATTTTGCTTAGCTTTTTGGGGAATATTTTTGTGGGATGACTATTTTATTCAAAGCTCCATTTAGCTATTATAAATTTGTTATGTTTATTTATATTACTAAAAAATAGTTATTTATTTGTTAAATTACGTATAATATCACAGATTCTATCATCAGTCGAATATTGATGATAATTAGATCACAAAATAAAATAAAAAAATTATTCCATTATCGATTATTTGACTAGTTAGGTTTTTAAAACTATGATGCATGGAAAGCCAACTGTGTTGTGGAAATTGAATAATTCAGTGTGAGATTTTGAAATTGTGGAAAAATTGTAACATTTTGCCTTTGTATTTTTTTTTCCTCAAAGAATCTAGCTTTTAACTTTTAGCTTTTTCGGTATAAATTAGTTTTTAGATTTTTTGAAACACGTTTAAGTTTAAGATAAGAATTACCAAAACTTTTACATTTTAATAAACATTATGCACAAAAAAATTACCGAAACAGACAGATTATCCCTGTTAATAAGGTTAACTGAAAACTATTACATTATGATTTATGACAATTATAGGAGCTCTAAGGGTTACCAAAATAATCAGGTGTTATTTTATTTTTATTTATTTCTTAGATACCATACAAAATTTCATTACTATTGTATTATCGCTAGGAGACAATCACACGTAACTTAAAACTAAAGAGAGTTGCTAAAAATTTTGAAATTTAGAATACATTTGAAAACAACTTATCTAGTTGAAATTAAAAAGAACTAAAAATAATACCATAAATAAAAGTAAAAACTAACTAAAAAAATTACAGTGAGATTTATGATAATACCAAAAAATACAATAAAATTCATAAATAATATAAAAAATAAACTGACTTTAACTGTAACCTTAATCAACACCTCTTGATAAAAATAATAAATAAATAAAAAGTTTAGGTCCAGGGGAAATGAATCGGCAGAGAGCCGTAAAACTGTTATAACAGTAACATTTCTCACGTTGGAGAGGACGCTAGTTGAACTTTCTTCGTGTGAGAGGGACTGAGAGTTAACATCAAAAACAGTCATTGCTGTCTGCTATCCACGTGTCTGCAGACTCCATTAATATTTGCTATCACATCTCTAAATTTCTTTCTTCTCGGTTCACTCCCTACAAAGCAAAGATGTCTCAAGCACAGCACATTAACACTGCTAGGCTCTTCTTATTTAGACATATTCATTCTTACCCAATTTGTTTCAAAGTGGCATATATATATATAGATGATGATGATAACATGGCTATAAAATGAAGTCAACCTCGTCGCAAAAAATACCCAAGAAAGCAACGGTTTGCGTAGATTTGGCTGGTTAAAACTGAAAGTTTGGCAAATTCCCAGGATCAAAAGAGCTCATATATTTGGCAAACACTAATTAATGCCACCTTCTGGAGCGGTATTTGCTTTTTGGTGCCAGGACTCAGGACTCAGGAGCCATCAGCTTTGCCTTTGGTCTATACTGTTTAGGGGATCCACCAGTTCTGTTCCTATATCCAATTGATTGCCTTGGTTATCGTGCATAACAAGAATGTCCATCGGGTATAAATTCTGTACACTCTTACTTCCATTGGACAACAGAGGAAAAGACCAAAACTTTTTTTTTTTTGGTTGATGAACAGAAAAGACCTAAACAAACCAGTTCCATGTATATAAATTATGAAGATAACAAAGGAATCAGAATCTTATCCTCCAAGTCCCTCTGGACCTTATAACACTTGGGGATTTCGATGGGTCTCGATCAAATAAACCACCGCGCAGAAGAGTGAGAATATGTTCTATGCGGACCAAGTCATCATACATAGAAAGAACCATCTTTAGTTCTTGTCGTTTTGTCAGAGCATTCACATCCGCAACTTTCATTTTATTCTATTTTACTATTTTAAAAAACTATTTTATCATTTACATAAACTATTTACAATTGTCAATGAGAATGCTCTTAGATCTTTGCCATCCATAAACCTTCTTTTTTAAGTGAAAAATCTGGTCCATACATTTTTTTTGCTAATTAACTGCAGTTAGTTATGCAAGCCATATATGCATCCGAAAAAAAAATTTGAACTTTCTATTTGCATGATTTTGATTCTTTTTAATGAATTCCTTGTTCATTATCACATATAATTTTTCTATTATATTTTTCATATTTTAGCAATAAATTTATCTAAAGCTCCTATTTGAGATTCAATTAATTTTGGTTTCTTCTCTACTTAAAGTTTTTCATTTGATAAAAATAAAATAAAATAAAATTTAAAGTGTAAAGCAATAGAATCTAATTTATCAAAGGTTACTATTGCAACTTCATTAAATGATAAATCACTTAACAAACTCAACTTGCCCAAAGCAAAGACGTATTCAACATATAACTCAATGAATTAGTAATAATTGAACAAATATTAATTTCATATAAATAAACAAACATCATCGTTTAGCCGTAAAATTAAATAACAAGATATTAAAATTTTTATTTTATTTTTTAAAAGCGAGTTTTAATTTACTTTGAGTGAGGCAATGTCAAATGAAAGAAAACTGAAATTAATTTTCAATTTTATTTTAAGTTAAGGAGAGAGATAGTTTTGTGTACAAGAAATAAATTAACTTTGCATGGAAGATTAAGTAGTTAATATTGACAATTTATCATGTAAAATTTTGAATTACAAAAATTACAGCCTCAAATCATTATAAAAACTGAAAATCAATGATGATTCAACACACTCACTCTTTTTATAATATAATCAAGAATTTTAATTGGACTCAATTTCTATTGGTCCATAATTTTGGGTACCTTATAGAGGTGAGTGAGAGACCACATTGCTCATATATATTTTTCTTTTTTTTATCCCAATGAAATAATTCTAGACCGAAGTGACCTTCTTTACTTGGGTGTTATTATAGTAACCTTTAATTATTTTCGAGCTAAGACTTCATTTATTATAAAATATAATGAGCACCAACACATCACTAAGAAAAGAGAATGGTGACTCGAACCATATTCATTCACATAACCTTGTGGCCAAGGCTCCTTTCAGTATGCCACCAAACAATTTGGTGTCATAATTGGTTATTGTCATAAGTCATAACTTGCAAATTTTAGTAAAATTAATAAAGCTAGGTTTTCTTTATTTAAAAAAAAAATACAACAAAAACTGCAAAAAAAATTTTTTTTTTTTAACAAAGTGCAAAATATTTATGAATACATCTAAACTCATACTTAATTTCACAACTTAATTAAGTGTGATTTTTTGATTGAATTTTGTACAGTACCCTTATAATGATTTAAATTAAAAAAAATTAGGTGCACCAATCAAAATGTCACATCTAAAAACTTTATGAATTTGGGCAAGACTCGTGTCCCTAAATTTTCTGATTGTCTTTTTGGTTAGTAGTAGTACAAGAAAATTTTTAAAGGGAAGTGAGTGGGGGTTACAACCAACGTGGTTTGTAGTAAGAGAGAGGTGAAAACAGTGACCGAGTAAACAAGGGTGGTGGGACCTGAGGAAAAAGGACAGGTTCAGTTTGGCAGAAAGTACTGAAAAAGATGTGAAAGAGTTTCGATCAGAGTAATACAAGTGTTGACAGCTGTCATAACTTTAGGACAAGACTCTGTGAACTCTGATCAACCTCTCTCTCTAGTGGGGAACCCCTCAATCTTTCCACGCTTGACCAACTTCGCATGCTATAGAATGGTTGGAATTTGCCAGTGCTCGGTTAGTTGGGGTACTCATAAAAGATTTCTTTTTTAAAAAAAATTCGAGAAAATATTCATGAATTCGGACTAAAACAAGAAAATCCAATAACATAACTTATTTCACAATAATTTTTTTATATACTTAGATAGAAGGGTAAATTGCCAAGAATATCTTTGAAGTTACTTCGATTTTATGCCTTTAGGTCTGAGAAATTTGAATTTACAGCTTGAAACCTTACCCTTAGCTATTAAATGACATGTTGGAGAGAGACCATTGCCCACACCCGTGGTGGATCTGGTGGCTTATCTTATCTAGAGTCTGTTGGCTTCACCATTGGCTTTTCGGCTTTAATCTTAAAAGGATAAAAAATATAATTTGTATAAAATTAATTTTATAACCCTATTACATAATATAATAAATATTTTTTTGAAATCATTAAATAATAAAAAATATTTTCCATTATATTAAACACATATATATATATATATATATATATATATATATATATATATAAAATAACCTCATCACACGTACTTTACATGTACAATGAAACTTTTTTTTTCTTTTTTTTTTTTGGTCTAGTGTCATAATTTCTCTTTAAAAAAAATTTGGATAAAGATTTAAGAGTATTTTTGAATTACATAAAAGTCCAGTAAAAAAATGTAAATTTTATTTTATATTTATATATATATTAGAGATGAAAACCACCATTTAATTAAAAACAAAAACAAAACCAAAATCCATTGATTTAAAAACCAAGTTTACACAAAAAAAAAAAAAAAAAAAAAACGTTGACGGGAAAAGAACAAAAACACCAAAACAAAACAAACATGAAAGTACAACTTATATTGTCTACCACCATTTTATTTTTAAATGCAGACTTAGAATTAGAACTAGAGTGTCGATCAACACTTATGTGGGTCCTATTTTTTGTTTTCCGATTTTAATTCAAATTTTAAAAATTCTTAAGAGATAATTCAGGGTTTTCAGCTTAATTGGGCTCTCTATTTATTACGTCCTTTAATTGATAAATTTATTTTTAAAATTATCAAGATAATTGCATTGTCCAACAAGATAAAATAACTATTTTAAATAGTTAAATAAAATAGGTATTAATCCTCCTGAAATTATCAAGTACTTATATGTCTACCACAATTAAAATTTCAAGTAAATTGCAAAGTACACCTCTAAGGATCGGCAACATTTGGATTTTACACTTTAAAATTTGAAAAATTAGATTTTACAATTTGAAATTTGCCTTCAATAGCAAAACCAACCCCTTCGTTAGTGGATTCGTCTACGTGGTCGTTAAGTGACACGCTGGCATTTGACGTGTAATGGAGGGGTTACTTTTACTACTAGAGGCAAACTTCAAGGTATAAAATCTAATTTTTCAAACTTTAGAGAATAAAATCCAATTAATCTCAAACTTTGAATGTGTACTTTGCAATTTACTAAAAATTCGCTCAATAGGAATTACTCCTTCAATTATTTTTAGGCTAAATTGCATTTACACACTTAAAATTCAGGGTAATTTTATTTTTGCTCTCTAAAATTTCAAATTTTGGATTCATAACCTTAATGTTACATATCATTTTTATCTAAGTCCTTTTGTTCATGTCCATCAATGAGGTAGCCATTAAGTACCACCTTAGCTCAAAATAATATAATTTTAATGAGTTAAAACGAACATCATGTTGTCCATGTCAAAAAAGTATTTAATATATAATATTTTTTAAATTTCTGTCTTTTTGCTAGTATTTTCTTTTCTTTTCCATTTTTACCATTTTTTTTCTTCTATTTTTTCTCTGAAATGACTACCTTTTTCATTTTTCTAAAAAAAAAAACGAAAAAGAAACATTTTCTCATTTTCTAAAAAAATTCAAAATTTTCTTAAGAAAGGAACTCAAAAAAGTACAAAATTTTAAAACAAACAAAAGTAAAAATCAACCTCAATATATCTGATTCATTATTGGAGAAGAACTTTGCGATGAACCTAGGTTCCAAAAAGTTGAAAAACCATCCCAACACAAACGGAAAATTCTTAGGTAATTCTCGAGTACAAATAAATAATACTCTCTCCTTTTGCATTCATGGTGAACCCCACCATTAATTTAATGAGTAGACTGCATCATAAACGTAAGAAGAGGGAGTATCATTTTCCATGCTTCGGGAGTACCTAAATATTACTCCACACAAACACTTGTGACCTGTCCTATGCACTCTATTCATAGTAATAACCAAACATAATGGTGAGAGAAACAAAAAAATCCACCAATTGGAAGCAGGGAAGGAGGTCTAGGGATTCAGGTCCAAATCCTTCCATATCTTTTCCTTTATGATTCGTCAACTTTTGTTTCAATTGTGATATAATTTCCTCTGAATTTTTACTTTTTTTTTATGATTTTCTTGATCCTCAAGCTCAAAATTTTAATTCAAAATATATCAAATTAATTAACCAATTTTTACCCTTTTTGTTAGTAATCAATAAATGTTTTGTCTCCAAATTGAATTGGGTGCATCTTTGTTGGAAATATTTTAGTGAATAAACAAGTTTTGATTCAACATAATATCCTTAATAATTTGCAAGAACAACAACAATATATATATATATATATATATATATATATATATATAGGAACAATTTTACAATGTTATAGAATAACGTTGCAAAATCATTGTTCTTAAAGGTTGATTCGTGTCACTTGGAATAAAACTCAAAGGGATTGGTTCTCTTGGCCAAACAACCCCCTAGGATTAGACTATAGTATCAACATTCGTAATGGATGCACTTCCACTCACGAAGATTGAAGAACAACTCTCTATTGTCTTTCCTTTAAATAAAAATATAATTGTAGAAAAATATATGTGGTAGAGAAATATAATAGAGTTGTGCATATCTAAAAGTAGAGTAGTAAAATATGATTTTTTTTATAAAAATAAAAATAAAAAATGAAAGAGTGTGATAATGGGTATTATAGGCTATTCATGATAGTAATAGTCTATAGTTATTAGTTACTAATAACCTATAAAAGTCCAACAACTATATTATCTATTATTTCTCAAGGCTATTATTCTTATAATTGCCCAACGGTTATTTTACTCATAAATTCCTAAATGCTAGAAAATAAATAATAATAAAAGTGTTTAAAACCTACACCTACACCAACAATCCCTCACATGTTACAAACACAAAATAGGAAAGGCAAGCAACTAAAGAAATCATGCATCAATATGGTACCAAAAGGTTTTAACCATACTTAGGATAAATAAGTAGGAACTATAAGACAATGGTGGAGTTAAAACTCTCTTAATCAAGTTATTAGTAAACCAAACTTACCACTCATGTAACTTTCTTTCCCAAGATCATTCTTAAGCGGGTTAGCGCCTTATCCAAACTATATGCCACTTTGGGTTTCATGAGAGTTCTAGAGACCTACTCAAAAAGTCTAATAGGAAGCGGCACAACTTCCACTCACACATAGGTGGCATTAATTAGGGGTGTGTGTAGAACACTCCATCCCAACAGAGATAGGGAATATGGATCCATTAAGAGCCTAAAACTCAACCTCCAACGAGTCTGCAATTTAGTTAGTGACATCCATCAAAAGTGCAAACAGATACACTTAATCCCAAGCGATATGGATCCGTTGAGCCAAAAGCTCAACCTTCAATAATCTACAAAAGTTGGTGGCATCTGTTAAGAGTATGTGTAGATACACCCCATCTCAATAGGTAGGGATATAGATCCATTAAAGCCTAAAGCTCAACTTTCAACAATTTGCATCTTAGTTAGTGGCATCCATAAGGAGAGTGTGCGGATACACCCCATCCCAACGGGTAGGGGATATGGATTCATTAAGAGCTTAAGGCTGAACCTCCAATAATATGCAACTTAGTCAGTGACATCTATCAGGAGTGCGTGCAGATACACCACATCCCAACAGGAAGGGATATGGATCCATTAAGAGCCTAAGGTCATCCTCACCAAATTCTGCAACTTAACACTATCTTACACTATAGGGATGGACTTATCGCCAATCTCCTTCACGAGATAGCCTAAGCTCATCCTCACCTAATACTTGGGCCCTCAAAGTTTCAACTAATGTACCGATTGTGTTGAGTCCTTTCTTCATCTAGTTGCCGGATCGCAAGTTGAGCCACCAATTGTAAGCAATCAAGTCTCCTTGGATTTGTGGTATTACTCCAATGATTCCTAACACTAGACAAATCTTGACACTCAAGTATAGTGAAGTTAGTGATGAGATAATCTCCTCTCATTGATATGAAAATGGCGAGAGGGAAAGAGAAGAGAGAAAGACTATGTGTATGTCTCTACGAATGGGTATGGCTCTCTCTCTCTCTCTCTCAAATACGCAATATTTTTCACTAATTCTCCCTCGGGTATTCTGTGAGTAAGAACAAGTTATATGGATTTAGGTTTGGTTGGCAAAGCGGACAAATAAACTGTCTTAAAGCATTAGCATTGAAGGAGCTAAAATTTTTAGCTTTTAGCATCTCAAAAACCCACTTTATCTATTTTAACACACCACTATATAACACACCCAATATCATGTCTATTCAAAATCAGTAGACCGCTTATTCTGAGATCATTTTCTTTTTTCGGATATACTCTCTCTTTAGTTGTGTGGTGTTTTATGTTATGTGTGGTGGTTTTGGTTGTGACTATACGGTAGTTTCCATGGCTGTGGTGGTGGTTGTGGCTATGATTGTTGTTTATTGTAGTGTATATATTATTTTATTATGTTATTTATATTATTTTAATGTGTTGAATGCTAAAATAAAATCATTAATGTTAGATGTTTTGAGCACTAGCAATAGTGGTGCTAAATAGCTATATAATTATTGCACCACTAAATATCAAAATGTACCCTGCAATAGTGGAGCTAAAACTATATTTTTTGACTCTACAGCTATAGTGCACCGTTACTTTTAGCTGTGCACTATACTTTTGGCTATGCATTACAGCTGGAAGGTAAATTTTTTAAAAAAAATTATTTTGCGTTCACACTGCTTTTGTCTCTCTCCTCACTACCTCTCCGTGTCTCCCTCAATGTCCACCATGCGTTCACACTACTTTTGGACACTATTTTTGGTTATAATTGTGTTTTGATGATTGAATGAAATATTATTTTATTATAATATTTATATTATTTTATTGTATTAAAAGTTAAAATAAAATCATTTTTGTTGAATGTGAAAAGATAAAATAGATAAAATGACTTTTTGTGGTACTAAAAAATAAAAAATTTGATTATACTATTATAAATGTTTGTAAGATGATAAAATAGATAGAATAGCTTTCTGTGACCTGGGAAGCTAAAATTTTTGCTGCGATTATTTTTGCCACCGGCAACGTGGATGCCCTTAGCACCATCTTCAGCATTTCGTTCACACCAATAATGATGGTATGTCACGTGTCATTTCGCATGAATGAAGTCCTTTTCCCGGCAGTAACTCCAGCTCAAATACTTGTACTTAATTACAAATAATCACACAAAATATAGTAAATTAAACAAAATTACAAGTAAATTAACACAGATTTTTTTTTTCTTTTTTTTTTGAGAAGCAATTAACACAGAATTAAGCCAACACAAAATAAGGAAACGACAATATTGAAGGAAATTAAATCAGATTATTTTTAAAAAGAGATTGAAATTTATGCTCGTGACTTTCCTACAATCTTCCTGTTGTCCTGTGCTGCTTAAAAAGAGAAAGGTTTCTAAATAAAGAGACCTTATCCCATCAAAACATGGCAGCAGATAATAAAAGTGTTGACTATTGACGCTACCTGCTACCCTCAAAAAGCACACAGAACGGAAAGAGAGTGAAAGCTATGGATCAAAGGAAAATGATTACAGATAGACGGGCGTGAGACGTGGCTTCTCCATGGAAAGCAAGTACAGAGGGGTAGTGTCTAAGAGTAGCAACAACTTATCCCATGAATAATAATGGTTCTCACAGACTCATACTTTGTTTCTTGTATTTTTGTATGGGCAAAATATAAAGGGAAGAAGTTCTAAAGAAATTGGTTTGGAGATTATTTTCATAAAAATTTTATGAAAAAAAGAAAAAAAAGTATAACTTTTTATATATTTTATAAAAATTGTGTTAAATTTTTTTAAATAATTTATTACTCATTGCATTATGAACACACGTTTACATGACAGACAGTAATAAGAGAGAATATGAGCTGCACAATGCCACAAACTTACCCAAAGATTGTACTGTATTCTTTTGTGATGGCATACCCTTCCCTAATTCAAAGCAGAAGATTGTACTCTCTGCTTCTCTTAATGTCTTCTTATCAAAATATAACTGCTAAACGTATTATTATATCAATTCCTTTAAATCAGTCAAATCATAAGTTCTTTCTTCTAAAAAGATCTCTTTCCATTCACAGATTTGAGGATGGAGATTTGAATGGGCCAACAAGTGCACCAATGACATTTCACTTCATACTGTAAACACTAAGTACTAAGTACTAAGTACTAACACAAAACTCGTACCATTTAAAAAAAAAAAAAATACAAAACTTGTACAAACATCCACCCCCAAACCACCCGGGTGGCAATATAACTGCATCGCTGCAAGTGGTTTGCACTTTGGACAATATATTAAAACTTAAAACTTCGTAATAACAGATGCAACTGTTAATAAATTATAATAAAAAATTATTTTACCATTCTTCTAATAAAATATTTCAAACAACAACATTGGTTAATATTTTCTAAACTTAAATTATAAGTTAATAAAAAATCAAATAGAGTTAATGGGGTTGGTTTGGTTGGTAAGACTTAAATGTTTTGTCCAAAAAACCTAGGTTCAAGTCCTATTGTTTATTATTGATTTTAGAACTATGTTTCTATAACATATTTTAATTCAAAAAGGTCTTATATATACTTAATTATAATTTTATAAAAATAAGTGGAGGATTGTTGGACTATTTTTATAAAATATATTCTAATTTTGATTTTTTTTTTTGAGGGACTTAATTTTGATTAAACAGTCATAATTTAAATTATTGATGGAATATAAAGTTCATCAATTTTAATATTAATACCCGTTATCTTCTTATTAAAGTCAAAATGGTCATTTGACAGCCTTTCTCTTTAGTGTCCGGTGTCCCTTTAGGTTGCTCAATTCAGTGAGCATAAAAATGCCCAAACGGTTTATAACTTAATGGCTATCCAAACCTTCAGTAATAGCCGTGGGTTACCATCATTTTTATTGTCAAACCTCAAACGTTTGATTACATAATGTTCCTTTGGTACAAAAGCCACTCACCCTATGGCCTATATAAACATGATTGGGTGAAGGATAAAAAAAAGAATATTGGAGGTAGCCTTTACTCTCTAAATAGCCAATCCTAAAACTTATTCCTCAACCATTTTGTTAAATATATAAACTTTCTGTACACTTTATTTTGGGATCAAGAAAGTATTGTTTGAGAGTTATTTTTTATCTAACAAGTGGTGTAGACTGGTTAGGATATACAATTTGGTGAGTAGGCTTGTTGTATTCTGGGACGGTATGTAAAATTGATTAGTTTACTACCCTAGAAATTTCATAGACAAAGTGTATCATCTTAAGAAAGTGACCTGGTCTACTCCTCGAACCCACCACCTAAAAAAGTCATGGAATTAATTGTAATTTATTTATCATGTTATGAGATGTACTTTAAGCACAAGCAAGGTATTATTATTATTATTTTGAATACATTGATATTTGAGGGTAAGAGAATTTAAATCAAAGTCTCTTTGTTGGAAACTTTTTGCTTAACTCAACCAAATTTTAATGAAACCTTAAAATTTTGAAATGTTTTATTTAATTCTTATAGTTTCAAAAAATGTTTCATTTATCACACTTTTTTTTTTTCATTTCTTTTTATGTTAGCAGCGTAAACATCACATGATTGATTGATTAATTTATTTCAAACTTTGAGATTTAAATGAAACGCCCTCCTTGTTTGGGAGGAGGGACTAGAATGGAATAATATGAAAATAATAATTTTAAAATATTATTTCCTTCTTTTGCTTTAGAGTTTTAATGGAGAAAATGGAAAGTTCCTTCCCTTGTTTGGGAAAGTGGAAGAGAATGGAATAGGTAGAAAGGAACACTCATTCCTCTCTATTCCCTTAAAACCTCAATTTTTCATTCCTCCTAAAATTGAGAAGGATGAGAGGGATTGAAATTAGATTTAATGAATTTTTTACTAAAACTCCCAAAATACCCTTATATATCCAACCATTTATTTTAAAGTAAGAGTTTAATAGTAATATTGTCATAAAATGATTCTATTTCATTCCCTCTATGTTACTCCCAAACAAGATTACTTATATTCCATTTATTTTTATTTATTTATTTTAAAACATCCAATCAAGGTTATGTAATTTCATTTCTTTCCATTCATTTCTTATGCTTAAATGCATTCCATGCCATTCATTTTTATTCCCTTATGATTATTCCATTTCATTTCCTTATGAACTCCCAAACGAAAGTTTTAAATAAAATTAGTGTGTAATCCCGTGCATATGCAAGAGTACAATTAAAAAACAATCACAATTACATGATTCAAATTATACCTTTTTTTAGTACAGGTTCAAATTATACATTGTATTAGGTTCCAATTTTTTTTAAACTATACATTTCTAAAAGATGTAACAGTTTCTATATATATATATATATATATATATATGATGGAACACAAATTAAATCGATAAGAGTGGGCAAATGGAATTCCCTGTAGAATATGAAGGTCCTCTCGATGAGGGCCACCGGTGTGGTGCACGCCACAACGTCTCCGATGCCAAAGTTAGAATAATGGATAAACACAATAAAGAAGTAGAATGTGCTTTCAGAGTATTTTTGCATATATCTTACCTTCTGTTGATTGTATGGAAGCTTTATACCTGGGGCCTTAGGGGCTAGCCGTTGAGGCTGTTAATGCTCTCGAAAGTAACGCCCTTGGTCCGATAATGAGACTTTTAAGAGGCTCCCAACGGTGCGCTTGGTCGATTTAGTAATCGCTCAGGTCATTGATTATTTGCATTGAATGATCCCCTGCCTTCGTCGGTGATGATGGTTTTCTTCGTTATTTTTGATGACCTCGTCATGGATGATTCCTTCGTCACTACTGTTATCTCCGTCGGTGGGAGGTAGAATCGTCATTCTGTCGATTTGCCCCCAGGTTCTGGGGTCGTCGGTGACATGCCATGACGATCACAGAAGATGAAAAGTTTTTCTTGTGACTCTTGGGGTTCTGTTCCGCTTTTAATGCTTAGTGGCGGCGCTACACGCAATCATGGCCACGTGGCGTGATGATCTGTGGAATTAATGGCATGACCCTTGGGTTTCCGCTGGTTTTTCAATCGTTTTTGGCCCACATTTAAAACTTCTCCTTTTTAATTTTTCGTCTACTTCTCGTAGAGAGCAAAAACAGACCAATTCTTGGTGATACTCCGAGCATTTTCTTGAGACTTCCTTTCTTCTCCAAATTGCCTTTTATTTGAGCTTCTCATTGTTCCGCCATTGGAGATACGTTTCTCTTTCCTTTTTCTTTCTTCTTTTTCTTCTTTTTCTTTGGAGCATGATTTCGATTTGCTATTTCCCTTTTGCTTCTTTTTTCTGTTGTTGGTCCTTGTTTTTCTTTTGGGGTTTTAGTTTCGTACCTTATTTTTTCTGTCCTCCGATTTCTGCATTTTCCATGGTTGATAGCTTGGAGGTTAGGATAGCTGCCCGTCGATCTCCTTTCTTTTTGCGCGTCTAGGGGGTCTTTGGGTAATTACCCGTTTTTAGAAAATTTTGTGTACGAGGGCAATAGTTTGAGCGTGGTTTTGGGCGGGTATTGCCCTTGCTCCGTCAATCGCTCAATTGGTTCGAGGGTTTAGGAGGGAGAGGACTAATGTACGAGGTTAGGTCTAGTGACCTTGAGGACGGGCTATCATCCGGTGGTGACCCGGTGAAGGAGATACAGTAGTCTCGGCCCTCGAGAGGTTAGGGCTTTTTATGCCCTCAATGAGATTTGTGGTCTGCGGATGCCGAGACCGTAGGTAGATTCAAGGATAGGTTCCAATTTCCGTCTAGGGTTCGCGTTCGTCTACCTAGGGAAGAAGATAGGGCCTGTCACTTTTTCCGGCGAAATATGCTTTTACGAGTCAACCTTTACCTGCGGGCTTAGGCTCCCCGTCCACCCGTTTCTGATGGAACTTTTAGATCATTTTGGTATAGCACCCGGGCAGCTCATGCCTAACTCGTGGAGGATCGTCATCAGCGTATGCAAATATGGTTGGCCTCCAACGGGGATATGATCGGGATAGGCGAGCTCACCTACCTGTATCGTTTGAAAGAGTCTAAGGAATGGGGGTATTATGAATTAGTCCCTTGGGAAAGAAAAACTAGGATCGTCAAGGGATTGCCCTTGTCATTCAGGTATTGGAAGTCGCGCTTTTTCTTTGTGTCCGGGGACGACTTGAGACTCAATCCAGCAGTGATTGGGGTGATATCCCGAGGTTGCTCGTCGGTGGGGACCCCGACCTTAGATGCGTCGATATTTCTTCTGTCGTTTTAATTTTGCCAATTTTGAGGCTCTCGGTCTTCTTTGACCTCTTTACTTCTTTGTTTGGTATAGTTAAGAGACGGCTCGGTTTGAAGAGACGGTATAAGGCACGCATAGAGACTGCGATTGGGTACGTTGAGACGATTGAGAGCTGGGACGAATTGGTTGACCCCCGGTCTCTTGCCTTTTACAACCTTGGTCCTGACCCGTCTCCCTTCGTTCTTCGTCGACTTGGCATTGAAGGCAAAAAGAGTAAGTTTTAACCGTCAATGCTGATTCTTCTTATGTATACTTAAGCAATTTTTGACACACTTTCTTCTTGCGAGAGATGACGACAAAATTCAACAAGGATATGTACGCAAAGATGAGATCAAGAGAAGGACGAACCCCTGTCCAATCTGGGGAAGAAGGCATACGAGTCACCGGGAAGGGTCCTGCATCCATCCCGCTTAGCATCGTTCCTTCCATAGCTTCTGAAACAACGAGGACTGCCTCCCCGACCGTTTCAATAGAAGAGATTCCTACTCCCGGCTCCAAAAGGCTGCGTGTGGGTGGCAAAGGGAAGGAGAAGGCTGATACTCGTTCATCCACAATATGGGATGACAAGTCCTTGGCCGTAGAAAGAGCTCACGAGGTCGTCACTTCGGCGAACTTGAAGGCTCTCTCTGACTTGTCTTTAAACGACGTGGCCTCTCGTCATGTCCACAAACTCGTCCAGGTGTGGGGTTCTTCCCTCTTCATCATTTTTTTTATTTTTTATTTTTTATTATAGACGACTTCATAATTCCCTCCAGGTGTTGGGAGAGAGTCTCCATATCACTTCTGAGTACCTCACTCAAGGGGCCAAGGTGGCGTCTCTGGCGACCCGGATGGAGGCCTTGGAGGGAGAACTCGACTGAGGACGAACACGATCACTTCTATGGACGAGGCAACGACATTGAAGGAGAAGGTCAAAAATTGGAGGACGACCTCGAGTTGAGCGCGGGTTGACTCACGAGAAGGACGAGCGACTTCTTGCAGCCAAGGAGAAACTTCGTGACCATCGCATTTGCTCGGTCCGTGGAGGCTTTCGGACCAGCGCAGTACAATACCATGCTCTTGGTTGGTATTTCAAAGGTTTTGAGCTTCTCCGGAGGTATATGATCAAGCATCCTTCTCGAGTCAACCTGGAGAGTCCGGATTTGGAGGAAGTTGACAAGGAGATGGCTCACGGAGGAGGCGGCTTCATCTTTCGCCCCTGGCGATGATGCACTGAGCTTTATTCTTGACGTCCCGGCCCGGTGAAGGCACGGTGATGCTTGATTTAATACTTAGAAATTTTCCCTTTTGTTTTATGGTGGGTGCCCGTCTTGTTTTGGGCCTTTTCTTTTTGTAAATCTAATCTTAAAGCAGTTAATTTTATTTTGAAAACAATGATAGTGGCCCAGTGGTTATGGGCTTGAATGAAGCGTACTTACTTTTCCTCTATATGTTTTGATTTACCTCTGTCTGCTGCTTTTGTGTTTTGTCAATCATTTGTTGCATTCTGTTTTGATTTGATGTACTCTTTTTTTTTTTATCGTCAGTAACTTACATCCGTCAAGGCGGAATCTTGTTACTTAGTCTTTTAACCATCTTATTATGGTCGTTAGTAACTTACATCCGTCAAGGCGGAATCTCGTTACTTAGTCTTTTAACCATCCTATAATGGTCGTCAGTAACTTACATCCGTCAAGGCGGAATCTCGTTACTTAGTCTTTTAACCATCTTATTATGGTCGTCGGTAACTTACATCCGTCAAGGCGGAATCTCGTTACTTAGTCTTTTAACCATCTTATTATGGTCGTTAGTAACTTACATCCGTCAAGGCGGAATCTTGTTACTTAGTCTTTTAACCATCTTATTATGGTCGTTAGTAACTTACATCCGTCAAGGCGGAATCTTGTTACTTGATCTTTTAATCATCCTATAATTGTCGTCAGTAACTTACATCCGTCAAGGCGGAATCTCGTTACTTAGTCTTTTATAGACCTCATGGCTGACTAGTCTTGCTGCACAAAAACATCGGAGGAATAATACTTTTATTAACTTCAAGAACGAATGCCTTCGTGTATTACATTTACTCATGGTATTTCTTTAAATGCTCAATATTCCAAGGACGAGGGAGCTTTTGTTCGTCTATAGTTTCTAGATGGTAACTTCCTTGTCTAGAGTAGTGAACGACGCGGTAAGGCCCTTCCCACGTAGGGTCCAGCTTCCCTTGAGTAGGGTCTTTAGTTGCTATAGTGACTTTGCGAAGGACGAGGTCCCTTATATCCAGTCACCTGAATTTAACCCTCTTGTCGTAGTACTCGGCCATTTTCTTTTGATACTTTGTCATTCTACTGGACGCATTGTCTCTTACTTCATCCAAGCAATCCAGGTTGAACCGCAGTTCCTCGTCATTGAGTCCATCTCACGAAAATTCCTCGTCGATGCTCGTTACTCCAACTTCTCTATTGGGATCACTTTGCCTCTGTGCCATAGGTAAGCTTTGAAGGGTGTCTCTCTGTTGGGGTTAAGGCTGTAGTCTGTATGCCCACAGGACACAAGGTAGTTCTTACGGCCAGGCACCTTTTGCTTCGTCGACTTGGTTTTGATTATCTTGAGCGGTGTCTGTTCGTTACTTCCGTCTGTCCGTTTGCTGGGGGTGTCCCGGGGATGAGAAGCGATTCTTGATCCCGAGGTCCGAGCAGAAGTCTCGAAGCCTTGGGCTGTCGAAGCGCTTCCCATTATCGGATATGATCGTCAAAGGAATCCCGAACTGCAGATTATGTTTTCCACACGAAGCTCCGGATCAAGCCTCGGTGATGGTTGCTAGGGCCTCTGCTTCAACCCATTTTGTGAAATAGTCAATAGCAACTAGAAGGAATTTTACCTGACCTTTACCTTGGGGCGGAGGACCGATGATATCGATTCCCCATTGTGCGAATGGCTATGGGGAGGATATGGTCGTCATCTTCTCGGCCGGAAGCCGTTGTACATTCCCGCACCGCTGGCATCTGTCGCACCTTTCGACGATGTCGTGACATCCCCCCGCATGGTTGGCCAAAAGTACCCTGCTCTTATCACCTTGTTGACTAGGGATCTGGAGCCGGCATGGTCGCCATAGACTCCTCCGTGTACTTCTTCTAGGATGTATTTGGCCTCATCCTCGTCGACGCACTTTAGGTAAGGCATAGAGAAGCCTCTCTTGTACAAGACGTCATTTAGGATCGTGAACCTGGCCGCTCTCTTTTTGACCTTTACGGCTTTGTCGGTATTCCGAGGTAAGTGCCCGTCTCGAAGGAAGGATATTATGGGCGTTATCCAGGTGTCGTGCTGCGGGTGGTGAGCACCGCCACCTCTTCAATACTTGGGTGTTTGAATCTCTATTGCCACGTCTGTGCTCGTCCCTCCCGCTTCTGATGACGCTAGTTTCGATACTTCGTCGGCCCCAATATTCTGGTTTCTTGGTATACGGGACGAACTCCACTTTGTGTCGAACTCTGAGTTAATTGCCTCGTCAGTTTAAGGTATTTCGCATCCTTTCTTCCTTTGCCTCGTACTCTCCAGCGATCGTCCAGATTACCGACTTTGAATCACTCTGGATCAGCAAATTTTTGGCACCAAGAGCTTTTCCAAGCCTCAAGCCCGTCAATATTCCTTCATACTCGGCTTTGTTATTGGTGGCTGGGAACTTGAGTTGAACCCCATATTTCATCACTTCTCCATCGGGGGTGGTTATCGGCACCAAGAGCTTTTCCAAGCCTCAAGCCCGTCAATATTCCTTCATACTCGACTTCGTTATTGGTGGTTGGGAACTTGAGTTGAACCCCATATTTCATCACTTCTCCATCGGGGGTGGTTATCACGACCCCTACTCCCCCCTTCTTTTGGGGTGACGAACCATCTGTCAGTATCGTCCATTTATCGGCTTCGTCTATAATTCCATCTTTATCGGGAGAGTGAATTCAGCGATGAAGTCGGCCGAGCTTGTGCCTTGATAAGCTGTTCTTGGATGGTACTCGATGTCAAATTGGTGAGTTCGATTGCCCATTGGACCATTCTCCTGCCGCTTCGGTTTGTTCATTGATTTCTTAATTGGTTGATCCGTCATCACAAGGATAGGATTATTTGGAAATATGGCCTTTGAGCTTGCGCGAGGCTACTATAAGTGCAAATGCAATCTTTTCGATCCTTGGGTACCGAACTCGGCTCCTTGAAAGGCTTGGGACGTAGTACAGGAGTTGCTTCTTGCCTTCTTCTCTAATCAAGACTGCGCTTGCTGAGGGTGACACCGCCAGTACAAGTATAGGTTCTCTCCTCCTTTGGACGAGGCTCGGGAGAGGCGGATTGCTCGGTATTGCTTGACTCTTGGGAACGCCTTCGCATTCGTCGGTCCAAGCAAAAGCACCTTGGGGTTTTGAAGAAGGGAAGGCATTTGTCCGTGGCCCTAGAGACGACTTTGTTTTAGAGCCGCTATCCTTCTGTGAGTTTTTGTACATCTTTGACGGTCTTGGGTGAAGCCATGTCAATGATTGCTCGTACCTTCTCTGGATTTGCTTCTATTCCTCTCACGGGACACCATGAATCCCGGGGAACTTTCCCGAGGCTACCCCAAAAACACATTTCTTTGGGATTCAACTTCATCCGGTGTTTTTGAGGGTTGCAAAAGTCTCCGCTAGGTCGTCCGGATGAGCGAACTCTTCCTTACTCTTGACGAGCATATCGTCTCACGTATACCTCCATGTTTTTGCCAATTTGTTGGTTGAACATTTTGTTTACCATCCTCGATATGTAGCTCAGCATTTTTCAACCCAAAAGGCATCACCTTGTGTGAAGAGAGTCCTTGGCTTGTGATGAAGGCGGTCTTCTCCTGGTCTTCTTGACCATCTTTATCTGGTTGTACCACGAGAAGGTGTCCATGAACGTCAATAGCTTGTGTGCGGCGGTAGAGTCCACAAGCTGGTCTATCCTTGGTAGAGGGAAGCTGTCCTTTGGGTATGCTTTGTTGGTCGGTGAAGTCTACACACATTCTCCACTTTCCATTTGGTTTCTTTACCGGGACGACGTTGGCGAGCCATTCGGATAGTATACCTCCCGGATGAATCCAGCCGTCAAGAGTTTGGTTACTTCCTCTCACTCTTTGCTGATCTCGTTCGAGCGAAAGTTCTTCGTCGTTCTTTGAACGGGCTTCTCTTTGGGTCCACATTCGACCTATCTTTGGATGATTTACGGAGATATGCCTGGCATGTCCTCGTGACTCCATGCAAAGACATCTAGATTCCCTTTAAGGAACTTTATGAGTCTCGCTCTCATCTCGGGGCTTAGCGTCGTCCCTATCTGGATGTCTGTCCGCATTTCCTTCTACCAATTCCACTTGCTTCCAGGATCTCCATCCCGTCTTCCTCTTTTTCTTCTATCGTCCATGTGTGGTTCTCCTTATTGCCCGATCTTGCTGATAGCACTCCCTTGCCAGGACTTGATCACCCTTCACTTCACCCACACCGTAAATGCATTGGGAATTTCACCTTCAAACAATAGGTTGACGTTGCCGCCTTCCACTTGTTTAGGGTAGGCCTCCCAATGATGACATTGTAGGACGAGGGGCAATCTACAACCAGGAAGTCTACTTGTTTGGTCAAGCTGCAATGGATAGGTCCTCATTGTCACCGTCGTGGTCACTATACCCACAGGGTAGACCCTATCTCCTTTGGCCCGACAAGCGGAGAGTCGAAAGGACGGAGCCTTTTTGGATCTAATTTCAAGCTGCTAGAAGGCTGGGAGGTAGATGATATCCGCTGAGCTCCGTTATCAACAAGGATCCTTTCGGTATTGAACCCTTCTATATTGACACTATGACCCGGGGGATCGTTGTGAGGTCGCTTCACTCCTCTGGCGTCTCCTTCATTAAAGGACATGTCTTGGTATGTTCGTCGGTACTTGGACGGAGGCATGGTGTGGACGCTGTTCACCTGTCTGTGATATGCTTTTACGAGTGATCTAAACGATCCCCCTGAGAATGGTCCTCCTGTGATCGTGTTTATCTCCCGATCACTTTGCGTGGAGGCCGGGACGGATGGTCGTCATCCCGAGTGAAGGATTCATGTTGTGTCTGTTGTCGTCTCACGAACTTGCTATATTCTCCTTTCTTTACATACTTACGTAACTTTCCTTTCTGTATTAATTCCTCTATTTGTTCCTTCAGGTCTTTGCTATCTTACGTGTTGTGGCCGTGGTCTCTATGGAACCGACAATACTTGTTCTTGTCACGTACGTTGGGGGAGGAATGTAATGGCCTGGGCCATTTGAGATAATGCTCGTCTTTGATCTGCGTGAAAATCTTGTCAACAGGCATAACCAGGAGGAGTAAATTTTACGACGAGGATTTTTGTCGTCCTTCCTCCTATTCCGTCATTGTTCCGACGCTCGATCTGTCTCTCTTTTGCCCTCTACGGTCGTCTTCTGTTTGGACTTGTCTCTGGCCTCTCAAAGCATCTTTTATGGCAGCTAGGGCATCTTCCGCGTTCATGTACTTTTGTGCCTTCAGGAGCATCTCGGCCATCGTCTTCGGGTTTTTTTTGCAAGAGAGGCCACGAGGTCTCGGATCTCAACCCCGCTTTGAAGGTCGTCAGTGCACCTTGTCATCGGCTTCGTCTACTTCCGAGTTTCCGGGTGAATCGCTTGACATATGATCTCGAGTCTCCTTTCTCTCCTGTCTTATGGTGAGCGGGTAATCTTGGTCTCCTTGGGCGTTGTCCCCCTATGAAGTGACGCAAGAATGCGCTACTCAGGTGATCGAAATTGTCTACGGACGAGTTTGGCAGCTTGGTAAACCATTCTCTTACGACTCCTTTGAGAGTCGTCGGGAAGGAACGACACAATATCTCATCGGTGGTTCTTTGAAGACCCAGAGTCGTCTTAAAGGTATTGAGATGATCACGAGGGTCCTTGAGTCCGTCGAATGGCTCTAATTGAGGCGGGCGAAACTTTGACGGCACAGGGCAATCAAGTACCGTTGCGGTGAAAAGTGAATCCGTAGCCCTTATCATTTTGTCTACACTCCGGTCTGTCTTTTCTTTGATAGCGCTCTTTAGTTCATCCATCTCTTTCCTCATTTCCCGAAGAATATCGAGTTCTGTTCGTCCGGAGTAGTTGGTCTCCTTGGGGTTTCTCTTTGTTGGCTATTCCCTCTTCCTCCGTGTTACCCTTGGACCGGTTTTCTTCTGTTGAGCTTGTTGAACTGCTTTGGAGCCGCATGACTTCATTTCTGGTTCTGTCTAGTGAGTTCCTCAATGGTGGCTGCAAGGGCTTGAACTTGCTTTGGGCCAAGGTTCTTTGAGTCAGGTTGGATTCCATCTGGATATGGAGAATTGATGGAAACTACGTTTTCAGTATGAATCTGAAAACTTCGTCCCCACGAGACAGCGCAAAGCGATGGAACACAAATTCGTCGAAGAGTGGGAGATGGAATTCCTGTAGAATATGAAGGTCCGCTCGATGAGGGCCACCGGTGTGGTGCCGCCACAACGTCTCCGATGCCAAAGTTAGAATAATGGATAAACACAATAAAGAAGTAGAATGTGCTTTGAGTATTTTTGCATATATCTTACCTTCTGTTGATTGTATGGAAGCTTTATACCTGGGGCCTTAGGGGCTAGCCGTTGAGGCTGTTAATGCTCTCAGAAGTAACGCCCTTGGTCCAGTAATGAGACTTTTAAGAGGCTCCCAATGGTCTGCTTGGTCGATTTAGTAACTGCTCAGGTCATTGATTGACTGCATTGAATGATCCCCCGCCTTCGTCGGTGATGATGGTTTTCTTCGTTATTTCTGATGACCTCGTCATGGATGATTCCTTCGTCACTACTGTTATCTCCGTCAGTGGGAGGTAGAATCGTCATTCCTATCAGTATATAATTTAGAATTTAATTGGATTTAAACTCTTTGGCTTTAGCACCCAATAATTGATTTACCACAAAAATTAAAAAATAAGATGGACATGCGGTGCAAAATTGGACTCCAATTAAAATTTATTTAGAATCTAATTGGATTTGGATTCTTCAATTTTTACACTCAATAATTCACTTGATACAAAAATTAAAAATTAGATGAACACGTGGTGCAAAATTAAGTATCCAATTGAGATCTAATTAGAATTTTTTTGAGTTTTGGCTTTTAATATATATATATATATATATAAGGTATAAATGAAACTTATAAAAAAATTGAGTTTAAATTAAATATAAATGTGGGGGCCGAGTTAATCGGGCGGATCTTGTTAAGGCTGTACAGATTAATCGGGCTTATAGCCCCATCCAAGAACATTAGACCATTCGAGGATGTCCATATAAGATTATAAAGAGAACGGAGTGAAGAGAAGAGTAGAGTTAATATGAGATAAGTCCAACAAATGTCCGAGGAGAGAAGCCATCTCGGCAACAAGGGTTTGAGGTCGGTAAGAATGCCATATCATCATAGACTTTCTTCGAAGTTACATCACAATTAAGAGTTGGATGTTGGACAAGGGGTAAGAAAGGAGAAAGGCAATAAATATCTTCAAAAAGCTGTTACCTCCGCATTAAATGCCTCCCAACCAATTCTCTGGCCGCATTAATGTAAAGGTGATGCACGAACAGCGGTCAAGCGACCTTTGACTACTAGGCGATGGTTCGTGAGGTATTGGATGAGACAGGAAGGAGTTCCTCGAATCTAACTTACACGTGTATGGTAAGGATGATACCAAGATTGTAGTATATAGCATGAGAAGATGTACCAGAAAGTGGGGATCAAAGAAAAAATATAAAAAAAATTTATAACAAGACTATGAACTCTTGTATAATGGGGTTGATCAACAAGACAATATAATATAAGCTCCTTAGGCCACTCCGAGGACAGATTTTCTCATTCTATTTGTGTCTAATAGCCTTAAATTACCAAATTTTATCGTTTTTCTTCTGGAATAGATCTAGTTCTTTCATCCACGTTTTATAAATTTATTGTTTGGGCCACTTGGGCTAAAACCCAATCCTATTTTGGGTCCAATCCAATTTCAGTCCTTACAATAACCAAAATTATAAGTTTAAAAAAATAATTTATCAAAAAAAAAAAAACATAAAAAGAAAAAGGTAAAATAAATTAATAATTAAAAATTTCAAAAAAATAATAATAATGCAATTCCAGAGAAGTATAAATTATGATATTTGTTAATCTTTTTATGTTCCATAATTTTTTTATGCTATTTAAATAATATGAATCCACCTTAACTTTTATTGAGTTACATGCCATTTTAAACTTTTCTTAGTCTTTCATTATTTTGAAAAAGTACATGTATATTTATCAATAAAGATAAACTAATAAAAGTAAATATGAATTATACTTTCATAACTTTTAATTTGATACCAACATAGGACCATAATTAAATAATCAAATAATTATAAATTGTATTTAAAAAAAGAAGCATTAGTGATGATAAGTTTCATCTTGAGCCAAAAATAAATAATTATACAATCAACTAAGAGTAATGCTAGAGATACAAATTTTTTTACTAAAAAAATTATAAGCTGTTGATGTAACGAGTGATTATTTGTAAATTAAAAAGTGATGTTAATGGTGGACTTAGATGAAAATTAATAAGAAATTGACCACATCAATAGTTTGTAAATTGTTATAAAATAGTTTGTAACTGTAGTATTACTCATCAACTAATTAACTAGCAGATTTTAGACACAAGTAACTAAATGACAAAGTTAACTTATTGTATATAGAAACAATAATAACATAGAAGAAACAAATTCAATTGCTAAAAATTAACAGAACAAGTTAATGTAAATAATAATGATTCACTCCCTTTTCCTTCCATCTTTTCCATCTTCTCTCCTTTTCACCTGACCAAGCACAACACAAAACAAGAAGATACAAAAATATTACTACAAGAAAGTTCCTTAAGAAAAAAAAAAATACAGAATGATAAAAATGAAAATAAGAGATATTTTAAAGAGGAAAAAAAATCAATACTCCCTCTGTCTCACTTTGTCCTCTATTCCATTTTGAGATGTCCCAAAATATTGTCCTGTTTCTAAAAATAAAAGTTATTAGTTTACTAATGTTCTTATTATACCCCTAAGCCTCATTAAGAATAACTCTTTTTAAAAAAAGCTAATAAAATTATTTAAGTGTAGTTTTGTAAACTTATACATTTTTATAATGCAGACAAGACAATAAATGATGTTCCCTTAAAATATTTGACTTTTCAAACAGGACAAACAAAATGGGACGGAGGGAGTATTTTATATCATTGTGTTAACATAATTAAAATTTTCTTTTCTTGATAAATAGACCCAAATAAAGGTTGTGCTAAAGTGACATGACTTTAGGAATAATTTCTAGTATTGTTATTAAAAAACTTAAATTATACAAAATTTAATAAAAATGGAACTTAGAATATATCGGCATCACAAAAAAAAAAAAAAAAAAAAACCCAATATATGAAGTCTTACAATTTCTTGTACTAACAAAATTAAAAGACAAAAATGGATTGATCGGAGAAAAAGTGATATCTGAAAATAGTGAAATAAGAGTAATAAAGAGAGAGAAAGTCTAAAATGATGAGAGAGAGAAGCATATAGTACATGATATGACTACAGCAAGAGAATAGAGTTGTTAATGCCACTAAGTGTCCGTTTGTTTGCACTTTTGAAGTGCAAAAAGTGTTTTTTCAAACCACTTTTTCTATCTATCTGTTTGGTAAAACTCAAACATCCTGCTTTTTCTAAATCATGGCTTTTTGAAATGTGAACAAACATGGCTTTGACACAACACAACTTTGGCGAGCTTTTGCAAAAGCTAACGTGCTTTGATGAATGTTACCTTTGAGAAGCTCTCTTCAATTACCAAATTGCCCAACCATTTTGATTGAAAACCCAATTTTTCCCTTTGATAAATCAAGGTCTGTAGCTAGAAAGTCACTGCTTCCTCTCATCTCATCTTCAAGAACAAGCCTCTCCTCTATGCTGCTACACAATCAGGACCGTACTGCTGCAGGTAAATGTTTCTCTTGACCAATCGGACCGATCTTCTTCGTCTTCTTCCCAAATTACCTGTGAAGATCAAGATGAAGAAGTGCACGAGTGTGTTTGTGTGGCTGAATGTGTGGAGGAAATTAGAGAAAGAGAAAAAAGAAATGGTATGTTCTGGAATGAGAGTGGACGAATTCTAGAAGCTTGATCTTCTGGTGTGTTCTTTTTTTATGAGAAAAATCTTTTGGTGTGTTTTGGTGAAGAAGAAAAGTATAAAGAAAAGTCAAAAGTGGAGATAGGGAGAAGTAAAGAGTACTTGTGTGGAGGAGAAAAAAAGATGAAAAAAATTATAAATAAACGGGTGGATGAAAGAAAAAGAGATAAAGAGAAAAATATAATAAAGAATAAAAAATTAAAATGAAGAAATGCTACTATAATATTTTCACAATAAATTTTAAGTGGTGGGTTGTTATTAGCTAATACTAGTAAAAATAATAATAATTTAAGTGGTGTGTTCAAATTAAAATTAGTAACAACTTATCATGTATGATTTGTGAAAATATTGTAAAAATATTTTTACAACAAATTTTAGTTAACAATATTTTTACAACAAATTTTAGTTAACAGTAAATTATTATTGTTGTTGTTATTATTATTATTAAATAGTTTTTTTTAGTAAGTATTATTAAGTAGTTGATTTAAGTATGAAATAAACCCCTTATATATGTATTGTCATTTTTGGTAATTTACAACTCAAACCGCCACTTTTATAAGTTCTAGCCAAACACTCAGTTTTTTTAAAAAGCAATTTTTAACAGTTTTTACCAAACACTTAGCTTTTACAAAAAAACCCAATTTCATAAAATACTTTTTAAAAACTCTACTTTTTCCAAAAGCTCAATTTCTAAAAGCTGAACCAAACTCATTTTAAGGAGAACTCATGACCACATTATCTCTCTTGGTGTCACTTTTTAGGAAAAATGAAATTATGAATTATTTTTATGTAATCATTTGAATGAGTTGTTAATTTGAATTATTAGGGGTTTTATTTTTGTTTTTGAATGAGCTTTTTGTTGACTATTTTGTTTATTTGTTGTTGTTTGGGCTATTATTTGAGCCAAATTTTATTGTCATTATTTGGGCTTTTAATTTTTTGTTTAAGGGGTTAAGGATCATGTTTGGTAAGCCATGGTTATTTTTGTGATTAATGCTAGAGATTGAACAAAATAGCACAATAATTTACGGCATTCCCAAATTAGTGTATCTAAAAATTTATATTAAATTATCAAAAGAAAACTGTAGGGGCAAAGGCCCAAGATCATACAATGGGTTTTGGGTCCCATATGAAAGTTCGACCACGTCCGAGGGAAAGATGTGGGTGCCAAAAGGGCTCCCAGTCCAATTCTTATAGGCCCAAAAATATTTAAAAGGCGGTCCGAGGGGAAATGTCTCCTCGGACGTACCAAATATGGCTCAAACATACACTCACTTTGTTAGAAGGATCCACTCCTACGAGTATTAGTAACAAGGATGAGTCCCACAAGTCCGTAAGAGGGAAGAAAGTGTAGGATGCCAAGGGAGAGGCTACAGCTGCCATATTAAATGTATGACAACTACTTTTCTGACCGCATTAATGTGGAGAGGACTTGCGAACAGTGTTGCCTTAACTACCACAACTCACAGAAAGATAGGGGAGATGTCCGATGGGACGGACACTCAAGTGAAGGTCCGGATGATCAACAAATGTAAGACCCCGATGACTTCAAGGGAGCTATATAAGAGAGGGAAGTCCCCATGAAGAAGGGGACGAAAAAAGGAAGGAACTTAGAATAGAAGAATAGTGTTAGGACCATAACCTTTGAGCGGGGACTGATATACGTCCTCCACGTCTCCTCGGATTGAACATCTAATGGACATGAAGGGGATTTTCTTACTCTCGATTGTCACATGGCCCAATATTAACTAGTATACACTTCGTTAAGGTCTAGTTCTGTAACCCACTCTCTATAAATTCATTGTTTAGGGTTTCTTGGGCCAGAACTCCATACTTGTTGGGCCTAGGTCCTGAATTGCGACCCTACAAAAACAAAATTAAAATGAAAGATTAGGTGGGTCCATGTGTGAGTTGGCATGTTAATTTAAGAAGGTTGTAAAATTGTTACAACATTTTATTGTATTCTTAACACTATCCTTATTTTGGTTGAACTCAAATTCTTGAAATTTTCAAGTTAGGATGTTTAATATTTGTTTTTAAGTCAGAAAAAATAGATATAACTATGGGCAAAAATGGCCCATTACCATCAATTTTCAAAATAATTTGCCCAGAAACACTGTTTCCAAACTATATAGCAATATACCACTTTTTTAGGTACTCGAGCTTGTCAAGCTCGAGTACCATGTTTTTTAATCCACTATCGCCCCATATTCAAGGAGCCCTATAGTGGCGTTTTTTAAGCCCTATAGTGACGTTTTCGGGCCCTATAGCGGCGTTTTCCTGCAAATTTTTTTATAAGTCCCCATTAACAGGTTCAAGGGGCCCTATAGTGGCGTTTTTAAGCCCTATAGTGACGTTTTTGGGCCCTATAGCGGCGTTTTCCTGCAAAATTTTTTTAGAAGTCCCATAACAGGTTCAAGGGGCCCTATAGTGGCGTTTTTTGGTCCGAAAACGTCACTATAGGGCTTAAAAACGCCACTATAGGGTTCCTTGAATATGGGGCGATAGTGGATTAAAAAAACATGGTACTCGAGCTTGGCAAGCTCGAGTACCTAAAAAAGTGGTATATTGCTATATAGTTTGGAAACAGTATTTCTGGGCAAATTATTTTGAAAATTGATGGTAATGGGCCATTTTTGCCTATAACTATGTATATCATTTTTTTAATTTTTTTTTAAACTTCTATGTACGTAGAGTCGTCCCTGGTGCTTCGGGTTGTATAGGTTGCTCATAATCCCATAAAATTGGAAGATTGCAATAGGTTCATGGATCTTGGTCCGTTGGACCATACACACGATCCTCTTAACGAATGAAAGTAAACCATTATGAGATTGTTTAAGACAGTAGGTGCTTGTTCACTGGGATGCAGTAATTGCTTAGGAAAAAAAATCTAAAAGGCAGAAGAATACAAACTAGTGTAGGGAAAATGGCCATAACAGCTTCTGCGTGTCATATCAAGAGGCTGAGAAACAATTATAAATTATCAACTACAACAACAAAAAATTGATTGAAGAACAAATGGTTAAAACTTAAAAGAATTTTGAAGGAGATCGATAAAAGAGAGAATTGATCACAGCAGCTGACAGAGGTATATGTGTAGTAGTTTAGGTTTAAAGGTAGAGTGAACTCGGGAGTAGCTACTTGATTATTGTAGTATGGTTATGCATGGTTCGCTGCTAGTTGAGTTGGTTCTTCAAGCGCAACTGTTGCAAAGATGTGAAGTATTATGCAACTAGGAAGTGGGACTGGTGAGCTGAGTCTGTCTTGCTCGCTATCAGCATAGTTTTGCAGCTTCCGTGTTGTTGGTCTGATGTTCTGGTTTGTGTGCCTTATTAGTGTGTAGTAGAATTGCTGTTAGATTAGAGTTTGTATGTAGATCTCCAAGTTTTTTTTTGGTGTAATTTGCTAGTTAGGGAGAGGTGGGTTTGTCTATAGTTTGTTGACAAAGTGGCGTTTGCAGTTGTTTGTGAAAGCCAAGAGGAAGAAGATGGTAATGCAAAATGTATAACGATGTCGTTAGAGTCTTACTATTCTAAAAGAGAAGTAAAAAAAAAAGTCACATTGATATATATATATTTTTTTGAAGCCACATTGATATGTTTTTAGTACTATATGCACCGTTTCACTAAATCTCCAGATGTCGTTGTATTGCAGTAAAGATTTAGATTTCTATCTCACTTAAATGTCAGTGTTTCAGCTCTCCAGGTCTTAAGATTATCTACATTCTCCAGTGAGGGATTACACGTGTAATAGTTTAATTAGTCTTGATGAAAGTTTGTTAAATTGTTGCAAAAACTTTATCTCTCTCTCTCTCTAAATCATATATAGAGACAAAGAGCTATGATGCAATTAGATTAGTATTTTTTGCAATAACAGAATTCCTTTTAGTTTGGGAAATTCTTTCAGGTAGTCGCTAGTTTTGGTGTTTTAGACTATGTTGTAGATCATGTTTTTGCTTATTATTATTAATAAATTCTTATTCACCGAAAAAAAAAATTGAAGCATTTGACTTTTTATTTTGTTTTTTTTTAGCCTATGAAAAGAGAACTTGAAGTTGTTTTAATCTCATAATTCATCAATATGGGTTGATATGTGGCGCTTGGGCTGATTCGTGATACCATTTGGGCTAATCTGTGGAGGGGGAGTAAGTTTTATTTTCCTTAGGCCAAATAAAGTTGCTACAAATATATATATATATATTTGATGAAAAGCTACTACAAATATTACTATAGAAGACTTACAAATTGATGTGATATTAAATTTAATTAATGGATTTAAAAAATATAATAAATGAATGTTAAAATTACTTTAATGTAAAAGGGCGTAACACATCCTTTTGTAAGGCTTATGTAAGGTATACATTAATCATTCATTTTGTTTAAACCAACTTGAATTTAAGAATTTTTTACTTGGGGTAAAACATGTTAACCCATACTAGAAGCTACCAAATCAATACAAATGCTAAACCATGTAAAGGAAATATGACATCAACCATCCAAAGATAGTGATTACATTGAATCAAATAACAACCATTAGAAAGTTTTCTTTCTAGTTTTACCGTGGGGCAACAAGATTCAAAGAAATTGAGCTTACAATATAAATTTTGAGGGCATTGAGTAGCTTAAATTAAAAATCTCAACATCCTTAGGTGTGATAAAAGACTCAGAGCATTGATCTAAATTCCAAATTTCTCAATAATACTCCTAAGATCCTTGCCATTATTAGATTCATTGTTGCAACTTGCAAGTGAACTAATATCTCTTTCACTGTCTCCAGGTGAAACAAAGTTTGCATATGAGAGAATGAGAGTCGAAGGAATGTGCCATTTTTGTCCAAGAATGCCACAAAAATTATAAGCACTTACTATTCTATTTTTTTAATTATAGATTTTTTTTAGTGTAAGAATTTATTATGGCAAATCACCAAACTTTTATATTGATGATATCATTAATTAGAGAACTCTAGATTCTGTAAACTTAAGATCTAGGTAATATTTAACTTAGTATTTTTTGTTCATCTATTTACTTTCATGTGAAAATATATAGGACAACCTGTAACTTGATCAACCCAACCTACTCCCAACTAGTTTAAGATGATTCGTTTTTACCCTAACTCAGCCGGCTCGTTTGTCATGTCTAACCTTTTCTACTGTTGTCACACAAACTTTTGAGAGCTCACATTTTTTCATGCCATTTTAATTTAGTTTAATTTAAATGCATGTGTGTGAAATTCCTTTTTAAAGTCATTTTTTTAATCCATAAATTAAAATTATTTTTTAGTTAAAATAAATTACTAAACCAAGAGTTTTATAATTCAAATGATTGATGTATTTTTTACCTTCAAAAAAATATATCTCCCTTCAAATCCCCATAATTATTGAGTTATCAAATGAAAAAAAAAATATTAAAAAAAAAGAAAAGGAAAAGAGGGCAGGTACAAGGAAATAGGAACTAGTACACCAATATTTACTATGGAGATCGGAAAGGAATTATGTTAGTGTCATATAATTGGACACAACTTTGTGTTATAACTCGTCACATGGCAAGATGCGATGGACGAAAGCTGTGTCACCAGCCACAAGCGCAGAGAATAGTCTCACGCTTGGCACGCTTGGCACAGAGAAGACGCATATTAGACATGACCATTCACGCAAGCAGCGCCATAAAACACACCCCTCTCAGTTCCTCCCAACTCTCGGTCTCTCTTTCTCAGTCCCCTGTGTGTGTATGTGTGTTGTCTTCGTACAGGTCTAACCCATCTCACCTAGCTAGGTACCGCACTCAAACTCAATGTGGTCATCAATAGGAGTTGAAGAACAAACTTGCTTAAATAACAAAACCCAGAGCCTCAACAGCGTGTCATCATCATCATCCTCAACCTCAAAATCACCATCATTATATACGTCTTCATCTTCATCCCCTTCACCATTCTCATCCTCCTCTCTCTACAAAAGTACCCCAAGAAGCACCAAGACCATGGAAGAGGTTTGGAAGGACATCGATCTTGCTTCTCTTCAAGACCAAGATATAATCCGCCAACCTCACCCTAGCTCCAACTTTCGCGGTGTGATTCTCCAAGACTTTCTTGCTCGACCTTTTAGCAAAGACCCACCTGCCAGCATGGTCTCCTCCTCCACCAACACTAGAGAGACTGCTCTCTATGCCGCTGCTGAAGGCTCACTGTTGCCACCTCCTGCCACAGTTTTGAGCTTGAATTCGGGTTGTGAATTTCATTTTCTCGATAACTCTGACCCAGTACTTAGGCCTAGCTCACATTTACAATCACACCCAAGTTCTAATGTTTCTTCTTTCAGTAGCCAATTTGAGGCCCTGGCTTCCTCTTCTGGCTTGCCATCTTCTGCTAAGAAGAGGGTTCCAGAATCTGAAAATTGCTCCGGGGATCGGCGACATAAGCGTATGATCAAGAACAGAGAGTCCGCTGCTCGATCGAGGGCTAGAAAGCAGGAATGTCTCTCTCTTTTTTTTTTTTTTTTTTTTTGAATGTATAAAATACATTAGTCTGTTTGATTTTGTTTACTAAAAACATATATTTTTGTTTGTGCTTTCTGCTTACAGGCCTACACAAACGAGTTGGAACTTGAAGTTGCTCACTTGATGGAAGAGAATGCAAGACTTAAGAAACAGCAAGAACAGGTGAGTTTTATATATATATATATATATGTAAGCACAACCCAAAAATGGTCCCCCATAACTACCTTTTTAAGATTTGCTTACTACTCCTGGCTAGAACTATTCATTTAAGCTGATTGGTTTTATTTGGGTGAATTTTGATGTTAATGTCTTATTGTTTTTGTATAATTTATTTTTTCCTTTCTTTAAGCAGTTGCGATTGGCCGCAGCCGCTCAACTTCCCAAAAAGCACTCGCTCCACCGAACGTCAACAGCTCCATTTTGAGAATCATCAATGCCGTCCTTTTCACAATTTCCCTCTTATACCTCAGCACAGTCCCTTTTGAGTTAGAGAGAAATAGAAAGAAAGGGTATTTATGGATTTCAATGTTTTTGTAAGTGTACCTCAACTCCATATTTATAGTGGTATGTCTTTAGGAAAGAAGGGATAAATGCGTCTGAAATGATAGTGTTTCTGTATTCCTAAGATGCAGGAACTTTGTTTTGGTGGGTCTATGTGTTTGTTTTGTTTGTATCCTTCTCTTGACTTTTTTACCTTTTATTTTTATCCTATTTTATATGTTAAATTTGCAAGTATTTCTTAATAGAAAAGAGAGAGAGAGAGATTATGTGGAGGTGAAGTGGGGTGAAAGAAAGGACTAGTCATGTCGCTCCAAGAAGATACACAGTGCAAAACAGATGTGACGCTTTTGTTTTGTTTCTTCGCTGGCTATACATATATTGCTTTCAATATCTTTCCTGCTTCTTATCTTTCCCGCTTCTTATCTTTCCCTGTGAGGGTCTCTTCCTAGTACAATCTTTTCTTTCTCGTTATTATTACAGTCACTGATGCCCTATTTTGTTTTGTTTCTGGTGGCCTTTTCTATCCCGTTAATTTCTGTCCCAGTTCATCCATATTCAAAAGTAGCATGTGGTACAATGTAATAGTAGATCCACTTGTTTCAATTAGTAAAGTTTTTTGTTTTTAAGTCTCTACAGAAACTTAAATTTGAATCGTCTAAAAAACCCATTAATATCTGATTAGACCCATTAATATCTTAATCAGAAGAGAAAGATAGGATAAAAAAAGAAGAAGAAATGTTCGTTTGCTAAGAGCCTTTCTTCTTTGTGGCATTGACTCTACTTTATGAAGAGAATTAGGGTTTGAATGCACCCCTTCATTACGACTTGTTAAATTAACTAATTTTTAATTCAAATTGATTTCCAAGTTCATTTCCACAGATTAAATACATCACCGATTAAGCAATAAAGTGTTAAATAAAAGATATAACAATATGGTGACAGTGAAAGTCTCAAGAAAAACTATCAAAGAGAAAAAACCATTAGGGTAGTTAATTACCAATCCCAAGGAGTATCTACTACTAGAATTGAAGTTGTTGCAATATAAAATAATCTTAACTTGTATTGCTACCTCTAGTAATGACTTACTCACATGACTACACACAACTTTAATACGGTTAGACTCTTTCTATCATCAATTTTCTACATGAACTCTGTCTATGACTCTAAGAATCTCTTAAAGGTTACCCTAGTATGGCTGTGTGACTTCAGTCTTGATTTGTACCATTGCAAAAACAACACTATATTGATTATTCTCTAGCAGCTTCTAAACTTGCACGTTGAATAGGTGGAGAATAGGGTTTCTCTCTAAATAGTAAAAGCTTTTCTACCTCTACCAAAGTTATTAATTTTGTTCTGGTGACCACTTCGACTGTCCATTGGAACAAAAAATTTCAGTGCTAATCTATTTTAGCACACCGTTTTAAGAATATTGCTAAAGTTATTATACACCTAAATCTTCACCAAATATTGTTAGAATAATACTAGAGATTCAAACAATTTTATAAAAAAAATTTACAAATTGCTGATGTGGTGATTGATTATTAGTAAATGAAGAAGTGATATTAATAATGGGTTTAGATTTAAACCAATAAAAGGTTGGTCACATCAATATTTTGTAAAAATATTGTAAAATAGTTTGTGACTATAGTATTACTCATATTGTTATGCCATATCAAATTATTAATTAAAAATGAAATAATATACATCTTTAATATCATTATTACATAATATCTCACATATGAGATTATGAGTGTATATGTATATTCTCAATAACTTTAAAAAAAAAAAAAAAAATGGTATGTGAGTAAAGTGAAAGTATATATATATATATATATATATATATATAAAAGCACACACACATTCTTAACGAAAGCAATAATAAATTCAATGGAAAAATGGTTTTAGAAACCAAATAATGATTGGTGTCATATCGATTGAAATCACTGTACCGGTCGTAATTTAGAGGAATTGATGGAAACAGGCTGGAATAGAAGAAAATGAAGGATAAAAAGGAATAAAGGGGTGATTCAAAATGGAAATTTCTGGCCGTTCTAGGCAAAACAACACAGAATTGATAAATTGGCCCCTACCACCTTGTAAAAATTATCCATAATGAGCCTTTTTATAGGTACTTTAATTTGGGTTATAAAAATCCACTTCAACAGTCAACTTATTGTAAAACACGTCAAACCAGAACCATCTTTGCAGTTCTCAATCAGTTGAGACTTGAGAGTCTATTGAGGAGGCTATTAAGGTGAGTATTCATGAGACATAAACTTATATTTTCTTGAGTTGTTCTTATGTCTTTGCCTTGATCTTTAAATACATCAATTTGACACTATAAAACGTACAAATGACTCAAGTCTTACAATTTAAGTTGCAATTTAACATAGTTTGCCGACACACTAACATATGGACCTTACACGAATTATACCAATTTTCTTTTTTTCTTTTTATAGATTTATAGTTGTCTAATTTTGAATCTTGCCGTAGAAATCCCATTTTGCAACTTTTGTTTAACCCTCATCCCAAGAGCAAAACAATTGTTTTAGAATCTAATAGAAAACTCGTAATTTTGACCTCTAGATTTTCTAACACTTAATTAAAAATAAATCTAGAAGCTGAAATGATCAAAATTGCAAATAGTGTGTGCTTAAATCTGACCACAAGATCAAAACTTATAGCCAAATAAATTTTTATGATTAAAATGCATTTTCACGATTAGAATTTATCACATGCAATTATGATTAAATTTCTTTAAATAATTAATTATATGTCATAATTTTATTTGATCACGTTGAACATAAGTGCATGCACCAAATTAATTTGAAAAAGGTAAATTATTTTAGGAAGTTTAGTGATTTTAAATAACTTCTTGAATTATTTTTTTTTAATAGATCGATAATCATAATGGGGGAAGAGGGATTTGAACAATTGATATTTCCATCAGAAACACTAAGAAGAATTATGGAAAAAACTCAAAAGGTACCATTTAACACTAGTAAGGGTAAATAGAAATGAACTAGCAATACATTTTTAACTCTCATTCCTCTCCACTTTATATTTATTTAAGAAACTTTATTTATTTAAGAAAGAGTAAGTAGGAACAAAGTGGAAATACGTTTACCATATCTAAAATACCACGATCTGGAATTTATAGGACAAATGTTTAATTCTACCCGGAAGAGAATATTGTCCTAAATTCCTAATAATTTATTGGACAAATATTTAATTTACCCGGAATATATATATATTCTATAATACTAACAAATACTTGTGAAGTTAGTCGATAGCGTCGTGATAAAAGGATCTGATGCACGGAATTTTATATTTCCTTCTCTAACATATTTATAAAGAATATTTCCTAAACAAGAAGGAACATCAACTCCGTTGTCGTCCAGCGGTTAGGATATCTGGCTTTCACCCAGGAGACCCGGGTTCGATTCCCGGCAACGGAATTTTTTGTATTTTGGCATCTTCTTTCTTTTCTTTTTTATTTTTCTTAAAGCATCCTGACACATTAGATTTTTGTATTTTGGCATCTTCATTCTTTTTTTTTTTTTTTTTCCTTAAAAGCATCCTGACACATCAGATCCCTTCTTATTGACATACCTGCCCTTATCGCGGAAACACGACTGTTTATGGGCCCCAGCCGCTCATTCTTTCTTTTCAACTTTGTAGAAAAAGCCCAAAATAAGCCCATCCCACCCTAAGGCCCAGACCAATTTTTAAAAATTTCGTATTATGGCATCTTCATTCTTCTGTAGAAAAAGCCCAAAATGAAGCCCCTACCCTCCCACCCTATGGCCTAGACAAATTAAAAACTCGGGCTTTGTCTATTTATTAATTTTGGCATCTTCATTCTACCTTTTCTTTTTCTTTTTTGATAGGATCACTCTTCCTTTTCAACTTTGTAGAAAAAGGCCAAAATGAAGTCCATACCCACCCCACCCTAAGGCCCAGACAAATTAAAAACTAGGGCTTTCTTTATTTATTAATTTCCACCTGACCCATTTTGAACTTTGTAGAGAAGGAGGCCCACTGACCAAACTCAAGCTCATACCCAAGCCTATCCCATGTGATGCCCATTAATACAAATCTAATGTCTGTTTGGCTAGCTTTATTTATTTATAAATGGCATTTGACTAGCTTATTTATTTAAAATTTAGACAAACAAATGATTTTATGTAAATAAATTAGCTTTAAACAAATAATAAGCTTATCAATATATATATATATATATATATTGTAGGGACACGATTCTTTAACGGCCCAACAGTGATGTTGGGCTCGCGCGTGAAAGATCCCTCACAATAATATTTGTAGAGAGTGGGCTTGAAAGGCTAGTATTGGGTCACGGGGCGTTAGTCCAGGCCGGACTTTAGATAAACCTAGACAAGAAAAGGCTTCAATTTGGGTATCAAAGCCCAATACCTTTGTAAATTGAAGGATTGGACTCCTTGGATCATGTCCAGGAGTACTAGTGTTTTTCTCCGGTTTGCCGACGGTGGGTTTTCCATGGTGGAGCGCATATGTTATCAGGGCATTCTCATTCCCGGAGTTTTTCCCGGGAAGTGAGATGGGATCCTTTACTTCGTTACCTTACGTTTTCTTTTATACTAGCCTACGTTCGTTGTCCCTCGTCCACGTGTAGGGTCGATTTTTCCGGGACGAGATATTTGTCCCATCGGTCTAATCCCAGAAATTGTTGGAGATGGTCAATAAAGCTTAGAAATCCGGTTACGTTAGGTGCGGTGTCATATCGGTGAAGGGTATTAAGGACAATTTCCTTGAGATATTTTTCGATCTTTTAAGTTTGCTTGTATGCCCCTTTTATCAATGAGACTTTGGGTCTGCCGAGGACTAAGTTGTCCTCGGCGGTGTCTTCGGGCCACTTTGGGCTTACTATTTTTGAGTTTGAGCCCTGGCCTCCTTGAGTTTGGGGCTTGTGGACTGCCCATAAGCGAGCGGGCCGAGCCCACAAACTATTGGGCCCCACATTAGCCCCTCAAAACCTTGCTGTCCAACGTCTTGGTTGGAAAGGTGGGTTTTGGTAATACCAAGCCTTTATTGCGGTTCATTTAATTCAGCCCTTGACCAACGTTGGCGACTCTTCACCTCCCCGAGGAATGCTCCGGTCTACAAGACGTTTCCCTCAATTTACGCGTGATGCGTTTGTGCCGTTTGGTTATCCAAAGCACGCCTTTAATGTCTTCCTTTTACGAGACCTCCCACATCTAACAGTTCTCGATAGCGTGGGGAACAAAACGGATGTACACTTATCTGCAGATTTCCTTGGGGATTAGAACGTGTTACGTATCCTTGTCTTCCTCCCCTATATAAAGAGAGAAGACAAAAGGTGATTCTCTCATATTCAAACCCCTCGAGGCTCTTCCCGAGGTCACTTCTTCCAACCTGGTTATTCCCTATCCAATAATACATCCACCATAGTAGCCAGACCATGAATAAACCCTTCCTTTCCCAGAAACGCCATGTCCTAACAAAACTTGAGATGGCGCGGTCGGGGCAAGGATGGCGGAGACTCAAGATTTGCCTCCCCATTCTTTTAGCCAAAATCCAAGCGGGGACTCGTCACATCCCACTTCCGGTGTGGTGAGTCGAAAACCTCCCTTGTCATCTCCATCCGCTCTCACATGAGCATACCTAATATGGCTCCAGTGTGCTAAGAGTTAGGATTGAGGCGGGGACTAAAAGCCCTTGCTTCTTCCTCTCTTTGTTCACTTTGGTGCCATCCTTTGATTCCCCTTCTCCCTCTTTTACTCCTTTCTTTTTCTTTTCATTTCTTCCCTCTTCTTCTCCTCCTTCCTACTCATGTCCTCCATCTTCTTTTTCCCTTGCACTCCTCGGTGACAAGAGCTTTCAAGTGCTTCCATGTGTTCCAATTCTTCTTCCTTCTCCTTCATCTTTTCTATATAAGGTTCTTCTCCGATATGAGCAAAGATGCGAGGCGAGAGATTTTAGAGAGACTTTGAAGGCGAGTTCAAAAGACACCGATTGTTTACTTATCTCAGTATTACGGATGTTATTAACGCTTTGGCAGTTCATTTTTTGTATAGGCTTGTTTAAGCCATTCCTTGTACGTTGTAATAATTTTTCATATTAATAAAAGTTATTGTTATTCTATTTCGCATGTTTTGTTTATATGCTTTAATAAATTTGCAAGCCTTTGCTTTCGACATAGTAGTATAGCATTTGAATCAATGACAACTAAGGCCAAAACACTCGCTAATAAAAAGACGCCACAATAACTTAAACCGAATTATTATTCGACTTAACAATCTGATCAGTGAAGGACGAGACTTACCTTATAATTAGTCGAGATGGGGACTAAGTGCTTGATAAGGTGTGAGGAGTAGTTGTCCGAGGACATGTCACCCTCCCAATGAACAATTTCCTTAGGCTAACGATCATCGGTTCGTTTCGCCATCTTTTTAACACACTGGCCTTAACCTTTTCCGGTGTTTGAGCCGAGTAGTTTCTCCATCCGAGCAGTTGATTCCCCATAGGCTTGAGTCCGAGGACTTCGCAAAGCCTGGGTTTTGTTTTCGGACTTATGCTTTTTCTTTTATGTACTTGGTTTCCCCATAGGCTTGAGTCCGAGGACCATGCAAGTCCTAGGTTCTCCCAAGACTTATGTTTTTTTTTTTTTTTTTTTTTTTTCTCAAGACTTGGTTTCCCCATAGGCTTGAGTCCGAGGACCATGCAAGTCCTAGGTTCTGTCCAAAACTCTTTGAGTTCAAATTCTCCCTTTCATCAGGCATTTCCCGAGGCGCCGAGCAGGGGTTGTCCTCGGCTACGGCTATTTCTCGGTGTGGGCCACAGTCCTCGGCCCTCACGCAAAGCGGGCCTGGGCCGCGAATTCGCTTAGCCCATGAATTAAGAGATATTTCTGCAACCTCTGGCCACGCGGTACTCTACGATGTCACAATGATCGAGGTGCGCCTTTACGAGGCTTCTTTAATCTTGTGGTTGTAGTTGACGTTGGAAGTTGAGCCAGAACTGTTTTGTCTGTAGCGTACCTTGGGATGCTGCGTGAGTTGATTGCCACCACCTTATCTTTTCAAATAAATGGGAGGGAGAGAAAGTTGCTTTATATGCGCACAAATCCTTGAGTTTTCTCCCACATCATAACTCCCATATCCGGAGCTCTCCTCCCTTAGCATAACATGTTTAAGGCAAGGGTTGGGAAGAAAGAACTTTCTTCGCCGCAGATGCACCGTGTCTTCATGAGACTCAAAATAGTACGGTATGGGCACAGGAAGCATAAGTTCAGGAGAATACTCCATTTTGACCGAGGGGGAAGGGTGTCTCTCCCTCTTTTAGTCAAAATCCGAAGCGGGTTCTGTTCATGCCAGAATTTTGGTGTGTCGGAAGAAAGATTTTCCGCCATTATCGCCTCTCGCTGCGGCGGCGGCGAATATTTAGAGAAAACCCCTCAACTTCCCACTCCTGCACCTTTCCTTCAACGGTGTCAGGTTCAAGTTGGGTTTCTTTTCTTTGTCTCGAGCCATGGGCATGTAAAAGCACGGGGAAGAATAAGGTCTTGGAGCTGTAGCCAACCTATCCTCCGACCTACCTCCTCGGCTTTCTCTAATTTTCTTGTATCTTTCTTTTTTGCTTATGTAGTGAGCTTTGACGTAGGCTGATTCCAGCTTTTCATTGTACACTGTACCACTTTGTTTTAGTAAAAATAGAAATTTATTTACGTGCTTTGAGTACTGATCTTTTGGGCAACATTACTTTGTGAATGGGTGTGCTCCATGTATGTGTTGCTTCAAGAATATTTAGAGCAAGATATCTTGAAACATAATCTAATTAATTCTAATTTACTAGTACTATCGGGCATTATATCAATGATTCATAGTAAATCAAACTTAGGAAACTAACCAGGGGTAGCAGTTGAATATTTTGTGATAAACGCGTGAATACCGTCCAAGAATGATGATTTCTAAATAATCCATCCGAGTCATCAATCGGGAAGTAGGGTACTCGATTGTGCTTTTGTGTATTTGGTTTCCCCATAGGCTTGAGTCCGAGGACCATGCAAGGCCTTGGTTCTGTCCAAAACTTTTTGTTTTTTTTTTTTTGTACTTGGTTTCCCCATAGGCTTGAGTCCGAGGACCATGCAAGGCCTTGGTTCTGTCCAAAACTTTTTGTACTTGGTTTCCCCATAGGCTTGAGTCCGAGGACCATGCAAGGCCTTGGTTCTGTCCAAAACTTTTTGTACTTGGTTTCCCCATAGGCTTGAGTCCGAGGACCATGCAAGACCTTGGTTCTGTCCAAAACTTTTTTGTACTTGGTTTCCCCATAGGCTTGAGTCCGAGGACCATGCAAGGCCTTGGTTCTGTCCAAAACTTTTTGTACTTGGTTTCTCCATAGGCTTGAGTCCGAGGACCATGCAAGGCCTTGGTTCTGTCCAAAACTTTTTGTACTTGGTTTCCCCATAGGCTTGAGTCCGAGGACCATGCAAGGCCTTGGTTCTGTCCAAAACTTTTTGTTTTTCTTTTGTGTACTTGGTTTCCCCATAGGCTTGAGTCCGAGGACCATGCAAGGCCTTGGTTCTGTCCAAAACTTTTTGTACTTGGTTTCCCCATAGGCTTGAGTCCGAGGACCATGCAAGGCCTTGGTTCTGTCCAAAACTTTTTGTTTTTCTTTTGTGTACTTGGTTTCCCCATAGGCTTGAGTCCGAGGACCATGCAAGGCCTTGGTTCTGTCCAAAACTTTTTGTTTTTCTTTTGCAGGTCAGCCCCTTGACCATGACGGGGGAGAGCTGACTTGGGGTCGGAAGCCCCTAGAGATGCCCGCGCCGTTGGCGATACATGATGTAAGCCCTAGTGCAAGTTTATATCAGAGCGATAACTTCAGGTCACCGGAGATGAAAAAAAAAAAAAAAAAACTCGCGAATCTCTGCTTGCTAGAGGGTTGACTCATGCGCCACCTAGGCCAACGCGCAAGCCTCCCCACAGACGGCGCCAATTGTAGGGACACGATTCTTTAACGGCCCAACAGTGATGTTGGGCTCGCGCGTGAAAGATCCCTCACAATAATATTTGTAGAGAGTGGGCTTGAAAGGCTAGCATTGGGTCACGGGGCGTTAGTCCAGGCTGGACTTTAGATAAACCTAGACAAGAAAAGGCTTTAATCTGGGTATCCAAGCCCAATACCTTTGTAAATTGAAGGATTGGACTCCTCGGATCATGTCCGAGGAGCACTAGTGTTTTTCTCCGGTTACCCGACGGTGGGTTTTCCATGGTGGAGCGCATATGTTATCCGGACATTCTCATTCCTGGAGTTTTTCCCGGGAAGTGAGATGGGATCCTTTACTTCGTTACCTTATGTTTTCTTTTATACTAGCCTACGTTCGTTGTCCCTCGTCCACGTGTAGGGTCGATTTTTCCGGGACAGATATTTGTCCCATCGGTCTAATCCCGAAATTGTTGGAGATGGTCAATAAAGCCTAGGAATCCGGTTCGTTAGGTGCGGTGTCATATCGGTGAAGGGTATTAAGGACAATTTCCGAGATATTTTTCGATCTTTTAAGTTTGCTTGTATGCCCCTTTTATCAATGAGACTTTGGGTGCCGAGGACTAAGTTTGTCCTCTACTGTGTCTTCGGGCCACTTTGGGCTTACTATTTTTGAGCTTGGGCCCTGGCCTCCTTGAGTTTGGGGCTTGTGGACTCCCCATAAGCGAGCGGGCCGAGCCCACAAACTATTGGGCCCCACATATATATATATATATATAACCGAATTAAGAGTCCCATTAGGAATTGGATTTTATTGGAGTAGCATGGAAGTCTCTAAATCATGTTTGTATGCAATGCAAACTCCTTCATAGTGAATGAGATGTCGACTTACTCTCCTATATATGTATAAACTTACGTGTGTTGCCGCAAACTATTCTTTTGTTACAAACACTTCTTTCTCAAGATACGAAAATTTCTCTTCATAGCTTTCTCTCTTTAGTTTTTGTATTCTTTCTTTAATAGTAGTTTGTGTATGGTCTGTGTTTGTGTTTGTTTTTTCTTTAATAGTCCGTGTGAATATATTTCTTGGTACTTATGCAAAATCTTTAAAGATGCCTTCATATTCTATGTTTCCTTTTCGTTTGCTATTTCTTGGCTTATATTATAGATTGTAATGTATATATTCATCAAACAATTTAGTTAATTGGTTTTTACATCCTTAAACATCACCCATTCATGAATGGAGATTCCGTGCAATATACCACTAGGTTATTGTAGAGTGAAATTCTCTCACAACAATTTTGACATTTTGACTTTTTTTTTTTTATATATCTTTGTGGTGGGACGTTTAATGAAAAGTTTTGAAATCTTATATCCAATAGCTTTTTCGTGCATCGCACGAGTTAGCGACTAGTTATTATTATCTATATATATATATATATATAAAACCGAAACCTTTCTTTGGCACCACAATTTTCCACGTCAACACAATATTTAAAAAAGCACAATATTTAAATAATAATAAATAAATACAAATTATAACTCTTCAAAACTCTAGCAACCTTACCCCTCTCTCAAGTTAAGAAATATAAAGTCACGGTTTTTCGCAAACTCTCTCTTTCTCCGGATGTAGGAAGCCCTAAAGCATTCAAGATCTACAAAACCCTAGCAACCTTACCCCTCTCTCAAGTTAAGAAATATAAAGCCACGGTTTTCGCAAACTCTCTCTCTCCGGACGTAGGAAGCCCTAAAGCATTCAAGATCTACAACGCATGGTATAGATTTTAGCTTATAAAGTTCAGCTTTTGTAAGGTTAGTTTTGTTTATATATTAATTAATACATAGTACTTTGTTTACCATTGAATACTCATATAATCAATTTCCAATTCAGTGTTCAAGAATTAAACTAAAATTCTAATTGCGCTATCATAAAATATTATTATTAGTATGGATTTTATGGAGTTGCGGTGTTCAAGAATTAAACCAAAATTCTTTTAAATTATCTATAATATTTTGTCCTCTAAAAATTTTATCTCTTTGATTTTAGTATATTGTGTTTCTTAAGCTATAGAGAGATTTTCTTTGGTTTCTGCAAACTCTCTCTCTCTTGAGATGTAGGAAGCCCTAGACGCACGGTATAGCATTCAAGATCTACAACTCACGGTATAGATTTTAGCTTATAAAGTTCCGCTTTTGTAAGGTTAGTTTGTTTATATATTTAGTCCTTACGTTTAGGTTTAGGTTTTAAGAGATTTATATATTACTACTATGTGGCATTTGAATTTCCCGTGACATCGTTTTATGTTTTTTTTTTTTTTTTTTTAAATTTGTTTTATGTAAGGTTAGTTTGTTTACATTAGTTCTTTATCTCAAAGATAAGGCTTTTATTTCTACCGCAAGAACTATTTAGGTATGTATCCCTTACAAGTACACATGAACTTATATTGTCTTTTAATATATGCATGCTTTATTATTTTCTAATAATTTTTCCGTGCATCGCATACAAAGGTTAGCGACTAGTTATTATTATTTACGTAACTATTTTTATCTCGTATTTAAGCAAATAAGCATCGTCAAATGCACAAAATCTTTGGACAATTCATGGTAGTATACCGTATTCGTGCAATTTTTAGGAGTTGGTCTAAACTTGGGGGCATTCGATTTAGCCTAAGCCCATGGGAGTCCTTACCAGTTACCACCAAGGACTAATTATGAGCAGTTGTCCCCTATGTACAAGCTAGTAGCGTTAGCAGAAAATATAGTGTATGTATTATACATATATTGATTATAATATATTATACCTATCCAAACGGACCAATAAAAAAAATATTGTGTATATTATACAACTGAACCTATACAAATTAATTATCTGAGGTTTAGGTTGTCATCAAGTTATAATTACTTTAGACAGAACATCAAAATTCCGTTGTCGTCCAGCGGTTAGGATATCTGGCTTTCACCCAGGAGACCCGGGTTCGATTCCCGGCAACGGAATAATTTTTGAGTCTATTCAAATTTTTATTTATTTTTCATGTGAAGTGCAGCACTGTGTATGACATTTCTCCTCTCCTCCCAAATTTTCTGTCCTTTCTTTAATCTTGACAAACACACACAACACAGCTCACCCTCAACCTCAACCAAGCTCGAAATGGATAGACCTTCCCTCACCTTTTGCATAACAATATCCGATCCAATCAGCTTGTGAGGAAATTGAGCTGCCTTGAACGTTGGCTGAGCTCTTGGATCACCAATAAGATTATAGATAAAGGACACTTAACTTCTTGAAAACCATTTCGTTTGACGAGTCCTAAGTCCTAACATTTCTATTACATCTTGCTTGGTAGAGACGATTGTTCAAGTGCCCTGCACAATGAGGGCAGTTACACCTAAACAGAGTGTTGTTACTCTTTGACCTTTCTTGTTTTCTTAATAAACAGACCACAGATGATGTAAAATGCTATAACCTCTCCTCAACTCCAGTTTCATTTCTTTCATTTGTATTGTTAGTTGTTTTCTTTTTCTATTTTGGGTAGAGAGAGAAGGTGTAGACATCACATTTTGTACCCCTTACAACTCGAGTTCCGTTTTCCAATGATGTTGGAATTCTAAAGCCCAAGATTGGTTTAGAGTTCAAACAGATTGAAATTGACTTGAGGAAACCTGTTGCGCTCATAGGAGGGAGGATCAAACCCACTACCACAAGTCTATAAGCCCATTGGCAAGCTAGGTAAAGTTTTATGCTAAGATTTTAGTAGTTACATTGCATCACACTCTCATAAGTCATAACATTAATATCTACTCACCCTGGCCTTGTCTGTCAAAAATTGGTCACCATTGACTGTAAAAAATTAGTCATAACATAGGATAGCCCTGGGCCCAGAAATAAATATCTTGACAGAACGATTATAACCTTACAACTAACACGACCATTTTAATTTTCTTGGTCTCACATCAAAAAGTGAAGAACAAAACCGAAACATCAAATTCATCAATATTACTCTGCAAAACATCAAATGGTTCATGTATATGTATATGAACTATTTAGTATCTGAAAAACATGTATATGAACTATTAACACCATAAATTGTGGTTATATTCCTCTCGAAACTGCTTGACAACTGCCTTTTTAGATAACAATACAATACAATATTTTTAAAATTTTAACTATAACCCACTTATTTGATATTTTCAAGACTGGCCACGAGAGATAATTTTGCTGTTATATATGGAAGAAAAATATGAACCTCCGAATAAAATGGCTGGAATTGAAGGCCTCAATCCTGTACAACAGAGCTGGAAATTGTGTGTAATTTCATTCTACCAAATATGGCTCAAAATGTCAAATGAAAATAAGATCTATTAGGAACCTCCATCCTGTGCGTAATCCAAAACACAATGAAAAGTGAGGCAATTAGACAACCTAATGTGTGAGGCAATAACATGTCAATTGGGATTGATTAGTAAGAATTCTGGTTGAGTCAGTAGAATCTATTCAAGCTGCTCATTGTGGCACATATATATTCTTTTTGATAGGTAAGTTTTGGTCCCAAGGGGAGGGGAGTGAGGGGGAAGGGAAGTTTGAACAAGTGACCTCCATCTAACGAGGTGTAGTCCTCTACCGATTGTGCCCTTTAGAGTTTCATTGTGGCCCATATATAAAACAGACTCAAACCAGTTCACCTTACCCTTTGATGTAAGAACCTCAAGGTTGTATCTCAGTATCTCAAGGCATTTTAATAAAAGTTCAACCCAAGAGAGCCACAAAGAATGTTCAGAACAACGATTGTGAGGAATTACGAAACAATTCTTCATACCATGGCTGCTACAATTCTAAAAGGCACAAGTTTAGTTGCTTGAGAAATAATCCAGTAGAAGAGAAGGAAAACAGCATTTAGTTATTTAACAGATCAACAAAAACCACTGCCCAAACAAATTTCCCAACATACTTGAATAACTAAAGTTGTTTCGGTAGTTCTCTAATACTAAGCACATGCAGCAACCTATGTGTAAAACATAATTCACCGCTAATAATGGATAAATCTAAGACTTATCAATAAAAGAAAAAGAATAAAGCCATTAGCAAACATACATTGTAGAGCAAAAATGCTCATCCCTTGATTTGAGAGAATTTTGGATACAAAAATAACAAGCAAGATAAAATAAGTCTTCAACAACTTATCTTCCCAAAATAAACAAGATCAATTAAAGAACAATGATGACTTTCTTGCATGAATGCAAGTACGCAACTGTTGCCTACAAAAATAATTAGGCATTGTGTAATGGCAGCAACAATATTTCTAAGCCTGACAAACATAGTTCTACTTATGGGCCATAGTATACATATTCTCACTATCCAACACAAGGGCTACCTCCGAGCTATTGATTGTTCTTTGAAGATAAATCTGCAGCATCATCAGTTTTTGGCATTTCATCAGCTTCAATTATCTTACCATCCATCGGAACCAAGCAAGGGATGCCATCCTTTATCTATCAGGTACATGAACAAGTAATAAATCATACACATAACATTTATAAGTAGAATACATTTCAGACACATGAAGAAGCATGTTTAAGGTATTAATGTGCATGTACCAAAGCAACCATATGAATGCAACATAATTTAGAGATCAGTTTATGTAGACATTAGTATCACTGGTACTGCATAGCATCAGTTCACAAATGACAAAGGAACCAAAAGGGTTACTTTTGCACTCCATGAAAGTCACGTTTCAACTTGACAATTTAAAAACAGTGGATTTGGAAAATAATTGTCAGTATAAATTGCCAGATATAAATTTAACAACACATCATGATTTGAGCTTTGGAGATATTGTTCAAAACCTCAATAAAAAAAAATACTTATGATATAATGGATTTGCAATTACATCTTAAATATGGGCATTTGAAATCTGTTAGAATTATGTGATTAAATGATTAAATTTACCATTTTCTAACTACTTAAGCTTTTGGGTAATCTATAATTTAATTTATAATGAGAGCAGGAGGTCCTAAGTTTGATCACGGTTTCCTACAATCTACTTCTCATTTACCTCACCTATTAAAAAGTAGTTTGAGCCCACACTGGGAGTGTTAGAATTATCCCTAGTGTTAGAATTATGTGATTAAATTTACGGCTTCCCACCAGCTTAAGATTTTGAGAGAATTATTTAACCTCAAATCAATCCATTCAACAGGGGAAAATTTTTGCTATATCATACTCTCAGTAAGTCATTTAAAAGTTAAACTAAATATTAGAATCCAAATGTTGATGCAAAATAAACATCAGGTACTAGTAGGCAAAATTCCAAGAAAAGAAACCACATTTCGGGGAGATATACTATCAAATGACAAGGATAGTTTAGAAAAGTGAAATTGAAACGAAGGGTAAAGGAAATAATAGAACTCACAGGAAAAGAAACGCCAATGGCGTCACTGATTAGAGAATTTGTTTGCTCAGAATATCTAGAAAGAAACCCAGAACCAAATTAGACAGAAAAAATTTAACAAACAAAAATCACAAACAAATAGAAATAATATAACCTTAAAGGCTGCTTGGAGAGTGGGCAGACGAGCATCTGAGAGAGAGACTTGCAGAATCCACGCCCCGCATCTTTGAGAAGCATTAGGCTTGCTCTCACCATTTCATTTCCAACAACCTCCCCTTTTTCTTCTTTTTCTCGCAGGGGGTTTTGGGTGCTCAGCTTAATTCAGCAGCGTTTAGAGTCTTTAGACCTTGCCAAAATTAGACCGGACCTGTTTACGGATAAAAATATTTTCACAGAACTTTCGTGACAAAGGAAGATTATTATCGGTTTTAATTTAAATATACTGAAATTATTCTTGACATCTTGATTCTTATTATTTGTTATAAAAATATTGTAAAAATATCATTTTGTGAAAAAAAATTCCCCACTCAATCCAAGAAAATAAATACTTAGCACCCGTTTGAGTATAGCTAAAACAGACTTGTGTCTGTGTTTCAACGTTTTCCTTTTCTTTTTTTAAAACATGTACTAGCATTTTTTTGTTTTTTTAGTGGATTCGTGCACTGTTCATAAGACCCATAAACTTCTTTTTTTAACAAAATTTTCATTAAAAATGGGTCCCATGGAACTATTTATACATTTAAAAATTATTTTACTACAGTATTTTCAGTTTTTAGCAAAATAAGCGGTATCCAAACACATCCTTAGCATTTACGTTAACTCGAGCAAAAATTCTTGTTTATCTATACTATGGGTCTATTTAGGATCCATTTATTTTGTTGAAACTGAAATTTTTTTTATTGAAATTACGATAGATAAAGGTAAAAGTTAGTTGAAATAATACGGGGAGACTCATGAATAGCACCAAAAAATGCAGTGGGACCCATAAATAATAGCAAAAATAAACTTAATAGTTAAATAAATTGGCAAAATTAATCATGTCAAATGGACACTATGTATAAAGGGATTCTCCTCTTATATATAAGGGAACTCATATATTTATAAGAGGACTCCTAAAATTTAGGACTTTTTTCATTTCACTTAAAAATAAATTACGATTACCGTTTATCTCCAAATTTTATCATTTTTATTTTTTTGAAAAATAAAAAAATATATTTCTAAATTATAATAGATGAAATTATTAACCTTTATCCAAAAAAATAGAAGAGCATTTGAGTACGCATGTGAGCACATGCTCAAAAGCTAGTTTTAACATAAGAATCTTCTTTTTAAGATAGTTACTTTACAAAACAAACTATCTATTTTATATTACATTTCTTTAAAATATTGTTTCTCAAAAAAAAAAAAAATCTTTAACATGTAATTTTTTCCCTAATTTTTTAAAATTATTTTTCTGTTTTTACACACAATAATTATCATCCACTTTTTTTTTTTTCACCATAAAGATACGTAAAGAAAGAATAAAAAAAAACATGTAAAATTATATGATTATTGTAACTAACTTATAAATTTACATAATTATACAATAATTGAATATCTTCTCAAAAAAAAATGCAATAATTGAATAGGGGTAATATTAGGCTTTGTACAGTATTATACACCCAAATGAGGCGATTTTGGCCCATTAGCATTGATTTTTAAAATATTTAGGTCCGAAACACTGTTTGGAAAATATATAGCAATATAGCACTTTTTTAGGTACTCGAGTTTGGCAAGCTCGAGTACCATGTTTTTTTAATCCACTATCGCCCCATATTCAAGGAGCCCTATAGTGGCGTTTTTAAGCCCTATAGTGACGTTTTCGGGCCCTATAGCGGCGTTTTTAAGCCCCCATACCAGGTTAAGGAGCCCTATAGTGACGTTTTCAGGCCCTATAGCGGCGTTTTCCTGCAAAAATTTTTTTATAAGTCCCCATAACAGGTTCAAGGGGCCCTATAGTGGCGTTTTTAAGCCCTATAGTGACGTTTTTGAGCCCTATAGCGGCGTTTTTCTGCAAAATTTTTTTGTAAGTCCCCATAACAGGTTCAAGGGGCCCTATAGTGGCGTTTTTAAGCCCTATAGTGACGTTTTTGGGCCCTATAGCGGCGTTTACCTGCAAAATTTTTTTATAAGTCCCATAACAGGTTCAAGGGGCCCTATAGTGGTGTTTTTTGGCCCGAAAACGTCACTATAGGACTTAAAAACGCCACTATAGGGCTCCTTGAATATGGGGCAATAGTGGATTAAAAAAACATGGTATTCGAGCTTGCCAAGCTCGAGTACCTAAAAAAGTGCTATATCCCTATATAGTTTGGAAACAGTGTTTCTGGGCAAAATATTTTGAAAATTCATGCTAATGGGCCATTTTTGCCCACCCAGCGATATGAGTGGTGCCCAAACCCTGAAGCCGATATATATGATAAGCTCTGTGTCTATATGTGATGTAAAGAAAGATGTAGGCCGTGAGTCCATCCTTCGAAGGGAAGAGATTTATGGGCATGAGCCCAAATCCAAAAATATGTTGATAAAATATGGGCCTTTTAGTGTTTTAAAGAAATCTAACTCTTAAGACCCATTATTTCTTGATTGTGAAAAGTAGTGTTGATGTGGCAGGGATGGCCCAATAAAATTGTGACATGTGGCTTGTAGAAAACAAATTGACCTGAACATTTAGGGCCTGTTTGGGTAAGGATTTTTCATCACTCAATTTCCGTCACTCAATTTCCATCACTCATCACTCATCACTCATTTTTTCACACTCATTTGGCACATCACTTTTATTTTCATCACTCAATTTTTTCACACTATTCATAGGTCCCATATCTGTCACCAAGATAGTTTTTTTTTTTTTTTTTTTTTTTTAGCACCCAACTCACCGAAACTAATATATATATATATAAAAAAAAAAAAACCAAACCGAACAGCCAACCCAGGAAAAGAAAAAGAAAAAGAAAAAAAAAAAAAGAACAATGCCAACCAAAAAAAAAAAAAAAAAAACAACGCCAACCCAAAAACCGAACAACCAACCCAGGAAAAGAAAAATAAAAAAAAAAAAAAAAAAAAAAAACGCCAACCCATAAAAAAAAAAAAAAAAAAAAGTCAAAAGGTGGTCAAAAGTTGCGGCTGTGGGTCCCTCATGTATGTTTATTTACGGAAATGCCATTAAGTTATGAGTTATGGAAACCGAAAACAGACTTTTGTTGTTTTCAGTTTCTATAACTCATAACTCAAAAATCAGAAAATTGAGTGATGGAAACAGAGTTATGGAAACAGAGTTATCGTTTGGCCAAACAACCTTTTTACTATGGGGCCCACCATTTTTGAGTTATGAGTTATGGAAACAGAGAATTGAGTTATCAAAAAACTCAATCCAAACAGCCTCTTAGCTGCCCGAGTCAAGTGTGATCAATTTTTGGCTTGCTATCAACTTTTGCATGTCATGAGAAAATTCACATGAAATAATGAAAAGAGCAGAAGAATATTCAACTTTTGTCTTTCACTACAGAAATTTTCCACTATATTATTTTTTTGACACAGTTTTAATTACTCTTTTTTTTTTTTTTTTTTTTTGAGTAAACTAATTAGACATTATTAGTAATTGATCATTGAGTATGTAAAATTAAGTTTGTTTTATATAACATCTGTTGTTTCCGCTTGCCAATAAAAGATTGTCTTCAAAACCTTAAGGTTGAATGTTCCTAATCTCACACACACGCGTATATATAGAGAAGATCATGTTCAATCGTTCAAATTACATTTGGTATAAGCTTTCATTGAACAATTATTTTGACAAATCAACCATTCAATTATATTATATTTTTATACTCTTTATGCTTACAAAAATATCAAAATGATCGGAGACTTAGTGTGTGTTTGGTAAAAATTAAAAAATCAGCTTATTTTACTATTCAACTTATTTTTGCTACTATTTATAGCCTCATTGCACTTTTGGTACTATTCATGGATCTCATTGTACTATTTTAACTAACTTTTACCTTTATCTACAGTACTTTCAGCAAAAAAATTTTAATTTAAGCAAAATAAGTGGATCCCAAACACATGGATCCCATTGTACTATTGAGCTAGCTACTAACTTTTTTTTTTTCTATACTTTCAATAAAAAGTTTTCAGTTCATGCTTTTTAGCTAAAAAAACTATTTCCAAACAAACCCTTAATTAACAATAAATTTAACATAAAAATGTTTAAATTTCAATTTTTTTAACATTAATATTATGGACAAAACATAATTTTTTATTCATATAGTAATTAATATATGACTAACTAAAAATTTGTAACAATGAGATTTTCATAAATTAATCCAATAAAAATTCATATATTAGTTAACTTCATATACTTACTATACAATAAAAGTCAAGGTCAAGATCTTTGTGATTGCCCCAATTGACAATCTTCTTTCTACAATAAATGGTTAATTCTCATTACTTAGGATATAAGTGGTGTTATAGGCATAACAGTTTCGCAACAATTTTACAATAAACCTTAGGTTGCAAGCTCAAGATGCTATGATTGCCCCAGTTGACAATCTTCTTTCTACAATAAATGGTTAATTCTCATTACTTAGGATGTAAGTAGTGTTATAGGCATAACAGTTTCACAACAATTTTACAATAAACCTTAGGTTGCAAGCTTTCACTAGTTTTCGTTTAGACCAACCATTCATATCACTTTTTTTTTTTTTTTTAAATTTACCATTAACAACTTGTCACATAAATTTTGTTGTAAAATTGTTATAAAAATATTGTACCCCTAACTTTATTTTTAGGGCAGTACACTTTAGGTCAAAAGTCTATTAGCTAGGTTTCAAGAAATTTAAAATTATATTTCAATTATTGTTCCTTTTGGGAATAACTCTATTAGCTAAGTTAAAAAAAATAAATAAATAAATTATACCAAAACTAAATTCTTATTTAAATTTTTTTCAAAATATTTAAAATAAAATGTAAAATTTATTTTAATTATTTTGATCACCTATTATAATTTTGTATTTTAAATAAAACATTACATACCATCTCTAAGCAAAAGTAAATGTTTACATTTCAATAATTTAATCTAGATGGAACTTCATTATAGTTTTAAGTGATAGAAGGATTTTTTTTTTTTTTTCAAAACAATATATAAATAATTTTCAAAAAATTGAAATAGAAACTAGTTTTCAGATAATAATGTTTAAATTTCACAATAGTTTAAAAAATATTTTTCTTTTATATAAAATTTTTATAATACATTTAGTTTTTTTTTAATACAAAGTTTTTAATTAATTGGTGTACATACGGTCATGCTCCTAATGCATCAATTCATAAAATCCATTAGTCCATGACATGCCTGATACCTTGGAGGCTTGGACGAAGAAAGTGGGATATGTATTCAAAAGTCTGTGTTGTCTACAATTTACAAGGGACATTGGAGTGGCTTTTAAGCCAAAAGCTTTCGCAAAGTTGAGAGACGATCGAGCATGGTATTTTCTACTCATTTAGCTCGTTGCATCACTCAAAACCATAACCATTCCCACAGAAACCAAACTCGCTCCCGAGATTGAAATGTGCGTTAATGGGGAGAAGGCAAATCTGGAGCTGGAGAGTCACTCAAAACCATATACCAAATGAATGGCAAGAGCTTCCATGCGAGAACTTTTTCGGTTCCGGAACTCCATTCTCACCTCAAAAACCAATCTCTCTTCCCCATTCTACTCTTCTTGTGCTTCCTCTGATACCACAGGAACCTCAACCTCTCTTTTTCAGCGAAGTTTCGCACTTCTCGAAGCATGTCAGAGTATGAGGCAGCTGTTCCAAATCCAAGCCCATTTCATCACTTGCGGTCTCTTCACAACCTTTTGGGCAGGCAAAGTTCTGCACTTTTCTTCGGATTTCGGCGGCGATATAGATTACACTCTCTTGGTTTTCCGATATATACATTCGCCTGACAGGTTATGTATCAATACTGTAATCAAGGCTTACTCTAAGAGTTGTGTTCCGTATCAGGCTGTAGTTTTCTATTTTGAGTGGTTGAGAAATGGGTTTTTGCCCAATAGCTATACTTTTGTACCGCTTGCTGGTTCTTGTGCGAAGATGGGTTGTGTTAAATCTGGACTAGAGTGTCACGGGCAGGCTATTAAGAATGGAGTTGATTGTGTGGTTCCAGTGCAAAACTCGTTGATTCATATGTATGGTTGTTGTGGGGATATTGAGCTTGCTAAATATTTCAAAAAAACATGCTAATGGGCCATTTTGGCCTGATATATATGATAAGCTCTGTGTCTATATGTGATGTAAAGAAAGATGTAGGCCGTGAGTCCATCCTTCGAAGGGAAGAGATTTATGGGCATGAGCCCAAATCCAAAAATATGTTGATAAAATATGGGCCTTTTAGTGTTTTAAAGAAATCTAACTCTTAAGACCCATTATTTCTTGATTGTGAAAAGTAGTGTTGATGTGGCAGGGATGGCCCAATAAAATTGTGACATATGGCGTGTAGAAAACAAATTGACCTGAACATTTAGCTGCCCGAGTCAAGTGTGATCAATTTTTGGCTTGCTATTAACTTTTGCATGTCATGAGAAAATTCACATGAAATAATGAAAAGAGCAGAAGAATATTCAACTTTTGTCTTTCACTACAGAAATTTTCCACTATATTATTTTTTTGACACAGTTTTAATTACTCTTTTTTTCTTTTTTTTTTGAGTAAACTAATTAGACATTATTAGTAATTGATCATTGAGTATGTAAAATTAAGTTTGTTTTATATAACATCTGTTGTTTCCGCTTGCCAATAAAAGATTGTCTTCAAAACCTTAAGGTTGAATGTTCCTAATCTCACACACACGCGTATATATAGAGAAGATCATGTTCAATCGTTCACATTACATTTGGTATAAGCTTTCATTGAACAATTATTTTGACAAATCAACCATTCAATTATATTATATTTTTATACTCTTCATGCTTACAAAAATATCAAAATGATCGGAGACTTAGTGTGTGTTTGGCAAAAATTAAAAAATCAGCTTATTTTATTATTCAACTTATTTTTGCTACTATTTATAGCCTCATTGCACTTTTGGTACTATTCATGGATCTCATTGTACTATTTTAACTAACTTTTACCTTTATCTACAATACTTTCAGAAAAAAAAATTTCAATTTCAGCAAAATAAGTAGATCTCAAACACATGGATCCCATTGTACTATTGAGCTAGCTATTAACTTTTTTTTTTTTCTATACTTTCACTAAAAAGTTTTCAGTTCATGCTTTTTAGCTAAAAAAACTATTTCCAAACAAACCCTTAATTAACAATAAATTTAACATAAAAATGTTTAAATTTCAATTTTTTTAACATTAATATTATGGACAAAATATAATTTTTTTATTCATATAGTAATTAATATATGACTAACTAAAAATTTGTAACAATGAGATTTTCATAAATTAATCCAATAAAAATTCATATATTAGTTAACTTCATATACTTACTATACAATGAAAGCTGGGTCAAGATGCTGTGATTGCCCCAATTGACAATCTTCTTTCTACAATAAATGGTTAATTCTCATTACTTAGGATATAAGTGGTGTTATAGGCATAACAGTTTCACAACAATTTTACAATAAACCTTAGGTTGCAAGCTCAAGATGCTGTGATTGCCCCAGTTGACAATCTTCTTTCTACAATAAATGGTTAATTCTCATTACTTAGGATATAAGTGGTGTTATAGGCATAACAGTTTCACAACAATTTTACAATAAACCTTAGGTTGCAAGCTTTCACTAGTTTTCGTTTAGACCAACCATTCATATCACCTTTTTTTTTTTTTTTTTTTTTTTTTTTTTTTTTTTTTTTTTTTTAAATTACCATTAACAACTTGTCACATAAATTTTGTTGTAAAATTGTTATAAAAATATTGTACCCCTAACTTTATTTTTAGGGCAGTACACTTTAGGTCAAAAGTCTATTAGCTATGTTTCAAGAAATTTAAAATTATATTTCAATTATTGTTCCTTTTGGGTATAACTCTATTAGCTAAGTTAAAAATAAAAAATAAATAAATTATACCAAAACTAAATTCTTATTTAAATTTTTTTCAAAATATTTAAAATAAAATGTAAAATTTATATTCATTATTTTGATCACCTATTATAATTTTGTATTTTAAATCAAACATTACATACCATCTCTATGCAAAAGTAAATGTTTACATTTCAATAATTTAATCTAGATGAAACTTCATTATAGTTTTAAGTGATAGAAGGATTCTTTTTTTATTTTTTTATTTTCAAAACAATATATAAATAATTTTCAAAAAATTGAAATAGAAACTAGTTTTCAGATAATAATGTTTAAATTTCACAATAGTTTAAAAAATATTTTTCTTTTATATAAAATTTTTTATAATACATTTAGTTTTTTTTTAATACAAAGTTTTTAATTAATTGGTGTACATACGGTCATGCTCCTAATGCATCAATTCATAAAATCCATGAGTCCATGACATGCCTGATACCTTGGAGGCTTGGACGAAGAAAGTGGGATATGTATTCAAAAGTCTGTGTTGTCTACAATTTACAAGGGACATTGGAGTGGCTTTTAAGCCAAAAGCTTTCGCAAAGTTGAGAGACGATCGAGCATGGTATTTTCTACTCATTTAGCTCGTTGCATCACTCAAAACCATAACCATTCCCACAGAAACCAAACTCGCTCCCGAGATTGAAATGTGCGTTAATGGGGAGAAGGCAAATCTGGAGCTGGAGAGTCACTCAAAACCATATACCAAATGAATGGCAAGAGCTTCCATGCGAGAACTTTTTCGGTTCCGGAACTCCATTCTCACCTCAAAAACCAATCTCTCTTCCCCATTCTACTCTTCTTGTGCTTCCTCTGATACCACAGGAACCTCAACCTCTCTTTTTCAGCGAAGTTTCGCACTTCTCGAAGCATGTCAGAGTATGAGGCAGCTGTTCCAAATCCAAGCCCATTTCATCACTTGCGGTCTCTTCCACAACCCCTTTTGGGCAGGCAAAGTTCTGCACTTTTCTTCGGATTTCGGCGGCGATATAGATTACACTCTCTTGGTTTTCCGATATATACATTCGCCTGACAGGTTATGTATCAATACTGTAATCAAGGCTTACTCTAAGAGTTGTGTTCCGTATCAGGCTGTAGTTTTCTATTTTGAGTGGTTGAGAAATGGGTTTTTGCCCAATAGCTATACTTTTGTACCGCTTGTTGGTTCTTGTGCGAAGATGGGTTGTGTTAAATCTGGACTAGAGTGTCACGGGCAGGCTATTAAGAATGGAGTTGATTGTGTGGTTCCAGTGCAAAACTCGTTGATTCATATGTATGGTTGTTGTGGGGATATTGAGCTTGCTAATAAGGTGTTTGTCGAAATGTCAAATCGGGATTTGATCTCGTGGAATTCGATTGTGGATGGGTATGCTAGAATTGGTAATTTGGGTGTTGCTCATCAACTGTTTGATTTGATGAATGAAAGAAATGTGGTTTCTTGGAATATTATGATTAATGGGTATTTAAAAGGTGGGAATCCTGGGTGTGGGTTGAAGTTGTTCAGGGAAATGGTTAAGACGGGGTTGAGAGGTAGTGATACCACTATGGTTGGCGTGCTCACTGCCTGTGGTCATTCAGCTAGACTGAAGGAAGGAAGATCAGCTCATGGTTTTCTCATTAAGATGTTCTTGAGACCAACTATAATTATTGATACAGCTTTAATAGATATGTATAGCAGGTGCAAGAGAGTGGATGTAGCCTGTGAAGTGTTTAAGAGGATGGCAAATAGGAATTTAGTTTGCTGGAATGCAATGATCTTGGGGCATTGCCTTCATGGGAATCCAGAAGATGGGCTTACCTATTTGGTGAAATGTTGGGTAGAACAAGGTCAAAACCTGTAGAAACCAACCATGGGAAGCATTTGAGGCCAGATAAAGTGGAAGAAGGAATTATTCCAGATGAAATAACCTTCATTGGTGTTCTGTGTGCATGTGCCCGTGCTGGATTTTTAACAGAGGGCAGAGATTACTTCAGCCTAATGATAGATGTATATACTATAAAGCCCAATTTTGCACATTATTGGTGCATGGCTAATCTCTATGCCAAGTTGGGGCTTATCCAAAAGGCAGAGGAAATCTTAAGGAATATGCCAGAAGATGAGGACAAGTCATCAGAATCCCTGCAGTGGGCTAATTTGCTGGGTTCATGTCGTTTCCTAGGAGATGTGTCTTTGGGAGAACGAATTGCAAAATCTCTAATCGACATGGACCCTCAAAATCCCTCATACTATCAACTATTGCTGAATGTCTATGCTGTGGCAGGTCAATGGGAGGATGTTGCTAGGGTAAAAGAGATGATGAAGGATCAAAAGCTGGGAAGGATGCCAGGATGCAATCTTATAGATCTCAAAGAAATAGTCCACAATCTGAAAGTAGGAGATTATTGGCGAGAAAGAATGGAGGAGGCCAGCATGATGATGGATAGGCTCAAAAGTTAAGCTTGTTGAGTACCACTCTGAAATGACCACCAGAACACAGCACAAATACTGGAATTTAACATCAAAAACAAGTGAAGACAACAGCAAATGGTTTGGTTTTGCCTTTTTGGAAAACATCATTACACTTTGGCGGCAGAGTTGGTTTCAAATAGAGCGGATTAACAGAACAACTACAAGCATAGATCTTTCTATAATGGTAATGATAATGCTTGCCTTATGAGGTGGTTTGGTGACAGCAAATTGAGTGTAAATTTTACTGCCTCAGCCAAGAATGCATGTATTATTGACTTCGAATGTCAACCTGATGATATTTGGTTTTTCTAGGCTCAGTAGTTGTAAAGGCAATTTCCAATAGCCACTGCAACACACAAGTTATGGCAGTTTCTTTGACACAGTTTAGTAATTGATACCTTGCATCAATTATGCTCAATCTCTCTGCAGTTGCATTCTAGACTGCAGATCATGATTGTTCAGTTTTTGCCTCTTTTCAGAAACATTTGATAAATATTTGTTGACTTTTTTTTTTTTTTTTTTTTTTTTCACGTGAATCTGCAAGAAATTTCCTGATTGTTTCAAGCATCTCAAGTAATGACCTTGATTGTATTTAACTGTTGGGAGAAGTTGCATTTCTGGGATAGCACAAAGTAGTGCTATTTGCTATATCAAGCACAATGTTGAATGTTTAATTTTGACCCTTTCGGGAGTTGAGTTTATAGCAGTGGTATTATCACTCGCTGCATCTTCTCTCCCCCGCCAAATTTAGCAACCCAACTATTGGCTTACGCGTTGTTTGTCATTTGCCTCGGTGAATATTTCTCCAATTAACTTCTGCCTAAAACTTTCTATAGGTTAGATGCCCCCCAAGACTGAATCTTCTATTTAATTCAGCCATCACTTGGGGGATTTTATCACTGAAGAGAACAAGCAGATTGTTGGTCATCTTAAAGGTTAGTCTTCAACCGGTTTTCACATTTTTCTCTCCAACTGGATTTCCATTTAAGTTTCTATTGTTTTGAGTGATGGGTTCTACGTTTTCTTTGTGTTTCTCCTATTTTGTTTTTTAGATCATTCTGATTTACATGTTTGAGCACAAATTGAAAACTTTAGGGGATTGGAACTCTGATAATGTACCGATTGTAGTGGGAAAATCATGGTTCAAATTTTTTAAAGTTGGTGGTATTGGTGAACAGAGGCACTTAATAATCACTAAGCTCTCAAAGTGTGTGTGAAATTTCTTAAATGTCTTCTGGTTTCTTAGGGGCCCATTTAATGTCTTTGGTAAATAACTTAAACCTTTCAGCTTGGTGTTGCTCATCGTTTACAATCATTACTTAAATTGTTTGCATGTACTTATTGTTTACATTTTTAAACTACTTATGTTCTAGGACATGGAACGGCTACTCATTAAAAAGGGTCCCAACTATGGTTCACAAAGAAAGAAATTTGTGCTGATTTCAGGATACGGCACAAAGGTTTAAAATAAGCTTGATAACTTTATTTTTTGAAATAAATTATGTATCAATGAGAATTTAGTAGAGATTGTTGGTAATAAGTTGTGCTGAATTTGATTGTTGCTATCTATCTCATATGTTGTAGCATGACCTTTCTCCCAAATGTGAGAACTTCTTGGTTTATATTGCACTTTTCTCCGATCTGTTTAATTTTTGTTCTTGTTTGTCTTCGCATTCTTTCTTCATTGTTTTGTGTTTCATTGTAATAACTTGTTCTCATATTCTCATATCTCATATTCGCATTCTAAAATCCATGAGTACTTTGCTGTGCATTTTCTAGAGAATGGGAGGTATGACTTAGTTTGCTTGTTCACTTAAAATACTTTTTTTTTGGGGATACCTCAAAAGATAGGAACAAAGCAACAATTCATAGATGACAAGCGCCTACATTAGTAACAAAACACATTTGCTGCTTGATTTGCCCATTGTCTAATATGGTCTACAATTCTCTGATCTACCACCATACAATAAAAAATTATGACCTGTTTCTTCCATTGTGAAAGATCTTCAGCCACTACTGAAATGTTCCATGGAAGAATGTCCCTCCCTGCCATTACTGCATTAGTGTACCAAAAGTCTGTTAGGATAACAATCTTGCTAAAGCCTTTGGAAATTGCTTGGTACAAGGCTTCTCTGGCTGCTAGTAGGTTTGCAGATCTTGAGTTGTGAACTTGGCTGATATGGCATCCTCTAAAAAGTTCATTTCCCTCCCTGTTGCTAGGTAAGCTATTCCCCACCTCTTTGTATTTTCAGAGCCTTGTACCCTGCCACTATAACTAAAATTTGCCAATCTTTTTGGATCTATGGTTCAGAAAATAGGTCAGGTGGAACATCCATTGTAGATGTAACTTTTATCAGTACCAGTTTTGGAATACTCAATGTTATTTAATTGGGTATCAATTAAGATGGTCTTTACAGCGTCTGTCATGTCAGTAAATGTATCATTTAGGAATGCATATCTTTTTTCCAAGTCAGAGAAAAATGTTTGGCTTGTCAATTAATTGAAATAAGAACTTAAAGCCTGAGTTTTGATTCTTTAGGCTTATTATGTTATTTTTAGTATTTATTATTTATTAAGGAATGGATTTGCAAATGCCAGGGGACTGGAACTTCACGGAGCTCTTACAGCAGGAGTCTAATATGAATAATGAATTCATGATGGAATCCCCACAAGATGAAGTATATACCCAACAGTCTCCATCTAAAGTTCAAATGAATCCATTGTTAAGAAGACACAACGGGGTGGTAATTTCACAGTAGAAGAAGACTGCCTCATTGTATTGGCACGGCTTAATATGTCCATGAATGTGGTGCAAGGGAATGAGCAAAAGCACAAAACATATTGGAATAGAGTTTGGGACTACTTCCATAAAGAGAAGAGTCAGAAGACATCTAAATTTGACCATACTGCAAACTCTGTAATGAATAGTCAATCATTGATTCAACTTTGCATCAATAAGTTTGTTGGGTGCTTAGCTTCGATTGAGTATAGTAATCCAAGTGGTGTGAATGAGCAAGAGAAGGTAAAAATTGTTTTCAAGTAGTGTCAATGCATTAATGAACTAATACTATCTATTCACTAATCCAACTCCTGTTTGTCAATTTTTCAGATTACTAAAGCAAAGGAACTGTATTAAAAGGTTCACAAAACCTCATTCAAATTGGATCATTGTTGGAATATCTTGAGGCATCAACCAAAATGGTTGGAATTTCATTCAAAGCCTCAAATGAACAGAAGATCATCTGCAACATCTTGTCCTTATACTCTGAAGTTGATATATCTAAGGGAAGATGAGGCCTCCCATGCTTCCTTTGTAGACTTGGAGAGACCACCAAGTCAGAAGGCAGAAAGAGAATGATTAAAGAACTAAAAAAGTAATGATGGTATGATTTCAAATCTTGAAGGGATATTGAATGACATGAGAAATGAAAGAAGAAAAATTCTAATGAGAAAAATGTTTTTCTTGAGAGGGCATATTCTCAAACTTAAGAACTCGTTGAGCTAAAGAAGCATATCAAGTACTCATGGAGATCAAGCAAATGGAGGTTGGAGATCTGGTTCGTGTCAAGGGAGAGAAGCTTCAATTAAAATGAACTAATCAAGACTTGGAAATCATTATGATGGACACTACAAAATTGGATCTAGTGCAGTAACAATGCATTAGCCAACTCCGCCAAGAAATCATTGAATGTCAGGAGTAATTAGTGAATATTATTACAATGTATTTCTTAAGCAATCTAGTCATGCAACTTATTGCACAATGTATGGATTTTGTTGTTAAGATGTTTCTAACTTGTTACACTTTTGATGTTTATAAATTAATCGGGGTTTTTTGACATTGTTTGTTATGTCCATTCTTGTTTTGTATTGTTTGTATATATTCATTGATATTGTAAAGAAAAGGTGATACAAGACTTATTGAAATTATAAAATTATGATAATTAGTTTTTTTTTTTTTTTTTTTTCTTGTAAAATCATTGGGGTGTTAGAAAACTTGAGCTTTTATTAAAATAAAATTTGACTGTTACAAAAATAAATAAAGAAATGTTGAAAAAATAATATGGATGGAGTTTTGAAACTAATGTAGTTGTCTTTGAATGGTAGATTAGCTAAAGTAGGAAAAGTGAGGTTTTTAAAACAAATTTGACTAAAAATGTATTGAGCTTGATGCTAATACTCTTAGCTAAACAATTTGGAGAGTTGTGTCACCAGAATTGTTTATTCTCTAAGGCGATTCAGGCCAAGTATTGCAAAAGAAGTAACATTTTTAGTGTTAATGACCTTCTGACCCAATGGTAGGAGAAGTATTCTGTCTTGTTCATCCTTAACAAGGCCAAGTGTTGTGTGGGGGATGGAAGATCTATATCCCAATTGGCCACCGTATCTGGTTTAAGATGAGGGAGGGTTTGGACATAGTTATTAGTACTTCGGTTCAGTTTGTGGTTGATTTGATTGATCATGACAGATGCTCTTGGAAGTACTCAAATATCACTGTCATTATCCATTTTTAGTGCTAATAAATAAGTTTGCTTACTTTTTTAGTATAGATATAATAGAGCTATCATTTGAAAATGAAAGTTATGTACTCTGTAAGTCTGTATTGCTTTTACCAGTAAATAGCTTTTAAGTGCTATGTCTTAATACTTTTCAAAAAAAAGTGTTGTCAAAATAAAATAACGGGGAGTCGTGCTAGGACCATCAAATATTACATAATTTTATACCATAACTTGTCATGTGACGAGTTGTGACTAATGAAAGAGTGTCTGTGGATCATTACAACTCACCATGTAACAAGTTGTAGCATAAGATTGTGCCATTTTTTATGGTCCTAATATTTATCAATAACGAGTGGTTACTATTTGGTAATATTACGTAGGTGACTGTTTTAAGTTGCATCATGGAAAATTAACGGTCTAATGACAAATTTGAAGTTTGAGATTTATTTAGCTTGAAGGCAACTAGAGTGTTCCAAAGGAACATGTAATTATGGGTTCAATACAAACTCAAACGACTCAATTGTTTCAATTACATCTGAGATATAAGAAATCGATCTGCACAAGCAAACTCACTGTCCTATGGGTAGAAAGTTGTGTTGTCAATTTTATGTACAGACGCAATTACACAAACTTTCCTTCTGAATGGAGTCAACCTTCTTCCAATATAAACAGGGAAAGCGACTTAAGCTAAAACAAGTAACAATCCACCAATTTCTTCAAGCAATTATCCCACCACACGGTTCACGTTAACTTTTCTATTTTCAACAAGAAAAAAAAACAAGTCACTCAAAGCACACATTGTTTTAAGATTGTGACCTACTCTCCCTAACTCATGTTCTTCTTTACTTCACCGATTGGCCACACTTCTGTTCTAGTTTTATTAACGTTTTGTTAAAATATATTTCATTGAAATTGCATGCTACTTCAGTGCAGTGAGTTTACAATCGTAAATTCATTGTGCTTTTTTTATCAATAAAGTTTATTATTACCTATAAAAAAAAAAAAAGTTTGGAAGCAATTTTGCCATTTTATTTCCGTATATTTTCGATACTAAATTTTTTTGTTTTTTGTAACGGTAACATTGTCCTCATGAGCTACTGGATGAATTGATCCAAGCCATGCTAAGAAGCAAAGACGTTACTCTTGTCCCTCTTTGTGCATATGTAGGAGCAAGCATGAGCTCGGGCCACCCGTTAGTAGCCAAAGGATTATTCAAATCTGAGACATCAAGAACTTATTTAGTACTACTTACGAAGTAAAGTGGACCTCAAAAATAATTATTTTAACATGGCACTCCATAACTTGAAAAAGTCATAAAAATTAACTTTGTATTAACTTACTTCTGTTAGTACATCAGTTACTCAAAATAATTAAGTACTTTTTGAACAAAAGCCCCCACAACAGTTACTTTTAGTTACATTAGATGAAAACAAGTGGTGTTAATGCAAGATCCATTTCTATTTTTTGGCTTAAAAGAATTAAGTACTTTTTGAACAAAAAGCCCCCGGCTTAAAAGAATTAACTACTTTTTGAACAAAAATCCCCCACGACACACATTAGATGAAAACAAGAACAAGAAAACTCATGATGGTGTTAATGCAGGATCCATTTCATAATTAACAGAAAGGTTCTTTAATAAGTGCTCTTAGGAAATTTGTTAATAAATTATTTGGAAAAATTTTGATATCCCTTTTATGGTAAGTATAAAAAAAACTATTCAAAAAAATCAGTTATTTTTTCTTTTTTCATTAAAAAATCTCTAAAAATATTTCCTAAACCAAACAGTAAACTTTTCTTATTAACATAATAGAAACCTCTGAACCAATCAAACCATATAGAAATTTTCCCATTATTTGGTGTATTTTATGATCCCATTTAAATTCCAATATGTGACTATTAAATGTTACAAGCTAATAAATATTGTCCCTTGAAAAATATAACACTATATATTTGTATACAGCTCCATTGATAAATAAAATCATGAAAGGTTCAAGTCAATTTTAAAAACTTAAGTTTAACATCTAAGTGCATTCACATCAGACCATCTAAAGTCTTCTAAAATAGATCTACAGTGCAAATTTTACACATTTTGGCTAAAAAACATCCCACATCAGCTCATGTAAACCGGTGTAAAATCATCTAAAAATTTCCATGAGCTACAGTAACCGTGCATATATACACGGTTACTGTAGCTCGTGTATACATTATTATAATAATTTCTAATTTCGCTCGTTTTTTTCTCTCTCTTCATCTGCACAACCAACACCACCATCATCATCAACTGCTTCTTCCTATTATACACACACTCCCACAGTCAAAATCAAAAATCAACCACAAAAATCAAAAATCAACCACAAAATCAACAACAAAATCACCCAGAAACACCACAAAACCAAACACACCCACACACGGACACACCAACGGAGACAGAGAGAGTGGATCGGAGTTCTTCTCGGCAGATCGGCGTGCTTGGATCGGCGTTCTTCTCGCCGTGCTTGGATCGGAGACAGAGAGAGTGGATCGGCGCTTGTGGCGGATCGGCGTGTTTGGATCGGCGTTCTTCTCGGCGTGCTTGGATCGGAGTTCTTCTCGCCGTGCTTGGATCGGAGACAGAGAGAGTGGATCGAAAGTTCTTCTCGGCGCCGTGCTCCCTGCTCGGATCGGAGACAGAGAGAGTGGATCGGAGTTCTTCTCGGCGCCGTGCTCCCTGCTCGGATCGGAGACAGAGAGTGGATCGGAAAAAGAAACTCTAGAACAGAGTCTCGTGAGTGGAGAGAGAGAGAGACGCTCGTGAGTGGAGAGTGGAGAGACCGGGTATTGAGAGATAACCCAGAGGGAGAGAGAGAGAAATCAGAAAAAAGGATACAGGAAGAGGGAAAGCGCGTTAAAAAAAGGTATACGGGTTAGGTGGGAAATAATAAAATAATAAAGAAAATTGATTATTTAAATAAGAGAGGTGATAGAATAGACGAGCTGATGTGAATGCTCTAAAGCGAGGAAAGGTGCAGGAGCACTTGACCCCTGAGAAATGAACAAATTCTTTTATCTTATTTTTGTTAAAACCAGGGGAAGAAGTTTCAAATAGGGGCCAAAATGCATGAGTGTAGTAGACGTTTGAAAGACTATATAGAATTCCAATCTTTCATCCTTTCATCCCAATTTCGAAATAGGCTATGTCAATACTATAATTATTGCTTTCGGGTTTTTTCCCCAACCAGTCGCCCCTGTGTGGGAGGGGTCAAGCTTGGAGACTTTTTATTTGCAGGGAATAAAATTATAATGCACCTTGCATTCTGGTTTTACATGTCGAATTGGGGAGTTTCGATTTTCTAAGGATTCCTTATTACTCGCATAGCAGGGACTAAAGAAACCATAGATGCACAGAAATTGCCTGCCGAATGGAGGGTTGTTGGCCTAATTAATTAGACAATTCTTTATTAACAATAACAATATGGCTATAAAAAATTCTCCTATATTTTTTTGGTCCTCTCTACGCCTTCAACAATGAGATTTCAAAAGACGATTCTTTCTTCCATTGCTTGTAGATGAATGATTGATAGGAACGGATTGCCTGGGCTTCCCTACATCCAATTGACTCATACCTAGCCCAGCCCTATCTAGAATCTCATTCAATAGATCCCACCCATTTCTAGGGTAGATAGAGGAGTTTGTCCACCCACTTCCTTTGCTCCCCTGGCACCAAAGATCAAGAATTCAAGATAGAAAGAAAGATTTGTTGATGGTTTGTTAGCTCCCTTATCACTTAAAGGTAGATAGCAGGAAAGGTGAGCAACTATAGCTTCATTGTTTGTCTTCCCCTCGCTACCAGATGAGTGAACTCTACCCGTCTATGCTTGATAAGATTGGATTCAATCAATGGACTCCTCTTGCCTCCTGAATCCACTGGATGAGTGGAAGACATTGAGAAGGGTTTCACATCCCTTGCAGGGCTTTGAGCTTTGAAACTTGGTTGCGCTCCTCCGATTGACAGATTCCTAAAAAAAAAGAACGCCTTGAGGCAGAGGATTGTATTTGGAAATGGAAGCTTTGTCCCCCTCACACTATATTTTGACTTAGGGGGCTTGCCTCTCTTTCTCCCTCTATCGCCTGTATCTATCTCCTATCAAGTGTGCTTGTGCTTCCTGCCACGCTACTCTAATTGTGTAACTAACAACAATAGTACTAGTTCGTGCATCAATGGTTCAAGTGCAATGCCCAAAAACGGGATCTACGACGACATAAATTTCCCAACAAATCTATGGGAAGTATATTAAAAGTAATAATAAAGTAAGCAGCCTTAGTTTCATAACCTAAAGCACCGGTCTTCTTATCAAGAGCAGAAGCAACACTATGGGAGTCTCTTGTTATCCCCTATGATTCACTTGGGTAATGTATATTTTTTTTCTCTCTGGTATTCAAAGCTATTTATTTTGGAGGCATATATGATACCTGGGCCGCAGGATCCTTGTTCACAAGTCATAACATCAGTTATTGATAATTTCTTAATATTCCCAGAGTACCAAAACCTTAATCACGTCCAGCCATTATCTTCTTCCTATGTCAGTCCTAGTTTCCCTACACGCCTATGAAACACCTACAATGCCCGGCATCTAAGGTCTTTGAGGACTTCATGGAAGAGATTCATGTAGACCACAGACACGTACATCCCTTCCCAAAACCAGAAAATCACAACAAATCGATATAAAGCATTGAAATGATAGTGGAATTGATAGCAGGACAACTGCTACCAATGCCCCCATCAAAATCTGAATATTATTTACACTTTAAAGCGCTCACAATTTCAAACGAGAGAGTACTTAAAACAGACAAAAAGAGAGAGTCAGAGAATAACTATTACTAATGTAATATAAACCCACATAATACACCATAAAAACACATTTTTGTTTGAGTTCAACTCCACATAATCAACCATTACATCATTCAAATGCCCACTGATTCTCCCTACGAACCTCTTCCTCTTCCTCAGGGGTGAAGTCATTCTTGATGTTAAAGGTCTTGCGGATCTCCTCTGGTGTCTTACCCTTGATCATGTCCGCTACGGTCTGGCATGTCAAATCCAAAAGGCTCTTGATGTTCAAATAGTTTGCAGCCTGAAAGAATTCAACAATATTGAACAAACTCAATTTACCAAATGAGTACAAGACAACTGAACAAGTATTCCATCTCAAAGAGAAGGCAACTTCAAAGATAAAAGACAAACATAATCAAATTACCATAAAAGAAGATCAACAAAAAGAATGTCACTAGTCTTAGAAAAGTACTAGAACAGTCGATGTTAAACAACGAATAACACATGTCATCGCGCAACCTTAATCATCGCATTAAAAAGACCAATCTTTGACAACAAATTAAAGAAAGAATACGATTCAATAAACAGTGTACAAACCAATTTTCACAAGCCCCAAGAAAATTATACACAAACATAACCACAATCAGGCACTCCAAATTTTGAAACCCTAACATTCAGAGCACTCTAAAAACTTACGATTCAAGAAGCAAAAATTGATAAAAATCCCTAAAATTTACGAAACCCTAGACTAGTATCGTATATTCAGAATAGCGAAACCCTAACATCTATTCAGATCTAAATCTGAAAGCTAGAAGGGTAAAAAGGGGAGATATACCAGAATGAGATCGAAGAGGGTGGCCTGGTCAACCCTGACGAACTCGGTGTCCCAAGCCTTGAGATCTTCGTCGGAGGTGCGCTCGTCGGCACAGGTGGACTCGACGTGCTTCTTACAGTACTCGATGACCTTGGCCAAGATCTTGCTCGTCACGTTCGGGAGGGGGATTCCGTTGTCGGCGCAATCGTCCTCAATCATGTGCTTGATCGTCTGAGACTCAAGCGCCACCGCCTCCTCCACTTCGAAAGCCTCACCGTCAGAGCTCTTCAGGGTGATCTTCTTCGACGACGACATGGTTCCGATCGATGAAACGACGGAGTTTTGTTCGCCTAACCTGCAGAGAATAACGAAAGGGAATAGGAAAACCCTAGAAAGCCAAGCGAGAAGTTGGCTCTGGAGTCTTCTCTTTTATGCGCAGAAAAAAAGGTGAGAGGGATTGTGGGTGAAACCGCTATTTATTAAGGGCTGATTGGGAGAAAGTATATGATGTTTCAGGAGTTGGTGTTTCTAAAACCAATAAAAAATTGACATCTGTCCTAAAAAAAGAAACATCAGCCTAATGAAAAAGATTCAAAAATTCAACCTTCTGTTGTTTTTCCTCTTTTTGCAAAATCAAAATGCTCTTCTCTCTCTCTCTCTCCGTTTTTCTCTCCACCACCGCAACACACCAGCGCCTCCATGACTCCATTTTTTTCTCTGTCAACTCCAAACCAAAAACCACTTTACTTTTCCTCTTTTCAAAATCAAATTTCAATGTCTCTCTCCCCAGTCCACACGCCACCATAGCCTTTATTCTCTCTTAACCCCAAATCCCAACAGCCAATGCCCAGCAGTAGCGTCTCCGCCAGCACAACACCGCTGACATCACAAGTTCTGAAGAAACCGGCTTTTGTCTCATCAGAAAATCCCCAAAATCTTCTCTTTCTAGCAGAACCACCCTACACCGGAAACTTCACGCTACTTCCAACACCCGACATTCACAAGAAGGTTTTTTTTTTTTCTCTGTTTCTTTTCTGCATTTTTCACATTTTTTTTTTTTGTATGCTTTTTTTCTTCCCAAAATAGCAGATGTTTAAAAGAAACAAAAGAAAACCAAAGGAATTCTTGTGTAAAAAGGAAATTTGTACCTGTTTGATAAAATGTCTCAATGAAGATGGATGCATTCCTTTGTTCTTAAACTATTATCAATCAACAGAATATACAATATACAGTAAATGGTTAATCTTCTTTTTGTTAATGTTCTTTTGGATCAGATTAAAGTTGGTTTTTTTTTTTTTTTTTTTTCTTCACTTTTTTGTTATAGTTTCATATGTAGAAACATAAAGCTTCTTTCTTTGTTTAACAAATAGCTTGCTGCCTTTATTTTGCTGATAAAATGCTTTGCTGATACGTTTATATTGTATATTCTTCGACGACGACATGGTTCCGATCGATGAAACGACGGAGTTTTGTTCGCCTAACCTGCAGAGAATAACGACATGCTTTGGTTGATTTCTCACGGATCTGGGTTTGATTTCTCTGTTCTTTGGTTGATTTCTCACTTTTGGTGTGTGGGTTTTGATTTCTCAGGTACCAAAAACACTGATCTGCTACCAAAAACCAGGTACCAACACTGATTTGAATTTTTTTTTTTTTACCGAGTGTGGGAAAAAAATTTCGGATCTTGCTATGAATGGGTATTGTTCCTTTACTTGTTTTGTTATTTGTTTTTGCTGATTGGAATATATAATGAAGTGTTTAGTTAGTAAAAATATATAATGAAGTGTTTAAGACTGATCTGAATTTTTTTTTTTTTTTTTACCGAGTGTGCTATTTTAATATATAATGAAGTGTTTAATGAGTATAGTTTGTGAATCTGAAATAGCCGAGATTAATCTTAGCTAGCTTCTAGCATGTGTAATTTGACTTCTTGTTATACAGTAATGAGCTTAATAAGTACCATCTTCAATCTTCAGTGTATGTCTGCTAGGCTTGCATACTACAATACAGGTACATGGTGCATGAAACACAACGTTTACTTTATGGTTATGGACATGGTTTTCAGAACATTCTAGGCTTGTTAGGATAATGAAAGAGAGACCTTTATAGACTTGTCTTTTCTAGATTTCCACCTAAATGATGGCAACATTGTCTTCCTAGAATTGAACAATTACCTTGTCTTATGGAACATGTGGACAAGCCATCAAACTACAAAAATGGACATCGTCTTCTGTATTTCTGCTTTTGCCTATTTTTGCTTACACAACTTTTAGTTTATCTTGTATCTTTGATAACTCTTTCTTTGCATTCACAGTTTTATTCCGCTGATTGAAACAGATGGATATATAAAATTGATTGAAACAGGTGAATCTTGTCTAGGTCTTGGTATTTAGAATTGATTGAGCCCAAAACCTAATGTGATGATTGTCCCATGGACCAACTGTAACTATCTGCATTTCTGAGTTTTACTGATCAAAGTGGATGTTTTGAGTTTTTTTACCATAACTATGTCAAGTTTTGGCACGTATCCAAACAAAAAGAAAGAAAAGTGTTGGTACATTACAATTATGCCGGTGAACTTTTTATCAATTGGCACCTTCTCCCTCAGAAGTACATGGTGTGATTGTGGATTCAAAACCCTCTTGCATGTGTGACTTACTAATAGAGAAAAAACATGTTTCATTAAAATTATGGCTTGCCTTTTACTCCACGATCCTCTTAATCTCTCTTTACAGAAATAATGCAGAGGAGGCATTACAGAAATTGAATGGCACAGTAATTGGCAAGCAAACTGTGCGTCTTTCTTGGGGTCGCAATCCAGCAAATAAACAGGTACTCGGCAGAATCTCACCCCCCACTCCCTCTCCCTTTCCCCCAAAAGGAAAAAAAAAATGACACCATCACTCCATTTTCACTGCATCTACTTTTGGGTTTGGAAAAGAGCTTTTTCGAGGATCTAATGGACAATTCAGATTTCACTATGCACTTAGCTTTGACAGAGCTGTTTGAAGTCATCCCTAGCTGTTGGAAACTTGGAAGGGTCATTGATCAGTTTTGCATGAATGATTGTTCATTTAAATTCTGAACACATCCATTGCTACCTGCTTTCTCAGGAAGTATATAATGATAATCTTTAATGGTGGATCCATAGAATCCAATTCAGAACTGGAAATGCTTACAGCAGCTTTAAAACTTATCTCCAATGACCTGCTAAAACAATTGATCTTTTTAATTTTATCTGCCTATAAATTCTGATTTGTTGTGAGCTTGTTTTTCTTAATTGGTTCTTTTTGGGGTTTGGCAATTTAGAGCAGATTATGGCAACCAATGGAGTGGGGCATACTATGGAGGGCAGCTTTATGATGGTTATGGATATGCTTTGCCACCACCTCATGACCCAAGCATGTATGCTGCACCATTTGCTGCATATGGAGCTTACCCCATTTATGGAAACCAACAATAAGTGAGCTGAAGGAACTGCACGAGTAGTTCTAGAAATTAGACAATATCACGCTTAACTGGGCGAAATTTCTTTATTTCTCTGTAAGTTGAGTGGTTCTGTAGAATTCTTAAGAAAATCCCTCCAAATGTGGAGTGGAACTGAATTTTGACAGATTGAACTAATTTTGTAGTGATTTGACTAATGATTTATTTACAAATCACTGGACTGAAATTCCATTTGGGGGGATAATAATTAGTAGTTGTCTTTTTTTTTTTTTTTTTTTTATATAATATTCTGTATTACAATTTAAACTTGGGTTATTGGTATGTATTTTATCATCTTTTTTACATTTTTGTGTTGTACAATTTAAACTTAGATTATTGAAATGTATTTTATATGTTTTTACATTTTTATGTAGTACAATTTAAACTTAGATTGTTGGTGTATATTTTATCATCTTTTTACATTTTTATTTTGTGCTTCATGTTGATGGAAATTATTTAGATTTAATTAATATTATTATTATTATTATTGTTTAGTAAGTATGTGAAATAGATGATTTAATAAGTATGAAATAAATTCACATCCACCAAAAAAAAAAAAAAAAGTTTGAAATAAATTCCCTTATATATACATTGTCCTTTTTGGTCATTTATCCTTCAAAAAGTCACTTTTAACAGTTTTTACCAAACACTCAACTTTTTCATTACGCACTTTTTAACAGCTTTTACTAAACACTCAGCTTTTTGAAACTTCACTTTTTCATTATGTACTTTTACAAAACTCCACTTTTTCATTAGCACTTTTTCAAAAAGCTAAACCAAACTCACCCTAAGGGCTGATTAGGGTCAATTGTGATTCAATAATTTATTTATTTATTTTTTAAGGATAATTACAATAAACCCACATGTGGTATAACTCATTTTCATTATATCTACCCGTGATTTAAAATTTTACGCTTTACCCACTTGAACTTCAATCCGTTACCCATTCATTACCCACCTCACCCTCGGACGTTAGAAAAACACATTTTTATTCAAAATTAGAATATAACACGGATCAAAAACACGAACCATTGAATATTTTCCTCATGAGCCCTAGAAACACAAAAATCCCCATAGAAACCCCATTCTACATCTGATATTGAAATAGTGTTGCAAGTGTAAACCTAGACGAGCAACGGGTTGTTCGAGGGACTAAAATCCTGGTAAGAAATTAGTCACTGTTTGGGTTTTTACTTTGGGCTTGTGGTTGTTTTATAGTTTTTTGAGTAATCAGTCAATAGTCAATATTACATGTAATGGAATGAAAATATTGGTTGTGTTTGTTGATGTTTATAAAAAATGTGACCACCGTTGTTTGGATTTGTGTTTGTTTATGGGCATTTTTTCTATCATGGTCATTGTGTCTCACAATGGACCCAAGTTTTTGTTGGGTTTAAATTTTAGTGTTTGCATGTGCTTGTTAGTAAAACAAAAACAAAAGCAAAGCAGAAAATGTAGTCCCTCCGATGTGTGTGTTGCATCTCAAAAGCAAAACAGAAACATACAAGTGTTTACTCTTTTGTGTCTATTGTTTATAATTTTTTAGTTGTTAATTGTGCACGTGTCAAATGGTAATTTTTTATTGTAGATGGATGATGAGGAAGTGAAATTCGAGGTACATTATGGGGATACTTTTTGTGGAACCCTAGTTTAGAATACTTTGGTGGGAAAGTTGAAATAGTGTATAGGGATTCTGATAGGCTTAGTTATTTTGAAATACAAGGTATATGTGAGGAATTGGGGATTGATGAACTGTGTAGGGTTCATTATTTAGGTTTTGGGGGCAACTTGGAGCAAGACTTGAGGCTCATACAAGATGATAAAGATGTGGTACCCATGTGCAAGGTTAATGAGGGAGGGCTAAGAAACACCATCATACTATATGTGGAGAGTGGTCATGCTCCACTTGCGGTTGAAGTTCTTGATGGTGCAGGAGTTGGTGCAACAGGGGCTGGTGCAAGGGCTAGTGTAGGGGCTGCTGTAGGGGGTGCAAGGGCTGGTGCGGGGGCTGGTGTAAGGGGTGGTGCGGGAGCTGCTACAGAGGGTGATGGTAGTGTCAAGGTAGAGGAGGAGCCTAACACCGTGCCATACGAGCCTAACACTGTTCCAACCATTGATACACCTCAACCAACCACTGATACACCTTATCCAAGCACTAATACACCTCAGCCAAACACAAATACACCTGGCCCAAGCAATGTTCCTTCTCTAAACATAGATTTAGATGAAGAGTGGGCTGAACCAACTTTAGAGGATGATATTGCAAGTGTGGATGGTTCTGATGATGAGTAGAAGCTTGAAAATTTGGAGTTCAATGAGAGGACTGATATGACAAATGTTAGGTTGGTAAAAAGGATGAAGTTCTCAAACTCAAAGGTGTTTAGGAAGGCTTTGAGGGAGTATGTGATTCAACATCACATTGATATCAAGTGGAAGTTGAATGAGAAGAAGAAGATTTTTGTACATTGTAAGAACAATTGTGGATAGAGGTGTTATGCCTCAATGGTGACCGGAGAGTGCACATTTAAGATCAAGACACTTTATCCCGAGTGTACCGCCCTAACATTTCAAAATGGGCAAATTACATTAGCCTATGTGGCAAACAGTATTTGGAGAATTTTGGTAAGAATCCTAATTAGGAGGTTTTGGTGTTAAGCATCATGTGATGCAAAGATTTTGATTGATTTAAGTATTAGTCGGTGTATAGATCAAGGAAGGCACTGGGGGTCGACATCGGGAATGAAGAGGCTCAGTATGGCCTACTTAAAGATTATGCAGAAATGATAAGGAGGACAGATGTAGGAAGTAAGGTGATTCTACAAACAGAGATGGAAAATGAGAATGCATAACCCAAGTTTAAAAGGATGTACATTAGGTACAATGCTTAGAAGGTTGGCTTTCTAGGTGGTTGTAGACCCTTTGTTGGGCTGGATGGATGCCACTTGAAGGGTAGGTTTGGTGGGCAATAGGTGTGCTATCGCAGGCAATCAAAAATAAAACTTATACTCCTAAAAATATATGTAGTGGTGTGAGTAAGGATCATTCCCATAGAGAGTATCTAGCCTAGTTTTATGCTACGTGAATAAGGATGGGTTGGGGGGGCGGGTTTGAGTATAAGGCAAAGAATTTTAAGAAAAACAACTAAGGAACAATTTAAATCGAAGTATCAAAATCAATCAAGAGACCAAACCTTAGCCTAAGTCAACATCCACCATCGGAATATTATAATCGATCATCGATGCAAGCATATATCAATTCACACTTCGAATATTCACCCTTGGAACTATTTTCCTATTTTTCCTTAGTCGCAATTAATTAGAAAACAAGCGATCTAATAAACCCTAACTACTAAACAATCCAAGACAAACGCTAAAGGTTTAATCTATTAGTAGCCTTAAGAATTAGAGAGATTGATGAAACTAAACAACACAAGCACAAGTGGTTGTATTTAATTTAGTCGAGCGTTTTCCCTAAGATCTAATAATTTATGACACACCAAATCATTAAATCTTGATTACTTCGCAAATTAGAGAGATCAAGCAATTACGGATTTGATATCTAAACTAGCAGTAGATTGCAACGAATAATAAACTAGTAGGCCTCCTATTAATTAAACGAGACAATCATGAAAATAGACACAAAAGAATATCCGATATTCAAAGCATAAAGTGAACAATAAAAACAAATTAGATCTCACATTTTTATTGATTCCGAGGCTTGATTCAAGTATAAAGGTTTAGCCAAGCAAGGCCATGATGAAAACTCAAAGGAGAAGTTAGAGAAGAGGGGAGAGAGAGGCGTGTGTGTCCAATCTGATTTCTCCTCCCCTCTTTTACACATTCATTCCTCCTTTCCCAAGCCTACAAAATCTCGTAAAAATATTCTAAATAATAATATCCAAATCTGACTAATTAAGGAAAATATTAAAAATAAAACAAAGTCCTAATATAACTAGGAAAATGGTGTTTTTTCAGCTGGAATTTTCTTGCACCAGATCTGGAAGCTACTGAAAATAAAAAGCGCATCGGTATTAGAATTTCAAGCAAAGGAACAGTTCAAAACGTTAGCGGTGCAGGCGCAACAACTTCAAGCCCGATTTCGACCTTTATGCAACCAATATCTCTCAAAACTCAAAACATGAAAGTTGTAGAGTTTTTTCTTGGCGTTCAATAGCATCTTGAATCATCTCAATCGAAGCTCTGATGAGAGAGTTATGCCCATATTACAAAGCGATGTCGAAACTGTCCAAAATCGCCCAATTATCTATGTTTTGCACTTAATGCCTCCATTTGCATCCTAAATAAAAATATAAGAATAATGAGTACATTTAGGCACCAAATAAGTATAAAAGACTAAATATTAAGGGAGAAAAATATGACAATTTGCATTTTCATCAAGAATTATTGTCCGCCATTGTCCAGGATGGAAATGACAATATATTCCCAGTGGCAATGATTGTGGTTGAGCAAGAGAATAAAGATAGCTGGATCTGGTTCTTAGAGCAGTTTACAGATGACATTGGCAGGCTAGAGGAGCTCAATCTGGTATTCATCAATGACAAAAGAAGGTATTATCATGTGGCTCATGTTCATGACTTCATTACTTGCTTACTTGCATAGTTGCTTACTTGAATGCTTATATGCTTACCTTTTTACATGCTTACTTGCTAACATTGAATGCTTACTTGCTTACTTGATTGTAGGGTCTTCTACCTGCAATGAAGACTCTATTCCCAACTGTGGAGCGCAGGTATTGTGTGAAGCATATAACAACTTCAAGGTTAACCACAAGAGCATGGAGTTGAAGAGTGTACTGTGGAGGTGTGTTGGTACAACATCGGTCGGGGAATTTGAGAGAGGGATGAACCTTCTTAAGAGTTTGGATGAAGAAGCTTAGAAGTACCTCTCTGATATAAAGCTTGCATAGAGGACTAGATCCCACTTTTCTCCAAGAGCTTTAATGCATTGTCAGTAAACAATCTAAGTGAAAGTTTTAACTCTATGATTATGAAGGCTAGAAACAAGCCCATCTTATCAATGCTGGAGCGGATCAGAGTTAGGCTTATGAGCAGATCGTATATAAAGAGGATTGGCATAGAAAAGTATGGTGTCAAGTTGTGTCCAAGCATACAGGACAAGTTAGAGAAGTTAAAATTAGAGTCCAAGAGAATTTGTGCAATGCCATCTAGGAGGTTTGTGTATAAGGTTGACAATGAGAGGGAAAGGCATGTGGTGGACTTGGTAGGGAGGACATGCGGTTGTAGAGCATGAGACTTGACAAGAATCCCTTGCAAGATTAGAGTTGCAACCATTTTTGTGAATCGTGAGAAACTAGAAGACTACACCCATCCATGCTACTACAATAATGCTTTTGTGGAGACATATAAGGCACCCATACCTCTCATGCCAGGCCAGTCTCAATGGATGTCAAGTGGCCAACCCAAGCTTGTTGCATCTACTATCTATAAGCCACCAGGCAGGCCACCCATGAAGAGGAAGAGAGATGCTAATGAGCCAAGGAACCCTTATAAGGTATCTAGAGCAAACAAGCGAGTGAGGTGTGAAAGGTGTCAAAAAGAAGGGCATAATGCAAAGGGATGCAAGACCAATGTCACTGGTGAGACAGCATGGGAAAGAAGGCAAAGATTGCATAAAGGAAAATCTGTAAGTTTTTACAAATTTTTTTTATTCAAATGCAAAATGCCAATAATTGATATTGTAGAAACATGCTTTTATTTGGTTTCTGGGAAGTGGAAGGCCTTCTACATGCAGACAAGGATCCTGTGCCCCATCTTCATCACAGGCCCAATCAACTTCCTAAGCCCGTTCCTCATCTTAACCCTTAACATCATCTTAGCCCCCACCAACACATCAGCCTTACACTATGGCCTTATCTTCATCCAACCAGGCAAAGGTGGTCATGACCACCAGCTCCACAACCACCGGCTCGGACTTCATGCTCACAGAACCCAAGTCGGTGGTACTCTTTAGACTTCAGGTACACAGTTAAATGAGCTCATTGGTTCTCTTCAAGCCGCCTAGCACCATACACCCCTGCAGAAACATGGGACACTAGAGCACCATCATCACAGTCTTGTAGTGTTAGGTTTGATATTTTATTCATAAAACGTGATCTTGGTAGCTAACATGTGAATTCTTGTACTTTGTAGCCTACAAGACCACCCGCTACCAAATGAGCTACTTTGAGAGGAAGGGGTGATGCGGCTAGGACTTAGAAATGTAGAACAAGAGTGGAAAGGCCAGCTATTGTGGGAGAGGTAGGAGCAAGGGTAGGGGCAGTAAATGAAGACTAAGTCAAGACACTTTTGTTGATATGTATTAGGGTTATGTAGTGTTAGAGTTATATGTAATTTATAGACAATGGCAGGGCATAATTGTTGGGATTTGTAAACAATGGCGGAGCAGACAATGGCAAGACACTTTTTATATAGCTGTTCAAATACTTTTTTTATTTTTGTAAGTTTTGTAAACAATGGGCAGGTACAACTGTTTTGGTTGTTGTTGTATCAAATGCCATATATTTACTGGTGGTTGATGAAAGACTATTCAATGCCACCTTAAATATGTATACAATTTCCCAATTTAATGGCAGGTGTTTAGAATTATTATTATGATTATTACATTTGCCCATATATAAGTTTGTTTATGTATGTATTGAATATAGCAGTCACCTTTGAATACAGCAAGTGTATATGTTGAATAGCAAGTTTGTGTGTGTATTTGTTGTCTTTTCTTGCAAGTTAACAGATAATTGTCATAGACTTTAAACTTTAAACAATTCTTTGTCAACACAATTATCTTCACATAATGCACTTTATGCACAAACCAACACTGCTCACAACATCCAACAAAACACCAACACCAACAGCTCATAGCTCACAAGTAGCCAATTCACTTTAAACAAAAATACCAACATCTAACATAAATAACACTTTATCTTAAAAAGGCTTATATTATTAAGTGGCTTCAAGCAAAAAGCATCTACCATCTTACATAGTTCTCATTCTCAAAAAAATCTTACATAGCTCTATTACAATATAATTGAGGGTCGGTTTATATTACAACCCACCAGGCAGACTCAATCTCATCATTCCAATATTCTCACTTAAGCCAAAACATGAAAACAACATGACCAAAAAAAAACTATGACAGAATTAGTGCAATTCTGCACCTTCTCTCTTGCTCTAAGGGTGAGTTTGGTTTAACTTTTTGAAACCGAGCTTTTTGAAAAAGTGGGGTTTTCAAAAAGTGAGGTATGAAACTGGGTTTTTTTTTTGAAAAAACTGAGTGTTTGGTAAAAACTGTTAAAAAGTGTTTTTTGAAAAAGTTAAGCGTTTGGCTAACACTTATAAAAGTGGCAGTTTGAGAAGTAAATTACAAAAAAATACAATGTATATATAAAGAGAATTCTTTGTTTTAATTACCTCTCTTAATGCAAGATATGGATACAATATTTTCACAAAAATTTCACAACAAAGTCTATATGATAAGTTGTTAATAGTAGGAAAAAAAAATGTCACTAGTAAGTCTAGATGAGAACTAATAATAACTTACTATGTAAACTTTATTATGAAATTGTTATAAAAATATTTTGTCAATAGTACTATTTTTTTTCTAAAGAAAAATAGTACTAGTTTAAAAATTTTAAAGATATAATAAAATGTCACAATATTTTCACAATACTAATTTAAAATTAATCTTTGTAAAATAAAATTTTATTAACATCACGATTGTGAAAAAGAAGTTGTGAAATAATCTGTGTTCCTACTCTCTATATTTTTTTCCACGTTGCTTTACCCAAACCCAAAAACTCTTTTAAACTTTTTCCTTTCACTTTTTTCTCATCCACTCGTTCACTTCTCCCTCATCTTCTTATTTTCCTTTTCTTTTACTTTCCTCCACACAAAGCCCCACACACTCCACCACATATTAGTAAAGGACTTCAAGATTTTTAGAACAAGATCTTGATGTGGGCTGCCTTCATGTTGTTGTTGTCTCCGGTGGCTTATTAAGCAAAAACGTAGCTGATTTGCAATATCACGGCCTTGAACAATCTCTTCTATTGCCTTTTTCTTGCTAAAAGGTAAGCTCTCGTGCCAAGTACACTCCATTGTTGTGTGTGTGAGTTTCATTTGTTTTGTGTATATGTGATTGTCTTTTGAGCTTTGAGTCCCTTATGTTTCAGCTCTCTTTTTTACCAACCAATGTGAAGCAAAGCAAGATGGTTTTTAAGATTAGATATGTAAGACGTAAATCAAAAAAAAAAAAAAAAAAAAAAAAAAAAAAAAAGAAGAGAAGAAGAAGAAGCAACAAAAGACGAAGAGGCTTGTTCTCAAGATGAGATGAGAGGAATCCGAGGTGAGCTACAGACCTTGATTTATCAAAGGGCAAAATTGGATTTTCAATAAAATGTTTGGCCAATTTGGTAATTGAAGACAGTCTCTTAACGGTAATATTTATGAAAGCGCGTTGGCGAAGAACTGTGATGTGTTAAAGTGAAGTTGCTTCATATTTCAAAAAGTAGCGTTTTCCAAAAAGTAGGTTTTATTTGGTTTACCAAACGCATATTAAAGCCTTCACTGCTATCTCCTTGGCTTGAATAGAGGAAGCTCGAAACGTTCTCTTCCTCTCGGTGGCTTTTGCTCGCCTGTCTTGAGCAATTTACGCCATTTGGGTAGCTTCTGCTACTATTTGGGTAGCTACTCTTTCCCTTTCATGTGCAAGTTGCAACTCACTTCGCAGTAAATCTAGCTTTTGTTGCACCAATTAGGCAGCTTCATTCCTACGCATACAAGTGGGATTATCAATCCATTTAAAGAAATGACATTTGGGACCAACCTGTTCATAAATTGAATTGAACACATCTCAACCCAATCTCACGTGAATCAACTGGATTAAGTAAAAAGTATACTTACCTTATATCGCCTACAACCCGAAACCTTCTCCTAAAATTATCCTTTGTCGGACTTGTTCCCAGCACACAAGTCTCATATGTACACATATGCTCACTTGAACCTAAGTAATTTTCACTCGAAGAAGACATCGCTTATCAACTTCCCGTGAATTAAAGCTACCATCAAAACTTGAAACCCCAACCCGCATAAAGCAAAAATGTCGTACTTGGTGATGATTTATCTTCGAATATTCAATGCCTCAAGACAACCCAAAGTCAGAACCTTACCCTCACATGAAAGCACGATCAGAAAAATCAAAACCCCAACTCAATACAAGGGATTTTCGTGTTTCTAGGGCTCGTGAGGAAAAGATTCAATGGTTCGTGTTTTTTATTCGTGTTATGTTTCGATTTTGAATAAAAAGGTGTTTTTCTGACGTCCGAGAGTGAGGTGGGTAACGGATTGAAGTTCAAGTGGATAAAGTGTAAAGTTTTAAACCACGGGTAGGTAAAGTGAAAACGGGCCATACCATAGGTGGGTTTATTGTAATTATCCCATTTTTTTAATATTTTTGAAATGTTCAAAATTTGTCCCAAAACTAAAATAATGATTAGACGGTTCAAAAATATTAAAATGGGTTATATTTTGCTTCAATTTTTTTTTAAAAGCGACATTTCTAAGTAATTAACACTTACGAACTTAGAAAAAGGTTTGATTTGGTTGATCTCTTAAAAATTAAATATTATTCTCTTAGCCCCATATTGTTAGATCTATTAATTTTTTTTTTTTTTTTTTTTTTAAGGAATCTCATTTAAACTTTAGTGAAAGAGATATATGGGGTTTTTATATATAGTAACGGGTATGTTATAAGTGTACTTCACTTTGGTATATCTTAGAATGAAATAGAGGGCAAACAATTTGGGATAAAAAAACCTATAAAAAATTGGGATAAAAGAGAGGGGCATGACTTAAGTTTAGTCTCGCACTGCATTTGATTCGATTTGATGTGGACACATGTCCAAAATTTGTCACGTATCCATATTGTGTTGGATCCAATGCACAGGAACATTGGACCCCAACCTTACCCCATAGGTTGTATGTGGTTTTGCTTTTATTTCTTGTCACATGTGAGTTAAGGTTTCATTAAAAATAAATATGATTAATGTGTGTGATAGTAGCATGATAACAAAAGATGATGCTATGCGGTGCATCAATTGATCTCAATATTACTCTTCACCACAAAATAGATAATTAATGATAAAAGTGACAAATATGCCTCCATAACGACCTAACTCATTTTAGTAACTCTTAACCACAATCCTATATTTGAATGAAGGAAGGAAGAGAGGATAGGAGACTGTAAAGGATGGAGTGACACTATGATACTCTTTTGTTTTTCCTTCCCTCATTCTCTACCAATCTCCTTCCATACAAAGCATGTTCCAAAATTCTTCATATTTTGAAACCAAATACCTTTAAATTATAGGCAATAGGGCTATAGGATTGGATCAATTGCATTTTCAATTAGTACGCCGATAATCTAATATCTTTCAGCACAAGGTGTTAGTCCTTACGACATGAGGAGATTCATCAATCTGTAATTGCCCATATTTGTTGACACCTTATTTTGCAACCCGTATTTAACCTCACATGGAGGGTAAAAGGGTAATTTCACATTGGAAATATGCATCTTGATTCTGGTAATTAGATCTTTAATCTCATTTCACCAAAATGATCTTGATGTTGTAACGATCAAATCGACTAGTCATGAGCCCTAATCGGACCATTAGATTGAAAGTTATCATCAAATCAAGTTTTAATGGCTGAAATGCACTATCACAAATTGAGTCTGACTATATGTGATTATGAACAATTGATTCCAATTGGTTATAAGTATAATCAATTTGAAATCGATGATGCGTCATAATTTGATTGGTTAGAACTACATTTTATGGTAGGGTTGCACACACCTAATTAACTAGATAGTTAAATATTAATTATTCAATGAATAATTTGTGCAATTATCTTTTAATTAGAGTAAATTTGGAACCAATTAAGTCTGAAATGGGAGTGATTGGAGCCATTTAATGTTAATTGGGAGCTAATTTGGGACCTATTAATGTTAATTGTGCTGAAACTATTTTCTAACAAATAACCTCTGCTCACCATTTCATCGATATTTCTCAGAATATTTTGAATCTGTGAATGAGGTTAATTTTCCCAGAAACTAGACATTTGGGGCTTCAATTTGAGCACAAGAATGAGACAATTCCGAACTTTGCTTGCTCTTCACTCTCATCAATTTCCACATTTAATGTACCAGATTTCCCCAAAGGCTAAAATGAGGTCTAGGTTCATAATTTTTTGTCAACCCTCATTAAATGACCTTCCATTCATATTTCCTCCACCACTACTATATAAACCCCCCCTCTCTTTCATTCCAAAGCACACAAAAAAAACTCCTCTCTTCTCTTCTCTTGAGTTCTAGTGAAGCCGAGTAGTCTTGTCATATCTTGGTCTTCTTGAGGTATTGAGTGAGACTCACTCTCCCTCTCCTAGATCTTCTTTTCCTCCACCCTTAGGACCTCCATCAAGAGTTCCCTCCTCCACCATATGAATCTTGCATGAAGGTATAATCCCCTTCCCTAACTGTTTGTTTATGTTGTCATGATTAGAATTTAAGATTAAAGCATGATAATTCCCTTGAATATGTTTGAATGTTCTTAATTGTTCTTATGTATTCTTCACATGTTCTTGATTGTTCATCACATGTTCATGCATATCACTAGATTTAATCTTAGATCCACATCAAAAATATGAAAAACATGTTTGTTTAATAATTCTTTCAAATCCTTGAATCTAGGTTATCACCATCCACACACATTCACTAGAATTTATTTTTTCAATCCTTAATAAATTGAATTAGAGTTTATCACATGCACACACATTAAATTCAACATGTAAATTGATTGATAACATATTGGATGATGTGATATGAATGTTGACCACCATAGTCTAGAAGACCGGTTTCACCGGGTAAGGTGGGTGCCTAACACCTTCCCACCTTGTAACATAGCCTCCGAGCTTAAATCAAGGGTTAGTAGATCAAATGTTTATCCATGTAATTTTCGATTTTTAGATTGTAACTAGGAAACAAAGTCATGTACTTTATTTTAGATTGTATCTAGGACCAAAATCATGTAATTTTCCTATGATCGATGTAAATTCAATTTCAAATTAATAAAATAAGAAAATTTTCAATTATAGTTTTCTTATTTTTCCAATAATTAAATAAGTGGCGACTCCATTGTAAAACCCTTAATCTAAAGGGAAAAATATAACTAGTCGAACCTCCATTTTGAGAGGCAATAACACGACTCCACCCATTCACATGGATTTGGCCCAACATCCTATAAAAACGGGCCGAGGGCGCGGTCTCTCACAATATTAAGGGTAATACTTCCCCCAAGCGCGCCTAAAGTCTTATGATGATCCCTTTCAAAACCCTAAGTTAGGTTAGACTCAAAAGTTCAAAATTTGCTCTGAAAATAAAATAATGAGTAAGTTCACCAAAAATATTAAAATGTGTTATATATTGATTGATCTCGTAAAATTAAATGATATGTGGTTTTGCTTTTTTTGTCTATCTCTAGTCACGAGCGAGATAAGGTTTCTTTTCTCAAACATAATTTCAAGTGATGTGTGTTATACTAATAACAGATAATAACCAAAGATTTAGGGAGAGTTTTAACCTATAACATCCATTCCCGATGATAGCTCTTTATTATCAAACTAAGACACCAATTGGTTTTTGGTATAGACAGGAATTGAACTCTAAATCTTTTATTCAACCATTAAAAATTTTACTAGTTAAGTTAAACATTACTCTTCACTTGAAATAGACGGTTGATGACAAAACCTACAAATGCACCTCCATAATGGCTTTACTATTTTTAGTAACTCTTAATTGTAATCACATGTCTGGTTAGGGGAAGAAAGGAAACAAGATAGGTCATGGGAGGTGAGAGGGTAGCATAACAAGTATTCTCTCTCTCACCAAATTCTAAATTTCGTTATACTTTTGATTTTATTATAATAAAAAAATAATGCTAAGCTGAAATTTTAATCTCAATTATTATATTTGATGATGCACAGAAAATGAATGAGCCAAAGGGGTTAGTTAGGTCTTTAAGGCCATGTTTGGTTCAATAATTTTCATCACTTAATTTCCATCACTCAATTTCCGTCACTCATTACTCATCACTCAAAATACCCTACCTGTTTGGCACCATCACTCACTTGTCATCACTCAATATTTTTCACACTGTTTGTGGGTCCCATACCTGTCACTCGGTAAAAAAAAAAAGTATCACCGAACCCGGTGAAAAAAAAAAAAAAAAAAAAAAACAGATTAGAAGGAAGAAGAAGAAGCCACCTAGTGTGAAAGGAAAAAGAAAAAAAGAAAATGAAGAAACGCAACCTAGTGAAAAAAAAAAAAAAAAAAGATGGTCAAAAGTTTCGGCTAAAATCTAACAGTGGGTCCCTCCATGTAGTGTTATTCACGGAAATGCCATTGAGTTATGAGTTATGGCGAAAACAACTAAAATGTGTTTTCAGCTAAAAATCAAAGAATTGAGTGATGCAAAACAAAGTTATGGTGGTACTAAACGGACTTCTAGCTATGAGTCACATCATTTTTGAGTTATGAGTTATAGAAACAGAGATATGAGTTATGGAAATTGATGAACCAAACACCCCCTAAGTAGCATGCCTTTGCCTCAAGGTCTGCAACTTACTGAAGGTCTTTACCCCCTCTTGCATGAGAAAATAAACAAAGAAGCAATTCCCAAGTTCACTTTAAACAAACCATTGAACCAGCCCCTGACGTAGTAATTTAAAAAAAAAAAAAAAAAAGAAAAAAAAATCCCATTTTGAACAAAGTAATTTGACATCATCATAAGGAAAAAAAAAAAAAAGACACCAAACTAAACAATTTTACAAAAAAAAACATATCCTACTTTAAATAACAATCTACTACTAGATAGTCTAGATAGGCTTACGCTAGAAAAAGACCATATCATTTAGGGTGAGTTTAGTTCAGTTTTTTAAGAGTTGGCTTTTTCTAAAAAGCGGAGTTTTCAAAAAGTGCATAATGAAAAAGTGATTTTTCAAAAAACTGAGTGTTTGGTAAAAACTGTTAAAAAGTGTTTTTGAAAAAAGCTGAGTATTTGACTGGCATTTATAAAAGTGGTGGTTTGAGTGGTAAATTACTAAGAAGGACAATGTAAATATAAAGGAGTTTGTTTCGTACTTAAATCAACTACTTCATCATACTTAAAAATCAATTTTTCTCTTTCTAAAAAAATTATTTTTTTCTCACCAATTTTAGCTAATAATAACCTACTACTTAAGATTTATTGTGGATGTATTGTGAAAATATTGTGATAAAAATTGATACTGATTTTAATTTTAACGTACTATTAAAATTATTTTTTTCTCTTTCTAAAAAAATTATTTTTTCCTCACCAATATTAGCTAATAATAACCTAGCACTTAAAATTTATTGTGAAAGTATTGTGAAAATATTGTGATAAAAATTCATATTGATTTTAATTTTAACGTACTATTAAAATTATTTTTTTCTCTTTCTAAAAAAATTATTTTTTTCTCACCAATATTAGCTAATAATAACCTACCACTTAAGATTTATTATAAAAAAATAGTGAAAATATTGTAATAACATTTCCTTTTTTTTCTCCTCCACACACGTACCCTTACCCTTTTCTTTTTTATCATTCTTTCCTCCTTTGTTTATTCTTCCAAACTCCAGAACACTCCAAGCTCTCCTTCTTCCTCTTTTTTTTTTTTTTTTTTTTTTTTTAATTTTTTTCCCTGCCGTCGTTTACAACATCCACGAATTCGCTATTTGACGGTCGTTTACGTTTCTTTGCGGCGGTGGTTGTGGAGGTGGCGGTGGCCGTGGTGGAGTCACGAGTGGTTGTTGGCATTTGAAGGGTCGCTCCGATGGAGATGGCGATGGCGGGGACTGTTTCGGTGCCGGTCGCTTTGATAATTGTGTTCCCGGCGTGTTCTAAGAGCCACCGGAACTCATCCGTCCTCATGGAGATCTTCTCCATGAAACTCAACCACCGCAAGATGGGTACAAACTCCATTTGAAAGATTTTGCTATATTATTTTTTTTTTTTTTTTTTTTTTTGCATTTTGAGGAATCCTAATTTGCAAGGGATTGATTTTTTTTTTTTTTCCTTAGCTGATTTGGGAATTTGTTATAGATTTTTTTGTGTTTGGATTTGAGAATTTGTTGGGAGAGCAGAGAGATGATTTGGGAATTTGTTATAGATTTTTTTGCGTTTGGATTTGGAAATTTGTTGGGAGAGCAAAGAGATGAGATGAGAGCTGATGATTTATCAAGGATAATTTGGTAATTTTTGGAAGAGCCCAACGAATCAAAATCAAAATGCGCATAAGTTTTTGTTTATGAACCTCCAGAGCTCTATAAACTCAAATGCACGTTTCTTCACAAATATAAAACGCAACTTTTTCCAAAAAGTTGCGTTTTATACTTACCAAACACTATTTTCAGGCTGGCTTTTTTTTTTTTTTTTGAAAACGCGCGTTTTGATTGAAAACGCTAAAACAAACGGACACTTAGTAAATCTATCACACATTTCGACCACTGCTCAAGACACCTTTTTCCCCTCACTCAAATTTTTTTATTTTTCTCAATGCAACTAAACTGTGAATCCCATATTTTATACAAAATATTTAATGTCCTTGTACACTACTAAAATCCTAAAGCCTCCACTATTTTTTTTCCCCTCTTCTACCTCTTACTTTTTCATAGTTTCAAAGTTTAGATTTTTGCTAAAAACCCAAATTTTAAATACTTAGAACAATAACCACTACACACCCTTGGTGCGATAGTCACTCCACAAGTATAAATGCTTATGGGGTGTGAGGGGACAAGAGCCGGAGTTCAAATCTCCAAGGGGAAGTTTCACACATACACTTAGATTAAATTAGAATAGAAATTCTATCTTGTATCAAAAAAATACTTAGAAGAATAGTGAAAGAAATGTTAAACGATTGTTGGGTTTCAACGATCAATGTTGTAAAAAATTGATTACACAATTGAATTTAAGATCAAAAGATGAATGATTACTTGGCCACATATACCAAGAAACACTATTGATAATAAAATACGTCGATCTCAAAATATGAAAAAAAAATATATATGTAGGGCTGTTGAGTAAACTAAATTAGCTATTACTAAATAAATTATAGCTTACGTTTTTATTAGATTTTGTATGACAATTACAGATATTTACAATTGTTTATTTATTTTATTATAAGTTTCTTTTTCTTTTCTTTTTTAATGCTACCCCCCTTGAACTGAAACACTGGCTCTGGGCAAGGCTTTTGCAACCTTGTGCCATGCAATCATCTCCAGGATTTGGATCCACTAATCTCCGGTGTCTTCACATGACCCGGGCAAATGTTTTTTACCAAGGATACCAACCCAAAAGTAACCCTCTGTTTTCATGAGGGCTCTGAAGATGAACAAAGTATGCATCTAGCCCAACTAAACACTACAACGCTAGGTTTGTGAGTATTTCACATGGCGATATTCAAGCATATGACACAAGTCATCATGTAGCTGAAGTCTCTGAAGAAGGAAACCTTCATAAACTTTCGCCCCATGCTTCCATCATGCTGTGTATTTCCCCACTTGTTCATATACATGTTATGTAGAATAGATCAGCACATTGGTGTGGACGTACTGAAATGAATATATGAAGAATGAACAACGAGGAATAACTATACATGTACAAGCAGTATAATGAATTCTATTCTGTTCACCAGTGGCAAGGTGGTCCTCCTCTTACCCCAGTTAAAAGTGTCACTGAACAATAGCTTTTGGCAACCCATAATATATGGATCCCATGAAAATCCTTCAGGCAATGGTTATTGGCACGATCGTACAAAATTATCATACAAGATTGGATAAAAGCAACTCAAACAACACTAAAAATTAGTCTATAAGATACACAATATGCTGAATTTAAAAGACAGGGACAGCTAATTTACATATGGGTAAATTTATGGCAGAAATACCAATACAAATTCCTGTAACACTTGCAACTAACTGTTGCCCCTATATATGGCTGCCAAGGTATATAAATTTTAAAACCACTGAACAACGCTTCCATTCTATCACTTAGGATTCCATGTATTGAGAGGGTGGAGGGCTTATTTTTGTCTTCTCAGGACCTGCAAGTTGTTTTTATATCAAATATTTTGCATAAAGCTCTGATCAGCCAGCACCTAAGTAATATAAGGAAGCCCAACCAAATAGATTATTCTGACTTGAAAGCTAATCCACCAAAATAAATTTATTTTAAAAGAAAACAAGGTAAATTTTTCCGAGACACATAATGCAACATAGTTGATCATTCTCAAACTCTTTTTAAGACTTAAAGAGTCACCTAGACACTTTTTTTTTTCCTCTCAATATTCTGGGATTATAGCACTAAGTTTATATATCAGAGAACTGTATCATTCCAAAAGATTAAGCTAAAGCTCAAAGCTTAAGACATACCATAAACTCCACGGATCTCGACTTCTCGCCATTCTTGGACAAGTGCACAGCAGCAACACATTAAATGTGAGAGGAAATCATCAACAAAGCCTCCCTACCAAAGAAAGGGGTAATGAGGAGAGCACAGTTTGGAGAAATCACAATACAAGAGAACAAGACTAGTTGTTAACAGTAAAATTATATATCTTGCACCCAACTTATCCATGCACAAACACATTTTCTAATGTGAATTTTTCTTACAAACTGACAATATCAGGTCCATTTTATGTATTGCAATAGAGGTATAGACATAAGTATATTAATATATCTGGCCCGCAACTCCCAACCCTCCGACAAAAGAGATATGGGAGAAAATGATATTGAATATTACCAAGTTAGTCTTACATGGATGTGTTTCATCTTACCCTATAAATCTACACATCAAATGGTTCCCAACAATTTAACCGAACCTTTATTTTAAAACTATTTATAATAAGGTTAGCACTGCCAGAGGTATATTTCACGAAAATTATCTATCATTATCAATTTTCAACGAAGGTAACAGCATTAGAGCCTTATTCTTAAACAAAATGCAGGAAACTAGAAGGTGAGGGTTATCCAAGCGGGTTAATGTGTCAAATTCATGTTGTACTACAAGAAAAGATACCAATCATGTAGTGAGAGAGAGTACCGTGATGTTCAACATCTTACGAAGCTTTCTTCTGATGTAGCAAGTATAGCAACAGCATGACAATACCAATGAATATGCCATTAATTCGTTACAGGATTCTGCTGGAGCTGAAGATCATAGAACCAACATTTTCTGGGTAAGCTTCCAAACAATACAAAATCCAAGTGTAAAATCTCAACATAGAAGTCTAGCAACTGAACTCGATAGATTTAGAAGTGAGGAAAATATTTGAAACATTGAGCATTCATAGCCTGAAGATATTCAGCTACTGAAACAATCGACTCATTTCTTGATTATGTAATTCCACAAACCAATATATACATATGGAATACAAATCCTCCGTCTCACTTTATACTCAATCAATCACAACTTGACATGCATTCTTTTTACTTTTTTAATAAAATAACCAAAGTTTAAAATGGGAAAAAAAAATCAGGCACATGACATACCAAAATTAGTGAAGCATAAAGTGGAACACAAAAGGTGGAATAGAAGATTTGTATCATAATTTCATATAAGTGGCCTCGCTGTTGCTAGTTTAGTTAAGTGTAAGGTCACAAATTTACAACTGATTAACAACAGGATATCATACAGTAGGCCTACTCCAGTGCTAGGAAACACAACTCAGCCAATTCACTAAAATCCATACTAAACAACCAGGTTTACAAACAATCAACATTGTTATAAAAGATTTACCTCATTGTTCTAGACCAAATCTATAATCCATAATCTATGCAAAATCGAAGATGTTTGACTTTTGGTTGACCTTATGTAATTGTACCACATAAGCTTTTGAGGCCTTACAAGTTTTTCACATTATTTTTCTAATATATATTTTTAAATTGGGTTAAAATTCTATTACGATTCTCTATAAAACCTCCTATATTTAAACTCTCCATTAGATTCTTGCCACATCAAATAGATCAATTTAAACTAATTAGAACGTATCATCTTTTTGGACAAAACAACTTAGAACTAAACAAATTTTGACTAAATTACATTTTACCTTCTCTAATGTTAATTATAAATTTATAATTAAATTTGATATGTTCTTTTCTACAAATTCTTTGATTTGACTTTTTATTTTCTAATACCTATTAATTAAACATATATCGTGTATAAATACTTGTAATTTAGGCTTTTGAGTTATGATACCATATGCGGACATTTATTCATGTCATACTCCAATTTTGAAATTATTTGAAGAAATCAAATCTAAATTTACATCTCACCAATTGCAATGGTTGCCATTAAAATTAAGGTATCAGTTAGGTATTGTTTTTCATATTTAATGGTATATCATATTGTCTTATGAATTTGTTATGTATGATGTGAAAAAAAAAAAAAAACTCAACAAAGTACGCAATTTCCTATATTTACTTCCCATTTTCTGCTACTATGTGTAAGCCTTAAAACAGCTTTTTTTTTTCTTCTTATATTTCCACACAAGTGAAAGCTTACATGTTTTCATGTCATCATTAGAGTATATATTTTTAATTTAGTTTTTACAGTTCCAAATAGTACTAAACTACCTTACTTTAAACTAATTAGACGTTATTGTCTTTTGTATAAAGCATCTCAACTCTAAATAATTTCAAATTAATTAGGTTTAGTATTCTGCAAACAAATTCTAATTAAATTAGGTAATTTTCGTTATACAAATATTTAATATGACATTTTAGCTATTGATACTTATTAATTAAACATTTATTATATATAAATATTTTTGTCAAACTTTGTGGTGCAACTAGTGGTCTTCAATTCTGAAAGAGAAGAAAACTGTATCCTCCACAGGGCATTTGAAATACTCAATATGATGCAAAGTGCCTTTCATGGTCCACAGTAAAGTAACAGGTTAATAGCCCAATTATGATTTCATAATCCATCCAAACATCCATGCTGGACAAGGAAAAAAAGGCAAATTTTTCCAACCAGAAGACTAAAACTAAATCCTACTAAAATTTCCTAACTTATTGAGACCTCATGTTACTCAATTTGCTAAAAGTTTACATTATTAAAGTAAGAATTTACAGAAACATTAAAACGCGTAGAAGCTAGATAAGATTTTATTAGGAAATTTGTAAAAGTTAGCTAACTTACAGATGTGCCTGTTATTTGCTACAGTAGCAATCTTTGAAAATGTCCCACAAGGAAAGAAGAATGTCTTGATACCTGCAAAATGACTTTTACATTTAGAACACAAGCAAACTTTGGGCAAAGGCAGGTCAGTAAAGGGTCACGCAAAAATTTAGTATGATGAGATGGTCTCACCATTTCTACCAAAAGGAATGGTGCAGAGTAATGCTATGCTACGGACACAACAATTTTCACAATAATTGAGTTTGCCAGTCTTTATTAGTTCTCATTTGGACCCACCTCTAACATTACTTTTTACGTACTAATAACAACTTACCACCTCAATAGTTGTGAAATCTATTGTGTCTCTAGACTTATTGTAGGATGAGTCACCCTCTCCATGACCATATTATTCACTCTTATCATTTAAAAAGAATAGGGAAAAAAACTCAGTTATCATAACTGTCACTCTCTAATCTGGTTAAGAGCTTGGATAAAACTAATATTTTGGAGTACTAAAATTGTTGCATCAACATGCTCATCCTGTGAGCCAAGCCCCTAAGCATATTTCCAAAGCAACCCCATGTAGCAACCACTTATAGCGGAGCATTCAACATTTACTACCCCACCCCACTTACACAAAAACCGGACTGTATTTAAATCTTTGTTAATCAAAAGTCAAAACAGAGCAAGACAAATTTGATCTGAATTACAAAAGAACTTACAACTGAGATCCACCTAGACCTAGTCAAGAATGAATGCAGCTTGTGTGCCAGTTGGTATTCACAAGAAAGGAAAATGTAGAAAAGGATATTGTAATCAAACAAGATCAGAAAGCAGTATTTTAGGTTATTTTTGCACATTTGAACATAACTAGAATCATAAGTTAAGTAGAAAAGGAAGACACATCCAAAAATGATGTTAAATATATTTACAGAAATGTTAGTTAAAAATTCTTCAGACACAGCTTCAGAGTTCTTTCATGTCATATGGAAGGCAATTATAACAGGTAACAAGGGGGTTTGTCTTCATTTGTGTATGAAGGGAAATGATTTAACGGGTGAAGGATAACTGGGAGACATTCTACTATAAAATATGTGAGAGTGAAGCAGAAACGGGCAATTTAGAACCGATCATCCATACTAAGTACATGGTTTGATAAAAATAAAAATTTATAATAGTTACACAAACAAAAACAAACTTGAGATTTTGCTACTATCTAATAGACATGATTTTAACAGGATGAGAGGACATACACAGGCAAGGTTCTGAACAACAACCGAGTAGATCAGTATGCCATTCTTCATGTCGGTATGAGCCTCTAGTCGACAGCAGATCATGTCCGGATGAAACAGAAGATGTGTTTCTGCACAGATAAATATGGCATCATAAAGCATGAACAAGATATTTTTGGAAGTCTATTCTAGCTTGAAAACATAATATTAGAGATGGTAAAACCAGAATTCCAGTGTGCAAAATCTGGTCAGGGGGATTTTCAGTGTTCCTGGATTTACAAGCATGTAGCTTGAGGTTGGCATCACTATTGAAATCTTTAGCTACACTGATATGGCATTGGAACTAACAATTTCCTTGATTGTGACCGCATTCAACTTCATATGCTATAAAATCATAAGAAAACTAACCTTGAAGTTGTACGATTATCACTTCTTTTATGATAGCCTTCATCAGATGAATTCCCCTTGTCATCACTGGCATCTGAATAATTCCGCTCCACTTTCTTCTCTGGAACAGTAGCAGCAACTTCTGTTACTTCTAATAAATGTTGAATTACTTCACATTGACTCACATCCAAGTTAGCTTGTGAGCGTTGTAGTTCAAGCTGAAGCTTTTCACTTTCCTTTTGAAGTGCCACATTAAAAGGCAAGTTTGGATAGGAACAAGAAAGAGTTTTCTTCAACACCATAGCATCATGCTGTGATGGTGATGGTTTCAGGATCACAGTCTGCACCTTTCTGTCCTCTTCATCCAATGTGTATTCTCGTTGATCCCTTTCAATATCTTCTAGTCTCTCCTGTGGATTTGGGAGAAATATGTATAAACCTAATTGAGCTATATTATTTATACTGACATATTAATTAAATTTGTCAAACTACACATAAATATAGAACAGTGAGCAGATTCCGATCCAGTTAGAGGCAAAGCAAGAGTAAATTGAGTTGCATGAACTAGACCAAAAAATATCTGTAATTGCAGCTGAAACATGAAAATGCATGAGACTTTAGCATGACCATGTATGGTTAGAAAATTTATCAAGGCGTAGGGGATCCAAAAAGGTGGTCAGTGACTCATTGAGATTATTTATTGCTCCAGTTTTTACTCATAACCCATTGCTTCAATTCCAATTATAGAACCATTTTTCAAGCCAAAACAAAGCAACAAAAACCAACCCTTTAGAGGAAGGATGTAAGGCCAATTAGTATTTCATAATTAGAGTTTCAAACCCTTTTTACTTGGTGTATCACCTTATTCCAAGCCACATGATTCAGCTGCCTACACCTAGATCTTACACTCGTCAGCACTCCTGAATAAAGAACCAGGGATCAAGTCTGTATGCCAGCCTTTTGAAATTCATTCAGTTAAAAGCACAAATTTAGTACTCCAAATATGTCTGCCACTGGCAATCAAGGTTTCGTGGCCCAATCTGAACAATTATACCCATCATCAGCAAGCACAATAACATGTATTGAAGAGGCATATTCCAAACAACTAATTCTTCCATTAGGAAGCTTAAGTGCCTGACGGACCTGACCTAATCGCCCACGATTTAGCCATCTTTGTTGCTTAACAAACGATTCTCTTACTAAAGGGTAAATTGTATGAAGAGGAAAAAAAAAAAAAACCTGAACTATCGCTCGAGTTATAGTGTGCTCCCTGCACTTAAATACTGAGCAATCAACCCCCTAACTTTATTCAAAATTCCAAATAACCCTATACTGTTATAATTGAAGATATTTAGTGTCATAGGAATTTTCAATAATAAGTGTTTAGCGGTTTAGATGAAATTCAAATAGCTTGATAGTGAAATTAACAAAGCAAAAACAAAAGAAATAAGGACAAAAACAAAGAACCAATACCCTGACTCTAGCATTGTCCACAAGAGTGATCAATGGAACAAGCTTCAAGTATCTGTCAATCTCATTCTGAGCCTTCCTGAATTGGTACACAATGTTCCACCCCATTGCCAACAAATACAGATAGCTCCGGTCCTGGCAACTGTTGACCAAAACATAGGACCTTCTAAGAGCATCCTCTAGCTGCTCCAAAGGCTCGCGCGTCTCCGGGTACTTCTTCAGCTCCGAGATCCTCAGCTGTTCAAGCAAATTCCCAATCAGCTTCAAATGCAGCGCAAATTGCCTGCAATTCTTCTTGTGCATTCGCGCCGTGTTCGCGGCTTTCACAATCATGGAAATGAGCTTCCCGGCATCAAGGCCCGAGAGTTGGACCACCGTCGCAACCTCCCCAAGTGCTTCCCACGTAGCCATCTTCTCCTCTCAACCAACCTAAATTTCATTCTTATACATCAGCTCACAACACAATACTTTCACAAATCCAAGCCCAAAAAAACTATAGAAAGACAAAAAAATTGTGGTATTATATATACTAGTAATCTTGACTGAAAATACGTTAAGATTTTTTTGGTGAAATTCAGAGATCTTTTAGTTTTTTTTTTACTGTTTTTTTTTTTTAAGCCAAGGACTCAAACTTAGAGAGAAATTGAATGTATTGCAACAGGTTCCTTCGTTTGCATTGCCAAACTGAATGAAGAGCTCATTCTGCAGATGAATTCAACGGCAATTTGTAGAGAAACAAAAAATAAATAAATAAATTAACGATTTTTTTTTGGTTTGAAGCTGGATCTTCATAGAGATGGCATTGTTGTTCAAGATCTTCAACGCTCAGAGCTCAGAACAGACTGCAGCAAAATCAGATAACGAATATTCTGAAGATTGTCCGTCACTCTTCTTGACCAACTTTTCAACGAACAAAAAAAAAAAAAAAAAGATAAAAAAGCAAAAGAGGAAAAATATGATTGAAAATAAATATCTATAATTATAAAATCAAAACTATTTTTTAAAAATAAATAACTCTCTTAATGCACGTACAGCTTCTGAAAATAAGAGTCTTCACTCGCCGTAGACTCAACTTTTGGCTTGAACACCTGTGGAGCACTCAAAGCTTCAGAACCACAATGTAGAAATAGTAAAAAAAAAAAAAAACAAAAACAAATTAAAAAAAAAACTGTAAATGCACATTAACTTTCTCACCTGCCGCGAAAAACTTTTTATTTTTTGTCTGGTTCAGTTGTGGCTAGTGTGTGTGTGAGTGGTGGTTTCTGAGTGGAATGTTCTAATGAATGAAAGGTGAAAAAGAAACGTCAAAATCCGTGAGGAGAAGAGGAGAAAGAGCATCGAATTCTGAGATTTACAGGCATTGCTTTGCGCACACGAATTTCTTCTGCTTCGTGTGGAGTTTTTGGACGAACTTGAGAAGAGAGTAAAAGAGAGAACTCTCTCAATCAATCCCCTACCTTACTCTCTTTTTCTCTCAACCTCTTATCGCTCACAGTTTCGGTGTCGTTTGTCCGTGATGCGTTGTTTGCACATCTTTCTTTCTCTCTCTTCACTCTCTTCTCTCTCTGTGTCTGCACACACAGACAAGCATGGATTTAGTGCGGGCCACTGGTGCAAGTACTTGAAACCCCATTATGCGTTGATGAAATTACGAAGGTGTCCCCGTTCTTCACGGAGTGTAAAAAAGGTAGAATAGAATACGGATGGGAAAAAGCAAGGGAACATTTTTTTTTTATTATTATTAGTATTATTTTTTCATACCTCAAACGGGTTGTTGACTCATAGTCATCGTTTCAACGGAAGCTTTTTGCTCTAAATAGTACGATTTAAAGCTCCAGCTGGCAGCTATTCTCGTTCAAGCTGAGGCAGCTTTTTGTGAGAGAAGGCACATGCAATTCACGAGCGGCCACTCTACTTGTGCCTATTAGTCAAACTTTTCTTTTCTTTTTTTCTTTCTTGTTTTCGCTTCTTACTCATTAGTCATTAGACTCATTATTACCCACCTAAATATTACACTAAAAAAGTTAGGTGCGTTTGTTACTTGTATTTAAATACATATTTTTAATTTTTAGACAACATTACACATATTTTTATATAATTTTTCATCTAAATGTATTTCTAAAAAACTAAAAATTGTTATTTAAACACATGAACCAAATAAACCCTTAATGATTTGATGACATTAATTTAAAAAAGATATATGAAAAAGGTAACTTTTTTTTATAGGATGGAAAAAGTAACTAATTTTTTATATTTTCATAAAATTTTTCTAAAATAGTTCATTAATAAATGCTTTAAAAGTATCTATTAACTAGACTCAATTGTCGATACTATGTTTGGTTGAGGTGAAAAAAGAGAACTAGAAAGGACAAAACTTAAGTTCAGTACCTTAAGTGTTGTTTCTTAGGTTCCCTTCTTAAGATTCAACCATATGATTACTTAATTAAAAAATACACTTCCATCCTATAAGGAAAAAATTCACATGTGAGAATCTTAAAAATAAAACTTAAGGAACAGCATCTAAATACTGTACTTAAGTTTTGCTCAACAAAAAATATAATTTTCTATTGTTTGGTTTAAGTGAAAATGAGGAAGAAAGAAAATAAGAGTGAAAGAAGTTTTTCACTTAGACCTACTATTTTTTTCCTTCTAAATTAAGGAAAAAGACAAAATAAAATAATTTTAAGAAGAAAGATATAAAATTGCCATCTTTTGCATCCTTCCACTTTTATTAATAAGAGCTTAAAGTAATTTTTTTCTTTATCTTTCCATATTTTCATAATAGTAATTTTTCTTTATCTTTCTACGCTCTACTTTTCTCTACCAAACAAATAGAGTGAACAATACAAATATTTTCTATCATTCCAACCAATTTTTTATTTTTATTTTTTTATTGTTATTTGTTTTTTTATAACTTGATAGAAATATCATGATGTGATAGCTAGGCAAAAACACTCAAATTGCTCTCTTTTTTTAATAATTTGAAAGTTAAATGTGGAAATTTGGAATTTTAGATATATATGTTAAAAATATAAAAAATATTAGTTAGGGAATAAAATTTGAAATATATATATACAATTGCCAACTTATTTTTGCCTATTTTTGGTTTTTTGCTACTATTTATGGCCTTATTACACTTTTTGGTACTATTCATGGATCCCCTCTTGTATTATTTCAGTTAACTTTTACCTTTATTTGTAGTCATTTTCAGTAAAAAGTTTTCAATTTCAGTAAAATAAGTAGATCTCAAATAGACCCTTAGTGTGCTTGGTATTGGCTTTAAAAGCTAATTTTTTTTACTATTCAGTTTATTTTTGCTCCTATTCATAAGTCCCATAACACTTTTTGGTACTATTCATAGATCTCACTGTACTATTTTAGTTCTATCTACAAGATTACTAAAGGTAGTCAAAATAAGACGGTGAAATCTATGAGTAGTATCAAAAAGTGTAATGAGACTCATGAACAATAGTAAAAATAAACTGAATAGTAAAAAAACTAGTTTTTAAGCCAATGCCAAATGCGTGCATTTGTCATAGATTATTTTTTCAACTTATTTTTTTACTATTATTTATGGGTCTTATTACACTTTTTGATACTATTCATATGTCTCATTGTACTATTTCAACTAATTTTTACATTTATTCATAGTACTTTCAACAATAAAAAATTTCAATTTCAACATAATAAACTGATCTCAAAATCTAAAATAAATTATTTCGAAACGAACTTGCATTACCATACGACGTTACCAATTAAAGAACAACAGAAAAACAAAAACGAAGAGAAGGGGATATTCTTGTTCAACATCCCTTCTTTTGCTGTTTCAAAAAAAAAAAAAAAAAAAAAACATCCCTTCTTTTGCAACAACTGCAATATGGACTATGGACCCACCGTTGTACGACTATGTCAGTGGCGCACATGCCCTCCTTCACACGTGTCATCCAGCTTTCCGGGATTGCTCCTACGTCCCTCTCTTGTCTTCCACTCCCATCCCAGGTCCCAATTCCACTTCATATATCCACAAATCCAATATCCAATTCGTAATTCCATAGAAAAAAAAAAAAAAAAAAAAAAAAAAAAAAAAAAATTCCATATAGAAAAAAAAAAAAAAAAATATATATATATATATATATATATATACATATTCTTCTCCTTTTGAGAAATAGATCTTAAATAGTCTTTTTAATGATAGATTTTAAACAGTTGATACTTTTTTTTTTTTTTGGTAAACTTAAACAGTTGATACTTGATACATTGTGGATAACAATTCTTTACTTAATATTTATAGTGTCTGAAAATTAAATTTATGAATTATTCATTTTAGGAACATTTTCTCTGTGTTCATTTCTGTATGCGGTTAGATAAAAGGAAAAATTAATTCTAAATCCCATAGTTTAAAAAGAGTAACAAATGAAACTATATAATTTCAAATGTAATAAATTAAACCTTGAATTTGCAAAAGGTAACATATTAAAAACCAAGTTTTCAAAAGATAAAAAATTAAATCTTAAAACATAATGTTGTTCCACTTAAATGAACCTAGGTTTTGTATGTTATTTTTTGAAATTTTAAGTCTTATGTAGTTGAGATATCCATATTCTTGATGGATTCGACAAATGTTTGTAGTAGACTAATAAATTGATAAAGCAGCAAATGAAAATGAGGTTTCATGCCAACACTGTTGGTGGAGGAGACTAATGACCATAATTATAGTGGCATCTTATCGATGCTGAAGTTAGCACATACTTGATTTTGGGTTGCTCAACTACCAGACTAAATTGCAGAGAGAGAGAGAGAGAGAGAGAGAGATTCAACTTTCCTTTTTCTTTTCTTTTTTTTTAACTCATTTGCGTTATGACAAAAAGTCACTAAGTCTTAAAGTTAATATAGCAACTAGAAATTTTGCTAATGCAACAGTGCTTGGGAGGACTCAAGCAAAATTGGAAGCTTCATTTGTTTTGACATAAAAATGTTTTATATTGAAAAATGTTTTGTACGAAGAATTTTCACAAGCCCAATTCAACTAAGCTTAACCGCTTCTTGCGTTCAACTTGTATATTTGATTTGATTTTATTATTTTTACATGGCCCATGCCCATATGACTTAATGGAAATTTGAGGGATATAATTTGAAGGATATGAATATACTTTTTTATACCATTTTCATAAATCCATACCATGGGTCTTGCTAAGTGGGCCAGAGTCCCATGCAAAACATAGGGTTTATGAAGGAGGTCAAGTGCTCTGAATTTTCACCCAAATGAAGACTCAGAGGTTGAATTTTATTTCCAAATAACATTAAATATTAAAAATTTTAGTTAGTTGACCTGTTTCAAAACAATATTCAAAACTAACATCTTGAGCGTTTAAAACTCGAGTTCCAAGATAAAAATCGAGTCTATAAGTATCGATTTCTAAAAATCGAGTTTTTTTTACACTCGAAGTTTCACTCTTCTTCCTCATGTTCGGAGAGCCGATCGTTCTTCTTTCTTCGTTCTTCTTCTTCATTCTTCGATGGCGAGATCTTCGTTCTTCCTCTTGGATCAGATAGCCTCTTCAAATCGCCTCTTGGATCAGATCGTTCTTCCTTCGACGGCAGATCTTCGTTCTTCCTAGTGCCTCTTCAAATGTTCTCTTCGTTCTTCAAATCAGATCGTGTTTCCTCTTCGGATCGTGCCGCTTCAAATCGTTCTTCGTTCTTGAGATCAAATCATTCGTTCTTAATTCTTGAGATCAAATCGTGCTTCCTCTTGAGATCGTTCTTCCATTGATTTGGTTTAGATATCCAAGTATTTGAAACTTGAGTCTATAAGACTCGAGATCTATAAATTGAAATCAAGTCTATAAAACTCGAGATGCTAGTTTCCAACTTACTTTCTAAAGCATCTTAACTTACGATATACTCGCTCCTCACTATGCTATTCTGCACATTCCCTCCTTGGAGGCTTGGAGCTATTTTTGTATGTAGCTGAAGTTTAGATAAGCTATATTAGGTCTCTAAAGTAATGTCGGTTTTTTATTACATGCGGCCACTCAAAACAACTTCTCAATATGTTGAATTGTCTTAATAAGAGATACTCCAATGGGGTCTAAAATCTAGATTGCCCAAAGGTTCAACTACATTCCAAGCATCACCCTCCACAATAATGTCGTAATTTTGTGTCATTTTCGTTTGTAGTTAGAGAAGGTAATTCACATGCCCTAGCCAAATGGGCATAACATAGCTCTGTCCCTGACTAGATCAATTCCCGTCTCTTTCCTATCCCTACTGGATTCTCAGGCTTTGGAAAGAGGTGGATCTAGGCTCTCTGCTCTCTTGTAAATTCTTTTGGGTTTTAATAAAACATTTATTAAAAAAAAATGGAGAAGAGAATTTGGTCAAGCATTAATATATACTCTTCAAGAATTACAAATTTATCACTTAAAATACATCCAAGAACGTGTCGTGGAGGATCAAATAAGATTTTTCATATTAATGTATAAAATTATTATTATTTTCAAATGGTTTGGTATTACACAACTACTAAACCTTGTACTAGCTGAAAGTAATGCAAAGGAAGGGAGGTAAAATACTTTTATCACAGGGAAAAGAAAAAAACTAGCTTTGGGGCAGATATTTCGGTGACAAACTGTAATTGTATGGTGCTGAGCTCAATCACGTAGAGTGGACGAAACACTAATTATTGGTTTAACTTTTAAGATTTGATTCCTCACTCCCCAACTTTTTCATTCTTATTTTCTCACCCTTGTTTTCTTCCTCCCTCTTCCAAACCCCACAGATAGAGAGAGAGAGATGCTGTCGTTTAGGGTCGTTTTCTAATAAATATTAACAAAAACATTTTAGAACCCGGTTTTGGAATATGTTGATGTAGCTAAGGTAACCAAAGTTTGTTGGCATGGTTGTTCACATGCCATTACTGATTTGTCCCAACCCCATGTCTCTTTCATTTATATTCCCTTTTTAATAATTTGAATTTCGCTAACTACAATGTTCTGTGATTATGAGCGCATATAATTAAGTTTCTGCCTATAATAACGCCATTATACTTTGTTCCTTTTATTTAGAATATTCTATTGTCATCAAATTTTTTATTCACGAGCGTGACTGTGAACTCCACTAGTCCCTTATAACTATTCCACACTTAGCAATGATAAAATATCACATTCCATCATTGATAAGTATTACTTAAACAGTTCAGTTCATTAAAAAAAAAAAAAAGTATTACTTAAACAGTTCCAAAACTCTCTTTAGCCATGAAAATGACAAAACGGAAAGCCTGTCTTATACGTGTATATAAAAAAATTATATGGACTTAATGACCTAATGCAATCCATGTGATTAGGTGGGGTTATTATGCATCTAAAATAAGCTAAAAACTAGTATATGCGAAGTTGGTCATTTAGAATAATATACGGATGTTTTAATCAATCCAATTAACTGAGACTTGAGAGTCAGTGGTTTATGACGAAGAGTTGGCTCCTGGAAAACAAGTTGGACTCTAGTGACTAGTGTAATAAGCTCGGGAAGAAAGTGGATGTACCATTATACTTAGAAGCTTAAAGCATGGAATGTGCAAATAAAATCTTTTTTTTTTTAAATCATTTTAGCATAAAACCTATTTTTTCTATTTTACATATTTACATTTCAAAACACCACATATTAGATTATCTATTTTACACTATACTTCATTGAAATATCAATTTTTTTAATTATTTATATTTTTTTCACATACAACAACTACTATGGATTGAGATCGGGTGCAATACCTAGGGTATAGGGTATTGCACTTGATGCAATAGTAATACACAGATTGAGATTGAAAGTTCAAAAAAGAAACTTTCAATCTCAACCATTGAATAAAAAAAAAAAAGTTGAAAAAGTTAAAAAATAAAAGTGGTAAAAAAATTAATATGAGAGGGAGTGGTGTAATTGCACCAGGTGCAATACCCTAGTATTGCATTGGATCCAAATTCCAACTACCATCTACTCTCTTCAATGTCTTCATTCATTCTAGAGATAGGTAAAGAAATAATAAACAACTAAATGCAAAATGAATAGTGTTAGTGTCAATTTGCATAATTATTGTAATAAATTTATAAATTTACACAATTATACACGGACTAATGTTGGTCATTTTAAAACAAAATTATGTAAATTTTACATATTTTTATTATTATATATGTACTGATGTGAGTGCTTCCGAGTATAATAAAAGTCTTGAAAACCTAGTACTAAAAAGAGAGAAAGGGCTAAGTGTCTAACTTAAAATATACATGTAAAGGTGGCAACTATATGAATAATTGTGACAAATGTTATTTTAAGCTTTAACACCAAAAACTAATATTAATTGTTGGTTCTACACCTCGATCTTATGAATTGGGCATACGTAAACACTTTCAAGGGTTGAAATAGCATTTTGCCTTCCTATAGAGTTGTAGGGAGTATAAATTCATATAAAAAAGTTTGGATCTCTTTTAGTGCCGTCTGCCGTGAACGTGACTCAATTGTTTAATGGGCTTGAGTTGATATTGATTACTGATTAGCAATGTCCTTTTATTTTTTAATAAATATTAAAATTCACCCATCTCTAATTCGATGATTTATTATTTTATTTTCCCAACATTGTATTATATAAAATTATCATGCAAAATAATATTATTTATATTTTCAATAGTCCAAAAATTTCATTAGAAAAAAGGTTATAGTTAAAGTTTCAGTCGCAATCCAGAAGGAATTAAGTTAATAATGAAATAAGTTAATAACCCTTTTAACCAAAAAAAAAGAATAAATAAATAAATAAGTTAATAATGAAAAGAACAAGATGGAAGGTAATATGGCCTAATTCATATAAAACATATGAATTCAATAAAAAATATAACAGATTCAAGCATCTCAACTGCAAAACATGGCCATCAGCCATCCCACCAAGTAGTAAAGTAGTTTCCCGTGCTGGACGCTAGGAGTCTAGGTCCACACATCATAAAAGCTTAAAGGTACCGTGTTGTAAATGCTAATATCTCTGCCACCATACTCTAATTTTTTTTAATTTTTGGTATAAATAGATGATGCATTAAAAAACTAAGAAGCTACAAAAGGTTCATGATAAAGCCCGTTAAAATACAAGCCTTTCAAATCATTCTCAAAAGCGAAAACAACATCCTCAAGTGCATGGGTGGAGTTGTGTTGAAGGGTAGGGGTCATAGCCCCCCAAAATTTTGAATTTTTTTTAAATATATATTGTAGGGATAAAGGCCCAAAATCATATATTGGACCTTAGGTCTTGGCCAAGAACGTTGATTAGTCCGAGGACAAATAAACCGTAGTGAAAGTATTAAGTTCAGAGTCTCCTAAGTAACATACAAGTGGAAAGGTTGGGGAAGGTGGTCCGAGGAAGAATATTTCCTCCGATAATAAGCCAAGCACACGATCGAATGCATATCCTATCACTCAAAGTGACCTTCCAGGAAACTCCTTTGTTGGGGGCGTGCGTTACAAACATTTTGGAAGAATGGGAGCTAGGAAATATCTAAGATAAAGTTGCTGTCACCACATTGAATACATTACGATTAACTTTCTGGTTGCATTTATGTCAAGAAGATCCCTGAATAGTGCCGCATTGGCTATTCCAACTCATACGGCGCTTGTAAATGATGTCCAATGGGACAAGCACTCAAGTAGTGACTTAAATGATCAACAAGTGTAGAATCAAGATCATTGAAAGGGAACTATATAATGTAAGAGATCTTCTATAGATAGGGGATCGAAAAAGAAGAGAGAAAGAAAGGACTGTAGCAATCAAAATTGTATTTGTAATCTGTTCAATTGATTTATATTAGAACTCACCTCCTCGGACCATGCCGAGAGCGAATTTATTTGGATCAATCTCCCTTGCTTTTGTTTGATTATCTTTTAAACCCATTATATCCGTTGTTCAACTCATTAGGGTTTAGTTCTCTAATCCACTCTCTATAAATTTATTGTATTGGGCCAATATCCCTTTACATTTTGGGTTTGGACTTCAAAATGTGTCCTTACATATATATATATATATATAATTATTTTAATGTTTTCAAAATTTAGTCTATAAAAATAAGAGTTCCCCCCCTACAAATATTTGAATTAGTCCAATGATATTCTTAAAAAAATAATTTATATAATAGTTATAAAAATATAACTTTATTTTTTGCAATTCTATTTTTTATTATAAAACGTGCTCCTATATCTGTTGAATATTTGATAAAGTTTGGCATCAAACATGTTAGAATCTATCTTTTTTAATTCGTTATGTGGCGATAAACAAGTTATTGACTCGTTAAAAAAATATTGTCACTAAAACTATACATGAAATGTGTTTTTAGTTGCCACATAATAGGTTAGAGCAAGATAACTTCAAATTTGTTTGGAGACTAATTTATTCCTTCAAGTTTTCAAGATTTTTTTACTTACTTTAGTATAAAATTTGATAATTTGTATTTAAAATGAAATTTTCTAAGAATTTCACTATGAAAATGGAAAAAATGAATTTTATTTTATGAAAGATTGCCGTCAAACATAATTTTGATTGAAAATACTAAGTTTTTTTTTTTTTTTTGGTGTGTGTATATATATATAACTTATCAAATAAAAAAGTGTGTATATATATATAACTTATCAAATAAAAAAGTGTGTATATATATATATGTGTGTGTGTGTGTAATAAAAAAAACGTGTGTGTATATATATATATATATATATATGTATGTATGTGAGGGTTATCTTGATAAATATATTAATGTCGCAACGTGACCCCCCCTAAACAAAAATTCCTAGCTCCGTCCCTGCTCAAGCGAATTAGCAAAATAAGATAAGTCAAGATATTGGCTGGAGCTCATCCTAACAAGTCTGTCAGGGCACTGGTTTGCTTGTTGGTAGCAGTGCTTGAATTGCATCCGGTTGAAGCAAGCTGCCAAAAGCCTGCAATCATAAAAAATTAGAGAAATAATGCTACCATACTCTATTACTCTTTAAGGAATTGCTACTCTACAAAAGTCTTCGTCCTTTTCTTTTCAATTTTCCTCTCCCCTACGCCACTAATTAGAAATAGAATTACTAAAAAAAAAAAAATCAACAAAACATTTCACACCTGGCATATTGTTAAATAATGATACTATAAATCGTTAGTTGGATCACTAGTCCAATTTGGAGTTTTAGACGGTCTTCTAGTAAATGTAAGCAAAATAGAGTTGAACGAAGAGACTATTAGGTTGTTCCCAGTAGAGTATTTGAAATTTAAGTTAGTAACAACTCATATATTTTGTATATAGATAAATAGTTGTATTTTTGTAGTATTTTTCTCATGCCTTAACAAGTGAGGCAAATTATCTAATTTTATACGTGACTTGGGTAGCTGTTATACATAATTAGAGGTGATTATTACCCCGAGTGCAATGACCATTGTTTTGATGAGAGTTTAAAGTCTTTGAGCAATGGTTGTCTCTGTATATATTGAATGTGCTTCAACTATTACTTATCTTTCTTTAATGGCTTGCTAGTGATTCATTTAATATGTTTGGGCCTGTAATTTTAGAGCAATGTTTCATGTTCACTAGAAAATTTCACAATATTTTTCATAATAGTTTAAAGCTATTATGTTTCTCAAAAAAAAAAAAAAAAAAAACCATTACAGGTGGATGACTGATTGATTTCCCTAAACTCATCATTAATGATGCGTAAAAGAAAAAATGTAACATCAATATAAAAAATAGAAAATAAATTCCAAATCAACTATTATAAAAAATATTGTGAAATTTTCTAGATATGAAAGCACTGCTCTAAAATTACAGGCCCAAACACATTAAATAAGGGGTCGTTTAGTAATATTTTTTGTATTTTTTTAAAATACATATAAATAAAAAAAAAATATAAAAATACATATAATATTAATTAAACACTAAAAATTATTTCCCAAAATACCTTACCCAACAGCCCAATCACTCGAATTGTTTATAAAAGTCAGAGTTCAATAGTGACAAAATGGGTTCATGCTCAATGATGTCAACTCGTGGTCCTTGTGACATGACAACCATTGCCCATCATTATTGGTGTTGTTGCATTATAATCGCACTGCTGCCCAAGTCTTATTCCTCCAGCTAATTTAAGACTTCCCCCAAGAATTCCTTTTCAGTCGTTAAAGCTTCAGCTTCTTATTTTTTTGAATGGGTTAACTTAAAGCTTCAACTTCCAAGCTACATACTTCCCATCAAATAAAAAAGATTTACAAAAATGAAATGAAAAGAAAAAGAAACAGATAAAGACTTCTATTACAATAAAAAGAGATATACGTTATTTGATATTTTCTTCGCTGTCAAATCAATTCTCTTAATTCTAGAACCAGAAGATTCCTTTTAATTCCTTTTTTCACGTTAGAGGTAAATTAAGTTTAACATTTGATTAGCATCTGCAATTTTTAGATGAGCTGGCAATATGTTACTGGTAGTGGTAGGTAAAAATTTCGCAGTCCCAATTCCCAACACCATGTAATCTTAAATTATGGTTTATGGGCCCAAATAGATATTTTTTTACTGAATAGATAGAATGCATGTTCCTAATCCGAGACTTTTTTTTTTTTTTTTTTTTTTTTTTTTTATTGAGAAAAGTCAGAGACATCTTGATGCAAGAGAGGGAAGAATTTGAGCGTAAAGAGCCCTTAAAGGCAAGATTACAGGACATGATTGTATCTCTTTTTTTTTTTTTTGGTTAAATGATTGTATCTCTCTTTACATCATTATTAACCATAAACTTTCACCCTAACAAAAAAAAAAAAAAAAAAAAAAAAAAAAAAGAAGAAAGAAAGAAGAAGAAGTGATATTAGGTTGATAGTATTTTTACAATAAATTTTATATAACAGTATTATTATTAATTTTAATATGAGCTTATTATTATTATTTTTTTACTCACTAAAAATAATCTATCGCGTTAAATTGATGTATAAAAATATTGAGGCAGTATTAACATGACTGTTTTTTAAATAGATTATTAACAAATGTCTTAAGAGCTCTCATAATATGACCCTTTTTAAAAAAATCATATAAACATCTAACACCTTCAAGCAATTATATATACATCAAATAAGACCATTAAAAGGATTCAATTCATCAAAGCATTCAATTCAATTGGATGTTGACCAAAACCAACAAAACATCAACAATGAATCATGGTTAACCATGTGATTTTTTTCATTTTCTAAGGGTCAAATTTTGAACATGTTGCTGGGACTTAGGGTGTCAGGCAACGTGCTCACAAGGACCACAACTTAGCTTAATGGGCTTTTTTTCTTTTTTCTTTTTTGGTAACGGGCCAGGATCCTTTTCCACCCTCCTCCATTGTTTGGTTTGTTGACGAGGGTCGCTGATGGTGATGGAACAGAGCTTTCTTAGTATCCTTAGCTCTAGGGTAAAGCAAGGGAGCATAACCTTCTTGAAAACATGTAGAGATTTTAGGTCTATTTGGATTGAGGGAGAAATAGAGTAAAGCTAGTCTAAAATAGGTTAATTTTATTTTACTCTCCTTTACTCTCTCTCTCTCTCTCTCTCTCACTCTAAATGGACCATTCTTTTTTTTTTTTTTTTTTTTTTTTAAGATAGCATTCTTATACCTTGTAGAGAGCATTTAAAAATAATAATAATAATAATGTAAATAATGTTATTTTAAAAATATTTGGTAAAGTAATACTATTTTTAAGTTTAGGTTTGAACTTGTCACTTCAAAAACCCCGTTTCATTCTTATTATATTCACATAACAAATGCGATAAGGTTATTTCATGTTTTGAGTGGGTTCCAGTTAGCTCAACCCAGTAAAGTCTCTGATGGTTGTATAAGAGATCCGGGGTTCAATCCCCGCCTACACCAAAACCGATTGGTGTCTTGGTCTGATAATAAAGAGCTATTATCGGGAGCGGACACCATAGGTTGAAACTCTCTCAAAAAAAAAAAAAAAAAAAAACAAATGCGATAAGGTCATTTCATGTTTTGAGTGGAACTGGTCTTACATCTAGTTAACAAGCTAACTCAACAAAATGCATATAAAACTTGTCTCACGTAGAGAAAAATTCACAAAAAAAACGTATTCGTAAAATAATTTTTACAAATATTGTTATTTTAGTAAAAAAAAAAATTTAAATGCATTATTTAAAGGAAATGGTCCCTTATTATATAAGAAATTAATATTTATTTTTAAAATTTTCATAGTATTTCAATTTTTATTACAATAATATATTAAATTAACAAATTAATTTTAGGATTGATGCTCAAAATGTATCATGTTTAACAATAGACTTGGTGTAAAATATGTGTAATGAAATATAATTATTTTATTTATTAAGAGTAATGCTATTCATAAGTGGTGAAAATATTTTTATATTACCCACAAAACCAAAACATATATACTCATTAAGTAACAAAACAAAAAGGCATTAATGATGATAAGGGTCTTGTAGCTAAATTAATTAGCACCTCCCCATACCAAAGTGTTTGAAGGTTTAGGGAGAAATGGGTTTGAGTTGCTAATTAGCAGCATATAATTATATCTTAAAAAAAGAAAAAGAAAAAAAATGCATTTTTGATCCCAAAACAAAGCAACATTTATTCCCCCCTACCCAAAAAAAAATATGGTCAATGGAGGGACAAAAATAATGTTATGCTTTAAGTCTACTATTTTCCTTACTCTCTTCTATTCCATCCCAATATTCTATCATCCCAATCACCACCCATTTTCTTAACTCCATTCTCTCTAAAAATCATCCCAACTAAAATAACCATTAAAAGCACTCACAGTAGTGGTGCTAAATAGTTATATTGCTAAAAATATAGCTATTTAGCATTACTAATCACAAAAGTAGAGTTGCAGCAGTGGAGGTAAAGCTAAAAAATTTAGCTTCTCGGCTAAAGTGCACATCTATTTTATATTTTAATTGGTTTCTCTCTCTTCTTTTATTAAATTAAGCTTTTCTCTCTCCTTCTTTATTTTCTCTTTCTTCTTCACCGAACCAAACCCAACACTTCTCCCTTTCAAATTTTTTTTTTTTTTTGGTTCCTTCCTCCAACCATTTTTTCTCTATTTTTTCTTTCTACTTCATTGAACCCAACCCATCTCTTCTCCACCTTCATTTTTTTTTATTTCTTTCTTCCTCCAACTCCTCACCACTCCTAAGCCGTTGTCGACACAAGTCCCAAGCCGCCGGCGACTAGGAATGGCAATGGGTCGAGTTCGGGCCGGGTTTCTTTATGCCCGAACCCGGCCGCTGGTCCGCCAGAAACCCGAACCCACCTCGTTTAATAAACGGTTTTTTTTTTTCTGCGCCACAGACCCGCCCCATCGGGCCCCCGCCACCCATGCCACTTCAACGCCCAATCCATGGCCCAAAAAAAAAAAAAAAAAAAAAAAAGGTTGCCTGAAGCCCTAAACCTCCACAAACCTAGATTAGAAACCCACAAAAAAAAAAAAAAAAAAAAAAAAAAAAAAAACACCCAAGATCATGTTCATCAACCTAGATTAGAAACCCAAAAACAAAAACATCGGACCAAAGTAGCCACTACAACCCCAAACACAAACACAAAAATTTCAAATTTTTTATCTACCCTTTCAAAATCACAAACACAAACACAAATCCTAACACAAACACAAACATAAAAATCACAAACCCAAACCAGAAAAAAAAAAAAAAAAAAAAAAAAAAAGAACCCAAACCCTAACAATCCCAAAGGTCCCAAACCCTACCGAACCCAAATAGGAATGGCAAAAAAGAAGAAGAGAGAAGAACGTATTGAAGGCGTCAAGAGGAGGGAGAGTGGGAGCGATTGAAGGGGGCGATGGTGAGGCGGTGAGGCCGTGAGTGTGGTTGTGCGGGTTGGTGAGAGTGACGGCTTAAGGAGTTGAGGCCGATGGCGGTGAGGCTGTGGTCATGTGGTTGTGGCTATGGCAGTAAGAGTGATTGGACTTGAGAGAGGGTGGGTGGCGGCTCAGAGATGAGAATGGGAGAATGAGATGAAAACCGAAATGGGTTAAGGTTGTTTATAACTATATATATAAGGGTAGGTAAGTAATTTTATATGTAATTGGGTTGGGTTCGGGCCGGGTTTCATCAAAACCCGAGCCCGACCCGAACCCCCTTTGGATTTTTTGTTTTAAACCTATACCCAACCTTATCTTTAATCAAGTCGGGTAAAACCCGACTCATTAGGGTTGGTTGGGTCGGAGTAGTACTGCAGCAGTCGGGCTTGGATTGCCATCTCTCTTGGTGACCCAAGCCTGGTGGTGGTGTTGTTTTTTTTTTTTTTTTAATTAGAGTTGTGGGTGGTGGTTGTTGAGGTGGGTTTGTGGTGGTGGTGGTGGGTTGTTGATTGGGTTGTGTTCATGGGTTGTGTTTGTGGTCTATGTTCGTGGTGGTGGTGGGTTGTCCCAAGCCATTACTATGGGCGGTTGTTGTTGGCTGTGGCAGTGGTGTGGGTTTTTTTTTGTTGGTTGTCCTTGGGTTTTTTTGTTCTTTGGATTTGTGGGTTTGTTGAATTTGGTTGTTTTTATGTGTGATTTTGGTTGGTTTTTGAGATGATTTTGTTGCAAATTTGATGGATTTAGGTTGTGTTAATGGTGGCGTGTGGACGGTGGACAATGGAGGTGGTTGTGGGTGGCGGTGGAGGTGGGTGGGGTTTTGGGTTTGCTTATTGTTCTTGAGAATCTTCAGACGATCGGTTTGTGGTGTTTTTTTTTTTTTTTGGCGGTGGGGTGTATTATTTTATTGTAGTAGATATATTATTTTATTGTGATTATATTATTTTATTGTGTTGAAAGCTAAAATAGATCCATTGTTGCTAGATGTTTTGTAAAATGAGTAGATAAAATAGATAAAATGAATTTTTATGGTGCCAAATAGCTAAAAAAATAGCTTCACTATTGTGATGCTCTAAGTCATTAATCAAAGTGAGTGACACACTGACACTGACCAACATTATGGCAAACCTGAAACTTGGCCCAATAAGAGAAAAGAAGCATGTGGAAGAAACTGCTATGGCGTCAGTTTCTAGCATCTCTATTCTCTTTCTTGGGTCCGAGGAGCTATGGCGTGTAATGAAGAAAATCCCAATTATCTAAAGGATTTGCCCCATAATGGGCCCAAAAAAGATTTAAAAATCAATAGGCAAGAAAACCCGTACAAAAGGCGGCAAGAAAGCCCATACATACAACAGAATTTGGACCACCAAGAAAGCCCAAATAATGGAATTAGGACCGAAAAAGGACATTGAAAAATTGATCCATAGAAATCGGGAATGTGATTCATGTGAAGAAAGAAATCCCCTTCAAAAGTTTCTGAAGTCTGGTGACTGGTCAAAGACTCAAAAGGGCTGTCCAACTCCTCTTGGTCAGGCCTTAGCCGAATCAAGGGATCAAATAATTATTCCTTGTAGTTTTTCAAGACTAAAATTATTTGTGTCTTATCAGGGGGCATAACAGGTATGATTATTTACGTGACTGTCCTAGAAAGTGCAATGAAAGGGAGAAAATTTTCGGATTGAGAAAATTTTCAGATGCAAATCATGCAATACCAACCATTGATAAAAATAAAAATAAAAAATAAAAAAGTTAAGAGAAATAAAAACGTGAAAGTTAAAAAGTGAAGGAGAAATGTTATGCCCATATTTATAATATTTTCACAATAAATCTTATGTAGTAGGTTATTACTAATTGTTATTGGTGGGGTAAAAAAATAATTTCAGTGATAGGTTTAATTTAGAACCAATAACAACTAACCACCTATGATTTGTTGTGAAAATGTTGTAGATGTTGCACCTCTCAAAGTTAAAAGGTGAAAGAAGTGTGAGAGAAAAATGAGGTATTTCACTCTTATGAGAGAAGTTCTCCCTTCACTCATAGAAAGTGCAAGTTCCTATTGTATATATAGGTATATACATTGATAGGTTGAAATAGTGATATTTGAGTTTGGATATTATTGTTTCATAAAGTGAAAATTCAAGTTCTAGAATTTTCTTCGAAGTTTTTGCTCGATAGATCGAAATGATAAAGAAAATAATCTAGGAGTCACTGGATGATTCGATCACTATTCGATTCCTGTTCAATCAATCAAAAGGAACTCTCGAACGATTGAAACTCGTAAAACTGATTTTTTTGCAGAATTTCTTGGTAACTATTTTGAATGTTTGAAGAGATTTCAAGCCTTGTGAATGGCTTTATGAAATATTTTGACTCTCCATACGTGCTTTTTGATGAAATATAACCCTATTGGTATAAATAGAAGCTTATGTTTCTCTATGTGGGAGGAAACTTAGTCTCGAACCCTAATTATGGATCACACACACTATGGTACACCCTTCTTTTGGCTAAGTGCTTATAAGGCAAGGGTGAGAGGTGTTTCTCCTCGATGTGGGATTGAGCAAAACCTTGAGGATTAGGCCTGCGCTCCGTGCCGCTAATTCCAAAGAGGACAATACTTGATTGGGGTTTGAGACTAAGTTTCCTCCCACACTCTCTAACTACACAAAATAGTAAGTTAGAGAGAAATATAATAAATCTTGTAGTTATTCTCTAGAATTGCTATCAGTAGAACCCAACAACTTGGTTGTATCTTGGTGATAAGTTTGTGATAACCCTTTAGCAAGAAGAGTGTGGGGGCAAATATTGTCTAAGGATTACAATTTTGTGCATCCAAGTTATCAATTTCGGTTTCTATTTTGGGTTATCCTTGTTCTTCCATTATTACTTTGTGTATTATTCCCAACAATAGAGTTCCTTTTGATCGATCGAATGTTACGCCCTTCTATTAGTGCATAGGTGGTATTTGAATTTCGGATAACTCAATGGGCCATATTCAAACGACAATAGCTCACTTGATTTGTGTTGAAAAAATTCAAAATTTGCATTCAAATTCAAGCTAAGGATGTCTACTTTTTAAAAGATTCAAACTGTGTCTCTAGATTCCTTTTCGTTCAAAATTTATTGTCAAAACGGTAAACAAATGTCACTTTTCAGCACATTTCCTAAGCGATTAAGTTTTGTGAATAACTACCTACTAAAATATATTTTACTCAAGATTTGATTTTGTAGAGAATGATCACACTCTATGGAAAAAATATTTTAAAACCGAATTTGTCAAAGGAATGCTAGACTTCCAGTTTTACGCCCTTCTATCAGCGCTTAGGTAGAATCTGAATTTCGGGTAGCTAGATGGGTCACATACAAATGACAATAGAAGTGTGTAAAATTGGAAAGCTAACGTTCTGTTGACAAATTCAGTTTTAAAATATTCTTTCTATAGCGAGTGATTAATCTCTACAAAATCAAATCTTCGGTAAAATATATGTTAATAGCTAGTTATTCACAAGACTTAGCCGCTTAGAAAATGTGCTGAAAAGTGACTTTTGTTCATCATTTTGACAATAAATTTTTAACAAAAAGGAATTCACTGACGCAATCTAAATCTTTCAAAAAGTAGACATCCTAAGCTTGAATTTAAACACAAAATTTGAATTTTTTCGACACAAATCAAGTGAGTTGTTGTCATTTGAATATGGTCCATCGAGCTATATGAAATTTCGATTCCACCTATGCGCCGATAGAAGGGCGTAAAATTGGAAGTCTAACATTCTGTTGACAAATTTGGTTTCAAAATTTTCTTTCTATAGTGCGTGAACAATCTCCATAAAATCGAATCTTAGGTAAAATATATGTTAATAGCTAGTTATTTACAAGATTTAATCGCTTAGGAAATGTGCTAAAAAGTGACATTTGTTCACCGTTTTGAGAATAAATTTCTAACGAAAAGGAATTTGCAGATGCAGTTGAATCTTCTAGAAAGTAGACATCCTTAGCTTGAATTTGTACATCATTTTTGAATTTTTTTGACACAAATCAAGTGAGTTATTGTCATTTGAATATTACCCATCTAGTTACCAGAAATTTGGATTCCACCTATGCTCCGATAGAAGGGCGTAAAACTGGAAGTCTAACGTTCCTTTGACAAATTCAGTTTTAAAATTTTTTTCTATAGTGTGTGATCAATCTCTACAAAATCAAATCTTCGCTTAGGAAATGTGCTGAAAAATGACTTTTGTTCATCGTTTTGACAATTAATTTTGAACAAAAAGGAATTCAGAGATGCGATTTGAATCTTTTATGAAGTAGACATCCCGAGCTTGAATTTGAAAGAAAATTTTAAATTTTTTCGACCCAAATCAAGTGAGCTATTGTCGTTTGAATATGCCCCATCGAGCTACTTGAAATTCAAATTCCACCTATGGGCCAATATAAGGGCGTGATCGATCAAAAGGAACTCTATTGTTGGGAATGATACACAAAGTAAATAAGGAAGAACAAGGATAACATGAAAGACAAACATAAATAGATAACTTGGAGGTACAAAATTGTTATCTTTAGACAATATTTACCCCTACACTATTGTTGCTAAAGGGTTATCGCAAACTTGTCCCTAGGATACAACTTAGTTGTTGGGTTATACATATAGCAATTCTAGAGAATAACCATAGAATTTATTGTCGTTTGAATGCTCTTTTCGATCGATCGAACATGAATCGAATAGTGATCGAATCATCCAGTGACTTTAGGATTATTTTCTTCATCATTTTGATTGATTGAGCAAAAGTTTCGACCGGTCAAAAATCTTTTATTTCAAATTTCACTTAGAAAATTTCAGAACTTGAATTTTCATTTTATGAAACAATAATCTCCAAACTCAAATATTATTATTACAATTTATCCATGTATATACCTATATATACAATAGTTCCATCATTGTTCCATATTGGGACCCACACTTGTTTTAAGAAAATGGATGAATCCTTGTGTAGGAGTAATGTTTCCATGAAAGATTTGTGCATTGTATTTGATCAACCCGTTAAACACTAGATCGTGGAGCATTACTTTAGACTTTTTTTTTTTTGGATAGGAAGATTTGGAGCATTACTCTCTAGAGTTGAAATATACATGTAACTAATGTAAGACTAATAAGTCTAAATATATAAACACTTTTTATTTATTTATTATTTATTAATAACAACTAATATTGTCTATTGTGATTTGTGATTTGTGATTTGTAATTAGTTTATAATAAACTAATCTCTCTCTCTCTTTGGCAATCCATGTTAGTGAGTTGTGTTTGTGTTATGTTGATATAGATTTATTTGAATATATGAGTCAACATAGACACAATTCGTTTAAAGATCATGCCAAAATCCTTTTTTAACTTGTTTAATAAATAAGTTAAGTTGGGTTGACCTTGACAATACCCATTTCAACACATTTAATAAGCCTCAACCTTTTCACCCGGGCAAGTAGTTATAATTTAATTTTAAAATGTGTGTTCTATTTTCAAGGAAATTAAAATTAAATTTGACATTTCTAAATTTACCTTTTACATTCTAAGTTTTTTCATATTATTAAATCATTTTCAACTAGATAATAAGGTTATATTTGGTAATACAAAAAAGTGGACACGATTAACATATTTGTTTATATTTTAGAGTACATAAACTATAGTTTTTTTTTTCTTTTCTTTTTGGTAATCAAAAGCTTCAACTTGAATTAAATAAGAGAGTTGAGGCAAAGCCTCTCAAAATACATGCCAATAGAGTCATAATACAAAAGCATAGACATGTCCACTGGCGGATCATCATAAATCCTAAAGTCTTGATCTTGAACAGCTCCTTTCTTCGCCAAAAAGTCTGCACACTAGTTTGCCTCCCTAAAGTAGTGTCTGATCTTGACTCTAGGCATTTGCTCCATGAGGTACTTGCAGTCCGAAATGAGCACAGAGTGAGCAGTGTTAATACTAGCATTCCCCGCCACCCAGCCAGCCACAACTTTAGCATTAATCTTGATCTCCACTGCCTGCATCCCCATTGAATAGCAGATCCTTAGTCCATCTCTTAGAGCTCATAGCTCTGCATCCACACTCGAATATATACCCATAGCTCGGTAAAAGCCTTTAACCTAGCCACCCTCATGGTTTCGGATTAGTCCTCCTCCCCAGCCTTCCTTTGGTTCCCAATAAAGGAGCCATTGGTATTCAACTTATACCAATTCAAATCAGGTTTATTCCATTTCACACGAACTAGGACTTTGGATGAGCAATGCCTAGCCCGCCCAGCACAAAAGAAGAAGTTAGTGGCCAAGTTTTGAGACTCTCTAGTCAATCTGGTGTTTGGTTCATCATGCTTAAAAACTCTTCTATTCCTATGGGTCCATAAGCTCTATATACCAAAAGCCAACTGAACCTCCCATGGAATCTGCCTGATTGCAAGGTTCTTAGAGTCCTTTAGATGCTTCAACCAGCTACATAACTCGGAGCTAAAGAAATTCTCATCACAAAGGGTGTTGTTTAAGTTAGCCCCGAAATTTTTTGCAAAAGGGCAATCTCTCAAGACATGGATTATTGACTCACTACCAATTCCACAATATTCACAAACCTCATTTTCAGCAATGCCCCTTGCAACCAGCAACTCTTTGATTGGAAGGCTATGGAGATAACACTTTCATATGAAGCACTGATTTTTTGGTAAAGTATCCACGCTCCAAATTAACTTCCCTCCAAAGGGGGCAGCTTCTCCCCTTTCCCCTTTAGCAATTTTGTAAGCACTCTTGCCATCAAAGTCTCCTGATGGTGAGTAAGCCCAACAGATACAATTAAGAGTGGATGGGGACATCGGTATTGGGATGGTTCCAATTGTCTTCCCCACGACACTTGGTAAATCAAAGGAACATCGCTGAAAATTCCACATTCCATCTAGGACCATATCTTTCACCTGCAACTAATCCTCATCTCTATTGAGAGGCCTTATGAACATACTTCTGAGAGGCCCTTCCAACAGCCATTTGTCATGCCAAAAATTCAAGTTGCTGTTCTCCCCCACTATCCATTTTGATCCTTTGTTGAAAACATCTTGTCCTTTTTAATGGCAGACCAAGTACGAAAGCAAGGGCGTTTGGGGTTGGTGTATTTACTCCTCATAAACTATAGTTATCATTAACCAGTAAACTATTTTTGTTACATATTTTTAAGCACATATATTACAGTATCAGGTTTTCCAAATGGAAATTTGATAAATTTGATTCGACCAAAGTGTAGTTTTGCCCAGTACATTGTTTTCACAATCACCATTGTGGTGTTGTTCCTCACGTTGTCTCCACTTCGTGTGCTGCCATCCCTTGTCCTCCTCTTTGTGGCTTGTTCCACGAGAGCTTTAACAAAGATAGTATGCTATGGTTTAGACAACACCAAAAGGAGATTGCATTGCATGTGGATAAACAATATAAGAAGATAAAGATTATGGTTTTCATGTTGAATTCAAATAAGCTTCTACAATAGATCTACAATAGATTAGGATGAGAATTTCTGCAATAAATTAGGATTAGGATTAATATTTGTATTTCAATTCAAATAGGAGTTGGGTCCTATGTTTTAGGAATTTGTGGTGATGAGGATTATCTCTTCACTAGTATTTATGTACGTAGGAATTATGAATGAAGCAAGCAGAAATTAAACCAAAAACTCTATTATCTCTCTCAAGCTCAGGAGGCTAGTCACCTCGAATCGACTAAGTTATCTTTTTAATTTTCCAGTTTACAACATAGTACCCATCAAATCCATTTATAAGAGCTATTGAGATATCCACCAAGTTTGACTCCACCGAAATTGACGGAGATCTTGAGGTTTCCATCATCTTGCTTACTTGTAGTTTTGACGTCGCCTAGATTGCTAACATGGACAAGATGACATGTTAGTTCGATTGTTACCAGATTAATTGACAACCCACATATCCATGGTTGGCAATGACTTTAAACTTTAATGCTTTGTTTGGTTACAAACCAAGGAAGAGAAGAGAAAAGAAATGAATAGTAACAAGGAAATGGGAAAGAAAAGAAAAGAAAAGAAATCAATTCTCTTATGTATGTTTGGAAATAGGGAGAGAAGGGGAAAAGAAAAGAGAAGAATGTGTTTCTTTTTCCTTTGTTTGGTTTGCCATATAAAATGAAATGAAAAGAAAATATATGTTTTTTTTACTTATATGCCCATATAAATGTTCAAGATGCATAAATTTTAGGTGAAAACATCATTTTGGTCCTTACATTTTGGGTCACGTTCAATTTGGTTCCTACATTTTAATAAGCGATCAATTTGGTCATTGTTATTTTTAAGTTGGAGTCAATTTGGTCCCTACCATTAACTTATTAACGGAAAATGCTTACGTGGCAAATGGTTTGTCTTGTTAGCGCACATGTAGCTAATATAATAATATATAATTATATATTTAAATATTTAAAAAGTCACCTACGCATTTTAATTTTTAAAAAATCCAGGTCAAACCAAAAAAAAAAAAAAAAAAAACGAAAAGATTAATTGAAAGAAAAAAAATATTATTTTTATAACAATCCTCAATTTCTTTTATTTTCTTTTGTATTCTTAAAAACTTTTCTTAGCTTCCAAACACCCAGCAACTCAACAATCTAAAACTAAACAAATTACCAAAGCAAGCGAGAATGAGTGAAGAAGAAGAACGTCAAGAAAAAATATGTTTAGATTCTCTCTAATCTAATCTGCATGGATTCTGATTTCATTGTTCAATAATCAAATTATTCCTTTTTTGTCAGGTTGCAATGAAGAAAAGACAGGTTAGGGAAGCTGAAGAGGTGGGGGATGCAATGAAATCTTCGGAGGAGAACGTGACCTTGGATTCTAAAAGAGAGCTGGATGAGATGAAATCTGTGGAGGAACGTACTTGCTTTGGTAATTTGTTTAGTTTTAGATTGTTGAGTTGCTGGGAATAGCGTTTGGAAGCTAAGAAAAGTTTTTAAGAATACAAAAGAAAATAAAAGAAATTGAGGATTGTTATAAAAAATAATATATATTTTTTTCTTTCAATTAATCTTTTCGTTTTTTTTTTTGGTTTGACCTGGATTTTTTAAAAATTAAAATGCCTAGGTGGCTTTTTAAATATTTAAATATATAATTATATATTATTATATTAGTCATGGATGCGCCAACAAGACAAACCATTTGTCATGTAAGTATTTTCCGTTAGTAAGTTAACGGTAGGGACCAAATTGTCTTCAACTTAAAAATAACAGGGACTAAATTAACTGCTACTAAAATGTAGGGACCAAATTGATTGTGACTCCAAAATATAGGGACCAAAATGGTATTTTCGCCTAAATTTTATGGGCAAATATGTAATTTCATGTTATATTATAGTATTTATGTGGGTCCAACTTTTTTAAAACCATTTTCTCATTTTAAATTTGTCCAATTTGGGCGAATTGCAAATATGTGGGCTCAGATAAATGGTTTCTTTCATGACAACCAAATAGGGAAAATGATTGCATTTCTTCTTATTTATCATCTTTTCCTCTCTCCTCTAGCCTTTCCATACACACTGTAAATGCCTTTGAATCCAACATGATTGATGCCATTGGTAGCTACCCACCCACAAAACACCAAGTAGTTGTTGATTCATATTTGGCATCGTGAAGATGGAGATGCTATCATCGTTTGATCTACCCTTCCACTAGGTGTGCATCCGCTAGGACTAGATGATCATATTCTTGAAGAGTTCAATGTGGAAATAGTGTTAAGGATACAGTTAGGTGTTGCCATCAAATGAGTTGATGACGATGTAGATCTAACTGCCTATGCCATTGAGGATGTTTATATGAGTTTTTTGGCAATTGTTTTTTTAGTTTGGTTGAGAAGAAGCCGATGATTGTGAAGCTAAAGCCGACGGGGTGTCACAAAATATGAAATTTGCTCCATGATAATTTGACTATGAATATTTATTTTTTACTAAAACACATAAGAACATATCATTTATTTTGCGTGTGGAAATTTTAAGAAAACTACCATGTTGCCTTTCATGGGATAGAGGGCATATTTTAAGATGTAGTAAATGGAAGAGATATATATACAATGATAGCAAATTTAAAAGATTAAATTGAAAAAAAATTAAAACTTCAAAGACTAAGGGTATGTTTGGGAAGTGCGTTTTGCGTTTCCCATGTTTGCGTCTATGTTTTTTCAAGGCATATGAATAGTAAAAAGGGTGAATAGTAAATTTTTTATTTTTATTGTTTTTAGTTTCTAGTAAAATAAGTGCTATTCAAACAGATTCTAAAATGATAATGGAAAGAAAATTAATGGGTGTATAAAATGGAGTTTAGATAAAGAGATCTGAACTCAATCATTTGCATGCGAGTTACATTATTACCACTCTAGACCAAAATTATACAAAGAGAAAACTTTTATATGGAATATATTTTTGCCGATGTGTGATGCGAATATCATATATTATAGCTTTTTCAACAATCATCATAGTTGTTATCAAAAAATAAAAATAAAAAAATCATCATCATAGTTTTTTTTTCATTAAAATCCGGAAAGGAAATCTTGAGAATTTGCTGAGAGATTATAAATTTATTTATTTATTGACCAGTCCGCGTAGCAACAGAGCATTAAACATGAATGGACCGCATGCGTGATTAAAGGCGCATGAAAGGGTCTGATATGTACTTTCAAGTTTCAAAGCATTGAATCAATCATGAAAAATGCCTGCCTCCTCATTGGTTCACAAAAAAAGTTTGAGTGATGTTACTGTGATATAATTAAGCATCTTCTTGATTCTTAAAAAAAAAAAAAAAACCATCTTCTTCTTCCAATATATATATATATATATATATAATTAAGCATCCAATTAATTTAATAAGGAATAAAGTTGTGGACACAACATTCTCACAATATTTTTCTAACAAAACTTAGGTATTGGGAGCATTTGTATCAGAAAAATGCAAAATAGAAGAATGTATCAATTTTACACATTCAAACTCCAAAATTATCCACATTAGTCAAGATAAAATGTGTAAATTTGCAAAATTGTTGTTTATTATGTAAATTTATACTAACACTATTTATTTTGCATTTAATTTTTTATTTTCTTTTACTTATCTTGAAGATGAAGTAAATGAATGGATGATAATTGTTGTCTGTGGAGAAAGAGAAACAATTAAAAAAAATTAAAAAATAAAATTTTAATGAAATGTAGTATAAAATAGATAATTTGATGTGAGATGTTTTAAAAAGTGAGTATATAAAATAAAAAAGTAGGTTCTTATGCTAAAATGGACATAATTTTTTTGCACGAGTTGATATGAATACTCTAAACTTAGCAAAAAAGTTTTATCAACGGTGGATTCAAACAAGAACCAGTAATAATTTATCACTTAAGTTTTATTGCGAAGCTATTATGTTTTTTTCCCTAATATGTGAAGCTATTGTGTTTGTAACTTGTAATGTCTTACATAAAACTACTTTTTAATTAATTAAGAAGAAATGAAGGCATGTTAGAACCCTCTTCTCTTTTCCTTGTGTGTGTTTATTTTTTTTTAAAAAAGAATAAGTAATTGTTTTACATTTTTTAAGAGAGTATGTTGAGTATAGTATAACTTGTACTATCTTCCTTTAAAAATTATCATGATTTTTGATTTTTGATTGGAATTGTAATGTGTCTTTGTGTTAATTTCTTAAAAAAGAAAAAAAAAAAAAGAAAAAGAAGAAGAAGAAGGGTAATTTAGTCATTATGAATATTCTCATTTTCCCTCTCATATCCATCGCTTTTTTTGATTTCCCTCTCCTTTTAAAATAATTTAAAAATTAAAAAAGTCAGAAAAACAAGGAAACCATATCTAATATCAGTATCTTTAGCCACGTAATCTGCGCCGTCGGATAGGACCAAGTGACCTAAGCACTAATTGGCCCACTCCCCCAGCGGTAAAATCTGGCCAATGAAAGAAAGACACGTACGCATACCCCCCAAATGTAATACTATGTTTTCTTCGGTTTTTTTGTTTTTTAGCAAACTGTTGCTAGAAAATTTTGGCGGGCAAATTCGTGAATTTCAAATAAAGACCAAACCCTAGCGTCCCTCTCGTTTCTCTCTCTTCTCTCTCTCTACCAGCTCTCTCTCTCTCTCTCTCTCTCTCTTCTCTCAAATTTTCTCTGTGATTTTCTCCAGGGTTTTGCCTCGAAATCCATGCTGTTATGAGGTTAGTGCTTCTCCGATTTTCTCGCTTTGATACGATTTTGGGATTATGTTTTCTCGTTTCTGTTTTGTTCCGATCTCTGACGAGCTTTGATTTCTGCGGTCTTATGTTGTGTCTTTCGCTTTCGATTTTAGTTCAACTCTCGGGTTTTCGGGATTGCAATCGAATTCTTCTTAGGGTTTTATGATGAGTTTTAGGGTTTCTGATGAATTTTAGGGTTTCGTGATTGCAGAGAAATGAATTGAAGATCGCTGTGGAGATTCTTTCTCCATTTATTATGTAAGCATCGTTATACTCATTTAAGCTTATTTGTTTTCTATAAGTTTCAAATAGTTCATTTCTGTGAGCAATGTTAGGGTTTTGCTTATTATTTATTTAATTTTGTGTGCTATATTTTTAATTTGTTGCATTATGTTTATCTGAATATGGAAGATTCTTTTTGAATTTTTATGTTTCAGGTTTAATTTAATTGGTAGTTGATTAAATTCAAAATTGAAGATTTTTGGAATTAAAGAACAAAATGGGCAAAGTTTCCCCAAAAGAAAGGGAATCGAAGAATTCTAAACATAAAAAGCGGTTACGGGGTTCGAGCAACAAGTATTTGAAGCCAGGTACTCTTGCTCAGCTTCGGTACAGCAAGGCTTCGGCGGCCAGGTCTTGTACCGATCTTGGGAGGAAAAGGGTGGCTGTGTTGGATACCAAGAAGTCGGAGAGTAATCTGGCTCTTGAAGATAGTGTTATTGATAGAAGTCCTCTAATGCTGTCTCCTGGGAATTTGGTTAGGGAGAGCAGTTTACTAGGAACACCCAAGGTTATCGATAAAGCCCTTTAATGCTGTCCCCGGTGAATTTGATTAAGCAGGGCAGTTTCTTTGGAACGCCAAAGGTTATCGATAAAAGCCCTTTAATGCTGTCTCCCGCGAATTTCGTTAGGCAGAACAGTTTCCTAGGAACACCCAAGACACCTCGAGTTGAAGATTGCATGTCTGAGTCACGACTGGAGTCACTTCCAATGGATTTGCTGGTATTCCTTCTTTGTCTTACATTTTTGTTTCTCTGTGTTTTTCCCCTTAAACTATTTTGGCTATGTGTTTGTTAGTTATAACTCACTTGTTTATCTGGAACCATGTAATCTTGAATATGTTTCCTATCTTATTTGGAACCTGGATACTATGTTAGACAGTCCAACCTTCTATTATTGTTGTGTTCGTCTTGTGCATGGTAATCACCTGAACATGGTCTAGACTTTTGCTCTTTTTATTATTTTTGCAAATATGTATTCTGGTTTGTCTGTTTATATGCATACCCTCCTATAGAGGGTGTTTTCATTTAAGATTTTCATTGAGGCAGTAGTTATTGCACAGACTATACCGTGATAAGTTGTAATGAACACTAGGAGTACAACATACGTGTGAGTAGAATGATGGAAGGAAGGTAGAGGTTTAATGTCTAGACCCTTTACCTAGAAGTTATTTTAATTTAAGGTGTACGTTATGCAAATGTTTTTCTTGTTTCAGATGTTTCTGATAATTTTTTTCATATTTATTCTCTGTTTTGCATTGTCATTATCATGTATTACTCCATACATTTTGAGTTTCTTAACATGTTGAGCAAGGTCTTTAGAGTTGAACTGAGTATATGGTATGCGGCTATATCTATTTTTTCATGGTCAAATCCAGTTACTGTGGTTGTTTGTTTGATTATTTTCCACTCCTTTTACGTGTGAGGCGAGGACGATTTGTCTTGTACCATAGGATGCATGCTTTTTCACAGAAATGTTCTATATTCTGGATATGTGAGGATGTGATTTGATCTTATAGAAAAGATTGGAAAGTACTCTACTTAATACTCCTTAAGTTTTTGGTTCTATAGTGAGCTCAAGCAGCGCTAGAAGGGAATCCTTCTCCTCAAAGGATGAGGACAAGGCAGGTTTCATAAAAGAACACTATTTTAATAGTAACTTCTTAATAAAAATTCTGGAATAGTTTTGATTTTTATTCTTTACAAAAACCTAAGACTGGATCTTTAATTTTATGCCCATAAATTTCCAACTTGTACACAACACATTCACATATCTTCTTGTGTCATGTTTGTAGGTTTCTGTATGTTGTACTTTTCCATGTATTGTGCACATTGCGCCCCTAAATATGCATGTGTAGTTCTTTTTTGTTATATGTGTTCTTTGTGTGTGTGTGATATGCTTTTTTGAGTTACTGATTCTTGTTTCTTTCATGAATTTGAGGTTAAAATACTTTGCCACTTGCACCATGACCAACTGAGGGCTGTTTTTCATGTTTCTCAAAGAATTAGAAAAGCTGTAAGTACATCTCTGTCTCTCTATTTGTTCTTGTATTTGGATCAATTATGATTCTGAGCTGATGGATGGTCCTATTTATACTGCTGTGGACAGGTTGTGATTGCAAGACAATTCCACTTTAATTATACAACTCCTGATCGTTCTCGACAGGAGATGTTAAGAACAGTAACCCCACAGCCAACAGAACACTGGCCTTTTGTTAGGTGATTATCTCAAACTTTAAAATTGTGTTGTCATTTTCTGTTAAATATCTATTTCTGCTTTTAATATTTGTCCTTTTTTTCCTCCCCCTCATTTACCCGTTCAAATGATATTTTTGCAGCAAGGGAGATGGGAAGGGTATTTGGATGCCAAGCCCACATACCCCAAAAGCACCAAGGCATGGTCCTCGGCCACCTTCTCGTCTCAAATTCTCTGAGATGAGGCAGGTTGCAGCTGTTCTATTCCCTGAATCAGCTTTTCCTTCGAGATGCATGGTGCCGTCTGCATTGCCAAAGCCTTTATGCAAATCCTTGGCTTCTAATCGAGTTCTATTCTATGAGGATGAGTTATGCCAGGCTGTTGCTCAAAACAAACTCCGTTGATTTCATTCTGGTTTCTTATTGCCTCATGTTCCTCTGTATATAGTTTGTTTTGATTCTCTATAGGTGGTCATAGTCAGGGTAGGGATTATGCAATTTTGTAGTTTTGTTGGGGCAGTTTTAGGTGATATGAAACTTAAGATTTGTGTTAGGGTTGGAAGATTCAGATGATGGTTGTGGGAATAACGTATTTCAAACTGGTTACTTGTATATTGCCTATATATGTTTGAAAGAATTGTAAGTTGTTTCTTAGCAGGAAAATTTGTACTGTCATTTTAGTTAAATTTTAAAGTATCAAGGGTTCCCTGGTATTTTCTTTGTTAAAGCAGTATGATTTTCGAAGGTCCTGATCTAATAATGCTGCTGCTTGTATTATCCATGCTTTTTCATGTTCTTGTTTCCTATTGTGCGTTTCCAATATTTATTCATATTGCTTGCCATGTGTATGTGGATTGGTATTTTGAAACTGCTACCTGTTTTTTGGGATGGGGCAAGGGGGCACCACTAGGTATTAGGTAATGATAATTGATAAATAGAAATGAATCTTACAAACCCTTACCTTTATATTCTCGGTTTTATAATAGTTTGTAACTCTATTTCTAATTTCATCTGTAAAATGAGGTTGTGTCTAGTGAGTAGTGAGTATGTTATGCTTTGATTTTATAAACTCAATAGTTTAACTTTTTTTTTTTTTTTTTTGGGTTATTGAAAATACTAAGTATCTTTAACACACATACAGGAAAAGAGAAGGTCTCAATAGTTTAATTAATTAAGCCTTAATCCCAACTTTTCTAAAACTCATAGGCTTTAGATATATTGCTACAGTGGAAATTTCGAAGGAATTGCCCAGGGTATGTCTTTATTTTTTGTTTTTACATTTTTCTAAAGAAGAAAGCATACTGAAGATGATTACATGGAACGTTAAAAAGTAAGATTTAGGCAAGTGGTCACTTCTACTATTATGATCTATATAGAACTGTTGCTTGTGGGACATTTCCTCCTTTTTTTTTAGTAAGCCTTAAAGGCTATTAGCTAGATCAACCAGTTTGGTGTTGGTGTTGGTGTTGATAGGGGTGTGCAGCTAACCCGCCAAAATTGACCTGACCCAACCCAACCCGCTGGATTAGGTTGGTTTTTAGGGTTTGGTGGGTTAGATTGGGTTACAAAATTTTTCTTGATAGCGGGTTGGATTGGGTTTGCGTCATAAAATTCCAAATCCAATCCGACCCACTCATATATTTAATATATATATTTAAAATATATTATATAATTAATAAATTTTTAAAATAACTAGCTCTTCCTATCCTATTTAAAAGCCAATTAGTTCACACAAACCCTAGTACATTACTATTGTTGTTTAGTCATTAGTGTTGTTTGCCTTTAAGGAGTTACATTGATACTAATCTTTGGGTTTTTTTAATATATTTATATTTATATTTTTTTACTCAATTTAATAATAATAATAATAAATTTGTCCAATCCATGGGTTCAACCCGACCCATGTGGGTTTGGTTGGGTTGGATTTATGTGATGGGTTGGGTTGGGTTGAATTTTTTTGACCCACCATGGTGAGTTGGGTCAAGTCAAAAATTCCCTTAACCCGACCCATACACACAGCGACTAGGTGTTGTTGTTATACTATTTATTTGTTTTTTTTTTTTTTTTTTATTATCTGTGCTAGACTTTTCTTTGGGGAAATAGGGGAAAAAAAAAGAGAGTATATAATGAGCTAACCTCTAAAATTCTAGGAATTCTAGGGTACAACCACTTAGAAGTGACCCACTATTGGAATGAATCACAAGTATTAAAGATAGTGATGATGGTCACTTTACAAGTATAAATGTTTAAGAGGGAGTTTCACACGCACATATATATATATATATATATATATATATATATATATATTTAAATTAGACTTGAGTAGAATTTCTATCTTTTATAAAATAAAATAATAAAAAGAAAAGAAAAGAAAAGATAGTGATGATGACAATTACCATTTTGTGCAAAGTGCAGAATAAGGCCAAGTAAATGGTTGTATATATTGATGTAGACGAGTTTAGTTGCCGGAAGATTTTTATTGAGATTAACCATTTGGGAGGAGAGCCTGCAGTTGAAGAGAATTGCCGCTTGGTTCACAGATGCTGGTTTCAACTTCTTTGTAAGCCTCCTCCCAGTGTCCTTTGAATCAGCAAACACCCAAGTAAATAGTGGTGGTATACTTGTCACTCCAATCCTTCTCGCACCCAATGCCATAAAGTTCCTGCCAATTATTTACTTTAACCCTGTTTGAATGTCACGAAAAAGCAAAAAAAACAAAAAAAAAAAGTTTTTTTCTTTTTACACCCCTTAAAATGAATTTTTACTTATAATTTCATGGTATGAAATTGTCTGTGTTTTGATGGATAGAGTTACAATCACCATCAACGTAAAAAAATTCTTTGCATATGATTGTTCTTTTGTAAATTCTTATTAATTTGGCAATTATGGTCTTATTTTCTTGGTATGCGTCTTCTAGTATGTGCTATTCTACTACAAATTATGAGTTGCAATACCGAATTGGGGATCATAAGTTGAACTAATGACCATAATTGTCTCCCACTGTATTAATAAGCACTCGGGATGAAAATTTGGAAAGACCGGTCTATTTGTAAATAGTCTCTTCCTTACTTCTTTATATTGGTGCACTCACATCGTGACCATGCAGTAAGTACCTAACCAATTTTCTTGATAATTTGTATCTAGATCACATTGTCTTCTGTGCTTTCAAAAACGTTCCTGCAAGAAACTCAAGACGAATTGATATCATACTAAAACATCCTGAATGTAGACACAAAATAAGTATTTGCAACACATCACTCCCTATGCACAATATGTATATTCCTTTGATAGTATAAAGATCATTCTGTCATCACTCGTTTTTGCCTTCATTTTCTTTATGTAATTCTTGAACATCTTTAACTGATTTGAAAATGTTAAGGCGGACTGATAATGAAGAAATCAAATAATATGATTGGCACGGAATTTGGAATGAAATATTAGAAGAAAAGCAAATTGAAGATCAGAGTGGGAGTCACTGTCATCATGGATGTGAGAGGATCACATTCTGAACCACCAGAGGCAAAGCTTATGCCACTAAGAAGCTCTTGAAGTTGCAAGTTTGAGTTCAGAAGATTAAGCTGGCAAGAGCTCCTTGAGACCAAATCCTTCAGGTGAAGATTGTTTCAGAATCTCTTAAAAAATATATATATATATATATATATATATATATATATATATATATATATATATATATATAGCCACAAGCCATGATGATATATGAAGAGATGAGAAGATGCGTCTCACAAAGGCTTCATTTATGCCAACAAAAATGTCACATTGAAGTCTTTTAAGAAAAGAAATGAGAATCTACGTACATGGTGGCATGCATGATATTCCTTTTGCCTTTTTGCCATGCTTCTCCTGACAATGTTGGACCAAGTAAAAGACAAAAGTTCAGAAGTTTTTAATTCAAAAAGTAGAAAAAACACCATTCACTTTTACTGTTCACAAATTACTGTTCACGAATTACTGTTCACCGACATTAATCGTTCATTTTTACTGTTCATGATATTGTTCACTCCGAAATCTTGCCTATTTAAGGGGGGTTGTCCCTTAAATTTCAGGGTTTTTCAAGTCAAGTTTTAGTTCTAATTTCTCTTCCCTTAGAACTAGCCTTCTTAGAGAGAGAACTCACTTCCACTACTATTACCTTGTTCACCCTTGTTCACTACAAACTTTGTAATCCTACAAACCTTGTAACTAGGACTAGTTCAAGTTTTGTAACTATGTTGTTGTGTCTTTGTTTCTTGTCCGTGTCTACCCGGACGCTGGATATTCCGTTGTTGTGTTCCCTTCTTACCGTCATTGGCGCCACCCTAGTCGTAAAGTGAATTCCTAGAACCGAACTGTAAGGCCCGTTTGAGCCCAAAGAGGGCGTGTAGGGCACTGTGTATGTGTGTGATGCAAGGCCAGTCCATTTAGTAGAAACTAATAGAGTAGTTTTGGCATTACCTAAGAAGTCTGAGAGAACCCTTCCATTTCTATACCTTCCTGCTTCCAGTAGGTTTTCTTCCTTTGAAATCACTCCCATATCGAGGGAAATTCAAATTGCACTTCAGTATAGTATTGATATATTTGTTGGTTCCTGTATCCACAATTGAATCTCCAAACACAAAAACTGCTGGAACTCGACCTGTTTCATTTTTAGGTAGTATCATGGCACTTACATCATTAAGGAAAAATATAATAATGGAGAATATAATGAATTAAGACTAAAGAGGAAGAAGCAGAATTTTCAGGGTGGAACTTCATTCTAATATATGAAAATCTACTTTCTTCTTCAAGTTTACTAGGGAAAAGTAGAAGAGAGAGTTTTGAAGAATTGAGTTTTCTGAAAAATCAGTGACAAAATTGTCAATGCAGGAACTTTCACCATGAGCTTGAGTTTGGTGTCAGCATCTTAATTACTGAACGCAAATATGTTTTCTTCGTTAGAATTTAAAGGTAAGAGTGCATATGGTTAAGTGCTCTTGATATTTTGGTAAATGGTTGCCATGGTGGGCAGAGGTGGACTTTCGAAAGATCCAATGGCTGCCAAGTTGTTTGCTGCACTCCAAGCAATTCAATTCGCAATAGACTTGGGCTTTCAAGTTTCAACAGGTGATTCTTGAAGGAGTCTCTCTGCTTGAGATCAATGCAATGAAGTCAGACAAAGTGGAAAATTCTTGATTAGGACACATGGTTGCTGATGCCAGAAGACTAATGCAAAATTTCATAAGTTGGGAATCAAACCATGTTAAAATTAAACGGCCTGCTAATCAGGCTGCTCATCTCTTATCGCAATATGCTATTAATCTTACTGAATGCCATTACTGGGTGGAGGAAGTCCCTTCTTTCCTTGAGTCCCAGTTGATGATGTATTTGATTTGATTAATGAATGACTTTGCTTTCTGTTCTCAAAACAGTACAAATAGAATCTAAATTAGCTTCTAATTGTAATATAATTTCGTTCCAAGTGTATTTTAATCTATATCTATATAATATTTATATTTGAAGTATAACATTTATTATTGCTACGCTATTTTTGAGCCACATTAGCGTAACATTTTGGTTCATTCAATCCACTTTGGTCCATTTTGGTTCCAATCGGTCCAATTCAATTCTTTTTGGTTCATTTTGGTCCCATTCGATCCACTTCAGTCAATTTCAAACTAATTGGGCCTTATGTTGATTATTTTTGTAGGTTACATTTTCAATTTTGGGCTCATAATTTTATTATTTATTCTTATTTTTTGGGTTGAAAAGTATGAAAATTTATTCTATTTGCGCCAAACTCTTTTGTTTTGGGCTAAAAAATACAAATAAATAGGCATTAGAAATTAAATATATAAGTTCTAAAAATAAACAATAAAAATGATAAACATTGAAAAGACTACCTTAAAATTCAAGTCTTAATAATATAGGCATTATACTTATGTAGGGACACGAATCTTTTATGCCCAACAACGATGTTGGGCTCGCACATAGAAGATCCCTCACAATTATATTTGTAGAGAGTGGGCTTGAAAGGCCGGCGTTGGGTCGCGGGGCGTTAGTTCAGGCCGGATTTTAGGTGAGCTTAGACCAGAAAAGGCTTTAATCTGGATATTCGGGCCTTACATCCTGGTGACTTGAGGGATTTGGCTCCTCGGATCATGTCCGAGGAGCACTAATGTTTGCTTTGATTTGCCCGACGGTGGGTTTTCCGTGTTGGCGCACATATATTATCCGGGCATTCTCATTCCCGAAGTTTTTACCTGGAAGTGAGATGGGGATCCCCCTTTGTTACCTAACGTTCTCTTTTATACTAGCCTACGTTCGTTGTCCCTCGTCCACGTGTAGGGTCGACCTTTCCGGAGATGAGATATTTGTCCCATCGGTCTAATCCCGAAATTGTTGGAGATGATCAATAAAGCCTAAGAATCCGGCTCGTTAGGTGCGGTGTCATATCAGGGAAGGGTATTAAGGACAACTTCCCCAAGATATTTTCTAATCTTTCAAGCTTGCTCGTGTTCCACTTTAATCCATGAGAATTCGGGTCGGCCGAGGACTAAACCGTCCTCGGCTGTATTTTCGGGCCATTTTATGTTTCCTAGTTTTGAGCTTGGGCCTGGCCTCCTTGATTTGGGGCCGGTGGACTTCCCATAAGCGAGCGGGGCGGACCCATAAATTATTGGGCCCCACATTAGCCCCTCAAAACCCGCCTTTGTCCCAACGTCATGGTTGGACGGTGGGTTTTTGATAATATCAAACCCTCATTGCCGCTCATTTTCTTGACTCTTGATCAACGCTGGCGACTCTTCCCCTCCCCGAGGAACGTCACGGTCTCACGAGCCGTTTTTCCTGAATTTGCGTACGTTGCCATTATGCCGTGTGGTTATCAGCAGCGTGTTTTTAATATTTTTCCATTTACGAGACCTCCCGGATCTAATGGTTACCGATGGCGTGGGGGAACGAAACGGCGCGTTATCCTCTATGGATTTCCCTGGGGATCTCAACGCATTATATACCCTCTTCTTCGTCCCTTATATAAAGAGAGAAGACGGAAGGTAACTTTCTCATATTTGAATCCCCCAGGCCCTTCTCAGAATTCATTTTCTCCATCCGGTTACTCCTTATCCAATAATACATCCCCCATAGAAATCAGCCATGAGCGAACCCTTCCTTTCCCCGAAACGCCATGTCTTAACAAAACTTGAGATGGCTCGGTCGGGACAAGGATGGCAGAAACTCAAGATTTGCCTCCCCATTCTTTTAGCCAAAATCCGAAGCGGGGACTCGTCACATCCCACTTCCGGTGTGACCGAGTCGAAAACCTCCCTTGTCATCTCCATCCGCTCTCTCATGAGCGTACCTAATATGGCTCCGGTGTCTTTGAGAGTTAGGATTAAGGCAGGGGTTAAAAACCCTTGCTTCTTCCTCTCTTTGTTCTTTGGCGCCATCCTTTACTTTTCTTTCTTCTTCTTTCCACCACCAGCTCCGTCCCGGTGTTTTCCTTTCTCTCTCTTTTGCTCCTTTCTCTCTCTTTTGCTCCTTTCTCTTTCTTTTCACTTCTTCCCTCTTCTTCTCCTCCTTCTCTTGCTCATGTCCTCCATCTTCTTTTTCCCTTGCATCCTTCAAATGACAAGAGCTTGCTCAAGTGCTTCCATGTGTTCCAATTCTTCTTCCTTCTCCTTATATGAGCAAAGATCAAAGAGAGATTTTAGAGAGACTTTGAAGGCGAGTTCAGAAGACACCTGACTGTTTACTTATTCTGTATTACGGATGTTGTTATTCTTGCTTTAGCGAGTTCATTTTTTGTATAGGCTTGTTTAAGCCCTTCCTTGTATGTTGTAACAATTTTTCATATTAATAAAAGTTCTTTGTTATTCTATTTCGTATGTCTTGTTTATATATTCTAATAAATTTGAAAGCACTGTTCGGCACAATAATATAGCATTCGAATCAATGATAACTAAGGCCAAAATACTCACTAATAACAAGATGCCACAATAACTTTAACAAAATTATTATTTGACATAACAATCCGACCGGTGAGGGACGAGACTTACCTTAAAATTAATCGCGATGGGGACTAAGTGCTCGGTAAGGTGTAAGAAATCATTATCCGAGGACGGGTCACCATCCCAACGAACCATTTCCTTAGGCTAACGATTATCGTTCGTTTCGCCATCTTTTTTGACACACGGGCCTTAACCCTTTCCGATATTTGGGCCGAGAAACTTGTCCATCCGAGCAGTTGATTTCCCAAAAGCTCGAGTCCGAGGGCTTCGCAAAGCCTGGGTTTTGTTTAGGACTTGTGCTTTTTGTTTTTCGTACTTGGTTTCCCCATGGGTTTGAATCGAGGACCATGCAAGTCCTAGGTTTCTGTCCAAGACTTGAGTTTTTCTCGACTTGGTTTCCCCTTAGGCTTGAGTCCGAGGGCCATGCAAGTCCTAGGTTCTGTCCAAGACTTGAGTTTTTCTCAGCACTTGGCTTCCCCTTAAGCTTGAGTCCGAGGACCATGCAAGTCCTAGGTTCTGTCCAAGACTTTGAGTTCAGATTTTCCCTTTCATCAAGCATTTCCCGAGGCGCTGAACAGGTGTCCCTGGGCCCTCACGCAGCGGGCCTGGGCCGCGAATTCAATCAATCAGCCCCACGAATTAAGAAATATTTCTGCAACCTCTGGCTACGCAGTACTCTCTGACGTCCCAATGATCGAGGCGCGCCTTTACGAGACTCCTTTATTCCTGTGGTTGCGGTTGACGTTGGAAGTTGAGCCAAAACCACTTTGTCTGTAGCGCTCCTTGGGACGCTGCGTGAGTTGACCGCCATCATCTTGTCTTTTCAAATAAATAGGAGGGAGAGAGAGTTGCTTTATATACACACCAATCCTTTAGTTTTCTCCCACATCATGATTCCCATATCCGGAGCTCTCCTTTCTTAGCATAACATGTTGAAGGCGAGGGTTGGGAAGAAAGAACTCTCTCCGCCGCAGAAGCACCGTGTCCTCATGAGACTTATAACAAGAAGGTATGGGCACGGGAAGCACAAGTTCAGGAGAGTACTCCATCTCGACCGAGGGGGAAGGGTGTCTCTCCCTCTTTTAGCCAAAATCCAAGCGGAGTTACGCTTATGCCGAGAATTTTGGTGTGTCGGAAGAAAGGTTCTCCGCTATCAGCGCCTCCGCCTAGTGGCCGGCGAATATTTAGAGAAAGCCCCTCAACTTCCCACTCCCGGCACCTTTCCTTCAACGGTGTCAGGTTCAAGTTGGGTTTCTTTTTCTTTGCTCGAGTCATGGGTATGTAAAAGCATTGAGGGAGAATAAGGTCTTGGAGTCAGAGCCGACCTATCCTCCGACCTACCTCCTCGGCTTTCTCTAGCTTTCTTATTTTTTTTTATTTTTTTTTTTTTTTGCTTGTGTAGTAAGCTTTAACGTAGGATGATTCCAGCTTTTCATTGTACGCCGTACTACTTCTTTGTTTTAATAAAAATAAAAATTTATTTACATGTTTTAAGCAATCGATATTTTGGGCAATATTGCTCGTGGATGAGTGTACTCCATGTATGTGTTGTTTCGAGAATATTTAGAGCAAGATACCTTGAAGCATAATCTAACTAATTCTAATTTACCAACAATATCGGGCATTATATCGATAATTCGTAATAAATCAAATTTAGGAAACGACCAGGGTAGTAGTTGAATATTTTACGTGATAAACGCGTGAACAACGCCCAAGCATGATGACCTCCCGATAATCCTTCCGAGTGTCGAATGGGAAGTAGGATACTCCGACGCGCGCTTTTGTGTATTTTGTTTTTCTTTTGTGTACTTGGTTTCCCCATAGGCTTGAGTCCGAGGACCATGCAAGACCTTGGTTCTGTCCAAAACTTATATATATTTTTTTATATGTACTTGGTTTCCCCATAGGCTTGAGTCCGAGGACCATGCAAGGCCTTGGTTCTGTCCAAAACTTATATTTTTTCTTTTATGTACTTGGTTTCCCCATAGGCTTGAGTCCGAGGACCATGCAATGCCTTGGTTCTGTCCAAAACTAATATATTTTTTTTTATATGTACTTGGTTTCCCCATAGGCTTGAGTCCGAGGACCATGCAAGGCCTTGGTTCTGTCCAAAACTTATATTTTTTCTTTTATGTACTTGGTTTCCCCATAGGCTTGAGTCCGAGGACCATGCAATGCCTTGGTTCTGTCCAAAACTTATATATTTTTTTTTATATGTACTTGGTTTCCCCATAGGCTTGAGTCTGAGGACCATGCAATGCCTTGGTTCTGTCCAAAATTTTTTTGAGTACTTGGTTTCCCCATAGGTTTTGAGTCCGAGGACCATGCAAGGCCTTGATTCTGTCCAAAACTTTTGAGTACTTGGTTTCCCCATAGGCTTTGAGTCCGAGGACTATGCAAGGCCTTGGTTACATCCCAAAACTTTTTGTACTTGGTTTCCCCATAGGCTTTGAGTCCGAGGACCATGCAAGGCCTTAGTTCTGTCCAAAACTTTTTGTTTATTTATTTATTATTATTTTTATTTATTTGTTTTTCGAGGGTCAGCCCCTAGACCATGGCGGGAGGTTTGGCTTGAGGTAGGAAGCCCCTAGGGCTGCATGCGGCTGTTGACACCGCAGGCGAGCCCTTAGCGTAAGTTTGTGTCGGAGCGACAACGCATATCGCCGGAGATGGTAGAAATCCCACGAATCTCCGCTTACTAGAGAGTTGACTCAAACGCCACCTGCGCCAACGCGCAAGCCTCCCCATTGACGGCGCCAATTGTAGGGACACGAATCTTTTGCGGCCCAACAACGATGTTGGGCTCGCACATAGAAGATCCCTCACAATTATATTTGTAGAGAGTGGGCTTGAAAGGCCAGCGTTGGGTCGCGGGGCGTTAATTCAGGCCGGATTTTAGGTGAGCTTAGACCGAGAAAAGGCTTTAATCTGGATATTCGGGCCTTACATCCTGGTGACTTGAGGATTTGGCTCCTCGGATCATGTCCGAGGAGCACTAATGTTTGCTCGGTTGTTGTCCGACGGTGGGTTTTCCGTGGTGGCGCACATATATTATCGGGCATTCTCATTCCGAAGTTTTTTACCTGGAAGTGAGATGGGGATCCCCCTTTTTGTTACCTAACGTTCTCTTTTATACTAGCCTACGTTCGTTGTCCCTCGTCCACGTGTAGGGTCGACCTTTCCGGGACAGATATTTGTCCCATCGGTCTAATCCCGAAATTGTTGGAGATGATCAATAAAGCCTAAGAATCCGGCTCTGTTAGGTGCAGTGTCATATCAGGGAAGGGTATTAAGGACAACTTCCCCAAGATATTTTTCGATCTTTCAAGCTTGCTCGTGTTCCACTTTAATCCATGAGAATTCGGGTCGGCCGAGGACTAAACCGTCCTCGGCTGTATTTTTCGGCCACTTTATGTTTCCTAGTTTTGAGCTTGGGCCTGGCCTCCTTCAATTTGGGGCCGGTGGACTTCCCATAAGCGAGCGGGCCGGACCCATAAACTATTGGGCCCCACAACTTATATTTTGAAAGAATAAAAAATGCTACAATTCTAAACTTATATAATAATTTAAATTTAATGTAACAAATTACATGTGTTCCATAGAATGAAGGTGTACATTATTTTAAACTATCCTTGGATATGCTTAAATTAATCAATTGATTATGGTATATTCTAAAAAAGTCATTTTAATAACATATGTCATCTTCATCATTTATATAAAACAATATTATAGTTATGTAATAAAACTATAACTATAATATTGTTTATAAATGAAGAAGATGACATATATATATATATATATATATATATATATATATATATATATTGTGGGGCCCAATGGTTCATGGGCCCGGCCCGATCGCTTATGAGGAGTCCACCAGCCCAAACCGAAGGAGATCGGGGCCCAAGTTCGGAACTAGGAAACAAGAAATGGCCCAAAAGACACAGTAGAGGACGGTTTTGTCCTCGGAGAGCCCAGTGGCCTTACGGATTGACGTGGAGCATGAGTGAATTCGAAATATCGAGAAAATATCTAGGGGAGCTTGTCTCTAATACCCTTCCACGACATGACATTACCCCTAGCAGAGCCGGGATCTTAGGCTTTATGGATCACCTCCAGCCATTTTTGGGATGAGGCTGATGGGACAGATATCTGTCCCGGGAAGATCGACCCTACACGTGGACGAAGGATAACGAGCGTAGGCTAGTATAAATGAGAATGTTATGCGAACACGGAGGGGGATCCCACATCTGGCTCCCGAAGAAAGAATTAAGGAGAGAGAATTCCCGGACGATACACGCCGTCCACCGCAAAAAACCCCTCCTGCGGGTAACCTGGGACAACACCATTGCTCCTCGGACACGATCCGAGGAGCCAAATCCGTCGAGCTACATGGTTAAAGGGCACGAATGTCCAGCCCAAAGCCCCTCCTGTCTGGGCTCCCAGCAGATTAGACTCGAAATAACGTCCCGAGACCCAACGCTAGCCTTTCAAGCCCACTTTCTACAAATTTTATTGTGAGGGATCTTTCGCGCGCGGGCCCAACTCCGTTGTTGGACCTTCAAAGGTTTTGTGTCCCTACAATTGGCGCCGTCTGTGGGGAGGCTTCCGCGTAGGTGCGGGAGGTATTTGAGTCGGCTCTCTAGCCGATCGAGGTTCGTGGGATTCCCTCCATCTCCGGCGACATGCAGTCGTTGCTCCACCCAAACTTTTGCTAGGGGCTACGCCTGCGGTGTCAATAGCGAGAGAAGCGATTCTAGGGGCTTCCGGCCCGGGCCAAATCCCCCTTCCGCCATGGTCTAGGGGCTAATTCTTAAAAGTTTTGGACAGAACCAAGGCATTGCATGGTCTTCGGACTCAAGCCTGTGGGGAAACCAAGTACAAAAAAGAATTCTTAAAAGTTTTGGACAGAACCAAGGCATTGCATGGTCTTCGGACTCAAGCCTGTGGGGAAACCAAGTACAAAAAAGAATTCTTAAAAGTTTTGGACAGAACCAAGGCATTGCATGGTCTTCGGACTCAAGCCTGTGGGGAAACCAAGTACAAAAAAAGAATTCTTAAAAGTTTTGGACAGAACCAAGGCATTGCATGGTCTTCGGACTCAAGCCTCGTGGGGAAACCAAGTACAAAAAGAATTCTTAAAAGTTTTGGGAGAACTAAGGCATTGCATGGTCCTCGGACCCAAGCCCTGGGGAAACCAACTCGCTTAAATGGAAAAACTGGGTTACATGGATTCTCTAGTTTGCCCTCGGATCCTCAACACTAAAGGGACCGAGAATGGAAGGAAGTAATGCGTTTCCAAAAGCTTAACCGAAGTCATGCGGCGCTCAGTCACTCCCTTGGATGAATTATTTAAAATTTGTCGTCCTCATGCAATATTCTCGTGTTTACTACTTAAACGTTCAACCGTTACCGAGGTTAGTTTCCTAAATTTAACTTACTATCAATTATTATGATGTCCGGTAATATAGGTAAGTTAGAAGGCGTTAGAGCAAATTGAATCGCGTTTCAAGGGGTTCCTGCCCTAAGTATCGCCGAGAGAAAGCGCATACGGGGAGTACACTCATTCGCGAGGTGGTACGCTAAAAGAAGCATACCCAAGACAAGCATATGAACTTCTATTTTTATTACAACGATGAGACAAAGATGCGAGTGTACAATGAAAAGCTAGAATCATCCTGCGTCAAAGCTTACTACATGAGTACTACATAAGCAAGAAAAAGAAAAATACAAGAAAGCTGGAGAAAGCCAAGGAAGTATGTCGGAGGAGAGGTTAGCTACGGCTCCGAGACCTTATTCTTCCCCGCGCTCTTACATGCCCATAACTCAGGCAGCAAAAGAAACCCAACTCTAACCCGACACCGTAGAAGGAAAGGTGCGGGGGAGCGGGAGGCGGGGGGCTTTCTCTAAATATTCGCTTTGCTACATATAGTAGAGGCGATGATGGCGGAGAACCTTCCTTCGACGACACACCAAAATTCTGGCGTGAGCGTAACCCGCTTCGGATTTTGACTAAAAGAGGGAGAGACGCCGTTCCCCTCGAGCGAGATGGAGTACTCTCCTGAACTTGTGCTTTCTGTGCCCATACCTTCTTGTTGTAAGCCACATGAGGATAGGGCGCTTCTGCGGTGGAGGCAGTTCTTCCTTCCTAACCCTCGCTTTCAACATTTTTACACCAAGAAAGGAGAGCTCCGGATATGAGGAGTGTGATGTGGGAGAAAACTAAAAAGATGGGTGTATATATAAAGCAACCCTTTCCCTCCTGTTTATCCGAAAAGACAAGATGATGGCGGTCAACTCACGCGGCGTCCCAAGGAGCACTACGAGACAAAGTGGTCTTGGCTCAACTTCCAACGTCAATCGTAGCCACGAGTCTCAAGGAGCCTCGTAAAGCGCGCCTCGATCCTTGGGGCGTCGGGATAAATACTACATGCCTAGAGGTTGCAGAAATATCTCCGATCCGCGGATTAATTGAACTCGCGGCCCAAGCCCACTTTGCGTGAAGGCCCAAGGATACCCCTGTTTAGGCGCTTCGGGTAAGGCTTGCATGGTCCTCGGACTCAAGCTAAAGGTGAAACCAAGTACCCTTGGACAGAACCTAAGGCTTGCATGGTCCTCGGACTCAAGCTAAAGGTGAAACCAAGTACCCTTGGACAGAACCTAAGGCTTGCATGGTCCTTGGACTCAAGCTAAGGGAGAAACCAAGCACTCTTGGACAGAACCTAAGGCTTGCATGGTCCTCGGACTCAAGCTAAAGGTGAAACCAAGTACCCTTGGACAGAACCTAAGGCTTGCATGGTCCTCGGACTCAAGCTAAAGGTGAAACCAAGTACCCTTGGACAGAACCTAAGGCTTGCATGGTCCTCGGACTCAAGCTAAGGGAGAAACCAAGCACTCTTGGACAGAACCTAAGGTTCGCATGGTCCTCGGACTGAAGTTAAATGTGAAACCATGCACCCTTGCACGGAACCTACGGCTTGCATGGTCCTCGGACTCAAGCTAAAAAGGAAAACCTGGCACCGATAACGACACAAATCTCGGACTCAAGCCTAAGGGAAAAAATCAAGTACATAAGATAAAATGCATAAGTCCCGAACAAAACCCAGGTTTTGTAAAGTCCTTGGACTCAGGTTTCTCGGGAAATCGACTACTTGAACGAAGAAATCTATCGGTTTAAATACTAGAAAGGGTCAAAGCTCGCATATCGTGGAAGAGGACAGAATAGCCCGATGATCGTCAACCTAAGGAGGCCGTTCGTCCGATGGGTAACATGTCCTCGGACGATTGCTTCTTACACCTTATCAAGCATTTAGCACCCATCGCGGCTAATTTCAAGATAAGTCTTATTCTTTCTTGGTCGGATTGTTATGCTAAATAATAATTCATTAAAGCTATCGTGGCATCTTTTTATCAACAATTATTTTGGCCTTAGTTATTATTGATTTAAATGTTGTACTATTGTGTCGAGAAGCGTTTTCACATTTATCAGAATATATAAACGAGACATACGAAATAGAGAAACAATAATTTTTATTAATATGAAAAATGGTTACAACGTACAAGGAAGGGCTTAAACAAGCCTATACAAAAAATGAATTGCTAAAGCACTAGCAAAGATTCGTAATACAAATAAGTAAATCATCGGTGTCTTCGAACTAGTCCGCAAAGTCTCTCTCGAAATCTCGCGCCTCGGTCTTTGCTCATCTCAAGAGAAGATCCTTATACAAAAATAATGAAGGAGAAGGAAGAAGAATTGGAACACATGGAAGCACTTCAAACAAACTCTTGTCATTTGAAGAGTGCAAGGGAAAAAGAAGATGGAGGATATGAGCGGGAAGGAGGAGAAGAAGAGTGAAGCAATGAAAAGAAAGTAAGAGGAGCAAAAGAGAGAGAAGGGGAGACATATTAGGTATGCTCATGAGAGAGCGAGATGGAGATGACAAGGGAGGTTTTCGACTCGGTCACCACACAGAAATGGGGTGTGACGAGTCCCCGCCGGATTTTGGCTAAAAGAATGGGGAGACAAACCTTGAGTCTCCGCCACCCTTGCCCGACCGAGCCATTTTTAGTCTTGTTAGGGCGGTGTTCGGGAAAGGTAGGATTCGGTCATGGTTGGTCACTATGGGGAACGTGTTATCAAATGAGGAACGACTAGACGGAAGAAGTGAATTCGAGAAGATTATGAGGGATTTATGTATGAGAGAATCACCTTCTTGCCTTCTCTCTTTATATAGGAGAGAAAGACGAAAGTACGTGACACGCTCCGATCCTCTAAGGAAAGCGCTAATAAAGGTGAATCCGCTTCATTTCTCCAAGCTATCCGTGAATCGCTTTGAATTTATGAGGCCTCGTAAAAGGAAGGAATTAAAAGCGCATTACGGATAACCAAACGGAATAAACGCATCACGCGTAAGTCGAGGGAAACCCCTCGTAGACCGGCGCATTTCTTGGGGAAGTGAAAAGTCGCCAACGTAGATCAAGGGCCGAATTAAATGAGCCGCCATAGAGGCTCGGTATCATCAAAACCCATCTTTCCAACCGAGGAGTTGGACAAAGCAGGGTTTTGAGGGGCTATTGTGGGGCCCAATGGTTCATGGGCCCGGCCCGATCGCTTATGAGGAGTCCACCAGCCCAAACCGAAGGAGATCGGGGCCCAAGTTCGAACTAGGAAACAAGAAATGGCCCAAAAGACACACAGTAGAGGACGGTTTTGTCCTCGCGAGCCAGTGGCCTTACGGATTGACGTGGAGCATGAGTGAATTCGAAATATCGAGAAAATATCTAGGGGAGCTTGTCTCTAATACCCTTCCCGACATGACATTACCCCTAGCAGAGCCGGGATCTTAGGCTTTATGGATCACCTCCGGCCATTTTTGGGATGAGGCCCGATGGGACAGATATCTGTCTCCGGGAAGATCGACCCTACACGTGGACGAAGGACAACGAGCGTAGGCTAGTATAAATGAGAATGTTATGCGAACACGGAGGGGGATCCCACATCCGGCTCCCGAAGAAAGAATTAAGGAGAGAGAATTCCCGGACGATACACGCCGTCCACCGCAAAAAACCCCTCCTGCGGGTAACCCGGGACAACACCATTGCTCCTCGGACACGATCCGAGGAGCCAAATCCGTCGAGCTACATGGTTAAAGGGCACGAATGTCCAGCCCAAAGCCCCTCCCCTGTCCGGGCTCCCGGCAGATTAGACTCGAAATAACGTCCCGAGACCCAACGCTAGCCTTTCAAGCCCACTTTCTACAAATTTTATTGTGAGGGATCTTTTTTCGCGGGCCCAACTCCGTTGTTGGACCTTCAAAGGTTTTGTGTCCCTACATATATATATATATAGTTGTTGACTGTAAAATGCATTATATGTTTCATCACATAAAACTTAAAAAAAAAAAACATTTTAAATAACACGTACTATTTAACCGAAAAATTTTACATTATATTTTTATAAAATAATCATATTACATTTTCTTATGCATCACGGAAGTTTGCAATTAGTTTTTTTTATTTTATATTATTTATTTATTTATAAATTTTGGTGTCAAGTAACCCGTTCATAATACTCAAAATGAAAACTGAGAAGACCACTTTACTCATTGAACACTTTATCTTAACTATTATTTAATTCTCTCACTTAGGTAAGATCACTTTGTAATTACTATTGTTTAATCCTTCCTAGTGACCTCATTCTTGCTTGAGTCTCCTATGTTGAGTATAAGCAATATGTGGAGTGTGGTCACGAATGGATTTTATTATTATTATTATTATTATTTTGAATTTCTAGAATTTGTAAAAGCATGGAGGGGTGGGCTTAGGTCTGTGATATCATACCCAAAATTGATTTTTGTATAACGAACTCACAGTACATAACAATAACATTATGATCTAACAGCTACATTTCACATTTAGTTTTTTTTTTTTTTTTTTTTTTTTTAATATATAAAAGAAAAACTCCTAAAGGCATGTGATTATCGAAAAAGCTCCAAAAATGCATGCCTTTGGCAGATGTGCCTTGTTTTAGAGGCAAAAGCCACTGAACTTCTGGGGTGCTTTTTGCCGAAGTGTCATAATTCAACCTTTTTAACTTTTTTATTTATTTATAAAATTATTAACTGACAAGTTACTCATGCAATTTGAACCCACGATCTCATGTCCACCTAGCACTTGTAAGGAGAGAAGGTGCCAAGTGAGCTAGAACTTGTTAGCCTCAAAATTTTCAACTCCTAGTTGACTGTTCATTTGTCTGTGCCATTTGAAGTTGTTTTTCATTGTTTCAAGTTACTTGGTCTCACATGGAGATACAGAGTATTTCTAGCCAATAGGATCTCTTAAAAGATGAAGAAAACTGAAAGAGAGAGAAATATTTAAGAGTTACAGAAACTATCCAAGGATACATCCTGTCTTGTTCCTACTGGCATCTAAGTTTTTACCTTATATGGTTTGAGGACTCATGATATCTAAATTTTTTGTTTATCTTTCTGCTGTGAAGGTATTGCACAATGATCGATAATGAGTGGTGCATAACAATTTGGGAAAATAATATAGTATATATATAGTCAGACCAGCCAGACCGCCAACAGCTTACATAGGACTAAACACTACGTGACAATTGGCAATTTTAGCCACCAGGTGGGCATATAGATACAATTAATAATGCGATAGCCTACCATAAAATCGCCTTGGATGTGTTCGGTCATCCATGGCCATAAGCACTTCTACTGGACCACTTGACCCATTTTCAATGGCCCAGGTCCAAGACTCAAGGTCTTCAACAGGAAAAAGAGAGTGGGTCAAGCATCAATTTCCGAGCAAGTTCAGCCTGTCTTATGTAGTATGGATTAGGATGGCTCCAAACCAAATCATGAGTATTCCCAAATTTTCCACAAGGACATTTAATTTGAGGGACCCATCAATAATGGGGTCCTGACCCTTATGTTTTGCAATAATCAATCACCGCAAGTACATATTTATGAGACGATAATTATAGATCGTACACTCACACTCACACACTGCCAAATTTAGCACATCCATGTGGTTAAACAGTGGAACCAAACCATTGGTATTCTAAGCTACATCAACTAATCATCATCTTTCTTTTTGAGCCAATAAGATGGTAGTAATTCACTAATTCATGATTTCGCTCAATAAATATACATTATAATAGAAAGTTTCTTAGCAGTTAGTACTTTATGAAATCTCAAGAAAGGTTAAGCAATGGTACTTCCAACCTTAGATGCCCAAGCCATTCGACCACTTTCCTAGCTCTACAAATAATTTATGAATTCTGACTGCAGCCTTTCATGCATGGCTTCAACATATAATTAGAAGAAAGTCATCTCCATAAGTCGCATGAAACAATTTTTAATGAAACAGTCTCATGAGACTGCAGCCAATGGTGTGTGTATGAATGTACCAGTGTACAGATTTGAGACCAAAAAAACTGTCAGTACAACCAATAGTCCAAATACTTCCTGAAAAGTATATGTGGGAATGCAAGGTAGAAGTCTCCTGCAAATTAGGCAAACTGAGGAGTCTAAAAATTCATGGAAAGTAAATGCCTGAATCACATCATAAATAGCATTGAATGAAATGTACCTCCAATGCATCAGTGAATTATTAAAAAAAGGAATCAATTCAATTTTCCACTATGGTAAGTCACTGACATCAAGAACAAGGAGGTCTTGCGCCTGTGACCTTTCAGTCAAATGGCATTTTCTTGGTATTTTTGGATTCGAGTTACACCCAATATAACTCCACAAGAGTTATACTTTTTCTCTGTCCATAAATCTTATAAGATTTAAGGCTGAATAGACAATGCTTGCAATGTCATAAATGTCATAAAAATTAATGAGTTACCAGAAAATGCCACAACTTGACTAAACTTGAGAAAAAAAATAGAAAGAATAATTAATAAAGATTTTGCCCAAACGTGTGAAAACAATAAACCCAATATCCCTAGCAAAATACACAAATCACAACAATTCACAAAAAAAGTGACTAATCTGCTTTTATTTTTAAAGGAAGACTAAACATGTGAAAAATAAGGAATTTTAATACCAAAAAGAAAGAATAATCAATAAATATTTTACCCTTCAAAGAAAAAAAAAAGTTTCTCAAATAGTTTGGAAAAAACAAACAACAAAATGCCAAACAAAATACACAAAACAGAACAAATCACAAAATAATGACCAATGCTCTGTTAATGAATGTAATTAACATCAATAACAAACTCAAAAGATCAATCCAACACACCATGTATAACTTGGACCTATCTCTATATTAAATATACAAAGACAGACATGTTGCAGTTCTAAAGTTCCCATTCATCTTCACCAAACTTACAATTTTCATAAACTGAGTCAAAGTGTAGTATATGAATCACAATCGAGAAAATCTCTCCCAGAAGAGTTAGCAAAAATGCTAACAGCAAAAGAAAAACAAAGAGAATCGACTTTTGTTTCTGTTAGTAGGAGTGGACAAAGGAGTTATAGCCCTAAGCCCCAAGCTCACCCCAAGAACCTAGGATAGCTTGGGGACATACAAAACTGATATCCACTGATAGAACCAACTTATTCACAAAAGAGGTTTCTGGAAAAAATGAAGTACAAAAGCTTACAGATTAAGTAATACGAACTGAAATAATTGGGAGCAGAATAAAGTAATATACACATATGTACACCTTGAGCAAAAGAGAATAGCACAGAATGGTAAGACAAGACAAAAGTAAAATTGAGAGAAGCAGATGGGTTTTTATTCACACCATAGGCACCCAAAAACAATTCATTACATACAAGAGAGCAACACATTATTTTCACGCGGATAAATATAAGAAATGGCTAAGAATACCGATGAAATTCTCAAAAGCAGAGGTCTTATAGAGAGGAACCAGAGCTTTATCTTTCACACACCTAGTACCCACGGAGATCATTACACCCAACATAGAGCATGAAAGCCAAACAGAGAGCAAGAATCAAATTCCAACAAAGAACCACGGTTTCTCCTCTTAACAAGTTTTCAAATGCAGCAAAGAAACTAGATTTCTCATTTGCCATAGCACACCACAACATTCCAACAAACTTGGGCAGAACTGAATTTGCTGCATTTGCTTAATTGTGAATTCCAACTGATTAATGCACTGTCTAAACTTCTTCAAACCTGAAGTTATGAGCATATCCTTGAAAATGTCATTACCAGCAGAACAAAAACCATCGACAGCAATCTCAAACTTGTCCATTAAATGAAAGACCCTAAACCCAATTTTTTTTTTTTTTTTTTTTTTTGGTAATTTCCACCGTGAATTTGTGAAACAGAACCCTAATTCTTGACTCTTCTCTCCTCCAACCTAAACAATTTTGAACCCTAAAACTCTAATTAATCTCCAAACAAAGTAGTAAATCACCTAATCGAATTCCCATTCATCAAAAGACATTAGATTTCCCAAATCTCCACAAACCCTAAACCCTGCACTCAAACTAAAAACCCTAAACCTAGCAAATTCACTAAAAATCCTCTTCATTTCCACACAAAGGAAAAGAGAAAAATAAAATAAGAAACAATAAACAGACAGATATTTTATATATACGAAATTACGACTGATTGCCACCACATCGACGCTCCAGAATGATCAGTTCAGCGAGGCTCGTCCTCTCTCCGACCGGAATTCCCGGGCCCACCCGACAAAGAGGCCAGCAAATTGAGATGTCCTGGAAGGTAATTTCCAACTCTGGCTGCCGACGCCTCGCCCATCGGCTGCTGATGTTGATGATGATGGTGATGAGTCATGAACAGCGAAGGCTGCTGCTGGGCCGCCACCATCTCGGGTGGCGGCACCGCAGCAGCAGCGGCAGCAGCAGCAAAGGTCCAGAAGTCGGGTCTAGCTGGGACAGCCCAGAACCCCGGCACCACCGGAAGTGGAGCCCACTATGGAGCTCATGCTGGAAGTGTCGTCTTTGCCGTTACCGTCCTCGTCGGTACGCACGCGCTTCCCTAAGATGAAAGGGGCGGGGCTTAGCAAAGTGGGTTTGTGGTCGGATGTAGAAGGAGAGGATAGTGAAGCTGAAGTTGAGTTAGTGGCTGAGCCTCTGACGGAGACTGAGACCGTGGAGAAGCTAGCTGGGGTTGTGCCAGTTCCGGTAGCGGCTATGATGGAAGGCTCGGCTTGACGGAGGAGCCACTCGATGGTTTGGCCGTCAGACTTGTGGCCAAGCTCGCGTGTCAGCTGGAACACACGTGCGGCGCATATGATCGGCATCCGGATTCGCCGTCCACGTCCGTCTACCTTGCTGTGACGGTCCTTTGACGGAGGCTTCTTCACGGCCAAAGCTCCGTTTCCTGGCGGCTGCTGCTGCTGCCTCTGTGGGTCGATTATTGCGCCGTTTGTCACGCCGTTATTCGCTCCGTCCGAATTAGACATGGGTCTTTTTAGTCTTCCCTAGAGAGATAACGAGAGAGAAGACAGAATTATTTTAATGAGAAAGAGAGAGAGAGAGAGAGAGAAAGAGTGTATTTGGTTGTTAGAGAGAGAGAGAGAGAGAGTATTGTTTCAGTTTGAGAGAGAAAGAGAGAGAGAGAGAGAGAGAGTGTGTGTTTCTGGGAGAGAAGGGGAACAGAGAGACTAATGATTGAGCGGCAGGAGCTGGTGGAGACAGAGGAGGGCACATGGGTGGTGGGGCCCATTTTCACTCAACACAGCTCATTGTAGCTTAGCTTCTTCCTCTACTTCCTTTCTCTTTATTTTTATTTTTATTTTTGTGTGTGCGTGTGCTACTATTCTCACGCGCCGTTTCAAAGCTCCTTTGTTTGTTTGTTTGTGTTACTAGTACTAGTATACAATGTTAATTTACTTATTCCTTACCAGTTTACCAGTTACCACTTACGAAGCAAGTTACCCTCCCCCCGCAACAACGAAGCAAGTTACTCTCCTACCCCACAACCCCAATCAATCTGCAGAGGGATTTAAGTCGGGTATGTCAGACTGGGACCTACTTTGTTTCCGTACTTTTTGAATTGAAGGTTTGGGTATGATCCAGCTACGTCCGGGAAGTTTCTCCATCCACTCATATTTCACCACCTTCTTATCATAGGACAAATTTATAAAGTGAGTCATTTACAGTCGTTAAGGGATGATTTTACTGCCTAAAGCACAAAATTAGTGTCTCATCACCAAAAATAAAAAAATCAAACTTCCATTTATTAAAATATTGAAATCAACCAATTTTCTTATACAAATATGTGGCAACTACTGCATTTTTATTTTTAACTTTTCAGCTCCATAAATTTCTGTCTCGCTTTTGACAAGTTTTTAACTAAATTTATTTATTTAGAGGTAAGATTGTCTATCGCCTATCTCATATTTTGCTAAAAAGTGGGAACTTTGCATGATATATAAGACTCTTTTTAAATAACTTAATTTATTTGTTTTTGTCCTGCCTGCAAATAAACTATCCAAATTACAAAGATGACAACTCGTTCCAACCAAATGCCTCAAAATACAAAATTGGTCTATTTAGTAGAGCACTCATTCTTTTTCAACAAGATAGTTTATGATGTTTCTAGCATATGTAACCATCTTCTATAAGAGGTGATTGCATATACCTAATACACAATTGGTTTTCTCATCACAACCACAAATCAAGTAGAGAATCGTATCATTTGAAAGTCTTTTATGCTAGCTTAATGTTATCAATTATATATATATATATATATATATATATATATATATATATATATATATAAATATAAACAATGTTCAAGGTTTGAAATCTTTAATCAATAATACTTTGAGTCACCCCAAATGAAATAATCAAGCAAAACAATCAAAATGGAAGAAACATAATGCTATACTCTCACAACTCCTTCTAATCCTTATTAGCCACTAACTTTGATATCAATTTCTAGGGTTTTGATAACGGATGTCCTCAGAGTATTTGTTAATAGACTATTTTAGAAAACTTTTAATATACCACTTTTATAGAAAATTTAAAAAATTGTAAAAAAGGCCAATTTTTTTTTTTCTCATAAAAAGTTTCTAAAAATATTTCTTAAACCAATGCTACTAGGGTATTCATTAACATTTCCCTTATTTCTAATATTATTCTTTAGAGTAGACTTATATGCCAGTATCTATTCTAAACCCTAATGTAAAAGTATTGAGTTTATGTGGATATAATGGCCCAAGAGGTCTAATTATGTTATAAGCTCATGTTAGGCTAACCCTAAATTCTAGTCTCTATATACCATGTTAGGGATCACTGTAATAGATGACTTGAGTATACAATAACGATGTAGCTGCTACGGCTTTATTTGTGGATGTAGGCCATTGACAAACCACATAATCCCCTATTTTATTCTCTCTTTCTCACTTTCGCTTCTTTATATTATTTTATTCTTGTCTTTAACAGGATATTAGAGCCGATGGTTGTTGGTGGTGGTTCTTGGTAGATTGATTGTTGTTGTTGATTGTTCTCGGTAGTTTGTTAGTGTCGTTCTCGTAGTTGTTGATTAGTTTTGCTTGTTCTCAGCGACAGATCTGTGGTTGTTTTCAACCATCCCTTGCCTTTCTCGATCTTGTTTGTTCTCGATGGTGGGTGTCAAATTTGGTATTTGTTGATGGTTTTTTTTTGGGTGTATTTTGGCTTGTCTCAGCAAATTTGGCACTTCTCAGTTGTTTTTAGTGAATTCGACGTGTTTTGAAGCTGCCAGTGTTGGCCATTGGCCAGAGCTTGGTTAGAGTTGACAGTGAATACCCCTGTTTGGTTCAAGGTTTAAGCTATTCCCTATCCAAGATAAGGATAACTTAATCCTTTGTTGGTTGTTTGGGTATAGATTTTGGTTGTCACTTATCCATGATAAGGATAACCTAACCCCTTCAAAACCTCTATTTGGTTTTGTATGGTATTGAAGAGCTTCATCTGGTTCATCTCGTTTTTTGGCCAGTTCAACTTCAATTTTGGTCGGTTCACATCATTTTCAGTCTCTTCGAGCAAGTTGGCAGTTGTGTTCTTCTCTCTTTCTTGTTTTGTTTTTCTAAATTATTTTATTCTCGTCTTTAACACCTAAAACTCCAGTTTTGGAGCAAACTTTCAAACAAAATTGTATGTCTGCTCTCAATAATACTTGGAATTAAAATTGCATGAATACTTTAAAATGCCTCAACTCCAAAGATAAATCAATGTAACAATTGAAGATTGTGCTATTAATTTTTTGGCTAAAGTGCAAACTACACCACTAAAACTTTGGGGGGGGGGGGGGTTTGAATTTTATACTCTAAAGTTTTAAAATTTTGGATTTTACCTCTTGAAATTATATTCAATTAGCATCATAGCTCCTCCATCTATATTTTTCGTTAAGTATCACATAAACTTGTCATGCGTGTTAGTTCTTTCAATAAAATGATGCCACGTCATTTTTGGATTTAAGTTACAATAGTGATGTGATATCATTTTATTGGACATACTAAACACGCGTGGGAAGCTTAAGTGGAACTTAAAGGAAAATATGGATGAAGGGTTGCTCTCCAAATTCTGAAACTTTATGATGTAAAATCTAAAGACTCTCAAACTTTAGGGGTGTAGTTTAAACTTTATCCTAATCTTTATCTTTTTCTCTTTTCTCCTGGTTTAAGACTCTAATAGTCACTGTATAATTACACGGCACTTTGAACTTTCTCAAACATCCAATAAAATTGGAAAAAAAGAAAAGAAAGGGAAAAAAATTACTCAGCTTGCATGTGGATATGACTAAACCACTTATATTTTTCGTCCAAGTAAATGCCAACATGCTTTATCCAACAAGGGCTATGTAACTTGATGAAGGAAGAAAACAAACCTCCACATGGAGAGAAATCTTCTCAACTTGTTCAGTGTACTGTGGCAAAGCTTGAACCAATTCGCTTCCATCCCTAGATAAAATTCAAAGAAATGTCATAAGTGATTGAAGTTATGTGCAAAGCTGCATGATGAAACTAAGAAAACTTTTGACACCATGTATTTTTTTCTCCTTTTTGGCTTGAATCCTACTTAGGCAGCGTTTGGATTGCACGTTTGCGTGTCCAGCATCTGCGTTTTTTTTTTTTTTTTTTTTAGCCGTGATATTTGACTTTTCGGTAACACCGGTGGACCCGTGCACTGTTTATGGGACCCACAAACCTCACTTTTCAATAACTTTTTTATTAAAAATGGGTCCCACGGTACTATTTACACATTTAAAAATTATTTTGTTACAGTATTTTCAGTTTTCAGTTTTTAGTTTTCAACAAAATAAGCTGTATCCAAATGAACCCTTAATTTCTAATGACTCGAGCAACTCATCTCCCATGTACATATTTATGAGAAGTAGTGAAATCGGTACAAAATGCATTTCAAATATCATAAATCAAAAGAATCATTAGAAAATTAGCAAAATTCACGTCATAATTCACAAAGCCTTGGAAAAGAAAATCAGCACCTATATCATTGCTAAACTCAATCTAACCTGTTCCACATACCATATCCATCTTCCCTTCATATTGTGTGTGTGTGTGTTCCGTGTTCCTCACTTCTCACATACCTGCTAGTTATCAGATACATTTTGATCACCTCTAATTGCATAACCTTTGTCTTCCTAAGTTCTATGCCATTTTTATAAGGGGTAAATCATCACCTAAAGGATCCTAACAATAATGAAACTAAAATAGCAACCTATCTCTACACAAATCCTCATCAAAGTTGTAAATAATATTTTCTTTCCTGGGTTTACTTATTTTACAGTCCCAAATACTATATCCTTCCTCACTTTTGATTATATTCCACAATTTATTTAACTCTTGTAAGAGAACAACATTTGTAATCAAAACACAATAGGACCCTACTTAATGTAACTTTTCAATCACAAGCAAGAAGCTTACCAATTTACTAGATAGTGACTTTTTGACTTATAGGCTTCATTTTTATTTTTAACAAGTAACTTAAAGGCCATTTTTTTGATTGACAATTAGATGAACCCTGTGGCTCTTTAATGACAACCTAACCCTCCACCTTGTGGCTCTTTAATGACAACCTAACCCTCCACCTTGCCATAATCAATTCCAAAACACAATGGTGACAATCAAATAAGCATCCAGTTCTATTGGACATATGCCATGGTATTGCTTAGAGAAAAAAAACTACAAAATAGGTGAAATAAACAGTGATAATGTGTTAAATCCGTAACATTAAGAAACACTAATAAGCTAAAAACCATGTAACATGCAAAGTTCAACATCAAATGCCTGCACCAACCTTCTACTCTGTTAGATTTGCACAGCTTTGATTTGTTCTTCAATATGAAGTTGATCATCTTCTCAAGCAAACGTTCACTAGCCTGATACTTCAGTTAGTGGAAAAAGGAATTCATGTCAAGATATTGAAGTGAAAGAAAAACTATACAGCTGACCCTGTTATAATTCATAATCAAGATGGATAGAAAAATTATTGATTAATTAAAATTCTTTACAACTTTAATGAATAAAAGAATTCCTTTTTTGGACTTCCAGACAAAAACACAAAAAACTAAGATTATTTAGATATTTATTAGTTAATAAATTGAACCATAAACAATTTTAATATGAGTGACGTGTGTGTGTGGGTGTGTGTGTGTGTGTGTGTGTGTGTGTGTGTGTGTATATATATAAAGGTAAAAAGAAAATGTAAAGGAGTGATGGAAACAAGAGAAAAAAAGAGGTTTAATGGAATGTTCAAAGAGGAACCTAGTTGAGACTTTGGCTTATGTGAACAGAAATCAATGTAAGGAGTAATAGTTTCTGAAAGAAAAGAAAAGAATCTTAAAAATAGCCTAGGATTTGAAGGAAAAAAAGGTAATTAAATTGATTAATTCATATAATATTTAAAATAAGTATAATTATTTTATTCCTATAAATAATAGTCATAAGGAAATCTTTTGAAAAACTATTAGTTATAAAATATGAGAATTATTAATTATAAGTGGAATGAAATCCCCTCCCCTATATTTATTATAATAAATATAAAAAAGTAAATATTACTTATAAGGGGGTCAACTGTATATGTATTAGACATACATCTGCTATAAGCCAGATTGGATCATGGTCCTCCAGAAGGACCTCCTTTCTTTCAGTTTGACCACCTGTTTTGCTGGGAACTTCATATGAAATATATGCCATCCATTAATATAAAAACACAAGACAAAAAGGGAGGAAAAAAAATGAAAAAGCAAACATAGAGGGGGAAAACACAAAAACAACATGAAGATTTACCTTATACAAATATATATATTTTTTGATAAGTATACCTTATACAAATATTTATTATCATCCATATCCAACATGACACATTGCATCGTAAGTCCATTTGTGTATGACAGGAGCAGTCTATACATGCAAGTTCAACACACTCAATAAATTCAAACTGGAAGAGCATACCAAAAGAATGTCATGGCAGGAAAATTAATTTAACCTGATCAACTGATCTATTATGGAAAGTTGGGAGTGGTATATTTGTATTTAGAAATACAGTTCCAAATTGCAGCAGCAAGCTTTGTAGTAGGCTAATGCCACTTTTTTTAGTCATCAAGTGCCTTGGCAGCATGATATTGCACAAATGGCAGCTCCTGAGAAAATGCAAAGATATGTAGAAATTTCCATAGAAAATAATGGAGAGTACTGATTTGATTATCAAGGAGTAAATTCTTCCACATATAGTGCCAAATAAAAATAAAGATAAAAGCTTCAGTGCCTAAACTCATTGCTAAAGCTATGCATAAACCATGTATCTTTAGCTTAAAGGTCTAATGCAGCCAGACCCAAGCCATTGCTTAATTCCTTAACATGAATACAAGAGGTAAATGACTCCAACCACCCAAAAATGGTCTTGCTAAGGCTTTATTTTGTTCTATAAATCCTAGTTAAACCAAATTGAATTGTATAACAACGATGGAAGACTTTACACATGGCCAAAAAGATAAACATGGTCATTCTAGTTGTCCTCATCTGGAAAATTCAACCAAATAGAGAAGACACGAAACATATGCAGTAAATTCCAATAAAACACTGAGCTCACTGTTATCATTATTTATTAAGAGCTAATTAGTTAAACAATTTGCATATGAGTGACAAATTCCACATTGAGCATGATTGAATCAGGAGAAAAAAGTTGAATCATGAGAAATGGAGCAGAGTTTTATTAATAATTCAGTTTGCATGAGCAAATCTAGGATAATAAAAATAAAGCGTAACACAAATGGTTGAGTGAAAATATGTAAGGGATACATAAGACTAGTCTAGTGCTACAGGATGGTACACAAGATTTGTCACATGCTATATCTGTGCATTTATGGTAACTAAAAACATGATACTGGAGTAGAAAGTTGTTCCCACTCCCAGATTTTTTACCCAAGCTATAAAAAAGCATAAAAACTAGATCATAAGTTAAAAAAGGCAATCAGAAAAATTAAGCGTGTTTCTGATTTATCATTATTGGTGATATAATAAATGGAGGCCACATGTAAACATAAATTTATATTGAATATAAGTAATCACAGAAAGAAATTTTTTTAGTATAAGATTCAAACCTTCAATGAAGCAATATTGTAGAAATTTGAGTTGCCATCACATTAAACAAACATCAAACTTGGGATGGTTCTCAACATCACCAAAAAGTTCCTCCAATGCTCTTTCATGATTAGTGATAAAAGCCTGCATTAAAGGGATATAAGTTAATAAAGCTGTTTCAAATTTCGTTTAAATGGCTAGAACAAAAGTGAAAATCAATATGGTTGGGATGCTCAGCAGTAACTATAATCCTAAATGTCCTTGCCAACAGATGTCAGAGTAGCCAAATGCAGGACTGTCTGTAAAGCATACAGATTCCCTTTCCAGTTTCCACACATCTTGAAATTTTATGTTTCAACTCTCCTGAACCTTCACCAAAGCATTATCTAATCTATACAGAGACAGACAATATTTAATGAAAAAGTCTAACTAAAAGCAAGTATAATGACCTGAGATTAAGAAAATGAAGCAAGAGCTGTGAAAAAAAAGCATTTATGATCCACATGGACAGAGACTGCAATAATAATCTCTTCATCCATACAAATTTAAATTGAATCTATATTAACACCAAAACCCAAAGATGTGAAGCCGATTTTCTGGATAAAATAGGAATCATGTGTTTAATTGTTGCCCGCTGATCACTGAATGGAAGAATTTCTTCACTAGCATTGCAGTCTGGGTGCTTGGCAACTTTTAGTGCCTAGTGTGCAGTTTATGCAGTTTCAGAATTTTCTCAATTGTGTCAAGTAAATGTAGAATTTGACTGCTTGCTTTTTCTAAGAGAAAAATCCAAGAAGAAATCCCATATTGAGGTGCAGGGCAGTTTCTGATTGCAACCTTGGTATGGAGAAAATCTCATCAATCTCCGTTCTTTTCTTTATTGTTACAAAGACTCTTTTATCATCAGAGAGGGAGGATTTACTTTCTATTTATGTTTGTACTGTAAGTATGAAGCTTCCAAAATTAAACTTGAGTCCTCATGGAGCAGTGATGCCATAAAGGACTCTGGCCAAAAGAGTTATCATATATGAGACATAGTGGGGTTGAACGTGTGATATGTATTGAGGAAATTTAGCTTGTTGAAAATTATTAATTGGGGAGGTAGTAATTTTATGTGTCTAACCCTATTTTATACTTTCTAAATAAGTGGATTTGAGGGTACTTTGGGTACATAAAAATAGGAATCCAAACAAGAGAAGTCCCTTAAATAGTAGTATAGATGACAAGTGAAGGGGCTCATGTATTGTAGGAATTAGTCTAAACTCAAATGGGTTGGAAATATCCTAGCATAACAATGATAAACGTCAAATGACTCATTTAAGATAGTTTGTATTTCCTAGGTTCGAAACAGAGGAAGATGGCAGGAGTTCACTGGATTCAATAGTATCAAACAGCTAATTCTTATATGGTCCATGTAAAAATTTCTGGTGGTTAATTTTGAGGGCGGAAGTGTCTGCTGTAAAGTAAATTGAAATTTTGAATCTTACAATTTACATACATATTTTGCAAATTTCACTTTTATTTAAGCATTGAAGTGTAAAGCCTGGCTTCAATGTAATAACAGTTTCAACATGTCTTAGAATCACCAGCAACTGAGACTTCAGCTTATGCTAATAACAATCATGATTAAACATTGTTGACCATTCACTAAAGACAGTCTTCTAACTTGAGGACCATCTGTCACCATGCCTAGAAAGCAACACTTAATTAAAATGGGCAGCTGAATTGGCTTCCGAAAAGAATTTGCAGAAACTTCAGTACTCTGCAAACCTCGATACATTATAGGTTGTGATGCAGTGAGGAGAACATAAACACAACATATATTATATGGTGTAGAAGAAGTGTTTAAGAAGAAATTTCCAGCAATAACAAGATTACAGTCAGGAGAAGAAAATGAAACCCAATAATCTGAAGTATAATCTGGAAAGATAATTCTGGACACAATTCACCAAAAGTTGTGCAAATCAGAACTTCTCATATAAATAATATTTTCTTAATACTGTATTCACGAGTTGAATACAAGAAGATGGTGTTTGCATAAAAGGAAATTTAAAACTAACAGATTAGTTGACTCTCTAAAATTGATATGAGGCACATTGATTGACATAGCATCAGGAGAACTGAAAGAAGAGATGTTGTCAACAAATACCTGATTATCTATAGGAAAGCACTCCAAATTCATCTGCATAAACCAAGAAAAAAACAATGCACACAATATGATTCAAAGAGAAAACTACAGAAATTACATTTGATAGGAATAATAAAATAACAAAATGAAGATCTAGACCTCTCTCAGTGCACCAATGCAGGGTAAGACACTTGTATCACTCTTGATGTAATTTTCAAATTCCTTCGGGACTAGTGAACTGAAAAATACAAATTCCCTAGAACCCAAAAGACAGGAAAGGAAAGGAAAAACAGAACAATGATCAGAACAGCGCTGACTGAAATTCTAAAAAGAAATATAAACTAGAATTTTCAGAAAGCAGAATCCTTTGAATACTTCTTGTATAAGGGCTCCCTTCCAGACATGTCAGACAAAAGCATAACAACACTACACACTAGCAAAAATACAGGGTTAAAATGGATCCATTTTATCAATGTTTTGCATTAAATGGGAAAACTCAGAAGTAAATGTAAGATAAGCATAAACTGTGGATATGTTTATACAAACAAAACTAAAAGGGAAGAAGAAAGCAGGGCAAAAAAGATAATGTAGAAACCAAATCAACAAGAGCTAGGAGGTGCATCTCCAACTAAACAATCATTATTAAATAGGAGCCAGCTATCCAGCCAGGCCATTTCTGATTTGCATATTAACAGAGCTATGTTATGGTTAGTAGAAATATAGAACTGACAAGTAGGCATACTACATATTAGTAAATTACTTGAAAATTTACCAAGCCAGAAATATCATTTCAGTGAATGCACATAACTTCATAGCAAAATGTTAGATAGTTTTCAACAAAAAATATTTGATGAACACCGGATTGGTAACTCAAAAGTTCCAAACATTAAGTGACCTTTCTCTATCTTGATCTAAGAGACTGGATCCCTGCATAGTTATCATAGAGCCCCTTCTTAACTTCACTTAACAATATAGATCAAGCATGTGAATTAAATGACTTTAAATCTTTGAGCTATCTGATAGCTAATTTTGGTAATATGCTAGTGCAATTATAGCGGCAGCAACATGTAGCTCCAAATGTATATTTGAGGTTACTGTTACAAACAAGGACACTAAGTAGAAATACAAAAAAACATGAGGGCAACATTAATGATTGTGTATGTTAAAGAATGTACATAAACATTTTCTCTTGAAGGCAACTAAGGAAACAAATATGTCTCACAACAGACCAAAAGAAAAGGAAGAAGAAGAATTTATTGTTCTTTTGATGGCTGGATGAAATAAATATCATCCATGGATGGCAATGATTGCATTCTCTGGAGAAAGTCTTTGACCACTACAATGAAAGATCTCTAGAAGTTAATACCAATAACCAGCATTGAAGAACCACATTACGGAGTTGTTTGGTACAATTTTCAAAGTGGGTTTCAAAATGATGACATGCATAATTTTTTTATTGGAAAGTTACACATGCTCCTAATAAGACTTAATCCCATGACCTGACCCTCTACCAGTAAGTTTAGAATATCAATAACCAGAGTTGAAGGACGCACTATGAAGTTGTTTGGAACAGTTGTTGAAGTGGATTTCAAAATGATGCCATGAATAATGACGAATGCATTCTGGATGACAGGGAGCACATTACAAACGCACAAAGTGAGACTTGTTCCATGACCTCAATTTCCACCCCATTTTTATAGATAAAGAAAGTTCCATTTAAGCAAAGCCCATTAGAAAAATTATGATGTGCATTATTGGTAAGTTACACATGTATCCAGTGGCTGGTTCACACTCCATCCCATTATTATGAGAAGATGAAGTGCGAGTTGAGATAAAGCTCATTGGTGATGACTTGCTTCAATTCAAAATGAAAAGGAACAAAAATTAAATGCTTATGGCTAAAAAGACATTTTAAGCATTATGACGGAACTCTATTACTGTGAAACATGGAATATCAGAGTTTGCATTCAGCCAAAGTTGAATGCAACAAGAAACATGTTGTAAAAAAAGAAAACTTAATCCAAAAATGCAAAAGAAAAATCTATTTTGATGCTTACATGAAATTCCTTGGTTAGTGATGTCTGCCATTTTACACAAGTGACCTGTAGAAAAATCATTTGTTTGAATAAAACAACCTATCATGGTTAACTCCACAATCATAGAAACCCCACAAAGTGCTACTGCTATCCATGTATTCAGAACAAAAAAATAAGGAAAACTCTTTCCTTTATAAATTAGAGCATGTTCGAATAAAATTAGGGATTTGTTAGAATTAGAGTTAAATAATTAAATCTACAATTTTCTAACTGCTTAAGCTTTTGTAACGATCGGTAATTTATCACTTTTTATTGCTATTATCTAAATGGACAAAATGGATAATCCTAGATTCATTCAAAAAGACAACACCCATAGAAAATCAATCAAGTTTTGGTATAGAGTAATTATATAAGAAAATGAATCAAACTAAGGACTTATCTCTCTAGCATAAGTCTAATTAGTAAACAACCAAAAACAAGCTTCCTCTACAACAACATTCACAATCAGTAACACAGAAAAGCTTTTACAATAAGCGTGTGCCGTTCATAGTTTCTCTTGAACTACTGAGTCCTGACTGCCTATAGCTTTAGGTATGATTTACAATAAACGACTACCGTTTAGCTCAGTCGCACAAATAACAGAAACATTTCCGTCGTTTGGCTTCATTTTTCAGCTCTTTTAATTTTCTTAATTTCTTTCAAAATTTTCTCAGCAACCAAACGGAGTTGAATCTGAAATTTTGGAATTTTTTTATTTCATATATCCTAAACCTCCGTTCGGTTTTAAGAAAAAAGAGGAAAATTATGCTTTGATTCTACGTTTAAATATTAATTTGTTTTCTTTCCATAAATTTGAGGTTTAAAACCTTGATTACGTTTCGCTGCATGCATTTTCTCGGGAAACAAACGGAAAAAAAAGACCAGAATCCAGAAACAAAATTCTAAACAGAGACAGAGAGAGCTTACGATCACGGCCATTTTGAACAAGGCTTTGTTTGGCGCCGCCATGAGAGAGGACAATTCGGAATCCAAGAATGACATTGTTGCAGCAGCAGATTAGGTTCCAAACACAAATTACGCACAGATTCAACAAATGGGATCGCAAACGCAGAGAGAGAGAGGTGCGTGTGTTTGAGAAACGAGAAAGGATGAGTCGTCTGAGAAGGTTGTTATATTTTGCGTGGGGACGGGTCATTTGGTACGTGGAAGTTCGTTAACGTTTCAAGGACAAGCCAAAAATGCCTCCGTTTTACATCTCCATACGGCGTCGTTTCATGCTTTAGTGGGGTGTGTTGTGGCGTACGAAGTTTGTAAGCACCTAGCCAAAGTATAATTAATTGTTAGTACATAATTACATATCTTGTTGCACACAAGCCACAGCATACACCATTTATTTTTTGAATTGAAATTTCTTACATTATGATTATGCAATAGACAAGGTCCTAAAACATATTACGTGTGTGTTTGGATATCACTTATTTTGCTAAAACACGAAAACTAAAAGTACGGTAGCAAAATAAATTTTAAATGTGTAAATAGTGCTGTAGAACTTATTTTTAATAAAAGTTTTGTTGAAAAAAGAAGTTTGTGAGTCCCATGAACAATGCATGGGACCCATTGCCAGACTTGAAATGTGCTTCTCCCCAAAAAAAAAAAAAAAAGCCAGATGTAGACTTGTATGGGAGAAATGCAATCCAAATGTGCCTTACATATATGTAGTTTGATACATTTAGATATTTTCAACTTTACTAGGGAGAGGGAGGGGCCTATCCTTTTGTGAGAGGGAGGGAGCATACTTTCGGAGTATGCAATAACAACCTTGTCGATTCTACCTCTAAACTTTTATAGCTGCATTGGCTTCTTCAAATTAGTCATCTATCACCCCTATCTACTATATTCTATAATAAATAATGTGGCTAGCATGAACATTTCAAGAGGCAATGCTTTCCCTGTCCTTATAACTCAAAATGAATCCAGGTCAATTAAATAACCCTAGGTCAAAAATCTAGGTCAATTAGTTGGCAAGTGTTGAGGAATAAATATATATACACACATGCACACATAGAAGGGCGGGTCTCACCCACCATGGGGCCTAAGGGCCCGCCTTTTGAGAGGAAGGGAGCATACTCCCAGAGTATACAATAGCAACCTTGTTGATTCTACCTCTAAGATTTTATAACTACATTGGCTTCTTCAAATTAGTCATCTATCAACCCTATCTGCTACAATAATCAGAGTACAATATAGTTGCACACAATGAAATATTTCATCCAAATACATTGAGATCAATCGTTACTTTATTTGTCACCGTCTTTTTTCAAATTACCTCATAACAATGATCCATTCTTTCTTATGATCAACTAGGTAACATTTTGAACAAATCTTACCACTAAGTTGGTTGTATGATACTGTATCAAAACTCAAGTTTGTGCATTATGTTGCTAGGCTTGCCAAAAAAAAAAAAAAATTGTTATGTTTTTAACATGCATGTACTTATTATCTAATTGGTCGAAGCGGGGCAATTATCTTAAGTTAGTGCATCTTTGGAATGTTGAGTAATTATTTTTTGAATGGTTGTTATTGACAACAAGCGTTATCGAAAAGGTCCCCCTTAATCTGTTACATACCCTAATTAAAAATGAAAATCGTTAATACTTTAGCAGTAATACCATCAATATGACCTTTCGATTAACATCAAAGTTTACAATGATTAGATCAGATCACTGAATCAAAAGATATCAAGCCACATCAAGTTTTAATGACTAAGATGCATTTTTGTAAATTAGGTTTAAATCTATGTGATTACGGTTAATTTATTTTGAATGGCTCTTAAAAATTAATTTAAATTATGTAGATGTCAAAATCTCATTGGTTAAATTTTAATACAAGGATGTAATAAACAATATTAGATAAATCCTACAAGATAAATTTTTACTTTTTATTTTGCCTCTTGTTAAAAAGGAAGGATATTTTTAAATTTAAAAATTAAAAATTACTTGGAAAGCACTCACGTCTTTAAATTAACACTAATGTTATACCCAAAGATTATATCTTGAGTTAATCCATTTGATAGAATGTATGAGTTAATCCAACGAGCAATGCAATCCAATTAGAAGACTCCATAATTACTATTGTGGAGCCAGAGAATTTGTGGTCCCGACCCACTTTCCAATAGGGCCCAAGGCCCGCGCCGAGGAGAGTAGTTGCCGAGGATAAGTAGCGAAAGTCCAAATGGTCTAGAGACGCAGTCGAGGATGACCATGTCCTCGGCATCCCGAGGACTAAAAGGGAACAACGACATGTCATCAAAGGCAGCCTCCAAAGCGCTCCCAAAAGAAAAGGCGAGTGGAATGGGACTCGCTTGGTGGTGAGTGTGGGAATGGTTCAAGAAAAAGACGTCACCTCCGCATTGAATGCGCCAACAAACATCCTAGCCACATTGATGGGAAAAGACTCCTGAACAGTGTGGTTTCGATTATTGCAATAAACAAAAAATGGGGGAGGCGGTTGATGGGACAGGCACTCGAGTAGTTACCTGCCTGATCGACAGATGGAAGGTCGGGATCAACTGAGAAGGGTTATATAATATAAGGATTCATGTGCCAAAAAATGGTAACAAAAAAAATTGAAAGGAATAATAAGAACATGAAGCTCAATGGATAAGATCCATGGGCAAACTTAGTTCACCTATGTGCGTCCACCATGAACACCATGACTAACCACCGTTCAGTGACCAAGACCTAGCCTTTCAACCCACTCTCTACAAATTTCTTGTTTGGGCCTTTACGTTCGAACCCAATAAACCAATTTGAGGTTGTTACAAAATTGAGTCTTTACAATTATCATTACTTGAAATATTTTTTAGATAACACTCTTTTTCGATTGAGTATGGCATTGACTATTCCCCAGCAGTCTATTAGTTAACTATAGATATTTTAGTTAATAGTCGTATAGTAGATATACCAAATAGTTTCCCGGGGCATGTTCAGGTGTCCAACTGAAGCTTAGTTATAAATTTTTTTTTTTTTTTTAGATACTAAATATTTTAACACACACACACACACACAAGAGAAGAGGGGAGAAGATTTTAAAGAAATTAACAGTGATGTATATCCAAAAGGGCCTAGCTTTGAGGTGCTTTTTGTAACTTTTATGGTTTTCAAGGAAAAGATACTATAGCTTCCTTCATGGACAAAACTTAGGTATAATTTAGTTTGTAGGTGCTATAAATTAGGTTTCTCAATTAATATCAATCATTTAATTAAATTAGTCAATAAATCACATAGGTAGATTTAATTGTCTTTGGAGGAAGATAACATTGCTTGCACCACATTGGCCAATATTTTCATATAGTTGAATTTAGCTAAGAGATCTAAGATAATACAACACCTAAATAATTGTAAATAAGTTTTACTCCAGTTTAAAAGGTTACATAAAAAGTGAAATATTATCTTTAAGCATTGGTATATTAAGTTATTAACATCTATATTTTCATTTTATAATAAACAAAAGAGTCCTATCCAAAAAAAAAAAAAAAAAAAAAACAAAAGAGTATATTTAGTTGCACTTATTGATAAATATTTCCATTTGAAGTTCATCAACAGAAAGATCCAAATGAGTACATTCAAGGGCATGTTACATCTCAAGCAAAATAGAAAAAAAAATCGCTTTTATTATAGTGATATAGGTAATAATAATAAAAAAAACTTGTGTTATAAGAAGTTTAATTAGAATAGGCATTGGTATATTAACATCTATATTTTCATTTTATAATAAACAAAGGAGTATATTTAGTTGCACTTATTGATAAATATTTCCATTTGAAGTTCATCAAAAGAAAGATCCAAATGAGTACATTCAAGGGCATGTTACTTCTCAATCAAAATAGAAAAAAAATCACTTTTATTACAGTGATATAGGTAATAATAATAAAAAAACTTGTATTATAAGCAGTTTAATTAGAATAGGCATTGGTATATTAACATCTATATTTCATTTTAAAATAAATAAAGGAGTATATTTAGTTGCACTTATTGATAAATATTTCCATTTGAAGTTCATCAACAGAAAGATCCAAATGAGTACATTCAAGGGCATGTTACATCACAAGTAAAATAGAAAAAAAAATCGCTTTTATTATAGTGTTATAGGTAATAATAAATAAATAAAACTTGCATTATAAGTAGTTTAATTAGAATAGGATGAAGTAAAGAGAATGTCTCTTAGAAAAATTTATGAATAGTGCTCTTAATCATCCGAGAGGTTAGCAAGGCATAAGCTCGTTCGGTGGGGTGATAACTGTCCCAGAAGATGTATTTAGTGTCATCCTTGCATGTATTTGGATTGTAAGTACAAAATAAGATGCCAACCTCAAAATCTCCCGTGCCGCAACATCCATTATCTACTACTTCAAATCCTGAATTCATAAGTAATGATCAACAAAAAGAAAATGCAAATTATTCTTAGCATATGATATCTACATTGGCATATGTTTTTGTTAGTATTGTAAGGCTTCATCAAACTAGATTTTTTTGTTCGTCTCCTAGTTATATATAAGGATAACTTTATAGAGGGTTGTGTTTGTTTCTAGGTTTGAAATCTGCCAAATAGGTTACAACTCTTGATGAAAGGGTGCTTGAATGTTTATAAATAGAGGATGTCTAGCTCCTTTCATTTTTAAACAAACTCTTTGCATATGATTTCCGACCACAACGTAAGGTTTTCCACACAATGTTTTCCACAGAAACTGTGTAAACCATGGCTTGGCCGATTGATGTGAGCATCTATGACCATGTGGGTGTGTTGACACCTTAATTAGGTGTAGTGATTGGAGGCAACAAAGAGCATTGACATTAGTTTACCCAAAAAATTCTTTCTAATTTAGGATACAAACCTATTTTTCCTATTGAGTACAAATTTGGTCCGAACCTAACATAAAAGCATCATTTTACACCATCTAATAACATCGTGCCATATCAACATTTCACAAAACAAATCAAATACACTTAACACACACAATCACTTCTAAAAACCCACCCACGTTGTCATTAGATGATAAGCTTCCGGTGTGTTTACGGATTGTACAAATGTTGCTGGATTCATCGTTTTTGTAGTAGAATTCAAATGATGGTCTTGCCAAGTGAAAAACTCCCAAAGCTCAGTTGGCTCAAAGTCAAAAACAAAAGTAAAAGTGTAAAACGCCCAAAAAAAAAAAGGAAAAAAAATCTAGTCTCCGATCCAAGGTAAAAGGAAGACCACCCCACCCCCTCCATTATCTCCTCTTTGGCATTAATTTTCTCTTTTTGTTTACTAGCTTAGACTTTGCCTTTAGATCTACCAAATACGCAAACAAACTCCTTTACACAACCAAAAAAAAAAATCCAACTTCTTCGCCAAATCATCATTTGTAACTAGGCTTGATGGTTCTGGGTATCACTTAATTTGAACACAAAAATGGTGGCTCCCGCAGCTTTGTACTATTTGGCAATGCTCTAGAAGCTTTCCTGACGACGGTGTGCAATGTGGGTGGTTCTGCCATGGTTGGGTGGTTTTTTTATTTTATTTTATTTTATGAAATTGGGTTTTAAGGAGTGATAGTGTGTGACAAGTGTATTTGATTGTTTTGTGAAATGCTAATGTGTTTTGTTATTATTGGAGGCATAAAATGCTGTTTTTACACTAGATCCGGATGGAATGTTTTCTCTTTCCTATTTTAGCTAATCACATTTTCTTTTTCACCTAAATCAAATTCCTTATTTTAAACTAGATTTCATTTATATATAATTTCTTCATTCAATTTTTATTATTTATCTCACTTTTCAAGACTCTCACTTTTATTTATTACTGTTAAAAAGACATAGAAAACAATAAACAAATGACACACCCAAAAAAAAAAAAAAAACAATAAATAAATGAAAAATGCTTTCTAAAGATTGGGAGCAATTGTGAAAGACCCTAAAATAGATAAGAGATAAGCTGATCATGTAGGGTGTTTTTAGGAGTTTCCTTCCCAATTTTGTTCCCTGAAACTATTTTGTGGGGAATATGCGGCTAGACTAACTAGTTTGCAGTGTATATGTGAGAAAAGTAAACTTTATATGGCAAAGATCACTTCCAATGGTTTCTCTCAAAGGCAATGGTCTTTATCCTCGAAGCCATGGATTTGACAGCCTGATCATGCATGGTGTATTTTTGGTTGCACTGATTTGAACCAAGGCCGACGCTGGTGGTTTCCATGAATGGTGCAAGGAGAAAGCGCATTGATGTGGGAGACTATGGTAAAACTGTATTGTGGTGACCCATCGTGATGAAGACTGATGCGCCATTTCAGATTGATGAAGCCAAAGCAAAAGATAAATGGTTCGCAGACATATAGACCATGCTGCTAGAAGCTTATCCAGCGACAATGACTACTATCACTGGCAAAACACATGAACGACCTAAGGAGTAATGCTGTGAATAGATGGTGCATAGAAAAATGGCCAATAAAAGAGCAAATCGTTTTGGACAAAGGTAGAAGAAGTAACTTGGAGATGTAGAAAAAGAACTTTTAGAGGCGACCCAATATTGAAGTGAATCAATCACAAGCATTAAAGATAATGATGATGACGATTACCGTGTTCTGTAGGGTGTTGGATAAGGTGAAGTAATCGATAGTACATATCCATGTAGACGAGTTTAGCTGCTGGAAGCTTTTTGTTGAGATTAACCAATTGAGAGGAGAGCTTGGAGTTGAAGAGAATTGCTGCTTGGTTTAAAGACGCTGAACAACTTCTTTGTAAGCCTCCTCTCAGTGTTCTTTGCATCGGCAAACACCCTATTGCTGGTATACTTAACACTCCAATCCTTCTCACACCCAATGCATAGAGTTCCTGCCAATTATTTACTTTAACCCGTCAAACATCATGAAACAGCATAATTTTTTTTTTTTTATCTTTTTTCTCCCCTTATATTTTTAGAGTAAGTTTTTTTGCTTATAATTTCAGGTAGGAAATGTTCTGTTTTCTATGGATAGACTTACAATTACCAACAACGTAAAAAAAAAAAATGTTAATACATAGATGATAGTTCTTTTGTAAATTCTTATTAATTTGGCTACTTTGTCCTTATTTTTTTGGTACGCATCTTCTAGTCTATGCTATTTTGCTACAAATTAGAGTTGCAATTTTGAATACAAATTATGAGTTGCAATTTTGAATTGGAAAGACCAATACACTTGAGCATCAGAGGTATGAAAGCTGAATCCGGCTCTTTAGTCCTTTACATTGGAGCACTTACATGGAGGTTATTACAGATATATTAGCACAATAATATAGGCCCAAGCTCAATCCTATTTTTTGTGCAAGCCAAGCCTCTAGTTGTACTAGAAGTCTATTAACCATAATTAATATATGGTTAGTTTAGGATTTAGCCTACTATTTCTTATGTTAGGTTTATTGTAATACAAAATTTGTTTTACACTCTCATATAATTAAAATGTAATCCTTAATTAAGGATTTCTTCCGTGAACATAGGTTGTTTGAACCACGTAACTCTCGTGTTCTCTATTTTATACTTTCACTTATGCATCTATTTTAACATACAATCAACATGATATATCAAAGCTAACATTCAATAGTGGCCATGAGTAGCTAGCCAATTTTTCTTATAAAGTGTATCTAGATCACATTGTCCTTATGTTTTCAGAAACTTACTTGCAAGAAACTTAAAGATGAATTGATCATTAGATCCGTATAAGAATTGATATCATACTGAAACATCCTGACAAAATAAGTATTTGCAATGTCATCAGTCCCTATGCTCAACATGTATATTCCCTTTGATAGTATAGAGGCCATTCTGTCTTCACCCGCTGCTGCCTTTATTTTCTTTATGTAATTCTTGAACATCTCTAATTGATCTGACAATGATAAGACAGACTGATATGGAAGAAATAAGCGAGTCATGGAATTTAGAACTAAAATTAGAAGAAAAACAAAGGGAAGATCAGACGAATTACCATCATCATGGATGTGAGAGGATCATATCCTGCACCACCAGAGGCAAAACTTACGCCACTAAGAAGGTCTTGAAGTTGCAAGTTTGAGTCCAAATAAGCTGGCAAGAGCTCCTTGAGACCTAATTCTTCAGCTGAAGATTGTTTCAAAATCTCTTAAAATCTACATTTTTGTGTGTAAGAGTAATGATTATCACATATAGTGTGTACGTATATAGACTGAAATTGTGTTTTCACAAACTTTGCATACTGCATAGTTGTATTTAATTAGCTAGTTAATTCTGTGCAACAATAATTAATAGTATGTGTAATAAAAGGCTAGTCCATTCAGCAGAATCTAAAAGCCAGAGCAGTTTTGGGACTACCTATGAAGTCTGAGGGAACCCTTCCATTGCTAAACCTTCCAGTAGGTTTTCCTCCCTGGAAATCTTTCCCATATGGAGGGAAATTGCACTTTATTAAAGTATTGATATGATTGTTGTTTCCTGTATCCACGATTGAATCTCCAAATACAAAAACTGCTGGAACTTGACCTGTTTCATTTTTAGGTAGTATCATGGCACATCCATCATTAAGGAAAAATATAATGACAGAGAAAATAATGAACGTAGAAGAGACAGAATTTCCAGGGCGGAACTTCATTCTAATATGTGAAAATCTACTTTCTTCTTCAATTTTACAAGGGAAAAATGAGGAGAAAGTTCTGATCAGAGATTTGATTTTTTTTAATCAGTGACAGAATTGTTAATGCAGGAACTTTCACCATAAACTTGAGTTTGGTGCCAGCATCTTACTGGACGCAAATATGTTGTAGTTGTTAAAATTTAAAGGTGAAGTGCATGGTTTACGTGCTCTTGTTATTTTGGTAAGGTAGCAGAAGTCGTCAAATTCGTTCTAAGTAGCGCCTTTTTCAGTTGAACAAGGAGGGGTGTGGAGTGTGGACATGAAAAATTAAAAGATCAATCCATTTTGGCAATTTATATACATATTCCCAGTGGACTAAGGTGCACTAGAATTGGAATCCTCTACTATAAGCAGCCAGGTAAACTGTCACTTTGTGGAGGTAATTTTTTTGAAAAATCATAAGGATTAAAATATAATGGGACAAGTTAACGGTTTAAAGGATGCCGGGTATTGATTTAGAAAATATCTCTATATGAACTTTTTATGGGAAAAGAAAAAATAATTAATTTTTTTAAATTTTTTTATATTTTTCAGAAAAATAATGTTAAAATTTTTATAAAATAATTTATTAAGGGTACGTTTGGTTCACTGTAATGATTATTATACGGGAATAGGAATAAGTATTACTAGGAATACATTAAGTTGGAATATAAAAAATATTACTATTCATTAGTTTAGTGACAATTTAGGAATAGAATCCTGAATATGCATCCAGAATTTAGTAGAGTATAAAAAGAATGTGTAATTAAATCATTTAAGTCAAATTTTCTAAAGTACACTTATTTTAGGGTGTTCAAAATAGAGCTAATAATTAACAATGAAGAAAATTTATTTTCTTTCTTTTTGAAGATGTGCCAACTAATGGCTTTTTAGGAATTTTTTTTTTTTAAAGTTACTACATCCGTTCTAGTTTGTTTGTCCTCTATTCCATTTTGGGTTGTTCCAAAATATTATCTTGTTTCTAAAAATAAAAATTATTAGTTTACTAATTTTCCTATTATACTCCTACTTTATTTTCAACACTATTTGAAAAGAAAACTAACTAATATTTAAAAAAATCAATTTAATTAGGGCACCTTTTTAGTTGCCTCATTAAGAATAACTCTTGTGGTTGCACGATTTTCCTGGCCCAACTTCCGTTGATCGGGCCTTGGCCCAAAGCACAACCCACAATAAATATTTGTAGAGAATGGGTTAAAGAACTTGGTTTCAGTGAAAATTCTAAGTCTAATGCATGCAAGATCTTTGTTCATTTGAAAGGAAGAAAGAAAGTCAAGAAGGATTTCTCAAGTCCGATTTTATTTCTCTTCTCACTCTTACAATTCTCCCGTCCCCCTCTTTGAGGGACTCCACTACATTATATAGTTCTCTTCTTTTCATCTCAACCTTACACCTGTTGACCATCTAGGCATCCACTTGAGCACCTGTCCCATCAGACGCCCTCATCAGTCCCCTTGTGAGTTGCGGAGGCCAAGGCGGTACTGTTCAGGAGTCATTTCCTCATTAATGCGGCCAAGAGGGTGGTTGGGGTGCCATTTAATGCGGTGGTAGCCTTCTCGAGATATTTTGGATTTAATTCATTTTATATCTTTGGGGACGGTGAGCCAAGATGGTGAGCACGAGTTCCTTGCCTGGGCCTCGTGATGTCCGAGGAGTAATTGCTGCTCGGAAGGGTTTCCTTGGAGCCACTGGGATTGGATAATGTTGCCTTCGAGACTCTTCCTCGGACAGGACTCTCCTCGGATGGGCCTGAGTTAGGAATAGCCCATCATTTTTGGGCCGGCCCCCACAACTCTTTTTTAAAAAGCTGATAAATTTATTTAAGGGTAGTTTTGTAAACTTATACATTTTTATAAGACAGACAAGACAATAAATGATATTTCCTTAAAAAGTTTTGACTTTTCAAACAGGACAAATAAATTGGGACAGAAGGAGTATTACATAAGGTGAATGAATAGGTATTCAATACTTTTGATAAAGAATAGTTATTCCTCATTTTGAAGAATAACTATTCATAAAGAATAATTATTCATTGTAATAAAAATATAACCAAACAACTAAATAATTATGCTATAGGAATATCTATTACATTAAAGTATCTATTACGGTCTATCAAACGTGTCCTAACAATTTTTTAAAAGCACCCAAAACCTAAATATCATAAGAAGGTTTAAAAAAAAATAATCATGAGACGATATTAAAGATGAATTAAATGAAATATAAAAATTAATGGATTCAAAAAGGGAATTGATTTATAATATATATTTAGAAATTTTTTAAGAAAAAAAGGGAAAAAAATAATTAATTTTTTAAACTTTTTTTAATATATTTTTTTATAAAAAGAAAATCAAAGTTTTTCTAAAATATTTATTAACAATTGTTCTAAGTGCACCGACTAACATGATTTCTATTCATTTTATTAGGGTCCGGGGCAAAAGTCATGTTAATTACACTAAAAACAAGGTTAGCGTGTAATAAATGTTTAATTATGACTTTTCTTTTATAGGTTATATTAATGGATACCCTTAAAGGTAATTATTAATAAATCATATAGAAAAATTTTGACACTATTTTTATAAGAAATATAAAATATTATCAACAATATTTATTATTTTATTCCTCTTATAATAAAATATTTTAAAAATAATTTCTAATCCAATGCACTACAATTATTGGTTAACATTTCCCATCTTTTATTTTTTCATTTTTTTCTTCCTTCTCCAGCGTACTAGACACGCACAAGACATTACTCACATCTTTCATAAATAGGATAAATATGGCCTAAACCACTTCCTGGTGCCAAAAAAGCATGTTGACATTAATATTATGGCTTAAAAGACAAGCTCATTTAATGTGCTTTTTTGACAAAGAATTTGACAAAGAAGTCGGCTGAACCCCACGGTGCGGTGCACCCAACACAAATTACCTACGAATATGGTGAAGTAATGAGCGGAAGACAAGAGGCTGCTGACATCCATTGTATTTATTTTGATAGAGTAAGGAGTAGTAGCTACGTAAAAAGTTTCACAATTTTTGTCATAATTTGACACGTGATGAATTGTGAATGGTAGAGGCGTTTACCTATTATCCGACCTCTATTATTCACAGAATGATAAGTTGTGGTAAAAATTGTAGGATTGGCTATGTCCCTAGTATTTTTTATTGAGTTATGTTATAGTCATAAACTATTTTATAATATTTTTACAAAATGTTAATATGACCAATTTCTTATTGGTTTTCATTTAGACTCTTTGTTAATATTACATTTTCGTTTACTAATAATCACTCACCACATAAACACTTTGTAAAATTTTGTGTAAAATTATTTGTATTTCTAGTATTATTCTTTTCCATTTCTTTCATGTCAATTGTTGATATTACTTTCATGAACATATTTATTAGGCTTTGATTGTCTCGCATTTTTTTTTAGAATACTAAGCATTTTTACACACACATGGGCAGAGGGGATTGTCTCACACTTCTTACATAATATATGTAAGGCACAATTGCACTTTTAATCCCTACATTTTGACGTTTTTCCATTTTAGTCCCTACATTTTATTTTTTCCACTTTTAGTCCCTAAACCAATTAACGCCCCTTCATTTAAGTCCTTGAAGCTAACTTCCGTCACTAATCTAACGGGAACACTGATGGATGAATAAAATAATAATAAAATTTAAAAAGAAAAAAAGATTTTCAATTAATTTTTTTTCTTTTTTTTGGGAAGAACATGAAGAACATGTTCATGTTCTTTGTGTTCTTCCCTATAATCAATCTTCAACAACAACATCAAACCAGAATCAAAGAGCAAACCAAAGAACGACCTCCATATTCCCTAATTGGTCATTTTTTATTTAAATTAAATGAAGCTCTTTCTCATCAAACCCAAAGAACAACATCAAACCCACAACACAAAGAGACCACCACCACCTAAAATCCAACAACACCACCATCGCCACCTTTGCCAAATCCATACCCACAAACCCAAACCCACCAAAAACGAAACCCACACAACCCACTCACGAATCCCACAACCCAAACCCAAAATCCACGCCCGATCCGAGCAAACCCACGCCGATCCGAGCAAACCCAAACCCACCAAAATCGAAACCCACACAATCCACTCATCGAATCCCACAACCCAAACACCGATTCCCACAACCCAGTCACCGATTTCCATAACCCAACCACCAATTCATCGATTCCACAGCCAAGCAACCATCGTGACCCACACCTCAACCTCGACCACAAACGCCAATCTCCACCACAGACGCCGATCTCCACAAACAAACACCCTCCATCACGCCGATCCCCACAAACCCACACCCTCCATGCCGATCTGCAAGAGATGGTTCGAGACAGAGAAAAGAGAGAACAAACCCACCCATCACCGGCTCTCCCTTTACCGTTGCCACCCATCACTAGGTCCATGTCATCGGCGCCACCACCAGTTCTCAAGTTCTCTTGGCGCAACTGTCAATCTTGTTCCTTCTTCAATATTATTTAGCTGGGTTTCTAGAGGTTATGTTGTAGTGGGACTTGCTTTTAGTGGGTCGGAGGTGGTGGATATGGTGATCAAGATTGTACTGTTTTTGGTTGATGGATTTTGGGTCTCGATTGTTTGATCCGGTGGCTTGACGGACGGCGTGGGTGGGGTTGTTTCAATTGTGATACATTATTCCCTACATTTATTCTGGGCAAAGATCGAGAAGAATGGGTCCTGGACTTTCAAAAAGATGATGCGTTTGAACATGATTTTTATTTCTGTTTTTATTTTTTTATTTAGTTAAAATTAATAAATTAATTTTTTAAATTTATATACTAATATATCAGTGCTACAATAAATTTTTAATATTATTTTATTCATCCGTTCTTGGTTCCCGTTAGATTAGTGACGGAAGTTAGCTTCAAGGACTTAAATGAAGAGGCGTTAATTGGTTTAGGGATTAAAAGTGGAAAAAATAAAATGTAGGGACTAAAATGGAAAAACGTCAAAATGTAGGGACTAAAAGTGCAATTGTGCCTATATGTAAATATCATGTATGTGTTAAATATGTCATTTAGTATATGTCTGGTATGATTAATTTTGCCAACTAATTTTACTATTCAGCTTATTTTTGCTACTATTCATGGAAATCACTGCATTTTTTGGTATTATTCATGAGTCCCATTATACTATTTCAGTTAGTTTTTACCTTTATTACAGTACTTTTAGTAAAAAAATTTCAATTTCAACAAAGTAAACCGATCTCAAATATACCCTTAATGTGAAGGTATAAATATTGTGCGTAAAAAGTATGCATCAAGAAATGTGAAACAATAATTTTCCCCTTTTTTTTTTGTCCAGTTTACAGTTATCTCTGATTGTTTATGATGATTAGGAGATATAGGTGCATAGTGGACTTCCAATGCTCTTTCGTGTTCTCATCTCTCTTAGTCGTGTTGTGACTTCAATTGTGAGTCCATTTTTACTATAGAAAGCGACATAATGATATTTTCAATAGAAAATTATTGTTTTATACTTCCATACATATAATATATACAATTTCACCGGTTCGTCAAAATATATATATATATATATATATATATACACACACACACAATTTCACCTAAAAAAAAAAAAAAGAGCTCGAATCTCTTTTCTATTGACATCTTAAGTAACTTTGCATTCTTTCTTGAGTCAAAGATCAATAAACTAAATTCTAGAAAGTTAAAAAAAAAAAAAGCAATAAATATATGAAAATAATTGAGTACTCAATAAAATTATGAAAAATAAGGTGGATTTGGGGATTCACGCGCAACATTGGTGTCGCATCTAGTGTAGAAGCAGAGCTTTAGGCATTGAGGGATGGGTTATCTATATGCATTTCTCTACATATTGTGGCCTTAGAAATAGAAGTAGATGCTAAGGTTATTTTGGAATGGATGACTAGTGAGCATAGCAATAATCTAAACCACTCTCCTCTTATTATGGATTGTAGGGCTCTTAACAACCAAGTGCCTCAGGTAAGGATGATGCACTGTTTCCGTGAAGCTAATAAGTGTGCAGATGCACTAGCGTGTAAAGGTCCGGTTTTTCAGCAAGATTTTGTTGTGTATGAGAGTCTACTTGTGGACATTTCTATGCTTTTGTATTATGACCAAATTGGCATGTACAATGAGAGGATTGGTCCTCAAACAGTTGGTTTTCTTGGTTAGTTTTTAATGCCATTCTCTTATTTACCAAAAAAGAAGAAACACATTATTTGAGAGTCCATTGTTGAAAATGGGTTTACAAAACCTGAAAAAACCTTAAATATTATTTTATTATTCATGCTAAATAGGTACTGTATGTTGTATTTTCTTTAGCCACATGCCTTTAACAGAATTATATTAAAACCAATAATGAATTTGAGTGGGGCTTTTATAAAACTCATACAATCTATTTATAATCTTACTCTTTTTAGAAGACATTACATTTTTTTAATTAAAAAAATTCTCAAAAGACTGTTTTTTTAGCGTGTCAATTTTTTCTTTTTTCATTTTTCTTTTAAGGTCAAACTCTTAAAATTTTTAAATTTCATAGGATTTAAACTCTATTGGGGTTAGGGGAGGCCATGGCTCCCCTTAGTCCAAAGGTATGTATGTGATGGTACATAGTGTCTAAAAATAGTATACAAAAAGAGTGAGTCAATTAAAGCCCTTTCAATTTACTAAGTTTTTTGGATAAATTTGATTTAGTATGATATTAGACAAATTAATGGTCTGTTGTTGTTTCCTGTTGGCTTAAATAGTAAAATATCGTAGAATAGGAGGTTTAATTATACCTCTTAAATTTAAGAACCTTTTCTAAGTGCTACTTATTAAATTTCAACTCAAGTGTAAATGCATTTTTGCAAGATAATCTCTTGGCTCTAAATGTGATTGTACTAATCTTCTTGCATAATCACGTCACCCACTCAAACACTAGCGTGAGAAATGCTACTACTACCACCCACACACAAAACACATGACGGGGCATAGCATGAACATGAATTAAGAAAAATCTAGTAGATAATTTCAATACTTATTCACATGCTTAAAAACCACTTCCCTCCTGAAGCTGAGATAACTTCATGTATTGATTAATCCATCGACACACTGGAACATTGCAGAATTGCTGACAGATAGTCTCAGTTCATATAACATTTTCATGATCATGAATAAAGAAAAATCTTGTAGATTGGAACATTGCAGAAATACTGATACATAGTCCCAATTTAAGCATGGTAATAACATAGATTGGACTCACTTCGAATGCTAATTAATAGCACAAACACTTCCAATAATAACTTGCCAAGAAAGAGAGATGAAAGATTACCCTCAGAAGAATTTGTAGATATAGTCATCCAAGACTATTGGGGTAAGGATTTTAGAGGTCTGCTCTGAGGGATGATAACTGTCCCAGAATACATATTCAGAGGCGTTGGTACATGTCTCTGATGAAAAACTGGTACATAAAATGCTGACCTCTATTTTCCCTGTGCCACAGCACCCTTTGTTTGCCTCTTGAAATCCTAAATCCATAAGCAAAGGATTAAAAAAATCATTACATAAACCCCCTATATCAATAGTCACTGGATTAAGTTATCAGTGCACCTACTAAATTATCATTTCCTGTTAGTACAATTTGACATACCAACTTTTGAGAAACCAAAATCATGTGGTACGATACAATAATAGCAACAAAATCTTAGTTTCAAAGTTCTAAGGTTGGCTATAAGAGAAGGTATACCCTGCATCTGGTGTATGTTTGCCCTCTCTCACAGCTGGTGGGGAAACATACACCCGATACAAGGTATATTTTTTCCGGCTATATAGATTTTTAATAGATTAGTTAGGGTCAGCTACATATATAATATTATGTGGTACGATAAAAGAAAAAAAATGTAAAAAAGATGTGTTTAATGAGAGTTTTCTCATCATGAATTGGAAGATAATTAGACTCACTCCTTTTGTATTACAATTGTATACCCAATATCCAAGTAAATCAAAACTATTAAAACATGATGGTGCTGATTACCATATTGAGATGGGTTTTGGATGACGGCAAGCAACGGGTTATAGATATCTAAATAAACAAGCCTAGCGTCTGGAAGTCTTTTATTGAAGGAATCCACTTGGGAGGAGAGCTTTGAATTGAAGAGTATTGCTGCTTGGTTTGCAGACTCAGAACACCCTCTCAGTATGCCTCCAGCCAGTGTTCTCTGTGATGGCACGCACCCTATTGATGGTAAGCTTAATACTCCAATCCTTCTGGCTCCTAGTCCATGAAGTTCCTACCCATTATATTTTTTTGGCACAAAGCTTGACAATGTTAGCTAATGCACACTGAAATTTACTGGACATGTTTGTCCAAGATCCAAGTACGGCCATGCATGACCAAATTAATGTACATGTTTGCAAATTGCAATGGCATTGTGTCTTTATAAACATACCTGCAAGAAACTTGTAGCTGATCTAAGCATTAGATCAGTATATCCAGGAATATCATAATGGGCTATCCTAAACGGTGTAGAAAAATAAGTATTTGCAATGTCATTGCTCCCTGCACACACTATGAATATACTTTTTGACAGTATAGTAGCTGTTCTGCTTTCTCCTACTGCTTCCTTTATCTTCTTTATGTAATTTTTGAACAAGTCTAATTGATCCGATAATGATAAGACAGACTGATGATGGAAAATTAAGAAAATCACAATAAGTAATTGTTACAGTATATAGGACTAAAAAAAAAAAGAGGTGGAGTGAGATAGAAGGTTACCACAATTTTAGCAGTGAGAGGATCATATCCTGCACCGCCAGAGGCAAAAGTTACACCAGTAAGGAGGTCTTGAAGTTGAAGATTTGGATCAAGATAAGCCGGTAAAATCTTCTTAACACCAAATATTTCAGCTGAAAGTTTGTGTCAAGAAAATTTCAGTAAAATATACTATAGAGCATTCAATCATTGTATGTGAAATGGGGAATGATATAATTGTACTATGTATTGGATCCTCCAAAGGTTTTTTTTTTGGGGGTGGAGGGGGGAGGTTAATTTAAACTGTAAAATTTGGATGTTGGTCATAAATTACAATGATTCCTGGACTGTTCGAATTCATGACTTGCTCTAAGGACTCTACCATAAGTCCAAAGAGTACTATATATGGTGGGAAACAGCAGTAAAGCGAAAAGTAAATGCTAGACACTACCTAAAAAATCTGCTGGGACCTTTCCATTGCTAAACCTTCCAGTTGGTTTTCCACCATTGAAATCTCTCCCATATGGTGGGAAATCACACTTAACCACAGTTTCAATGTAGTTGTTGTTGCCCGTATCCACAATTGAATCTCCAAAGATTATAACTGCAGGAACTGTTTCATTGTTAGGCAGCCTTGTAGTGATGCCAGTAGTGTTATGGAAAATGTTGAACACGAGGAGGATTGAGAAAATAATTATATAGGAACAGGAAAGAGGTTTTGATGAGGGAAACTTCATTGTGTTATGGTTAAGAGTTTTATGGGGAAAAGAAAAAAGAAGTCTTAAATCTTGTTTGACAGTGTAGAACTTATAATTTGCATTTACATGACTATCTCTCGTGCAGCCTATTTATTGGACTTATAACTTACAATAGGTTGTACATGTACAGTTAGGGAAAGGTCAATATGTGGAGTCAATATTCAGCATTAAATGACACTCCACCCATAATACACGGGTAGCCCACACATCTAAAAAAGAAGAACGGAAAGGTCAGTATTTATATACTTTTGTTAACAAGGTAAGTTGGCAGAATAGACTATGCGAAAAGTAGCCCTCTTTCGTGCCTCAAATCATGGTCTATTTAAATATTACTTATTTTATTAAAAATTAAAAATTTATTTATAAAAAAATATAGTAAAATAATTTTTAAACTACGAATAGTGCTGTGGAACCTAAAAATGTATGATTATGCACGTTTTTGAGTTTTTGGTTGGGTTGTGAACAGTGTTGTGGGATCCAGCTAAAAACGCAAAATGCAAAATATTTTGCACGCAAATGCATTCTAAGGGTGTGTTTGGATACCGTTTATTTTGCTAAAACTGAAAACTTATTACTGAAAGTATTATAGATACGGTAAAAGTTAGTTGAAATAGTATAGTGGACTCCATAAATAGTATCAAAAAGTGCAGTGGGGTCATGAATAGTAGCAAAAATAAGTTGAATAGTAAAATAATTTTAATTTTCCATCCCAATCCAAATGCACACTAAGTGTTCGTTTTCAAAAATTATTTTTGCTAACTTATTTTACTATTTAGCTTATTTTTGTTATTATTTATAGGTCTCATTGCACTTTTTGGTATTCTTCTTGGATCTCTTTGTACTATTTCAGCTAACTTTTAACTTTATCTCAAGTACTTTCAAAGCAAAAAAATTTTGAGCCAAACAAAATAAACGGATCCCAAACAGACCTTAAAGATGACCTTGATTTTAAGTGGAATAAAACTATGAGTGCATTTCTTTTGGGTGAAAAATCTTTATGCAAAATATTTTACACCCTTAAGGGTGTTTGGGTGGATAGAAAAACCTGGTTAAATTGAAATTAATTTTTTTATTGATAAAACAAGGTTTGATCAATGGACCGTAAAATATTTTACATTTTTTATTTTCATTATATTCATTTTACACCCTTCAGCTACGAGAGAGAGAGAGAGAGAGAGAGAGAGAGAGCCCATCTCATTGTCAGTAAAGTTTCTTCCTCTCTCTTTCTCCCTATTCCTCTCTCTCTCTCTCTCTCTCTCTCTCTCTCTCTCTCTCTCTCTCTCTCTTTGTGCAGATCCGCCACACCCTCTCTCTCTCTCTCTCTCTCATGAACCAATCAACACCAATTGATGGTTGGGTCTAATTTGGGTTTTGGTTAGGGTTAAGGATGACTGGGTTTTGGCTAGGTGGTTGCTTGGGTTTAGATTAGCATGAATGGATGGTTAGCATAAGGTTTTGGGTTTTTGTGTGGTGGTTACTGGGTTTTTGTGGGGTGATTGTTGGATTATCTTAATATTTTTCGACAACAATTTTATATGCAATTTAAATACTAGAAACCATTTTCCGGTGTATTTCATAGAACGCAACCAAATATTTGAAAATATTTTATACTTGTAAAAACATTTTACATTGAGTCAAATACAACATAGGTGTGATATGAAGGTTTTTTTTTTTTTTTTTTTTTTTTTTCCGGTTAATAGCAAAAAAAAAAAAAAAAATTCAATCATTATTTATTATGTTTAGATCATATATTGAAAATTAGTACTAAGATGCACCATTTTGACATCACATGAACAAGCCTTGGTAAGAACTATGCACATTTGTAAATAGATAATGAGTCATATGGTCCTTGATCTTTTGCTTATGGTGGAGTTAGTGGATGAATATTGTTAGCATACACAAATAAGTGAAATTTCTACATGGTAGAATTTTTTTTTAAAAATCAATTGAGAAATTAATATAAATATGATTGATTTTTTTTTTTTGAGAAACTAAATATGATTGAATTCAAACCCATAGATTTAAGTTTTTAAGTTAAATAGTGTCTAATTCCTAACATATTATAAAGGATTTAAGACCTCGGTTAGAATATCCCATGACATCATAGCTTTAGTGGATGAATAGTTATAACTATGGTTAAACAATTAAATTTATTATTTTTCAATAGCTTAAACATTTGAAAAAATTGTTGATATAACATGGAAGCAAAGTAGGAGAACTCAAGTTCAATCCTGGATTTTTATGCTAGATTTTGCTATTGAATCTTACTACATTTGACAATCTTTATTTGCATACACATTCATTAATTGCACTCATAAGGTTGTACTGTTCGAGAAATGTATGTCAATATTTATGTTGCTTTCATTATTGAATAAGTTGGCAGCTTTAATAATACCGCTGGACAGCATTCGAGATACTACTTTAATTAAATGTGTTACATCGAGCTACGACCCTTTGAATCACCTTACATTTGAGTTTGTATAGTTAAAGACATTGAGGTAGTTAGTATTTATGTTATTTTCATTAACTTTGTGAGACCAGTCGCTCTTTAACCGTAACTGGTTGACCCATACAGATATTGGACTTAAATCCAAGCCATCCCCATTCCTAAGAAATCGTGCTTAAAGAGGACAGATGACTATGGCATTTTCTTTAAAATGGCTGTGCTAATGGGTGTTTTTAGGACAATAGATAACAATCCATTTTAGGAAAGTTTTGACGTCACTTCTATGAGAAATGGAAAAAGCTTGTCAAAACATTAATTAATCTTTCTTCTTTTCCTATAAAAATTCTCTTTAAATGGATTGTTAACCATTGCCTTAAGGACATTCATTAGCATCTTCTCTCTTAAAAATAGCAAAAACTTCATAAAAATAGCATATATAAGAACATAAAACTTTTTCAAAATAGTTTATTAACAAATGTTCTAAGGACACCTTCATTTATTTATTTAAATTTTATACTAGGGGTTGGACAAGTAATTGACCACCTTAACATTTTTAGATCAATTGGAGGCTCAATGGGCGGTGAAATCAAGTATCTCTTTATAGTACTCGATCTTAGTACAGTCGAGTACCCTTTTTTTTTTTTTTTTTTTTCTACTTTTTATTTTTGTTGGAAACGCTTAAATAGTCAAACTTAGTGGCTTGACATTAGTGGTTTTAACATATGTAGTATGAAATTGAGAGAATACACAAGTGTAATTTAATCAGTGCTTAAGTTTCGGTCCTTGTGATTCACGATTGCAAGCAAAACCAATCAGGATTTCCTAGTTAGCTTGACATTGAATCAAGCCATTTCTAGTCTTTGATACTCATTTTCTTGAGAGGAAGACAGTCTTAGTCGTTATGATTCAAAAATTTTGGTGTAGTGCTTTAGTAGAGAAAAATGACTGGACTACGAAGACCCGTGCCTCACGATGTTGAGTTAAGTCTTCCCCAGCCCCCTCTTTCATGTGTGTGTTTCTTGGCAAGTTTGAAATACTCATGGGAATGCAGGGACAAATATTATCACCTACAGCTACCATATAGACTCACTCAATCGGTGAATAGTAATTTGTAGGAAAAATCCTTAGAGAAGAAAACCAAAGGTGTACATTGAAATCAAACTAGATAATGTTTCCTAAGGAGCCTTTATTCCATGCCTAGAAACCATTTTTGGAATGGGCAATGCTAAAAGTGTGAGAAATAAATCATGGCTATTAAACCATTTGCCGATTACGCTATTCAGATTCTTTAAAAAAAGTAGTAAATTGCTAAATATTTCCGAAACAGTGCTAGTTTGCCACAAATTTTCAAAATGTGGTATTTGACTATTTTCACCCTCAATGGGCAATGTGAAAAACTAGGTGGGAGGTGGAGATTTCTTTAAATTTGGTTAGTAGCAAAACAAAAGATTATTTCAATCATTATTTATTATGCTTAGATCATATATAAAAGATGGAAAAAAAAAAAAAAATTCTTTAGTAAGAACTATATATATGTGTGTGTGTGAGAGAAAAGATAGTAAGTCACATGGTGGATAATCTTTTGCTTATGGCTGAGTTAGTAGATGAATTTTGTTAATATATATGCCATGCATAATTTATGTATGGCCGTTCCAAAATTAATTGTCCCAAAAATAACATTATTATTTCCTAGATAAACCAAAATTCAACAAGATAAACTACAAATCTAGTCTAAGAAATTAACCATAAAACAATCAATAATCAAAACAAATAAAAAACCTCAAACCCCTAAAATTTTTACCATCTCTTTCTCATTTTTTCTCTTAGCTCTTGCTCTCTGCCTCTCTCATTCTTTCTCTCTCCTTGTTCTTTGGGCTTGGCTGCCTGGCTCAAGCTTCCTTTCCTCCGATCTAATCTAAATCATCCAGATCGCTTGGCTGCTGGCTCAAGCTTCCTTTCTTTTTGTTGCCGGTTTTGCCCTTTTTTTCATTCATTGCCGTCAATGCTATGCTGCGTTTTGATTTTAGCTGGGTATAGTGGGTAAGAGCACTAGCATTGAGAAATGCTATGCTATACTATTATACCATCCCAAAAAGTCACTTTATTACTTATACCATCCCATTTTACAATACCTCCCACATCCTAAAATTCTATTCTTATTAAAATATTATTCTTTAATCTTTTTTATTATTTCTTTTTAACCAATATTTTTTTCAGTTTCACTTTCCTAGGCTTTCCAACCGTTTTTTTTTTTTCCTCGGCCTCCCTCAACCTCTAGTATTCGTTCATCTCACGAACCCCCACACACACAGACCCATCAACAAAGCCACACACAGCCACACACACAATCCATCAAACCAGAGCCAACAACGGCCACCACACCCACCACCCAAGCCACCGATCGGAAACCACACCGCCGATTTGAAACCCACCGAGCAAACCCATTCAAAAAACCACAACCAAAAGTCACCGGACCCAAGCCAAAAACAACCAAAAACCAGCCCCAAAAACACCGGTCACAGCCAAAAACCACAACCACCACACCCACGCTGTCACCCACGACCCAACCAAGACCCAAACCCCGGACCCAACCACGACCCACAACCCCTTTAAGCACAAAAACCACAACAACAACCAAAAACCACAACCAAAAAACACCGACCCACGCCAAAAACAACCAAAAACACGACCCACGCCAAAAACACGGTCACGGCCAAAAACCCACTCCGATCTCCGATCTCCGTGACCCACGCCATGACCCACTCCGATCTTCAACCCGGTTGACCCACTCCGATCTTCAACCCGACGGCGTTTACTTCTTCTTCTTCTTCTTCAACGCCGTCGTTTTCGCACAAGTAGCAAAGCAGAGAGCAGATCGAGAAAGAGATGTTTGGGTTTGGGTTTGAAAGAGGAAAGTGAGAAAGAGAGAATGAAGATGAGAAAGAGATGGATGATGTCGTTTACTTCTTCTTCTTCTTCTTCAACGCAACGTCGTTTTCGCACAAGTAGCAGCAGCAGCAGATGAGAAAGAGATGTTTGGGTTTGGGTTTGAAAGAGGAAAGTGAGAAAGAGAGAATGAAGAGAGCGGAGAGAGCAGAGAGAGGAAGAGAGAATGAAGAGAGAGAAATAATGAGAAAGAATGAAGGAGAGAGAAAACCGATTAAAATATATATATATTTTTACAATTGTGCTACAGTACTATTCTATCTTTAGAATAGTATTGTAGCACTATTGTAAAATTTTTTACAATTTCTGTGTTTAGCATCCTTTGATGCAGCCTATTTTGAGACATAAAATGTTAAAAAGGACTGAAATATAGCTTTAGCATTTTTCAATGCTAATGCTCTTAGGGTTTTGACTTTTGAGCTTCGTGTATAACACTTTAACTAATAACTTATAAGGCTTAGGCTTGCTTAGTTGCTTTCCATTCTACTTTGGATTTGTTATGAGGGCTGGGCCTTGCTACGTTGTTTTTTATATTTTATATTTTTAAAGGTGTAAATGTAATAGGATTTGTTTTAAGTTTTTTGTGGGTGGGTCTTGGCAAGTTCTTGGTTGGGCTGGGCTTGTTTTTGTTATGGCTGTGGCTATTTTTTTATTTAAAAATTTTAATCTTGCATTTATATATATATATTTTAGTGATTGGTAATATAATGCATTGTTATTAATTCTGTTCCATTTCGGTCGAAATGGTTGGAAAATTTGGTACCGGTATATAAACTGGAACAATAGTCCCCCCTGTTCCACCTTGGATCAAATTTCGGCCTGTTCGGTGAGTTTCAAGTGTTCCGGTCTGTTTCGGTCAATTTCGGCCGAAATACAAGATTCGGCCGGCATGAGTTGAAGTTATGGGTCTGAATATAAAGAGAGAAAGAGAGAGGTTTTGAGGTATAGATATGATGTGAGAGAGTGCATTGTGTGAGTTAAAGAGAAAACAAAAGGGAAAAAAAGTATAATACATGCTTAATCGCATTCGGCATCAAGACAGAAGCAAAGAGCAAAAGGAGTGCTGTTTCGGTCAATTCTCCATTGTTCTTCAAACTTCAAAGTGTAGAGGGAGACAAGATTTTGAACTTGAAAATACAGAATGGGCTGTGGGGTTTTTAAGGTAATAAATGGGATAAGATATTTAAGCAATTTTATTACTTTTTTATTGAACCATCTGTTACTTCCAATGCTTTTATCTATTTTTTTTAAATTATATTATTGGGATATGCATGGCGGACGTGGTAGGTAGCTTAAGTTTCACACAATCTCAATGATGAATGTAGCACTAGTGGGTTATTCAGGAGAAAAAAAGGGTAAATCTAAAAAAAGAGAGAAGAATAAGAAAAAAAAACTAATAAGATGATTTTGATCAATTATTTAAGCATTTTTTTAATATTTATTTCATTAACTTGTATTATTATTTAACTAAATAAAAATAAAAATAAAAATATGTAATACATTTTTTTGATGTTAAGACTTAAGACTAAATAATTTGTATTATTTGATATTTAGTTATTTACTTCTTTGAATTGCTAATTTTATATTGTATAAGAATATATATATATATTTATTTATTTATTTTTTATTTTAAGCAACCCGAAACACTTGGAAATGGTATGCCGAAATAGGCTGGTACCGAAATATTTCATTCCACTGGACAAACCGAAATAGGGTCCGAAATGGTATTCATAACAATGATATAATGAATAAATCTTTATTTATGCAGGTTGAGATTGTTAAAAACTTGTTATTATTCGGTGAAACTACAATAATACTTTTTATATAAATCTGGTTCTATTTCTCATTTACTTTACACTTGAAAATTATTTTTTATTTTAGTCTTTATAAATATATTGTTTGATTAGAAATGTCTATTAGAAAATATGCATCTGGATATGAAAAACTTAAAAAAAGAAAAAAAGAAGAATAATTAATTGAGTCTTAAAAAGGATCAATGGAAAAATTCGTTATTAGTAATAAACAAAATATAACATAAAATTTAGATGAAAGTATCACAAATGAAAAAAAATTTCACCAAAAGAGTTAGAAGATAATGAAATGATACAATTGCAAGATAACAATGATGTTCAATTTTGCAACACAACAAATCTTGATAATGAACTTCAAAAGAACTTAGAAGAAAATGAAAATAATGATGAAAATGTCACAAATGAACAAGTTCACCATAATGATGTTCAACTAGAAGAAAATGAAAATAATAATGACATGTTGAATCATATTTCTTCAAATATTTATGATCTAGGTAATTGGAAAAATGTTGACACAAAATTAAGAGATTTATTAGTAGAAAGAGGTCCAATTAGAGACAATGATATAATTTTTCCTAAAGGTGATGACACTAGACATTTTTCTACTATTCATTACACTCGAATATTTTCAAATGGGGAGAAGCATGATAGAAAATGGCTAGTGTAATTCATAGAAAGAAACAATTTGATGAAAATGTTCATAATAAGACAACATGTTTGTTGAAGAATCTTTTAGAATTGATTATTTATCATATATAGTAGATAAAGCAATTAGTTCAATTGAGAATAGATTTGAACAATTTCAAATATATGAAGATATTTTTGGTTTTCTATTTAACTTCACAAAATTGAAATCACTAGATGATAATAGTTTACAAAAATATTGTCTTAAACTTGAATCTTTTCTCAAACATGATATTTATTATGATATTAATGGTTTAGATTTATTGTCAAAGTTAAAGGTTTTAAAAGAAATTTTACAAATAAAAGATTATACTCCAATTGACATACTAAATTATATAAAAAGATTAGATTCATTTCCAAATACATGCATTGCTTATAGGATTTTACAAACAATACCTGTTATAGTATCTTCTGCAGAAAGAAGTTTTTCAAAATTAAAATTAATAAAATCATATCTAAGATCAATAATATCCCAAGAAAGATTAAGTGGATTAGCTATATTATCAATTGAAAAAGAGATGTTAGAAGAACTTGAATACAAAAATTTAATTAGTCAATTTGCATCTCAAAAGGCAAGAAAAATAGATTTTAAATGAAATATATTATAATATACAAATATTAAATAAATATTAATTTAATTAATACATAAGTATAAAGAATGCTCAATTTTAGTTCTCATCTTAGACCTCAAAATGTCTAGGGCTGGTTTTGTACATAAAAATGTGAAATTTCTACATAGAAGAAAAAAATTTATAAAATTTTTTTGTGAAATTTTGTTTTCAGTAGTTTTCAGTTTTTAAGATGTTAGAAGAACTTGAATACAAAAATTTAATTAGTCAATTTGCATCTCAAAAGGCAAGAAAAATAGATTTTAAATGAAATATATTATAATATACAAATATTAAATAAATATTAATTTAATTAATACATAAGTATAAAGAATGCTCAATTTTAGTTCTCATCTTAGACCTCAAAATGTCTAGGGCTGGTTTTGTACATAAAAATGTGAAATTTCTACATAGAAGAAAAAAATTTATAAAATTTTTTTGTGAAATTTTGTTTTCAGTAGTTTTCAGTTTTTAGCAATAAGCGATATCTAAACAGACCCGTAGTTAGATACATTTAGATATTTTCAACTTTACTAGTTTCTTATTTATCTTTTAATTATTTACGATTATATATATATTTTTTGGCCTCAATTTGTAGTTTGTACTTTTAGAAAAGTTAATTTGAATTAATTAAACTATAATAAGGGTTTGTCTTCCGAGAGGTCCAAACTTGAATGATTTTTTTTTTTTTTTTTTTTTTTTTTTTTTGGGGGAGCCTTTGAGATTATCTATGACTTTGTTGATTTGTGATTGGAATGAATTTGGACTTACTAATTTTATTGAGAAGGTTTCACGTTTTGATTGTGATAACTTCGATTGATATATCCATATATATAGACTTCTATTTTTCGTTTTTCTTTGTTACTCTTTGACATTCATATGGACGAGAGAATTATCCTAATTCCTAAATCAACCTTTGAATACAAGATTAACAGTTTTCAAAGGATGAAATAGAAGTTCAGCTGCAAGAGTAGGTATGAGACACATCTATATTGGTTGAAATGCTAGCTAAATGGACGGGTATCAAATGAAAAATACATATCATGTCCAAATCTTATATGGAACTAATTTAAAATGAGGGGAAAGTAAAAGAAACCATTGGTTGATAATGTGGCTAGCATGAACATTTCAAGAGGCATGAATATATATATATATATATATATATATATATATATATATATATATATATATATATATATATATATATATATATATAGAGTTGTCATTTGTCATAAGATACAAGACACTTATCAATTCAGAAAATTATTTTACACTTTGAGAGTATGCTCCCTCTCTCTCACAGAGGGGTGGGCATACTCCCTCCCTCTTACAGATGGGTGGGTCTCACCCACCAAAGGGCCCACCCCTCTATAAGAGAGAGGGAGCATACTCCCAGAGTATGCAATAGCAATCTTGTCGATTCTACCTCTAAGCTTTTATAGTTGCATTGGCTTCTTCAAACTAGTCATCTATCACCCCTATCTACTACAATAATCAGAGTACAATAAAGTCGCAAACAGTAAAATCTTTCATGAACAAACCAAATACATTTAGATCAATTATTACTTTATTTGTCACCATCTTTTTTTAGAGTACCTTATAACAACGATCCATTCTCTCTTATGATCAACTAAGTAACATTTTGAACAAATCTTATCACTAGGTTGGTTATATGAAACTGTATCAAAACTCAAGTTTGTGCGTCATGTTGCTAGGCTTGCAAAAAAAGAAAAAAAAAAAATTATATGTTATGTTTTTAACATACATGTGCTCATTATCTAATTAGTTGAAGCAAGGCATTTATCCTAAGTTAGTCCATCTTTGGAATGTTGAGTAATTACTTATTGATTGGTCGTTATTGACAACAAGCATTATCGAAAAGGTCCCCGTTAATTTGTTACATACCCTAATTAGAAATGATAATCGTTAATACTTTAGAAGTAAGACTATCAATATGACCGTTCAATTAACAACAAAGTTTACAATGATCAAATTGGATCACTAAATCAAAAGATATTGAGCCACATCAAGTTTCAGTGGCTGAGATGCATTTTTGTAAATTAGGGTTAAATCTATGTGATTACGGTTAATTTATTTTGAATGGTTCTAAAAAATTAATTTAAATTATGTAGATGTCAAAATCTCATCGGTTTAATTTTAAGACAAGGATGTAATAAACAATATTAGATAAACCCTACAAGATAATTATTATTATTTTTTTTTAATTTTGTCTCTTGTTAAAAAGGACGGATAGTTTAAAATTAAAAATTGCTTGCAATGCACTTACATCTTTAAATTAACACGAAGGTTATACCCAAAGATTGTATCACGAGTTAATCCATTTTGATAGAATGTATGAGTTAATCCAATGAGCAATGCAATCCAATCAAAAGACTCCATAATTACTATCATTACTTGAAATATTTTTTGGATAATATTCTTTTTCGATTGAGTATGGCCTTGACTATTCCCCAGCAGCCAATTAGTTAACCATAGATATTTTAGTTAACAGTCATATAGTAGATATACCAAATAGTTACCCGGGGCATGTTTAGTTGTCCAATTGAAGCTTAGTTATAATCTTATGTTTGCTTTGAGGTGCTTTTTGTAACTTTTATGGTTTTCAAGGAAAAGATACTATAGCTTCCTTCAAGAAAAAAACTTAGGTATAGTTTAATTTGTAGGTGCTATAGATTAGGTTTCTCAATTAATATCAATTATTTAATTAAATTAGTCAATAAGTCACATAGATAGATTTAATTGTCTTTGGAGGAAGATAACATTGCTTGCACCACATTGGCCAGTATTGTCATATATTTTAATTTAACTAAGTGATCTAAGACAATACAACACCTAAATAACTGTAACTAGGTTTTACCCTTATTTAAAAGGTTACATACTAAAAAGTGAAATATTATCTTTAAGCATTGGTATATTACCATCTATATTTTCATTTTATAATAAACAAAAGAGTATATTTAGTTGCACTTATTGATAAATATTTCCATTTGAAGTTCATCAATAGAAAGATCCAAATGAGTACATTCAAGGGCATGTTACATCACAAGCAAGATAGGAAAAAAAATTGCTTTTATTAAAGTGATATAGGTAATAATAATAATAACAAAAACTTGTATTATAAGTAGTTTAATTAGAATAGGCATTGGTATATTAACATCTATATTTTCATTGTATAATAAACGAAAGAGTATTTTTAGTTGCACTATATTGATCATAAATATTTCCATTTGAAGTTCATCAACAAAAAGATCCAAATGAATACATTCAAGGGCATGTTACATCACAAGTAGAATAGAAAGAAAAAAAAAATCACTTTTATTATAGTGACATAGCTAGGTAATAATAAATAAATAAAACTTTTATTATAAGTAGTTTAATTAGAATAGGATGAAGTAAAGAGAACATCTCTTAGAAAAATTTATGAATGGTTTCCTTAATCATCCGAGAGGTTAGCAAGGCATAAGCTCGTTCGGTGGGGTGATAACTGTCCCAGAAGATGTATTTAGTGTCATCCTTGCATGTATTTGGATTGTAAGCACAAAATAAGATGCCAGCCTCAAAATCTCCCATGCCACAACATCCATTATCCACTACTTCAAATCCTGAATTCATAAGTAATGATCAAAAAAAAAAAAAAATGCAAATTATTCTTAGCATATGATATCTACATCAACATATGTTTTTGTTAGTATTGTAAGGCATCATCAAACTAGTTTTTTTAGTTCGTCTCCTAGTTATATATAAGTATAACTTTATAGAGGGTTGTGTTTGTTTCTAGATTTGAAATCTTCCAAATGGGTTACAATGTTAAAAATCAATATTGCCTCTCTCTAGAAACTTCTAGAACTTCTCATACAATCTCTCTCTTTTTCTAGAAATTTCTCTCTAATTTCGGACATTTCTCTCTTGCTCTCTTTCCGGAATTATCTCCAAGATAGTTTTCATATTTTCTCTAGAAGCTTCCCTGCACTAGTGAATTTCAGCCACAAATTTATAAGGTGTCTAGGTAGCAAGTGTGTAGAGTGAAATAGAGTCAAAAGCTAGTGTGTGTAGGTGTCTAGAAGTGAGGTGTGTGCAAGTGCATTTGGTGAGTAAGTGCCATGTTTGCAATGCACTAGTATCAGTGTATGGGAGTCAAGCATTAGTGCTTGTAAAGTGTTGTAATTTAAAAAGTCAAGTTTTAAATAAAAACTCTTTGTTCAGTCTTTTGTTCAACAATCTAGTGTCAGAGCTTCCGCTAACTCAACATACAACTCTTGATGGAAGTGTGCTTGAATGTTTATAAATAGAGGATGTCTAGCTCCTTTCATTTCTAAACAAACTCTTTGCATATGATTTCCGACCTCATGAGACTTGTATTTCTTTGGGACCAAATTGGTATCAAAGTAAGGTTTCCCACACAATTTCTTCCATAGAAACTGTGTGAACCACGGCTTTAGCCAGTTGATGTGAGCATCTTTGACCATGTGGGTGTGTTGACACCTTAATTGGATGTAGTGATTGGAGGCAACAAAGAGCATTGACATTAGTTTACCTAAAAAATTCTTTCTAATTTAGGAAAAAAAACCTATTTTTCCTATTTTAGATAATCACATTTTCTTTTTCACCTAAATCAGATTCCTTATTTTAAACCGTATTTCATTTATATATAATTTCTTCATTCATTTTTTATTATTTATTTCACTTTTCAAAACTCTCACTTTTATTTATTACCATTACAAGGACATAGAAAACAATAAACAAATGAAAAATGCTTCCTAAAGATTGGGAGCAATTGTAACAAGACCCTACAAAAGATAAGAGATAAGCTATATATGTATGGTGTTTTTAGGGTTTCCCTATTTTGTTCCCTGACACTATTTTGGGGAATATGCGGCTAGACTAACCAGTTTGCAGTGTATATGTGAGAAAAGGAAACTTTATATGGCAAAGATCACTTCCAATGGTTTCTCTCAAAGGTAATGGTCTTCATCCTCGAAGCCATGGATTTGACAGCCTGATCTTCATCCTTGAAGCCATGGATTCGACAGCCTGATCATGCATGGTGTATTTTTGGTTGCACTGATTCGAACCAAGGCCGACACTGGTGGTTTCAATGAATGGTGCAAGGAGAAAGCACGTTGATGTGGTGCGTCGGCTCAATGAATTTGGGGGTCCTAGGAGAAATCTTTAAATGGGGCATTTTATTATATTTAATTATAAATGCATATATTTTTTTCAATTAAAATTTATTTTTCTTACTTTTTGAGAGGCCAAATTACTAACTAAATTTTTGCATTCAAGTTCCGCTAACATTTCCTTTTTAATTGGTAATATGGCTAATCCACTTAATCTTTCTTGTGACACAGATCTTAAATAGGATTTTATTAATTTTAATTTTGAAAAACTTATTTATGTGGAAGCAATTGTCACATGTATAGTTAGTAATATTCTGAAAGCAATACATGCATTTGGAAAAGATTCTAGCCTCTTTATATAATTTAGTACATTAATTGGAGAGTTTTCATTTATTTGCAAAACTTCTTTTAAAACTTTTAGTTCTAAAAATAAATCTAAGCCATCAATATCGGAACAAGTTTTATGTGTGAGAAAATATTCAAGATTAAGATAATTTTTTTTCAAACTATACAATTTTTTGATGAGATATTATATAATATATTATTACTATTTGGAGGCCTTTTTATCAATGAGGGCCTTAAGCCATTGCCTAAGTGGCCTATAGCTTCAGCCGGCCTGTGTGGTGGTTGGGAGACTATGGTAAATCTGTATTGTGGTGACCCATCGTGATGGAGACTGATGCGCTATTTCAGATTGATGAAGCCAAAGCAAAAGATAAATGGTTCGCAGACATAGACCATGATGCTAGAAGCTCATCCAGCGACCATGACTACTATCACTAGCAAAACACATGAACGACCTAAGCAGTAATGCTGTGAAAAGATGGTGCATGGAGAAATGGCCAATGAAAGAGCAGATCGTTTTGGACAAAGGTAGAAGAAGTAACTTGGAGATGTAGAAAAAGAACTTTTAGAGGAGATAATGATGATGACGATTACCATGTTCTGTAGGGTGTTGGATAAGGTGAAGTAATCGATAGTACATATCCATGTAGACGAGTTTAGCTGCTGGAAGCTTTTTGTTGAGATTAACCAATTGAGCCGAGAGCTTGGAGTTGAAGAGAATCGCTGCTTGGTTTAAAGACACTGAACAACTTCTTTGTAAGCCTCCTCTCAGTGTTCTTTGCATCGGCAAACACCCTATTGCTGGTATACTTAACACTCCAATCCTTCTCACACCCAATGCATAGAGTTCCTGCCAATTATTTGCTTTAACCCGTCAAACATCATGAAATAGCATAATTTTCTTTTCTTTTCTTTTTCCTCCCCTTAGATTTTTAGAGTAAGTTTTTCTACTTATAATTTCAGGTAAGAAATGGTCTGTTTTCTATGGATAGACTTACAATTACCAACAACGCAAAAAAATTTGTTAATGTATAGATGATAGTTCTTTTTTAAATTCTTATTAATTTGGCTACTTTGTTCTTATTTTTTTTTGGTACGCATCTTCTAGTCTTCACTATTTTGCTACAAATTAGAGTTGTAATTTTGAATACAGATTATGAGTTGCAATTTTGAATTGGAAAGACCAATGCACTTGAGCATCAGAGGTATGTAAGCCGAATCCGGCTCTTTAGTTCTTTACATTGGAGCACTTACAAGGAGGTTTTTAAAGATATATTAGCTCAATAATATAGGCCCAAGTTCAATCCTATTTTGTGTACAAGTCAAGCCTCTAGTTGTACTAGAAGTCTATTAACCATAATTAATGTATATATGGTTAGTTTAGGATTTAGCCTACTATATATTCTTATGATAGGTTTTTTGTAACACAAAATTTGTTTTACACTCTCATATAATTAAAATGTAATCCTTAATTAAAGGTTTCCTCTGTGAACATAGAGTATTTGAACCACGTAACTCTCGTATTTTCTATTTTATACTTTTACTTCTGTATCTATTTTAACATATGATCAATATGATATATCAAAGCTAACATTCAATAGTGGCCATGAGTTGGTAGTTAATTTTTCTTATAAAGTGTATCTAGATCACATTGTCCTCATGTTTTCAGAAACTTACTTGCAAGAAACTTAGAGATGAATTGATCATTAGATCCGTATAAGAATTGATATCATACTGAAACATCCTGAGAAAATAAGTATTTGCAATGTCATCAGTCCCTATGCTCAACATGTATATTCCTTTTGATAGTATAGAGGCCATTCTGTCTTCACCCGCTGCTGCCTTTATTTTCTTTATGTAATTCTTGAACATCTCTAATTGATCTGGCAATGATAAGGCAGACTAATATGGAAGAAATAAGCTAGTCATGGAATTTAGAATTAAAATTATAAGAAAAACAAAGGGAAGATCAGAGGAATTACTATTATCATGGATGTGAGAGGACCATATCCTGCACCACCAGAGGCAAAACTTACGCCACTAAGAAGGTCTTGAAGTTTCAAGTTTGAGTCCAAATAAGCTGGCAAGAGCTCCTTGAGACCTAATTCTTCAGCTGAAGATTGTTTCAAAATATCTTAAAATCTACATTTTTGTGTGTAAGAGTAATGATTATCACATATAGTGTGTACTGAAATCGTGTTTTCACAAACTGTGCATAATTGTATTTAACTATCTAGTTAATTATGTGCAACAATAATTAATAGTATGTGTACTAAAGGCTAGTCCATTTAGCAAAATCTGATAGCTAGAGCAGTTTTGGGACTACCTATGAAGTCTGAGGGAACCCTTCCATTGCTAAACCTTCCATTAGGTTTTGCTCCTTTGAAATCTTTCCCATATGGAGGGAAATTGCACTTTATTAAAGTATTGATATGGTTGTTGTTTCCTGTATCCACGATTGAATCTCCAAATACAAAAACTGCTGGAACTTGACCTGTTTCATTTTTAGGCAGTATCATGGCACATCCATCATTAAGGAAAAATATAATGACAAAGAAAATAATGAATGAAGTAGAAAAAACAGAATTTCCAGGGTGGAAGTTCATTCTAATATATGAAAATCTACTTTCTTCAAGTTTACAAGGAAAAACGAGAAGAGAAAATTCTGAAAGACCCAATTTCTTTTTAGAAAATCAGTGATAGAATTGTAAATGCAGGAACTTTCACCATAAACTTGAGTTTGGTGCCAGCATCTTACTGGACGCAAATATGTTGTAGCTGTTAGAATTTAAAGGTAGAGTGCACGCATGGTTACGTGCTCTTGTTATTTTGGTAAGGTAGAAGAAGTTGTCAAATTCGTTAAGCGGCGCCTATTACAGTTGAACGAGGAGGGTGTGGAGTGTGGACATGAAAAATTAAAAGATCAATCCATTTTGGCAATTTATATACATATTCCCGGTGTGTGGATTGTGGAGCACTAGGAATTGGAATCCTCTACTATAAGGAGCCAGGTAAACTGTCACTTTGTGGTGGTAAAATTTTTGAAAGTCATAAGGATTAAAGTATAAAGGTAAAAAATTGAATCTTATAAGGGTATTAGTTTAGGAAATGTTTTTATAAATTTTTTATGAGAAAAAAAATTATTAATTTATTTTGATAATTTTTTAGATTTTTCATAACAGTGATGTTAAAACTTTTATAAAATGGTTTATTAACAATTGTTTTAAGAAACTAGCTAACAGTCCCGTAAATTTATCTTTAGAAAATGTTAAGGGTATTGGTTTATGAACTATTTTAAGAAACATTTTATTGAGAGAATGATAAAATAATAAATGTTATTGATAGTTTTTTTATATTTTCTATAAAAGTGGTATCAAAACTTTTCTATTATGATTTATTAACAATTACCCTTATGATGTGTTTGTTTGAAGGTGAAATAGGATAAATGAAAAACTTTTGAGAGAAAATAGGAAGGAAAACTATTTTATAGTGTGTTTGGTTGGGTGGAGAGGGAGAAAAATAAATAGTAGAGTCTAGGTGTTTTTTCCTTGAGCTTACCAAAAAGTTTTCTCCTCAAAATGGAGAAAAAACTTAGTGGGAAAAATATGATGGCTGAATGACAAAAATGTCCATACGTAGGTTGCACGTGGGCTTAACATTGCTAGTTCTTTTTTTTTTTTTTTTTTTTTTTAATTATTATTTTTAAAATAGCCTTTGGCTGCTTATTTGGCATTTGCCCTTCTTCATCATCTTTTTTTTTTTTTTTTTTTTTTTTTTTTTTTTTTTTTTTTTTTTTTTTTTTGGAGTGGTGGCATGGAGCTTTGTTTTGTTTTTCTTCTTTTCTTTTCTCTCTTCTCTTTTTTTTTTTTTTTTCTTTTTCTTTTGCTTAACTAGACATGGTTTTTAATTTGTAATAAATTTAGTTAATTGCTTTTTTTTTGGTTGCTTGTCACTTTTTTATTTTAATTGTGTATCATTTTTTAACAAAGGTATATGAGTAAATTTATACAAACTCATTTTTTCAATCCCTTCACCCTTTCACTCTCAACCAAACAAAAAAAAAAAAAAAATTAAAATTTTTTCTATCTTCCCACTTTTCTATCTTCTAACCATTTTTTATCATCTCATCTTTCCACTCCCCTAACTAAACAAACCTTAAAAATATTCGTTAAGATAACCCTTAATCTTTAGTATCGCCTCATGAATTAAATGGAGTGATAACTTTCCATTTTATAAGGCTCCAGAGTAAGTGTCATGTTAATTAATACAAAACAAGGTTAGCGTGTAATAAATGTTCATTAATGACTTTTCTTTTATTTCTTCGGTCTTTTCTTTCTTCTCCAGCGTACTAGACACGCACACACAAGACATTACTGGATCCTATCAAAAAAAGAAGAAGACATTACTGGGACTTTCCTTTTCTCTTAGCCAACTATTTTAACTTAATAAAAGGGACAAAATTATTAAAAGGATTGTCAAAAAATGGTTAAAAAATTAAAAAACAAAAAATTGCAAAAAAATAGAAAGAATAGTGCAAAAAGTCGTTAACAGGCTCCGACACAAGCCTAAAACTAAAAGACAATCTCATTTAATGAGCTTTGACAAAGAAGTGGGCTTGACCCACAGTGCAGTACTAGTGCACCTAACCCAAATTAACTACGCATATGGTGAATTTAATGAGCGGAAGACAATAGGCTGCTGACATTCATGGTATTTATTTTAAGGTGCCACATGATATAATTCGTATTAAAAGTCATTTACACCAAGAGTCTTGAGTAACAAAGGTGTGATAACATGTTCATATAAAGACACACTTTTACCTTTTACAACTCATTATATGGACGAATTGTAATACAAATTATACCATTTTATGTGACACTAGCATTACTTATTTATTTCATATCGATCGTTGATTTCACTTTCATGAAAAGGGGGAAGATATTTGTTAGGCTTTGATTGTGTCACACTCCTGATATATTATATCTAAATACCATGTGTGTTAATTGTGCCATTTAGTATAAAAGTGTAGATATTGGATATAAAGACGGTATATCAAGAAATGTGAAACAATAATTTTCGTTTTTGTTATGTCCAATTTACAGCCATCTTTGATTCTTTATGATGATTAGGAGATATAGGTAGGTACATAGTGCACTCCCCAATCCACTTTCGTGCTCTCATCTCTCTTAGTTGCATTGTCACTTTAATTGTTAGTTTATTTTTACCATAGAAAGTGACATAATGATACTTCATATTTTCAATTGAGAAATTATTGTTTCACACTTCCATACATACAATATACACAATTTCACCAAAAAAAAAAAAAAAAAAAAAAAACTCGAATCTCTTTTCTATTGACATCTTACGTGACTTTGCATTCTTTCCTAAGTCAAAGATCAATAAAATAAATTCTAGAAAGTTAAAAAAAAAAAAACAAGCAATAAATATATGAAAATAATTGAGTACTCAATAAAATAATGAAAACTAAGGATATGAAACACATGATCTGAGAGTACATTGTTAAAAATGGGTTGATAAAACCTAAAAAACCTTAACTATTATTTTATTATTCATGCTAAATATGTAATTTATTTTGGTATTTTCTTTAGCCACATGCCTTAAATAGAATTATATTAAAACCACTAAAAATTTGTCAGGTAGTATTTTCATAAACATAATGAATTTGAGTGGGACTTTTATAAAATTCATATAATCTATTTATAATCTTACTTTTTTTAGGAAGACATTACATTTTTTAAATTAAAAAAAAAAAAAACCTTAAAAGACTTTTTTTTAGCGTGTCAATTCTTTTATTTTTATTTTTATTTTTTTAAGGTCAAACTCTTAAATTTTTTAAATTTAATAGGATTTAAACTCAATTGGGGCTAGGGGCCAAGGCCCCCCCGCAATCCAAAGGTATGTACATGATGGTACATAATATCTAAAAATAGTATACAAAAAGAGTGAGTCAACTAAAGCCCTTTCAATTTAGTAAGCTTTTTGGATAAATTTGATTTGGTATAATATTAGACAAATTAATGGTCTCTTGGTGTTTTCTGTTAGTTTAACTAGTAAAGTATCGTAGAATAAAAGGTTTAATTATACCTCTTATTTAAAACTTTAAAAACCTTTTCTAAGTGCTACTTATTAAATTTCAACTCTTGCGTAAAATTTTCCCTCAAAAAAAAAAAAAAACTCTTGCGTAAATTCCTTTTTGCAAGATAATCTCTTGGCTCTAAATGTGATTGTACTAATCTTCTTGCATAATCATGTCACCCACTCAAACACTGGCGTGAGAAATGCTACTACTACCACCTACACACAAAGCACATGACGGGGCATGGCATAAGCATGAATTAGGAAAAATCTAGTAGATAATTTCAATACTTATTCACATGCTTAAAAACCACTTTCCTCCTGAAGATGAGAGAACTTCATGTATAGATTAATCCGTCGACATACTGGAACATTAATTGTAGAATTGCTGACACATAGTCTCAGTTTACAGAACATTTTCATAATCATGAATAAAGAAAAATCTAGTAGATTGGAACATTGCAGAAATACTGATACAGTCCCAATTTAAGCATAGTAATAACATAGATTGGACTCACTTCAAATGCTAATTAATAGCACAAACACTTCCTATAATAACTGGCCAAGAAAGAGAGACGAGAGATTACCCTCTGAAGAATTTGTAGATATAGTCATCCACGACTAATGGGGTAAGGATTTTAGAGGCCAGCTCTGAGGGATGATAACTGTCCCAGAATACATATTCAGAGGCGTTGGTACATGTCTCTGGTGAAAAACTGGTACATAAAATGCTGACCTCTATTTTCCCTGTGCCACAGCATCCTTTGTTTGCCTCTTGAAATCCTAATCCATAAGCAAAGGATTTAAAAAAAGAAAAAAAAGCATTACATAACCCCCCTATATCTACAGTCACTGGATTAAGTTTACAGTGCACCTAGCAAATTATCACTTCCTGTTAGTACAGTTTGGCATACCAACTTTTGAGAAACCAAAATCATGTAGTAAGAAACAACAACAACAATAACAGAGCTTTAGTCCTGAAGTTCTGGGGTCAGCTATAGGAGTATACCTTACATCGGGTATATGTTTTCCCTCTCTTGCAGCTGGTGTGAGAGAGAGAAAATATATACCTGATGTAGGGTATATTTTTCCCGGCTATAGATTTTCAACAAATTAGTTAAGGTTACTCAATATCCAAGTGAATCAAAACTATTAAAAAATGATAGGTGGTGATTACCATATTGAGATGGGTTTTGGATAATGGCAAGCAACGGGTTATAGAGATCTAAATAAACAAGCCTAGCGTCTGGAAGTCTTTTATTGATGGAATCCATTTGGGAGGAGAGCTTTGAATTGAAGAGAATTGCTGCTTGGTTTGCAGACTCAGAACACCCTCTCAGTATGCCTCCAGCCACTGTTCGCTGTGATGGCACGCACCCTATTGATGGTAAGCTTACTACTCCAATCCTTCTTGCTCCTAGTCCATAAAGTTCCTGCCCATTATATTTTTTTTGGAACAAATTAAAGCGTGAGAATGTTAGCTAATGCACACTTAAATTTACTGTTTGTCCAAGATCCAAGTACGGCCATGCACGACCAAATTAATGTACATGTTTGCAAATTGCAATGGCATTGTGTCTTTATAAACATACCTGCAAGAAACTTGTAGCCGATCTAACCATTAGATCAGTATATCCGGGAATATCATAATGGGCTCTCCTAAACGGTGTAGAAAAATAAGTATTTGCAATGTCATCGCTCCCTGTGCACACTATGAATATACTTTTTGACAGTATTGTAGCTGTTCTGCTTTCTCCTACTGCTTCCTTTATCTTCTTTATGTAATTTCTGAACAAGTCTAATTGATCTGATAACGATAAGACAGACTGATGATCGAAAATTAAGAAAATCACAATAAGTAATTGCTACAATATATAGGAAAAAAAAAAAAAAAAAAAGAGGTGGAGTGAGAGAGAAGGTTACCACAATTTTAGCAGTGAGAGGATCATATCCTGCACCGCCAGAGGCAAAACTTACACCAGTAAGGAGGTCTTGAAGCTGAAGATTTGGATCAAGATAAGCCGGTAGAATCTTCTTAACACCAAATATTTCAGCTGAAAGTTTGTGTCAAGAAATTTTCAGTAAAATATATTAAAGAGCATTCAATCATTGTATGTGAAATGGTGAATGATATAATTGTACTATGTATTGGATCCTCAAAAAGTTTTTTTTTTTTTTGGGGGTGGAGGGGGAGGTTAATTTAAACTGTAAAATTTGGATGTTGGTCATAAATTACAATGATTCCTGGACTGTTCCAATTCATGACTTGCTCTAAGGACTCTACCATAAGTCCAAAAAATACTATATATGGTGGGAAACAGCAGTAAAGCGAAAAGTAAATGCTAGACACTACCTAAAAAATCTGCTGGGACCTTTCCATTGCTAAACCTTCCAGTTGGTTTTCCACCATTGAAATCTCTCCCATATGGTGGGAAATCACACTTAACCACAGTTTCAATGTAGTTGTTGTTGCCCGTATCCACAATTGAATCTCCAAAGATTATAACTGCAGGAACTGTTTCATTGTTAGGCAGCCTTGCAGTGATGCCAGTAGTGTTATGGAAACTGTTGAACACGAGGAGGATTGAGAAAATAATTATATAGGAACAAGAAAGAGGTTTTGATGAGGGAAACTTCATTGTGTTATGGTTAAGAGTTTTATGGGGAAAAGAAAAAAAGAAGTACTAAATCTTGTTTGACAGTGTAGAACTTATAATTTGCATTTACATGACTATCTCTCGTGTGTTGGGTGCGTTGCACCATGTTCCAGCCCACACTTTGTCTTAGCTCATTAAATGAGCTTGTTGGACAAGTGCTGAGAAGTCAGCAAAGTGAAATGGGTTAGCTGGAGTAGCTTGTCCGAAAGAGAAAAAATTGGGTTCATATTTTCCTCTATAATTATGTACAAAAGTCCAGCAACATTTACATATTTATGAAGGGATGTACAAAAGTCAAGCCACATAAATGATTATGTGATGTTAAACTTGTGAGACACATTGGAAGGAAGGAAGAAAAGAAAGAAGCAAAAGGCAAGGGTCATTCGGCTAAGGGAGAGCTGAAGAAAAGAAATTGGTTGAAGCAAAGTCAAGATAAGTTGGTTTGCATTTATTGTTACTTGATATGAAGAGTGTGAAAAGGAGAAAAGAAGGAAAAGATGAAGAAATAAAAAGTGAGGCATTCGGCCATTTGAAGGAGGGGGTGAAGATGTGAAGCCCCGAGAAAAGAGAAGTCCCAGCAAGTGAGGCGAGGACTGTGTGCAGTCTTGAAGAATTGCGTGAGTGAGAGCAAGCAAAAGAGAAGAGAAAAATAGAGAGGTTAAGAGAAAATACATAGTGAGAAAGAGAGAAGTGAGTGAAAAGAAAAATAGAGTTTTTTCTTTACTTAAGTTATATCTCTAAGTGTTGTAATCTCTATTTGATATAGTGAAATTATTCGGCGTTTATTCCGTGGTTTTTCCCTTCAAAGAGAAAGGGTTTCCACGTAAATCTTTGTGTTTTTGTATGGTTGTGCTTCCGCTGTACTTGCTAAAATTTATTCACAGTTATATAGAATTTTTCTCAACATCATGCAACCTATTTGTTGGACTCATAGCTCACATTAGGTTGTACATGTTTTTTTTTTTTTTTTTTTTTTTTTTTTTTTTTTTTTTTTTTTTCGCACCGTGTATCATTAAAGTTTTTAACCAAAGACTAATCTCTTCTCGCAACGGGTGGGCCCATAGTGAGCTAAATCGCTGGCTCAAAGAATTTTTTTCAAAGTACAGGTAGCCGGACTCGAATTAGGGAGCACCTCCGGTCGAACCCGGTACAAGTACCTTGAGACCGAGTGCCCAACCAACTCGGTCAAGCCCTTGGGTTACATTAGGTTGTACATGTACAATTAGGGAAAGGTCAGTATTTACGTACTTTCATTATCAGATAAGTTGGTAGAATAGACCATGCGAAAAGTAGCTCTCTTTCAAACCTTAAATCCTTCTTTTAATAATAAAGATGACCCTAATTTAAGTGGAACAAAACTAGGAGTAAGTTTGTTTATGGTGAAAAACCTTTATGTAAAATATTTTACATTTATTTTTTAGCAGAAAATTACACGTGTTTGGGTGGATAGGAAAACCCAGTTAATTTTTATTTTTATTTTTATACAAGATAGAAAAATTCGGTTAAATTGAAATCAATTTTCAGCTGATCGTAAAATAGGGTCCGATGGACCGTAATATATTTTACATTTATATTTTCCCTATATTCATTTTACACCCTTCAACTACCCGAACAGAGAAAGGGAGAGAGCAGATCAGACAACTCCAGCCGCCCATCTCATTGCCGGTAAGGTCTCTTTCTCTCTCTTTCTCCCTATTCCCCCCTCTTTCTTTCTCTTTGCAGGGCCGGCCCTAAGCCTAGGCCATTTAGGCCATGGCTTAAGGCCCCCAAATATGGGGCGGTAAGGTTTTTTTTTATTATTATTATTAATTAAAGAAAAAGTGTGAGTTAGGTGTATATTTTTTTCCCAATCTTAAGAAGACCTAAAATGTTAGAGTTATGCTAGTATATTACAAGTTTTATTACATAGGTCCTACAAATTGATATATCACCAATGAAGTAATTCAATACTCATTTATTCTTTTGTTGAAGTGCCACTTCATTGCCACATCAATTTATAAGCTTTTTGTAGTAAAATTTGTAATAAGTTTAGCATTTTCTCCTCAAAAAAAAAAAAAAAAAAAAGAATTAATAGAAATACAACATAGTCACCATTAAGTGTTGTGGGGTGGGGATAATTTATGACCCCGGCCCACTTTATATTAAGACTCAAGGCCCGAGCCGAGGAGAGATATTTCCGAGGACGCACAATAAAAGTCCAAAACGGCCTAAGGATATGGCCGAGGATGATCTTGTTCTCGGCATCCCATAGTGCCCCTAAAAGAAAAGGCGAGCACAGTGCGGGAGCGGCCCAAGCAAAAGGCTGCCAATACCGCAATAAAAAACTTTGCGCCTAACAGGTCCATGCTCTTCACCATACTTTTCAGCTTTTACAACCACCCCCAACCACTCTAGGTATGGGTCGATAGGACAAGTATCAACCCCAGAGAGTTGAGCTTACATGTGGACGATGGAGGAAGGGTAAATGCTAGTATAAAAAGGAAAGAGAAGCAATTCAGAAAAGGGGGGACAAATCATCTCCCGGACCATGGAGCCCTAAAAAAGGAGAATAATAAGAACATGAAGCTCCTCGGACGAGGTCTAAGGACCGGAGCCACTCGGGACGTATCGGAAAGAAATATTGTTAGACACGTCCAGTTCACCCTTGTGCAAATTGCTATAGAAACCATGACGAACCACTGTCCGATGACCAAGGCCTAGCCTTTCACCCCACGTTCTACAAATTTTATTGTTTGGGCCTCTAACGCACGAACCCAAGACCAGTTTGGGATCGTTATTAATTGAGTCCCTACAAGTGTATTAAAGATGCTAAAGCTATTACAAATTTTAGGAAAAAAATTTACAAAGCGATGTGACAGAATGTGATCGGTGTTACTTAAATAATATAATAAAATGAATGTTTGAATAACTTTTTTTTATTGGTGATGATATGCCAGTTTGTAAAACCTATATAGTAATTATCATTAGCTCACTTTGGGTGAATTAGTCATATTAATAAGTGAGAATTAATAATAGATTTGAAATTAAATAAAAATAAATAAATATTATTTAAGTGATATTTAGATGTAAAAAGGCCCCTGTAAAATTCTCGCGTTAGGTCTCAAACAATCTTGGGTCGGCCCTGTCTCTTTTCCTCGAACCAATATGCCCTCTCTCTCTCTCTCTCTCTCTCTCTCTCTCTGTGAAAATCTGCCACACCCTCTCTTCTAGTCGATGCAACCTCTCTTTCTCTCTCTCATGAATTGATCAACACCAATTAGTGGTTGCTCGATGGTGGTTGGGTTCGATTTGGGTTTTGGCTAAGTTTTAGTTAGGGTTGACAATGGCTGGGTTTAGGCTAGGTGGTTGGTTGGGTTAAGATCAGCATGGATGGGTGGTTAGCATAAGGTTTTGGGTTTTTGTGTTGTGGTTGCTGGGTTTTATGGAGTGGTTGTTGGATTATCTAAATACTTATTGACAACAATTTTACGTGCAAGTCAAACACTAGCAACCATTTTCCAATGTATTTTATAAAATGCAACAAAACACTTGAAAATATTTTGTACTCGTAAAACATTTTATATCAAGTCAAACACAATGTAGGTGTGATGTAGAGATTTCTTTTAAATTTTGGTTAATAGCAAAACTAAAGATTTCAATTGTTATTTATTATGTTTAGATCATATATAGAAAATTAGTAGTAATATGCACCATTTTGACATCACATAAACAAACCTTTGGTAAGAACTATGCACATCTGTAAATAGATCTTGAGTCATATGGTTCTTGATCTTTTGCTTATGGTGGAGTTAGTGGATGAATTTTGTTGGCATACACAAATAAGTGAAATTTCTACACGGTAGAATTTTTTTTTAATTGAGAAATTAATATAAATATGATTGATTTTTTTTTTTTTTTTAGAAACTACATATAATTGAATCCAAACCCATAGATTTAAGTTTTTGAGTTAAATAGTGTCTAATTCCTAATATATTATAAAGGATTTGAGACCTCGGTTAGAGTATCCCGTGACATCATAACTTTGATGGATGAATCATTATAACTATGATTAAACAATTAAATTCATCATTTTTTAATAGCTTAAAATTTTGAAAAAATTGTTAATTTAACATCGTATCAAAGTAGGAGAACCAGAGTTCGATCCCTAATCTTTTATGCTAGATTTTGCTATTGAATTGTACTACACTTGACAATCTATATTTGCATATACATTCATTAATGGCACTCATAAGGTTGTACCATTTGAGATTTTTTTTTTTTTTTTTTGGATGAAAAAAAGGGGGGCGACCATTGTAACTCACCCCCCTGGGCGTGACCATAGAGGCACCCCCGCTAGGAAATGTTGGATTGAGTCATAGTTACTGTGATCTGGGGTGACCACAAACCTTACCCTAGTACCTTGAGAGAGCTGGTAATCAGGTGCTCCTCGGTTGGGATGCCCAAATTCCTCCCTAAGTACTCTTTCAGGCTCGAACTAGGGATCACAAATCTGATTCACGGATCCCAACCACCAAGCCACCCTTCTTGAGGCGTACGTTCAAGAAATGTTTGTCAATATTTATGTTGCTTTCATTATTGGATAAGTTGGTAGCTTTAATAATATGGCTCTGACAAAGATTCGAGCTACTACTATAATTAAATGTGTTACATCAAGCGACGATCCTTTCAATCACCTTACATTTGAGTTTGTATAGTTAGAGACATTGAGGTGGTTAGTATTTATGTTGCTTTTATTAACTTTGGGAGACCAATCACTCTTTAATAGTAACTAGCTGACCCATACAAATATTAGGGTGAAAATAGACAAATACCACGTTTTGGCAAAATTTGTGGCAAACTAGCACCGTTTCGGAAATATTTAGTAATCTACCACTTTTTTAGTACTCGTGTTTCACAAAATCGAGTTCTAAATAGTACTCAAGTTTAGTGAACTCGAATTCCTAATAAGTTGTCAGTGTGGCACTACTAACCTAGAATTTGTGTAATTAAAAAAAATAATGTGGTACTCAATATTACTGAAATTGAGTTTCTTTATAATACTCGAGCTTCATACAAATCAGTACCTTGTTTTTCTTTTTCTTTTTTTTTTTTCCTTTTTCTACTTTTTGTTTCGTACAAAACTTTTTACTTAGGAAATGCTGACTTGTTTTCCGCACAACTACTATGTTGACTCTATCTATATATACATGGCGAAAAACACATTTTGGTCCCTACATTTTCAGTCGATTTCCGTTTTAGTCCCTAAGTTTTTTTTTTTTACCGCTTTTAGTCCCTCTCCTGAAAAACGCTTCAATTTTAGTCCCTGCCGTTACATCAGAAACGGATATTTGACGTGGCAAACGGCAAAGTTAAATAATAATAAACTAATGTCCACGTGGCCTAAATTAATAATAAAAATATTTTTTAATGCCACATCAGCATCTAAATTAAAAAAAATTAATTTATTAATTTTAACTAAATAAAAAATTAAAAACAGAATTAAAAACTAAAAATCTTATGAATTGAGATCTAAGTGTGCCTTGAACAAGAACAACAAGAACACAAACCCATAAATTATTTAAAAAAAAAAAAAAAACTGACCAAAGCCAGAAATTCCGATCTTAAAGCCAACCCACAACTACCAAAATAAAACCCACAACAACCCAGGTCAAGAAAATCAACCCACAGCCACAAACCCACTAATCACTTTAATAAGCTCACCAAACAAAACAGTAACCCTGGTTAGAGATCAGAGAGACACAACAAATTCTACAAAACAAACAAACAAATAGAAAATAGAAAAAGCACGAAGAAAACGAGAGAGAGATCACGGAGAGAGAGACACTTTTTTTAAAAGTTAAAACTGTTGTTCACGCTTCCATTATAGAGATTGATCGAAGACCACCAAGATGGCGTGTTTAGCGGCAGGGACAGGGGTCGTTGGTTGTTGTCCTCTCACAGTACGAGGAGGAGGCTTGTCGTTGTCGCCGAGATTGGAGGCTTTGTTGTTTTCGAAGGTATTAGTACTGGTACGGATGGGTGAGGCTAAGAAGGGTTTGACGGTGAAGGCGATGGCGGTGGAGCTGAAATTCATAGGGACGCAGAGGAAAGAGCAGAAGCTGGCAGAGATGATAGAGAAGAAGGTGATAGAAGCGAAGGAGGTGTGCGGCGAGGACGGGAGATCGGACGAGTGCAAAGTGGCGTGGGACGAAGTGGAAGAGATTAGCCAAGCCAAAGCCGATCCGAGGCTCGGGTTGGAGAAACAAGATCCTCTCGAGTTCTTTTGCCTAGGTTGTTGTGGGTTGATTTTCTTGGCCTGGGTTGTTGTGGGTTTGTGAGTTTTGCTGATCCGGGTTTGTGGATTTGTGGCAGATTGGTGTACTGATCCGTGGCGGATTTGTGGGTTCGTGGGTTTGTGAGATTTGTTGATCCGGGTTTGTGGGTTTTTGGCGGATTGGTACATTGATCTGTGGCGAATTTGTGGGTTATGATTCAAAGGTGGGTTTGAGAGAATGGTGGGATTTGGAGGATGGTGGAGATCGGTGGGTTTTCAAGTTGGATTTGATTTTGTGTTTCGATGGATTGGTGGGTTTCCAACTTGGAGATTGGTGTTGATTTTGTGAACAAAGAGGATGCGAGATCTTTTGATTTTAATGGGTGTATGTTGGGTTAAAATTTTTGAATGTGCGAGATCTGTTTTGGGGTTTGATTGTTGGTGTATGTTGATTTCGGGTTTTCAATTTTGGTGGTTGTATGTTGATTTCTTGATTTTGGTTGGTGTATGTTGATTATTGTTTGATCTAAGTTCTGAATTTCGATTTGTTTGGTTACAAAGAACGTCTTGGAAAGGCAAAGAAAAGAAAAGACAAGAACTAGGAATTAATTTACTAAAAACATGAAGAATATGAACGGTAAGAAAACGAAGAACACAAAGATTATCTTCCAACAAAATAATGAAAAGAAAAAAAAAATTTATGTTAATTATTAATTATTATTTAAATAATTAAATAATAACTAAAATTTTATTTTATTTTAAAATGCTGATGTGGCATATAAAAATGCCACTTAATCGCCACATCAACGCCACATCGGCGCCACGTCGATTAATAGGGTTTTCCATCCGCCACCTAGGATTTTGCCCTAGCGGCACCGACGGAAAGGACTAAAACAGAAGGCGTTTTTCTAAATAGGGACTAAAAGCGGTAAAAAAAAAACTTAGGGACCAAAGTGGGAATCGCGTGAAAATGTAAGGATGAAAATGGGTTTTTCGCCTATATACATCTATATATGCTATATGCCATTCTCATCCTTGACACATATCTAACTCAATGGCTTTCTTTGTTTGCTTCTTCCTCTTGTGATCGTTGTGTCCACCAAGCTAAGGTTGCCTATTTCTCCAAAGTTTCAACACTTTCATGAAACTTGTCAAACAAAGAAAATGGCAAACTTTGATGATGGCTTTTGTAGGCAGTCGAATGAGAATTTCGGGAGGCAGAGAGTCCAAAACCGATTCTTCTTCGTTGTGTAAATCTTCAGTGAAGGACTTGCTGAGTTCAGGTAAGTTGAAAAACTATTAGTTATAAAATATGAGAATTATTAATTATAAGTGGAATGAAATCTCCTCCCCTATATTTATTATAATTATTTAAAAAAATTAAATATTAATTATAAGGGGGTCAACTGTATATGTATTAGACATACATCTGCTATAAGCCAGATTGGATCATGGTCCTCCAGAAGGACCTCTTTTCTTTCAGTTTGACCACCTGTTTTGCTGGGAACTTGATATGAAATATATGCCATCCATTAATATAAAACACAAGACAAAAAGGGAGGAAAAAAAAATGAAAAAGCAAACATAGAGGGGGAAAACACAAAAACAACATGAAGATTTACCTTATACAAATATTTATTATCATCCATATCCAACATGACGCATTGCATCATAAGTCCATTCATGTATGACAGGAGCAATCTATACATGCAAGTTCAACACACTCAATATTCATTTAACCTGATCAACTGATCTATTATGGAAAGTTCGGAGTGGTAGATTTGCATTTAGAAATACAGTTCCAAATTGCAGCTGCAAGCTTTGTAGTAGGCTAATGCCGCTTTTGTAGAGTCATCAAGTGCCTTGGCAGCATGATATTGCAGAAATGGCAGCTCCTGAGAAAATGCAAAGATATGTAGAAATTTCCATAGAAAATAATGGAGAGTACTGATTTGATTATCAAGGAGTCAATTCTTCCACATATAGTGCCAAATAAAAATAAAAATAAAAGCTTCAGTGCCTAAACTCATTGCTAAAGCTATGCATAAACCATGTATCTTTAACTTAAAGGTCTAATGCAGCCAGACCCAAGCCATTGCTCAATTCCTTAACATGAATACCAGAGGTAAATGACTCCAACCACCCAAAAATGGTCGTGCTAAGGCTTTATTTTGTTCTATAAATCCTAGTTAAACCAAATTGAATTGTATAACAACGATGGAAGACTTTACACATTGCCAAAAAGATAAACATGGTCATTCTAGTTGTCCTCATCTGGCAAACTCAACCAAATAGAGAAGACTTGAAACATATGCAGTAAATTCCAATAAACACTGAGCTCACTGTTATTATTATTTATTAAGAGCTAATTAGTTAAACAATATGCATAGAAGTGACAAATTCCACATTGAGCATGATTGAATCAGAAGAAAAAAGTTGAATAATGAGAAATGGAGCAGAGTTTTATTAATAATTCAGTTTGCATGAGCAAATCTAGGATAATAAAAATAAAGCGCAACACATGTGGTTGAGTGAAACTATGTAAGGGATACATAAGACTAGTCTAGTGCTACAGGCTGGTACACAAGATTTGTCACATGCCATATCTGTGCATTTATGGTAACTAAAAACGTGAAACTGGAGTAGAAAGTTGTTCCCACTCCCAGATTTTTTACCCAAACTATAAAAAAACATAAAAACTAGATCATAAATTAAAAAAGGCAATCAGAAAAATTAAGCGTGTTTCTGATTTACCATTATTGGTGATATAATAAATGGAGGCCACATGTAAACATAAATTTATATTGAATATAAGTAATCACAGGAAGAAATTTTTTTAGTATAAGATTCAAACCTTCAATGAAGCAATACTGTAGAAATTTGAGTTGCCATCACATTAAACAAGCATCAAACTTGTGATGGTTCTCAACATCACCAAAAAGTTCCTCCAATGCTCTTTCATGATTAGTGATAAAAGCCTGCATTGAAGGGATGTCAGTTAATAAAGCTATTTCAAATTTCGTTTAAATGGCTAGAACAAAAGTGAAAATCATTATGGTTGGGATGCTCAGCAGTAACTATAATCCTAAATTTCGTTTAAAAAGCATTTATGATCCACATGGACAGAGACTTCAATAATAATCTCTTCATCCTTACAAATTTAAATTGAATATATATTAACACCAAAACCAAAAGATGTGAAGCCGATTTTCTGGATAAAATAGGAATCATGTGTTTAATTGTTGCCCGCTGATCACTGAATGGAAGAATTTCTTCACTAGCATTGCAGTCTCGGTGCTTGGCAACTTTTAGTGCCATGTGTACAGTGTATGCAGTTTCAGAATTTTCTCAATTGTGTCAAGTAAATTTAGAATTTGACTGCTTGCTTTTTCTTAGTGAAAAATCCAAGAAGAAATCCCATATTGAGGTGCAGGGCAATTTCTGATTGCAACTTTGGTATGGAGAAAATCTCATCAATCACTGTTCTTTTCTTTATTGTTACAAACACTCTTTTATCATCAAAGAGGGAGGATTTACTTTCCATTTATGTTTGTATTGTAAGTATGAAGCTTCCAAAATTAAATTTGAGTCCTCATGGAGCAGAGATGCCATAAAGGACTCTGGCCAAAAGAATTATCATATATGAGACATAGTGGGGTTAAACGTGTGATATGTATTGAGGAAATTTAGCATTTTGAAAATTATTAATTTGGGGAGGTAGAAATAACATGGATGGAAGAAACTATTTTTTTCAAATTTATCTAAAATTGAGGAGTTTTTAAATTAATAATTTTATGTTTCTAACCCTATGTTATACTTTCTAAATAAGTGGATTTGAGGGTACTTTGGCCACATAAAAATAGGAATCCAAACAAAAGAAGCCCCTTAAATAGTAGTGTAGATAACAAATGATGGGGCTCATGTACTGTAGGAATTAGTCTAAACTCAAATGGGTTGGAACTATCCCAGCATAATAATGATTAACGTCAAATGACTCATTTAAGATAGTTTGTATTTCCTGGGGGCGTAACAAAGGAAGATGACAGGAGTTCACTGGATTCAATAGTATCAAACAGCTAATTCTTATATGGTCCATGTAAAAATTTCTGGTGGTTAATTTTGAGGGCGGAAGTGTCTGCTGTAAAGTAAATTGAAATTTTGAACCTTACAATTTACATACATATTTTGCAAATTTCACTTTTATTTAAGCATTGAAGTGTAAAGCGTGGCTTCAATGTAATAACAGTTACAACATGTCTTAGAATCACCAGCAACTGAGACTTCAGCTTATGCTAATAACAATCATAATTAAACATTGTTGACCATTCACTAAAGACAGTCTTCTAACTTGAGGACCATCTGTCACCATGCCTAACAAGCAACACTAAATTAAAATGGGCAGCCGAATTGGCTCCCGAAAAGTATTTGCAGAAACTTCAGTACTCTGCAAACCTCGATACATTATAGGTTGTGATGCGGTGAGGAGAACATAAACACAACATACATTATATGGTGTAGAAGAAGTGTTTTAAGAAGAAATTTCCAGCGATAACAAGATTATAGTCTGGAGAAGAAAATGAAACCCAATAATCGGAAGTGTAATCTGAATAGATAATTTTTTGTTAAGTCTGGATAGATAATTCTGGACACAATTCACCGAAAGTTGTGCAAATCAGAACTTCTCGTATAAATAATATTTTCTTAATACAGTATTCACGAGTTGAATACAAGAAGATGGTGTTTGCAAAAAAGGAAATTTAAAACTAAACAGATTAGTTGACTCTCTAAAATTAATATGAGGCACATTGATTGACATAGCATCAGGAGAACTGAAAGAAGAGATGTTGTCAACACCCATAGAAAATCAATCAAGTTTTGGTATAGAGTAATTATATAAGAAAATGAATCAAACTAAGGACTTATCTATCTAGCATAAGTCTAATTAGTAAACAACCAAAAACAAGCTTCCTCTACAAAAATATTCACAATCAATAACACAGAAAAGCTTTTACAATAAGCGTTTGCCGTTTATAGTTTCTCTTAAACCACTGAGTCCTGAGTCCTGACTGCCTTTAGCTTTAGGTATAATTTACAATAAACGACTACCGTTTAGCTCAGTCGCACAAATAACAGAAACATTTCCTTCGTTTCGCTTCATTTTTCAGCTCTTTTAATTTTTTTAATTTCTTTCAAAATTTTCTCAGCAACCAAACGGAGTTGAATCTGAAATTTTTGGAAATTTTTTTTATTTCATATATCCTAAACCTCCGTTCGGTTGTAAGAAAAAAGAGGAAAATTATGCTTTGATTCTACGTTTAAATATTGATTCGTTTTCTTTCCATAAATTTGAGGTTTAAAACCTTGATTACGTTTCGCTGCAAGCATTTTCTCGGAAAACAAACGGAAAAAAAGACCAGAATCCAGAAACAAAATTCTAAACAGAGGTAGAGAGAGCTTACGATCACGGCTATTTTGAACAAGGCTTTGTGTGGCGCCGCCATGAGAGAGGACAATTCGGAATCCAAGAATGACATTGTTGCAGCAGCAGATTAGGATCCAAACACAAATTACGCACAGATTCAACAAATGGGATCGCAAACGCAGAGAGAGAGGTGCGTGTGTTTGAGAAACGAGAAAGGATGAGTCGTCTGAGAAGGTTGTTATATTTTGCGTGGGGACGTGTCATTTGGTACGTGGAAGTTCGTTAACGTTTCTTTTTTTTTTTTTTGGTAGAAGAAGTTCGTTAACGTTTCAAAGAAAAGCCAAAAATGCCTCATTTTTACATCTCCATACGGCGTCGTTTCATGCTTTGTGGGGTGTGTTGTGGCGTGCGAAGTTTTTAAGCACCTAGCCAAAGTATAATTAATTGTTAGTACATAATTACATATCTTGTTGCACACACACAAGCCACAGCATACACAATTTATTTTTTGAATTGAAATTTCTCGCATTATGATTATGCAATAGACATAGTCCTAAAACATATTACATATATGTTGTTAGATATATTTAGGAGAGGGAGGGGCTCACCGTTTTGTGAGAGGGAGGAAGCATACTCCTGGAGTATGCAATAACAACCTGATTGATTCTACCTCTAAGCTTTTATAGCTGCATTGGCTTCTTCAAATTAGTCATCTATCACCCCTATCTAGTATCTGCTACAATAAATAATGTGGCTAGCATGAACATTTCAAGAGGCAATGCTTTCCCTCTCCTTATAGCTCAAAATGAATTCAGGTCAATTGAATAGCCTTAGGTTAAAAATCCAGGTCAATTAGTTGTCAGGTATTGAGGAATATATATACACACACGCACACACAGAGAAGGGTGGGTCTCACCCACCATGGGGCCCAAGGGCCCGCCTTTCTGTGAGAGGAATTGAGCATACTCCTGTAGTATACAATAACAACCCTGTTGATTCTATCTCTAAGCTTTTATAGCTACATTGGCTTCTTCAAATTAGTCATCTATCACCCCTATCTGCTACGATAATCGTAGTACAATATAGTTGCACGCAATGAAATCTTTCATCCAAATACATTGAGATCAATTGTTACTTTATTTGTCACCATCTTTTTCAAAGTACCTCATATAACAACGATGATGTTTTTTTTCTTGATCAACAAGTAACATTTTGAACAAATCTTATCACTAAGTTGGTTGTATGATACTGTATCAAAACTCAAGTTTGTGCATTATGTTGCTAGGCTTGCCAAAAAAAAAAAAATGTTATGTTTTTAACATGCATGTACTCATTATCTAATTAGTCAAAGTAGGGCATTTATCCTAAGTTAGTGCATCTTTGGAATGTTGAGTAATTACTTGTTGATTGGTCATTATTGACAAGAAGCATTATCGAAACAATCCCCCTTAATCTATTACATACCCTAATCAGAAACGATAATCGTTAATACTTCAGGAGTAAGACCATCAATATGACTGTTCGATTAACATCAAAGTTTAGAATGATCAGATCGGATAATTGAATCAAAAGATATCAAGCCACATCAAGTTTTAATGGCTAAGATGCATTTTTGAAATTAGGGTTAAATCTATGTGATTACGGTTAATTTATTTTGAATAGTTCTTAAAAATTAATTTAAATTATGTAGATGTCAAAATCTCATTGGTTTAATTTTAATATAAGGATGTAATGAACAATATTAGATAAATCCTACAAGATAAATTTTTACTTTTTATTTTGCTTCTTGTTAAAAAGGAAGGATATTTTAAAATTAAAAATTACTTGGAAAGCACTCACATCTTTAAATTAACACTAAGGTTATACCCAAAGATTGTATCTTAAGTTAATCCATTTGATAGAATGTATGAGTTAATCCAATGAGGAATGCAATCCAATTAGAAGACTCCATAATTACTATCATTACTTGAAATATTTTTTAGATAACATTCTTTTTCGATTGAGTATGGCATCGATTATTCCCCAGCAGTCTATTAGTTAACTATAGATATTTTAGTTAATAGTCGTATTGTAGATATACCAAATGGTTTCTCGGGGGCATGTTCAGTTGTCCAATTGAAGCTTAGTTATAATCTTATTTTTGCTTTGCGTTGCTTTTTGTAACTTTTATGGTTTTCAAGGAAAAGATACTATAGCTTCCTTCATGGAAAAAACTTAGGTATAGTTTAATTTGTAGGTGCTATAAATTAGGTTTCTCAATTAATATCAACCATTTAATTAAATTAGTCAATAAATCACATAGATAGATTTAATTTTCTGTGGAGGAAGATAACATTGCTTGCACCACATTGGCCAATATTGTCATATAGTTGAATTTAACTAAGTGATCTAAGATAATACAACACCTAAATAAGCGTAACTAGGTTTTACCCTTGTTTAAAAGGTTACATACTAAAAAGTGAAATATTATCTTTAAGCATTGGAATATTACCATCTATATTTTCATTTTATAATAAACAAAAAAGAGTATATTTAGTTGCACTTATTGATAAATATTTCCATTTGAAGTTCATCGACAGAAAGATCCAAATGAGTACATTCAAGGGCATGTTACACTTACATCACAAGCAAAATAGGAAAAAAAAATCGCTTTTATTACAGTGATATAGGTAATAATAATAATAACAAAAAATAGTGCTAGAGATACAAACTTTTTTACAAAAAATTATACAAATTGCTGATGTAGTGAATGATTATTGGTAAATGAAAAAGTGATATTAATGATGGGCCTAGACGAAAACCAATAAGAAGTTGGCCACATCACCAGTTTGTAAAAATATTGTAAAATAGTTTGTGGTTATAGCACTACTTAATGATAAAAACTTGTATTATAAGCAGTTTAATTAGAATAGACATAGGTATATTAACATCTATATTTTCATTTTATAATAAACGAGAGAGTATATTTAGTGGCACTTATTGATCAAAAAATATTTCCATTTGAAGTTCATCAATAGAAAGATCCAAATGAGTACATTCAAGGGCATGTTACATCACAAGCAAAATAGGGAAAAAATCGCTTTTATTACAGTGATATAGGTAATAATAATAATAATAATAATTATAGTTGTTAGGTTCTAAAGACTTAGGATTTTATGTATTTAGAACTCTAATTTGTATTGTTGGCAAACCATGATCAAAACAATGTATTTAGAAGTGTTTTAGTCTAGCTTAAAGTTGTGCTTTTATGTAAAGTTGGAATCGAGTTAAAGCAGGAAAGCATTGTGCCTTTCGGTCTGGCTCGATCGATCAAAACTCGGGCAAAATGTTTTTTCTGCAGAATTTTCCAACTCAGCCCTAGGTGTTTTAAAACATTTTTAGGGTTTCTTATTTGTCCTAAATATAAAAGGCAAACCCTAGCCACGTTTTAGTGTTGCTCATATTGAAGTTTGTGTAAATCTCTTGTGAGATCTAGAGGAGCTTTCCTTTACACAAACTTAAGGTTTTCAAGGAGAATATTTATCTACACCTTGATGATCAATTCAGTTGCTGCCATTGAAGCTTAAAGAAAACACAAGCGGGTGTGCTTGTATCTGGTGGTGAATCCAAGAAAGAAGGAGTTCGTGGATTCGGAGCTTGCACGTGGTCGTATCGGTAAGTTCTACTGGTTGGTAGCAATAAGAAGTCGAGCGTAGGGGCTTGTAAGTCTTATTGTATGAACTATGATTCTTTCAAGATAGTGGATTCAAGTTTACCTTGAGGATAGCTAGGTCAAATCCTCCTCAGGTTTTTACCGGTTTGGTTTCCTAAGTGATCATATCTTGTGTTATTTATTTTCCGCTGCTTTGCATGATTTGATCTTTGTTATTGTGATAACCTAGACTTGTTTAATTGGACTAAGTAACAACTTGGCTAATTACCTAGGTTAAATCAATTGTTTAAGGGGTCTAAAAACCATCAAGTGGTATCAGAGCAAGTTGCTCTTTTGTTGTTGATTCTTTGATCACCGGTGATCCTTGACCCCTGTTGTCATGGAACACGGACACTCTCTAGTTATTCCTCCTCACTTTGATGAGAATAATTATGCTTATTGGAAAATAAGGATGAAAGCATTCCTGAAATCTATTGATGAGAGAGTGTGGAACTCCGTTGAATACAGATGGGAGAAGCCCACTACTCTTGTTAGTGAGTGGAAAACTTCTAAAAAAGAAGCAGTTGCGTTTAATAGCAAGACTATGAATGCTATCTTTAATGTTGTTTCTATAGAGGAATTTAAGAGAATCTCTAATGTTGAGGTTGCTCATACTGCTCGGAATATCTTCCAGAGTGTGCATGAAGGCACAAAGGTTGTCAAAATCAATAAATTGCAGCAATTAACTTCTAAATTTGAAAGCATTAGGATGTCTGATGATGAATCTTTTGATGAATTCTCTGCTAAATTGAATGATATTGTTAATTATGCTTTTAACTTGGGTGAAATCTATGATCAACCTAAAATTATTAGGAAGATTCTTAGATCTTTAACTGAAGACTTTAGACCCAAGGTATTTTGCCATTTCTGGAAGTAAGGATGTGGGCTCCATCCCTGTTGATGAACTTGTAGGATCTCTTCAATCTTATGAGTTGGATCTACCCAAAACTACCAAATCCAAATCAATGGCTCTTAAGTCTGTTGATGATGTTGAAGGTGGTGGATTTGATGATGAACTCTCTGCTACAGAGATTGCTTACCTTGCCAAGAACTTTAGAAACTTTCTCAGAACAAGAATGAGAAAGGCAAAAGGCACAAACACTGCTAAACCTAGAAACTTTAGGAAGTATGATCCCACTAAGGTTAACAATAATGATAAACCTAGAGAAAAAGTAGGTCAATCTTCCAATAATTCTTTGGGCTCTTAGTGTTTTGGATGTCAAGGATATGGCCACATGAAATCTGAATGTCTTACCTATTTGAAGTCTAAGGGTAAGACTATGGTTGTAACCCTTAGTAATGGTGAAGTTTCTGATAATGAGTCCGATTGTGATGAGGATGGAAATTTCATTACTTTTACCGCTATTGTTGTAGTTGATGAGAGCATATCTGTTGAAGAGAACCCTTCTGATTGGGAACTCTCTGAAGATGCAGATCTTCAAGAAGCCTATAATAAACTTTGCAAAATTGCTGCAAAGGATGCTATGAATGTTAAACTTGGCCTGAAGAAAATTGAATCTCTTGAGCTTGAAAAGAAGAATTTGCTTGTTAAACTGTTTGATGCTAATGAATTTTTGAACAATGTGAAAAGCGAGAATATGCTTTTGCTTGATAAAGTTAAATCTTTGGAACTTGATTTATCTATTGCTAGATCTACTAGTTCTAAACTTGATCAAATGTTGAGTGTTCAAAAGTCTTCTTCTGACAAAACTGGATTAGGTTATGTTGAAAGCATCTCTGTGTCTGCTCCTCATTCCACAAAGTTTGTTCCTTCATCTTCTTCTTCTGAACCTTCTGTGAGTGAGATAGTGAGTGAAACTGTCAAACCCCCTGTGAGTGAGGTTGTCAAACTCATAGAAGTTTCACCATCTAAGAAGATTAGGGTTGATTTGAAAGAATCTAAGTCTAATAAGCCTACCCTATTTAAGAACAAGACACATGATAAGCCTGCATGGGTTTGTCACTTTTGTGGAAAGTCTGGACACATTCGTCCAAACTGTTACAAGTCGCAAGCTGCAAAGAGAGCAAACAAACCAAAAGTACATGTGCCTCAAGCACAAGATCCTATGGTACTTATTGGTGAACTGGTAAATGCTTTAAACTTTTATTCCAATCCTGGAGTTGGTAATCATTCTCATGTGAATAAGAACTTCAATGCTCATGGTGCATCTAAAAGGTTTTGGATGCAAAAAACTCGAGCTAACTGAGTCTTTCTAACATGGTCCTTGTGCTTCATTGCTCTACCCTTTGTGACCATTGTTCTTTGGTTTTGTTTTTTGTTTTTGTTTTCTAAGATTTGCATTGCAAAAAAAAAAAAAGGAAAGAAAAAGGAAGTAAATTTTGTTTTGTAATGTTCTTCTTGGTTTTTGAGAACAAGGTTGGTCAATTTATTTTCACATAACATGTCTTTTGTACCTTGTTTAGCTTTGATAAGTTTACTTATTGCACTTTACTAGTTGAAGTTTTGTAGTGCATGTTGTGTGGGAAAGATGTTTATGGTTTTTTATTACTCTGTCTTAATCTTGAAATCACATGTTTTTGACTATCGGACTTGAACTTTTAGAGAAAGGCATAAATAACCATATCACCACTATTCACTAGCCAATCATGAACACCTTAGTGCATATTTTAAGATTTTGTGCTCGAGAAAGTGTAGTACATGCACAAAAAGAACATAAGGTGAAGCCTCGGTTTAAATTGCTTAATTCTTAAAATTAAAATTGGTGTATACTATTAGGCTTGATGCTAAACTCACATGACTTAAAATTGATATGTATATTATGAGGCATAAATACAAGAAACTTACATGATTGCAAGCTTATGATCTAGGAGATGTGGGAGTTATATGATGTAACTCTTTAGGTGATAGTCTTTTTTGAATTCTTTGTGATGAATTTTGTAGACTTTGTGATTGATTGCAATTCACATATCACCTCACATGTATCTCAAGCTTTTGCTAGTTGCACACACTACACGAGTTACTCTTTGCTAAACTTTGTACATGTTATTGTGTGTGTTTATAGTCCGACCAACTAAGTTTTGCAAATACTTTGAATTTTGTGCAAAATTAATTTGTTGCTTAAAAATTTGTGGAGAATGCAAGAAATTTTTTTTTTGGGGAATTTGGGCTTAAAATTTTTGTTTTTGAAAATCATATCATCACATACTCATGCATTTTGTTCTTCAATTTCAATGCTTTGTGTCGATTCTAAATATTCTTTCAAAAAGCGTGTTTTTTCCTCAAATTTAGTGAGCCTCTGCCCATTTCGATCGATCCATTCTATTTTTCAATCGATCGAAAATTTTTAAATATGTTTGAGAGAGCCTTTGTCTGTTTCGATCGAATAGAGTCTCTATCTGTTTAGATCGATCGAGGCTGTTTTTCGATCGATTGAAACTCGTGAAACATGTTTTTTAAAAGGTCAGAATGTCTTTTTCAAAAGGTACTTTTTCAAAAAATTTCAACCTTTCCTCTCTCTCCGACTTGGGTAAGGCTCCACCAAAGATTTTTTGTTGTTTTCTTCTGGAATTTTTGCAAGGTTTTTGTCTTCCAAAGCCGGTAAGTCCTTTTTGCCCTTCCTTTTGCATTTTATTTCATGATTTCATGCATTTTTCATGCTTTGTATTGGGTATTTTCGGCACTTTTCATATATTGGGGTTTTTGATGATTCAAACCTTTTTTGGTGAAATTGATCAATGGGTTTTTGTTCTAGGATGCTATTATCATGATTCTTGTAGATTAATTTGATCAATTTTGTGGTTTTTGAAAAATTGGAAATTCTAGGGTTTCAAAATTGATCCGAATTGGGGATTTTGTCAAAATTGGGTTAAATTGATGAAATTGGCTTGTTAAATTGATGTATTTGGTCATTATTTTTTAAACTCTATCATGTCTAATGATCAATTCGTCAATATCTTTCAAATTGAACAAGTGGTTTTCAAAATTTTGGGGTTTTTGTGTTAATACCTCTATGTTCAAGCCAATTTTGTGAATTTGAACTTTTTGGACTTAATTGGATTGCATTAGAACATGCATCATGTCATTTAAATTGTTCATGCATCATATAGATTTTTATTCTATATTTTTTTTGTGCTAACTTGCGATCTGTCCTTGGTTTTGTCTATTGTGTTTTTGTTCTTTTGCTCTGTGTTTTGGTCCTTATCCTAGCATTATGCCTAGGAAAACTAGAGCCCACAGGACCCCTTCCACTTCCTCCGAGTCTCCTTCTAGGAGTGAGGTGTTTAGGAATGATAAAAGCAGAGAGGTCTTTGAGACTTTGAACTGTAAGCGTAAGATTTGGGTTGAGCGAGCTGTTGTGTTAGATGAGCTTGATCCGGCCATTAGGGCTAACTTTGAGTCTAGAGGTTGGTTGCCTCTCTTAGAGATAGATCATCCACCCTCGACCGCCCTAATTAGAGAGTTCTTCTCGAACCTCTCTTGCCACGTCTATGATTCCAACACCCTTGTTAGGAGTTGGATACGAGGTGTTGAGTTCACCATTACCCTTCGGGTAGTGGCTAAGGCTCTTGGGGTTCCGGTTGTTCGGGAGCCTAACTATCCCTATGATGAGTCACCCTCATTAAATGTTGTCATGTCATACATCACTGGGTCATCTAGTGGGGTTCTAATCTTCGGATCACGTCCACCGAGCTTATCGAGACTACCTATCTTTTCTTTAGGATAGCATGTCATTCGTTGTGGCCTATTTCTCACTTCCACACCATCCCTTTAGAGCGATGTGTGTTTTTGTATGCCTTTGTTTCTGGAGCGTCTATCAGTTTTCCTCATTTGTTCCTTCGTTCTTTGAACGAGGTTCATGGGAGTTACATTTGTAGGGTATGCGCTTATTCATCCTTTTTTCATTCATAGGATTTTGCTCTTTTTAGGTCTAGATGGTTTCCCGTTTGGTGAGCCTGTGCATGTTGTTGCTCCCATAGGTGCCACCTTTCTTAGACAGAGGGCTACTCACTTGAGAGTTGCTCCTTCACGTCCTAAAGGTGCGTCATCTAGTGGTGTTCCCCCTCCTCCCTCTTCTCAGTGTCATCGAGCATCTTCTTTGAGACATCGGGTCTGCTGCGATGATGATGTTCCTCCACCGATCGCGCGCCGGATGATTCGGACATTCGTCGACGTTGGATCATGTCTTGACCGTTCAGGCGGCTCATGGACAGATTTTGGTGAACATGCTCGATGAGATTCGTGCCTTGCATGCGAAGTTAGCGCAGTTTAGACCACCTCCCTTTTGATAATGGATTTTTGTTTGCCCTTTGGCATTCCGTCACAAAAAGGGGGAGTACTTTGTAGAGTTTTTGCTTTTTGTGGGGAGTATATGTTTTTGGTTAGAGCTTGTGGAGTTTAGATTGTATCTAAGTGCTTCACTTTGTACTTTACCTTTTTAGCTCTTGCCATGTTTTTGATGGGATATTCATGTTAGGGGGAGTGTTTTTTTTTTTTTTTTTTTGGTACTTTATATGTTTCTTATTTCAAACTGTTTATTGATTTATATTTATGAGTTATTCATTGATATATGTCTTTATTGTGTATTGTTTGAAATCAAGAATTTAATTTGTTTACTTGTAGTGTTTCCACACATGCGGTTATGCATTTTGTTTAGTGTTTCAGGAAATATACAGGTTGATTCAATTGAGTTTGTCTACACTTGCAAATGATGGATAGTAGTTAGAATTGAATTTGTTTTATAAGCATTATTTTTGTAAAGGGCTTTTATTTTGTAAACTTTGAGCTTCTAGTTGTGTTTTGTCACGGATTTCCAAAGGGGGAGTTTTTTAGGTTCTAAAGACTTAGGATTTTATGTATTTAGAACTCTAATTTGTATTGTTGGCAAACCATGATTAAAACAATGTGTTTAGAAGTGTTTTAGTCTAACTCAAAGTTGTGCTTTTATGTAAAGTTGGAATCGAGTTAAAGCAGGAAAGCATTGTGCCTTTCGGCCTGGCTCGATCGATCGAAACTTAGTGTTTAATTTGTTTACTTGTAGTGTTTCCACACATGCGGTTATGCATTTTGTTTAGTGTTTCATGAAATATACAGGTTGATTCAATTGAGCTGTTGTCTACACTTGCAATCGATGGATAGTAGTTAGGATTGAATTTGTTTTATGAGCATTATTTTTGTAAAGGGCTTTTTATTTTGTAAACTTTGAGCTTCTAGTTGTGTTTTGTCACGGATTGCCAAAGGGGGAGTTTGTTAGGTTCTAAAGACTTAGGATTTTATGTATTTAGAACTCTAATTTGTATTGTTGGCAAACCATGATCAAAACAATGTGTTTAGAAGTGTTTTAGTCTAACTCAAAGTTGTGCTTTTATGTAAAGTTGGAATTGAGTTAAAGCAAGAAAGCATTGTGCCTTTCGACCTGGCTCGATCGATCGAAGCTCGGGCAGAATGTTTTTTTTGCAGAATTTTCCAACTCAACCCTAGGTGTTTTAAAACGTTTTTAAGGTTTCTTATTTGTCCTAAGTATAAAAGGCAAACCCTAGCCACGTTTTAGTGTTGCTCATATTGCGGTTTGTATAAATCTCTTATGAGATCTAAAGGAGATTTTCTTTACACAAACTTAGGGTTTTCAAGAAGAAGATTTATCTACACCTTGATGATCAATTCAGTTGTTGCCATTGAAGCTTAAAGAAAACACAAGTGGGTGTGCTTGTATCCGGTGGTGAATCTAAGAAAGAAGGAGTCCGTGGATTCGGAGTTTGTATGTGGTCGTGTCAGTAAGTTCTACTGGTTGGTAGCAATAAGAAGTCGAGCGTGGGGGCTTGTAAGTCTTATTGTATGAACTTCGATTCTTTCAAGATAGTGGATTCAAGTTTACCTTGAGGATAGCTAGGTCAAATCCTCCCCAAGTTTTTACCGGTATGGTTTCCTGGGTGATCATATCTTGTGTTATTTATTTTCCGCTTTGCATGATTTGATCTTTGTTATTATGATAACCTAAACTTGTTTAATTGGACTAAGTAACAACTTGGCTAATTACCTAGGTTAAATCAATTGTTTAAGGGGTCTAAAAACTATCAATAGTAATGTTAGAAATACAAACTTTTTTACAAAAAAATTATACAAATTGCTGATGTGGTAAGTGATTATTGGTAAATGAAAAGGTGATATTAATGGTGGGTCTAAACAAAAACCAATAAGAAGTTGTCCATATCATTACTTTGTAAAAATGTTGTAAAATAGTTTGTAGCTGTAGTACTACTTAATAATAAAAACTTGTATTATAAGCGGTTTAATTAGAATAAGCATTGGTATATTAACATCTATATTTTCATTTTATAATAAACGAAAGAGTACATTTAGTTGCAGTTATTGATCATAATTATTTCCATTTGAAGTTCATCAACAGAAAGATTCAAATAAGTACATTCAAGGGCATGTTACATCACAAGTAAAATAGAAAAAAAAAATTGCTTTTATTACGGTGACATAGGTAATAATATATAAGTAAAACTTGTATTATAAGCAGTTTAATTAGAATAGGATGAATTAAAGCTGTAAAGAGAATGTCTCTTAGAAAAATTTATGAATGGTGTTCTTAATCATCCGAGAGGTTAGCAAGGCATAAGCTCGTTCGGTGGGGTGATAACTGTCCCAGAAGATGTATTTAGTGTCATCCTTGCATGTATTTGGATTGTAAGCACAAAATAAGATGCCAACCTCAAAATCTCCTGTGCCGCAACATCCATTATCCACTACTTCAAATCCTGAATTCATAAGTAATGATCAACAAAAAGAAAATGCAAATTATTCTTAGCATATGATATCTACATTGGCATATGTTTTTGTTAGTATTGTAATGCTTCATCACACTAGTTTTTTTAGTTCTATTCCTAGTTATATTCCTAGTTATATATAAGTATAACTTTATAGAGGGTTGTGTTTGTTTCTAGATTTGAAATCTTCCAAATGGGTTACAACTCTTGATGAAAGGGTGCTTGAATGTTTATAAAATAGAGGATGTCTAGCTCCTTTCATTTCTAAACAAACTCTTTGCATATGATTTCCGACCTCATGAGACTCGTATTTCTTTGGGACCAAATTGGTATCAAAGTAAGGTTTCCCACACAATGTTTTCCACAGAAACTGTGTGGAGCACGGCTTCAGCCAGTTGATGTGAGAGTCAATGACCATGTGGGTGTGTTGACCACCTTAATTGGTTGTAGTGATTGGAGGCAACAACATAAGAGCATTGCCATTTAATTGTTTCGCAGACATAGACCATGCTGCTAGAAGCTTATCCAGCGACCATGACCACTATCACTGGCAAAACACATGAACGACCTAAGCAGTAATGCTCTAAATAGATGGTGCATGGAGAAATGATAGAGCCGATCGTTTTGGACAAAGGTAGAAGAAGTAACTTGGAGATGTAGAAAAAGAACTTTTTTTTTGCAAGGGGAGCTTGGTTGGTAAATGACCAATTGTTAAGTGGGAACATGTACTTTAACTTTAGTGATATATAATATTACAGAATAATTGGAAACAGTAGTGGCAAACGATGTAGTTTTGTAGCACAAGTCTGACTTGGATCTGATATAGATGCGACTAGATTAGCCATGGGTTATTGATCATACCGAATTCAGCTTGACATTATTGGACCATTTTTTGACCCATCTGGCACAATCTGGGCTAAATTAACCTAGTTTCAATAGAAGAATTATATAAAAAGCCTTGGAATTATAGGAATTCTAGGGTACAATACAAACCAGTTAGAGATGACCTAATATTGAAAGGGTTGGCTTACCTCCAGTACTTTTTTAAATGGGGATTTTTTTTTTTTAAATACATAATAACAAGTGATAATGAATTTTAATCTCTATTTTTTATTTAATTAATGGGTGATGTAGCAGTTTCTCAAACAAAAAGATATTTCAGTTAAAGAAGTACTAAAAGTAAGCTAAACTCATATTGAAATGAATCACAAGCATTAGAGTTAATGATGATGACGGTTACCATGTTTTGTAGGGTGTTGGATAAGGTGAAGTAATCGATCGTACATATCCATGTAGACGAGTTTAGCTGCTGGAAGCTTTTTGTTGAGATTAACCAATTGAGCGGAGAGCTTGGAGTTGAAGAGAATTGCTGCTTGGTTTAAAGACGCTGAACAACTTCTTTGTAAGCCTCCTCTCAGTGTTCTTTGCATCGGCAAACACCCTATTGCTGGTATACTTAACACTCCAATCCCTTCTCATACCCAATGCATAGAGTTCCTGCCAATTATTTACTTTAACCCGTCAAACATCATGAAATAGCATTTTTTTTTTTTTTTCCTTTTTCCTCCCCTTAGATTTTTAGAGTAAGTTTTTTTACTTATAATTTCAGGTAAGAAATGGTCTGTTTTCTATGGATAGACTTACAATTACCAACAACGTAAAAAAAATTGTTAATATATAGATGATAGTTCTTTTGTAAATTCTTATTAATTTGGCTAAACTTCTAGTCTACACTATTTTGCTACAAATTAATTAGAGTTGCAATTTTGAATACAAATTATGAGTTGCAATTTTGAATTGGAAACACCAATGCACTTGAGCATCAGATGTATGTAAGCCGAATCCGGCTCTTTAGTTCTTTACATTGGAGCACTTACATGGAGGTTATTAAAGATATATTAGCCCAATAATATAGACCCAAGCTCAGTCTTATTTTGTGTGCAAGCCAAGCCTCTAGTTGTATTAGAAGTCTATTAATCATATTTAACCTACTATATATTCTCATGTTTAGTTTATTTTATTGTAACACAAAATTTGTTTTACACTCTCATATAATTAAAATGTAATCCTTAATTAAGGATTTTCTCAGTGAATATAGGTTGTCTGAACCACGTAACTATCGTGATCTCTATTTTATACTTTCACTTTTGCATCTATTTTAACGTATGATCAACATGATATATCAAAGCTAACATTCAATAGTGGCCATGAGTAGCTAGCCAATTTTTCTTATAAAGTGTATCTAGATCACATTGTCCTTATGTTTTCAGAAACTTAAAGATGAATTGATCATTAGATCCGTATAAGAATTGATATCATACTGAAACATCCTGACAAAATAAGTATTTGCAATGTCATAAGTCCATATGCTCAACATGTATATTCCTCTTGATAGTATAGAGGCCATTCTGTCTTCACCCGCTGCTGCCTTTATTTTCTTTATGTAATTCTGGAACATCTCTAATTGATCTGACAATGATAAGACAGACTGATATGGAAGAAATAAGCTAGTCATGGAATTTAGAATTAAAATTATAAGAAAAACAAAGGGAAGATCAGAGGAATTACTTCATCATGGATGTGAGAGGATCATATCCTGCACCACCAGAGGCAAAACTTACGCCACTAAGAAGGTCTTGAAGTTGCAAGTTTGAGTCCAAATAAGCTGGCAAGAGATCCTTGAGACCTAATTCTTCAGCTGAAGATTGTTTCAAAATCTCTTAAAATCTACATTTTTGTGTGTAAGAGTAATGATTATCACATATATATAGTGTGTATGTATATAGACTGAAATCGTGTTTTCACAGACTCTGCATAGTTGTATTTAACTAGCTAGTTAATTATGTGCAGCAATAATTAATAGTATGTGTAATAAAAGGCTAGTCCATTTAGCAGAATCTAATAGCTAGAGCAGTTCTGGGACTACCTATGAAGTCTGAGGGAACACTTCCATTGCTAAACCTTCCAGTAGGTTTTCCTCCCTGGAAATCTTTCCCATATGGAGGGAAATTGCACTTTATTAAAGTATTAATATGGTTGTTGTTTCCTGTATCCACGATTGAATCTCCAAATACAAAAACTGCTGGAACTTGACCTGTTTCATTTTTAGGTAGTATCATGGCACATCCATCATTAAGGAAAAATATAATGACACAGAAAATAATGAATGAAGTAGAAGAAACAGAATTTCCAGGGTGGAAGTTCATTCTAATATATGAAAATCTACTTTCCTCTTCAAGTTTACAAGGAAAAACGAGAAGAGAAAATTTTGAAAGATCCAATTTCTTTTAAAAAAATCAGTGATAGAATTTTAAACGCAGGAACTTTCACCATAAACTTGAGAAGAAGTTGTTATTTTGGTAAGGTAGAAGAAGTTGTCAAATTCGTTAAGCGGCGCCTATTTCAGTTGAACGAGGAGGGTGTGGAGTGTGGACATGAAAAATTAAAAGATCAATCCATTTTGGCAATTTATATACATATTCCCGGTGTGTGGATTGTGGAGCACTAGGAATTGGAATCCTCTACCATAAGGAGCCAGGTAAACTGTCACTTTGTGGTGGTAAAATTTTTGAAAGTCATAAGGATTAAAGTATAAAGGTAAAAAAAATGAATTTATAAGAGTATTAGTTTAGGAAATATTTTTAGAAATATTTTATGAGAAAATTAAAAAAAAATTATTAATTTATTTTAATAATTTTTTATATTTTTCATAATAGTGATGTTAAAACTTGTTTTTTGAGAACAAGTGATGTTAAAACTTTTATAAAATGATTTATTAACAATTGTTTTAAGACACCAGCTAATGATCTTGTTAATTCATCTTGTGGGAAATTAAGGGTATCAGTTTAGGAACTATTTTTAAAAATATTTTATTGAGAGAATAATAAAATATTAAATGTTATTGACAGTTTTTTATATTTCCTTTGAAAGTTTTGTCAAAATTTTTCTATTATGATTTATTAACAATTACTCTAACGGTGTGTTTATTTGGAAGTGAAATAGGGTGAATAAAAAACTCTGGAGAGAAAATATGAAGGAAAACATTTTTATAGTGTGTTTAGTTAGATAAAAAGAAAGAAAAATAAATGATAGATTTCAAATGTTTTCTCTTTGGACTTACCAAAAAGTTTTATTCTCGATATGAAAAAAAAACTTGGTGGGTAAATATAATGGCGACAAAAATGATGTCCATATGCAGGTTGCACATGGGCTTAACGTTGCTCTTTTATTTTATTTTATTATTATTTTTTTAATAGCCTTTGGCTGCTTAACGTTTATTCTATTGTTTAAAAAACAGCTTTTTGCTTTATTTGGCGTTTGCAATTTTTTTTTTTTTTTTTTTTTTTTTTTGGAGCTGTGGCATGGAGCTTTGTTTTGTTTTTCTTCTTTTCTTTTCTCTTTTTTTTTTTTTTTTTTGCTTAACTAGACATGATTTTTAATTTTTAATAAATTTAGTTGATTGCTTTTTTTTTTTTTTGGTTGCTTGTCACTTTTTTATTTTAATTGTGTATCATTTTTTAATAAGGGTATATGAGTAAATTTATATAAAAATGAATGAAATTAAAATTTTTTCTATCCTCCCACTTTTTATCCTCCAACTATTTTTTATCCTCTCACCTTTCCACCCTCCAACCAAACAAACTCTAAAAATATTCGTTAACATAACCCTTAATCTTTAGTATCGCCTCATGAATTAAATGGAATGATAACTTTCCATTTTATAAGGCTTCGGGGTAAGAGTCACGTTAGTTAATACACTAAAAACAAGGTTAGCATGTAATAAATGTTCAATAATGACTTTTCTTTTATTTCTTCGGCCTTTTCTTTCTTCTCCAGCATACTAGACACGCACAAGACATTACTGAGTACTTAGAGCATCTACAGTAGTGAAGTAAAAAATTTAACTATTTGACACCACAAAAAGTTACTTTATCTATTTTACCTACTTACTTTACAATACATTCAACAGCAGTGAATCTATTTTAAATTTTTTCAACACAATAAAATAATATAAACATCATAATAAAATAATATATTTACTACAATAAAATAATATATCATTTACAATAAACAATAATCACAACTACTGTAACTGCTACCGCCGCCACCACTGCCTCTGCCATCGACTCTTTCACTATCGCCCCTACCACTACAATGATATCTTTTTACCACTTCAATTTTTTTTTTTTTTTTTTTGTTGAGAAAATTTACCACTTCAATTAAATATCCCTTCTTTATTTTTTCTTTATTATTTTTTATTCTTTCTCTCTCTTCCTCTCTGACTCTTTCTCTTTCTCTGAACCAAGGTGAACCAACAAAGTGATCAAACTTTCACTTTTTCTTCTCAACTCAACAAACCCACTGCCACCTAAACCCCCATATCACAACCCAGCCATAGCCACCTCCAAGTACCCACTACCCAGCAACCATGATCACTGCCAGATACCCACTGCCAGCCACCATGATCACAACCCATCATTGCAAATCGACTCACTGAGACCCACCAAACTCATAGCCCAGTCACCGTGATCACAACCCAAACCCCCACCATTGTTACCAAACCCATCAAGAAAAAACCCAACAACCTAAAATTGAAAACCAATCGGCAACCCACCACCACAACTCGATCAACAAACCACCAGGGGCTCTCGCCTTCCTCGCTAACGCTGGTTTATGGGTTGTGCTATGGGTTTGTGATCTTTCTCTTTACTCTAACCGATCTTCCATGGGTTTGTGATTTGTGATGTGGGTTTGTTTTTTGTGGTGGTTGTATGGAATTTGGATTGGTGTTGCTTCGATCTTTCTCTCTACTCCATCTCTGTGGGTTTGTGTTTTGTGGTGGTTGTATGGAATTTGGATTGGTGTTGCTTCGATCTTTCTCTCTACTCTATCTTTGTGGGTTTGTGTTTTGTGTTTTGTGATGTGGGTTTGGTGGATCGGCTTTGCTTCAGTGGCAGTGGTTCAATCTGGTGTTTTTATGGTGGCTGGGTGTCTGATTTAGTGGGTTTTATATGGATTTTATGAGCACCACTGTCGGCTGGCTAGCTAGCAGGGCAGAAAGGAGATGAGGGATGCCGAAGAGAGAGAAAGAAAGAAAAAGAGAAAATATTATTTTAACTATGGCTCCACTATTGTAACATGCATTTTTTGTGTTTTGGTGAAGCTAAAATACTGCTAATACTAATGTGCTTACATCTTCGTAAATATGGCCGACTTTCCTTTTCTTTTAGCCAACTATGTTGGCATTAATATTACAGCTTAAGCGAAAAATTAACAAGCACCGCACCGTCCGGTGCTTGTTAAGATTTTTTTTATATGGTCCTACTTAATAAAAGGGTCAAAATTATTAAAAGAAGTGTCAAAAAAGATATAAAAAAATGTTAAAAAATTATAAAAAAAACATAAAGTTGCAAAAAAAATAGAAAGAATACTGCAAAAAGTTGTTAATAGGCACCGACACAAGCCTAAAACTAAAAGATAATCTCATTTAATGAGCTTTGACAAAGAAGTGGGCTTGACCCACAGTGCAGTGCACCTAACCCAAATTAACTACGCGCATATGGTGAATTTAATGAGCGAAAGGCAAGAGGCTGTTGACATCCATGGTATTTATTTCACGGTGCCACATAAAATGGTATAATTTGTGTTATAAGTTATTCACATGATAAGTTATGAGTAATAAAGGTGTGATGATGGGTTCAAACGAGGACACATTTCTACCACTCATAATTTATCACGTGGACGAGTTATAATACAAATTATACCATTTTATATGACACTAGCATTACTTATTTATTCCGCATCGATTGTTGATTTCACTTTCACAAAGAAGGGGAAGATATTTATTAGGCTTTGATTGCGTCACACTCCGTATATATTATATCTAAATATCATGTGTGTTAATTGTGCCATTTAGTATAAAATTGTAGATATTGTGTATAAAGACTGTATATCAAGAAATGTGAAACAATAATTTTCCTTTTTGTTATGTCCAATTTACAGCCATCTTTGATTCTTTATGATGATTCGGAGATATAGGTGCATGGTGCACTCCCCAATCCACTTTCGTGTTCTCATCTCTCTTAGTTGCGCTGTCACTTCAATTGTTAGTTCATTTTTACCGTAGAAAGTGACATAATGATACTTCATATTTTCAATTGAGAAATTTTTGTTTCACACTTCCATACGTACAATATGCCCAATTTCAAAAAAAAAAAAAAAAAAAAAAAAAAAAAAAAATCAAAATCGAATCTCTTTTCTATTGACATCTTACGTGACTTTGCATTCTTTCCTAAGTCAAAGATCAATAAAATAAATTCTAGAAAGTAAAAAAGAAAAAGAAAAAAAAAAGTCATAAATATATGAAAATAATTGAGTACTCAATAAAATAATGAAAACTAAGGATATGAAACACATGATCTGAGAGTACATTGTTAAAAATGGGTTGATAAAACCTAGAAAACCTTAACTATTATTTTATTATTCATGCTAAATATGTAATTTATTTTGGTATTTTCTTTAGCCACATGCCTTAAATAGAATTATATTAAAACCACTAAAAATTTGTCAGGTAGTATTTTCATAAACATAATGAATTTGAGTGGGACTTTTATAAAATTCATATAATCTATTTATAATCTTACTCTTTTTTTAGAAGACATTACATTTTTTTAATTAAAAAAAAAAAAAAAAACCTTAAAAGACTTTTTTTTAGCGTGTCAATTTTTTTTTTTTTTTTATTTTTAAGGTCAAACTCTTAAAATTTTTAAATTTAATTGGATTTAAACTCAATTGGGGCTAGGGGCCAAGGCCCCCCTCAATCCAAAGGTATGTACATGATGGTACATAATATCTAAAAATAGTATACAAAAAGAGTGAGTCAATTAAAGCCCTTTCAATTTAGTAAGCTTTTTGGATAAATTTGATTTGGTATAATATTAGACAAATTAATGGTCTCTTGGTGTTTTCTGTTGGCTTAACTAGTAAAGTATCGTAGAATAAAAGGTTTAATTATACCTCTTATTTAAAACTTTAAAAACCTTTTCTAAGTGCTACTTATTAAATTTCAACTCTTGCGTAAAATCCTTTTTACAAGATAATCTCTTGGCTCTAAATGTGATTGTACTAATCTTCTTGCATAATCATGTCACCCACTCAAACACTGGCGTGAGAAATGCTACTACTACCACCTACACACAAAGCACATGACGGGGCATAGCATAAGCATGAATTAGGAAAAATCTAGTAGATAATTTCAATACTTATTCACATGCTTAAAAACCACTTTCCTCCTGAAGATGAGAGAACTTCATGTATAGATTAATCCGTCGATATACTGGAACATTAATTGCAGAATTGCTGACACATAGTCTCAGTTTACAGAACATTTTCATGATCATGAATAAAGAAAAATCTAGTAGATTGGAACATTGCAGAAATACTGATACATAGTCCCAATTTAAGCATAGTAATAACATAGATTGGACTCACTTCTAATGCTAATTAATAGCACAAACACTACCAATAATAACTGGCCAAGAAAGAGAGAAGATTACCCTCAGAAGAATTTGTAGATATAGTCATCCACGACTAATGGGGTAAGGATTTTAGAGGCCAGCTCTGAGGGATGATAACTGTCCCAGAATACATATTCAGAGGCGTTGGTACATGTCTCTGGTGAAAAACTGGTACATAAAATGCTGACCTTTATTCTCCTTGTGCCACAGCATCCTTTGTTTGCCTCTTGAAATCCTAATCCATAAGCAAAGGATTTAAAAAAAGAAAAAAAAGCATTACATAACCCCCCTATATCTACAGTCACTGGATTAAGTTTACAGTGCACCTAGCAAATTATCACTTCCTGTTAGTACAGTTTGGCATACCAACTTTTGAGAAACCAAAATCATGTAGTAAGAAACAACAACAACAATAACAGAGCTTTAGTCCTGAAGTTCTGGGGTCAGCTATAGGAGTATACCTTACATCGGGTATATGTTTTCCCTCTCTTGCAGCTGGTGTGAGAGAGAAAATATATACCTGATGTAGGGTATATTTTTCCCGGCTATAGATTTTCAACAAATTAGTTAAGGTTACTCAATATCCAAGTGAATCAAAACTATTAAAAAATGATGGTGGTGATTACCATATTGAGATGGGTTTTGGATAATGGCAAGCAACGGGTTATAGAGATCTAAATAAACAAGCCTAGCGTCTGGAAGTCTTTTATTGATGGAATCCATTTGGGAGGAGAGCTTTGAATTGAAGAGAATTGCTGCTTGGTTTGCAGACTCAGAACACCCTCTCAGTATGCCTCCAGCCACTGTTCGCTGTGATGGCACGCACCCTATTGATGGTAAGCTTACTACTCCAATCCTTCTTGCTCCTAGTCCATAAAGTTCCTGCCCATTATATTTTTTTTTGGCACAAATTAAAGCTTGACAATGTTAGCTAATGCACACTTAAATTTACTGTTTGTCCAAGATCCAAGTACGGCCATGCATGACCAAATTAATGTACATGTTTGCAAATTGCAATGGCATTGTGTCTTTATAAACATACCTGCAAGAAACTTGTAGCCGATCTAACCATTAGATCAGTATATCCGGGAATATCATAATGGGCTCTCCTAAACGGTGTAGAAAAATAAGTATTTGCAATGTCATCGCTCCCTGTGCACACTATGAATATACTTTTTGACAGTATAGTAGCTGTTCTGCTTTCTCCTACTGCTTCCTTTATCTTCTTTGTAATTTCTGAACAAGTCTAATTGATCTGATAACGATAAGACAGACTGATGATGGAAAATTAAGAAAATCACAATAAGTAATTGCTACAATATATAGGACTAAAAAAAAAAAAAAAAAAAGAGGCGGAGTGAGAGAGAAGGTTACCACAATTTTAGCAGTGAGAGGATCATATCCTGCACCGCCAGAGGCAAAACTTACACCAGTAAGGAGGTCTTGAAGCTGAAGATTTGGATCAAGATAAGCCGGTAGAATCTTCTTAACACCAAATATTTCAGCTGAAAGTTTGTGTCCAGAAATTTTCAGTAAAATATATTAAAGAGCATTCAATCATTGTATGTGAAATGGTGAATGATATAATTGTACTACGTATTGGATCCTCAAAAGGTTTTTTTTTTTTTGGGGGTGGAGGGGGAGGTTAATTTAAACAGTAAAATTTGGATGTTGGTCATAAATTACAATGATTCCTGGACTGTTCCAATTCATGACTTGCTCTAAGGACTCTACAATAAGTCCAAAAAGTACTATATATGGTGGGAAACTGCAGTAAAACGAAAAGTAAATGCTAGACACTACCTATAAAATCTGCTGGGACCTTTCCATTGCTAAACCTTCCAGTTGGTTTTCCGCCATTGAAATCTCTCCCATATGGTGGGAAATCACACTTAACCACAGTTTCAATGTAGTTGTTGTTGCCCGTATCCACTATTGAATCTCCAAAGATTATAACTGCAGGAACTGTTTCATTGTTAGGCAGCCTTGTAGTGCTGCCAGTAGTGTTATGGAAATTGTTGAACACGAGGAGGATTGAGAAAAAAATTATATAGGAACAAGAAAGAGGTTTGGATGAGGGAAACTTCATTGTGTTATGGTTAAGGATTTTATGGGGAAAAGAAAAAAAGAAGTATTAAATCTTGTTTGACAGTGTAGAACTTATAATTTGCATTTGCATGACTATCTCTCATGCAGCCTATTTATTGGGTTGAGTTTGGATTGCACTGAAACTCCTTGCGTTTGGCATTTTTTCTGTGGGTCCTATGTGACATCGTTCACAAATCTGTAAGTCTGATTTCAAGTAAATGTTAAGTTAAAACTAGGTCCCATGACACTATTCACATATTTAAAAATTATTTTGTTACAGTATTTTTAGTTTTCAGTTTTCAAGAATAAGCGATATCCAAACAGACCCTTGGACTCATAACTCACATTAGATTGTACATGTTTTTTTTTCCTCAAAGTTTTCAAACAGAGACTAATCACTGTTCGAGACGGGTGGGCCCATAGTGAAGTAAATCTCTAGCCCAAGGAATTTTTTTCAAAGTGCGGGTAGTCGGACTCGAATTAGGGAGCACACCCTATCGAACCTGGTACAAGCACCTTGAGACCAAGTACCCAACCAACTCGACCAACCCCCTGGGTTACATTAGGTTGTACATGTACAGTTAGGGAAAGGTCAACATTTATGTACTTTCGTTGTTAGTTAAGTTAGCAGAATAGACCATGTGAAAAGTAGCTCTCTTTCAAACCTCAAATCCTTCTTTTAATAGTAAAGATGACCTTGATTTAAGTGGAACAAAACTAGGAGTAAGTTTGTTAAACCTTTATGTAAAATATTTTACATTTTTTTTAAGTAGAAAATATTTTACACGTTTTTGGGTGGATAGAAAAACTTTTTTTTTTTTTTTTAATTTTTACAAGATAATAAAATCTGGTTAAATTGAAATCAATTTTCAACTGACCATGAAATAGGGTCCGATGGACCATAAAATATTTTTCACTTATATTTTCCCTATATTCATTTTACACCTTTCAACTACCCCAACAGAGAGAGGGAGAGAGCAGATTGTACAACTCTAGCTGCCCATCTCACCGCCGATAAGGTCTCTTTCTCTCTCTTTCTCCCTATTCCTCCCTCTTTCTTTCTCTTTTCAGGGCCGGCCTTAGGCCTAGGCCATTTTGGCCATGCCTTAAGGCCTCCAAATATGGGGCGGTAATGTTTTTATTTTATTTTATTTTATTATTAATTAAAGAAAAAGTGTGAGTTAGGTATATATTTTTTTCCCAATCTTAAGGAGACCTAAAATATTAGAGTTATGCTAGTATATTACAAGTTTTATTACATAAGACCTACAAATTGATATGTCACTAATGAAGTAATTCAATACTCATTTATTCTTTTGTTGAAGTGCCACTTCATTGCCACATCAATTTATAAGTTTTTTGTAGTCAAATTTGTAATAATTTTAACATTTTCTCCAAAAAAAAAAAAAAAAAAGAATTAATAGAAATACAACATAGTCACCATTAAGTGTATGAAAAATGCTAAATCTATTACAAATTTTAGAAAAAAAAATTACAAAGCGATGTGACAGAATATGATCGAGTGTTACTTAAATAATATAATAAAATGAATGTTTGAATAACTTTTTTTTTTAATTGGTGATGATATGCCAGTTTGTAAAACCTATATAGTAATTATCATTAGCTCACTTTGGGTGAATTAGTCATATTAATAAGTGAGAATTAATAATAGATTTGAAATTAAATAAAAATAAATAAATATTATTTAAGTGATATTTAGATGTAAAAAGACCCCTGTAAAATTCTCGCCTTAGGCCTCAAACAATCTTGGGTCGGCCCTGTCTCTTTCCCTCGGACCAATATGCCCCCTTTCTCTCTCTCTGCAAATCTGCCACACCCTCTCTTCTAGTTGATCCAACCTTTCTTTCTCTCTCTCATGAACCGATCAACACCAATCGGTGGTTGCTCGATGGTGGTTGGGTTCGATTTGGTTTTGGCTGAGTTTTAGTTGGGGTTGACAATGGCTGGGTTTTGGCTAGATGGTTGGTTAGGTTTGAATCAACATGGATGGGTGGTTAGCATAAGGTTTTGGGTTTTTGTATGGTGGTTGCTGGGTTTTATGGAGTGGTTGTTGGATTATCTAAATATTTTTCGGCAACAATTTTATGTGCAAGTCAAACACTAGCAACCATTTTCCAATGTATTTTAGAAAATGCAACCAAACACTTGAAAATATTTTATACTCATAAAACATTTTATATTGAGTCAAACACAATGTAGGTGTGATGAGGAGATTTCTTTTAAATTGTGGTTAATAGCAAAACTAAAGAGTTCAATCGTTATTTATTATGTTTAGATCATATATAGAAAATTAGTAGTAATATGCACCGTTCTGACATCACATAAACAAGCCTTTGGTAAGAACTATGCACATTTGTAAATAGATACTGAGTCATATAGTCCTTGATCTTTTGCTTATGATGGAGTTGGTGGATGAATTTTGTTGGCATACACAAATAAGTGAAATTTCTACATGGTAGAATTTTTTTTTTTTAATTGAGAAATTAATATAAATATGATTGAATTTTTGTTTTTTAGAAACTAAATATAATTGAATTCAAACCCATATATTTAAGTTTTTAAGTTAAATAGTGTCTAATTCCTAACATATTATAAAGGATTTAAGACCTCGGTTAGAGTATCCCATGACATCATAACTTTGATGGATGAATCGTTATAACTATGATTAAACAATTAAATTCATCATTTTTTAATAGCTTAAACTTTTGAAAATATTGTTAATTTAACATAGTATCAAAGTAGGAGAACCAGAGTTCAATCCCCGATTTTATTTTTATGCTAGATTTTTCTATTGAATTGTATTACACTTGACAATCTTTATTTGCATATACATTCATTAATTGCACTCGTAAGGTTGTACCGTTCGAGCATTTTTTTTTTTTTATGAGAAAAGAGGGGGGGGGGGGGCGGGAGCAACCATTGTGACACACTCCCTTAGGCGTGACCATAAGGGCACCCCCTGCTAGGGAATGTTGGATTGAGCCATAGCTGCTATGGTTTGAGATGATCATAGACCCCACCCTAACCCCTCAAAAGAGCTGGTAATCAAGGACTCCTCAGCGGGGATACCCAAATTCCTCCCTAGGTACTTGCCCGAGCTCGAACTAGGGACCACAAATTTGATTCACGGATCCCAACCACCAAGCCACCCCTCTTAGGGTGTACTATTCGAGAAATGTATGTCAATATTTATGTTTTTTTCATTATCGGATAATTTTTTTTTTTTTTTTTTGAGAAACAAACACACACACACACAAAAGAGAGAGGAAAATGGGTTATAACAGAAAGGCACACCACAACTCCGCTCAATTTTTTAATGGAGGGTGGGGCTTTAATAATACGGCTGGACAACACTCGAGCTAATACTATAATTAAATGTGTTACATCAAGCTACGATCCTTCCAATCACCTTACATTTTAGTTTGTATAGTTAGAGACATTGAGATGGTTAGACATTCACATCAGTGCTTCTAAAGATGTGTAAAATAGAAAAAGACACCACTTTTACACATTTTGCCTCAAAATGGCTCCACACCAATGCTTCTAAACTTGTGTATATATTTTCACTAGCTACGATGAACGTGTATATTTACACGATTCTTTCGTAGCATGTGTATTTATTATTTTATTAATTTTCGTTCACACCAATTTTTCTCTCTCTTCTCCGTGCACAACAACCTCAACTCCTCATCTTCTTTTCCTCGGATGCACACAAACACACCCACACACAAACACATCCACACAAACAAATCAACACGAAAACACACCCACAAAGAAACCCACACAGACAAACCAACAGAGAGATAGATCGGTGCTTGTGGAGCTTGGTTCGTGGATCGACCGGTGAAGAAGTGATTTGGGTCGTGGAGCTTGGTTCTTGGATCAGCCGGTGAAGAAAGGATCTGGGTCGTGGAGCTTGGTTCATGGATCGGTCGGTGAAGAGAGGATGCGGGTCGTCGGAGCTTGGTTCGTGGATCGGCCGATGAAGAAAGGATCTGGGTCGTGGAGCTTGGTTCGTGGATCTGCTGGTGAAGAAAGGATCTGGATCAGCCGATGAAGAAAGGACTCGGTGAAGAAGTGATCTGGGTTGGTAGTTTTTGGGAAAGAATGAGAGAAGGTAGAAAAGAGAGAGAGAGGTGATCATTCGGAAAAAATGAGTAAAGAGAGAGAGAGAGAGAGAGAACGTATGTAGGTAAAGGGTAGTTGAGAGAAATAATAATAAAAATTGAGAAGAATGAATATTTTATTGAAATATCTTGTAAAATAGATAAACTGATGTGGGTGTTTTGTAAAAGTAATAGTATAAAATAGAAAAAGTAGGTTTTTTCATGTAAAATAGACAGAAAATTTAAAAGAAACGATGTTGATGCTCTTAGTATTTATGTTGCTTTCATTAACTTTGGGAGACCGATTACTCTTTAACAAGAATCTGGTTGACCCATACAGATATTGGACTTAAATCCAAGCCATCCCCATTCCTAAAAAATCGTGCTCAAGAGGACAGTTAACTATGACATTCTCCCGCCTACTAATAAAAATAGCAAAAACTTAGTAAATATCATGAGAATCTAAAAACTGTTTCAAAATAGTTTAATGTAAAATTCTAATGGATGCCCTTAGACTAATTTTTAATAATCCATTTAAAGAAAGTTTTTATGAAAAAAAAAAAAAAAAAAAAGGCAATTAATATTTTGATAGTTTTTTTCCATTTTTCATAAAAGTAGTGTCAAAACTTTCTTAAAATTGATTGTTAATCATTGCTCTAAAGACACCCGTTAGCATGACTTACTTTAATTAATTAACAAATGTTCTAAGGTGACATTCATTTATTTATTTAAATTTTATGCTAGGGGTTGGATAGGTAATTGATCACCCTAACATTTTTAGATCAATTGAAGGCTCACTGAACAATGTAAATAGTAGCTATTTTTCAAACCTCAAATCCTTTTTTAATAGTGAAGATGACCCCTGATTTTAATGGAACAAAACTAGGTGTGAGGTGAAGATTTCTTTAAATTTTGGTTTGTAGCAAAAGAAAAGATTTCAATCATTATTTATTATGCTTAGATCATATATAAAAAATGGGGAAAAAACAGATTTTTTAAGGTGGCGTTTGGAAGGAGGGAATCCACATTACTCCCGGCATTTAGATTTCCGGGAATATGATGCTTTACAATCCGAATGCCTAAGAATGTATCTATTCTTATGTTTGGGTTAATTGGGAATCTAATAAGATTCCTAGGAATGTGAGATTAAAATGTTTGGTTTATTCCTAGGAATCTTAACTAAATTATTTATTTTTCTCATTCTATCCTTAAATTTGTAAATCCAATGTCTTTTTTTTAAAATAATAATAATCTTTCTCTAAATAAATAATGAAAAAAAATTATAAATTATAAATTATGACAAATTCATTAAAACTATAGTCTAAAAAAAGAAAAGATAAATATATCAACAGAGTTGTCTATCATGTTTATGTTGTTTTGGCGGAAAGAGATAAAGACAAAGGAAAAGATATTGATGAATTGTTTTATATTTTATCTCAGTTGCTAAAATGATAAGTGTGTGCACCTCAAACGAGCTTAATAAACCTATCTCGTTCTTGGGCTTACAATATACTTATAATGTGGGCTTTGGATTCCTACTTTGGGTGATTCTAACTTAGAGACCCAGCAATATTTTCACAACCTCTGTATTACGTTCCTCTCACTTTTTGAAGCTATTCATCTTGATTCGAGACTCTCCTCTCGGACTCTCAACAACCCCTTCCCTTTCCTTAGCCTCATCTATTTATAGTCCAAAATTAGTGGGAAAGTCATGATTACTCTCAATGCTAGTGGGAATGGAGGTCCAATATTATTATCGCTAAGTGGATGTTTAGTTGGGAGCGTGGTGTGGTATGAGTGGTATCGGAATTGGTTCCTACTTCATGGGAAGGATGATGTTCGGCAGTGGAATTTGTTAAGGAGTCGCCGAGCATCCGGGATATGGCCATCCCGAGCACTCACACGCATAGGAGATGGGACACATCGGGCAACTTCCCAGCCATGAATTGATAAGTACATATTTCAACGACCGGCCCAACAGGTTTTGGGTTAGACATGATACCGCAGGATTTGCTCCCATGGCCCTAGTGGGCCTTAAGCCCCGATTTCGACATAGGTGTCGGGAAACGCGGGACATACCTTCCGATTTGGGTCTAAGGCCCAAATGCCTCTAGAGGCCGGTGCCGTACAATAAGGAAAAAGGGTTAAAATTGTCAATTTATAAAAAAAAAAATACAATTTCCTTTAAGTTTTGGAACGGATACCCATTGTCTTAAATGAAATTTACATTCCTACAGAAAAGGAGTTAAAAGGGGAATCCAAATTCTCCCGACATCCGATTCCCTAGTGTGATTTGCAACCAAACATGGGAATCTTTAAACATTCCCGAGAATTCTAAAACATTACCCTGTACCAAATGCCACATAAAAGTATTGATTTATAAAATATTTTAAAAAAATTATACAAGAAAATAAAAAAGCAATTAATCTTTTTAATACCTTTTTATATTTCGCATGAAAGTGGTATCAAAACTTTCTTGAAATGGTCTATTAACAAATGCCCTAAAAGTAACTATTAACTAGACTCATAAAAAATTAGTAGTAATGCACTGTTTTGCTTATGTTTGAGTTAGTAGATGAATTTTGTTAGAATACATGCCATACACAAATATGTGAAATTTCTACATATAAGAAAAAAATTTATAAAAAAATTGAGAAATTAATATAAGTTAATTATTCAGTGGTTAATTGGTGTCTTTAAAATATTTGTTAATTGACAATTTTAATAAAGTTATGATATGATACCACTTTTATGAAAAATATTAAAAATTTATTAAAAAATCAATTACCTTTTTTCTTTTTTCATAAATTAAAAAAAAAAAAAAAAAAAAAAAAAACGTGATAAACCAAAACCTTTAGGGCATCTGTTAACTAACAAATGAATACCCCTTTTTTTGGGTGAGGTTTGGGTTCGATATCCAGTTGCACTAGACCAATTGAGATTATAACATGTATTTACTTTTAAATACATATCACCATTGCACTAGACCAATTGAGATTATAACATGTATTTACTTTTAAATACATATCACCATCTTAACGAATCCAATAAATTACATGCATTGGACATAAACCCCACCTTTTTTTTCTTTGTTGATGGGATAGGGGTATCATTAACCAGACCTTAATTTGCGTGCACATTCATTAAACATTAAAGGCATAAGGTTGTACCGTTGGAGAAATGTACGTCAATATTTATGTTGCTTGCATCATCGGGGAAGTTTTTTTTAATTTTTTGAAAGGCATCATCGGGGAAGTTGGCAGCTTAAACAAACCTGGACAGCATATCTAGCATTCTATTCCTAGCTACTACTATAATAAATGTGTTTGCATCAAAGCTACGATCCTTATGTTTTTCGGAATAATTGAATAAAGCTACGATCCTTATTCATCGACCCTACTCCATGTGTCGCCAAGGTCCACGTGAACCTATGATCCTCCAAATCACCATACATTTGAGTTTTTTATTTTTATTTTTTAATTTGTTTTTTAGAATCGAGTATTTATGACTTTATGTTGCTTTCATTGAGTTGGGAGATCGACCACTCCTTTAACATTCTGTGGGCCACTTGATTCACTTTTTATTTAAGGGTTGTTTGGTACATCAAGTGGCTAACAGATATTGGACCTAAATACAAGCCATCCTCGTGTTCAGGTGGACAGTGAACCATGGCACTCCTCTAGCAACTGGAGATGGCACCATTTATTTAAGAATCATTAAAATTACAACGCATTACAAAACTCCACCCAAAATTCTATTGCCACAACTAATTCTATACTCATTTTCACAACTATACGAGCTAACTGTGAGTGAGTGGTTAAAAAAAAAATAGTGATGGGTGTATTGGGCAAGTATGTTTGTTACCAAGTGTTACCTCCTCATTTTTTTCAAATGGTTTTTTCATCAGGACAATTTCGATTGATCCGTATGAACCTCACCCCTCCAAGTCTCTTGCCCGCTAGATCTGTATTCAACTTCCCTGGGGCAATAATTCAAGCTCTCATAGATTGGAAAACATCACAGTGAAACTTGAAAAATCTTATTAGAACCCAAAAATTAGTATGCCGTGAATTTATCAATTTGTTACCAATTAACCAACTTATGCGATCACAATTTGGATGGTTTACACCACAAAATCAAAAAGTCACCAAAATCTATAAAGCAATAATAAAAAGTAATATACAAAGAGGATTCCATTCAGAGGTCTATATTATATCAGCTAGTGCTCAACAAAGAGGATTCGCTCTACCCTCCTTTGTGTACGATTGGTCACATTCTCTCCCTCCAATCACATTTATAAAGTTCCCTTTGATCAGAAATCATCTTGGAAGAACTCTTTTTGGTTTACAATTTTATTATAACTGGATTTATTGTTTTTGCTATTAGAAAGTTGTCTCACTCATTTTGATTTATTGGTTTACATATCATTTTGTTTCATTTTTGGATTGGTTTCTTTTGTAGGCCTAAAACTGCACCAATACCCATTGCTCTTCTTTGGCCCAGTGTCGATTGTGAGAGTTACTTATGATCCAGTGTCGAGTTGTGAGTTTAACTCTCGAAAGAAACCTGGAGCTACCAAAGTCGGTAGACATGTATCCACAGATTCCACACATAAAAGACTCCAACATTGAACACCAAAAATAAAAAATAATTTAACAATATACGTTATCATTCATACAACCCTTGAATGAGTAAAGAACAACGATCTCAAAATGAATACAGGGACACTATCAGAAATAGCTACGGGGCGAAATTGATAACTTTTATCGAACAAAATATACATATTACAAGGCTTGAAACAATCAACTACATACAAGGACAGTATGGAGTATGAACACTTATGGTATATCAGTCTTGGTATTGATGTCAAGAATTAAAGAGGCATGGCAGGCTAATGAGCACTCACAAGGAACGGATGCTGGCAAACACTGCACTCTATAGTCTCAGAACCAGTGCTCGGAACCTGAACCTGAAGAAAGAATCCACATAATGGAACCACTTCAAGATTATTGTCAAGATAGAGGTGAAAACTTTGCCACTCAAACTATTAAAATATTTAGAAGCTAAAACAACCATTTGATGAAAGCTGTTTGACTTTCATCGAGGAAGAAGGAGAAAAAAAGAAAAGAAAACAAAAACTAATAAAGGGCAAAGGTACATGATAATAATCAGCAATAAGAAAGTGGTAAGCAGCGGTGACTCTAGGAATTTTTTTCAGGATGTTTCTCAATAAGTATAAATTACACAATCTAATAAAAAGAAAATTTTACATATTGACAACAACAATAAAAAAACACGCAAATACATAACATTTACAATTATCTTCTACGAGTTTTCATATTTTGAAATCGTTGCATGATAATCTCATTATCAATACTACAAGCTATATCTTTTTCAATATACACAACCAAGTAATCATTCATCCACCGATCTCCCATTCGATTGTGCAGATCATTCTTTATATATTCAATTGTTACAAGCTATATTTTTTTCAATATACACATCCAATAAAATATAAGTTTATTTAAAATATTAATAAAATTATTAATTATTGTTGTTTAGTTGTTTCATTAATTTTTTATCTTTTATAAACTATAATTTGTTATATTGTTGTTTCATTAATTATAACATTATTAATTGTTGTTTAGCCTAACATAATTTAATTTGTTTGTCTTTTATAATGTATTGGTTTATTATACTGCTTTGATTATTGTTGTTTAGCCTAACAATAAACTATATTGCTTTAATTTATTTGTCATTAATTATACTGCTTTAATTTATTATATTGTTTAGCCCCATGTGCTGATGTGCACATTACACTAAAAGAGTCACTGATGTGCACATTGCAAAGCCACTGATGTGCACATTATTTACACATCTCATGTGTAGCACAATAATTAAAGCAGTGTGTAACCCGGCCCCATATGCCCATCCCACCCCACCCCATTCAACAGACAAGCACGCCTGATGTCCCTATCAATCAGAAAATTTCACAATCACACATTACACTCGTTTGAAAGATAATTAATATCAACACCAACACACTACACACACTAACCCAACGGATAAGATATTAAGATAAATTGACGAACACACTACACATGAAAAGCAACACATTCAAAAAGACAAAAGTCAAAAACAGACAAAAAATTAATAAAGGTGAAGTTCGGTTCGGCCAATGAGAGACAAAGTTCAAATTTCAAAAGACTAAAAGAGAAAGCTAGTCTTATTAAAGAATAGAGAGAGAGAGAGAGACTGACAAAGAAAAAGAGAGAAAAATGAAAAATCTTGAGGGAGGGAGCAGGAGCGATCGAGCGAGGAGGCTGAAGGCCGAGGCCGCTAACGCAGACTCGGTGACGAGGCGACGTTGCGACAACCGACGAGCAATCTTCGACGGCAATGAGGGTGAGCGACGAGTGACGACAATTTAGACTACCGATCTCCGACAACGATCTAGACTGGATCCAATCTCCGGTGGCATTGCTCTTGCTCTAAGGGGATCGAGGCGTAATAGCGTTCTTTGTCTTTAGGTTTACTTTAGGCCTTTAGAAGTTTAGTGATTTCTTTTTCTTTGATAAAGCCTTTATTGGTGATTTCTGATTTAGAAGTGATTTGCTCATTACTGTATTGGGGTTCTTTTTTTCTTTTTTTTTTTTTTGGAGAATCTGTGGATAAGGTTTGCTACCTTTGTAATCTATTGGGCTTGCCGTAGGCTTGGCTCTGTTACAATTTTTTTTTTTTTTGGGTCAGATTTTAGTTCAAATTTTTTTTAGACTTTTTTTTTTTTTTTTTTTGGCTTGAAAGTAGAACATATATATATATATATATATATATATTTTTTTTTTTTTTTAATTTGAGGGTGTTCCTAATACAAATCAAATATTAAAATAAATAAATAAAAATTTCAGGTTTTTTTTTTTCAGGTCAAGGTGAGATGGCAGCAAGCAATTCTACAGGAAAGGAAAAGCTGAATTACAATGACATACGAGATTTAATTCTAGCCGAGGAGATTCGCAGAAGAGCTACAGGTGAAACCTCGGGATCTGGTTCGCGCCTAAACCTTGAGACAAGAGGCGGAGGTAATGACAGAAATTCAAATCGGGGCATATCAAAATTCAAAAATTCTAATCGAAATAGAAGTAAATCTAGATCAGGCCAACAAGTGCAATGCTAGAACTGTGGAAAACGGGTCACTTTAGGAGGCAATGCAAAAGTCCTAAGAAGAAGAATGAAGATGATTTTGCTAATCTTTCATGAATGAGAAGAGGTACAGGATGCATTACTTCTTGCAATAGACAGTCCACTTGATGATTGGGTTTTGGACTAAGGAGCTTCGTTTCATACCATTCAACAACGAGAAATCATACAAAACTATGTTGCAAGTGATTTTGGTAAGGTGTATTTGGCTAATGGTACAGCCTTGGATGTTGTAAGTAGGGGAGACGTCTAAATATTGTTGCCTAATGGGTCTATTTGGTTACTGGAGAAGGTTCGACATATTTCTGACTTGAGGAGAAATCTGATTTCTGTTGGACAACTTGATGATGAAGGGCATGCAATACTGTTTGTTAGTGGTAATTGGAAGGTTACAAAGGGAGTTAGAGTATTGGCCTGTGGAAAGAAGACCGGTACTCTATATACCGATCGCTAACACGTGCAATGCACGGGAAAGATATTGGGTATGAAGATTTAACATTCTCAATTATTTAATAAATGTATGAAAAACAAATTTAAAAAACAAATTATTCAATATTTCATGATGAACCACAACAATAGCAAATATGTTAACCCATCCAACAACAAAACTACAACTTATAAGCTTAAATTATATCCAAACACAAACAAACAAACAAAAAAAAGTCTCATATTAATACAAAGAGAGAAACAAAACAAAAGGCTCAATGTAAATTAAAATTATAAAACATTAATAGTGGTGGTTGTAAACCACAAAACATATACACGACTATTTACAAATAAAATCACTACTATCAAAAGAACAGTTAAATTGCACTATTAATAAAATAAAAAATCAATACTTAATATAAAATAGTATAAATAATAAAATAAACAATCAATACTAAATAAAAAATAATATAAATGATAAAATAAATAATGCAAAAGTTAACACTTGATGGACGTGTGGCAGAGGCATATAAAGTTGAATTTGAAAGCTTCACAAGCTTGGTCAGGCAAAGGCACACAAAACAAAATAAGGTTGAGAAGACAAAAGAACGAAAGGAAAAAGAAACAAAGCAAAAAGAAAGGAGCTTGAGCAAAAAAGAAAGAAAGGAGTCTTGGCGAAGAAGATGAAGAAGATGGAGGTGACAGTGACTATCCTGGTATTGACTTCCGTTTTTCTCTATGGGTTTTTTTGTGTGGATAATATTTAAATGATCCGAGTTTTGGGTTTTGGGGGAAGGAGATTGTAACGTGAGAATGTCAAAAGAATAATTCAAATGTTAAAATATTGAGGTTTGTATTGCTTTTATAGTGTTCATAGTGGGTGTTCTGAGGAAGGAGACGATTTTAAGGAAGAAGATGTCTGTTGGTGGGTATGGTGGGTTTTCGGATGCGATGCGATGACGCTTTGCTTTTGGCTTGCCGTGGGTCTGATTGAGGAGCTAGGAGGAGCTGTAAGAGAAGGCACGAGATCGTGAAAGGGAAAGCGTGAAAGGCAGAGTTGGGTTTTAAAAAATTCAATTACGTTTTTTTTTTTTTAAATTATGCCGACGTGGAAATTTGTGGGAGCTTCAAAAGTTTCGGTTTTATATATATATAGATGACCTCAAGTCCAACAAACACAATTGCAGTTGTTGAAGCAAATCTTGATATAAGCCTATGTCACCGCAGACTTGGTCACATGAGTGAGAAAGGGATGAAGATGCTGCTATCAAAAGGGAAACTATCAGAATTGAAGTCCATTGATTTTGACACGTGTGAAAGCTACATCTTAGGAAAGATGAAAAATGTGAGCTTCTTGAAAACTAACAGGACATCGAAAGTTGAAAAATTGGAATTAATACACACTGATTTATAGGGGCCCTCTCCGGTTTCATACCTTGAGTTTCATACCTTGAAGGTTCAAGGTATTACATCACTTTCATTGATGACTCAAGTAAAAAGGTATGGGTTTATTTTCTGAAAAATAAATCTGATGTATTTGAGACTGTTGAGGTATAAATTTTCGGGCCTTAATTTCATTAGCCCACTCACAAAAATACCCACACAAGCCCATAAATTATTTTGAGCCCACATAAATATTCCCTATATATATTACCTAAATATTGTTATTGGGCTTTCATAAATATTCTATATGTAAGCCCCATAAATTACCTTGGGCCCTCTCACAAATATTACTTATTATATCCCACATATTATCCAACTTGGGTTTTCACAAAAATATTCACAATATTTCTACCATATTAAGTCACAAAATTATACAATCTCTATAAAAAGCCCAAAAGTATTTACCTTGTAGGAAAAGCCAAAAAGCCCAACAAAACCTACTCTAAAGCCCATTACGATACAATATCTTTAAAGCTCGTTATGATACGGCACTTTAAAGCCCATTACGATACGGTATCTCTAAAACCCGTTACGATACGGCACTCTAAAACCCGTTACGACATGACATCTCTAAAACCCGTTATGATACAGCATCTCTAAAATTCGTTACAACATGGCATCTCTAAAGCCCGTTACAATATGGCACTCTAAAGCCCATTATGACACGGCATCTCTAAAGCCCATTACGATACGGCACTCTAAAACCCGTTACGATATGACATCTCCGGCACTCTAAAGCCCATTACGACACGACAATTCTAAAGCCTGTTACAATACGGCAATTCTAAAACCCGTTACAATACGACACTTCCTAAAAGCCCATTGCAACACGGCAATATTTTTACAAAGTCTTACAAAGCCCAAATACTAATTTGGCACTTATTTTACAAAACCCAAATATTAATTTGGCACTATTTTACAAAACCCAAATACTAATTTGGTATCTATTTTACAAAGTCCAAATACTAATTTGACACCTATTTTACAAAACTCAAATACTAATTTGGCACCTATTTTACAAAGCCCAAATATTATTTTGGTAACTATTTCATAAAACCCAAATGTTATTTTGGCACATATTTACAAAATTCAAATATTATTTTGACACTTGTTTTACATATACTAAATCCCCCACTCATGGGAAATCTCTCAAGAAATACCTCTCTTACAAGATTTATAAAAGCCCATGTATATCATATCACCCATGGCAAAACTATTCATTTTGTATGGATAACCAAGCCCAAAGAAGCTTAACTACAAAACCCATTTGGTCCAACCCAACTCACACACAAATTCCAGCAACTAGAGATCATGTGAGCTAACCAACCAAATTTCGGCACAACTAAACAATTGGAGCCCATTCAAAGAAGTCCCAACTTGTCCAATCAGATCAGAAGAGAACACGTGTCCATCAAGGGTTAAACCCTTCCTTCACAAGCTGAAATTCCATCATTTCTCATGTGATATAAAGCTCAAGGTGATGTGACAGAAAGCTGGGAAGCTTCAGCCACCTGTCACTTCTTTCTTCTCCAACCCATCCAGTCAAGAACCAGGAGCAGCCATGACCAAGCCATTAAAGCTCCTAAAACAACTTGAAATCAATTCATTTTCATACTAAAAACGTGTATTCTTTAGTTTATGGACCAAGCACATGAACCCCAAATGGGGAAACTTAGGGAAATATGGTTTGGAGGGCACTAAGGGGATCCCAGCAGAGTTCCCAACAAGGGTTCCAAGATTGACACCTGGCTTGGGGTGATACAATCTACCCTAGGTAGCTCTGATTCTAGCAAGAGCATAACCTTAGCCTAAAGCATGCTTTAATCCCATCACCCAAGGCCAATCGGCATTCAATGCGAAGTTAGAATCCCAGCTATTATTACCCGGCAAGAACCTTCTAAAAGTTGAGCTTACCATTCTTAGCTAAAATCCTAGGAACGATTTTCTAAGGATTTTCTGAAGATTGAGAAAGATTTAACAAAGATTATTTGCTAATTACCCCCTAAAAACCCAAATATAAATGGAACTCTCCATTAATGTGTCACCAACACACTAAGATACACACCAAGAAAGAAGAACTCTTCCTTAACCTCTCTATTTAAGCCTCCTCTAAGTTCTGAAAAAGTCACCGAGTTCTTAGTTTTAAACTTAGAAACTAAGTTCCCAGACTCCTAGTTCACAAAAACTCCTCATAGCTCTACTCATAAACATTTATCTACCCCCAACAGAAAGTCCCATGACTTTACTATACACACTTTCCCTTACTACTCATACTACCCGAAATGTTCCTTATTACTCACTATATTCATGAGCATGTCTTGGCACCATAATGATCTTGCTGCGCTAGTTGGGATCTCTCTCTCTCCCTTCATCTCACACTAAGTTTTCCTCATTATTTGTTATAATGGAACCCATGATATTTACTTATTCATTTACTATTGATGGTTATAATGTAACTATTACTATAGAATTTTTTTCTCATATTGTTGTATTAAAAGACTCTTGTCCGAAAGTGTAGATATTTTCCTTAATCTGTGAAATAGCTAACAGCTGGAGGTTTATCTTGTTTTATCTTACTTTACCGCTGGGCTATTTTCTTCAAAAACACCTTATCGCTGGATCATTTTCTGCAGAAGCGTTTTTCATCACTGGGCTATTTCTTACAGTATGTTTTTTAACCATGTTGACGTGTTTGCTATAGGGATTGTTTATGGGTCATTCTTTTCAATCTCAATTTAGGCCCAAGACATAAAATACAGTGAATTCTTTGGATCTTCACTAATACCCTTTGGGCTGTGCATCAAGCCCATCGTTGAGTTTCGGGTTAAACCCCCCAACCCAACATAAATCTTATTTATTGAAGGGGAAACTTTTTTGTCCCCGACAGAGATTTTTAAGAAGTGGAAGGCTATGACTAAGACAGAAACAAGTCTAAAAGTAAAATGTTTGAGGTCGGACAATGGAGAAGAGTATATAGATAGAGGGTTCAATAAGTATTGTGTTGCATATGGAATCGGGATGGAGAAGACTATTCCTAAGACACCACAGCAGAATTGTGTGGCTGAGCGCATGAACAAAACTCTCAATGAGCGTGTTGGGAGTATAAGATTGCATGCTGGATTACCAAAAACTTTCCGAGTTGATGCTGTTAGTAATGTAGCTTACCTAATAAACCGAGGACCATCGGTTCTTATGGAGTTGAGACTTCCTGAAAAGGTTTGGAGCAGTAAAAAGGTAAAGTTTTCCCATTTAAAAGTTTTTTGTTGTATTTCTTATGTTCATATTGATTTCATTTACTCGTAGTAAACTTGATGCAAAGTCTAAAATATGTTTTTTCATTAGCTATGGTGATGAGAAATTTGGCTATCAATTTTGGAATGAACAAAACAGAAAAATCATCAGAAGTAGAAATGTGATATTTAATGAACAGGTTATGTACAAGGACAAGTCAACAGTAGTGTCAAATGTTACAAAGATAGATTAAAAGAAATCTGAGTTTGTTAACTTAGATGAATTGACTAAAAAGTACTGTCCAAAAAAGGGGTAAAGAAGATAAGGAGAATGTAGACTCACAAGTAGATCGGAGTACACATGTAGCTAAAGTCCATAGATCTTCCAAGACCATTAGACCTCCACGGCGTTATTCACCTACTCTAAATCATCTCTTGTTGAGTGATGGTGGCGAGCCAGAGTGTTATGATGAAGCCTTGCAAGATGAAAATTCAAGCAAGTAGGAGTCAGCCATAAAGGATGAGATGGATTCCTTGTTGGGGAATCGGACATAGGAATTGACTGAATTGCCAGTAGGAAAGAAGGCTTTGCATAACAAGTGGGTATACAAAATAAAGAATGAGCATGATGGTAGCAAGCGTTATAAGACCAGATTAGTTGTCAAAGGGTTCCAGCAGAAAAAGAGCATTGACTACTCAGAAATATTTTCTCCAATTGTGAAGATTTCAACAATCAGATTGGTACTGGAAATGGTGGCTACAGAAAATTTACATCTTGAGCAGTTAGATGTAAAGATGGCATTCCTTCATGGTGACTAGGAGGAAGACATTTACATGATTCAATTAGAAGGGTTCATTGTTCAGGAACAAGAGAATCTAGTCTACAAACTAAGAAAGAGCTTGTATGGCCTCAAACAAACTCCAAGACAGTGATACAAGAAATTTGACAATTTTATGCATAGAATTAGGTTCAAGAGATGTGAAGTTTGTCACTGTTGCTATGTTAAGTTCTTTGGCAATTCTTACATCATTTTACTATTGTATGTGTATGATATGCTCATTGCAGGGTCTAGCATTGAGGAGATTAATAATCTAAAGAAGTAATTGTCAAAACAGTTTGTAATGAAGGATTTGGGAGCCACAAAATAAATCCTTGGTATGAGAATCATTACAGACAAGGCTAATGGTACATTGAAGCTTTCACAATCAGAATATGTGAAGAAAATTCTTAGCAGGTTCAACATGAATGAAACTAAACCAGTGAGCACACCCTTGGGTAGTCATTTCAAACTAAGTAAAGAACAGTCATCAAAGATAGAAGAAGAAAGGGACCATATGAGCAAGGTGCTCTATGCTTCAACCATTGGCAATTTGATGTATGATATGGTGTGTACAAGGCCGGACATTGCACATGCAATAGAAGTTGTGAGCAGATTCATGAGTAGGCCACGAAAAGCAAAGAGTGGGGAGGCATCAAGTGGATTCTGAGATATCCGAGGGGTTCATCGGATACATGTCTTTGCTTCACAGGTGCAAGTTTGAAACTACAAGGTTATGTAGATGCTGATTTTGCTAGTGATATTGATAGTAGAAAGAGTACTATTGGGTTTGTATACTCTAGGTGATATAGCTATATCCTAGGCGTCAAATCTACAAAAGATTATTACTTTGTCTACTATAGAAGCTGAGTATGTTGTAGCAACTAAAGTTGGAAAGGAGATGATTTGGCTACATGGTTTCTTAGATGAATTGGGTAAGAAGCAGGAGATGGGCATCCTACATAGTGACAGTCAGAGTGCAATTTTTCTTGCTAAAAATTCGGCTTTGCATTCAAAGTAGAAGCATATATAGACAAAATATCACTTTATTTGTTACCTTGTTGAAGATAAGCTGGTAATACTTGAGAAGATTTGTGGATCTAAGAACCCGGCAGACATGTTGACTAAGGGTGTCACTGTTGAGAAACTAAAGTCGAAGTTGAAGTTATGTGCGACTTGATTGATCTTCTAGCTTGAGGACAGGAGGATGAGTTATAGAGATGAGGGATTGTTTTTGGAGAATTGCGGTTGATATTGGTGATTGAACTAGTCTCCAAGTGGGAGATTTGTTGGGCTTTGTGAAGCCTAGTTGTGTTTGATTCGAATGATAACTTGACTTGAAATAATGTTGCATGGTTTTTTAATGAGTGTTGCGCGGTTTTTTAATGAGTGTTGTGCTTATGGACAAGCCTCTTGGGGGTTCGAGGGCATTACCTCGGGAAAAATTTTTGGCCTGTTTTGTGGCTCATTGTGAATCCTGTGCACGGGATGTAGAAAACGTTGTTTTGGTGATTAGGGTTTCTGGTTGTAGTTTTTTTTTTAGAGACAAAAAAACTGTACTACCGCATTTTGTATTTTTTTTCCTAATAATAGTAAAATCCCTACAACTCCGTGGACATAGACAAATTGCCAAATCATGTAAATATTGTCTCATGCGTGTGATTATTTTTTCTTTGACGTGTGTTTTTTCTATTTTTTGTTTCTCACAGGTTTGAGAATTTTTTGCTAATTCCCTACAGGATTTTTATGCTAGATTTTGCTATTGAATCTTACAACATTTGACAATCTTTATTTTCATACACATTCATTAATTGCACTCATAAGGTTGTACCATTCAAGAAATGTATGTCAATATTTATGTTGCTTTCATTATCAAATAAGTTGGCGGCTTTAACAATACGGCTGACAAAGCATTCGTGCTACTACTTTAATTAAATGTGTTACATCAAGCTACGATCCTTGAATCACCTTACATTTGAGTTTGTATAGTTAGAGACATTAAGGAAGTTAGTATTTATGTTGCTTTCATTAACTTTGTGAGACCAGTCACTCTTTAACCGTGAATCGGGTGACCCATACAGATATTGGACTTAAATCCAGGCCATCCCCATTCCTAAGAAATCGTGCTCAAAGAGAACAGGTAACTATGGCATTTTTAAAAAAAGGATCATACTAATGGGTGTCCTTAGGGCAATAGTTAACAATTCATTTTAGGAAAATTTTGACATCATTTTTATGGAAAATAGAAAAAGCTTGTCAAAACATTAATTACTCTTTCTTCCTTTTCCATAAAAATTCTCTTTAAATGGATTGTTAACCATTATCCTAAGAACATCCGTTAGCATTTTCTCTCTTAAAAATAGCAAAAAATTCGTAAAAATAGCATATATAAGAACATAATTTTTTTTTCAAAATAGTTCATTAACAAATGTTCTAAAGACACCTTGAGTTAATTATTTAAATTTTATGATAGGGGTTGGACAGGTAATTGATCACCTTAACATTTTTAGATCAATTGGAGGCTCAATGGGCAATGTGAATAGTTGCTGTTTTTCAAACCTCAAATCCTTTAATTTAATAGTGAAGATGGCCCTGATTTTAATGGAACAAAACTAGGTGGGAGTTGGAGATTTCTTTAAATTTTGGTTAGTAGCAAAACAAAAGATTATTTCAATCATTATTTATTATGCTCAGATCATATATAAAAGATGGGGAAAAAAAAGATTCTTTAAAGGTATTGATTTATGAAATATTTTTTAAAAAAAATTACATGAAAAAAAAAAAAAAACAATTAATCTTTTTAACACCTTTTTATATTTCACATGAAATTGGTACCAAATTTTTCCTAAAATGGTTCATTAACAAATACCCTAAAGACAATTGTTTATCGGACTATAAAAAATTAGTAGTAACATGCACCGTTTTGACATCAAAGATACAAGACTTTATAGTAAGAACTATGTGTGTTGTGTGTGTGTGTGTGTGTGAGAGAGAGAGAGAGAGAGAGAGAGAGAGAGAGAGAGAAGATAGTAAGTCACATGGTCAATGATCTTTTGCTTACGGCTGAGTTAGTAGATGAATTTAGTTAATATACATGCCATACATAAATATGTGAAATTTCTACATAGAAGAAAAAAAATTATAAAAAAATTCAGAAATTAATATAAGTTAATTGTCTAGTGGTTAACGGGTGTCCTTAGGGTATTTAATTGACAATTTTAGAAAAGTTATAATATAATACCACTTTTATGAAAAATAAAAAATATATATATATTCTAAAATCAATTATTTATTTTATCTTTTTTTTATAAAATTTTTAAAAATATATGTGATAAATCAGTACCTTTAAGTCATATGTTGGTGACAAATGCATTTTTTTTTCTTGATGGGATAGGGCCATAGGGGCAGGGGCGGAGCTAGGGGGGTCGAGGGGGGCAGTTGCCCCACCCCCCAACTCGGCAAAAAAAATGGTAAGGTGGCTTTTAAATTTTAGTAAGAAGAAGGTTTGTATTTGGTTTAACAATATATTGATCTCAAAGTTGCATCTCTTTCTTTTTTTTGGTAGAAAAAGGTGCATCTCTTAAGCCTTAGAGAGCAAACAATTGCCACGTAGCTTTGGCTTGGGGCTAGCCTGGCATGCATATAAAAGCCAACTAGCTTTGGCTGGGACTTAGTGTCAATTATCCACTTCACCATGTGGATCCTTACTAAAAAAAAATTCTTTATATAATAATTATCCTACTTCATAAAATTTTGTATAATAAACCAAAATTTTGAGATAATTATATAATAACACAAAATAATGTTAGTTGTATTTGGTGTTTATACTTAATTACTAAAAATATTTTCATTTATAAATGGAATTTTTACTATATAAATAAATAAATAAAACACACAGAAGATGGCTTATTTATGCAAAAAAGAAAAGAAAAAAATCCTTTACAACTACTCAACATATATGTAATATGTGTGTGTTTCAATATACATGCATAGTGTATATAAATTTTACCCCCTTGAGTCAAATCCTAACTCCGCCACTACCATGGACGGAGCCATTCATGGACTAGGGGGTGCAATAGCCCCCCTATTTTTTTTTTTTTTAAATAATATAAATATATAACTATATATTTAGGTACTAATTTTAGTAACTTCGTTCAATAAAATTACATAAAATTACATTTTGTCCACCTTATTGATCATTGTAAGAGAAATGCTACAGCTATTGAGGTAGCAAATTCTTACTAGTTTTTATCTAGGTCCACCACTTACATCACTTTTTTACTTACTAATAACCACTAATCACAACAAAAATTTGTAAAAAAATTTGTAGATCTATTATTTTCCTTCTTTTAAAGTCCATAAAAAAAATTATAGATCTAAAATCTAAAAAGAAAAATATACAAGCCCAAAATATTAGCCCAATAACAAAAATTACCAATAGGCAATAGCAAAGCTAAAAATAAAAATAAAAAAGAAACTAATCAACCAATTTTACCAAAAACAAACAACTTAGCCAACTTTAAACCAAATAATTTTGTCCTTACCAATAAAAGACACACTCTACACACACATAAAAAAAATAAAAATAAAAGAAAACATTTGCCGGCTAAGCAATAGAGCCAAAAGTCGAAGCTACTACATATAGCTAACAATAAAACTGCCCTCCCTAATTCCAAGTCTTGGCTTTGTCCCTGACCATGACACTCCTTTAGCTACTGGGGATGGCACCATTTATTTAAGAACCATGCAAATTACAACTTGCTACAAATCTCCACCCAAAATTCTATTGCCACAGCTACTTTTACACCCGTTTTCACAACTATACGATGTGGCTAATTGTGAGTGAGTGGTAAAAAAACAAAAGGAAGTGATGGGTCTATTGGGCAAGTATGTTTGTTACGAAGTGTTACCTCCCTCATTTTTTTCAAATGGTTTTTTCATCAAGACAATTTCGATTGATCCGCACGAACCTCACCCCTCCAGTCTCTTACCCACTAGATTTGTATTCAACTTCTTAAGGCAATAATTTCGGCTTTCATAGGTTGGAAAACATCACAGTGAAACTTGAAAAATCTTATTAGACCCCAAAAATTAGTATGCCGCGAATTTATCAATTTGTTACTATAAAATATTGGCATTAATACACCATGTTAAATATGATAGTATAGATGCAGAAGCGGAAACATAAAGTATAAAACATAATAACATACGAGGGTTACGTGATTCAATCTAATGGCCTACAGCCAAGGAGAAAACCCTAAAGGGCTACATCAATAATATATTAGAGTAGTATAAATCATGTATTATAATGAACCATAACATGTATATATATAGTAGACCCTAGACTAATAGACTTGTAGCACAAGTGGTAGACTTGGCTTGCACACAAAGTAAAATTAGGCTTGGGTTTATGTTAATAAGCTAATACATCTCTAACACCCTCTCTCAAACTTAAAATGGAAGATTGATGAAACATTAAGATTTGATAAGGTTGAGAAGATCGCTTGAATGAAGTTTGGCTCTGTGACGGTAGTTTGAGGAAGGCAATGGTCTTGCAATGTTGATGCGACTTCTAACAGCGGCATGACTATATCAGAGAGATTTGACGGCAACAGTGAGAAGCTAAAGAAGATGAACACAGCGAAGAAACACAGAGGAAGACAAAGATTGCTTTTCAAACATACCGTAAGGACAGAAAAACCATGGCCACTGGGTGGCTCTAATACCATGTAAAATATTAGATATGATATATTCCATGTTGAATATGCTTGAATATATGCGAAAGAGAAAAGCATAAAATAGGAACACATGAACACAAGGCTTACATGGTTTATCCTTACGGCCTATGTCAACGGAAGAAACTCTTAAGGGCTACATCTTTATTATATAAAAGTGTAATACAAAACATGTGTTACAATGAACCATAACGTGTATATATAGTAGACTAAACCCTAGACTACTAGACTTGTAATACAAGTGAGAGGCTTGGTTTGCACACAAAGTAGAACTAGGCTTGAGTTTATGCTAACGGGTTAATATATCTTTAACAGTTACCAATTAACCAACTTATGCGACCACAATTTGGAAGGTTCACACCACAAAATCAGTAAGTCACCAAATCTATAAAGCAATAATAAAAAGTAATATACAAAGAGGATTCGCTCTACCCTCCTTTGTGTACGATTGGTCACATTCTCCCCCTCCAATCACACTTATAAAGTTCCCTTTGATCAGAAATCATCTTGAAAGAACTCATTTTGGTTTACAACTTTACTATCACTTGATTCATTTTTTTTGTTATTAGTAAGTTGTCTCACTCATTCATCTCTTCTCTTAGAAGGAACTATACTGGTTGTTTTTACCGCTAGAAAACATATCATTTTGTTTTCATTTTTGGATTGGTTTCTTTTGTAGGCCTAAAAGTGCACCAATACCCATTGCTCTTCTTTGGCCCAGTGTCGATTGTGAGAGTTACTTTTGGCCCAGTGTCGAGTTGTGAGTTTAACTCTCGAAAAAAACCTGGAGCTACCAAATACACTCATCCAACGGCAGACATGTATCCACACACAAAAGACTCCAACATTGAACACCAAAAATAAAAAATAAAAAATAAAAAAATAATTTAACAATATACGTTATTGTTCATACAACCCATGAATGGGTAAAGAACAAAGATCTCAAGATGAATACAGGGACACTATCAGAAATAGCTATGGGGAGAAATTGATAACTTTCATCGAACAAAATATACATATTACAAGGCTGAAACAATCAACTACATACAAGGGAAGTATGGAGTATGAACTCTTATGGTATATCAGTCTTGGTATTGATGTCAAGAATTAAAGAGGCATGGCAGGCTAATGAGCACTCACAAGGAACGGATGCTGGCAAACACTGCACTCTATAGTCTCAGAACCAGTGCTCGGAACCTGAACCTGAAGAAAGAATCCACATAATGGAACCACTTCAAGATTATTGTCAAAATAGAGGTGAAAACTTTGCCACACAAACTATTAAAAGCTTTAGAAGTTCAAACAACCATTTGATGAAAGCAGTTTGATTTTCATCGTGAAAAAATGGGGGATAAAGAAAACAAAACAAAAACTAAGAAAGGGCAAAGGTACACATGATAATAATCAGCAATAAGAAAGTGGCAAGGATAGCGAACCTTCAAATGGACAGTGCAAATTGGACAGGCAACCTCGCTCATCTGCATCCCAGATCCATCAGACTCCAAACCTGTAAAAGTTCATATACTTTAGTGGGCAGATGAAAGATACTTTGAAAGACACAGAACTAATGATTGCATTAAGCCTGATGACCACAACAAATTATGCTTCACACAACCATCTGGAATAACAATATTTCACCAAGTAGATCTTAGGCCAAATTTGTATAGATCAGATAGTAGAGAAATCTAGAAAACTATCAATATATCTCATAGGCCTTGGACCATGAACCCTGCCTGGTGCCACCAACAGAGGAGTGGAGGTGCATTTTCTTATGGGTCTGTTTTGTTGGGAGGATTGAAAGTGAGAAAATAGAAAATGTAGGAATAATAAAAGAGTGAAAGGATATAAACTGTTTCAGTTTTCCCTTGTGTGGTTGGGAGAATGGAAAAGTGAGTGGATAAAAAATGTAGGAATGATAGAAAGTGTAAGGATAGAAAATGTTTCAGATATTTCCTCATGTAGAGAGGATCAGAAAGTGAAAGGATAGAAAATAATAGTTGAATAAATAAAAGTCCATGTAATAAACATTTTCTCCCCCATTTTTCCTCCCAATCTAGGAGGAAGGTTTCTTAGTGGGCCCAGGTGGAAAACTCCATCCACCCCCTTTTCCGTCCTCCCTCATTTCCACCACACCAAACAAGGGAAAACTCCCATTTTCCATCCTCTTGACCTTCATTCCCCCCACCCCCAAACCCCGTTTTCATTTAAGTAGAACAAAGAGAAGATTGCTATCCACATTGCTACTTCTTATGACAAAATTTTCAACAATGATGACTACCTGATGTCTTGCGATTTCTTCCCATCTCCTCCTGTTACAGATCACAAACCACATGAAAAACAAGTATGCATTAGTAAACATGAATATTTTAAAAGTAATGTCTCACACATTCAAAATTTGGTAATGTCACTTCTTTGCTGACATCACTTTCTCTATGCTACATAACAAATATGAGTTATCAAAGTTGATTCCATATTTTTAAAGCACAATTGATGTCAGTTGAATACAAAAGGCGCTACTGTGAAGACAAAGGTACATCAAGTATCTATTCAGCCCAAATCATGGTTTCATGAAAGCTTTACTCCTTGATAATATCTGTATCATATTACATCAGCCTCATAAACTGAAATTTCCCACTGATTTAGCTGGCATTGCTTAGTGATCTATTATACTGATGCACTTCCTATCATCCTCATAATTTAAGGATTATAAACAGAAACAGCCAATTTAATTATAAAACACTACTACATTTATGGCAAGAAGACAAAAGTATAGTTCCTATCGGTAAGAACTTATAATCCAACTGTAAGACATGACTACTACACAATTATTATTTCTTTCTTAAAAGCAACCATTGCTTTGAAACCCAAAAGTCACCTCTACCTTGCTCTAGAGGAAACTTTGGAAATCAACCATGCAGTTGTAAGAAAAACATCTGTAGAGGGTTGCACAAGGCAACTTATAAAGAACCTTAAAATAAGAAGAAAACCCAACTGCTCCTAGGCTTCATGTTAAGGTTAAAAAAATGCAAAATAAAAAAGGAAGCAAAGATATAGCAGCAATAATGCAATCTCATATCACCTGAAGCTTCTTTGCAAGATCTTCGTGACTATGCATTTTAGCATTTCCTTCAGATGTTCCCCTCCCATAACTCAGCCTTTGAGTAACTTCAGCCTGTAAAAGAACACCAAAAATACAATAATTTGAAATGAGTTGAACATGCCAATTGAGATGGAATTCATGAAATGAATTGCAGCATGAAGGGTGCATTTGTGATGAAGCTGACTAGATTCAGGATGGGGTTTAGTCCATGAGAAGCAAACAGCAATGGTTGCACCACTATGGCATGATATAACTTAAAATGGTTTTACAAGGGTGTTAGGTTCACAATTGCAGCAATAATATACACAAGTTCAGAAAAGCAAAACCTAACCCAAAAATCTGTGAGATTTGAAGGGCAGAAAATAGAACAAAAGGGTCAAACAAGATTAACATATATTTTTTAATCTTACTACATATTTATAAAGTTTTGATACACAGTTGTTGTTATACATCCATTAATTTCTAAAACATTTCATTTGCATCTTGAGCTATGTTTATAATTTTTTAATACTGCCATATATAAATAATATATAGAGCATAACATAATATACTATCAGCAAATTCTTAGAATTTTTTTTTTTTAAACATCATTTGATTTATTAAACCAACTGTTTCTCAATAAAATGATTAGGAAAATTAGATAAAACACTATGAAAGGGAGAACCAATAATATCACAAATTCATACCATGCATTGGTCACACACTCGAACAGGGGGAGCTTGGTCATCTGCAGTGAGAGCAATTCTACCTTGGGTACACGTATCACAAAAAATATCCCCACAATTCCTGCAGTGATGCTAAAGATAGGAAAAGGTTCTATAAGTATCGTGTATAAAAAGCATGAGTATTAATCCAAGCAAATCCTGCCACTGGCAGTAAACAAAATTGGTAATGACTAAAACCTTTCGCACAAAAGCTCCAAAACTTAAGCTGCATGCTGAGCACTTGTTGACTGCATCATCCGGAACCTGTTGAGAAAAGAAGGAAAAACAGAGATAATGAATTAATATATCAACAGAGGTTGATTATTAATGCAAAAAAAAAAAAAAAAAAAAAAAAAAAAAAAAAAAAAACTATATTCAGACATGCACATTAATAGAAAAAAAAAATTCATATGTAAAGAAATTCATTAAAAAGCACAAAAATGGGTACAACCCTAGTTAACAGGATAAAATGTCCTCAAATTTACGTGTAATAGGGAAAAAAAATTAACATACAGGCTCAACAACAACAAAACACAACAAGATTTTGCCAGTGATAACAAACAAAAGAATAATACATCATACTCAAGCCACTTTCTGTAAATGCATGTTGATTGACAAGATAGATTTATTTTGTAATAAATAAAAAATGGAGCTTAAATGTATAAATAACTTAAAGCATGTGAAAGATTCTAAACAAATATGCAAATAATATTGGTATGAGAATGTAATAGGCTGGCCTTAGCATGCAAGCAGGTTGTAAGACCATGCGTATCCTGAGCAAATTCATAAAATGTTGAAAGCAGGAGTGAATTTTTACCCAATGATCTTTCTCCTCATTCCCTGGTTTTACTAAGTTCATCCAATCACCAAAGCCTTTCTTCTTCTCCAACAAGTGGTCAGACGCCTTAAAAGAGTTTGAAGGTTTGTTGTTTCCACCCATCTCATTGAGCTGCTTTACAGTAAAGAGAGTGAATTTAAGCTTACATGAGTAAATCATTGCATCTCTCTCTCTTTCTTTGGTCTTATACAAACAATCCCCTTGTATTTATGCCCATGTCAAACACAATGTTAAATGGTAAAAAAAAAAAAATACTGTCAGATCCCCTAACCTGAGCCACTGCTGCCGTCACCATGTCCAGAATGGCATTTGTAGTGTAGCTGTTTGAATACAGCCTAATACTTCTTGGTTCCATGTCAATAGAACTTTTGGCCCAAAATGCAAAGACTGATGCATCAAGAACCTATATGAGAATGCAATTAAGTCCCAAAGAAATTCTTCAAGAAAATATTTTGAAGTTAGTTAATGCCCATTCACGCAAAAATCTCTAAAGAAACCAACTTACTTCCCATGTCGTCACCGTCTCAAGTGCGTATATTCTCAATGTCCGACTGGTGGCAGGATCAAGCATTCGGATTCCATCCAATCCAATCTATAATGGAGTCATCAACAATTCAGAAGTGTAACGAGATAATCCAATTTTTTTTTTTTTTTATTTACAATATAGAATTCTACTAATCTAAGTGTATATGTGTGTGAATTTCTCTCTTGAAAACTTGAATTCTGGCCCTTACCCTCCACACTCTACAAGCACTTATACTTGTTAAGTGACCATCACTCTCGCCAAGGTGTGCAGTGTAAATGGTTAAAAAGGGCATATGACTTGATAAATACCAACATATACCAATCAAAATCCGAAATCCAACACTACAATTAATCAATTCGATAAATTTCTCAAGTCATAAACTTTTTGCTCAAACATTTTCCACATATAAATGCATAACTCAAATTTTCCACACAGCTTATAAACAAACACTTAGAGAGATTAAAATTAAATTCAAATAAAGCTGGAATTCCATTTTGATCATCACAAACCTGGCAAAGCACATCCATATCGCTCTGCCCACCATTTTCAGCCAACAACTGCACGCGAAACTTCCGAACACCGCTCTTCACATCCTCCTCCTCCTCCATCTCCGTCTTTGGGATTGCTTTGATAACCTTACCCGAATGTCCCTGACCAACCCGGTCTTCCGGACCCGACATATTTATCGGCCTTCCATAATCGTCGAAAGCTAACCTACCGGAGTCCTCGGACCCGGCAATATTACCACCATCATAAGCATAAACTCCACCACCACCCAAAACCTCATCATAATTCGGCGTCGATGGTGCAAAATTGCTTGCGTATGGAGACGAATACGAATTATCCGAAAACGGTGGATTGGGATCAAAATTGTGGATATAGCTCGAAGGATCATAGCTTTGTGGATTCAGGGGATATGGAGGGTATGCAGAGGAAAAATCGGCATCGGAATATGGAATCGGAGGAGCAGAGGCATACGTATTAGGCATTGGATTGAGATCGTGATCAAAGCTAGGGTTAGGGTTAGGGTTTTGGAAATGGGAGTGAGGAGGTTGATGATATTGGTAATTTGAAGCGTTGATATCGCTCTGTTGCATCTTTGAAACTCTAATCAATTGAAATCAAATAAAAAGTATATGAATTTTGCAAGTACAATGAGTTTTTGCGTTTTTGGTAATATTGGAGAGAAAAAAAAAGGGAGAGGGATTTGAAAGTTTTTGAGTCTCTGAAATTTGATTAATGGAGAGTGAGGTTGAAGCTTCAGGGGAAGAGAAGAGAGAGAGACACGGAATTGTGTTTTTTTTTTTTTTTTTTTTTTAATGGAGAGAGAGAGACACGGATTTGACCGTTTAGTTATAAGTTATAACCGACTCGCGCCGTTGACTGCCAAGTCTGGGTCTAGGCTTAGCTATTAGAGATTGAAGACGTGGCGATAGTCTATTGGTTTTTAGAACAATACTCTGTTTCCTTGAAATGGATACTTGAGCTCACTGAACTTAAACGTTGTGGATTATTCCTCATCTTGCTCTCGCCGTAAGCATTTCAATTCGTCAACGCCAAGAATTAAAAAATATATACATATGTATGCATATAATCATTTTTTAATGGGTTTGATTAAAGTGGTGTAATTTGAACTAATGTTATATCACTTAATATTTTTTAATTGGATATAAATTTTGATAAATTTATTGTTAAATTATATTATTTTTGTATATTCTCTATACTTGTAAAATTTAAAGATTATCAAAAATCAGTGGCAATATCATCAATCAATTATTTAAATTTGAGTTTTTGTAATTTAAAATAATGCATAAAAAATGAGATTATGGATCAAATGATAAATTACGTCCAATTAGCATGAAAATTGACATGCATATTAAAAACATATAAAACACGCAATTCAATTGTGAGATTCTCAACATATGAATTTTATAACAAGTTATTAAGTGGTGTAACATTACTAAGAATTACACTAAGTATAACTTGAATTCAACCCATTTTTAATATTGTAAGGACTCAATTTGTATTGACCCAAAATGATATTGGGTTCGCACGTAAAAAGGCCCAAACAATATCATTTGTAGAGTGTGGGTTTGAAAGATTAGGCCTTGGTCACCAGACGGTGGTTAGTCGTGGTGTTCATACTGAATTAAACCGTGTTCGCTCGAGGAGTCTTTCTCCTTGAGGCGGTCCGGGAGGCTCGGTTCTTGGCCTTTTTTCCCAGCCCCCCTTCCCGGATTGCTTGCTTCCCCTTTTATATTAGCTTGTATCCCTTATCCAACGTCCACGTGTAGGTTCGACTTTTCAGATCGATACTTGTCCCATCACCCCATACCCAAAGTGGTTGGGTGGTTGTAAAAGCTGAAGAGTATGGTTCTGTCAGGTACAGAGTATTCAATGGCAGTAATGGCAGCTTTCCCTTTCTCTTTGGTCGCCATACTTGTCCAACAATCCTTTCTCTATCAACATAGATATTTTAGGTTTTTCCCAAAACTCAAGCTTATACCGCTCTTGCCCTTTCTTTCAGGAGTACCTTGAGAATGCCGAGGACAGAATCATCCTCGGCTATATCTCAAGATTACTTGAACTTTTATTATACGTTCTCGACTATATCCTTCCTCGGCTCGGACCTTGGGTCCCAATGTAAAAATGGGTCAGGGCTACAAATTATTGGGCCCCACAAATATATATATATATATATATATATATATATATATATATATATATATATATATATATATATATATAATATGATAATATGTAATACAAGTTTTGTAACTTAATTATATTATCTAGTCTCTTTTAAGATCCATTTGTATTTGTTGAAATTAACAGTTAAACATTTTAAAAAAAAATTAGAACAAACATATTTTAAACCCTATAGTTTAGTGTTGTTTTAAATTAAACCATGAACCTCAAAAGTTTTTGTAGGGACACGATTTTTAACGACCCATGAACGACATTGGGCTCGCATGTAAAAGGCCCCAACAATATGATTTGTAGAGAGTGGGCACGAAAGGCATGACCTTGGGCACAGGTGAGCGGTTTAATCGTAGTTCTTACGGGAATTGACGTATGGACGGGCTTGGCTTGACTAGCTAAACCCTCCATTAGTAAGGGTTGTAAGACTTAAGCCTTTTTTTTTTTCTAGCTTTGTTTTCTCCTCCTTTTATACTAGTGTTCCATTCCCCTTTTTGTGTCCACGTGTTAGTTTTACTTTTTGGGGTGCAGGTCTATCCAGTCAACCCATACCCACAGTGGTTGGGGGTTGCTGGAAAAGTACAAGGACATAGTTTTGAGTATGGGCTTGTCGGATGCAAAATTCTGTATTATTGTTTTGGCGGCTTTTTCCCTTGCCCTGCCCCTGTATCGAGTTCGCCTCTTTTCTCCGGATGTTTTGGGAGGTCTTGAGCATAGGATCGTCCTCGGCCATGTCCTCGTGCTCTTCTTGGGCTTTCATTAGGCGTCCTTGGAGACAGCTCTCCTCGGCTTAGGCCTTGGGCCCAAATGAGGAGTGGGCTTGGGCCACAAATTATCAGGCCCCACAATAGCCCCTCAAAATCCTGCTGCCCGACTTTAGTTGGGGAGGAGGGTTTTGATTATGTTGGGCCCATATCATAACTCGCTCAGATTCTATACTTCATCGATGTCAGTACCTTTCCATTTGCATAGAAAATGCACCGAATTATAAGAAGCGCTCCTTTAACTTTTAGTCACGCGGCGTTCTTTGATGCTACAGTGCTCGAGACGCGCCTTCACGAGGATCTTTTAATTTTATGGTTGCAAATGGCATTGGAGACCAAGCCAAGTCCTTCTTGTTCGTAGCATTCCTTGGAACTCTGCGTAAATTAAATATCTCCTTCTTTCCCTTTAAATAAGTAGGATAGGAGGTTACTCCCCTTACATACAAACCCTTGAGTTTTCTTCACAACCGTAATCCTTCAGCTATAACCACAATCTCCATATATAATGCTTCCCACCCTTAGTGCAATATGCCTAAGGCACGTGTAGGGGTGAAGGAACTACACCCGCCGCATAGGCACCGGGTCTCTCCGAGACTCAAGGTGATGTGGTCCGGACAGGGTGGACACGGACTCAAGATGATCTTCCATCTTGGTAAGGTGGGGATGGTATCTCTACCTCTTTTAGCCAAAATCCGGCAGTCATCGGTCGCGTCAGATTCTTGACGCGTCGGAAGTAAGGTTTTCCGCCATCAAGACCGTCTGCTCTATTGCGGGCGTGGTTATACGAAGGCTCCTCAACTTCCGGTTCCCTGTACCTTTTCTTCAACGGTGCTAGCTCAAGTCGGGTTCCTTGCACCTTTTCTTCAACGGTGCAGGCTCCAAGTTGGGCTCTTTGCCTGCCTGAGTTATAGGCATGTAAAAGTGTTAAGGAATGGTTTCCTTAAACAACATCTTGGAACAATGACCTACCTCTCCTCTGCACTTTTTCTTCGGCTTTCTTTTCATTCCCTTGTAACTTTTCTTTTCGCTTATGTAGTTAGCTTTAGTATAAGCTTATTCAAGCTTTTCATTGTATTTTGTACTATTTCTTTGTCTTAATAAAAGATGAATTTATTTCTTTCTAAATACTTTTCCTTTCGACAGCAATTACTTTGTGAACGGGTGCGCTATATATGTATTTTCCTTTAGTGATGCTTAGAGCAGGAAACCTTGAAACAGAATCTTACCAATCTGAATTTATTGACATTATCACGTATTATCAAGTATAATAACAATAATTCCCGATAAATTAAACTTATGAAACTAACCGAGATAACAGTTTAATGCCTCGTAATGCATGCAAGGTGACCGTCCGAGAACGATAAATACTAAATATGCCCTTCGAGGGAGCTGCCGAGCAGTGAGGGGTTTTGGCCGCATTTTGATAACACCTGACCCTATAACAGTTGCACCAATTCCCTTGGTATCGAGGATCCGAGGGTAGGCTGGGGATTTCGGTCGGTCTAGGGATTAACCCAACTATCAATGGGTAACTCTCATCTGGGGTAGACTCTTAGGGCCATATAACGTCCAGGCTGTGTCCAAACCCCGCACTTTTCCTCTTAAGTAGTTGGTTTTCCCAGAGGCTTGAATCCGAGGACCATACAAGGCCTTGGTTCTGTCCAAAACTTGTAGTTTTTCGTCTAAGCAGTTGGTTTCCCTAGAGGCTTGAGTCCGAGGACCATACAAGGCCTTGAAACTGTCCAAAACTTGTAGTTTTTCTTCTAAGTAGTTGGTTCCCCCAGAGGCTTGAGTCCGAGGACCATACAAGGCCTTAGTTCTGTCCAAAACATGTAATTTTTCTTCTAAGTAGTTGGTTTCCCCGGAGGCTTGAGTTCGAGGACCATACAAGGCCTTGGTTCTGTCCAAAACTTATAGTTTTTCTTCTAAGTAGTTGGTTTTCCTGCAGGCTTGAGTCCGAGGACCATACAAGACCTTGGTTCTGTCCAAAACTTGTAGTTTTTCTTCTAAGTAGTTGGTTTCCCCGGAGGCTTGAGTCCGAGAACCATACAAGGCCTTGGTTCTGTCCAAAACTTGTAATTTTTCTTCTAAGTAGTTGGTTTTCCTGCAGGCTTGAGTCCGAGGACCATACAAGGCCTTGGTTCTGTCCAAAACTTGTAATTTTTCTTCTAAGTAGTTGGTTTCCCCAGAGGCTTGAGTCCAAGGACCATACAAGGCCTTGGTTCTATCCAAAACTTGGTTTTCTCATCTATGGGGCCTTGGCTTTAGGGGAATTAGCTCCTTGGCCGAGCCCCTAGAACTATCTCTGCGGTGGCCGACGCTATAAAGCGTAGCCCCTAGTCAAGAATCATAGCCCCTAATGGAACTTTACGCTAGAACACCATAACCGGCTGGTAGAAATGACAAAGGAACTGTCTCAAACTATCGCCTATGCCAAGACACAAACCCTTTCCCACAGACAGCGCCAATTGTAGGGACACGATTTTTAACAACCCATGAACGACGTTGGGCTCGCATGTAAAAGGCCCCAACAATATGATTTGTAGAGAGTGGGCCTGAAAGGTATGACCTTGGGCACAGGTGAGCGGTTTAATCGTAGTTCCTACGGGAATTGACGTATGGACAGGCTTGACTTGACTAGCTAAACCCTTCATTAGTAAGGGTTGTAAGACTTAAGCCTTTTTTTTTTCTAGCTTTGTTTTCTCCTCCTTTTATACTAGTGTTTCATTCCTATTTTTGTGTCCACGTGTTAGTTTTACTTTTTGGGATGCGGGCTGTCCAGTCAACCCATACCCAGAGTGGTTGGGGGTTCTTTGGAAAAGCACAAGGGCATGGTTTTGAGTATGGGCTTGTCGGATGCAGAATTATGTATTATTGTTTTGGCGGCTTTTTCCCTTGCCCCCCCCCTGCACCGAGTTCGCCTCTTTTCTCCAGATGTTTTGGGAGGTGCTGAGCATAAAATCGTCTTCGGCCATGTCCTCGTGCCCTTCTTGGGCTTTCATTAGGCGTCCTCGGAGACAGCTCTCCTCGGCTTAGGCCTTGGGCCCAAATGAGGAGTGGGCTTGGGCCACAAATTATCAGGCCCCACAGTTTTTATTTAGCATCTATTTTGTCTTAACAAAAAACAAATAGAATAGGAAAAGTAATTTTTAATACACTAGCTATAAGTCTATAACTTAATTATCTGTCAAGATGTAACCCGATCGGCTTATTTTTAAACTCCGAAAATCACCCGAGATTTACTCCATACTAGATATTACAATTATTTCCCTTGATTTTAAAGTCAGAGGTTGTCATGAGTTCTCTTAAATAAACAAAATTGTATTGTCATGCAATGATGTTGAGGACCCGTAGGCCTTTTTGTCGTGTCCATCTTGTTTAGATCGTATGTGTGATTGATGTGGAGCTCTTTGGTTTAGGTGATTTTCTTTTCCTTTCCCATGATTTGTTTAGTTTCTTTCTTTCTTTTGAAAATCTATTTACATTCTGTTTGTTTCGATAAAAAACTTTGCATAAAAATAGTTTTTCATGTTTTTCAGTGTTTGGTAATATCAGAAAAAATGAGTTAAAAGAAAATTATCTTTGGTTAATAGAAAAAGTATGGCTTATTTTTAGATATTGTTTTCCACTAATTTTTTTTTTTGAAATAAGGGAAATTAAGAGACTTTTTTTAACTCATTTAAAGTTGCTACCAAATATAGGAAAATAAGATAGTTTTATAAAATAAAATAAAAATTTAAATGACTAATTTTCTAGAAAACTTTATTGCTGAAACAAACAGTTGTCGGGGGCGAAAAAATTTTCCTTCCAACAAATAAGATTTACATTGGGTTGGGGGGTCTAAACCGAAACTCAACGATGGGTTAATACACGGCCCAAAGGCTATCGGTGAAGATCCAAGGAATCCACCATATTTTATGCCTTGGGCCTAGATTGGAACCGACAAGAGTAGCCCATAAACAATTCCTATAGCAGACACATCAGCATGATTAAAAAGCATACTGTAAGAAACAACCAAAGAGTAAAATATTTCTACAGAAAATAGCCCGGCGGTAAAGTGTTTCTGCAAAAGATAGCTCGGCGGTAAAGTATTTCTACAGAAGATAGCCCAATAGTAAAATGTCCCAGTGGTAAAGTAAGATAAAATAGAATAAACCTCCAGCTATTAACTATTTCACAGATTAAGGGAAATATCTACATTTTCAAACTCATCATCCGTTAACTCTAGAGAAGAGTCTTCTAGTACAATAATATGAGGAAAAAAATCTATAGTAACAGTTATATCATAACCATCAATAGTAAATGAATAAGTAAATGTCATGGGTTTCATAATAAACAAATAATAAAGAAAACTTAGTGTAAGATGAAGGAGAGAGAGAGATCCCAACTAGCGCAGCAAGATCATTATGGTGCCAAAGCATGCTCATGAATATAGTATATGTAATGAGTAGAGAGAGTCATTTGTGAGTAGTATGCGTAATGAGTGAGAGCGTATAGTAGTATGAGTAATGAATGAGAGTGTATGGTAAAGCAATTTGGAACTTTCTACTAGGAGTAGATAAGTGTTTATGAGTAGAGTTATGAGAAGTAGTTGTGATCTAGGAGCTGGGAAGCTTAGTTTCTCAACTTGAAAACTAAGAACTCAGTCTTTTTCAGAGGTTGGAGAAAGCTTAAACAGAGAGGTTAAGGAAGAAATCTTTTCTGGTGTATGTCTTTGTGTATCTAGAGTCCTCAGTGTGTTGTTAAAGCATTAATGGAGAGTTCCATTTATATCAAGGTTTTTAGGGGGTGATTAGCAAATAATTTTTGCTAAATCTTTCTCAATCTTCAGAAAATCCTTAGAGAATCGTTCTTAGGATTTTAGCTAAGAGTAGTAAGCTCAACTTTCAGAAGGTTCTTGTTGTTTTGGGCAATAACAGTTTGGGATTCGGCTTAGCATTGAATGCCGATTAGCCTTGGCTGATGGAATTAGAGCATGCTTTTAGGCTAATGATCTTGGTTATGCTGTTGCTAGAATCAGAGTTCCCTAGGGCAGATTAGACCACCCCAAGCCAGGTGTCAACCTTGGAGCCCTTTTTGGGAACTCTACTGGGATCCCCTTGGTGCCCTTCAAACCACATTTTCCTAAGTTTCTCCATTTGGGGTTCATGTGCTTGGTCCATGAACCAGAGAATACACATTTTTAGTATGAAAATGATTTAATTTCATGTTGCTTCAGGAGCTTTAAGGGCTTTGTCATGACTGCTCTTGATTGGATGGGCTGGAGAAGAGAGAAAGGACAGGTGGTTGAAGCTTCCCGACTTTCTGTTACATCGGTTTCAGCTTTATGTCACATAAGAGATGATGAGATTTCAACTTGTGGAGGAAGGGTTTAACTCCTGATGGACACGTGTTCTCTTCTGATCTAATTGGACAAGTTGGGACTTGATGGGAATGGGCTCCAGCTGTTTAAGTTGTGCTGAAATTTGGCTGGTCAGCTCATGTGAGCTTGAGTTGCTAGAATTTGTGTGTGAGCTGTATCCGACCAGTTGGGCTTTGTAGTTGAGCTCCTTTGGGCTTGGTCATTCCTACAAAAATGAATGGTTTTTCCATGGGTAACATACATGGGCTTTTGTAGTTAGTTGATTATGGGAAAATAAGCATAATTCCCATGAATTTTGTAAAAGAAATATTTTTAAGAGATGAGTAATTACATTTCCCATGAGTGAGGGACTTTAGTATATGTAAAATAGGTGTTGAAATAATATTTGATTTTGTAAATACGTGCTAAAATAGCATTTGGGTTTTGTGAAATAGTTGCCAAAATAACATTTGGGCTTTGTAAAAATAGGTGCCAAATTAGTATTTGGGCTTTATAAAATGATTTTGAGACTTTGTAAAAAATGTCGCCGTGTAGCAACGGACTTAGTAGAAGTGCCGTATCGTAACGGGTTTAGTAAAGGTGCCACATCGTAGCAGGTGTTGTGAAATTTTAAAATACTCGCAAGTGTACGAACTGCATCAAGTATAGTTGGACAAGAACGAGGTCGAACCCACGGGGACTTGTATGAATGTAGGAAAATTAATTAAATCTTAACCAAATTAATCCTAATCTAGTTTAAATAAAAATTGGTTGGTTGCAATAAAATAAACTAAGCAAATAATAAAATTAAGCAAATAATTAAACTAAGCAAAAGATATAAAGCAATAAAAAGATGTAAACAATTGAGAGAAATGAATTAAGGTTTTGGAATCCGCCTTGTAAGTCATATCAGCATATATTTATGATCATTAATTTTTCCCAACCACTACATGATAATCTAGAAATCAATCTTGCTATCATGGAAAATATCATCATTAAAATCCTTATTTTAAAATCAAAAGCATGTTCTTCTTCGTTTCTTAAGTATAAAACCAAATCATCAATTGTATCTGTAGCCAAACAAATCACAAGATATATCCAATTCTAAAAATCAAATCATAAATTGTATCCATTGACAGACAAATCACAAGTGATATCCAATTTTATAATCAAGAATTAATAAACCAAGCATTCAATTAATTAAGACAAATCCTAAATCATGAGAAAAACATGATTGAACTCATATCTAGAATCTCATCTTAGTCAATTGATATGAAGCAAGAACAATTTAAATCATTTAAGAACAACTATTGTGGGAAAAATCAAATCACATGAATATTATTGATAATCCTTAACAAGGTTTCATCCTCAACTCTAATTATAAATTTAGCTACTCATAGTAATTGAAAGAAAACACAAAAATAAAATACTAAACATTAAACTAGACAAATAAAATAAAACTAACTGTCATGGAAGAAAACCAAAGAAGTAACCGCACTCTCTATACATTCAGCCCTCATCCCTAGCACTAGCCTCTACGAATTTTGCCCTAAAGAGCCCTTAAATAGGTCAAAGAATCCTATTACAAGTTGAATTCTCGTTTGGAGAAAATCCCAAATTTTTAGGCTTCACTTAACCGACTATTTTGGCCCATTTAACGTCAGAATTTGGAATTTTGGTAAACTAAAAAGTTGTAGCCCTTTAAGATAACGTTCCAGCCCAACTTGAATCATCTCCATTGGACATCTGAGCCGAAAGTTATGCCAAAAATACTAACTGATGTGTAGTCTGGAATCCTAATCCGAATTGGACTTGGATTTGGAGCAAATTTCCTTTGATTCCTTACTCCAATTGGACTTAAATTTAATTGGGTCGGTCTTTTCTTGAATTCATGCTTGGCTGGATGTAAGTTGGCTTGATTCAATTGGCCTAACCCCATTTTGCATGTAAAGCCCTTGTTACCTACAACACAAAGATATTATATAATCAGTCACAAAATAATATAAAAGTAAGGCTAAATATGTAGATATGTGAGTACTTTATTGTATATATTTCATGCACATCAGCAGGCTTAGTAAGAGTACCGCATCATTGCGGGCTTAGAGATGCCGCATCGTAGCGGCTTAGTAAGGCACCGCATCGTAGCAGGCTTAGTAAAGTGCCGCATCGTAGCGTGCTTAGTAAAGTGCCGCATCGTAGCGGGCTTTGTAAGGTGCCACATCGTAGTGGGTTTTGAATTTGCCACGTCGTAGTGGGCTTTGAATTTGCCACATCATAGCAGGCTTAGTAAGAGTGCCACATCGTAGCGGGCTTAGAGATGCCGCATCGTAGCAAGCTTAGTAAGGTGCCGCATCGTAGCGGGTTTAGTAAGAGTGCTACATCGTAGCGGGTTTAGAGATGCCACATCGTGAATCGGCTTAGTAAAGTGTCACATCATAGCGGGCTTTGTAAGGTGCCGCATCATAGTGGGCTTTGAATTTGCCACGTGGTAGTGGGCTTTGAAGTTGCCACATCGTAGTTGGTTTTGAATTTGCCACATTGTAGTGGGCTTTGGAGAGTTTGGGCTTTTTTTGGGTTTTGCCCACAAGCTAAATGATGTTGGGCTTTTTATAGAGGTGGCATAATTTTGTGGCCCAATATGGCAATGGTATGGTGAGTATTTTGTGTGAAAATCCAAGTTGGATAATATGTGGGATATAATGGGTAATATTTGTGAGATGACCCAAGGCAATTTATGAGCTTATATATGGAATATTTGTGAAGGCTCAATAACATGGAGAATATTTGGGTAATATATATGGGGAGTATTTATGTGGGTTTAAAATAATGTGTGGGTCTATGTGGGTATTTTTGTGAGTGAGCTAATAAAATTAAGACCCGAAAATTTGTACCTCAACAATAGTTTTATTAATTTTCTAGAAAATGTTATTGTTTTAATAAAACAAATGCAGTTGTATTAATTGTCTTGTTTCTTGTATAAAAAATAAATATTATATCGGTACAAAATCCCTTTCATCAGCAATTTAACACTAATAAATCCCATTAGATTGCTGTGATCATCCGACCTTGAATGTTTCTTATAAAAAAAATAAAAATAAAAAAAGAAGGAAAAAAATATTATGAAAAATTATAAATTTCACTTCTCTTTTGGGCCGCAACTCTTCACCGTTACTTTATTCGATCTTCTTCTTTTTATATATAGTCATTGCTCAGCTTGCAATTCAGACCTATTTCTTTTCTTCTTCTTTTTCTTTTCTTTTTTTATATAACCTGTTCGTTTATTAATTGCAATTGAAACACAAAACATTTATAGTGATGAATTTTTGAGCTAGGAAGGTTTTATGGAATTAAACTTGGAAATTTTCTTTGCCGATTCTATGCAAAGCACAAACTTGTTGGCTTAAAGATCAACAAAAGCCAACCCTGTTTGTTATTAATTGCAAGTACTAGAAATGGCTAATCTGAAATGGTCGTCAAAATCAGAGAACATGCATGCGAACTTTCTCGTTGTTTTCTATGGTAATCCTGACCACGCAATTATAATCATTATCTAATGAAAAGATTTTTTTTTTTTTTTTTTTTTGTGCTAAAAGGAAATATATACAAAAAACTAAACAGCCAAAATGGCTAAGTCGGCAACATGCCTACAAAATGTTCCTCGGTTTTTGTCTGTACTCACTAAGGCAGCAATTACATCAGACGGGGATAATCAAAAAATACAAAATCATCTTGCAAATTATAGCTCATTCTAGCAAGTACATCAGCATTTCTATTTGCCTTCCTAAATACATGCTTCACTGTATAGTGGAAAATCTTTCACTTGAAAGGATTCATAACACGTGGTAACAATCCGTTATGGCTCCTGGCACCTGCCACTAGAAAATTCCAGCTGATAATAAAATGAAGTTTTTTTTTTTTAATGGGAGAAAGCAAGAGTGATAATAAAACCAAAACTTCCGGGGAGATGATGACGTGTGAGTTCCAGAGTCGCCCACGTGCACGTATGATAAACATACGTGTATGTCCATAAAGATTTATACACACAAATAGAATTACCGCGTTGTCTCATGTGGCTTATTTATAGAATGTACAAACCTCACTCAGTTTCCTAAAAACTCATCTAACGTCCTCTCTGTTGGAATCATCTTTGAATCACTTTGAACCCTTTTGGCGTTTTAAGCTGTCTCAGTGATGGGTATTCTGGATATGGTCTCCGAACTCTGTGACTGTGACTGGCACGGTCACAGTCGCAATAAGCTCAAAAAACGCGGGCAACTTCAGGTATATACATACACCTCTAAACACCATTCCAATATTTGCTTCATCTTCACCATATATATATTTCTTGTTTTTCAGTACTTTTAGCTTGTTAATTTGGATATTATTACTAATCTTATTCTGTAAAAAAAAAAAAAAAATACCTGTATGAGTGTTAAGGATAGCACAAAGTAACTAACACAGTTTCTTTCACAGTGGCTAAGGTAATCCCCCATTAATAGTGGACACTAATAAACCTATCATTTATTTTTTATATAACTCAAACACTAGTTATTATGAAAAAATTATATTATTAGCATGATAGTAATGATATTAATACAATCATAAACTTATAATTACTATTTTTTCTTCAACACTCACAGTCGACTATTAATTTCAGCAGATTTCAGCAAGTGTGAAGTGAAATCTGTTGTATAACATGATTGAGATGATAGCGATGCAAAACCTTTTGTTGATGATATTAGACGGTGGAGATAAAGGTGAAAATGGACTGCGAAGGTTGCGAAAGGAGGGTGAAAAAATCGGTGGAAGGCATGGAAGGAGTGACACAGCTGAAAGTGGAACCGAAGCTGAACAAGCTGACGGTGATTGGGTACGTAGACCCCAAGAAGGTGTTGGAACGTGTCAAACATCGAACGAGGGGGAAGAAGGCAGCTGAGTTGTGGCCCTACGTGCCTTACGGTGTTGTCCCGCACCCCTACGCGCCAGGCGCGTATGATAGGAAGGCCCCACCTGGGTACGTGCGGAACGTGCTGGATGATCCAGTGTCTTCCTCTCTCGCACGTGCCAGTTCTATGGAGGTCAAGTACACGACGGCGTTTAGCGATGAAAACCCCGATGCCTGTGTAGTCATGTGACGTTTGATTAGGGATTAAAATCATTGTTTAAGTATTTATAGAAATATGGATTAGTTAAAAATATTGTGAAAAAAAAGTGTTGTGATGCTTAAACACTGAAAATGATTGTATAAACATCCCTACTAAACTCCTCCTTTGTTGCCTGTGTACATATAACTATTTATCAAAGGTGGTGCTTGTTTTTTTTTTTTTTTTTTTTTTTTTTTTTTTGGATTATGGATATGGATGTGTATATATATTGCCATGGAGGCTGGGACTATCAAACTTTATGAAAGTCTCATGTTTGATTATTATCAATGGAAATATTGCTTAATTGCGAAACTAATTAAGAAAGGTCCTTTGAATTGAAATTGTATTTTACTATCAGTGATGTTATCGCATGCTGGGATGTTTATTAAGTATTATTTTGGTTTTGAATCACAAATGTTTTTGTGATTTTGAGAAAGAAACAAGAAAAAGTAGTCTTTTGATCTACTCTAGAATAAAGTTTGTCATGGCTGAAATCATCTCTTGAAGACTCACATATCTTAGAAAAACAGAACATATAATTAATTACATAATTGCATGTTGTCTTCTCTTTATATGTGCCTTTGCTCTTGCCTCCTGATTGCTTTTTTTGTCTTCTCTTTATTCTGGCGGTTGAACCTCCAAAGAGAAGGAGAGAAGGCCAAGAAAGAAGAGAAGAAAGAGAAACAATGGGAGAAGAAAGAAAAGGAGAAGGCCTGGAAAAATGGACAAATTGATAATAAGAAGCATAGACATATAAAAAGGCACAAGGAGAAAAGGAGCCAAGAAAGTCAGAAAGGAGGAGACCAACAAAAGGGAGGAGAAAATGAAGCATAAACTCTTGAGAAGATTAGCCTTACAAAAGAAGAACATGGCAATCTTGTTGATTCCAAGAATGAATGAAAGCTCAGTCCCCAATGCTAAGTTGCTAACCTACCGGAGTCCTCGGACTCGGCAATATTACCACCATCATAAGCATAAACTCCACCACCACCTATAACCTCATCATAATTCGGCGTTGATGGTGCAAAATTGCGTGCGTATGGAGCCGAATACGAATTATCCGAAAACGATGGATTGGGATCAAAATTGTGGATATAGCTCGATGGATCATAGCTTTGTGGATTCGGGGGATATGGAGGATACGCAGAGGAAAAATCGGCATCGGAATATGGAATCGGAGGGGCAGAGGCATACGTATTAGGCATTGGATTGAGATCGTGATCAAAGCTAGGGTTAGGGTTAGGGTTTTGGAAATGGGAGTGAGGAGGTTGATAGTATTGGTAATTTGAAGCGTTGTTATCGCTCTGATGCATCTTTGAAATTCTAATCAATTCAAATCAAAGAAAATGTAAATGAATTTTGCGAGTACAATGAGTTTTTGCGTTTTTGGTTATATTGGAGAGAAAAAAAAAAAAAAGGAGAGGGATTTGAAAGTTTGAAAGTTTTTGAGTCTCTGAAATTTGATTAATGGAGAGTGAGGTCAAGCTCAGGGGGAGAGAGAGAGAGAGAGAGAGAGAGACACAGAATTTTTTTTATTTTTTATTTTTTCTCTTTTGATGGAGAGAGAGAGAGAGAGACGGATTTGATCGTTTATTAAGTTAAAAGTTATAACCGATTCACGCCAATTTTCGTTGACTCGCTTGATCTGGGGTCTAGGGTGAGCTATTAGAGATTGAATACGTGGCGATAGTCTATTGGCTTTTAGAACAATACTCTGTTTCCTTGAAATGGATACTAGAGCTCACTGAAGTTGAACGTTGTGGATAATTCCTCATCTTGCTTACGCCGTAAGCATTTCAATTAAATCAATACCAAGAATTAAAAAAAAATATATATATATATATATATATATATATATATATATGTATGCATATAATCATTTTTTAATGAATTTGGTTAAAGTAGTGTAACTTTAAATAATATTACACCACTTAATGTTTTTTAATTGGATATAAATTTTGACAAATTTATTGTTAGATTACATTATCTTCGTATATTCTCTATACTTGTAAAATTTAAAGATGATCGAAGATCAATGGTAATTTCATCAATCAATTGTTTAAATTTAGGTTTTTATAATTTAAAATAATGCATAAAAGATGAGTTTATAGATCAAATGATAAATTACATCCAATTGGCATGAAAATCGTGTGACGGCCCAGAAATTTTTTTAGGGTGTTCCTCAACAAAAATAAATTACATGATCTAATAAAAAGAAAATTTTGTATATTGACAACAATAACAATTAAAAAACACGTAAAGACATAAAGTTTACAATTGTCTTGTACGTGGATTTCTTATCAAATATTTGTCTATAATTTTAGCAAAAGAATAAATAATAAACTATAAGTCCATTTGAAATATTAATAAAATTATTAATTATTTTTGTTTAGTTGTTCATTAATTTATTTGTCTTTTATAAACTATAATTTGTTATATTATTGTTTCATTAATTATAAAATTATTAATTGTTGTTTAGCCTAATATAATTTAATTTGTTTGTCTTTTATAATGTATTGGTTAATTAAATTATTAATTATTGTTTATTAGTTGCTTCCCTCAATTAATTATTGGTTAATTAAATTATTGTTTATACTTATTGTAGGGTCACGTTCCAAAACGAACCGCAACAATAGTTGGGTCCGCACGTGAATGAGCCCGGACAATATCATTTGTAGAGAGTGGGCTCGAAAAGCTAAGTCGTGATTACCCGGCGATCGTTTTGTTAAGTTGTTCATGCATGGTTTAGGGGTATTCACCTTTAGAGTCCTTTTTTCCCGGAAGGACTGGAGAGAGCCTCTTTAGGTTGCATATTTTTCTTTTATACTAGCATGCGTTCAATTTCCTTCGTCCACGTGTAGGGTCGACCTCTCCAAGACCGATACTTGTCCCATCGGTTCCAGACTCAAGTCGTTGGGAGTAGTTGATAAAGTTAAAGAACACGACTCTGTTAGGTGCAAAACTCTGTCTGGGGAAGGTAGTAAGGGCAGCCTTTCCTAGATATTTCAGATTTTCTTTCAAGATTGTCCCTATGCCGCTTTTGCCCCTTTTCTTAGTAGAGCTTTGGGCCACCCGAGGGTTGCACCGTCCTCATTTGCTTCTCTGGGCCCATTTGTGCTTTGCGCTATTGAGCCTGGACTACCACCTTCTTCGGCTTGGGCCTTAAAGCTTCCCGTGAATAGGTGGGCACGACCCATATATTGTTGGGCCCCACAATAGCCCCTCAAAACCCCTTTGTCCAACCTCTTGGTTGGAGAGGGGGTTTTGATAACTCCGAGCCTTTATTACGGCTCATTAAATTCGACCCCTCCCGGGCGTTGGCAATTCTCCGAATGCCCAGGAAACGCTCCGATCTACGAGATATCCTTCTTGATTTAGCCTTGATACATTCTGTCTGTTTGGCTACCCCAAGTAGGTCTTTAATGTTTTCCCTTCACGAGACCTCTCAAATTCAATGGCTACTGATGACGTGGGGGAGCGGAACAGGCGCACTCTTCTTTGCAGATTTCCTTGAAAATCTGAATACATTTAATGCCATCCTCTTCGTCCCTTATATAAAGAGGGTGGACATGAGTTGTTTCTTCCATATGTGAATCCCTAAATCCCCTAAAATCAAGTCCTTAGATTCCTCCCGAATTTACATTTACCCTCCGATTATACCTCGACCCGTAACACGTTCGCCACAGTCATTGGTGATGAAGAAACCTTCTCCCTCCTAAAAATACCTTGTTCTGACCAAGCTTGAGATGGCTCGGTCGGGGCAAGGATGGCGGAGACTCAAGATTTGTCTTGCCTTCCTTTCAGCCAAAATCCGAGCGGGGAACTCGTCACGTCGCACCTTCGGCGTGGATCGAGCCGAGGACACACAAAGCATCATCACCACCCGCTCTCTCATGAGCATATCTAATGTGGTACCGGTGTGCTAGGAGTCAGGATGGGGCGGGGACTAAGTGCCCCGCTTCTTCCTCTCTTCGTTCCTTTGGCGCCACCCTCTACTTTTCTTTCTTCTTCTTTCCACCACCAGCTCCATCCTGGTGCTTTTCTTTCTCCCTCTTTTGCTCCTTTCTCCTTCTTTTCATTTCTTCCCTCTTCTTCTCCTCCTTCTCTTGCTCATGTCCTCCATCTTCCTCATTCATCTCCTCCATCTTCCAATTCTTCTTCCTTCTCCTTCAAGTTCTTCTTCCTTGTCCTTCATCTTTTCTAAAGAAAGTTCTTCTCTCAATATGAGTAATCTTGAGGCGGAGATCGGAGAGACTTTGTAGATGAGTCCGGAAGACACCTGAATGTTTACTTATCTATATTGCTGTTGTTGTTGTTGCTGCTCGGATTCACCTTTTGTATAGGCTTGTTTAAGCCCTTCTTTGTACGTTGTAACAATTTTCCATATCAATAAAAGTTGCTGTTTATTTATCTCGCACGTTCTGTTTTTATGTTTTTATAAGTTTACAAACGCTGCTCGGTGCAATAATATAGCATTTGAATCAATGACAACCAACGCTAAAATATTTGTTAATAAAAAGATGCCACCATAACTTTAATAAAATTATTATTTGACATAACAATCCGACCGGTGAGGAACGAGACTTACCTTAAAGTTAGCCGAGATGGGGACTAAGTGCTCGATAAGGTGTAAGAAGTAGTTATCCGAGGACATGTCACCCTCCCAATGAACAGTTTCCTTGGGCTAACGATCATCAGGTAGTTTTGTCATCTTCTTAACATAATGGCCTTAACCTTTTCCAAGATTTGAGCCGAGAAACTTCTCCATCCGAGTAGTTGGTTTCCCAAAAGGCTCGAGTCCGAGGACCTCGCAAAGCCTGGGTCCTGTTTAAGACTTATGCTTTTCTTTTATGTACTTGGTTTCCCCATAGGCTTGAGTCCGAGGACCATGCAAGCCCTAGGTTCTATCCAAGACTTATGTTTTTCTCAAGACTTGGTTTCCCCATAGACTTGAGTCCGAGGACTATGCAAGTCCTAAGTTACATCCAAAACTCTTTGAGTTCAGATTCTCCCTTTCATCAGGCATTTCCTAAGGCGCCGAGCTGGGGTTGTCCTCGGCCACGGCTATTTCTCGGCGTGGGCCACAGTCCCTGGGCCCTCACGCAGAGCGGGCCTGGGCCGCGAATTCACTTAGCCCACGAATTAAGAGATATTTATGCAACCTCTGGCCACGCGGTACTTTCTGACGTCCCAATGATCGAGGTGCATCTTTACGAGGCTTCTTTAATCTTGTGGTTGCAGTTGACGTTGGAAGTTGAACCAGAACCATTTTGTCCGTAGCGTTCCTTGGGACGCTGTGTGAGTTGATTGCCACCACCTTATCTTTTCAAATAAATAGGAGGGAGAGAGAGTTGCTTTATATATGCACAAATCCTTGAGTTTGCTCCCACATCGTAAATCCCGTATCTGGTGCTACCCTCCCTTAGCATAACATGTTTGAGGTGAGGGTTGGGAAGAAAGATCTCCCTCCGCCACGAAGGCGCCGTGTCCTCATGAGACTTAACATAGCAAGGTGTGGGCACAGGAAGCATAAGTTCAGGAGAATACTCCATTTCGACCGAGGGAGAAGGGTGTCTTTCCCTCTTTTAGCCAAAATCCGAAGCAGGTTCCGCTCATGCCAGAATTTTGGTATGTCGGAAGAAAGGTTCTCCGCCATCGCGCGCCGCCTTGTGGCAGGCGAATATTTAGAGAAAGCCCCTCAACTTCTCACTCCCTGCACCTTTCCTTCAACGGTGTCGGGTTCAAGTTGGGCTTCTTTTGCTACCTGTGCCATGGGCATGTAAAAATCTTGAGGAATAATAAGATCTTGGAGCTGTAGCCAACCTATCCTCCGACCCACCTCCTCGGCTTTCTCCAATTCTCTTGCATTTTCTCTCTTGCATTTTCTTTATTGCTTATGTAGTGAGCTTTGACATAGGCTGATTCGACTTTTCATTGTCTGTTGTATTGTCTCTTTGTTTTAGTAAAAATGGGAATTCATCTACTTGTTTTGGGTATTGTTCTTTTGGCAACACCACTTCGTGAATGAGTGTGCTCCCCGCATGTGTTTTTCCTCGGCGATACTTAGGGCAAGAGCCCCTTGAAACACGATTCAACTAGTTCTAATTTACCTATAATACCAGGCGTAATAATAATAATTAATAGTAAGTTAAACTTAGGAAACTAACCGAGATAACGGTTGAACGTTCTGTGATATGTGCGAGAATGCTATCTGAGAACGATAAACTCTAACTAATTCACCCGAGGGGGTGACTGAGCATCGAGCGACTTCGATTATGCTTTTGGAAACATGTTGCTCCATTCCGCACTGGCCCCTTTGGCGTTGAGGATCCGAGGGCAAACTAGAGAATCCATGTAGATCAGGAATTAACCCAATTGTTAATGGAAAGTTTTCCTCGGGGAGATTCTAAGATCCACTTAACGTAGTTTTCTTTGTAAGTAGTTGGTTTCCCAGCAGGTTTGGGTTACAAGGCCTTGGTTTTGTCCAAAACTTGTGTTCTGTTTGTAAGTAGTTGGTTTCCCCACAGGCTTGGGTCCGAGGACTATACAAGGCCTTGGTTCTGTCCAAAACTTGTGTTCTCTTTGTAAGTAGTTGGTTTCCCCAGAGGCTTGGGTCCGAGGACCATACAAGGCCTTGGTTACATTCAAAACTTGTGTTTTCTTTGTAAGTAGTTGGTTTCCCCAGGAGGCTTGGGTCCGAGGACCATACAAGGCCTTGGTTCTGTCCAAAACTTGTGTTCTCTTTGGAAGTAGTTGGTTTCCCAGAGGCTTGGGTCCGAGGACCATACAAGGCCTTGGTTACATCCAAAACTTGTGTTCTGTTTGCAAGTAATTGGTTTCCCAGCAGGCTTGGGTCCGAGGACCATACAAGGCCTTGGTTACATCCAAAACTTGTGTTCTGTTTGTAAGTAGTTGGTTTCCCAGAGGCTTGGGTCCGAGGACCATACAAGACCTTGGTTCTGTCCAAAACTTGTGTTCTCTTTGTAAGTAGTTGGTTTCCCCGCAGGCTTGGGTCCGAGGACCATACAAGGCCTTGGTTTCGTCCAAAGACCATACAAGGCCTTGGTTCTCATCCCAAAACTTGTGTTCTGTTTGTAAGTAGTTGGTTTCCCCGCAGGCTTGGGTTCGAGGACCATACAAGGCCTTGGTTCTGTCCAAAACTTGTATTCTCTTTGTAAGTAGTTGGTTTCCTCGGAGGCTTGGATCCGAGGACCATACAAGGCCTTGGTTCTGTCCAAAACTTGTATTCTCTTTGCAAGTAGTTGGTTTCCCAGGAGGCTTGGGTCCGAGGACCATACAAGGCCTTGATTCTGTCCAAAACTTGTGTTCTGTTTGTAAGTAGTTGGTTTCCCCAGAGGCTTGGGTCCTCGGACCATACAAGGCCTTAGTTCTGTCCAAAACTTGTATTCTCTTTGCAAGTAGTTGGTTTCCCCCAGGCTTGGGTCCGAGGACCATACAAGGCCTTGGTTGCATCCAAAACTTGTGTTCTGTTTGTAAGTAGTTGGTTTCCCCGGAGGCTTGGGTCCGAGGACCATACAAGGCCTTGGTTCTGTCCAAAACTTGTATTCTCTTTGCAAGTAGTTGGTTTCCCCCTGCAGGCTTGGGTCCGAGGACCATACAAGGCCTTGATTACATCCCAAAACTTGTGTTCTGTTTGTAAGTAGTTGGTTTCCCGCAGGCTTGGGTCCGAGGACCATACAAGGCCTTGGTTACATCCCAAAACTTGTATTCTCTTTGTAAGTAGTTGGTTTCCCTGCAGGCTTGGGTCCGAGGACCATACAAGGCCTTGGTTACATCCCAAAACTTGTGTTCTGTTTATAAGTAGTTGGTTTCCCCAGAGGCTTGGGTCCGAGGACCATACAAGGCCTTGGTTACATCCAAAACTTGTGTTCTGTTTCATTTATCCGCTTCTTAAAGGTTAGCTCATCGAATAAAGCGGGGGAAGCTATCTTGATGTTTGAAGCCCCTAGACTTGCCATGCCACTAGCATTATGAGGCGTAGCCCTTGGTGGGAACTTGTGTCAGAACAACGACAAGGTGTTGCCGGTCATAAAGGCGTCATCGTAGACCCTTGTTCAACAGAAACTCAACTCCATCGCCGCTCGAGCTCACACGTAAGCCTTCCCACAGACGGCGCCAATTGTAGGGTCACGTTCCGAAACGAACCGCAGCAGTAGTTGGGTCCGCACGTGAATGGGCCCAGACAATATCATTTGTAGAGAGTGGGCTCGAAAAGCTAAGTCGTGATTACCTGGCGGTCGTTTTGTTAAGTTGTTCATGCATGGTTTAGAGGTATTCACCTTTAGAGTCCTTTTTCCCGGAAGGACTGGAGAGAGCCTCTTTAGGTTGCATATTTTTCTTTTATACTAGCATGCGTTCAATTTCCTTCGTCCACGTGTAGGGTCGACCTCTCCAAGACTGATACTTGTCCCATCGGGTTCGGACTCAAGTCGTTGGGAGTAGTTGATAAAGTTAAAGAACACGACTGTTAGGTGCAAAGCTCTGTCTGGGAAAGGTAGTAAGGGCAGTCTTTCCTAGATATTTTGATTTTCTTTCAAGACTGTCCCTATGCCGCTTTTGCCCCTTTTCTTAGTGGAGTTTTGGGCCGGCCGAGGGTTGCACCGTCCTCGGCCGCTTCTCTGGGCCCATTTGTGCTTTGCGCTATTGAGCCTGGACTACCACCTTCTTCGGCTTGGGCCTTAAGGCTTCCCGTGAATAGGTGGGCCTGGCCCATATATTGTTGGGCCCCACACTTATGTATTAATTAAATTAATATTTATTTAATATTTTTATATTATAATATATTTCATTTAAAATCCATTTTTGGTGAATTTCTTGCTCATTTGTGATATTTTCATCTAAATTTTGTGTTATATTTTGTTTATTACTAATAACAAATTTATCCATTGATCATTTTTTAGACTCAATTAGTTTTTCTTCTTTTTTTTTTTTTTTTTTTTTAAGTTTTTCATATTCAGATGCATATTTTCTAGTAAACATTTCTAATCAAACAATATATTTACAAAGACTAAAAAAAAAAAAAAAACTTTCAAATGTAGAGCAAATAAGAAATAAAACCCGATTTATATAAAAAGTATTATTGTAGTTTCACCGAACAATAAAAATTTTTTAGCAATCTTAACCTTAACAATCTCAACCTGCATAAATAAAAATTTATTCATTATATTCCCAATAACTAAAAATATATATATAAAAACACAAGATTAAAACAAAAAAATAAAAATAAAATAAACACAATACTATACAAGCCGAGGGCCCTAGCCCAGCCAAGCTGGCACCCACCAAAAAAAAAAAAATCCTATTGCACCATTAACACACACACACACACCAAAAAAAAAAAAAAGAAGAAGAAGAAAAACCGGGCTTAACAAAGCAAAAAAAAAAAACGCAGGCTTAACAACCAAAAAAAAAGAAAAAAAGAAAGGCCTAGACGCGGTGAAACGTCCAGCCCACTGCCCAGAGAAAACTTATCCTTAACAAATCTAAAGAAGACTAGAAGAGTCTAGAGAAACTCAAAAAGGCAGTACCTCAAAACCCAAAACCAGCCAATCTTCAGTTCTGCTTCTGCAGAATCAAAACCCAAACGCAGCACTCAGCAGCAGCGGAAAAAAAAAAAAAAAAAAAAAAAAAAAAAAAAAAAAAAAAGATGAGATCGGAGGAAGCTTGGTCTAGGGCCGGCCCTGACAGTGGGAGTGGATAGAGAATGAGAGAGGCGGAGAGCATGAGTTGAGAGAAAAAAGCAGAGCAAGAATGAGAAAAAGAAAGGTAAAAATTTTAGAGATTTGAGGTTTTTTTTTTTTTTTTGTTTTGACAACTTCTAATTGCGTTTTTGGTTTTTTATTATTTTGTTTTTACAATCCGTGGGTTTGCTACCATGTTGGGTTTGCTACATTGTTTTTTTCCGTTAGATTGGGTTTGTAATCTGTTGTTTAGGATTGATGTTGAGCCTTTTTTTAATTTTTGGGTGTTCTTTTGGTTGAGGGTGTTCCTATTTTTTTTTTTTAAAGGGTAAACAAATAAAAAAAAATTTAATTATTATATATATAAAAAAATTCAGGTCAGGGTGTTCCTGGGAACACCCTGACCTCAACGTGGTGCCGCCACTTGAAAATTAATATATATGCTAAAAACATTAAAAAAAAAAAAAAAATGCATATTAGGGTATTGGAAATGGGAGTGAGGAGGTTCATAATATTGGTAATTTGAAGCGTTGATATCGCTCTGTTGCATCTTTGAAATTCTAATCAATTCAAATCAAAGAAAAAGTAAACGAATTCTGCAAGTACAATGAGTTTTTGCGTTTTTGGTTATATTGGAGAAAAAAAAAAAGGAGAGGGAAAAGTTTGAACGTTTTTGAGTTTCTGAAATTTGATTAATGAAGAGTGAGGTTGAAACTTCAGGGGAAGAGAAGAGAGAGAGAGACACGGAATTTTTTTTTTTTTTTTTTTTTTTATGGAGAGAGAGAGACACGGATTTGATCCTTTATTTAAGTTTTAAGTTATAACTGACTAATTTCCGTTGACTGCTCAGTCTGGGTCTAGGCTGAGCTATTAGAGATTGGAGACGTGGCGATAGTCTATTGGTTTCTAGAACAATACTCTTTTTGCTTGGAATGGATACTAGAGCTCACTGAACTTGAACGTTGTGGATTATTCCTGACCTTGCTTACACCGTAAGCATATCAATTCGTCAATGCCAAGAATTAAAAAAATATATATGTATACATATAATAATTTTTAATGGATTGAGTTCAAGTTACATAAGTAATTTTATATCACTTAATATTTTGTAATTAAATGTAAAATTTAACAAATTTATCCTTTGATTACATTATCTTTGTATATTTTCTATATTTGCAAAATTTAAAGATGATTAAAGATCAATGACAATGTCATCAATCAATTGTTTAGAGTCTGTTTGGTACATGTATTTAAAAATTAAAAATTGTTGTTTAAAATTTTTTTTGGAAATACGTGTAGGTGAAAATGTGTGTGAAAATGCGTGAAATGTTGTTTAAAAACTGAAAATTGTTGTTTAGAAACACTCACCAAACACCCCTTTAAATTCGAGTTTTTATATTTTAAAATAATGCATAAAAGATGAGTTTATAAATCGAATGGTAAATTACATTCGATTGACATGCATGTTAAGAATATATAAAATATGTAATTTCACAGTGAGATTTTTAAAATATGAACTCTATAACAAGTTATTGAGTGGTGTGATATTATTTAAAATTACATTAAGTATAACTTGAACCCAACCTATTTTTAATATATAATATAATATAATATAATATAATATGAGTTTTTGAAATTTATTTAATTATCTAGTCTCTTTTAAGATCCATTTGTATTTGTTGAAACAATTAAACATTTTCAAAAAATTAGAACAAACATATTTTAAACCCTATAGTTTAGTGTTGTTTTAAATTAAACCATGAACCTCAAAAGTTTTTATTTAGCATCTATTTTGTCTTAACAAAAAATAAATAGAATAGGAAAAGTAATTTTTAATACACTAGCTATAAGTCTATAACTTAATTATCTATCAAGATGTAACCCGATCGACTTATTTTTTTAAACTCCGAAAATCACCCGAGATTTACTCCATACTAGATATTACAATTATTTCCCTTGATTTTAAAGTCAGAGGTTGTCATGAGTTCTCTTAAATAAACAAAATTGTATTGTCATGCAATGATGTTGAAGGACCGGTAGACCTTTTGTCGTGTCCATACTTGATTAGATCGTAGGTGTAAGCGATGTGGAGCTCTTTGGTTTAGGTGATTTTCTTTTCCTTTCCCCATGATTTGTTTAGTTTCTTTCTTTCTTTGTGATACTTGATTTTAGTCACTCCAAACACCCGTAAATGGGAAAAATATTTTTCGAAAATCTATTTACATTCTGTTTGTTTCAATAGAAAAAAATCTTGCGTAAAAATAGTTTTTCATATTTTCCAGTGTTTAGTAACATTAGAAAAAATGAGTTAAAAGAAAACTATCTTTGGTCAACAGAAAAAATGTGTCTTATTTTTAGAGATTGTTTTCCACTAATTTTTTTTGGAAAACAACTCTATCTCATAGCAAGCTAAATAAAGGAAGTTAGGAGATTTTTTTTTAACTCATTTAAAATTACTACCAAATATAAGAAAATGAAATAGTTTTATAGAAAATATTTTTTTTAAATGACTAATATTTTAGAAAACATAATTACCGAAACAAACAATTTTATTAATTTTCTAGAAAACGTTATTGCCGAAACAAACAGTTTTAATAAAACAAATGCAATTTTATTAATTGTCTTGTTTCTTGTATAAAAAATAAATATTATCTCGGTACAAAATCCCTTTCATCAGCAATTTAACACTAATAAATCCCATTAGATTGCTGTGATCATCCGACCTTGAATATTTCTTATAAAAAAAAAGTGGAAAAAAAGATTGTGAAAAATTATAAATTTCACTTCTCTTTTGGGCCGCAACTCTTCGCCATTACTTATTCTTCTTCTTTTTATATATAGTCATTGCTCAGCATGCAATTTAGACCTTTTTTTTTTTTTTTTTTTTTAATACAACCTGTTCATTTATTAATTGTAATTGAAACACAACACATTTATAGTGATGAATTTTTGAGCTAGGAAGGTTTTATGGAATTAAACTTGGAAATTTTCTTTGCCGATTCTATGCAAAGCACAAACTTCTTGGCTTAAAGGTCACCAATAAAAGCCAACTCCGTTTGTTATTAATTGCAAGTACTAGAAATGGCTAATCTGAACTGGTCGTCAAAATCAGAGAACATGCATGCGAACTTTCTCCTTTTTTCTATGGTAATCCTGACCACACTAATCATTATCTAATGAAAAGATTCAAAACACGTGGCAACAATCCATTATGGCTACTGGCACCGGCCACTTGAGCTGATAAACCCCTTTTTTAATGGGAGAATGCAAGAGTGATAATAAAACCAAAACTTCCGGGGAGATGATGACGTGTGAGTTCCAGAGTCGCCCACGTGCAGGTATGAAAACACACGTGTACGTCCATGAAGATTTATACGCACAAATAGAATTACGGCGTTGAAATGGATACTAGGAGTGCGTTTGGATTCGGCTGAAAATTGTTGCGTTTGCGTTTTGTCTGTTTTTTTTTTTTTTTTTTTTTTTCACGCGTTTTGGAGCGTTTTGGGTGTTGCGACTCTTGTTCATGCACTTTGTTCAATGAAAGAGTCGCAAACTTTGACTTTTCAAATTTTTTTGACCAATCACAAGACATCATCGTAATCTTGTTTATGGACCCACAAATTTCACTTTTCAGCAACTTTTTCATTAAAAATGGGTCCCACGATACTATTCACACATTTAAAAATTATTTCGCTACAGTATTTTTCAGTTTTCAATTTCAGTTTTCAGGTTTTCATTTGTATCCAAACGGACCCTAGAGCTCACTGAACTTGAACGTTGTGGATAATTCCTCATCTTGCTTACGCCGTAAGCATTTCAATTCATCAATACCAAGAATTAAAAAATATATATATGTATGCATATAATCATTTTTTAATGGGTTTGGTTAAAGTGATGTAACTTTAATCAATGTTACACTACTTAATATTTTTTAATTTGATATAAATTTTAACAATCTATTGTTAGATTACATTATCTTCATATATTCTCTATACTTGTAAAATTTAAAGATGATCAAAAATCAATGGTAATGTCATCAATTAATTGTTTAAATTCGAGTTTTTATAATTTAAAATAATGTATAAAAAATGAATTTATGAATCAAATGGTAAATTATATCCGATTAGTATTAACATGCATATTAAAAACATAAAAAATATGCATGTATATTAAAAACATAAAAAAATATGCATGTCGGGTTTTGGAAATGGGAGTGAGGAGGTTGATAATATTGGTAATTTGAAGCGTTGATATCGCTCTGTTGCATCTTTGAAATTCTAATCAATCCAAATCAAAGAAAAAGTAAATGAATTCTGCAAGTACAATGAGTTTTTGCTTTTTGGTTATATTGGAGAAAAAACAAAAAGGAGGGGGAAAAGTTTGAACGGTTTTGAGATTCTGAAATTTGATTGATGAAGAGTGAGGTTGAAACTTCAGGGGAAGAGAAGAGAGAGAGAGAGACACATAATTTTTTTATTTTTTTATTTTTTATTTTATGGAGAGAGAGAGACACGGATTTGATCGTTTATTTAAGTTATAAGTTATAACCGACTAATTTCCATTGATTGCCCGATCTGGGTCTAGGGTGAGCTATTAGAGATTGGAGACGTGGCGATAGTCTATTGGTTTCTAGAACAATACTCTGTTTGCTTGGAATGGATACTAGTGCTCACCGAACTTGAACGTTGTGGATTATTCCTTACCTTGCTTACACCATAAGCATTTCAATTCGTCAATGCCAAGAATTAAAACAATATATATGTATACATGTAATAATTTTTAATAGATTGAGTTCAAGTTACATGTAACTTTAAGTAATTTTATATCATTTAATATTTTTAATTAAATGTAAATTTTGACAAATTCACCGTTTGATTACATTATTTTTGTATATTTTCTATATTTACAAAATTTAAAGATGATTAAAGATCAATGACAATGTTATCAATTAATTGTTTAAATTTGAGTTTTTGTAGTTTAAAATAATGCATAAAAGATGAGTTTATAGATCGAATGGTAAATTACATTCGATTGACATTTGATTGACATGCATGTTAAGAATATATAAAACATGTAATTCAACCGTGAGATTTTTAAAATATGAACTCTATAACAAGTTATTGAGTGGTGTGATATTATTTAGAATTACATTAGGTATAACTTGAACCCAACCTATTTTTAATATATATATAATATAATATAATATAATATAATACGAGTTTTGCAACTTAATTATATTATCTAGTCTCTTTTAAGATCCATTTGTATTTGTTGAAACAATTAAACATTTAAAAAAAAAAATTAGAACAAACATATTTTAAACCCTATAGTTTAGTGTTGTTTTAAATTAAACCATGAACCTCAAAAGTTTTTATTTAGCATCTATTTTGTCTTAACAAAAAAATAAATAGAATAGGAAAAGTAATTTTTAATACACTAGCTATAAGTCTATAACTTAATTATCTATCAAGATGTAACCCAATCGACTTATTTTTTTAAACTCCGAAAATCACCCGAGATTTACTCCATACTAGATATTACAATTATTTCCCTTGATTTTAAAGTCAAAAGTTGTCATGAGTTCTCTTAAATAAACAAAATTGTATTGTCATGCAATGATGTTGAAGGACCAGTAGACCTTTTTGTCATCTCCATACTGTTTAGATCGTATGAGTAATTGATGTGGAGCTCTTTGGTTTAGGTGATTTTCTTTCCTTTCCCCATGATTTGTTTAGTTTCTTTCTTTCTTTGTGTTACTTGATTTTAGTCACTCCAAACACCCGTAAATGGGAAAAATATTTTTCAAAAATCTATTTACATTCTGTTTGTTTTGATAAAAAAAAAACCTTGCGCATAAAAATAGTTTTTCATGTTTTCTATTGTTTGGTAACATCGAAAAAATGAGTTAAAAGAAAACTATCTTTGGTCAACAGAAAAAATGTGGCTTATTTTTAGAGATTGTTTTCCACTAATTTTTTTTTGAAAAACAACTCTATCTCATAGCAAGCTAAATAAAGGAAGTTAGAAGAATTTTTTTTTAACTCATTTAAAGTCGCTATCAAATATAAGAAAATAAGATAGTTTTATAGAAAATATATTTTTTTTTAAATGACTAATTTTCTAAAGAACGTTATTGCCAAAACAAAAAAATTTTATTAATTTTCTAGAAAATGTTATTGCCGAAACAAACAATTTTAATAAAACAAATGCAATTTTGTTAATTGTCTTGTTTCTTCTATAAAAAATAAATATTATCTCGGTACAAAATCCCTTTCATCAGCAATTTAACACTAATAAATCAAATTAGATTGCTGTGATCATCCGACCTTGAATGTTTCTTAAAAAAAAAAAAAAAAAAAAAAAAAAAAAGGAAAAAAGATTATGAAAAATTATAAATTTCAGTTCTCTTTTGGGCCGCAACTCTTCACCATTACTTTATTCTTCTTCTTTTTATATCTAGTCATTGCTCAGCATGCAATTTAGACCTATTTCTTCTTTTCTTTTTTTGTTTTTTTATACAACCTGTTCATTTATTAATTGTAATTGAAACACAACACATTTATAGCGATGAATTTTTGAGCTAGGAAGGCTTTATGGAATTAAACTTGGAAATTTTCTTTGCCGATTCTATGCAAAGCACTAACTTCTTGGCTTAAAGGTCAACAATAAAAGCAAACCCTGTTTGTTACTAATTGCAAGTACTAGAAATGGCTAATCTGAGATGGTCGTCAAAATCACAGAACATGCATGCGAACTTTCTCGCTGTTCTCTATGGTAATCCTGACCAAACAATAATCATTATCTAATGAAAAGATTCAAAACACGTGGCAACAATCCATTATGGCTACTGGCACCTGCCACTAGAGCTTACAAACCCTTTTTTAAAGAGAGAAAGCAAGAGTGAGAATAAAACCAAAACTTCCGGGGAGATGATGACGTGTGAGTTCCAGAGTCGCCCACGTGCAAGTATGATAAACATACGTGTATGTCCATAAAGATTTATACACACAAATAGAATTACCGCGTTGTCTCAGGTGGCTTATTTATAGAATGTACAAACCTCACTCAGTTTCCTAAAAACTCATCTAACGTCCTCTCTGTTGGAATCATCTTTGAATCACTTTGAACCCTTTTGGCGTTTTAAGCTGTCTCAGTGATGGGTATTCTGGATAAGGTCTCGAACTCTGTGACTGTGACTGGCACGGTCTTCACAGTCGCAATAAGCTCAAAAAACGCAGGCAACTTCAGGTATATACATACACCTCTAAACACCTTTCCAATATTTGCTTCATCTTCACCATATATATATTTCTTGTTTTTCAGTACTTTTAGCTTGTTAATTTGGATATTATTACTAATCTTATAAAAAAAAAAAAAAAAAAAAAAAAAAAATACCTGTATGAGTGTTAAGGATAGCACATAGTAACTAACACAGTTTCTTTCACAGTGGCTAAGGTAATCCCCATTAATAGTGGACAGTAATAAACCTATCATTTATTTTTATATAACTCAAACACTAGTTATTATGAAAAAATTATATTATTAGCATGATAGTAATGATATTAATACAATCATAAACTTATAATTACTATTTTTTCTTCACACTCACAGTTGACTATTAATTTCAGCAAGTGTGAAGTGAAATCTGTTGTATAACGTGATTGTGATGCAAAACCTTTTGTTGATGATATTAGACGGTGGAGATAAAGGTGAAAATAGACTGCGAAGGTTGCGAAAGGAGGGTGAAAAAATCGGTGGAAGGCATGAAAGGAGTGACACAGGTGGAAGTGGAACGGAAGATGAACAAGCTGACGGTGATTGGGTACGTAGACCCCAAGAAGGTGTTGGAACGTGTCAGACATCGAACGGGGAAGAAGGCTGAGTTGTGGCCCTACGTGCCTTACGATGTTGTCCCGCACCCCTACGCGCCAGGCGCGTATGATAGGAAGGCCCCACCTGGGTACGTGCGGAACGTGCTGGATGATCCAGTGTCTTCCTCTCTCGCACGTGCCAGTTCTTTGGAGGTCAAGTACACGACGGCGTTTAGCGATGAAAACCCCGATGCCTGTGTAGTCATGTGACGTTTGATTAGGGATTAAAATCGTTGTTTAAGTATTTATAGAAATATGGGTTAGTTAAAAATATTGTGAAAAAAAAGTATTGTGATGCTTAAACACTGAAAATATGATTGTATAAACACCCCTGCTAAACTCCTCCTTGGTTGCCTGTGTGCCTGTGTATATGTGTACAATTTATCAAAGGTGGTGCTTGTAACTTTTTTTTTTTTTTTTTTTGGGATTATGGATATATGTATATATTGCCATGGAGGCTGGGACTATCAAACTTTATGAAAGTCTCGTGTTTGATTATTATCAATGGAAATATTGCTTGCGAAACTAATTAAGAAAGGTCCTTTGAATAGAAATTGTATTTTTACTATCAGTGATGTTATCGCATGCTGGCATGTTTATTTAGTATTATTTTGGTTTTGAATCACAAATGTATTTGTGATTTTGAGAAAGAAACAAGAAAAAGTAGTCTTTTGATCTTCTCCAGAGTAACGTCTGCCATGCCTAAAGATCATCTCTCGAAGACTTACATATCTTAGAAAAACAGAACATATAATTAATTACATAACTGCATGTTGTCTTCTCATTATATATGCCTTTGCTGTTGCCTCTTGAGTCTTGATTGCTTTATTTTTTTTGGTCTTCTCTTTATTCTGGCGGTTGAACCTCCAAAGAGAAGGAGAGAAGGCCAAGAAAGAAAAGAAGAAAGAGAAACAGTGGAAGAAGAAAGAAAAGGAGAAGGCCTGGAAAAATGGACAAATTGATAATAAGAAGCATAGACATACAAAAAGGCACAAGGAGAAAAGGAGCCAAGAAAGTCAGAAAGGAGGAGACCAACAAAAGGGAGGAGAAAATGAAGCATAAACTCTTGAGAAGATTAGCCTTACAGAAGAAGAACATGGCAATCTTGTTGATTCCAAGAATGAAAGCTCAGTCCCTAATGGCAGAGCATATATAATTCTGATGATTACATGCTTCTTCCTTATTAGTTAGAGAGGCTTTTTAATACTTGGGTTTGTTAACTTGCACGGCAGTGATAGTCTTTCTTCAAATTGTTAAAAAGAGTATTCTTAAGAGAACATTCTTGTTCTTCCCGAAATATTGGTTGAATTATTCTCGATGCTAAAAGTGTGAAAAGGTTTGTTACAAGCATTTTTGCCATTCCCTTGCTTTCATGCTTTTGGGGCAACTCTTGCTTCACTTGGTGGAGTTTAATTTTGTTCCAGAGATTACTTTACAAAGAAGAATTTTCTTTATGTTGGAGGATAATAATGTAAAATGTGTACCATAGATTCAATTCTTTTCCTCTCGACTAAAAGATTAGAAACTTATTAATGAAATTGAATATTTGGTACATCAGCCAATAGAATGGCATTATAAGTTTAGAGCATTAGCATTGGAGAATGCTAATGCCTCCAATGCTAATGCCAAATCTAAGGACAATTTGGCATTTTAAGCCTCAAAATACTTTGCATTAGAGAATGGTAAACCCAACTATTGCAATTTTTTTTGCAAAACTACTATAATCTGAGTTCTAAAGTTAGAATTGTCTTTGTAGCGATATTCTAAAAAAAACAATAATATTTTATTCACCTTTTTTCCCCTGAAATTTCTCTCTCATCTATCTCATTATTTCAGTTTTCTTCTCTCTCTTCATTCTCTATTTCTCCATTTGCTCTCTCCTCTCTTTAGACCCAAACACCATTCTCCTCCCAACATCAACATCACACACCACGGTGGCTCATTTTTTCTGGTGGGTTACGATCCGATGGGTTACGTGGGTTGCTTTTTTTTTTTTTTTTTTTTTTTTGGGAGTGGGTGATAGTGTGGGTCGATGTGGTGGTTATGGTTCTTGTGGTGGTTGTGGTTTTTTTTTGCTATGACCGGTGCTTAAAGGGGTTGTGGGTCATGGTTGGGTCCAGTGTTTGGGTCGTTGGTTGTGGTTAGGTTCGGTGTTTGGGTCGTGGTTGGGTTGTGGCTGAAGTGAGTTGTTGGTCATGGATCGGCGAAGTGGGTTTGGATCGATGGGTTGGGATCGATTAATGGTGGGTTTGAAACGGTGGATCTATTGATCGGTGGGTGGATCGGTTGGGTTGATCATCAGTAGCTCTGATGGTGGCTCCGATGATTATTTTTTTTGAATGGGTTTGCTTCGGTGGGTTTCAAATCGGTTGGGTTTCAAATCTGCGGCGTGGGTTTGCTAATCGGTGCTTGGGTTTGCTGATCGGTGGCTTGGGTGGTGGCCGTTGTTGGTTCCAACTGGTTTGATGGTTTGTGTGTGTGTGGCTTTGTTGATGGTTTGATGGTTTGTGTTTGTGTTTGTGTGTGTGGCTTTGTGGATGGTTTGATGGTTTGTGTTTGTGTGTGTGTGTGGCTCTGTGTGTGTGGTGATGGGTTTGGATAGGTTGATCGGTGTATCATGGGTCTATGTGTATGGCTCTATGTGTTGAACCGATGCTAAAGGTTGAGGGAGAAATAGAGGAAAAAAAAATACTGTTGGAAAGCCCAAGAAAATTGTATCATGCCAAAGTAAAAAAAAGTGACGGTTGGAAAGAAATATTAAAGAAAGATTAAAAAATAATATTTTAATAAAAATAGAGTTTTGGGATGTTGAATGTATTGTAAAATGGTATGGTATAAATAATAAAGTGGCTTTTTGAGATAGTAAAATAGAATAGAGTAGCATTTCCTAATGTTGATGCTCTAACACGAGAGTATTTTTTTCATTTGCTCAATAGAAATTTAAATAATTCACATATCTTGTTAAGAATGTAATTGAAGTAATTCTGTGTATCACTTGAAAATGGTTATTCTTAACTTAATAATGGTCACTTTATATAATTTATTGAAAATCTAATTCGGTAAATCCTTTGTCATTATTTATGATTTAACACCTTCTCAAAAAAAAAAAAAAAAAAAAATTATGATTTAACAATTAACATTTGACAATACATCTTTACATTTGAGAAAAATGAAAAAGGAAATAGGCCACATAGAGTTCCACTTAAAGTAATCATAAATTTGCTTTTACCTATGACACAATTAGCAATCATATTCACTTGGATTTATAATGAGAATACCACTTAAACCTTATCTCTGTCTTCTCTCAATTTCCATTTCTAAGTGATTAAAGTATTGAACTCCAGCAATGTTCATCTTAATGTTTAAATTCAAGACCTCATTTTTAAAAAATGGATAGAGTCAATTTTATGGTAGAGATTTAAACTTTCATGAATTTACACATTGTGTCATGCTATTTAAAGAATGTGACCTATCTATATCATTAGAGTCATGATGAAAAGATACTCCATTTAAGCAAATGGAAAGGATCATAATATCATTAAAAGAAAACAATTAATACATAAATTACTTTTTTAAAAATAATTATTTATCACTGAGTATATGATCAAAAAAATAGGAACGTCACATCTCTTTTTTAAAAATGAAAAACTAATTATTAATATCTCTTTCCCTCTGTTATATGGATAATAAGCTCCATTTGTTTGTGTAAAAATATTTATTCAATTTGATGAAAAATTTTAATTAATAGATAATCTTTTATTTGTTTGAATTAAATGGAAACTAATCCAAAAGATACTAAAATGATTTTATAATTTTGAGAAGTTGAAACATTTTCCATATATTCTTTTATTTCTTTTTTTTGGCCACCAACACCACCACCATCACACTACCTTCAATAATGTGATAATTGACATTGCAATCACTATTTGCAACAATGTTATTTTCATCATTGTTGTTACCATCACCATCTTCAATATCACCACCACTCTTACCAGAACCTAGGAATGGCCATAGACCATGTTTGGGTTAGGTAAATACAAACTTGATAGAAAATTTTACCTGTAGATATATACTGATCCCACTACCAGATTTTTGTAGATATACTCGATCCCACTACCAGATTGTTACTTAGATCTTTTTAGTCATGGATACCTAGACTCGACCTCAACCCTAATTTTTGTAGTTTTATTTATTTATTTTTAGATTTGAAATTTAAAATTTTTAAGTTAAAAAAATCCTGTCCTCATGTCCTGCAGAATTATTATTATTTTAATATGAACAAAATCTTTAATTTTACTGTTTGTACTTTGTAGTCACTATATAATTGTGTATGTGCATTATGTCTACAACATTTCCACAACAAATTTTAAGTAACAAGTTGTTACTAGTTGTTATTGTTGGGGCAAAATAGTAACTCAATGGTAGGTTTAAATTTGAACCAATAACAACTAACTACCTATGATTTGTTGTGAACATAGCACTTTTCAATTATTCTTACCCATATAGAGAAACACATGGTTAGCTTTAACGTTGGAACTCAATATGCCAAATATCTAAACTTTTCTGTAAGGAAAAATCTTGTATGCCTTGATGACAAGTTACTCAAGTCCTGTTTGATATAATGAATAAAGTATAACTACTTTTGATGATAGTTGTTTTGAATTCTATTTTCAGTAGATTCACCATGATTCTTCCACGTAAAACATTAAGATTTGAGTTGCAAGCATCTAATTCATTCGCCACGGCAGTTGGGCATTTGTAACTTATGAAATCTATATATATATATATATAATAATAGATAAAACTGAGAGAAACTTAAATTAAAATTCCAAATTAAAATTTCAATTTTGCATCATATGTTCTAAATTATTTATTCTTAAAATGTTTTATTTCTTAATTTTAAAATTAAATGTGGGATCACATCATAAATATTCATCCAAGTAAGTTATTAAGTCAAGAAAGTCAATACCGTGCAGTCAGATCTTTGGCCATATAGGCGGTATATACCGTACCGGTATGTATAGTGATATCGAAACATCAACGTTTCGTATTGGTTTAGATATCGGCCATACCGGTCAATTTCGGGCAATACCAGCTGGTATTGAAAAATGTTTTTTTTTTTTTTTCATTAAGTTTTGTAATTTTTGAATTTTTGTTAAGGCAGAATGATAACTTATTTAGTATTATTTGTTTTCTTAGTATGTAATGGTAACTTTTAAGCTTTCTATTTTTTATATTGTTTTTTTTTTTAATTGATACTAAAGTCTAAAACTATGAATAATTAGTTCTAAATTGAGGAAATGTTTTATGGTAAACTTTTATATTTATTATAATATATATACACACATGCACATACGTACATATATATATATATATATATATATATATATTTATAAATATAAAAAAATAGCGGTAAACCCAAAACGGTATACCGGTATTAACCGATATCAGAAATATATCATCTCGCTAGCCAAACTGGTACAACTTTCGGTACGGTATTGACTCCCTTGTATTAAGTACAAAAATCAAATAGTCTAGAATAAATGAATCGTAAAAAAAAAAAATTGCTTCCCAATAATTTATAAATAAATAAAAAAATGGACAATTTACATTTTATACTTAATAATATCCTTACAAATTTTTTTTAAAGAATCAACAAAATATAAAAATGATTATCAATAGTATTTAAATTATATATATAAGAATTATATTATGTATCTTATTGTATATTTTTAAGTGTATCCATGCATATGCATAAAGTTACAAGCCAGTTCATAGTAATGTTTACTGTATCATGAACCATATAAAGCATTTTATTTAGCAAACCAAAGCAGATATTTTTTTTAAAAAAATTATTCATATAACACAATGAAGCAACAAATATTCAAATACAAGCGGTATTAGCTGCAAACCTGCCTTATCAGGCAACAAACTGCTCCTATACATTCAAGATTCAACACACATAGAAGGTAATTCTCCACAAGGAACATAAAACTTAGCTTCGAATGGATTCATTTTATGTTCACATCTTGAACTACAATCCTCAAAATTTCAGAGTTAGTTTTGCAATTTACACTACGAATTCTGAAGTCCTTCAATCCCCACATGGTAAACTACTTTCCATGCTTACTTGTAGATAACTTTCCGCAGATTTTTGCCTTTCAGCCTTTTCACTTAAACTCCTTATTTAATGTGACAATCTATCTGGTTGTTAGGCATCTATTCAAACACTGTCATATTCTTTTGGAGATAGGAGAATCATATAGATGTGATCCAAAGACACTATCCCTGTACATAAATACATAATTGAACTCTTTGATATCCCCGCTTAGCCAATCTTTAATTTTTATTTTTATTTTTATAAATAGTATAGGTTGAGTTTGGGGTAATATCCAAATTGACATAAGAATTTCGGGTTTAGGTAAAATCCAACCCAATTCTCTTTTACCCATGATAAACTAGGTAATATCTAGAACTTTCGGGTCAAGGTACCCATTACCCAATTGATTTGGCCATCCCTTTGACACAACCCACATAATAATAATAATAATAATAATAATAATAGTTGCACTCTTTTACTTTAACTAAAATTCAATTTAATTATGTAACTTCATTTCTTTCAATTCAGTCTTATAATTTCATTTTCACTTGATTCTCACAAAAAAAAAAAAAAAAAACTTCATTTTCACTTAATTCAGTTCTCTAACTTTAACTTTGTTCAATTTAATCATTTCATCTACTTTTGTAAGAGGATTTTCGTTTAAGTTTCCCAAACCAGACCTAAAACCAACGTCATTTTAGAGATTATTGACGGCACAATTCAAATAAAAGACTAATGAGAAGACTGGATTAAATAAAATTGAAACTTAGAGTACTAAATAAAATAAAAGTGAAATTAAGAAATTGAATTGAATTTTGGTCAAAATTAAAGGATGCAATCTGAAATTCAGCCTTATAATATTTTGTGCAAGTCAAATAATAAAAATATTTATGTGATCATTTTTAAGAATGCAATCAAATATAGATATTAAAGCAGACGAAAATAGTTATAAGTAAACAACCTTTGTTAGGAGGGCTTTTATTAAAAATAAAAATATTTTATGGTCTGAAAATATTTTTCATCCAAACAAATACAACCTTAATTTCTACAATAATTTTTTTTTTTTTTTATGGGAAGTTTGTAATCTTTATTCAAGATTTTTTTTTTTTTTTTTTTCATATCTAATGCAATAATAGTTGGTAAATTAATTTTTCTGCAATAAAAGTTTAAAATACAGTATCTTGTCTCTAAACTTTTTGGAAAGTTTATTTTTTGTCTTTAAACTTAAAAAAATTATTTTTTATCCATAAATTTTGTAAATAGTATTCTTAATAGTTTAGAGTAAAAAATAGGGATGAAATTTTTTTTCAATAATTTAGGAACAAATAAAAAAAAAGTTCAAAAAAGTTTAAGGACTAAAATAGTTTTTTGGAAAAAAATATTAATATTTTCAGAGAACTGCTACATTCACAATATTCTTACAACAAATTCTAGATATTAAGTTATTATTGCTATAATTTGAAATTGTATAATTTTTGGAAATATATATATATATATATATATATATATATATATATAAAACTAAATTTGATATTTTAAGAGAATTATTACATCCATAATATTCTTACAATAAATTTTAGATGATAAATTATTATTACTCGAATTTGAACTTGAACAAAATGGTCCACTAATAACCATTAATAACATCCTAATATTTAATATTTGTTGAAAAATATTAGGAGGATGCCATTTTCATGTCATAAAAGGGAATCTAAATTGGATTGTTGTTCTAAATTCCAATGGACATGGGGTCCACCTCACATAGTTAGTTGACACACGGTAAGCTTCTAAGCAAATCCGAGAAACGAAAGTTGGTCACGGCGTCCGATGGTCCAGCATAGCACAACCAAAAACCTCGAATCGATTTTGAGAATATATCAATATCAAAATCAAAATCCAGTGTATCATTTGCACCCGATCCAAGTTAGTCTTTCTTGAACAGGCCAGTTGAGGACCCCAGAGAGCTAAGTCAAAACGCAACCTGAAAAAGAGAGAGTGAGAGAGAGAGAGAGAGAGAGAGAGAGAGAGAAAATGATCTCAGACGTAGCTGAAGACGAAGAGAAATGGTTGGCCGCTGGGATCGCCGGCCTCCAACAGAACGCTTTCTACATGCACCGCGCTCTGGTAATCCTAACCTTTGTTTGTTTCTCGAGAAAAAAACAAGAACAATTTGCATATCAAAGCCCTAATTTCTCCGATTCTTAATTTTTTTCTCAGGACTCGAACAATCTTCGAGATGCCTTGAAATACTCGGCACAGATGCTCTCCGAGCTTCGGACTTCGAAGCTTTCCCCTCACAAATACTACGAACTCTGTGAGTTTCTCTCTCTATCCGATCCGTTCTCTTTGATCAAAACTCAATTGATTTTTTTTTTTTTTATGGCTTTGTTGATTGGTTTTTTTGTAATGCTTGACTTATTAGATATGCGTGCATTCGATGAATTGAGGAAGTTGGAGATGTTCTTCAAGGAAGAGGCTCGTCGTGGCTGCTCCATTATCGATCTGTACGAGCTTGTTCAACACGCCGGTAACATTTTGCCCAGATTGTAAGTGATATTTACACTCTAACCCCTTCCTTTTATCCATATCCATAATTGAAGTGAGCATTTATTTATTTATTTTTAATAATTTGTCTTAAATTATTTGTGATCTCGATCAGGTATTTACTATGTACAGTAGGATCAGTATACATTAAATCTAAGGAAGCTCCTGCTAAGGATGTTCTTAAAGATCTTGTCGAAATGTGCCGCGGTATTCAGCATCCTCTACGTGGCCTCTTTCTAAGGAGTTACCTTTCTCAAGTCAGTAGGGATAAATTACCTGATATTGGTTCTGAGTATGAAGGGTAAGGGAACTAGATTGTTATTTTGTTCTAGTTCTTAGGTGAAAGCATTCTTATATGGTTATATGTGATTGAGTGGAGGAAGATTTGGTGGGTTGGTGTGAATTGAAGGTTTTGTGGATATGGTCGAGAATAGAGGCACATGCCAGAATGACTTGTGTCTGCAGTTATATACCAGTGGCTGCCCAGTTTGTTATTATGTGGCAGTAACTTCTATTTCTAGTTTAATTACGATGACCAGAACGAATGCCTTCTGAACATATCTTAACATAGATTTAGTTAAGTTATTAGTACCTAGTTTATCTAAGTAATGTGTCATAATGTAACCCTTTTGAGTTATTCCTTTTGTATTGTGTTTTTATTGGGTGTAAAATAGACCTTTGTATACTCTGTGCTTGTGAATTCAATGGCTTACTTTACCCCTGCAGAGATGCTGACACTGTTACAGATGCTGTAGAGTTTGTACTCCAAAACTTCACAGAAATGAACAAACTTTGGGTGCGGATGCAACATCAGGTTGGTTGAGATACCTGTGAATTGTTACCTTTTCTCATGTTTGGACATTCATGGGACCACAATTAATGTTATTGAAAGCATGCTTGATCATGCTTTAGGTTTGAAGTTCAGTATGGTTTCTATGTAGCACCTTTTGATGGTCAACAAGGAGCATTATGGCTTAGCCTAAGCACAGAAGCTTTTGTTTATTTAATTTTTTTGGTGAACCTCAAGCCACTATTTTGTCTATACCAAGCGAAGCTCATGGCACTTCAATCCGGCTTATGGAACCTTTTATTTTTCAAATTTTGACAGTCACTCTTTTTCCTATTTTTTATGATTGTTGGTGGCAATTTGCCATATTACCTTGGTGTTAATTTTTATTTTTGGGTATTTCATGTGCTTATCGATTTTCATCCTTTTGATGCCAAATGTGTAAAGTTAGAACATTAAAGTAAATGGAAGGAACTTTGTCTCCACAAATCCTAGCTCTGCTGATTGCTTTTAGTTATGTTTACTAGGTTTGATGTTCAAATATTAGAAATTTTTTTATAATTACTATTGGATAAATGCATTTTGGTCTAAAATGTATTTGATAAATCCATATGCTTGGTGGAATCTGAAATGATGTATAAATTAACTGCATCATTGCACGTTGCAGTTGCAATATCACCCGATTTTCATTTTAACTAGGCTTGCTTTGTGTCTTGAAAACATGCACTTTGCTTCACTAGGCTCATGCCTTCCTTTGTGGTTTGGCTCTAAGAGACATTAGCACTTAAGTGTGCCTTGAGCCTTAAATAGCAATGACACAATGCTGCATGTCTGGAAGGTAAAAATTATCATGAGGGCATGATTTCTGGTCATGCAGGTGTTATAGTGCTTGTGAATCATTCATACTCTTAGCTGATCCTGTGTTGAGGCTTGCTATCGGGCTTTCTGGTCTGCAGGGACCTGCCCGAGATAAGGAGAAACGGGAGAAAGAAAGGAGCGAGCTGCGTGATCTTGTAATATCAGTAACCCGTATCTGGTAATTTCACTGCAATAAATTGTGTACATACTCAGTGTACACTTACAGAATGCTTCTTTTCGCACCCTTGTATATTCATTAGGTGGGGAAGAACCTGCATGTCCTCAGTCAGATCGAGGGTATTGACCTTGATATGTACAAAGACGGTGTCCTTCCTAGAGTTCTGGAGCAGGTCTGATCTGTTCTGTTTTATCTTGATTACTTTTTGGAGGCTTATGGATATTTGACTTCTATTTTATAACTATCATGTGAGGGATTTTTCATTTTGAATTTTTTTTTGCCAGGTTGTCAATTGTAAAGATGAGCTTGCTCAATTCTATTTGATGGATTGCATAATTCAAGTCTTTCCTGATGAGTATCACTTGCAAACACTTGATGTACTTTTGGGTGCTTGCCCTCTGCTTGAGGTAGGTTCCATAATATGCGTTGTTTAGTCTCATGGACCTTTCGTTTTTACACAACTTGTGAATAATATTGTTTCAGAAAATATGAAACATAAGTGTACATGGTTATTGTAGTTTATGTTGTTTCTTCATTTTTTTTTCTCTATTATTCTTCAAAAGTCATACTTAAATCTTTTCATCAGACTTAAAAACAAATTCCTTTATGGTTAAAGTTAGTGTGTGTGGATGTAGCTTTTTTTTTGAAAGCTTGTTTTCCTATTTTCTAAAAGTTGGTTAAAGTATAGTTGTACCTAGAAGAAGTGAGGCTTGAAAGGGCTGTACATAAGCTAAAAAGCTATTAGAAAAGGCTGTTGCCAAATATAAACGTTACAATCGTTAAATGCGATAGCAAAATTGAAGTAGGGAGTAGCAATGAAGGATATTGAGGCTAGTTTCTTGAAAGGCTTTTGGTGACTCAAGATTAGAAATCTATTTGGGATTGGGCTTTTTGGTTGCAAAGATCAATTTAAGCTAGGGAAGGCTGAATATTGACTGGTCCAAATAACTAGAAGACAATAAGAGCTGCTGGATGTTATTTGGCAGTCAGGCTTTGTTGGATTTGAGCTCTCTTTTTAATTTTTTTGTCTGGGATGTGTGTGGAAAAGATCTGGAGCATAATAGTGAATATATGATTTCAATGGTGAATGGGAAGGGTAGGATTTGGGGATGAAACAGTGGAGAAAACTTAGCATTTGGATGGCTGCTCATGGGCTGCAAACTGTAACTCAGGAATAGTGTTTTGGCTTATGTGAGTATTTGCTAATTTTGAAGCTGTTTGAGAGATCAATTTTTTATATTTATTCTTGGTTGTGATAGGTAAGAATAATTTTATTGAAATGAGACTACATGGAAAAAGTCATGAAGTAGCCTCAAGAATTACAAACGGAAAAAATATCTCCATATGAAATGGTTCTATGAAAGGTTGACATAATTACTATCTGTAAGACCCAAAGAAAAGGACCACTCATAAAGAGAATTAGTGAAGGATGCTAGCAATTGAGTTGGCGTGCAGCACTCCACTTTAAAAGTACTTCGATTTCTTTGCCTCTACAATTAGACCCCCCCATTCTCCATCCACATACAACACCATAGTGGCACATACAACACCAACTCACCATTGAATAACCCCTCTTGAGAAGGTTATCACAAGTAAGAATTTTCCCCTAAGCCACTATCCACACTAAAAAGGAAACTCTCTGAGGAGCCTTAACCTTCCATATGGCTTTTTAGGGGATTTTAGTGAAAGAATAGCTAAAAATTATGTGGTTAAAGTATAGTGGATGCATTAGGGTTTAAAGGTTGCGATTTTTGTTAGGAAACCCACACTTGTTGTAATATCCTAATAATTGTTGTAGTTAGTTAATTATACATGTTAGGATAGAGTTAGTTAGATCTATTGGTACATGTAACTCTATAATCACATGGGTTAATTAGTGAGAGCACATGCTTAAAATAAGCTGATAGGATCGAGCCATGTGAGGCAATAGGAAGAAAGCCTGAGTTCTATAAATAGTGCGTGTAACCATCATTTGATTTTCTTGAAGAATAAACCAATTCCTTTCTTAGTGCATTTCCTTTCTCTCTTAATATTTTTCTATGGAAGGTGACTACCTCAAATTAAGTTAATTCACATACAGTTTACATCCATTTCCATACATTTCCCATCTATCCCCTTTAGGAACCACTAGGTTCCTAACAATTTTAGTGAAATAATAGCTATAAATTCAGATATAGCCTTGGCTGGAAATTGATGGGAAAATGTAGAAAATTCCTTTTTTTGATAAGTAAGGAACTTTATTAAAATAATAGTTTAGTCAAGCTCACAATGATGAACACTCTATAATCTAAAAGAATTACAAAATGGATAATGACACATAAATGGATGTGTACAAACCCTTTTCAAAGAGAAACTGCTAGAAAATTCAAAGAAAAATTGAAAGTGAAAAGGATTGATTATTGATAAATCTAAGCATCACACAAACCCTTAAATGAAGCTTCATAGCTTCTGAAATTTCTAGAAACCATATTCTGTATCAAATAAAAAGCGTTACATCCATATAAATAGACAACTAATATGTGAATATGTGAGCCTTATAGGATATAGACTCCATAAACTTTGATGACTTAGTGTCTATTTGGCTAGAGTTTATAAGCTCAGCTTTTAGCTTTTATGTACAACTTTTTAAAACTTCACTTTTTATTATTTTTCTCACTTTTTCAAAGTACAAGTATACTTTAGCACACTTTCAGCAAAAAGTTTTTTTTTAAAAAAGCTAAATAAGTTGTTCCTAAACGAACACTAAGTCCAAACTAGATAAGTATTAAAAACCCTTATTAAAAATCCAACAACACTAGAGACCTAAAATACATCCCAATAGACCAAAACTATTCCCATGTCCAGAAATCTAAGATTACAATAATACACATGCATATTACAATAATACACCTTATTCTAAAATAAAAATAAAGTTCAAACAAAGCCAGCTTTTTGCTGCCTGCATCATAAGCTCTTCCCCTTTTTTTCGACCCATCTTATATTATAGGAAAGGTACTTTGTTGAATTCAGAGATTTGAAATGATGGTGGCATTGGGATATCTAGATTTTAATTTGTTAAAATTATGGTTAAGTGATTAAATTTACTATATCCTAATAGCTTAAACTTTTGAGACAGTTGGTAATTAAACATAGTATCGGAGCAGGAGATCCTAAGTTCAATCATTGTCTTTTCTCTACCTCTCATTTAAAATGTTAAATTCTCATTGTTGGGCCCCCATTTATTAAGGAGAAGTTTAGGCCCACAAGTGAGGGGGAGTGTTAAAATTATGGTTAAGTGATTAAATTTACCTTATCCTAATAGCTTAAATTTTTGGGACAATTGATAATTTAACAAAATTGATATGAATTCAGAGATTTGAAATATGCTTTTCTTTCCCTTGGTAGAGCATTTGGTGTGTAAAGGTACCTAAAAGGGTATCTTTCTTTTTATGGACTGCTGCTAGGGGTGGGATTCTCACAATTGATAACCTTGTTAAGAAGAACTTGCCCCTTGTTAACTGGTGTTGTTTATGTAGGTGTGATGAGGAGACTATGGATCACCTTTTGATCCATTGTAAGTTTGTATCTGCTTTGTGGAGTGAGGTCCTTATTATGTTTGGGGTTCAGTGGGTGATGCCGGACACTATTGTTTCTCTTCTTTTTGCTTGGAGGAATTGGTTTGGAACTTATTCTTCAAAGGTTTGGAATTTGGTACCAGCTTGCCTTATGTGGTTAGTATGGAAGGAACGCAATGCCCGAACTTTTGAGGACGTTGAGAGTCCTATAGATAAGTTGAAGACTTTGCTTGCTAGGACTTTGTTTGAGTGGTTTCGTATTTGGGGGCTTACACATTGTAGTTCCTTGTTTGATTTCCTTAACTCTATTAGTCTTTCCTTATGATTTGATTGAATCTGTTTCAAGGGCAGTGTGTTTACAATCGTAAACACATTGTTGTTTTTCATCAATAAAACTCTTATTATCTATCAAAAAAAAAAGAGATTTGAAATCTGCTGGGCATCAGTCAGGACCTTTGTGAACCCTTATCATCTATCAATAGAAGTGCATATTGCACTGCAATGGGTTAGATTTACTGTAATTTAATGAATGCACATAATGTTGCTCTCCATTTATGATAAAGAATAAATATACTTAATAATGATAATGCTAAAATTTGATGCCCTTGATCAATGAGATATAAAGTAGATCGGAAATTTCCTTGTTTGGAACCATCCCATCAACATATTTAGTCATTTTTATGATATAACCACAGTAGTATGCATCCCACTAAGTTCTTATGTTTCTCCCCTTTGTGTCATTCTGTGTTTCTCAGCCATCTGTTGACATCAAGACAGTGCTATCCCAGTTAATGGAAAGGCTTTCCAATTATGCTGCTTCAAGTACAGAAGTGTTGCCTGAGTTCTTGCAAGTAGAAGCTTTTTCCAAATTGAGCAATGCCATAGGGAAGGTAATTGTTGCATATTTCCATTTAACATTTCTAAAGAGTAAAGAATATGGTAATTAAATAATGGAACTATTCTTTTTTTATTAGGAAAAATACATTTGGTTTCTAAATTTTGTCCCATGAGTGATTTTAGTCTTTGAAGTTTAAAGTAACCACTTTTAAGTCCTTGAAGTTTGAAGTGATCGCTTTTAGTCCCTTAGATGACGTTCGAAAATCCGACATGTCATCATTCTACTGAAAGCAATCACTTTAAGTGCAGGGACTAAAGCAATCATGGGCTAAAGTTTAGGGACTAACAATGTATTTTATCTTTTTTATTTGAACAAAGTTTTGCTAGGAATCTCCTCTGTCCCATTATTTTGCGATTCATGAAACCATCACGTGTATTATATCACATGACTTATTAAATTATTTAAACAAGCCACATGACTCATTAAATAGGTCATGTGACTAGAAATACACGAGGATGGTCATTCAAATTGCCATATGGGTGGATGGAATTTTTCTCCAAACTGGTTTGGAGGTAAAATCTGTCCTTTTTATTTTTAGTATGAGTAATTACTTCTACTTAGATGGACCAAGGTTGTAACATTTTTATTTCCGTCTCCCCAACCCCCCCCCCAAAAAAAAAGGTCTCTCTCCCATCCTCACTCTCTCTCTCTCTCCATATATATATATTTACAATGTCATTTAATGTTTATGTGTTGATGCAGGTGATAGAAGCACAAGTTGACATGCCTACAGTTGGAGTTGTAACTCTATATTCTTCTCTTCTTACGTTCACTCTTCATGTCCACCCTGATCGACTTGATTATGCAGATCAAGTGTTGGTATGCTTCCTTTTCAAGCTGATTTAACATAAGCATGTTTCACTTTCCTTGTCCTATCTTTTCTTCCCAGAAAACAGTTAGGATAGCACCCAAGTAAATTGGTTCATTTTTGGATTTTCAAACTTCAGGGACAATCTATGTGAGAGGTTAAAATCAACTTGTGGCTTTATATAATAGCATAGATGGCAAGGCTAATCTTCACTTGCTATTCGAGTTGTTAAAAGGTTTATCCTTGATGACAAATATAAGGCTCTTCCCTTGTAGCTTGTGCCATTGATGTATCACAACAATTGCTTATTACAAAATTTTGAATAATCCATATGAATGGCCCCAAAAGACTAAATCCTAGATTTTTTTTTTTTTTTTTTTTCCTGTGAAATAAAACCTTTATAAATTTAATTTTAAACATGCTATATGCTGTGATGCAGTTGTTTAGAGGCTGTTTGGTTAACCAATTTCCACAACTCAATTCTCGGTTTCCATAACTCATAACTCAAAAATGGTGGGACCCATAGTAAAAAGGTTGTTTGGCCAAACGATAACTCTGTTTCCATAACTCTGTTTCCATCACTCAATTCTCTGATTTTTGAGTTATGAGTTATGGAAACCGAAAACAACAAAAGGCTGTTTTCAGTTTCCATAACTCATAACTCAATGGCATTTCCGTAAATAAACACATATGAGGGACCCTGACCGCAACTTTTGACCACCTTTTGACTTTTTTTTTTTTTTTTTTCTTTTCTGGGTTGGCGTTGGCTGTTTTTTTTTTTTTTTTTTTTTCTTTTTCTTTTCCTGGGTTGGCCGTTCAGGTTTTTTTTTTTTTTTTTTTCCTTTTTTTTTCTTTTCTAGGTTGGCGTTGTTCTTTTTTTTTTTTTTTTTTTTTTTTTTTTTCCCGGGTTGGCCGTTCAGGTTTTTTTTTTTTTTTTTTTTTCCTTTTTTTTTTTTCTGGGTTGGCGTTGGTTTTTTTTTTTTTTTTTTTTTTTTTTCTTTTTCTTTTCTGGGTTAGCCGTTCGTTTTTTTTTTTTTTTTTTTCTTTTTCGGGTTGGCGTTGTTCTTTTTTTTTTTTTTTTTTTTTTTTTTTTCTTTTTCTTTTCCTGGGTTGGCTGTTCGGTTTGTTTTTTTTTTTTTTTTTTTTTTTGTTAAGCTTCGGTGAGTTGGGTATTAAAAAAAAAAAAAAAAAAAAAAAAAAAAAACTCTCTCAGATCTTGGTGACAGTGTGGGACCCATGAATAGTGTGAAAAATTGAGTGATGAAAATAAAAATGATGTTGCCAAACGAGTGTTAAAAAATGAGTGATGAGTGATAAGTGATGAGTGATGAGTGATGAGTTATGAGTGATGAGTGAAGAGTGATGAGTGATGGAAATTGAGTGATGAAAATCTCTTACCCAAACAGGCCCTTATACATTTTTTTTTTTTTTTTTAATAAAGCACAGTATTCCCTATGGAAGAAATACAATGAACTAACTTGTCGGAGCGTAGCTTAGTGGTTGGAGGCTTGGGATGAGCTGTAGTGTAGACCTAGACATTGTGAGTTCAATCCCCAATAGGAGTTCCCCTAGATTACCCGATACACGGTTTTGGTGGGTGGGATCATGCATTTGTGGTTTACTTCCCGGGGGTGGGTCAAGGGCCGTTGCCTTGGTGAGGTTCCATGTCATCAAAAAAAAAATATATATATATATATATACACAATGAGCTCACACTTAGGATTTTTTTCAAGTTATTACTCCTCAGGCTCCTATTTAGCTTTCATTAATACTCTTAATTTTTGGGATTTGATTGTAATTTTTCTTCTTGTGTTTTGATCGTGAACTTGGATTGCATCCCCCATGATGCCTCGCTATATATTTTTACTTAAGAAAGAAAAAGGCATATGGCGTCCACATGGGGCGTCCTACCCCATCCATTGGTGCCACTACCACCACACACACATGCAACAGATTCACACACAAACACCTACTCATACACAAAACCATAGGAGATTGAACCTTTGCCTTTGTGAGAGGTAGCACATGGTGACAAACGGATAAATGTAGTGTAATATGCCATAATGAGTGCATTGAGATTATTAAGGTTGATAAGGTTTTAAAAAAAATATATTGTGATCTGTGTCCATGTACTGATGTCTCATTTAGTTGTTACAAACTGATTTGCTAACTCTGCTTTATGTTATTGTGGAAGTTGTTGAATGGATTGTTTCTAATTGGGACATACTAAGATATTGTATCAAGTGAAGTTATGCCTGGAAGACATCCCTTATCTCCTCTCTCTCTCTCTCTCCCCTTTTTGTTTTTCCAGGGTTCATGTGTCAAGAAGCTCTCTGGCAAAGGAAAGATTACTGATAGCAAAGCAACAAAACAGATTGTTGCACTTTTAAGTGCTCCACTTGAGAAATATAATGACATTGTCACGGCCTTGAAGCTTTCAAATTATCCCCATGTCATGGAATACCTGGACAACGAAACAAACAAAGTCATGTCAACTGTTATAATTCAAAGCATAATGAAAAATAAAACTTGTATTTCTACTTCTGATAAGGTATGTCTTTAATTTATTGCTTATGCTGTCTTTTTTAATTGTACTTTGTAATAATGTGGCTTGTTTGGTGTTTATAGGTTGAGGCATTGTTTGAATTAGTGAAGGGGCTTGTTAAGGATTTAGATGGGACTCTTCATGACGAGGTCATTTGTAATTCACTTACTAAGTCATATATATCTTAATGATATTCATTTTTTAATGCTTCTTATGAAATATTCCACCAGTAAATGCTTTATGTTCTTATTACCTATAAAAAATTATATATGTTCTTAGTTTTAGCTATTTTTCATTTGTTCTCTTATTGATTTTAATATTTTTTTTGGAAAATGAGCATTACTGTAATGCTCCTGAAAGTTTGTGTTTATTTAAGTATTTTAAAAAAATGTATTTACTCCTTAGATTGATGAGGATGATTTCAAGGAGGAGCAGAATTCTGTTTCGCGTCTTATTCAGATGCTTTACAATGAAGATCCTGTAGAAATGTTCAAGGTATTTTTCTTGTAAAATGTTCCTGCAAGCTTCTCATATTTTTATAAACAATGTACCAGATTTTTAATCTATCATCTCAAGTGCAACAGCTGGGGTTTTCCAAATGAAAGAGGCTTTAATCCATGAGTCTTGGAGAAATGAAAAAGTTGCTAAGTATATAGGATTTTCTCTCCCTTCAGATTATTCATTCCTGTGCTTGATTTTCTTGTAAATATCAACTTGTCATATCTCAGAAGCTGGGCTTGAAGTCTGGTGGCTATTTTCATTTCTTACTTTACAAGTTCACTTTTGTTTGGAATGACTGATGAGTCCCTCGAATGGAATAGCGTTTCTTCTGTTGAGCTTGATTCTTCTTCCACCCCTTGGAGCTTTATATACAAGTTTCTATTGCCATCATGATATAGTTGTCTTGCTCTTGTTCATTTCAATGTATTACTTCCTTCTTTTTGAAGGGCTCCTGCATGAATTTGAGTACTTATTTTACTGGAATTCATGTGCTGAATTGCAGGTCATTTGTACTGTGAAGAAGCATATTTTGACTGGAGGACCAAAGCGTCTACCATTTACTGTACCTCCTCTTGTTTTCTCTTGTCTTAAGGTCTGCATCTGCCTATCTAACTCATTCAACAAATGTAAAATGTTTTTCTGTTACATTTGATACCAAAATGTTGTAAGTTGTCAAAACTGCTGCTTATCCAAAAAAAGAAAAGAAAAAAATTGTCAAAACTGCTGTTATGATTCCTGGGATAACCATCATGTAATTATCCAAGGTCCATGGTGGTATGTGGAATGGCTTATCCTATTTTGTGGCTTGCATCACTAATAGTCGAAACATTGTAGAAATATTAGTGTATGTTGGAACAAGTAGTAAGCACCAGGAGGTGTGCATTACACTTGATTTTGTGAAAAGAAAAACCAGATTTTTGCACTTATGTGCTGTGTGTTTTCTGTAATGTGCAGTTGGTTAGGCAGTTACAAGGCCAAGAAGAAAATCCTTTTGGAGATGAGACATCAACTACACCAAAGAAAATTTTTCAACTTTTGAATCAGGTGAATTTTCACTGAAATAAGTTGGATTTTTTTTTTTTTTATATAAATTTTCAATTGTTGAATGTGTATCCATTTCTGTTTTCATTTTTTCTATGTTGTATGTATGCAATTTTTTGGATGCAATGATCTCATGTCTATCTGTGCAGTTTGAGTTATTTTATTAATCTATTTTTGTGTTTTTAGTAAGTTTCCACTTTATTGTTTCAGACTATTGAGGCTCTGTCAATTGTTCCAGCACCTGAACTGTCGTTACAGTTATATCTGCAATGTGCTGAGGTACATGGAGCTGTTCGGTATATAAACATATAAAACTAGTCAGTGACTCACTTGTCTTATCAAAAAAAAAAAAAAAACTAATCAGTAACTCATGCGATGCACTAAAAAGTTCAACAAAGTATGATCTCTCCCTTTTTTTTTTTTCTGAAATATAAAATTTGACAATTATGGTAGTTATTAATAGGCCTTTATTATAATTGTGTTTCTATATAGAACTAGTTATTCTACTTATTAAGAAAATATATATATAGAACTATTTATTCTACAATTTAAAGAAAATATGATATTGCAATATTCTAATGGAGGGTACAAATATTGGTGGTTTTATAGGGAATCCTTATAGAATTTAAGCTTAATTTAAAAAAAAAAAGTTCAAATTTGACGTGGAAAAATGTGGGCTTTCAAAAGTTTGTGTTAGTATCATAAGAAGTCAACAAAAAATTGAAGGGTTTAGTTTTATATATTATTATAGATACCATTAGATTAAGACATTTGCTAACTTGCACTTCTCTTTTGTTTTCTGTTAGGCTGCAAATGACTGTGATTTAGAACCTGTTGCTTATGAGTTTTTCACCCAAGCATATATTCTGTATGAAGAAGAAATTTCAGTAAGTTGACTGACAACTTGGGAACTAGTCCTATTAAACTTTTAATTCCTCTCAATATTTTTTCCTTGCATGTGTTTGCCATTATAGGATTCCAAAGCACAGGTGACTGCAATACATTTAATAATAGGGACTCTTCAGAGGATGCATGTCTTCGGCGTTGAGAACAGGGATACTTTAACGCACAAGGCCACGGGGGTAGATTCTAGAGTTTCAATATTTTTGCATAACTCATATTAGTCTCTCTTTAAAAAAAAAAAAAAAACTTAAATCCTGCATTTGATGCCTTTCTTTTTACAGTATTCTGCGAAGCTTTTAAAGAAACCTGATCAGTGTAGAGCTGTTTACGCATGCTCGCATCTCTTCTGGGTTGATGATCAGGAGAATATGAAAGATGGAGAGAGGTGTGTTACTGTGCCCCAACCCCCCCCAAAAAAAAAAAAAACACACACACACACATACTTATGGCTGTGCAGCCTTATATACACTTGTCAGTGATATTCCACTTCAAGTGTGATCATGCTGACAGATCTGCTGTATATATGCTTTTTCTTTGGGCACTATGAGTTCTGTTAGCTAAATTTAAATAATTTGTTGGATTTTAAACCTTGTATCGATGTCATGAAATTGACTGTAGATTTTTTTTATTCCTAAATTAATTTTGGCATTCTCATGGTAAATATTGTAATTTAGAAGAATTTCATAGTTTTGTACTAAAAAAGAAGGGAGGCAGTGGTGGGTGGGAGGAGGGTTGATTTCCCAAATTTTTGTAAGGAAGATGTGAATTTTCTAGTTCTGAACTTACTAAATTTATTATTAATATTCTTCTTCTTATTATTAATTTGTTTTAAATGTTACAATTTTTTCTTCCCCTAGAGTTTTGCTTTGCCTAAAGCGTGCATTAAGAATTGCAAATGCTGCTCAACAAATGACCAATGCAACACGAGGTAGCACTGGATCGGTGACACTATTTGTTGAGATACTAAACAAGTAAAAGCTTTGCCCTGACTTCACAAGACCTCAGTTCTTCAGTTTCTTCAATTATTTGTCTAAAGGTGGGACAGTGTTACCCTTATTGCAGGTACCTTTATTTCTTTGAGAAAGGGAATCCCCAGATCACTATTTCTACAATCCAGGGCCTGATTGAATTAATTACAACTGAAATGCAAAGTGACTCCACCACACCAGATCCAGCTGCAGATGCTTTCTTTGCCAGCACACTACGGTACATTCAGTTCCAGAAACAGAAAGGTGGTGCAGTGGGAGAGAAATATGAGCCCATCAAGGTGTGACTAGCTGGAGGACTAGATGCCATGTCTATCTTGTTGGAGCAGCAGACAAGTTTTAATTGGTGCGTGGTTCAGAACTGCCATTAACTTCCATATTTAACCAACAAATCAGGTGTATGTTACATGCCTGATGTTCAAGTTGCTTTGTGTTTCCTAGTCAGATGCAATGTTGAATTTAGGTTAGCATTCATTTGTACTAGGCATTCTGTATGCTAATTGTGCCACATTGAGCACTTGGATCTTATTAGTTCTATTTAAAAAATTTATGTTGGTCAAGGAATTCATTCCCGAACACAAATCCTGCATATCTTTTTGTTTTCTATTTCTTTTTTTTGTTGTTTTTTTGGGGGAAGGAGAGCTTCTGTTGATGTAAAAAATAAACTCGACATATCTTTACATTAAATTTTGAGATTTTCTACAATTCTGTATGCTAAGGTGGGAGGGATGCCCTGTTCTTTTTGAAGGGAGGTACAGATGGTTGATTTTGGCATCTGATAGCTTATATATTTGTTAAAGGCTAGACAAAAAGATATAAATTACTTCATTTCTTAAGAAATGAAAAAAGAAGCTAGTTTTTATTATTATTTGGTAAACAAGAAGTTGAAAGTTATAGAGGGGAAAATATCCATAACAAGGAATTTATTACTCTTTTTCCCTCCCCTTCTGCCAGAGATTATTGTACTACCAAGCTCTACCAGCACCATCCTACTCATCATATTGACTGCTCACTGGACATGAGTATTAGTAAATATAATGCTCTCGAGCTGGTGATGTCCTGTTCAAGCTCCCAATATTTCATTTCAATTTCAATCAGAATTTTCCGTCTTCTTTGCGGCTAACTCTACTTAACTGCTCCCCCCAATTCAAACTGGCCCTACGGGAGCCTTTTATTTCGACACAGACAAACTCAGCTTATTTTATCAGCGAACTAACCCACCATTGGTAATGCTAGACTAGCAAAGTTATAAATTAAAGTTTGTTTTTGAACTTCATGGCTCACGTAATGAGGTAGTAGTTCATCTCATCTCATTTATCAAAAAGAAGTGTAATTATTAAACAGGGTCTGAATTAAATCAAACTTTTTGTTGGTCAGTAAAGTAAAACCAAACTTGCTTTAGTCGGTTTGCCTCGGTACTAGGGACTTCGACTAAACTTCTTTTATTAGTGGGAGCGTCTAAGCAGTCCTTTTATCATGTAGAATCAAGGCAAATAATTCACTGGATGAGACAAGATAACAAGGTAAGAAGAAAATAACGTTATGCATTCAGTAGTTCATTCTCTTTAGAATCCATTTGCGGATGCTATATGCTAAGTTCTCATAAGAGAAAGTTCATCTAGCACGCTGACCCTCTCTTACAGGTTCACATTGCATTGAAGAATCTAAGAACTCACTGCTAGAGGCTGCAGAGAATCCAAGCAAAGCTTACATTTTAAATGACCATTTAGCTGATTGGCAAAGGCCTTCCTGAAGTAAAAGGAAAATCCTCTGGTGATTAACCTAACTTAAAAGAAAGCCTGATTCTTAAGCCTTTTATTATAAGCTTTAATCCCATTTGGGGAGCAGTTTTATTCCAGAGCCAGGCATTTGATAAGGCTTGACAAAAATGATCACATCACAGATAATTGAATAATTTTAGGAAATCCATAATTTGCACCAGAAACTAGAATGTTGTTAAAAAAGATACACGGGCTGCATGAATCACACAAACAGAAAGCATTTAAGCAAAATACTAAGTAATAAATATAACTGTGCTCATGCAAAGCAAGGTTGTTTTCCTAACTGGGGCAATCCAGTCTATTAATACATAAAACAAATCAAAACCGGTAATTAAGTAAAGGTGGGCAACCATGTAATGCGATTCAACAATTAGAGATCAAAACAATTCCAAGGGAGCAACACCAAGCCACCTGATAATTCTAGAGATCCAAGTATTGTTTGTTAAATATCTCAGGACCTGAAGCTTCTTCAAGAGCAAAGGGAAGAGAAACAGAGAGGGAGAAGAAAGGTAAAACGGATAGCTGTTTATCTCTTTACAACTATGCAATCACAAGATAGCGCAAGCCTTCTGTGCTTTGCTTTTCTTTTTCTTCTGCTTGGGTGGCTGAAGAACAACTCTAATGGCGGCATCAAAGACTCCCTTCACATTCTGCAGTACAAGTCCACAAATGAATAAAGGCCTTTGACATCATACAAAAGAAAATCAAATTGTTATAAAAAAAAATATATATATATGCCTGCTGTGTTTTTGAACTGCACTCGATATAAGCAGGTGCACCAATCAGCTTCCTCAGCTCCTCTCCCTTGAAATAGAAAAATGATTTTAGCAATTTAGAAACAAAAAGGAACAGAATTTTGTGGGAATGAACTGAAGACAACAATTGAGCAATCTGTCAGAAGATATGAAGTAATAGTCTTTACCTGAGCAGTAGTAATTGGCACAGCACCAGGATGGTCAATAAAAAACTGCTTATCATCCCGAAGATCTGGCTCATAAGAAGTTACAAAACAGTAAGGAAATATTCTCAATTGTAAAAAGCATTATTAAAAAATCAAGGCATTGTTAAATGATCAAACAAGTACAATAAGATTAGCAATTTTATACCATAGCTAAATCCCATCATAGAATAACCCATTAATCATTTATTAAAAAAATTGCATACCTAATCACTAAAACTACTAACAGTCCTACTTAGGTTTATGATAGATCAAAATAACACCAGCGATATTTAACGACAGCGGTGAGTTAAACTAAAAACTGACAAATAGGTAAACAAATATCTTAGAAGAGATTGCATGAGCAGGGTACAGCAGTTGATACAGTTATATCAATTATTTATTTATTTATTGGTAAGTTACACACACAGAGTGGGTCTTGAACCCATGAACCTCACCCACCAATACCATCCTGTTATTATGGAAAAAGCAAGTGCCATTGGAGCTAGAGCTCATTGGCTTAATATGGTTATATCAATCACATTAGATGAAAGAAAAATCTTACCAAGCTTTGTTCCAACAAGAACTATAGGAACACCAGGTGCATAATGCTTCAACTCTGGAATCCACTGCAAGAAAGGGAAATATATGCACAGTTCCTCAACAAATTATAAATTATACATTGAAGTGGCATTTCTTTCCTTGAAAAAGAAGAAGAGCCAGCATATCATGTAGTCCAACAAAATCCTCACCTTCTTGGAAACATTTTCATAACTGGCCTTGCTAATGAGAGAGAAGGCCAGTATGAAAACATCTGCTCCACGATAACTTAAAGGTCGTAATCTGTTATAGTCCTCTTGTCCTGAAATAATAAATTCAGACCCAGTAAAAATAAGGACAAAAGAAAACAAAAAAGATCTATGATAGAGCTACTTATAGAAAGAAAACAGGTGACTTTGATAACCTACCGGCAGTATCCCACAAACCCAGGTTAACAGTGCTCCCATTGACAACCACATTAGCGCTAAAATTGTCGAAAACAGTTGGCACATAATCCTGTTCCGCACAAAATGCAAGAAGAAACTGATTATGGGTACCACATTCTATACAATCATCTTAGAGAACTTTTAAAATGTGCAAGAAACAACATCAGCATTCATCAAAATGGGATCGCAGATGTCCTTCAGTTTGTTTGGCAGGAGAACACTAAACCAGGAAAAAATATATCAAAATTTTAAAATCTTCTTCCTTGTATCATTTGAAATGGATACATAGATTCCAAATATTCTTAATCATAAAAACCAGACAGATCATCTTGCTTCCCATTATTAATCCTCCACGATAAATTAACCATGACATCAACATAAATTCTAAACCCAGATCAAAACCATGTAAGCCGAATTTTGAAAAAAATTCATTAACCCTTCAAACTCACAAGCCATACAAAACAAAAAACAACCATCTTTGAGTAAGTTAACCTCGAAAAAAAAACACACATGATTCTTGCATTTATCATCACAAAAATCAGACAACAAGCATGCCAATCTTTTCAATGCCATCACCTAATTCAGCTGAAGATTCATAATACAAAAACCCCAAGCTCTCATTTTGAACCAAATTTTCAAAAATATAAACCAATCAAAACTTTTCTGTGATCACATTTTCCAGAATGGTAAACAAAACCCAGAAAAGAAAACATTATCAATCACAAAATGAAACACAAAAAAGGCAGAAATTTTTGAAAGAAAAGGACTAACCGTAGGGAAAGTGTTGCTGGTATAGGAAATCAACAAGCAAGTTTTACCCACAGCTCCATCACCCACCGTCACGCATTTAATAAACCTCGAAGCGCTCATATTTTTTTTTGTTCTCTAATAATTCTTTATTGTTGTTACAAATTATTGCTGCAATTGTAAATAAATTCGAGCCCCAGATCTTTCACCTGAGGTCCTAATCACACAAACCCACCTTCAAACTTCAACCTCTAGCTCCTCCTCCCCCTCCTTGTTCAGTCACATATCTGTATGGAAAAATAAAGAAAACCCAGAAATTTTTTTTTTTCAAAAAAAAAAAAAAAAAAAAAAATTCTATTTTAGAAATGTAAAAAGAAATAGAATTTGTGAAAAAACCTACAATAAAGGTTGTGCAATCTAAGACCTAACCCTAGAGAAAGGTAATGTAGGATTTTTTTTTTTTTTTTTTTTTTTTTTCTCTTCTCTTTTTGGGTTGAAGAAGCTAGAGAGAGATCAAAGACACACACACAGAGACAGAAGCAGAAACAGAGAGAGAGAGAGAGAAACAAAAACAAAAAAACAAACAAACCCTTAATGGCCGGGAATTAATGCCGTTGAAGCGTTCGTTGAGCGAACCAATCTTTCGCCAACAAACGCCTTCTCCGTTTTTGTTTTCACTTTTCTCTTTTTTTTTTTTTTTTTCTTTCTTTCTTTATTTTCCCGTTTTAATTTAACGCGTTTGTGCTTGTTTGGGGGGAGCTTGTGAGTTTGGTACCAAATTACAAAAGCAAACTTTTTTGCTTTAATTATCTATTGTATTTTTTAAAAATAATTTAAATGGTATTTTTTATTAAAAAAAAAAAAAAGTTCATTTTTATCTTTTTATTTTGCATTATCCATATAAGTTACGGAAAATAAGCAACTTTTAAACCGAAACAGACGCGCATATATCCATCCAATACATTTAAATTTTACCATCTTTTTTTCTAAAAAAAAAAAAAAAAAAAAAAAAATACCATCTTTTTCTCTACTTGGGGTTTCTAATTTCAAGTTTGTATCCAACCCAAATAGAGATTGGGTTCAATCCAGGACATAGACCCCATGAAATCCATGAATTTATTTGAACATTACAATGTTACATCAACTTATCAAGTACTGCTCCTTTTTATTCTTAAAAAAAAAAAAAAGATTACTTCTTTTAAGTTTTTTATAACCTAAACTTACATGTGATCCTATAAAAACTTAGAAATATATATATATATATATATATACTATTTTTGTGATAATTATAATTAAGGAATATGATTCTTTTTTTAGTTCTTTTGTGTTTTTTTAGCACGACATTTGTACTACTTTTAGAATATGTGTATCTTGAACATTGGTTGTTATAACGATTAGAGTTTTTTTTTTTTTTTTTTTTTTTTTTTGTGTTGATTTCGTTATGATGATTAAAATTGTGATAAGAGATTTTTAAAATTTTAAGATGATTACGATTGTGATAAGAGATTTTTTAATTTTAAAATAAAATTAGGAAAAGATAACATGATTATAAAAGTGATAGTCTCTTACATAAAAGATTAAATATAATAAAATAAAAGTGATGGTCTGCAAGAGATAAATAGTTGGTTTTTTTTTTATTTTTATTTTTTTTTTTTTTTTTTGATCAAAGTTGGGAGTTAATCTATTTCTAGATAGACTATAGATTTCAGTGAAAATAACTTATGAAATGATATTCTAACAACTTTGATAATATTTATCTTTTCTTGGTATCATTACTCATTATTATTAGTATTATTTTGGCCATATCCAAGAGAAATGTGGATTTCCTGTTCCTGATTCTGTTATTTCATTTTAAAAAATGGAATTGTTGAATTTAAGGACTGATCGGTAATATTTAAATATAAATTTTTGTTTTGCAATCCATAAATGGTGGATTCCACACTTGAATTTATTGTTTGGCTAATATTCTCTAAATATAGTTTTTAAAAAACTGTATCCTATTTTCCTTATTCAAAATAGGATTTTGAAAACGGCTTGGGAGACATTTTCAAAATACAGAAAATGTTTTTAATGGTATAATTGTAAATAAATTTAAAACACTCAAAATGGTGAACCCTACAAATTTGTTCAAACTCTTCTATCTCTTAAATTAAGGAGCTTATCTTTATCACAAAAAAATTTTCATCCTTCAAATTTGAAACTTATCATTATAATAATAATTAAAAAAAAAAAAAAAGGGTACATGAGCTTTATTACCTTATCATTATCAAAAAAAAAAAAAAAAAAAAGAAGAAGAAGTAATCTACAGATTACTTTTTTAAAAAAGTTTTTAAAGAAATCTCAAAAATAGAAATGGTTTTCCAATTTTTTTTCTAGTATTTTGACAATTGTTCTTAAAAATGAGAACTAAACACAGATATTGTAAAAATTATTATATGAAAACTAGTTTCAATTTCAATTTTTTGAAAATTGTTTTCACACTGTTTTGAAAACAAAAACAAAAATCTTCCTACCAAATAGGCCCTAGAATTTCATTTTGTAGTAAGAAAGAGAAAGAGCATGAATTTTAACACTTGGAGAGAAAATTCACCCACCATTTTCGAGTTCTAGTTCGTGACTGGGTCAGTATTTAATTCCAACCAGTATTCTTTTGCCCCTAAAGTGTATGTGAGTTTGCTCATATGTGTGAATGTTTGTGAGACAGATTGAAAATGATTAACAAATACTCTCAGATTAACAGTGATGTGGTGTTCTTTCATCTCACAACACAATAAATTTAATTTGTGAGATTTACGTTGAATATGAGAGTAAGGAGCACCACATCATTGTACTTCAAAAATATCAAATAATTTCTCGAGACAGATTAGAGATAGTAAGAATAACCATTATAAGGGGAACATTTTTTTTTTTTTTTTTTTTTTTAATTTTTATGTAGCAAGGGAACAACATCAAGGCAACAAATAAGTGGACTTACTCTGAGCTAGAACTCTTTTACAAATGCTTTTACAATATTAACCAATCGTAAATCATGCAATGTACAAATAAATTTGTTTGAGAATATATATATATATATATATATATATAGGGTTTGACTTTTCTTTGATGCTTTAGAGCATATAAGGGGACATGACAGTAATATGTGTCTTAAAATTAACATATGTCAATTTTGTGTTTTGTCTTGTGCTTTTGTTTACAGGAGTAATGTAATATATTAAATAATTTTAAGGCATGTCAATAATTTCATATCTTAAAATGGACACATGGCAATAATTTTCTATTAAATTAATGTGTTTTTTCGACAAATTTATTATTAAATTATATTATTTCTTTCAGACAATGGCCTTTAATTCGAAAGCAAATCTTTCAGAAGATACTGCTGTGATCTTGGAATCACAAATAGGTATTTCACTCCAGCTTATCCTCAAGGAAATGGGAAGGTTGAGATTGTTAACAACGTCATAGTGAACGGACTCAAGAAAAAGCTGGATGACACAAAGGGAAGATGGGTAGAAGAGATGTCTCATGTCCTCTGGACGTATAGAACTACACCTCGTAGGTTAACAGGAGAGACCACCTTTTCAATGACTTATGGAGCCGAGGCTATCATTCCTTTAAAAAGCGGCTTCCCAACATTAAGGACCACCTCGTTCAATCCAAGTAGTAACAATGAGTTATTGGAAAAGAGCCTAGACTTTATTGAAGAAAGAAGAGAAAGTGCAAATGTTCAATTGGTATACTACCAACACAAACTCAAGCAAGGTTATGATGCCAACATAAAGTTGAGACCATTAAGGCCAGGTGACCTGGTGTTGAGAAAAGTTCTAGGTACGGTAAAGAATCCAGCATGGGGAAAGCTTAGGCCTAATTGGGAAGGACCATATTGTATCACCTTTGTGGCTAGTATAGGAGCATATTTTCTAGAAGACTTAGATAAGCATGTAATACCACGCCCTTGGAATGTAAACAACCTGAAAATATATATTATTATTAATGAAAGTTTCATTTGTCAATATGTTCATTTATTGTATAAAAGCATTGTACTTCCCTCTATTCATTCTTTTCTAAGTGTTAAACAGAACCTAAGTTATGTCGGGCTCCTCGGACCATATGCTTTGGTAAAATTAACACTCAATGACATCTATTCATTCTTTTCTAAGTGTTAAACAGAACCTAAATTATGTCGGGCTCCTTGGACCACATACTTTGGAGAAATTAACACTCAGTAACATCCATTTGTTTTTCACCAAGTGTCAAAACAGATCCAGGGTTATGTTCAAATCCTCGAATTGAAAACTTTAAGTAAGCTGAAGTTTCTATTTATTTACATAAGTGATGAGCAAGATGCAGGTTGTCTACCTCTTTTATTTTCCCTTACAAAGTATAAGTTTATCAATTTCAACCCTCATTACAAAAGGTTCAATTCACAATACAAAAGTGTGATACACGACTTTGCTTCCGGCACTTAATCAAATTACTTAGATTATTAGTAGCATATTATTATTGGCTTTTATTGAAGGCACAATAACAACAGTTCAATGCTATGTATAATAATGATAAGCTTCAAAGTACATAAAGCAAAAAAGAACGGAGATAAAGAGAAAAACGTTTTCATTAAACAAGAAAGGGAATACATTATATTCCGTGGCAAATACAAAAAAAAAAAAAAAAAAAAAAAAAAAAAAAACAAACAAACAAACAAACAAACAAACAAAAACAAAAACAAAAACAAAAACTACTACTACAAGAAAATCTTAAGTGCTAAGCCTTGGATTTGGGAGCAGGAGGATCTTCCTTCTGGCTTGGCTGAAAAGTAGGAGCATCCTTGGCCTTAGGATCACCTTCTTTGGTCTTGGCCTCCATTTCCTTTGCCTTTGCTGTAGCTTCCTTACCCTTACCTTTGTCTTTATCTCCTTCGGCCCCCTGGCTTTGATCATCACCTAGCTGGATCCCTTTGAAGCCTTAGGGGAGGGAGAGCAGACTTGATAGCAAAGGGTTGCTTAGAAGTGTCCGGGCGATGGCGGTGGAAGAGGGGATAGCATCGGGGGCTACGGATGTCCGGATGGTAGTACATGCTACCTGGGCGCCTCGAGTAGAGTCTGCAGAGACTCTGCAGTGCTAAGGGCCTTATCCCATGTCATGTCACAAGAAATACTGCATACCTCGGAGAGCTCCTCGCCAAGCCTAATCTCCGTCTCTTCCACACCAAGTTGAGAGGAGGCCTTTTTCTCGGCCTCAAGCGCCTCCTTGGCCAATTAAGCCGCTTCCCTGGTCTTCCGCAACTTGGCCTTGAGATCCATGACCAGTTGTTTTTCGATAGCTAGATCAATTTCGGTCGATGCGACTTTTGGCGTTGATCCTCGGCCTACCTTTCAATGGTCTTTAGACTCGCCTCAAGACTCTGGCTGGTCTGATCCGCCTTTTTGAGCTTCTCGGACAGCTCTGCCTGTTCTTGTTTGAAAGCCCTCAAGGACTTCTCAACATTAGCATAAGTGAGATTCGCAGCGTTAGCCTTGTTACGGGTGTCGTGCACCCACTCCTTGGCTACAAAAATTTGTTGAGCAACCTGCACAAAAACAACAAAAGAATCATCTTAGTCAAAAAAGTAAGGAAAGAACAAAAGCGAAGCTTAGCATTGAAATTCAAAGATGTCATAAACAGCTTACCATAGCGAGGTTCCTCTTCAGAGACAAGAAGAGGTCATTTTGCTTGAAGTGCCTGTATGCCTCCATGTCTCTCGAGAGGAGAAGAGGCTACTTCAGGGCTCCAACAAGGTAGCCTGCACGCCCCCGTTGGAAGTCCCCGGCGAGGCATTCTAAGGGATGGTAGCTCCATCCACCTCTAGCCGAGGAGACCAAGTGCACTGCGGGAGGCGTTCGTCGGCCCTATTTTGCTCGTCCTGGCTATCATCAGAAGAAGACCTTTTGTCTCGGGCATTTTTGGCCACCTTCTGTTGTTTCGTTCCCTTCTTAGGACCCACCTCACCTTCCTCAAGCACCTTGATTGGCCTTTTCTTCTTCAAATCAGGAATTGGCTTCAATCCGAGGTAGGTGAGGATCCGAGGAGGAGAAGGGGGAAGATTAGTGGGAACTTGGGACTTGGTGGCTTCTTTCGAAGTTGACACATTGCCCCTGGAAGCCATGAGCTCTCTTAAACTCTTATTGCCATTGTTCAATGCCATCTCGTTTTCCTCTTCTTCTAAGAGCATTCTGGGCGGGCAATCACCAAAATGGGGGTGTGTATACTAGAGTGCCTGTCGGTTTCGCCCTTGGCGTCCGAAATGGTGACTAAAGGAACCCCTGGATTCTCTTCTTCTTCGAAGTGGAATTTGTCTATCTCCTCCTCTAGTGATAGACGTGATGAGGCAATCTCCTCCTCGAGTGCTATTGTTACTTCAGGTAGAATTTGTTGAAGTTGCAACGCAACTAGTAGAAGATCGTCTTAGGCTAAGAAATTTGGCCGCGAAACATCAATCTGAGCCAACCTTGGGTCACCCGCTCTTATAGCGTTGCCGATATCTTGATGTATCTATGAGATTGGATGGAAGTCCAAAATTAGGTGGACGGCTCGTAGCTACCTGTCTTCACTTACGAAAATTTCGAATCTCAACAGATAATTGAGAGCGACAACGTTGGTAAAGTTGAGCCTAGGCACCACGTGCCTTTTATTTGCAAAGGTAGCTGAGAAACAAAACTTGGTTAGAAAGCTAAAATTCATCATCAAGAGAAAGCAGGATGAAAGAGAAATAATGACATGGTTGGGGTCAAAGAATCTAGATCTCTTGTTATAGAACTTAACTCTAAAGTATCCCACCTGGCTCTCCCTCTCGGACGTGGTAGGGAAGGCCATCATGCCACGCTCCCGAAACTATCGGATAGTCGTCTTTCATACCCTTGTTAGATTTAGGTAAACATGATACTAATCTCACAATGTCCAATCGGGACTTAAGATAATATCCCGCGTTTTTTAGAGTGACATTCGTACATGTGGACCACATCATGCCAGGTAAGCCCCAAGCGCAGATGCTTGTTGAGAGCATCAACACTACCTAGAACCCTAAAAAGGTTGGGCGCACATTGATGGGGGCATATCCTATGGTTGAGGAGGTAATCCCGTGTTATCCTACCCATGGGGAGAGTCATCCTCCCTTCTATGAAAGCTTTCATAGGGATGATGACTTCCCCCCTTTCTCTCTGTGTCACTATTTGTTCTGAGTAACAATATCGCAGAACGACTCCTTGGGGTATGTGATATTTATCCTTAAAGGCCTTTATTTTGGTAGGGGAATTTACTAAATGCTTGAATCTATCCATCCGGACAAGTTAAAGGGGAATGACTAAAAATGATAAAGGGCGAACTAAGAATTGGAAGGCCAAGAAGAAGACAGCCGAGGAGAAAAAGAAAAATTCAAAGAAATAGAAACTTACAAGATCTAAGATGTGTGTAAATCCTTGAAACTTTTAGAAAATTTTCAAGGATTTCTCAAGAAAAGGTATGGGAAGTCTAGTCACTTAGGAAGCTTTGTGAGTTTGAATGCTTGGGATCTCGGAGAGTTTGAAGACTTGTGAAATAAGGGAAATGATTTCCTGGATGCTCTATTTAAAGGACGAAATTGGGTGGGAGTTATCTCGCTTAAAATCCAATAAGAAATACCAGCTATTGGATTAGCGCCTCACCGTTAGATGGGGGAACAACATGTCTTTGGTGCAATTAATGACACCTTACGGGCTTCGAGGCGTCGTAGCAATCATGGGACGCATAAATGGCACTCTTACGTGTGCAAATCAAGGAACAAAATAATATTAATGCCAAAAAAATCAAAACCCCATTTTTCTCCTTAGACGAGAGGAAAAAAGCCGGAGTTTTGAGGAGTTATTGTAAGGTTAAGGGCCCAAATCATGTATTGGGCCTTGGGCCTTGACCGAGGACGTGAGCAATCCGAGAACGAGTGAATGGTAATGAATGGTTCAAACCCAGGATTCAATGAGCGAAATACAGATAGAAGGATAATCCGAGAAGGAATATCTCCTTGGATATGATAAATTCATCTCAAATATGTATTCCAACAATCATGATGACCTTCCATGAAGCTCCAGTGATAAAGACGTGTCTCATGAACATACGAGAAAGAAGAAAATCTAAAAAAATCTAAGAGGAAGCTGCTGTCACCACATTAAATGCGCTGCAGCTACTTTTCTGGCTGCATTTATGTGGTGAAAACCTCTGAACAGTACTACCTTAGCCACCACAACTCACAGAAAGTCAAAGAGATGGGACAGGTACTCAAATAAGGGCTCAGATGATCAACAAGTGTAGGATCAAGATGGTCCAAAAGAAGTTATATAATGTGAGAGACCCTTCATGAGAAAAGGATCAGAAAATTCATTAGAGAAAGTACTGTAGCAATCTAAATTATATTTGTACCCAATTGTGATAAACTTATAAAAGGGAGACCTCCTTGGACTATAAGCCCATTGATATCAAGGTCTCTTATTGGTGTTTGATTGTTATTTAATTCAATATTAGCCGTTGTCCAAGCTCACTAAGCCCTAGTTCTTTGATCTACTCTCTACAAATTCATTGTATTGGACTCTTCGGGCCAAGACCCTACAACTTGGCTTGGGTCGCGAATCGTGTCCCTACAACTACTTACAATATCAGTAGTTTATAAAATTTTTTGTAACTTTAGTATTTTTCTTTGATGTTTGTTTCACTAAGCTTTATCTTTAAGGAGTCGTATTTAACATGACAATTTTTATAGAGAAGTACTATTATATTTACAATATTTAGGTAATTAGTTTTTATTAAATCTAATTTGAATCAATTACTGAAGTTAATTACTTTTTTGCCAACTAGTACTAGCTAAAACAATATGATACTTAGAATTTATGGTAAAAGTATTCTGGAAGGACAATTTGAAAAAGTTAATGGCCTAAAATATAGAAAGAATGTCTTAAGGGTGGAAAAAGAAAAATGCATAACACAACACCCACAACAGTCCGTAAGGACCGTAACACGGCCGCCCAAAAGAGACAACAAGGATAATGTAGCCGCTTAGATTTGCATGATTATAGAGATGAAGCTTTTTTTTTTTTTTTTTTTTTTTTTTTTTTGAGAAATTAGAGATGAAGCTTGGTGGTAGTGTTTGATTGATGATTTTATCAATGATGAATGGCAGGATTATTTTTGGGTTGATGATTTTTCTGAAAAAAGAAAATGTAACGTTGAGAAAAGGAAAAAATAGAATTTGAACGGTGTTTTTTTTTTTTTTTGATAAGGAATTTGAACAGTGTTAGTACGTACTTTTTATTATTAATATTTTTTTTATTTATACAAGATATAAATTCAACTCTAATATAATTTAAGTGTATATGTATGTGAAATTCTTTCTTGGAGACTTAAACCTCAACTCTTACCCTTACACCCTACAAGCACTTACATTTGTGGAGTGACCAACGCATCAAAGGTATGCGGTAATGTTATTAGCACATACTTAGTAGTCTAAAGAGTGTTGTTTTCTTTTTAAATGACTTATTTAGGTTTATATTGGTGGATTGATATTATTTATGGGAAATGTTAATCAATGCCTTAAGGGCATTGGTTTAGAAGTTATTTTTAGAAATATTTTATTAAGAGAATGATAAAACAATAAATATTATTGTCAATTTTTTTGTATTTCTTATGAAAGTGGTGTTTAAAATTTCTTATTATTGTTTATTAACAATTGCCATCAGGGCATTTGTTAACATGACCTATTATTTATTTATGAACAAAGTTTACCATTGCGTTGGTTTGGAGGAAATTAACACTATCTAACCTACTACGTAACACCTCAAACAAGCATTCACAAGTTATTTTAGTTGATTTATTTAAATCATGAAATTAGTGTGTTCTAATGAGTATTATTATTTACTTAAAAAAAAAAGTAATGAATTCTTGTGATTTAATATAGATTAATAGTCTTATGAAACACACTTTCAACCGGTTTGAAGGAAATCTGCATATCCTTCATTTCCAGGCTAATTTTGATGCTTCTAAGGGGAATGAACTATTTGCCATTGAGCTTAGAATAACGTCCAGAGGCATAATTTGGGTCAATGGTACGTAGAAGTATTATTTGTGTAAAGTTTTGCGCTCTGTATAGTATTTGCATGTGTAATTAATTTTCATTAAGACACTGTTGAGTAATGCATAGAGCTGAAACTACATGTAGAAGGAGACACTATATCCCAAAACCCTCTCAAAGAATCTTATGAATATTGCAGTATTCCTAACTGTCAACTGTCAACAGTTTTTTAATGAGTAGATTCATATCCAAAAACCATGCATATCCACCACAAGTGAAGTATTGGAAAAGAGAAGACAGTGTGATACGCATGTAGGGTCGTGGATGATGCAAGCCCAGAAAAACACAGATTGTTTGTTCGTTCGAGTTTGCATTAAGCTAAGATGATATTACTTCGGCGCTTGTGGAAAGTTCAAACGTTACCAGTTGAAAATTTTTAACTTCACCAAAACTCAACCCCAGATTTCGCATATAGGATTGCATTGCAATTTGCACAGTGGGATCGTAAATCTAACAACGATCCTGCTCTCAAGGGCTTTTTAGACTTTTATCCGTTTGTGTTTGTTTCGTGCTATAAATATTACACAAGGTTCAAAAGAAAGCGGAGAATAGAGAGCAGAGAAAAGAGCCAGAGAGCCTCAAAGAGTAGAAAATGCCGATCTGAATCTCCCTTTCCTCTTTTCTCTTTATGCTTCAAAAGTGCTGGGTATGTTTTCTTTTTCTTCCTTCACTTCCATTTCTTTCTTTACAACTTTACTGTGAACCCCTGAATAACTGTTCTTGTGCAGTTTTTTTTTTTTTTATTTTTACGTAGTTCTTTTTATTTCCATGACGGAAAATTTATGCGGGTGCTTTGCATTTTTCTTTTCAGTAGTTACTTTGATAGGGAACATTTAATTGAAATCTGAAATATTACTTTAAGGAGGATTCAGTGTAGGAGTTGTGGCCTGTGGGGAAGTTCATTCTAAGTGTATGCATAGGCTTCATCTTTCAACTGGAATGTGTGCTAAAGTTGAATCGTCTTCTAAAGAGCCAGAGAAGAAAAAGAAGAGAGTGGTGGATTTGGATGAAGCTGATGTAATTCAAGAAATAAAAAAATCAAAAGGGAAGGGCACTATGGCTAGTTTTGAAAGAAAATCAAAACAAACAACCAAGAATCAAATATTTAGAACAGAAGAACATGAAAAACTTAGTCAGCAAATAGCAAAGTTCTATTATATGCTAGTGGTATTCCCTTGAATTGTGTAAATAATCCTGAATTTGGGCGGATGCTTGAAATGATTGCAAATTATGGTGTTATAATTGGTGATGAATTTGAGCCACCATCTTATCATGAAATCAGAGGAAAATTGTAGAGGAAAATTGTAGAGAAAGGAAGCGGATAAGACATTGGATATGCTTCAAAAACATAGGGAAAACCTGAAGAAAACTGGTTGCTCAATTATGTGTGTTGATTGGACAAATATAAAAGGGCAATCTATATGCAAAATTTTAGTGAATAGCCCTGAAGGAACTATTTTCTTATATTCCCTAGATATCTCAGAAATTTCTAAAACAGCTGAGAAGATTTTTGAGGTGTTAGATGAGGTTGTAGAGAAGGTTGGGGAGGAAAATGTTGTACAAGTAGTCACTGATCATACAACCAACTATGAATTGGCCGGAAAAATGCTAATGGAAAAGAGGAAAAGATAAAAGATTGTTTTGGACTCCTTCTACCGCCCATTGCTTGGAATTGATTCTTCAAGATTTTCAAAACAAGCTTAGAGATCATCAAGTGACAATTGCAAAGTGTAAGAAAATTACTACATACATATATTCTAGGACATCTCTTCTAACTTGTTTGAAGCGTTTCACTAATGGGAAGGAGTTGATTAGATCAGCTGCAACTCGATTTGCTATTACATATTTGACATTGGCATGCCTTCATGAACTAAAAGGGGCATTGATAACAATGTTCTCATCTGACAAATGGAAGTTGAGTAGGTCTGCTGCCTCCCAAGAAGGAAAAAGAATTGAAGCAATAGTTTTGGATAGTCGAGATTTTTGGCTGCATGTTGCTTATTGTCTAAGGGCTGCAATACCCATTTTAAAGGTGTTTCGAATGGTAGACTCCTATACATCACCTTCAATGGGATTCATCCGTAAAGCTATGGATCAAGCTAAAGAAAAATAGGAAGTAATTTCAATAATGTTCAGAAAAGGTAAAATTTTATATCTATCTTTGATTTACTTTTTGAATTGATTAGTGTAAGAATGTTATAGTTTTTTATTTGCAGTATAAGAATAGTGACATATATGACTTTTTATGTATTATAGATACCAATCTGTAAGGGATATTCTTGATCAAAGATATCAACTCCAGTTTCATAGTCACTTGCGTGCTGCAGCATACTATTTGAATCCTCACTACCACCATAGTGATGATTTTAATCCGGATGTCAACACTAAATTGGGGCTATTCTCTTGTCTCTTTAGAATGATAACTGATGCTAAAGAGAGAGCCGAAATAGATTTGTAATTTGAATCATTCAAGGATGCAAAAGGCCTCTTTGGTATAGAGTTTGCAATCTCAGCTAGACAGAGCAAAACTCCAGGTTTCTAAATTTGCTATCTCATTTGAAATTTCATTTGTTTTTTAAAGAATTCCTAAATTTGTAACCCTTTCACTAAGCCTTAGGTTAATAAGTGCAGCTGGCTGGTGGAGTGCATATGGAGATGAGTGTCCGGAGTTCATGAGGTTTGCTATTAGAATATTAAGCTTAACATGTAGCTTTTCAGACTGAAAAGAATAAGAGTGCATTCGAGATGGTAATTTATTTTTTATATTAAAATAAATTGATAAGTTTTTTCTCATACAAATTTTGTTAGTTATTTCAAGAGTTTTTCATTATAAAAACTTTTTTATGTCTTTAGGTACACTAAAAAAGAAGGAATTATTTTCGCCAGAAAAGGTTGAATGACATAGTGTTTGTCGTGCAAAACTTAAAATTGAAAGAAAGAAGAGAAAATACAAGTCAACCTATGAAAATTTGTTATGATGATATGCCTTCAGATGATGAGTGGATAACAGAAAATGAGAGACAATTTCCTCTACAAAAAGAAAGTTTCCTTGATGTTCTTGACAGGGCTGCTCGAAGGGAGGCATATAACAGTGATGAAAATGAGTTGGAGGAAGAAGCCAATACGAGGAATGCAAGAGAAGGATTTAATTTACAACTTTTATGCTTCCTTTTAAGTATTATTAATATAAAATAAATAATAAAGAAATTAAAAAGAGTAACATTTTTTCTTATTTGCAATCTTCTTCTTCTTCCTTTCATCTTTTTTTTTTTTTTTTTTTTTGCTAAGCTAGGTGGTGAATACTTAGGAACTTTCAATGAAAAAATTACAGAAGTTGATGATGGTAGTGCAAGCAGGGGCGGAGCCAGAGGGGGGCGAGGGGGGCACCTGCCCCCCCTGACTCCTAAAATATCCTTGCATATGTAGTCTACTCTAGTTACTCCCTGACATAGAGAAAAAAAGAACTCCCACTTGAAAGTGACACAGGAAAAAGAAGTTACTCTTAAAGACCAAACCATGTACCTTTTTGCCAATTTCACCATTCTTATAAGCAGCTTTTGTTTGTCCAGTGTTGCACCTATTTTACTATTTTTTTCTTTTTTATTTAATATCATTATTTTCACAATTTTCATTGTGATATCTTTCACAACATTTTATTATTAAGTGATACTAGAGATATTACAAATTTTACTACTTATGTTTTACAAATTGCCATCTCACCAACCACAAAAATAATTTCAAACATATATTCATTATATTGTTTAAGTAACACTAATCACATTTTTACCACATCAATTTGTAAAATTTGTAGTAGCTATGACTATGAATTGGTTATTTTTGTTTATTTATTTTAATACTATGAAATATATTCATATTTTCTTGCAATTGTTTATTTATTTTGTTATTATTATTGATTAATATTTTTTAGATTAATTTTACTTTTGATATTGTTTTTTAATTTTGCCCTCTCTAGACTAAAATCCTAGCTCCGCCCATCGAGTGCAAGCAATGACATTGATGTTGGTGCAAGCAATGGCATTGATGAAGATGTTGATGACCACAATGAAAGCATTGAATAAAATGAAGAATGTGGCATGGATGATTGAATGTCCATTTTTTATTTCCATTTTGTGTTTTTTGCTTCCCTAGTTAAAGATGGAAACATAGACTATCTACTTTATTTGAATTGTTTTGTTTTTGTGGTGCTAGCTAGCTAGAACTTGGAAAGCATTCTCCTTTGTTCATGTATGGATACTTAATTGCTAATTAAGTGCTTATTATTTAACTTTTTAGGTAACTTGTTTTGAAAAAAAAAAAAAAAAATTCCTTTAATTGGTTAGTAGAGAGTTTGGAAAAAAAAAAAATTACTCCTGTAGTTAGTCAAGATTATTCCTGTAGATTATAGACGTTGAACTATATTGCCATTTTCATTAATGATTTTAATAATTCTTAAAAATGTAACAATTACTACTATCTTTTATATATATTTTGTCCTTTTTAAAAAAAAAAATAATAATAATAACAAAAGTAGGATCTTTTGATCTCAATCTGAATTTCAAGATAGGTGCATGGTAAAGGATGTCTTGATGTTGGGAAGTAGGAAGTGCAGAACCAACCCAAATGATTTGATCAAAAATACCATATCCATAACCATAACCATAATCAGAAATGAGAAATTTCTTTTTTCTTTCTTGTCTCTTAACCTTCAAATTTACCTCTTTTGCTTATCCAATAACTGGCTGCTACAAACTCATACCTCTGTAGTAACCCAAAATCCCACATCGCCTAAGAAAACACATGATGATGTGCTTCTAAGGAATGATCTTTCTTTAATGTGTAGAGGCCTTTTCCCCCATTATTGTGTGCTTTGGGGGAAAACAAAAACTGTGAGGAGTATGGGCCCCAAAATGGATAATATCTACACAGTTAGAGTGGGGTTGTTACAAACTCCTAATGTACGGACATATCCCATTGATATACTAAAGGCAAGTTACCCTGAAAATAACTTGAACCCTTGAAAATTGCATCAAGTCCATCAAATCTACTAAGGAAAGCAATCTAATTCACAGCCATGAATTTTTCATATCAATTTCATGCACACCATAAAAAACAAATGCTAGACAAGATAACTAGAATTGAAACTGTGACATGAAAGGAGTAAATCAGAAAACTACATAAAAAAATTATATAAATACCTAGGCATGAATTATTGAGCATGCCACAATTTTTAAAATTACAGCTTGGTCAGAGCACTTGCCAATAGAATTTGGCAGACCAAGGGCCAAGTCATCCAGAGTACAAGGAAAACAATAGGCATAATAAACAGAGAGATGTGACACAAAATTTGCACGCTGCGGAGGAAAGTCAGCTTCAGATCTCAAATCAGGACTTAACAAATGCACGGAGTGTTTCATCCAGGGCCTTTCTATCATAATCACCTGTAAAAACACAATTGCCTAGAGGACCTTTTAGAAGGATGAGCCTTAGTAGTCCATCAGCTACCTTCTTATCAACCTGCCAACCAGAAGAATACAGAGACATTAAGGATGAGTGAAAAAAAAAAAAAAAATGTTTGAACTTCAATGTATAATGGCAGCCTCATTATCTTACAGCCATAACAGACTTGAACATCTCCACAGTCATCATTTCAGGAGGGGTAGTAGGCAACTTAGCCCGTTGCAGAATGTTGTGAACTCGCTTCACAATAGAATCATCAATCCAACCAAGGCGATGTGACATGTCAACAGCCATGACCTGAAAATTGCCACACAACCTCCTTTAACATAACTGTGACACATACGAAAGAGGAATTCCTGGTAAGAAAAGAGGCTAAATAGCAATACCATGCCAACTGCAACAGCTTCTCCATGGAGCCATTGCCCATAGCCAAACGAAGTTTCTATTGCCTGAAAAGACATCCCACAATATAAGGAGGAGTTAATCAAAAGGGGCTATTTCTAGCAGGGAAATTGAAGAATCCAATAATGAGTCTCTTTATAACAGTACGATTAAATATAAATTTCAAACAATTTAAAAAAGAAAATAATTTTTTGTGTTCAAACTTCAAACTTTTTAAAGTAAAATGATAAACTTTACATGCTGGAATTCACATCTTAACAATAGTTGTACATTTGCACAAATTACACAAAGGAGAGACAGTCTACCATGAGGGCAACCCTGGCATGTCAGTTGGATGACTCCAAGCAAAGCTTAATACAAACTACTAAAGAAATGATAACAAAAATAACTCTTAGATAAGATTTCACCTAAGCAAGTATTCAACATAAATTGTGGTCAATAATTAGCACAAGAAACAACAGCCTAACCACATATATCTATAATAACTGAGAACCATTCACTCTACTTCCCCAGGATAAATAATTGAGCCAGCATCATCCAGAAAAACTGACATGGACAAAAGTAGTAAATAAATAGTAATTAACTTATGAAACTTCAATAACAGGACAGAGGTAAATGTTAAAAAGATTATCATCATTAATTCGATATTGAGAAAGATTTAAAATCATACTCTAGAAAGTTTATATAAATGTTGGTGGAATGAACATTAATGTCCATCTATATTTTCACTAACAAATCCCTTTTTTGGGGGGGGTGGGGTGTTGGGGGTGTGCCAGGGCGCGGGTGAGGAGGGGTTAACTAAGATGGAGGCTCAGTCATGGAAGACATTTGTTCAGTCCAAGCCAAAACCCATCATATTTAAACATATTATATCATGGGCATTTCCACCTCTAAGGTCTTTTATTTATTTTTCTTTGGCAGCAATGCCATTAAGATCAGATTGATTACAGGTAAAGTTGTTGGACAAATTTGCTACCTACAATGGTTAGGATGGATCATGGTGAGAGCATGAGGCAAAGGCAAACTGAACCAACTAATAACCAACATCTACAGACACATACATGCTTTGCACTAGTGCATCAAGTTCTACCGATTCAGGAAACTGCACCAACAGAGTACAGAAGTATTGACCTAAAACAAGTACTAACTTTAGAGCCATGGATCCTAATAAAGCATGGAATACTCATGAGAACTTCTAAGAGGTCAGACTTGATAAAAATCCACTACAAAACATATACCACTTTATGTTTCATACTTCTTCATGTTCACTCCAGTGAATTGCAGTTGCATAACTCATATTTAGTAGGATTTAAATGTTGCCATAAACTATCAATTAGAAAAATCACTTCACCAACACAAGATTTGCAAAGCATAAAATTTGCAGTTATTCAAGCTATAATGAATGAAATTAACTGCATAAACTCAAAACTCACATGGCCAAATGTATGACCCAAGTTCAGTGTTGCCCTCAGTCCACCTTCCTTCTCATCCAAGGACACAACCTCAGCCTTGTTTTCACATGATCGCTTTATAGCATAAGTGAGTGCACTTGGATCCCTGCAATGGGCCAACCAATTATACTCATGTTCCATCCAAATTGAGTAAAAAAAAAACATAATAATTGCATGACTGAGTTAGCATGGCCAAGTATATAAAAATAGCCAGTAATACACAGAGAAAAGACATAATAAGCCAAAAAGTGCTATAAAGCTACATTTAGATGTGGAAGTTTTTGATAAATATTCCAAAAGGCCCAAAAACAACCAATATTTATAACAAGTTATATAAATGTTCCGTGTCCCAAGATATGTTTCATCTTCATTTTCATGAAAATAATCAACAAGTCAATGCAGTGCACTAGGTTGGAAATTTACTCAAAAAAAATTTCTTCTATGGTTTATATACCTAGCCATTAATGCCTCCATATTCTTCTCCTGCCACTCAAAAAATTCAGCATCCCTGATAAGCCCATACTTTATAACCTCTGCAAGCCCTGATCCCAATTCCCTATCCGGCAATGTGTTTAACGTGTCTGTGTCTATAAGTACACATTGAGGTTGGTAAAAAGCACCAATCAAGTTCTTCCCAAGGCGGTGGTTTATCCCAGTTTTGCCACCAACAGAGGAATCCACCTGGGAAAAAAATCAAAACATCAAAGGAATGTGTGTGGGGGAAGGGGTTAAGTCCAAATAAGTGGACTGTACAGAGAAACAATCAGATAAAAGTTAGGAATGAGAAACATTGTCATACGTGTGTAATGAATTTTAAATAAATTAGCAGACCTGTGCCATCACCGTCGTAGGAATCTGAATGAAATTAACGCCACGGAGGAAAGAGGCAGCAGCATAGCCACACATGTCACCAATCACACCACCTCCTAGGGCAACAAATGTACAACGCCTATCCAACCGTGACTCAATGGCCTTGTCAAAGACTTTCACAAGTGTATCCTATCAGATCAAACACGCACTTACTTTTAATGCAAAGTCAATTATACCTCAAACACAAAAAGGTTAATTTTAAACCTTAAAAGATACCCACCATGTCTTTGTACTTCTCACCATCCGGTAAAATCACACTCTCCACAGAAACATTAGGGTTCCCCTTAGTTAAAGCTTCAACAACTTTATCCAGGTAGAGTGGTGCAACTGTGCTATTAGTGACCACAAGTACTCTCTTCCCATGAACATGCCTACCACATAAGAATCAACTTATTATTGACCAATCTGATAAAGATAACCACAAGCACGTCTATATATACCTAAGAAGCACAGAAACTTGAAAAACTCTGAATGTGTATTCTCATTCCGTAGGGAGAAAAAAAAAAACTTTATTTTGAAAATAATTCCTTCAATCTTAGATATGTTTTTAAATATTTTGATAGTTGTTATCTAGGATGCACAAACACTTCATTTGGGGTGCAATACCCGTGTCATAACGGTGTCCTACCTGTCGTATCACGTTACAATTTTTCAAAAATTAATCATGTTGTCATATCGCACCGTGTCGGTGCATCCTAGGTTGTTTATTTTGAAAACTTATAAATAAACATGAAATATGCCTATAAATAAATAAAATTGCCTATATTATCCTAATTTCTCAAGAATTGTCATGTAGTCGTGTCCGTGTTCGTGCTTCATAGATAAATACTAAGAAATCAAATCTGAATTTTGAGTCTCATGTGCCAAAAGTTTTAAATTTTAACCTATGCTACATTATTCACTCTTAGTGTCTAAGAAATCTAATAATAATTCAATCCATGATATGAAACATTTTGGTCACTAATTTACAGAAACCGAACCAAGTTTTGAACAAAGCTAGCAAATAAAAGATTATTCAAAATTAGAGAGCTAAGGGTTAAAAAAAATTCACATGCAAAATCAAAACGAAACGAATAAAAGTGAAAAAGAGTAAAATTTGACTGAAGTTTACTTCTGGAGAAGGTGAGGTTGATCGAGGAGTCCGGATCCGATGTAAATCGGGTAGCTCCGGTTGCCCAAATCCACGTCCACGATAGTCGGGGCATTAGAATCAGTTTTAGCCGCCGATTCCATCACCTGAGCCGAACTCGCGCAAATCCTCGACCTGACTCGACTCGCGCTCGACACCGTGCTCACTCCCCGATTCAAATTCAACTCGATCGAACTCGGGGAAACGAAGGAAGAGCGGAGCGAGACCGAGTTAGGACTCTGAACGCGGAGAAAGGAATCGGAGGAGTTGTTGGTTTTACGAAGAGATGTTGGGTTGGAGGAGAGAGAAATAGCGAACGGGTTAGCGGTGGTAGCCATGGAGTATTCGGGTTCGGGTACGGGTTAGAGTTTGGTGGGAAAAGAGAGACAGAGACGGAGAGAGAAGTGTTGATTATGGTTGAGTGTAGGTGTGACATTGTGAGTGCGTTTGGATTTTGTTGAAGAAGAAAGAGAGAAACAGAGAAAGGGAGATGTGGGGGTAGGTGAGGCGGGCGAGTGGTTAAGGACGCTGCGAGACGGGCCAGTAGGTCCGATTTCATTTCATTATTTCTGCGATTTTCTCGTGATAAATTGAGGTAAAAGTGGAAGAGTATCATGAAAATTAGGGCTTGTTCGATACGTAAGTTTAAATACATATTTTTAGTTTTTAAACAACATTATTTTTATATATCTTTTCATCCGCATGTATTAAAAAATAAAATTGAAAACTATTATTTAAACACTTTTACCAAACGGACCCTAGGTTCTTCGATGTAGACTCGTCAATCTCACACTAAGTAATGATAAAGCTAAAACCGTCATGTATACTATCAAGCTTTGATAAGATTATCATTATGGGCACATCACTTTTGTTGAGGCGTCATTGCTTTTTATGCAAATATCATGTGAAGCGATGCGAGTACCACTAAGACATGTGCCAATGCCGGTTTCTCTCCAAGTTCCAACCATCCCACGATCTCATTTTATATTGCTTTTACCGTCCCATGATCTCATGACTACGAGCATGCATGAGTTACCAAAGGTTGGCTTAAGCTGTAGGATTTACGGCGGCCTAGGACTTGCAAATACCATACAATTATGATTTGATTTGATTTTTTTTTTTTTTTTTTTGGTTTTGACACAATTAATAATTACGATAAAATTTGTGTTAGTTGCTAATCCCGTGATCAATATATAACAACTCATTTGTGTTAGAACTCATTTCCTTCTTCTTTGTGTGTGTTTGTTTCTAATATATATATATATATATATATAATGACTCCTTTGATTATTTGCCACAATACATATTGATCAGTCTACACATCAACTCATTTAATCTATATAAATAAATATAATTTTCTATCAATTATAAGTGTAAATTTTAAATTTAGAATTAATGCCTAGAAGCATTTTAATAGTTACATTGGGAAATTATTTGTTGATCCCTAAAATTCCCAACTATCCCCCAAGAAATAAAATAAAACTCTCATTTTATTTCTAATTGCTTAAATTGCATATTTTATATTTGGATAAAATTTTCATTTCATTTATAAATATTGTTGTTTACTCATTCTAATAAATATTATTGTTTGCTAAAAAAAATGATGTTTATCCCACATTAGTTGTATGTGTCTAGTGTTTCTTGTTTATAACCCAATCTACAACTATAAAATTATTCTTTGGTTATGTAATTTATTATAAACCCGGTTTAAAATACTAGTTTTACTATTTTCGTGTCTGTTCTAATAAGTATTATTGTTTATTAAAAAAATAGAGATGTTTATCCCACATTAGTTATGTGTGTCTAGTATCCATTGTTTATAATTCCAGTCTACAACTATAAAGGTGAGACCCTTTTGCGGTTGTACTACGATTATGTAATGTATTATAAACTTAGTTTAAAATACTAGTATTACTATTTTTGTGTCTATTCTAATAAGTATTATTGTTTACTCAAAAAAAAAAAAAAAATAGGGATGTTTATCCCACATTAGTTGTATGTGTCTAGTGTCCGCTATTTATAACTCCGGTTTACAACTACAAATGTTATGCCTTTTTGTAGTTATACTCTAGTTATGTACTGTATTATAAACCTGGTTTAAAATACTAGTATTACTATTTTCGTGTCTGTTATAATAAGTATTATTGTTCACTAAAAGAAAAATAGGGATGTTTATTCCACATTAGTTGTGTGTGTCTAGTGTCCATTGTTTATAACCTCAGTCTACAATTACAAATGTTAGACTATTTTATAGTTGTACTCTGATTATGTAATGTATTATAAACTCGATTTAAAATATTAGTATTACTATTTTCGTGTCTGTTCTAATAAGTATTATTGTTTACTAAAAAAAAAATTATAATTAGAAAGAGAGAGGCAAGGAGGGCAAGGGCCAAAGTTCAAGTTTCTAAGAAGAAGTTTTATACACATACAAAATTAGATTAAACTTGAGTAGAATTTTTATCTTATATAGAGAAAAAAAGAAAAGAAAAGAAGAATGGGTGAGATAATTATTATATTAAATGTGCTTGAACTATATAAAAATATGTTACTAAGAGTTTTGTAACTCAACTAACATCTCTTGGTTTAACAAAGATATCTCCCAACTATTGAATTATTCTATAATAAAAAAAATGTTAAGCATTTTAGATAATATTTTTTATACAGGTTGAAATGGTCTTGTACATCAACCCAACAAAACTTGTCTATTGATTGTGTTATATAGGTAGTGTTGTGTCAACTTGCTTAATGAACAAGTTTTATTATAACCTTTTTGAGATGCTTTGACACAATAATCAAATAAATTGTGTTCGGATAAAACCCATTTAGTCGAATACATTCACCTCAACATGATATGATATGAATATGACCTAACAATACAAATTACCACCCTTTACAAAGAGCTAAGGGGAACAATCATACAAATAATTAAAAAAAAAAAAAATATTGTGTTATGAATTGGACTAGGAAAATAGGCACATGCTCTTGAACCGGAAATTCCTTAATCGATTAGTTAAAAAAATGAGGGTGCAGTTAAATCGATTTTATGCAATGCCGATTGTGAGAATTTGGCTCTGGACTTTGAAAGTTTGATAGTAACCGAATTTCTGTAGCGTATTGTCATGGCCCCTCCTAATCAAGATTTTTATAGTTACCAAAATGTCAGCCCTTAGCAGTGCTGTTTGCTAAGGTTAGCAATGGCATACACTCTTGTCTAATTAATTATTTAATTATTTATCTGCATGTGCTTGGTGTTCTATTATTTATTCGTGACTTTAAAAATTGAGAATATTTTTGTTCGTAGGAGAACCTTCAAGCAGCCATTGACTCTCTTGTGGTTTAATGAGTCTCTTTGAACACAATAATAGTTACATTTTTTTTTTTTTTTTTTTTTTTGCTGAATAACAATAATAGTTACTTCAATGCTTAATGAACGTCCTAAAGCTAAATCTGTCCCTTCCCATTAGGTAATTGCACAAAAATGGATTGAATGGACCAAAGTTGACCGAGTTAGACTGAAGTAAAAATGGACCGAATCGGATCAAATGGACTGAAGTAGAGCAAATAGGACGGAATAGAACCAAAATGGATAGAATGGACTGAATATGACCAAAGTGGACCGAATAAACCGTAGTGGATATAATGGACTGAATAGGACCATAGTGAGCCGAATAAGAGCAATGTGGACTGAATGGACTGAAAAGGACTAAAGTTGATAGAATAGACCGAATAGACCGAAGTGGACCGAATAAGAGCAATGTGGACTGAATAGAATCAAATGGACCAAATAGGACTAAAGTTGACAGAATAGATTGAATAGCACCGAAGTGGACCGAATAAGAGCAATGTAAACTGAATAGAGCAGAATGGACGGAATAGAACCAATATAGACCGAATAAGACTAAAGTGGGCTGAATAGACTGAATAGGACCAAAGTAACCGAATAAGAGCAACGTGGACTGAATAGAACCTAATGGACCAAATATAACCAATATAGACCGAGTAGGTCCGAAGTGGACAAAATTGACCGAATTGAACTAAAATAGACTGAATAAGATTGAAGTACACAACATTAAAAAAAAAAAAAAATTTGTATTGGTAAATTTTGGTTTAAAAATCAGATAAATAAAATAATGTTTTTGTGGAGCCTTCAAAGTGAGGTAGCAAATATAGATATAGAATATATATGATAAATTTTATTTATTCATTTTTATTTAACCATGCAATTCATGCATAATAAAAATGTATAGGACATTCAATGTTTGACGCCTTGTCGTCAAGCTAGGCTTTGAACAAGGTAACTTTGCATCAACTCCACAAAAGTTTATGTTAATTTTAGTATAAAAACTTTTTTTTTTTCTAATTTATGTAATCATTTTTCAAAACACTCTACATTAAAGTATTTATTACATTTCTTTAATCTATTTTTTTCTTGATTTTTAAATGTTTATCTTTAATCTGAAAACAACAATTACCACGCTCTCACTATTTTTCCTTCTTACAAATTGACACATCTTAATCTGAAAAGAAATCAAGTGGTTGAGATTATTATCACTGAATATTTCAGTACACACTGCGATCACACAATAACATCGCTCCTCATTAGCTTCTCAGGTACACCTTCTCCTTTCTCAAAAACCTCACAACAAAACCCCGCGTTTTTTCAGTGCCCGCGAAATCTCTCTACATTTCACACTTCGATTCCTCTCATTTTTCGTCTCTCTCTCTCTCTCTCTCATATCTCACACCGAAAGCTTCCTGATTACGCTTTTTTCATTTCAAAGAGTTCGAAAAATATTTTGCCTCTTTGATTTCGCTGAAGTAACAATGCTTCTTAACCTTTAGCGGTTGCTGAAGCCATGAGGAATTGCGAGCCTGCTATTTCCTCACAAATTCCTAGAAATTAAGCGGTGGTGATGGGGAAGAGGAACAACTTAGTTGTGTTGTCCTCCGATGACGAAGAAAATGAACGTTCATTGAGTTCCAATCGGAGCTATTCGAAGCCGAAATCTAGGTCACTGGTTACTCGCTCAAACCCTAACCCTAGAGGAGCCAAGAAGGCTCGCATTTCGAATTCTAGGTCTCGCTTGAGTAAAGAATCCAGTAATGTAAATGAGGTATATAGTTTACCTTTCTATGGTTTTTTTTTTTTTTTAGTATACATATAACATTGTATACTGAATGTGAGTGTATCACAAAATCTTAGTTTTTAGCAGAAAATTTTGAGATGCAATGTCTGTGAATTTGATTTTTATGTTTTACTTTCTCAACATATTCTGTGAAATCAAAGCAACTGCGATTTATTGTGATAAATGTGTTCATTTTCCTCTCGATTCACCTGTATTTCTTTTATAAAAAATTTGTGATCAATCTGTGTATTTCTTCTAATGTCTGATGTTGTTGCTCAAGTACTGAAAATCTGACGATTCGATTTCATTCAATGCAGATTGGATTCTTGTATGACGATTTTGATGAAGTGTTTAATGGGTTCAAGGTATCTGCTGGTACGCCATTGTTGTTGATTCTTTGTATTTTGGCTGGCATTGGCATACTAGTTTTATTATTATTGAGGGCTCTGTTTCCGAAAACATGGTTTCATGGCATATGTTGTTATGTGCTCAGGCTTCATGTAAATAACTTTTTAAGTATTAAAAAGACTCTGGATTATGGGCAAAATAGTTTAAATAACTCGTGTTCTAAATCTACTTGGTTGAGTTATAAAAGTTAAATAATTATCACCTTAAATGCGGATGTTACCCTTTATTTATTTATTTATTTTGGCAATTGATAATTCTTATAATTGCTTGTTTATCACTGGCCTTTTATAGGGAAACGAGAACACATATCAGGCTTTGGTGGGAGCAATGCGAATGGGTTATGGGTTGATAAATACAAACCTCGTTCCTTGGAAGAGCTAGCGGTTCACAAGAAAAAGGTCAAGTTAATTTACTTATAAAAAAAAAGGTCAAGTTAATTTGCTCAATTTTGATAATAGGAGTGTTATGTTGATCTCTTTTATTCTTTCTACTGCAGGTTGAAGAAGTTAAAGTATGGTTTGAAGAAAGATTGAGATCTTCTACGGTAATAATGTTATAATCATGGCTATTGTCTTGATATATAGGTTCCTTTCATGCAAAATGAAAGGGAGAACAAACTAAAATCAGTACTACAGTGAACTAGCAGTAAATTATGATAAAATATTTAGGATAGAGCAATTCACATGCAATGAAGCAAGGATGTTTGATTTTGGTGGATTTTAGTATAACCAAGAGATCTTGGTTTCTTCATCACTGCACAAATGACTGTAGAAGCCTTCCATTAAAGATTTTGCTTTTGTTACTTGTTTAAAATGAAGTTGGAACTCGTAACAGTTTTTGCAAATTTCTTCCAACACCTTTGCTTTCATTCAAAGGTGGCTTTAGCTTGTTTGAAAATGTGGTCAGGACAAGTTGCAATTCCCTAGAGTTTTAGGGATGATGACAATGATGATGGAACTGATGAGCAGTTTCCTGTAATGATTATAAACTAGAACACCACAGAAACATTAAAGCTGTGGCTGCATCACACTCATATCATCTTAAAATGTCAAAAACTTTGACCGCCTATTATTCAAAAGGTGCTTGACTGTAGGTTACTGATATTTTGTTTCATCTCTACTGCCTTTAATTTATTTTCTCTCTTTCTACCAATGGGTTGGAGATTTTGAATTGCCATTTTAACATTGGGGTCTATTATGTGACTTGATTTTATTAATCTATGTGAGCATAGTTATCCATCTGTTCCCTTTTTTCCTTTTGTATAATCACTTTTTTGGAGCCTCATGATCTCTTCTTCTTAATTTATAGGATGAATTTGGCCATTATGTTCTTGTCATCACTGGGCAAGCTGGAGTTGGAAAATCTGTATGTTCTTAACCTCTTCATTGTATTGTTGAAGGGTGATTCATTCATTTTGAAAATTTTGCTTCTCATTTTTTCAGGCAACTATTCATGTAATTGCATCTCACCTTGGAGCCAGAGTATGTGAATGGAACACACCTACTCCAGTTATTTGGCAAGAGCATCTGCATAACTCTAGTGCAGGTATTTGAACTACATTTTGTTCATGAATTGTTGTGTGCAGAATGCTCAAACAAAGTACTATGGTTTTTACTCTCTGATAGTGATTTTGCTTCCACTACCAGGGATAACCTATACATCTAAGTTGGATGAGTTTGAAATTTTTGTTGAGAGAATAAGGAAGTATGGATTCATACCATCATCCTCTGCTAAAGAGCCAAAATCGTCTAACATACTCCTCATTGATGATCTTCCAATGATGAATGGAAAAGTTGCTTTTGGAAGACTTAAAAATGTTTGCATCTTCTTGTGCGATCAACTCGGATACCAACAGCTATATTGCTCACAGACTATGGTGAAGCTGATTCGGCGGACCACACTGCAAGATGCTCAGAAGAACTTAAGTTGTATCTTGAGAGTGCTGGGGCTTGTAAGGTTACTTTCTTGGACAAATCAGTATCCATTATTATGTACTGTTGTTAATGAATGCTCATTTTAAACTGGACCTGTAAGTTTTCAGGTTGCTTTCAATCCTATTACAAATAATTCTATTAAGAAGACACTTTCAAGAATATGCAGACTAGAGCGGTTTAATGTGACTGCTGAACAGATTGATCTAATAGCAAAAGCAAGTGGAGGTGACATCCGAAATGCAATCACATCTTTACAGTTCTGTTGCCTCAAGCCAGATCCCTTGCGTTCTTTATCTTTGTGTGATACTACTACCACTTATTTGAGAGAAAAATCAGATGAGATCAGTGCTTTGGACGGTGAATCTTCCCTGAAATTTGGCAGAGATGAGACACTTTCTCTTTTTCATGCTCTTGGGAAGTTTCTGCATAACAAAAGAGAGACTGAAAATGCCATGGCATTAATGGGTACGTTCTGGGAAAAGTAACTTACAATTTTAAGTTATATCCTGCAATGTGTGTAATTGGTATTAAGGCTTAATTGAGTTGAATATGTTTGTTAGTGTGCCCCCTGAAATGGATTTTATTATTATTATTCTATTTTTTTTTGGGGGTGGGGTTGTTAAAATATTGTAATGTTCAAGAATATATAACTGCAAAGCTGGGGTTTGATTCATCTCTTATTGACCAACAAAGCTATTCCTTTTGCTACTTAAGATTATTTACGTGTGTGCTAATGGGTTGTAGACCGAGATGAATTTCTTGTGCGGGATAAATTCTCAAGATTGCCACTGAAAATGGATGCTCCAGAGAAGGTTCTCTGTCAAGCACATGGGCAAGCAAGGCCTATTGCTGATTTTCTACATGAAAATGGTGATCTTATTATCTGAAAGTTGTGATTTCTTTTATGATTACTACCATTGCTTTCTGTTCTGCACACACATGAACATGTGTGGTGACTTGCGTTTTTGACTTACCAGAAACTTGTAGTATTGTTGAATTCTGTCACGCAAGATGCCACTGGTTTCTAACTGTTGCATATAATTTTCTTTTAGTTCTAGATTTCCTGTGTGAGGAGGCAATAGATGATGCATGGACTGTGGCTTCATATTTAAGTGATGCTGACATGCTTCTTGCTACTTTCCGTGGAATGCTAACTAGATATAATGAGGCAGAAAATGTTCTACAAACAGCTGCTGCTTCAGTTGCTGTCCGGGGGTCCTATTTGGAAATTCTCATCCTTCGCCTTCCAGGTTACATTTATATCCTTGAATTAATTCTACATTTAAGTGATGGCTTGAAAAAATGAGTAATATAAATATTCTTGTGAGTATGCAGGTGGCATGCCATTCGCCGACCAAAGCTCTGGCAGGTTGAGCAATCATCACTTTGCAATAAAGTAGGTTTCAAACTGGCTCTTTCTCTTTGTACTATGTTTTCTTTTAGTTTTCTTTTTTTTTTTTTTTTTTTTTTTTTGATAAGTAACGTTATAACTTTTACTAAAAAAATAGCCAACCCAAGTACATTGGAAATGTACTATAGTGGCAAAATATCAAGAGCCCAGATTACAATGATCAATTAAAACAGGAAGGGAAAAGCAAGAACATGATGGCAAAACTAGACTCTATTCAAGGAGAGTTAGGAAGAAAAATTACTTTATCTCGAGAATAGACCGTTCACAATCTTCAAAGCATCTAGCATTTTGCTCCCGCCACATACACCAAAACAAACAATGCTGCGCAAACCTCTAGATAGCTATATTTCTACTGAACTTGCCTGGCCAAAAAGACTTCTTCTTCTTTTTATTTATCTTTTTTAATTTTTTATGGATTTCCATTTTTTAAGGAAATGAGAAAACACATGAAAAATCCTGAAAGCAAGGTAATAGTAATAATTATTAGATTTGATTGATGATAATTCTCTTTAGGAAACTATTGCTTAAGAGTCGGGATTTGGGCTTGCTGTTTTTAAATTGGTAGCTACTTGTCACTTGCATCTATCAACACGCATTGTTTAATTTCTCCAGGACTCTTCAAACTCTTCCTATTGGAATACAAATGTACTTTTGTTTATAATCCATACACTATATTGCTTTGTGACTGCAGTAATTGCCAGTAAAAGTAGTTGTACATATCCCTAATTTCATGGAATTAAATGTAATGAACTATTGTTGGACTGAACAATATGGTTTCCTGTGGTATGAGTATTAAAAATCATTCACCTCCCAAAAGCCAAAAGTAAGGATGTTTAAACAATTTGTTAATTGGTGTGATGTCTGCAGACTGAGATAGTAAAACGTAGATTCATTGGTTACAGCGGGCTAACTTTATCTGATCTGTCGGTTGTGACGACGGAGTACACACCAATGCTCAAGTGGCTTGGATATGGAACCTCTGGGGGTCTTGAAGCTCATCAGGATTTGATGCAAGACAACAAGACAGAAGACAACTTTGATAAGATGAGTTTGGATGACCAACAAGAAATTGAGACAACTGATGATGAAATCGAAGATTGGTAAGAGTCTGCTTGCTTGAGAAGCAAGCTGCATCAAGATTGGCTCCTGTAAAAAGTTGATGTAAAGTAATTGTTCATTTTTTCCCTTGATTTTTCTGTGCTAAAAAATGTGGTGTAGATGTTTTCTGGTATAGAAGGTGTCATCAGTTCAGTTCTCAGTTTTGAAAATGCGAGTCCGACGCTAGTTTAGTTATAAGGAAATTTTAAAGGGGAGCTAATATCTGATTTGAGTCGTGTTTATGCTGATGCTTCTCTTGAAATTTATGAATTGATGCTGGTATAAAATCCATTTTGCAATTCAAGTGACGAAAAGACGACAACCAGGAAGAACTGTGGGGAATCTTGCTTTTGAGAGTGGGCCCAGAGGGTTTTAAAATTGTGTTGTTGCTTCTATGACTTTTTTTAAAAAGAGGTTTTAGACTTTTTATTTATTTAAATTTTTATCTACCGATTTCAATTTTGTTTTGTTGAGAGAGTGATTTTCTAGCTTCTGTATTTGGAAGACTAGTTCTATACTCTAAAAGCTCAACTTTTTTTTTTTTTTTTTTGATAGTATCTAAAACTCACAGAGTCGGTTATACATTAATTGAAGAGATTATTTTCTACCCTATGGTTTTTTTTCGTTGTAAGAATGATGTCACCAATTAAAAAGAAAAACATTTATGAGGGGTTCTAATCATATTTTTTGTTACATCATTTATTAAGTGATTGATAAAAGTCATGGACTTTGTGGTAGCTTAAGCAATTTTATTTTTTTTAAAAATTTTTATTTTATTTTATCTATTGACTAATATTACAAGTAAAAATACATCTTTATTGATTAACACTTGAGGTCCTTTTACATTTGGGGGTCTAAGGCAATTGCCTCACTTGATTCTACTCACTTGCTTCTATAGTAGAATCGGCCCTGTCTATGTCGAACAGTGTTCAATGTATATAAATGGATATGAGTATCTTTTATTGAGCATTTGAAAGAAGATCAGGGGTTACTTTAGCAAATAAATCCAATAATAATAACCTTATGATCCATTGAACTTCTGTAAATCTATCAAGACCGCAAAACACAGACAAATTTGACTACAAAACCTGTAGAACAATTAAAGGAAATATCACTTGCTACCTTTTCAAAAGATAAATCACTAGTGCCAGAACAGATATTGAAAGGCCTCTTTAATGATATTTTTTTTGATACCAGCAAAGGAAGATACAGAGTTTATCAAATTACAAAAGACTAGGATGAACCCAAGTATGATGTAGTGGCATTCGGATTGCCATTTTTGCAGCAACATTAACAAAATCATGGACACAATTGGGGACAACTAACAGATTACAAACAAAACCACTTTGATACAAAATATCCAAATTAGCAATCAAGGACCTCTCATGCCAAGCTGGAGTCTTAGACCTGTGAACAAGTTGGATCAGATTCTTGTTGTTTGTCGAAAAGAGAATCCTATTAAATTTGTAGTTGTTGGCTGTGATGACTGCTTCCATCAAAGCCTCCTGTACAGCCCCATTTGTTGAACTTGCATTGCTGCTAGCTACACCACATAATTTGATAACTCCTTGCATATCCTTAGCTTCATAAGCCCAAGCACTTCTATTACATCTAGAGTTTCTTACCCCTGCAATCTTGATTAGCAACTGCCAGTGTCCTGCTTCTGTGTTGTGTTCAACTCTTGATCTGGAACAGCTTCTGTTTGGCTCGTAACTAATGGAGTATGCTTCTTTGTACCTGCAATACAAATTTTGAGCTGTAAGCACAATGTCCAAGGGATTTGGTTGTATTTCCTCATGAACCACTCTATTCCTATGGTACCAAATTGTCCACAATGTGATGAAAATTTTCTGCATATATTCCATAAAAACCTCATCATCCAAACTATGAGACATAATTAATCCCTTTAACCATTGCTGCACAGAGATACCAAGAAGATTAGATGTGTGAACAGCTAATGGTGACCCATGCCAAGAAGCTCTAGCAAAAGGGCAGATAAGGAACAAATGGGTTGTGGATTCTTCTGCACAGTTGTAAAAAGGACAAGGACCAATATCAATGATTCCCCTATTCCTTAGAAGCTGTCTAGTGGGAAGACCCTCCTGCAAAAGCTTCCAAATAAAATTACAAATTTTTTGTTGGGTTTTTATCTTCCATATTAGCTTCCATACTTTATTATCAGCATGGGATTGGCTGTGATGATCATTATAAAGTGTCAGGTAGTCCTCTAGCAGAATATTATATGCTTTTTTAACTTCAAATTCACCAATGTTAGAGTGCTTCTATAGTAACTTATCATCAACAGAACAGATCCTAGGTAAGGGAATTTGTAATATCTCCTTACATAGGGGAAAAGGATAAATATCTCTTTAATGATATTGAGCTGCCAAGATACCCATCACTACCTTCAGAACTCAACAAAAAAAAAAAAAAAAAAAAAAAAAATCTCTAATTTCCTTGGGTTTGATTTCCAAAATTATTTTCATTGAAAAAAAAAAGAGTAAAACATTCATTAGCACAATGTGTAAGATCGCTAAAATTCTTCTATCGTTCTCTCACCAAGTACTAGTAAGATCATTGGAAATACAATTGTTATAAAGAAACAAACAAGAATCTAACTAGCTTTCTCCCAATTAAAAAAAAAAAAAAAAAAAAAAAAAAAAAACTAGGATTCCAAAATTTCACAAGCAAAGTAACAAGCCCAAAATCCCAGTTGTGATTGTGAAAAATCATCATCAAAATCATGCCTTTTCATCAACTCACCCTTTCGCCTCTTCCCATATCTTTAGGATTATGTTGCTCTTCATCCTTTGTTAAGATTGTTGGAAAAGTTTACAAAATCATGTTCAATCCATAATCATCTCCTATTCACCTTGCAACGAGTTATCCGAGGAAAATCTACCTTGTACTTTAAATATGGATTAAACATTTTTGAGTTTAAACGCATACATTGCACTAATTTCTGAAATCCAAATGCAATGCTCTAATTACAACAGTGCTCTTGTTGGTGATATTTGGGGTTGGTTGGGCAGAATCATTTTTTTCACGAACTAATGCGAATGCTCTAGGGACTTGAAAGTTACAAAGATGAATGATGTCAAAAAGTAAAAGAAGACAAAAGAACTTATTTGAGAATTTATATAGAGCGAGGCACAGCTGCACACTTGCAAAGAGTTAAGAAAATTTTTACTGTTTTTGCCGGTCCAATTAGTAGAGTAGTATTGAATTGAGGTCATGTGCAATACCTAGATTATTGCACTAGATGCAATAACTATCAACTGTTAAGATTAAGAGTTAAAAAAAAAAAAAAAAAAAAAAAAAAAAAAAAAAAAAAAAACTTAAAATCTCAATCATTAAAAAAAAAAAAATGAAAAAGAAAAAAGGAAAAAAAGAAGGGTAAAAAAAAAGGTAAAAAATGTTTAGGAGTGGGGAGGATCCTGATTCGAGTAGTATCCATTGAGTAATTCTAAAGTATTCTTGGGAGTATAGAGAATGATGCTCCCTCCTTTCACGTCTATAGTAGGGTCTATTCATTAAATTTATAAGAAAAATGCTAACGAGTGCCCTTAAAGCATTGGTTAAGAATTCAATTGAAGAAAGTTTTTATAGAAAAAGAAAAAAAATAATTAATGTTTTGTGATTTTTTTCATTTCCTATAAAAGTGATGTCAAAACTTTCCTAAAATGAATTGTTAACAAGTGCCCTAAGGGCACTCGTTAGCATGACCCAATTTATAATAGAGTCTACTTTAAGTGTGAATTTGGGAAGCGCGTTTTGCGCGTTTCTAACGGCTGCGTTTTTTTTAGTGGATCTATGGGCACTGTTCATGGAGAAATTATTATTTACACTAGGAGAAGCTGCGATGTGGTCCTCCTTGACCAATGAGATGATACCATCTATACAAATGTATGTGTAAGCTTCCTAATTAGTATAAAGAATAAAAAATAAAAATTACCGGATGATGTTACATTCGCATAAATAACAGCATTTTATTGGTTAAGAGGTGAGAGAGAATCACGTCAACAATCCTCTTGGTGGATCTAATAATTTTTTCTATTCATGAGACTCGCAATTTGGAAAAATGAAAATTTAACTTTAAAATTGGGTCTTACAAAGATTATTCACATGTTTAAAAATTATTTTATTACAATTTTTTTTGAATGTGCTACAGTATTTTTGGTTTTTAATTTTTAATTTTTAATAAAAAGTGGTATCCACGTTAGAAAAGAAAGTACAATTTCTCCGTTATACCTATCAATTTTCGGTACCCATTACCCAAAAACAAAAACAGGTCCGGGTGGAGGGTGCGTGGAATGACATTTTGTCCCGTATCATCCAAAGGCAAAGCGAACATTGTTTTGTTTGAAAGAAAAAAAAAATTTTCTTCAACAAAAAATCTCAGTTCCCAAAATCAGAGAAATGTTAATGGGCTATTTCAAAAAGTAGTTTTCATTATTTTATTAGTATTTTTTTTTTCTTCTTCTAGTACAATCCCCTTTTGCCAAATTATCTTCAGCGCCACCGCGAGTCACTCAGGGCTTTTCTCAAAAGGTGCATTGCTTTCCCTCTCTCTCTCTGCTTCTTCAGGGTTTTAGTTTGCCTGGCTGTTAATATAATCTCATTTTTTCCAAATTTTAGGGTTTTCCAATTATTCTTCATTTTCCTAATAAATTTAATTGTCCATTATATAATCACCATGAGCTCAACTTTGCATTAAATTATGGTTTTTGCTCAGCACCTATCGTTTGTACATTAGGGCTTTTATTATTATTTTTTATTTTAATTTTGGGTGCATGAACGCAACTTAAGTGTTCTCTGTGTTATTGTTGGATTCTTATTTCAATTATATGTAGACATTTTGTTTGGTGATGCATATTGGTGGCACAAAGTTTTAATTTTTGTTTAAAAATGATGAATTGTTGGGTTTGTTTGGTACAAAGTAATGGAACCCAATTCTGGGTTTCTAAAGTATTCTTTAGAAAAGGAATAATGGTTCTTTTACCAATAATTCAAAGCTGGAATTTGGGTGGATCATAGGCTTTTTTTTTTAAAATATTTTTTGAGAATTGGATTGTAGTTTAATACTGTTGCCCATGAATATGAGAAAATGCAGCTATGTATGTGAATTGTAAGAAAATGATTTTACTTTAAAATAACCCCAAGGTTCAAATGCTCTTTCAGTTTGATGCGAGCATACCAGTGTTTATTCTTGAACTAGTTCCCTAATAAGTAATAACAGATTTTGAAATAAAGCAATGCAAAATTCAGCTGCTTGTTTGTTTAGAATAATTTTAAATTAGTTACAGAGACAAGAGTAAGAGTTTCTCATGTCTTTTGGTATTTGTCTGTGTTGAGTACTGTTGAGCTAGTCTTCGTTTAAGTTATCCATAGTCCTTTCTTGGTCTAATTTCCTATGCAATTTAGCTACTGTTAGTTAAAAATCAGTTATTATGAACCTCCAAAAGTTACTTCTTAAATCTAAGTGGTTTTATAGATTTGTGAGGGGCGCGATATTGACTTTAAATAGCAAGTTCTTTGAAGAAGAATCTTTGTCGGTGAGTGTGAGAATTACTACTTTGTGCCGACAAGTACAGAATGTTTTGTAGCATATAATACTATGTTTCTTCTGAATAATTGGAAACCCCAATCTGTTAGTTGAGCTCTTTATGTTTAGGGTTTTATCTTTGGAAGGGAAATAAATTCTTTTGTATGTTTTGTCTATTCTGAGAAGAAGCCTTAATAATATTCAGTTGATCGACTTTGAGATCACCTTTGATGTGATCATGCACAGAAATTATGTAGGACTCGTCCAAGGAGAACTTAATAGAGGTGATTATATCTTGTAGGCTAACATGCCAATCTCTATTTTCACCTTTGCATTTTCCCTACCCTTTTGGGGTGGTGGCCATTTGAACTCATCCTAGACTTCAAGCAGTTATTTGCACCTCATCTACATGTGTTCTTTGAGCAGCCTTTATGTTTGCTGCTTTTGTGATGGTTGTTACATTTGATGTTTTTTTCCCTCCCTTCTTTATAAAACCTGGGGTTTTGTCTATGGAATTAGTGATGTCAAGCCGAGTAACTCGCTCAAGAAGAGAACCACCTCAGCAGGACGACCAAGCAAGAGCTAGATGGACAACATCTCTCACTAAGATACTTGCAGACTTGATGATTAACCAAGTTCAAAAAGGGAACAGACAAAAAAATTCTTTTAGCAAGAAAGCATGGAGGTATATCTCTGCTGAATTTTATAAGAAAACAGGGCTGAAATGGGACAAGGAGCAATTGAAGAACCGATATGCAGTCTTGAGGAGGCAGTATATTACTGTGAAGTCACTTCTTGATCAAAGTGATTTCAGTTGGGATGAATTCACACGGGACTATTATAGCCAAGGATGAAGCATGGACTGAATACATCAGGGTATGTTGCTTTCATATCTGTTGCCTTTTAAACAAAAATTCAAACCTGCCTGAGCTGGAGGAATTTTTCTAACCTCATGACATTGGCTGCTGATCCTTGATATTTATTAAAAATTTTGTATTGTTTTTGTATTCAAAAGGGGTAAAGCATGCTGGACTCGATAGTAACAAATTTTTTGTTGAAAATTCCATAGAATGATGTTTTAGGCCAATTTTTGGTCTTACTACCAGCCAATAATATATATCTGCTCTAGGTTGGAGTTCCTCCAAGTCGAGGCAGGAGCTGATTGCCTGATTTATGTTCTTTATTAATCATCCATCATCTACTCCCTATGGAACATGCCTAGCAGGGACATCCTGATGCCGAGACATTGAAACACTCTGGCTGCCCAATCTACAAGGAGCTATGCTTGATATTCTCAGAATCAGCTGCCAATGGGAAACACGATTCGTTTGCTGAAGATGAGGGAGGGAGTCCTTCCATTCAATGTGCAGATCCCTTGAGCATGCACCCTGAGTCCATGTCAGATTCTGATGAAGTGGATGATATTATAGATGACCACAAAACTACTCAACCGACGACTCCTTGTTCAACAGCAAATCGTAAGAGAGGTCGTAAAGGAATGGATGACGTTATTGCAGGAGCTATAATGGAGATGGCCGCTGCTTCAAAGCTAAGGACAGCCGCCATGCTGCAATGTAATGCCCGACATACCATAGCCGATTGTATAAGAGAACTGGATGAGATGCAAGGTGTTGATGAAAAGGTCTATTTGGCTGCTCTAGATCTATTCAACAAGCCTAATGCAAGGGAGATTTTCTTGTCTCTCAAAGGTGACAAGCGCTTGATTTGGTTGCATAGCAAGTGTGCTGCTTAATCCAGCACCTTTAGGCTGACAGAGGAAACATCTTGTATTTGGTCGGGTCATCTGCTATATATCTAGTAAATAATAGTAGCATTTTTCTCCTTGTGTACAGCGACCAAGTACCAGTTGGCTTGTATATGTTTAGTTCAGGTTTCAGTGTTAGGCATTCTAAACCAAAATTTAAGGATAATGCTATATTAATTTTAGTGCAAAATGCGCACATGGTCTTTATTATATTTATATGGCTTTGTTTGGTTGGGAAAATGGAAAACGTAGAATAGAAAATGTGTGTTTGGAAAAGAGGATGAAAAAGTAAAAAGATAAAGAATAAGTTACTACTATACCCTTATTATTAAAAGTAAAAGAAAGAAAAAATGGGGTGCTTTTGACTTTTTCGTTCTCAGGGCCATTTTCTCCCCTCTTTTCTTTTCAAATTGAAAAGAGAGAAAAAATGGCAAACCCGGCTCACATTTTTCTTCCTTTTCCTTCTCTCATCTTCCATTCTATCTTTTCTTCTCATACCAACCAAACATGGTGTATAAAGTAATTTAAAATTTAGAATAATTTTATACAAATATATGTGGTTCCTTGGATAAAACCTAGGTATACTATTTAGGTATTGTTTTTTAAAATAGAAGTCTATTTTTTAGTTAAGTAACCATATTATTGAATTTTAAGAGAAAAATCTAAGGAATAATACATAAATTTTGTCCATTGGCTGATATTACTGGTCACTAATATTACTGGTCCAACCCGTCAAGCATGTGCGAGTGTGAAGCCAATTGGGTTAGATATAAAAAAGGCTAAAAAGAAAAAAAAAAAGAAATGTCCATCAATACCATTGCAATTTGCAACTACGAAGCTTTAAAGAAAGATATTGTTATGTAGGCTTGGCTCCACAATTCTATTCGCTTATTTTACCACAACGAAACCACGCTTGGCGACCTTTCCAAGAGGCATTTTTTTTTTTAAATCTCTAGACGACCGTAAAGTTGGGCTTCTACATTCAGATAAAAAGTGCATTATACAAAATATAGTGGATCAAAACGATGTTAAACCACATTCATAAGCAAAACCCTTCATCAGAAATAGAAAACAAACAATGAAGTAAAACCAAAAGCATCCAAACGCTTTCCTATGACAAAGACAAAACGAAGGTATAAAATCTAATTGAAAACTCCTAGCTAAATTACATTCAAACTTTCAAATATTGTGTATCAAACTTAACTGAACCACTGGACAAACACCAAAGTCTTCAAGCCTAGGAAAATTACTAAAAGTCTCAGCTCTGAATTAAATCTGGGCCGAATGGATTTGCAAAGGAGGAGAATCCTGAAAATCTTATGGAGTTCACTTTTGTCTAGCCAAAACCAAAAGGATGCACTTCTATATACAAAAACCTCTGCTGTCATTTTTCCTAAATCTGGTCTTCTCTCAACCTAGTATCCTCTTCACATCAAGCTCCTCACCGGCGCTTTTGGCTTTGTTGTATACTGATTCAAATGCTTGCGTACACACGCTAGAAAATCCAACTACGGCTTGAAACACATGCGGAAAGCTCATCTGAAGATTATTCAGTGTCATTGCCCTTGTTACACCGACTGATTTTTCATGCTTAGTTTTCTCCTCCTCTGCCTTTGCTCTCAATATTTCCACCTTTGCTCGCTTATCTGCAACTGGGTCCTTGCCACTTGTAGTGCTATAGGATTCTGCCATGGAATATGGACCATACTTGCACTCGAGTGATCTAAGCTCAGTGACCTTCTTCTCAAGCTCTTTAAATACAGATTCTGACTTCTTTTTTTGCTTATGCTCGTCCGCTTGTTGAACTACAATGGCATGGATTACTGTTAAGAGGCTCTTAATCCCTTCAGATGCCACCCTGTCTGGAATATGCTCAATTGCAATGTGCCATTCTTCACAAAGTGAGTAAATTTTGGATTCCTCAGAAGTTCTGGATAGTGGATTTTTGCTGATTTGAAAGAGGCTAAGTCGGAGCCAGCCTGCAAGGGACTGGATGTAATCCCTTTGGGCCTTGACCAGGTTGCTAAAGGACTGGTGCCATTGCTGGACTTCAAGCTCGAGCTGGAGAGTTGATTGTTTGTGAATCTCGGATGTGGCTTCAGTTGATGGGATGGTTTTGAGGTATTTCAGCTGCTGAACTATGTGGGTTTGGACTTGGTGGCACTCATACATGCTCCTCCACATGCACATTAACCTGCAAAGCCAAACAATGAGTTAAAAATGTTGAGACTCGTTTCATCTTTATAAAAAGTTCAGTGTATAATTCAAATAATGACTGCAAATTTAAACAAAATGACTTGCCCAGTTTCTCCTAAGGCAAGTCACGCCAATATTTTGAAATAGATAAATGAAAAACAAAAAAGAAAAAGAAAAGAATTATGGAAAATTCCAAAGACTAAGGATATCATAGCGTCGGCTCACCAATGCCACATCATGCATGTAAAAAAATCTGCATGCCTATGGGCAATGGCACATTATTCACAGGTTACATTAACTTAACTTTGGCTCATTGTGAATGCCTAATCCTAAGTGCAAGAATTGTTGTTCTTCATTTCCTAGTTAGGCATGTCCAATGGATGTGTGCTTATTATTGTTTATATTAAAATAAAGACAGTTTATTTCCAAAAGGAAAAAAAAAAAGAGGAATCAATATTTGAGGATTACAAAAAGGGAATACAAGGCTGAGTTGCATACATGGCATTCTAGTATAGCCAAGATTGCATCCCATCTACTAGTACTTAGTACCTGTGCAAGTAGTGAAACCTCAGAATAATAGTACACTCACAGCCACAATATTGTCTCCCTTGGGAAGACATTCAAAAGAAAAAGGGGCAGCAAAAGATAAGGCCTGAATAGTGAATTCTAAGGAGAGAGAGACCCAACTGACAAAGTTTGTTGTACATGACACAATTGTAGTCCGTATATTTATGCAACAAAAGCAAACAAGGGGCATGATGAAACAACCCAGTAAAAGCAGTCAAAAGATTTTTTTACTGTAGTACTAGCAATAGCATGCATATCTTCTGAGTTCTGACCCAAAAATATCAATACAGTTGACTTCTCATGCTGCTAAAACCAGATATGTTCAGTAGTCAATTGCTTATCTTTTAGCTATTAATTTGAACACCCAAACCATATGTCAGAAAAAAAGAACTGTATTCTTTGCATCCTGGATCATATTAATACAGAAAAAGACATTGTTTGAATGCCTTTCTAAAAGCCCTTAAAAAATAACTACACTCAGTCACTCACAAAGAAAACTCAGAAGAAAAGCCATAGGAATTGAGCAAAAGATTCCTGCCAATGGGTCATCTTTCTTCAATGGATTTTTGAGTTTTAAAAACTCACTTGAGTAGAGATGGGGGTACTGAGATAATTCAAGGGCTCTTCTCCTATGCTATTATTATTATTTAATTTAAGGGGCATGGCATGAGTGATAGGAAAAAGACTAACCCTTTGACAAGCTCAATAAGTTGTGGATACAGTTCGGTTTCTCTTAATTTGATGATCTCAGAAGAGGTGGACTCTATGGCTTGGGAAGCAACCATCATTTGTGATTCTAACTTTTCAACCTCTTTCTTGGTCTTCTCAGTCTTCACATAGTCAGCCCTCTTCAACTCTAGCTTCCTTAGATGTGCCACCCTTTTCTCATGCTCTATCTTTAAGGTCTCAGCAGTCTAACAACATCACACAATAAAATTGCAAGTAGAAGGGGGACCAAAATAAAACTTAAACACAATACAAAACTTATTAAGAATTTGAATAATCTGACCTAATAGTAATGGATACACATGGGGGCCAGTGGCTACTTTTTGACTAATCAATTGTAGTTAAAAGGCCCCAAGATTAACATGTCATTCTTTGAGCTCTAAAAGCAAAAAGAAACACAGGAAAAAACTCATGGAAGCATAAAAGGACAAAAATAGATTTGCTAATTTTGTGTTCTGTGCTTGTGACTTTATGTAAAGGAAAATTCGATCACGAGCCCACAAGGGAAGCAGAGAAACTTTTTCATTTTATTTTCTTGGGCAATTAAGGAGCAATGGATCATACAGAAACTCTGATAATTTGAAGCTTTGAACTAAAATTTTACCTTGACTTCCTGAAACAATTTCTTCTCCCAAGCGTATAGTCTCTCCACAGTTGAACAATGGCTGTTACTGACAATAGCCCCGCTTGCAACACTACTTCCAAGCATTTCCTCACCCAACTTCCCAAAACCATTTGATTTTGGACTCAAACTCCATGTCCACGTCGATGGACTCAAATTACACCCATAGTTATAAACTTTTCCTGCCAAAACCAAATTAAAGACACAGACAATAATCCCTCTAATTACTGCAAAATTTAACCAAATATAAAAAAAAAAAAATGCCCATAATCTTATAATTCATTTTGAGTAAAATTTAAGTCCATAGCAAAACAAATCTATAGCACAAATCCAAGAAAAAAGCTCTTTAAGGCCTTACCTCCTTTACTCTGAGATGAATAGCTAATAGAACTTGAAACTTCCAAGAGGATTGAGACTTGGGCACCAGCATCAGCAGCTTTGAGAAAATACTCATCAAGCTCTTTCACAATCTCAACAAGATCTTTACTATTCCTTGACACCACCATAGCAAGCTCACTCACGGTAGTGTCCTTAGAAAAACCACTGACCACCGAAGTTGGCGGCGTGGTACTCGCGGCCCCAATGCCCGTCGTGGTAGCCACCGCCTCCGAAGCCATCGTGGTGGCCTCATCCCACTCCTCCTCCTCCGTCACGGACCGCACAAATGGGTCCCAGAAATCCCACGTGGAAGTCGACGCCATAGGCGGAGGAGGCGGCGGCGGCGGCGGAGGTAGAGCTGGCGAGGCAGTCATTGATGTCCAGGTGTCGGAGCCGGGACTCATTGGAGGTGGAGGAGGCGGAGGTGGCGCCGGAGTCTGCGGCGGCGGAGAAGGAAGAAGTGGTTGCATGTGGTAGTTGTTGTGGTGGTGGTGGTGGTGGTGGAGGTTGGTTTCGGCATTGGCGAACTGGAGAAGAGCTGAGCCAGTACTACGAAGTGAACGGAGGTACATGCTGTGTGTTGCTGAGAATGCTTGCCTTGCCTTTACTAATTGTTTCATGTACCTTTTTCTTGCTTTGCACCTTGACACGATCTCTTCTCTCTCTATTCTTGAATAACAACAACCCATTTTCTTCTTCTTCTGATAGATCAAGCTTCTTCACTCTCTTTGAGTTTGGAGATTTTGGAACCAAAAGTAAAAGAAATGCCTTTAAAAAATAAAAGGCAGATCTTTTTTATTTTTTAAGGTTTAGTGTTTTTACCTTACTTTGACGAGGAGAGAACTGTTACTTTGCCCTTTGAAGCTTTGATAAACGGCGGGTCCTTCATGTTGATGTGTTTGATTGTGACTCAAGTTTTTCAATTTGAGCCAAAAAAATCAGCTTCAGAGTTACCAAACAAACCTTTGTTTTTTCAACTTTCTGGGTTCTTCAAATCACTCTTCCAAGTTGGTACTATGAAGTATGACTCAAGAAAACTCTCTCTCTCTCTCTCTCTCTCTCTCTCTAGAGATGTAAAGTACAGACAATGCTAGTTTGGTTTGGTTGATATGAGTACTTGGGTGGGGGTGGTGGTGGTGAAGGAACAGTGAGAGAAACAGAACAGTTTTGAGAGGTGTCAGGAGCAATGAGTGTTGGGCAGAGGACCAGTGGTTTATTTTTATTTTTATTTGAGCTTGTTTCCAAAGTGCTTTACCCTTATGCTTATCAGCTTATGCACTAAATAAATTATTACCATGAAACTTGTGGGAGTAACATGCAGATGCAAGCAAAGCAAAGAGACACAGACATCCCCATGTCCCAAATGTTGTTTCTTTATAGGTACATACAAATACAATATTGCTAATTTGCTATACTGATTGTTGCTTTGGGAGTTAAAAGGAGGGCATTTTGGTAAACTCCATTTTCCAACGGCCATTTCAATTCTCAAACCTATATATGGAAATATTTCAAAATACTTTAGGGAGGATCACTGAAAGTATAAGGATTGTTCATATAAACTCATCGAGAAATGGTTGGAATTTTGAAATGGCTACAGAGTTAATTAGTGTTGGCTTGTTGCTAATGACGTTTGGGAAATGATGTTTAATTACGTATTTATTGTTTTTATCTTTTTTTCTTTTGCATTAGCTTTTCTTTTTCTGCTTGAATTTCTTTTGATTTACTATATCTCACATCATAAAAGCTACTATAATGATTCTTACCGGATCTTACACAGTAATATAGAAGCGTAGAAATTGCTCTCCGGCTTTCACTATTGGATCAAGAATAATCTCCTCATTTTCCAAACATTTTTCCTCCACCCCCAAAAAAAAAAAATATAATCTCCTCAATAAAATTATGCAAATTATCCCCATCTATTACTAAGTACCATAAATTTGTTTAAAAATTAACAGAAAACTTGGTGTTTTATTTTATTTTTTAGGGGGGAATTGTGCATTGTTCATACTGAAAATGCCTAAACATCAAAGTACCGATTTTGCGATTAAAATCAAATAGGGCCAACATCTTTTTAAAAAAAATATTATTATAACATTATAATAAGTGACAGAATTCAGAATTCCAAATTGTTTTATTTATTTATTTTAAATCTCAAGCTCAGTTTTATCCCAATTGTTTTTCTTTGAAAAAAAAGGTCAAGCCTACTTTTTGATTTGAAGGTCTCAAATTCAGTTTTTTTTTTTTGAAGAGAGAAGGAATATATATATATATATATATATATTGGAGTGAATCTATTGAAAATAAATAGATTATGGATATTGGTGTTGTTTGGAGTCAATCTCAGCAAGTTTAAAGTGGATGAATGGCTTGATGGAAGAGAAGTGTGATTTGGAACAAATCATAAAATGACAGTTGAATTCCTTGATCCATTTGACTTAAATGATACTCTGTGATAGTAGCTTTGTTAATGTAATTTGAGAATTAGGATTTTCTGTTAAAAAAATTGTTGATTTTAACAAAATTTTCAAAATTGACAAAGGATATTGGCCTACTACAAATCAATTAGGGAGTTAATTGTTCATTTTTTATAGTTTAGTGGTGGATTGAATTGTTTGTTTTTCATTTATTAATAATCACTCACCACATCAATAATTTGTAAATTTTTTTATAAAATAATTTGTATCTCTAGCATTATTTTATAACATAATGGGCTTGAGTGCAATTAATAATAATGCTTATTATATTATTTAGCTATCATATATTTTTCAACATTTTGAAAATGAGATAAAATTTAAACCGGATGTGGATGTAAATACTTTTGTTTAGGCCCCCCAATAAATGTGCGCCATCTCACATTTTTCAAATACAAGAATAGATAGCAACACATCATATCACAACCCATTAATCCCATCCACAAATATAATTCAGACATTAGGAAAAAGAGAGGTATTACGTCCACAATATTTTTACAATATTTTCATAACAAATCATAGGTGGTTAATTATTATTGGTTCAAATTTGAACCTAATACTAAGACTATTTTTTTGCTCCAACAATAACAACCAAGAATAACCCGACACTTAGGATTTGTTGTAAAAATCTTGTGAAAATATTATGGACATATCATTTCTCTTAGGAAAAAAGGTCAGCTCAAATCCATCCATGGTAGCCATTTGATAGCTCCAACCGGGCTGTCGCCGCCGCTTACTAAGCGCTGGTTCTATCCCGGCCAAGCAACCACTATCATTTTCTACAGTTAGGCTTGTCTTAAGCTGATTTGATACACTGCAATTACAGTGTGTAAAGCAGGACTTTGAGACCACTTCCGTAAAGAATAATATATGCACACTTTTAAAAATAAATTGTTAGAGAAAAAAACAATACCTAACAACAAAAAATGAAGTTTAAAAAACCACCAGGATTAAACAATGCCTAGGAATAATGTGTGTATCAATGGGAATTAAACTTTGTATTTTACTGCTTCATTTTTTATTGGGAACAGTGATGATGGAATCACATTATCAGAGCATTTTCAGGCTAAATGCCTCGGATCTTCTTTGGATTTCCAGCATTGCCACCTCCTCAGACTGAGAATTCACGATTATAATATTGAGTATGCTTAGCTCAAGCTGAGTCAACGAATTAGCTAGTAATCTTTTATATATTTTTGTTTTGCTTCTACTTTTGTGACTTTGTGTTGTTTCCAGAAAATATTTCTAACTTTTCTCATTTGGACCACGTAATGACTGGCCTGAAAAGAAAAGCGTTAAGGAGATTGATCTGTTTCGTTCTAGGAGCTCCGAATTTTGATGGCCCAAGGCCCAGCGTGAAACTAAGGCCCGTTTGTTATTTATTTATTTATTTTGATAGGAGGCCGTTTGTTATTTATGTTTAAATAACATTACATGTATTTTCAAATAATTTTTTACCCACAAGTATATTTAAAAAATACAAATAACGTTATTAAAATAACATTACAAAACGGGCCATAAGTGAGCCTATAAAAAAATTTTCATTTCTTTTATGAGTCTTATTAACGGGTGTTTTTAAGATAATAATTAGTAAACTATATTAGGAAAGTTTTAACATCACTTTTTATGAAAAATATAAAAATCTGTTAGAAAAAGTAATTGCTTTATTATTATCCAATAAAATCTTTATAAAAATAGTTCATAAACCAACGTTCTTAAGTCTTAAGACATTCGTTAATATTTTCCTTCTTTTATTAAGAGAGAAATGCTTTATACAAAATATTTTGATTACACTTTTACAACAAATCTTAAATGATAGGTTATTATTGATTTTTATTAAAAAAAAAAAAAGAATAAGTGTTACGTTTACAACATTTTACACAACACTTTACAACAAATCATAAGTGGTAAGTTGTTATTGATTTTAATTTGAATTTACCACTTAAATTACTTTTTTAACAATCGGTAACAATATATCACTTAGGATTTGTTGGGAGAGTGTTATAAAAATATTGTGAACATAAGTGGTAAGTTGTTATTGATTCTAATTTGAATTCACCAGTCTTCTTTCTCAAAAAAAAAAAAAAAAAATTGAATTCACTTAAATTACTTTTTTACAACTAGTAATAGGATACCACTTAAAATTTATTGTGAAAGTGTTATAAAAATATTATAGACATAGTATTTCTCGTTACATAAAAAAAAAAAAAAAAATTTAGTTGTGAGTTTAAATTTGAACCAATAAAAACTTACCACCAATAATTTTTTGTAAAAATTAATTTTGGTTGTAAGTTCAAATTTGAACCTGCCTCATACACTACTCCTTTTTTAAATGTATTTTTTCAAAGTATATACTTTGAGTCTTGACAGTAATTTTTCTTTTCAATGTTTTTTTCAAAAGTATATACTTTGATGGTAAAGTTTTGTTTTCCCTCCAAGGAGAGCAAAATACCAATACTTTCCTTCTTCTCTGCCAAAACCAGTTTAACCTTCCCTTCAAACTCAATCATTCCTTTCGTTTAAAAAAAAAGAAAAAAAATCCTTTATATAAACTTTCAAATTCGATTATTGTGTTTATTATGCGCCTTCTTTGTTTTTGTTTGTTGAGAAAGTGCAATCTGTGCTAACAAACTCGGTCTCATCTCATGGCAACACCAGTGGTAGACAAAGAGTACCTCAAGGAAATCGAAAAGGCTCGTCGAGACCTTCGTGCTCTCATCTCCAGCAAGGGCTGCGCTCCTATCATGCTCCGCCTAGCGTATTTGCTCTTATCTTTTCCTCTTCTCACATATGTTTGATTGTCCAAACAGAGAACTAAGAAACTGTTGTGTTATACTTACAACCATTAGCTGAATACATGCATTCAATAATGAAATGGACTGAAATATTTTGTGACACAGTGTATAGACTTATAGATCACTCATTATTATTATTATTTTGATAATTTGATAGATGGAGAGGGTGGATTTGAACACTTATTAATGTCTCCGTTAGAAACATGAGAAACTGCTATTGAAATTAATTGCAAATTTTCAATAATGCTGCATAACATTATCATTGACAGTTGGCATAATGCTGGAACCTATGATGCCAAAACGAAGACTGGAGGTCCTAATGGCTCAATCCGGAATCTGGAGGAGTTGAAACACACTGCAAATGCTGGTTTGGAAAATGCTGTTAAATTTTGTGGTGAGCTTTTGCTTCTTTATGGTTTTTAGAGAACTGGTTGTAGATAGTATGAATTTTTGTAGGAGCTCCATTCAATTTCGCCACTCAGTGAGTGATCTTGGAAGCCAATTAGCATTCATTTTCATCTAACTGTTCTGCTCCTGCTTTTGTTTTTGATTCAGAGGAAGTGAAGGCTAAACATCCTAAAATCACGTATGCTGACTTATACCAGGTGATTATTTTCTTCCAGGAACAATAGTTGTATTCAATATTTTATTTTATTCTTTTTAAATTTTGTTTTTTGTTTTGTTTTTTCTGAAAGAGTATTTGATAAACCAACCAACAAACAAAACAAGCAGCAGTAGCTGTACAAGGTCTAGGGACAAAACAGAAAGAAACCTGTCCAGAAGAGCCTACAAAACCAAAACCAAAATGACACCTATAAAAACAAACTTAATTGAGCAAGCTATACAGAATAAAAAATAACCAACATAAGCTGCATAGGTCTCTACTTAAAATAGAGTTCTTCACTTTCCTTGAGCAAGCTAGTTGCCCTCTCACCTTATAAGCTATGGCTTTTAAGAGATCTAATTTAGATTTAACTCCCACCATGAATTCTGTACTGCCTGCCAAGCAATTCTGCAAATCAGACTCCTCAAGTTTTTGCCTTTTAGATGCTTGTAAGCCCACTTGCCTATCCTTCTATAATTATTGAACTTAAACCTTAACTTTCCAGATACTCTGAGTGAAAGAACATTAAAAAAATAGGTGGTCCCTGGACTCCATTTTTGCTCTGCAGAAAGTGCGTAAAAGATCACCTTTATACTCTCAAACTCTCAATTAAAAAGTCTGTCTCTGGTTGAGTGGCAAGCCAGAATATAAAAACATGTTTTGGGACATCTTTGGAGAACTAAATGATCCCCACCATTCAGCCTCTGGAAACTTCCTTCTAATTTAGTCCCATACTGAAGCACAATCAAAATTATGATCTGCAGTAGGCAACCAAATTACTTATCATCAGTAGCCAATTCCATACCACTCTGACCAGCTTTAATTCTAACAAGAGTTTCAGATCTAGCAGCAGGCCAACACCAATCCCCATTTCTAATTACACCAGACAACTTTGCAGAAAATGAATCATAAAGAGGCCCTTCCATATGGCACATATAGATTGAACTTCCTTGCCCATGTATATGCCTCATAAATGCTTAATAGGAGGTCTACATTGAGGTCTAAGTTGCAAAAATTTTCACCAGGCTACCTATAAAAGGCTACCTATAAAGAGCCACCTTGGACAAGAGCAACCACATATATATCATCACAACAGCTCTATTCAAATCCCGAATTATTTTCAATTCAAAATACCTTCAGATTTATTATGTCTTGGCATGTAACATATAATCACAGACAACCTTTGTCATTATTAAATAATGTATTTAGTGTAGATATTTGTGCCAAGCAGCAGGGTGTTAAAAATACTCTAAAAAATATAACACACTTAGGTACGGTATAAACTATAAAGGGCTTCTTTTTTCATATATCAATTTGATAGAGGATCCCATGCTTTTGGTAATTGTGAAATTATGTTTATCTGCATCTCTTTCCTTCGAGAACCTTTTCCATGATTTGGATAATTATTATTTTTTTAGTCTTTTAAAACACAGGCAGAGCATGTCCACAAGTCATACACCAAAATGAATGATGGTGCTGGTCATATCAAATGTATATCTTTGTTACCATGACAAAAAAAAAAAAAAAAAGAAAAAGGAAGTACATCGGCATTGTTTAGATACACTTTTATGCTTTTCATTCACATCCTCAAGATGTTGATGTATTGTTGCTTCTGTACGAAAAAAAAAAGGCAGAAGTATATCTAATTTACGAAAAAGTTGGCATTGTTCAGATACATTTTTTTTTTCTCTTCTCTCACATCCTCTCAACCTGATATTTTTCTTAATGGATGAGGACATATGCTAGATAAGAAATTAATAAATGTTTACATTAAGAATATATTGGCTAATATTTGAATCAACTTGGGATCATCAACCATTGTTAATATTAATCAAGCTGGTATCTTAATATATTAATATATTAATAATAATTGACTCATCTTCAAATTTTTTTTTTTTTAGCTTGCTGGTGTTGTTGCAGTTGAGGTCACTGGAGGTCCTTCTATCGACTTTGTTCCAGGCAGAAAGGTAAGTTTGTGGTAGAAGTTTTTAACAACTAACTAATAGTCTTTAGTAACTTTCTTTATCCCAATCAGGATTCGATGGAATCTCCTGAAGAAGGGCGCCTTCCAGATGCAAAACAAGGTATGCCATTAATGAAATTGCTTTAATTTGTAATGGGGCCATTTTGTGAAACATTAGTTTCTTCAGTCTCTTTGTTTCAGATTAAGGAATGAAGAATAAGGTTTAACTCTGTTCTTCTATGGTTGTTAGAGTAAATATACCAGCCTTCTTAGTTGCCTTGGTGGTTTAGCAGGATGTGTTGCTACCCCAAGCTCAACAGTTTGAAGGATCTTAGAAAGAAGACAAAAGACTTAATACATGCTTGTGTACCATTATTGCATGTTATAATGGCATTTTGTTACTCAAATTTGCCATCATCCTCATTTGGCCATACTTTCCTCTCATGCACTTGATACTTTGATTAGTTTATAATCCATTTGAAAACATGTATTTGAAGAAAAACAAGAAACAGGACCTCACACACAAGTATAACAAGCTCACCACCTAGGAAAATCCAATGGGATACCAAAAGATCACCACCCAAAGGAAATTACCGAGGGTATAACCGTATAGGGCTGAAGCCACCGAACACACTCACCACTCAATGGAAATATGGAATGCACCCAATGAGATACAAAGTACTAACACAAGTAATTTTCAGAATAACTCTCTGATTTATTCATTCTAACCAACTAGGATATATGATGTTTAGAACAGCCCTCTTAGTATGGGAAAATTAAATGACTACATGATTCCCAGTACATAGGAAACAAATAGAAGAAAATAAATGATATGGTATTTCTCACAAATTGTAGATTTCAAGATTGACTAAATAAGTGCATTAGGACCAGCCCTAATGGGCTTTGACTAATAGCACTAGCTTTGGATAATTGGGCTAGAATTGGGCCTCCAAGTTCAAACCACAAGATTCGTCAATTTGGACTTGTAAGACAACAGGGGTTGGATTTGTTGGCTTTTTTATTGGACACTCTTGTCATTTTTGGTTACCTGAGATTTTTTTATATTATAAAACTTGGTTATTTTGTTCTAAGCTTGGCTATATGCATATTGTATTATTGTTAGAGAAATTGAATGCACAATCCACTTCATTGTGACAGAACATGCAATCATATGCACACATTTAACAGATGTTAAACAAATTAGATTCTCTGCTTATTATTTTTCATGGTAGGTGCAAAGCATTTGAGGGACGTCTTTTATCGCATGGGTCTTTCTGACAAGGACATCGTGGCATTATCTGGAGGCCACACATTGGTAACTTTCTCCAAATATTCAAAATATGGAAAAAGTTCTTCACCATGGTTGAAACATAAATATAATTTATCCTTCTTTTTGGTTCTATAGGGAAAGGCACATAAGGAGAGATCAGGATTTGAAAGTCTACCTTGGACAAATGATCCTTTGAAGTTTGATAACTCATACTTTGTGTAAGAAATCAATAAAAACTTTATATTGGTAGATAAAAACTTGGTTACTATATTCAATTTCAATTATTATAAGAAATATAGTAGGCAAGTTGAAATTTTATTTGATATATATGTTATGATTGATGAATCAGGGAGCTACTAAAAGGGGATTCAAAGAGATTATTGAAACTTCCCACAGACAAGGTTTTAGTTGAGGATCCTGAGTTCCGCCACTATGTTGAGCTATATGCAGAGGTAGCAGTGTGACATATATTTATTCATATCAAAATGCTCACATTACTAGCCATCTATCAGTTGTTTTGATTTTATTATGGCGAAAAAAAAAAAAAAAAAAAAAAAATCAAGTTTGTGACCAAGGGGAATTTATCGTTATGATGGCAGGATGAGGATGCTTTCTTCACAGATTATGCGGTATCACATAAGAAGCTTTCCGAGCTGGGCTTCAATTCACCTTCCTTGGGAGCTGCTAAGAGCAGTGCTAGAATTGTAGTTGCACTTGCTGCAGTTGTGGTGTTATTCAGTTACCTTTTCGATATTTACAGAAAAAGTCAAGTGAACAAGACTCAACTTGAATAGAATTTCTACACAAAATCATTATATTCAAATAATAAGTCACATTTCAACCCAATCAGCAGTCGATTTGTTATTCAAAAAGAAGAATATTCGGATATAATAATATTTATATGTTTAATTTGAAAATGAAAACCATATTTTAGTCACCTTCTTCTACAGATTGTCTTAAATGTTGCCCCCTTTCTCCGGAAGTTTGTAAATAAGATCGGCGATATAAATAAGAAATAATGAAGTTATTATTATTGTGTTAAACCCCTCGTTGAAGGGGCTTACAGGAATAGGAATAAACTTCTGCTGAGTAGACCAATACTAAATAATCTACCATACACTACTATTACTGCTTCTACCTGTAGAATTACTATTATGTGTAGCCATCTACAGGAACTGAAGTCAAAAGGAGAACAAGTGCATCTCCCACCTAAAAAATTGCTATATAACTTAATAAATTAAAATTAATTCAAGACTCTTGGACTCAAAGAGAGTGTAATATCTTGAAAAACCTTAAGCCTCTTCTCAATCTTCCTCTGAAATATCCCGGCAGTGTTGCTAGTACCAACTGTCTTTCCTGCCTCATCCGTGCCCAAAACCGCAGCCATGATAGCTTCTTCAAAATCCTTGTTGTCAGGCAACAACTCTGTCAACTTGTCCCCTTTTTCTTCAGGGGAAACGGATAGCTTTCGGGTCTTATTTTCGGGCTGTCTTGATTCCATAAGCGGCTTCTTAATCTCCCCAATGTCGTTCACTCTGATCAAATTGGCAGCATTTCCAGACCTTGATCTCTTTAGGCCCTCAGGAAATTGATTCCCAACTGGGTCTTCTGCAATGGGCTCCTTAAATTTTGTTGAATAGAATGGTGGTGCAGCAACATTTAGTGAATTGAAGTTAGGAGCAACTTGTTTGATACTTTTCTGCTGGGGTAATACCACTTGGTTTGCCAACATTACGTTGGAATTGATATTCTCATCAGCAAAATCATCCTGGGATTTGATTGAAGGCAAGCTAGTATGATGATCCTTGCAAGGCTGAGGCTGCCAAATCGATGAAGATCCAAGGAAGGCGTCGAAGAGTCTACTCTGTTCGACCCGGTCCCCTCCCTTGTTCATCATTTCAGACTCAAGGTCCTTGAGCATCTGCTGTGCCCTTTCATAGGCTTTGAGATGTGAATCTGTCCCTCTTGGTCCATCTGCCACTGCAGGTTTCACACGCCGCAAATTTTCTTTGGCTTCGGAAATCCTCCCCTGCTTCATCAAACAGATTCCAAGATTGCACATCTTGTTATTATCTGGAGCAATTGAAAGAGCCCTCCGATAGGCATCTTCTGCTTCAATGTAGTTGTTCTGCTGCATCAGTGCCCATCCCAAGTTCCCCTATAACAAGATTGGCCCTCAATTTCATGTGCCCATTATAAGTCTTTAAACAACAATTAACTAAACTAGTAGAGGCATATGCATTCTTACCAATAACCTAGTTGCTTCTTGTTCCACCGAGACCTGAAATTTCTTTCCTTGAGATCTGGCAGTCTTGGTCCGTTTCCCATTGAAAGCCAGCCCTTGTTGAATCAAGAACAGCTTGTGCTTGAGGAGTGATATTTGGTCATCCAACCTCCCACATCTCTGCAGAAACAAAGGCAAAAAAGAATCAATACTAGTAATCTTGAGTTGTCAGCAAGATCCTAAAGTACCACCAGTTAGTCATCTTGAGTATCCTAAAGTACCAGAAATAATACACAAACTATAAATGTACATCAGCGAATTACCTTGTAAAGATCCAAAAGAATATTGTCAAGAGACTCTTGGGCTTGATCTGAACACCGATGTCTCAGTGACTTGATAGCTTCAATGGCTTCTTCAGCCCGATTTTGTTGCTTCATCACAATAGCCATATCTTTCAGAGCACTATCCACCCTATCCCCAGCATTAATGGCTGACCAAAACAGTGGAATCGCTTTTTCCGGATCCTTATCCACCAACTGTTCAAGCAAAAAGAAAAAGAAAAAGACCCATTTAATCAGAACATAAAACAAAGAAAGAAAACACCATTTTGAACCAATTAAAAGAAAACCCAGAAAGCTTGCCTGAACGTTCTTGGCTCTGACATAAGGACTGTCGCCAATTGGGACCTTGTGGGTAACGTGGAAGGACTCAGATCGAGTTCTTGAAACCCCAAGAGGCTTGGCTGGTGAGGAAGGAGCGGACTTGGTGGGTCTGAAACCTGGGGGAGCGTTCCACATATCTTGCAACATCTTTGGGTGACTTTTTTCAGTGGCAGTGATCTCCCAGAGGAGGAAGATAGAAGCGGAAGTCTCTGAGAGAGAGAGAGAGAGAGAGAGAGAGAGAGAGATGAGGGGAGAGAGTGAAGGGAACGCTGAGATTTAGAGGGGTATTATGAGATGTATTTTGAATTTTTGACCGTTGGGGTTACCGTTCTACGAACTAGCCGTTGGGTGTTTTCTATATGTTAAGCGCAGATTTAAATTGAAATTTGCGTATCTGCAACGGTAGTCCTCAAGCTTACTGTAATTTCGTATTTGCCCAATTTTTTTATTCTTCTAATAAGTATCATATCTTTCTTCAAAAAAAAAAAGAAAAAAAGTATCATATCTTATCCAAAAAAAAAAAAAAGTATCATATCTTATCCAAAAAAAAAAAAAAAAAAAAAGTATCATATCTAGTAATGTTCCATTCACTGCTTTCAAAAAAAAAAAAAAAATGTTCCATTCACTAATACCCCTAGGCTACTCTATCCTTTTTAGAGGACTTTTCTTTTACGTCATATTAAACAGCAACTTTGCAACAAACACAATTTCTTTCACATATTGTGAGTGGTGGACAATTACTTTCATATTAGAATTTGCGACTTCAAAAACTTGTGGAAAAAGTAAATTATTCATTAAATGAAAGGAAAGTTTTATTTTATTTATATTTTTAGAGAAGGAAAATTTCATTTAAACCCTATAGTTTAGGAGTGTAAAAATTAATCCAGTGAAATTTAAATAAAAAAATAGCAAATTAAACACTACTGTTTCAAAAGTAATAAAATAAGCCTAAGAAGTCAAAAGTGAACCAATTAAACCCCAAAATAATGTCATTCTACTTAAATTGGTTTAGGTTTAATTTGTAACTTTTTGAAAATTTATGGTTTAATTTTTACTTTTTGAAACTATTGAGGAACAATTTGTGATTTTTTAAAAACCTCAAGATTTAATTTACTACTTTTGAAGTTATAAGGTTTAATTTGTTACACCCCTAAACTATAAGATAAATGTAATTTTCCCTCACTAGAAATATATGAGAAGTAGTGAAATATAGTAAAATACTAAATACCGATGTATAGAGAAGTGGTGAAATATAGGAAATACTAAGAGAGATGTTTTGCTACATACAAGTATATAGCAATTCTTTGCATAATGGGTAATGTGGTAGCAAAAAGAAAGTGACAAGTGCCTAAAGGTCCATCTCGATCATATACATTGCACATGAACCTTGGTTATGTTACTTTTTTTTTTTTGCTACTACATAACCTGTAAGAACCAAGTGCAAGACTTACGGACCTTGGGTCACTTGGGCTCACAATTTATTTGTAGTGGGCTTAAGTATTTCCTACAACGGGTCGTTCTCGGCGAGAGAGACTCAAAGTAACGCCTTGATTAGTACCCTCTCCTTATTTGTTTTTCTCTCAATATTTGTGAACCCCTTCTTCTTCCAACTTTCTTCTATTTATAGCCAAGGTTAGTGGGAAGATTATGATTACTGATCCACCGTTAGTGCTACTCTTGAAGGTCCGAAGATTATCTGGTTAAAGTGGGTGTTTAGGTGAAAGGGCGGTGCAAAGATTTATGATCTTGGAACTTGGTTCCATTTTGACCGATTATGTTCGGCGACTCACGTTCCGTGCATATCATGATTTTCCGGATATGACTCATACGCTCACCGGGAAAGCTTAACCGGTCAACTCGGGAACTCAACACCCAAAACTTGTTTTCACTCTAAGGCGTTTCAAGAAGGGCATAAGGTAAGCTGGAACTTTCTGCTGGGCTGCGCCCAAGGTGGCATGGGCTTGGGCCGGGGCCTAGATGGGTCGGGGCCCAAGGCCGGTATGGGCTTTGGAATCTCGGTGCCGTACATAACCCATTATGCAACAATTGCTGCATACAAGTATGCATCAAAAACTTTCTCAAATACATTGGAGCTGTGAAACTTTATTTATTTATTTATTTATTTATTTATTTATTTTTGAGAAGAGCTAAACTCATTTGATTATTGTATGTTTGAGACAAGAATATTCACTTATTGTATGAATTAATGTAGTTTTGAAATTTCAAAAAAGAAAAGAAGAAGAAGAAGAATGTAGTGTCTTGTTATATCTTTCTAAAAAAAAAGGAAAAAAGAATATATATATATATATATATATATATATATATGTATATAGTGTCTTGTTATATAGTTAATATTTCTCTTCATTTATTATTTTTTTGAAACCAATATTTTTTTCTTCATTTAAGAAGAGTATATTATTAATTTAAAATATTAAAATATTACATGTGTGTATATTTATGGTATTAGCATGATATTACTTTCTTCCCATGTTGTTATTCTTTTATTCAATTTTGGGATTTTTTTTTGATGAACAAAAAAGGGTGGAGGGGGTGGGGTGTGACCAATGTGGCAATCCTACTTTGGCGTGATTATAGTAGCACCCTACCCACTAAGTTCGGGGCCTCTTTGGGATACACGGGAACATGGTGAGCCATAACTTCCTAGTCTCATGAGGTACACTAGTGAATTTTAAGCTGTTGAGAAAAGCAAACCAAGTGAGTCCATATTTGGAATTGAACCTAGGACCACACACTCAACGTATCTTGTGCATCACCCAAAACCACTAGACCACATCCCATTCAATTTTTGGATATTGGAAAATATGGTTCTTTCAGAAAATATGGTCCTATTGAAAAGTCAATTAATACATAAGCCAGTGAATGTAGTCATTGTTAACAACATGGAAGAAACCCCATCTGCACCAATCCCCTTCCAAAATGATTGAACGCCACTGTGACTTGCATTTTTTTATCACCTGCAAAGGTGTCACTTGCACCAAACAACATTACCTGCACCATCATAATAACTCATCATGGTATATCCATTTTACAGTTTAAATTTTATTTATTAAACTTAATAATGTACAAATTGTCACATCATTGAAAAATTATCTTCAATGGCGTAACATTTGATACACTTATATTTATAATATTTAATCTCAACCATAAAATATAGATAAACTTACATCGTTGTGATGGGTGAAGTGGGAGTTTGAAATGGTGATGGCAGTGGATCCTTGAATGGCATCAATAAGACCATCTTGGCAATTGGACATAGAAAGATGATCAAGCCAAATATTTGTGGATCCAAAGATAGAAATTCCATCTCCATCACTCGCTGTCCTAAACCCCACATGGTCCACAGAGTCCCTAACCGTGCCACCTGGTGCCGAAACAATATCATGTATGTGAAGCCCATGGATGATCACGTTCTTAACAAACTGAATGGTAATTCCAGCACCATAGGCAATGTGAACATTAGCCCCGCGTGCATCAATGGTCTTGTGTGAGTTCACAATCAACTCCTGGGACAACTTGATCACCATGCTGTGTGCAAATATGATCCACAAGGGCTTCTTCTGGATCACGGCATGACGTAGAGTTCCCGGCTTTGGTGCCATTGCCTATTTTGATAAATTATGTTATTGTGCATTATATTTTCCTAATTTGTTTTTCTTATACAACTAAACTATTTGAGTTTCAAATATATTATTCAAAATTTTCATTCTCTTAAAAAGAGATTATTATATTTATAATTTTTCTTATTGTAGAAGTAGTTTCGAACTATTGATGGAGTTTCGTTTACTAATATAGATACATGAACTTGAAACTACATATTTCTTAGATATTCCTAAGAGATTATACCATATTATAAATTTAATATTTAAAATAATGTGTAGGAAAAAGTAGACTTTATGTCTAAAATTGAACACTTGACCTATCAAAATGAAAGAAAATAATCTGTATAACACAAAGAGAACATGATCCTTTTTTTTTTACTGCATACACTTTTAAAATTGGCCACATCATTATTCTTATTTTTTTACTTTTAATTTTTTGAAAAGATTAAATATATAAATATATTGACTTTACAAATTCATCTTAGACAATTTTAACTTTACATATTTATTTACTTTAATTTTGATGTTATAACTAAATAATAAATCAATGAAAAATAAAAATATTGTCTATACATATTTGTAGGGATATTGGGCGCAGGAGCTCATTATTTGTGTATACATTAGGCCTAAGCCGAGGACTAGAGGACATCCAAGGAGGAGTAAATATTATCAAGAGAGTCCGTGTTAGTAGATGAAGAAGCTAATTTTGGTCTTAATGGCCCGGAAGGGTGGGCCTAGGATTAATGCCTCCTCGGTAACTAAGTCGAGATCTGAAGAGATGGTCCGCCATCTAAGGGAACGTTCTGGGGAGTTCTATTGGTACGGATAAGCATTACAGAAACATAGGACAGGGGAATCCTAAAATATCTAAGGAGAAAGTTGCTACCATCACATTAAATACTTTGCTGCTAACTCTCTAACCACATTAATGTGGAGGTGATACGAATAGTGATTTTCGGTCTTACAATTACTACATAAAAACTTTAAGAAGGTCTTGATGAGACAAGTATCAAGACCAACCATCCGGCTTGCATGTGGAGGATAGAGATGAAAAGGGAAAGGAGTATAAAAGAAGAAGGAAGCAATGAGAGAATGTGATCGTCAAATCAATAGAGAAACATTGTAGCAATTAGTAACCAAACTTGTAATCAAACTTGTGAGAAACATATAAGAACGGATCTCCTCGGATCGTGCCGAGGATGATTTTCTTTAGTTTAAATCAAGGCGCAAATGCACTTTTAGTCCTTATATTTTGACTTTTTTTCCATTTTGGTCCCTACATTTTAATTTTATCACTTTTAGTCCCTAAACCAATTAATGCGTGTTATTTTCATCCTTTCCGTCGGTCAACCCAAAGCGTAAATAGCTAAGGTGGCGGTATGAGCAATTAAAATATTATAAAAAATGCCATATCAACCATGACACATTAGCATATAAAAACATAATTAAAAACCAAAATTCACATGAATTAAGATCTAAAAGTGCATTTAACAAAAACACCAACCCAAAAATTTTAAAACCCAAAAAATTAACATAAGATCCAAACTTGAACACTATTCTAGGTTTGGGTATTTGCTTAAAGTCAAAAGCAACTCTGGCAGCGGAGTAATGGGTCCTCCAACAACAACAACAACAACAATAATCTCAACCAACTTGCTTCAATGACATGTGAACTCTACTCGAAGATGGTGGAGTCGTTGAAGAATTTGTTGGTTTTGGAGCTTTCGTCGTGGTCCTGGGATGTGGAAATGATGGTGGCATCGATGAACAGGGCTTTGAAACCTTGGATTGGCTTCAACCAGATCGCATTGAATTCTACGATGTCGTTTGGTCTCTCTCCTCTCTTGGCGTGCTAAACTCTCATCCTTAGAGACCGTGCTTGAACCCACTAAAACGAAGAAGAATCCGACACCGGCAATTTTCAAGCTCGGTTGAAAGAAGCGCTGGCTAGATCCGAAGTCGAGTATAAGAAAACCAGAACAAATACCCAAACCCAGAAAATCAAACCCGAAAATCAAATACCCAAACCCAAAAAATGAAACCAAAAAAACAAAAAACAAAAATCAATGAGTCGAGTTTGATTCAATGAGCCGAGTTTGGTTGGGTTTTTCCGGGTTTGTGTGTTTGTTTGATTTAATGAACCGAGTTGGCCAGGTTGGTTGATTTTATTGTTGATTGTTTGAAATAAATTGGGTTTTTGTTTGAGTTTTTGGGTTTTTGAGTGTTTGAGATTTTCGGGTTTTATTTGATTTTATGATTTTGGCTATGAATCTTTGGAGAAGAACGAGAAAAACTAATGGATTTTCAGCATGGGTTTTTTAGCATTGGTCTTTGTTGTCTTCTCAAATTTTATTGCATTATTGATTTGATTTTAAGTGGGAAAGGAAGTTGATTTGATGGGTTTAATTTTGAATTCGTGTTCTTGGGTTTGATTTTCTAGGTTTGTGTTCTTGTGTTCATAGGCATTTGATTTTATTGTTTTTAATTCCGTTTTTTTCTTTTTTTATTTAGTTAAAATTGACAAATTATTTTTTTAAAAAAAATTAGATGCTGATGTGGCATTTTTTATAATATTTTAATTGCTCATTTGCCACCTCGGCTATTTCTATGGGTTGAGTGACGGAAAGAACGAAAATAACACGTGTTAATTGGTTTAGGGATTAAAAGTGGTAAAATTAAAATGTAGGGACCAAAATGGAAAAAAGTCAAAATATAGGGACTAAAAGTGCATTTACGCCTTAAATCAATCTATCTTTCTGTTCTTGTCATTTGAGTCCACTTTATTTGTCATCCATCTCATTTTAACCTTGAGTTTTCCAACCCATTCTCTACAAATTCATTGTTTTGGACTTGTTGGGCCTGTGTTCATCCACCGTTTGGGCTAGAGACTCAAATTTGGTCCTTACAATATTCATCTTGGTCAGTTTAATTTTAATATTTTTTTAGGGGTTTAATTTTAATAGTCGATAGACACATTCAAATACAAAATCAACATTGTATTTTGATATAAATTCAGAATCTCACTTCCAAAATAAGTAATTAAGTATTATGTCAAAAAAAAAAAAAAATCAAACAAAAGCTAAAAGAGGGAGAGAGAAGATTTGTGAGTTGTGACAGAAAATTTAAAAAATCAAACACACTACCAAATTGTATTAACCCAAAATAGTATTATATAAAAAATAAAATAATTCATCAACCTAAATTAAAGTTGCAAAAAAAAGATATATATATATATATATATATAGAGAGAGAGAGAGAGAGAGAGAGAGAGAGTAATCACATTTTTCGGAAGAGAAATAAAAAATAAAATGAGAAAAAGAAGTATCAAATAAAAAATATAGTCAGAAGTCAAATACCAAATTATTCAAGCCATGATATATAATAGAATAACATTATTTTCTTGTAAACTATATTTATATGCAATAAAATAACATTTAACAATTATAGGAAAAAAAAAAAAAACTTAAAAACACAAAACCAAATTGCAACCTAAAGTAAAATTCTAAAGAACATATAAATACATCAATCTAAAGTAGAGATACAAAAATAAAAAATTCACACAAAAATAAAACATGAGAGAGAGAGAGAGAGAGAGAGAGAGAGAGAGAGAGAGAGAGTAATAACCTTTTTCATGTGAGAAAATATGTATAAAATGGGATAGAGAATGTCAATTTATAATAATAGAATGAGGATAAGACGAGTCAAAATAAAAGGAAGAGAAAGAGATAGATGAAGAGTGACATTAAGGTTGAGAGTAGTGGAGAGATGAAAAGGTAAAAGAAAAGTTACGGTTGGAAGTAGTGGAGAGAAGTGAGAAACATGTAGATGATGTGGCTCACGATGTGGTTCAATAGGAGCGTAGCAATAATAAATGTTACCCTTCAATTTTTAGATATATATATATATATATATAGATAGATGATTGATTAGATGTTATTAACTATTTGTTCCATAAACTCTTTTTTATTTTATTTTTATATATGAATAATTTTAAAGTATACAAAAACTTAATATATTCTTTATCCATGTTTCTGGTGGATGTATAACAACTATTTAGGCAAGCGTACTATTAAAAAATAGAAAAAAAAATTAACAATTAATCCATTTTATATAAAATTATTATGTATGCGCTCGCTATTATCATTCACTAGTCGCACACCCGCACGTTGCGCGTGATAATTTTTTTAGAATGGTCTCTGTGGGGCCGGAGAATTCGTGGCCCAAGCCCATTCTACATTAGGGCCCAAGACCTAAGCCGAGGAGAGCTATTGCCAAGGACGCCTAATGAAATCCCAAAAGAAACATAAGGATATTGCCGAGGACGACCTCATGCTCGGCACCTCACAAAACGCTGAAGAAAAGGGCAAACTCGGTGACAGGGGCGGGATAAGGGAGAAAGTCTGCCAACATCGTAATATAGAACCACGAATCGACAAGCCCATGCTCCAAACCATGCCATTTAACTTTTCCAACGACCCCCAACCACTCTAGGTATGGATTGACATGACAGGTTTGCACCCCAGAAAGTAAAACTTACACGTGGACACTAAAAGGGGAAATGAACACTAGTATAAGAGGGAAAGAAAGCGAAGGAGAAATGGATCCCTTGGAGGAGGAAAAATCCTGCAAAAGGGAGAAAAGGGAAGGATACAATGTTCCTCGGACGCTGTCCGAGGACTTAAATCCTACAACCCGAACTAATGGAAGACTTAGCTAGTCATGCCAGGTCCACCCATATATGAGCTTCCACAGAAAGCCCGATAAAACCGCCGACCTGTGACTAAGGTCCCGCCTTTCAAGCCCACTCTCTACAAATCATATTGTTAGGGCCCTTTACATACGAGCTCAACGTCATTCTTGGGTCGTTAAATAATCGTGTCCCTACAATTGGCGCCGTCTGTGGGAAGGCTTGCGCGTTGGCACACGGTGGCGGTGGAGTTGAGCCTCTGTCAAGCAAAGGTCTACGAAGGTTCCTTCATCTCTAGCGACATCTTTGTTGTTGCTTCGACATAAATTTCCGCTAGGGCTATGCCTTGCGAGTGCCAATGACACGGGCAGCTCTAGGGGCTTCCAACATCAAGCTAACTCTCACCACCTTGGTCAAGCGGCTAACCTTCGAAAAATAAATAAATAAATAAATGAATACAAGTATTGGACATAACCAAGGCCTTGTATGGTCCTCGGACTCAAGCCTCTGGGGAAACCAACTACTTAGAAGTAAAGATACAAGTATTGGACAGAACCAAGGCCTTGTATGGTCCTCGGACTCAAGCCTCTGGGGAAACCAACAAGACAGAACCAAGGCCTTGTATGGTGCTGGGAAACCAACTACTTAGAAGAAAAGAATACAAGTATTGGACAGAACCAAGGCCTTGTATGGTCCTCGGATTCAAGCCTCTGGGGGGAAACCCACTACTTCGAAGAAAAGAATACAAGTATTGGACAGAACCAAGGAATTGTATGGTCCTCGGACTCAAGCCTCTGGGGAAACCAACTACTTAGAAGAAAAGGATACAAGTATTGGACAGAACCAAGGCCTTGTATGGTCCTCGGACTCAAGCCTCTGGGGAAACCAACTACTTAGAAGAAAAGGATACAAGTATTGGACAGAACCAAAGCCTTATATGGTTCTCGGACTCAAGCCTCGGGGGAAACCAACTACTTAGAAGAAAAACTACAAGTTTTGGACAGAACCAAGGCCTTGTATGGTCCTCGGACTCAAGCCTCTGGGGAAACCAACTACTTAGAAGAAAAACTACAAGTTTTGGACAAAACCAAGGCCTTGTATGGTCCTCGGACTCAAACCCTGGGGAAACCAACTACTTGAAGAAAAGAATACAAGTATTTGGAACCAAGGCCCTGTATGGTCCTCGGACTCAAGCCTGCAGGGGAAACCAACTACTTAGAAGAAAAGGATAAGGACAGAACCAAGGCCTTGTATGGTCCTCGGACTCAAGCCTGGGGAAACCAACTACTTAGAAGAAAAACTACAAGTTTGGGACAGAACCAAGGCCTTGTATGGTCCTCGGACTCAAGCCTGCGGGGAAACCAACTACTTAGAAGAAAAAATACAAGTTTTGGACAGAACCAAGGCCTTGTATGGTCCTCGGACTCAAGCCTGCGGGGAAACCAACTACTTAGAAGAAAAACTACAAGTTTTGGACAGAACCAAGGCCTTGTATGGTCCTTGGATTCAAGCCTCCGGGGAAACCAACTACTTAGAAGAAAAACTACAAGTTTTGGACAGAACTAAGGTCTTGTATGGTCCTCGGACTCAAGCCTGCGGGGAAACCAACTACTTAGAAGAAAAACTACAAGTTTTGGGCAGAACCAAGGCCTTGTATGGTTCTCGGACTCAAGCCTCCGGGGAAACCAACTACTTAGAAGAAACAATACAAGTTTTGGGACAGAACCAAGGCTTTGTATGGTCCTCGGACTCAAGCCTGCGGGGAAACCAACTACTTAGAAGAAGCAACACAAGTTTTGGACAGAACAAAAGCCTTGTATGGTCCTCGGACTCAAGCCTATGGGGAAACCAACTACTTAAAAGAAAAATACAAGTTTTGGACACAACCCGGCACAATCAAACCTCGGTCCTCGGATCGGAGGCCAGGTATTATCAAAAACACGGCCAAAATTCCACACTACTACGGCAACCCTCTCGGATGGATTATTTTGGGTTCCTCATTCTCGGACACTTACCTCACGCGCGTTATGGTACACTCGGCCGTTATTTCGATTAGTCTCATAAGTTTAATCTGTTATTGATTGATATTATTATATTTGATAGTTTCAATAGGTTCAAATTGGTAGCTTTTTGTTACAAGGTTTCCTGTCCTAAGTATCATTAAAGGAAAATGCACATGTAGCACACCCATTCACAAAATAATTGCTGCAGAAAGGAAAAGTATTTAGAAGGAAATAAATTCATCTTTTATTAAGACAAAGAAATAGTACAACGTACAATGAAAAAGCTTGAATAAGCTTATACTAAAACTAACTACATAAGCCAAAAGAAAAGATACAAGGGAGTGAAGAAAAAGCCGAAGAAGAGGTGTAGAGAAGAGGGATGTTGCCGTTCCAAAATGTTGTCTAAGGAAACCATTCCTCAATACTTTTACATGCCTATAACTCAGGCAAAGCAAAAAGAACCTAACTTGGGGCTAGCACCGTTGAAGAAAAGGTGCAGAGAGTCCAACTTGGGGCTAGCACCGTTGAAGAAAAGGTGCGGGGAGCCAGAAGTTGATGAGCCTCCATGTTAGCCACACCTGCGATAGAGCAGACGGCGCTGATGGCGGAAAACCTTACTTCCGACGCACCAAGAATCTGATTCAACCAAGACTGTTTCGAATTTTGACCGAAAGAGGCAGAGATACCATTCCCCCCTTGTCAAAACGGAAGATTATCTTGAATCTGTGCCTCCCCTGTCCAGACCACACCACCTTGAGTCTTGGAGGGACCCGGTGCCTCTCGTGGCGGGTGTAGTTCCTTTACCCCCGCCCGTGCCTCAAACATATTACACTAGGGTGGATAGCACTTTGGATATGGAGACTGTGATTATAGTCGAAGGATTATGATTTTGAAGAGAGCCGAAGGGTTTATATGTAAGGAGAATAACCTCCTATCCTACTTATATAAAGGGTAAGGTGGTGGCATTTAATTTGTGCGACTTTCCAAGGAATGCTACGGACAAGGGCAGACTTGGCTCAATTTCCAACACCATCAACCGTAAGATTTGAAGATCCTCGTGAAGGCGCGCCTCAAGTCTCGAAACGTCAAAGGATTCCACGTGAATGAAAAATAAATGGATGCCTCTTAATTTGGCACGTCTCCCATGCAAATGAAAAACACAAACATTAGTAAAGTACAGAATTCGAGCGAGCCATGATGTGGGCCCAACATCACCAAAACCCTCCTCCCCAATTAAAAGTCGGGCGGCAGGATTTTGAGGGGCTATTGTGGGGCCAGAGAATTCGTGGCCCGGGCCCATCTACATTAGGGCCCAAGGCCTAAGCCGAGGAGAGCTATTGCCGAGGACGCCTAATGAAATCCCAAAAGAAATATAAGGATATTGCCGAGGATGACCTCATGCTCAACACCTCACAAAACGCTTTGAAGAAAATGGCAAACTCGCACAGGGGCGGGACAAGGGAGAAAGCTGCCAACATCGTAATACAAAACCTTGTATCCGACAAGCCCATGCTCCAAACCATGCCATTTAACTTTTCCAACGACTCCCAACCACTCTAGGTATGGATTGACAGGACAAGTCTGCACCCCAGAAAGTAAAACTTACACGTGGACACTAAAAGGGGAAATGAACACTAGTATAAGAGGGAAAGAAAGCAAAGGAGAAAGGGATCCCCTGGAGGAGGAAAAATCCTGCAAAAGGGAGAAAAGGGAAGGATACAATGTTCCTCGGACGCTGTCCGAGGACTTAAATCCTACAACCCGAACTAATGGAAGGCTTAGCTAGTCAAGCCAGGTCCACCCATATATGAGCTTCCACAGAAAGCCCGATAAAACCGCCGACCTATGACTAAGGTCCCGCTTTTCAAGCCCACTCTTTACAAATCACGAGTCTAACGTCATTCTTGGGTCGTTAAATAATCATGTCCCTACAATAACAATAACTTAAAACACAAAACTAAATTATATCAACCTAAATTAGAGTTCTTAAAAAAAAAAGAATTTATCAACCTAAAGCGGAGATACAATAAAAAATAAAAATCCACCAAAACATTGAGAGAGAGAGAGAGAGAGAGAGAGAGAGAGAGAGAGAGAGAACCTTTTTGTGAGAGAAAACTATGCAAAGAATGAAAAAGAGTGACAAATTTATAGTAAGAAGGAAGGGATAAGAAGAAACAAATAAAGAAAGATAAAAGGAAAGATGAATAACAATATTAAAGTAAAGGGTAGTAGGGAAATGAAAAGATAAGGAAAGAAGAAAGGTTGAAAAAAGTGTAAATATTTAAAAAAAAATAAGTGAATGTAAAAAAAATTATAGGAAAATTGAAAATAAAAAAGAAATATATATATTGTAAGGACTCAATTAGTAACGACCCAAAATGATGTTGGGTTCGCACGTAAAAAGGCTCAAACAATATCACTTATAGAGTGTGGGTTTGAAAGGCTGGACCTTGGTCACCGAACGAGGGTTAGTCGTCTTGTTCGTATAGAATTAGGCCGTGTTCGCTCGAGGAGTCTTTCTCCTTGAGGCGGTAGGGGAGGCCGGTTCTTGGCCTTTTTTCCCAGCCTCTTTTTTGGCGCATCGACCTTCACATTATATAGCCCTTCTTGGTTGATCTTAGCCCTCCACTTGTTGATCGTGCGATTTGCCTACTTGATGCACCCGTCCCATCAATTTGTCTCCCCTTACTTTTTGTTAGTTGCGATGATCGAAGTCGCCCTGTTCAGGCATCTTTTCTCATTAATATGGTTAGGACATTGGCGAGTGCATTTAAGGCGGAAGGGACGTATTTACCCCGAACCAGTTTCGCACCGTACCCCCACGTGGGTCCCATTCTACTCGCATCTCCTTCAGGGGGCTTTTTGGGGGTAGCCTTCAACGAGATGTTGCTCTTCCCTTGGAAGTCTTGGAGTGCCGAGGACAGGGTCATCCTCGGCTGTGCCCCGGACATTTTGGCCTTTCTCCATTCGTTCTTGGCAAATACCTTCTTCGGCACGGGCCTTGAGCCTTAGTAGAGCGTGGGCCGGATCATAAGTTCCCTGGCTCCACAATAGCCCCTCAAAATCCTGCTATCCGGCCCCTTGGATGGATAGGAGGGTTTTGATGATATCGAACATCTGTCAATGCCTGTCAATCCTTATCACCTATCGGTTCCCGAGACTTTTAAATGCCGAGACACGTTCTGGAGACTTTGGAAGGTGAAGCGTGGCCTCATTAAATGCGGGCGGCTCTGTGTTTCCCACGTTCTACGGCATGATGGAGATCTAACGGTGGGGATTCCTTGGCCTTTATGGGCGGGAAAATTCGTGCGATTACTCTCAATAGGAAGCATAAATGATTTTTGGAACGGATTTGTCTCTTGATTTTGCACTTAAGAGTTCTAGCGCGTATACCCGGGTTCATCCGAACTTTCGTCCAAACTCAAGTCTATCTCAAAGCACAAAAAGCCTGTTCAAGCGTCTTTCCTCTTTTCGTAAGTTCCCCTGCATCCATTAACTCGTGTTTTTTCTTTTCCGGGTTTATTTTCCTCACGGTTCCCTTTCTTCTCCGTTGGTTGAGTTTGAACTTGTTGAACACCTATATGAAATTCTTTTCTTCCTCTTTCCTTTTGGTTACTTGTTAGTTGCCCTCGTTGATACTTACTATTGTTTATGATTTTTGAATTAATTATCTTAACATGTATGAATGGTTGTGCATGCGATATATTTAGAATCATGTTTCGGAACGTTAGCTTACCCGCACCTATAGAGCCTTGAACTCATGTCCGAACCTCATTCAATGGAGATATAGGCATCATCCGAGAAGTCACATGTCTTTGTTAGGTCCCACTTAGTATCCAGATTTCCTTGAAGTAGTTGGCTTCTCCATAGGTTTGAGTCCGAGGACCATGCAACACCTTAGTTCTGTCCAAAACTTGATTTTTTAAGTAGTTGGTTTCCCCATAAGTTTGAGTCCAAGGACCATGCAATACCTTGGTTCTGTCCAAAACTCGATTTTTTAAGTAGTTGGTTTCCCCATAGGTTTGAGTCCGAGGACCATGCAATACCTTGGTTCTGTCCAAAACTTTATTTTTAAGTAGTTGGTTTCCCCATAGGTTTGAGTCCGAGGACCATGCAATACCTTGGTTCTGTCCAAAACTTAGCTTTTAAGTAGTTGGTTTCCCCATAGGTTTGAGTCCGAGGACCATGCAATACCTTGGTTCTGTTCAAAACTTGATTTTTTAAGTAGTTGGTTTCCCCATAGGTTTGAGTCCGAGGACCATGCGGGACCTTGGTCCAAAACTTGATTTTTAAGGGGATGGTTTCCCGGCCAAGCCCCTAGAACCACCCAAAACTTAGCTTGCTCGACACCCATGAAGGTTTGAGTCCGAGGAGTGAAGAAACTTGGTTCCCTAATGGAACTGGTTTCCCCACTAGGTTTGAGTCAACACACAAGCCTTCCCCATCCCAAAACTTAGCTTTTAAGTAGTTGGTTTCCCCATAGGTTTGTAAGGACTCAACCTTGGTTCTGATCCAAAATGATGTTGGGTTAACCCCTTGGCTATGGCGCGGGACGTTTAGGGGAAAAGGCCTAAACAATATCACTTATAGAGTGTGGGTTTGAAAGGCTAGGCCTTGGTCACACAAGAACGAGGGTTTGTAAGGACTTGTTCGTAATGACCCAAAATGATGTTGGGTTCGCACGTCGAGGCCTAAGTCTTTCTCCTTGAGGCGGTTTGGGAGGCTCTAGTTCTTGGCATTTTTTCCTAGCATCTTTTTTGGCTCATCGGCCTTCACATTATATAGCCCTTCTTGGTTGATCTTAGCCCTCCACTTGTTGATCGGGCAGGTACCTACTTGATGCATCCGTCCCATCATGTTTGTCTCCCCTTACTTTTTGTTAGTTGCGATGATCGAAGTCATCCTGTTCAGGCATCTTTTCTCATTAATATGGTTAGGACGTTGGCGGGTGCATTTAAGGTGGATGGGACATATTTACCCTGAACCAGTTTCGCACCGTACCCCCACGTGGGTCCCATTCTACTCGCATCTCCTTCAGGGGCTTTTTGGGGCAGCCTTCAACGAGATGTTGCTCTTCCCTTGGAAGTCTTGGAGTGCCGAGGACAGGGTCATCCTTGGTCGTGCCCCCAGACATTTCGGCCTTTCCCCATTCGTCCTCGGCAAATACCCTCCTCGGCACGGCCCCTGGGCCCTAGTAGAGCGTGGGCCGGATCATAAGTTCCTTGGCCCCACATATATATATATATATATATATATATATAGATGTTAAAACCGACAAAGATGAATATGTAAAATCAATAATCTATTTATATATATAAATATTTTTTTGTGTAAAAAAAAAGGAATAAATAATAAATAATAATTATGTGGCGAATGACACAACGATGAGGTGGCGCAACAGGGGTTCAGCAGCAATAAATGCCACGTTTCAACTTTTAATAATATATAGATAGTAAGAGGGAAAGGATAAGAAGAGACAAATAAAGAAAGATAAATAGCAATATTAAAGTAAAGGGTAATGAGGAGATGTAAAGATAAGGAAAAAAGAAAAGTTGAAGAAAGTGTAAATATTAAAAAAAGAAAAAAAGAAAAGTGAATGTAAAAAAAAATTATAGGAAAATTGGAAATAAAAAAGAAATATATATATATATATATATATATATAGATATTAAAACCGACAAAGATGAATATGTAAAGTCAATAATCTATATATATATATATATATATATTTGGTAAAAAAAAAGAATAAACAATAAATAATAATTATGTGGCGAATGACTTGACGATGAGGTGGCACAATAGGAGCTTAGTGGTAATAATAAAAAACGCTTCAGTTTTTAGTAATATATAGATAAATTAAAATCTTATTTAAAAAAAAAAATTAAACTTGGTCAATTCCATTTGTGTTGAAAAAATAAAATAGTACTAGGAAACCAATAGGAGCTTAGTGGTCAATTCCATCGTCAATTCCACTTGACGATGAGGTGATAGGATAAAGTAATAATAAATGCCACACTTCAGTTTTTAGTAATATATAGATAAATTAAAATCTTATTTAAAAAAAAAATTAAGCATGGTCAATTCCATTTGTGTTGAAAAAATAAAATAGTACTAGGAAACCAATCATTACATGCTGAGATACAATTAAATAACAATAGAACAATCATTGACAGAAGATTTTTTCATGTCAACCATATTCTTCGAAAATTTTCTCGCATAGCATTTGCCATGCCATGTTTGTGACTTTGTGGTTCAGGATTATGTCACAGATTACAACACAAATACCAACCTAATTCTAATATTTATAGGTACTGATAGCTCTCTCTCCTTCTACTGGTGTCGGCTACATCCAGTACTCTATACTTTTACAGATGATCTTAGCTAGAGAGTGAAAGACAGGTCCCCAAAGCCTACCAAGCTCACATCTAGAAGCAATTACTGTTAAGAGGCTTACTTGCCTAGCCATTCACTTTCTCCTTTTTAATGGGGATGGGGGTGTTTGTGAGGTAAATATATAAATAACTTAATATTAAAGAAAAAAAATTTGACATAATCGCACCTAAGGATCCGATGATGTACGTCATAACAAAAAGGTAAAATATAATTATGCAGTTGGTGAACTAATTAGGGAAAGAATTTAGAGTACTTGAGACTTAATTAGTGACAAATCATAAACTAACTGAAACAAGATTAAGTAAAACATGAAAGTAAAATTGCACCAACCTTGATCCTATAAAAGTAAACCCTCAGTGACACTGGAAGGCTTAACTCCAATATATAGGCAAATATGCACCGAACTAGCTACTCCTCACCACTGATAACTACGCAAGTGACAGGCACAGCCACTTCAGCCTAGCTAGTGATAAGAGTAGTAATATCAATCGTGTTCTTTATACCATAACATGGGTAGGTCTCCTTGTTGTGATAAATCTCACACTAACAAGGGAACTTGGACTAGAGAAGAAGATCAGAGACTCATTGCCTATATCAAAGCTCATGGGGAGGGCTGCTGGCGCCAAATTCCCAAGGCTGCAGGCCTTCTTCGTTGTGGCAAGAGTTGTCGTCTCCGCTGGATTAACTATCTTCGCCCTGATCTAAAGCGCGGTAATTTCACAAATGAAGAAGACAACTTCATCATCAAGCTACACAGCCTCCTTGGTAACAAGTAAGTGTTGAAGATTAAGGTTTTTATTTTATTTTTTGATAATTTTATAGTTATAATGGAAAGGGGATGTGAATCCTGGGCGTCTCCAATGGAAACATTTGGAGATGCCAGTCGAGCAATAAGGCTCTTGGTGAAGATTAAGTTGTTAAATCCTACACAAATGCATGAATGGTCTCAATATCTATTGGAGCATGCAGTGCTATTCAAATCATTATATTCAAATAATAAGTCACATTTCAACCCAATCAGCAGTCGATTTGTTATTCAAAAAGAAGAATATTCGGATATAATAATATTTATATGTTTAATTTGAAAATGAAAACCATATTTTAGTCACCTTCTTCTACAGATTGTCTTAAATGTTGCCCCCTTTCTCCGGAAGTTTGTAAATAAGATCGGCGATATAAATAAGAAATAATGAAGTTATTATTATTGTGTTAAACCCCTCGTTGAAGGGGCTTACAGGAATAGGAATAAACTTCTGCTGAGTAGACCAATACTAAATAATCTACCATACACTACTATTACTGCTTCTACCTGTAGAATTACTATTATGTGTAGCCATCTACAGGAACTGAAGTCAAAAGGAGAACAAGTGCATCTCCCACCTAAAAATTGCTATATAACTTAATAAATTAAAATTAATTCAAGACTCTTGGACTCAAAGAGAGTGTAATATCTTGAAAAACCTTAAGCCTCTTCTCAATCTTCCTCTGAAATATCCCGGCAGTGTTGCTAGTACCAACTGTCTTTCCTGCCTCATCCGTGCCCAAAACCGCAGCCATGATAGCTTCTTCAAAATCCTTGTTGTCAGGCAACAACTCTGTCAACTTGTCCCCTTTTTCTTCAGGGGAAACGGATAGCTTTCGGGTCTTATTTTCGGGCTGTCTTGATTCCATAAGCGGCTTCTTAATCTCCCCAATGTCGTTCACTCTGATCAAATTGGCAGCATTTCCAGACCTTGATCTCTTTAGGCCCTCAGGAAATTGATTCCCAACTGGGTCTTCTGCAATGGGCTCCTTAAATTTTGTTGAATAGAATGGTGGTGCAGCAACATTTAGTGAATTGAAGTTAGGAGCAACTTGTTTGATACTTTTCTGCTGGGGTAATACCACTTGGTTTGCCAACATTACGTTGGAATTGATATTCTCATCAGCAAAATCATCCTGGGATTTGATTGAAGGCAAGCTAGTATGATGATCCTTGCAAGGCTGAGGCTGCCAAATCGATGAAGATCCAAGGAAGGCGTCAAAGAGTCTACTCTGTTCGACCCGGTCCCCTCCCTTGTTCATCATTTCAGACTCAAGGTCCTTGAGCATCTGCTGTGCCCTTTCATAGGCTTTGAGATGTGAATCTGTCCCTCTTGGTCCATCTGCCACTGCAGGTTTCACACGCCGCAAATTTTCTTTGGCTTCGGAAATCCTCCCTGCTTCATCAAACAGATTCCAAGATTGCACATCTTGTTATTATCTGGAGCAATTGAAAGAGCCCTCCGATAGGCATCTTCTGCTTCAATGTAGTTGTTCTGCTGCATCAGTGCCCATCCCAAGTTCCCCTATAACAAGATTGGCCCTCAATTTCATGTGCCCATTATAAGTCTTTAAACAACAATTAACTAAACTAGTAGAGGCATATGCATTCTTACCAATAACCTAGTTGCTTCTTGTTCCACTGAGACCTGAAATTTCTTTCCTTGAGATCTGGCAGTCTTGGTCCGTTTCCCATTGAAAGCCAGCCCTTGTTGAATCAAGAACAGCTTGTGCTTGAGGAGTGATATTTGGTCATCCAACCTCCCACATCTCTGCAGAAACAAAGGCAAAAAGAATCAATACTAGTAATCTTGAGTTGTCAGCAAGATCCTAAAGTACCACCAGTTAGTCATCTTGAGTATCCTAAAGTACCAGAAATAATACACAAACTATAAATGTACATCAGCGAATTACCTTGTAAAGATCCAAAAGAATATTGTCAAGAGACTCTTGGGCTTGATCTGAACACCGATGTCTCAGTGACTTGATAGCTTCAATGGCTTCTTCAGCCCGATTTTGTTGCTTCATCACAATAGCCATATCTTTCAGAGCACTATCCACCCTATCCCCAGCATTAATGGCTGACCAAAACAGTGGAATCGCTTTTTCCGGATCCTTATCCACCAACTGTTCAAGCAAAAAAGAAAAAAAGAAAAAGACCCATTTAATCAGAACATAAAACAAAGAAAGAAAACACCATTTTGAACCAATTAAAAGAAAACCCAGAAAGCTTGCCTGAACGTTCTTGGCTCTGACATAAGGACTGTCGCCAATTGGGACCTTGTGGGTAACGTGGAAGGACTCAGATCGAGTTCTTGAAACCCCAAGAGGCTTGGCTGGTGAGGAAGGAGCGGACTTGGTGGGTCTGAAACCTGGGGAGCGTTCCACATATCTTGCAACATCTTTGGGTGACTTTTTTCAGTGGCAGTGATCTCCCAGAGGAGGAAGATAGAAGCGGAAGTCTCTGAGAGAGAGAGAGAGAGAGAGAGAGAGAGAGATGAGGGGAGAGAGTGAAGGGAACGCTGAGATTTAGAGGGGTATTATGAGATGTATTTTGAATTTTTGACCGTTGGGGTTACCGTTCTACGAACTAGCCGTTGGGTGTTTTCTATATGTTAAGCGCAGATTTAAATTGAAATTTGCGTATCTGCAACGGTAGTCCTCAAGCTTACTGTAATTTCGTATTTGCCCAATTTTTTTTTATTCTTCTAATAAGTATCATATCTTTCTTCAAAAAAAAAAAAAAAAAAAAGTATCATATCTTATCCAAAAAAAAAAAAGTATCATATCTTATCCAAAAAAAAAAAAAAAAAAAAAGTATCATATCTAGTAATGTTCCATTCACTGCTTTCAAAAAAAAAAAAAATGTTCCATTCACTAATACCCCTAGGCTACTCTATCCTTTTTAGAGGACTTTTTCTTTTACGTCATATTAAACAGCAACTTTGCAACAAACACAATTTCTTTCACATATTGTGAGTGGTGGACAATTACTTTCATATTAGAATTTGCGACTTCAAAAACTTGTGGAAAAAGTAAATTATTCATTAAATGAAAGGAAAGTTTTATTTTATTTATATTTTTAGAGAAGGAAAATTTCATTTAAACCCTATAGTTTAGGAGTGTAAAAATTAATCCAGTGAAATTTAAATAAAAAAATAGCAAATTAAACACTACTGTTTCAAAAGTAATAAAATAAGCCTAAGAAGTCAAAAGTGAACCAATTAAACCCCAAAATAATGTCATTCTACTTAAATTGGTTTAGGTTTAATTTGTAACTTTTTGAAAATTTATGGTTTAATTTTTTACTTTTTGAAACTATTGAGGAACAATTTGTGATTTTTAAAAACCTCAAGATTTAATTTACTACTTTTGAAGTTATAAGGTTTAATTTGTTACACCCCTAAACTATAAGATAAATGTAATTTTCCCTCACTAGAAATATATGAGAAGTAGTGAAATATAGTAAAATACTAAATACCGATGTATAGAGAAGTGGTGAAATATAGGAAATACTAAGAGAGATGTTTTGCTACATACAAGTATATAGCAATTGCTGCATAATGGGTAATGTGGTAGCAAAAAGAAAGTGACAAGTGCCTAAAGGTCCATCTGATCATATACATTGCACATGAACCTTGGTTATGTTACTTTTTTTTGCTACTACATAACCTGTAAGAACCAAGTGCAAGACTTGGACCTTGGGTCACTTGGGCTCACAATTTATTTGTAGTGGGCTTAAGTATTTCCTACAACGGGTCGTTCTCGCAGAGAGACTCAAAGTAACGCCTTGATTAGTACCCTCTCCTTGATCTTTTTCTCTCAATATTTTGTGAACCCCTTCTTCTTCCAACTTTCTTCTATTTATAGCCAAGGTTAGTGGGAAGATTATGATTACGATCACCGTTAGTGCTATCTTGAAGGTCCAGTATTATCCGGTTAAAGTGGGTGTTTAGGTGAAAGGGCGGTGCGGCATTTATGATCTTGGAACTTGGTTCCATTTTGACCGATTATGTTCGCGACTCACGTTCCCGTGCATATCATGATTTTTCCGGATATGACTCATACGCTCTACCGGGAAAGCTTAACCGGTCAACTCTGGGAACTCAACACCCAAAACTTGTTTTCACTCTAAGGCAGTTTCAAGAAGGGCATAAGGTAACTGGAACTTTCTGCTGGGGCTGCGCCCAAGGCTGGCATGGGCTTGGGCCTGGGGCCTAGATGGGTCTGGGCCCAAGGCCAGTATGGGCTTTGGAATCTCGGTGCCGTACATAACCCATTATGCAACAATTGCTGCATACAAGTATGCATCAAAAACTTTCTCAAATACATTGAGAAACTTTATTTATTTATTTATTTATTTATTTATTTATTTTTGAGAAGAGCTAAACTCATTTGATTATTGTATGTTTGAGACAAGAATATTCACTTATTGTATGAATTAATGTAGTTTTGAAATTTCAAAAAGAAAAGAAGAAGAAGAAGAATGTAGTGTCTTGTTATATCTTTCTAAAAAAAAAGAAAAAAAAGAATATATATATATATATATATATATATGTATATAGTGTCTTGTTATATAGTTAATATTTCTCTTCATTTATTATTTTTTTGAAACCAATATTTTTTCTTCATTTAAGAAGAGTATATTATTAATTTAAAATATTAAAATATTACATGTGTGTATATTTATGGTATTAGCATGATATTACTTTCTTCCCATGTTGTTATTCTTTTATTCAATTTTGGGATTTTTTTTTTTTGATGAACAAAAAAGGGTGGAGGGGGTGGGGTGTGACCAATGTGGCAATCCTACTTTGGCGTGATTATAGTAGCACCCTACCCACTAAGTTCGGGGGCCTACTGGGATACACGGGGAACATGGTGAGCCATAACTTCCTAGTCTCATGAGGTACACTAGTGAATTTTAAGCTGTTGAGAAAAGCAAACCAAGTGAGTCCATATTTGGAATTGAACCTAGGACCACACACTCAACGTATCTTGTGCATCACCCAAAACCACTAGACCACATCCCATTCAATTTTTGGATATTGGAAAATATGGTTCTTTCAGAAAATATGGTCCTATTGAAAAGTCAATTAATACATAAGCCAGTGAATGTAGTCATTGTTAACAACATGGAAGAAACCCCATCTCTGCATTCTCTGCACCAATCCCCTTCCAAAATGATTGAACGCCACTGTGACTTGCATTTTTTATCACCTGCAAAGGTGTCACTTGCACCAAACAACATTACCTGCACCATCATAATAACTCATCATGGTATATCCATTTTACAGTTTAAATTTTATTTATTAAACTTAATAATGTACAAATTGTCACATCATTGAAAAATTATCTTCAATGGCGTAACATTTGATACACTTATATTTATAATATTTAATCTCAACCATAAAATATAGATAAACTTACATCGTTGTGATGGGTGAAGTGGGAGTTTGAAATGGTGATGGCAGTGGATCCTTGAATGGCATCAATAAGACCATCTTGGCAATTGGACATAGAAAGATGATCAAGCCAAATATTTGTGGATCCAAAGATAGAAATTCCATCTCCATCACTCGCTGTCCTAAACCCCACATGGTCCACAGAGTCCCTAACCGTGCCACCTGGTGCCGAAACAATATCATGTATGTGAAGCCCATGGATGATCACGTTCTTAACAAACTGAATGGTAATTCCAGCACCATAGGCAATGTGAACATTAGCCCCGCGTGCATCAATGGTCTTGTGTGAGTTCACAATCAACTCCTGGGACAACTTGATCACCATGCTGTGTGCAAATATGATCCACAAGGGCTTCTTCTGGATCACGGCATGACGTAGAGTTCCCGGCTTTGGTGCCATTGCCTATTTTGATAAATTATGTTATTGTGCATTATATTTTCCTAATTTGTTTTTCTTATACAACTAAACTATTTGAGTTTCAAATATATTATTCAAAATTTTCATTCTCTTAAAAAGAGATTATTATATTTATAATTTTTCTTATTGTAGAAGTAGTTTTGAACTATTGATTGAGTTTCGTTTACTAATATAGATACATGAACTTGAAACTACATATTTCTTAGATATTCCTAAGAGATTATACCATATTATAAATTTAATATTTAAAATAATGTGTAGGAAAAAAGTAGACTTTATGTCTAAAATTGAACACTTGACCTATCAAAATGAAAGAAAATAATCTGTATAACACAAAGAGAACATGATCCTTTTTTTTTTACTGCATACACTTTTAAAATTGGCCACATCATTATTCTTATTTTTTTACTTTTAATTTTTTGAAAAGATTAAATATATAAATATATTGACTTTACAAATTCATCTTAGACAATTTTAACTTTACATATTTATTTACTTTAATTTTGATGTTATAACTAAATAATAAATCAATGAAAAATAAAAATATTGTCTATACATATTTGTAGGGATATGGGCGCAGGAGCTCATTATTTGTGTATACATTAGGCCTAAGCCGAGGACTAGAGGACATCCAAGGAGGAGTAAATATTATCAAGAGAGTCCGTGTTAGTAGATGAAGAAGCTAATTTTGGTCTTAATGGCCCGGAAGGGTGGGCCTAGGATTAATGCCTCCTCGGTAACTAAGTCGAGATCTCAAGAGATGGTGGTCGCCATCTAAGGGGAACGTTCTCGGGAGTTCTATTGGTACGGATAAGCATTACGAAACATAGGACAGGGGAATCCTAAAATATCTAAGGAGAAAGTTGCTACCATCACATTAAATACTTTGTCGCTAACTCTCTAACCACATTAATGTGGAGGTGATACGAATAGTGATTTTCAGTCTTACAATTACTACATAAAAACTTTAAGAAGGTCTTTGATGAGACAAGTATCAAGACCAACCATCCGGCTTGCATGTGGAGGATAGAGATGAAAAGGGAAAGGAGTATAAAAGAAGAAGGAAGCAATGAGAGAATGTGATCGTCAAATCAATAGAGAAACATTGTAGCAATTAGTAACCAAACTTGTAATCAAACTTGTGAGAAACATATAAGAACGGATCTCCTCGTGTGCCGAGGATGATTTTCTTTAGTTTAAATCAAGGCGCAAATGCACTTTTAGTCCTTATATTTTGACTTTTTTCCATTTTGGTCCCTACATTTTAATTTTATCACTTTTAGTCCCTAAACCAATTAACGCGTGTTATTTTCATCCTTTCCGTCGTCACCAACCGACGTAAATAGCTAAGGTGGCAAATGAGCAATTAAAATATTATAAAAATGCCATATCACCCATGACACATTAGCATATAAAAACATAATTAAAAACCAAAATTCACATGAATTAAGATCTAAAAGTGCATTTAACAAAAACACCAACCCAAAAATTTTAAAACCCAAAAAATTAACATAAGATCCAAACTTGAACACTATTCAGGTTTGGGTATTTGCTTAAAGTCAAAAGCAACTCGGCAGCGGCGGAGTAATGGGTCCTCCAACAACAACAACAACAACAATAATCTCAACCAACTTGCTTCAATGACATGTGAACTCTACTCGAAGATGGTGGAGTCGTTGAAGAAGTTGTTGGTTTTGGAGCTTTCGTCGTGGTCCAGGGATGTGGAAATGATGGTGGCATCGATGAACAGGGCTTTCGAAACCTTGGATTGGCTTCAACCAGATCGCATTGAATTCTACGATGTCGTTTGGTCTCTCCTCTCTTGGCGTGCTAAACTCTTATCCTTAGAGACCGTGCTTCGAACCCACTAAAACGAAGAAGAATCCGACACCGGCAATTTTCAAGCTCGGTTGAAAGAAGCGCTGGCTAGATCCGAAGTCGAGTATAAGAAACCCAGAACAAATACCCAAACCCAGAAAATCAAACCCGAAAATCAAATACCCAAACCCAAAAAATGAAACCAAAAAAAAAAAAAACAAAAATCAATGAGTCGAGTTTGATTCAATGAGAGTGAGTTTGGTTGGGTTTTTCCGGGTTTGTGTGTTTGTTTGATTTAATGAACCGAGTTGGCCAGGTTGGTTGATTTTATTGTTGATTGTTTGAAATAAATTGGGTTTTGTTTGAGTTTTTGGGTTTTTGAGTGTTTGAGATTTTCGGGTTTTATTTGATTTTATGATTTTGGCTATGAATCTTTGGAGAAGAACGAGAAAAACTAATGGATTTTCAGCATGGGTTTTTTAGCATTGGTCTTTGTTGTCTTCTCAAATTTTATTGCATTATTGATTTGATTTTAAGTGGGAAAGGAAGTTGATTTGATGGGTTTAATTTTGAATTCGTGTTCTTGGGTTTGATTTTCTAGGTTTGTGTTCTTGTGTTCATAGGCATTTGATTTTATTGTTTTTAATTCCGTTTTTTTCTTTTTTATTTAGTTAAAATTGACAAATTATTTTTTAAAAAAATTAGATGCTGATGTGGCATTTTTATAATATTTTAATTGCTCTGCCACCTCAGCTATTTCTATGGGTTGAGTGACGGAAAGAACGAAAATAACACGTGTTAATTGGTTTAGGGATTAAAAGTGGTAAAATTAAAATGTAGGGACCAAAATGGAAAAAAGTCAAAATATAGGGACTAAAAGTGCATTTACGCCTTAAATCAATCTATCTTTCTGTTCTTGTCATTTGAGTCCACTTTATTTGTCATCCATCTCATTTTAACCCAGTTTTCCAACCCATTCTCTACAAATTCATTGTTTTGGACTTGTTGGGCCTGAGTTCATCCACCGTTTGGGCTAGAGACTCAAATTTGGTCCTTACAATATTCATCTTGGTCAGTTTAATTTTAATATTTTTTTTTAGGGGTTTAATTTTAATAGTCGATAGACACATTCAAATACAAAATCAACATTGTATTTTGATATAAATTCAGAATCTCACTTCCAAAATAAGTAATTAAGTATTATGTCAAAAAAAAAAAAAAAATCAAACAAAAGCTAAAAGAGGGAGAGAGAAGATTTGTGAGTTGTGACAGAAAATTTAAAAAATCAAACACACTACCAAATTGTATTAACCCAAAATAGTATTATATAAAAATAAAATAATTCATCAACCTAAATTAAAGTTGCAAAAAGAATATATATATATATATATATATAGAGAGAGAGAGAGAGAGAGAGAGAGAGAGTAATCACATTTTTCGGAAGAGAAATAAAAATAAAATGAGAAAAAGAAGTATCAAATAAAAAATATAGTCAAGTCAAATACCAAATTATTCAAGCCATGATATATAATAGAATAACATTATTTTCTTGTAAACTATATTTATATGCAATAAAATAACATTTAACAATTATAGGAAAGAAAAAAAAAAAAAACTTAAAAACACAAAACCAAATTGCAACCTAAAGTAAAATTCTAAAGAACATATAAATACATCAATCTAAAGTAGAGATACAAAAAATAAAAAATTCACACAAAAATAAAACATGAGAGAGAGAGAGAGAGAGAGAGAGAGAGAGAGAGAGAGAGAGAGTAATAACCTTTTTCATGTGAGAAAATATGTATAAAATGGGATAGAGAATGTCAATTTATAATAATAGAATGAGGATAAGACGAGTCAAAATAAAAGGAAGAGAAAGAGATAGATGAAGAGTGACATTAAGGTTGAGAGTAGTGGAGAGATGAAAAGGTAAAAGAAAAGTTACGGTTGGAAGTAGTGGAGAGAAGTGAGAAACATGTAGATGATGTGGCTGCTGATGTGGTTCAATAGGAGCGTAGCAATAATAAATGTTACCCTTCAATTTTTAGATATATATATATATATATATAGATAGATTGATTGATTAGATGTTATTAACTATTTGTTCCATAAACTCTTTTTTATTTTATTTTTTATATATGAATAATTTTAAAGTATACAAAAACTTAATATATTCTTTATCCATGTTTCTGGTGGATGTATAACAACTATTTAGGCAAGCGTACTATTAAAAAATAGAAAAAAAAATTAACAATTAATCCATTTTATATAAAATTATTATGTATGCGCTCGCTATTATCATTCACTAGTCGCACACCCGCACGTTGCGCGTGATAATTTTTTTAGAATGGTCTCTCGTGGGGCCAGAGAATTCGTGGCCCAAGCCCATTCTACATTAGGGCCCAAGACCTAAGCCGAGGAGAGCTATTGCCAAGGACGCCTAATGAAATCCCAAAAGAAACATAAGGATATTGCCGAGGACGACCTCATGCTCAAGACCTCACAAAACGCCTGAAGAAAAGGGCAAACTCAAGACAGGGGCGGGGATAAGGGAGAAAGCCGCCAACATCGTAATATAGAACCCCGAATCGACAAGCCCATGCTCCAAACCATGCCATTTAACTTTTCCAACGACCCCCAACCACTCTAGGTATGGATTGACATGACAGGTTTGCACCCCGTAAAGTAAAACTTACACGTGGACACTAAAAGGGGAAATGAACACTAGTATAAGAGGGAAAGAAAGCGAAGGAGAAATGGATCCCTTGGAGGAGGAAAAATCCTGCAAAAGGGAGAAAAGGGAAGGATACAATGTTCCTCGGACACTGTCCGAGGACTTAAATTCTACAACCCGAACTAATGGAAGACTTAGCTAGTCATGCCGGTCCACCCATATATGAGCTTCCCACAAAGCCCGATATAAAACCGACTGTGACTAAGGTCCCGCCTTTCAAGCCCACTCTCTACAAATCATATTGTTAGGGCCCTTTACATACGAGCTCAACGTCATTCTTGGGTCGTTAAATAATCGTGTCCCTACAATTGGCGCCGTCTGTGGGAAGGCTTGCGCGTTGGCACAGGTGGCGGTGGAGTTGAGCCTCTGTCAAGCAAAGGTCTACGAAGGTTCCTTCATCTCTAGCGACATCTTGTTGTTGCTTCGACATAAATTTCCGCTAGGGCTATGCCTTGCAGTGCCAATGACACGGGCAGCTCTAGGGGCTTCCAACATCAAGCTAACTCTCACCACCTTGGTCAAGGGGCTAACCTTCGAAAAATAAATAAATAAATAAATGAATACAAGTATTGGACATAACCAAGGCCTTGTATGGTCCTCGGACTCAAGCCTCGGGGGAAACCAACTACTTAGAAGTAAAGATACAAGTATTGGACAGAACCAAGGCCTTGTATGGTCCTCGGACTCAAGCCTCTGGGGAAACCAACTACTTAGAAGAAAAGAATATAAGTATTGGACAGAACCAAGGCCTTGTATGGTCTGGGGAAACCAACTACTTAGAAGAAAAGAATACAAGTATTGGACAGAACTAAGGCCTTGTATGGTCCTCAGATTCAAGCCTCTGGGGAAACCCACTACTTGAAGAAAAGAATACAAGTATTGGACAGAACTAAGGAATTGTATGGTCCTCGGACTCAAGCCTCTGGGGAAACCAACTACTTAGAAGAAAAGGATACAAGTATTGGACAGAACTAAGGCCTTGTATGGTCCTCGGACTCAAGCCTCTGGGGAAACCAACTACTTAGAAGAAAAGGATACAAGTATTGGACAGAACCAAAGCCTTATATGGTCCTCGGACTCAAGCCTCTGGGGAAACCAACTACTTAGAAGAAAAGATACAAGTTTTGGACAGAACCAAGGCCTTGTATGGTCCTCGGACTCAAGCCTCTAGGGAAACCAACTACTTAGAAGAAAAACTACAAGTTTTGGACAAAACCAAGGCCTTGTATGGTCCTCGGACTCAAACCTCTGGGGAAACCAACTACTTCGAAGAAAAGAATACAAGTATTGGACAGAACCAAGGCCTTGTATGGTCCTCGGACTCAAGCCTCTGGGGAAACCAACTACTTAGAAGAAAAGGATACAAGTATTGGACAGAACCAAGGCCTTGTATGGTCCTCGGACTCAAGCCTCTGGGGAAACCAACTACTTAGAAGAAAAACTACAAGTTTTGGACAGAACCAAGGCCTTGTATGGTCCTCGGACTCAAGCCTCTGGGGAAACCAACTACTTAGAAGAAAAATACAAGTTTTGGACAGAACCAAGGCCTTGTATGGTCCTTGGACTCAAGCCTCTGGGGAAACCAACTACTTAGAAGAAAAACTACAAGTTTTGGACAGAACCAAGGCCTTGTATGGTCCTCGGATTCAAGCCTCCGAGGAAACCAACTACTTAGAAGAAAAACTACAAGTTTTGGACAGAACTAAGGCCTTGTATGGTCCTCGGACTCAAGCCTCCTCGGGGAAACCAACTACTTAGAAGAAAAACTACAAGTTTTGGGCAGAACCAAGGCCTTGTATGGTTCTCGGACTCAAGCCTCTGGGGAAACCAACTACTTAGAAGAAACAATACAAGTTTTGGACAGAACCAAGGCTTTGTATGGTCCTCGGACTCAAGCCTCTGGGGAAACCAACTACTTAGAAGAAGCAACACAAGTTTTGGACAGAACAAAAGCCTTGTATGGTCCTCGGACTCAAGCCTATGGGGAAACCAACTACTTAAAAAGAAAAATACAAGTTTTGGACACAACCCGGCACAATCAAACCTCGGTCCTCGGATCGGAGGCCAGGTATTATCGAAAACACGGCCAAAATTCCACACTACTCGGCAACCCTCTCGGATGGATTATTTTGGGTTCCTCATTCTCGGACACTTACCTCACGCGCGTTATGGTACACTCGGCCGTTATTATCGATTAGTCTCATAAGTTTAATCTGTTATTGATTGGTATTATTATATTTGATAGTTTCAATAGGTTCAAATTGGTAGCTTTTTGTTACAAGGTTTCCTGTCCTAAGTATCATTAAAGGAAAATGCACATGTAGCACACCCATTCACAAAATAATTGCTGCAGAAAGGAAAAGTATTTAGAAGGAAATAAATTCATCTTTTATTAAGACAAAGAAATAGTACAACGTACAATGAAAAGCTTGAATAAGCTTATACTAAAACTAACTACATAAGCCAAAAGAAAAGATACAAGGGAGTGAAGAAAAAGCCGAAGAAGAGGTGTAGAGAAGAGGGATGTTGCCGTTCCAAAATGTTGTCTAAGGAAACCATTCCTCAATACTTTTACATGCCTATAACTCAGGCAAAGCAAAAAGAACCTAACTTGGGGCTAGCACCGTTGAAGAAAAGGTGCAGAGAGAGTCCAACTTGGGGCTAGCACCGTTGAAGAAAAGGTGCAGGGAGCCGGAAGTTGATGAGCCTCCATGTTAGCCACACCGCGATAGAGCAGACGGGCGCTGATGGCGGAAAACCTTACTTCTGACGCACCAAGAATCTGATTCAACCAAGACTGTTTCGAATTTTGACTGAAAGAGGCAGAGATACCATTCCCCCTTGTCAAAACGGAAGATTATCTTGAATCTGTGCCTCCCCTGTCCAGACCACACCACCTTGAGTCTTGGAGGGACCCGGTGCCTCTGTGGCGGGTGTAGTTCCTTTACCCCCGCCCGTGTCTCAAACATATTGCACTAAGGGTGGATAGCACTGGATATGGAGACTGTGATTATAGCTGAAGGATTATGATTTTGAAGAGAGCCGAAGGGTTTATATGTAAGGAGAATAACCTCCTATCCTACTTATATAAAGGGTAAGGTGGTGGCATTTAATTTGTGCAGCTTTCCAAGGAATGCTACGGACATGGCAGACTTGGCTCAATTTCCAACACCATCCGCAACCGTAAGATTTGAAGATCCTCGTGAAGGCGCGCCTCAAGTACTGAAACGTCAAAGGATTCCACGTGAATGAAAAATAAATGGATGCCTCTTAATTTGGCACGTCTCCCATGCAAATGAAAAACACAAACATTAGTAAAGTAGAGAATTCGAGCGAGCCATGATGTGGGCCCAACATCACCAAAACCCTCCTCCCCAATTAAAAGTCGGGCAGCAGGATTTTGAGGGGCTATTGTGGGGCCAGAGAATTCGTGGCCCTGTGCCCATTCTACATTAGGGCCCAAGGCCTAAGCCGAGGAGAGCTATTGCCGAGGACGCCTAATGAAATCCCAAAAGAAACATAAGGATATTGCCGAGGATGACCTCATGCTCAACACCTCACAAAACGCCTGAAGAAAATGGCAAACTCAAGACAGGGGCGGGACAAGGGAGAAAGCTGCCAACATCGTAATACAAAACCTTGTATCCGACAAGCCCATGCTCCAAACCATGTCATTTAACTTTTCCAACGACTCCCAACCACTCTAGGTATGGATTGACAGACAAGTCTGCACTTTTAAAGTAAAACTTACACGTGGACACTAAAAGGGGAAATGAACACTAGTATAAGAGAGAAAGAAAGCAAAGGAGAAAGGGATCCCTGGAGGAGGAAAAATCCTGCAAAAGGGAGAAAAGGGAAGGATACAATGTTCCTCGGACGCTGTCCGAGGACTTAAATCCTACAACCCGAACTAATGGAAGGCTTAGCTAGTCAAGCCAGGTCCACCCATATATGAGCTTCCACAGAAAGCCCGATAAAACCGCCGACCTATGACTAAGGTCCCGCCTTTCAAGCCCACTCTTTACAAATCATATTGTTAGGGCCCTTTACATACGAGTCTAACGTCATTTTTGGGTCGTTAAATAATCATGTCCCTACAATAACAATAACTTAAAACACAAAACTAAATTATATCAACCTAAATTAGAGTTCTTAAAAAAAAAAAAATTTATCAACCTAAAGCGGAGATGCAATAAAAAATAAAAATCCACCAAAACATTGAGAGAGAGAGATAGAGAGAGAGAAAGAGAGAAAGAGAACCTTTTTGTGAGAGAAAACTATGCAAAGAATGAAAAAGAGTGACAAATTTATAGTAAGAAGGAAGGGATAAGAAGAAACAAATAAAGAAAGATAAAAGGAAAGATGAATAACAATATTAAAGTAAAGGGTAGTGGGGAAATGAAAAGATAAGGAAAGAAGAAAGGTTGAAGAAAGTGTAAATATTTTAAAAAAAATAAGTGAATGTAAAAAAATTATAGGAAAATTGAAAATAAAAAAGAAATATATATATTGTAAGGACTCAATTCGTAACGACCCAAAATGATGTTGGGTTCGCACGTAAAAAGGCTCAAACAATATCACTTATAGAGTGTGGGTTTGAAAGGCTAGGCCTTGATCACCGAACGAGGGTTAGTCGTCTTGTTCGTATAGAATTAGGCCGTGTTCGCTCGAGGAGTCTTTCTCCTTGAGGCGGTCCGGGAGGCTCTGGTTCTTGGCCTTTTTTCCCAGCCTCTTTTTTGGCGCATCGACCTTCACATTATATTGCCCTTCTTGGTTGATCTTAGCCCTCCACTTGTTGATCGTGCGATTTGCCTACTTGATGCCGTCCCATCATTTGTCTCCCCTTGCTTTTTGTTAGTTGCGATGATCGAAGTCGCCCTGTTCAGGCATCTTTTCTCATTAATATGGTTAGAACATTGGCGGGTGCATTTAAGGCGGAAGGGACGTATTTACCCGAACCGTTCACGACACGTACCCCCGTGGGTCCCATTCTACTCGCATCTCCTTCAGGGGGCCTTTTGGGGTAGCCTTCAACGAGATGTTGCTCTTCCCTTTGAAGTCTTGGAGTGCCGAGGACAGGGTCATCCTCGTTTGTGCCCCCGACATTTTGGCCTTTCCCCATTCGTTCTTGGCAAATACCCTCTTCGGCACGGGCCTTGAGCCTTAATAGAGCGTGGGCCGGATCATAAGTTCCCTGGCCCCACAATAGCCCCTCAAAATCCTGCTATCCGGCCCCTTGGATGGATAGGAGGGTTTTGATGATATCGAACATCTGTCAATGCCTGTCAATCCTTATCACCTATCGGTTCCCGAGACTTTTCGTCTGCCCGAGACACGTTCCTGGAGACTTTGGAAGGTGAAGCGTGGCCTCATTCAATGCGGGCGGCTCTGTGTTTCCCACGTTCTACGGCATGATGGAGATCTAACGGTGGGGATTCCTTGGCCTTTATGGGCGGGAAAATTCGTGCGATTACTCTCAATAGGAAGCATAAATGATTTTTGGAACGGATTTGTCTCTTGATTTTGCACCTAAGAGTTCTAGCGCGTATACCCTGGGTTCATCTGAACTTTCGTCCAAACTCAAGTCTATCTCCAGCACAAAAAGCCTGTCCGAAGCGTCTTTCCTCTTTCTCGTAAGTTCCCTGCATCCATTAACTCGTGCTTTTTCTTTTCGGGGTTTATTTTCCTCTGGTTCCCTTTCTTCTCCCGTCCTGGTTGAGTTTGAACTTGTTGAACACCTATATGAAATTCTTTTCTTCCTCTTTCCTTTTGGTTACTTGTTAGTTGCCCTCGTTGATACTTACTATTGTTTATGATTTTTGAACTAATTATCTTAACATGTATGAATGGTTGTGCATGCGATATATTTAGAATCATGTTTCGGAACGTTAGCTTACCCGCACCTATAGAGCCTTGAACTCATGTCCGAACCTCATTCAATGGAGATATAGGCATCATCCGAGAAGTCACATGTCTTGTTAGGTCCCACTTAGTATCCAGATTTCCTTGAAGTAGTTGGCTTCTCCATAGGTTTGAGTCCGAGGACCATGTAACACCTTAGTTCTGTCCAAAACTTGATTTTTTAAGTAGTTGGTTTCCCCATAAGTTTGAGTCCAAGGACCATGCAATACCTTGGTTCTGTCCAAAACTCGATTTTTTAAGTAGTTGGTTTCCCCATAGGTTTGAGTCCGAGGACCATGCAATACCTTGGTTTCTGTCCAAAACTTTATTTTTAAGTAGTTGGTTTCCCCATAGGTTTGAGTCCGAGGACCATGCAATACCTTGGTTCTGTCCAAAACTTAATTTTTAAGTAGTTGGTTTCCCCATAGGTTTGAGTCCGAGGACCATGCAATACCTTGGTTCTCATTCAAAACTTTATTTTTAAGTAGTTGGTTTCCCCATAGATTTGAGTCCGAGGACCATGCAATACCTTGGTTTAGGGTCCAAAACTTGATTTTTAAGTAGTTGGTTTCCCCATAGGTTTGAGTCCAGGACCATGCAATACCTTGGTTCTGTCCAAAACTTAGCTTTTAAGTAATTGGTTTCCCCATAGGTTTGAAGGACCATGCAATACCTTGGTTCCTGTCCAAAATGGATTTTTAAGTAGTTGGTTTCCCCATAGGTTTGAGTCCGAGGACCATGCAATACCTTGGTTCTGTCCAAAACTTAGCTTTTAAGTAGTTGGTTTCCCCATAGGTTTGAGTCCGAGGACCATGCAATACCTTGGGACTCAAAACTTGATTTTTAAGTAGTTGGGGAATTAACCCTTGGCCAAAATGACCTTGGTTTAGGGGATGAGCTCCTCGGCCAAGCCCCTAGAACCAATATCACTTATAGAGTGTGGGTTTGAAGAAACTAGGCCCCTAATGGAACTTTACGCCCAACGAGGCCAACACACAAGCCTTAGACGATGCCAATTGTAAGGACTCAATTCGTAATGACCCAAAATGATGTTGGGTTCGCACGTAAAAAGGCCTAAATAATATCACTTATAGAGCGTGGGTTTGAAAGGTTAGGTCTTGGTCTCCGAGGGTTAGGCGTCTTGTTCGTACAAAATTAGCCCGTGTTCGCTCGAGGAGTCTTGGCCATTTTTCCTAGCATCTTTTTGGCTCATCGACCTTCACATTATATAGCCCTTCTTGGTTGATCTTAGCCCTCCACTTGTTGATCAGGCAGGTACCTACTTGATGCCTGCCCCATCCCATGTTTGTCTCCCCTTGCTTTTTGTTAGTTGCGATGATCAAGTCACCCTGCTCAGGCATCTTTTCTCATTAATATGGTTAGGACGTTGGCGGGTGCATTTAAGGTGGAGGGGACATATTTACCCCGAACTGGGGTTCGCACCGTACCCCCACGTGGGTCCCATTCTACTGCATCATCTCCTTGGGGGGCTTTTTGGGGGCAGCCTTCAACGAGATGTTGCTCTTCCCTTGGAAGTCTTGGAGTGCCGAGGACAGGGTCATCCTTGGTGTGCCCCAAACATTTCGGTCTTTCCCCATTCGTCCTCGGCAAATACCCTCCTCGGCACGGGTCCTGGGCCCTAGTAGAGCGTGGGCCGGATTATAAGTTCCTTGGCCCCACATATATATATATATATATATATATATATAGATGTTAAAACCGACAAAGATGAATATGTAAAATCAATAATCTATTTATATATATAAATATTTTTTTTTGTAAAAAAAAGGAATAAATAATAAATAATAATTATGTGGCGAATGACACGGCGATGAGGTGGCGCAACAGGGGTTCAGTAGCAATAAATGCCGCGTTTCACTTTTTAATAATATATAGATAGTAAGAGGGAAGGGATAAGAAGAGACAAATAAAGAAAGATAAATAGCAATATTAAAGTAAAGGGTAATGAGGAGGTGTAAAGATAAGGAAAAAAGAAAAGTTGAAGAAAGTGTAAATATTAAAAAAAGAAAAAAAGAAAAGTGAATGTAAAAAAAAATTATAGGAAAATTGGAAATAAAAAGAAATATATATATATAGATGTTAAAACGACAAAGATGAATATGTAAAGATGAATATATAAATATTTGGTAAAAAAAAAGAATCAATAAATAATAATTATATATATGATATATATATAGGAGCTTAGTGGTAATAATAAATACGCTTCAGTTTTATATATAGATATTAAAATTTTTTTTAAAAAAAAAAAAAAAGGAATAAAAAATAAATAATAATTATGTGGTCAATTCCATCGTCAATGACTTGATGATGAGGTGGCACAATAGGAGCTTAGTGATAATAAATGTCACACTTCAGTTTTTAGTAATATATAGATAAATTAAAATCTTATTTAAAAAAAAAAAAATTAAGCATGGTCAATTCCATTTGTGTTGAAAAAACTAAAATAGTACTAGGAAACCAATCATTACATGCTGAGATACAATTAAATAACAATAGAACAATCATTGACAGAAGATTTTTTTCATGTCAACCATATTCTTCGAAAATTTTCTCGCATAGCATTTGCCATGCCATGTTTGTGACTTTGTGGTTCAGGATTATGTCACAGATTACAACACAAATACCAACCTAATTCTAATATTTATAGGTACTGATAGCTCTCTCTCCTTCTACTGGTGTCGGCTACATCCAGTACTCTATACTTTTTACAGATGATCTTAGCTAGAGAGTGAAAGACAGGTCCCCAAAGCCTACCAAGCTCACATCTAGAAGCAATTACTGTTAAGAGGCTTACTTGCCTAGCCATTCACTTTCTCCTTTTTAATGGGGATGGGGGTGTTTGTGAGGTAAATATATAAATAACTTAATATTAAAGAAAAAAATTTGACATAATCGCACCTAAGGATCCGATGATGTACGTCATAACAAAAAAGGTAAAATATAATTATGCAGTTGGTGAACTAATTAGGGAAAGAATTTAGAGTACTTGAGACTTAATTAGTGACAAATCATAAACTAACTGAAACAAGATTAAGTAAAACATGAAAGTAAAATTGCACCAACCTTGATCCTATAAAAGTAAACCCTCAGTGACACTGGAAGGCTTAACTCCAATATATAGGCAAATATGCACCGAACTAGCTACTCCTCACCACTGATAACTACGCAAGTGACAGGCACAGCCACTTCAGCCTAGCTAGTGATAAGAGTAGTAATATCAATCGTGTTCTTTATACCATAACATGGGTAGGTCTCCTTGTTGTGATAAATCTCACACTAACAAGGGAACTTGGACTAGAGAAGAAGATCAGAGACTCATTGCCTATATCAAAGCTCATGGGGAGGGCTGCTGGCGCCAAATTCCCAAGGCTGCAGGCCTTCTTCGTTGTGGCAAGAGTTGTCGTCTCCGCTGGATTAACTATCTTCGCCCTGATCTAAAGCGCGGTAATTTCACAAATGAAGAAGACAACTTCATCATCAAGCTACACAGCCTCCTTGGTAACAAGTAAGTGTTGAAGATTAAGGTTTTTATTTTATTTTTTGATAATTTTATAGTTATAATGGAAAGGGGGATGTGAATCCTGGGCGTCTCCAATGGAAACATTTGGAGATGCCAGTCGAGCAATAAGGCTCTTGGTGAAGATTAAGTTGTTAAATCCTACACAAATGCATGAATGGTCTCAATATCTATTGGAGCATGCAGTGCTATTCAGCTTCTAGTTCTAACAAAACAGTGGTTTTGTTTGGTACAAGGTGGTCCCTGATAGCAGCAAGGTTACCAGGAAGAACGGATAATGAGATCAAGAATTACTGGAATAGCCATTTAAGGAGGAAGTTATTGAGCAGAGGGATTGACCCTTTGACTCACAAACCGATTAACACTGACACTGACAAAGGAGAGAAGTTCATGGATGGGTTTGGGTGCAAAATCGAGAAGAACCCAGTTGAAAAAAGTTTAACAGAATTGAATCTTGAGCTCAGAATAGGCCCTCCCAACCAACACCCACCTTTGCCATTGGAGAGAAAAGGAAAGAAAGTCTGTTTCTACTGCAGCTTGGGACTAGAAAACAGTAAATATTGCACTTGTGGGAGTAGTAGCAATAGTACTAATGATTTTTGAAGAATATGCGACTCTTGATTGCAGAAGCTTGGTGAGGAAGTGAATTTGAAGTTATTTTTTTTTATTTTTGATAGGAAGGATTTGAAGTTGGATGCATAGCTCTCCTGGCATGGAGAAATCAATTTTAAAAGGGATTAATATTGTTAAATCATCTTTCCCCCTCTCTCTCTCTCTCTGGGGTTTCTGCTTTGCTTGATTATGTATAAAATTGATCTATGCTGAAAGTAGTCCATGCTTATGAACTACCAACTTGTTCAACGGAAAATTGAAGAGTGTACTGTGTGTCCTTTATATATATATGGTAAGTAATTTAATACCATTTCTTTACCATCATCATTGTAATGGTACTGGTAATAGAAACATTGATCTATCACCATTCACCAGATAGATTATGTTTCTTCTTTATTCTTTTGTACTGAAAGATTCTGTTGGAAGAATGGTAATAGATAAAGCTATGATCATGAGAGAGTAGGAGAAGAAGACAGGAAAATGACTCACAAGGAGTAGGTAAGCTATCCCAATCATCTATAACAATGAGAGAGAGAGAGAGAGAGTGAGTGGGTGTATATATGTAAGGGAATCATTTTGATGGATTTGTGAGTGGGTAGCAAGTTGCAACAATAATTGTTTGGTTGTATTGGTAGAGTGAAATTAAGATGGTTGCAGAAAATATTGCCGTAGTGCTTCCGTCTCTCTCATATCCACACATACATGCCTTTGAATTAATGGGAGTTAATCCATCTCTTAAACGAGGGTTATGGTCCATATATATAATTATCTGTCCATGATATCAATCAACGTTGAGAAACCCCAGCTACTAGTCTAACTGGTTAGTGTTTTTTTCATTGAGCTTCTAATTAAAACTCAATACGATTGAAAATGTTTAACTACTCAGCAAATGGGAACAAAGAGTGACTGTTTCCACAACTTTAATGAAAATGGTGACCTTGCAAGCTGATTCATTTTCAAAAGCTAACTCAATATAGTCGAAAGCTATTAAGTGATGAATTACCACTTCAAATACTGGTAGTCTAATTGGATTTTAATGTAATCGAAGAAGAGTTGGACTTGGAGAAAAAAAGGGTAAAAATAAGAAAGAAGTAGAATGAATGCATCGCAAACTTCTTGTACAAGTACTTAAAACACCTGCATATAATTCCGAGGGACAAGATTGCCCTTTGGTGTGCTGCCTATATAATTTTAATTCCAATAGCGTTTATTACACCTAAATTGTTTTACGCGTGAAAAAGTATTTGAAGTCATAAGGAGTATGTGTAAAACAGTTTGTATATAACAAGTTTAACCCCTTTATTTAAGGGTTGAGTTTGTGTTCAATGGCTAGTTCCATTGGACACATTGAAATATAAATACGTGTCTAGTTTTGGACACGTGTCAAGATTCTAACATGTTTAGTAGAATTGACCACTAAACACAAGTCTCACTCTTATTTAATGAGTAATATATTATCACACACTTGTTATTGTACATTTCGTATAGACTAAATTTAAAATTTGTTAAGATTGTAAAATCGTGAATAGTACTTTATTTATATATATAGGAATCATGTTGTGTAAAAGATTTATTTATTTTTAATAAAAAATAAAAAATACTTGGTAACTCATTAAAGAGGAAACGGGAGGTACATCATTGTCAATATTACATTATTAGTATCTTCGACCATACTCTCACTTCCAATTGTATTGAGCATGCGGGCCTTGTTACGTTTATGGGCAACCTTGTTTCCTTCCTTCCCTACCAACATGAGATATATGCCAACTTCTCTAATCCTTCTCAACCTACACTTTACATCATCTATCATATGTCCTATTTTAAGGTAGTGGCCTTGTTCTATAGACATTGGTGCCCTTATGGTGACCAAAGAGTTCCCTCCAAAATAACATTCCTAATGTCGATTATAATGTCGATAATCTACAAATGTTGCTGTTGGATAGGATAGTAACAAAAAACGTGTGAATGAGGGAAACATGCTTTAAATTGTTGTCAAGTGTCGTTGGAGTGAAAGGTAAAGATGTTGGTTTCAAAAAAAAAGAAGGAAGGTAAAGATGTTACATGGCACGAAAAAAACTATCAATAACCGTCAAGAACACAAGTATAAATAATAAATGACTTATTTTTGAAGAATAAAACACACACATCGTACCTCTCTTTCAATAGAAACTTCTCTCACTTGTAATGCTATTTCCTTTGTTTCTAGTTTAGGATTATTGTAAGCTGTCAATATAATTAAGTACTCTGTTTATAATCATCACTCTTTTATTTATGAAGCACTGCTAGTTTCAAAGCAAGTTAGTAGTTAGTAATTCAACAAGATCCTTGAAATCCTTAGTTTAATTATAGTTCACTGTTTCTTGCCAATATAATTTGGTAGCCTCGTAGCTTGGTAGATCTCTAAATCCCTTTACTTTCTAGTAAACTTGTAGTTTTGTAGATCTCTTAATTGCAACTTACTGTCTTCTATCAATAGTTGTTATTTTGCATTTTTCTCATTAATCAACTTATCATAATTTAGTAATCTTAGTGTGTAAAGATCTAAAGTTCTCTTCATTAAGGCATTATTGAATCACATCTTTCTAAATATGAAGTCAAATCTCAAGAATAAGGTCTTTAATATCAATTTAATTATCATTTAGCATTTTGTCTCATATGCTAATCACAATTTTTAAAATCCTATTCATACTAACTCCAATCCATGAGTTTAAGAAATTCAAAGTTACATTTATTGCTAATGAAAATATGGTAAATTAAAAACACAATAAACTATTAAGATGATAGATTATGATCAATACAACAACAATTTCACACGGGATTATTATTGACGTAATTTGCATAGTACACTTGTTATGGTTTATCAACTCAGCAATTATAAATTTTGTTATGACACAAATATACCACGCATGCTGGCACATCTCAAAAGAATATAATCTATTGAACATGCCAATTCTACCAGTAGCTTAATAGCCTCTTAAAAATGTTTTAGGTACATAAACAAAGTTTATAACATTTGGGGTTTGATGATTTGACATTTCAGCGTTAGTAAAGTTATTATGATAATGTATCTCGGTTTTTTATTGGTTTAAAGAGCCAAGAGTATTGACAAGAAAGAAAAACTGCGCTCAACATCTGCACGCATGCAGGTCTTGTCAAGCACAGTGGAATGACAACTACCGAAGCAATAATACATGATATAGCTGCTGTGTGTGCGTGAAGAGAGAAAGAGACAGTGGGTGTATAGGAGGGACCGAGACAGGGATTGAGATTCATGCACCAGACCGCAGCACTCTTCTTTATTAGCATCACATCCTGTGTAACACATTTTTCATAACTTGTGAAGAAAGGAAGTTATAATAGGAGCAACGTTCATTTTCATATCGTCTTATCATTAAGGCAACTTTTGTTATGTATCAATTTCAATTATATACCAAACCACTGATCTCACTGAAAAAAAATTTATACCAAACCACATTGTGTGTATGTATATATATCTATTCTAATATTCTTTGATGTGCCTAGCACAGTGACGAAAAGAGAAACAAGATTATGATAGCTGCAATGAAAGCTTGATATATTTCAGAGACTATATGTGTAATCTAATACTGAAAATACAATGGTAGATAGTCAAGTGTAAGTGCATCTACTTATCTTCTTCTCCAATCTAATACCTCCCATCCCTCACCCTCTGTGAAATGTCGTCTCACCTTGCATGCCACTATCTCAAAAGGGAGGAACATATATACTCTTAAAATAATTATAATCATAATTATTTCCTTAATTACTCATAGAAGTAGGTTGATGAAATTATCACCAAACATCCCTAAAGTCTCGTCATGGAATAGGGTCTGTGAACTATAGTTAAGAAAATTTTTGCTAAACCCGCAATAAGCAAAAAAGTACTTGACATCTTGAGAAAAATCATAACATGAGACCCGCATTCAGTTAATTGTATTGACTTTTTAACCAAAAACATAATAGTGGAACCCACAAAAAATATGTTATCAAAGAAAAAAATAAAAGCTACGACAACAAGGACAAAAAAGAAGATGTTAAAAGCTTGTTGGTAATCTAATCCATTAGTTTGCATTTGACATCAACTTATTTAACTTTTATTGATTGTTTTTGGCTGAAAATATGCTAAAGTATGCTAAAGGTTTTAAAAAGTTGCATATAAAAACTAAATACTAGAAGTACAAATGAACACTTATTGTCACTCCCTCCCACCATACATCAAAACCAATATCCTATTCCTATCTAAGTGGAAGTTGTGCTTTGATATGTTGTAAAAATTAGAGGCCATGTTGTAATTTGTACGGAAATCATGTTTGCACACTCTCTCTCTCATTTAGTGGTGTAACTTTACTTTAAGTTACTGCACTAAATATTTTTCTATTGGATGCAAATTTTGATTAAACATGTTGGATTACATTTTCTTCTAAAATCCTTTATGCTTGCAAATTTTTAAGACAATTGAAGATTAATAGTCATGTAATCAATAATATATTTAAATTTCAAATTTTTGTAGTTTAAATTTATGCATAGAAAATAAGTTTTATATTTTATATGTTACATCTTACTAGATTACATTTTTTTATATTTTCTTGACATGTATGCCTAGTTTTTGGTTCCAATCGGATTCTACTTACCATTCAATCTTTTTTTTTTTTTTTAAGAATCAAATTTATTATCCAATCTAGAAGCCTATCTTTTATGCACAATTTTAAATATAAAAAATTTGAAACTTAAACATTCTATTAATGGCTTCGTTATTGATTTCATATCATATTGAAATTTTGCAAGCATGTAGAATATTAAAAAAATCTAGTTTAATAGCTAATTTGTTAAAACTCGTATCCAATAAAAATCTCATTATTAGATTGTTAATAACTTTTTATTGGTTTAATATTTTAAAAATCTAACTATTAGATATATTTTTAACATGTACCAAATTTTGTACTAATCAAATATTTATTACTTTTTGATGCATTAACTCATCTTTTATGCATAATTTAAATAAATAAATATGTATATATGTCTCCGTGTGTGTGTGTGTGTGGGCGGTTCCAACAAAGGCTCAATGGGTAGAGCCCAATTTCTACCCACATTTATAGACGTCGTGAACCTAAATATTCAATCTACACTCACCAGCCCAAAAGGATAGAGGTCTACAAAGTACACATAAATCTAGGCCTCGATTCCAGCATAACCTTAATAAGTAGGACTACCCACGTTTACACACATTGTTGTGATCCGAATATCACGCACATACCAAGCCCTAAAGTAAAGTGGGTTACGAAGTACAAACACCAATGAAGCCTGGAACTCAATGGCACTGACCAGTTCTCCCATGAAGAAGAATCTGGATTCAAATCTTCCCTCCCCCCACCCCCCACTTATTTATTGTAAGGGATGTGGTATTACATGCATCGGATGTACAGTAAATTTTCCCATTGTAAGTGGAAAAAAACCAATGCAGCCTTAAGCAATTAGCCAAACCCAACCAAGCTTATTATTACAATCAAACTTACACACGCGTAATGCTTTCTCGAGCAAGAAATTTGTGGACGAAAGAATAAACTAGGCATTAGAATTTACACATAGAAAGTCATCCAAACATCCACATATGAAATAAAGCATCAACTTCTGCTATGTGACATTCTCCAATTATACAAATCTCTCAAACAGAACAAGAACTCTATGCATCGGGGCTGCCAAAAACCCTGTCTGGTTTATCAATTCTAGCTGTACCTGAGCTTGATGACTCGCCCATTGCATCAGGAGAAGCTGCTGCCTGGGATGATTCTCTCTTCAGAGAAGTTGGCATCCCAGAAATCTCCTGAAAGGGAAAAAGAAGTTAACAAGGCTGGGTAAGAAATAACAATCAGAAAGGGCTTTAATGCTCTGTTTGTTTCGACGTAAAAAATTTTCAAACGTAAAATATTTTACATGTAACCATTTACAGGAAAAAATTTTCAAGTGTTTGGATTGACCTCAATACTAGAAAATGCAAATACAAACCAACCACCACCAACCACCACAGTCACCACCAGCCACCTAAATCACAAATCGGAGAGAAAAAATCAACAAAAGCCAACCAGCCACCACCGCCTGCCAACCACCACTACCCACAAACCCACCCAGCCAGCCACAACAACCCCTAAGCCATCCCAGAAACCCAGATCGTGAAGGAACAAAAAACCCACTCACTCTCAGCGATTCCAGATCAGAGATCTTAGCAGTGGCGTTTGTAGCTTTCAAAACCAGATCCAACCAACGAGCAGCGGTGATAAGGCTCACCTCGGGCCTCTCACGGCGACTTCTCCAATGACAAAACAGACCGAAATCTGATGGTGGTGCCACCAGAATGGAGGTGAAGGGTGGCAAAGGGTGCTAGCGGAGTGGAGGCAGAGAGTGGCCGGTGGGTGTTGTTGCTGGTTTGGGCTAGTGTTAGAGAGGACGAGTAAAGTATGAGAAAGGGAGAGACTCGGGTGTGAGGCTGTGAGATTTTTGTAAAATATTTTACACTTGTTTTTTTGGTAAAATATTTTACAAGTTTTTAACCACAAAGTTTTAGTCAAAGGAAAATATTTTACAACTTTGACTATATTTTACATGCAATCAAACACTTGAAAATGGGAAAATATTTTACGGAAAATATTTTACATCGAAACAAATAGAGTGTAAGTCCCACTAGCCTATTGCTCCTATGAGATGAACTATATTTAAATTCTTCATAACATCCCTCCACAAGGGAAAAGCCTAGACTTATTCCAACATATCTTTATAATAAACAAATAAAACCAAAGGAAATAAAACTGCTACCGTTCCCCCCAAGTAACTTAAACAAGAGTCTCCAAAATACCTTCATTAAATGCAATCTCAAGTCACAAGGTCGAACTTGATTTCCAATACATGCCATCACAAATTTTGAATACTGAAACAAAACATCAGCAGCGGCTTGCTTTTTCTCTTCGCTCTGCAAATTGTATTTTTGATGATTGAATGAAACAGAAAAAAAGACAATAGGAGAGGAAATTATGCAACTATTCTAATGATATCAGACTAACTAATAAAACCCTTCCAGCATTAGCACATGTTTAAAAATATGAAATAATTTATTGAGATACAGAAATATGTGATGATAAAGGTTTAAAGTTTAAACTCTCGTCTCAAGGCTGCCACTATTTTTAGGCTATAAATAAACCAAGTTGTTTATGAATAGCTCAAGCTTAGATCGGGAAAATACTTGTTTATACTTACATAGACTTGAGATTGGATTTGTAAAAGTTTGTAAATAGGTTCATATGATATAAAATTATTATTCATAGTTTGTTAATAATATAAATAGTCTATTCGAAGTAAAATTCATTGATTTCTAAAGAGGTGAAAAAAATTAGTAATGATTTTACTATATATGAGAAAAGAATAAGTTAATCAACGAATTTGTGAATAAGCTTGCACTTGTTCGACAAGAAAATAAATCAAGCTTGAACTTATAATTTTGTTTGGTGATGAGCTTGAGCTCGGCTTGTGTTCGAAAGGAAATTAAATAAACAAGCCTGAACCTTTAGTAATTAGCTTGACTTGGCTCGTTTACAGCCCTACACAGGTTATTTGGATTGGTGGGCCTTGGGGTGTGCTCCTCAAGGTCCTGGGATCAAGTCTTAAATTTACTTGGTGCATGGTTCTTGTGGGTGAGGTCATGCATCTGGGGTTTACTTGATGAGGGTGGGTTTAAAGGACCTTGCCTTGAAGAGGATCCCAATCATTCAAAATAATAATAATAACTAAAGGGTAAACCATGGCATAGACCAATAACCTTGCACATATATTTGCCAAAATCAATTTTGTTAATCTATAAATACGTGTCCGTGTGTGTGTGTGTGTTTGTATTTGACCTGTATTTTACCCATTTTCTTCCTATGTTTTGTACCTAATATTGCAAATGGTTGATTATAGCTTCCCACTTTAAAGAATGACCAATGGTGCACCCTGCCCCCAGAGAAATCCAATGCCACTCAACAGACAGGAAGGACAGATACAAAATCAAGCGAATAGGTTATCAAGCATGATATCTCTATTCATAGATAATTCTTTGTTTCTTTGTTTCTTTGTCTTTCTTCCGGAGTAAGAATAAAACCAAGGTACAGAGGCCAAACAACAAAAGGGAATTCCATTCAATTTCCTTTTGAGTCTTTTGACCACAGTTACTTCCTATGTACACACTTCTTCCATTCTTATAAAACATACAGACGGTAATCTGTATACATCTGTGCACAGTACACAATGGCAAGAGAGTCCGAAACTAAGTCAAAATAGCTATACTAATGTGATTCATCATTTCCCAAAAGTAAATCAAGGAAGCATCAAACACTACAAAAAGGATTTTTTTTTTTTTTTTTTTTTTTTTTTTATACTAAACATGAGGAACCCAAAAGCTCATAAATTTTCAATCAAAATTTTGATTTATGGCAATGAATACGGGATTTACTTGATGTATATTACAACTTCCACAGAAACACATATATAACTATGAACTCAACACTTTCAAGTTTAAACCATTTATAGACACTCACAGGAAATCAAAATGCCTACTACAAGTGCTTGCTTAGGTAAGGAATTGAAAATTCTTTCCCTAATTTACCCTTACAACCAAACAGGGGTTTTGGCTTTGGATTTGGATTTGGATTTGGATTTAGAATTGGATGGAATTTTAGGGCTCCTGTATTTTATCCAAATCTTCAATTTCCTATACATGTTGGGCAAAAATGGAATTATAGTTTTAAAACTAAGCAATGGAATCAGGAGGTGTATAGTGTTTGGGATTTTTTTCCCCTTAAATTTAAAATAAAACAAAAACCTAAAACGAGAAAGTAGACGATTTTGCTGATGTTTGGTTTAAATATGAGGGTTGATCTTGAGAGAGTTAGTGTGTAGAGATTAGAATGAAAGTTGAAACAGAAGAAATATAGTACAACTCCAAGGAATGAAAATTAAACAGTACCTCGTAATCTTCTTTATCTTTCATGCCCGAAATTCTTTATTCTCCGCTCTACGGTTTGAACTTTTGAACTCACCTACCAATGAATTATGAATGAAGGTGAACCTGTGTTTGTTAAAATATATAACTCCCCCTCAATTTGTATTAATACAAAATGAAAAATTTTTCACACTTTGGCCAAGTGGCCTATTAGCTCAGCTGGTTAGAGCGTCGTGCTAATAACGCGAAGGTCGCAGGTTCGAGACCTGCATGGGCCAAAAATATTTGATTTTGTGTTTTGGGCCAAAAATTATAAATTATAAAATTCTGGGCCGAGCCCATGGATAATGTATCTTGGGCCAAAAATTAAAAACAAAACAAAATCTTCTTTCTTTTTCTCTCTATTTGTCATCCTCTATGCTCCAGAACCAAACTCTTTGGCAAAAAATGAAATAAAACAAAATCTACTCTTTTCTTCTCTCTCCCATCCAGCTCAGATAATATAATAATATATTAACAACAAATATTATGTTCACAACATTTTTACAACATTTTTACAACAAATCATAAGTGGTAGGTTGTTACAAGTTATTATTGTTGGGGCAAAAAAGTAATCTTAGTGATAGGTTTAAATTTGAACTAATAACAACTAATCACCTATGATTTGTTGTGAAAATGTTATAAAAATATTGTGGACATAGCATTTCTCTATAATTACTTAAAAACTAAGCGTTTCTTGTTCTTTCTTTGATAAATGCATTAGAAATTGAAACTTCAAAGCATGCAACTCCATACTCTCAAGGAGACCTCTGAGCTAAAATCCTTTCATCACTGTCCACTTGACGTCTCCATCTAAAACGAAGAGAAGCTTGCGTAACATGGGAGACTAGTTTGGAGTTAGCTTCAAGGGACTTGGTCAATTAATTGTAAGTTTGTAATACAAAGTGAAAGGCCGTCTGATATGAAGAAATAATTTTGCTTGGCAATACGTTTAACTTAAATGAGATATTTGGGCTAATCGAGAGATGGAATCAGGCTATGTATTGAATTTGAAGGAGTAGAACTTGTTGGACTGATAAATAATAAATAATGGCACACGTGTTCACCTTTAATATGTGAATTAAACTGCCATGAAGCTCTTAGAAGAATATAAGTGACGTCATATTATTGGTTATTAAGCCTATTATCAATTTATTAAGAGCCAAATAGAGATTGCAGAACCATTTGAATGAAAACACGTGAGGATCACATGGTCATTAACATTTATGTGCGAATAGTTATTTTTAGCCGAAAAGCATAAAAAAAAAAAAAAAAAAAAAAAAGTAGGCAACCTTGTCGAGACACATATATGCAATAACTACTATTATGTGATAACTATCATTCCCGATCAATTAGACGATTATCTTCATTCTTCTAAATGCATAAAGTAGGAATTTTGTTCCTCAATTTGTGGTTGATTTTTGCGTTTAAGTCCTATTGAGTTAGCCCATGCCCAAGCCCAACCCTTCTGGTTCGAAGTACTGTCTCGCATAGCATAACGTAATGCGACCACCCATAAAAACCACTTCGTAATCCAAACAGAACTATCTATAAAGTCAAATCATTAACAAACAACATGATCTCACTTTATTTTGGTGAGATATTTTCCTTGATGTTTGATATGGTAGAAAATCAAACCAATTCCTTTCAATTAGAGCCCCCAATACGCTATCACGGACACTAGAACGGTAATTTAACCTCATTCCAAAATCAGAAAGTAGTATAAGGGTAGAAACTCTTGGCCCTAATCAAGATTTCTGCTCGTATATAAAATCAAGTCAGACCTCCAACTTATAAACCATACATTAGGACATAACGTTCCATACCTTGTAACTATCACTAAAAATATAATTTAACAAAAATAAAAAATAAAAAAGCCATCCATTTTCATACTTGAAGCAGTCATGTTTCTAATGGTTCAAAAGCTTCGCACCTCAGAACTCTAATAGCATCCAAACGGATGGCATTATGGCAATACTATTCAGGTTTAACCACAGTACCAAATACAACTCCAAATAACATTACGAGCATCAATAAAAACTAGGGGGAAAAAGAAATCGAAAATAAGATTATGTTTCCTTTGGGGGGCCCTTCTTTGCAGCCTCAGCTGCTGCTTTCTCTGCTTCAATTTCAGCAACAACAGCATCAATCTCAGCTTCCTCAAGTTGCCGCAGGCCATGCTCCTTAGTCATCACAGCAACTTCTATGTTCTTTCCCCCACTCTCAACAACCTAAATGCAAGCATAAACAATTCAAACTGTTATAGTTCCAGATAAAATGATGGGTTACAGGTTAATGATGGGCTACATGTTATATATGCCCTAAAACCAATAGAGTCAACCATGGGCTACAGGTTAAATGATGCCATTGCAGTCCACTAGATTAAATGATGCAGTTTAACTTGATCTTACTATATGTTTGAATGGGGGGAGACGGGGAGAGAGGATAGGGAAGAGAATGGATCGTGAACAGGTGGTACCCTTCTAGAAGAGTATGGAAATTTCTAGCCACCATCTGTCATAGGCAAGAATATTCCTTGTCCTAATGTAATCATCAGTTTCTATATAAGGAATGATTAGTACGGGGCTGGGTATGTAGATTCTCCAGCACCTCCTTTTTGTAAATATTTCTATTGCAACTTTCTTTCCCTTTTCAACATGGTATCACAGCAATAAAGATCCCTGGTTCTGATTCCTTTATACATCTTACAGATTCTTTTTTATCTTCCTATTTTTCTAACATTGTTCAATTATCAAATTTATTATTTAGTCCACAAAAGTAACACAGTTCTACCACAAATATCAATACAATCTTAAAGCAATAAATATGAAAGCAGTAAAAGCAGGACACATGATCTGGTAATGAAGTAGAAAACTAAAGAAGAACCTCTTCAATGGAAAACCACTCTAGGACCCAGTCTTGTAGAAAATTCACTATAGGAGAAGCCACTACAACAACCTATTTACAAAACCTTTGTTTAGCTAGACTCTCTATTGCAAAATCTGCAAAAGCACTGCTTGCTTTCCTACCCTCATTTGCACAAACTAGAACTTCTGGTACTTCAAGGAACCTCTTTGAAGATTTTGTTGTAGTGAACCTCACAGAAAATAATTCTTTGTGAGTTCAATTAATCTCTCACTCACTCTCTTTGGGATCACAATATGAGAGGCTAAAGAACAAGGTTTTTCAGTTAAAGTACAGGAGAAAAGAAACAAAGTCTTCTCTCTGACAAGCATATTGTGAGGAAGCCTTTTCCCTATAGAAAAATTGTGCAAAAGCCAGTTTATATAAGTGCACAACTAGGGTTTAAAGAGACAACACAAAAATTAGGTCAAACAAGAATTAGAAAACAAAGTCTAACATTCTTGCTCGAGCAAGGGACAGACAAAGTCTCGAGTTGAATTATTGTTTCACTCGAGTGAAATTCTTAGGGATCAGAATCTTTGATGCATCTTCAAATGGCTCATATCCAACTTTTAAAAATAAACAAGTACACTCAAATCATGATGTTTGATTACAACCATTGTCATGGAATTGGCTGATACTAAAATCCTAAAAAATGGGAGCACAGTGACATACCCTTAGGTTAGATATTCCACGTTACCTTTTGATTTGTAGTGCCTGCCAGCGCTTTTTGTACCATTCTAATACAACTAAGTTCAGATAGTTTTCAATCAATTAACAATTAGCGCCAAGAGCCTTGTAGCTCAATTGGTTGGCACCTCCTAGTGTTTCCAATGGAGACATCTAGGGTTCAAATTCCCCCCTCCCCCAACTATCAAATTATCATAAATAAATAAAAAAACAATCATATCATTCCACCAATTAGATTTCATAATTTGGAACATTCATTGAGCTCTAATCCCTTTTTCTCCACAAGCAAGATCTGCCAAGATACAAATTATAGATAAGATGATACCTCAGAATGAAAAACACATCCCTTTGAGAATCAGACATCATTGTGGCATGTTATTATAGGCGCAAGAAGTAGAGATACAGAGATTACTTATTTGCAAAAACAGAAGTCAGACTGTGAATCATCTTGTGCTTCACTATTCCATAGCAAGAGAACTTTGGTCATTTCTTTTATGTTCTTTTTTTCTTTTTGGAGTGCCGTGGGTCATGTTTTGCTCAATCATAGACTTTTTGGCTTTGTTTGATAGGTCATTTGGGGATACATAGAAGAGTTATCATATGGAACGCTGTATCATTGGCTCTTATATGGTGTATTTGGTGAGAGCAAAATCTCCATACACTCGAGGGGTGTGAAACTGCAATTTTAGAGATACAACACCTGTTCCTTTGAACATTATTGGATGGATTGAGGCAACGAGCTGTTTTTCTTTCTCCAATAAGTTAGATTTTATAGAGTTCCTAGAATTTAAATGTTACTAATTTTTGTGTTACCCTTGTATCAAGAAACAATTAACACCACAGAACACATAGAAGAGGGAGAATCTGCAATATGAAAGAAATATAATGAAGTATGAATTCGTGTTTCCAGGAAACAGGTCAAAATAGTTTACCTCAAGCAATGCACGGATTGCAAGCTTAACTGTTTCTTGCCCAGAAGTTTCTTTATAGTTTTTCTCCAAAAACTCTCTTAATGAATTAGAGTTTCTTCCAGTTGCATTGGCCTTCCAAGCTGAAAATGTCCCAGAAGGATCTGTCTGATAAAGTGATGGAGCACCAGTATAGGGATCAAAACCAATAATCAAAGTTGAAAGGCCAAATGGTCTCACACCCCCACTCTGTGTGTACTTTTGCTGAAGACCAGCAATATAACGAGTGATGTACTCAACAGTTGCTGGATCCTCCACTGTAAGCCTATGGCTTTGACATTCAATCCGTGCCTTGTTTATTAGGACACGAGCATCTGCCTTGAGTCCAGCACAGGCCAGTGCGATGTGATTATCCAGGTTCACAATCTTCCTAACTGATCTGCAAAAAAAAAAAAAAAAAAAAAAAAAAAAAGATTCATCAGAGGACTGCCAAACCTAGAAAGGATAACAAGAAAATAACAAATTGAAACAAAGAAAAATAAAATTAGTAAGCAATATCTTCGCCAAGGATGCATTTCTAATACAGTGTGAGCTGCACAATCCCCCCAAATACGATGATTCATTCAGTATCTTCTTTAATTCATATCTTGATTAGATACATTTCAGAAATTGGAAGGGCCTTAATCTCTAATCTAAATGGGCAGTGGACACAATTTCAAAAAATAATAAAGTTTTTATCTTTGTTTGGCGACCGCCAAGTAGAGTAATGTATATTTCTAATATGAAAATCCTAACAAATGCTTCTATAAAAATACCATATAATAATAATAATCTAAATGAGCAAAACATTGTGCAGCTAAGAAATTGTAGAGCATATAACATACTGTAGGTTAAATAACACATTGTAACACTTTTCTAGCTAAAAACACCATCATATCTAATGGTGAAGTAGAATTTGAGCAAAGGTATTCAACATTGAAAGTCCAAACACAAAATTTGTCTCCTTTAAAAATTACAATTCATAGGGCTAAATTGTGCACCGCCTAGTTAAAATCAATTTCAGTAAAATTCATCATCTGAGTAGTACATAGAAATCCCCAAATTTATAAAAATGGTATATGACAATAGTAATCAGAAATAGAATGATACAAAAAAACCCTAACCCTAGGATCACGTACACGATAGGAGGACAGATCAATTGGCAATCTCAACCAATTCCATGATTGTTATATCTAATAGAAGAAACGCCAATAAATAAATACATAAAAAGGTGTTTAATTGTTTGTAGTGAGAGAGAGAGAGAGAGAGAGAGAGGGACCTGGTGTCTTGGAGTTTGGCGGTGGATTTCTTCTCGACGCCGAGGACGATGGTGTCGGTGCCACGGACACCGACGGCGGCGTTGCCCTTGCGGACGGCTTCGAGGGCGTATTCGACCTGGAACAAATGGCCATCTGGTGAGAAAACCGTTATTGCTCTATCGTACCTTGCCATTCTTCGTCCTCTTCTTCTTCTTCAACTCAACTCAACTGATCTCCTCTCTCTGTTTGTTTCTGAAAACAATTCTAAAACTCTCTCTCACTGCGTTTTTTTAATTACCAATCTCAACTTAAGCCACAAGGCAACCCACCCACTGAAGAGTTGCTGTGTTTCTCACTGGAGACCCGGAAAAATTGGACCGGATTCGATAACCCGTCCCAACCCCAAAAAAATATGGATATATGTTACATGGGTTGACCCGTGTAAAGAGTAGGTGTCAAAAAAAAAAAACTATAATTTAGTGAACTTCTAAAGAGTATAAGGTGGTGGGCCTTGTTTGTAATGTTGGGCTGCTTCCTGCTGCATTAGGTCCGAATTTTCTAGATAAGAGAGTTGGGATTGGTCCAACTGGAACTTACCTTGGTCCGGTTTGTGCACAAATTACACCACGCCCGCAAGGCTTTGGTTACATGCCCATGGCAAGCAGAGCCGCTATAAAGAAGTTATGGTAGGCGGATATAATACGGATAATACAAGAAAATATAGTCACTACTTTTAACTACAATAAATAAAAGTGAGCAACAAAAGGCTCTCCGTACGCAGAATAAGTTAAGTGAAGGATAAACAGAGTTAGCAAAATCAAAGTGTTACTTTGTCATGCCAAGTAATACACAAGATTAAAACCAAGAAAGGGACGACCATTCCCTCAACACGAGTAATCTTAGAGAAGAGATTAATTGTTTTGAGAGAACATGCCTAAATAGTCTATGCTCAAATACAGATCTTTTGCCTTTTATAGAGAGCAAGGTTATTGAGGGAGAGAGGAAATAAACCTATTGGTGCATGTCCGCCATTCTAAACTCTCTATTTTTCTTTTCCTCTCCTTACTACTTCTTCGTTTTCTTTTTCTTTTGTTTTACTTCCTTTCCTTCTCAATGCTTACTTCTAGGTTATGTTTTTTCCTAGAAATTCCTATTCTTGTGATTTTGAATCCCCTTCTCGATTGCACGACAAGGGGTCTTTTATAGAGCTTGCCATGACTGATATTTCTTGTTTTAGCCCTTGACCGCCTTTGTGCGGTGTGGGTGTCCTTGCTAACCACTTACTGGTTGTTAGTGGTTTAGCCACCATCACTTACTTGTGCTGGCTATGTCGCTCCCCTCCGCTAGACAAAGAAAACTATTTTGTTTGTTTGTTTTGTCGTGGCTTTTCTACCCGTTACAATGTGTGTGCTCTTTCTGTCTATCTCTCATGACATGCACTTGGTGGTTCCAACTCATCCTTACTTCTTTTGGGTGGCATGTCATCCCAGCAGGACATCTCCCCCAAAAAAGTTTGAGTAAGAACTCGAGAATAGGTTTTTTCCCTCTCCCTAGCGCCTGACCATGCTCTCTCTTACCTTTGACCCATGACCCACCACTTCTTATATTGGCTGGGTACAGGCCGGTGATGCCTGGGTCTTGCACGTGCTTCACTTTCTTCACCCATTTGCTCATGTATTTGTCATGTTCTGGAAATTGGTCCGTACGTCGCCGTGCACTTCGGGCTTCTTATGGTGTGGGTTGTTTTCCGATTTGCCATTCTTTATGACTTGCTTCTTTTGGGGGTTAGGCCTTGTTGGATCATGGGCCCTCCTTCCCCCGGCCTATTTTGTGTTCACTTCGTGGCCTTGTTAGCATTTTCCTGCCATACCACTTTGCTATTTCTGTTGTAATGTTGTTTGACTCAATCCCGCTGGGTCTCTTTGGGCTCTTTGTTTATTTCCTTCCCAGTGACTCGGTGTGTTCACTAGGCCTTTTCTTACAATGTTTGCGGGCTCCCGAGTCCCATTTCCCTCTTGGGCATCCTTGGCCCATTTGCTTTCCTTGGACTTCCTCGACCCTTTTCCAATCCTGCTTTCCCATGGGTCTTTACTAACTCTCTTGGGTTTTCCTAGCCCAATTACTTTATACCTTATCCTCGGGGTTGATGGGTCTTCCATTAGCCCCTTACTTTCGTTACTTGCATTACTTTGAGCTTGTTGTGGCCCATTCTTGCTTTTTTACATACTGTCCATGGGTTTGCTTCCTCTCTCTTTCTGGACCCATTCAAGCTCGTTTGCTTCCTCAAGACCCACTTTATGAGCCCGTGAGCCATTCATTCCTGCTACTTGGGCTCAATGGCTTTTTCTTGCTTGCTAACTTTAGTTTGCCTGTGTTGCTGGGCCTTTTCTCTTAATGGGCTTGTAAAAAATAAGCCTCAACAAAGAGTTTTTGTTTATTTGTTCTCTTATTTTGCATCAAGAATTTGTGTATTATTTACCATTTTTGAAGAGTTTTTATTTATGTTTTCTCTTATTTGTATTGGAAGGAAAACAAATACAATATTATCTTGTTTATTTATTATTTTTGACATTACAAAAAAAAAAAAAAAAAAAACCTACTAATACCATATTGATTTTACCTTTAAAATACATAGTGATGGTCATAAGTTTTACAGCCCATTTAAAACAATCTCGTTTTTACGCAAGCTCGATGAGATCAAATCCAAACCTAATTGATTCAAACCCATTTGCTAAGTCTACTTCTGATTTGAGTGGCACCACTAGAAGTTGGAACTACTTTTAGGAATAATATAGTCATTTTCCTCTTCTTATTATTTTTCCATGCAAATGTTCAAGGCCTTTAGAGAGCCTTACCAATTCTCGATTATTTTCCATTTTCAAATTAAGATCAAACCATCCTAAGATATATTAGGACCATTTCTATTTGAATTGAATTCGTTTCATGATTTAGATTAAATATTATAAATTTAAAAATGTACTCAATGCCACATCATTTAATTGTAATTCAGAAATTTTATACATTGTAAATTTAGAAATTTTAACTGTAAAATAGATTCAGACTTCAATTCAAGAAAATATAGAGAACTTTTTTCCTCTGAAGATTAATATGCATCTTCAATACATATGTGCAAATGCATATAAAAATAAACATAGTTAGATATATATTAAACTTTGTACCTAAGTTAATAATTGTTGATGCTCATTTTGGGAAGCCTAGTAGAAGGAAGAAGCCAAACAACATGAGCAAAAAAGAGTTAGTAAGTGGATAAAAAAATCATTAAGCCCAAGTGGTAAGAATAATGGATCATAGGCCCATAAGAGAAGCAAATGGGCCTTGAGAAAGCAAATGGGCCTAAAGGAGCCCGGAGAGAGAGAAATAGCAAACCCATGGGTAGTATGTGATGTAGAAAAGTGAGAATGGGCCACAACAAGCCCAAAGTAATGCAAACAAAGAGAGTAAGGGGTTGAGGGCAAGTCTATGGGCCCCAAGGATGAAGGATAAAGTAATTGGGCCAGGGAAGCCAAAAGGAGTTAGTAAAAACCCATGGGAACATAGAATTAGAAAGGTCCAAGAATGCCCAAGGAAAGTAAATGTGCCAATGATGCCCAAAGGGACACAGGAGCCCGCAAGTAATGTAATAAAAAAGCCCAATGACCATACTGAGTCATTGAGGGAAGAATAAGCAAGAGGCCCAAAGAAGCCAAGCGGACTTGGATCAAATGACACCACAGCAGGAATGGCAGAGTAGTGCAACATGAAATGGTAGTAAGACTGCAGAAAGGAGTAAAAAGGTGGGCTAAAGAAGGAAAAGCCCACAATCAAATAAAGCCCAACCCTTAAGGGGAGCAAGCCATAAAAGAATAGGAAATCAGAAAATAGCTCACGCCATAAGGAGTCAAGGATGGACGGCAGAATGTGCAGACGAGCCTCTAGACCACGGCAAACGCATGAGCAGCAGGCAAATTTTGAACATACGCAAAAGTGAAACACGCGCAAGGCCCAAATATCACCAGCCTATATCCAGCCAATACAGGACGTGGCGAGGTCATGAGTAAGAGGTAAGAGGGGGTGGTCCGGCGGTGGAGAGGGGGAAAAACCTATTTTGAGGTTCTCGCTTAGGTTCTTTTGGGGGAAATGTCCTGTTGAGATGACATACCACCCAAAAGAAGCATGGATGAGTTGGAACCACTAGGTGCATGCTATGAGGGATAGGAAGAGAAAAAGCACCCACACCATGTCAGATAAGAGTGTCATGGCAAATAAACAAACAAAATAGTCCTCATTGTCCGGTGGCACAACTAGCACGGGTAAGTGGTAATGGGTCGGACGATCGACAAACCAATAGGTGGTCGGCAAAGACACCTGGACTGGACAAAGGTGGTTAAAGGCTAAAATATTAAAATCTGGTCACGATAGGCATTATATAAAGGACCCTTGTCGTGCAGTGGAAGGAGGGGGGATCACAATCACGAACACGGGAATAATAATACGAATAAGCAAACACCGAGGAAGAAAACTAAAAGAAAAGAAAGGAAGAATTAGAAAGAATGGCAGGCATGCACCAATAGGTTGATCCTCTCTCTCCCTTCTAAGGTCCCGCTCTCTGTCAAAAGTAAAGGATTCTCTTGGGCACAAGTCATTCAGGTTCGTTTCCCTCAAAGTGACTAATTTCCACGACAGGATTTTCCCTGGGAGATTATTCACATTGAGGAAAGATGGTTTTCCCTCTCTAGTCTTGGTCTTGTGACATAACTTGGCACATTAGATTGATTTTTTTTTTCTTTCTTTTGGTAACTTGTGTCTTACCCATTTATTCCCATTATTTTCTTTACAAGGTGTTTCTTATAATCGTGATTATCATCTTAATTGGGATTATTTATTCACTTTGTCTAAAGGCAAAAGTATTTTCTTTTTTTATTATTATCATGTCTACTTGCCATAACTCATTCGAAGTAGCTTTGCCTGCCATGGGCATGTTTTTGGCAAACGAGGCATAGTTTGTGTACAAACCGGACCAAAGTGAGTTGCAGTTGGACTAGTCTCAACTCCCTAATCTAGAATACTTGGGCTCAGTACAATAGGAAGCAGCCTAGCCCAACATTACAAAAAGGCCCACCACAATAATTAAACATTATAAGAATATTATTAGGTTGATTATGCAATTTTTCTCATGCTTGATTGCACTATTTCACTAAAAAAAAAAGGTAATTTGCTACTTCTTAAATTAATTTTTGTTATTATTTACTGAATTTATTTAATGTTTGCATTTTTCAAATAAGATAGAAAAATTGATAAATTATGAAAATATATTAATAGTGAACATCAATTAATTAGAACATGATAAAATTTTACATTCACCCTTATGTTGAAAATACTAATCAACTTTGTTAAGAAAATTTAAATTAGGTTTTAAAGGGCTTTAAAATAGAATGGGTTAGAAGTAGTTTTTGAATGTATTTGAAGTAGTTTAAAACTAATTCAGCAAAAAAAAAAAAAAAAAAAAAAAAAAAAGTAGTTTAAAACTTGGAGCTCCAACATAATGCATTTTTCTAAAAAGTTGCATTTGGTGTTCTAATTATAAGTAAAAATTGAATGTAATTGTGTTTTTAGTCATGAATTTTAAAAACATATATATATTTTTTGACAATAATATATTGATGGTTGATAATGAAGAAAGATATATAGAAAGTGTGCAATGAGGGATCTTTATAGGTAGTTAGCCTTTATTGCCTAAACAATGCCCAAAGACTCCCAATATCGCCCTCGAAATTGATTTTGGGGAGAGAGAAGAGATCAAAGAATGAACCAAACCAAATGATTGTTCTAGAATGGCATTCCAAATTTTTTGTTGTTGTTTTGTTTTTTTAATATTACTAGCATGTAGTCCTATTCTAAACAAATATAAAGAGTCAATGATAAAAGAAATATACTTGCATAAACAAAGTTCTAATTAAACAATTTCTACAATTTTCAGTAACAAGAAAATTATATTAATTTATTTTTAGTTAAGTAATTTTGTACAAAGGAAAATATTTAATTAAAAAAGAAATATACCTAATAAAAATTTTCCAAAATTCTTTTAAAAAAAAATTTAATCAGTTTTCTACAATTTCTCTAACCAAATTCGCAAACTAAAATTTTTTTATGGAAAGAAACAATTGAAGCACTACCCAATTAAATAAAATAAGGTGTAACCAAACAATTTTAGTTTACGATTTTTATGAACAATCAAAAAAAATCTAACTCCCTAACTCCTACCCCATCTTAGGATTTCCAAAATCCAAACCCCTTGAGTCAATTAATCAAATAAGAAAAATTGACTGTCCTTCTCTTTCTTTTTTGCGTGTAGCCACAAATAGAAATTAATATAACATGATTGCTTTAAACACAATAAGTATATTTAAGCTTTTAGGTTTTAGGTTTAATGAGATAGAGGAAAGAAAATGTGAGGGAAAGTGTATGAGTGCTATTAGAGAGAGAGAGAGCAAGTTGTTTGGGAATGATAAGGACATTGCATATATATACACACACATACATTTAGAGTGGGGTGAGCAAAATCTATTATTGCCATGTCACCCTTTTTTTGGGTGGGGAAAACCTACAGGACATAGTAGAACGAGGAAATTTTGCCATCGGCATTCGGTACACTTAACCTAAAAGCCAAAGTCACCTCAATTTAGAGATGACAAAAACACCTATAGTCATCTCATCTTGGAGACGGCAAAAATGCCTATAACTTGCCCCATTCCACATGGTTTTGTTTGCCCCATCCCAAATTGGGGATAGGGCACCCTTGATCCAACCCTGTTGTGTCGCCTTATTGCTTTGTCTCTAATTAAGTTTTGTCTTTATCTACCCAACATATATATATAGGTGTGATCTGACATTTTTCCAAATTATATTGTCTATTAGATTCGGGCAATCAAGCATAGTGCATTAGGTCATGTAATATATATTGAAGTTGGATCTTTAGTATCATATAGGAAAACTCAACATACTTTTACAATGCACTTTCTTAGTACTACTATCCAATTTTACATCCGAAGGCTGCCTAAGCCACTGGTTTTGTTAGCTTTCGCTTGGCGTGTAAGTTAGGCCATTCTTTTAGTGAGTGAAAGAATTGTGGACACCATCATCTTGTAGTCAATTGGCTTTGTTAGATAAGCATCCATGCCCACCTCCAAGCACTTGGCTTCATCTGATGACATTGCATGGGCTGTTAGTGCAACAATGGGAATGTGCAATCCGTTTCCCACTTCCGATTTCCTGATTATTTTTGTTGCTTCATAACCATCCATCTTTGGCATCTGTTTATCACAAAGAGAAATGTTCAGAACTTTCATGTCATAAGATCAATCTAAGCACATTCACATGGCAAACCAACACAATATGATCATTGTCAAATGAAACAGATCGAGGTGATATTTCCTAATAATTCCTTTTAAAATTGCTTCTAGTTTTACTCTCAAAAGCAAGATCTATCTAAGGAAACTACATAGGATTTTTTTTTTTTTTTTTTTTTGTTCTTTTTATTCATCTATTATTCAATATATTATGATAATCAAGACACTAGAGCATTAGAAAAGTATGCATTGTCATAGATTCTTACTTGGCAATCCATGAGGATCAAGTCATATGGAGGGGAATCCTTGATTTCTGTTTGTGATCTTGTGTTTCTTTCTTCAAAGAGAGATTCCCTTCCACAATCTTCTGCATTAATCATACAATTTAGAGAATCTATTGCTCAAGTCCATCTCCCACAGCAATAACTATTGCCCCCATTTTTTCTAGCATTATGGTTGCAACTCTCTGAGTCTTGGGTTATCTTCAGCAAGCATTATGTGTAGGCCTTCAAGAGATTTCTGTTCATTCACAGCTTTACTTGAATATAAATTACCTTGTTGTGTAGGATAGCTGCTAAACAAATTTCTACCTTCGCATTCAGCATTTTCACACTGAGGTTCTATTGAAAATGATGCTTCTTTTGTGCAACATTTAGGTTCTTCATCTTTAACATCATGAGAGTTCATTTGATCGACATGGATCTCTTTTGGTTGAATCATTTTCTTTTGAATAGACAGGAGTGAATTCCTCTAAGCAGTTATTAATTGTCTTGTATCCTAAAGAACAAGGTTTCCTAATCCCTTCTCTTTGTTTTTCCCCAATGTGAAACCCTTTGACAAAATTAGGACCCCCCATTTCGGACAAATCAGAATCATCGAGTTGGCGGTGTCAAAATGTGTGGCATCAATCTCAAGACATTCATGTAGATCACCTTCTTTGGTAATTCTCAAAGCATTTGAACTTTTTTTCTGCTGCTCAAGATTTGTCTCCTTTATGACAGCTTCCAGGATGTGAATCATCTTGGCCTTGTATAGAGGTTTGTTAACCATCAATACATTGGCCTTTTTGCGAAGCTCCATCTTTATGGCATTGGAAGTATCATAATAAACCATCCATGCAAACTTTGCTTTCCCAAAGTAATTGTTAAGAAAGTTTAGTTGTTCCTTCCCATATATCGTGCTCAAGTTAAGTAACCCTATATCAACAACTATGATGAAAACTGGGTTTGCCATGTCTTTTATTTTCAGTAGTTTTGCCTTCAAGCGCTCACTTATCGAACATTGTGCATCAAAGCCATTATCATGAACTGATTTTTTGGCACAGAAGAGTTCCTGGAGAATCTGTGTCAGTTCATTCCATTCAGATGCCTCTAAAGTGAAAACTCCAATTTTATGCAACCACCGGGACATAATCAATCTACCTATTCTGCCATGTAGTGCAAGCAACACCTACATTCACATTTCAAATATATAAGCACTTGTTGTTTGATTGTTCCATAGTGGAACTACATGAGTTTTCAAATAGTATTCTAAAGAAAATAATTTTTTACTTACTACTAAATTATGCTTTGCAAAATCTACTTGACAATTTTGTTCTATGCCATCTACAGTGCTACGAGAAGCAAGTATAGTCGCATTAGAGTTCCTGGACCATCCTTCTTTACAACCTTGATTTCTCCACCCATCTTGTTAACCTATCATCACCAGTGACAATTGTAAGTTGGACAAAGAGATTCACTCTATATGGTGCATTGGACTATATAAAACATAGAAAGTAAGATAGAACCTTCTTTTCTCCCTATAAAATTTTAGTATAATATAATAGTAGCTTTCCAGGATTATTTGGCATAGTTCTAAACATACGACTAATGGCCTAAAGGTCAAAAACTTCACAAATTTGATATTTATAGGTGTGTTGTTTCTAGTTAGTTACATGCTATGCATCATCAACATATATACTGGAAAACTTCACTCACCAAGGTCCGCACAATGCATAGTCCAAGACCAGTGCCACCATGCCCGAAATTATCAAAAAGGTTTCTGAAATAACATTCTAGCAATTTCATTTCTTGTTTTTTGATGAATTACTTACACTTTTAGAAATATTGGTCTATTTTTATTCAGATAGCTCAATAGCAAACAATAGACCGTATTCATCGGATAAAATCTGTAATTAACACATTTGTTTTGAGAATGAAACTTGTTTTGTTTTACTTACGTTCGTGTTGTTGTTGGGGTCGACTTGCTCAAAGCTTTGAATCTGATTCCCACTTGCTTGGATCAATACCTACAAATATGAACTAATTGTTAATTTTATTCATTAATGGAGTGTCTAATTTTGCAAGTGGATGCAGAGTTTTCAATATCATAATAGAATGTTTTGAGATTCCTACCACGGCCAGTGTCATCAACTTCAAACCAAAGAATCATTCTATTGTCTTTCTTGCAGGCCTTTTTCATATGGTTTCCCTGTTGCTTCCACTTCATCTTATGTGCACATCGTGATTTCTTTCGATCGAAAGGAAACTTCTCAGCATCAACGGAAGAATTTGAGATCTCACACCATCCTCGGAGGATGATATGACCCACTGTAAGCCATTGAGAACAATTTAGTTGCGGGTTACTTTTTATTTATTGAGAAATGTGATCGTTTTGTAATAAATGTACTTTGTGTTGTTACTTTATGTGTTATCATTATTGACAATAGGCCTACATTTGTATATTCTCCTATGATGAATTTGGGGATGAAATTACTTCTCCATAATGTAAAATACCAAACATTGTGTGAATGTTTAACTTACAAGATTTAAAAATCATTGGCTTTCTTTACCATCTGCAAGGACTCAAATGAAGAGTCACCTACTTCTGATGGTTTTATTAATTGGTAGTTTCTTGGACAGTTTATAAATACAATTAAGTCAAACATCTCTACTTTCTTCTTATACATCCATTAAAAATGAGATGAACCAAAATGAGTAGTGGAGAAATATTAACTTTTATTTTGATAAATATTAAATTCATTAGTGAGGAAAGAACAGGGGATCAAATGCTCCCATGAATAAATGATAACTTGCAAGATATCCGAGCTACAATAAAAACAACCAAAAATAGTTCTCAAGCACAAGGTCCCTAATTATTTGTAGCTCCAACTTCTAAAAAATACCCCTTTTTTTTAGGAAAAAGTTTTCCTCCAAACCGGTTTGGAGGAATCTCCTCCAACCATTATGTGACCTAAAAAAGTTCTTTTAGGTCATGTGACTAAAGTAGACATGGATGCCTTTTCAATCACCACTTAATTGGTTGGAGGAATTTTCCTCCAAACCAATTTAGAGATAAACATTTTTTTTATTCATTTTTTTTCTGTATGATAAGCTTTCATAATTGTAGTTGCAGCATTGCGTAACTAGGGTGGCAAAATTTCGATATATGAGTTGCACTTACATGTCGTGAACTTGATAGAATTGCTGATTAGATTTGCAAAAATTTGAACAACTCTTGCAGAGTCTCCTCGAACTAATTTTGGCATATCATCTAAAAGGAAACAAATAGTGATAAGGCATATCAAAAACAGATAGCTAAACTTATAATAATAATCTTTGGCTAGTAATTTGAATTATCTTATACCATGAGAACTAAAGTCATACCAGAGATATCTAAAACAGTTTCTACATTGTGGTTAATGCATTGCACAGAGAACATGTCAACAAGTCCTTCAAGTTCTCGCCCCAAGTCAAACTCAGTTTCCTCCAAAGACCAATTTTCCAGATTCAACCTACATAGTGTTTTTATTTTCATTGTTAGGAGCACAGTATGTAGAATAAAGTTCTGTCACTCTTGTGATTTAGAGTTGTTTCTTATAAATTCAAAATATTTTTGTGGTAGTTGAAAGTGAAGAAGTAATTATTGTGGTAAATCTGCTCAACAAACATTATACTAAGCATGTTGTCATCCGATTAAGTGTGGTTCTTAATTTCTGATAAAAATCTAGGTGTTTTTCCTTCCAATTGTCTGGTAGATAGTTACTAGAAGGTGATCAACTAATTCTCTCCACTTAGTAACTGTATGAACATATACTCTAGCTTGTTTTGATACACAATATGTAGAAATTAGTAGTTGGCTTGTTTTATAGCTCACCTTGCTCAAATCCAATATATTGTTAAGAAGCCGGAGTAGAGCTGTTGAGCATTTTCTAATCTGTGTAACAGTTGAATATTGTTCATTTGTGAGGCAATCATCACATATGAGAATGTCCAACAAACCAATTACTGCAGCCATAGGTGTCCTCAGTTCATGACTGCAATGCATCAGGTTTTATTATTGAACCATAACCTCATAAAACAAATATCTACAAAATCTAACACTTGAAATCACTGACCTCATGTTCGCTAGAAATTGGCTTTTATAGTTACTAGAAGCCTCTGCCCTTCTTCTTGCATCAAGATGGCTTATTAGTTCTGCTCTTAGTTTCATTTCCTTAGACACCCCATTAGTCAGTATCAAAATGCAGATGCATCCAATGAATAGGATACATAAAGATGCAGATATCAATATAACCATTGTTTTGAAGGCTCTCTCATCGACCTTGCCCATTATATATTTCCTTGGAATGATGATGACCCCCACCTGCACAAAGTTCAACTCAATTCAATTTCTTGCTTTATGCTAATAACTTTCATATTAGTATAGGCTGATTAAAAAAGAAGTGAAAACATGTACAATCCCCCTGGAAATTTTGGTTCAACAAAGAATAATCAGTAAAATGTTTAACATACAATCATTTCTTTCTGGTCTGCAGCACCTACTATCCAAGTTCTTAACAACATAGGACCTAAAATTTCAGCAGAACAAAAGATGCAAAATTCTGGTCAAGACTTACCATAGGAAGCCTCTTTAGTTTTAGGAAAAATGAGTCAATGTAGTACTGATCACCGCCGAGATTGATGTTCTCTTGATGAACCTCACGATTTGGAGGAAAGTTGTTTCCATAGGCTCTCTGCAACCACCGGGCTCCCATTTGTATTACAGGATCCTCAGAATCAATAGCCATCGTAAGATTGGGCCCCTTAGTTGATTTTGTCAAAAGTGGAGTATTTGAAGAAGTAGCAAGTAGAAAACCATCTTGGGATGTTAAATATATATGCCCACTGTGAACTTCAACAAGCTCCTTCATAAGCTGGCCAACACTATATAGTGCCGTTGTAACACCCACAACAGCTACTATACTTTTATTTGAAGGGTCCCAAACTGGCAGTGCTGCTGAAAGAACAGGTGAATCTATAGATTTGCTTACCGCCACATGCCATGAAGCCACACCATCTGGTACTTGTGGAAGGCCTGCAATATGGATTAGATCATCTGGTGGGATTGGCTTTGCTTTTCCTATTTTCACACCAGTAAGGGGATCAAGGGGTTCTCGATACCAAATTGCAGAAATGTTACCATGAATGGATTGTTCATTAGATCCACTTATTGAATAGTTTACCAGATCAGAGTAGATGTAGTATGTATTGTTACTCCTGTGATCTCTATGGAATGCCTGGACAAAACCATTTTTATAATTGATAGTTATTGCATTGAGAGCTTTACGACTAGCAAATAGTGCCCATGTTACATCCCTCATTGCTTCGTATAGCTGTAAGAGTTAGAAAACTATTAATAAACAATATTGCCAAACATTTTCGTTTGGGATAAATAAGTCTCAAATAAAATTTACAAGTAACATAAGATATAATGAATGGTTTAACAGTCAACCTCAACTTCGTCTGCTTGCGTAGCAGGTTTGCTGTACCGTTTGAACACGTATTCTGACAGTTTAAGCTGCACTGTAGTTATCTCAGAAGTTGAGTTTAAGATGTTCCACATCCGTAAAATGGGACGTTGTAGAAGTTCATTACGAAGGCCATATGCTAAGTTATTCAGTGATTTTGTTGTGTAGACCCTAGTAAAATGCCATGTTAATATGGTTAGCAGCCCAATTAAGATGGCTAGCATGACCTGTTTAAAACCACAAAAGACAAAGTTAATAGATTAAAGAACCAAATATGAGTTTCTGGGTATACACATAAGTTTCCACTTTCCAGTTTCTTCTTTTACCAAATAAGATCTTCTAACAACTGAATTCTGGTTTCTTATACTTACCATGTAAAAAAAGTAATTAAAAGAAATCTCCTTCTCTGGCAGAAGTGAAAATGTATATGCAGGAGGAAGGTTTGGGAGGTTAGGGAAGGCCAGGGACATTATTAATTAGTATCAACAGAATCTGAAACAGTTAGGCAAAGAAATGACTTCCAACCATTTAAGCAAAATGGGTTCTCTTATCTTGGGAGTTTCTGCAGTTCCAGTATAAAATTACAGAGACTTAGAGGCGCTAAACTTATGTGATGTTCCTTGATTAATACCATCATGTTCACTATCAATGAAGCTGACTACACTAGTATTATATGTAGTATGTATGCTGATATTAATAGGCATTTGTATTAGCTCAATTGTAGACTCTTCTTACTCAAGCTGATCATATTATTGTTTATATGATAGAATATCAAACATGTAACTAAAACAAAAGTGCAGGGCAAAATTTCACAAACCATGATTGCAAGGCGAGCCACAAAGACACTGTAGTAGGAGGAGAGACAGTGAGTACTAGCAAACTCAAACTCTTCTCTTTCAACATCCCTGTGAAAGATTCTTCGACCGCTTGGAGTTGTGCTCCTTTTCCAAGGAGAGGCAAAGCCTGATATTCTATCCAACACCCTTCTCAGAGGAGTTCCCATTGGTGTACTTGGAGTTGGTGAACAATATTCACTACTTCCACAATGATTCTCATCTGCCTTTTCTGCCATACCCTCCTCAAACTATAAAGCATGCATTAACAAAGAACCTGTCTGCGTCTGTGTTAGTGTGTTGTGCCTGTGTGTTAGTGTGTGCCAGTGAGAGAGAGAGGTTCTTGGGTGGGTGTTTTTAATACACTGCTTGTGTCATTTCCCACTTTTTCATGGCAATAAGCATATTTTGGTTTACAAATTTCTGAAGTGGGTAGGTGATTCCTCATCCACAACATTCATGCCACACCTCCCACCCTTTATCCAATTGCACTTTGCCAAATTCGACCGTTGTTGTATAATTGGATTCTGAGCATGGAAAAAAAGACTAAACTTGCTTAGGCCACCACCCGATGTGGCAAACCAGTTGAAGACACTTCTTATTTAAGCGATAACTTATCAAGTGTTCAGTCCAGAGTGTAAATCACTCACATTATTTCTACATTTTTTTTTGTCCTTATCCATATATCTGACCTAAACTAAACTCAACTAAGCTTTAAAAAACTTCAATTACAGCCAATTGGACTTGGGGATATATATTCTTTTACCCTACTTAGTACCTAACTTATTTATACTTTTCTCAATTTATTTAGTATTATTTATAATATTTTTGGCTATAGTACATGTGACCAACTCCTACTAATTTGTAGAAGATTTGTAATCGATCCAAAAAAATTTGGAACTAAAACTTTGATGTTGTATAATACTTTTGTAGTCTATGATAAAATTGTTTATTTTAAGATATCTAATCATAACCTATATTCACTAAGAAACTGTGAAAATTGAAACATTTGGAAATCATGGTTATGATCATAGTGAGTATCATACCTAAAATAACGCAGGATATAAATTTTATTCAAATGCAATACCATGTCTCTAATTACTATTCTTTATTCTTTAACAATCAAGTGTTTATCCGTAAGACATAATTGTTGAAATTCAAAGAGGTTGAAACAGACCGAATATTGAGGAGATTGTTAATTGACCGAGTGAGACTAGGCAGAACTATTTCCTCCTTGCACGGGTTTGACCATGACCAGCAATATTAAAATTGGATTTGGATCCGGTGCAGTAATTGCAAGCTGTAATTAGTAATTGCCATGTAATCGTGAGTGTGAGATGTAAAAGTTAGAAAAGTAAAAAAATGATGAAAGATTATGAAAAAATTTCAATTCAAAGGTTAAAATTAAAAGTGAATTTTTAACTTTCAACTCATTCAGTGATTCAACATTATACTAGTTTTTTTTTTTAAAGAGTTTCAATCTATGACTTCTTATGATAGCTCTTTATTATCACACCAATACACCAATTGGTTTTTGTTACAAGTGAAGAATGAACCCCGGATTTCTTATTCAACCATTAGAAACTTTACTGGGTTGAGCTAATTGGAACTCATATATATTAATTTTTTTTTGTTTGTTTGTTTGTTTGTTTTTGATGGGATACTAGATTTGAATCCACTAAAATGATATTGGAAGGAAGAGAAAGTTTGGGAGTTGGAAAAAGATAGCACTGCACCGCCATATGAATATTATACACAAACCATGAAGTTATCAGTTATGTCATTGGCTCATTGTTGGAAACTTGGGGGGTTGGGGAACATGGAATTGAATTGTATGATTAAGATCTGGGGTCTATTCTATTCTAGTGTCACTTTCGACTATTGAAATTTGAACATGGTCTTTGGGTATGCATTATGCAATGATGTGCACGGCTATTTTGTCGGTCGTGTGGGATAAATTATGATTTGGATCTTAGCCTTTAGTAGTACAATGTTGAATTCTAATACCGCAAAAAGAACCGCAGTAAAAGATGGCGAAGGGGAAAAGCCTATGACTTTTGAACTGCTCATCTTTAAAAGACCGGAATTACGGAACGGAAATACTGTTTCTTATCCAAACTAAAATAGTAAAAATGTCTTATAGAATAACCCTTTTTCCCCCCTTTTTCAACTTTATTGTTTTTCTTCGTCGGTGGAAATTTTTAAATAACATAATCTATATAATTATGCCAACGGGCTTTTTTCCCAATAATAATAATAATAATAATAGAAGTGTTTGATTTTAATTTATTTAAAAAAAAAAATCTTGGGTAGTTTCTTTTAAGTATGACCTATATATATATATAAATATATATATATATATATATATATATATATATTTAATTTCCTATAATAAATTGGGTGAGGGGAGATTTGAAGAAGGGGGTGGAAAGTTTTTTTTTTTTTTTTTTTCAAGAGGATGGAATGTATTTATGACTTACAAAACTTTTTTGTTTCTTGACATTTTTCCTTTCATTATGGAATTGGCGGGGCTAATTCTTTAATTAGTTTATGTCAGTTTTGTAGACTCACTCTAGTTGTGGGGCCCAAAAAGTAGGTCATTGGCAATTTATAGGATTTTGCAAAATCTATATGGTAGATTTTTAGCACAAAGTAGATGTATTTAGAAAACTTCTGTGGGACCTAGGAATTAGGTTTTTACACGTGGAGCTTTGACATGATTGTTGTGGTTGTGTGATTTGGGCACATTATATTGTGATTGATAGATATAACGATTGCACAATTCATTTGTTATGCCAGATGAAAACAAGTCGAGACTCTAGAGTAAGATTTGGTAGGAAACAAGTAAAGGGCAATTCATCATCACGGTTTAACTTTGGCCCGGAAACAAGTCAAGTCAGAATTTTTATGTCAATAACGCCAGCAACAATGGCCATCAACAGTAACAAGTTAAGTACACTAACATCAATGACACAACGTAAGTAATACCAATGAATAATGCTAGGACCACAACTTTGTCATAGTTGACCTAGTTGTGATCATTGCATTTTTGAATACCAATACCTATCATTTTCTTTTCACAAACCATTTCATACACATACTTGTTCAAACATTCACTTATAGCAGCACTCATACACACACACTCTATTCACAAAGATTCGTGCATTCATGCACGCACACGCTTCTTGCTTACTTGTCCCTACTCCCGAGTCCTTTGTCTCTTACCCAATTCATATTATATGTATTGTGTTTTGTTTGCATAATATTTCTCCTCTTTATATTTTAAATCGCAGTGTCACTAAACTACAAGATTATTCATTTTATGCACATAAAAATTAAGCTTAGCAAAGAGCTTTTACTTGGAATGAGAAGTATTATTATTGGGCTTACCTGAGTCAAAATTGCAACTACTTCATAGGAGGAAAATGTCATTTTCACCACATAATTCAAACACTAGACGACCTAACAAAACATTATGATAAATTTTAATTCTTGTTTATTTTCCACCATTCTTTTCGTTTATATTTTTCCCTGAGAACTACTTTCTTGCAAGACTTTCCTTAACGACCTAACAAAGCAATATAAACATGGGTATACTGAAAGTAAGAAAACCATATAGGTCATAATTTCCTTGTCGCAAGTGGTGGTAGCAGCTAAATAAATATGATTTTTTTGGGGGGCAAGTGGTGGTAGCTGATAAGAGTGATAGTAATCATACAGTGATACATAAGACAAAGACTAATTAATAAAGCCACAACAATGTATGGGGCGTGCACTAGGTACCTTGATTTGACAAGGTTGATCCTCTAGAACATAGCTTTTGTGCTCCACCTCACTAATCCATAATCATTAGTCTCCCATGCTGTAAGGTCTCTCATGGGCTTATGTAAACAGCCACTACACTGAGAGCTCAGCTTAATTAAAGTCCTAATCAACCTTTAAACTTAAATGACTTTAGTGCTAATCACTCTCCACTTTCCACACCATTTCATTCCTATTGCCTTAGCCAAAACGACAACACAATTTAGAAGCATTATCATCAGTGTGGTAGAGCAACTCAGCCTTTTGTTATTCTTGATTTTTTACCCAAAGAAATTTGGAAATATTTTCTTTTAATCTCTTTTTTCCCACAATTCAGATTAAAGCAAAGGAAAAGATTGGAATTTTAAGAGTTTGGTCTCTTTGTAATTTTCTTTTTCTTTTTTCATTAAAATTCATGCCTCTGCTTAGATGCACATGTAACATGCTTCACGTACTTATTTTGAGACACACAAAATGGCAAAAGTCGTACAGGAAGATTTGTCAATCCCACAAGAGAGTGGAGGGATTGGGTGCATGTTTAGCCACATTCCAAAACTCCACTATGATTGACGTTTTCATGGGTGTGTGTGTGTGTGCTATCTGCCATGTATATCCATGGCTCGCAAAACCTTTTGATAATGAACAACTGGGATCCATTTTAAGGAAATGTCTTTTTGTCCCATAGGAACTTCCTATCTCAGCTCCAACAACCAAACTTGGAAAATCTTAGGTATGATTTTTTATGTCTATTTGAAAGAATACACGGCAAAGATCAGAGATTTCAAGAATCTGTCAGTCGGTATCAAACTCATCAGTACATTGTATGTCAAGGAATTGAATTATCTGAATCAGACAAAGAATCAACAGGGAAGGCTAGCATTGAAAAAATGTGGAGGTCTTCACACCAACGGAGCATTTGATTCGTCAATTAATTGATAATCAAAAGTCCACCATTGAAAACTTGTGGCTTAAAACTAAAGGAATGAACCATACCACAATTTTGCACCAATCCATCTTTAGTGCTAGAATGATTGGATTAGCTTTCTTTGGTGTTACTTTTCAAATATTCTTAAAAAAAATTAATTAAATTCATTTATTACAAATATTCGACCCCAAGGTTTAAAAAAGTGGGCTTTTTACAAATAACAACTCTTTAAAAAAAAAAAAAAAAAAAAAATCAATAACTACAATGGAGGATTACAAAAATAACACTCTAGAGTTTGAAACGAGTGTTTAGTCCTTACATTTTTTATTTGAACAATTAACACCCTAAACTTTATATTTGTGACAACTTAGGCCTTATGGCTTATGTTAATATTTTCAGTTAAAAGATTAATGAAGTTAATCATGTGATGTGCATATAATTCTACCATATCATCTATAATTTTGAAAGTGCCATTATTATTTTCATGTATACTTCCAATGATTAAGTTCTTTACGTTGTAATAGAAAGTTTTCTAAAAAAAACAAAAACAAAGGTTGTAATAGAAAATATTAATAGAAGGTTTGATTTGACACAAACCTAAATTATATGCTACTAGTAATTTAATTAGAAAATCTAATGATGGGATTCTCAAAAAATAAATAAATCTAAAGACAAAATTGATACTAACGACAGAGTCATGAGTGGTATTTGTAAAATTCAAAAGTCAAAAAAGTAAACAAAAAATTTTAAATCTCTAGACATTTACTCAAAAATTTAAGATAAGTTTTAATTGTGTCAATCAAATTGTAATTGCCAACTACAGTTTACTCTATGCCTTGACACAGAATTTTTAAAATCCAAAACCTAAATGTTCTGTATGTAATCACTAAAAATCTGTGATTAAAACATTTTCTAATAGAAAGTGACTCATTTTCTACATAAGATTACCTCAAAAGAGGTGGGTGGCATGCGTGGCTGCTTGCCAATGAAAGCAAGGCAATAAATAACCAAAGCCCATTGTATGGTACAGATATTTTTTGATTTTATTTTTTGATACGGATATTTTTTGATGTTGATGCAAGGATAAGGATAATGATATTCTGAAGAATAAGATTGTTCTCTCAAAAAAAAAAAAAAGAAAGAAGAATAAGATTGTCTAATTGGGCATCCCACACCATGCCAAACACATGTATCATTCTAATCTCTACCTAGAAGGCTAGAAGCACTCGCAAAAGGCTAGGAAGGAAAGCACACTGAAAAGATGGTGTTTAATTTGTAATTTTGTGACAAAAGATCAGTCTGTGTCTAGCTAAGGTCGTGACTAGTCCAATCCATACATAGGTTAGGTCATTTTCTTGAATTCACAATCCCATTATTGATATAAAAAACCATTGTAGGGAAAAGTAACAAGGGTCATTTTTATTTACGCACTAATTTGATGAGGTGTTTCAGTTTTTATTTTTTTTTTTTTTTTTGAGATAATTATAATATACTATTAACCCTGTAACTCAAACCATTTTTCCTCTAGACTCTCTTGGTAGGTTCCAGTTTCTTAAAAAGCCTTCAAAATTGAAGATGCTTTCAATAGTCACTCCATTGCCATGGAATATTAAACATGCCCTGAGTGCGAACCCATTATATTAAGAGCATCTAAAAAGGGCCCGAGCAGCTTATTCCAATCCTAGCAAACATTTTGTATTGTGACACAAAACCAAAGCTTTGTGGTTCTTAGATCTAACGGATCAAATAAATTAGATAGTGGCCCTGTTTGGTAGACTATCTAAACAATATATTTTCAATTTTTAAACAACATTACACACATTTTTACATAAATTTTCACCCACACATATTTTAAAAAACTACAAACAACATTACTCAAACTTCTCTAACAAATGGGCCCTAATATTTCCACCTACAAACAATGGCTTATCTACTATTCCATTGCAACAACAACAATAATGAATAACTAAACACACCAGAATACCATTTTTCGCCTTTTGATGGACAAAATTTTTCTTTTAAGGGTCCGTTTGGATACAACTTATTTTGTTGAAAACTGAAAATACTATTGTAAAATAATTTTTGATATTGCTCGAATCAAGAAGGTGGAATGGCCTGGCTTCGGTGGGCTGTTCAAACGGTTGATGGCCTGCAAGGAAGAAAATGCGATCAAAGAGGAGATCGGAGAAGACCGGTCGAACCCCCTCCGATGGAGAAGTTAGACTCGTAGAGAAAGAAGTTCCACGTGTTTTGGAAATGTGTCCGAGAGAAAATCTTACCTCTGTCGGGTTCGGACCGGTCCCTTATATAGGGAGCCCGAGGCGGTTATTTGTCCAATAACCTCCCCAGGATTTGTGGAAACCAACAACTCCGGAGTTAACTACCTCAACGGATATAAAATGGTAAATGCTAATGGAAGTTAACTTATTCGAAGGGTTTGTTGAGATAGTTGAGGGTTGCCGAAAGTTTAAGTGTTGAGGTTTCGTCCGTCTAGTGTAGGGTGGTTTAGTCGTCCAAGGATATTTAACGATTTCTCATGGACGAACCTCATGGACGATACTCATGGACGATCCTGTCCTCCATGGGAGACTTAACTTATGGAGTGGTGCTATTATTCTTGAACGTCTCTCCTTCTTCTGGATAAACCCCTGGATCAACTGCATTTGTATGCTCGGGACGATCCATTTGGACGATACGGAGATGGATTGTTTTCCACTTCTCTATCAATTTTTAAATGTGTGAAAAATTACTGTTCACTCTTTTTTTATTGTTCATAGGCGCTGATCTTAAAAAAAAAAAAATAAAATAAAATAAAATAAAAGAAGAAGAAGAAGGAGAAAACATGCAAACATGGGTGCGTAAACGTGGATCCAAACTCCACCTAAGACTCATATCAAAGTTTGACCTAAAAACACAGGGTTCTCAATAAATATTTATTTCATAAAATTAACCTACAAGAGAGTTTAATAATTAGCAATAATTATGTATGTGCTACGGCAGAAAACATAGTGCGCACATGACTTTTATAAAATTGACACCACAATATTGATGGAAAAGTGAATGAATAGAAAATTGGAAAATGATAGAAAAGTGGGAGAATAATTTTTTTTTTTTATAGCTTTTTTCTCATGATGATTGGCTTAGGAGTAGAAAAGTAAAGAGATAAAAAATTCTTTAATTTGTATAACTTTTCTTTCACACCTCTATTACATAAAACAAAAATTTTTTTTTTTAATAAAGTGTGATTATTTCTATTATTATTATTTACAAAAAAATAATTTTATTATTTATATATATATATATACACACACACATAACAAAAAAGAACCAAAAAGAAATGTAGCGCAAATTAAAAAAATATAGTAACTGCGTTAAAAACAGAAAAAGAAAAACTGTCACTATTATACATACTCGTACTTATACCACGATCCAGCAATGACTATCAAGACAAAAATTGAGAATAAAAAAAAAAAAGATAAAAGCAAGAATAAAAAGACCCAAAAGAGTCACAGTTGCCACATACAACACAGCATAGGATTAAAAACAAGTGAAGGTATACATGTCATTTCACACAATTTAGGGGGATTTGTTTTCTCTATATCCCTTGTTTCTCTCCAATTTAGGTAGCAATACTTATCACATTGATTGCCATTCAACATCTTGCAATTCAATCAGTAGTACAAAAAATCTACCTTGGCAATCTTTTATTTGATTAGGTAATTATAATAACATGTATCCGCTGTGGAAGAAATTATAGAGTCCTCTGGTGAACTACGTCACTTGTCCACCATTCCACTAAAAAACTTACACTTGTTTGAAATTGCTGAGTCATTAATTAATTTATGTGTGTGTTTGGATAGAACTTATTTTTCTGAAACTGAAAACTGAAAACACTGTAGCAAAATAATTTTTAAATGTATGAATAGTATCGTGGGACCCATTTTTAATGAAAAAATTGATAAAAAATGAAATTTGTGGGTTTCGAAAAAAATTTTTCACGTTAAACTAGTCAAAACGGCTCTTGTTCATGTACCGTACATGAAAGTTTTTTAATGAAAACAAAACGCGTGAACCAAAAAAAAAAAAAAAAAAAAAAAAAAGGAGAAAACGTAGAAAGTGAAACGCGACGCAGCAAATGCGAATACAAACATAGCCTATGTTTAAAAAATTTTTCTTACTAACAATTTTAAACAAGTGGAAGTTTTTTAATGAAATGGTGAACCACATCACTTGTCCATCATGTGGATCTTATAATTTCTCCCGGTGCGGATGAAATGAGTGCCATTTCATTCCATAATTGTGAAGATTCACACATTAATCTCCTTAAAAATTTGTCTTCATATTTTAAAATAAGAACATATATTTCCTATTTTAGCTAGTCACTTTTCAAAATAGTTATATGATCCTCAATTCATTCCCCCAAAATTCTTATTTTATTTATTTACTATTATTTTGCCTTGGTTATTGAAAAAAAAAAGTGAGAAACATAATGAAAATTAAATAAAGAAATAACCTTTTTAAGTTAGAATATAGATTTTTTTCAAGAATAAAAAGGATTTAGCTTATTTCAAAGACTTTTTTAACTAGAGATCTCATTTTGTTTTAAAATCGCTTGAAAAGAACAAAGTCGTGCGGATACTTCGGCCCCAAAGCAGACAAACTACTTGTGACCTTGGAACAAATCCTTCCCCACATACACAATAGTAAGTATTAGTAGGTTTTAATCTCCACTTTTTATTTAGTTAGTGGGCGATGTGTGATTTCTCATTAACACAAAAAGAGATTCCAGTTACAAAAGTACGGGAGGTAAGTTAAACCCGAATAAAAAATACGTAATCTTATATGAATGTGATGATGGAGAAATTGAGAGCAGTAAATCGATCGGTGGTGCTGGTGGTGTTAGCGTTGTTTTTCTTATGTCAAGCAGGTGTTGTTTCGAGGAAGCATCATGTGCATTTGCTCAATGCAGTATTCAGGGCTTTGAATGTAACTGTGATTATTTTTTAATAATCACAGTTACAAACTTACAATTAGAGATTTATAACAAAAAAAAAAAAAAAAAAAAGTTATGTCATATGTTGTAGCATTTCTATATTAAATAATTAATATAAATAAAAAACTAGCAACCTAAATGTAAAGATATGGAAATTAAAAAGGAAGATAAGAAGTTAGTTAAATACTTAAATATGAAATCTCACATTGATAAGGAGAGAGACTCATTTATTATTTATAAGTATAGTGATTAAATGAGCTAGAATATATTGGAGTAGATATTGAGTCAAATACATGCATAAGGGGGAAGGGAAGGTTATCCTTTACTGAGTTTAAATTTTTCAATGCGTCTAGTTGAGGCCTAACCAAACTGAATTGAAGTTAAGCTTTTTTTTTATACGTAGAATTTACCACATTTGATCTTTCAACCTATTTGATTCTTCTAGAAATGAAATATAAAACAAGCGTATGGATGAATAAAAAATGTATTAAATAATCAAGATGAAATGAGTTTATGTGCATCACGTTACGATCTTTTATCAACTTATTTGGGTTCATTAATACATATAGGTGGATGGAAGAGTATGATTTTCCACGGCCACACTGGGAATCTCATCTCTTATAGAGGAAAATCGTTGCAAATACAATCTAAAATATGACATATCTTTAGGCTAAGGAGAAAAAAGGATTTAGGATGAGTTTTTCTCCAAAAGTGTTTGTTAAAAAAAAAAAAAAAAAAAAAAAAAACTATGAGGAGTTATGGTTGTAAAATAGAGTTTTGAATTTTTAAAAACACCCATTTAGACTCCCAAAACGCTTAACCAAACAGACCCTAAAAAGAAAAAGGAAAAAAAGACACATTAATTAACAAGTCAAGAATCAAGATCATGAACTCTCTTAATGGATTCAATAGTCTTCTTCTTTTAAAAAAAAGAAAAAAAAAAGAGGTGTCCAAATTTGGTATGGATAGAATGTAAAACCCATGTTTTACATTATTCAATAAGAGATTGTCACATCAATTTTTTATTTAAAAGTTAAAACTCAATACATCCTACTGGACATAATAATATTTCAATAAACTCACAGTTAAGTTGGATTTTCATATGGATATTAGAATTGATTGATTGTATTTACGCCTATTCTTTAATATGTAATATAATGATGTGGCATGTTGGGATTGAAAAGGTAAAACTTAGGTTTTACGCCACATTCTTATAGAATTTAATCTAAACAGGAAGTTTATGAGTCAGCCAACTATTGTAGTGAAGATTCCATCTCAACTTGGCTGAAGCAGCTTGTTTCACCAAAACCTCTAAAAACTTGTATTCCTATTGATTCCTTTTGTTTTTTCAACTTAAAAATTAAATAATAAAAAAATCAAACTTCTCAGCTACATTTTATTTAAAGCATGGGTTTTTAAATAAAAATGTATAAGTTTTTGACATTACTTTCTTCAATATAGACACACACAAAAATGACAAACATAAAACATTAATTTTTTCATGAGGCAATAAGAATGAACTTGTTCCAATTCGACAATCAAGGTTAAGGGCCCGGTATGGAATAATTCTTAAAAAGAGAACTACAAGAATGTGACACATGATGATTGCTAGTTGAAAATCCCAACCTACCTTGGGGTTTTGGCTAATCAAGTTTAGTGTCCATCCTTGAGGACAGTTATCTTCTCTTTTTCATTTTTGTGAGAAACCTTTAGGACAGTTATCAAATTCTGTTTTGGCAACAAAAAGCCATGTGAGATTACCACAGTTGTTAAATTGCATTAAGTTTTGTATTCTTAGTATGTGGGAATCACCTTGCTTTTGTTACCAAAAGGGTGCCTTGGGTAATTGTGTTGATGATGAGTCGATGACTGCCAAATATATCATGTATATGGCTTTATTAGTGATGGACTTGGAAACAGTCTAAAGTTTCGTGACACATTTTTATGTAGCTGCGGGAAAGAGTAATACAATATACTAATATAAAGCATAAAGATTGGAAGGATAATACCATGATTACATTTTAGATCTTTATACATTCTTGAATATAATATTCCCAATGAAAAATTTTAATCTGACTCAGTGTCATGAGGTACAGATCAGTATAATCTCCTTATTTATTTATGATCCACTCGAAAAGCTTGGCAAAGATCTGATAAAGATTAGATTAGATAGAAAAGTTTATATGTATAGCAAACATCCTTTAGTTGCAGATTCGCAGATAAGTGGGTTTCACCTTTTTTTTTTTTTTTTTTTTTTTTTTTTTTTTTTTTAAATTTAAGAAAAGAAATATAACAAAAATATCGAAATGTAGATGTGTAATATCTACTTCAAGATTTTTTCTGCACACCGACTCGATTAGTTTTTAGTTTTTAGCTTTATATTTTATTTTTATGTCAAAACTGTGATAGGGATTAGAAAGAGAGAGAGTGAGTTTGTTTGTTTGTGTGTGTGTGTGTGTGTGTGAGAGAGAGAGAGAGAGAGTTATATTGAGTGAGTTAAGGACAGAAAGTAAGTCTAGTATGGAATCCAACATTGATAAGGACATAAAGATGCGGTTTGGGGTGGGCGTCTGCGTTTACCAGTTTGCATTTTCAGATTTTTTTTTTTTTTTTTCCTGCGTGTGAACAATGACATCACATAGGTTCATTGTGCATGGAACAAAAATCACTGTTCATCACTATTCACAAGATTGTTCACGTGCTAAAAAATATTAAAAATATGTCCTACGGTACTATTCACACATTTAAAAATTATTTTACTACAGTATTTTCAGTTTTTAGTTTCAGCAACAATAAGTTCAATCCAAATGGATCCAAGTGACATAAAGTCATTTATTATTTATAGGTGGAAAGCATATTTTAGTCTCTATATTTTCAGGCTATTTCTATTTTAGTTCCTGCATTTTATTTTTACCGTTTTTAGTCCTTATCCCGAAAAATGCTTCCCGTTTTGGTTCATGCCATTACATCAGAAATGGAGAAAACTCAAGAGACAAATGACAGGAATAAATAATACTAAATTAATATCCACGTGGCCTAAATTAATAATAAAAAATATTTTTTGACATTAAAAATGCTTCGTCTACATCTAAATTAAAAAAAATTAAAACAAAATTAAAAACTAAAAATCATATGAATTGAGATCTAAGTATGTCTTGAACAAGAACAATAAGAACACAAACTCAGATCCAAAAATACAAACCCAGAAATAAAAAAAAAAAAAAAAAAAAAAAAAAACCAAACCCCGAGATTTAAGTGTATCTTGAACAAGAAGAACACAATTTCAGATCTAAGAACAAAAAAAGAAAAAAAAAACACCCACACACACACACACTTTCTTTCCTTTGCTCAAACTCACTCAAAAAAACAACACCCGGATCTCAAATGTAACAACACCAACAACACCTCTCTCTCTCTCTCTCCTCTCAAAAATGCCATCCCAACAACAACAATAGTAAGAAGCCAAGAACCCAAATCCAATCCAAAAGCCACGAAGCAAAACACAAGATCTCTCTCCATATCAACCTACCTAGCAATGGTGGAGATAAAACAAAAAATCTTGACTTCTCTCTCGAAACTCTCCGACCGCCTGTCGCGACGCCATTGGCTCGCTCTCCAGCCTCTACCTCAAGGCTTTGAGGTTGCTCCTCCCGCCGCCGCCACTACAGCCGCATCGGAAAGAGCTGGCTAAGAATCGGGCGAGGAACCAATCATTACAGGAGAAGGAGGAGGAGCATCATCGCCATTCATCCCCATCACCGCTGGAGTCTTCCATGCAAACTTCGACTTGGTACCACTCGCTTCCTAATCATTCTCCGCCATCACCATCCCTCCTTTGATCGAACCTAGAACCAAAAAAAAAAAAATCCCACCAAAACTTCTCTCACTCGCAGCTGCTAGAGAGAGAGTGAGTGAAAACAATCCCAAATTTTGGGTGTGGCCTATTATGGTTATGGGTCTTTGATGATTTTGTTGGGTTTGAGAAAATGGGAGCTTTGAGATTTATGAATTTGTATTTAACCAAGATCTCGCTCTGTGATTAAAACCTAGATCTTTCATCTTCTTAGTTCAATCTCTTGATGTCTAGTTCGTTCTCTCTCTCTCTTTAACCCCATGGCCAATCAGTAGTGATTGGGTGGTCTATTGGTCCAGATCTAAATGAGAGAAGCATAGAGGATCTAGGTGTTTTTTTTTTTTGGGTTTGTTAAGGATCTGTGGCCAATTTGTGGGTTTTTTTTTTGTTTTTTATTTTATTTTTGGGTTTGTGTTCTTGGATCTGGATTTGTGTTTTTGTTCAAGACACACTTAGATTTCAATTCATATTCATATGATTTTTAGTTTTTAATTTTTTTTATTTAGTTAAAATTAATAATTTTTTTTTTTTTTTAATTTAGATACTGATGTGGCATTTTTTAATGTCAAAAAACATTTTTTATTATTAATTTAGGCCACGCGGACATTAATTTAGTATTATTTATTCCTGTCGTTTGCCACGTCGGCTTTCTCGATTTTGATGTAACAACAGGGACTAAAACGGGAAGCGTTTTTTCAGGATAAAGACTAAAAGTGGTAAAAATAAAATGTAGGAACTAAAATGGGAATAGCCTGAAAATGTAGGGACTAAAATGTGTTTTTTGACTTTTTTATAAGTGTAGTGATTAAATGAGTTAGAATGCATTGGAGTAAATATTGAGTCAGATACATGCACAAAGGGAAGGCAAAGGGAGGAAGTTTTTGAAAAAGGTTATTGAGTTTAAATTTTTCAATGGGCCTTGATGAGGCCTAATCAAAATTGAATTGAAGTTAAGCTGAAGACTTGCTTTGCAATTAGTTTTGATAAAAATTCTTAGGGCAAATTACAACTTATCCACTTATGGTTTGGCTGAAATTTAAGTTGACTACTTGTGGTTTAAAATTTGACGCTTTACTCACAAGAGAATTGACCGAAATTTAAGTTGCTTATCTATGGTTTGAAATCCCATGATGCAAGTGTTCCTCTAGATTCTTTTTTATATTATTTCATCTTGTATTTTTATGTTTTTTGGAGGAGAGATACACAAAAGTGGAGCAAAATTACATATTTAGCCTTGTTTTTAATAGAGTTGGGTTATGTAAATTTCACTAAGCTAATCTCAGGTGGATAAAGTGTCAAATTTCAAACCAGAGGTAGGCAGCTTAAATTTCAGTTAAACCACAGGTTGATAAGTTGTAATTTGCCCAAATTCTTATAACAAATCTGAAGTTTATGTAGAATTTACCGCATTTGATCTTTCAACCTATTTGATTCTTCTAGAAATGAATTATAAACAAGCGTATGGATGAATGAAAAACGCATTAAATAATCCAAGATGAAATGAGTGCATGTGAATCACATTACGATCTTATCAACTTATTTGGGTTCATTAATAATTATAGGTGGATGGAAGAGTAAGATTTTCCAAGGCTTATGGAGAAAAATAAAAGCTATCATGTGAAGAAGGAAAAAATAATTTAACATGTGAAATTAAAAAGTCTAATAACAGTTTATGAGTCAACCAACTATTGTAGTGCAGATTCCATTTCAACTTGGCTAAAGCAGCTTGTTTCACCAAAAACCCTAGAAAATTGTATTCCTTTTGTTTGTTCAACTTTTTTTTTTTTTTTTTTTTTAAATCAAACTTTTCAACTACATTTTATTTAAAGCATGGTTATATAAATAAAAAGGTATAAGTTTCTAGCATTACTGCCTTTAATAATATATAGACACAAAAAAAAATTAAAGACAACATTAATTTTTTCATGAGACAGTCAGAATGAACTTGTTCCAGTTCAACATTCAAGGTCAAGTGCCCAGTATGGTATTATTCTTAGTGTCCATCCTTTGTGTAGTTATTAAAATTCTGTTTGGGTGGCAAGAAAAAGCCATGTGAGATTACCACACCTTCAGCTGGCGATAGACAAGACCTCCCCAAATAGAAGAACAAGGAGAAGCCTAGTCTAGCCCTGCATCATTAAATGGAGAGGAAGTAGAAGATGATGAGTAAAGAGGCTGCATATCTGGGCAGAGTTACAGAAATCCTTTTGAGAAGTCACAGTTCTCCCACCTGCTTTTGTTACCAAAAGGGTGTCTTGTGTTGAATATGACTGCCAAATATATCATGTACATGTGGCTTTATTGGTGATGGACTTGGAAATGGCCTATAAAGTTTTTTGTCACACTTTTATATAGTTGTGGGAAAGAGTAATACAATATACTAATATAAAGCATAAATATTGGAAGGACAATACCATGATTACATTTTAGATCTGTATACATTCTTGTTGACCATACTTGACCGAGTTTGTATTGTGACACAAAACCAAAGCTTTGTTGTTTTTAGAACAAACGAATCAAATACACACTAGGCATATCTACAACAACAACAATAACAACTTAAATGTTTCATCTAACTTAAGTAAAAATGGGAGAAAATACTATATTAAATGGCCAGACATCTACTACACTATCAACAAATTCCATCAGCAATTACTTGGAAATCTTAGCCTTCCTATCAGCAGCTGCAGCTTTAGCAGCAGTCTTGGCGAGGGTGGTAGGTTTCAGAACACTTTTAGGGTTGAATGCCTTTCGGATCTTAAAAGCAGCCCATCCAGTGCCTATAGCATGGCCAGCAGCATCAAGCCCTTCACTTGTTGCATGACCTGCTTGTTCCCCATACCTGCAGGACAAACATCATCCAAATTCAAACTCTAAATAGTTAAGAGACGCATGATGACCCACTTTGTAAAATATGTTGGGGATGAAAATGTAGTCCCAATATTTGTGGCAGAAATACATAAAAGTTGGGCAAAGCAAAGCCGAAAGTGATTCACAACATTACTAAAGCATGAATGCAAGAAAACAAACTTTGATTGGTTGTCATTTTTTCCTTCTTGAGAAAAACATTGCTCACCAGTTACGGTATTGCTAATGTTAATTGCCCCCAAATGATATCGCTTAATGCGTCTATAAGCTTCATGCTATTTAACTCAAGTCTTTACACATTTGCTTAATTTATACCTACATTCATAATATTATAAATAAATAAAAACACATCTGCTTAATTTACCTGTGGGAGACAAGTTCAGTAGTCACAGAGGATGATTTTGACATGACATTTCTTCCAGCAACTTCAACAGCGTCACAGACTTTGCCTATTTACAAGGAATTAGAAACATAAATAATACAAACTAAAAAATAAATATTTTAACTTGGAAATAATTTATTATTAAGAAAGAATTACCAATAGAAGCATTGATATCACATCTTTAGAAAATCAATGCTGAACATATTCATTGGAAGTATTCATTGCAAATGAGTTCACATCACTCGAAAAGTGGAAAGTTTTGTTCTCTGTTGTGTGTGTGTGTGTGTGTGTGTGTGTGTGTGTGTGTGTGTGTGTGTGGTGTGTGTGTGTGTGTGTGTGTGTGTGTGTGTGTGTGTGTGTGTGTGTGTGTGTGTGTGTGTGTGTGTGTGTGTGTGTGTGTGTGTGTGTGTGTGTGTGTGTGTGTGTGTGTGTGTGTGTGTGTGTGTGGGGGGGGTTGGGGTTGGGTTGTGGGTTGTGGGGGACGTGGGTTAAGGGGAGCTAAAGCTTTAAAATATCCCCCATTCAAAAGCTAACAACAGTTTCAAAGATCTTTGTCACTTTCATGCTAGTCTGTCGGAGTTTATTAGTTCCCAAATTGGGAGTTATATCCCTATTAGAAAAGGGATGGTATCCACAAGCCTATAATTATTATGGACGACAAAAATTTGAGTTTAGGTTAAATTAATAATCTGGTCCACAGACCATTGGATAAAGTTTAATTTGGTCCCTTAACTATTAGTTATGTCAATGTTGTCACACAACTTTCAAGCTCAAGTCAAGTTCATCCTTACTTTTGTCTCGAAAAGAACTTTAAAGCTAAAATACACTTTTGGTCCCTCAAATATTTAAAAGGTAAGTCTATTTTTGCTGGAGTGACATTCTTTAACTAATATGGCATTAATTAAATATTAGTGTAAATCATACTTTCAGTCCCTGATATATAGGATAAATTTGATTTTGAAACCTCAAATTTAAAAAGTGAGAATTATCTAAAATATTTAAAAGGTTTAGAATTTAATCCCTCTGTCAATTCTTCTCCAGATGCCGGCTGCATTTTTCTCTATTAACATTGTTTCAAATAAGAAGATTGTCATCTTGGGTTTTGCTTTCAAGAAAGATATCTGTGACATAACTGAGACCCCTTCAATTGATGTTTGAAAGAGCTTATTATGTGGCAGGGGACAGCTAAAGCATATATGGCACACAGGTCACTGAATACCAGATCCAGAGGGACCTCACAGTGGAAAAAGTTTACTTGGGATCATCCCATTCACCTCTAGCCACCACCGTGAAGCATAGTTTAAATTTCTAAAGAAAGATGTGGCCAGCAGCTGGAGAAGAAAAGAAAAAAGAGTGGAGGAGAAAAATCTTGAAAAGAAATGAGAGAAGGAAAAAGAATGAAAATAAAGGGCAAAAGTTATATACAGTACCTTATGTCCTATACCTTAGATTCCCCATTATAAATTTAGTCATGTGGCTACTTAACAGAATTCACTAAATGGTGTTAAATGTTTAAAACTCTTTCTATTCTCCTGTGAGAAAAACCCAGCCCTTTCTCTGTCACTTCCCCTGAACTCAAGATGCAAAACTCTTTCAGCCCCCTTGTCTCTTTGCTAGAAATCAAAATCCCACACCATCTTGAACAGAAATCAAACAATTTTGGTACGATCACTCAAATAGAAGTGGTGGTAGACTTAAAATTCGCCTCAGAGGTGGAACCCCAAGATATTTGTTGATACAGCCGTAAGAGAACTTCCCAGATGGAGCAGGTATCCTAACTCGTTGCAAATGGAGTCCAAAAATTCCTTCAGGACTGTATACTCTTGTGTCATCTTCTCTTCCTCAGAAGTAAAGAAATTGATTTCGCTAGTACAATCGCAGACCTTATATAGAATTTGGGTCTAGAAAAATGGTCCAAGGTTCTGTACGTTTTGTACTAATGGTTAAACTGACTAAACTCCCATCTTTCCAATAATTGACATTGTTGTCAGGCATTTCCACGACGATGACACCTTTGTTCCTTGTCCTACAAAATCCAAGAACATAAAAAGCAATCCACAAAAATCCCTTATTCCAAATCCACCATCCAAAATTCCAAATCCAAGGACCCTAAAGTGATTCAACAAGTCCCCCTTCTCTTTCAATGAAGACTCGATTTTTGCCCCTTCTTCTTCTTTCACCTTCCAATTTCAATCTGTCAATGAAAGTTTTGGAGTTCCGCATTTGATTCGAATTCCATGGCCGCCACCACTCCTGTTTGAGTACTTCCACTAAAAGTTCTTGATTTCTGTTCAAAGAGGGCATGGATTTGTGATTACTAGCAAAGAGAGAAGAGGCAGACTGAATTGAGAGAGAAAGCGTTCATAGCAAATTTGTCTTTATCAGGTTTTCTCACTGGAAGAGTAGGTGTTTTAATGGGGTTAAGTAATTTTGGTGTTTTAATGGGGTTAAGTAATTTTGTTATGTAGCCACATGACATGAGGTACTGTATCTAAGTTTTGTCCAAAAATAAAAAATGTCAAATTAACATGATGTAAGCAACATAATAAAAAAGGGACAGAAATTGACGGAGGGACTAAACTAGTAACTTTTAAATATTTGAGTGACCTTGTCAAAAAATATTTGGCCAAAATTGAACTGATCTCATGTTTCACAGACCAAAAGTATACCTATAGCTATGTCATTATCTATTCAGCATACTGTTAGCCATGCTAACAAAAAATGGATGAAAAATTAATTAAAAGGACTAAATAGTTCCTTTTCAAATATTTGAGAATTAAGTGACCAAAATCAAACTTACCCCATATTTCAAGGGTCAAAAGTAAAATTTACCCAAACTTTAACAGAATTATTTGAAATTGGTGTTGATGAAAATAATTAAGAAGTGTGCATGTGACATGTGCTCTGTTCTTTGCCAGTGTTTAATATATTGTTTTCCAAACCATACTTGCACAGAATGATAAAAACCATCTAATATAATGAAACAGTAAAATATATTAAACCTGTTCGGCAAAGGAAATCTGAAGACACATGTAAAAAATTGAACTCAGCAGAAAAAGTATTATCAATAAAAATAATAAAATAAAAAGTACCAACGGAAGCATTGTTATCCAATCTTTAAAACTCAATGCTGAAAAAAATCATTGGCTACATATTGATTGCCAAGGAGTTCATCCTTGGTAACACAAAATGATGGGAAAAACAATACTCTTTAGATGGGGGGGAGGGAAGACAAAAATTTGAAATGACCCTCATTTGAGGGCTCAAAACAGTCACAAAGATCTTGTTGGCTTTCATTCTAGTTTTCAGAGGTCTCACTATTTATTAGAATGGATAATGAGCGTTTTGGTTTTTTTTTTTTTTTTTTTTGGGTGTGTGTGTGGAGGGAGAGGAGAGTGAAGTCCAGATGGGAGGAGAGTAGATAGGGGAGGGGAATGGTTACTCCTCAACCATGTTTGGATGGTTACTATTCTACCTTCACACCTGCTCTTACCTTTAATTTCTCTGATGGTGGTTAATAGTTTTCTGTCCAAAACCATTCTTATGCATACAACATTTTTTTTTTTTGATAGATAATAAGAGTTTTATTGATGAAAAGGAACAATGTGTTTACGATTGTAAACTCACTGCTCTTGAAACAAATACAATCAAATCAAAAAGAAAATCTAAAAGAGATAAGGAAATCAGACAAGGAACTACAAAGTGTAAGACCCCAAATACGAGACCATTCAAACAAAGTCCTAGCCAGCAAGTTCTTCAACATATCTATGGGTCTTTCAATGTCCTCAAAAGTTCGGGCATTACGTTCCTTCCAAACTAACCACATAAGGCATGCTGGTACCATATTCCAAACCTTTGAGGAGTGAGTTCCCAACCAATTCCTCCAAGCAAAGGGGTTATAAGATGTTGTATGCATGCTTATGCATACAACATCTTATAACCCCTTTCCTACACTAGCAATAACCCATCACCTTTAAGCAATCAAAAGCCAACCCACCAACCTTAATACATGTACAATGCAATTCAACGAATATCCCTATCCCATTTAACATTAACCTATCACCTTAAAGCAATGTAAAGCCATCCCACCAACCTTACTTCATGGATGATTGATTCAATTAAACAGATATTTTTTGGCAACACAGTGAGAACATAGTTCCAGCCAGGAACTAAAGTACAACAAGAATATTTAATGAAGTCTACCAAAGCAATGACAAGCCATGAACAGAAGGGCGAAAAACCAGTACCATCCACTCAATTCACGTGAACCATAAGAGGAGATAAAAAACCAGAACACACATTTAAATCCTCTAGAATTGAAATTAAACGGCCTGTCATCCTCCTTTTTTCTCAAATCTACCTTCAACACCCTATTGCCCCTTTCCTCCAGTTACAAATATTTTCCCTTTCCAGTTTCCACACACATCATGTGTGCCACTCTGCTATTTTGTGGTAATCAAATAGGAAGCAAGGTGAAGCAAACCCACACTAACTTCATAGATTTTATAATGCATCTATTTATGAACTTTTGGATTAAAAGCTAATTGATAGAGTAAAAACAACCATTCAGAAAAGAAATATATGCTAATATATTATAATATATAACGCAAGGGTTTGAGATGATCAACATACTAAATCCATCTAGGGAAGCAAGCACAATCTCCCCTGGTAGGTAGCCAAAAAACTTCTTCCCCACTTTTGAATTTGCCACTGAGCCTGTTATAAATCCAGAGACTTTGACAACCCCAGAGAGGACCCCAGTTGCAACTTTCTCTGTCATTTTGGTCACCCTCTTAGCCCTACATAAACAATCAAAGCCAAAAAAACAATCTTTAAAATTTTAATCAAGACTTGGCAACTACACCCAGAGAGAGTATCACAGTATTTGAGTTTCTTTTCCCATTTTCAACTAAACCGTTTCAAAACTTTACCACCTATCAGTGACATAGCTCCCATTTTCATTTCAACCACAAACATACATATATTTCTACATAAAACATGCTCTTAACCAATATAAAAAAAGACCAAAACAAGAATTTCATTAACCACCACAGTTTATTGTTGATTTGTACTCATTCCCATACCTTTTAATCCGCTTCAAGGTTTGGGGACTGATCTCGGAATTGGAACCCGGGCTCAACCTTTTCTTCATAACATTATTCCCCAACCTCAAGCTCTCTATCGTGACATCCCCGCACCACAAGATCCCCTGGATCAGTTTTCCCGAACCCGCCGCGATCATCTTCGCAGTAGTGCTACTGTAATCCTCCACATTGGGCGCCAGCGTAGTCCAATACGCGGCGCACTGCTTCTCCATCCGCTCTTTCTTCTTCACAGACTTCAAATCCGCCGGCGAAGTCTCCATCGCCATCGAACCGTCCAGCGGCTCCCCCTTCTTCTTCGCGTTGTCCGAAACTCTCTGCTCCGAGAAGCTACTGTAATTCTGCAAAATCGAATCCAGGTCGTTCAGAAGCTTTTCCTGCCCCTTGGACGCGATCGTCAATCCGTAATTCAACATGTTATCAGAGTCTTTATCATCGTCGTCGTCGGAATCGGAGGCGTGTTGCTTCGAGGCGGGGAGGGTGAAGAAGTAATGCGAATGGTCAAGCTTGACGGCAGCTTCGTCTTTCACCAGAGGCCATTGGATCTCGTCGGCGACACAGGCGAGGACGGCGACGACGTCATCGTCCTGGCGGAGACGGACGACGGTGAGATCGCCGCAAGCGAGCTCGACGCTGTAGTGCTTGTCGATGAGGTTGAGAATGGCACCGGGGATCTTGATTAGGACCTCTTCGATGGCCTTCGGCGGAACCGTGGAAGAAGTTTGGTGGTCGACTGTGGGTTCCGGGAAGAGGTTACCGGCGAGGTCTCGCATATCGAATGAGGGGTAAAGATTGGAGGAGGAGGAGGAGGAATAAGGGTTAGGGTTTGATTGGATCACCACCTCCGGGTAGAGAGGAGTTTTGTGAGAATAGGAAGCCATTGATTAAATTTTGTGTTGGTGTTGAGTTTGTTACTGATTCATTAGGGATGATTTGAACATGAAAGGGCTTGAAATAAAATGATTATACAGAGAAGCTAAATCGGCGGTTGGCGTTGGCGTTGTGGTTGGAGTTGAGTTTTGGAGAGGAAGGTGGGGAACGGAAACTGTAACGTTATAGGACATACGTGGCGAAGTTCCCGCGTTGGAAATGTGGAGGGAACGACAATGTTTTTTTTTTTTTTTTTTGGATTAAAAGACCGACAATGTTTTGAGTTTGTGCAGTTTTGTCTTGTTTAGTACGTGTGTTTAGAAATACTTAGGTGAAAAAAGTATGTGAAAATATGTTAAATGTTATTTAAAAATTAAAAACTTGTATTTAAACTTGCATACCAAAATGAGGTCTTAACCTCCTTGTGAGCAGTTTAACATTCTCGAGTCCTTCCCGCATGGATATGGTTACTTTTTCATAGCAAATTATTGGTGGTTAATTGTTTTTTTGTTCAAATTTAAACATACTGTTAATATTACTTTTTAGATCCAAAAATAACAACTAGTAACAACTCGCTTAAAAATATTATGAATATAAGATTTCTCTTTTATAAGAAAAAATGTACATAATATTTTATTTATTTTACTACTCCACAAGAATGTAATTTTCATTCTGAATTCAAATTAGAAAATTATAATAAATATTGTGAAAATGTTATAAATATATCACTCCTCATTGTTATTATCAAATATCAAAGTTATTACTTGTCCTTCTTAAAGGGGATAAGATTTTTTTTTTTTTTTTTTTTTTTTTTTTTTTGAGAAGTAAGACAACTATCTTTATTATGAAAAAGAGGCTAAATTAGCCGGGATAAAAGAGAAAATTGATAATGGAACATTCTTCATCCTTAAAGGTAGGGTTGTCCAACGAGTCTAGGACCCGACCAAACCGACCGAACTCGAATCCCATGATAGGTCGGGTTCGAGTCCTTCTCTAGGAAAACCCGAATATTCGGTTTGGGTAGCAGGTTAAGGGTTTAAAAACCTATATAACTCAATTCGATCGAAAAGTTTTAGAGTAAAATATATATATAATAGGTCCATTTGGATTAAACTTATTTTTGCTAAAACTGAAAAATCGAAAAACATCTTGTAACAAAATAATTTTTAAGTGTATGAATAGTACCGTGTGACCCATTTTTAATATTTTTAAATACGTAAGCAGTGCATACACTATTCATGAACAGTAAATTTTGTCTCTAAAAGTAAACATAAGTGGCTTGAAAAAAAAAAAAAAAAAAAAAAGAGAAGCAAAACGCCAAACCAAACGCGCAATCCAAACCGCATATATATATATCTCTCGGTTCTTTTGAGGTGAGCACGTGAGATTGAGGATGATAAGACTAAAGCATTGTCAAATTGAGAACTACATGCATTTAGAATCTTACATGCAAAAGCAAAAATCAAATCAAGAAAGTAAAAATCAAATCACCCGAAGTTTGAACGATTAAAATTGAAATGGAAATCAGTCTTTCACAGTTCCACACACAAGCCTCAGTCTTCAATCCCATCTCAAACACTGTTCTCAGTATCTCACTCTCTCATAAATCAAAATCTCACTCTCAATCTCGGTCTTCGTTCTCTCTACTCTCAATCTTAAGTCTTTCTAGTCCCAAGTCTCAATCCTTCACTCCATACCCTCCACAATCCACACTCCTTTCCAAACCCTAGTTGTTGCCATAGCCGCCTCATCACCACACTCATGGCTTTGCCTCACTTTCCACCATGGGTTAAGCATTCTCATGCTCACAGATCGACTTCTTAGTCTCAAGACTCTTATATTTTCTTCCTTTTTCATCTATCTTTTCCTCTATTTTGAGATATGGGTTTTTCATCTTGGATGTGGATCGGTGGGTGTGGGTATGCGGGATGTGGATTGGCCAAGGTGGGTGTGGGTGTGGATTGGCAAGGTGGGTGTGGATTTGCCAAAATGGGGATTGGGTTATGTGGGTAGATGGGTAGCTTAAATGTGGATCAGAACTCATGGAGGAGGGTAGCTTGGATGATGGCAATGGTGGATTGGAGACATGCAGCGGTGGAGCATGGCGATGAGGTTGAGTGGGAAGAAAAGATGGAGAAAACTCACCATTGAGTGGAGGAAAAGGACGGATTGGGTGGTCGGAGTTGAGCTTCGTTGTGTCAATGCGTGAGGTGGTGCTAGAGCAGTGCTATTGCCGAGATGGATGAGTGGTCTGGTGAGCTTTGGAGAAAGTGTGTGTTGAGAGTGAGGCATGTGAGGAGTGACCCAATTCGAAGCCCAAACCCGCCTAACGAACAAATTTGACCCGTTCAATCGATGACCTGAACTACCGGGTCCAACCCATATATTAGGTCGGTTGCGGAATCACATTTTTGGTAACCTAACCTGAGTCAAGTTGAGTCCAGGTCAGGCCCAAACCCAACCCGTGGACAGCCCTACTTAAAGGGGAATAAGATGAAACTCTAATATATATGCAAAAGGCTTCATTTTGTTTAATGGGAAAGACTTCATTTATTGATTGTGCATTATCAATGTAAGGGCTAGATTTGCTCCCAAAGCCCAAATGGATGGTTAATGGCCCAAATAGCCCAAAACAATGAATTTGTTAGAGAGTGGGCTTGAAACTAAATTTTCAATGAGTTAGGTGGACAACAATCACAATAGGTTAGTTATTACTAGAAAGAATAAAGCAAGCAGTTTTGAACAAGAAAAGTTCTCCTTAGTCAAGTCCGAGAAAGGTCTATTCTTATATATTTCTCTGAGACTTATACAAAATTACAGTTCTTGAGTATACAGTGATTTTTCTTTAGATTTTTTGATCATCCTCTTTGTAATGGGGCTCTTTTCTTTTATATTCCCTCCCCTTCTTTCATCTCGGCCCTTCACGTGTAGGTCAGATTCTAATTCTCTTGATACTTGTTCCATCAACACCTTCTCAAGTCTTTGGGGGTAGTCAGTAAGGCTGAAAATTACTGTTTAAGTATCACTTTCACATTAATGCGGCTAGGGGTTAGATGCAGAGTATTCAATGCGGTGGTAGCAACTTTCTTCTCGGATATTTCTCAACTCTCTTTTGTCTCATCCCTCTCTGATGTTTATCCTTCCAAGCAAGATTGCTTGTTGCCCTGTTCTTGATAGATGGTTGGACCTTTGACCTCTACTTAGCTTAGCCGAGGAGGTATTTCTCCTTGGACAACGTCTCCTACTCATTGTGACCAGACTTCTTCCACGACCCATTAATCTATATGTCTTTGCTAGTATCTATCTGTCCTCAGGCTACTTAACGTTCTTGGGCACGACCCATGGCCCAATACCTATATCCGAGCTCTTCATCTCTACAATCAATATCACTCAAAAAGGAAAATAATTGTATCATAGTTTTCTAAAAAAAAAATCTATCCAAAGAACATTGTTTGTGTTTGTGTGTGTGTGTTTTTTTGGCTTCATCTAACCATTTGAACAAAACAAATTAGTTTTTTTTTTTTTTTTTTTTTTTTTTTTTTTTTTGGGGGGCAAATTAGAAATATTAGAACCTCCTGAACCCCAAGGCTTAAGACTTGGGGATGTACCAATCCGATATATACTCGGTTGGTAAATTAGTGGGACTAGTAGACATGAAACCTATGAACAATGAATACAATCACAATGTTCTTAATCCTATTAAATTAAAGTACAAATTATTTGGCCTCTGGTCTTCTTCATTTCTTCGTCTCCTTAGGTTGTTGATTATGATAGTAAAGATATGTGATATTTTTATGTAGGCCTAGTTAAACAAGGCATTTTTATCTTCTTTCTTTGTGAAAACAAAAAATGGTTATAAGGGAGTGATCTGTATGACTTTCCTATCTAGACGTGACCTTAGTAGCACTTTAACCGCTTTAGGAATAAGATTTCGTATCACAATCACTGATAAGCTAGATGAACATCCTGTAACTAGGGTATAATGAGTCTTACACGCTACTAATAGAGGAACTTGAATCCATGTCCTAAAACATGTTGGCTTAAGCCTTTACAACTGGACCATCCGAAGTGTTGTTAAACAAGAACTCATGTTGGCCCAAATCCTTATTACTAGACCAACTTATTTGTAAACAAGACATTTAACGTAGTTATTAAATGTGATCAATTTCATTGAGGATAGACAAGGATAAGATTGAACCCATTTTATCCAATTATTCAAAAATAGATTTGTCAAATTGGATTTTATTTTAAAAAGTACTAGATTATATTAACTGTGATTATGAATTTTAGAAATTGAAGTATGATACATGTTAATACTTAATATATTTTAACTAATAAAAACGATTCTCCAAAAAAAAGAAAGAAAAAAAAAAACTAATAAAAACATTACGGTTTGAATATTTTCTACACCAAAAGTCTCAAAGAGACGTAAGATATCATATGTATGTATTATGGTAAATTATATTAAAGTTTATGCACTACACACCATCTTGCGCAAAGTGATTTAATATATGTATTTTTTTTTTTTTTAGGAATTTAATATATATGTATGTATAACATGTAAGTTCATGGTGGGTTCCAGTTAGCTTAACTGGTAAAGTCTTTGATAGTTATATAAGAGATTTGAGTTCAATCCTTACCTACACCAAAAATTGATTGATGTCCTCATGCGACTTACTATTAAAATACTTAATTTATTTTAAGAAAAGCACTATTAAAGTTTCAAACAAGTCTCATCTAAATATTAATATAATTTTGATTTATTTACATATAATTTTTTAATTAAGGCGTACATCACATAGGTCAGCATAATACTAGTGGTATGTTTAGATTGAGTTTATTTTTTTTGAAACTCAAAACAACTTGTAGCAAAATAATTTTTAAATATGTGAATAGTGCCATGAGACCCATTTTTAATGAAAAAGTTGTTGAAAAGTGGAATTTGTGGGTCCGAGAACATTGTACGGGTGCACTTGTTCATCGAGGAAAAGTCAACCTTTGCGACTACTGTTCATAAACAGTGCATGAACAATAGCCGCATTACTCCCTAAAACACGTGAAAACTAAAAAAAAAAAAAAAAAAAAAAAAAAAAAAAAAAAAAAAAAAAAAAAAAAAAAAAAGCCAGAAAATGCAGATTCAATGCAATCCAAACGGGTACTAGTTGTAATGTAAAATTGAGTTTTCTCTTGACATGGCTATTGTAGTCAAAAAGTTGATAGTTGGTTAACGTGCGGGGAACATATAAATATTCTAATTTCACGTCACCCTTTCTTCACAGCTTCGTCTCCTTCAGCTTCAGCTATTTCTCTCTATATATACGTCCATAATCCCTAAGCCAAAAGCAAATTGGAGAATCATTAGGCGTGGGTTACTAGACAAGAAAAAAAAATTTGACACATTTCACTTTTTAGTCCAAAAGTCTGACCATTTCATCGCCAAAGTGTGAAACCAATAAAGAACCAGACATGAATCATAATTGTGTTTTTTTTAAGTGAAGGAAAATGTTAACAGCTGCTTTAAAGGCATTAGTTAGTGAATCATTAATGTAATTTGGAATGTAAATTATTTTGGCACAAAACATTCTAGACATTTGGAAATTGAAATGTATTCTTTTGGCATTTTTCAGAAAGATCATAAGCTTAAGTTGGTAATGTATATTTACTTATATAGTGTACTTAAAATTTTGGTGGTTTAAACTAGATCATTTCTTGTATTTAGTATGGTATTTTTTTAGCTATAAAGAGGATGTGAAAAGCAAAATGTAGGAAAAATTTATGTGCTTGAAAAAAGAAAAAAGAAAAAAACCTATAGCGGCTGTTTAGAAACTGCTAGTATAGGCTATATGAGAAAAGTATAAAAATTCCTATTGCAGTATTTTTAAACCGCAGGTATAGGTTAGGCCTATTACGGTGATTTTAAGTTTCGAAAAACTGCCAGTATAAAGTTAAAAAACCGTCGGTAAAGGTTGTATTAAAAAAATATAAAAATGTCTATAGCGATGATTTAAAATCGTTGGTATAAATTCAACCTACTACGACAGTTTTCAATTTCTAAAAAGCACAGATATAGGATTACAAAACCGCTAGTATAGGTTATTCCAGCAGTTTTTAAAAAGTGCCAGGATAGGGTTTCAAAACTGCCGAAACCTATACCTGTAGTGTAGGTCAGTTGGACCTATTGTCATACTCGTTAGACAATGCTAGGAAGCGCCAGGAAAAAAACCACTAGGATAGCCTATTTGGACTTATATTGACAGTTTTTGGATTGTAGCCACGGTTTAAAAACATTGCAATGGCCCCAGTTTTTTATAGTGATTTTAAAAAAAAAAAAAATGATTGATATTTTGACAGATTTCTCATAAAAAATGTATTAAAACTTCCCTAAAATAATTTGTTAATAATTGCCCTAACAACACTAATTAATAGTACCCTTAAATGAAAAGCATAAAGAAATAGACATGAGTCACAATTATGTTTTAAAGATTTTGTTGCGCAACAAGCTTCAGCTATGAAAACAACCCAAAAAATAATAATAAATCAATTGACTGTAGCAATTCTTCGAGAATCCAATGCATTTTCATTAACCACCACACCTAATTAATAAGTACTTGATTTTACCTTTATTTGTTTGAGGAAAAAATTATACTGCCCAACAAGCACATTATGTTTAATTTAATCAAATAAGGTTTGGAGATTCTTTTGGGAAGAACCTAGTGCTACTATGATACTTTCAGTATGTATACATAGGTGGAGTAATAAATTTATTGAATCAATTTCTTTTTTGAAAATTTTAACCTTATAACTTTTAATTAGATGACTTCCTATTAGCTATGACAATATTAAATAATTTAAAGGGTTACTTTTTTTAATTCGATAATTGCAAAAAAAGGGATGAGGGATTGGGACCTACCGAACTACAAGCTCTTGACAAAAAGATTTATTTATATTAAATTAAATGTGAATTGAACGTTTATATTTTCTGTGTAAAATGCTTATACATTTATTCTCAGATAAAAGATCATTTTATCTTTGAAGGTTCCATTATTGTAAATATTTGGTTTTTTAAAAAAAAAAATTAGGATGGAAACATTTTTTTCTAGAGTTCTTAAATTGAAAGGGCGTAATACTACAAACACAACCATTTTCGTATCATCCGAATTGATAGTTTTTTTTTTTTTTTTTTGGTTTTATTAGGGCTTGCAATTGACATTACTTTGTCACTACCATTAACAACTTACCATCTTAACAACGGTTACTCTCTCTCTCTTTTTTTTTTTTTGAAAACTTTTTTTTTGTTTTTTTGAAAACTTTTGTACCTCTTAACTTATTGATTTGGGACCAAAGCATAAAGTAAATTGTTAATATGGGAGCATATCAGCTGTAATGTGTTAATATGCAATTGTAGCAATGTGTAAAAGTGGGCCAATAATAAAGTAACAAATAACTAAAAAGACAAATCACCAAATGATATGGTCAAACCCACTCAAACCAAATGAGTTCTTTAATTATAACTCGTTTAGCCTAGAAGGGTTATATAATACATCTATGTTGTTCTATGTATCCAACTTGCTCATTTATCCGGACTGTTCTTTCATGGAGGCCCTAGAGTGTGCTAGTGGTTTGTATGCTTGGAGTAGTTTACTTAAGGGCAAGGAGGTGTTGTGGAGAGGAGCACGTTGGAGAGTGGGTAATGGAGAATCTATCAAGATTTGGGACTGCCCTTGGTTGCCTAGCTTAGAGCACCCGAGGGTCTTATCTCCAGTCATTGGTGATTTACATGAAGCTACTGATAAACCGCCTATTCAGCCCAATGAGTAGAAGCTGGGATAGGGATGTGGTGGCTAGTTTCTTTGCTCCTTTGGAAGTCGACTTGATACTAAAAATCCCACTTAGCCCTACAAATGTTGAAGACAAACTTATATGGCCCCATGTTTCCAATGGAGTGTATACGGTGAAGTCGGGTTATAGGTTCCTTGTTAAAGAAAAAGCTGGTTCACCGCCTTCTCTTCAAGCTCAAGCGGATTCTCCAAGTGTTTGGCGTCGGATAAGGGGGCTTTTGGTGCCGAACAAAGTTAAAAACTTCCTATGGAGGGCATGTAAGGAAGCTTTACCAGTTAAGACTAATTTGGTTTGTCTAAAAGTCTTAATCAAGACATTTCTCTGCCACTTTGTAATTTGAAAGCAGAAGATGGTGTCCATGCTTTGTGGGATTGCGCTAATCTTTCGGCCATTTGCTTTATGGCTGTTTTGCAGGTCAAAAAAGTTTACAAACTTCTATGAGTTAGCAAGTTTCATGTTGGAGAATGGTAGGGATCCTAAACTGTTTGCAGTTTTGGCGTTTTGGTCTAGGCACAACCAGCTCCGAACAAGCAACAAGCCTTATCCTCTCTCTCAAGTTCTCCCTTCAGCCAAACAGATGCTCCAAGATTTCACTCAAGCTCAACCAGCTATTTCTACTCCTTTGCCTCGGCCACAAAGGCAACCACCCAAGTGGGAGCCTCCTCCTTCACCTTTATTGAAGATCAACTTTGATGGAACTGTGTTTAAGGATAAGGGTGAGGCTGGACTAGGAGTGGTTGTACGTGATTCACATGGGATGGTCATTGCCTCCTTGGCAGAAAACATTCAGCTCCCATCCTCTTGAGATGAAGCGGAAGCATTAGCAGCAGTCCGAGCCGTCACCTTAGCATTGGACCTCAACCTATCCTCTTTTATTGTCAAGGGAGACTCAAAGGTGGTCATCTTTGCCTTAAGAAAGGAGGAAGAATCTTTCTCTTCTTTTGGCCATTTAATTTCCTCTATTAAGCATTATTTACATTCCCGCACTTGTATTTCTTTTTCACACACTCGTAGATCGGGCAACTCAGTAGCTCATTCTTTAGCAAAATATGTGAGACATATTGTTGGTTTATCTGTGTGGATGGAGGATGTTCGACCACAAGTCAATGATGTACTTTTAGCCGATTTTGGCTGATTTCGATTTATTAATTCGGATGAAGGTTTCTCAAAAAAAAAAAAAAAAAAAAAAAAAAAAAAACTCGCTCATTTATCTAATTTTTAAAACACTTTTTTTTAAATAACACTTGTCCTTTTGAGAAAAGAGAAATTCTATGTTAAAAAAATCAATGAATATAATAATGATTCATTAAAAAAAAATTACATCCAAAAGAAAAAAAATTTTAATTTATGTAAAGTGATTATGAAAAAAAATTTATGTAAAGTGATTATGAAAAAAATTTGTAAATGTTTCAAAAAAAAAATTGCAAATATGTAAAGTCATTTTCATTTCAATTTTTTTTTTTTTTTTGAATTTGTTCATTTAAAAAAATAAATTATATCTTAAAACCAAGCAAATATTGGGACAAAGTAAACTTGTATACCATTAACTATCAACCATGTTTTTTTTATAGCAAAAACTAAGTCTACATTCTTTGGCCAAAAACTATCGTCCACATTAAACTTGCTCTATTTATGCTTTAGTTCTTATGCTAATATGCATGCAATATGAAATTTGATTAATCACTTATATTTGGACTAATTGCTAGTTTAAAAGTAAAAAGTGATTAAGCTGTAAAATTAGTTATTGAGTTCTAAATATTTACCTAGGCTGTTCGATATTGTCTTTTAATTCTCATTTAAACATATTACAAACATTGCTTATTTATCTATCAATAATAATTTAACACCTAGTGATATAAGTTTTATTTTTATTTTTTTTTTTATTTTTTAACTCTAGACTTGTTGTCTTGTTGATACAGGCATACAACACAGCATAAAAATATTATTTCCTGTGTCCTGTTCAAATTATACAACGATGATAGATCTGCTAAATTCAACAAAAAAGTACGAATCTCCATAGGACCAAGCTCAACAACAAGAGTTGAATTGTTGATTGGACCGCCTCTAATTGGGTTAGGTTCCGTTCTGCTGTCCCCTTCAACTCTCCATGTCATCCTCTTCATTTCTGACTTCTCTTGGTTTGTTGATAAGCTCATTTCCTTCACCTCCTTTATCTGAAAGTTCAAAAACTAATAATCACATTGATATTTTACACCCTCATAACATGGCTTTTCGGATTTATCCTCTCTTCCAAAATATATGTTAATAACAGTTCTTTGTGTTTGTGTCTTCCCAAGTATTTGTTTCAGATTAAATGATTTAATCATAGAGAATGATCTGGGACCATACTTTTACTACCTTGTTAGGTTGAAAATTACTGCAATAACACTAGGCAGAAATCAGACATACCGGTTTCTCAAAAAAAAAAAAAAAAAAAAAAAAAATTAGACATACCGTTTTCCCAGCAAAAATCTTCTTCAGTTCAGCATTGGCTAGTGTTGAATATTCAGCATCTTCACCCACCTGAATACATTTTCACCAACACCAAAAAGTATATAAGAACTACATATTTGACGTAGCAACATGGAAGGAAATTATATTAGAGCCCAGGAAAAGAAAATGAAAAAAAGATGTAGGATATGTCATGTTTGGACTGGGGCTTGGTGGATATTGTATGTATGACTTGGGAGAAGAGCCTCTTAAGTTGACACATATCTAAGAGTCACTCGTAGGAGATGGTATCTTGTGAGATGGGCGCACATGCACCTATTGTTTCACTGACATGTGGGTCTATGTGGGTATGTGGGTCCATGTGATCCACATGGACCCACATGTGATGAGACATCACATGGACCCACATGTCAGTGAGACAATGGGTGCATGTACCCATCCCACGTGAGTTTTTTTCACTCATACTTGGTTCACATCAATTGGAGTACAAAGAGGAGCTTATGCTTTTTATAATTTACCTCGTATAAATGAGCCAAACGGAGGAGCACACTTCCATCATCCAACTCCTGCAACATTAGTGTTAGGGAGAAAGAAAGAGAGAATCAAAAACTCAATTTATTCTACAGTGAGTAAACATAGAAACCTGAAGAGTAATCAAAGCAACATTGAGAGGCAAGCTGTAGTTTGGATCAATGGCCGTTGCTTTTGTCAAATGAGATGCTTTCCAGTCCTCCAACTTCTGAACATTAATTATATTAGTATGTAAACCAGCTATGAAGATAACGTCCGAAACAACAATCCAGCCATACCTCATGTGTGAAAGCTAAAAGAAGAGGCGAGTACACTTCTTGGCCAGTTGTTCGGCGCCAGCGTGCTCCAGCCCCTACCTGGTTAATGCTTACATAATAATTTCCGCGAACCTGTATGAAAGATATCAAATGAGAAATCAGGATTATGGATAATACAATTGAGTCATTTTCTATCTTTGAAGCAGTTGAATTATATGGCCATTGGTTTAATACTAAAAAGCACTTTTGCTGGCAAAATTTCAGCAAGCCTTGGGCACTAATACATAACAAATAACAACCCTACAATCAAAGTAAAAGTAAGAAAGAGAATCAAAAACATGCAAGTTTGAACAAAAAGCTTTCAACTCCAAATTTAATCCAATGGAAAAAGCACACTCATTGTAAGTCCGGCCAGCATGTAAAGATTAAATAAATTAGACATGTAAACTTTCTAAAATTATATATAAAAAGAAAATGTACGTATTTAACACCAATTAAGAAATCCCATGCCTTCTATCGTGCAGAGGCAGTGTGTGATAATCAAGTTATAGCATTAAATCAGGATGTATTGGTTTTCTTTTTTATTGAGAACGAAATCATCATATTGAATGCATCTTTTGGAAAATATTAGAAGAGCAGGAAGAAAGCTACAGTGGATAACAGAGAACAAAGCTATATATAACAGAGATCAATGTATTAGATTATTCTATTACTCCTCAATGAAATTCATTCATTTCTTTACATTTTGATATGGCCATCCTCACATAGAGGTAAGTGTAGAAAAAAATGGTAATTCAAAAGCATAAATTACTCATTCTTTGTGCTATCATACCGTTAATCCTTCACATGATTCATCAACGCACACACTTTCATCCAATGCTTCACCCACTCCTCTAGAGTCATCATAGATTGTACGCCTTGTATGAAAAGAAAGGATAATCAGCTTAGCATGCCCACATCTAAACCAAAACACAAATTAACCTGAATGTTAAACAGCAAGAAAATATGAAATTTGAACCTATGGAGCATTAGCTCTATTTCTCCATCTTCAATGCTGGCTCCACCAGTTGCACGGTCAACCAAGACTGATAATTCAGATTTATTATCCCTGGTATAAATTCCAAGATTAAGCTGAAAAAAGAAGAAGAAGAAGATTACCATTACAGAATTAATGTTATTTTAGTCATTAAACACAATGAGAAAGAACAGGTGGGAGCCTCTTGATCACTTTTTAAGAAAACCATATTTAATTTTAAAGAACCCGAATATAATTATTGTCCTATACTAGTATTGGCCTTAAATGTGTCCCTGATCTTCATGCATTTCAAAAGTGAATAGTAGCCTAGGCTAGGTGCTGTGTGATTAACCATTCAAGAGGAAAATTCTCCTCACAACCAGCCAAGTTCTAGGGGTGGCAAATGGGCGGGTTGGGTCATAAAAACATAGATGAGTTGGGTGTATAATTACCCATTTATCCATTTATGCCGTTTATATATAAATTAATTATCCATTATGGACATTTAATTAGTAACCCACCCATTTAACCCAATATGACCCAAATACCTCTAAAATTACTTGAATACCCTCTTGACCTCAAAAATACCCATAAATACCTAAAATGATGCAAATACCCCTAATCTTCCAAAATTACCAATATACCCTTGGACATCCAAAATTATCCCAAAAATCTCTAAAATTATCCCAAAATACCCATGAAACCTCTAAAATGACCAAAATACCCCTAATATCTCTAAAATCATCAAATATGCTTAAAAACCACAAAAATGACCAAAATACCCCCTAAAACCCAAAAAAATACCAAAATACCCCAAAAACTCAAAAAATGACCAAAATATCCCCGAATTATCAAAAAATGGTCATTTGTTGGGTTTTGAATGTTTTGGGGGTATTTAGTCATTTTTTTAAATTTTGGTCATTTTTGAGTTTTGGTAGTAGTCATTTTTTTAAACTCTAAGTCATTTTCTAGAAATTTAGATTTTATGTTGTTTATTTAAATTTTAGATGGGTTTAGTAGGTATTAGTGGGATTATCCAAAATCTAATTAAATAACCAAAACCCATTTAACCCAAATATTCAAATGGGTTAGGTTAAGACTTATCCAAATAAGGTGGGTAATGGGTGGGTTCATGGATATGGATAAAAATTGCCACCCCTACAGCCAACCAAGATCAAAGACATGCATGCATTATTATATGTGGACATGGAGTTATAGTCTTATGTTCGAATGTTGTTTCATATTTGTATATTTAAATGATAGGACCTATATAGACATCAAGAAAATTATAAATCAGAGAGTTCCAATTCTTGATCTTTGAATGCAATTAGAAACCACGAGTCAACTCTAATCTCAAAATGAAAAATTATAATATGAAAAATAAAAAATAAAAACTCATAAGGATTGTCAAGATCAAGAATTAACAAGATCCTTGTAAGCTCAAACAATGCAGCCTAATTCATTAGTAATGCATTTTTCCTAATGCACCCCCAAGTAAAATAATCCAGTGCTGCTATGGTTAATGTTAATTGATAGAGTATTAAGAAGATTACTGGATAGTAGTTTCCTGCTACAGGTTGATTAACTGAAAGTGGCCAATCTGCTCTATAATCACGAATCTGCAAAATTATGAACATAGATTTCCAGTTACAACACAATAAACATTGAGAACATTAAACTCCATTGAAGGGGGCAACACTCTTAATGTTTTACACTCTGCAAATGCAGGAAACTCAAAAATAAATAAATAAATAAAAAAAAAAAAAAAAAAGAAAGAAAGAGAAGGGGGTGTTAAGGAAAGAAGAGAGTATTTTACTGTGAAAAGATGTTACTACAATGATATTCTAGAGATATAATTTTGAGGAACTGAAATTCAATAGTGGCTAACTTCTTGAAAGGAAACTTAGCATAAAACTGAACAAATGTGTTATTTGGAAGCTATGATCAGCCAGCCAAGAGGACTAGAATATAACAGTTTATATTTGTTGCATGATTTGCATGCCAGAGAGAACCAAGAACAGATCTGTATCCATAGAGAGTACATTATCTAGGACTTCAATTTATTTTAAAAAATCAAAAAACTTTTCACAGGATTGAGGTCAAGCCTACAAACATGCATAAATCAATGAAAATCTTCAAGAGTTAGGATTTAAATTTTCCTACCTAGCAAAGAAAAAGGAAAAATATATAAATCTACCCTCCATTGAGTCCCAACCCTGGCCAGGTTGTGATACTCTGAAGCTTATAGCTGAAAGTAGCACTACTACATGAAGGGTTCCCTAATATTTTTTTTTAAATTTTTAAAGAGGAAAATGGTGTTGAGACAGAGTCATGACTCATACCCGTTCTAGAAAATCTCTTCCATTAGAATCAGTATAAAACACCTTGTTAGTGACCATATTTGTTGTCATTCGCGTGATGACCTCTTTACCAACACTAATTACACTATCATCCACAGGAATTGGACCAATCTGCAAATAAAATTTGTCAAAGCCAATTAATTTGTCAAAGACAATTTTTACTTTACATGCAGTAAACAGAAATCATTACTGGCCACAGTTTTCATATTATTTACATAGTTAAAATGTATAGAAGATGTTTCTTTCATCAAAATCTTTAGAAAAAGAAAGGTTCTCTAACTCACAGTGAATTCAACTTCTGCATGCTCCTTGTCTCTGTAAAGTCTGGTGACCTAATAAAAAAATCACCAGTAAAAATAAGCATGTCATAGATGGTGGAAGACACAAAACATTGAAGTATATAAATAAAGAATAACAATAACACTTAAATGTATTTATTAAACAGTTGTCACTGGGTCATAATCATAAGGTGGTAAGTTTAGAGATTTCTTTGTTGGTTTTGGAATTTCATATTGCTATTTTAAAATATATAAAAAGATGTAATAATTCCTATGTATGATTGGTAATCCTGCATGAAAATAAGAGACATATGAAGGTATGAAAGTCCCTATAAATTAAAGTGGTAGTATAGCATTTGTTTAAGAGTGTGGATGTCAGAAGATAAATCTTGTCCTAATATGTGAGTTAGTGTGAGAATACCAGAATAAAACTTTCTTTGTGGAGCTTGCTATTTTATTATTTTGGATATTTTTCACAACAATTGTCTTTTGCAGCTCACTCAATATGGTGAATTTGCAGACAAAAAAAAAGGCCATGTCCTCCTGTCTAGATTATGGTGGACAAGTGAGTTTAACATCCCATATCCCACAGTGATTTGCAACAATCATACTAAGTGTTCAAAAATAGTAGGGGATAACATAGCCATAGTTATAGTGCCTACAAGTTCTAGATCACAATACAACTTGCTGATTATGGAGAAAAGTACAAGCACCATACTAATTGATAACCTGACAATGCAAAACAGATTGCACTTGACAAACCAAACATGTAAACAAATTGATAACCTGGTATATCCATGAATTAAACCGTTGATGAACCTCATCAACCAATGGTCCACGAATGACCTTCAAGGGCACCTGTAGCATATCAAATTACTTTTAGAATATAAAGGAAACCATATATAACAGATATTATTAGAACAAATACAAGAAAAAGTAGAATAGCATCCAGTGCAGCAAACCCCAAATAGTTAGGAAAGGTTTTGTTGATTTGAGTTGAGTACATTATTAGTTTCTAACGCATGTTTATTATTTAATTCTATTCACATGTCACAGGTGAGTGGTTGGACATTTGGCAAGCATGAGTGACAATGGGAACAGAAGGCTTACTGATCTTGCAACAATATTGGGAGGGCCACTAGGCCGGAAAATATATGCACCAGAAGCCTGTAAGAGAGACAATATAACTATCATATCACTGAATCCAGTTATAATTACTTCCAAACCTGCATAAATTTTGCATACCTGGGGATTAACATTGACATCACCTGGGCTTGAAGCATACCAGAGATAACTCTGTTGTGTTGGCACATCAACCTGGCCATGACAATCATTTAAAGACAATTTTCAGTTTAACTAAAATAGTCTCTGAAGCATCTCTAGTAGTAGAATGAAACAAACTAAATATATTTAGGTGGAACAAGGTAGAACGCCCAGGGAAAGTGAACAGTACCCATCACTGCTAAACAAAAATTTTCTCTTCTCTTGAAGCTACATAAGATTGAATATCAACTTCCCAAGATAGAATGATATGAAAATTGATTTTGTGGACATTCATGGAAAATCATATTGGGTAATGCACAATTTTTTTTGCAGCAAGACAGATAGTTACAACCTTCAAAACTGAAAAACAGACCACACAAGGAGAGACAATCCCGCTCTTTTAAAAGCCCAAAGGAAAATTGGATGGTACCAACAAGTAATTTTGTAAGGTTTTAAAAAAGATTGAATAAATGGGGCAAACAGGTCAAGAAGTCAACTTTAATGCTTCCCCGGACAAACAAAGTCCTAATCTAAACCCTCTTTTGCAACTTAAACAGATTCTGATGTATTACATGGATGACTTTGAGGATTTTGGTAATGACAAAATAAATCATCTACATGCACACACATAATATTACTGGGAAAATCTTACATGCACCAGGCGCATGAGATACAGTCTCAATATTTCCTCCTTGTTGACTTTCTAAATCTATATATATATATATATATATATATATATATATTTCTTTAGTATGATGCCACAACAATCTAATTTGGATCATTTGGTCAGCAGTTTATATTGTACAAAAACTGGTTCAACCAATATTATCCAAATTCAAGGCAACTATTTGGGCACTGTGAAATAAATTACCCCTGTTTTAGTATTGTAAATACGTTTGAGTTGACCAGAAGTCGAAGAAAAGGACATCTTTAGATTCCCAGGTCCAATTTCAATGGTCTCATTCTGTGGAGTGTCCATCGTAGAAAGAAATCCATTTCTCATTTCCCCTGCACCATATGGGAGTGCATATAAAATAAGATTAACTAAAATAAGTTCAGCCTCAATATTATACTATCTGCGCCAATCCATTCTTGTAAATGAACTTCATAAGAGTCCAACATAGTTAAGTAGCATTCATAGCCTAAAAAAATTCTTAGGGAATAGGAAAAAAGAGAGAGAGAGAGAGAGAGAGAAGTCAAATGGCATTCAATAATGAGAAAAGAAAGCAGACATATACCTTTCCCAGATGCATTAGAAATGAAGTAAGTGTTCCAACCAAGTGGCGGCACAGATGCTTGAAAGAGAAGCCAGTATTTAGGTATTTGTTTTGGTGACTGCCCCAAGTAGGCCTTTGTATAAAAGATTCTTAAGTTGGCTGTAACGTGATCTAAAGCTACATATTGTGCCTCAATGGTATTGCCAGAAGAATCTTGGACAACAAGATTGGCATCGTTAACCTGGCAGTTATTCCACTTTCAGATCACACTGAAATGTAATCATCCTATCTATTTGCAAAATCAAAGGAAGGAAAGAGAGCAAATTTCTGTACTAAACGTTTAAATTTTGCATTTCAAAGAACAAGTAGACGCCAAATTGACACTTAAATTACTAAGATGTAGAATGAGAAAGTCAAACAATACAACAAACAACATACACTAAATGAGCAAATCAATTCCTTGAAATGCTCAGTGCATAATAATTTAAAAATTCAAATTTTCAAAAGGAAAGTACTTTTGCTAACATAAATTAAATCAAGTACTGTCAAATTTTTTTTTTTGAGCATGCCATAAACTTGAAAGTCAGACTCAAGCTTATAAAATAGATACTTTTGAGGATTTTATTATTCTGTTGTTATTGATTTTCTTCTGTTGTATACTTCTCGTATACTTGGTTGAAGAACCCTTGATGTCTTTTGGATGAAATAAGAAGATGATATCACAGTCACAAAATAAGCATGTACTCACTGGTATCTTAATAATGTCTGTACGGTTCCATCCAAGGGGATTATATGCCACTACAACCTGAAAGTAAACATTAATACAAAATGAATAAAAATCCCAACAAAGCATTATCTAATACCACAGTTAGAAAGATTAGAAAAAATTACCAAACTCTTCCCTTCTGGAGTATCTTCTTCTGTTGGTGGGCAGTAACTGATATTGAGTAATTGACACTGCTCAAACATTGAAGGAAAAAGGGAGAAAAAAAAAAAGAATCAGGATTTGGCTAGAGGGGGAGCAAGCTGATTATCTGAGCTGCCACATATAACAAATGATGGAAAGTTCAAGAAAAATATAAGGAAAATAGATATAGAAGCAAAATTGCTAGGAACCACATTGAAACACCACCTGAGTAAACACAGATGCAGGCGTCGTACATTGATCTCTTGATTTGTTGTTAGCAAGGAAAGATAGGGCAACATTAACTACAGCTTCTGTCTATGAAAAAGTTGTTGCATTTTAAAGGATAGCTTAGAGAAATGTATCATACGATAACAATGGTGCAAAGACTATAAAACAAGACTCATAAGGTCAAATTCAGATGAAGATTAGCAGCCTACCTCAGAGGCTCCAAAAGCCAAGCGTTTTTCATAGTCATTGGTTGTATGTTGTTTAGCAGTGCCAGAGACGGCATCATGATGCTGAACAATCCCTAAAGCATCTGCCAAGCTGCCAGTGTTGGGACCTTTTGATCTCTTTCCAGCCAAATATTCAATTTGTCGTGCTGCCTATTTTTAACAGAAGGAAATTCACTTCATTATGTTTCTAGCCCAAATAAATGATGAGAAAACTCCGCCCTATTGATGATAGGAAGAAGTTATCCTCTCTCTGCACGGAACACATCTTTGTGTTCCTTGCAGAGTTCTTGCTATCTAAGTGAACAACTTTTGAGACCAAATCCCAAGCATATATAACCTGGATTTTCTAGAACAACTTTTGAGACCAAATCCCAAGCATATATAACCAGGATTTTCTAGGATGGTAGCATGAGATGCTAGGTTGTTTGCACCCAGAAAACCAAGTTTACAGGAATGGAGGAAATAGCATCTCCCTATCTATTCTGACTCAACATAATCAGCAAGGCAGAGTGACACTGATGTCATACCAAATAATATCCACTCAGAATTCGGACATATCGCTTCAAGGCTGGGCGACTAGTGAAAAAGCCAGTCCAATATGCATTTGCCCTGTCTGCATATCTGCCAACAAGCATTAGAGAAGCTTATTAATGCAGTAGATAATTTAAATTGGTTAGTCAACTAAAGGCAGAAGGAAAAAAAGTAATGCTTACGGGAAATAATCATTGGTTTTCAGTGGCCATGATTCATTTGCTGCATTTTTTGCCTTAGTATAGATAGATGGTGTAGAATACAAGGCATTAACTCGACCATCCTGAGAATATTAACCACACTCATAAATGGATTACAAAAACTAAGTGAAACATATTGAACAACTGATAAAGAGAAAGGAAGAAAAACAAGAATGTTCTAAAGCTCCATTCCCAATTTGAAATTAATTAAAATACATACCAAGAAAAGATGCATAACCATTTATAATGATAAGAATAGAATTATAAAAAGTGAATACCTCTATAAAAGTATATTTATACAATGACTAACTAAGAGTATCAAACAAAGAGTAAAAGAGTAAAGATTATCGAAATTAATTTAGAAGATGTGTCCTTGAAAGACACAATTTACTGATATCATGATAGGAAATCATAATATCTTTTGAAGTACCAAGCTAAATGTTGTAATTATTAACATACCAACTCACAAATAAGTTTTAGTACAGAACATGAAATGCAGCATGGTTTAACACAGATTCTAAGAACACTTTAACCTCAAATATGCTAGTAGAGAAAGAAGTGGTATAAATATGTGGAGAAATCAAAGAAAATTTCACAACTTAAATGCTCAATCTTTTTTGAGAGACATTATCCAAATCATCTAGTAATGGTCTTGATATCAAGAGTCATTATCTAGCAAATCTAGTGCCATATTTGAGTTTTGAAAATTTATCTAGTATATCAAGGGTCATACCTAGTGCACAAATCTCCCACTTTTCCTAGGTCTAAAAGAGGTGATTGGTAGATAGCCTAACCCCAATTTATTTAGAGAGGCTAGTTCCCAGACTCTAATACCTATTGCTTTTGAGGAAAATTATCTAGTTTATATTTGATGGAAATTACACATTGATTATAACATAAACCTTTATTGAAAGCCATCATACAAATTGGGATACTTATCAGTATATATATTTTTTAAATGTTGCAAGTCATGAAACTAGTATGGATTTGATATCCAGGGGAGGGGCAAGCTGGACCAAATAAGGAGTTATTGTGATTTAGACCACACCAAAATACTTAGGTTCATGTTTAGAACCATGTCAAGCATCAAATTGAAGGCAAATCAAGCAAAGATATCTGCAACCTTGAAATCAAATTTCCAGTAAACACATTGATTATTTTCATTAAGACTCTACCTTGTTAACATAGTGAATAAATTTGTCCATTTGCTTGAACCAAGACTCAGCATATTGGTACTGAAAATCATCACCCATTGTCCACATGATATGGTTTGTCCGTGTCACATTTGCCTGTATATATATTTACAGTAACTGTTATATTTCAGTCTCCTTTAGCTCTAAATACATCAGTGAACTATATTCTTATCAGGACCCTTAAGACAGACAATTTTAAGAGATATTAGTCAGCAAAGATTTTACCTGGAATGTGGCATTATTAATAAAATCATTAACTCGCTTTTCAACGTTGTAGTCATATAGTAAAGGATTATCCTGCAACTCACAATATATACCAGATTAAGGTGGTACACTCCACAAGAATATCTGATATCCAGAGAATGCTTGGCAAAAGTAACTATTGTTGAAAAATTTTAACCTGGACGGGCACATAGTCATCATTGACTTCAAAATGGAAACCAGATGGAGGACTATAATGAACAGGAAAGGCATTGGTGAAAATCTGCAAAGTGCCCCAACATGTGAATAGTGAGTTCAATCGCCCTTTTTAAAGAAGAATGGTAAAAGTGCAGATGTCACAATTCCAAACCTGAGATGATGAACCAAAAGTTTTGGACCCACGCCATATAACTTCAAGAGATTTGTCATTCTTGCGTTTTGCTCTGTCTTGATAATCTATCCTTGCAAAATGTACAGAATCGAACCCAAGCTACAGAGAATTAAGAATCAAGATGTATCAGTTCTTACTTAGTATAAAGGAAACTAAACTGTTTAAAACATAACATATTCAGATGTTGTTGGTCAAAGCATATGAGAATTATAATGTTTACAAAATAGTGAATAAACACTCATGAAATAGTGTACCTCAGCCCCAAGTAGGTAAGCTTGAACAGCAGAATGTCCAAATGGATCAATTTGCCATCCAGCACGAGGAATATAATTGAATTGCTCCTTTATGAAGCGATGACCTAGAGTTGTTTGGTCAATCATGTCTATATAATGGCATGTTGCTTCATCGTGCATACACCAACCACCATTTCTGCAGATAGAAAAAAGGTTGTTTATCATTCATGGAAATGCATTTGAAATTGGATCTCTCTCACACACACACATTCAAGTTATTCAAGCTGCTCACTAATGTCTTACATGAATTCCAATTGTCCAGAATCTACAAGTTTTCTCACTGTTTCTTGTGTTTCCACACTTTGCTCTACCCACCATCGAGTGAAAAAAGCCTATCATTCAATGTTAAATTCCTTTAGGAACAAAGATGTGAAAACAGCAATATCATGATATGGAAAAAATTTACCAACAATGCAACTTAAAAAAATGTATTACATTTTTCACGAATTTAAGAGATTAATTATGACATTCTTACAATATCATTGCAAATTTAACTCATGAATCACCAAAAGTCAAAATCAGTCAATATTCAATTACATTGCAATGTATATATCAAATATATGTAATGTGATTAAGAACATCGTGCTATTTAGTCAAAACTATTGATGTGACATCATAAATCGAAAGCCAAGATCCTTGTCTCAAATGTCACTTCCTCGACTCACCTCACAATGGTCAGGTAAGGTCATGAATTCATAATCCATTAGGTTCGTGTATAACTTACCAATAAAAACAAATCATAACATTGAAACTTAAACACTAACCATTATACAACTACACATTAAGTAAACCCGAAACCCCTCACACAATTCAGAGAACTCACCATCTCTGCAAACACAAACTTCCTATTTGGATCACGTAGCAACGATTCGACAACTGAGTCCAGCACATTCTCCACACAAGCCCCCTATACTCCAAAAAATCATACAACATTACAAAAATTAGTCTTTATATGATCCAAAATTCACAACAAACCTTAATTATAAGTTTATAACTACACACATAAATACATAGATGGAAGAACTATGACCTGGATACTGTTATTTGATCCAACATAGTACTGATCAATTGTTTTCAACCATCCAACATCATCATGGGAATGTGGAACCAGATGAACATTCAGTTTGCCTTCCACAATACCACCACCAGTGTTGTACTTCACATAACTGCCACTAACAATCCCATACAAACTAAGACAGAGAAACACTACACACACAAAAAAAGAGAAAGCTAAACGACCAAATAGATGTCTCATTTTCCAAACCTGAAACAAAACTTTCTCAGATAACCAATATGCCTACTCGGTTTGCGAGCTAGCTGTGTTTAATATTTATAGAACCAAAGTTTTGTGAATTCAAGGTGTGACAAATAAGGAAAAAAATATAGTATATATATATATATATATATAAAAAATGTATGAGACTTGAACATCGGTTTCTCCAATGGGAATATTGGCCGGCCGGCCTAGCCATTGGATTTATAAATGCAAGAAATGAAGTGTCCGTACTGATCATTGGATGAGGTTCCATTACAGAGTTTGCCAAACGTCAATGTAAAATGTAATTTTGAACTTTTTTTTTTTATTTTTTATTTTTATTATTATCATGGCGGACTCTATCTATAAATAATAAATTTCATTTTGAATTAAAAAAGAAAATTTCTAAAATTTAGAATTTTTTTCTCTTCACATTCAAAAAAAAAATTACAATTACTATTTATCTCTAAAGTTTATCTTTTTTATTTGTTTGATTTTTTTAAAATATTTCTAAATTATAATAAATGCAAATTATTAACTTTTAACTTAAAAAAATAGAAGAGTCTTTGAGTACGCACATAAACGCGTGCACTTAAAAACTAGTGTAACCAGAAATGTTTGAACTAGTGTGTTATTTGATGAAGACAATCCTAGGATAGGGACCAATGTGGACCGTAGATGTCACATTGCGGTTACGTGAGATTATATAATTGAATGATGGGAAAAGAGTGATGTGGATTATTGCCACCATATATTGATTTTGATTTTGTGGATGTCACAATCTATGGTAAGAATAATGGGAAATGTCAACAAGCACCGTACTATGCTAGTTTACATTTCCTTTTTTGTGTCTTACTTAAAAAAAATTGCCAAAAATTGTCAAAAATTATTCAAAAAATTGAAAAGCTATCAATAACTATGTTGTTAACTAGCACTTACAGTGCCCGTTAACACAAATAATTATGTGCAACACCAATGACCAATCATATGGTCATTAAACACATCAAGAGATATATATGAGTTACAAAGCTCTTGGTTATTGTTGTTATCTATAGTCTTTTATATTTTGTCTAAATATAAATTTTAATAATTATGGTAGTTATTAAAAGTTTTTTATTTTAATTATGACAAGAATCCAATGAAATGTTGAATATAAATATGTTTTAAATATAATTTTTTTTCTTGATTTTCTTTTTATATAAATAAAAATTTGATGATTATTATTGTTATTAATATATTTATTATGATTGTGCTTGTATTGTATTAAGATATAATGGATGAATTTAAATCTAGGATGTCATGGTCACATCAAGAGATATATATGAGTTACAAAGCTCTTGGTTAGTCTCCAAGAAGGAGTTATCATATAGTCTTTTATATTTTATCTAAATATAAATTTTAAAAAAAAAAAAAGATTAATGGATGGAAGGTCTTCTCCTAAATTTAATTTTAATAATAATAATAATAATGGATGAAATATAAAATGGAATAGAATTTATATTCAATTAAATATAATTTTTCTTGATTTTCGGGGTTTTATATAAATAAGGAAATTTGATGATTACATTAGATTATTAATATACATTTATCTTGATTGTGATTGTGTTGTAAAAGATCCTAATGGATGGAAGGTCTTCTCCTAAATAATAATAATAATAATAATAATAATAATAATAATAATAATGGATGAAAGGTATAAATATGGAATAGAATTTATATTCAATTAAAAAATGTTCGAGATTAATAATGTGCAAAATTGAGGTCTGGAAAACTTATATGGTACATATACAATATCTTGATTAATGTTTGTAATGAGGAGTTATTATTAAAGCATATAAAAATAAGGGTAAAACTTAAACTCAATATCCTTTGTGTATAGTGAATTATGTTTTTCAATTAAATTCAAATAATAGTTTACATTAAATATAAATGTTTTTATAAATAGTAACACTATTTGTGTTTTATTCGTGAATGCAACCAAGGTATCAAAATTTAATTATGTTTTACCCTTAAAGTAGTGTACTTTGAGTTTTACCCTTGAAATAATATTTCTCTAATTACAATTTATTATCTTAATAAATTTTGAATTTTCTAATTTTTTATTAGGGAAAAAAACTCTCATGAACATGTTACTTTATTGGGTTCAATCAAGTAACCCAATAATTTTGTGTTAAAAACAAGTCTAACAATTTCTTGAACTCAAATCAAAATACAAATTTAACAATAAAAAATCTCAATTTAAACCCACATGTTTATGTATCATATAATTAAACGATTTTACAATACGATATGATTTATACAATATGTGAAGAATTGCTCTGAATAATAACCCTCCTTTTCTTAATTGTAGATGGTATATACTTCTTTTTTTTTTTTTTTTTTTTTTTGGGTGAGGTTTGTGATATATATAAGTCACCATGAAGTGGGGAATTTTGAGTCTTTAACAACAAACCATCACCTTAAGTCGACTAAGGTCTGAGGGGACATATTGATGGGGTGCTTGGCCCAAGATGTATAGTAGAGGCACGGCCACTTTGCATTTAATCCAAAAGAGTGGTTAAATATAAGTTAGGTTAATAAATACTTATTTTGTATCAAAAAAAAAAATATATATATATATATATATACTTATTTGATGGGTAGACTTTTCTTTAGCACTTATATTAGTTCTAACAAAGTTTGGTTAAGAATTATACTATACTTCAACATCCATAGTATGATAAGTAGTTCAAATACCGATTGGCACCTTTTTTGTATTTTCAATGGGAGAGGTACTTAGAGTTAGAAGCATGGTTTTAAAAACTAACCCAAGGGCAAAATTGGATTTGCCTCCCGGTTCTCAGTTCAACCCGATTTTTAATTGGTTTTGAGAGATTTTTTTTGGACCGAATTGGTGGCTGGTTCTCAGTTAGACCAGCCGGCCCAATACCATTTTTAAAAACCATAGTTAGAAGTCAAATACGAAAATCATCATGGCTTTTCTTTTCTTTTGGAAGTCTCCATAGCTTCATCATTAGAAAGGCTGGCTTGGTTGAAGCCCAGCTTATTTGTTAAGGGGTTGGTTGAAAAAATCCAAACCATAAAAATAATTTAATTTTTACATATTGGTGTTAGTGAAAGCTCGAAATGTGTGAATACACTAGAGCTCGTTTAGACCCCCAATACAAATTACGGCTTGGTTGTTTTTTACACTAATTTAATACTAAGTGCGGAATAGTGTAAACGCAAGCAAACATACAAGAGAGCTACTCTAATCTATATTTAAAGCAACACAGCAGTAAAGTGAAATGAACAAGAGTAGGGAAGAGAGATGCAAACACAGATAATACCGAGACGTGTTATCGAAAAGGAAACCGAAGAACTTGGCGAAAAACCTCTCCGCCGCCCTCCAAGCGATAATCGATCCACTAGACAATCAATTAGGATTCATGGGTAAGCAAGAGACCCTCCAAGCCTAATTTACCCTCTATACTGAAGCCCTCCAAGCTCCTACTCCAACAAGACTTCTCGGAACCGTGTCTTGTCTAGCTCTCCGGATCCCGCAACAAGCTCCATGTTGCATCCGCCATCCTTGGCTTCTTCCAATGTTTCCCAACAGCACCAAAACCTCGCTGAACACTCTCAAAATATGTGGTAAGTGTTTGGGCTATTGACCTCTCAATGGTATGAAAATTGAGAGGTAGGAGATGAGGAAAATCCACAAACAAAGGTGTAGAGAATTGTTGGATTAACAATTTCTAACTCTCAAGTGTTATAGCTAAGTTTTTCTCTCTCAAGCTCTCTCTTACATTTATGGGTAATGTGGGTATAAATAGTGTCATCAGACTAGAAAGGCGAACAGAATGTCTCGCGGGTGTCTCCGGGAAGGCCTTAGCGAGATACTCATGAGACACACTTTGTCTCCATTTGACTCTTCGCATTCCAAAGATGTGGGGCACATGAGTTGAAAACACTTCATTCTTCAATAGCTTGAGTCTTCACACTCTCTCTCACTATCACACAACCCTTACAATAAATTCCCACAACAAATACAAGGTACAAAAGATTGAATAAAATTACAATAAAATTTGGTACGGAATAAAAGCCAACACAATACAAATTTGTAAATCACAACTTTACAGTTAGTAAAGATAAACATAACGAGGTCTTACTCCATTGTTTTTATTTTATTTTTATGTTTTAATGAGAAAATTAAAAACATTATCAAGATCACTCAAAAGGATAATGGTTGTATTAAAAGAACTCCGTTTTTTTTTTTTTTTTTTTTTTTTTTTTTGGCTTCAACTGCATTATAACCTGGCTTGAGGTTTCATAATAAACATTATCCTATTTTTTAGAATTTATTGTAATCTTCCAAACAATTCAAAATAGTTTATTAATTTAGACCATTTATCAACCATTTTAACTATTTTTCCTAAGAGCCTGTTTAGATTGAAAAGGGAGGGATGAAGAATGGGAATAGAGTAGAGTTAACTGAAAATAGACTAATTTTGGGTCATTTCTAACTCTACTTTATTCTCTCTTTCTCCCCTCAATCCAAACAGACCATAAAGAATAGTCATGCGCCACTTTCCTAGCAAATTAGTGGGACTATTAGACATAAAAGCTATGAATACAATTAATTTAACTAGGAATTATTTGTTATCTCTATGCCTATCTTCTTCGTTTCTTTGTCTCCTTTGGCATTTAACATAGTTATTAAACGAGATCAATTTGACTGAGGACAATGACAAGGATCTGATTAAACCACTTCACTGAATTATTCAGCAAATCAAGAAGACTTATCAAATAGGATTTTTTTTTTTTTTTTTTTTTGAGATACTAAATTATTAACTGTGATTTTGAATTATAGAAATAAAACATGTAGTTGGATTTTTTTTTTTTTTTTTTTGGTATAGGTACTTGTTAGTATTTTAAGTAATAATAAAGAAATATAAGGTTCAAATCTTCTTAAAATGTTAAAATGTATATTAAAAAAAAAAAAAAATTTGCTTTCCTTTTTTGGCTGTGTAATTTTTTAAAGGAATAATTTGTGTTTCTTTTTTTTTTTAGAGATGATTTCAAACTATAGGATTTGTTCTTGATAATTACTCGAAATTTATGATTTTAGTTCTACATTGTTTTCATTAATTATATTTCAATTAGTTTACAAGTATGAGAAAGAAAGAGATTTATCAAATCAAGTTAAACAAAAGAAGATGGTATTCCATATTTCAAGTGTATATGTCATCTCTCTCATAGTAGGTGGGTCCCACACACTTGTGGGGAGTGTGGGACCTACCTGCTCTAAGGGAGATGGCATACATACCTAAAACATTATATAATTGTTCAAATAAGGAAATAATAGTCCGTGTTTCAGGTCCCATTCATGATCCATCTGGTCAAAATACTCTTTTTGATCATGGGGGACGTTTTCATACAAAGTAGATTGTGTCTTTTCCCTTTTGTATTTTCTTCCTAGCAAGTTCTTGATTGTTTGGTTAGTAGAATATTTACGTGTTCAACAATCAACAAATCAAGTACTATATTTTAGTTTTTTTTTAATTTATTTTATTTTTATTTTATTTTTATTTTTAAGAATGCCCAATTTCCTCACTCTCAACGTTTGTCCATTCTTTAAAATAATACTCCCTCCGTCCCACTTTGTTTGTCCTGTTTGAAAAGTCAAACTTTTTAAGGGAACATCATTTATTGTTTTGTCTACCTTTTAAAAATGTATAAGTTTCCAAAACTACCCTTAAATAAATTTATCAAAAAATTGAATTAGTAAATTAATAGGGGTATAATAGGAATATTAGTAAATTAATAACTTTTATTTTTAGAAACAGGACAATATTTTGGGACATCCCAAAATGGAATAGAGGACAAACAAAGTGGGACGGAGGGAGTAATAATAATTTAACTTTCCTATTGTCATTATCCCTTTATTTTTTTTGTATGGATAAGATTGGCTTCTTTTTCTTCTTTTCTTTTTTTTTTTAACGTGCATGCCTGGCATGCAAGAAGATTCCTTTGTTTACCTTCATATATTCATCTAATTATGCAGTACGTGTTCTAGTTAGATGGCCTCTGCTAGCAGCATAATGTATATTGTGGAGAATTGATGTAAATTTTAATCACCAATAATAGCTTTGATATTGGTAGGTAAGATTGTAATCTTCCAATCATATTTCACCGACATAAACAAAAGTGATATATTTTACAGATCATCTTAACTGATCTAAAAGAAGAGAGAACATGCATATCATCCCTTTTAACCAAAAAAAAGAAGAAGAGAGAACACGAGAGATTCACTAGCTTTTTTTGGAGGCTTGTGCAGCTGCCAAACCAACTAAAACATGCATTGGTTTTCTTCACGAGGCTGGGCACAGACGAGGATAAATGCTTATTATTAGTTATTACAATTATTATTACTGTAGTGATTGATGAATTGGACACTTATTTTAACAAATTTATTAAAGATATCGAAAAACTGCACCTAATATTTCATATTAATTTTGTTAAAGATATATTAGCCCATTAGTATAGGCCCAAGCCTAATTCTACGTTGTGTGCAAGTCAAGTTTCCTACTTGTACTAGAAGTCTATTAGTCTAGGGTTTAGTCTACTATATATACACATGTTATGATTCATTGTAACACAGGATTTGTACTACACTCTAATATATTATTGATGTAACCCTTTAGGGTTTCCTCCGTGGATGTAGGCCGTTAGGCCGAACCACATAACTCTCGTGTGTTCTTGTGTTCTATACTTTATGCTTTCGCTTCCGCATCTATACTAGCATATTCAACATGGTGTATCAATGCTAATATTTAACATGGTATCGAGCCACCTTCCCGTGGTCATGGTTTTCTGTCCTTACGGTATATTTAAAAGCAATCTTTGTCTTCCTCGGTGTTTTTTTTCGCTGCGTTCATCTTCTTTGGCTTTCTCTGCTGCCGTCAAAACTCTCCCGGTATAGTCAAGCCACCGTTAGAAGTCGCATCAACACCGCAAGACCATTGCCTTCCTCAAACTACCGTCACAGAGCCAAACTTCATTCAAGGGATCTTCTCAACCTTATCAAATCTCAAGATTTCGGCAGAAAAACTCTCCGGTATAGTCAAGCCACCGTTAGAAGTCGCATCAACACTGCAAGACCATTGCCTTCCTCAAACTACCGTCACAGAGCCAAACTTCATTCAAGGGATCTTCTCAACCTTATCAAATCTCAAGATTTCATCAACTTTCCATCTTGAGTTTGAGAGGGGGTGTTAAAGATATATTAGCCCATTAGTATAGGCCCAAGCCTAATTCTACTTTGTGTGCAAGCTAAGTCTCCTACTTGTACTAGAAGTCTATTAGTCTAGGGTTTAGTCTACTATATATACACATGTTATGATTCATTGTAACACAGGATTTGTACTACACTCTAATATATTATTGATGTAACCCTTTAGGTTTCCTCCGTGGATGTAGGCCGTTAGGGTGAACCACGTAACTCTCGTGTGTTACTGTGTTCTATACTTTATGCTTTCGCTTCCGCATCTATACTAGCATATTCAACATGGTGTATCAATGCTAATATTTAACAAATTTTATGGGTTTGTTGTAGGTGTGTGTGAGTATTATTGTATGTTACACATTGGTTTGGAGTAGGCTCCTTGTATTTGTAAGTAATACTGTAATTGTTCACCTTTATTGATATCTTAAAATATTAGGTTTAGTGTGAACTTGAGTCTTATCCATATATTTGGATCAATTTCACTTCTGCTTTTTATTTATATTTTTCTCTTTTCCAGCGCATTTAAGCATTTAAAAGCAATTAATAACCATTGGAGATTAGCTTCCTTAGTAAGTTAACTCATTATTTTATTGTTGTTTGTGGCTTATTTAATATACCATCAGAAATTTAGAATAATAGAGCTCTCCTTTCTTTTCCTAAAAGCATTCTTCTTTCCCAGATTTTTCTTTTATGCAATTAGGCATTAATGCAAACTTTAATTAAAAAATAAAAAGGCCAGATGGTTGCCAAGCTTGAAGCATCTTCCAAATTCCAACTTGCGAGCAACAACTCATGAACTGAGTGCATTCAGGAAAATAATACCTCGCATGGTAAGGCAACTCCAGAGAATCATTTTTTCTCCTCCTCCTTTGGTGCCTTGTCTTCATTCTTCTGCTGGGGCTAAAATGAATGACAACAAAACCAGAAACTAATAGGGTGTACAGAAACTATCGGGATCGTAATACCTCCTTTGGTGCCTTTGTGTATTTCATTTCTTGAATAAAACCCAGTCCATTAAAATGACCTTAACGCACCCATTCCATTGATAAAAATACAGATGTCTTCTACTTTACCCATAATATGTGGAAGTATCGACATAATTTCATAATCATTTGATCTAAATGCTCTATGAAGAACATAGCCAAATGAAAAAACAAAAAGACCTAGGATGTAGAAGATCATAATAATACTGATTCGAAATATTTGGATTCTAACATATCGCTATGTGTTACTGCATTACACAATACGCTAGTCTCTTCACATACACAATGCAGGTGTTTAGATCCTTCTCTTTTTTATAACCAACCAAAAAAAAAAAAACCAAGAGAGAGAAGATATGTAAAACGGAATAAGAATTTAAAAAAATATATGATTAAAAGTTTTGGGAGACGTTAAAGATCGTTACAGTAAAAACATGTACTAAAATTGAAACCAACCTATTTAATTTCCCACAGTAACTAGTTATCACTAAAAAAGTTTACTACATTTTACAAGTAATAAAATTTATTAGAGGTTAAATTAGGGCACCTAAGTACATAGGCCATATACAAGACTCGAGAAATGCTACACGAGCTACTTTAATATTTCTGGTTGTTAAATTCAACTGAATCATACCTAAGAACTTAAATAAACAAAATATAGTAAAGGCCTAAAAATTCCGCCGTCTATCACCTATCTTGGCTGAAGAGGATAAAATATGAGCTTGACGGGCCTATGGTAATGGGCCTGACGAATAGGAACTGTTGGGCCAGTGTAAAGATGATCCAACGCTCTTCGAAGGCCCATCGCCGAAGGACACGATGAAGGGCCCATGATCTAAGATCTCTATCGCTCATTGCCTAGAAATGCCCTAAAATTCCAATATGGAAATCCGAGCACAAGGGTGATTCTAGAAGACACGCACACTGAAAATAGATCTCCTCTATAAGGAAAACCTTGCTCACCATGCTCAGAAAGACTTGAAGTAGAGTCTCATATGGAAAAGACTTGGACACCAAGAAGGAAAAACCGACTCTTTACTACTATAAAAGCCCTAATACCCTCGCAAATCAAGGTACACATAATTTACCCTCTCTAGCACTCTAGAGTTGTGAGAATAATTCTAACTTGACCTTGAGAGAGTGTTTGGCCGGCACCACACCGGTGCTCTCTAAGGTTTTCTTTCGATTGTTTTTGTTGTGCAGGTTCGCTTTGAGTCACGAGTGCTGTGTGACCTATTGGTGATATATTTTCGCATCATCGGTTGCGCGCCGTCTGTGGGAAACGTAGCACATTATCGCTTCCTAGACAAAAGAGTTACATGGTACTCACTCGCTCAATGGCGACCACTAACGACGTTCAAGAAGAAGAAGCCCCTACGATTGCTCTTGAGAGACAGTCGACGCGCTTGCCACGGTAGGAGCGCCTCACCAAACAAAACCACGACCTAGAAGAGCAGGTGAACCAGAAAAATGCGGCGACCAATAACCAAGGAGCGGATCAAGAAGGGACCGGCGCCGAAAGGAGGAATCACGAAGGACCACAGGAGAGCAACGCCCCGAGCAGACCAGTGCGACGGGACACTAGCATTCCTTCTTTGGCAGATACGGCTCCACCACCCATCATCGCGGAGATGCGGGCGATGAAGGAACAGATGGAAGTGATGATAAACGCTTTCAAGGGATGAGTGTCTAGTGATCTTGACGACCTTGTCAACTGGATTGACTCGCCATTTACGACAACCGTCAACTCCTTCCCCCTGCCAAGCAAGTTCCACATGCCAAATATGGACAATTATGACGGGGTCAAAGACCCTCTAGATCACCTAGAGACCTTCAAGACTCTGATGCACCTTCGGGGAGTGGTAGACGAGATTATGTGCGTGGCCTTTCCTACAACCCTAAAGGGCGCAGCAAGGATTTGGTTCAGTAGGCTAGCGCCTAACTCCATCAACACCTTCAAGAAGCTAAGCGCTCAATTTACTATGCACTTCATTGGAGGACATCAGTATAAGAAGTCCACAGCTTGTTTAATGAATATCAAGCAGCGAGAGGAGGAGACATTAAGGGCCTACACATCATGCTTCAATAAAGAGGCGCTCTCGATCGACGAAGTCGACGACAAGATCTTGTAGCGACATTCACGAATGGGCTGAAGGGGGTAAGTTTTTGTTCTCCTATACAAAAACAACCCAAAGACCATGTCGAGGTGCTTTACAGGCCACCAAATATATGAACGTTGAAGACGCGCTATTAGCCCGAGAAGATAGGCCCAAGAAAAGAGACCGACAAGAAGACCCCCGACAGGACCAGGGGCGGAAGAAAGGCAGGATGGGAGACCGAAGGGAGGAGAGACGCCCTAAACCCATGGGCGGAAGGTTCACAAGTTTCACCCCGTTGACCGCCCCGATAGACCAAGTCCTAATGCAGATTAAGGACGAAAGTATCCTGACGTTTCTAGGAAAGCTCAAGAGTGATCCCAACAAACGGTCCAGGGACAAATATTGCCGCTTCCACCGTGATCATGGTCACGACACAGCCGATTGCTATGACTTGAAGCAGCAAATTGAAGCCCTTATCCGACAAGGAAAGCTGTAAAAGTTCGTCGGCAAGGAGAGAACGGATCCACCCCCGCAAGAACAACACCCCCGGCGAGAGAACGAGCGACCCAGACCTCCCATAGGGGACATAAGGATGATAATTGGAGGAACAGTTGCAGCCGGGTCTTCAAAAAAGGCCCGCAAAACGTACCTCCGGATGGTGCAAAGCGTCCTGGTGACGGGCACCGTGTCGAAGATAGCAAGGAGAGAAGGCCCAATTATCGGGTTCCTAGAAGAAGATGCACGACGCCTACACCATCCATACGATGATGCCCTCGTCGTCAGCATGCGGGTAGGAGACTACAACATGTACCGGGTGTTGATCGACAACGGCGGCTCGGCCGATATCTTGTACTATCCGGCATTCCAGCAAATGAGGATTGACAAGAAGCGATTGATACCGATTTAACGCCCGCTCGTTGGTTTCGGAGGGAGCCGAGTATTCCCTTTGGGCGTGGTCACGTTATCGATTAGGGTAGGCGATTACCCCCAAGAAATCACCAGAGACGTAACCTTCCTGGTGGTTGATCGCTCGTCCGCTTACAACGCTATCCTCGGACGACCCACGCTCAACTCGTGGAAGGCGGTGACATCAACTTACCACCTGATGATCAAGTTTCCTACGGATTATGGAGCAGGAGAGCTCCACGGAAGTCAAATGGCCGCACGGGAATGCTACGTGGCTATGATGGAGATGGAAGACCAAATCCAAGCCTTGAACATAAAGGAGCACCGAACGGTGGCAGAACCAACAGAGAAGCTAGAGGAGATAACTCTTGACAACTCCAATCCGGACCGAACAACCAAGATCGGGATGCTCGCCAAACCCGCAATCCGTCAAGAGCTCATAACTTTCTTGAGGAGCAATCAAGATGTGTTCGCTTGGAGTCATGACGACATGCCAGGAATCGATCCCTCGGTCATGGTACATAAATTAAATGTATTGCCCTCCTTTCCACCCGTCCGACGTAAGAAGAGAGTGTTCGCCCCGGAACGAGACCAAGCAATAGCGGAAGAAGTCCGTAAACTACAAGAGGCAAGCTTCATTAGGGAAGTCTACTATCCCGATTGGCTGGCGAATGTAGTAATGGTGAAAAAAGCGAACGGCAAGTGGCGAATGTGCGTGGACTTCACCGATCTTAACAAAGCGTGTCCCAAAGATAGCTATCCCCTTCCAAGGGTCGACGTCCTAGTAGACTTGACGGCTCAACACCAATTACTAAGCTTCATGGACGCTTTCTCGGGTTATAACCAGATCCGCATGCACGAGGCTGATTAGGAGAAGACTTCGTTCGTGACGAGTCAAGGACTCTTTCGCACAAAGTAATGCCATTCGGCCTAAAAAATGCGAGGGCAACATACCAAAGACTGATGAACAAGATGTTCGCAAAGCAAATTGGGAGGAATGTCCAGGTCTACGTCGATGACATGCTAGTAAAGAGCTGGAAGGAGGAAGACCACCTGGAAGATCTTAGGGAAACATTGATGACGCTTCGATCCTATAACATGAAGCTCAATCCGGGAAAGTGCGCATTCGGCGCGAAAGCAGAGGAAAATTCCTAGGATTCATGGTATCTCAAAGGGGGATTGAGGCTAACCCGGACAAGATCCGAGCCATAATAGAGATGGCCCCCCCGCGAAATGTGAAGGAAGTACAAAGCCTTAACGGCAAGATAGCGGCATTAAATAGATTCGTGTCAAGAGCCACGGACAAGTGTTTGCCCTTCTTTCGCATGGTAAAGAAGTCTTTTGAGTGGACGGACGAGTGTCAGCGAGCATTCGAGGATTTGAAAGCATATCTATCTTCACCACCCCTACCGAGTCCCTCGCAACCAGGTGAAGAACTCTTCCTCTACTTGGCTGTCTCCCCTGTCGCGGTCAGTAGCGGCCTTAATTAGAGAAGAGGATAGGATACAGAAGCCCGTATACTACGCCAGCCAGGCGCTCTGCGGTGCCGAAGAAAGATACCCACCTATGGAGAAACTCGCTTTTGCATTAGTCACGGCGGCTCGCAAGCTCAAGCCCTACTTTCAAGCCCATACCGTGAACGTAATGATGACAAGCCCTTGCGAAGGGCATTGAGTAATCCTGAAGCCGCAGGTCGACCGACGCTGTGGGCGATAGAATTGAGCAAGTTTGATATCAAGTACCGTCCACGTGCAGCCATTAAAGGACAGGTCGTAGCCGACTTCATAGCAGAATTTACTCGTGACGAAGACAAGGAGGCGTAAGAGTCCCCTCAGTGGAGCATATATACCGACGGATCATCCAATCGGCGAGCGGGGAGCCAAGCATCGTATTGCTTGTCACACCGAAGGAGACAAGATTGAATGTATGGTTCGTCTCGACTTCTCCACTACCAACAATGAAGCGGAATACGAAGCAGTGGCGGCAGGCCTCGACCTAGCCAAAGCGGCTGGAGCCGAGAGCGTAGTCGTTTACCGCGACTCTCAGGTCGTAACCAATCAAGTAAACGGAGATTATGAATGCAAGGGGGAAAGGATGAAGAGATATCTTGATCAAATAAGGGCGAGAATCGACGGGCTAGAAGCCAAGGTCATCCAAATCCCCAGGGGAGAAAATGAGCTCGCCGATCGGCTAGCCAAAACCGCTTCAGCAGAACATATGATAACACCGGGTAATGTACTTTCTTTTGTTCAACTTTCTCCACTAATAGACCCCGGCAACATGCAAGAGATACGCTCCCAAAGTAACTGGACTACACAGATAATTTCATACTTGAAGGACGGGTTCTTGCGCGGATGAGAAAGAGGCAGCAAGAAAGCTAAAGGTCCAAGCAGCAAGGTTCGTCTTGATAAAAGACATCTGTACAAGAGAGGTTTCTCCCGTCCATATCTAAGATGCTTGTGTGCCAAGAGGCAGACTACGTAATGAGGGAAGTACACGAAGGGATATGCGGGAACCATTCGGATCGAGGTCGTTGGTGCACAAACTGGTACGAGCCGGGTATTACTTGGCCAACCATGCAGAAGGATGCCGAGTCTTACGTCAAAAGTGCGACAAATGCCAGAGATTCAGCAATGTTATTGGACAGCCAGCCGAGGAGCTAACCCCTATGACGGCTCCATGGCCGTTCGCTCGATGGGGACTAGATATCATGGAACCTTTCCCAATGGCGGTAAGGCAACTGAAGTTCTTGGTAGTAGGTATTGACTACTTCACAAAATGGGTAGAAGCGGAAGCCTTGGCCACCATTACAGAGAAGAACATTAGAAGTTTTGTCCGGAGGTGCATCATATGCGGGTTTGGTATTCCTAGAGTCCTTGTCTCAGATAACGGGAGGCAGTTCGACAACGGCTACTACTGGGATTTCTACTCACAGCTAGGAATAAAAAACCACTACTCATCACCCTCCCATCCTCGAGCTAATGGCCAGGTTGAAGTCACGAACCGATCCCCGCTTAAGATTATCAAGACTCGGCTCGAGGGGGCAAAGAGCATATGGCCCGAAGAATTGCCGAGCATACTATGGGCATACAGGACAACGGCGAGGACCCCAACAAGAGAGACGCCATTCCGACTAACGTACGGGAGCGAGGCGGTCATCCCGCGAGAGGTTGGGCTCACAAGTTCTGTGGTTCACAACCATGACGAGAGCAGAATGACGAAACAATGAGGCTACAAACTGGACTCGATAGACGAGGTTAGGTCGGCGGTGGAGCAAAGGATCGCTAGATACCAGGATTGCATGGCCAGACAAGACAACTCCCGGGTCCGACACAGAGACTTCCAAGTAGGAGACCTCGTACTCGGGAAGGTCATGGGTGCAACTAAAGACCCTACACAGGGAAAGCTCAGCCCCAATTGGGAAGTACCTTATTGAGTTACGTCATAGAAAAGGAAAGGAACCTACCACCTGGAAACGACAGACGGAAAGAAGTCGCCTCATCCATGGAACGCCGAGCACTTGAGAAAGTACTACCAGTGATAGTAACACAAATGAACAAAGAACGGGCCCCGATTGACCAGTCTATTTTAAGTTTTTTAATTATTAGTTTTTCTTCAACTATTTTTTGCTACAATCTAGTAGTGCTTTTTTAAAGCCCAAGGGGGCAGGCACTTTTCCCTTACACATTTCTATTTAGAATAATAATCAGATACAATTTTGATTTTCTACATGGATTTGTTATTATTATAGTCCACAAGATGGACGGATCATCCTACGAGGGTGACCACTTGAAGTCCCAAAGGGACACATACAAAAGTAAGTCCACAAAGTGGACGGATTGCCCTACAAGGGTGACGAATGTAGTCCAAAATGGACGGACATAAAACACGACCATAAAATGGAAGGATCATCCTACGAGGATGACGACTTGAAGTCCAAAAGGGACAGACACAAAATAAGTCCGCAAGATTGATGGATCATCCCACGAGGGTGACGAATATAGTCCAAACAGGACGAATACATAAGAAAGTCCACCAAGTAGGACGGATCATCCCACGAGGATGATGACTTGAAGTCCACAATGGACGGATACAAAATAGTCCACAAGATGGACGGATCATCCTACATGGATGACAACTTGAAGTCCAAAACTGGACGAATTTAAAATAAGTCCAAAAAGTGGACAGATCATCCTACAAGGATGGCCACTTGAAGTCCAAATTGGACGGATATAAAATAAAGTCCACAAGATGGACAGATCATCCTACATCGATGACAACTTGAAGTCCAAAAATGGACGGATCATCCTACAAGGATGACCACTTGAAGTCCAAAATGGACGGATACAAAATAAAGTCCACAAGATAGACGGATCATCCTACGAGGATGACCACTTGAAGTCCAAAACGGACGGATTCAAAACAAGTCCAAAAAATGGATGGATCATCCTACAAGATGACCATTTGAAGTCCTAAATGGACGGATATAAAACATGTCCACAAAGTGGACGAACCATCCGACGAGGATGACGATTGGAAGTCCAAAATGGACAAATCCAAAATGAGTCCACAAAGTAGACGGATCATTCTACAAGGGTGACGAGTCTAGTCCAAAGTGGATGGATAGACGGGCTTCCAAAGAATAAATTCTTAGGACCTAAAGCATACCTATACATGTCGGATCCAATAGTAACTAATAGCTGGACGGATGTAAATAGGTCCCACAATGACAGAATTCACGCGCAAAATTAGAAAATTCAAAAAAATTAAAGCATTCAACATATAAATGAAATGAACGGATGCATTTGACAAAAAATAGGCCATCAAAAGGCAATGTTTACATATCATCAACGACGGATGAGAATTGTTCCCAAAGCACATAAAAAAATATAATAAAAAAAAGCTACATAACTTTGTCCTCATTGATGACGGATCGAGGAATCGTTTCCAGATCGAGGCTTTGCTTGTTCAACTTCTGCTGGTGCCGACTCCCCGTCACCAAGAGCATCGTCATCAGCAAAAAGGTCATCTGTATCCTCCGAAGCAGCAGGCACGACGGATGTCCGAGCTGGGTCTTCAACTTTGAACTTTGAAATGTCCAAGTCCGGATAAGCTTGCTTGACCTGACGGATGGCATCCATGAAACCTTGATGGAAAGAGTCGCCTAGCTCAGTAATTAGGGCGTCGGAGTCACGGTACTCACGAACCGCAACGTCCTTAGCCTGGCGGACTTCATTTTTAAGATCTTCTATCTCCTTGTCCTTGCTCTCTAGAGCCTTCTTCGCCTCTTCCGTTACCTGTTCAAGGTTTTTCCTTGCCTTCTCGGAAAGTTCAAGCTTCTTCTCCATCTTGGGTTTCCAACTCGCAATCAAGAAGTTCTTCCTCCGTTTGCTCCGCTTTCGCCCGTACACGATCCGGGGTCGTCTCGAGGCTAAGGCACCGCCCCATCAACCCCTTCATCATGACCATTGCCTAAAAAAATGATAACAATGATATAGTTATGAAATGAACTATGGGCAAAAAAGATGTAATTTGCATTTGAATAATAGACGGGCTGTCTTACCTGTGTAATTGCAAAAAGGCCCGTCTCACCCATGGCCTTCGTCGAGTGATTGCCTAAGTCTTCATAATCCTCCACCGACATGATGGAGGAAATCTGTTCTAAGGCGTGCTTAGAATCCTCTCGAAGAAGGATGGGCGGCTTCTCTTTATCCTTCGACGGTCCCTTCATGAGGCCCTTGACAACCCCGTGCTTGATCGGAGTTGCCGTCTTCAGAGGCTCCACCATAAGTCCCACGACGGGTTCCAAAGACACTTTGGCCTTCTTGGTCCGACGATCCACTTTGGGCTGAGTTTTCCTCTTGGTAGACGGATTGCTTGGGCCCGTCACAGAGGGAGCAACATCGCCGGTCTTCTTTGCGGCTTTGGATCCGATCAAAGCTCTTCTCTTGGCATCGTCCATTTCTGAAACATGGACGGGGGTATTAATTATCAACACAAGTTACGCAAATTATTAAAAGTAGGGTGACGAACTTACGCCTCCTAATCTGTGCCTTGTACTTGACGGCCGCAGCTGTTGGCTCTGGTCCGTCGCAATACCAATGAATGGTCTTAAGTGTCACCAGCTTCGCCCAAGTCCTTTCCTCTGGCTGGGTCTTTTAGAAAATTTTCTCAAGGAAGGCGAACTCCTTAAAATCGACTTGGGGGCGTCGTCTAACTGCAAAGAAGAGAGGACGGTTAGATTGTTTCAAACATACATAATGAAATTAAGTTAAAATTTTGAGGACGGTCCATACTAGACGGGTGTAATATGCCCCAAGTGGTGTCGACGGGCATGAAGTCCGTGTCCCCTGGACAACACATCCAACCGTCACCCTCTAGGAAGAAGTAACGGCTCTTCCAATCCCTATTTGAGTCCGGCGTATCATAGATAACTTTCAATAGCGGACTCACGGGGACGAAGCTATATATTCCCCTAGACCTATCGATTTCGTCCGGACGGTAGCAATGAAGGAACTCTCTAATCGTCGGCCTCTTGGCTCCGTCGGACATTGCGCCGTACAAGATCTCCATCACTATGAAGACCCTCCAAGCATTAGGGGAAATCTGGTTCACGGATAATCCCAGATGACGGAGGAGCTCACGGTGAAGCGAACTCAATGGGAACTTGAGTCCAGCCTTCAACATTTGCTCATATACCCCGACACCCTCTACCCCTTCGTAATAACATCTCTCTGATTTATATGGTAGACGGATGGAAATATTTTTCGGAATTTGATAGTTATCCCTAAATGTCTTAAAGTGCTTCTCTTTGATGACAGACGAGAAGTAATTCACCGTCCACTTTGGTAGCATGACGAACTCCCCGAGCCCATCAGCACCAACGACGGATCTAACAATCTGTTCCTCACCGTCATCAGAGCCTTCGTCTTGTTCAACCACCTCCATATCCTCATATGTTGAGGACGAGGAGGAGGTGGACGGACTCCTATCATCACCAGGACTATCATGTTCTCTATGACCGGACGGATATACTTCCTCGTAATCCAGCCCGTCACAAACAACCGACCGACATCGGACGCACTAAACATTTCCTACATGAAACGACAAGAGCCTAAGACTCTGATGGGGTCTATGTGTCCATAACGGGTGTAAATGGTAAGGAAAATTAAAACAAGATTGACTTTGAGAAGAGCACTTACCAATTTTATAAACGAAATGAGGAAGTATAGCAGCGACGATTGATGCAATCGGACGGTTCAGCCCCTAACAAAACGTGACGGGTATGCTCGGCGGGTGTTATGGGTGAGCTCTGACGGGTTAATTTTTGCTGAAATCGGAGAAATGAGAGGGATGACTTCCTTATTTATAAGGGAGATGCACAGAAATCGAAGCGTCGCTTCGATCCGAGATAAAACCCAATCAAATTATGACACGTGTCACCATCATTTAATGACTTTCAGACAGCCTGTCTGTGGTTGGTATGGTCGACGGACTCCTTGTTTGCACCGTCATCCTAGCTTGCATGAATCCGTCAACCCATTGTCACCATAACCTTAAAAACCTCCTTTTTGTCTTATTGGCCTCATTCTGTCATAGAAAATATCCATCATACCCTTTACCTTAGGATCGTCACCCCATGGTTCCTTTGTCCTAAAAGATGACAGACCCTTGGGGTGAAGGGGGCAAATCAAGAGGATAAAATATGAGCCTCGATGGCCTATGGTAATGGGCTCGACGGATAGAAACTGTTGGGCCAGTGTAAAGATGATCCAACGCTCTTCGAAGGCCCATCGCCGAAGGACACAAGAAGGGCCCATGATCTAAGATCTCTATCGCTCATTGCCTAGAAACGCCCTAGAATTCCAATATGGAAATCCGAGCACAAGGGTGATTCTAGAAGACACGCACGCTAAAAATAGATCTCCTCTATAAGAAAAACCTTGCTCACCACACTCAGAAAGACTTGAAGTAGAGTCCCATATGGAAAAGACTTGGACACCAAAAAGGAAAAGCCGACTCTCTACTACTATAAAAGCCCTAATACCCTCGCAAATCAAGGTACGCATAATTTACCCTCTCTAGCACTCTAGAATTGTGAGAATAATTCTAACTTGACCTTCGGAGAGTGTTTGGCCGGCACCACACCGGTGCTCTCTAAGGTTTTCTTTCGATTGTTTTTGTTATGCGGGTTCGCTTTGAGTCGCGAGTGCTGTGTGACCTATTGGTGATATTTTCGGCATCATCACTGGCGGTTTTAAAACCGCTGGTGTAATCGTGTATGCCAGCCGGGCCTATTGTCACACTTGTTGGGCAATGTTAGGAAGTGCTGAAAAAAAAAAAAAAAAAAGAACCGCCATATAGCCTATTCGGACCTATACTAGCAATTTTTGGGTTGTAGCTATGGTTTAAAAACGTTGTGATAGCCCTAATTTTTTGTAGTGATTTTAGGGAAAAAAAAAAAAGAAAAAAAAAAGAGCTTTTTCTATTTCCTATAAAAGTTTTATTAAAACTTTCCTAAAATGATTTGTTAATAATTGTTCTAATGACACTTGTTAATAGGACCCTTAAATGAAAACCCTAAAGAAATAGACACGAGTCACAATTGTATTTTAAAGATTTTGTTGCGCAATAAGCTTCAGCTATGAAAACAACCCAAAAAATAAAAATAAAAAAAACCAATTGACTGTAGCAGAACTTCGAAAATCCAATGCATTTTCATTAACCACCACACCTAATTAATAAGTACTTGATTTTACCTTTATTTGTTTGAGGAAAAAATTCTACTGCCCAACAAGCACATTATGTTTAATTTAATCAAATAAGGTTTGGAGATTCTTTTGGGAAGAACCTAGTGCTACTATGATACTTTCAGTATGTATACATACGTGGAGTAATAGATTTATTGAATCAATTTCTTTTTTGAAAATTTTAACCTTATAATTTTAATTAGATGACTTCCTATTAGTTATGACAGTATTAAATAATTTAAAGGCTTACTTTTTTTAATTCGATAATTGCAAAAAAAGGAATGAGGGATTGGAACCTACCGAACTCCAAGCTCTTGACAAAAGGATTTATTTATATTAAATTAAATGTGAATTGAACGCTTATATATATTTTCTATGTAATATACTTATATAGTTATTCTCAGATAAAAGATCATTTTATTTTTGAAGGATCCATTATTGTAAATATTTGGTTTTAAAATAAATAAATAAATAAAAAATCAGGAGATGAAAACATTTTTTTCTAGAGTCCTTAAATTGAAAGAAAGTAATACTACAAATATAACCATTTTCGTATCATCTAAATTGATAGTTTTTTTTTTTTTTTTTTTTTTTGTTGGTTTTGTTTGGGCTTGCAACTGACATTACCTTGTGTCACAGGGTTAAATTTTCTTTCAAATTTTCTGCCTATGATGGCACTAAGCCCACCGACCTAGTCTCGGCCAACACACCACACACACGCACTGTAGGAACACTATGATCAGAATTATCAAGAGAATGCACACACACACAAAGACACAGTATTTACGGGGCACCAACCCCAACCTTCATTACTCAATATCAAGTACAAAGGAAGCCCGAGAATCCACACGAATTTCTCAAAGCCAAAACAATACACTCTCTATCTTTGTTGACATCCCCAATGACCTAGGATAATATACTGAGAATAAGCGCCATGGCAGATTACTACCAAGTAATCGCCCCATTTTTCTGGACTTGCCGCCACATGTAGTCGACTTAGGACACCTTTCATCTTGCTACCTTACACGTTTCCAGCCTTTACACCGCATGTCCGATGCACCCACAATGCTAGGAAACGTTGGTAATCGCCACCAACTAGGCTCTTTGCACACATAGCACATGCCAGCCCAACACTCAAGATCTCATCATGGGTCTTCCGCCCATGTTCCAGCAGCCCACACGTGATGCCCATCACGTTTTAGAAGCCTTGGCCCTCTACCCAAGCCTTTCCTTATCAGCATTACAGACCACATATCATGTCCATCAGCAGCACACTAAGCAAGCGCCATCAGCCCACTCACATCAGTCCATACATTAAGCCAGCACCAACCAGCCCAATGTCTTGCACAGCATATCATCAACATCAAGAAATTTCAAAGATTGCCTTGCACACAAGCCACCAAGCCCACATACGAAGCAACCAATAACCAAGCCATCATGCCATGCACTACCACGTAGGGTCGCACCACCGCCGCCGCCCATCATCAACAAACCGTTCTTCGCCCACCATGGCCCTCCTCTGCCATGGCCTTGGGGCATCATGTGGAGCAAGGTGCCTCCACATGCTGCCCCTCATCATGCTCATCAAACTGATCCCAGCAGGAGGACTGGGCTTGTCCCCCTCAAAGAGCACTTAGGAGCTTCACTAGATAGGCATGAGGAGCCATTGGTGTCTTGAGAAAACATTGAGCCATGTGACTGGCCCGATGTTGTCCAAGCACTCCACTTCTTCATGCCATCATCAAGAACTTGCAAAGCTCCTAACAATTGTCACGTACCATTAATAACTTACCACCTTAACAATGGTTATTCTTTTTTTTTTGGAAAACTTTTGTACCTCTAACTTATTGATTTAGGACCAAAGCATAAAGTAAATTGTTAATATGGGAGCATATTAGCTGTATTGTGTGAATATGCAATTGTAGCAATGTGTAAAAGTGGGCCAATTATAATAAAGTAACAAATAACTAAAAAGACAAATCACCAAATGATATGGTCAAACCCATTCAAACCAAATGTGTTATTTATTTATAACTCGTTTAGCCTAGAAGGGTTATATAATACATCTATGTTGTTCTATGTATCTAACTCGCTCATTTTATTCAGCAAAAAAAAAAAAAAACTCGCTCATTTATCTAATTTTTAAATGACATTTCTCCTTTTGAGAAAAGAGAAATTCTATGTTCAAACAAAATTAATGAATATAATATAACCTATGATTCATTAAAAAAAATTTGTGGGGCCAAAGAATTTGACAATCCCGACCCACTTCATATTAAGCCCAAGGCCCATGTCGAGGAGAGAGAAATGGCCGAGGACAAACAAAGAAAGCCCAAATAACCTAGAAACGTTGCCGAGGACGGACCTGTTCTCGGCATCCCAAATCCCAGGAGGAAAGAATGGCACGCCGTCAAAGGCAGCCTCCCAAAGCACCCCCAGAAAAAGGACAAGTACAGTAGGACACCCATAAGGGTATGGTGCAAGAACAATTCAAGGAGAAAGCGCCACCTCGCATTGAATGCACCCAACTAACGTTCTGACCGCATTGATGAGGAAATGACTCCTGAACAATGCGGCATTGGTTGTCGCAACTCACAGAGGGTTTGGGAAGGTGGTTGATGGGACGAGCACTCGAGTGATGACCTGCATGATCAACAGATGGAGGGCCAAGATCAACTAAAAAGAGATATATAATGAGGGGGATCCTCCAAGAATGGGGATAAAAAAGGAGTAGGAGGAAAGAAAAAGGAGAAGACGGTAGCAATCTGCATGATCTTGGAAATCTCTGTAACCAAGAAATCGAAGGAAGAAGAAGAACACTAAGTTCCTCGAATGGAGTGCCCGAGGACAAAATTTCATGCTTTAACCCATATCCTTATTACTCAATTCATATATAAGAGTGTCTAGTTGTTGTAGTCCGGACTAAGGCCTAGTTCTTAAATTCATTCTCTACAAATTTATTGTATTGGGCTAGTTGGGCTTGAGACCATTCATCCAATAGTAGAAGTGCTCGAACCCAGTCTCTACAAAATTATATCCAAAAAAAAAATTTTAATTTATGTAAAGTGATTATGAAATAAAAATTGTAAATATGTAAAGTCATTTTCATTTCAATTTTTTTTTTTTTGAATTTGTTCATTTAAAAAAATAAATTATATCTTAAAACCAAGCAAATATTGGGACAAATTAAACTTGTACACCATAAACTATCACCCATGTTTTTTTTTATAGCAAAAACAAAGTCTACCATCTTTAGCCAAAAACTATGATCCACGTTACACTTGCTCTATTTATGCTTTGGTTCTTATACTAATATGCATGCAATATGAAATTTGATTAATCACTTATATTTGGACTAATTGCTAGTTTAAAAGTAAAAAGTGATTAAGCCGTAATTTTTTTTTTTTTAAATAAACATAAAATTCGAACATCTTTCTCTCTTCCTTGTGTGTGTGTTTCTCGTAAAATTAGTTATTGAGGTCTAAATATTTGCCTAGGTTGTTTGGTATTGTCTTTTAATTCTCATTTAAACCCACTACAAACATCACTTATTTATCTTCAAATAATAATTTAACACCCAATGATATAAGGTTTTTTTTTTTTTTTTACTCTAGACTTTTATATATATATATATATAGAGAGAGAGAGAGAGAGAGAGAGAGAGAGTTTCACAACATTTGGAGTTTGCTCTTTATGATAGTTCTTTATCATCAGACCAAGACACCAATCAATTTTTGGTATAGGTGAAGTTTGAACCTCAAATCTCTTATTTAACCATCGAAAAACTTTAGAGCTAACTAAAACCCACTTAACTCCACATACAGGCATACAACTCAGCATAAAAATATTATTTCCTCTGTCCTGTTCAAATTATACAATGATGATAGATCTGCTAAAATTTCAACAAAAAAGTACGAATCTCCATAGGACCAAGCTCAACAACAAGAGTTGAGTTGTTGACTGGACCGCCTCTAATTGGGTTAATTTCCGTTCTGCTGCCCCCCTCAACTCTCCATGTCATCCTCTTCATCTCTGACTTCTCTTGGTTTGTTGATAAGCTCATTTCCTTCACCTCTTTTATCTGAAAGTTCAAAAACTAATAATCACATTGAGATTTTACACCCTCATAACATGGCTTTTCGGATTATCCTCTCTTCCAAAATATCTGTTAATAACAGTTCTTTGTGTATGTGTCTTCCCAAGTATTTGTTTCAGATTAAATGACTTATCATAGAGAATGATCTGGGACCATGCTTTTACTACCTTGTTAAGATAAAAATCACTGCAATAACACTACGTAGAAATCAGACATACCGTTTTCCCAGTAAAAATCTTCTTCAGTTCAACATTGGCTAGTGTTGAATATTCAGCATCTTCACCCACCTGAACACATTTTCACCAACACCAAAAAGTGTATAAACAATACATATTTGACGTAGCGACATGGAAGGAAATTATATTAGAGCCCAGGAAAAGAAATGAAAAAAAGATGTAGGATATGTCATGTTTGGACTAGGGCTTGGTTGCTATTGTATGTATGACTTGGGAGAAGGGCCTCTTAAGCTGTCACATATCTAAGCGTCACTCATACTTGGTTCACATCAATTGGAGTACAAAGAGGAGCTTGATGCTTTTTATGATCATTTACCTCGTATAAATGAGCCAAACGGAGGAGCACACTTCCATCATCCAACTCCTGCAACATTAGTGTCAGGGAGCAAAAAGAGAGAATCAAAATCTCAATTTATTTGTTTATCAAAAAAAAAAAATCTCAATTTATTCTACAGTGAGTAAACACAGAAACCTGAAGAGTAATCAAAGCAACATTGGGAGGCAAGCTGTAGTTTGGATCAATGGCAGTTGCTTTTGTCAAATGAGATGCTATCCAGTCCTCCAACTTCTGAACATTAATTATATTAGTATGTAAACCAGCTATATATGAAGATAACATCCGAAACAGCAATCCAGCCATACCTCATGTGTGAAAGCTAAAAGAAGAGGCGAGTACACTTCTTGGCCAGTTGTTCGGCGCCAGCGTGCTCCAGCCCCTACCTGGTTAATGCTTACATAATAATTTCCGCGAACCTGTATGAAACAAATGAGAAATCAGGATTATGGATAATACAATTGAGACATTTTCTATCTTTGAAGCAGTTCAATTATATGGCCATTGGCAAAATTTCAGCAAGCCTTGGGCACTAATACATAACAAATAACAACCCTACAATCAAAGAAAAAATAAGAAAGAGAATGAAAAACAGGCCAACTTTGACCAAAAAGCTTTCAACTCCAAAATTAATCCAATGGAAAAGCATACTCATTGTTAGTCCAGCATGTAAAGATTAAATAAATTAGACATGTAAACTTTCTAAAATTATATATAAAAAGAAAATGTACGTATTTAACACCAATTAAGAAATCCCATGCCTTGTATCGTGCAGAGGCAGTGTGTGGTAATCAAGTTATAGCATTAAATCAGGATGTATTGGTATTTTTTTTTTTTTTTATTGAGAAGAACGAAACCATCATATTGAATGCATCTTTTGGAAAATATTAGAAGAGCAGGAAGAAGCTACAGTGGATAACAGAGAACAAAGCTATATATAACAGAGATCAATGTATTAGATTATTCAATTACTCAATGAAATTCATACATTTCTTTACATTTTGATATGGCCATCCTCACATAGAGGTAAGTGTAGAAAAAAATGGTAATTCAAAAGCATAAATTACTCATTCTATGTGCTATCATACCTTTAATCCTTCACATGATTCATCAACGCACACACTTTCATCCAATGCTTCACCCAATCCAGGGTCAACATGGACCATACGCCTTGTATGAAAAGAAAGGATAATCAGCTTAGCATGCCCACATCTAAACCAAAACATACATTTAACCTGAATGTTAAACAAGAAGAAAATGTGAAATTTGAACCTATGGAGCATTAGCTCTATTTCTCCATCTTCAATGCTGGCTCCACCAGTTGCACGGTCAACCAAGACTGATAATTCAGATTTATTATCCAAGGTATAAATTCCAAGATTAAGCTGAAAAAAGAAGAAGAAGAAGAAGATTACCATTACAGAATTAATGTTATTTTAGTCATTAAACACAATGAGAAAGAACAGGTGGGAGCCTCTTGATAACTTTTTAAGAAAACCATATCTAATTTTAAAGAGCCAGAATATAATTATTGTCCTATTCTAGTATTGGCCTTAAATGTGTCCTTGATCTTCATGCATTTCAAAAGTGAATAGCAGCCTAGGCTAGGTGCTGTGTGATTAACCGTTCAAGAGGAAAATTCTCCACACAACCAGTCAACCACACACCTAAAACACGCATGCATTATTATATGTGGACATGGAATTATAGTCTTATGTTCGAATGTTGTTTCATATTTGTATATTTAAATGATAGGACCTATATAGACATTAAGAAAATTATAAATCAGAGAGTTCGAATTCATGATCTTTGAATGCAATTAGAAACCACGAGTCAACTCTAATCTCAAAATGAAAAATTATAATATAAAAAATAAAAAATAAAAAACTCATAAGGATTGTCAAGATCAAGAATTAAAAACCTAATTCATTAATAATGCATTTTTCCTAATGCACCCCCAAGTAAATTAATCCAGTGCTGCTGGTGTCTTACACATATATGGTTAATGTTAATTGATAGAGTATTAAGAAGATTACTGGATAGTAGTTTCCTGCTACAGGTTGATTAACTGAAAGTGGCCAATCTGCTCTATAATCACGAATCTGCAAAATTATGACCATAGATTTCCAGTTACAACACAATAAACATTGAGAACATTGAAGGGGGCAACACTCTTAATGTTTTACACTCTGCAAATGCAGGAACTCAAAAAAAAATAATAATAAATAAAAAAAAAAAAAAAAAAGAAAGAAAGAGAAGGGGATGTTAAGGAAAGAAGAGAGGATTTTACTGAGAAAAGATGTTACTACAATGATATTCTAGAGATATAATTTTGAGGAACTGAAATTCATTGGCTAACTTCTTGAAAGGAAACTTAGCATAAAACTGGACAAATGTGTTACTTGGAAGCTATGATTGGCCAGCCAAGAGGACTAGAATATAACAGTTTATATTTGTTGCATGATTTGCATGCCAGAGAGAACCAAGAATAGATCTGTATCCATAGAGAGTACATTATCTAGGACTTCAATTTATTTTAAAAAATCAAAAAACTTTTCACAGGATTGAGGTCAAGCCTACAAACATGCATAAATCAATGATAATCTTCAAGAGTTAGGATTTAAATTTTCCTACCTAGCAAAGAAGAAGGAAAAATATATAAATCTACCCTCCATTGAGTCCCAACCTGTGGCCAGGTTGGGATACTCTGAAGCTTATAGCTGAAAGTAGCACTACTACATGAAGGGTTCCCTATTATTATTATTTTTTTTTTTTTAAGAGGAAAATGGTGTGTGAGACAGAGTCATGACTCATACCCGTTCTAGAAAATCTCTTCCATTAGAATCAGTATAAAACACCTTGTTAGTGACCATATTTGTTGTCATTCGCGTGATGACCTCTTTACCAACACTATCATCCACAGGAATTGGACCAATCTGCAAATAAAATTTGTAAAAAGCCACTTAATTTGAGTTCAGAAAGATTAGACAATATTTACTTTACATGCAGTAAACAGAAATCATTACTGGCCACAGTTTTCATATTATTTACATAGATAAAATGTATAGAAGATGTTTCTTTCATCAAAATCTTTAGAAAAAGAAAGGTTCTACAACTCACAGTGAATTCAACTTCTGCATGCTCCTTGTCTCTGTAAAGTCTGGTGACCTAATAAAAAAATCACCAGTAAAAATAAGCATGTCATAGATGGTGGAAGACACAAAACATTGAAGTATATAAATAAAGAATAACAATAACACTTAATGTATTTATTAAACAGTTGTCACTGGGTCATAATCATAAGGTGGTGAGTTTAGAGATTTCTTTGTTGGTTTTGGAATTTCATATTGCTATTTAAAATATATAAAAAGATGTAATAATTCCTCTGTATGATTGGTAATACTGCATGCTAATAAGAGACATATGAAGGTATGAAAGTCCCTATAAATTAAAGTGGTAGTATAGCATTTGTTTAAGAGTGTGAATGTCAGAAGATAAATCTTGTCCTAATATGTGAGTTAGTGTGAGAATACCAGAGTAAAACTTTCTTTGTGGAGCTTGCTATTTTATTATTTTGGATATTTTTCACAACAATTGTCTTTTGCAGCTCACTCAATATGGTGAATTTGCAGACAAAAAAAAAGGCCATGTCCTCCTGTCTAGATTATGGTGGACAAGTGAGTTTAACATCCCATGTCCCACAGTGATTTGCAACAATCATACTAGGATAACATAGCCATAGTTATAGTGCCTACAAGTTCTAGATCACATTACAACTTGCTGAATTATGGAGAAAAGTACAAGCACCATTCTAATTGATAACCTGACAATGCAAAACAGATTGCACTTGACAAACCAAACATGTAAACAAATTAATAACCTGGTATATCCATGAATTAAACTGTTGATGAACCTCATCAACCAATGGTCCACGAATGACCTTCAAGGGCACCTGTAGCATATCAAATTGCTTTTAGAATATAAAGGAAACCATATATAACAGATATTATTAGAACAAATACAAGAAAAAGTAGAATAGCATCCAGTGCAGCAAACCCCAAATAGTTAGGAAAGGTTTTGTTGATTTGAGTTGAGTACATTATTAGTTTCTAACGCATGTTTATTATTTAATTCTATTCACATGTCACAGGTGAGTGGTTGGACATTTGGCAAGCATGAGTGATAATGGGAAAAGAAGGCTTACTGATCTTGCAACAATATTGGGAGGGCCACTAGGCCGGAAAATATATGCACCAGAAGCCTGTAAGAGAGACAATATAACTATCATATCACTGAATCCAGTCATAATTACTTCCAAACCTGCATAAATTTTGCATACCTGGGGATCGACATCACCTGGGCTTGAAGCATACCAGAGATAACTCTGTTCTGCTGGTACATCGACCTGGCCATGACAATCATTTAAAGACAATTTTCAGTTTAACTAAAATAGAGTCTGAAGCATCTCGAGTAGTAGAATGAAACAAACTAAATATATTTAGGTGGAACAAGGTAGAACGCCCAGGGAAAGTGAACAGTACCCATCACTGCTAAACAAAAATTTTCTCTTCTCTTGAAGCTACATAAGATTGAATATCAACTTCCCAAGATAGAATGATATGAAAATTGAATTTGTGGACATTCATGGAAAATCATATTGGGTTATGCATTATTTTTTTGCAGCAAGACAGATAGTTACAACCTTCAAAACTGAAAAACAGACCACACAAGAAGAGACAATCCCGCTCCTTAAAAAGCCCAGAAGGAAAATTGGATTGAACTACCAAGTAATTTTGTAAGGTTTAAAAAGAGATTGAATAAATGGGGCAAACAGGTCAAGAAGTCAACTTTAATGCTTCCCCCGACAAACAAAGTCCTAATCTAAACCCTCTTTTGCAACTTAAACAGATTCAAACGTATTACATGGATGACTTTGAGGATTTTGGTAATGACAAAATAAATCATCTACATGCACACGCGTATAATATTACTGGGAAAATCTTACATGCGCCAAGCGCATGAGATACCGTCAAAATGTTACTCCTCCTTGTTAACTTTCTAAATCTATATATATATTCTTTAGTATGATGCCACAACAATCTAACTTGGATCATTTGGTCAGCAGTTTATAATGTACAAAATCTGGTTCAACCAATACTATCCAAATTCAAGGCAACTATTTGGGTACTGTGAAAGAAATTACCCCTGTTTTAGTATTGTAAATACGTTCGAGTTGTCCAGAAGTCGAAGAAAATGACATCTTTAGATTCCCAGGTCCAATTTCGATGGTCTCATTCTGTGGAGTGTCCATCATGGAAAGAGATCCATTTCGTATTTCCCCTGCACCATATGGGAGTGCATATAAAAAATAAGATTATCTAAAATAAGTTCAGCCTCAATATTATAGTACTATCTGCGCCAATCCATTCTAGTAAATGAACTTCATAGGAGTCCAAAATAGTTAAGTTGCATTCATAGCCTAAAAAAATAATTCTTAGGGAATAGAAAAAGGAAAGAAGTCAAATGGCATTCAATAATGAGAAAAGAAATCAGACATATACCATTCCCAGATGCATTAGAAATGAAGTAAGTGTTCCAACCAAGTGGCGGCACAGATGCTTGAAAGAGAAGCCAGTATTTAGGGATTTGTATTGATGACTGCCCCAAGTAGGCCTTTGTATAGAAGATTCTTAAGTTGGCTGTAACGTTATCTAAAGCTACATATTGTGCCTCAATGGTATTGCCAGAAGAATCTTGGACAACAAGATTGGCATCGTTAACCTGGTAGTTATTTCCACTTTCAAATCACACTGAAATGTAAACATCCTGTCTATTTGCAAAATCAAAGGAAGAAAAGAGAGCAAATTTCTGTACTAAACGTTTAAATTTTGCATTTCAAAGAACAAGTAGACGCCAAATTGACACTTAAATTACTAAGATGTAGAATGAGAAAGTCAAACAATAACAAGATATATGAACACAGCAGACACTACACTACATACACTAAATGAGCAAATCAATTCCTTGAAATGCTCAGTGCATAATAATTTAAAAATTCAAATTTTCAAAAGGCAACTACTTTTGATAACATAAATTAAGAAGATGATATCACAGTCACAAAATAAGCATGTACTCACTGGTATCTTAATAATGTCTGTACGGTTCCATCCAAGGGGATTATATGCCACTACAACCTGAAAGTAAACATTAATACATAATGAATAAAAATCCCAACAAAGCATTATCTAATACCACAGTTAGAAAGATTAGAAAAAATTACCAAACTCTTCCCTTCTGGAGTATCTTCTTCTGTTGGTGGGCAGTAACTGATATTGAGTAATTGACACTGCTCAAACATTGAAGGAAAAAGGGAGAAAAAAGAGAAGAATCAGGATTAGGCTAGAGGGGGAGCAAGCTGATTATCTGAGCTGCCACATATAACAAATGATGGAAAGTTCAAGAAAAATATAAGGAAAATAGATATAGAAGCAAAATTGCTAGGAACCACATTGAAACACCACCTGAGTAAACATAGATGCAGGCGTTGTACATTGATCTCTTGATTTGTTTTTAGCAAGGCAAGATAGGGCAACATTAACTACAGCTTCTGTCTATGAAAAAGTTGTTGCATTTTAAAGGATAGCTTAGAGAAATGAATCATACGATAACATGGTGCAAAGACTATAAAACAAGACTCAGAAGGTCAAATTCAGATGAAGATTAGCAGCCTACCTCAGAGGCTCCAAAAGCCAAGCGTTTTTCGTAGTCATTGGTTGTATGTTGTTTAGCAGTGCCAGAGACGGCATCATGATGCTGTGCAATCCCTAAAGCATCTGCCAAGCTGCCAGTGTTGGTACCATTGAATCTCTTTCCAACCAAATATTCAATTTGTCGTGCAGCCTATTTTTAACAGAAGGAAATTCACTTCATTATGTTTATAGCCCAAATAAATGATGAGAAAACTCCACCCTATTGATGATAGGAAGAAGTTATCCTCTCTCTGCACGGAACACATCTTTATGTTCCTTGCAGAGTTCTTGCTATCTAAGTGAACAACTTTTGAGACCAAATCCCAAGCATATATAACCAGGATTTTCTAGGATGGTAGCATGAGATGCTAGGTTGTTTGCACCCAGAAAACCGAGTTTACAGGAATGGAGGAAATAGCTACTCCCTATCTATTCTGATTCAACATAATCAGCAAGGCAGAGTGACACTGATGTCATACCAAATAATATCCACTCAGAATTCGGACATATCGCTTCAAGGCTGGGCGACTAGTGAAAAAGCCAGTCCAATATGCATTTGCGCTGTCTGCATACCTGCCAGTAAGCATCAGACAAGCTTATTAATGCAGTAGACAATTTCAATTGCTTAGTAAACTAAAGGTAGAAAGCAAAAAATAATAATAATAATAAAAAAAAAATAAAAATACTTACGGGAAATAATCATCAGTTTTTAGTGGCCAAGATTCATTTGCTGCATTTTTCGCCTTTGTATAGATAGATGGTGTAGAATACAAGGCATTAACTTGACCGTCCTGAGAATATAAACTAAACTCATAAATTAATTTAATTACATACCAAGAATGTATTTAAACAACAATGTTCTAAAGCTATATTCCCATTTTGAAATTAATTTAATTACATACCAAGAAAAGATGCATAACAATTTATAGTCATAAGAATAGAATTAAAGAGGCATAAGAATAAGTGTGTGTTTGGCTCCAGCTTAAAAAGCCAACTTATTTTACTATTTAGTTTATCTTTGCTACTATTCATGGGCCTCATTGCACTTTTTGGTACTTTTCACGGCTTTCACGGCTCTCACTATACTATTTCAGTTAACTTTTACATTTATCTACAGTACTTTCAGCAAAAAATTTTCAGTTTCAACAAAATAAGCGGATTCCAAACAGACCCTTAAGTGAATACCTCTAAAAAAGTATATTTTACAATGACTAACTAAGAGTATCAAACAAAGAGTAAAGATTATTAAAATTAATCAAGAAGATGTAGCCTCGAAAGACACAATCTACAAAAATCAGAATAGGAAATCATAATGTCTTTCGAAGTACGAAACTAAACGTTGTAATTATTAACATACCAACTCACAAATAAGTTCTAGTACAGAACATGAAATGCAGCATGGTTTAACACACAAATTCCATGAACACTTTATCCTCAAATATGCTAGTAGAGAAAGGAGTAATATAAATATGTGGAGAAATCAAAGAAAATTCAAAAACTTAAATGCTCAATCTTTTTTGAGAGCCATTATCCAAATCATCTAGTAATGGACCTGATATCAAGAGTCATTATATAGCAAATCTAGTGCTATATTTGGGTTTTGAAAATTTCTCTAGTAAGGGTCATACTCAGTGCACAAATCACCCACTTTGCTGGGTTTGAGAGAGGTGATTTGTAAGCAGCCTAACGCCCCAATTTATTTAGAGAGGCTAATTCCCAGACTCTAATACCTATTGCTTTTGAGGAAAATTACCTAGCTTACATTTGAGGGAAATTACACAGATTATAATATTTACCTGTATGAAAGCCATCATACAAATTAGGATATTTATCAGTATATATATATTTTACAAGTCATGAAACTATCTAGAATGGATTTGATATCCAGAGGAGGGGCAAGCCGGGCCAAATGAGGAGTTAATGTGATTTAGACCACACCAAAATACTTAGGTTCATGTTTAGAACCATGTCAAGCATCAAATCGAAGGCGAATCAAGCTAAGCTATTGAAACCTTGAATTTAAATTTCCAGCAAACGCGTTGATTATTTTCATTAAAACTCTACCTTGTTAACATAGTGAATAAATTTGTCCATTTGCTTGAACCAAGACTCAGCATATTGGTACTGAAAATCATCACCCATCGTCCACATGATATGGTTTGTCCGTGTCACATTTGCCTGTATATATATTTACAGTAACTGTTATATTTCAGTCTCCTTTAGCTCTAAATACATCAGTGAACTATATTCTTATCAGGACCCTTAAGACAGACAATTTTAAGAGATATTAGTCAGCAAAGATTTTACCTGGAATGTGGCATTATTGATAAAATCATTAACTCGCTTTTCAACGTTGTAGTCATATAGTAAAGGATTATCCTGCAACTCACAATATATACCAGATTAAGGTGGTACACTCCACAAGAATATCTGATATCCAGAGAATGCTTGGCAAAAGTAACTATTGTTGAAAAATTTAACCTGGACGGGCACATAGTCATCATTGACTTCAAAATGGAAACCAGATGGAGGACTATAATGAACAGGAAAGGCATTGGTAAAAATCTGCAAAGTGCCCCAGCATGTGGATAGTGAGTTCAAACGCCCTTTTTAAAGAAGAAAGGTAAAAGTGCAGATGTCACAATTCCAAACCTGAGATGATGAACCAAAAGTTTTGGACCCACGCCATATAACTTCAAGAGATTTGTCATTCTTGCGTTTTGCTCTGTCTTGATAATCTATCCTTGCAAAATGTACAGAATCGAACCCAAGCTACAGAGAATTAAGAATCAAGATGTATCAGTTCTTACTTAGTATTAAGGAAACTAAAACTGTTTAAAACATAACATATTCAGATGTTGTTGGTCACAGCATATGAGAATTATAATGTTTACAAAATAGTGAATAAACACTCATGAAATAGTGTACCTCAGCCCCAAGTAGGTAAGCTTGAGCAGCAGAATGTCCAAATGGATCAATTTGCCATCCAGCACGAGGAATATAATTGAATTGCTCCTTTATGAAGCGATGACCTAGAGTTGTTTGGTCAATCATGTCTATATAATGGCATGTTGCTTCATCGTGCATACACCAACCACCATTTCTGCAGATAGAAAAAAGGTTGTTTATCATTCATAGAAATGCATTTGAAATTGGATCTCTCTCACACACACACATTCAAGTTATTCAAGCTGCTTGCTAATGTCTTACACGAATTCCAATTGTCCGGAATCTACAAGCTTTCTCACTGTTTCCTGTGTTTCCACACTTTGCTCTACCCACCATCGAGTGAAAAAGGCCTATCATTCAATGTTAAATTCCTTTAGGAACAAAGATGTGAAAACAGCAATATCATGACATAGAAATAATTTACCAACAATGTCAACTTAAAAAAAATTGTATTACATTTTTCACGAATTTAAGAGATTAATTATGACATTCTTACACTAATATTGCAAATTTAACTCATGAATCACAAAAAGTCAAAATCAGTCAACATTCAATTACATTGCAAAGTATATATCAAATATCTGTAATGTGATTAGAACATCATGCTATTTAATCAAAACTATTGATGTGGCATCATGAATCGAAAGCCAAGAGCCTTGTCTCAAATGTCACTTCCTCGAATCACCTCACAATGGTCAGGTAAGGTCATGAATTCATAATCCATTAGGTTCATATATAACTTACCAATAAAAACAAATCATAACATTGAAACTTAATACTAACCATTATACAACTACACATTAAGTAAACCCGGAAACCCCTCACACAATTCAGAGAACTCACCATCTCTGCAAACACAAACTTCCTATTTGGATCACGTAGCAACGATTCGACAACTGAGTCCAGCACATTCTCCACACAAGCCCCCTATACTTCAAAAAATCATACAACATTACAAAAATTAGTCTTTATATGATCCACACGCAGACAAAAACCCTTAATTATAAGTTTATAACTACACACGCGTACATAAATACATAGATGGAAGAACTATGACCTGGATACTGTTATTTGATCCAACATAGTACTGATCAATTGTTTTCAACCATCCCACATCGTCATGGGAATGTGGAACCAGATGAACATTCAGTTTGCCTTCCACAATACCACCACCAGTGTTGTACTTCACATAACTGCCACTAACACTCCCATACAAACTAAGACAGAGAAACACACGCAGACAAAAAGAGAGAGCTAAACGACCAAATAGCTGTCTCATTTTCCAAACCTGAAACAAAACTTTCTCAGATAACCAATATGCCTACTTGGTTTGCGAGCTAGCTGTGTTTAATATTTATAGAACCAAAGTTTTGTGAATTCAAGGTGTGACAAATAAGGACAAAATATAGCGTGCATATATATATAAATGAATGAGACTTGAAAATTCGTTTCTCCAATGGGAATATTGGCCGGCCGGCCTAGCCATTGGATTTATAAATGCAAGATATGAAGTGTCCGTACTGATCATTGGATGAGGTTCCATTACAGAGTTTGCCAAACGTCAATGTAAAATATAATTTTGAATTTTTTGTTTTTTGTTTTTTTATTTTATCATGGTGGATTCTATCTATACTATATACAAAGATTTTTTTTCTTTTAACTGGACTTTTATGTAGTTCAAAAATGTCTTTATTAATGTAGGATAAAATCATAACAAAAAGAGAATTCCTAAAATCATTTTTATAAAATCATAACAAATTTCATTTTGAATTCAAAAAGAGAATTCCTAAAATTTAGAATTTTCTTTTCAAAAAAGAAATTACAGTTACTATTTATCTCTAAAGTTTAGTGTAGGGACAAGATTTTCGTTAAACCGCAGTTGGGTCGGGTTTGCACGTAAATAGGCCCATACAATATCATTTGTAGAAAGTGGGCTCTAAAGGCTAAACCGAGATTACTCGGCAGTTGTTTTGTTAAGTTCCTCATGCATGGCTTCCAGGTCCTTTCTTTTCCGGAGGGACCCCCCCTCATTAGGTTGCATACTTTCCTTTTATAGTAGCATGCGTTCAATTTCCTTCGTCCACGTGTAGGGTCGACATTTCCAAGATCGATACTTGTCCCATCAATCCCGGACTTAAGTCGTTGAGAGTTGTTGATAAAGTTCATGGATAAGGCTCTGCTAGGCGCAGAGATATGCGTGGGGAAGGTGGCAAAGGAAGCCTTTCTTAGATATTCTAGATTTCCCTTCAAGCACGTCCTTTTACCGTTCTACCCTTATTTTTGGGCCAGCCGAGGACTCGCACTTGTCCTCGGCCGCTTCTCCGGATCAATTTGAGCCATACTATTCTTGAACTCTGTCCATGACCCTTTTTTGGCTTAGGCCTTCGGGCCCTTCATCAGCAAATGGGCCTGGCCCGTTAATCGTTGGACCCCACAATAGCCCCTCAAAACCCTTTTGTCTAGCCTCTTGGTTGGAGAGGAGGGTTTTGGTAACTCCGAGCCTTAATCATTGCTCATTTTCGACCCTTCCACGGCGTTGGCGATTATCCGAATGCTCGGGAGCGCTCCACATCTCACGAGATATCCTTTTGATTTAACCCTTATCCGTTCTGTCCGTTTGGCTACTCAAGTAAGTCTTTAATGTTTTTCCTTCACGAGGCTTCTCAAATTCGATGGCTACGATAACGTGGGGAAGCGGAATAGTCGCATTCTTCTTTGGGAGTCTTCCTTAAAGATCGAACACGTTGAATACCATCCTCTTCGTCCCTTATATAAAGAGGGTGGACATGAGTTGTTTCTTTCATATGTGTATCATTTAATCCCTCGTAAAAACTGAAATCCTTAGACTCCTCCTAGCATTCATATTTACCCTCCGATTACACCTCGACTCATAATACGTACGTCACGGTCCTAGGTGATGAAGAAACTTTTTCCCTTCCAAAAATACCTTGTTCTGGCTAAGCTCGAGATGGCTCGATCGGGGCAAGGGTGGCCAAGGCTCAAGATTTGTCTCGCTTATCTTTCAGCCAAAATCGAAGCGAGGAACTCGTCACGTCCACACCTCCGACGGGAGAGCGAGAACACACAACATCATCACCACCCGCTCTCTCATGAGCATATCTAACGTGGTACCGGCGTGCTAGGAGTCGGGACTAGGGCGGGGACTAAATGCCCCCGCTTCTTCCTCTCTTCGCTCACTTTGGTGCCACCTTCTACTTTTCTTTCTTCTTCTTTCCACCGCCTTGACTCCATCCTGGGGCTTTTCCTTCTCTCTCTTTTGCTCCTTTTATTTTCTTTTCATTGCTTCCCTCTTCTTCTCCTCCTTCCCTTGCTCATGTCCTCCATCTTCTTCATTCATCTCCTCCATCTTCTTCCTTTGCACTTTTCGGCGACAAGAGCTTGCTGAAGTGCTTCCATGTGTTCCAATTCTTCTTCCTTCTCCTTCATTATTTTTGTATAAGGATCTTCTCCTGATATGAGCGATCTTGAGGAAGAGACTTGAGAAAGACTTTGAAGGCGAGTTCAGAAGACACCTGACGATTTACTTATGTGTATTACGGATATTGTTATTGCTTTAGCAACTCATTTTTTGTATAGGCTTGTTTAAGCCCTTCCTTGTACGTTGTAACCATTTTTCATATTAATAAAAATTATTGTTTCTCTATTTCGTATGTTTTACTTACATATTCTAATAAATGTGAAAGCGCTGCTCGGCATAATAGTATAGCATTTGAATCAACAATAACTAAGGCCAAAGTAATCGTTGATAGAAAGATCTTTGCGATAACTTTAATGAGAATTATTATTTAACATAATAATCCCGCCGATAAGGGATAAGACTTATCTTAAAATTGGCCGTGACGGGTGCCAAATGTTTGACAAGATGTAAGAAGCAATTATCCGAGGGCATATTACCCATCGGATGAATGGCCTTAGGTTGATGATCATCAGGTTATTTTGTCCTCTTCCACGATATGCGGGCCTTGACCTTTTCTCAGCACTCAAGCCGAGAAAGTTCTTCACTAGAGCGGCTGATTTCCCGAGGAGCCCGAGTCCCAAGGCTTTGCAAAACCTGGGTTTTGTTTAGGGCTTATGCTTTAATCCTATGTACTTGGTTTTTTCCTTTAGCTTGAGCCCGAGGGCCCCGCAAGCCTTAGGCTTAGTGCAAGAGCACTTGGCTTCCCCTTTAGCTTGAGTCCGAGGACCATGCAAGCCTTAGGTTCTGTAGAAGAATACTTGGGTTTCTCCTTTTTAGCTTGAGTCCGAGGACCATGCAAGCCTTAGGTTCTCGTGCAAGACCAATGTCTGCATCAAGCACTTGGGTTTTCCTGTTAGCTTGAGTCCGAGGACCATGCAAGCCTTAGGTTACGTAGAGAAGAATACTTTGGGTTTCTCCTTTTTAGCTTGAGTCCGAGGACCATGCAAGCCTTAGGTTCTGTGCAAGACCAATGTGTCATCATCGCACTTGGGTTTCCCTGTTAGCTTGAGTCCGAGGACCATGCAAGCCTTAGGTTCTGTGGAAGACCTTGAGTTCAGATTTCCCTTCCATTGAGCACTTCCCGAGGTGCTAAACAGGGTGTCCCTGGGCCTTCACGCAAAGCGGGCCTGGGCCGCGAGTTCAATGAATCCACGGATTAAAAGATATTTCGCAACCTCGGCCATGCAGCATTCCCTGACGGCCCAAGGATCGAGGCGCGCCTTCACGACGCTCCTTAAGTCTCGTGGCTGCAGTTGACGTTGGAAATTGAGCCAAGACCACTTTGTCTGTAGTGCTCCTTGGGACGCCGCGTGAGTTGACTGCCATCATCTTGTCTTTTCGGATAAACAGGAGGGAAAGGGTTGCTTTATATATATATACACCCATCTTTTTAGTTTTCTCCCACATCATACTCCTCATATCCGGAGCTTTCCTTTCTTGGTGTAAAATGTTGAAAGCGAGGGTTGGGAAGGAAGAACTGCCGCCTCCACCGCGCGAGCGCCCTATCCTCATGAGGCTTATAACGAGAGGGTATGGACACAGGAAGTACAAGTTTAGGAGAGTACTCCATCTCGACCGAGGGGGAATGGCATCTTTCCCTCTTTTAGTCAAAATCCAAGCGGGTTACGCTCATGCCAGAATTTTGGTGTGTCGGAAGGAAGGTTCTCCGCCATCATCGCCTCTACTATGTAGCAAGCGAATATTTAGAGAAAGCCCCTCAACTTCCCACTCCCTGCACCTTTCTTTCGACGGTGTCGGGTTCAAGTTGGGTCTCTTTTTTTGTTTGAGTTGTGGGCAAGTGAAAGTATTGAGGGAGAACAAGGCCTTGGAGCTGCAGCCAACCTCTCCCGAGACTTACCTCCTCGGCTTTCTCCGACTTTCTTGTATTTTTCTTTTTCTTACTTATGTAGTACTCGGGTAGTTAGCTCGATGTAGGGTGATTCCATTGTTCATTGTACACTCGTACTATTTCTTTGTAGTAATAAAAATAGAAGTTGATATACTTGCTTTGAGTATTGTTCTTTTGGTACACCACCTCGTGAAGGAGTGTACTCTCTGTATGTGCTTTCTCTCGGCGATACTTAGGGCAAGAGCCCATTGAAACACGATTTAACTTGTTCTAATTTACCTATGCTACCAGGCATAATACTAATTGATTGATAGTGAGTTAAGTTTGGGAAACTAACCGAGGTAACGGTTAAACGTCCTGTGATACGTGCGAGAATGCTGTCCGAGGAACGATGAACTCTAACTAAGTCACTTGAGGGGGTAACCGAGCATCGTGCGACTTTGACTATGTTTTGGAAAACATGTTACTCCATTTCGAATTGGTCCCTTTAGCTTTGAGGGCCCGGGGGGAGACTAGGAAACCCATGTAACCCAGTTTTCCCTTTTAAGCGGGTGGTTTCCCCATAGGCTCGGGTCTAAGGACGAGGACCACGCAAGGCCTTGGGTCTGTCCAAAACTTGCATGCTTTTCTGTAAGTAGTTGGTTTCCCTGGAGGCTTGGGTCAGAAGACCATGCAAGGCCTTGGTTACGTCCAAAACTTGCATGCTTTTCTCGTAAGTAGTTGGTTCCCCCAGGCTTGGGTCCGAGGACCATGCAAGGCCTTGGTTCTGTCCAAAACTTGGATGCTTTTCTCGTAAGTAGTTGGTTTCCCCAGCAGGCTTGGGTCCGAGGACCATGCAAGGCCTTGGTTCTGTCCAAAACTTGTATGCTTTTCTCGTAAGTAGTTGGTTTCCCCAGCAGGCTTGGGTCCGAGGACCATGCAAGGCCTTGGTTCTGTCCAAAACTTGGATGCTTTTACGTAAGTAGTTGGTTTCCCAGAGACTTGGGTCCGAGGACCATGCAAGGCCTTGGTTCTGTCCAAAACTTGTATGCTTTTTCGTAAGTAGTTGGTTTCCCCAGGCTTGGGTCCGAGGACCATGCAAGGCCTTGGTTCTGTCCAAAACTTGGATGCTTTTACGTAAGTAGTTGGTTTCCCCAGGCTTGGGTCCGAGGACCATGCAAGGCCTTGGTTCTGTCCAAAACTTGTATGCTTTTACGTAAGTAGTTGGTTTTCCCAGCAGGCTTGGGTCCGAGGACCATGCAAGGCCTTGGTTCATCCAAAACTTGCATGCTTTTTCGTAAGTAGTTGGTTTCCCCGCAGGCTTGGGTCCGAGGACCATGCAAGGCCTTGGTTCTCCCAAAACTTGTATGTTTTTCTCGTAAGTAGTTGGTTTCCCCAGCAGGCTTGGGTCCGAGGACCATGCAAGGCCTTGGTTCTGTCCCAAAACTTGGATGCTTTTTTCGTAAGTAGTTGGTTTCCCAGCAGGCTTGGGTCCGAGGACCATGCAAGGCCTTGGTTCATCCCAAAACTTGCATGCTTTTTTCGTAAGTAGTTGGTTTCCCCAGCAGGCTTGGGTCGGAGGACCATGCAAGGCCTTGGTTTCTGTCCAAAACTTGCATGCTTTTCTATAAGTAGTTGGTTTCCCCGCAGGCTTGGGTCCGAGGACCATGCAAGGCCTTGGTTCTGTCCAAAACTTGTATGTTTTGCTCGTTTATTCGTTCCTTAGAGGTTAGTTCATCAAATAAAACGGGGGAACCGATCTTGATGCTTAAAGCCCCTAGAATGGCCATGCCACCGGCATCATGAGGCGTAGCCCCTGGTGGGAAACTGTACCGGAACAACGACAAGGTGTCACCGGTCATGCAGGCGTCTTCATAGACCCTGGTTCACCAGAAACTTAACTCCACCACCGCTCGAGCTCACGCGTTAGCCTCCCCATGACACGGCGCCAATTGTAGGGACAAGATTTTCGTTAAAAGCTGCAGTTGGGTCGGGTTTGCACGTAAATAGGCCCATACAATATCATTTGTAGAGAGTGGGCTCTAAAGGCTAAACCGAGATTACTCGGTGATTGTTTTGTTAAGTTCCTCATGCATGGCTTCCGTGTCCTTTCTTTTAGGAGGGACCCCCTCATTAGGTTGCATACTTTCCTTTTATAGTAGCATGCGTTCAATTTCCTTCGTCCACGTGTAGGGTCGACATTTCCAAGATCGATACTTGTCCCATCAATCCCAGACTTAAGTCGTTGAGAGTTGTTGATAAAGTTCATGGATAAGGCTCTGCTAGGCGCAGAGATATGCGTGGGGAAGGTGGCAAAGGAAGCCTTTCTTAGATATTCTAGATTTCCCTTCAAGCACGTCCTTTTACCGTTCTACCCTTATTTTTGGGCCAGCCGAGGACTGCCTTTGTCCTCGGCCGCTTCTCCCGGATCAATTTGAACCATACTATTCTTGAACTCTGTCCATGACCCTTTTTTGGCTTAGGCCTTCGGGCCCTTCATCAGCAAATGGGCCTGGCCCGTTAATCGTTGGACCCCACATTTATCATTTTTATTTGTTAGAAGAAAAAAAAAAACATATTTCTAAATTATAATAAATGCAAATTATTAACATTTACCCAAAAATATAGAAGAGCCTTTAAGCACGTGCCCTCAAAAACCAGTGCAAGTGTTTGAACTTTGAACTAGTGTGTGATTTGATGAAGTCAATCTTAAATTAGGGACCAATGTGGACCGTAGATGTGACATTGTGGTTAAGTGAGATTATATAATCGACCGGTGGGGAAAGAGTGATGTGGATTATTGCCGCCATTTTTTTTTTTTTGGATAAAATCGCCACCATATATTGATTTTGATTTTGATTTTGTGGACATCACAATCGTATGGTAAGAATAGAGCAAGATTTAGGTACAATACTTAGATATTGTTCCTTAAGTTTCATTTTTAAGATTTTGTCATGTGGATTTTTTCTCATGGGATAGAAGTGTATTTTTTCGTTAAGTAGTCATATAACTGAATTTTAAGAAGAGAACTTAAAAAACAGCACATAGGGTACTGTACTTAAGTTTTTTCGGATAAGAATAATTATGTGCAACACCAATGACCAATCATACGGACATTTGAGGTTCAAAACAAAAGGGTGGGTGACTTGGCGGATTGGGGTTTAACGTTAGTACACGTACAGTCAGTCTTGATATTGACACTCTCACAAAGAAGCAAATTCATGCAAATGCAATACACAATATAATTTAACAATCTTCTCCAAAAAAATATAAAAAATAACAAAATATGTTTTTTTTTTTGTTACTTTTTTAATTTTTTGTCTAAAAACAAAGATTGATAATTATGGTTGTTATTTATATTTTGATAGCTACAAGCCTATAATGAGATATTGAGGAATTTAAATCTAGGATGTCATACACACATCAAGAGATATATGAGTTACAAAGCTCTTGGTTATTGTTGTTATTTTTAGTCTTTTATATTTTGTCTAAATATAAAATATAATAATTATGGTAGTTATTAAAAGTTTTTTATTTTAATTATGACAAGAATCTAATGAGATGTATGAATATAGAATGTGTTAAATATTATTTTCTCTTGATTTTCTTTTTATATAAATATAAAATTTGATAATTACGATTGTTATTAATATACATTTATTATGATTGTGATTGTATTGTATTAAGATCCTAATGGATGTAAGGTCTTCTCCTAAATAATAATAATTAGTCGCTAACCCGTGTTATGCACGGGAATCTACCTATTTGTGAGGTAGACTAAAATAATTTTATAAAATCTTAAATTGATTAAAAAAACTACACCATTGTATGATTTGCTCTTGTATGACTTCAATTTGTGTTACAATTTGATGAAGAAGCGATTGCTTGAACGTGCAATGGCTTATTCAAAATTTCAGACATTAAAACTTTTGATGAAAGACCAAAAAAATTAAAGAATTAGATGATAAACTGCTTAGAAATTATTGAAACAAACAAAATATATATGACTAAACAATAGAGAAATATAAGAGAAAGATAAGTTACATTCAAAAGAATAATCTATGGCTATAACTATTAAAAGGAATCAAAAGATTCAGAACCTACAAATTAAAAATAATTTGTGTGTGACTACACAACAGAGAAATATAAGAGAAAGATATGTTACCATCAAAAGAATAATTTAAATGTTAAAACTTTTGAATGACTAAAAAATATTAAAGAATCATAAGATTTACTTCCTATAATTTTTTTAAACAAAACCAAATGCATATAATTACACAATAGAGAAATATAAAAAAAAAAAGTGATTACCTTCAAAAGAATAATACATGGTATAGTCATTGAAATCAGTTAAACGTGTTTATTGCAAAAACTAACACAAATTCAGATGTTAAAACTTCAAAAATGCCAAAAAATATATATAATTAAAGAATAAGTTATTGAAACAATTCAAAAAATATATGACTATTCAAAAGAGAAATATAAGAAAAAAGAAAAAGTACATGAACTCATAAAACAATAAGTTTTAAATTTTAACGGGTCTAAACTTTAAACGATGAAAAAACAATCATCAACTCTATAATTATTTAAATAATAAAATTGTAATCTTAAAAAAAAAATTACAATAATACCTATCATGCTTCATGCAATCCTTTCTATTTTAATTTTTTTTCAACCCTATTTAATTGGCCTGCTCAATATTTTTCAAATAATTCAAATTAAATAAAAACCGAAAAGTCAAAAACAATAAAAGTATTGGCAAAGGAAATACTCTACATGGCCAAGAAGCACACCGCCTTTCCTCTTGTTTACATAGTTTATTCATTGGAAAAGAGGAAGACAAAACTCCTATATATAAATAAATATATATATATATATATATATATGTGTGTGTGTGTGTGTGTGCACAAGCACACGTGCATCCGTGACTATACAACAGAGAAATATAAGAGAAAGATGTGTTACTATCAAAAGAATAATTCAAATGTTAAAACTTTTGAAAGACTAAAAAATATTAAAGAATCATAAGATTTACTTCCTATAAATTTTTGAAACAAAACCAAATGTATATGATTACACAAAAGAGAAATATAAAAGAAAAAATGATTACCTTCAAAAGAATAATACATGATATAGTTATTAAAATCAGCTAAACATGTTTAAATATTGCAAAAACTAACACAAATTCAGATGTTAAAACTTCCAAAATGCCAAAAAATATATATAATTAAAGAATAAGTTATTAAAACATTTCAAAAGAGAAATATAAGAAAAAGAAAAAAGTACATGAACCCATAAAACAATAAATTTTAAATTTTAACGGGTCTAAACTTTAAACAATGAAAAAAAAATCATCAATTCTATAATTATTTAAAAAATAATATTGTAATCTTAAAAAGAAAAAAAAAAACAAAAACAAAAAAAAAAAACCAAACAAACAAACAAACAAATTACAATAATACCTATCATGCTTCACGCGGTCCTTTTTATTTTAATTTTTTTTTTCAACCCTATTTAATTGGCCAGCTCAATATTTTTCAAATAATTCAAATTAAATAAAAACCAAAAAGTCAAAAACAATAAAAGTATTGGAAAAGGAAATACTCTACATGGCCAAGAAGCACATCGACTTTTCTCTTGTGTACATAGTTTATTCATAGAAAAGAGGAAGACAAAATTCCTATATAGGTGGACCCCATACTTGGGGGGTTGTGGGACCTACCTGCTCTTAGAGAGATGGTATATATACCTGAAACATTATATAATTGTTCAAATAAGGAGATGATATTCCGTGTTTCTGGTCCCATCCATGATCCATCCGGTCAAAACACTATTTGATCATGAGGGGACGTTTTCAACAAAGTAGATTGTGTCTTTTGCCTATTGTATTTTCTTCCTAGCAAGTTCTTGATTGTTTGGTTAGAAGAATATGTACTTATTCAACAATCAACAAATCAAGTACTATATTTTAGTGTTTTTTTTTTTTTTTTTTTTTTTTAAAGAATGCCCAATTTCCTCACTCTCATCCAATACGTTTGTCCATTCTTAAAAAATAATAATAATAAAAATTGACTTTCCTGTTGTCATTATCCCTTTTTTTTTTTTTTGCATGGATAAGATTGGCTTCTTTTTCTTCTTCTCTTTTTTTTAACGTGCATGCCTGGCAGGCATGAAGATTCCTTTGTTTACCTTCATATATTCATCTAATTATGCAGTGCGTGTTCTAGTTAGATGGCCTCTGCTAGCAGTATAATGTATATTGTGGAGAATTGATGTAAATTTTAATCACCAATAATAGCTTTGATATTGGTAGGTAAGATTGTAATCTTCCAATCATATTTCACCGACATAAACAAGAGTAATATATTTTACAGATCATCTTAACTGATCTAAAAGAAGAGAGAACACTAGAGATTCACTTGCTTTCTTTGGAGGCTTGTGTACCTGCCAAACCAACTAAAACATGCATTGGTTTTCTTCACGAGGCTGGGCACAGACGAGGACAAATGCTTATTATTAATTATTACAATTATTATTACAGTAGTGATTGATGAATTGGACACTGATTTTAACAAATTTGTTAAAGATATGGAAAAACTGCACCTAATATTTCATATTAATTTTATGGGTTTGTTGTAGGTGTGTGTGAGTATTATTGTAAGTTTCACATTGGTTTGGATTTTGGAGCAGGTTCCTTGTGTTTGTAAGTCATTGTTCACCTTTATCGATATCTTAAAATATTGGGCCTAGTGTGAACTTGAGCCTTATCCATACATTCGGATCAATTCCACTTCTGCTTTTTATTTTTATTTTTATTTTTCTCTTTTCCAGCCCATTTAAGCATTTAAAAGCTATTAATAACCATTGGAGATTAGCTTCCTTAGTAAGTTAACTCATTATTTTATTGTTGTTAGTGGCTTACTTAAGATACCATCAGAAATTTAGAATAATAGAGCTCACCTTTCTTTTCCTAAAAGCATTCTTCTTTCCCAGATTTTTCTTCCATGCAATTAGGCATTTGGGCTTCAGCGAGATTAAGGAAAGGCATAGGCATATTAGAAGGTTGTTTTTGATTCTTAAAACTTTCCAAACAAAGAAGCATTTATGAGGGAACCACCACTTTTTTGTTTTAAAATTAAGAAAATCAATTTAAAAGTCAGTCTCCAAACAAGCCCTATTAATCTTATCTTCTAGTTTTTTCCACCAATTGAAATATCTAATCTAATTCTCTACAATTTGCCATTTAGGCTAGCTAGCCTTACACCGACCTCAACACAGCGTAGGCACAAGGTGGTTGAGTAAAAAGGTGTAAGAAATATAGAAGTAGAGGACTAAGGAGAGTGAAAATCATTAAGTACTCAATAGTAAAACTCCATCATCTCACATAGTCACATTCATGGTTAACCTTACCATGAATTCAATTAATGTGATCTATCACTATAAATGTGAGAATAAAGAGCACCACATTACTATACTTGGAAAACTCCTAATAATTACTAAAAAGGAGAGGAGTTAAAAGTGTTGACCCCGGAAGGTCATGTGGTGAGGAAAGATTAGCATTTAGAGTTTGCTCAATGTGAAGTGCGGGGTTTTGACAAGAAAGAAGGCACCAACGAGAGTTGTGAAAATTTTGGTAGATTTATAATTCCCATTCTTATTTTTAGAATCAAGGGACACATAACCCTCGATCAAATGGAAAGTGGTCGTGCCATTACTATTAATTCGTGACTTGTTAAACGGAGAAATTGTACCGGTCAGCTCATAGCCTCTTAAGGTTGCAAGAGCATCCCCTGGGATTGGTAACATTATAACATGGTTGGGGAGCATCCAATCATGGATTCTTCCAACATTGGGGGCAACGTGAATTCACTAACCACAAGAATTGCATATGTGGCTCTCGATTGATTACTAAAACCCTTTATCATCCCACATTCCATGACTATCTCCATGAAAATCATTAAGACCAAACCAATAACACAGAGAAAGGCTCAATTTGGAGTAAGAAAATATAAACGTTGAAACATTGCAGAAATACATTTCAATGTAGCACATTCTTTTCCATATAAATATTGTCTGCTCTTCCAACGCCCTCTCAAGACAACTATAACCATCAACAATTCCATTTTGATGACTTGTGATGCTACAGTAGAGAGAGCTTTTTGACCTGAATGACCAATATTGATACTGATGTTAGTTAAAAAGCAAGAATATCTCAAATCACTGGCTGAGTGACAAACTTTAATTAAAAAATAAATAAAAAATAAAAAGGCCAGATGGTTGCCAAGCTTGAAGCATCTTCCAAATTCCAACTCATGAGCAACAACTCATGAACTGAGTGCATTCAGGAAAATTATACCTCACATGGTAAGGCAACTCCAGATAATCATTTTTTCTCCTCCTCCTTTGGTGCCTTGTCTTCATTCTTCTGCTGGGGCTAAAATGAATGACAACAAAATCAGAAACTAATAGGGTGTACAGAAACTATCAGGATCGTAAAAAGGCTTAACAGATCCATAAACTCATGCCATCATAGATTCTGTACTGTAGATACTAACATTAGAGCAAGAAGAATCTTAGACAAAATTCAAGATTTATCACAAATATGCCTGCTTCAACAACTATTTTTGTGTATTTCATTTCTTGAATAAAACCCAGTCCATTAAAATGACCTTAATGCACCCATTCCATTGATAAAAATACAGATGTCTTCTACCTTACCCATAATATGTGGAAGTATCAACATAATTTCATAATCATTTGATCTAAATGCTCTATGAAGAACATAGCCAAATGAAAAAACAAAAAGACCTAGGGTGTAGAAGATCATAATAATACTGATTCGAAATATTTGGATTCTAACATATCGCTATGTGTTACTGCATTATACAATACGCTAGTCTCTTCACATACACAATGCAGGTGTTTAGATCCTTTTCTTTTTTATAACCAACCAAAAAACAAACCAAGAGAGAGAAGATATGTAAAACGGAATAAAAATTTTAAAAAATATATGATTAAAAGTTTTGGGAGACGTTAAAGATAGTTACAGTAAAAACATGTACTAAAATTGAAACCAACCTATTTAATTTCCCACAGTAACTAGTTATCACTAAAAAAGTTTAGTAAAGGCCACTAAAAATAATGCTGATTTTAATAAATCCACTTCCTAGTGATGGAAAAGCCACTATCCAGAATTATCATAGCATATCAGGCACCAAATGATTGATCCATGGATTGGCACCACATATCAATAGTCACAACCCACATCAATCTCAAACAGTTATTTCTTGAGCTGGAATAACAAGGTTAGCACATCACATCACAATGAAACTACTATTGCAGGGAGGGACGGGACTAAATTTAAATCTATCCCAGGCCAACAAACTTGAGCATGTGCAGGTTGTAAATGACTCCTATTCAACTCTCTACTAATCCTACAACTCAGTTTGATGAACTCACCTCAGACTGACTTTGCATGGAAGCAAGCAAATCTTTGACTGATGGGTCATTTGGATCAACCCCTGGAAGCTGTGGAAAGAATAAATTGTAAACAGTGAAAATTAGCATAGATTATTTTATGCATCATTTTCACCACTGGGAGATGAAAGGAAAGAAGAAACAAATTATAATTGTAGGTTTTGGAAAACGTACTGATGCAAGGATAGAAGAAACAAAAGACTGGTCTGTCAATAACTTGCTCATGTTTGATTGGTCTGCAGAATCACTTGTACTGTCCTGTACCGATAATTGGAGAGCTGCAACAACCCAATGACGTGGAATTAAATCAACAAATGTGGATTAAAAAAAAAAAATGGACAATGGTGAGTGCCCAAAATATGCTTTAAAGATCTAGATGCATAGATGGTCAATAATATGCAGCTAGAAACATAAATTTCACTGCATCTTTTCCACTTACTATTAACTGGTCAGGACCAATCAAAAAGAGATAAGAGTTATGTACATCCTCAGCACTTACTGTGAAATGAGATGACACAACCAACAAAGAAACAAGTTTGGCTCATTAATAAATACTCACCTAGTGCCAACTCTGGATCATCTGCAGCTGCCTCAGACATATCTGTGTCTCGAACTTCATGGCCCGTGGCAGGCTCATCCATTGACATTGCAAGGGCCTGCTGTAGCAGAGCATTGTCATCATCCTGTTGCATATATAAGATGAGATCATATATGATGGATTGGTAGCAATAAAGACAGGTTGGAAACTACCCAAGAACCAATGGTAGGGTATGGCAATATATTAGGAGTAAATATTTTAATTGATACTAAGTATTTACGAGGTCTTTGTCACAGGTAGTTCTTTTTTTTTTTAATCAGAAAAGTATAAGTAGGGATTTCTTCACACTTTTTAATGAAAGTATAGGTAGTTATAAGCACCTCTTCTACAGAAAAATGTGGGGAATGTGAGGTTCATGAACTTACCTTTCAAATGTACTTCTAGTTATTGCTTAGTTTGTATTGTGTTTTAAATTCTAAATGTTACTTAGAATTAAGATGTTTGAAATATATTAGTTTCCTTATTTGACCCGATTGTTTAAAGTTTTTTATTATTATTTATTGTGACTAATGTGTGAGGGTAAATTAGAGTACTTAAAAAGTGGATACCAAAGAATTTAACTCTCTTAATAATAGTATAGATTATACTGGCAGCAGAATATTAATCAAAGAAGAAAATCTTCCATGTCAGAGAAAATAAAGAAAGAGGAAGAAATTTCTTCTAATTGGTTGGTAACACAGTTAGATAAAGCAGTTTGCTTTCATAGAACACATGCTCATGGACATAAATATGCATGGCCAATACAAGTGTCAAAACCAACGAAATTTATTCATGGAAAATGTCAAATTGGTGTAGGAGCATTTAGGGACTCCACCAACATCCCTAGAGGAGGAAGTCATGGGCTCATGCAAACTTCCCAACACCCCTAGAGGTGTAGCAGCACTATGTCTGAGAGCAAGATTGAATTAATCTTACACTGTTTAACAAAAACCCATCCATCTTTTTGCTTTTTACCAAACCAGCCCCCACCCCTCTATCTCTCTTTCCAAAAAAACAAAAAGAAGAAGAAAATCCTCCCCTTTCTCACTTTGCAAATGACAAAGAAGGAAGGGCAAAAAGGATTAAAAAAGCAAAAGGAATTAGGGAAACATGAATGTGCTTTAATAAAAAGTGTATCAGCAGAACACATCATGAGCAGAAAATGGCACCAACCATTAAATCAGTTGTTTTATTGTCAGCTTCAGAAGTTCCAACACTTGCATGCTCAGTCATTGTTGCATCCTGTGTTCCAGATGGCTGTCCCTCTTCTTTTTCTTGTTTAGAAGTCTCCTCTGCAGCCTTTTTAGCAGCTGCTTCTTGCCTCGCCCTCTCTTCTTCCATTGAAACTCTCAGAGCAAGAGCCAGTTCAGGATCCAGGTTGGGATCCACACCAAACTCAAAACCAGTGACTCCACCAGCTGCAGCTGCAGCTGCTGCTGCTGCAAAACCACTTCCACCTTCCCCATCCCCAGTGAAGATGGGTGTACTACCATTGGATAAAGGAAATTTAGAGTTTAAATCATAAAAAATAAATTATAAAATCAAAACTTTAATCTATAAAATAGGGAACAAATTAAATCCCAACCTTATAAGTACATCAGAAAGAGCATTAGGGCCAGGTGGAACATGTACAATGTGGCTAGTGTCATTGTTGTTAACGGCAGCAAGAAGTGCATCCAGCTTCTCTGTCTTCGCATCATCTTCTTCACCGAAATTTACAATATCAAGTGCTACACTGTTCTTTTTTAACTTTCTTCCAATAGACTCCAATGTCTTTTTCTCTTGTTTGATAGGACTGAAACCACAAGATATGAAACGATGAAAATGTAAGAGCCAGAAAAAAAAAAATGAAAAAACATAATGAAGCATGACTGTAAACACCTTCCAGCAAATACAATAATCCTTTGTTGCTGTTTTTATTTTGGCGATGCTTAAGGGCCAACTGCGCCACCTGAATGCCAGCAGCCAGGTCCATCTCGCCACCTATTTCTAGACCTACATTGAAAGAGAAAACAAGTCACTCTAACACAGTTTATCTATACTGATTTTAGAAAGAGAGTAGAATTGGGTTGTCTCAACTTTTGATTTTCCAAGAGTCCTTATTAAATAAATAGTTAAAAACAAAAGGATAAAAGTTAAGACAAATAATAACAAAAACAGTAGTGGAGAGATGGTTATCGTTTAAAATTAAATTGTCCAAAGCCAATGAGCTCTAGCTCAACTAGCACCTCCTCCTCTTATAAGTAAATTTTTGAATTCCATTTCATTCCAGCTGGAAAAACCCGGAATTTTCTGTTCTGGCACATAAACCAGTACAACAAACCCCCTACTCCATCTCGGTATAAATTTTGGCCTGTACTGGATTGTACCGGTCATTCCAGCAGAATTTCGTCAATTCTGATGGAAAAAATGTCCCAGACCGAAACACAAATGTGAGGCTTAGTTGTAACTTTTTAAAGGAATGATTCCCACTTTAGTAAAATTGCCACCACCTCCTTATCAGATGTTAGGTTTTGAATTCCCCCAAATAATTTTCTTTTCTCTTAACACTCTCAGTTCATAAGCTCCCAACAGTCCCAAGATCTCAACTCTCATATCACAATCATAATCCCCCAACCCCCAAATCACAGCTCATTTCTATGGATATTTACACATCTTGCTCCCAATTTCTTTTTGGTGTTAAGTAACAGTAAGAACAGGGTCTTCAAAAGCTCTTCCTTTGTCTTTCGCAAGTTACCATAAGTAAGCTCAATATTTGAATGCTTGGTACTTCACAAGCTCTTGCTCAAATTTTCTTTTTATTTTTATTTTTATTTTTATTTTTTTGGGTGGCTGTGTTCTGATGTAAGTATGTAACTCAAATTTCATTACATAAATCACTAATTAAGTTTGTAGCCACTCTTTCTTTTGCAAGATTTTGTATTATTATAGTTTTTGGTTTGTTTGGGACTGTACCTCTGTTTTGAATGTACTCAGTTTTGAATTGTCTATCAATTTGTATTACTTTTTTTTATTGTTATACATATTCACGTTAAACGGATTTATATAAGTTAATGAAATGGCATGAACTAAAACCTATAACAGTACACACCAGTACTGACAGAGTCCATTCAAATAGCCAAACCAAAATGGTTGCCAAAATGGAATTCAAAACTTTGCTTGCAAGTCCTAGATGTAGGGTGAGAGTAACTTACCAATTTAAAAAAAAAAAAAAAAGTACATAACTACAAATATAGTGGGGAAGAAGTTAATAACTAATGACAAAATAAAAGAGTATAGATATTGACAAAGTACAATCATATATCTAATGTTTGCAATGAAGAGGGTAGCAGCAGCACCAGTATTAAAATTCTTAAACATAAAAATTGACTAAAATGAAACAAGTAGAAAAATTCAAATAAAGGGAAAAGAACTAACCGTGCATACACGCGAGGATTTTGCCAAGATCACTGGTAGGAGTGACCAAAACACGAACCCCTTTTCCGGCCATTGTGAGAACTCCCACTGTATTCTCCGGATTAGACTGTACTCATAACCCATTAATTTCATTCAAAACTTTCAGTCATAAAAAAAAAAAAAATATATATATATATATATATATATAAATAAAACTTTTCTTCATATACAGCAAAATTATGACCAAAGCACAGTTAATTGAACTTAAAAAAGAATGAAACCCTAATCCAATATGTGGAGTAATTGAGGTTCCAAGTTTTGTTTTTCTTGTGTGTGTGTGTGTGTGTTTTTTTTTTTTCTGTTACTCAATTTTCTAAGCAACCAAAAAAAGAATTGGGGAAACTCCAAAAACTAAGAGAAGAAAGAAGATTAAAAAAAAAAAAAAAAAAAACCTGTGTTTTAGCTCCGCAAATAAGATTGACAGCGTCAGATTGGGCTTGAAATCTGGACGGAGCGTAATCGCCATTACGCATCCATTCGGAGTTGTCGATGCAGATCATTGTGGCCTAGCAACAAAATCAAAGCTCATGAATGTATCAGTAATCGGAAAGAAAACCCTAATTTGCAGAAAAAGTATGTAAAAAAAGGGAAATTCAAAGCTTCCGACTTGCAGTGTGGTAAAGGTGAGGGATTGAGATTGAAATTACTGATTTGAAGAAAAAAGAGTGGAGATTACCTCGAGCACCATGGTTGCGAGATGGTATACAAAATCGAAGGATCGAAAGAGAGAAAGAGAGTTTTAAGAGTACTTTTGATTTGAGAGAGAGAGAGAGAGAGATATTGGGCTTTACTTGCAGAGGAGGCTTGCTAATTGTAATTGGTACAAATAATGACATGAGGTTTTAATCAGGTGCGGCTGGGAACTCTTGAGTGTGCCACTTTTGTCCAATGAGTTCGAGCCGAGTCTGCTTTTGGAGTTTACACTTTAAAAAATATTAATGATAATAATAAAAGTGAATAAAGATAATTGCAAAGAACGACAATATAAACGCTGTCGTTTAGATGGTCTTCTTTAAAGTTGTGGAAAATTTATGGACTTTGTGCTTGTTCTAAGAAGATTGATGACCTGGCAACCGGCTGGCCATCCTAATTTGGGGATTAAGGCGAATATATATATGGGGCTTTTTATATATAAATATTAATTAAATAAAATTATTTAATACTAATTAAATTGAGGTTAATTTAATGTATTAAATACATAATTTAATGAATAATACTAACTAAAATTAAGGTTAATTTCATATAGAGAATTGAATATCATAGCTGAAAAATTAATTTAACAAAAAAAAATTTTTAAAGAAAATTAATTTATCTTGTATGTATAACGATACATAGTTAATTACATTTATAATCTATGATATTAATTGATGCGTGGCTTTGTACTAGATTAGTTTACTAATATTAAAGTTTCAAACTATTAGGGGAGATTAATCAACATTGATAATCTAACACATTTGCAAAAAAAAAAAAATTAAAGCATTGTTAGAAATAAAAAAGGAAAATACTAAAGGTACTATAAAATGTTCACAATATAATGTGACAATAATAGTGAAAGATGAGTTTCGATAATGTAATTAATGAATATTTAAAATACCTTATTGTGATTGGTAACTTGTCAATTTGTAAATCTATAATAAAATTTGTGATATTCTTAACATCACTAATAATAAAAGGTGCACAATAATTTGAAAAAATTCATATTTTTTATAAATTTTGGGCCTTTTACAATGATATGGGGCTTTTTTTGTAAAGGGTAAAATTTTATTGTGGTGGGGGCTTTAGGCCTAGGCCTAAGTTGCCTAGGGCTTGGGCCGGCCTGCCTGGTAAAGTTAGGATTTCTTGAGTTTTATAGGATAATTCTAATGTGAAATCATTCACATTTTGTTCATTTACTTTGAAGTGACTAGATTAGATTTTGTCTATTTTTGGGAAAAAGGAGTTTCAAATTTAGTACAATTACAAAGTCTAGAAAACATAACACTTATTAACACCCCAAGTATTACTAGAAATTTATTAAATATTTCAGGAGTATACTCCATCCCTCTTATATGGAAGTGAGCCCCATAATGAATGGGACTTAACCCTATGTGAGAGGGAGAATATACTCTCGAAATATCCAATAATAAACCAACGTTACTTAAAGTTTGTACAAAATCTAGAAAGGAGGATTATAGTGCAAAACAAAAGGCTCCATGTAGTAGTTTCCATTTTTTTTGGCCAAGGAGTCAGCATATTGATTCCCTTCCCAATGAATGTATGTTATAGGTGAACCACTTCAAACCACATGAGGAAAAACCTATATTGAGAACGCTATAAGGGTGAGTGGAGTTAATTATCTATAGTATGGTTTGAGGTAAGAATGACAACTATTGATTTATGTACAAAAAATCGAGGGTAATTGAGAAAGCAATCTCTGACCACTTAACCATTGGAGCACCTCTGACCGATCTCACTGGTTGGTCTCAAGTTAAGGGGTAGCTGTTTCTTGAAATAAATCCCATTCTAATGTTCGTTTCCCCTCAAGAGTATCATTTCAGCAGGGACCTTGTCAATGCATCAATATTAATTTGATCACCCACTATTATTGCTACAAAAGTTTGGTTAAAGATTAAAATGAAACTACTCAACATAGTCAACCAATAGATATCTCTTGTATTTATTTTGTTTTTTTGGCAATGTATTCAATGGATATATTTTACTAAATCATTGTTATGCATATCGGAGGAGGCTAATTCTGTAGTTGATAGCCATTTGGCTAAAAAAATAGCCTTAATGTTCATGTTAATAGAAGCCAAATCCATGCTACAATTGGCCTATGTGAGGGATTTTTCCGAGCTTTTTCTTATTGCTAGAAAATTTGATTATGAAATAAACATTTGTCCTTTCCATTGGCATATATGGATTCTGTAATTGTAAGTTCTCCACATGGCAGTTGGGCTGGAAACATGAACCACCCTATTCCAACACCTCTACTTCTCTGTGACACTTAGTCCAACAGGATTCCCTTGTCCTCCAAGCAAAACAAATTATTAGGACATTGTATGTTCAATCAACTAAAACATTTTGAACACAAAGGTGATTCTACCTACGAGACTTTATCAAGTTTGAAGGAGCAAGTCCATTTTGATAGGCCAATCTGTCTATTGAAGCCTTTTTCCCTAGCTTTTATTCCTTTTGGATGAATAAGAAACCATATGAACCAATCTACTAAGAAGATGAATAATGGTTAACAGGTAATACTTGTTAGCAAGATAATTTTCTTTCTATACTTTTTTTTTTTTTTTTTTTTTGGGGGGGTGGGGTGGATCTGGTCATTTTGCAAGACGATATAACAATCCAACTAATGCCTTCAATGATCAATCTAATGCTAGTGTCGATTTATATAGGTGGTGTAAGGAGACATGAATCATCTTTGACATCATTTTTATCCTCACTGCTGTCATCATGATCAACATCATCACTGCTATAACTGTCATAGAAAGGATCAGAAGAAACCGGTACTTGTATCATATCATTTGTAGATAGTTCATGAATTTGATCCTTTGACATTGAGGACTGTTGATGTGAGAAAGATGTGTCCCGGACACCTGAGGAGCTTCCTTCCTTGCTGTTTATGGCAAAGTCATCAATTCTTCCCACATCATGCACCACAGAATCCGAGGCTGCAGTTCCTGCATTCAGGAGTGCAACAGAGGAAGTACAATTCCTGGCCTTTACTCTCCTCTGCCATCTAACTAGTGATGTTCTCACATTTTCTGTCATTACAGACTTTTTGAACCTCGAACCCATCTACAAGATCATAATAGTGAGAGAGAGAGAGAGAGAGAGAGAGAGATGAAGACGAAGAAAAGCCAGACCTGTGTAATGATAACATAGAGTGGGAATGTTATAAAGCTACACCAGAACTGTGAAATGATCCTGCCATAATCAGTAACTAATAACAATGAGTTTGTACTCTATCAGATTGATGCCATATATAACAAAACCGCATTGCAGTCCTGAGAGAAGAAAATTTCTTTTGACATGTAAAGAAGATGGAGCACTATAATAAAGATACATACCCAAATGACAAACGAATCACAAGGAAGCTACGGTTGTCCATGAAACAGGAAGGCCCCTCAATTTCCCACTGGATAGAAAAAGTTACAGTTGGCATCACAAATAAAGTCTGCACTTACCAGAAGGAAAATTCTGGCAGTTCTTGTGTCACAATGGCCACAACCAATCTTTATATATTACATCTTCATTGTAAGCCTAATGACTAAGCCATACTTTTATATTAAAAAAGTAGATGCAATTTCACTTGTATCAATGATCTTATATCGCAAGCCAACGATTATAAATATAATCCACTGGTGACTGTCTGAAGTACCCCAGGGATCTGCCAATGGAGGATATGCATAGGGTATCAATGACTTGATGGTGATGGAATTTATAGACTGCAATGTCAAACTCGTTCCATATTTTGTTCAAGAGATGCAGCTTGTTTGATAAGGGAAATACTATACAACACATTCACAAATAACAAAACTCCCTCTCTCATGCACATGAATGCATGGTTGCACACACAAACACGTGCCAACACATACATAATGAAAGTTTTAGGGACTGGATTTTTACAATCATCATAGACGGTTAAGTCGTAATGCCTGCTAAAAGATTATGTCAAATTTATAAACAAACTCATTAGTGCTACTCAACCAATGGGCATAGTTATTAAAACCAGTCTAGTAATCTGGTGAACTAGTTCCTAAGCCAATCTGACTATTCAATCAGACCACCTAGGCTAGTGACCTAGTAAACATGTTTTAATGCAAAATGTTCAACTTGAATGGATTGTGTCCACCCAACCGAGTCCTTACAAATTGCACAATATTAACCATACAGCCCTTTGCAATTGTGTCTCTTTTGTTTAAATTTAGATGGTTAGATAATTTCATAAAGGTAAAAAAAAAAAAAATCTAAAAGTCAAAAAGTGAACCCTCTGTGCTCTGTCAAAAATGATTCCCAAAATTTCACTCCTCTTTGTGACTGTGACGAAGTATAGCGCTCTCCTTTTAATGTCTTCTATTCTGTGTGTATATGGAACCCAATGCACCTATTGGCTAGGTTATGAATCAATATATGTATATTATTAATCTGTCTAAAAGGGCACACATATCATTTTCATCATTTTAGTAGGTTGTTTGTTTGTTTTTTGTTATGCCGATTTAGTTTGTTTATTCTGTTTAAGTAGGTTGTATTCTGTTTATTTTACTTGTGGATTGCATAATTCTTTTTTACTTTTTACTTTTCTCATTGTTTAATTCATAATTTGTTGGTTTGGTTGATACAATGACATGATAGTGATGAATTGTAGTTGTTACAATAATGGTTAAATAATTATATTCATTAGTCCCTAACAACTTAAGCTTTTGGGAGAAGTGATACTTTATAATGATATCAGATTAGATGGTACTTTTGTGTAGGAAAACCACTCTAACCATGTTGTTATTGGATGAAAATTATAATCAAGCTCTTACCAAGGACCAAAGGAATGAGGCCATCTCAAATGCATTCTGCAAAATAAATGCCTATGGCATATAAGAATTCAGTCACGCAATAATATTTCAGAAGCCAAAATGGATTCTTTTGGTTCACTGACCTGGAAGGATATCATATGTATAAGCCATAAAACAAACTTGGGCTTCCCAAACCAAAAGAGTTCATCCCTCAGGTTAAACTGATGGAATCCTGTATTTGGACATTCATCCATGATTTCAACAGCCAACTTTACCACCACTCGGTGCAGTTTAGTGCCAATTAGGAGAATCAACTAACATATTAGTCAACAAAGAAAGAAATTAGAAAGGAGTGAAAATTGTAAATTTGGATTAAATAGAACACGGAGAAGGTAAAGGAGATGTGATGGTGAGGACTTACAATTGATGGAAGGAAGGAAATCCAGAAGTAAATATTGCTTCCTGGATGGGAGTTACATAGTTCATAGTCTAGACATTAATGCCATAACTACAGATAGCATAAAACTTACAAGAATAAAAGCATCGCTAATATTCAAACCAAAGAGCATTTTGAACATCCCAAGGAAATTTAATTGTTAGATTTGTGATTTATATGTAAAACATCTATTGTTGTGAGTGGAGCCACTACAGAAAATGGCAGCTGTCAACACAAGCCTAGTAAAATGTGGCAGAGGCATTTTTTTTTTGAAGGCCTAAACTGATACAATACCCCACATTAAATAATGAACTGTACATCCAATGCTTATGTAAAACATGAAGGACCATTCAATTCTGTTGAGATGTCCAAATAGGCGCTGAAGAACGGCATATTTATGCCAATGCCACTTCATTAGATGTTCTTAGATTCCAGTAGGCATGGAAAACTAAACACACTATTTTATGCAACTTTAATGCTGTTTGCTTACATCAACACAGTTTAAATGCCATAACATCCCAACTCAATATGTTAAAAATGGGATGACCGTAATTGCTTGAGACTATCTCTAATTTCTTCAGTTTGAAGCATATCAAGATTCAAAGAAATTACCATGAAAATCTAGAAAAATGCAACATATTGCATATATCCAGAGAGGCACACTGCAAAAGGAACCAAAGAAATGATCAAATCAATTAGCAGAGGAAGCAATAACTAAATTCCTGACAACTTTGCTACTGTAAAAATGATACATTAGCAGTCCATAAACACATTTTTGAAATTGCTTGAAATTGTACTTGGATAAAGTCTGTAATTCTACAATAAACAATACAAAACAAAATTTTTTGAATACCACTCGAATGAAGTTAATTATAGTGAGAGCATACGAGGAAATGGACGCCTGCACTGAAGTGATTTTCTTATTTAATGAATCTTGCTATTGGTGTTTTTGTCTTTATGTAGCATTTAGAAACCAAACAGAATACTGTGGCAACAACAAAAGTATATTAAATTATTAACTAGAACATGTAGGCATAATAGGCCAGCTACAGCCTACAGGTATGTGACCAACCATTAAGATCATGTCTCTCTCTCTCTATATATATATATGCAAATTTGTTACTTGATGCATTTGAAGTAGATAAATTCATCATAAGTATGCAAAACATAGGCTTCACTTTGTCTTCATAGGCATCCTACTCAAGGAAGGGGAAAGAACAAAACAATGGAAATACCGCATCACTAAATACAGAAACTTTCTTTGATTGTTAGTTCATTTAATTTATCTATACACTACATATTAATTCATTTATGATTTAAGTAAACTATACAATGAAGATCATGGCCAAAGTAAATTAGAAGAGCTTATTCAGTACATTAATTTAAAAGAAATGTCAACTTTCAAAACTGGGTAAAGAAATAATACCTAATTCCAACAATATCTCGAAATTCTTCCTCCATGCTTCGAAGCATATAATTATGAAAATCATATGTTAGAGGAAATTGATGAGTCTACAAAGGAAGAAACAAAAAACAAGAACAACAGAGTCAGCTAAGAAAATTTGGTCTCATGACCGGACGCATTCTATTTGCATTTTAAGAATTGAAGATTAAATAAAATTGAAAATAAGAACCAAAGAAATGCAAATGTGGCAATAGGATATTTTATACCATTCATGGGATATGATTATTTATATCAAAGTTAGAATACGGACAATGAAGTCAACTCAACTTCCACTACTAAAAAAAATTAATAAAAAACAAAATTTACAGTCCTCCAACTTCTTAGATGCTATTGTTTACTTGATTGTTTGGCAATAGCCCACCTAAGTGAAGGATAATGCAGATAAGGATTAATAATTAGCATATATAAACATACAGTATTTTATATTTATCCTCAATCAAAAGATATAAGTGGATAAAACACCTCCATTTAAACCAGGAAAAAAAAAAAAAAACACACACACACACACACATACAGTGATGAAGCCCAAGCGCAAGGCCATGTAGTCAGCTCGATTTATAGAACTCCAGAACTGGCGGCTGAAACAAAGCTGCAGATTGAGGAATTTGAGTTTAGAATCACTATTTGGAATCACTAGCAAATGTGCTCCATATAAGAAATGTCAAGCTACATGCAATGAGAAATTATAATCTTTTCTCTAATAATCTTAAATTCTCAGCACACACTCAAGTATAAATATGTATGTATGGATGTATGCATATGTAGGTACTTGTGTATACGAAGGAGTAGCTATAATCGTAGAAATTGTACAAATATACAACTTCAAGCCCCTTATTTTCTCCTTTTGTCTCTAATTATGTTATTGCTGCTTCAGCAACTTTAATTTGTGTTTTTTGATAGTCATATGACACAGATCGAAGGAGCTGAAAATTTATTTGACCAACTGGAAAAAATTAGGATAAGTGTTAGTTTTGCATTGTTTTGTCATTTAGTTGTTTCAGATATGACAAAGTTGAGCTGAGATTTATCAGTTTTTAAAAATCTTAAAAGTAATATTGAAAATATTTTTCTCAAAATAGAAAGAGGACAGGAGAATACCAGCCAAACAAGAACTCCATGCTGGCTCCATGGATGGGATGTGTGGTGAAATATGAAAGTTGTTAGTCGCCTCATTCTCATATTATCTGGTGTAGCTTGCGGAGTTTCTAGAATTCAAAAAATTAATATGATAGGGCAAAAGACTAGTTTGTGTAAGGCATCTAAAGAAACCTGGCTAAAAAATAGAAGAACGATAAAGGACATCCACATAATCATCAGGTGGAAAACTGTTCACCTTGTAAGCTCTCGATAGCCATAGATTTAGCTTCATTTTCCCATGTTCTCCAGCTGTAGATCTGCATAAGCTAAATTTTAGACTTTGCTGCTCATTTAACAAAGATTAAGCCCCAAAGAAGAACTAAAGAAGGTAGTTCAATAAATAGATATGCCAAACCTTAATCATGGCCAATGCAATGGCAATGAAGCTGTAAATCACATGGGTAATGCCTAGAACAAATACAAGACGATGAAGCTGCTCAAGACTTTCATGAGAAGCAAATGATTCATGACCCTGGAAGCAAATAGCAAATTTTGAAATAGTAATTATAGATATATGGCCTAATCACTTTGTTTTCCCTTGAATAAACTGACAGGTTACTGAGACTTATTAGTGACAGGCATTACATAGTTAGAACGAAGTCAAAAACTTGCTAAAGAAACAATAATTCAATTCAAATGGAGAGTGAGGAAACTACCTCAGGACAATAATTATGCCCCCCAGCTTTCACCTGCTCTCTGACAATGGAGTGATTCAAATGATTTGAGCCTGAAACAAGAATGCGCTTTACTGTTTGTAAGTCACCCTCCAATGCACATGGATAAAATTGGCTGTTCATAACCGAGGAGGATTTAACACAAATCTTGGCCACAAAAGCAATCCAATGTCCCATCAACAATGACAGAAGCCCAAAAAGCATTAGCTCTGTTTGCAAATAACCACCAAATAATGAAATTAAAGAAATTTCCAAAAGCTTCAACATAATAATAAAGAAATCAAACAGAACCCATCTCTAATAAGAGATTCAGTTGCTTTACCTTCTTTAATCTTTTCCAGAGCAGCAAGCAGAGGTTTTCTCTTAGTCTTAGCCAACCACTATTAGGCATATTATTAATCATCACAAACATTGATGAAGAATTCGAAGAATAAAATAAAGAAGCATGTAAAAGATCAAAAACAAACAGAGAAGTGGTCATTTTTTTACCTTTCCAGACCATTTCAAAGAGCCTTGAAAGAAGAAGCCAAAAGAAACCATGACAGTGATCACAGTTGCAACAGCCCAAGTGGGGGTCTCAGCCAAGGATCGTCCTTCCCTTGGTTCTTCCTCCATTTTTTGGCTCAAACCCACAAACCCTGAACTAATTTTGCTTCCGGGTGTCTGATGCTGAAAGTTTAAATCTTCAAAAAAAAAAGTATTGTAGACCCAATCGTCTCTGTCTTTGATGCAGAGTTCAGTAACAGACCATTAATAGTAACTGTTGGGTTGTTGAGTTTTGCTTTTGTCTAAACTTGAGACCGTACCATCAGAGAATTTAAGAACTTTGTGCATGGCGTGTCACGAGGGGCATAATGGGTCTGCATAAATGTGCCACACGCTGCATTGCATGCCTGGAAGTTTGAAGTTTGAACGTGCTTATGTCTTTTTTCTTATTTGTTTTGAGAAACAATGTCTTTTGGTCTGTTTTTTGGTTTTTTTTCAGGAAGGGTCAAGGATCATTATCAATTGGAAAAAGACCAAAAGCGAATGACAAAAAATTTTAGTATTAAAAAAATACCAAAGCCCATTGATTTTGCTTGTAGAATATTGCTTATATTCCTATTTCCCAAGGGTGATTTTGGAATTTTACAAGACGGCAAAAAAAAAGACTAAAATTTTAAATTACAACAACATTGGTCTAAGGAAACTGAACGACAACATTGGGGCCATATGTATGCTGCAACTTTTTAGATGCAACTTGAAACCGTTTTGCTCAAATTAATGAATTTAGTATAGGGTGTTGTTAAGGTGTGCTGTACTGCATCCGTTAATATAACAAAATTTAAAATAAATTATTCATGTTTTTTTTAAGGATGTGAAAAAAATTGAATCTGTATTAAATGTATATCAGTTTAGATGAAGAAAGTCAAATTATTTTGTAATAAAACACAACTGAAAAATAAAATTTTACCAATTTTCTATATAAATGAAATTTGTAATAGATCATAAATAAACCACAACTGATTCATTAATAGGTAATAAGTACACCTTTTAACAAAGTCCTCTAGGATATTGTTACTTTTGGGTAGGTTGTACATATTAATTGGATTTGATATTAATATTCTGACTTTTATTCTGGTTGTTGAGCAGACGGCTATAGACTTTTGTAATGGTAAAAAGCAGCTCTATCATTATGAATCCTCTTAAAGTCCAGAAGGCAGGTACAATGTATGGCAAAGGATCTGGTGACTTTCAAGCCCACTCATTTAAGGCCCATTGGTAAAGCAGTGACAAATGTCTAAATGAAACAATATTAGTTTTTCACATTTTCTTGTACTTTGTAATATTATAAAAAAGAGATTAAATTTAATAAAAATGTGGTGTAAATAACTTTGTTTATACCCTCCAATCAAATGATGTCACATCAAATTTTTCACATGATCTCACATAAAGGAGTAAAAACTAACACACATGATCACAATCCTCTTGTATATATCCAAATATTAATTAAAAAAACAAACACAAAACAAAAATGTTGGAACCAAACCACTGGAGACGAAGGAGAAACCATGATGTCATTTAGCCCAGGCACATGATGCTCGTCTCTAGCTTTTTTTTTTTTTTTTTTTTTTTTTTGAGTAAGGTCTCTAGTTTTTATTTGAGTACAAGTCGACAATTGATTCTGCAAGATTGCAATGGGTTCATCAATCATCATCATTGATAGTGGAATAATTGAACCAAAATCTCAAATTTAAAAACAGTGAATTTCAGACCCACAAAAGAAAGAGATTGAAGTTACATGGTTGAACTTGACATAAAAAATCCTAATATTTGGCATTAAACTACATTAAACTATCATATTAATAAAGCTTGTCTCACCCCTTCTAGCATATATTTTAGACCCCATTACACTATCCTAGGATATATGTAAACCCCATTAAACTACATTACACTATCATATTAATAAAACTAGCTGGTCGCAAAATGTTCGCGACTTGCCTAATCAATAGTATTGTTTCGTTTTGAAAAGTAGAGCAATGTGCATATTAATTTATTAATAAAGCTGGTTGTAAAGAAGAGCAAGAAAATAGAGCAGTTTATCAATGTAGTTCACAACTTGGCTGGTCGTGAAGTGGTCATAACTTGTCTAGTCAATAGTTTTGTTTTTCAATTGTTTCTAGTTACCAAACAAGTTTTTTTGGTTTAAAATAGAAATTTGTTTTCAAAAACAAAAAGCCAAGGAAAAAAAATAGTTAACCAACATACCCTTAGATTTAGGTCTAAGTTTAAGATTCTATCTGCTATTCCTTGAAGTTTTAGGGTCAAGAAGTAGAAATGTATGTTTAATTTAAAATTCTCTTTGTTAATCAAAAATTTATGTTCAAGATGGAACGGTAAGATATTTGTTAATAATAACATATACCACTAAAAAGTCCAGTAGTATAATAAAAAATAAATTAATTAACTTGAATAGTGATAGAAATGTAGATTTTTAAACATACAAGCTTAGTGTTTTTGTGGCACTTTTTCATTATACATTTATTAACCTATGACTGGAGTTTACGCTGGTTGGATTTGGGTTGTTTGCACTTGGATGGTATGAGACATACTAGTCTAGTGCAAGCTTGAGTCATGTTGAATCTATAGTGGAGGATATCCAGTGTGGGGTGTCGAGTATTCAATCTGACATAGGTGAATTGAAGTCAACGGTTTTGAATTCTTTTGACCAACTTCAAGTCGCTTTCGATGTATTTCGATAGAGGATGGTGGAGCTTGAAACTTTTGTAGCAATAATCGATGTGCACCAGGGAGCTAAGTATAGGCAAATAATGTCTTTATACAAAACAATGGTTGGTAGGTCTGATATTTTGTATAGTCGGCTTGACACCATTCTCGGGAAAAAATTTGGTTTTTCTTATTGATTTTGGTTTGTACATCATTGTCGGGAAGAAATTTGGGTTTTCTAATTGATTTTGGTCTATACAAGGTCCTGTAAAAAAAAATTGTTTGAACTTTTGCTTTAGGTTGAGTAAACTTTTCTATTAACTTGTGGTCTGTATTATGATATTGATAAATAGTTGAGATAGTTTTTTAAATTGTTGTTGTCTTCTAATATATTTAGAATTATTATTATTATTGTCTCATATCATTGCCCTTCATATGATTATTTTTCAATTTATACATGACAAAATCTGATAAACACCAAGTCATTCAGGAAATCTAGACGATCTGAATCACATCTTATTTGATTGATATTTAAGTATATGTAAGTATATGATTGATATTTAAGTATATGTAAGTATATGATTGATATTTAAGTATATGTAAGTCGCGAAATGGTCGTGACTTGCCTAGTCATAGTATTGCTTCGTTTTGAAAAGTATAGCAATATGCGTATTAATTTATTAATAAAGCTAGTTGAAAAAAAGAGCAAGAAAATAGAGTAGCTTGTTAATGCAGTTTTGCAACTTCATTGGTTGCGAAATGCTCATAACTTGTCTAGTCACTAGTCTTGTTTTTTAATTGTTTACAATTACCAAACAAGTTTTTTTGGTTAGACTTCAAGTCTAAGAAGTTAATGAGTTTTTTAGACTAATAAATGAGAATTGCACTAAATAAATTTTTTTTTATACATTGCTATTACCTTGGTTCCGTTAGCTAATGAGGATGAAACTTCAAGTAAAACCCATTTTTCACAAGCCCAAAAGGTGAAGCTTATCTTTGTAATGTAAAAGGTGAAAATCACTCCATCCCTCACTCTCTCATTCTCTCTCTACACTCATAAAAACTCTATGATTCCAACTCTACACTCATAAAAACTCAGTGATTCAGACGTAGATAAGCTTTTAAACAATGGCTATGAAGAAGATTTTGGAAAGGTATAATCTTCTCTTTGGTAGTCAAGAAGCAGAAATGTATGTGATTATTTCCTTAAGCTTTAAAAAGCTTAGTCTTTTTTACTCCATTGCCCCCCTCTTTCATCTTCAACCTTGTTTTGTTGCTTACGTGGGTTTTTCTATTGTAAAGTTTGTATTTTTTTGCTTAGTTCATATATTTATTTGATGAATATGAAATATCGACTTACTTTGACTTTGAATGTAAAGAAAATCTCCTTGTTACATCTTTGGTATTAATCTTTCATTACATACTATGTTTTACTTTTTTGATAGTTTATTGATCTTAATGCTTGTTATAACTGTGTTATACATAAAAGTGTTATTCTTTATTACATCTTTGGTATTAATGTTTTATTACATATTATGTTTTTTCTTCTAAAAAGTTTTTTTTTTTTTTTTGGTTGATAACACTTTTGAAAAGTTTTTGGATAGCTAATTGATCTTAATGCTTGTTATAAGTGTTATACAAGTGTGTTGTTGATCTATTATAAGCAATTCGTTTTAGTACTTTTTTAGGGATTGTTTGATTTGGTAGAATTATTGAACCTTTACAATGATAAAAAAAAAAAAAAAAAAAAAAAAAAAAAGCTCACCAACCCTAATCACTTTTCACTATAGTTGGGAATGAATGGCTATAAAGAGTAAAGTCGCAAAGGGCCAAAGTGAGTGAGAGAGAGAGATAGGGAAATCTAAGAGGCTTTATCGGACCAATCTGTCCCTCTAAATTCTGCCATCAAGTCACCATTATAGCTCCTAAACATTGCTAGTGAATTTTTCAGTTATGATTTTAAAATTTGTTGACAAAATATGTTTTAGGTTTTGGAATTTCAATTGAATTGCTTTTGATTTAGGCTTAGGTTTTGGTATGTTACTCTTTAGGATGATTACCGGATAATAGTTATTAATTATAATAGTTAAGATTTCAATATGTTTTCTATGTTTGTCTTCACAATGTTGTTGGGATGATCATTTAATAGTTTTTGTGTTTCCCCAAAATCTGCTAACTGGCTATTGTTTATTTTAATACGTTATGCATAGACTTGGATGATGGATGAATTAGAAATCGAATTCATGAATTGATGAGGTTGGAGACGTAGTGGGTTTTGACAAGTCCAACCAACTTTTGACTTCTGTTGATAGTTTATTTGTTGCTTTGAATGATTAAAAAATGTTAGGATTTATATTATCAACACCCTTTTGCAACCAGGTAACTTAATGCATATAATATAGTCTAATTTTTGTGTTACCTTCAATCTTCTGCAATTTAATTGGTGGGTCGCGTCGAACATAATAGACATAGTGGGTTTTGACAAGTCCAACTAATTATTGACTTTTAGTGGGTTTTGGCAAGTCCAACAAATTATTGACTTCTATTGATAGTTTATTTATTGCTTTGAACGATTGAAAAATGTTAAGATTTATATTATCAACACCCTTTTGCAATCTAGGTAACTTAATGCGTATACTAAAGTTTAATATTTGTATTACCTTCAAACTTTTGCAATTTAGTTGATGGGTTTTGGACATTATTTTATATTCAGTCTGTTTCTAAGATTGTGCTTTAGTAAAATTTGGGAGCATTAAGAAGCATGTGATTATTTTACTTTAAAGCATATGTATCCAATTAGAAAATGATATGGGTATTTTTTGTTCCTTGATGAGATTTATTTGAATTGTAGTACAATTGTAGTATTGTACTACAATTCAAATATACGCATCATTGCAATATATATATATATATATATATATATATATATTTTTTTTTTTTTTTGTTGAGTGCCTCTTCTTACATATATGACAGTTGTGAATGATTTTGTAATGAGTCTTCTATCATTTGTCCTCTAAATCATAAAAATGTGTATATTCTTATTCTTGTGTTGTACTACAATTCAAATATACACATATTTGCAATGATATTGCATATATTTGCAATGATGCAAATATATGCATCATTGCAATATGTATATAAATATATATATATATATATATATTTTTTTTTTTTTTTATGAGTGCCTCTTCTTACATATATGGCAGTTGTGAATGATTTTATAATGAGTCTTCTACCATTTGTCTTCTAGATCATAAAAATGTGTATATTCATCACATTGTGTTGATTCTCTAAAATTGTATTTTAGAATCAACAAATTCTGTTTCCATTTTTTTTAAAGGTGATAATTGGGTATATTTGCATTTTAAGGAATAAAGTAAAAATATTGCAATGATGCAGCAAGTGAGTTTCACCAATTAGAGATTTCTGATATTAAAATATTGTTAGTTGCTTGCTTTAGTAGCCATTGATTATGATTTATGTTCTTGGCAATGAATCTGGCATAATTTTCTTACACATATAGATGTAGATAGACATTCACATATAAAATGCTATGTAATTAGGACACATCAAGAACTTTGCTTTCATGTAACAATGATAGAGGATACTTAGCATATCTTTCTTGAGTTTATTCAAATTATCAGTCTATATGGTTTATTGCTTATGGTGTCATTATTTTATATAATAATTTAGACAAAAATATTTATTGAGTTATATAATTATCATTCATGCATTTTAAAGAAAAATATTGATCGGATGGTCCAGGTCTCTTTTTTTTTTTTTTTTTTTTTTACATTTCAGGGTTTGCGGTGACTTAAGCCGCATTTTTTATGGTAATCAAACACTTTAGAGTTCTATTTTTGTTTATATGAGTCCTTAATATGTTTAAATCTTTAGTTGGTTTATTATTTATTTTCCTTGATATGCTATATCATAATAGGTTGTTGGTTATATTGCATCTTCTTCATGATCACATGTTGAAGATAGAAATTATCATCATCAATAGTTGCTGTGTCTCCATCATTATCACAAGATGGAGATAAACTTATTTTCATATACTTCTTTTGTTTTGTCTTCTAACACGTAAAATGATCATTAAATACTAGTTTGTTAATAATAACATATACTAGGAATATAATACAAACTTAGTGTTTTTGTGGTACTTTTGCATTATGCATTTATTGACTTGTGAATGAGTTTTGTAGGGGACAACAAAAGGCTTATGAGTTACTTAAGAGCATAGTTGTCAAAACGTGAATCGTATCGTGAATTGATTTTTGATTTTTCTATATCGTATTGTGTATCGTAAAATACACAAATGCTTAATGAAATTTATAAAAAAATTATAGATATACATATATAAAGGGTATATTCATTATAAATTTTGAATATATTCAACTAATAACTAATTTATTCATCACTTATGTAATAATATTTAATAAACTAACTAAATAAATCAAACTAACACATGCTTATAACATACACATTCAAATTGCTTAAATTCAAAAATGATAATATATTACAAATGAACCAAAAATAATAATTTATTTTCATTATGCTAATCAACCTTATCTAATTCAATGTTATCATCATGTTTATCATTTTGCAAACTTATTTCTACATTAAAATTTTCTTCATCGTCATTAACATTTACTATCTCTTCTTATTCTTTTTATTTTAATAATTTTAATAATTTCTTTTTGGCACTTATAATAGTATTGATAAAAATAAAAAATAATTTTATTATCAATTAATATCTTATTTATAGTATAGAAAATAAATTTGTAAATATTAAAGTGAAGTGTAAGTATATATTGTGTAGTCCAAATTTTGTAAAAGAAAGAGAGGAGAAAAAAACTTATGATTATGTTATTTTATTGGGTTAAATTAAGTAATCTAATAATTTTGTGTTTAAAAAAAGTCTAACAATTTGTTAGGTTCAAATAAAAGTACAAATTTTAACAAAAAATCTCATTTTAAAGCATTTTTCTATGTATCGTACGATACATATGATTTTACGATACAATATATGTATCGTACAATTCATAAGCACCTACGATACGCCAATACGATACAGAACTTTTTACATACGATATAATACGTATCGCGTATCGCACGATACTAACAATTATGCTTAAAAGGGCTGAAATGAGGAGCAAGGCAATGATTAATTCTTTCTTGAAACAGAGAGAGAAGTTGAAGAAGCTTCAAATGGAGTTCACTATAGCTAGATTTGGGTTGTTGGCGCATGGATGGTATGAGGCATACCAGTCTAGTGTAAGTTTTGGTCATGTAGAATTCGTAGTGGTGGATATCTAGCATTGGGTGAATGATATGCACTCTAATGTTGGTGGATTAAAGTCAACTATTTCGACTTCTTTTGATTAACTTCAAACCGCTTTCGATGTGTTTTTTCTTTGGAAGATGGCCAAGCTTGAAGCTTTTGTAGCGATGGTGATATGAATCGGGAAGCTAAGTATAGGTAGATCATGTCTTTGGTTGTTAGGTTTGATGTTAGGTATAGTCGGTCTGACACCATTCTAAAGAAGAAGTTTGGGTTTTTTGATTGACTTTGGACTATACTAGGGTCTGAAGAAGAAATTTGGGTTTCATGATTGACTTTAGTCTATACAAGGGCCTGTAAAAAAAAATTTGGTAGAACATATACTTTAAGTTGAGTAACTTTTCTATTAACTTCTTGTGTCTTCTAATATATTTACAATTATTTTTATTATTATTGTCTCATATCATTGCCCTCCATATTATTATCTTTCAAGTTATACATGACAAAATCTGATAAACACCAAGTCATTCATTATCTTTTGAGTTGTACAATCTATAAAAAAAACTAGGTCTATAGGTGTGTTCGTGAAACGCTACTAGAATCTAGACGAATATTGACATAGCAAAATCTAGACCCTTCAATCATAAAAAAGTGATTAAGATTAAAAAAAAAAAAAAAAAAAAACTATTTAGTAGAGTACCCTAGGAAATCTATAGGATCTAAATCACATCTTATTTGATTGATATTTAATTATATGTAAGTATATGATTGATATTTGAGTATATGTAAGTCGCGAAATGGTCGCGACTTGCCTAGTCAATAGTATTGTTATGTTTTGAAAAGTATAGCAATATGCGTATTAATTTATTAATAAAGCTAGTTGAAAAGAAGAACAAGAAAATAAAGTAGTTTGTCAATCCAGTTTTGCAACCTGGTTGGTTGCAAAATGCTCATAATTTGTCTAGTCGGTAGTCAACTATTTCGACTTCTTTTGATCAACTTCAAATTGCTTCCGATGTGTTTCGCTAGAAGATGGCCAAGCTTGAAGCTTCATGTAGCGATGGGTGATATGAATCGGGAAGCTAAGTATAGGCAGATCATGTCTTTGGTTGTTAGGTTTGATGTTAGGTATGGTCGGTCTGACACCATTCTAAAGAAGAAGTTTGGGTTTTTTGATTGACTTTGGACTATACTAGGGTCTGAAGAAGAAATTTGGGTTTCATGATTGACTTTAGTCTATACAAGAGCCTGTAAAAAAAAATTTTGGTAGAACATATACTTTAGGTTGAGCAACTTTTCTATTAACTTCTTGTGTCTTCTAATATATTTACAATTATTATTATTATTATTATTATTATTATTATTGTCTCATATCATTGCCCTCCATATTATTATCTTTCAAGTTATACATGACAAAATCTGATAAACACCAAGTCATTCATTATCTTTTAAGTTGTACAGTCTATAAAAAAAACTAGGTCTATAGGCGTGTTCGTGAAATGCCACTAGAATCTAGATGAATATTGACATAGCAAAATCTAGACCCTTGAATCATAAAAAAGTGATTAGGATTCAAAAAAAAAAAAAAAACTATTTAGTAGAGTATCCTAGGAAATCTAGAGGATCTAAATCACATCTTATTTGATTGATATTTAAGTATATGTAAGTATATGATTGATATTTAAGTATATGTAAGTCGCGAAATGGTCGCGACTTGCCTAGTCAATAGTATTGTTATGTTTTGAAAAGTATAGTAATATGCGTATTAATTTATTAATAAAGCTAGTTGAAAAGAAGAGCAAGAAAATAGAGTAGTTTGTCAATGAAGTTTTGCAACTTGATTGGTTGCGAAATGCTCATAACTTGTCTAGTCAGTAGTCAACTATTTCGACTTCTTTTGATCAACTTCAAACTGCTTCCAATGTGTTTCGCTAGAAGATGGCCAAGCTTGAAGCTTCTGTAGTGATGGGTGATATGAATCGGGAAGCTAAGTATAGGCAGATCATGTCTTCTTTTTTTTTTTTTTTTTGAGAAACTGGTAGATCATGTCTTTGGTTGTTAGATTTGATGTTAGGTATGGTCGGTTTGACACCATTCTAAAGAAGAAGTTTGGGTTTTTTGATTGACTTTGGCCTATACTAGGGTTTGAAGAAGAAATTTGGGTTTCATGATTGACTTTGGTCTATACAAGGGCCTGTAAAAAAATTTTTGGTAGAACATATACTTTAGGTTGAGCAACTTTTTTATTAACTTCTTGTGTCTTCTAATATATTTACAATTATTATTATTATAATTATTATTATTGTCTCATATCATTGCCCTCCATATTATTATATTTCAAGTTATACATGACAAAATCTAATAAACACCAAGTTATTCATTATCTTTTGAGTTACAATCTATAAAAAAACCTAGGTCTATAGGCATGTTCGTGAAACGCCATTAGAATCTAGACGAATATTGACATAGCAAAATCTATACCTTGAATCATTAAAAAGTGATTAGGATTTAAAAAAAAAAAAACCTGTTTAGTAGAGTACCCTAGGAAATCTAGAGGATCTAAATCACATCTTATTTGATTGATATTTAAGTATATGTAAGTATATGATTGATATTTAAGTATATGTAAGTCGCGAAATGGTCGCGACTTGCCTAGTCAATAGTATTGTTATGTTTTGAAAAGTATAACAATATGCATATTAATTTATTAATAAAACTAGTTGAAAAGAAAAGTAAGAAAATAGAGTAGTTTGTCAATGCAGTTTTGCAACCTGGTTGGTTGCAAAATGCTCATAACTTATCGAGTCAGTAGTCTTGTTTTTTAATTGTTTATAGTTACCAAACAAGGTTTTTTGGTTAGACTTCAAGTCTAAGAAGTCAATGAGTTTTTTAGACTAATAAATGAGAATTGCACTAAGTAATATATTTTTATGCACTACTATTACCTTGGTTCTATTAGCTAGTGACGATGAAACTTCAAGTAAAACCCATTTTTCACAAGCCCAAAAGGTGAAGCTCATCCTTGTAATGTAAAAGGTGAAAATCACTCCATCCCCTCATTCTACACTGGCTCATTCTCTCTTTGCACTCATAAGAACTTTGTGATTCCAACTCTACACTCACAAGAACTCGGTGATTCAGACGTAGAGAAGCTCTCAAACAATGGCTATGAAGAAGATTTTGGAAAGGTATGATCTTCTTTTTAGTAGTCAAGAAGCAGAAATGTATATGATGTATTTCCTTAAGTTTTAAAAAGCTTGGTCTTTTTTACTCCATTGCCCTCCTCTTTCATCTTCAACCTTACTTTGTTGCTTATGTGGGTTTTTCTATTGTAAAGTTTGTATTTTTTGCTTGGTTCATATATTTATTTGATGAATATGAAATATCGACTTACTTTGACTTTGAATGTAAAGAAAATCTCCTTGTTACATCTTTGGTATTAATCTTTCATTACATACTATGTTTTACTTTTTTGATAGCTTATTGATCTTAATGCTTGTTATAGCTGTGTTATACATAAAAGTGTGTTATTCTTTATTACATCTATGGTATTAATGTTTTATTACATATTATGTTTTTTCTTCTAAAAAGTTTTTTTTTTTTTTTTTGATACCACTTTTGAAAAGTTTTTGGATAGCTAATTGATCTTAATGCTTGTTATAAGTGTTATACAAGTGTGTTGTTAATTTGTTATAAGCGATCCATTTTAGTACTTTTTTAGGGATTATTTGGTTTGGTAGAATTACTGAACCTTTACAATGATAAAAAATAAAAATAAAAATAAAAAACCCACCAACCCTAATCATTTTTTACTATAGTTGGGAATGAATGGCTATAAGGAGTAAAGTCGCAAAGGGACAAAGTAAGTGAGAGAGATAGATAGAGATAGGGAAATCTAAGAGACTTTATTAGACCAATCTGTCCCTCTAAATTCTGCCATCAAGTCACCATTATAGCTCCTAAACATTGCTAGTGAATTTTTCAATTATGATTTTAAAATTTGCTGACAAAATATTTTTTAGGTTTTGGTATTTCAATTGAATTGCTTTTGATTTAGGCTTAGGTTTTGGTATGTTACTCTTTAGGATGATTACCGGATAATAGTTATTAATTATAATAGTTAAGGTTTCAATCTGTTTTCTATGTTTGTCTTAACAACGTTGTTGGGATGATCATTTAATAGTTTTTGTGTTTTCCCTAAATTTACTAAGCGGCTATTGTTTATTTTAATACGTTATGCATAGAATTCGTGGTGGTAGATATCTAGCGTTGGGTGAATGATATGCACTTTAATGTTGGTGGATTGAAGTCAACTATTTTGACTTCTTTTGATCAACTTCAAACTGCTTCCTATGTGTTTCACTGGAAGATGGTCGAGCTTGAAGCTTACGTAGCGATGGCTGATATGAATTGGGAAGCTAAGTATAGGCGGATCTTTTCTTTGGTTGTTAGGTCCGATGTTAGGTATAGTCGGCCTGACACCATTCTCAAGAAGAAGTTTGGGTTTTTTGATTGACTTTGGACTATACTAGGGTCTAAAGAAGAAATTTGGGTTTCATGATTGACTTTGGTCTATACAAGGGCTTGTAAAAAAAATTTTGGTAGAACATATATTTTAGGTTGAGCAACTTTTCTATTAACTTCTTGTGTCTTCTAATATATTTAGAATTATTATTATTGGTCCGTATAAACATTAACACATTATCTTTTGAGTTGTATGCTACAAATCCAAGTCATCCATTTTCTTTTGTTGCAAATTGTTTCTTCTTTTTGTTTGCACCTAAAACATAATTGATTTTAATATTTTTAATATTCACGGTTGAATGTTTAGGGGTGTTAAATGGTTGGGTTGGGTTGGGTACATAAACCACCTTTACCCATTATAAACTAACCCAATAATCAATAAATATAGATAACAAAAATGAGTACACCCCAATAACAATGAGCAAATTAGATATGTAAAGTCTTATCTTTCAAACACTCAGATTTACTACAAAAATCAAGTGAAAATGTAATGACCTAATGGACCAATAGGAAGCAAGAGCAACTAAAGTTAGTTTTTTTTTCATTAATGTTTAGACAATTTTTCATACCTTTGTATAATACCATCAACAAACAAAAGCAACAATTAAACGCAAAAAATTGTAACTTTTTAAATTCTCTAAGTTCTAACCACAAAATACAAATATAATCCCAAAGATATTGAGAGTGAGAATTTTATCTTGTTTAGGAACTAAAAAGTAAAAAAAAAATAAAAAAAAAAGTGTGTGAGAGAGAAGGAAAGAGATGTGATACTGGTTGCAAACTGCTGTCTTCGATCATTGCCTTTCCACCAAACCAAATGAAATTCATCACTGAAAACCACTAAAAGAGAATCAAATAAACACCAACTTCATACTAGGAGAGTTTGTGAAAATTTAATTTTTCTTTTTTTTTTTGAGAGTTATCAACCTAGATTGGAGATATAACTTGTAAGCCCCATTAGTACATTTGTAGGCGGTTCTTTGTAGAGAAAGAGAAATAGATGTCCATATAAAAGAAAAAGAAATAGAAATAGATCAATGCATGTGAGGCTGGCGATTTTTTTATGGGATAAATCTTCAATTTACTGAAGTTATACTTGAGTAGTTTTGGTTAATTTTAAATTTTAAATTTCAATTAAGAATGGTGAGACATGTAACGATAACGGGGTGAAAAAAAAAAAAAAAAAAAAAAAAAACATATTAGATAAATGGACTAGTGGGTGAGAAGAGAGGAATCGTTGTTATTTAACTTGTTTTTATAATTTTGTTTTAAAGAAAAAAAAGGGAACAGTTGTTTAGAATAAGTGGTTAGTGGGAGTGTTCCTATTTTGTAAAAAATATTTTTTCAAATTTATCTAAAATTTAGGAGTTTTTAAATTATTTTACATGTCTAACCCTACTATTTAAGCTTTACAATTAGTAAATTTGAAAGTATTTTGGGTATCAAAATTGAGAAATTCAAATAGGAGAAACCCCTTAAATAGTAATATAGACAACAAAAATACTATTAAAACCACTAAAATTGTCAAAATATCTTTAATTTGCCGAAATGCTATTACAATTATAAAATGACCAAAATACCTTTAAAATCATCTATTAAAATTACCAAATGCCTGTAGAACGTGAAAATGACTAAAATATCCTAAAAACCTATCAAATGATTAAAATACTTAAAACCTAAAATGACCAAAGTACCCCTAACCTTAGAAAATGATTTAAATGACCATGAAACCTAAAAAATGACTGAAATACCCTTCAAACCTAAATAAATTAACAAAATACATCTGAAACTTTAAAATGACTAAAATACCCCTAAAACTTAAAAAATGATTACAATATCCTTAAAACCTAAAAAAATAACTGAAATACTTTTGAAACCTAAAAAAATGCTGGAAATATTCTTAGAATGAAAAATCAACCAAAATACCCTTATAATCTACAAAATGACAAAAATAAACCTCGAAGCCTAAAAAATAATTGAAATACCCTTAGAACCAAAAAATGGCAAAAGTAACCTGAAACCTAAAAAATGTCCAAAATAACCTTGAAACTTGTAAAATGACCAAAATACCTCAAAAACTCTAAAATGATCAAAATATACTAAAATCTCAAAATTGACCCAAATACCTCAAAATGACCAAAAATACCCATGAAACCTCTAAAGTGACCAAAATACCTTGAAACCTCTAAACTGAGCAAAATAGTGTCGAAACCTCAAAATGACCAAAATAACCCCCTAAATATCTAAAATGACCAAAAATACCTAAAACCTCTAAAATGATCACGGTCAATTTCGAATTATTTTTGGTCATTTGGAGTGTATTTTAATTATTTTGGAGGTTCCAAAGGTATTTTGGTCTTTTTAGTTCTTTTGGGGTATTTTAGAGTTGAGTGGTTTTTGTAAATGATACTTAGGTTGTTTTTGGTCTAATTGGGTACTTATTTAAAACCCAATTAACATAAATGTTAATTATGTTTAAATTAGGTGGGTTTGGATCTTATTTGAGTCAGTGGGTAAATAGGTTTAGGTTGATTTTGCCACCCCTACTCAAGCATTTGTATTTAAGAACTAAAATTTCAAATGGGCTAAGTACTTGCCTAGTTGTTTTTTATTTCTAAATCCTAATGCAAATCAAAATTAAATATTGATTAGTTGATAACATAATAGTCTAATAGCAAATCAAAATGCACTTCCTCTTATAAAAACTATTGTTGAAATTGTATAAAAGCAAGATAGGGAACCAAGTTTAACTCCTTTGGATATTGTTGAAATTACTTCAAATCCTTTCTTTTGAACGATTCATCCCATCATAAAGAAAACCAATTGAAGGTGGATTATCAGCATCTACCATTCGAAGCAACTTTATAAGGGGTGCTGCAGCCCTAAGACAAGAGGTAGCATCAACATGTGACCAAAAGCCACGACTATAAAAAATGATTGCTTCAACTAGTTTTCCCTCCCTCGTGGTTGCAAACTTGCTTGACTTCGATTGGTCAGATGACACATTAAGACATGCTAAAATAAGATATGAAGTAGCAGAACGAGTAGCACCAGTTCTAATCCAATCCCTTCCTTTTGTGAGTTCCTTCACCAATGGTATAAGCATAGTCTTGCCATATAAGTATGTAGTAATCTTCTCGGCATCTGCAATTGTTTCTTTATGGCTAGGAATATGTTTTCCAAAATCTTCAAGCATCAAATCTATGCAATGTGCTGCACAAGGAGTCCAAAACAACCCTCCCCTCGTTTCCATTAACTTTTCTCCAGCCTTTTTGTAGTTTGCAGCATTATCAGTTACTAATTGCACAACATTCTCCTCTCCAACCAACTATACAACTTTATCCAACATCTCATACAAAACTTGGGACTTCATAGCAGTTAACTTGAGAAACATCCTGAAAAGGGAGACAAGCTGATAATGCTGTCTATTAAACCAACATTCTCATTGATTGCACGAGGGACACTGTCTTCATGACTTCATCTGATATGTATTCCAGTGCTTCCATTTCACAAAGAGAGACAAACTTGAGAAATGGGAGTTGATTTAATGGTGGGAGGTGCTGCAATCTCCTATTTCTACATATTTGAAAATTAACAAGGTTAGTGATAGAAGAGACCCAACTTGGAATTCTCACACCCATATAGAAAGACAACCTCAACGCTTTAAGATTAGGATGTGGCTGGAGTCCTTTTAGTGACTCCTCGTATAACACTTGGATTTTATAGCAGTTAACTTGTGTTGAACCTTATCCTTGGATTCCCCAAATAAGGTTTCATTCTCATAGTTCCTGTACTGTTTGAGCCTTGTAATCTGTATTTCTTCCTCTGCTATGCTCAGTCTGTCCCATGGTATAGGTTAGAGATCCTTTCCCTTCCTTGCTTGGGCAACTGAAGTATTAGATACCATGGTAAGCTGCCTATATTCAAAGATCTATGAGTTCATAATATGTCAAAGCCAAGGGAATATTGATATTCAAAACCAAATCACAGCCACTGATAGCTCCTTTCAATAAATAAATGAAAAATAAAAACACTGACAGCTGCTAGCTATTAAAAGAGAGAGAAGGGGAACCCAAGTCATCAACCATGTCATATTAATCAAGAATTCAAGACCCAATTCTCCACCATCCCTACCCAGTCTTCGAGTTCATTATCGAAATCTTCTATTTTCTTCTCCTACGCCATGTAATTGAACCCGAGTGCCTCGTGTGACATGCACTTTTGCATATAATTTGTACAATTCTAATTATTGTCAACTAGGAAATTTTAAATCATATAAAGAACCAAACGAAAAAGAAAAATTTGAGTGACCCATTAAAAAAAAAAAAAAAAATAGCATTGGTAACATTCTAACCAATAGAATCTATGAACGAAAACAAATAAATAATCAGAAAAAAAAAATTAAAAAAATAAAAATAAGCGAGCAAACAACTACACAGGAAAGACAAATAGAAATGAACTTTTCATGTTTGGACTATTATATATATCAGGTAATTTAATTACTGGAAATCAAAAATTTCTCCCACCGAAGACAAAACATATTATGCATGAAAAATAATAATAATAATTAAAAAAAAAAAAAAAAAAAAAAAAAGACTAGCACACACACTTACAACCATACAAGCAGACAAACAATTATTAAGAATTTTATTATCTGTTTCTTTTGATAGAAAAAAAAAATTAATAGAAAACTATTTTTGATCAATGTAAAACTCTATTAAAAACACGACTTATTTTTAGAGATTATTTTTTGCTAAATATGTTTTGAAAAACAACTTTATCATGTGCAACTTTATCATGCAACTTTATCATGTTGCTTAAAACAAAGGAGGCCAATAAGAAATATGTGAAACTATTGATAACAAAGCAAAGATCTATGTGAGTGTAGGCGTATACTTGGTATTAATTGATTTTTAATTAACTTTAAAAATTGTAAATGAAAAAGAAGTGGCTGGATAGAGAGAAATGAAAATTGTAAACGAAAAAAAAAAAAAAAGAGAGAGAAGTTTAAAATTTGTAAATGAAAAACAAAATAAAATTGTTGGAATCATAGACTTATAGCCTTCATGATTCCTAACATTAAGTAAAGGAAAACGTTTGACTTGAAACATTTTTTGAGCTATTTTACTTCAACCTACTATGTGGCAATGAAAGAGGTCATTCATGTGTTATTTTAGTTATATAATTTTTTCAATAAAACACTTGACTTGGTTAAATAATACACGTGAATAATCTTATAATTTGTCACGTAATAAGTTTTTTTTTTTTTAGGAGTTGTCACATAATAAGTTTAAAAAGGTAACTTCAAAAAGACAAATTTGGTCTTTTAAGTAAAACCAATGATAGATTTCAATAATTAAAAAAAAAAGTTAGATTACCTTCAATTAACTCATTTCTTAGCCAAGAGTTGTGTGGATGTAGGCATAAATTTGTACGTCAAATGCCAGTAAGAAATAGATTGTTTGAAGATGAAGTAGATTACTAATAACACGTGTGATTGTAAATTTTAACACCTAATAGGGAGTCTATAAAATAATATTGGACAACTAATTTTGATGGTATCTAGTTTATTGAGAACTTAAATTTCAAAAATTATTATTGTATTTTATATTGCTCTGATACCATTGACTACCCAGGAGTGAGCACAAAGATAATATAGAAGCATAAACAATGATAAAATAGTTGATAAAGAAGATAATAGCAAAATAGATATATTCAAAAATAGATTAAAACAGGGTATGGAATATAAAAACTGAAACAAATAAAATCTTACTTGAAAATACTGTCTTTGATTAAACTTGAAAACAAACTGTCTTTCTTACAAGCTTTGAAAATAAGAGCTGTTTGAAAATACTACATCTTTGATTAAACTTGAAAACAAACTGTCTTTCTTACAAGCTTTGAAAATAAGAGTCATCGAAGAGTTACAAGATTACAAAGTAAAAGGTCAGAAGGGTTACAAGATTTGTCATGTCTGGAAAGGTAAGGTTACAAGTCATTCAAGGAAAAGCTATAAGATTACAAAGCAAGTAAAGTACAAAAGTCTGTAAAGGGAGAATACAAAAGTCTTTCGGGGAAGGAAAAGGAAAGCTAAAAGTCTATCTGAGGATTGGAATGGAAACTTAAACTTTAAAACTGGACCTATTTTTTGAACCTATCTTCTGTCTTCGGAGTCTGTCTATTTATAGATGAAATGAACCATGGTAAGTCTTTAAAAGTAACCTGAGTTGAGTAAAATGAACTCAAGTTAATCTGTCGGTAGAATCTTGAATAGTAAAAGTCTCTTTCTGTCACGAGTCTGTCTTCTTTTGTCTCTTTCTGTCACGGGTCCGTTTTCTCGTCTCATAATCAATGGTACATGCATCTTTGGTGAACAATAAAATCATGCCTCAGATCTGCCTGGATCTGTAAAGGATCTGTCTGAAAGCTATCCATGCATGTTGGTGAATAGTGATCTGTTGTTGATGAATAGTGATCTGCCGTCGATGAATAGTAATCTGTCGTTCTTCGCATCTGTCGGGAAAGTATTCTGTCTGTCTTGTGCCTTTTGTCTATCGATCAGATCTGCGTAGTTATCATAATCTAGCGGATCAGAGTTGTCTTCATCATGCTCGTGGTACACTCCATAACTATTGCATATGGCACAATATGAAATAAGACGGTAAATAGGACCACGATCCTTTGTTGTCATTAATGGGATCTTTAACAATCTTTCTCCGCCCAATGAGCTTTCTTCTTTGAAGGTCTTGGACCATATCTGACTATCTATTTGGTGTAGCCATATAAGTGGAAGCCTTCTCTGTCTAATTCTTTTTCGTACATCATTAATCTTGTTACTCATGAAATTAGACCATTCTTGAGCCGTAGTACCTGGATCATCAAGTGATAAATAAGTATCTCCCGTATACCAATTATGTTCGGGGATACAACCCCAATCATGGATAAGAACTAAAATATGGGCTGATTGAACTTCCATATAATAGCTATTATTCCAGCTGGAAGAGTACTCAGATTAGTAATTTCATATAGTTAAGTCCTCCGATCCGTATGGCTGCTTCTCGGATGACATTAGGAAATAAACGATCCGATCTGCGAGAAGTTATGGTTAATTTCTTTGATAAACCCAGACTTCTAACATTTCAGACAACCAAAAAGGATCACAAATTACTGGATCTTTGTCAGTATTGATAAGTAATCCCGGGTAAGGATTGTATCTGTCTCCTAGTCCTTCATAAACTCGTCTGCGTTTCCAAAACTTTCATACCATGTAGCTTTATGAGATAGCCATGTATCGTCTGTCATTTCTTCGTCACGATAATTCTTTGTAGAAACTAATCTTGTGAAAAGATGAATCCATCTGTCATAAGAACTTGTTAGGGCTTTATGAGTCAAGTATTTTTTGTTGAATTTCGGGAAGTAAAGCTGTGATGGCAAGTCTCGTATTTTCTTTGAATCTTAGGGTGGAGCTTTGAAAAGCTTGTTCCCATAAGATAGTGTTTTAGAGACTGTGATTCTGTCAATGTGGAGCTTGAATCTCCATCCTCCTTGCCAGGGAGTTGACAAATCGAGTGCTTCAATGATGCACAAGTGTTAACAAGATGTAATTCAAATTCGAAGGGTCATTTGGAATAAGGGTTTTGTCACGAGGGTAAAGGCTGCCTGTAAATTATCAAGAAGTAGTTTAATATGAAAAGGAAGGTCTCAGTAAATTCTCCGTCTTGAAACATAAACTCACTGTCAGGTACTTTTTGCTGAAGTACACTTTTATCACCACAAGAATACATTGCCTCTGTTAGCAGTGTATCCTGAAGGGATATTGTCTCTTTTGAGACGCCTTCATGCATTTCCGAAATTTTTACCGAAGGTTTTCGGGTACCTTTGGGTTGCACAGCTGGTGCCTTGCCCTTGTCTTTCTGAGAAAATCTTTTATTCATGGTGGTCTGCAATTGGTTTTTTGGAAAAGGATTATATTTGGAACAAATAAAAACTTCTTTTGAAATTCTTCTATCAATGTCTTTTTGTGAAATTCTTTTGAAATATTTTATAAGAAAAACTAGAAAAGTATTTATAAAACAAACAACATTTATAAAACAAATTTTTCTTTTGTGCTCTTGTTGAGTAGCAATAATATTAGAGTAGTCATAATGGGATCTATCAAGGTAAATGAGATTGAGTATTTCTTAAATCTAATATGATTCTCGTTGTGAAGTCTTTCATTAATAGAACAATCTATCAAGGGATTAATTCTATCTATTAGGAAATTAAATCTGTCATTGTACAGGAAATTACCATAATTAATATTTTCTTTAATGATCAATAAAAAAGAGTCTGTCAAAGATTCTTTTATTAAAATAAAAAATGCTATAAAGGGTGTGCATCTGTCATTTAGTGCTTCTATCAGTCTATCAGTATGTCCGTCGTTAAAAGAAATAATAATTGTACCATCTTTATTTTGTGTGGGGGCAATAGTCTCAAATTGCCATCCGTCAGTCCATATAGTATTAGTCCATGCATATTGATTACAAAAGATTACATTCATATTTCCGTCTTCTATAAATTTTCCTGTAGTTTGGACTTTACGTAAAAAAGGAGAATAAAAACATATCTCTGTCTTTCTGTCTTGTTTATATTCTTTTTTGTCATTTTTCTGTTAATTGATTAATAGGTAACATTTTGTCTTTAAACTTCTTTCGATTCTGTTGATATCTATTAAAATAGTAACCTTTTTGGAATAGTGTATTTCTGTCGGGACAAGTGGTAAAATCAATAATATGTCTTTTTCTAACATATTAGTTTTAATTCCTTTATCTGTCATTAAAAAAGGATTAATTAAAGCCATAAAAGGAGTTCCTAGAATGATTTTAGAAGGAAAATCTTTAATTAAAACAAAAGCTGTCTCAAAATATATTCTATCATGGCATATATGAACATTAGGTATTTCATAATTTATTAGTCTTTCTCCATTGGCCTGTTTTAGTCTTTCGGATGATTTTTCATAACACCTTAAGGGTATTAATCTTTCTTGTATATAATTCATATCAAAGATCTGAGTCTGTCAAATCAATTTCTGTCAAGGAAAACTCTAAAGTAATTTCGTATGCCAATTTTTGAAAATTACTCTGTCAATTATCCTTAAGAAATTCTGTCTATTAAGTTTATTACCATTGTGTGAAACATTAATATCTATAGCTTCTGTAGGAGGAATAAGGGGGTCTATCATGGGATTAGAAAATTCTTTTATAATATTATGTTCATTTATATCTCATGATTTTCTTCTTTAATTTCTTTAATTTCCTTTTTTACCATTTCTTCTTTGTCAGTAGAGCTATTGGTTTTATCTTTACATCATCTTGTTTTAATTTTATTTTTACCTTTTCTTTCTTGTCTTTTTCTTTCTTGTTTTTTCTTCTTTTCTACAATCCGTAATATGGTGACCATATTTCCTGCACTTCATGCAAGCAATAGGTATTTCTATAGTGTCTTTTAATTTTAAAAAGTATTCTTTCTTGTCTTTATGGTGATTTGGTAGTTTGTCTATCAGTTTTATTATTATGTATTTTTGTTTTCTTTTTCTTTTATTAATTTTAAGTGGGTTAGTTGATTTTAACTCTTTCTTTAGTTGATCTATTTCTTTTTGTTTAACATTAAATATTTCCATTAATTCATTTATTATATCTTTCTTAAATTCTAATTTACTAATTTGTTTAGTAATTCTATTATGTCTGTCACATTGTTTTTTAGTATGTCCATAACTTTTGCATTTATGACAAATAACATTACTAACATGTCTGTCGGTTTTCTCATTATTTGATAACTTAATAGTATTTAAAATCTGTTATGTCTCTTTTTCTCGTCTCGATACCATTCATGGCTCACGATACCATTCGTTAATAGGGCCAACATCTAGTCCGGCGGTGAAATTACCAGGAGTGAGCACAAAGATAATATAGAAGCATAAACAATGATAAAATAGTTGATAAAGAAGATAATAGCAAAATAGATATATTCAAAAATAGATTAAAACAGGGTATGGAATATAAAAACTGAAACAAATAAAATCTTACTTGAAAATACTTCTGTCTTTGATTAAACTTGAAAACAAACTGTCTTTCTTACAAGCTTTGAAAATAAGAGTCATCGAAGAGTTACAAGATTACAAAGTAAATTTGTAAAGGGTTACAAGATTGTCATGCGGAAAGGTAAGGTTACAAGTCATTCAAGGAAAAGCTATAAGATTACAAAGCAAGTAAAGTACAAAAAGTCGTAAAGGGAGAATACAAAAGTCTTTCGGGAAGGAAAAGGAAAGCTAAAAGTCTATCTCGAGGATTGGAATGGAAACTTAAACTTTAAAACTGGACCTATTTTTTGAACCTATCTTGTCTTGAGTCTGTCTATTTATAGATGAAATGAACCATGGTAAGTCTTTAAAAGTAACTGAGTTGAGTAAAATGAACTCAAGTTAATCTGTCGGTAGAATCTTGAATAGTAAAAGTCTCTTTCATCACGAGTCTGTCTTCTTTTGTCTCTTTTCTCACACGGGTCTGTCTTTCTCGTCCAATCTGTCCGGTACGCATCTTTGGTGAACAATAAAATCATGTCAGATCTCTGCCTGGACTGTAAAGGATCTGTCTGAAAGCTATCCATGCATGTTGGTGAATAGTGATCTGTTGTTGATGAATAGTGATCTGCCGTCGATGAATAGTAATCTGTCGTTGCTGTCTGTCGGGAAAGTATTCTGTCTGTCTTGTGCCTTTTGTCTATCGATCAGATCTGCGTAGTTATCATAATCTAGCGGATCGAGTTGTCTTCATCATGCTCGTGGTACACTCCATAACTATTGCATATGGCACAATATGAAATAAGACGGTAAATAGGACCACGATCCTTTTTTTGTCATTAACTGGGATCTTTAACAATCTTTCTCCGCCCAATGAGCTTTCTTCTTTGAAGGTCTTGGACCATATACTGACTATCCTTTGGTGTAGCCATATAAGTGGAAGCCTTCTCTGTCTAATTCTTTCTCGTACATCATTAATCTTGTTACTCATGAAATTAGACCATTCTTGAGCCGAGTACCTGGATCATCAAGTGATAAATAAGTATCTCCCGTATACCAATTATGTTCGGGGATACAACCCCAATCATGGATAAGAACTAAAATATGGGCTGATTGAACTTCCATATAATAGCTATTATTCCAGTGGAAGAGTACTCAGATTAGTAATTTCATATAGTTAAGTCCTCCGATCTGTATGGTCGCTTCTCGGATGACATTAGGAAATAAACCGATCGATCTGCAGAAGTTATGGTTAATTTCTTTGATAAACCCAGACTTCTAACATTTCGGACAACCAAAAAGGATCACAAATTACTGGATCTTCTGTCTCTGTATTGATAAGTAATCCCGGGTAAGGATTGTATCTGTCTCCTAGTCCTTCATAAACTCGTCTGCGTTTCCAAAACTTTCATACCATGTAGCTTTATGAGATAGCCATGTATCGTCTGTCATTTCTTCCGTCCCGATAATTCTTTGTAGAAACTAAATTTGTGAAAAGATGAATCCATCTGTCATAAGAACTTGTTAGGGCTTTATGAGTCAGTATTTTTGTTGAATTTCGGGAAGTAAAGTTGTGATGGCAAGTCTCGTATTTTTCTTTGAATCTTAGGGTGGAGCTTTGAAAAGCTTGTTCCCATAAGATAGTGTTTTAGAGATCGTGATTTCTGTCAATGTGGAGCTTGAATCTCCATCCTCCTTGCCAGGGAGTTGACAATCGAGTGCTTCAATGACTGCACAGTGTTAACAAGATGTAATTCCAAAGCATGAAGGGTCATTTGGAATAAGGGTTTTGTCACGAGGGTAAAGGCTGCTCAGTAAATTATCAAGAAGTAGTTTAATATGAAAAGGAAGGTCTGTAAATTCTCCGTCTTGAAACATAAACTCACTTTGTCGGTACTTTTTGCGAAGTACACTTTTATCACCACAAGAATACATTGCCTCTGTTAGCGGTGTATCCCGAAGGGATATTGTCTCTTTTGAGACGCCTTCATGCATTTTCGAAATTTTTACCGAAGGTTTCGGGTACCTTTGGGTTGCACACTGGTGCCTTGCCCTTGTCTTTCGAGAAAATCTTTTATTCATGGTGGTCTCCGCAATTGGTTTTTTGGAAAAGGATTATATTTGGAACAAATAAAAACTTCTTTTGAAATTCTTGTCAATGTCTTTTCGTGAAATTCTTTTGAAATATTTTATAAGAAAAACTAGAAAAGTATTTATAAAACAAACAACATTTATAAAACAAATTTTTCTTTTGTGCTCTTGTTGAGTAGCAATAATATTAGAGTAGTCATAATGGGATCTATCAAGGTAAATGAGATTGAGTATTTCTTAAATCTAATATGATTCTCGTTGTGAAGTCTTTCATTAATAGAACAATCTATCAAGGGATTAATTCTATCTATTAGGAAATTAAATCTGTCATTGTACAGAAATTACCATAATTAATATTTTCTTTAATGATCAATAAAAAAGAGTCTGTCAAAGATTCTTTTATTAAAATAAAAAATGCTATAAAGGGTGTGCATCTGTCATTTAGTGCTTCTATCGGTCTATCAAGTATATGCATCGTTAAAAGAAATAATAATTGTACCATCTTTATTTTGTGTGGGGGCAATAGTCTCAAATTTGCCATCTGTCAGTCCATATAGTATTAGTCCATGCATATTGATTACAAAAGATTACATTCATATTTCCGTCTTCTATAAATTTTCTGTAGTTTGGACTTTACGTAAAAAAGGAGAATAAAAACATATCTCTGTCTTTCTGTCTTGTTTATATTCTTTTTGTCATTTTTCTGTTAATTGATTAATAGGTAACATTTTGTCTTTAAACTTCTTTGATTCTGTTGATATCTATTAAAATAGTAACCTTTTTGGAATAGTGTATTTCTGTCGGGACAAGTGGTAAAATCAATAATATGTCTTTTTCTAACATATTAGTTTTAATTCCTTTATCTGTCATTAAAAAGGATTAATTAAAGCCATAAAAGGAGTTCCTAGAATGATTTTAGAAGGAAAATCTTTAATTAAAACAAAAGTCTGTCTCAAAATATATTCTATCATGGCATATATGAACATTAGGTATTTCATAATTTATTAGTCTTTCTCCATTGGCCTGTTTTAGTCTTTCGGATGATTTTTCATAACACCTTAAGGGTATTAATCTTTCTTGTATATAATTCATATCAGCATCTGAGTCTGTCAAATCAATTTCTGTCAAGGAAAACTCTAAAGTAATTTCTGTATGCCAATTTTTGAAAATTACTCTGTCAATTATCCTTAAGAAATTCTGTCTATTAAGTTTATTACCATTGTGTGAAACATTAATATCTATAGCTTCTGTAGGAGGAATAAGGGGGTCTATCATGGGATTAGAAAATTCTTTTATAATATTATGTTCATTTATATCTGTCAGATTTTCTTCTTTAATTTCTTTAATTTCCTTTTTTACCATTTCTTCTTCTGTCAGTAGAGCTATTGGTTTTATCTTTACATCATCTTGTTTTAATTTTATTTTTACCTTTTCTTTCTTGTCTTTTTCTTTCTTGGTTTTTTCTTCTTTTCTACAATCCGTAATATGGTGACCATATTTCCCGCACTTCATGCAAGCAATAGGTATTTCTATAGTGTCTTTTAATTTTAAAAAGTATTCTTTCTTGTCTTTATGGTGATTTGGTAGTTTGTCTATCAGTTTTATTATTATGTCTTTTTGTTTTCTTTTTCTTTTATTAATTTTAAGTGGGTTAGTTGATTTTAACTCTTTCTTTAGTTGATCTATTTCTTTTTGTTTAACATTAAATATTTCCATTAATTCATTTATTATATCTTTCTTAAATTCTAATTTACTAATTTGTTTAGTAATTCTATTATGTCTGTCACATTGTTTTTAGTATGTCCATAACTTTTGCATTTATGACAAATAACATTACTAACATGTCTGTCGGTTTTCTCATTATTTGATAACTTAATAGTATTTAAAACTGTTATGTCTCTTTTTCTGCCTGATACCATTCATGGCTCTGATACCATTCGTTAATAGGGCCAACATCTAGTCCGACAGTGAAATTACCCAGGAGTGAGCACAGCAGTAATATAGAAGCATAAACAATGATAAAATAGTTGATAAAGAAGATAATAGCAAAATAGATATATTCAAAAATAGATTAAAACAGGGTATGGAATATAAAAACTGAAACAAATAAAATCTTACTTGAAAATATACTGTCTTTGATTAAACTTGAAAACAAACTGTCTTTCTTACAAGCTTTGAAAATAAGAGTCATCGAAGAGTTACAAGATTACAAAGTAAAGGGTAAAGGGTTACAAGATTGTCATGCTGGAAAGGTAAGGTTACAAAGTCATTCAAGGAAAAGCTATAAGATTACAAAGCAAGTAAAGTACAAAAGTCTCAGTAAAGGGAGAATACAAAAGTCTTTCGGAAGGGAAGGAAAAGGAAAGCTAAAAGTCTATCTGAGGATTGGAATGGAAACTTAAACTTTAAAACTGGACCTATTTTTTGAACCTAAAATTTGGACTGTCTTCCTGTCTTCAAGTCTGTCTATTTATAGATAAAGTGAACCATAGTAAGTCTTCAAAAGTAACCTGAGTTAAGTAAATTGAACTCAAGTTATTCCGTCGGTAGAATCTTGAATAGTAAAAGTCACGTGTCCGTCATTTGTCTTCTTTTGTCTTTTTCATCACGGGTCCTGTCTTGAATAGTAAAAGTCACGTTCTATCACGGGTCTGTCTTGAATAGTAAAAGTCACGTGTCTGTCCGCTGTCTTCTTTTGTCTTTTTCATCACGGGTCTGTCTTGAATAGTAAAAGTCTTTTCTGTCACGTGTCTGTCTTCTTATCTTTTGGCAATCTGTCTTGTGTCTTCTTTTTGTATCTCTCTGTCGCTTGTCTTCTTATTGTCTACATGAGTCCTGAAGTTTGGAGAGGATAAAGGAGGATATCATCATCGTCTCAGTATCTCGTCGGAAACTAATCGGCGCAATGGGATAGAGACTTGGCATAGTGTCTATCTTGTCCGGCAAATTGTCTATCTTGTCTGTTATTATTCTGTCTAACCATTTGAATACACTGTCATTTTCGATTTCGTATTCTCGAAGGGATATTATCTCTATTGAGATGCCTCCATGCTTTAATTGAAATCAGTAATAAAGATTTCTATTTGTGGCAGGATGTGGTCGAGATTTTAGCCTTAGAATGGCTATCTTGCTTGCTAGGCAATTGACCGTTAATTTTAAAATTAACTATTTAAAGGTTATCATGAAATGGTAGAATATATGATGAGAAAGGACAAGAATAAATTAAAAGTCATGAGCCTATGGTACAAGACAACCTATGGTACAAGACAACCTATGGTACAAGACAAGTATCCTAGCAAAGAGATAGGAGATACGTAGGAACAAAAGAAGGACTTAAAAGAAGGACTTAAAATAGTCAACAAAAGTAGGAAAATTTTTTTTATTTTTTTTTTTTTATTTTTTTTTTTTTTTTTTTTTTTTTTTTTTTTTATATATATGCATATATATACATATTTAAGTATATATACTTTAAATACTACACTCTTGGGTAGAATAATGTATATATACTTTAAATACTACTCACTCTTTGGGTAGAATAGTATTATCGCCTTTGTAGGAATCTCATCATCATCTATTACTAAGTCTGTCATTGTAGGAACCTCATCATCCTTTGTTATCTTTTGAGATGGAAATTTTTCTCAATAAGTGTATATCTTTGGGGAATGGGGTAGAAGGAACTTAAAGAAAAACTGTCTTTAAAATATTAGTACATATTCCATTATCTCGTCGTGAAGAAAGGGTAGATTAAAGCCAAAAAGGATTTCCTAATATAACTTTAGAGGACAACTTTTCTGTCAAGAAGAAAGGTGTTCTGAACTTAATTCCATTATTATATATGTATGCCTTAGTTAGTTTGTTACTTATTTTAAGTTTATCACCATTAGCCTGAGTTAATCATGTCATCGTTGATTCATAATACTTAGAGGGTATTAATCCTTCTTGTATGCAATTCATATCAGACTTTGAATCAACAAGGGCAATAACAGATTAATGAAAATTCTTTATGAATTACTAAAGTTATCTCTGTGTACCACTTTTGAAATATCATTCTGTCAATTATATTTAAAAATTCATCTTTATCATCTTCTTTATGAGAACTTTCACCAATATAATTATGTCTGTCAAGAAGAGAGGAGTCTGTTAAAGGTTCATTACAATATTTAATTCTATCTTTTATACTAATTACTTGTGCAGTTATCTGTTCAACCATGCCTTTTAATATAAAATTTTCTGATTTTAATTTTCTCAATTCCTTTTTTAGGTTATTTATGTCTGTCTGTAGGTCTGTCACGGTTATGGGTTTAGTGGGTTTAAATCTATCAGTAATTTCAGTAAAATTATAAGTTGACTTATAATCCTTTAGATCTATTTCAAATCTATCAGTTTCAGTTAAAGATTCTTTTAATTTAGATAAATAATCTTTTTTAGATTGTAGGTCCGGAAGTCTATCTATTAAATCCATTATTATGTCTTCTTGTTTTGTTAAGACACATATTTTTAGTTTTCTTTTACAATAACAATTATCAGGATTATTCTGATTACATAATTGAACATTTCTATTATGTGAAGAAACATCTGTAGAAGAGGATGAATCTTGTTAATATTATCTATCTGGTGAATTTCATTATCTGTTTCATCACTATCTGTCAGTTCCATTATACTTAATAATTTATCCTTTAATTTTCCTGATATATCAAGTTTATTTATCTGTCTTTGAAAGTTACAAAGATTCTGCTAGTGTGTCCCTTCTTTCCACATTTGAAGCAAATAATGTCACTTTCCCTACGTCTATCATAATTCTTTCTTTTGGATTCTTCTTTCTTGTCTTTAGACTTACTTTTATAATATCTTCTATTATTGTTCTTATATCTATCACTTCTGTCATCTTTCTTATATCTATCACCTCTGTCATCTTTCTTATCTTTTCTTCTTTTCCTAGAGGGAGCAATTAATGGATCAAAACCATATTGCTCACAGAAAGTTCCTAATTCTTTTTTAGCAAATCTTTTTTCTTTTTCTATCTGGTTTTTAGTCTTAAATCATTACATAGCCATAAACCTGTTTTGTTAATTGAAGATATTATGTCTCCATATGTTAGGCTAGGATAGTCTATAGTTCCGTCATTATTTACTATATCAAGTCTAACTTTCTCGAGCAAAGAAATAGGGTAAACCAAAGCAATAAATTTTTCTTTCCAATATGATTTGTTGACAATCATTCCTACTTAAAACTTTTGAAATAAAAACATCTTTATACCATCTAAAATCTGAAAGTTGTGGACATCTTAAATTAATTAAAACATCTGAAGCTCTTTCTTTATATTGATTGGGATCACCAACAAAATGTTTGGTTATAGTAAAAATTAAAGTATTAACCGCATCTTGTGAAGGCTGTCTATCTGTCATTATAACACTCCCATCTGTTTCTCTTTTAACGGTTGTCAATATTCCATTTCTGTCATCATTATTTAAATAATGATCCCACCACCTTTCAAGGCGCCAATAAAACCAAAGTGACAATTAAATGAGCTATCGATGATCCTGTTTTCCATGATTTTTATAGACATTAGTGAGCAAAGTCATTTCATGTAAAAGGTTTATTATTTCATATTCGACATTCCATCAATATTCCATTCATAAATTAAGTCCGCGAATAGGATGAATTAACATAAGTATGTCTTTCTTCAAATTGTAAATCGGGGAGTAGGTTTAGGATACCAATTCTTTCGGGGTATAGATCGTCAATCTTTCCTTTTTACGATCTTGTGATGAAGATGCTAAAGTTAATTTATTAATTCGTAATTTATCTGTAAATTGTGATTCCAAATTATTTATATCATCGGATCTGTCGAGTTGATTATCTTCGATTCTTCATCCTCCGAAGAGTCAGTTCTTTTTGTATTTAATGTTATAATATTCTTATTTTTTAATGGCTCCATATCCTTTGATGATTCTAATTTCATTAAGTCTAATTTTTTATTTATTTCATTAAGTAAATTATCGTTTTCTGTCATGGGTTTCTTTAAAGGTGCTCTAAGGTGAGGAGGTATCTCATGAGGGACAAATAGAGGTGTCTTGGACGTGTTTTCTTTTTTTATGGAAGTAGAAGGGGTATTAGTCTGTCTTCTATATCTTGTAGCTTTTGGCCAATAGTTTTTAGATAAGTATTGGTGTAATTGTTCTGTTGAATTATACTTTGTCTAGATTCTTATTATCATCACTTAGACTGGGTCTTTTAATAGGTGTAGCCAAAACTTGGACTCCACTATTTTGACTCAATATAATTGATTCAAATGGTGGATAAGTCCGATACACTTTTTCATGATTTTCTGTCTTTGTCCATGATAATATTTTCTCTATTACACTTATCTTTTTGTTATGATAATCCAAAAAGTCAAAGAAGCTAAAAGTGTGTCAGTAAGTCTGTCATCATTTCAAAATACTTAGTTTTTAAATTGTTTCTTTCATGTTCATTATATTCTTCAAAAAATTGGTTCTTTCTGTCATTATTTTCAGGTTTTAAATAATCATATTTTAGTAGTTCTTTATCTAAAACAAATTCTTTAGATAAAACATTAATTTGTCTCGTCATCTGTAAATCCTAATATATCGTATGGGTAGGAGAATCAGGTTGAGGTTGGGGTGATAAAGGGGTTGGTGAACATTAGGGGTAGGTTGTGTGGTATCCGTCGGATAATAAGTCGCTCTGTCTCGAATAGGGGTTTTCTTAGTATTTATAGGAGGAAGGTGTATAAGCGGGAGGAAGATTCGAGGAGGCAAAGGTCCGGAATCGAGAGAAAGGTGTCCTAGAGGAAAAGGAGCTTCTAGGGGTAAACATCATTGGGGTCTTTTCTGCTGTAGAACTACTAGGTCTTATAAGACTATCAAGTATGTCCTGTCATTATTATTAAAAGAAATAATAACTGTACCATCCGTATTTTGGGCTATGAAATCTGGTTCGAGTGTTTTCTATTTTTGGTGTGGGGGCAATAGTATTAAGTTGCCATCTTTCGGGAAGGGTTATATCTTTCCTTTGTATTTGTTGAGGTACCCGTAATCTAGTATTAGGGTTGAGGCTTGCAAAAGGAGAGTCTGTCCTTTAGGGGAAGGGTCAACTATGGAGTCGAGGGTCTAAAGTGGTTTTCATTAGTTTATAATAAATCCTATAAATAATAGCTAAAGGTTCTGAGCCTTCTTTCATGTAATAACCATTTGTTTTTACATTTAAAGTTAAAGCATCCATAATATTTATTTCGTCGAGAAAGGCTTAAAGCAAAGTTAGGATAACAATTAAAATATCTTGGTCCTTTATGTAAACTTGTTTCCATCATTCCAAGAAGTGAGTCATCAAATCTTAAATGTCTGTCATCTCTTAAGCAAAGTAAAACACTTGCATTTAAAGCTTCTCTTGTTAATGGTTTAATGACTACTTGAACTAAACCAACATGTAAAAATGCATATTTTGTCTATGTATGTCATCAATTGAATCTCCGAGAATAACTGAATTGTTTCATATTCATTAAATAAAGAGTAAGTTCTTTCAACAGTTTTTATGGTGTAATCTGTCAAAAAAGATAATTTAGAAAAAGTAGTCATGTCTGTAGATTTTATCGAGTTCTTTCGGTTGGTATATTCCATTTATTCCATTCTAACAAATTTTCTGTCTATATCTCTCATGCTAAATTCTTTTGAATTAACTATGTTATCACTTTCCATGTTGATTAGTGTGTGCACGACCTAAGCGTGTCTTAGCAACAGATGATGAGCGACTAAACATATTCATTTTATATCTAAGCAATTTAATAAATCTTGGCGGAACTATTACTAAAACCATGGTATCCTTGTCATCGGGACCACCTCCTCGGGAAAACACCATTGCGGGACCACCCAAACACACACGCTTTGTCCGTCGGCTACAACAAAGGGGTGACCAACGCGAAACTATGGTTTGCCAACGAGTGCAGTAGAGGTGACCAACGCTAACAAGGAGCAAGTAGTGGCTGTATAGTAATATAGGTTCCTAGTAACTTTTTAATTGCAAAGAAATAAAACTCATACACCTACCATCCATGGCTCTGATACCATTGACTACCTATCATCCTGGGTAGTCAATATGATAGGTGTAATTCCGGGTAGTCAATGGTATCAGAGCCATGGATGGTAGGTGTATGAGTTTTATTTCTTTGCAATTAAGAAGTTACTAGGAACCGATATTACTATACAGCCACTACTTGCTCCTTGTTAGCGTTGGTCACCTAGAGACTCGTTGGCAAACCATAGTTTCGCGTTGGTCACCCCTTTGTTGTAGCCGACGGACGGGCGTGTGTTTGGGTGGTCCCGCAATGGTGTTTTCCGAGGAGGTGGTCCCGATGACAAGGATACGAGTGGTTAGTAATAGTTCCGCCGATAATTATTAATTGTTTAGAAAGAGAATAAATACACTTATTAGCTCATTAATCTGTTTGCTTGTTCACACTTAGGCTAGGCACACACTAATTGAATCATGGACTATGATGATATAGATTATGATGAAGGTTATAGCATGACAGATATAGATGATAATGGGTCTAATAGTGATATGGAATATGAGACAGATTCTCGATTACGACAGTGAAATGGATAATTATAATTATAATGGTAAAACAAATAATTGGTGTAATTTCACAAATGATAAAATCAACCGACGGACTAATAACCACAATAATAGTTTTTTAGACAAGATTAATAGTAAATTAGAGTCCTTGGAAAATATTGACAGATCTAATATATATACTAAAGTTGAAAAGAAAAATGATAGCTTTTTGGACCTCTATGAAAGAATGATAGCTTTAAATTCACATGTTGAAAAAGAGATAGAATTTGAACCCCATAATAGATTATCTTTTACGAAACTATGGCAGATAATTGGTTTATAAATAGTAATTTAAAAGATGTTGAAGATAAGAATTTATTACAAGTAAAACGAGACTAGATGTTGGCCCTATTAACGAAAGAGCAACACGTAGAAATGTTATAGAAAATGACAGATTAAAAGAAAAGAAAGAAATAATAGAAAAACGGAATAATAGAAAAGTTTCTAGTTCAAGTACAAACTATATGTCAAGAGCTAGACATAGATAGACAAAAGAACCTAATAGAGACAGATAAGAAAGAATCTCTATATGAGAAGTCGATAGATAATAAGGAAGAAATAATAAAAGAAGGAATAGTAAAAAGATAAAGGAATTATATGAAAGACAGAATAGTAAACAAACCAGTTTAAAAGACTTAGACATAGGAAAAGACATAGTAAAACAAGGAAACATGACAAAGAAAGAATTAAAAGATGATAGTTTTAAAAGTAATGATGATAGTTTGAAAGACTTACATGAAAGACAAAATAAAAATGTAGAAAAAGACATGCCAAAAGAAGATAGTAGTAAGGAATCACTACGTAGGAAGATAGAAATAGAAGAGAAGATAAAACATGAAAGAAAAAAAAGTCAACAATGGTAGGAAAAATAATAATGATAATTTAAAAGAAAAAGCAAATAGTGATAGTGTAGTAAAAGTAAAAATGGAAGTAAAAGACAGAAAAAGTAATAGTTTTAAAGAAGAAATTGATGAGAGACTTAAAACAATTGATGAACTGAAAACCACAGTTTAATAGAATTGGCTAAAAAGATAGAACTTTTAAATTTACCAATAGAAGCAGAGAAAAAAGAGACATACAGATTTTAAATACTATTAAGTTATCAAATAATGAGAAAACCGATGAGACATGTTAGTAATGTTATTTGTCATAAATGCAAAAGTTATGGACATACTAAAAAACAATGTGACAGAGACATAATAGAATTACTAAACAAATTAGTAAATTAGAATTTAAGAAAGATATAATAAATGAATTAATGGAAATATTTAATGTTAAACAAAAAGAAATAGATCAACTAAAGAAAGAGTTAAAATCAACTAACCCACTTAAAATTAATAAAAGAAAAAGAAAACAAAAAGACATAATAATAAAACTGATAGACAAACTACCAAATCACCATAAAGACAAGAAAGAATACTTTTTAAAATTAAAAGACACTATAGAAATACCTATTGCTTGCATGAAGTGCAGGAAATATGGTCACCATATTACGGATTGTAGAAAAGAAGAAAAAACCAAGAAAGAAAAAGACAAGAAAGAAAAGGTAAAAATAAAATTAAAACAAGATGATGTAAAGATAAAACCAATAGCTCTGTGAGAAGAAGAAATGGTAAAAAAGGAAATTAAAGAAATTAAAGAAGAAAATCGATGAGATATAAATGAACATAATATTATAAAAGAATTTTCTAATCCCATGATAGACCCCCTTATTCCTCCTACAGAAGCTATAGATATTAATGTTTCACACAATGGTAATAAACTTAATAGACAGAATTTCTTAAGGATAATTGTGAGTAATTTTCAAAAATTGGCATACGAAATTACTTTAGAGTTTTCCTTGTGAGAAATTGATTTGATGAGACTCGAGATCTTTGATATGAATTATATACAAGAAAGATTAATACCCTTAAGGTGTTATGAAAAATCATCCGAAAGACTAAAACAGGCCAATGGAGAAAGACTAATAAATTATGAAATACCTAATGTTCATATATGCCATGATAGAATATATTTTGAGACAGCTTTTGTTTTAATTAAAGATTTTCCTTCTAAAATCATTCTAGGAACTCCTTTTATGGCTTTAATTAATCCTTTTTTAATGACAGATAAAGGAATTAAAACTAATATGTTAGAAAAAGACATATTATTGATTTTACCACTTGTCCTGACAGAAATACACTATTCCAAAAAGGTTACTATTTTAATAGATATCAACAGAACTGAAAGAAGTTTAAAGACAGAAATGTTACCTATTAATCAATTAACAGAAAATGACAAAAAAGAATATAAACAAGACAGAAAGACAGAGATATGTTTTTATTCTCCTTTTTTACGTAAAGTCCAAACTACGGGAAAATTTATAGAAGACGGAAATATGAATGTAATCTTTTGTAATCAATATGCATGGACTAATACTATATGGGTGACGGATGGCAATTTGAGACTATTGCCCCACACAAAATAAAGATGGTACAATTATTATTTCTTTTAACGTGATATATCTTGATAGACTGATAGAAGCACTAAATGATGAGATGCACACCCTTTATAGCATTTTTTATTTTAATAAAAGAATCTTTGATGAGACTCTTTTTATTGATCATTAAAGAAAATATTAATTATGGTAATTTCTGTACAATGACAGATTTAATTTCCTAATAGATAGAATTAATCCCTTGATAGATTGTTCTATTAATGAAAGACTTCACAACGACATTAATCATATTAGATTTAAGAAATATACGAATCTCATTTACCTTGATAGATCCCATTATGACTACTCTAATATTATTGCTACTCAACAAGAGCACAAAAGAAAAATTTGTTTTATAAATGTTGTTTGTTTTATAAATACTTTTCTAGTTTTTCTTATAAAATATTTCAAAAGAATTTCACAGAAAGACATTGACTGAAGAATTTCAAAAGAAGTTTTTATTTGTTCCAAATATAATCCTTTTCCAAAAAACCAATTGCAGACCACCATGAATAAAAGATTTTCTCAGAAAGACAAGGGCAAGGCACCAAATGTGCAACCCAAAGGTACCCGAAAACCTTCGGTAAAAATTTCGGAAATGCATGAAGGCGTCTCAAAAGAGACAATATCCCTTCAGGATACACTCGCTACTATGAGGCAATGTATTCTTGTGGTGATAAAAGTGTACTTACGCAAAAAGTACCGATGGTGAGTTTATGTTTCAAGACGGAGAATTTACAGACCTTCCTTTTCATATTAAACTACTTCTTGATAATTTACAGCAGCCTTTACCCTCCAGGACAGAAACCCTTATTCCAAATGACCCTTGTGCTTTGGAATTACATCTTGTTAACACTGTGTGCAGTCATTGAAGCACTCGTTGTCAACTCCCTGGCAAGGAGGATGGAGATTCAAGCTCCACATTGACAGAATCACAGTCTCTAAAACACTATCTTATGGGAACAAGCTTTTCAAAGCTCCACCCTAAGATTCAGCAAAATACGAGACTTGCCATCACGACTTTACTTCCGAAATTCAACAAAAACTCGACTCATAAAGCCCTAACAAGTTCTTATGACAGATGGATTCATCTTTTCACGAGTATTAGTTTCTACAAAGAATTATCGTGACGGAAGAAATGACAGAGACGATACATGGCTATCTCATAAAGCTACATGGTATGAAAGTTTTGGAAACGCAGACAGAGTTTATGAAGGACTAGGAGACAGATACAATCCTTACCCGGGATTACTTATCAATACAGACAGAGAAGATCCGTAATTTGTGATCCTTTTTGGTTGTGCGAAATGTTAGAAGCTGGGTTTATCGGCAAATTAACCATAACCTCGCAGATCGGATCAGTTTATTTCCTAATGTCATCCAGAAGCGACCATACAGATCGGAGGACTTAACTATATGAAATTACTAACTGAGTACTCTTCCACTGGAATAATAGCTATTATATGGAAGTTCAATCAGCCCATATTTTAGTTCTTATCCATGATTGGGGTTGTATCCTGAACATAATTGGTATACGGGAGATACTTATTTATCACTTGATGATCCGGTACTGGCTCAAGAATGGTCTAATTTCATGAGTAACAAGATTAATGATGTACGAAAGAATTAGACAGAGAAGGCTTCCACTTATATGGCTACACCAAATAGGATAGTCAGTATATGGTCCAAGACCTTGAGCAAGAAAGCTCATTGGGCAGAGAAAGATTGTTAAAGATCCCAGATTAATGACAGCAAAGGATCGTGGTCCTATTTACCGTCTTATTTCATATTGTGCCATATGCAATAGTTATGGAGTGTACCACGAGCATGATGAAGACAACTACGATCGCTAGATTATGATAACTACGCGCAGATCTGATCGATAGACAAAAGGCACAAGATGACAGAATACTTTCCCGACAGACAAAGAACGACAGATTACTATTCATCGACGCAGATCACTATTCATCAACAACAGATCACTATTCACCAACATGCATGGATAGCTTTCAGACAGATCCTTTACAGATCCAGGCAGATCTGATGCAGATTTTATTGTTCACCAAAGATGCGTACCGGACAGATTGTGATGTAAGAAAGACAGACCCGTGTGAGAAAGAGACAAAAGAAGACAGACTCGTGATGAGAAAGAGACTTTTACTATTCAAGATTCTACCGACATGATTAACTTGAGTTCATTTTACTCAACTCAGGTTACTTTTAAAGACTTACCATGGTTCATTTCATCTATAAATAGACAGACTCAGAAGAAGACGGAAGATAGGTTCAAAAATAGGTCCAGTCTTAAAGTTTAAGTTTCCATTCCAATCCTCGAGATAGACTTTTAGCTTTCCTTTTCCTTCCCGAAAGACTTTTGTATTCTCCCTTTACTGAGACTTTTGTACTTTACTTGCTTTGTAATCTTATAGCTTTTCCTTGAATGACTTGTAACCTTACCTTTCCGCAGGCAGACAATCTTGTAACCCTTTCTGACCTTTACTTTGTAATCTTGTAACTCTTGAGATGACTCTTATTTTCAAAGCTTGTAAGAAAGACAGTTTGTTTTCAAGTTTAATCAAAGATGAAGTATTTTCAAGTAAGATTTTATTTGTTTCAGTTTTTATATTCCATACCCTGTTTTAATCTATTTTTGAATATATCTATTTTGCTATTATCTTCTTTATCAACTATTTTATCATTGTTTATGCTTCTATATTATCTTTGTGCTCACTCCTGGGTAGTCAATGGTATCGAGCCGGATCAAAAGTGTACGGAACTCTCACCTCTCATACGAGGATAAAGGAGGGCTCTCGCCGTGCGTCAGACGCTTTACGCACGTGGCTCGATAGGTATCGCTCATGTTCCTTTGTAAGGGCGTTCTTGGGGTGACCTTCCATACACCCGAGTAGGGTGTTCTTGGGAAGCCTTACATACCCGGCATGGGTCCCGCTTTTGGGATTGTTTACTTGGGTGGCCGACGATCGTGCTCATCCTGGGTAGTCAATGGTATCGAGCCATGGATGGTAGGTGTATGAGTTTTATTTCTTTGCAATTAAAAAGTTACTAGGAACCTATATTACTATACTGACCACTACTTGCTCCTTGTTAGCGTTGGTCAGCCCTACTGGACTCGTTGGCAAACCATAGTTTCGCGTTGGTCAGTCCCCCTTTGTTTGTAGCCGACGGACGGGCGTGTGTTTGGGTGGTCCCGCAATGGTGTTTTCCCGAGGAGGTGGTCCCGATGACAAGGATACGGTGGTTAGTAATAGTTCCGCCGCGATACTTATTAAATTGCTTAGATATAAAATGAATATGTTTAGTCGCTCATCATCTGTTGCTAAGACACGCTTAGGTCAGGCACACACTAATCGAACATGGAAAGTGATAACATAGTTAATTCAGAAGAATTTAGCATGAGAGATATAGACAGAAATTTGTTAGAATGGAATAAATGGAATATACCAACCTGAAAGAACTGATAAAATCTACAGATGACTACTTTTTCTAAATTATCTTTTTTGACAGATTACACCATAAAAACTGTTGAAAGAACTTACTCTTTATTTAATGAATATGAAACAATTGATTATTCTCGGTAGATTCAATTGTGAGACATAGACAGAAATATGCATTTTTACATGTTGGTTTAGTTCAAGTAGTTGTTAAACCATTAACAAGAGAAGCTTTAAATGCAAGTGTTTTACTTTGCTTAAGAGATGACAGACATTTAAGATTTGATGACTCACTTCTTGGAATGATGGAAACAAGTTTACATAAAGGACCAGTATATTTTAATTGTTATCCTAACTTTGCTTTAAGCCTTTCGATGAGAAATATTATGGATGCTTTAACTTTAAATGTAAAAACAAATGGTTATTACATGAAAGAAGGCTCAGAACCTTTAGCTATTATTTATAGGATTTATTATAAACTAATGAAAACCACTTTAGACCACGACTCCATAGTTGACCCTTCCCCTAAAGGACAGACTCTCCTTTTGCAAGCCTCAACCCGGAATACTAGATTACGGGTACCTCAACAAATACGGTGGAAAGATATAACCCTTCCGAAAGATGGCAACTTAATACTATTGCCCCCACACCAAAAATAGAAAACACTCGAACCAGATTTCATAGCCCAAAATACGGATGGTACAGTTATTATTTCTTTTAATAATAATGACAGACATACGATAGTCTTATAAGACCTAGTAGTTCTACTGCAGAAAGACCCCAATGATGTTTACCCCTAGAAGCTCCTTTTCCTCTAGGACACCTTTCTACGATTCCGGACCTTTGCCTCCTCAGAATCTTCCTCCGTTATACACCTTCCTCCTATAAATACTAAGAAAACCCCTATTCGAGACAGAGAGCCGACTTATTATCCGACGAGATACCACACAACCTACCCCTAATGTTCACCAACCCCTTTATCAGCCCCAACCTCAACTTTGATTCTCCTACCCATACAGATATATTAGGATTTACGGATGATGAGACAAATTAATGTTTTATCTAAAGAATTTGTTTTAGATAAAGAACTACTAAAATATGATTATTTAAAACCGAAAATAATAATGTGAAAGAACCAATTTTTGAAGAATATAATGAACATGAAAGAAACAATTTAAAAACTAAGTATTTTGAAATGATGACAGACTTACAGACACACTTTAGCTTCTTTGACTTTTTGGATTATCATAACAAAAAGATAAGTGTAATAGAGAAAATATTATCATGGACAAAGACAGAAAATCATGAAAAAGTGTATCGAGACTTATCCACCATTTGAATCAATTATATTGAGTCAAAATAGTGGAGTCCAAGTTTTAGCTACACCTATTAAAAGACCCAGTCTAAGTGATGATAATAAGAATCTAGACAAGTATAATTCAACGAACAATTACACCAATACTTATCTAAAAACTATTGGCCAAAAGCTACAAGATATAGAAGACAGACTAATACCCCTTCTACTTCCATAAAAAAAAAGAAAACACGTCCAATACACCTCTATTTGTCCCTCATGAGATACCTCCTCACCTTAGAGCACCTTTAAAGAAACCCATGAGAGAAAGCGATAATTTACTTAATGAAATAAATAAAAAATTAGACTTAATGAAATTAGAATCATCAAAGGATATGGAGCCATTAAAAAATAAGAATATTATAACATTAAATACAAAAAGAACTGACTCTTCTTGAGGATGAAGAATCGAGAAGATAATCAATCGACAGAATCGATGCATGGATATAAATAATTTGGAATCACAATTTAGATAAATTACGAATTAATAAATTAACTTTAGCATCTTCATCACAAGATCGTAAAAAAGGAAAGATTGACGATCTATACCCCAGAAAGAATTGGTATCCTAAACCTACTCCCCCTGATTTACAATTTGAAGAAAGACATACTTATGTTAATTCATCCTATTCGCCGGACTTAATTTATGAATGGAATATTGATGGAATGTCAGAATATGAAATAATAAACCTTTTACATGAAATGACTTTGCTCACTAATGTCTATAAAAATCATGGAAAACAGGATCATCAGATAGCTCATTTAATTGTCACTGGTTTTCTTGGCCAGTTGAAAGGCTGGTGGGATCATTATTTAAATAATGATGACAGAAATGGAATATTGACAGCCGTTAAAAGAGAAACAGATGGGAGTGTTATAATGATGAGATAGACTGACCTTCACAAGATGCGGTTAATACTTTAATTTTTACTATAACCAAACATTTTGTTGGTGATCCCAATCAATATAAAGAAAGAGCTTGAGATGTTTTAATTAATTTAAGATGTCCACAAATTTCAGATTTTAGATGGTATAAAGATGTTTTTATTTCAAAAGTTTTAAGTAGGAATGATTGTCATGATCATATTGGAAAGAAAAATTTATTCTTTGGTTTACCCTATTTCTTTGCTCGAGAAAGTTAGACTTGATATAGTAAATAATGACGGAACTATAGACTATCCTAGCCTAACATATGGAGACATAATATCTTCAATTAACAAAACAGGTTTATGGCTATGTAATGATTTAAGACTAAAAACCGGATAGAAAAAGAAAAAGATTTGCTAAAAAGAATTAGGAACTTTTTACGTGAGCAATATGATTTTGATCCATTAATTGCTCCCTCTAGGAAAAGAAGAAAAGATAAGAAAGATGACAGAGGTGATAGATATAAGAAAGATGATGAAGTGATAGATATAAGAACAATAATAGAAGATATTATAAAAGTAAGTCTAAAGACAAGAAAGAAGAATCCAAAAGAAAGAATTATGATAGACGTAGGGAAAGTGACATTATTTGCTTCAAATGTGGAAAGAAGGGACACACTACACTAGAATCATTGTAACTTTCAAAGACAGATAAATAAACTTGATATATCAGGAAAATTAAAGGATAAATTATTAAGTATAATGGAACCGATGAGATAGTGATGAAACAGATAATGAAATTCACAGATAGATAATATTAATGAAGTACTTCATCCTCTTTCTACAGATGTTTCTTCACATAATAGAAATGTTCAATTATGTAAATCAGTAACAATCCTCGATAATTGTTATTGTAAAAGAAAACTAAAAATATGTGTCTTAACAAAACAAGAAGACATAATAATGGATTTAATAGATAGACTTCCGGACCTACAATCTAAAAAAAGATTATTTATCTAAATTAAAAGAATCTTTAACTGAAACTGATAGATTTGAAATAGATCTAAAGGATTATAAGTCAACTTATAATTTTACTGAAATTACTTGATAGATTTAAACCCACTAAACCCATAACCGTGATGGACCTACATGACAGACATAAATAACCTAAAAAAGGAATTGAGAAAATTAAAATCAGAAAATTTTATATTAAAAGGCATGGTTGAAAGATAAGCGCACAAGTAATTAGTATAAAAGATAGAATTAAATATTGTAATGAACCTTTAATGAGACTCCTCTCTTCTTGACAGACATAATTATATTGGTGAAAGTTCTCATAAAGAAGATGATAAAGATGAATTTTTAAATATAATTTGAGAATGATATTTCAAAAGTGGTACACAGAGATAACTTTAGTAATTCATAAAGAATTTTCATTAATCATTATTGCCCTTGTTGATTCAGTCTTGATATGAATTGCATACAAGAAGGATTAATACCCTCTAAGTATTATGAATCAACGACAGACAGATTAACTCAGGCTAATGGTGATAAACTTAAAATAAGTAACAAACTAACTAAGGCATACATATATAATAATGGAATTAAGTTGAGAACACCTTTCTTCTTGACAGAAAAGTTGTCCTCTAAAGTTATATTAGGAAATCCTTTTTTGGCTTTAATCTACCCTTTCTTCACGACAGATAATGGAATATGTACTAATATTTTAAAGACAGAAGTTTTCTTTAAGTTCCTTCTACCCCCATTCCCCAAAGATATCCCGAGTAGGGTGTTCTTGGGGAAGCCTTACATACCCCGGCATGGGTCCCGCTTTTGGGATTGTTTACTTGGGTGGCGACGTCATTGTGCTCATCCTGGGTAGTCAATGGTATCGAGCCAGGATCAAAAGTGTACGGAACTCTCACCTCTCATACGAGGATAAAGGAGGGCTCTCCGCCCGTGACAACAGACGCTTTACGTACGTGGCTCGATAGGTATCGCTCATGTTCCTTTGTAAGGGCGTTCTTGGGGTGACCTTCCATACACCCGAGTAGGGTGTTCTGGGGAAGCCTTACATACCCGGCATGGGTCCCGCTTTTGGGATTGTTTACTTGGGTGGCGACGTCGTCTTGTGCTCATCCTGGGTAGTCAATGGTATCCCGAGGAGGTGGTCCCGATGACAAGGATACCGGTGGTTAGTAATAGTTCCGCAAGTACTTATTAAATTGCTTAGATATAAAATGAATATGTTTAGTCGCTCATCATCTGTTGCTAAGACACGCTTAGGTCAGGCACACACTAATCTGAACATGGAAAGTGATAACATAGTTAATTCAGAAGAATTTAGCATGAGAGATATAGACAGAAATTTGTTAGAATGGAATAAATGGAATATACCAACTGAAAGAACTGATAAAATCTCTGAGACATACTACTTTTTCTAAATTATCTTTTTTTTGATTACACCATAAAAACTGTTGAAAGAACTTACTCTTTATTTAATGAATATGAAACAATTGATTATTCTCGGTAGATTCAATTGTGAGACATAGACAGAAATATGCATTTTTACATGTTGGTTTAGTTCAAGTAGTCTGTTAAACCATTAACAAGAGAAGCTTTAAATGCAAGTGTTTTACTTTGCTTAAGAGATGACAGACATTTAAGATTTGATGACTCACTTCTTGGAATGATGGAAACAAGTTTACATAAAGGACCAAAGTATATTTTAATTGTTATCCTAACTTTGCTTTAAGCCTTCCGATGAGAAATATTATGGATGCTTTAACTTTAAATGTAAAAACAAATGGTTATTACATGAAAGAAGGCTCAGAACCTTTAGCTATTATTTATAGGATTTATTATAAACTAATGAAAACCACTTTAGACCCACGACTCCATAGTTGACCCTTCCCCTAAAGGACAGACTCTCCTTTTGCAAGCCTCAACCCGGAATACTAGATTACGGGTACCTCAACAAATACAAAGTGGAAAGATATAACCCTTCCCGAAAGATGGCAACTTAATACTATTGCCCCCACACCAAAAATAGAAAACATCGAACAGATTTCATAGCCCAAAATACAGATGGTACAGTTATTATTTCTTTTAATAATAATGATGAGACACTTGATAGTCTTATAAGACCTAGTAGTTCTACAGAAGAAAGACCCCAATGATGTTTACCCCTAGAAGCTCCTTTTCCTCTAGGACACCTTTCTCCGATTCCGGACCTTTGCCTCCTCGAGAATCTTCCTCCAGTTATACACCTTCCTCCTATAAATACTAAGAAAACCCCTATTGAGACAGAGCGACTTATTATCCGACGGATACCACACAACCTACCCCTAATGTTCACCAACCCCTTTATCGCCCCAACCTCAACCCGATTCTCCTACCCATACGAGATATATTAGGATTTTGGATGATGAGACAAATTAATGTTTTATCTAAAGAATTTGTTTTAGATAAAGAACTACTAAAATATGATTATTTAAAACCTGAAAATAATGACAGAAAGAACCAATTTTTTGAAGAATATAATGAACATGAAAGAAACAATTTAAAAACTAAGTATTTTGAAATGATGACGGACTTACAGACACACTTTAGCTTCTTTGACTTTTTGGATTATCATAACAAAAAGATAAGTGTAATAGAGAAAATATTATCATGGACAAAGACAGAAAATCATGAAAAAGTGTATCAGACTTATCCACCATTTGAATCAATTATATTGAGTCAAAATAGTGGAGTCCAAGTTTTGGCTACACCTATTAAAAGACCCAGTCTAAGTGATGATAATAAGAATCTAGACAAAGTATAATTCAACAGAACAATTACACCAATACTTATCTAAAAACTATTGGCCAAAAGCTACAAGATATAGAAGACAGACTAATACCCCCTTCTACTTCCATAAAAAAGAAAACACGTCCAATACACCTCTATTTGTCCCTCATGAGATACCTCCTCACCTTAGAGCACCTTTAAAGAAACCCATGACAGAGAAAACGATAATTTACTTAATGAAATAAATAAAAAATTAGACTTAATGAAATTAGAATCATCAAAGGATATGGAGCCATTAAAAAATAAGAATATTATAACATTAAATACAAAAAGAACTGACTCTTGAGAGGATGAAGAATCGAGAAGATAATCAATCGACAGATCTGAGATATAAATAATTTGGAATCACAATTTACGGATAAATTACGAATTAATAAATTAACTTTAGCATCTTCATCACAAGATCGTAAAAAAGGAAAGATTGACGATCTATACCCCGTAAAGAATTGGTATCCTAAACCTACTCCCCCGATTTACAATTTGAAGAAAGACATACTTATGTTAATTCATCCTATTCGCCGGACTTAATTTATGAATGGAATATTGATGGAATGTCAGAATATGAAATAATAAACCTTTTACATGAAATGACTTTGCTCACTAATGTCTATAAAAATCATGGAAAACAGGATCATCAGATAGCTCATTTAATTGTCTTTGGTTTTCTTGGCCAGTTGAAAGGCTGGTGGGATCATTATTTAAATAATGATGACAGAAATGGAATATTGACAACCGTTAAAAGAGAAACAGATGGGAGTGTTATAATGACAGATAGACAGCCTTCACAAGATGCGGTTAATACTTTAATTTTTACTATAACCAAACATTTTGTTGGTGATCCCAATCAATATAAAGAAAGAGCTTGAGATGTTTTAATTAATTTAAGATGTCCACAACTTTGATTTTAGATGGTATAAAGATGTTTTTATTTCAAAAGTTTTAAGTAGGAATGATTGTCAACATGATCATATTGGAAAGAAAAATTTATTCTTTGGTTTACCCTATTTCTTTGCTCGAGAAAGTTAGACTTGATATAGTAAATAATGACGGAACTATAGACTATCCTAGCCTAACATATGGAGACATAATATCTTCAATTAACAAAACAGGTTTATGGCTATGTAATGATTTAAGACTAAAAAACCAGATAGAAAAAGAAAAAGATTTGCTAAAAAGAATTAGGAACTTTTCGTGAGCAATATGGTTTTGATCCATTAATTGCTCCCTCTAGGAAAAGAAGAAAAGATAAGAAAGATGACAGAGGTGATAGATATAAGAAAGATGACAGAAGTGATAGATATAAGAACAATAATAGAAGATATTATAAAAGTAAGTCTAAAGACAAGAAAGAAGAATCCAAAAGAAAGAATTATGATAGACGTAGGGAAAGTGACATTATTTGCTTCAAATGTGGAAAGAAGGGACACACTAGCAGATCATGTAACTTTCAAAGACAGATAAATAAACTTGATATATCAGGAAAATTAAAGGATAAATTATTAAGTATAATGGAACTGAGAGATAGTGATGAAACAGATAATGAAATTCACCAGATAGATAATATTAACAGTACTTCATCCTCTTCTACAGATGTTTCTTCACATAATAGAAATGTTCAATTATGTAATCAGAATAATCCTCGATAATTGTTATTGTAAAAGAAAACTAAAAATATGTGTCTTAACAAAACAAGAAGACATAATAATGGATTTAATAGATAGACTTCGGACCTACAATCTAAAAAAAGATTATTTATCTAAATTAAAAGAATCTTTAATCTGAAACTGATAGATTTGAAATAGATCTAAAGGATTATAAGTCAACTTATAATTTTACTGAAATTACTGATAGATTTAAACCCACTAAACCCATAACCGTGAGACCTACGAGACGGACATAAATAACCTAAAAAAGGAATTGAGAAAATTAAAATCAGAAAATTTTATATTAAAAGGCATGGTTGAACAGAGATAATCTGCACAAGTAATTAGTATAAAAGATAGAATTAAATATTGTAATGAACCTTTAACAGACTCCTCTCTTCTTGACAGACATAATTATATTGGTGAAAGTTCTCATAAAGAAGATGATAAAGATGAATTTTTAAATATAATTGTGAGAATGATATTTCAAAAGTGGTACACAGAGATAACTTTAGTAATTCATAAAGAATTTTCATTAATCGTTATTGCCCTTGTTGATTGTGTCTTGATATGAATTGCATACAAGAAGGATTAATACCCTCTAAGTATTATGAATCAACAGACATGACATTAACTCAAGGCTAATGGTGATAAACTTAAAATAAGTAACAAACTAACTAAGGCATACATATATAATAATGGAATTAAGTTGAGAACACCTTTCTTCTTGAGAAAAGTTGTCCTCTAAAGTTATATTAGGAAATCCTTTTTGGCTTTAATCTACCCTTTCTTCACGACGAGATAATGGAATATGTACTAATATTTTAAAGACAGAAGTTTTCTTTAAGTTCCTTCTACCCCCATTCCCCAAAGATATACACTTATTGAGAAAAATTTCCATCTCAAAAGATAACTTGATGATGATGAGGTTCCTACAATGACAGACTTAGTAATAGATGATGATGAGATTCCTACAAAGGCGAGATAATACTATTCTACCCAAGAGTGAGTAGTATTTAAAGTATATATACATTATTCTACCCAAAGAGCAGTAGTATTTAAAGTATATATACTTAAATATGTATATATATGCATATATATATAAAAAAAAAAAAAAAAAAAAAAAAAAAAAAATATAAAAAAAAAAAAATATAAAAAAATTTTCCTACTTTTGTTGACTATTTTAAGTCCTTCTTTTAAGTCCTTCTTTTGTTCCTACGTATCTCCTATCTCTTTGCTAGGATACTTGTCTTGTACCATAGGTTGTCTTGTACCATAGGCTCATGACTTTTAATTTATTCTTGTCCTTTCTCATCATATATTCTACCATTTCATGATAACCTTTAAATAGTTAATTTTAAAATTAACGGTCAATTGCCTAGCAAGCAAGATAGCCATTCTAAGGCTAAAATCTCAGACCACATCCTGCCACAAATAGAAATCTTTATTACAGATTTCAATTAAAGCATGGAGGCATCTCAATAGAGATAATATCCCTTGAGAATACAGGGTCAGAAATGACAGTGTATTCAAATGGTTAGACAGAATAAGAGACAAGATAGACAATTTGCCGGACAAGATAGACACTATGCCAAGTCTCTATCCCATTGCGCCAGATTAGTTTCCGACAGATACAGACAGATGATATCCTCCTTTATCCTCTCCAAACTTCAGGACTCATGTAGACAATAAGAAGACAAGCGACAGAGAGATACAAAAAGAAGACACAAGACAGATTGCCAAAAGATAAGAAGACAGACACGTGTGAAAAAGACTTTTACTATTCAAGACAGACCCGTGATGAGAAAAAAAGACAAAAGAAGACAGCGGACAGACACGTGACTTTTACTATTCAAGACAGACCCGTGACTGAACGTGACTCTTACTATTCAAGACAGACCCGTGAGAGAAAAGACAAAAGAAGACAGCGGACAGACACGTGACTTTTACTATTCAAGATTTCTACCGAGAATAACTTGAGTTCAATTTACTTAACTCAAAGTTACTTTTGAAGACTTACTATGGTTCACTTTATCTATAAATAGACAGACTTCAAGACAGAAGACGGTCCAAATTTTAGGTTCAAAAATAGGTCCAGTTTTAAAGTTTAAGTTTCCATTCCAATCCTCAGATAGACTTTTAGCTTTCCTTTTCCTTCCCCGAAAGACTTTTGTATTCTCCCTTTACAGACTTTTGTACTTTACTTGCTTTGTAATCTTGTAACTCTTGATGAGCTCTTATTTTCAAAGCTTGTAAGAAAGACAGTTTGTTTTCAAGTTTAATCAAAGATGAAGTATTTTCAAGTAAGATTTTATTTGTTTGAGTTTTTATATTCCATACCCTGTTTTAATCTATTTTTGAATATATCTATTTTGCTATTATCTTCTTTATCAACTATTTTATCATTGTTTATGCTTCTATATTATCTTTGTGCTCACTCCTGGGTAGTCAATGGTATCGGTAATCATACACCTCCTCCGGGTAGTCAATGGTATAAGTAACCAAGCGGACTAGATGTTGGCCCTATTAACGAAACGTCTTGTGCTCATCCTGGGTAGTCAATGGTATCAGAGCCATGGATGGTAGGTGTATGAGTTTTATTTCTTTGCAATTAAGAAGTTACTAGGAACTTATATTACTATATAGCCACTACTTGCTCCTTGTTAGCGTTGGTCAGCCTAGAGACTCGTTGGCAAACCATAGTTTCGCGTTGGTCAGCCCCTTTGTTGTAGCCGACGGACGGGCGTGTGTTTGGGTGGTCCCGCAATGGTGTTTTCCGAGGAGGTGGTCCCGATGACAAGGATACCAGTGGTTAGTAATAGTTCCGCCGGTAATTATTAATTGTTTAGAAAGAGAATAAATACACTTATTAGCTCATTCATCTGTTTGCTTGTTCACACTTAGGCTAGGCACACACTAATTAAAACATGGACTATGATGATATAGATTATGATGAAGGTTATAGCATGACAGATATAGATGATAATTGGTCAAATAGTGATATGGAATATGAGACAGATTCTGATTCCGACGGTGAAATGGATAATTATAACTATAATGGTAACACAAATAATTGGAGTAATTTAACAGAAGATAAAATCAACCGACGGACTAATAACCACAATAATAGTTTTTAGATACAATTAATAGTAAGTTAGAGTCCTTGGAAAATATTGACAGATCTAATATATATACTAAAGTTGAAAAGAAAAATGATAGCTTTTTGGACCTCTATGAAAGAATGATAGCTTTAAATTCACATGTTGAAAAAGATATAATATTTGAACCTCATAATAGATCATCCTTTTAGAAACTATGACAGATAATTGGTTTACAAAAAGTAATTCAAAAGAGATAGATAAGAATTTACAAATGTTAAAAGCAACCGATGAAGTGTTGGCCCTATTAACGAAAGAGTAACACGTAGAAATGTTATAGAAAATGACAGACTAAAAGAAATTTCTAGTTGAGCTAGACATAGATAAACAAAAGAACCTAATAGAGACAGATAAGAAAGAATATCTACATGAGAAGTTAATAGATAATGAGAAAGAAATAATAAAAGAAGGAATAGAGAAAGAGAAGAAAGATGATAGTTTAATAATTCATGATGATAGCTTGAAAGACTTACATGAAAGACAAGATAGTAAAGGTGTAGGGAAAGTAAAGGACATGCAAAAACCAAAAACAAATAGTAGTAAAGAATCCCTACGTAGGAAGATAGAAATAGAAGAGAAGATAAAACATGAAAGAGAAAAAGTCAATAATGGTAGGAAAAATAATAATGATAATTTAAAAGAAAAAGCAAATAGTGATAGTGTAATAAATGACAGAAAGAGTAATAGTTTTAAAGAAGAAATTGATGAGAAACTTAAAACAATTGATTTAACTGAAAATCACAGTTTAATAGAATTGGCTAAAAAGATAGAACTTTTAAATCTACCAATAGAGAGACAGACAGATTAAGAGACATAACAGATTTTAAATATTACTGAATTATCGGATAATGAGAAAATCGACAGACATATTAATAATATTATTTGTCATAAATGTAAAAGAGATGGACATACTAAAAAACAATGTGACAGACATAATAAAATTATTAAACAAATTAGTAAATTAGAATTTGAGAAAGATATTATAAATGAATTAATGGAAATATTTAATGTTGGTCAAAAAGAAATAGATCAAGTTAAGAAAGAGTTAAAATCAACCAACCCACTTAAAATTAATAAGAGAAAAAGAAAACAAAAAGACATAATGATAAAACTGATAGAAAATCTACCAAATCATTATAACGACAAGAAAGAATATTTATTAAAACTAAAAGACACTATAGAAATACCTATTGCTTGCATGAAGTGCAGGAAATATGGTCACAACATTACGGATTGTAGAAAGAAAGAAAAAGACAAGAAAGAAAAGTTAAAAATGAAATTAAAACAAGATAGTGTAAAGATAAAACCAATAGCTCTATTGATGAGAAGAAAAAATGGTAAAAAATGATATTGAAGAAATTAAAAAGAAAATCGACAGAGACATAAATGAACATAATATCGTAGAAATAATAAAAGAATTTACTAATCCCATGATAGACCCCTTTATTCCTCCTACTGAAGTTATAGATATTAATGTTTCGCACAATGGTAATAAATTTAATAGACAGAATTCCTTAAGTATAATTGACAGAGTAATTTTCAAAAAGTGGCATACAGAAATTACTTTAGAGTTTTTCTTGAAAAAAATTGCTTTGACTGATTCAGGTGCTAATATAAAAGAAAGATTAATATCCTTAATGAATTATGAAAAATCAACTAAAAGATTAATTCAGGTTAATAAAGAAAAACGATAATTAATGATCATATAGGCCATGACAGAATATATTTAGAAACAGTTTTTGTTTTAATTAAAGACTTTATTTTTAAAATTATTTTAGGAACTCTTTTTATGGCTTTAATTTACCCTTTTTTAATGATGAGATAAAGGAATTAAAACTAATGTGTTAGAAAAAGACATATTATTGATTTTACCACTTGTCCCTGACAGAAATACACTATTCCAAAAAGGTTACTATTTTAATAGATATCAACGATAGAGGAATCCCTAGAACTGAAAGAAGTAAAAGAAGTGAAAGAAGTTTGTCATTTTTAAAGACAGTAAATGCTACTTGTTAATCAATTGATGAGAAAATGACAAAAAGAAAGATAGACAAGATAAAGAGACAAAGATACGTTTTTATTTTCCTATTGCTTTCTTACATAAAGTCCAATCTCTGAAGAATCCATAAAAGACAGAGATATGAATATAGTCTTTTGTAATCAATATGCATGGACTAATAGTATATGGACCGACACAGATGGCAATTTGAGACTATTGCCCCCACACAAAATATAGATGGTACAATTATTATTTCTTTTAATAAATGTAGACATCTTGATAGACTGATAGAAGCACTAAATGACAGAGGTACGCCCTTTACAAAGCATTTTTAAATATTCATATAACAGATATTTTAATAAAAGAAGCTTTGATGAGACTCTCTTTTATTAATCATTAAAGAAAATATTAATTGTTGTAATTTCTTGAGTAATGACAGATTTAATTTCCTATTAAGTAGAATTAATCCCTTGATGATTGTCCTATTAATGAAAGACTTCACAAAGATAGAATCATATTAGATTTAAGAAATACTCTGAATCTCATTTACCCCGACAGAACCCATTATGACTACTCTAATATTATTGCTACTCGTAAAGAGCACAAAAGTGTGCAAAGAAAAGTTTGTTTTATAAATTTTGTTTGTTTTATAAATGTTTTTATAAAATATTTCAAAAGAATTTCTGAGAAAGACATTGTGAAGAATTCCAAAAGAAGTTTTTATTTGCTCCAAATATAATCCTTTTCCAAAAACCCAATTGCAGACTACTATGAGTAAAAGATTCTCTCAGAAAGACAAGGGCAAGGCACCAGCGGTGCAACCCAGAGGTTTCCGAAAGCCCTCAGTCAAAATTTCGGATGTGCATGAAGGCGTCTCAATAGAGACAATATCCCTTCAGGATACATCGCTAGCAGAGGCAAGGTATTCATGTGGTGATAAGAGTGTAATTCTGCAAAAAGTACCCGACAGAGATCTTATGTTTCAAAACGGAGAATTTACAGACCTTCCTCTTCATATTAAACTACTTCTTGATAATTTACAAAGCATTCACCCTCGACAGAAACCCTTATTCCAAATGACCCTTCGTGCTTTGGAATTACATCTTGTTAGCACCGGGCATTTATTGAAGCTCTCGGTTGTCAACTCCCTAGCAAGGAGGATGGAGATTCAAGCTCCACAAAGACAGTAAGCAGACAGTAACTACAGTCTCTAAAAAGCTATCTTATGGGAACAAGCTTTTCAAAGCTCCACCCTAAGATTCAAGAAAAACGAGACTTGCTATTAGAACCTTACCCCCGAAATCCAATGAGAATATATTAACTCATAAAGTTATAACAGGTTCTTATGACAGATGGATGTATCTTTTTAAATTATTAGTCTCTACAAAGATTTATCAAGACAGAAGACATGACAGATGAGATATGGCTATCTCATAAGGCTAAATGGTATGAAAGTTTTGGAAATTCAGACAGAGTGTACGAAAGAACAGGAGACAGATTTGATCCCTACCCGGGATTACTTATCAACACAGAGACAGAAGATCCGATGTGAATCTGTGATCCTTTATGGTTATCCGAAATGCTAGAAGCAGGGTTTATCAGAAAATTAACCATTACTTTCGCAAATCAGATTAGTTTATTTCCCGAGTCATCCAAGAAAGCAAAGAATACAGATTGGAGGACTTAATTACATAAAGATAGAAATCTGGAGTACTCTTCCATTTGGGACACTAGCTATTATATGGAAGCTCAACCAAAGACACATTTTAGTCCTTATTCATGATTGGTGTGGTATCCTTGAATATAACTGGTATACAGTGATACTTACTTACCACTTGATGATCCAGTGCTCGGCTCAAGAATGGTCCAATTTCATGAGTAATAAGATTTATGAAGAACAGAAAGAATTAGACAGAGGTTTTCATTTATATGGCTACACCGACAGGATAGTCGTGTATGGCCCAAAACCTTCAAACAGAAGGCTCATTGGGAAAAGAAGAATTGTTAAAGATCCCAGTTGATGACAACCAAAGATCATGTTCTGTTTTCATTCCTATTTCATATTGTGCCCTATGCAATGATTATGGAGTCTTTGCCACGAGCATGAGCAAGATGAGGATAACAACGATCCGCTAGATTATGATAACTACGCGGATACAGATTGATAGACAGATAGACAGAGGAAGGCATGCATGAGACAACTTTTTCCGGCAGACAGCGGCAACAGATTACTATTCACCAAAGACGATGCATCACAGTCATGCAGACAGTCTGACAATTTTATTGTTCACCAAAGATACGTACCGGGCCATTTGCGACAGAAGACAGACCCGTGACAGAAAAAACAAAAGAAGACAGAAGACAGACTCGTGTGAAAAAGACAAAAGAAGACAGAAGACAGACCAAAAGATAGACTTTTACTATTCAAGATTCTACCGACAGATTAACTTGAGTTCACTTTACTCAACTCAGGTTACTTTTGAAAACTTACCATGGTTCATTTCATCTATAAATAAGACAGACTCAGAAGACAGAAGACAGGTTCAAAAAATAGGTCCAGTTTTAAAGTTTAAGTTTCCATTCCAATCCTCAGATAGACTTTTAGCTTTCCTTTTCCTTCCCCGAAAGACTTTTGTATTCTCCCTTTACAGACTTTTGTACTTTACTTGCTTTGTAATCTTATAGCTTTTCCTTGATGACTTGTAACCTTACCTTTCCGCACAGACAATCTTGTAACCCTTTCTGCCTTTACTTTGTAATCTTGTAACTCTTGCATGACTCTTATTTTCAAAGCTTGTAAGAAAGACAGTTTGTTTTCAAGTTTAATCAAAGACAAGTATTTTCAAGTAAGATTTTATTTGTTTAAGTTTTTATATTCCATACCCTGTTTTAATCTATTTTTGAATATATCTATTTTGCTATTATCTTCTTTATCAACTATTTTATCATTGTTTATGCTTCTATATTATTTCTTGTGCTCACTCCTGGGTAGTCAATGGTATCGAGCCGGATCAAAAGTGTACGGAACTCTCACCTCTCATACGAGGATAAAGGAGGGCTCTCCGCCGTCACAACGTCACGCTTTACGTACGTGGCTCTGATAGGTATCGCTCATGTTCCTTTGTAAGGGCGTTCTTGGGGTGACCTTCCATACACCCGAGTAGGGTGTTCTTGGGGAAGCCTTACATACCCGGCATGGGTCCCGCTTTTGGGATTGTTTACTTGGGTGGCCGACGTCTTGTGCTCATCTGGGTAGTCAATGGTATCGAGCCATGGATGGTAGGTGTATGAGTTTTATTTCTTTGCAATTAAAAAGTTACTAGGAACCTATATTACTATACACCACTACTTGCTCCTTGTTAGCGTTGGTCACCCTACGGACTCGTTGGCAAACCATAGTTTCGCGTTGGTCAGCCCCTTTGTTGTAGCCGACGGACAGGCGTGTGTTTGGGTGGTCCCGCAATGGTGTTTTCCCGAGGAGGTGGTCCCGATGACAAGGATACGGTGGTTAGTAATAGTTCCGCCAAGATTTATTAAATTGCTTAGATATAAAATGAATATGTTTAGTCGCTCATCATCTGTTGCTAAGACACGCTTAGGTCGCACACACTAATCGAACATGGAAAGTGATAACATAGTTAATTCAGAAGAATTTAGCATGAGAGATATAGACAGAAATTTGTTAGAATGGAATAAATGGAATATACCAACTGAAAGAACTGATAAAATCTACAGATGAGACTACTTTTTCTAAATTATCTTTTTTGATTACACCATAAAAAACTGTTGAAAGAACTTACTCTTTATTTAATGAATATGAAACAATTGATTATTCTCGTAGATTCAATTTGATGACATAGACAGAAATATGCATTTTTACATGTTGGTTTAGTTCAAGTAGTGTTAAACCATTAACAAGAGAAGCTTTAAATGCAAGTGTTTTACTTTGCTTAAGAGATGACAGACATTTAAGATTTGATGACTCACTTCTTGGAATGATGGAAACAAGTTTACATAAAGGACCAAGTATATTTTAATTGTTATCCTAACTTTGCTTTAAGCCTTTTCGTGTAAATATTATGGATGCTTTAACTTTAAATGTAAAAACAAATGGTTATTACATGAAAGAAGGCTCGAGAACCTTTAGCTATTATTTATAGGATTTATTATAAACTAATGAAAACCACTTTAGACCCCGACTCCATAGTTGACCCTTCCCCTAAAGGACAGACTCTCCTTTTGCAAGCCTCAACCCGGAATACTAGATTACGGGTACCTCAACAAATACAAAGTGGAAAGATATAACCCTTCCCGAAAGATGGCAACTTAATACTATTGCCCCCACACCAAAAATAGAAAACACTCGAACCAGATTTCATAGCCCAAAATACGGATGGTACAGTTATTATTTCTTTTAATAATAATGACGGACATCCGATAGTCTTATAAGACCTAGTAGTTCTACAGAAAGAAAGACCCCAATGATGTTTACCCCTAGAAGCTCCTTTTCCTCTAGGACACCTTTCTCTGATTCCAGACCTTTGCCTCCTCAGAATCTTCCTCCAGTTATACACCTTCCTCCTATAAATACTAAGAAAACCCCTATTCAGACAGAGCGAGCTTATTATCCGACGGATACCACACAACCTACCCCTAATGTTCACCAACCCCTTTATCAGCCCCAACCTCAACCCGATTCTCCTACCCATACAGATATATTAGGATTTACAGATGACAGACAAATTAATGTTTTATCTAAAGAATTTGTTTTAGATAAAGAACTACTAAAATATGATTATTTAAAACCTGAAAATAATGACAGAAAGAACCAATTTTTTGAAGAATATAATGAACATGAAAGAAACAATTTAAAAACTAAGTATTTTGAAATGATGACAGACTTACGACACACTTTAGCTTCTTTGACTTTTTGGATTATCATAACAAAAAGATAAGTGTAATAGAGAAAATATTATCATGGACAAAGACAGAAAATCATGAAAAAGTGTATCGAGACTTATCCACCATTTGAATCAATTATATTGAGTCAAAATAGTGGAGTCCAAGTTTTGGCTACACCTATTAAAAGACCCAGTCTAAGTGATGATAATAAGAATCTAGACAAGTATAATTCAACAGAACAATTACACCAATACTTATCTAAAAACTATTGGCCAAAAGCTACAAGATATAGAAGACAGACTAATACCCCTTCTACTTCCATAAAAAAAAAGAAAACACGTCCAATACACCTCTATTTGTCCCTCATGAGATACCTCCTCACCTTAGAGCACCTTTAAAGAAACCCATGACAGAGAAAATCGATAATTTACTTAATGAAATAAATAAAAATTAGACTTAATGAAATTAGAATCATCAAAGGATATGGAGCCATTAAAAAATAAGAATATTATAACATTAAATACAAAAAAGAACTCGACTCTTCAGAGGATGAAGAATCAAGAAGATAATCAATCGACAGATCGACAGATATAAATAATTTGGAATCACAATTTACAGATAAATTACGAATTAATAAATTAACTTTAGCATCTTCATCACAAGATCGTAAAAAAGGAAAGATTGACGATCTATACCCCGAGAAAGAATTGGTATCCTAAACCTACTCCCCCGATTTACAATTTGAAGAAAGACATACTTATGTTAATTCATCCTATTCGCCGGACTTAATTTATGAATGGAATATTGATGGAATGTCGAATATGAAATAATAAACCTTTTACATGAAATGACTTTGCTCACTAATGTCTATAAAAATCATGGAAAACAGGATCATCAGATAGCTCATTTAATTGTCTGGTTTTCTTGGCCGGTTGAAAGGTCGTGGGATCATTATTTAAATAATGATGACAGAAATGGAATATTGACGGCCGTTAAAAGAGAAACAGATGGGAGTGTTATAATGACAGATAGATGACCTTTCACAAGATGCGGTTAATACTTTAATTTTTACTATAACCAAACATTTTGTTGGTGATCCCAATCAATATAAAGAAAGAGCTTCAGATGTTTTAATTAATTTAAGATGTCCACAACTTTCAGATTTTAGATGGTATAAAGATGTTTTTATTTCAAAAGTTTTAAGTAGGAATGATTGTCATGATCATATTGGAAAGAAAAATTTATTTCTTTGGTTTACCCTATTTCTTTGCTCGAGAAAGTTAGACTTGATATAGTAAATAATGACGGAACTATAGACTATCCTAGCCTAACATATGGAGACATAATATCTTCAATTAACAAAACAGGTTTATGGCTATGTAATGATTTAAGACTAAAAAACCAGATAGAAAAAGAAAAAGATTTGCTAAAAAAGAATTAGGAACTTTTCGTGAGCAATATGGTTTTGATCCATTAATTGCTCCCTCTAGGAAAAGAAGAAAAGATAAGAAAGATGACAGAGGTGATAGATATAAGAAAGATGACAGAAGTGATAGATATAAGAACAATAATAGAAGATATTATAAAAGTAAGTCTAAAGACAAGAAAGAAGAATCCAAAAGAAAGAATTATGATAGACGTAGGGAAAGTGACATTATTTGCTTCAAATGTGGAAAGAAGGGACACACTAGCAGACATCTTGTAACTTTCAAAGACAGAATAAATAAACTTGATATATCAGGAAAATTAAAGGATAAATTATTAAGTATAATGGAACCGATGAGATAGTGATGAAACAGAGATAATGAAATTCACCGGATAGATAATATTAATGAAGACTTCATCCCTTCTTCTACAGATGTTTCTTCACATAATAGAAATGTTCAATTATGTAATCAGAATAATCTCGATAATTGTTATTGTAAAAGAAAACTAAAAATATGTGTCTTAACAAAACAAGAAGACATAATAATGGATTTAATAGATAGACTTCCAGGACCTACAATCTAAAAAAGATTATTTATCTAAATTAAAAGAATCTTTAATCGAAATCGATAGATTTGAAATAGATCTAAAGGATTATAAGTCAACTTATAATTTTACTGAAATTATGATAGATTTAAACCCACTAAACCCATAACCGTGATGACCTACATGCATGGACATAAATAACCTAAAAAAGGAATTGAGAAAATTAAAATCAGAAAATTTTATATTAAAAGGCATGGTTGAAGGATAATCGCACAAGTAATTAGTATAAAAGATAGAATTAAATATTGTAATGAACCTTTAACAGACTCCTCTCTTCTTGACAGACATAATTATATTGGTGAAAGTTCTCATAAAGAAGATGATAAAGATGAATTTTTAAATATAATTGATGAATGATATTTCAAAAGTGGTACACAGAGATAACTTTAGTAATTCATAAAGAATTTTCATTAATCGTTATTGCCCTTGTTGATTCAGTGTCTTGATATGAATTGCATACAAGAAGGATTAATACCCTCTAAGTATTATGAATCAACGACATGACAGATTAACTCGAGGCTAATGGTGATAAACTTAAAATAAGTAACAAACTAACTAAGGCATACATATATAATAATGGAATTAAGTTGAGAACACCTTTCTTCTTGTGAGAAAAGTTGTCCTCTAAAGTTATATTAGGAAATCCTTTTTGGCTTTAATCTACCCTTTTCTTCACGACGAGATAATGGAATATGTACTAATATTTTAAAGACAGAAGTTTTCTTTAAGTTCCTTCTACCCCCATTCCCCAAAGATATACACTTATTGAGAAAAATTTCCATCTCAAAAGATAACAATGATGATGAGGTTCCTACAATGACAGACTTAGTAATAGATGATGATGAGATTCCTACAAAGGCGAGATAATACTATTCTACCCAAAGAGTGATAGTATTTAAAGTATATATACATTATTCTACCCAGGAGCAGTAGTATTTAAAGTATATATACTTAAATATGTATATATATGCATATATATAAAAAAATAAAAAATAAAAAAATAAAAAAAAAAATAAATAAAAAAAAAAAATATATATATAAAAAAATTTTCCTACTTTTGTTGACTATTTTAAGTCCTTCTTTTAAGTCCTTCTTTTGTTCCTACGTATCTCCTATCTCTTTGCTAGGATACTTGTCTTGTACCATAGGTTGTCTTGTACCATAGGTTGTCTTGTACCATAGGCTCATGACTTTTAATTTATTCTTGTCCTTTCTCATCATATATTCTACCATTTCATGATAACCTTTAAATAGTTAATTTTAAAATTAACGGTCAATTGCCTAGCAAGCAAGATAGCCATTCTAAGGCTAAAATCTCGAGACCACATCCTGCCACAAATAGAAATCTTTATTACAGATTTCAATTAAAGCATGGAGGCATCTCAATAGAGATAATATCCCTTGAGAATACAGGGTCGAGAAATGACAGTGTATTCAAATGGTTAGACAGAATATGACAAGATAGACAATTTGCCGGACAAGATAGACACTATGCCAAGTCTCTATCCCATTGCGCCGCATTAGTTTTCCGACAGATACTGACACAGATGATATCCTCCTTTATCCTCTCCAAACTTCAGGACTCATGTAGACAATAAGAAGACAAGCGACAGAGAGATACAAAAAGAAGACACAAGACAGATTGCCAAAAGATAAGAAGACAGAACACGTGTGAAAAGACTTTTACTATTCAAGACGGACCGTGATGTAAAAGACAAAAGAAGACAGCGGGATGACACGTGACTTTTACTATTCAAGATGAGACCCGTGATGTAACGTGACTTTTACTATTCAAGACAGAGACCGTGATGTAAAAGACAAAAGAAGACAATGGACAGACACGTGACTTTTACTATTCAAGATTCTACCGACAGAATAACTTGAGTTCAATTTACTTAACTCAGGTTACTTTTGAAGACTTACTATGGTTCACTTTATCTATAAATAGACAGACTTCGAAGACAGAAGACAGGTCCAAATTTTAGGTTCAAAAAATAGGTCCAGTTTTAAAGTTTAAGTTTCCATTCCAATCCTCAGATAGACTTTTAGCTTTCCTTTTCCTTCCCGAAAGACTTTTGTATTCTCCCTTCTGAGACTTTTGTACTTTACTTGCTTTGTAATCTTATAGCTTTTCCTTGACTGACTTGTAACCTTACCTTTCAGACAGACAATCTTGTAACCCTTTCTGACCTTTACTTTGTAATCTTGTAACTCTTGAATGACTCTTATTTTCAAAGCTTGTAAGAAAGACAGTTTGTTTTCAAGTTTAATCAAAATGAAGTATTTTCAAGTAAGATTTTATTTGTTTCAGTTTTTATATTCCATACCTGTTTTAATCTATTTTTGAATATATCTATTTTGCTATTATCTTCTTTATCAACTATTTTATCATTGTTTATGCTTCTATATTCTTCTTTGTGCTCACTCCTGGGTAGTCAATGGTATCCGAGCACGTGAGAATATAGAAGCATAAACAATGATAAAATAGTTGATAAAGAAGATAATAGCAAAATAGATATATTCAAAAATAGATTAAAACAGGTATGGAATATAAAACTGAAACAAATAAAATCTTACTTGAAAATACTGTCTTTGATTAAACTTGAAAACAAACTGTCTTTCTTACAAGCTTTGAAAATAAGAGTCTGTTGTCAAGAGTTACAAGATTACAAAGTAAAGGTCTGAAAGGGTTACAAGATTGTCTGTCTGGAAAGGTAAGGTTACAAGTCGTCTCAAGGAAAAGCTATAAGATTACAAAGCAAGTAAAGTACAAAAGTCTCAGAAAGGAGAATACAAAAGTCTTTCGGGAAGGAAAAGGAAAGCTAAAAGTCTATCTCGAGGATTGGAATGGAAACTTAAACTTTAAAACTGGACCTATTTTTTGAACTCTTCCTGTCTTCTGAGTCTGCCTTATTTATAGATGAAATGAACCATGGTAAGTTTTCAAAAGTAACCCGAGTTGAGTAAAGTGAACTCAAGTTAATCTGTCGGTGAGAATCTTGAATAGTAAAAGTCTATCTTTTGGTCCTGTCTTTCCTGTCTTCTTTTGTCTTTTCATCGTCACGAGTCTGTCTTCTGTCTTCTTTTGTTTTTTTACATCGCAGTCTGTCTTAAATGCGGCAATCTGTCCGGTGCATTATCTTTGGTGAACAATAAAATGCATCGTATGCCATGCGGGTGTGATGATGTCGTCTTTGGTGAATAGTAATGTGCCGCATTTATGGTCGGGAAAAGTTGTGCATCTGTGCCTTTCTGTCTGTCTATCTGTCTATCAATACTGTATCCGCGTAGTTATCATAATCTAGCGGATCGAGTGTTATCCTCATCTTTGCTCATGCTCGTGCAAAGACTCCATAATCATTGCATAGGGCACAATATGAAATAGGAATGAAAACAGGGAACATGATCTTTGGTGTCATCAACTGGGATCTTTAACAATTCTTCTTTTCCCAATGAGCCTTCCCTTTGAAGGTTTTGGGCCATACACGACTATCCCGTCGGTGTAGCCATATAAATGAAAACCTCTGTCTAATTCTTTTGTTCTTCATAAATCTTATTACTCATGAAATTGGACCATTCTTGAGCGAGCACCTGGATCATCAAGTGGTAAGTAAGTATCACTGTATACAGTTATATTCAAGGATACCACACCAATCATGAATAAGGACTAAAATGTGTCTTTGGTTGAGCTTCCATATAATAGCTAGTGTCCCAAACGGAAGAGTACTCCATTTCTATCTTTATGTAATTAAGTCCTCCAATCTCTGCCGCTTCTTGGATGACTCGGGAAATAAACTAATCGATTTGCGAAGTAATGGTTAATTTTTCGATAAACCACGCTTCTAGCATTTCGAGATAACCATAAAGGATCACAGATTCTTGGATCTTTCGTCTCTGTGTTGATAAGTAATCCCGGGTAGGGATCAAATCGTCTCCTGTTCTTTCGTACACTCGTCTGAATTTCCAAAACTTTCATACCATTTAGCCTTATGAGATAGCCATATCTCATCTGTCATGTCTTCTGTCTTGATAAATCTTTGTAGAGACTAATAATTTAAAAAGATACATCCATCTGTCATAAGAAACTGTTATAACTTTATGAGTTAATATATTCATGTTGGATTTCGGGGGTAAGGTTCTAATAGCAAGTCTCGTTTTTCTTTGAATCTTAGGGTGGAGCTTTGAAAAGCTTGTTCCCATAAGATAGCTTTTTAGAGACTGTAGTTCTGTCATTCTGTCTTTGTGGAGCTTGAATCTCCATCCTCCTTGCTAGGGAGTTGACAACCGAGAGCTTCAATAAATGCCCGGTGCTAACAAGATGTAATTCCAAAGCACGAAGGGTCATTTGGAATAAGGGTTTTAATACGAGGGTGAATCTTTGCCTGTAAATTATCAAGAAGTAGTTTAATATGAAGAGGAAGGTCTGTAAATTCTCCGTTTTGAAACATAAGATCTCTGTCGGGTACTTTTTGCGAATTACACTCTTATCACCACATGAATACCTTGCCTCTGCTAGCAGTGTATCTGAAGGGATATTGTCTCTATTGAGACGCCTTCATGCACATCCGAAATTTTGATCGAGGGCTTTGGAAACCCTGGGTTTGCACTGGTGCCTTGCCCTTGTCCATGCGAGAGAATCTTTTACTCATAGTAGTCTCGCAATTGGGTTTTGGAAAAGGATTATATTTGGAGCAAATAAAAACTTCTTTTGGAATTCTTTGTCAATGTCTTTTTTGTGAAATTCTTTTGAAATATTTTATAAAAACATTTATAAAACAAACAAAATTTATAAAACAAACTTTTCTTTGCACACTTTTGTGCTCTTTCGAGTAGCAATAATATTAGAGTAGTCATAATGGGTTCTCATCGGGGTAAATGAGATTGAGTATTTCTTAAATCTAATATGATTCTATCTTTGTGAAGTCTTTCATTAATAGGACAATCTGTCAAGGGATTAATTCTACTTAATAGGAAATTAAATGTCATTACTCAAGAAATTACAACAATTAATATTTTCTTTAATGATTAATAAAAGAGAGTCTGTCAAAGCTTCTTTTATTAAAATATCATTATATGAATATTTAAAAATTTGTAAAGGGCGTACCTCTGTCATTTAGTGCTTCTATCGTCTATCAAGATATATACATTATTAAAAGAAATAATAATTGTACCATCTATATTTTGTGTGGGGGCAATAGTCTCAAATTGCCATCCGTCGGTCCATATACTATTAGTCCATGCATATTGATTACAAAAGACTATATTCATATCTCTGTCTTTTATGGATTCTTCAGTAGATTGGACTTTATGTAAGAAAGCAATAGGAAAATAAAAACGTATCTTTGTCTCTTTATCTTGTCTATCTTTCTTTTTGTCATTTTTTTGTCAATTGATTAACAAGTAGCATTTTTGTCTTTAAAAATGACAAACTTCTTTCACTTCTTTTACTTCTTTCGAGTTCTAGGGATTCCTCTATCGTTGATATCTATTAAAATAGTAACCTTTTTGGAATAGTGTATTTTTGTCGGGACAAGTGGTAAAATCAATAATATGTCTTTTTCTAACACATTAGTTTTAATTCCTTTATCTGTCATTAAAAAAGGGTAAATTAAAGCCATAAAAAGAGTTCCTAAAATAATTTTAAAAATAAAGTCTTTAATTAAAACAAAAACTGTTTCTAAATATATTCTGTCATGGCCTATATGATCATTAATTATCGTTTTTCTTTATTAACCTGAATTAATCTTTTAGTTGATTTTTCATAATTCATTAAGGATATTAATCTTTCTTTTATATTAGCACTTTGAATGTCAAAGCAATTTTTTCAAGAAAAACTCTAAAGTAATTTACGTATGCCACTTTTTGAAAATTACTCTGTCAATTATACTTAAGGAATTCTGTCTATTAAATTTATTACCATTGTGCGAAACATTAATATCTATAACTTCGTAGGAGGAATAAAGGGGTCTATCATGGGATTAGTAAATTCTTTTATTATTTCTACAATATTATGTTCATTTATGTCATCGATTTTCTTTTTAATTTCTTCAATATCATTTTTTACCATTTTTTCTTCTTGTCAATAGAGCTATTGGTTTTATCTTTACACTATCTTGTTTTAATTTCATTTTTAACTTTTCTTTCTTGTCTTTTTCTTTCTTTCTACAATCCGTAATGTTGTGACCATATTTCTGCACTTCATGCAAGCAATAGGTATTTCTATAGTGTCTTTTAGTTTTAATAAATATTCTTTCTTGTCGTTATAATGATTTGGTAGATTTTCTATCGTTTTATCATTATGTCTTTTTGTTTTCTTTTTCTCTTATTAATTTTAAGTGGGTTGGTTGATTTTAACTCTTTCTTAACTTGATCTATTTCTTTTTGACCAACATTAAATATTTCCATTAATTCATTTATAATATCTTTCTCAAATTCTAATTTACTAATTTGTTTAATAATTTTATTATATCGTCACATTGTTTTTAGTATGTCCATCTCTTTTACATTTATGACAAATAATATTATTAATATGTCTGTCGATTTTCTCATTATATCGATAATTCTGTAATATTTAAAATCGTTATGTCTCTTAATCTGTCTGTCTCTATTGGTAGATTTAAAAGTTCTATCTTTTTAGCCAATTCTATTAAACTGTGATTTTCGGTTCTGTCAATTGTTTTAAGTTTCTCATCAATTTCTTCTTTAAAACTATTACTCTTTTTGTCATTTATTACACTATCACTATTTGCTTTTTCTTTTAAATTATCATTATTATTTTTCCTACCATTGTTGACTTTTTCTCTTTCATGTTTTATCTTCTCTTCTATTTCTATCTTCCTACGTAGGGATTCTTTACTACTATTTGTTTTTGGTTTTTGCATGTCCTTTACTTTCCCTACACCTTTACTATCTTGTCTTTCATGTAAGTCTTTCAAGCTATCATCATGAATTATTAAACTATCATCTTTCTTCTCTTTCTCTATTCCTTCTTTTATTATTTCTTTCTCATTATCTATTAACTTCTCATGTAGATATTCTTTCTTATCTGTCTCTATTAGGTTCTTTTGTTTATCTATGTCTAGCTACGAACTAGAAATTTCTTTTAGTCTGTCATTTTCTATAACATTTCTACGTGTTACTCTTTCGTTAATAGGGCCAACACTTACATCGATTTGCTTTTAACATTTGTAAATTCTTATCTATCTCTTTTGAATTACTTTTTGTAAACCAATTATCTGTCATAGTTTTCGTAAAGGATGATCTATTATGAGGTTCAAATATTATATCTTTTTCAACATGTGAATTTAAAGCTATCATTCTTTCATAGAGGTCCAAAAAGCTATCATTTTTCTTTTCAACTTTAGTATATATATTAGATCTGTCAATATTTTCCAAGGACTCTAACTTACTATTAATTGTATCTAAAAAACTATTATTGTGGTTATTAGTACGTCGGTTGATTTTATCTTACGTTAAATTACTCCAATTATTTGTGTTACCATTATAGTTATAATTATCCATTTCATCGTCCGAATCAGAATCTGTCTCATATTCCATATCACTATTTGACCAATTATCATCTATATCTGTCATGCTATAACCTTCATCATAATCTATATCATCATAGTCCATGTTTTAATTAGTGTGTGCCTAGCCTAAGTGTGAACAAGCAAGCAGGATGAATGAGCTAATAAGTGTATTTATTCTCTTTCTAAACAATTAATAATTCTGGCGGAACTATTACTAACCATTGGTATCCTTGTCATCGGGACCACCTCCTCGGGAAAACACCATTGCGGGACCACCCAAACACACGCTTTGTCAGTCGGCTACAACAAAGGGGTGACCAACGCGAAACTATGGTTTGCCAACGAGTCTCTAGGCTGACCAACGCTAACAAGGAGCAAGTAGTGGCTATATAGTAATATAAGTTCCTAGTAACTTCTTAATTGCAAAGAAATAAAACTCATACACCTACCATCCATGGCTCGATACCATTGACTACCCGGGATGAGCACGATCGTCGGCCACCCAAGTAAACAATCCCAAAAGCGGGACCCATGCCGGGTATGTAAGGCTTCCCCAAGAACACCCTACTCGGGCTCACTCCCGAGTAAGGGCGTTCTTGGGGTGACCTTCCATACACCTGAGTAGGGTGTTCTTGGGGAAGCCTTACATACCCCGGCATGGGTCCCGCTTTTGGGATTGTTTACTTGGGTGGCCGACGATCGTGCTCATCCTGGGTAGTCAATGGTATCAGAGCCGGATCAAAAGTGTACGGAACTCTCACCTCTCATACGAGGATAAAGGAGGGCTCTCCGCCGTACAGCGTACGCTTTACGCACGTGGCTCTGATAGGTATCGCTCATGTTCCTTTGTAAGGGCGTTCTTGGGGTGACCTTCCATACACCCGAGTAGGGTGTTCTTGGGGAAGCCTTACATACCCGGCATGGGTCCCGCTTTTGGGATTGTTTACTTGGGTGGCCGACGTCTTTGTGCTCATCCTGGGTAGTCAATGGTATCGAGCCATGGATGGTAGGTGTATGAGTTTTATTTCTTTGCAATTAAGAAGTTACTAGGAACTTATATTACTATATAGCCACTACTTGCTCCTTGTTAGCGTTGGTCAGCCTAGAGACTCGTTGGCAAACCATAGTTTCGCGTTGGTCAGCCCCCTTTGTTGTAGCCGACGGACGGGCGTGTGTTTGGGTGGTCCCGCAATGGTGTTTTCCGAGGAGGTGGTCCCGATGACAAGGATACCAGTGGTTAGTAATAGTTCCGCCAAGATAATTATTAATTGTTTAGAAAGAGAATAAATACACTTATTAGCTCATTCATCTGTTTGCTTGTTCACACTTAGGCTAGGCACACACTAATTGAATCATGGACTATGATGATATAGATTATGATGAAGACTATAGCATGAAAGATATAGATGATAATTGGTCAAATAGTGATATGGAATATGAGACAGATTCTCGATTACGGCGAAGTGAAATGGATGATTATAATTATAATGATAACACAAATAATTGGAGTAATTTATTAAAAGATAAAATCAACCGACGGACTAATAACCGCAATAATAGTTTTTTAGATAGAATTAATAGTAAGTTAGAGTCCTTGGAAAATATTGACAGATCTAACATATGTACTAAAGTTGAAAAGAAAAATGATAGCTTTTTGGACCTCTATGAAAGAATGATAGCTTTAAATTCACATGTTGAAAAAGATATAATATTTGAACCTCATAATAGATCATCCTTTACGAAACTATGATGAGATAATTGGTTTACAAAAAGTAATTCAAAAGAGATAGATAAGAATTTACAAATGTTAAAAGCAAATCGATGAAGTGTTGGCCCTATTAACGAAAGAGTAACACGTAGAAATGTTATAGAAAATGACAGACTAAAAGAAATTTCTAGTTTGAGCTAGACATAGATAAACAAAAGAACCTAATAGAGACAGATAAGAAAGAATATCTACATGAGAAGTTAATAGATAATGAGAAAGAAATAATAAAAGAAGGAATAGAGAAAGAGAAGAAAGATGATAGTTTAATAATTCATGATGATAGCTTGAAAGACTTACATGAAAGACAAGATAGTAAAGGTGTAGGGAAAGTAAAGGACATGCAAAAACCAAAAACAAATAGTAGTAAAGAATCCCTACGTAGGAAAATAGAAATAGAAGAGAAGATAAAACATGAAAGAGAAAAAGTCAACAATGGTAGGAAAAATAATAATGATAATTTAAAAGAAAAAGCAAATAGTGATAGTGTAATAAATGATGAGAAAGAGTAATAGTTTTAAAGAAGAAATTGATGAGAAACTTAAAACAATTGTGAATCGAAAATCACAGATTTAATAGAATTGGCTAAAAAGATAGAACTTTTAAATCTACCAATAGAGACAGACAGATTAAGAGACATAACAGATTTTAAATATTACAGAATTATCGATAATGAGAAAATCGATGACATATTAATAATATTATTTGTCATAAATGTAAAAGAGATGGACATACTAAAAAACAATGTGATGTACATAATAAAATTATTAAACAAATTAGTAAATTAGAATTTGAGAAAGATATTATAAATGAATTAATGGAAATATTTAATGTTGGTCAAAAAGAAATAGATCAAGTTAAGAAAGAGTTAAAATCAACCAACCCACTTAAAATTAATAAGAGAAAAAGAAAACAAAAAAGACATAATGATAAAGCGATAGAAAATCTACCAAATCATTATAACGACAAGAAAGAATATTTATTAAAACTAAAAGACACTATAGAAATACCTATTGCTTGCATGAAGTGCAGGAAATATGGTCACAACATTACGGATTGTAGAAAGAAAGAAAAAGACAAGAAAGAAAAGTTAAAAATGAAATTAAAACAAGATAGTGTAAAGATAAAACCAATAGCTCTATTGATGAAGAAGAAAAATGGTAAAAATGATATTGAAGAAATTAAAAAGAAAATCGATGGACATAAATGAACATAATATCGTAGAAATAATAAAAGAATTTACTAATCCCATGATAGACCCCTTTATTCCTCCTACGAAGTTATAGATATTAATGTTTCGCACAATGGTAATAAATTTAATAGACAGAATTCCTTAAGTATAATTTGATGAGTAATTTTCAAAAAGTGGCATACGTAAATTACTTTAGAGTTTTTCTTGAAAAAAATTGCTTTGACAGATTCAGGTGCTAATATAAAAGAAAGATTAATATCCTTAATGAATTATGAAAAATCAACTAAAAGATTAATTCAGGTTAATAAAGAAAAAGCGATAATTAATGATCATATAGGCCATGATGAGAATATATTTAGAAACAGTTTTTGTTTTAATTAAAGACTTTATTTTTAAAATTATTTTAGGAACTCTTTTTATGGCTTTAATTTACCCTTTTTAATGATGAGATAAAGGAATTAAAACTAATGTGTTAGAAAAAGACATATTATTGATTTTACCACTTGTCCCTGGTAAATACACTATTCCAAAAAGGTTACTATTTTAATAGATATCAACGATAGAGGAATCCCTAGAACTGAAAGAAGTAAAAGAAGTGAAAGAAGTTTGTCATTTTTAAAGACGTAAATGCTACTTGTTAATCAATTGACAGAAAATGACAAAAAGAAAGATAGACAAGATAAAGAGACAAAGATACGTTTTTATTTTCCTATTGCTTTCTTACATAAAGTCCAATCTCTGAAGAATCCATAAAAGACAGAGATATGAATATAGTCTTTTGTAATCAATATGCATGGACTAATAGTATATGGACCGACGGATGGCAATTTGAGACTATTGCCCCCACACAAAATATAGATGGTACAATTATTATTTCTTTTAATAATGTACATCTTGATAGATCGATAGAAGCACTAAATGACAGAGGTACGCCTTTACAAAGATTTTTAAATATTCATATAACAGATATTTTAATAAAAGAAGCTTTGTGAGACTCTCTTTTATTAATCATTAAAGAAAATATTAATTGTTGTAATTTCTTGAGTAATGACAGATTTAATTTCCTATTAAGTAGAATTAATCCCTTGACATGATTGTCCTATTAATGAAAGACTTCACAAAGATAGAATCATATTAGATTTAAGAAATACTCGAATCTCATTTACCCCTGATGTAACCCATTATGACTACTCTAATATTATTGCTACTCGAAAAGAGCACAAAAGTGTGCAAAGAAAAGTTTGTTTTATAAATTTTGTTTGTTTTATAAATGTTTTTATAAAATATTTCAAAAGAATTTCACAGAAAGACATTGATGAAGAATTCCAAAAGAAGTTTTTATTTGCTCCAAATATAATCCTTTTCCAAAAACCCAATTGAGACTACTATGAGTAAAAGATTCTCTCCCAGACAGACAAGGGCAAGGCACCCGGTGCAACCCGCAGAGGTTTCCAAAGCCCTCAGTCAAAATTTCGGATGTGCATGAAGGCGTCTCAATAGAGACAATATCCCTTGAGGATACATCGCTAGCAGCAGAGGCAAGGTATTCATGTGGTGATAAGAGTGTAATTACGCAAAAAGTACCCGACAGAGATCTTATGTTTCAAAACGGAGAATTTACTGAGACCTTCCTCTTCATATTAAACTACTTCTTGATAATTTACAGCAAAGCATTCACCCTCGAGATTTAAACCCTTATTCCAAATGACCCTTCGTGCTTTGGAATTACATCTTGTTAGCACCGGGGCATTTATTGAAGCTCTCGGTTGTCAACTCCCTAGCAAGGAGGATGGAGATTCAAGCTCCACAAAGACAGAACAGACAGTAACTACAGTCTCTAAAAAGCTATCTTATGGGAACAAGCTTTTCAAAGCTCCACCCTAAGATTCAAAGCAAAAAACGAGACTTGCTATTAGAACCTTACCCCGAAATCCAAAGAATATATTAACTCATAAAGTTATAACAGTTCTTATGACAGATGGATGTATCTTTTTAAATTATTAGTCTCTACAAAGATTTATCAAGACAGAAGACATGACAGATGAGATATGGCTATCTCATAAGGCTAAATGGTATGAAAGTTTTGGAAATTCGACATGAGTGTACGAAAGAACAGAGACAGATTTGATCCCTACCCGGGATTACTTATCAACACAGAGACAGAAGATCCGATGTCTGTGATCCTTTATGGTTATCGAAATGCTAGAAGCAGTGGTTTATCGTAAAATTAACCATTACTTCGCAAATCGATTAGTTTATTTCCCGAGTCATCCAAGAAAAGCAAAATACAGATTGGAGGACTTAATTACATAAAGATAGAAATCTGGAGTACTCTTCCGATTTGGGACACTAGCTATTATATGGAAGCTCAACCAAAGACACATTTTAGTCCTTATTCATGATTGGTGTGGTATCCTTGAATATAATCGGTATACAGTGATACTTACTTACCACTTGATGATCCAGTGCTCGGCTCAAGAATGGTCCAATTTCATGAGTAATAAGATTTATGAAGAAAAGAAAGAATTAGACAGAGGTTTTCATTTATATGGCTACACCGACAGATAGTTTGTGTATGGCCCAAAACCTTCAAAGAGAAGGCTCATTGGGAAAAGAAGAATTGTTAAAGATCCCATTGATGACAAACCAAAGATCATGTTCTGTTTTCATTCCTATTTCATATTGTGCCCTATGCAATGATTATGGAGGCCGCACGAGCATGAGCAAGATGAGGATAACACCGATCCGCTAGATTATGATAACTACGCGGATACTGATTGATAGAAGATAGACAGCAGAAGGCACAGATAGACAACTTTTCCCTGCAGGCGGCGATGACAGATTACTATTCACCAAAGACGATGCATCACAGTCCAGGAGATCGCATGATTTTATTGTTCACCAAAGATACGCACTTTACCGGACAGATTGCCGCATGTAAGACAGACCCGTGACAGAAAAAAACAAAAGAAGAAGAAAAGATGACTCGTGATGAAAAAAGACAAAAGAAGACAGGAAGATGGACCAAAAGATAGACTTTTACTATTCAAGATTCTACCGACAGATTAACTTGAGTTCACTTTACTCAACTCAAAGTTACTTTTGAAAACTTACCATGGTTCATTTCATCTATAAATAAGACAGACCAAGAAAGAAGACAGTTCAAAAAATAGGTCCAGTTTTAAAGTTTAAGTTTCCATTCCAATCCTCGAGATAGACTTTTAGCTTTCCTTTTCCTTCCCGAAAGACTTTTGTATTCTCCTTTCTGAGACTTTTGTACTTTACTTGCTTTGTAATCTTATAGCTTTTCCTTGCATGCCTTGTAACCTTACCTTTCCGCATGACAATCTTGTAACCCTTACTGACCTTTACTTTGTAATCTTGTAACTCTTGCATGACTCTTATTTTCAAAGCTTGTAAGAAAGACAGTTTGTTTTCAAGTTTAATCAAAAGATGAAGTATTTTCAAGTAAGATTTTATTTGTTTAAGTTTTTATATTCCATACCCTGTTTTAATCTATTTTTGAATATATCTATTTTGCTATTATCTTCTTTATCAACTATTTTATCATTGTTTATGCTGCTCTGGGTAGTCAATGGTATCGAGCCGGATCAAAAGTGTACGGAACTCTCACCTCTCATACGAGGGTAGTCAATGACGCTTTACGTACGTGGCTCGATAGGTATCGCTCATGTTCCTTTGATGGCGTTCTTGGGGTGACCTTCCATACATGAGTAGGGTGTTCTTGGGAATTACATAAAAGCATGGGTCCCGCTTTTGGGATTGTTTACTTGGGTGGCCGACGATCGTGCTCATCCCGGGTAGTCAATGGTATCGAGCCATGGATGGTAGGTGTATGAGTTTTATTTCTTTGCAATTAAAAAGTTACTAGGAACCTATATTACTATACTGACCACTACTTGCTCCTTGTTAGCGTTGGTCCCTCTGACTCGTTGGCAAACCATAGTTTCGCGTTGGTCAGCCCCTTTGTTGTAGCCGACGGACGGGCGTGTGTTTGGGTGGTCCCGCAATGGTGTTTTCCCGAGGAGGTGGTCCCGATGACAAGGATACCGGTGGTTAGTAATAGTTCCGCCAAGATTTATTAAATTGCTTAGATATAAAATGAATATGTTTAGTCGCTCATCATCTGTTGCTAAGACACGCTTAGGTCGGCACACACTAATCGAACATGGAAAGTGATAACATAGTTAATTGGAAGAATTTAGCATGAGAGATATAGACAGAAATTTGTTAGAATGGAATAAATGGAATATACCAATCGAAAGAACTCGATAAAATCTACTGATGACAGACTACTTTTTCTAAATTATCTTTTTTTGATTACACCATAAAAATGTTGAAAGAACTTACTCTTTATTTAATGAATATGAAACAATTTGATTATTCTCGGTGAGATTCAATTGTGAGACATAGACGTAAATATGCATTTTTACATGTTGGTTTAGTTCAAGTAGTTGTTAAACCATTAACAAGAGAAGCTTTAAATGCAAGTGTTTTACTTTGCTTAAGAGATGACAGACATTTAAGATTTGATGACTCACTTCTTGGAATGATGGAAACAAGTTTACATAAAGGACCAAGATATTTTAATTGTTATCCTAACTTTGCTTTAAGCCTTTCGACAGTAAATATTATGGATGCTTTAACTTTAAATGTAAAAACAAATGGTTATTACATGAAAGAAGGCTTAACCTTTAGCTATTATTTATAGGATTTATTATAAACTAATGAAAACCACTTTAGACCCCGACTCCATAGTTGACCCTTCCCCTAAAGGACGAGACTCTCCTTTTGCAAGCCTCAACCCGGAATACTAGATTACGGGTACCTCAACAAATACAAAGTGGAAAGATATAACCCTTCCCGAAAGATGGCAACTTAATACTATTGCCCCCACACCAAAAATAGAAAACACGAACCAGATTTCATAGCCCAAAATACGGATGGTGCAGTTATTATTTCTTTTAATAATAATGACAGACATACCGATAGTCTTATAAGACCTAGTAGTTCTACACAGCAGAAAGACCCCAATGATGTTTACCCCTAGAAGCTCCTTTTCCTCTAGGACACCTTTCTCTCGATTCCGCACCTTTGCCTCCTCGTAAGAATCTTCCTCCAGTTATACACCTTCCTCCTATAAATACTAAGAAAACCCCTATTCGAGACAGAGCGCGACTTATTATCCGACGGATACCACACAACCTACCCCTAATGTTCACCAACCCCTTTATCAGCCCCAACCTCAACTCCGATTCTCCTACCCATACGAGATATATTAGGATTTCAGATGACAGACAAATTAATGTTTTATCTAAAGAATTTGTTTTAGATAAAGAACTACTAAAATATGATTATTTAAAACCTGAAAATAATGACAGAAAAGAACCAATTTTTTGAAGAATATAATGAACATGAAAGAAACAATTTAAAAACTAAGTATTTTGAAATGATGACAGACTTACAGACACACTTTAGCTTCTTTGACTTTTTGGATTATCATAACAAAAAGATAAGTGTAATAGAGAAAATATTATCATGGACAAAGACAGAAAATCATGAAAAAGTGTATCAGACTTATCCACCATTTGAATCAATTATATTGAGTCAAAATAGTGGAGTCCAAGTTTTGGCTACACCTATTAAAAGACCCAGTCTAAGTGATGATAATAAGAATCTAGACAGTATAATTCAACAGAACAATTACACCAATACTTATCTAAAAACTATTGGCCAAAAGCTACAAGATATAGAAGACAGACTAATACCCCCTTCTACTTCCATAAAAAAGAAAACACGTCCAATACACCTCTATTTGTCCCTCATGAGATACCTCCTCACCTTAGAGCACCTTTAAAGAAACCCATGAGAGAAAAACGATAATTTACTTAATGAAATAAATAAAAATTAGACTTAATGAAATTAGAATCATCAAAGGATATGGAGCCATTAAAAATAAGAATATTATAACATTAAATACAAAAAGAACTCGACTCTTCAGAGGATGAAGAATCGAGAAGATAATCAATCGACAGATCGATGAGATATAAATAATTTGGAATCACAATTTACAGGATAAATTACGAATTAATAAATTAACTTTAGCATCTTCATCACAAGATCGTAAAAAGGAAAGATTGACGATCTATACCCGAGAAAGAATTGGTATCCTAAACCTACTCCCCGATTTACAATTTGAAGAAAGACATACTTATGTTAATTCATCCTATTCACGGACTTAATTTATGAATGGAATATTGATGGAATGTCGAATATGAAATAATAAACCTTTTACATGAAATGACTTTGCTCACTAATGTCTATAAAAATCATGGAAAACAGGATCATCAGATAGCTCATTTAATTGTCACCGGTTTTTCTTGGCCGGTTGAAAGGTGGTGGGATCATTATTTAAATAATGATGACAGAAATGGAATATTGAGCCGTTAAAAGAGAAACAGATGGGAGTGTTATAATGACAGATAGACAGCCTTCACAAGATGCGGTTAATACTTTAATTTTTACTATAACCAAACATTTTGTTGGTGATCCCAATCAATATAAAGAAAGAGCTTCAGATGTTTTAATTAATTTAAGATGTCCACAACTTTCAGATTTTAGATGGTATAAAGATGTTTTTATTTCAAAAGTTTTAAGTAGGAATGATTGTCAACAAGTCATATTGGAAAGAAAAATTTATTCTTTGGTTTACCCTATTTCTTTGCTCGAGAAAGTTAGACTTGATATAGTAAATAATGACGGAACTATAGACTATCCTAGCCTAACATATGGAGACATAATATCTTCAATTAACAAAAAACAGGTTTATGGCTATGTAATGATTTAAGACTAAAAAACCAGATAGAAAAAGAAAAAGATTTGCTAAAAAAGAATTAGGAACTTTCGTGAGCAATATGGTTTTGATCCATTAATTGCTCCCTCTAGGAAAAGAAGAAAAGATAAGAAAGATGACAGAGGTGATAGATATAAGAAAGATGATGAAGTGATAGATATAAGAACAATAATAGAAGATATTATAAAAGTAAGTCTAAAGACAAGAAAGAAGAATCCAAAAGAAAGAATTATGATAGACGTAGGGAAAGTGACATTATTTGCTTCAAATGTGGAAAGAAGGGACACACTAGCAGACATCTTGTAACTTTCAAAGACAGATAAATAAACTTGATATATCAGGAAAATTAAAGGATAAATTATTAAGTATAATGGAACCGATGAGATAGTGATGAAACAGATAATGAAATTCACCGATAGATAGATAATATTAACAAGATACTTCATCCTCTTCTACGAGATGTTTCTTCACATAATAGAAATGTTCAATTATGTAATCAGTAATAATCCTCGATAATTGTTATTGTAAAAGAAAACTAAAAATATGTGTCTTAACAAAACAAGAAGACATAATAATGGATTTAATAGATAGACTTCCGGACCTACAATCTAAAAAAGATTATTTATCTAAATTAAAAGAATCTTTAACTGAAACCGATAGATTTGAAATAGATCTAAAGGATTATAAGTCAACTTATAATTTTACTGAAATTTGATAGATTTAAACCCACTAAACCCATAACCGTGACAGACCTACTGATGAGACATAAATAACCTAAAAAAGGAATTGAGAAAATTAAAATCAGAAAATTTTATATTAAAAGGCATGGTTGAACAGATAATCGCACAAGTAATTAGTATAAAAGATAGAATTAAATATTGTAATGAACCTTTAATGAGACTCCTCTCTTCTTGACAGACATAATTATATTGGTGAAAGTTCTCATAAAGAAGATGATAAAGATGAATTTTTAAATATAATTGACAGAATGATATTTCAAAAGTGGTACACAGAGATAACTTTAGTAATTCATAAAGAATTTTCATTAATCGTTATTGCCCTTGTTGATTCAAAGTCTTGATATGAATTGCATACAAGAAGGATTAATACCCTCTAAGTATTATGAATCAACGACAGCATGCATTAACTCAAGGCTAATGGTGATAAACTTAAAATAAGTAACAAACTAACTAAGGCATACATATATAATAATGGAATTAAGTTCGAACACCTTTCTTCTTGACAGAAAAGTTGTCCTCTAAAGTTATATTAGGAAATCCTTTTTGGCTTTAATCTACCCTTTCTTCACGACGAGATAATGGAATATGTACTAATATTTTAAAGACAGAAGTTTTCTTTAAGTTCCTTCTACCCCCATTCCCCAAAGATATACACTTATTGAGAAAAATTTCCATCTCAAAAGATAAAAATGATGATGAGGTTCCTACAATGACAGACTTAGTAATAGATGATGATGAGATTCCTACAAAGGCAGATAATACTATTCTACCAAAAAGAGTAGTAGTATTTAAAGTATATATACATTATTCTACCCAAGTAGCAGTAGTATTTAAAGTATATATACTTAAATATGTATATATATGCATATATATAAAAAAAAAAAAAAAAAAAAAAAAAAAAAAAAAAAAAAAAAAAAATATATATATATAAAAAATTTTCCTACTTTTGTTGACTATTTTAAGTCCTTCTTTTAAGTCCTTCTTTTGTTCCTACGTATCTCCTATCTCTTTGCTAGGATACTTGTCTTGTACCATAGGTTGTCTTGTACCATAGGTTGTCTTGTACCATAGGCTCATGACTTTTAATTTATTCTTGTCCTTTCTCATCATATATTCTACCATTTCATGATAACCTTTAAATAGTTAATTTTAAAATTAACGGTCAATTGCCTAGCAAGCAAGATAGCCATTCTAAGGCTAAAATCTCAGACCACATCCTGCCACAAATAGAAATCTTTATTACTGATTTCAATTAAAGCATGGAGGCATCTCAATAGAGATAATATCCCTTCGAATACGAGGTCGAAATGACAAGTGTATTCAAATGGTTAGACAGAATAATGCAGACAAGATAGACAATTTGCCGGACAAGATAGACACTATGCCAAGTCTCTATCCCATTGCGCCGATTAGTTTCCGACGAGATACTGACAGATGATATCCTCCTTTATCCTCTCCAAACTTCAGGACTCATGTAGACAATAAGAAGACAAGCGACAGAGAGATACAAAAAGAAGACACAAGACAGATTGCCAAAAGATAAGAAGACAGACACGTGACAGAAAAGACTTTTACTATTCAAGATGGACCCGTGATGTAAAAGACAAAAGAAGACATGGGACAGACACGTGACTTTTACTATTCAAGATGCACCCGTGTGAGAACGTGACTTTTACTATTCAAGACAGCAGGACTGCGATGAAAAAGACAAAAGAAGACAAATGGACAGACACGTGACTTTTACTATTCAAGATTCTACCGACAGAATAACTTGAGTTCAATTTACTTAACTCAGGTTACTTTTGAAGACTTACTATGGTTCACTTTATCTATAAATAGACAGGACTTGAAAGACGAGAAGACAGGTCCAAATTTTAGGTTCAAAAAATAGGTCCAGTTTTAAAGTTTAAGTTTCCATTCCAATCCTCGAGATAGACTTTTAGCTTTCCTTTTCCTTCCCGAAAGACTTTTGTATTCTCCTTTCTGAGACTTTTGTACTTTATTTGCTTTGTAATCTTATAGCTTTTCCTTGAATGACTTGTAACCTTACCTTTCAGACAGACAATCTTGTAACCCTTCTGACCTTTACTTTGTAATCTTGTAACTCTTGATGAGCTCTTATTTTCAAAGCTTGTAAGAAAAGACAGTTTGTTTTCAAGTTTAATCAAAGACGAAGTATTTTCAAGTAAGATTTTATTTGTTTCAGTTTTTATATTCCATACCTGTTTTAATCTATTTTTGAATATATCTATTTTGCTATTATCTTCTTTATCAACTATTTTATCATTGTTTATGCTTCTATATTCTTTCTTTGTGCTCACTCCTGGGTAGTCAATGGTATCCAGTGAGTGAGCACAAAGAAGAATATAGAAGCATAAACAATGATAAAATAGTTGATAAAGAAGATAATAGCAAAATAGATATATTCAAAAATAGATTAAAACAGGTATGGAATATAAAAATCTGAAACAAATAAAATCTTACTTGAAAATACTACTGTCTTTGATTAAACTTGAAAACAAACTGTCTTTTCTTACAAGCTTTGAAAATAAGAGTCGTCTCAAGAGTTACAAGATTACAAAGTAAAGGTCAGAAGGGTTACAAGATTGTCTGTCTGGAAAGGTAAGGTTACAAGTCAAGTCGTCTCAAGGAAAAGCTATAAGATTACAAAGCAAGTAAAGTACAAAAGTCTGTAAAGGGAGAATACAAAAGTCTTTTCGGGAAGGAAAAGGAAAGCTAAAAGTCTATCTCGAGGATTGGAATGGAAACTTAAACTTTAAAACTGGACCTATTTTTTGAACCCGTCTTCTCTGCCTTCTGAGTCCTGCCTTATTTATAGATGAAATGAACCATGGTAAGTTTTCAAAAGTAACCCGAGTTGAGTAAAGTGAACTCAAGTTAATCTGTCGGTAGAATCTTGAATAGTAAAAGTCTATCTTTTGGTCCGCCTTCTGTCTTCTTTTTGTCTTTTTTTCGCCACGAAGTCCATCTTTTCTCGTCTTCTTTTGTTTTTTTCATCACGGGTCTGTCTTAAATCGCCGGCAATCTGTCCTGGCACGTATCTTTGCCGTGAACAATAAAATGCATCAGATTCTGCATGGACTGTGGATCGTCTTGGCCGGTGAATAGTAAATCGTGCCATGCTGCCCGGAAAAGTTGTCTGTCTGTGTTTTCGCTTTGTCTATTCTGTCTATCAATCTGATCCGCGTAGTTATCATAATCTAGCGGATCGAGTGTTATCTCTCATATCGCTCATGCTCGTGCAAAGACTCCATAATCATTGCATAGGGCACAATATGAAATAGGAATGAAAACAGGGAACATGATCTTTGGAGTCATCAACTGGGATCTTTAACAATTCTTCTTTTCCCAATGAGCCTTCCTGCTTTGAAGGTTTTGGGCCATACACGACTATCTCGGTGTAGCCATATAAATGAAAACCTCTGTCTAATTCTTTCTGTTCTTCATAAATCTTATTACTCATGAAATTGGACCATTCTTGAGCCGAGCACTGGATCATCAAGTGGTAAGTAAGTATCACTGTGATACCGCTTATATTCAAGGATACCACACCAATCATGAATAAGGACTAAAATGTGTCTTTGGTTGAGCTTCCATATAATAGCTAGTGTCCCAAACCGGAAGAGTACTCGATTTCTATCTTTATGTAATTAAGTCCTCCAATCTGCATTCGCCGCTTCTTGGATGACTCGGGAAATAAACTAACTGATTTGCGAAGTAATGGTTAATTTTCTCGATAAACCCCGCTTCTAGCATTTCGGATAACCATAAAGGATCACAGACATCGGATCTTCTCGTCTCTGTGTTGATAAGTAATCCCGGGTAGGGATCAAATCATCTCTGTTCTTTCGTACACACTGTCTCGAATTTCCAAAACTTTCATACCATTTAGCCTTATGAGATAGCCATATCTCATCTGTCATGTCTTCTGTCTTGATAAATGTTTGAGAGACTAATAATTTAAAAAGATACATCCATCTGTCATAAGAACCTGTTATAACTTTATGAGTTAATATATTCTCGTTGGATTTCGTGGGGTAAGGTTCTAATAGCAAGTCTCGTTTTTCTTTGAATCTTAGGGTGGAGCTTTGAAAAGCTTGTTCCCATAAGATAGCTTTTTAGAGACCGTAGTTCTGTCACTGCTCTGTCTTTGTGGAGCTTGAATCTCCATCCTCCTTGCTAGGGAGTTGACAACCGAGAGCTTCAATAAATGCCCGGTGCTAACAAGATGTAATTCCAAAGCACGAAGGGTCATTTGGAATAAGGGTTTCATGCCGAGGGTGAATCTTTGCCTGTAAATTATCAAGAAGTAGTTTAATATGAAGAGGAAGGTCAGTAAATTCTCCGTTTTGAAACATAAGATCTCTGTCGGGTACTTTTTGCAGAATTACACTCTTATCACCACATGAATACCTTGCCTCTAGCTAGCGGTGTATCCTGAAGGGATATTGTCTCTATTGAGACGCCTTCATGCACATCCGAAATTTTGACCGAGGGCTTTGAAACCTCTCGGGTTGCACGCTGGTGCCTTGCCCTTGTCCTGTCTGGGAGAGAATCTTTTACTCATAGTAGTCTCGCAATTGGGTTTTTGGAAAAGGATTATATTTGGAGCAAATAAAAACTTCTTTTGGAATTCTTTGTCAATGTCTTTTCGTGAAATTCTTTTGAAATATTTTATAAAAACATTTATAAAACAAACAAAATTTATAAAACAAACTTTTCTTTGCACACTTTTGTGCTCTTTCCGAGTAGCAATAATATTAGAGTAGTCATAATGGGTTCGTCGGGGTAAATGAGATTTGAGTATTTCTTAAATCTAATATATGATTCTATCTTTGTGAAGTCTTTCATTAATAGGACAATCATTGTCAAGGGATTAATTCTACTTAATAGGAAATTAAATCTGTCATTACTCAAGAAATTACAACAATTAATATTTTCTTTAATGATTAATAAAAGAGAGTCTGTCAAAGCTTCTTTTATTAAAATATCTGTTATATGAATATTTAAAAATCTTTGTAAAGGGCGTACCTCTGTCATTTAGTGCTTCTATCGGTCTATAAGATGTCTCGTTATTAAAAGAAATAATAATTGTACCATCTATATTTTGTGTGGGGGCAATAGTCTCAAATTGCCATCTGTCGGTCCATATACTATTAGTCCATGCATATTGATTACAAAAGACTATATTCATATCTCTGTCTTTTATGGATTCTTCGTAGATTGGACTTTATGTAAGAAAGCAATAGGAAAATAAAAACGTATCTTTGTCTCTTTATCTTGTCTATCTTTCTTTTTGTCATTTTTGTCAATTGATTAACAAGTAGCATTTTGTCTTTAAAAATGACAAACTTCTTTCACTTCTTTTACTTCTTTCAGTTCTAGGGATTCCTCTATCGTTGATATCTATTAAAATAGTAACCTTTTTGGAATAGTGTATTTGTCAGGACAAGTGGTAAAATCAATAATATGTCTTTTTCTAACACATTAGTTTTAATTCCTTTATCTGTCATTAAAAAAGGGTAAATTAAAGCCATAAAAAGAGTTCCTAAAATAATTTTAAAAATAAAGTCTTTAATTAAAACAAAAACTGTTTCTAAATATATTCTGTCATGGCCTATATGATCATTAATTATCAGTTTTTCTTTATTAACCTGAATTAATCTTTTAGTTGATTTTTCATAATTCATTAAGGATATTAATCTTTCTTTTATATTAGCACTGAATCTGTCAAAGCAATTTTTTTCAAGAAAAACTCTAAAGTAATTTCGTATGCCACTTTTTGAAAATTACTCAATTATACTTAAGGAATTCTGTCTATTAAATTTATTACCATTGTGCGAAACATTAATATCTATAACTTCAGTAGGAGGAATAAAGGGGTCTATCATGGGATTAGTAAATTCTTTTATTATTTCTACAATATTATGTTCATTTATGTCCATCGATTTTCTTTTTAATTTCTTCAATATCATTTTTTACCATTTTTTCTTTGTCAATAGAGCTATTGGTTTTATCTTTACACTATCTTGTTTTAATTTCATTTTTAACTTTTCTTTCTTGTCTTTTTCTTTCTTTCTACAATCCGTAATGTTGTGACCATATTTCCTGCACTTCATGCAAGCAATAGGTATTTCTATAGTGTCTTTTAGTTTTAATAAATATTCTTTCTTGTCGTTATAATGATTTGGTAGATTTTCTATCAGTTTTATCATTATGTCTTTTTGTTTTCTTTTTCTCTTATTAATTTTAAGTGGGTTGGTTGATTTTAACTCTTTCTTAACTTGATCTATTTCTTTTTGACCAACATTAAATATTTCCATTAATTCATTTATAATATCTTTCTCAAATTCTAATTTACTAATTTGTTTAATAATTTTATTATGTCTGTCACATTGTTTTTTAGTATGTCCATCTCTTTTACATTTATGACAAATAATATTATTAATATGTCTCATCGATTTTCTCATTATCGATAATTTCGTAATATTTAAAATCGTTATGTCTCTTAATCTGTCTGTCTCTATTGGTAGATTTAAAAGTTCTATCTTTTTAGCCAATTCTATTAAACTGTGATTTTCGGTTGTCAATTGTTTTAAGTTTCTCATCAATTTCTTCTTTAAAACTATTACTCTTTCGTCATTTATTACACTATCACTATTTGCTTTTTCTTTTAAATTATCATTATTATTTTTCCTACCATTGTTGACTTTTTCTCTTTCATGTTTTATCTTCTCTTCTATTTCTATCTTCCTACGTAGGGATTCTTTACTACTATTTGTTTTTGGTTTTTGCATGTCCTTTACTTTCCCTACACCTTTACTATCTTGTCTTTCATGTAAGTCTTTCAAGCTATCATCATGAATTATTAAACTATCATCTTTCTTCTCTTTCTCTATTCCTTCTTTTATTATTTCTTTCTCATTATCTATTAACTTCTCATGTAGATATTCTTTCTTATCTGTCTCTATTAGGTTCTTTTGTTTATCTATGTCTAGCTCTCGAACTAGAAATTTCTTTTAGTCTGTCATTTTCTATAACATTTCTACGTGTTACTCTTTCGTTAATAGGGCCAACATCATGTCAGTTGCTTTTAACATTTGTAAATTCTTATCTATCTCTTTTGAATTACTTTTTGTAAACCAATTATCTGTCATAGTTTCGTAAAGGATGATCTATTATGAGGTTCAAATATTATATCTTTTTCAACATGTGAATTTAAAGCTATCATTCTTTCATAGAGGTCCAAAAAGCTATCATTTTTCTTTTCAACTTTAGTATATATATTAGATCTGTCAATATTTTCCAAGGACTCTAACTTACTATTAATTGTATCTAAAAACTATTATTGTGGTTATTAGTCCGTCGGTTGATTTTATCTTTTAATAAATTACTCCAATTATTTGTGTTACCATTATAGTTATAATTATCCATTTCACGCCGTCGAATCAGAATCTGTCTCATATTCCATATCACTATTTGACCAATTATCATCTATATCTTTCATGCTATAACCTTCATCATAATCTATATCATCATAGTCCATGTTTTAATTAGTGTGTGCCTAGCCTAAGTGTGAACAAGCAAACAGATGAATGAGCTAATAAGTGTATTTATTCTCTTTCTAAACAATTAATAATTATCGCGGAACTATTACTAACCACTTTGGTATCCTTGTCATCGGGACCACCTCCTCGGGAAAACACCATTGCGGGACCACCCAAACACACGCTTTGTCCGTCGGCTACAACAAAGGGGCTGACCAACGCGAAACTATGGTTTGCCAACGAGTCTCTAGGCTGACCAACGCTAACAAGGAGCAAGTAGTGGCTATATAGTAATATAAGTTCCTAGTAACTTCTTAATTGCAAAGAAATAAAACTCATACACCTACCATCCATGGCTCGATACCATTGACTACCCAGGATGAGCACAAGACGTCGGCCACCCAAGTAAACAATCCCAAAAGCGGGACCCATGCCGGGGTATGTAAGGCTTCCCAAGAACACCCTACTCGGTGTATGGAAGGTCACCCCAAGAACGCCCTTACAAAGGAACATGAGCGATACCTATCGAGCCACGCACGTAAAGCGTCTGCACGCGGTGAGAGCCCTCCTTTATCCTCGTATGAGAGGTGAGAGTTCCGTACACACATTTGATCCATGGCTCGATACCATTGACTACCCAGGAGTGAGCACAGAATAATATAGAAGCATAAACAATGATAAAATAGTTGATAAAGAAGATAATAGCAAAATAGATATATTCAAAAATAGATTAAAACAGGTATGGAATATAAAAATCAAACAAATAAAATCTTACTTGAAAATACTTGTCTTTGATTAAACTTGAAAACAAACTGTCTTTCTTACAAGCTTTGAAAATAAGAGTCATCAAGAGTTACAAGATTACAAAGTAAAGGTCAGAAGGGTTACAAGATTGTCTGTCTGCGGAAAGGTAAGGTTACAAGGTATCAAGGAAAAGCTATAAGATTACAAAGCAAGTAAAGTACAAAAGTCAGTAAAGGGAGAATACAAAAGTCTTTCGGGAAGGAAAAGGAAAGCTAAAAGTCTATCTCGAGGATTGGAATGGAAACTTAAACTTTAAAACTGGACCTATTTTTTGAACCTTGAGTCTGTCTATTTATAGATAAAGTGAACCATGGTAAGTCTTCAAAAGTAACTTTGAGTTAAGTAAAGTAAACTCAAGTTAATCTGTCGGTAGAATCTTGAACAGTAAAAGTCTATCGGCAATCTGTCTTCTATCTTCTTTTGTTTTTTTCATCACGGGTCGTCCCTGTCTTCTTTTGTCTTTTTCTCATCACGGGTCATCTTCTGTCAAAATATCTTTCTCGGATCATGCGTATTTGTTTGGTCCGTAATGGATGCCTCGGAAGCTGCCTGGAAGCTATCCATGTATGTTGGTGAATAGTGATCATCGTTGATGAATAGTAATGTCGTCGTTCTTTGTGCAGCGTCGGAAGAGTATTCTCTCTCTGCCTGCATGCCTTCGTCTGTCTGTCTATCAATCAGTATCCGCGTAATTATCATAATCTAGCGGATCGGTGTTATCCCTCATCTTGCTCATGCTCGTGAAGCACTCCATAATCATTACATAAGGCACAATATGAAATAGGAATGAAAACAGGAACATGATCTTTGGTTGTCATCAACTGGGATCCTTAGCAATCCTTCTTTTCCCAATGATCCTTCTCTTTGAAGGTCTTGGGCCATATCTGACTATTCATCGGTGTAGCCATATAAATGAAAACCTCTATCTAATTCTTTTCTGTCTTTCATAAATCTTGTTACTCATGAAATTAGACCATTCTTGAGCCAAAACACACTGGATCCTCAAGTGATAAGTAAGTATCGCTTAGTATAGCGAGTCATATTCAAGGATCTTGCACCAATCATGGATAAGGACTAGAATGTGTCTTTGGTGAGCTTCCATATAATAGCTAATGTCCCAAAACTGGAAGAGTACTCGATTTCTATCTTCATATAATTAAGTCCTCCAATCTGTCTTCTTGCTTCTTGGATGACTCGGGAAATAAACTAATCGATTTGCGAAGTAATGGTTAATTTTTCGATAAACCCCGCTTCTAGCATTTCGAGATAACCATAAGGGATCACAGATTCATGGATCTTCGTCTCTGTATTGATAAGTAATCCCGGGTAGGGATCAAATCTGTCTCTCTGTTCGTCATAAACTCATGTCGAATTTCCAAAACTGTCATACCATTTAGCCTTATGAGATAACCATACATCACTGTCATGTCTTACATTCGATAAATGCCGTAGAGACTAATAGTGCAAAGAGATACATCCATCTGTCATAAGAACTTGTTATAGCTTTATGAGTTAATATATTCATTTGGATTTGGGGGTAAGGTTCGATAGCAAGTCTCGTTTTTCTTTGAATCTTAGGGTGGAGCTTTGAAAAGCTTGTTCCCATAAGATAGCTTTTTAGAGATCTGTAGTTCTGTCTTTGTGGAGCTTGAATCTCCATCCTCCTGCCAGGGAGTTGACAACCGAGAGCTTCAATAAATGCCCCGGTGCTAACAAGATGTAATTCCAAAGCACTGAAGGGTCATTTGGAATAAGGGTTTTGTACGAGGGTGAATCTTCGCTGTAAATTATCAAGAAGTAATTTAATGTGAAGAGGAAGGTCTGTAAATTCTCCGTCTTGAAACATAAGATCTCTGTTGGGTACTTTTTGCAGAATTACACTTTTATCTCCACATGAATACATTGCCTCTGCTAGCGAGTGTATCTTGAAGGGATATTGTCTCTATCGAGACGCCTTCATGCATATCCGAAATTTTGATCGAGGGCTTTCGGAAACCTGCGGGTTGCACTGCGTGGTGCCTTGCCCTTGTCTGCGAGAGAATCTTTTACTCATGGTAGTCTCGCAATTGGGTTTTGGAAAAGGATTATATTTGGAGCAAATAAAAACTTCTTTTGAAATTCTTCTGTCAATGTCTTTCTGTGAAATTCTTTTGAAATATTTTATAAGAAAAACAAGAAAAGCATTTATAAAACAAATAACATTTATAAAACAAACTTTTCTTTGTACACTTTTGTGCTCTTTTTGAGTAGCAATAATATTAGAAAAGTCATGATGGAATCTGTCAAGATAAGTGAGATTTAGAATATCTCTTAAATCTAATATGATTCTGTCTTCGTAAAGTCTTTCATTAATAGGAGAATCTGTCAAGGGATTATAATTAATTCTGTCATTATTCAAGAAATTTTCTTTAATGATCAATAAAAAAGAGTCTGTCAAAGATTCTTTTATTAAAATAAAAAATGCTATAAAGGGTGTGCATCTGTCATTTAGTGCTTCTATCAGTCTGTCATTAAAAGAAATAATAATTGTACCATCTATATTTTGTGTGGGGGCAATAGTCTCAAATTGCCATCTGTCGGTCCATATACTATTAGTCCATGCATATTGATTACTAAAGACTATATTCATATTTTTGTCTTCTATAAGTTCTTCAGTAGATTGGACTTTATGTAAGAAAGGAGAATAAAAACAAGGAAAATAAAAACATATTTCTGTCTCTCTGTCTTGTTTATATCCTCTTTTGTCATTTTCTTTTAATTGATTAACAAGTAGTATTTCTGTCTTTAAAGATGACAAAATTCTATCAGTTCTATAGATTCCTCTATCTATTAAAATAGTAACCTTTTTGGAAGAGAGTATTTCTGTCGGGACAAGTGGTAAAATCAATAATATGTCTTTTTCTAACACATTAGTTTTAATTCCTTTATCTGTCATTAAAAAAGGGTAAATTAAAGCCATAAAAAGAGTTGCTAAAATAATTTTAAAAGGAAAGTCTTTAATTAAAACAAAGGCTGTCTCAAAATATATTCTATCATAGCATATATGAACATTAGGTATATTGTAATTAATTATTAGTTTTTCTCTATTGGCTTGAATTAATGTCATGGATGATTTGTCATAACACATTAGGGGTATTAATCTTTCTTGTATATAATTTATATCAAGCACTTGAATCTGTCAAGGCAATTTACGTCAAGAAAAACTCTAAAGTAGTTTACGTATGCCATTTTTGGAAAATTACTCTGTCAATTAAACTTAAGAAATTCTGTCTATCAAATTTATTACTATTGTTTGAAACATTAATATTTGTAACTTCTTTATCTGTAGGAGGATCAAAAGGGTCTATCATGGAATTAGAAAATTCTTTTATTATTTCTACAATATTATGTTCATTTGTGTCTGCATCGATTTTCTTCTTTAATTTCTTCAATTTCTCTTTTACCATTTCTTCTTCATCGGTAGAGCTATTGGTGTTATCTTTACACTATCTTGTTTTAATTTTGTTTTTACCTTTTCTTTCTTGTCTTTTTCTTTCTTTCTACAATCCGTGACATGGTGACCATCTTTCTTGCACCTAATGCAAGCAATAGGTATTTCTATAGAGTCTTTCAATTTTAATAAATATTCTTTCTTGTCTTTATAGTGATCCGGTAGATTTTCTATCAATTTTATCATTATGTCTTTTTGTTTTCTTTTTCTCTTATTAGTTTTAAGTGGGTTGGTTGATTTTAACTCTTTCTTAACTTGCTCTATCTCTTTTTGACTAACATTAAATATTTCCATTAATTCATTTATTATATCTTTTTCAAATTCTAATTTACTAATTTGTTTAGTAATTCTATTATGTCTGTCACATTGTTTTTAGTATGTCCATATCTTTTACATTTATGACAAATAATATTACTAACATGTCTCGTCAGTTTTTCATTATCCGATAATTCTATAGTATTTAAATCGTTATGTCTCTTAATCTGTCTGTCTCTATTGGTAAACTTAAAAGTTCTATCTTTTTAGCCAATTCTATTAAATCTGTGGTTTTCAGATTCTGTCAATTGTTTTGAGTTTCTCATCAATTTTTCTTTAAAACCATTACTCTTTCTGTCTTTTACTTCCATTTTTGCTTTTACTACACTATCACTATTTTCCTTTTCTATTAAATTACCATTATTATTTTCCTACTATTGTTGACTTTTTCTCTTTCATGTTTTATCTTTTCTACTACTTCTATCTCTTCTAAGTTCCTACGTACCATTTCATTGTCTTGTTTTTATGCAATTCTTTCAAGCTATCATTATATCTAGGGCTATCATCTTTTCCTATTTCTTTTTCTAGCTTTTCACGTATAACACCTTCATCTTTATGTCTTTCAATTCTTCTTCTATCATTTGTTTCTATTAGGCTTCTTTGTCCTTTTATCACTTTCCCTACATCTTCACTATTCTGTCTTTCAAACATTTCTTTTTTATTATTTCTTTCTCATTATCTATCAACTTCTCTTGTAGGGATTCTTTCTTGTCTATCTTTAATAGGTTCTTTGTCTATCTATGTCTAGCTCTTTACATATAATTTGTATCGAACTAGAAACTTCTTTTAGTCTGTCATTTTCTATAACATTTCTACGTGTTACTCTTTCGTTAATAGGGCCAACATCTTTATCAACTAGTCGTCGGTTGCTTGTAAATTCTTATCTTCAACATCTTTTGAATTACTATTTATAAACCAATTATCTGTCATAGTTTCGTAAAAGATGATCTATGATGAGGTTCAAATTCTATCTCTTTTTCAAAATGTGAATTTAAAGCTATCATTCTTTCATAGAGGTCCAAAAAGCTATCATTTTCTTTTCAACTTTAGTATATATATTAGATCTGTCAATATTTTCCAAGGACTCTAACTTACTATTAATTGTATCTAAAAACTATTATTGTGGTTATTAGTCGTCGGTTGATTTTATCTTCTGTTAAATTACTCCAATTATTTGTGTTACCATTATAGTTATAATTATCCATTTCCTTTATCAGGAATCAGAATCTGTCTCATATTCCATATCACTATTTGACCAATTATCATCTATATCGTCATGCTATAACCTTCATCATAATCTATATCATCATAGTCCATGTTTTAATTAGTGTGTGCCTAGCCTAAGTGTGAACAAGCAAACGGATGAATGAGCTAATAAGTGTATTTATTCTCTTTCTAAACAATTAATAATTCTTGGTGGAACTATTACTAACCACTTTGGTATCCTTGTCATCGGGACCACCTCCTCGGGAAAACACCATTGCGGGACCACCCAAACACACGCTTTGTCCGTCGGCTACAACAAAGGGGCTGACCAACCGCGAAACTATGGTTTGCCAACGAGTCTCTAGGTGACCAACGCTAACAAGGAGCAAGTAGTGGCTATATAGTAATATCGGTTCCTAGTAACTTCTTAATTGCAAAGAAATAAAACTCATACACCTACCATCCATGGCCTCGATACCATTAACTTGGGTAGTCAATATGGTATCGAGCCATGGATGGTAGGTGTATGAGTTTTATTTCTTTGCAATTAAGAAGTTACTAGGAAACTTATATTACTATATAGCCACTACTTGCTCCTTGTTAGCGTTGGTCACCCTAGAGACTCGTTGGCAAACCATAGTTTCGCGTTGGTCAGCCCCCTTTGTTGTAGCCGACTGACAAAGCGGTGTTTGGGTGGTCCCGCAATGGTGTTTTCCCGAGGAGGTGGTCCCGATGACAAGGATACCAAAGTGGTTAGTAATAGTTCCACCAAGAATTATTAATTGTTTAGAAAGAGAATAAATACACTTATTAGCTCATTCATCCTGCTTTTGCTTGTTCACACTTAGGCTAGGCACACACTAATTAAAACATGGACTATGATGATATAGATTATGATGAAGGTTATAGCATGACAGATATAGATGATAATTGGTCAAATAGTGATATGGAATATGAGACAGATTCTCGATTCTCGACAAATGAAATGGATAATTATAACTATAATGGTAACACAAATAATTGGAGTAATTTAATGTAAGATAAAATCAACCGACGACTAATAACCACAATAATAGTTTTTTAGATACAATTAATAGTAAGTTAGAGTCCTTGGAAAATATTGACAGATCTAATATATATACTAAAGTTGAAAAGAAAATGATAGCTTTTTGGACCTCTATGAAAGAATGATAGCTTTAAATTCACATTTTGAAAAAGAGATAGAATTTGAACCTCATCATAGATCATCTTTACAGAAACTATGACAGATAATTGGTTTATAAATAGTAATTCAAAAGATGTTGAAGATAAGAATTTACAAGCAACCCATGACTAGTTGATAAAGATGTTGGCCCTATTAACGAAAGAGTAACACGTAGAAATGTTATAGAAAATGACAGACTAAAAGAAGTTTCTAGTTCGGTACAAATTATATGTAAAGAGCTAGACATAGATAGATTTAAGAACCTATTAAAGATAGACAAGAAAGAATCCCTACAAGAGAAGTTGATAGATAATGAGAAAGAAATAATAAAAAAGAAATGTTTGAAAGATGTAATAGTGAAGATGTAGGGAAAGTGATAAAAGGACAAAGAAGCCTAATAGAAACAAATGATAGAAGAAGAATTGAAAGACATAAAGATGAAGGTGTTATACGAGAAAGCTAGAAAAAGAAATAGGAAAAGATGATAGCCCTAGATATAATGATAGCTTGAAAGAATTGCATAAAAAAACAAGACAATGAAATGGTACGAGGAACTTAGAAGAGATAGAAGTAGTAGAAAAGATAAAACATGAAAGAGAAAAAGTCAACAATAGTAGGAAAAATAATAATGGTAATTTAATAGAAAAGGAAAATAGTGATAGTGTAGTAAAAGCAAAAATGGAAGTAAAAGACAGAAAGAGTAATGGTTTTAAAGAAAAATTGATGAGAAACTCAAAACAATTGATGAATCGAAAACCACATTTAATAGAATTGGCTAAAAAGATAGAACTTTTAAGTTTACCAATAGAGACAGATGATTAAGAGACATAACAGATTTTAAATACTATAGAATTATCGGATAATGAAAAATCGACAGATATGTTAGTAATATTATTTGTCATAAATGTAAAAGATATGGACATACTAAAAACAATGTGATGAGTATATATAATAGAATTACTAAACAAATTAGTAAATTAGAATTTGAAAAAGATATAATAAATGAATTAATGGAAATATTTAATGTTAGTCAAAAAGAGATAGAGCAAGTTAAGAAAGAGTTAAAATCAACCAACCCACTTAAAACTAATAAGAGAAAAAGAAAACAAAAAGACATAATGATAAAATTGATAGAAAATCTACCGGATCACTATAAAGACAAGAAAGAATATTTATTAAAATTGAAAGACTCTATAGAAATACCTATTGCTTGCATTAGGTGCAAGAAAGATGGTCACCATGTCACGGATTGTAGAAAGAAAGAAAAAGACAAGAAAGAAAAGGTAAAAACAAAATTAAAACAAGATAGTGTAAAGATAACACCAATAGCTCTACCGATGAAGTAAGAAGAAATGGTAAAAAGAGAAATTGAAGAAATTAAAGAAGAAAATCGGATGCACACAAATGAACATAATATTGTAGAAATAATAAAAGAATTTTCTAATTCCATGATAGACCCTTTTGATCCTCCTACAGATAAAGAAGTTACAAATATTAATGTTTCAAACAATAGTAATAAATTTGATAGACAGAATTTCTTAAGTTTAATTGACAGAGTAATTTTCAAAAATGGCATACGTAAACTACTTTAGAGTTTTTCTTGACAGTAAATTGCCTTGACAGATTCAAGTGCTGATATAAATTATATACAAGAAAGATTAATACCCCTAATGTGTTATGACAAATCATCGATGATTAATTCAAGCCAATAGAGAAAAACTAATAATTAATTACAATATACCTAATGTTCATATATGCTATGATAGAATATATTTTGAGACGACCTTTGTTTTAATTAAAGACTTTCCTTTTAAAATTATTTTAGCAACTCTTTTATGGCTTTAATTTACCCTTTTTAATGACAGATAAAGGAATTAAAACTAATGTGTTAGAAAAAGACATATTATTGATTTTACCACTTGTCCAGTAAATACTCTCTTCCAAAAAGGTTACTATTTTAATAGATAGAGGAATCTATAGAACTGATAGAATTTTGTCATCTTTAAAGACAGAAATACTACTTGTTAATCAATTAAAAGAAAATGACAAAAGAGGATATAAACAAGACAAGAGAGACAGTAAATATGTTTTTATTTTCCTTGTTTTTATTCTCCTTTCTTACATAAAGTCCAATCTCTGTAAGAACTTATAGAAGACAGAAATATGAATATAGTCTTTAGTAATCAATATGCATGGACTAATAGTATATGGACCGACAGATGGCAATTTGAGACTATTGCCCCCACACAAAATATAGATGGTACAATTATTATTTCTTTTAATGACAGATCGATAGAAGCACTAAATGACAGATGCACACCCTTTATAGCATTTTTTATTTTAATAAAAGAATCTTTGACAGACTCTTTTTTATTGATCATTAAAGAAAATTTCTTGAATAATGACAGAATTAATTATAATCCCTTGATGATTCTCCTATTAATGAAAGACTTTACGAAGACAGTAATCATATTAGATTTAAGAGATATTCTAAATCTCACTTATCTTGACAGATTCCATCATGACTTTTCTAATATTATTGCTACTCAAAGAAGAGCACAAAAGTGTACAAAGAAAAGTTTGTTTTATAAATGTTATTTGTTTTATAAATGCTTTTCTTGTTTTTCTTATAAAATATTTCAAAAGAATTTCACAGAAAGACATTGACGAAGAATTTCAAAAGAAGTTTTTATTTGCTCCAAATATAATCCTTTTCCAAAACCCAATTGCAGACTACCATGAGTAAAAGATTCTCTCGACATGACAAGGGCAAGGCACCAGCGGTGCAACCCGCAGGTTTCGAAAGCCCTCAATCAAAATTTCGGATATGCATGAAGGCGTCTCGATAGAGACAATATCCCTTCAAGATACACCGCTAGCAAGAGGCAATGTATTCATGTGGAGATAAAAGTGTAATTCTCGCAAAAAGTACCCAACAGAGATCTTATGTTTCAAGACGGAGAATTTATGACCTTCCTCTTCACATTAAATTACTTGATAATTTACAGCAAAGATTCACCCTCAGACAGAAACCCTTATTCCAAATGACCCTTCAGCTTTGGAATTACATCTTGTTAGCACCGGGCATTTATTGAAGCTCTCGGTTGTCAACTCCCTGGCAGTGGAGGATGGAGATTCAAGCTCCACAAAGACAGTAACTACAGTCTCTAAAAAGCTATCTTATGGGAACAAGCTTTTCAAAGCTCCACCCTAAGATTCAAGAAAAACGAGACTTGCTATCGAACCTTACCCCGAAATCCAACAGAATATATTAACTCATAAAGCTATAACAAGTTCTTATGACAGAGATGGATGTATCTCTTTGCACTATTAGTCTCTACGGCATTTATCGTAATGTAAGACATGACAGTGATGTATGGTTATCTCATAAGGCTAAATGGTATGACAGTTTTGGAAATTCGCATAAGAGTTTATGACATGAACAGAGACAGATTTGATCCCTACCCGGATTACTTATCAATACAGAGACAGTAAGATCCGAATCTGTGATCCCTTATGGTTATCCGAAATGCTAGAAGGTGGTTTATCGTAAAATTAACCATTACTCTCGCAAATCGATTAGTTTATTTCCCGAGTCATCCAAGAAGCAAAGAAGCATTGATTGGAGGACTTAATTATATGAAGATAGAAATCTGGAGTACTCTTCCAGTTTGGGACATTAGCTATTATATGGAAGCTCACCAAAGACACATTCTAGTCCTTATCCATGATTGGTGCAAGATCCTTGAATATGACCGCGCTATACAAAGCGATACTTACTTATCACTTGAGGATCCAGGTGTTTTGGCTCAAGAATGGTCTAATTTCATGAGTAACAAGATTTATGAAAGACAGAAAGAATTAGATAGAGGTTTTCATTTATATGGCTACACCGATTGTAATAGTCAGATATGGCCCAAGACCTTCACAGAAGGATCATTGGGAAAAGAAGGATTGCTAAGGATCCAGCATTGATGACAAACCAAAGATCATGTTCCCTGTTTTCATTCCTATTTCATATTGTGCCTTATGTAATGATTATGGAGTGCTTCACGAGCATGAGCAAGAGATGAGGATAACATCGATCCGCTAGATTATGATAATTACGCGGATACTGCATTGATAGACAGATGCATGTAAGGCACAGACAGAGAGAATACTCTTCCGACATGACAAAGAACGACATGATTACTATTCATCAACGACAGATCACTATTCACCAACATACATGGATAGCTTCCTGCATGCCTTCCGCATGCATCCATTACAGATCAAACAAATACGCATGCATCCGTAAAGATATTTTGATGTAAGATTTGCAATTCGTGATGTAAAAGACAAAAGAAGACAGATTTACGTGCACCCGTGACAAAAAAAAAAACAAAAGAAGATAGAAGACAGATTGCCGATAGACTTTTACCTGTTCAAGATTCTACCGACAGATTAACTTGAGTTTACTTTACTTAACTCAAAGTTACTTTTGAAGACTTACCATGGTTCACTTTATCTATAAATAGACAGACCAAGGTTCAAAAAATAGGTCCAGTTTTAAAGTTTAAGTTTCCATTCCAATCCTCGATAGACTTTTAGCTTTCCTTTTCCTTCCCGAAAGACTTTTGTATTCTCCTTTACGACTTTTGTACTTTACTTGCTTTGTAATCTTATAGCTTTTCCTTCGCATGACCTTGTAACCTTACCTTTCCGCATGACAATCTTGTAACCCTTTCTGCCCTTTACTTTGTAATCTTGTAACTCTTCATGACTCTTATTTTCAAAGCTTGTAAGAAAGACAGTTTGTTTTCAAGTTTAATCAAAGACAGAAGTATTTTCAAGTAAGATTTTATTTGTTTCAGTTTTTATATTCCATACCCTGTTTTAATCTATTTTTGAATATATCTATTTTGCTATTATCTTCTTTATCAACTATTTTATCATTGTTTATGCTTCTATATATCTTCTTTGTGCTCACTCCTGGGTAGTCAATGGTATCGAGCCATGGATGGTAGTCAATGGTATGGAATATAAAGCGGGACCCATGTACGGAACTCTCACCTCTCATACGAGGATAAAGGAGGGCTCTCGCCGTCACGACAAACCGACGCTTTACGTGACGTGGCTCCGATAGGTATCGCTCATGTTCCTTTGTAAGGGCGTTCTTGGGGTGACCTTCCATACACCGAGTAGGGTGTTCTTGGGGAAGCCTTACATACCCCGGCATGGGTCCCGCTTTGGGATTGTTTACTTGGGTGGCCGACGATCGTGTGCTCATCCCGGGTAGTCAATGGTATCGAGCCATGGATGGTAGGTGTATGAGTTTTATTTCTTTGCAATTAAGAAGTTACTAGGAACTTATATTACTATATAGCCACTACTTGCTCCTTGTTAGCGTTGGTCAGCCTAGAGACTCGTTGGCAAACCATAGTTTCGCGTTGGTCACCCCTTTGTTGTAGCCGACGACAGGCGTGTGTTTGGGTGGTCCCGCAATGGTGTTTTTCCGAGGAGGTGGTCCCGATGACAAGGATACCAAAGTGGTTAGTAATAGTTCCGTCGATGAATTATTAATTGTTTAGAAAGAGAATAAATACACTTATTAGCTCATTCATCTGTTTGCTTGTTCACACTTAGGCTAGGCACACACTAATTGAATCATGGACTATGATGATATAGATTATGATGAAGACTATAGCATGAAAGATATAGATGATAATTGGTCAAATAGTGATATGGAATATGAGACAGATTCTCGATTTCGAAAGTGAAATGGATGATTATAATTATAATGATAACACAAATAATTGGAGTAATTTATTAAAAGATAAAATCAACCGACGGACTAATAACCACAATAATAGTTTTTTAGATAGAATTAATAGTAAGTTAGAGTCCTTGGAAAATATTGACAGATCTAACATATGTACTAAAGTTGAAAAGAAAAATGATAGCTTTTTGGACCTCTATGAAAGAATGATAGCTTTAAATTCACATGTTGAAAAAGATATAATATTTGAACCTCATAATAGATCATCCTTTACGTAAAACTATGACAGATAATTGGTTTACAAAAAGTAATTCAAAAGAGATAGATAAGAATTTACAAATGTTAAAAGCAAATCGATGAAGTGTTGGCCCTATTAACGAAAGAGTAACACGTAGAAATGTTATAGAAAATGACAGACTAAAAGAAATTTCTAGTTCAGAGCTAGACATAGATAAACAAAAGAACCTAATAGAGACAGATAAGAAAGAATATCTACATGAGAAGTTAATAGATAATGAGAAAGAAATAATAAAAGAAGGAATAGAGAAAGAGAAGAAAGATGATAGTTTAATAATTCATGATGATAGCTTGAAAGACTTACATGAAAGACAAGATAGTAAAGGTGTAGGGAAAGTAAAGGACATGCAAAAACCAAAAACAAATAGTAGTAAAGAATCCCTACGTAGGAAAATAGAAATAGAAGAGAAAATAAAATGATAAAAGAGTAATAGTTTTAAAGAAGAAATTGATGAGAAACTTAAAACAATTGATTGAACTGAAAATCACAGTTTAATAGAATTGGCTAAAAAGATAGAACTTTTAAATCTACCAATAGAGACAGACAGATTAAGAGACATAATGATTTTAAATATTACGTAATTATCGAGATAATGAGAAAATCGATGACATATTAATAATATTATTTGTCATAAATGTAAAAGAGATGGACATACTAAAAAACAATGTGATGAGACATAATAAAATTATTAAACAAATTAGTAAATTAGAATTTGAGAAAGATATTATAAATGAATTAATGGAAATATTTAATGTTGGTCAAAAAGAAATAGATCAAGTTAAGAAAGAGTTAAAATCAACCAACCCACTTAAAATTAATAAGAGAAAAAGAAAACAAAAAGACATAATGATAAAACGATAGAAAATCTACCAAATCATTATAACGACAAGAAAGAATATTTATTAAAACTAAAAGACACTATAGAAATACCTATTGCTTGCATGAAGTGCAGGAAATATGGTCACAACATTACGGATTGTAGAAAGAAAGAAAAAGACAAGAAAGAAAAGTTAAAAATGAAATTAAAACAAGATAGTGTAAAGATAAAACCAATAGCTCTATTTGAGAAGAAAAAATGGTAAAAATGATATTGAAGAAATTAAAAAGAAAATCGACAAGGACATAAATGAACATAATATTGTAGAAATAATAAAAGAATTTACTAATCCCATGATAGACCCCTTTATTCCTCCTCTGAAGTTATAGATATTAATGTTTCGCACAATGGTAATAAATTTAATAGACAGAATTCCTTAAGTATAATTGTGAGTAATTTTCAAAAAGTGGCATACGTAAATTACTTTAGAGTTTTTCTTGAAAAAAATTGCTTTGACATGATTCAGGTGCTAATATAAAAGAAAGATTAATATCCTTAATGAATTATGAAAAATCAACTAAAAGATTAATTCAGGTTAATAAAGAAAAACGATAATTAATGATCATATAGGCCATGACAGAATATATTTAGAAACAGTTTTTGTTTTAATTAAAGACTTTATTTTTAAAATTATTTTAGGAACTCTTTTTATGGCTTTAATTTACCCTTTTTTAATGACAGATAAAGGAATTAAAACTAATGTGTTAGAAAAAGACATATTATTGATTTTACCACTTGTCCTGACAGAAATACACTATTCCAAAAAGGTTACTATTTTAATAGATATCAACGATAGAGGAATCCCTAGAACTGAAAGAAGTAAAAGAAGTGAAAGAAGTTTGTCATTTTTAAAGACAAGAAATGCTACTTGTTAATCAATTGACAGAAAATGACAAAAAGAAAGATAGACAAGATAAAGAGACAAAGATACGTTTTTATTTTCCTATTGCTTTCTTACATAAAGTCCAATCTACTGAGAAGAATCCATAAAAGACAGAGATATGAATATAGTCTTTTGTAATCAATATGCATGGACTAATAGTATATGGACCGACAGATGGCAATTTGAGACTATTGCCCCCACACAAAATATAGATGGTACAATTATTATTTCTTTTAATAATGAGACATACCGATAGACCTGATAGAAGCACTAAATGACAGAGGTACGCCCTTTACAAACATTTTTAAATATTCATATAATGAGATATTTTAATAAAAGAAGCTTTGTGAGACTCTCTTTTATTAATCATTAAAGAAAATATTAATTGTTGTAATTTCTTGAGTAATGACAGATTTAATTTCCTATTAAGTAGAATTAATCCCTTTGACAGATTGTCCTATTAATGAAAGACTTCACAAAGATAGAATCATATTAGATTTAAGAAATACTCAATCTCATTTACCCCGACAGTAACCCATTATGACTACTCTAATATTATTGCTACTCGGAAAAGAGCACAAAAGTGTGCAAAGAAAAGTTTGTTTTATAAATTTTGTTTGTTTTATAAATGTTTTTATAAAATATTTCAAAAGAATTTCACAGAAAGACATTGATGAAGAATTCCAAAAGAAGTTTTTATTTGCTCCAAATATAATCCTTTTCCAAAACCCAATTGCGAGACTACTATGAGTAAAAGATTCTCTCGCATGAGACAAGGGCAAGGCACCCGGTGCAACCTGCAGGTTTCAAAGCCCTCAGTCAAAATTTCGGATGTGCATGAAGGCGTCTCAATAGAGACAATATCCCTTCAGGATACAATCGCTAGCAGAGGCAAGGTATTCATGTGGTGATAAGAGTGTAATTCTCGCAAAAAGTACCCGACAGAGATCTTATGTTTCAAAACGGAGAATTTACTGAGACCTTCCTCTTCATATTAAACTACTTCTTGATAATTTACAGGCAAAGCATTCACCCTCAGACAGAAACCCTTATTCCAAATGACCCTTCGTGCTTTGGAATTACATCTTGTTAGCACCGGGGCATTTATTGAAGCTCTCGGTTGTCAACTCCCTAGCAAGGAGGATGGAGATTCAAGCTCCACAAAGACAAACACAGACAGAACTACAAGTCTCTAAAAAGCTATCTTATGGGAACAAGCTTTTCAAAGCTCCACCCTAAGATTCAAAAAAACGAGACTTGCTATTAGAACCTTACCCCCCGAAATCCAAATGAATATATTAACTCATAAAGTTATAACAGGTTCTTATGATGATGGATGTATCTTTTTAAATTATTAGTCTCTACAAAGATTTATCAAGACAGAAGACATGACAGATGAGATATGGCTATCTCATAAGGCTAAATGGTATGAAAGTTTTGGAAATTCGAGACAGAGTGTACGAAAGAACAGGAGATGATTTGATCCCTACCCGGGATTACTTATCAACACAGAGACGAGAAGATCCGATGAATCTGTGATCCTTTATGGTTATCCGAAATGCTAGAAGCGGGGTTTATCGTAAAATTAACCATTACTTCTCGCAAATCAGATTAGTTTATTTCCCGAGTCATCCAAGAAGCAAGAAATACAGATTGGAGGACTTAATTACATAAAGATAGAAATCTGGAGTACTCTTCCATTTGGGACACTAGCTATTATATGGAAGCTCAACCAAAGACACATTTTAGTCCTTATTCATGATTGGTGTGGTATCCTTGAATATAATGGTATACGGGTGATACTTACTTACCACTTGATGATCCAGGTGCTCTGGCTCAAGAATGGTCCAATTTCATGAGTAATAAGATTTATGAAGAACAGAAAGAATTAGACAGAGGTTTTCATTTATATGGCTACACCGACAGGATAGTTGTGTATGGCCCAAAACCTTCAGCAGGAAGGCTCATTGGGAAAAGAAGAATTGTTAAAGATCCCAGATTGATGACAGCCAAAGATCATGTTCCTGTTTTCATTCCTATTTCATATTGTGCCCTATGCAATGATTATGGAGTGTTGCACGAGCATGAGCAATATGAGGATAACACCGATCCGCTAGATTATGATAACTACGCGGATACTGATTGATAGACAGATAGACAGCAGAAGGCACAGACAGACAACTTTTCCGATGCATAAATGGCGATTTATAGATTACTATTCACCAAAGACGAGATCACAGTCCCAGGCAGTCTGATGCATTTTATTGTTCACCAAAGATACGCATCGGATTGCATTGCCAGAAAAAGACAGAACTGCGAAAAAAAACAAAAAAAGAAGAAGATGACTCGTGATGAAAAAGACAAAAGAAGACGAAGACAGACCAAAAAGATAGACTTTTACTATTCAAGATTCTCCGGCAGATTAACTTGAGTTCACTTTACTCAACTCAGGTTACTTTTGAAAACTTACCATGGTTCATTTCATCTATAAATAAGGCAGACTCAGAAGGCAGAAGACGAGGTTCAAAAAAATAGGTCCAGTCTTAAAGTTTAAGTTTCCATTCCAATCCTCGAGATAGACTTTTAGCTTTCCTTTTCCTTCCCAGAAAGACTTTTGTATTCTCCTTCTGAGACTTTTGTACTTTACTTGCTTTGTAATCTTATAGCTTTTCCTTGACATGACTTGTAACCTTACCTTTCAGACAGACAATCTTGTAACCCTTTACAGCCTTTACTTTGTAATCTTGTAACTCTTGAACAGACTCTTATTTTCAAAGCTTGTAAGAAAGACAGTTTGTTTTCAAGTTTAATCAAAGATGAAGTATTTTCAAGTAAGATTTTATTTGTTTGATTTTTATATTCCATACCTGTTTTAATCTATTTTTGAATATATCTATTTTGCTATTATCTTCTTTATCAACTATTTTATCATTGTTTATGCTTCTATATTGCTGCTTTGTGCTCACTCCTGGTAGTCAATGGCCTCGATACCATTGACTACCCAGGAGTGAGCACAAAGAAGAATATAGAAGCATAAACAATGATAAAATAGTTGATAAAGAAGATAATAGCAAAATAGATATATTCAAAAATAGATTAAAACAGGGTATGGAATATAAAAACGAAACAAATAAAATCTTACTTGAAAATACTTGTCTTTGATTAAACTTGAAAACAAACTGTCTTTCTTACAAGCTTTGAAAATAAGAGTCTCAAGAGTTACAAGATTACAAAGTAAAGGTCAGAAAGGGTTACAAGATTGTCTGTCTGGAAAGGTAAGGTTACAAGTCATTCAAGGAAAAGCTATAAGATTACAAAGCAAATAAAGTACAAAAGTCTGTAAAGGGAGAATACAAAAGTCTTTCGGGGAAGGAAAAGGAAAGCTAAAAGGCTATCCGAGGATTGGACCTTGGAATAGAAACTTAAACTTTAAAACTGGACCTATTTTTTGAACCTAAAATTTGGACCTGTCTTCTGTCTTCGAAGTCTGTCTATTTATAGATAAAGTGAACCATAGTAAGTCTTCAAAAGTAACCTGAGTTAAGTAAATTGAACTCAAGTTATTCTGTCGGTAGAATCTTGAATAGTAAAAGTCACGTGTCTGTCCGCTGTCTTCTTTTGTCTTTTTCGTCACGGTCTGTCTTGAATAGTAAAAGTCACGTTCTGTCACGGGTCTGTCTTGAATAGTAAAAGTCACGTGTCTGTCCGCTGTCTTCTTTTGTCTTTTCCGTCACGGGTCTGTCTTGAATAGTAAAAGTCTTTTTCATCACGTGTCTTCTTCTTATCTTTTGGCAACTGTCTTGTGTCTTCTTTTTGTATCTCTCTGTCGCTTGTCTTCTTATTGTCTACATGAGTCCTGAAGTTTGGAGAGGATAAAGGAGGATATCATCTGCCTCAGATCTGGCCGGAAACTAATCGGCGCAATGGGATAGAGACTTGGCATAGTGTCTATCTTGTCCGGCAAATTGTCTATCTTGTCTGTTATTCTGTCTAACCATTTGAATACACACTTGTCATTTCGACCTCGTATTCTCAAGGGATATTATCTCTATTGAGATGCCTCCATGCTTTAATTGAAATCAGTAATAAAGATTTCTATTTGTGGCAGGATGTGGTCCGAGATTTTAGCCTTAGAATGGCTATCTTGCTTGCTAGGCAATTGACCGTTAATTTTAAAATTAACTATTTAAAGGTTATCATGAAATGGTAGAATATATGATGAGAAAGGACAAGAATAAATTAAAAGTCATGAGCCTATGGTACAAGACAACCTATGGTACAAGACAACCTATGGTACAAGACAAGTATCCTAGCAAAGAGATAGGAGATACGTAGGAACAAAAGAAGGACTTAAAAGAAGGACTTAAAATAGTCAACAAAAGTAGGAAAATTTTTTTTATATTTTTTTTTTTTTTTTTTATATATATGCATATATATACATATTTAAGTATATATACTTTAAATACTACTGCTCTTGGGTAGAATAATGTATATATACTTTAAATACTATCACATTGGGTAGAATAGTATTATCCGCCTTTGTAGGAATCTCATCATCATCTATTACTAAGTCTGTCATTGTAGGAACCTCATCATCACTGTTATCTTTTGAGATGGAAATTTTTCTCAATAAGTGTATATCTTTGGGGAATGGGGGTAGAAGGAACTTAAAGAAAACTTCTGTCTTTAAAATATTAGTACATATTCCATTATCCGTCGTGAAGAAAGGGTAGATTAAAGCCAAAAAGGATTTCCTAATATAACTTTAGAGGACAACTTTTTTGTCAAGAAGAAAGGTGTTCGAACTTAATTCCATTATTATATATGTATGCCTTAGTTAGTTTGTTACTTATTTTAAGTTTATCACCATTAGCCTGAGTTAATCATCATGTCGTTGATTCATAATACTTAGAGGGTATTAATCCTTCTTGTATGCAATTCATATCAAGACTGAATCAACAAGGGCAATAACAGTTAATGAAAATTCTTTATGAATTACTAAAGTTATCTCTGTGTACCACTTTTGAAATATCATTTGTCAATTATATTTAAAAATTCATCTTTATCATCTTCTTTATGAGAACTTTCACCAATATAATTATGTCTGTCAAGAAGAGAGGAGTCCATTAAAGGTTCATTACAATATTTAATTCTATCTTTTATACTAATTACTTGTGCGAGTTATCTGTTCAACCATGCCTTTTAATATAAAATTTTCTGATTTTAATTTTCTCAATTCCTTTTTAGGTTATTTATGTCCTGTCTCAGTAGGTCATCACGGTTATGGGTTTAGTGGGTTTAAATCTATCAAGTAATTTCAAGTAAAATTATAAGTTGACTTATAATCCTTTAGATCTATTTCAAATCTATCAGTTTCAGTTAAAGATTCTTTTAATTTAGATAAATAATCTTTTTTTAGATTGTAGGTCCTGGAAGTCTATCTATTAAATCCATTATTATGTCTTCTTGTTTTGTTAAGACACATATTTTTAGTTTTCTTTTACAATAACAATTATCGTGGATTATTCTGATTACATAATTGAACATTTCTATTATGTGAAGAAACATCTGTAGAAGAGGATGAAGAAATCTTGTTAATATTATCTATCCGGTGAATTTCATTATATCTGTTTCATCACTATCTCGTCGGTTCCATTATACTTAATAATTTATCCTTTAATTTTCCTGATATATCAAGTTTATTTATCTGTCTTTGAAAGTTACAAGATATCTGCTAGTGTGTCCCTTCTTTCCACATTTGAAGCAAATAATGTCACTTTCCCTACGTCTATCATAATTCTTTCTTTTGGATTCTTCTTTCTTGTCTTTAGACTTACTTTTATAATATCTTCTATTATTGTTCTTATATCTATCACTTCTGTCATCTTTCTTATATATCTATCACCTCTGTCATCTTTCTTATCTTTTCTTCTTTTCCTAGAGGGAGCAATTAATGGATCAAAACCATATTGCTCACGAGAAAGTTCCTAATTCTTTTTTAGCAAATCTTTTTCTTTTTCTATCTGGTTTTTAGTCTTAAATCATTACATAGCCATAAACCCTGTTTTGTTAATTGAAGATATTATGTCTCCATATGTTAGGCTAGGATAGTCTATAGTTCCGTCATTATTTACTATATCAAGTCTAACTTTCTCGAGCAAAGAAATAGGGTAAACCAGCAATAAATTTTTCTTTCCAATATGATGTTGACAATCATTCCTACTTAAAACTTTTGAAATAAAAACATCTTTATACCATCTAAAATCTGAAAGTTGTGGACATCTTAAATTAATTAAAACATCTGAAGCTCTTTCTTTATATTGATTGGGATCACCAACAAAATGTTTGGTTATAGTAAAAATTAAAGTATTAACCGCATCTTGTGAAGGTCTGTCTATCTGTCATTATAACACTCCCATCTGTTTCTCTTTTAACGGCCTGTCAATATTCCATTTCGTCATCATTATTTAAATAATGATCCCACCAGACCTTTCAACTGGCCAAGAAAAAACAAAGTGACAATTAAATGAGCTATCTCGATGATCCTGTTTTCCATGATTTTTATAGACATTAGTGAGCAAAGTCATTTCATGTAAAAGGTTTATTATTTCATATTCGACATTCCATCAATATTCCATTCATAAATTAAGTCCGCGAATAGGATGAATTAACATAAGTATGTCTTTCTTCAAATTGTAAATCGGGGAGTAGGTTTAGGATACCAATTCTTTTCGGGGTATAGATCGTCAATCTTTCCTTTTTACGATCTTGTGATGAAGATGCTAAAGTTAATTTATTAATTCGTAATTTATCGTAAATTGTGATTCCAAATTATTTATATCTCATCGAGATCTGTGAGTTGATTATCTTTCGATTCTTCATCCTCCGAAGAGTCAGTTCTTTTTGTATTTAATGTTATAATATTCTTATTTTTTAATGGCTCCATATCCTTTGATGATTCTAATTTCATTAAGTCTAATTTTTATTTATTTCATTAAGTAAATTATCGTTTTTCTCTGTCATGGGTTTCTTTAAAGGTGCTCTAAGGTGAGGAGGTATCTCATGAGGGACAAATAGAGGTGTACTTGGACGTGTTTTCTTTTTTATGGAAGTAGAAGGGGGTATTAGTCTGTCTTCTATATCTTGTAGCTTTTGGCCAATAGTTTTTAGATAAGTATTGGTGTAATTGTTCTGTTGAATTATACTTGTCTAGATTCTTATTATCATCACTTAGACTGGGTCTTTTAATAGGTGTAGCAAAACTTGGACTCCACTATTTTGACTCAATATAATTGATTCAAATGGTGGATAAGTCTCGATACACTTTTTCATGATTTTCTGTCTTTGTCCATGATAATATTTTCTCTATTACACTTATCTTTTTGTTATGATAATCCAAAAAGTCAAAGAAGCTAAAGTGTGTCGTAAGTCTGTCATCATTTCAAAATACTTAGTTTTTAAATTGTTTCTTTCATGTTCATTATATTCTTCAAAAAATTGGTTCTTTCTGTCATTATTTTCAGGTTTTAAATAATCATATTTTAGTAGTTCTTTATCTAAAACAAATTCTTTAGATAAAACATTAATTTGTCTCGTCATCTGTAAATCCTAATATATCTGTATGGGTAGGAGAATCAAGGTTGAGGTTGGGGCTGATAAAGGGGTTGGTGAACATTAGGGGTAGGTTGTGTGGTATCCGTCGGATAATAAGTCGCTCTGTGCGAATAGGGGTTTTCTTAGTATTTATAGGAGGAAGGTGTATAAGCTGGAGGAAGATTCTCGAGGAGGCAAAGGTCCGGAATCGAGAAAGGTGTCCTAGAGGAAAAGGAGCTTCTAGGGGTAAACATCATTGGGGTCTTTCTGCCTGTAGAACTACTAGGTCTTATAAGACTATCGATATGTCTGTCATTATTATTAAAAGAAATAATAACTGTACCATCCGTATTTTGGGCTATGAAATCTGGTTCAGTGTTTTCTATTTTTGGTGTGGGGGCAATAGTATTAAGTTGCCATCTTTCGGGAAGGGTTATATCTTTCCTTTGTATTTGTTGAGGTACCCGTAATCTAGTATTCCGGGTTGAGGCTTGCAAAAGGAGAGTCCGTCCTTTAGGGGAAGGGTCAACTATGGAGTCGTGGTCTAAAGTGGTTTTCATTAGTTTATAATAAATCCTATAAATAATAGCTAAAGGTTCTCGAGCCTTCTTTCATGTAATAACCATTTGTTTTTACATTTAAAGTTAAAGCATCCATAATATTTCTGTCGCTTTAAAGGCTTAAAGCAAAGTTAGGATAACAATTAAAATATCTTTGGTCCTTTATGTAAACTTGTTTCCATCATTCCAAGAAGTGAGTCATCAAATCTTAAATGTCTGTCATCTCTTAAGCAAAGTAAAACACTTGCATTTAAAGCTTCTCTTGTTAATGGTTTAATGACTACTTGAACTAAACCAACATGTAAAAATGCATATTTCTGTCTATGTCTGTCAATTGAATCTCTCGAGAATAATGAATTGTTTCATATTCATTAAATAAAGAGTAAGTTCTTTCAACAGTTTTTATGGTGTAATCTGTCAAAAAGATAATTTAGAAAAAGTAGTCTGTCTGTAGATTTTATCAGTTTCTTCAGTTGGTATATTCCATTTATTCCATTCTAACAAATTTCTGTCTATATCTCTCATGCTAAATTCTTCTGAATTAACTATGTTATCACTTTCCATGTTGATTAGTGTGTGCCTGACCTAAGCGTGTCTTAGCAACAGATGATGAGCGACTAAACATATTCATTTTATATCTAAGCAATTTAATAAGTACTGGCGGAACTATTACTAACCACTGGTATCCTTGTCATCGGGACCACCTCCTCGGGAAAACACCATTGCGGGACCACCCAAACACACGCCTGTCCGTCGGCTACAACAAAGGGGCTGACCAACGCGAAACTATGGTTTGCCAACGAGTGCGTAGGCTGACCAACGCTAACAAGGAGCAAGTAGTGGCTGTATAGTAATATAGGTTCCTAGTAACTTTTTAATTGCAAAGAAATAAAACTCATACACCTACCATCCATGGCTCTGATACCATTGACTACCCAGGAGTGAGCACAAGTAAAGAATATAGAAGCATAAACAATGATAAAATAGTTGATAAAGAAGATAATAGCAAAATAGATATATTCAAAAATAGATTAAAACAGGGTATGGAATATAAAAATCGAAACAAATAAAATCTTACTTGAAAATATACTGTCTTTGATTAAACTTGAAAACAAACTGCTGTCTTTCTTACAAGCTTTGAAAATAAGAGTCATTCAAGAGTTACAAGATTACAAAGTAAAGGCTGTAAAGGGTTACAAGATTGTCTGTCTGGAAAGGTAAGGTTACAAGCTGTCTGAAGGAAAAGCTATAAGATTACAAAGCAAGTAAAGTACAAAAGTCTGTAAAGGGAGAATACAAAAGTCTTTCGGGGAAGGAAAAGGAAAGCTAAAAGTCTATCTCGAGGATTGGAATGGAAACTTAAACTTTAAAACTGGACCTATTTTTTTGAACTCCGTCTTTCTGCCTTCTTGAGTCTGTCTTATTTATAGATGAAATGAACCATGGTAAGTTTTCAAAAGTAACTGAGTTGAGTAAAGTGAACTCAAGTTAATCTGTCGGTAGAATCTTGAATAGTAAAAGTCTATCTTTTGGTCTCTGTCTTCTTGTCTTCTTTTGTCTTTTTCTCGTCACGAGTCTGTCTTTCTGTCTTCTTTTGTTTTTTTGTCATCACGGGTCTCTTGTCTTAAATGCCTGGCACTGTCCGGTATCTTTGCCGTGAACAATAAAATGCCTCAGATGCGTATCTGACTGCTGATTTGTGATCTGTCGTCTTTGGTGAATAGTAATCATTGCCATTTGTCTCGTCGGAAAAGTTGTCTATCTGTGCCTTCTGCTGTCTATCTGTCTATCAATCAGATCCGCGTAGTTATCATAATCTAGCGGATCGGTGTTATCCTCATCTTGCTCATGCTCGTGGCAAAGACTCCATAATCATTGCATAGGGCACAATATGAAATAGGAATGAAAACAGGAACATGATCTTTGGCTGTCATCAATCTGGGATCTTTAACAATTCTTCTTTTCCCAATGAGCCTTTCTGCTGAAGGTTTTGGGCCATACACAACTATCCTGTCGGTGTAGCCATATAAATGAAAACCTCTGTCTAATTCTTTTCTGTTCTTCATAAATCTTATTACTCATGAAATTGGACCATTCTTGAGCCGAGCACCTGGATCATCAAGTGGTAAGTAAGTATCACCTGTATACCAGTTATATTCAAGGATACCACACCAATCATGAATAAGGACTAAAATGTGTGCTGGTTGAGCTTCCATATAATAGCTAGTGTCCCAAATCGGAAGAGTACTCCAGATTTCTATCTTTATGTAATTAAGTCCTCCAATCTGCGCTGCTGCTTCTTGGATGACTCTGGGAAATAAACTAATCTGATTTGCAGAAGTAATGGTTAATTTTCCGATAAACCCCGCTTCTAGCATTTCAGATAACCATAAAGGATCACAGACATCGGATCTTCTGTCTCTGTGTTGATAAGTAATCCCGGGTAGGGATCAAATCTGTCTCCTGTTCTTTCGTACACTCTGTCTGAATTTCCAAAACTTTCATACCATTTAGCCTTATGAGATAGCCATATCTCATCTGTCATGTCTTTCTGTCTTGATAAATGCTGTAGAGACTAATAATTTAAAAAGATACATCCATCTGTCATAAGAACCTGTTATAACTTTATGAGTTAATATATTCTGTTGGATTTCAGGGGGTAAGGTTCTAATAGCAAGTCTCGTTTTTTGTTGAATCTTAGGGTGGAGCTTTGAAAAGCTTGTTCCCATAAGATAGCTTTTTAGAGACTGTAGTTCTGCCCATTCTGTCTTTGTGGAGCTTGAATCTCCATCCTCCTTGCTAGGGAGTTGACAACCGAGAGCTTCAATAAATGCCCGGTGCTGCTAACAAGATGTAATTCCAAAGACTGAAGGGTCATTTGGAATAAGGGTTTCTGTCTGAGGGTGAATGCTGCCTGTAAATTATCAAGAAGTAGTTTAATATGAAGAGGAAGGTCCGTAAATTCTCCGTTTTGAAACATAAGATCTCTGTCGGGTACTTTTTGCAGAATTACACTCTTATCACCACATGAATACCTTGCCTCTCGCTAGCGAGTGTATCCTGAAGGGATATTGTCTCTATTGAGACGCCTTCATGCACATCCGAAATTTTGACTCGAGGGCTTTGGAAACCTCTGGGTTGCACTGGTGCCTTGCCCTTGTCTGTCCGAGAGAATCTTTTACTCATAGTAGTCCGCAATTGGGTTTTGGAAAAGGATTATATTTGGAGCAAATAAAAACTTCTTTTGGAATTCTTCTGTCAATGTCTTTCTGTGAAATTCTTTTGAAATATTTTATAAAAACATTTATAAAACAAACAAAATTTATAAAACAAACTTTTCTTTGCACACTTTTGTGCTCTTTCCGAGTAGCAATAATATTAGAGTAGTCATAATGGGTTCTCTCAGGGTAAATGAGATTCAGAGTATTTCTTAAATCTAATATGATTCTATCTTTGTGAAGTCTTTCATTAATAGGACAATCTGTCAAGGGATTAATTCTACTTAATAGGAAATTAAATCTGTCATTACTCAAGAAATTACAACAATTAATATTTTCTTTAATGATTAATAAAAGAGAGTCTGTCAAAGCTTCTTTTATTAAAATATCTGTTATATGAATATTTAAAAATCTTTGTAAAGGGCGTACCTCTGTCATTTAGTGCTTCTATCAGTCTATCGGTATGTCTGTTATTAAAAGAAATAATAATTGTACCATCTATATTTTGTGTGGGGGCAATAGTCTCAAATTGCCATCTGTCGGTCCATATACTATTAGTCCATGCATATTGATTACAAAAGACTATATTCATATCTCTGTCTTTTATGGATTCTTCTGTAGATTGGACTTTATGTAAGAAAGCAATAGGAAAATAAAAACGTATCTTTGTCTCTTTATCTTGTCTATCTTTCTTTTTGTCATTTTCTGTCAATTGATTAACAAGTAGCATTTCTGTCTTTAAAAATGACAAACTTCTTTCACTTCTTTTACTTCTTTCAGTTCTAGGGATTCCTCTATCGTTGATATCTATTAAAATAGTAACCTTTTTGGAATAGTGTATTTCAGGGACAAGTGGTAAAATCAATAATATGTCTTTTTCTAACACATTAGTTTTAATTCCTTTATCTGTCATTAAAAAAGGGTAAATTAAAGCCATAAAAAGAGTTCCTAAAATAATTTTAAAAATAAAGTCTTTAATTAAAACAAAAACTGTTTCTAAATATATTCTGTCATGGCCTATATGATCATTAATTATCAGTTTTTCTTTATTAACCTGAATTAATCTTTTAGTTGATTTTTCATAATTCATTAAGGATATTAATCTTTCTTTTATATTAGCACTGAATCTGTCAAAGCAATTTTTCAAGAAAAACTCTAAAGTAATTTCGTATGCCACTTTTTGAAAATTACTCTGTCAATTATACTTAAGGAATTTGTCTATTAAATTTATTACCATTGTGCGAAACATTAATATCTATAACTTCTGTAGGAGGAATAAAGGGGTCTATCATGGGATTAGTAAATTCTTTTATTATTTCTACAATATTATGTTCATTTATGTCCATCGATTTTCTTTTTAATTTCTTCAATATCATTTTTTACCATTTTTTCTTTGTCAATAGAGCTATTGGTTTTATCTTTACACTATCTTGTTTTAATTTCATTTTTAACTTTTCTTTCTTGTCTTTTTCTTTCTTTCTACAATCCGTAATGTTGTGACCATATTTCCTGCACTTCATGCAAGCAATAGGTATTTCTATAGTGTCTTTTAGTTTTAATAAATATTCTTTCTTGTCGTTATAATGATTTGGTAGATTTTCTATCAGTTTTATCATTATGTCTTTTTGTTTTCTTTTTCTCTTATTAATTTTAAGTGGGTTGGTTGATTTTAACTCTTTCTTAACTTGATCTATTTCTTTTTGACCAACATTAAATATTTCCATTAATTCATTTATAATATCTTTCTCAAATTCTAATTTACTAATTTGTTTAATAATTTTATTATGTCTGTCACATTGTTTTTTAGTATGTCCATCTCTTTTACATTTATGACAAATAATATTATTAATATGTCTGTCGATTTTCTCATTATCGATAATTTGTAATATTTAAAATCTGTTATGTCTCTTAATCTGTCTGTCTCTATTGGTAGATTTAAAAGTTCTATCTTTTTAGCCAATTCTATTAAACTGTGATTTTCAGTTCTGTCAATTGTTTTAAGTTTCTCATCAATTTCTTCTTTAAAACTATTACTCTTTCTGTCATTTATTACACTATCACTATTTGCTTTTTCTTTTAAATTATCATTATTATTTTTCCTACCATTGTTGACTTTTTCTCTTTCATGTTTTATCTTCTCTTCTATTTCTATCTTCCTACGTAGGGATTCTTTACTACTATTTGTTTTTGGTTTTTGCATGTCCTTTACTTTCCCTACACCTTTACTATCTTGTCTTTCATGTAAGTCTTTCAAGCTATCATCATGAATTATTAAACTATCATCTTTCTTCTCTTTCTCTATTCCTTCTTTTATTATTTCTTTCTCATTATCTATTAACTTCTCATGTAGATATTCTTTCTTATCTGTCTCTATTAGGTTCTTTTGTTTATCTATGTCTAGCTCTGAACTAGAAATTTCTTTTAGTCTGTCATTTTCTATAACATTTCTACGTGTTACTCTTTCGTTAATAGGGCCAACACTTCTGTCGGTTGCTTTTAACATTTGTAAATTCTTATCTATCTCTTTTGAATTACTTTTTGTAAACCAATTATCTGTCATAGTTTCTGTAAAGGATGATCTATTATGAGGTTCAAATATTATATCTTTTTCAACATGTGAATTTAAAGCTATCATTCTTTCATAGAGGTCCAAAAAGCTATCATTTTTCTTTTCAACTTTAGTATATATATTAGATCTGTCAATATTTTCCAAGGACTCTAACTTACTATTAATTGTATCTAAAAAACTATTATTGTGGTTATTAGTCTGTCGGTTGATTTTATCTTCTGTTAAATTACTCCAATTATTTGTGTTACCATTATAGTTATAATTATCCATTTCACATCGAGAATCGGATCTGTCTCATATTCCATATCACTATTTGACCAATTATCATCTATATATCGTCATGCTATAACCTTCATCATAATCTATATCATCATAGTCCATGTTTTAATTAGTGTGTGCCTAGCCTAAGTGTGAACAAGCAAACAGGATGAATGAGCTAATAAGTGTATTTATTCTCTTTCTAAACAATTAATAATCATCGGCGGAACTATTACTAACCTTTGGTATCCTTGTCATCGGGACCACCTCCTCGGGAAAACACCATTGCGGGACCACCCAAACACACGCCTTTGTCCGTCGGCTACACCAAAGGGGTGACCAACGCGAAACTATGGTTTGCCAACGAGTCTCTAGGTGACCAACGCTAACAAGGAGCAAGTAGTGGCTATATAGTAATATAAGTTCCTAGTAACTTCTTAATTGCAAAGAAATAAAACTCATACACCTACCATCCATGGCTCGATACCATTGACTACCCGGGATGAGCACAAAGATCGTCGGCCACCCAAGTAAACAATCCCAAAAGCGGGACCCATGCCGGGGTATGTAAGGCTTCCCCAAGAACACCCTACTCGGGTGTATGGAAGGTCACCCCAAGAACGCCCTTACAAAGGAACATGAGCGATACCTATCTGAGCCACGCACGTAAAGCGTCTGTTTTACGGCGGAGAGCCCTCCTTTATCCTCGTATGAGAGGTGAGAGTTCCGTACATGGGTCCCGCTTTATATTCCATACCATTGACTACCATCCATGGCTCTGATACCATTGACTACCCAGGAGTGAGCACAGCAGTAATATAGAAGCATAAACAATGATAAAATAGTTGATAAAGAAGATAATAGCAAAATAGATATATTCAAAAATAGATTAAAACAGGGTATGGAATATAAAACTGAAACAAATAAAATCTTACTTGAAAATACTTCTGTCTTTGATTAAACTTGAAAACAAACTGTCTTTCTTACAAGCTTTGAAAATAAGAGCTGTCTGAAGAGTTACAAGATTACAAAGTAAAGGCTGTAAAGGGTTACAAGATTGTCATGCCTGGAAAGGTAAGGTTACAAGTCATTCGAAGGAAAAGCTATAAGATTACAAAGCAAGTAAAGTACAAAAGTCTGTAAAGGGAGAATACAAAAGTCTTTCGGGGAAGGAAAAGGAAAGCTAAAAGTCTATCTGAGGATTGGAATGGAAACTTAAACTTTAAAACTGGACCTATTTTTTGAACCTTCGGAGTCTGTCTATTTATAGATAAAGTGAACCATGGTAAGTCTTCAAAAGTAACCTGAGTTAAGTAAAGTAAACTCAAGTTAATCTGTCGGTAAAATCTTGAACAGTAAAAGTCTATCCGGCAATCTGTCTTCTATCTTCTTTTGTTTTTACATCACGGTCTGTCTGCCGTCTGTCTTCTTTTGTCTTTTTCATCACGGGTCTGTTTTCTGTCAAAATATCTTTCGGATCATGCGTATTTGTTTGGTCTGTAATGGATCTGTCTGGAAGCTGCCTGGAAGCTATCCATGTATGTTGGTGAATAGTGATCTGTCGTTGATGAATAGTAATGTCGTTCTTTGTCTTTCGGAAGAGTATTTCTCTCTCGTGCCTTTCATGCCTGTCGTCTGTCTATCAATCTGTATCCGCGTAATTATCATAATCTAGCGGATCGGTGTTATCCTCATTCTGCTCATGCTCGTGAAGCACTCCATAATCATTACATAAGGCACAATATGAAATAGGAATGAAAACAGGGAACATGATCTTTTTGTCATCAATCTGGGATCCTTAGCAATCCTTCTTTTCCCAATGATCCTTCCTTTGAAGGTCTTGGGCCATATACGACTATTCTGTCGGTGTAGCCATATAAATGAAAACCTCTATCTAATTCTTTTCTGTCTTTCATAAATCTTGTTACTCATGAAATTAGACCATTCTTGAGCCAAAACACTGGATCCTCAAGTGATAAGTAAGTATCGCCTGTATATACCAGTCATATTCAAGGATCTTGCACCAATCATGGATAAGGACTAGAATGTGTCTTTGGTGAGCTTCCATATAATAGCTAATGTCCCAAACGGAAGAGTACTCAGATTTCTATCTTCATATAATTAAGTCCTCCAATCTGTCTGGCTTGCTTCTTGGATGACTCGGGAAATAAACTAATCTGATTTGCAGAAGTAATGGTTAATTTTCTGATAAACCACGCTTCTAGCATTTGAGATAACCATAAGGGATCACAGATTCATGGATCTTCTGTCTCTGTATTGATAAGTAATCCCGGGTAGGGATCAAATCTGTCTCTGTTCTTTGTCATAAACTCATCTCGAATTTCCAAAACTGTCATACCATTTAGCCTTATGAGATAACCATACATCACCTGTCATGTCTTCATTCGATAAATGCCGTAGAGACTAATAGTGCAAAGAGATACATCCATCTGTCATAAGAACTTGTTATAGCTTTATGAGTTAATATATTCTGTTGGATTTCGGGGGGTAAGGTTCTGATAGCAAGTCTCGTTTTTTTTGAATCTTAGGGTGGAGCTTTGAAAAGCTTGTTCCCATAAGATAGCTTTTTAGAGACTGTAGTTCTGTCTTTGTGGAGCTTGAATCTCCATCCTCCCGCCAGGGAGTTGACAACCGAGAGCTTCAATAAATGCCCCGGTGCTAACAAGATGTAATTCCAAAGCACTGAAGGGTCATTTGGAATAAGGGTTTTTGTCACGAGGGTGAATCTTTGCTGTAAATTATCAAGAAGTAATTTAATGTGAAGAGGAAGGTCTGTAAATTCTCCGTCTTGAAACATAAGATCTCTGTTGGGTACTTTTTGCAGAATTACACTTTTATCTCCACATGAATACATTGCCTCTGCTAGCAGTGTATCTTGAAGGGATATTGTCTCTATCGAGACGCCTTCATGCATATCCGAAATTTTGACTGAGAGGGCTTTCGGAAACCTGGGTTGCATTTGGTGCCTTGCCCTTGTCAAATGCGAGAGAATCTTTTACTCATGGTAGTCTGCAATTGGGTTTTGGAAAAGGATTATATTTGGAGCAAATAAAAACTTCTTTTGAAATTCTTCTGTCAATGTCTTTTGTGAAATTCTTTTGAAATATTTTATAAGAAAAACAAGAAAAGCATTTATAAAACAAATAACATTTATAAAACAAACTTTTCTTTGTACACTTTTTGTGCTCTTTTTGAGTAGCAATAATATTAGAAAAGTCATGATGGAATCTGTCAAGATAAGTGAGATTTAGAATATCTCTTAAATCTAATATGATTTCTGTCTTCGTAAAGTCTTTCATTAATAGGAGAATCTGTCAAGGGATTATAATTAATTCTGTCATTATTCAAGAAATTTTCTTTAATGATCAATAAAAAAGAGTCTGTCAAAGATTCTTTTATTAAAATAAAAAATGCTATAAAGGGTGTGCATCTGTCATTTAGTGCTTCTATCGGTCTGTCATTAAAAGAAATAATAATTGTACCATCTATATTTTGTGTGGGGGCAATAGTCTCAAATTGCCATCCGTCGGTCCATATACTATTAGTCCATGCATATTGATTACTAAAGACTATATTCATATTTGTCTTCTATAAGTTCTTACGTAGATTGGACTTTATGTAAGAAAGGAGAATAAAAACAAGGAAAATAAAAACATATTTCTGTCTCTCTGTCTTGTTTATATCCTCTTTTGTCATTTTCTTTTAATTGATTAACAAGTAGTATTTCTGTCTTTAAAGATGACAAAATTCTATCAGTTCTATAGATTCCTCTATCTATTAAAATAGTAACCTTTTTGGAAGAGAGTATTTCGTCAGGGACAAGTGGTAAAATCAATAATATGTCTTTTTCTAACACATTAGTTTTAATTCCTTTATCTGTCATTAAAAAGGGTAAATTAAAGCCATAAAAAGAGTTGCTAAAATAATTTTAAAAGGAAAGTCTTTAATTAAAACAAAGGTTGTCTCAAAATATATTCTATCATAGCATATATGAACATTAGGTATATTGTAATTAATTATTAGTTTTTCTCTATTGGCTTGAATTAATCTGTCAGATGATTTGTCATAACACATTAGGGGTATTAATCTTTCTTGTATATAATTTATATCAGCACTTGAATCTGTCAAGGCAATTTCTGTCAAGAAAAACTCTAAAGTAGTTTACGTATGCCATTTTTGGAAAATTACTCTGTCAATTAAACTTAAGAAATTCTGTCTATCAAATTTATTACTATTGTTTGAAACATTAATATTTGTAACTTCTTTATCGTAGGAGGATCAAAAGGGTCTATCATGGAATTAGAAAATTCTTTTATTATTTCTACAATATTATGTTCATTTGTGTCGCCGATTTTCTTCTTTAATTTCTTCAATTTCTCTTTTTACCATTTCTTCTTCTACTGTCGGTAGAGCTATTGGTGTTATCTTTACACTATCTTGTTTTAATTTTGTTTTTACCTTTTCTTTCTTGTCTTTTTCTTTCTTTCTACAATCCGTGACATGGTGACCATCTTTCTTGCACCTAATGCAAGCAATAGGTATTTCTATAGAGTCTTTCAATTTTAATAAATATTCTTTCTTGTCTTTATAGTGATCCGGTAGATTTTCTATCAATTTTATCATTATGTCTTTTTGTTTTCTTTTTCTCTTATTAGTTTTAAGTGGGTTGGTTGATTTTAACTCTTTCTTAACTTGCTCTATCTCTTTTTGACTAACATTAAATATTTCCATTAATTCATTTATTATATCTTTTTCAAATTCTAATTTACTAATTTGTTTAGTAATTCTATTATGTCTGTCACATTGTTTTTTAGTATGTCCATATCTTTTACATTTATGACAAATAATATTACTAACATGTCTGTCAGTTTTTTCATTATCCGATAATTCTATAGTATTTAAAATCGTTATGTCTCTTAATCTGTCTGTCTCTATTGGTAAACTTAAAAGTTCTATCTTTTTAGCCAATTCTATTAAACTGTGGTTTTCAGTTCTGTCAATTGTTTTGAGTTTCTCATCAATTTTTTCTTTAAAACCATTACTCTTTCTGTCTTTTACTTCCATTTTTGCTTTTACTACACTATCACTATTTTCCTTTTCTATTAAATTACCATTATTATTTTTCCTACTATTGTTGACTTTTTCTCTTTCATGTTTTATCTTTTCTACTACTTCTATCTCTTCTAAGTTCCTACGTACCATTTCATTGTCTTGTTTTTTATGCAATTCTTTCAAGCTATCATTATATCTAGGGCTATCATCTTTTCCTATTTCTTTTTCTAGCTTTCTACGTATAACACCTTCATCTTTATGTCTTTCAATTCTTCTTCTATCATTTGTTTCTATTAGGCTTCTTTGTCCTTTTATCACTTTCCCTACATCTTCACTATTCTGTCTTTCAAACATTTCTTTTTTTATTATTTCTTTCTCATTATCTATCAACTTCTCTTGTAGGGATTCTTTCTTGTCTATCTTTAATAGGTTCTTCTGTCTATCTATGTCTAGCTCTTTACATATAATTTGTACCGAACTAGAAACTTCTTTTAGTCTGTCATTTTCTATAACATTTCTACGTGTTACTCTTTCGTTAATAGGGCCAACATCTTTATCAACTAGTCGTCGGTTGCTTGTAAATTCTTATCTTCAACATCTTTTGAATTACTATTTATAAACCAATTATCTGTCATAGTTTCGTAAAAGATGATCTATGATGAGGTTCAAATTCTATCTCTTTTTCAAAATGTGAATTTAAAGCTATCATTCTTTCATAGAGGTCCAAAAAGCTATCATTTTCTTTTCAACTTTAGTATATATATTAGATCTGTCAATATTTTCCAAGGACTCTAACTTACTATTAATTGTATCTAAAAACTATTATTGTGGTTATTAGTCGTCGGTTGATTTTATCTTACGTTAAATTACTCCAATTATTTGTGTTACCATTATAGTTATAATTATCCATTTCTTTGTCAGAATCAGAATCTGTCTCATATTCCATATCACTATTTGACCAATTATCATCTATATCGTCATGCTATAACCTTCATCATAATCTATATCATCATAGTCCATGTTTTAATTAGTGTGTGCCTAGCCTAAGTGTGAACAAGCAAACAGATGAATGAGCTAATAAGTGTATTTATTCTCTTTCTAAACAATTAATAATTCTTGGTGGAACTATTACTAACCTTTGGTATCCTTGTCATCGGGACCACCTCCTCGGGAAAACACCATTGCGGGACCACCCAAACACACTTTGTCCGTCGGCTACAACAAAGGGGCTGACCAACGCGAAACTATGGTTTGCCAACGAGTCTCTAGGCTGACCAACGCTAACAAGGAGCAAGTAGTGGCTGTATAGTAATATCGGTTCCTAGTAACTTCTTAATTGCAAAGAAATAAAACTCATACACCTACCATCCATGGCTCTGATACCATTAACTTGGGTAGTCAATATGGTATCAGAGCCATGGATGGTAGGTGTATGAGTTTTATTTCTTTGCAATTAAGAAGTTACTAGGAACTTATATTACTATATAGCCACTACTTGCTCCTTGTTAGCGTTGGTCACCCCTAGAGACTCGTTGGCAAACCATAGTTTCGCGTTGGTCACCCCTTTGTTGTAGCCGACTGACAAAGCGGTGTTTGGGTGGTCCCGCAATGGTGTTTTCCCGAGGAGGTGGTCCCGATGACAAGGATACCGATGGTTAGTAATAGTTCCACCAAGAATTATTAATTGTTTAGAAAGAGAATAAATACACTTATTAGCTCATTCATCTGTTTGCTTGTTCACACTTAGGCTAGGCACACACTAATTAAAACATGGACTATGATGATATAGATTATGATGAAGGTTATAGCATGACAGATATAGATGATAATTGGTCAAATAGTGATATGGAATATGAGATGATTCTGATTTCGGCAAATGAAATGGATAATTATAACTATAATGGTAACACAAATAATTGGAGTAATTTAACAGAAGATAAAATCAACCGACAGACTAATAACCACAATAATAGTTTTTTAGATACAATTAATAGTAAGTTAGAGTCCTTGGAAAATATTGACAGATCTAATATATATACTAAAGTTGAAAAGAAAAATGATAGCTTTTTGGACCTCTATGAAAGAATGATAGCTTTAAATTCACATTTTGAAAAAGAGATAGAATTTGAACCTCATCATAGATCATCTTTTACAGAAACTATGACAGATAATTGGTTTATAAATAGTAATTCAAAAGATGTTGAAGATAAGAATTTACAAGCAACTGACAGACTAGTTGATAAAGATGTTGGCCCTATTAACGAAAGAGTAACACGTAGAAATGTTATAGAAAATGACAGACTAAAAGAAGTTTCTAGTTCGGTACAAATTATATGTAAAGAGCTAGACATAGATAGACAGAAGAACCTATTAAAGATAGACAAGAAAGAATCCCTACAAGAGAAGTTGATAGATAATGAGAAAGAAATAATAAAAAAAGAAATGTTTGAAAGACAGAATAGTGAAGATGTAGGGAAAGTGATAAAAGGACAAAGAAGCCTAATAGAAACAAATGATAGAAGAAGAATTGAAAGACATAAAGATGAAGGTGTTATACGAGAAAGCTAGAAAAAGAAATAGGAAAAGATGATAGCCCTAGATATAATGATAGCTTGAAAGAATTGCATAAAAACAAGACAATGAAATGGTACGAGGAACTTAGAAGAGATAGAAGTAGTAGAAAAGATAAAACATGAAAGAGAAAAAGTCAACAATAGTAGGAAAATAATAATGGTAATTTAATAGAAAAGGAAAATAGTGATAGTGTAGTAAAAGCAAAAATGGAAGTAAAAGACAGAAAGAGTAATGGTTTTAAAGAAAAAATTGATGAGAAACTCAAAACAATTGATGAATCGAAAAACCACAGTTTAATAGAATTGGCTAAAAAGATAGAACTTTTAAGTTTACCAATAGAGACAGACAGATTAAGAGACATAACAGATTTTAAATACTATAGAATTATCGATAATGAAAAATCGACAGATATGTTAGTAATATTATTTGTCATAAATGTAAAAGATATGGACATACTAAAAACAATGTGACAGACATAATAGAATTACTAAACAAATTAGTAAATTAGAATTTGAAAAAGATATAATAAATGAATTAATGGAAATATTTAATGTTAGTCAAAAAGAGATAGAGCAAGTTAAGAAAGAGTTAAAATCAACCAACCCACTTAAAACTAATAAGAGAAAAAGAAAACAAAAAGACATAATGATAAAATTGATAGAAAATCTACCGGATCACTATAAAGACAAGAAAGAATATTTATTAAAATTGAAAGACTCTATAGAAATACCTATTGCTTGCATTAGGTGCAAGAAAGATGGTCACCATGTCACGGATTGTAGAAAGAAAGAAAAAGACAAGAAAGAAAAGGTAAAAACAAAATTAAAACAAGATAGTGTAAAGATAACACCAATAGCTCTACTGACAGAAGAAGAAATGGTAAAAAGAGAAATTGAAGAAATTAAAGAAGAAAATCTGACGGACACAAATGAACATAATATTGTAGAAATAATAAAAGAATTTTCTAATTCCATGATAGACCCTTTTGATCCTCCTACAGATAAAGAAGTTACAAATATTAATGTTTCAAACAATAGTAATAAATTTGATAGACAGAATTTCTTAAGTTTAATTGACAGAGTAATTTTCCAAAAATGGCATACGTAAAACTACTTTAGAGTTTTTCTTTGACGTAAATTGCCTTGACAGATTCAAGTGCTGATATAAATTATATACAAGAAAGATTAATACCCCTAATGTGTTATGACAAATCATCTGATGATTAATTCAAGCCAATAGAGAAAAACTAATAATTAATTACAATATACCTAATGTTCATATATGCTATGATAGAATATATTTTGAGGCGACCTTTGTTTTAATTAAAGACTTTCCTTTTAAAATTATTTTAGCAACTCTTTTATGGCTTTAATTTACCCTTTTTAATGACAGATAAAGGAATTAAAACTAATGTGTTAGAAAAAGACATATTATTGATTTTACCACTTGTCCTGATTTAAATACTCTCTTCCAAAAAGGTTACTATTTTAATAGATAGAGGAATCTATAGAATCGATAGAATTTTGTCATCTTTAAAGACAGAAATACTACTTGTTAATCAATTAAAAGAAAATGACAAAAGAGGATATAAACAAGAAGAGAGACAGAAATATGTTTTTATTTTCCTTGTTTTTATTCTCCTTTCTTACATAAAGTCCAATCTACAGAAGAACTTATAGAAGACAGAAATATGAATATAGTCTTTAGTAATCAATATGCATGGACTAATAGTATATGGACCGACAGATGGCAATTTGAGACTATTGCCCCCACACAAAATATAGATGGTACAATTATTATTTCTTTTAATGACAGACTGATAGAAGCACTAAATGACAGATGCACACCCTTTATAGCATTTTTTATTTTAATAAAAGAATCTTTTGAGACTCTTTTTATTGATCATTAAAGAAAATTTCTTGAATAATGACAGAATTAATTATAATCCCTTGATGATTCTCCTATTAATGAAAGACTTTACGAAAGTAATCATATTAGATTTAAGAGATATTCTAAATCTCACTTATCTTGACAGATTCCATCATGACTTTTCTAATATTATTGCTACTCAAAGAAGAGCACAAAAGTGTACAAAGAAAAGTTTGTTTTATAAATGTTATTTGTTTTATAAATGCTTTTCTTGTTTTTCTTATAAAATATTTCAAAAGAATTTCACAGTAAAGACATTGACAGAAGAATTTCAAAAGAAGTTTTTATTTGCTCCAAATATAATCCTTTTCCAAAACCCAATTGCAGACTACCATGAGTAAAAGATTCTCTCAGACATGAGACAAGGGCAAGGCATTTTTGGTGCAACCTGCAGGTTTCCAAAGCCCTCGGTCAAAATTTCGGATATGCATGAAGGCGTCTCGATAGAGACAATATCCCTTCAAGATACACGCTAGCAGAGGCAATGTATTCATGTGGAGATAAAAGTGTAATTCTGCAAAAAGTACCCAACAGAGATCTTATGTTTCAAGACAGAGAATTTACGGACCTTCCTCTTCACATTAAATTACTTCTTGATAATTTACTGGCAGCATTCACCCTCAGACAGAAACCCTTATTCCAAATGACCCTTCGTGCTTTGGAATTACATCTTGTTAGCACCGGGGCATTTATTGAAGCTCTCGGTTGTCAACCCTGGCAGGGAGGATGGAGATTCAAGCTCCACAAAGACAGTAACTACAGTCTCTAAAAAGCTATCTTATGGGAACAAGCTTTTCAAAGCTCCACCCTAAGATTCAAAGAAAAACGAGACTTGCTATCGTAACCTTACCCCCCGAAATCCAATGAATATATTAACTCATAAAGCTATAACAAGTTCTTATGACAGATGGATGTATCTCTTTGCACTATTAGTCTCTACGGCATTTATCGTAACAGAAGACATGACAGTGATGTATGGTTATCTCATAAGGCTAAATGGTATGACAGTTTTGGAAATTCGATGCAGTTTATGACAGTAACAGAGATGATTTGATCCCTACCGGGATTACTTATCAATACAGAGACAGAAGATCCGAGAATCTGTGATCCCTTATGGTTATCTGAAATGCTAGAAGGTGGTTTATCGAAAAATTAACCATTACTTCGCAAATCGATTAGTTTATTTCCCGTAGTCATCCAAGAAGCAAAGACAGACAGATTGGAGGACTTAATTATATGAAGATAGAAATCGAGTACTCTTCCAGTTTGGGACATTAGCTATTATATGGAAGCTCGGCAAAGACACATTCTAGTCCTTATCCATGATTGGTGCAAGATCCTTGAATATGACTGGTATATCTGCGATACTTACTTATCACTTGAGGATCCAGGTGTTTTGGCTCAAGAATGGTCTAATTTCATGAGTAACAAGATTTATGAAAGACAGAAAGAATTAGATAGAGGTTTTCATTTATATGGCTACACCGACAGAATAGTCAGATATGGCCCAAGACCTTCAGCAGGAAGGATCATTGGGAAAAGAAGGATTGCTAAGGATCCCAGATTGATGACAGCCAAAGATCATGTTCCTGTTTTCATTCCTATTTCATATTGTGCCTTATGTAATGATTATGGAGTGCTTCACGAGCATGAGCAAGATGAGGATAACATCGATCCGCTAGATTATGATAATTACGCGGATACAGATTGATAGACAGACGCATGTAAGGCACAGACAGAGAGAATACTCTTCCGACAGACAGCAACGACAGATTACTATTCATCAACGACAGATCACTATTCACCAACATACATGAATAGCTTCCAGGCATGCTTCTTCCGCACAGATCCATTACAGACCAAACAAATACGCATGCATCCGTAAAGATATTTTGACAGTAAGATTTAACCGTGATGTTAAAAGACAAAAGAAGAAGACAGACGACAGACCCGTGACGTAAAAAAACAAAAGAAGATAGAAGACAGATTGCCGAGATAGACTTTACTGTTCAAGATTCTACCGACATGATTAACTTGAGTTTACTTTACTTAACTCAAAGTTACTTTTGAAGACTTACCATGGTTCACTTTATCTATAAATAGACAGACCAAGGTTCAAAAATAGGTCCAGTTTTAAAGTTTAAGTTTCCATTCCAATCCTCGAGATAGACTTTTAGCTTTCCTTTTCCTTCCCGAAAGACTTTTGTATTCTCCCTTTACGAGACTTTTGTACTTTACTTGCTTTGTAATCTTATAGCTTTTCCTTCGCATGACTTGTAACCTTACCTTTCCATGCAGACAATCTTGTAACCCTTTAGCCTTTACTTTGTAATCTTGTAACTCTTGATGACTCTTATTTTCAAAGCTTGTAAGAAAGACAGTTTGTTTTCAAGTTTAATCAAAGACAAGTATTTTCAAGTAAGATTTTATTTGTTTCAGTTTTTATATTCCATACCCTGTTTTAATCTATTTTTGAATATATCTATTTTGCTATTATCTTCTTTATCAACTATTTTATCATTGTTTATGCTTCTATATTATCTTTGTGCTCACTCCTGGGTAGTCAATGGTATGAGCCATGGATGGTAGTCAATGGTATGGAATATAAAGCGGGACCCATGTACGGAACTCTCACCTCTCATACGAGGATAAAGGAGGGCTCTCCCGCACAACGACGCTTTACGTACGTGGCTCTGATAGGTATCGCTCATGTTCCTTTGTAAGGGCGTTCTTGGGGTGACCTTCCATACACCCGAGTAGGGTGTTCTTGGGGAAGCCTTACATACCCCGGCATGGGTCCCGCTTTTGGGATTGTTTACTTGGGTGGCCGACGATCTGTGCTCATCCTGGGTAGTCAATGGTATCAGAGCCATGGATGGTAGGTGTATGAGTTTTATTTCTTTGCAATTAAGAAGTTACTAGGAACTTATATTACTATATAGCCACTACTTGCTCCTTGTTAGCGTTGGTCAGCCTAGAGACTCGTTGGCAAACCATAGTTTCGCGTTGGTCAGCCCCTTTGTTGTAGCCGACTTTGACAGGCGTGTGTTTGGGTGGTCCCGCAATGGTGTTTTCCCGAGGAGGTGGTCCCGATGACAAGGATACCGGTGGTTAGTAATAGTTCCGTCAAGAATTATTAATTGTTTAGAAAGAGAATAAATACACTTATTAGCTCATTCATCTGTTTGCTTGTTCACACTTAGGCTAGGCACACACTAATTGAATCATGGACTATGATGATATAGATTATGATGAAGACTATAGCATGAAAGATATAGATGATAATTGGTCAAATAGTGATATGGAATATGAGACAGATTCTCGATTTCGACGAGTGAAATGGATGATTATAATTATAATGATAACACAAATAATTGGAGTAATTTATTAAAAGATAAAATCAACCGACGGACTAATAACCGCAATAATAGTTTTTTAGATAGAATTAATAGTAAGTTAGAGTCCTTGGAAAATATTGACAGATCTAACATATGTACTAAAGTTGAAAAGAAAAATGATAGCTTTTTGGACCTCTATGAAAGAATGATAGCTTTAAATTCACATGTTGAAAAAGATATAATATTTGAACCTCATAATAGATCATCCTTTACGTAAAACTATGACAGATAATTGGTTTACAAAAAGTAATTCAAAAGAGATAGATAAGAATTTACAAATGTTAAAAGCAACCCACATGAAGTGTTGGCCCTATTAACGAAAGAGTAACACGTAGAAATGTTATAGAAAATGACAGACTAAAAGAAATTTCTAGTTCAGAGCTAGACATAGATAAACAAAAGAACCTAATAGAGACAGATAAGAAAGAATATCTACATGAGAAGTTAATAGATAATGAGAAAGAAATAATAAAAGAAGGAATAGAGAAAGAGAAGAAAGATGATAGTTTAATAATTCATGATGATAGCTTGAAAGACTTACATGAAAGACAAGATAGTAAAGGTGTAGGGAAAGTAAAGGACATGCAAAAACCAAAAACAAATAGTAGTAAAGAATCCCTACGTAGGAAAATAGAAATAGAAGAGAAAATAAATGACAGAAAGAGTAATAGTTTTAAAGAAGAAATTGATGAGAAACTTAAAACAATTGTGAATGAAAATCACAGTTTAATAGAATTGGCTAAAAAGATAGAACTTTTAAATCTACCAATAGAGACAGACAGATTAAGAGACATAACAGTTTTAAATATTACAGAATTATCAGATAATGAGAAAATCGACAGACATATTAATAATATTATTTGTCATAAATGTAAAAGAGATGGACATACTAAAAAACAATGTGACAGACATAATAAAATTATTAAACAAATTAGTAAATTAGAATTTGAGAAAGATATTATAAATGAATTAATGGAAATATTTAATGTTGGTCAAAAAGAAATAGATCAAGTTAAGAAAGAGTTAAAATCAACCAACCCACTTAAAATTAATAAGAGAAAAAGAAAACAAAAAAGACATAATGATAAAACCGATAGAAAATCTACCAAATCATTATAACGACAAGAAAGAATATTTATTAAAACTAAAAGACACTATAGAAATACCTATTGCTTGCATGAAGTGCAGGAAATATGGTCACAACATTACGGATTGTAGAAAGAAAGAAAAAGACAAGAAAGAAAAGTTAAAAATGAAATTAAAACAAGATAGTGTAAAGATAAAACCAATAGCTCTATTGACAGAAGAAAAAATGGTAAAAAATGATATTGAAGAAATTAAAAAAGAAAATCTGACAGACATAAATGAACATAATATTGTAGAAATAATAAAAGAATTTACTAATCCCATGATAGACCCCTTTATTCCTCCTACAGAAGTTATAGATATTAATGTTTCGCACAATGGTAATAAATTTAATAGACAGAATTCCTTAAGTATAATTGACAGAGTAATTTTCAAAAAGTGGCATACGTAAATTACTTTAGAGTTTTTCTTGAAAAAAATTGCTTTGACAGATTCAGGTGCTAATATAAAAGAAAGATTAATATCCTTAATGAATTATGAAAAATCAACTAAAAGATTAATTCAGGTTAATAAAGAAAAACTGATAATTAATGATCATATAGGCCATGACAGAATATATTTAGAAACAGTTTTTGTTTTAATTAAAGACTTTATTTTTAAAATTATTTTAGGAACTCTTTTTATGGCTTTAATTTACCCTTTTTTAATGAGATAAAGGAATTAAAACTAATGTGTTAGAAAAAGACATATTATTGATTTTACCACTTGTCCCGACAGAAATACACTATTCCAAAAAGGTTACTATTTTAATAGATATCAACGATAGAGGAATCCCTAGAACTGAAAGAAGTAAAAGAAGTGAAAGAAGTTTGTCATTTTTAAAGACAGTAAATGCTACTTGTTAATCAATTGACAGAAAATGACAAAAAGAAAGATAGACAAGATAAAGAGACAAAGATACGTTTTTATTTTCCTATTGCTTTCTTACATAAAGTCCAATCTACAGAAGAATCCATAAAAGACAGAGATATGAATATAGTCTTTTGTAATCAATATGCATGGACTAATAGTATATGGACCGACAGATGGCAATTTGAGACTATTGCCCCCACACAAAATATAGATGGTACAATTATTATTTCTTTTAATAAAGACATACCGATAGACTGATAGAAGCACTAAATGACAGAGGTACGCCCTTTACAAAGATTTTTAAATATTCATATAAGATATTTTAATAAAAGAAGCTTTGATGACTCTCTTTTATTAATCATTAAAGAAAATATTAATTGTTGTAATTTCTTGAGTAATGACAGATTTAATTTCCTATTAAGTAGAATTAATCCCTTGACAGATTGTCCTATTAATGAAAGACTTCACAAAGATAGAATCATATTAGATTTAAGAAATACTCGAATCTCATTTACCCCTGACAGTAACCCATTATGACTACTCTAATATTATTGCTACTTTGTAAAGAGCACAAAAGTGTGCAAAGAAAAGTTTGTTTTATAAATTTTGTTTGTTTTATAAATGTTTTTATAAAATATTTCAAAAGAATTTCACAGAAAGACATTGACAGAAGAATTCCAAAAGAAGTTTTTATTTGCTCCAAATATAATCCTTTTCCAAAAACCCAATTGCAGACTACTATGAGTAAAAGATTCTCTCGCAGGCAGACAAGGGCAAGGCACCGGTGCAACCCGCAGGTTTCCGAAAGCCCTCGGTCAAAATTTCGGATGTGCATGAAGGCGTCTCAATAGAGACAATATCCCTTCAGGATACATCGCTAGCAGAGGCAAGGTATTCATGTGGTGATAAGAGTGTAATTCTGCAAAAAGTACCCGACAGAGATCTTATGTTTCAAAACGGAGAATTTACAGACCTTCCTCTTCATATTAAACTACTTCTTGATAATTTACAGAAAAGATTCACCCTCGACAGTAAAACCCTTATTCCAAATGACCCTTCGTGCTTTGGAATTACATCTTGTTAGCAAGGGGCATTTATTGAAGCTCTCGGTTGTCAACTCCCTAGCAAGGAGGATGGAGATTCAAGCTCCACAAAGACAGTAATGACAGTAACTACAGTCTCTAAAAAGCTATCTTATGGGAACAAGCTTTTCAAAGCTCCACCCTAAGATTCAAGAAAAACGAGACTTGCTATTAGAACCTTACCCCGAAATCCAAAGAATATATTAACTCATAAAGTTATAACAGTTCTTATGACGGATGGATGTATCTTTTTAAATTATTAGTCTCTACAAAGCATTTATCAAGACAGAAGACATGACAGATGAGATATGGCTATCTCATAAGGCTAAATGGTATGAAAGTTTTGGAAATTCGAGACAGAGTGTACGAAAGAACAGGAGATGATTTGATCCCTACCGGGATTACTTATCAACACAGAGACAGTAAGATCCCAGAATCTGTGATCCTTTATGGTTATCCGAAATGCTAGAAGCGTGGTTTATCGAAAATTAACCATTACTTCGCAAATCGATTAGTTTATTTCCCCAGTCATCCAAGAAAAAGCAGCGCAGATTGGAGGACTTAATTACATAAAGATAGAAATCTGGAGTACTCTTCCAGTTTGGGACACTAGCTATTATATGGAAGCTCAACCAAAGACACATTTTAGTCCTTATTCATGATTGGTGTGGTATCCTTGAATATAACGGTATACAGGTGATACTTACTTACCACTTGATGATCCAGGTGCTCGCTCAAGAATGGTCCAATTTCATGAGTAATAAGATTTATGAAGAACAGTAAAGAATTAGACAGAGGTTTTCATTTATATGGCTACACCGACAGATAGCTGTGTATGGCCCAAAACCTTCAAAGCAGAAGGCTCATTGGGAAAAGAAGAATTGTTAAAGATCCCAGATTGATGATGACCAAAGATCATGTTCTGTTTTCATTCCTATTTCATATTGTGCCCTATGCAATGATTATGGAGTGCTTGCACGAGCATGAGCAAGATGAGGATAACACGATCCGCTAGATTATGATAACTACGCGGATATGCAGATTGATAGACAGATAGACAAAGCAGAGAAGGCACGCATGCAGACAACTTTTCCGACAGACAAATGACGGCATGATTACTATTCACCAAAGACGACAGATCACAGATCCCATGCATCTGCATGCATTTTATTGTTCACCAAGCATACGTACCGGACAGATTGCGAGGCGAGAAAACAGGACCCGTAGCTGAGAAAAAAACAAAAAGAAGACGAGAGAAGACAGACTCGTGAGAAAAGACAAAAGAAGACAGAAGACAGACCAAAAGATAGACTTTTACTATTCAAGATTCTACCGCCAGATTAACTTGAGTTCACTTTACTCAACTCAGGTTACTTTTGAAAACTTACCATGGTTCATTTCATCTATAAATAAGGCAGGACTCCAGAAGACAGAGGACGGGTTCAAAAAATAGGTCCAGTCTTAAAGTTTAAGTTTCCATTCCAATCCTCAGATAGACTTTTAGCTTTCCTTTTCCTTCCCCGAAAGACTTTTGTATTCTCCTTCTGAGACTTTTGTACTTTACTTGCTTTGTAATCTTATAGCTTTTCCTTGACTGACTTGTAACCTTACCTTTCCAGACAGACAATCTTGTAACCCTTCATGACCTTTACTTTGTAATCTTGTAACTCTTGAGGCAGCTCTTATTTTCAAAGCTTGTAAGAAAAGACAGCTTTTGTTTTCAAGTTTAATCAAAGACAGAAGTATTTTCAAGTAAGATTTTATTTGTTTCATTTTTATATTCCATACCTGTTTTAATCTATTTTTGAATATATCTATTTTGCTATTATCTTCTTTATCAACTATTTTATCATTGTTTATGCTTCTATATTACTGTTGTGCTCACTCCTGGGTAGTCAATGGCTCATACCATTGACTACCCAGGAGTGAGCACAAAGCAAAGAATATAGAAGCATAAACAATGATAAAATAGTTGATAAAGAAGATAATAGCAAAATAGATATATTCAAAAATAGATTAAAACAGGTATGGAATATAAAAAATCAAACAAATAAAATCTTACTTGAAAATACTTCTGTCTTTGATTAAACTTGAAAACAAACTGTCTTTCTTACAAGCTTTGAAAATAAGAGTCTGCTCAAGAGTTACAAGATTACAAAGTAAAGGCAGTAAAGGGTTACAAGATTGTCTGTCTGGAAAGGTAAGGTTACAAGTCATTCAAGGAAAAGCTATAAGATTACAAAGCAAATAAAGTACAAAAGTCTCAGAAGGGAGAATACAAAAGTCTTTCGGGAAGGAAAAGGAAAGCTAAAAGGCTATCCGAGGATTGGACCTTGGAATAGAAACTTAAACTTTAAAACTGGACCTATTTTTTGAACCTAAAATTTGGACCCGTCTTCTGTCTTCGAAGTCTGTCTATTTATAGATAAAGTGAACCATAGTAAGTCTTCAAAAGTAACCTGAGTTAAGTAAATTGAACTCAAGTTATTCGTCGGTAGAATCTTGAATAGTAAAAGTCACGTGTCCGTCGTCATTGTCTTCTTTTGTCTTTTCATCACGGGTCCTGTCTTGAATAGTAAAAGTCACGTTCATCACGGGTCTGTCTTGAATAGTAAAAGTCACGTGTCTCGTCCCATTGTCTTCTTTTTGTCTTTTTTGTCATCACGGGTCTGTCTTGAATAGTAAAAGTCTTTTCTCATCACACGTGTCCTGTCTTCTTATCTTTTGGCAATCTGTCTTGTGTCTTCTTTTTGTATCTCTCTGTCGCTTGTCTTCTTATTGTCTACATGAGTCCTGAAGTTTGGAGAGGATAAAGGAGGATATCATCTGTCTGTATCTGTCGGAAACTAATGGGCGCAATGGGATAGAGACTTGGCATAGTGTCTATCTTGTCCGGCAAATTGTCTATCTTGTCGTTATTCTGTCTAACCATTTGAATACACTTTGTCATTTCGACCTCGTATTCGAAGGGATATTATCTCTATTGAGATGCCTCCATGCTTTAATTGAAATCAGAATAAAGATTTCTATTTGTGTGAGGATGTGGTCCGAGATTTTAGCCTTAGAATGGCTATCTTGCTTGCTAGGCAATTGACCGTTAATTTTAAAATTAACTATTTAAAGGTTATCATGAAATGGTAGAATATATGATGAGAAAGGACAAGAATAAATTAAAAGTCATGAGCCTATGGTACAAGACAACCTATGGTACAAGACAACCTATGGTACAAGACAAGTATCCTAGCAAAGAGATAGGAGATACGTAGGAACAAAAGAAGGACTTAAAAGAAGGACTTAAAATAGTCAACAAAAGTAGGAAAATTTTTTATATATATATATTTTTTTTTTTATTTTTTTTTTTTTTATTTTTATTTTTTTATTTTTTTATATATATGCATATATATACATATTTAAGTATATATACTTTAAATACTACTGCACATGGGTAGAATAATGTATATATACTTTAAATACTATCACATCTTGGGTAGAATAGTATTATCCGCCTTTGTAGGAATCTCATCATCATCTATTACTAAGTCTGTCATTGTAGGAACCTCATCATCATCAAGTTATCTTTTGAGATGGAAATTTTTCTCAATAAGTGTATATCTTTGGGGAATGGGGGTAGAAGGAACTTAAAGAAAACTTGTCTTTAAAATATTAGTACATATTCCATTATCCGTCGTGAAGAAAGGGTAGATTAAAGCCAAAAAAGGATTTCCTAATATAACTTTAGAGGACAACTTTTCTGTCAAGAAGAAAGGTGTTCTGAACTTAATTCCATTATTATATATGTATGCCTTAGTTAGTTTGTTACTTATTTTAAGTTTATCACCATTAGCCTGAGTTAATCTGTCTGTCGTTGATTCATAATACTTAGAGGGTATTAATCCTTCTTGTATGCAATTCATATCAAGACTGAATCAACAAGGGCAATAACGATTAATGAAAATTCTTTATGAATTACTAAAGTTATCTCTGTGTACCACTTTTGAAATATCATTCTGTCAATTATATTTAAAAATTCATCTTTATCATCTTCTTTATGAGAACTTTCACCAATATAATTATGTCTGTCAAGAAGAGAGGAGTCTGTTAAAGGTTCATTACAATATTTAATTCTATCTTTTATACTAATTACTTGTGCAGTTATCTGTTCAACCATGCCTTTTAATATAAAATTTTCTGATTTTAATTTTCTCAATTCCTTTTTTAGGTTATTTATGTCCTGCTCGTAGGTCCTGTCACGGTTATGGGTTTAGTGGGTTTAAATCTATCAAGTAATTTCAGTAAAATTATAAGTTGACTTATAATCCTTTAGATCTATTTCAAATCTATCAGTTTCAGTTAAAGATTCTTTTAATTTAGATAAATAATCTTTTTTTAGATTGTAGGTCCTGGAAGTCTATCTATTAAATCCATTATTATGTCTTCTTGTTTTGTTAAGACACATATTTTTAGTTTTCTTTTACAATAACAATTATCGATTGTTCTGATTACATAATTGAACATTTCTATTATGTGAAGAAACATCTCGTAGAAGAGGATGAAATCTTGTTAATATTATCTATCCGGTGAATTTCATTATCTGTTTCATCACTATCGTCGGTTCCATTATACTTAATAATTTATCCTTTAATTTTCCTGATATATCAAGTTTATTTATTCTGTCTTTGAAAGTTACAAGATTCGCTAGTGTGTCCCTTCTTTCCACATTTGAAGCAAATAATGTCACTTTCCCTACGTCTATCATAATTCTTTCTTTTGGATTCTTCTTTCTTGTCTTTAGACTTACTTTTATAATATCTTCTATTATTGTTCTTATATCTATCACTTCTGTCATCTTTCTTATATCTATCACCTCTGTCATCTTTCTTATCTTTTCTTCTTTTCCTAGAGGGAGCAATTAATGGATCAAAACCATATTGCTCACAGAAAGTTCCTAATTCTTTTTTAGCAAATCTTTTTTTTTTCTATCCTGGTTTTTTAGTCTTAAATCATTACATAGCCATAAACCTGTTTTGTTAATTGAAGATATTATGTCTCCATATGTTAGGCTAGGATAGTCTATAGTTCCGTCATTATTTACTATATCAAGTCTAACTTTCTCGAGCAAAGAAATAGGGTAAAACCAAAGAATAAATTTTTCTTTCCAATATGATGTTGACAATCATTCCTACTTAAAACTTTTGAAATAAAAACATCTTTATACCATCTAAAATCTGAAAGTTGTGGACATCTTAAATTAATTAAAACATCTCAAGCTCTTTCTTTATATTGATTGGGATCACCAACAAAATGTTTGGTTATAGTAAAAATTAAAGTATTAACCGCATCTTGTGAAGGTCTGTCTATCTGTCATTATAACACTCCCCCATCTGTTTCTCTTTTAACGGGTGTCAATATTCCATTTTGTCATCATTATTTAAATAATGATCCCACGACCTTTCAGGCGCCAAAAACCAAAGTGACAATTAAATGAGCTATCGATGATCCTGTTTTCCATGATTTTTATAGACATTAGTGAGCAAAGTCATTTCATGTAAAAGGTTTATTATTTCATATTTCGACATTCCATCAATATTCCATTCATAAATTAAGTCCTATTGAATAGGATGAATTAACATAAGTATGTCTTTCTTCAAATTGTAAATCGGGGGAGTAGGTTTAGGATACCAATTCTTTTCTCGGGGTATAGATCGTCAATCTTTCCTTTTTACGATCTTGTGATGAAGATGCTAAAGTTAATTTATTAATTCGTAATTTATCTCAGTAAATTGTGATTCCAAATTATTTATATCCATCGGATCGTCTGAGTTGATTATCTTCTCGATTCTTCATCCTCCTCAAGAGTCAGTTCTTTTTGTATTTAATGTTATAATATTCTTATTTTTTAATGGCTCCATATCCTTTGATGATTCTAATTTCATTAAGTCTAATTTTTTATTTATTTCATTAAGTAAATTATCAGTTTTCTCTGTCATGGGTTTCTTTAAAGGTGCTCTAAGGTGAGGAGGTATCTCATGAGGGACAAATAGAGGTGTCTTGGACGTGTTTTCTTTTTTTATGGAAGTAGAAGGGGGTATTAGTCTGTCTTCTATATCTTGTAGCTTTTGGCCAATAGTTTTTAGATAAGTATTGGTGTAATTGTTCTCGTTGAATTATACTGTCTAGATTCTTATTATCATCACTTAGACTGGGTCTTTTAATAGGTGTAGCTAAAACTTGACTCCACTATTTTGACTCAATATAATTGATTCAAATGGTGGATAAGTCCGATACACTTTTTCATGATTTTCTGTCTTTGTCCATGATAATATTTTCTCTATTACACTTATCTTTTTGTTATGATAATCCAAAAAGTCAAAGAAGCTAAAGTGTGTACGTAAGTCTGTCATCATTTCAAAATACTTAGTTTTTAAATTGTTTCTTTCATGTTCATTATATTCTTCAAAAATTGGTTCTTTTCTGTCATTATTTTCAGGTTTTAAATAATCATATTTTAGTAGTTCTTTATCTAAAACAAATTCTTTAGATAAAACATTAATTTGTCATGTCATCTGTAAATCCTAATATATCTCGTATGGGTAGGAGAATCAGGTTGAGGTTGGGGTGATAAAGGGGTTGGTGAACATTAGGGGTAGGTTGTGTGGTATCCGTCGGATAATAAGTCGCTCTGTCTCGAATAGGGGTTTTCTTAGTATTTATAGGAGGAAGGTGTATAAGCTGGAGGAAGATTCTCGAGGAGGCAAAGGTCCGGAATCGAGAGAAAGGTGTCCTAGAGGAAAAGGAGCTTCTAGGGGTAAACATCATTGGGGTCTTTTGCCTGTAGAACTACTAGGTCTTATAAGACTATCAAAGTATGTCTGTCATTATTATTAAAAGAAATAATAACTGTACCATCCGTATTTTGGGCTATGAAATCTGGTTCGGTGTTTTCTATTTTTGGTGTGGGGGCAATAGTATTAAGTTGCCATCTTTCGGAAGGGTTATATCTTTCCACTTTGTATTTGTTGAGGTACCCGTAATCTAGTATTCCGGGTTGAGGCTTGCAAAAGGAGAGTCGTCCTTTAGGGGAAGGGTCAACTATGGAGTCGGGTCTAAAGTGGTTTTCATTAGTTTATAATAAATCCTATAAATAATAGCTAAAGGTTCTGAGCCTTCTTTCATGTAATAACCATTTGTTTTTACATTTAAAGTTAAAGCATCCATAATATTTCATTTTAAAGGCTTAAAGCAAAGTTAGGATAACAATTAAAATATCTTGGTCCTTTATGTAAACTTGTTTCCATCATTCCAAGAAGTGAGTCATCAAATCTTAAATGTCTGTCATCTCTTAAGCAAAGTAAAACACTTGCATTTAAAGCTTCTCTTGTTAATGGTTTAATGACTACTTGAACTAAACCAACATGTAAAAATGCATATTTTGTCTATGTCTGTCAATTGAATCTACCGAGAATAACTGAATTGTTTCATATTCATTAAATAAAGAGTAAGTTCTTTCAACAGTTTTTATGGTGTAATCTGTCAAAAAAAGATAATTTAGAAAAAGTAGTAATCTGTCATCGTAGATTTTATCAGTTCTTTCAGGTTGGTATATTCCATTTATTCCATTCTAACAAATTTTGTCTATATCTCTCATGCTAAATTCTTGAATTAACTATGTTATCACTTTCCATGTTGATTAGTGTGTGCCGACCTAAGCGTGTCTTAGCAACAGATGATGAGCGACTAAACATATTCATTTTATATCTAAGCAATTTAATAAATCTTGGCGGAACTATTACTAACCACTGGTATCCTTGTCATCGGGACCACCTCCTCGGAAAACACCATTGCGGGACCACCCAAACACACTTTGTCCGTCGGCTACAACAAAGGGGCTGACCAACGCGAAACTATGGTTTGCCAACGAGTCGTAGGGTGACCAACGCTAACAAGGAGCAAGTAGTGGCTGTATAGTAATATAGGTTCCTAGTAACTTTTTAATTGCAAAGAAATAAAACTCATACACCTACCATCCATGGCTCGATACCATTGACTACCCAGGAGTGAGCACAAAGATAATATAGAAGCATAAACAATGATAAAATAGTTGATAAAGAAGATAATAGCAAAATAGATATATTCAAAAATAGATTAAAACAGGGTATGGAATATAAAATCAAAACAAATAAAATCTTACTTGAAAATACTGTCTTTGATTAAACTTGAAAACAAACTGTCTTTCTTACAAGCTTTGAAAATAAGAGCATGTCCTCAAGAGTTACAAGATTACAAAGTAAAGGCTGTAAAGGGTTACAAGATTGTCATGTCTGGAAAGGTAAGGTTACAAGTCAGTCATCAAGGAAAAGCTATAAGATTACAAAGCAAGTAAAGTACAAAAGTCTCAGTAAAGGAGAATACAAAAGTCTTTCGGGAAGGAAAAGGAAAGCTAAAAGTCTATCTCGAGGATTGGAATGGAAACTTAAACTTTAAAACTGGACCTATTTTTGAACCCGTCCCTCTGTCTTGAGTCTGTCTTATTTATAGATGAAATGAACCATGGTAAGTTTTCAAAAGTAACTTTGAGTTGAGTAAAGTGAACTCAAGTTAATGTCGGTAGAATCTTGAATAGTAAAAGTCTATCTTTTGGTGTCGTCTTACATCTTCTTTTGTCTTTTTACATCACGAGTCAGTGTCTCATTCTGTCTTCTTTTGTTTTTTTCTGTCACGGGTCTGTCTTAAATTCGGCCTGGCAATCTGTCCGGTATCTTTGGTGAACAATAAAATGCATCGTCATCTGCCTGGACTGTGATCTCGTCGTCTTTGGTGAATAGTAATCTGTCGTCGCCGTCTGCCGGAAAAGTTGTCTGTCTGTGCCTTCTGCTGTCTATCTGTCTATCAATCAGTATCCGCGTAGTTATCATAATCTAGCGGATCAGTGTTATCCTCATCTTGCTCATGCTCGTGCAAAGACTCCATAATCATTGCATAGGGCACAATATGAAATAGGAATGAAAACAGGAACATGATCTTTGCATTTGTCATCAACTGGGATCTTTAACAATTCTTCTTTTCCCAATGAGCTTTCCTTGAAGGTTTTGGGCCATACACAACTATCTGTCGGTGTAGCCATATAAATGAAAACCTCTGTCTAATTCTTTTCTGTTCTTCATAAATCTTATTACTCATGAAATTGGACCATTCTTGAGCCGAGCACTGGATCATCAAGTGGTAAGTAAGTATCACCTGTATACCGCTTATATTCAAGGATACCACACCAATCATGAATAAGGACTAAAATGTGTCTTTGGTTGAGCTTCCATATAATAGCTAGTGTCCCAAATCGGAAGAGTACTCGATTTCTATCTTTATGTAATTAAGTCCTCCAATCTGCGCCGCTTCTTGGATGACTCGGGAAATAAACTAATCGATTTGCGTAGTAATGGTTAATTTTCCGATAAACCCTGCTTCTAGCATTTCGAGATAACCATAAAGGATCACAGACATCGGATCTTTCGTCTCTCTGTGTTGATAAGTAATCCGGGTAGGGATCAAATCATCTCTCTGTTCTTTCGTACACTCTGCCTCGAATTTCCAAAACTTTCATACCATTTAGCCTTATGAGATAGCCATATCTCATCTGTCATGTCTTCTGTCTTGATAAATGTTGTAGAGACTAATAATTTAAAAGATACATCCATCTGTCATAAGAACTGTTATAACTTTATGAGTTAATATATTCGTTGGATTTCAGGGGTAAGGTTCTAATAGCAAGTCTCGTTTTTTTCTGAATCTTAGGGTGGAGCTTTGAAAAGCTTGTTCCCATAAGATAGCTTTTTAGAGACTGTAGTTCTGTCTGTTCTGTCTTTGTGGAGCTTGAATCTCCATCCTCCTTGCTAGGGAGTTGACAACCGAGAGCTTCAATAAATGCCCGGTGCTAACAAGATGTAATTCCAAAGCACGAAGGGTCATTTGGAATAAGGGTTTTGCCTCGAGGGTGAATGCTGCCTGTAAATTATCAAGAAGTAGTTTAATATGAAGAGGAAGGTCTGTAAATTCTCCGTTTTGAAACATAAGATCTCTGTCGGGTACTTTTTGCAGAATTACACTCTTATCACCACATGAATACCTTGCCTCTGCTAGCAGTGTATCCTGAAGGGATATTGTCTCTATTGAGACGCCTTCATGCACATCCGAAATTTTGACCGAGGGCTTTGGAAACCCTCTGGGTTGCACCTGGTGCCTTGCCCTTGTCTGTCTGTCGAGAGAATCTTTTACTCATAGTAGTCTGCAATTGGGTTTTTGGAAAAGGATTATATTTGGAGCAAATAAAAACTTCTTTTGGAATTCTTCATCAATGTCTTTCTGTGAAATTCTTTTGAAATATTTTATAAAAACATTTATAAAACAAACAAAATTTATAAAACAAACTTTTCTTTGCACACTTTTGTGCTCTTTTCGAGAGTAGCAATAATATTAGAGTAGTCATAATGGGTTCTGGGGGGGTAAATGAGATTGAGTATTTCTTAAATCTAATATGATTCTATCTTTGTGAAGTCTTTCATTAATAGGACAATCTGTCAAGGGATTAATTCTACTTAATAGGAAATTAAATCTGTCATTACTCAAGAAATTACAACAATTAATATTTTCTTTAATGATTAATAAAAGAGAGTCTGTCAAAGCTTCTTTTATTAAAATATCTGTTATATGAATATTTAAAAATGTTGTAAAGGGCGTACCTCTGTCATTTAGTGCTTCTATCAGTCTATCAGTATGTCCGTTATTAAAAGAAATAATAATTGTACCATCTATATTTTGTGTGGGGGCAATAGTCTCAAATTGCCATCTGTCGGTCCATATACTATTAGTCCATGCATATTGATTACAAAAGACTATATTCATATCTCTGTCTTTTATGGATTCTTCAGAGATTGGACTTTATGTAAGAAAGCAATAGGAAAATAAAAACGTATCTTTGTCTCTTTATCTTGTCTATCTTTCTTTTTGTCATTTTTCTGTCAATTGATTAACAAGTAGCATTTTGTCTTTAAAAATGACAAACTTCTTTCACTTCTTTTACTTCTTTCAGTTCTAGGGATTCCTCTATCGTTGATATCTATTAAAATAGTAACCTTTTTGGAATAGTGTATTTCGTCGGGACAAGTGGTAAAATCAATAATATGTCTTTTTCTAACACACATTAGTTTTAATTCCTTTATCTGTCATTAAAAAAGGGTAAATTAAAGCCATAAAAAGAGTTCCTAAAATAATTTTAAAAATAAAGTCTTTAATTAAAACAAAACTGTTTCTAAATATATTCTGTCATGGCCTATATGATCATTAATTATCGTTTTTCTTTATTAACCTGAATTAATCTTTTAGTTGATTTTTCATAATTCATTAAGGATATTAATCTTTCTTTTATATTAGCACTGAATCTGTCAAAGCAATTTTTTCAAGAAAAACTCTAAAGTAATTTCGTATGCCACTTTTTGAAAATTACTCGTCAATTATACTTAAGGAATTCTGTCTATTAAATTTATTACCATTGTGCGAAACATTAATATCTATAACTTCGTAGGAGGAATAAAGGGGTCTATCATGGGATTAGTAAATTCTTTTATTATTTCTACAATATTATGTTCATTTATGTCTCAGATTTTCTTTTTAATTTCTTCAATATCATTTTTACCATTTTTTCTTTGTCAATAGAGCTATTGGTTTTATCTTTACACTATCTTGTTTTAATTTCATTTTTAACTTTTCTTTCTTGTCTTTTTCTTTCTTTCTACAATCCGTAATGTTGTGACCATATTTCCTGCACTTCATGCAAGCAATAGGTATTTCTATAGTGTCTTTTAGTTTTAATAAATATTCTTTCTTGTCGTTATAATGATTTGGTAGATTTTCTATCAGTTTTATCATTATGTCTTTTTGTTTTCTTTTTCTCTTATTAATTTTAAGTGGGTTGGTTGATTTTAACTCTTTCTTAACTTGATCTATTTCTTTTTGACCAACATTAAATATTTCCATTAATTCATTTATAATATCTTTCTCAAATTCTAATTTACTAATTTGTTTAATAATTTTATTATGTCTGTCACATTGTTTTTTAGTATGTCCATCTCTTCTACATTTATGACAAATAATATTATTAATATGTCTGTCGATTTTCTCATTATCTCGATAATTCTGTAATATTTAAAATGTTATGTCTCTTAATCTGTCTGTCTCTATTGGTAGATTTAAAAGTTCTATCTTTTTAGCCAATTCTATTAAACTGTGATTTTCAGATTCTGTCAATTGTTTTAAGTTTCTCATCAATTTCTTCTTTAAAACTATTACTCTTTCTGTCATTTATTACACTATCACTATTTGCTTTTTCTTTTAAATTATCATTATTATTTTTCCTACCATTGTTGACTTTTTCTCTTTCATGTTTTATCTTCTCTTCTATTTCTATTTTCCTACGTAGGGATTCTTTACTACTATTTGTTTTTGGTTTTTGCATGTCCTTTACTTTCCCTACACCTTTACTATCTTGTCTTTCATGTAAGTCTTTCAAGCTATCATCATGAATTATTAAACTATCATCTTTCTTCTCTTTCTCTATTCCTTCTTTTATTATTTCTTTCTCATTATCTATTAACTTCTCATGTAGATATTCTTTCTTATCTGTCTCTATTAGGTTCTTTTGTTTATCTATGTCTAGCTGAACTAGAAATTTCTTTTAGTCTGTCATTTTCTATAACATTTCTACGTGTTACTCTTTCGTTAATAGGGCCAACACTTCGTCGAGTTGCTTTTAACATTTGTAAATTCTTATCTATCTCTTTTGAATTACTTTTTGTAAACCAATTATATCTGTCATAGTTTTCAGTAAAGGATGATCTATTATGAGGTTCAAATATTATATCTTTTTCAACATGTGAATTTAAAGCTATCATTCTTTCATAGAGGTCCAAAAAGCTATCATTTTTCTTTTCAACTTTAGTACATATGTTAGATCTGTCAATATTTTCCAAGGACTCTAACTTACTATTAATTCTATCTAAAAACTATTATTGCGGTTATTAGTCCGTCGGTTGATTTTATCTTTTAATAAATTACTCCAATTATTTGTGTTATCATTATAATTATAATCATCCATTTCTTTGTCAGAATCAGAATCTGTCTCATATTCCATATCACTATTTGACCAATTATCATCTATATCTTTCATGCTATAGTCTTCATCATAATCTATATCATCATAGTCCATGATTCAATTAGTGTGTGCCTAGCCTAAGTGTGAACAAGCAAACAGGATGAATGAGCTAATAAGTGTATTTATTCTCTTTCTAAACAATTAATAATTATCTGGCGGAACTATTACTAACCACTTGGTATCCTTGTCATCGGGACCACCTCCTCGGGAAAACACCATTGCGGGACCACCCAAACACACGCCTGTCCGTCGGCTACAACAAAGGGGCTGACCAACGCGAAACTATGGTTTGCCAACGAGTCTCTAGGCTGACCAACGCTAACAAGGAGCAAGTAGTGGCTATATAGTAATATAAGTTCCTAGTAACTTCTTAATTGCAAAGAAATAAAACTCATACACCTACCATCCATGGCTCTGATACCATATTGACAGATCTAATATATATACTAAAGTTGAAAAGAAAAATGATAGCTTTTTGGACCTCTATGAAAGAATGATAGCTTTAAATTCACATGTTGAAAAAGAGATAGAATTTGAACCCCATAATAGATTATCTTTTACAGAAACTATGGCAGATAATTGGTTTATAAATAGTAATTTAAAAGATGTTGAAGATAAGAATTTATTACAAGTAACCGATGGACTAGATGTTGGCCCTATTAACGAAAGAGCAACACGTAGAAATGTTATAGAAAATGACAGATTAAAAGAAAAGAAAGAAATAATAGAAAAACGGAATAATAGAAAAGTTTCTAGTTCAAGTACAAACTATATGTCAAGAGCTAGACATAGATAGACAAAAGAACCTAATAGAGACAGATAAGAAAGAATCTCTATATGAGAAGTCGATAGATAATAAGGAAGAAATAATAAAAGAAGGAATAGTAAAAAGATAAAGGAATTATATGAAAGACAGAATAGTAAACAAACCAGTTTAAAAGACTTAGACATAGGAAAAGACATAGTAAAACAAGGAAACATGACAAAGAAAGAATTAAAAGATGATAGTTTTAAAAGTAATGATGATAGTTTGAAAGACTTACATGAAAGACAAAATAAAAATGTAGAAAAAGACATGCCAAAAGAAGATAGTAGTAAGGAATCACTACGTAGGAAGATAGAAATAGAAGAGAAGATAAAACATGAAAGAAAAAAAAAGTCAACAATGGTAGGAAAAATAATAATGATAATTTAAAAGAAAAAGCAAATAGTGATAGTGTAGTAAAAGTAAAAATGGAAGTAAAAGACAGAAAAAGTAATAGTTTTAAAGAAGAAATTGATGAGAGACTTAAAACAATTGTGAATCGAAAAACCACAGTTTAATAGAATTGGCTAAAAAGATAGAACTTTTAAATTTACCAATAGAAACAGACAGAAAAAGAGACATAACAGATTTTAAATACTATTAAGTTATCAAATAATGAGAAAACTGACAGACATGTTAGTAATGTTATTTGTCATAAATGCAAAAGTTATGGACATACTAAAAAACAATGTGACAGACATAATAGAATTACTAAACAAATTAGTAAATTAGAATTTAAGAAAGATATAATAAATGAATTAATGGAAATATTTAATGTTAAACAAAAAGAAATAGATCAACTAAAGAAAGAGTTAAAATCAACTAACCCACTTAAAATTAATAAAAGAAAAAGAAAACAAAAAGACATAATAATAAAACTGATAGACAAACTACCAAATCACCATAAAGACAAGAAAGAATACTTTTTAAAATTAAAAGACACTATAGAAATACCTATTGCTTGCATGAAGTGCAGGAAATATGGTCACCATATTACGGATTGTAGAAAAGAAGAAAAAACCAAGAAAGAAAAAGACAAGAAAGAAAAGGTAAAAATAAAATTAAAACAAGATGATGTAAAGATAAAACCAATAGCTCTCTTGTGAAGAAGAAATGGTAAAAAAGGAAATTAAAGAAATTAAAGAAGAAAATCGACAGATATAAATGAACATAATATTATAAAAGAATTTTCTAATCCCATGATAGACCCCCTTATTCCTCCTACAGAAGCTATAGATATTAATGTTTCACACAATGGTAATAAACTTAATAGACAGAATTTCTTAAGGATAATTGTGAGTAATTTTCAAAAATTGGCATACGAAATTACTTTAGAGTTTTCCTTGTGAAATTGATTTGACAGATTTCGAGATCTTTGATATGAATTATATACAAGAAAGATTAATACCCTTAAGGTGTTATGAAAAATCATCCGAAAGACTAAAACAGGCCAATGGAGAAAGACTAATAAATTATGAAATACCTAATGTTCATATATGCCATGATAGAATATATTTTGAGACGACTTTTGTTTTAATTAAAGATTTTCCTTCTAAAATCATTCTAGGAACTCCTTTTATGGCTTTAATTAATCCTTTTTAATGACAGATAAAGGAATTAAAACTAATATGTTAGAAAAAGACATATTATTGATTTTACCACTTGTCCCTGAGAAATACACTATTCCAAAAAGGTTACTATTTTAATAGATATCAACAGAATCGAAAGAAGTTTAAAGACAGAAATGTTACCTATTAATCAATTAACAGAAAATGACAAAAAAGAATATAAACAAGAGAGAAAGACAGAGATATGTTTTTATTCTCCTTTTTTACGTAAAGTCCAAACTACAGGAAAATTTATAGAAGACGGAAATATGAATGTAATCTTTTGTAATCAATATGCATGGACTAATACTATATGGACTGATTGAGATGGCAATTTGAGACTATTGCCCCCACACAAAATAAAGATGGTACAATTATTATTTCTTTTAACGACAGACATCTTGATAGACCGATAGAAGCACTAAATGACAGATGCACACCCTTTATAGCATTTTTTATTTTAATAAAAGAATCTTTGACTGATCTATACCCAGTAAAGAATTGGTATCCTAAACCTACTCCCCCTGATTTACAATTTGAAGAAAGACATACTTATGTTAATTCATCCTATTCACGGACTTAATTTATGAATGGAATATTGATGGAATGTCGAATATGAAATAATAAACCTTTTACATGAAATGACTTTGCTCACTAATGTCTATAAAAATCATGGAAAAAGGATCATCAGATAGCTCATTTAATTGTCACTGGTTTTCTTGGCGTTGAAAGGTGGTGGGATCATTATTTAAATAATGATGACAGAAATGGAATATTGACAGCCGTTAAAAGAGAAACAGATGGGAGTGTTATAATGAGAGATAGACAGACCTTCACAAGATGCGGTTAATACTTTAATTTTTACTATAACCAAACATTTTGTTGGTGATCCCAATCAATATAAAGAAAGAGCTTGAGATGTTTTAATTAATTTAAGATGTCCACAACTTTCAGATTTTAGATGGTATAAAGATGTTTTTATTTCAAAAGTTTTAAGTAGGAATGATTGTCAACAGTCATATTGGAAAGAAAAATTTATTCTTTGGTTTACCCTATTTCTTTGCTCGAGAAAGTTAGACTTGATATAGTAAATAATGACGGAACTATAGACTATCCTAGCCTAACATATGGAGACATAATATCTTCAATTAACAAAAACAGGTTTATGGCTATGTAATGATTTAAGACTAAAAACCAGATAGAAAAAGAAAAAGATTTGCTAAAAAAGAATTAGGAACTTTTTCGTGAGCAATATGGTTTTGATCCATTAATTGCTCCCTCTAGGAAAAGAAGAAAAGATAAGAAAGATGACAGAGGTGATATAAGAAAGATGACAGAAGTGATAGATATAAGAACAATAATAGAAGATATTATAAAAGTAAGTCTAAAGACAAGAAAGAAGAATCCAAAAGAAAGAATTATGATAGACGTAGGGAAAGTGACATTATTTGCTTCAAATGTGGAAAGAAGGGACACACTAGCAGACATCAGTAACTTTCAAAGACAGATAAATAAACTTGATATATCAGGAAAATTAAAGGATAAATTATTAAGTATAATGGAACTGAGATAGTGATGAAACAGATAATGAAATTCACCAGATAGATAATATTAAAAGATACTTCATCCTCTTCTACGAGATGTTTCTTCACATAATAGAAATGTTCAATTATGTAATCAGAATAACTCGATAATTGTTATTGTAAAAGAAAACTAAAAATATGTGTCTTAACAAAACAAGAAGACATAATAATGGATTTAATAGATAGACTTCCGGACCTACAATCTAAAAAAAGATTATTTATCTAAATTAAAAGAATCTTTAACTGAAAACTGATAGATTTGAAATAGATCTAAAGGATTATAAGTCAACTTATAATTTTACTGAAATTCTTGATAGATTTAAACCCACTAAACCCATAACCGTGATGGACCTACTGTACAGGACATAAATAACCTAAAAAAGGAATTGAGAAAATTAAAATCAGAAAATTTTATATTAAAAGGCATGGTTGAACAGATAACTGCACAAGTAATTAGTATAAAAGATAGAATTAAATATTGTAATGAACCTTTAATGGACTCCTCTCTTCTTGACAGACATAATTATATTGGTGAAAGTTCTCATAAAGAAGATGATAAAGATGAATTTTTAAATATAATTGACAGAATGATATTTCAAAAGTGGTACACAGAGATAACTTTAGTAATTCATAAAGAATTTTCATTAATCGTTATTGCCCTTGTTGATTCAGTCTTTGATATGAATTGCATACAAGAAGGATTAATACCCTCTAAGTATTATGAATCAACGACAGACATGCATTAACTCAGGCTAATGGTGATAAACTTAAAATAAGTAACAAACTAACTAAGGCATACATATATAATAATGGAATTAAGTTTGTAACACCTTTCTTCTTTGAGAAAAGTTGTCCTCTAAAGTTATATTAGGAAATCCTTTTTTGGCTTTAATCTACCCTTTCTTCACGACAGATAATGGAATATGTACTAATATTTTAAAGACAGAAGTTTTCTTTAAGTTCCTTCTACCCCCATTCCCCAAAGATATACACTTATTGAGAAAAATTTCCATCTCAAAAGATAACAGTGATGATGAGGTTCCTACAATGACAGACTTAGTAATAGATGATGATGAGATTCCTACAAAGGCAGATAATACTATTCTACCCAGGAGCAGTAGTATTTAAAGTATATATACATTATTCTACCCAGTAGCAGTAGTATTTAAAGTATATATACTTAAATATGTATATATATGCATATATATAAAAAAAAAAAAAAAAAAAAAAAAAAAAAAAAAAAAATAAAAAAATTTTCCTACTTTTGTTGACTATTTTAAGTCCTTCTTTTAAGTCCTTCTTTTGTTCCTACGTATCTCCTATCAGAGTTCCTTACAAAGGAACTCTGATAGGTATCGCTCATGTTCCTTTGTAAGGGCGTTCTTGGGGTGACCTTCCATACACCCGAGTAGGGTGTTCTTGGGGAAGCCTTACATACCCCGGCATGGGTCCCTTTTGGGATTGTTTACTTGGGTGGCCGACGATCGTGCTCATCCTGGGTAGTCAATGGTATCGAGCCATGGATGGTAGGTGTATGAGTTTTATTTCTTTGCAATTAAGAAGTTACTAGGAACTTATATTACTATATAGCCACTACTTGCTCCTTGTTAGCGTTGGTCAGCCCTAGAGACTCGTTGGCAAACCATAGTTTCGCGTTGGTCAGCCCCTTTGTTGTAGCCGACGGACAGGCGTGTGTTTGGGTGGTCCCGCAATGGTGTTTTCCGAGGAGGTGGTCCCGATGACAAGGATACCAAAGGGTTAGTAATAGTTCCGCAAAAGAATTATTAATTGTTTAGAAAGAGAATAAATACACTTATTAGCTCATTCATCTGTTTGCTTGTTCACACTTAGGCTAGGCACACACTAATTGAATCATGGACTATGATGATATAGATTATGATGAAGACTATAGCATGAAAGATATAGATGATAATTGGTCAAATAGTGATATGGAATATGAGACAGATTCGATTCTCGACAAGTGAAATGGATGATTATAATTATAATGATAACACAAATAATTGGAGTAATTTATTAAAAGATAAAATCAACCGACAGACTAATAACCGCAATAATAGTTTTTTAGATAGAATTAATAGTAAGTTAGAGTCCTTGGAAAATATTGACAGATCTAACATATGTACTAAAGTTGAAAAGAAAAATGATAGCTTTTTGGACCTCTATGAAAGAATGATAGCTTTAAATTCACATGTTGAAAAAGATATAATATTTGAACCTCATAATAGATCATCCTTTACAGAAACTATGACAGATAATTGGTTTACAAAAAGTAATTCAAAAGAGATAGATAAGAATTTACAAATGTTAAAAGCAATCGATGTGAAGTGTTGGCCCTATTAACGAAAGAGTAACACGTAGAAATGTTATAGAAAATGACAGACTAAAAGAAATTTCTAGTTCAGAGCTAGACATAGATAAACAAAAGAACCTAATAGAGACAGATAAGAAAGAATATCTACATGAGAAGTTAATAGATAATGAGAAAGAAATAATAAAAGAAGGAATAGAGAAAGAGAAGAAAGATGATAGTTTAATAATTCATGATGATAGCTTGAAAGACTTACATGAAAGACAAGATAGTAAAGGTGTAGGGAAAGTAAAGGACATGCAAAAACCAAAAACAAATAGTAGTAAAGAATCCCTACGTAGGAAAATAGAAATAGAAGAGAAGATAAAACATGAAAGAGAAAAAGTCAACAATGGTAGGAAAAATAATAATGATAATTTAAAAGAAAAAGCAAATAGTGATAGTGTAATAAATGACAGAAAGAGTAATAGTTTTAAAGAAGAAATTGATGAGAAACTTAAAACAATTGACAGAACTGAAAATCACAGTTTAATAGAATTGGCTAAAAAGATAGAACTTTTAAATCTACCAATAGAGACAGACAGATTAAGAGACATAACAGTTTTAAATATTACTGAATTATCAGATAATGAGAAAATCGATGAGACATATTAATAATATTATTTGTCATAAATGTAAAAGAGATGGACATACTAAAAAACAATGTGACAGACATAATAAAATTATTAAACAAATTAGTAAATTAGAATTTGAGAAAGATATTATAAATGAATTAATGGAAATATTTAATGTTGGTCAAAAAGAAATAGATCAAGTTAAGAAAGAGTTAAAATCAACCAACCCACTTAAAATTAATAAGAGAAAAAGAAAACAAAAAGACATAATGATAAAACTGATAGAAAATCTACCAAATCATTATAACGACAAGAAAGAATATTTATTAAAACTAAAAGACACTATAGAAATACCTATTGCTTGCATGAAGTGCAGGAAATATGGTCACAACATTACGGATTGTAGAAAGAAAGAAAAAGACAAGAAAGAAAAGTTAAAAATGAAATTAAAACAAGATAGTGTAAAGATAAAACCAATAGCTCTATTTGAGAAGAAAAAATGGTAAAAAATGATATTGAAGAAATTAAAAAAAGAAAATCATGAGACATAAATGAACATAATATTGTAGAAATAATAAAAGAATTTACTAATCCCATGATAGACCCCTTTATTCCTCCTACGAAGTTATAGATATTAATGTTTCGCACAATGGTAATAAATTTAATAGATGAGAATTCCTTAAGTATAATTGTGAGTAATTTTCAAAAAGTGGCATACTGAGAAATTACTTTAGAGTTTTTCTTGAAAAAAATTGCTTTGATGATTCAGGTGCTAATATAAAAGAAAGATTAATATCCTTAATGAATTATGAAAAATCAACTAAAAGATTAATTCAGGTTAATAAAGAAAAACTGATAATTAATGATCATATAGGCCATGACAGAATATATTTAGAAACAGTTTTTGTTTTAATTAAAGACTTTATTTTTAAAATTATTTTAGGAACTCTTTTTATGGCTTTAATTTACCCTTTTTTAATGAGATAAAGGAATTAAAACTAATGTGTTAGAAAAAGACATATTATTGATTTTACCACTTGTCTGTGAAATACACTATTCCAAAAAGGTTACTATTTTAATAGATATCAACGATAGAGGAATCCCTAGAACTGAAAGAAGTAAAAGAAGTGAAAGAAGTTTGTCATTTTTAAAGACAGAAATGCTACTTGTTAATCAATTGTGAGAAAATGACAAAAAGAAAGATAGACAAGATAAAGAGACAAAGATACGTTTTTATTTTCCTATTGCTTTCTTACATAAAGTCCAATCTACTGAAGAATCCATAAAAGACAGAGATATGAATATAGTCTTTTGTAATCAATATGCATGGACTAATAGTATATGGACCGACAGATGGCAATTTGAGACTATTGCCCCCACACAAAATATAGATGGTACAATTATTATTTCTTTTAATAATGGACATCTTGATAGACTGATAGAAGCACTAAATGACAGAGGTACGCCCTTTACAAAGCATTTTTAAATATTCATATAACAGATATTTTAATAAAAGAAGCTTTTGAGACTCTCTTTTATTAATCATTAAAGAAAATATTAATTGTTGTAATTTCTTGAGTAATGACAGATTTAATTTCCTATTAAGTAGAATTAATCCCTTGATGATTGTCCTATTAATGAAAGACTTCACAAAGATAGAATCATATTAGATTTAAGAAATACTCGAATCTCATTTACCCCTGACAGTAACCCATTATGACTACTCTAATATTATTGCTACTCGTAAAGAGCACAAAAGTGTGCAAAGAAAAGTTTGTTTTATAAATTTTGTTTGTTTTATAAATGTTTTTATAAAATATTTCAAAAGAATTTCTGAGAAAGACATTGATGAAGAATTCCAAAAGAAGTTTTTATTTGCTCCAAATATAATCCTTTTCCAAAAACCCAATTGCAGAGACTACTATGAGTAAAAGATTCTCTCGCAGCACAAGGACAAGGGCAAGGCACACGGTGCAACCCAGAGGTTTCCGAAAGCCCTCGGTCAAAATTTCGGATGTGCATGAAGGCGTCTCAATAGAGACAATATCCCTTCAGGATACTGCTTCGCTAGCGAGAGGCAAGGTATTCATGTGGTGATAAGAGTGTAATTCGCAAAAAGTACCCGACAGAGATCTTATGTTTCAAAACGGAGAATTTACAGACCTTCCTCTTCATATTAAACTACTTCTTGATAATTTACAGCAAACATTCACCCTCGTATTTAAACCCTTATTCCAAATGACCCTTCGTGCTTTGGAATTACATCTTGTTAGCAGGGGCATTTATTGAAGCTCTCGGTTGTCAACTCCCTAGCAAGGAGGATGGAGATTCAAGCTCCACAAAGACAGTAATGCAGACAGAACTACAGTCTCTAAAAAGCTATCTTATGGGAACAAGCTTTTCAAAGCTCCACCCTAAGATTCAAAAAAAACGAGACTTGCTATTAGAACCTTACCCCCGAAATCCAATGAGAATATATTAACTCATAAAGTTATAACGAGTTCTTATGACAGATGGATGTATCTTTTTAAATTATTAGTCTCTCTGACATTTATCAAGACAGAAGACATGACAGATGAGATATGGCTATCTCATAAGGCTAAATGGTATGAAAGTTTTGGAAATTCGAGGTGAGTGTACGAAAGAACAGAGATGATTTGATCCCTACCCGGGATTACTTATCAACACAGAGACGAGAAGATCCGATGTCTGTGATCCTTTATGGTTATACGAAATGCTAGAAGCGGGGTTTATCGAGAAAATTAACCATTACTTCGCAAATCAGATTAGTTTATTTCCCGAGTCATCCAAGCGGCGCAGATTGGAGGACTTAATTACATAAAGATAGAAATGCGGAGTACTCTTCGGTTTGGGACACTAGCTATTATATGGAAGCTCAACCAAAGACACATTTTAGTCCTTATTCATGATTGGTGTGGTATCCTTGAATATAACTGGTATACAGGTGATACTTACTTACCACTTGATGATCCAGGTGCTCTGGCTCAAGAATGGTCCAATTTCATGAGTAATAAGATTTATGAAGAACAGAAAGAATTAGACAGAGGTTTTCATTTATATGGCTACACCGACAGGATAGTCGTGTATGGCCCAAAACCTTCAGCAGGAAGGCTCATTGGGAAAAGAAGAATTGTTAAAGATCCCAGATTGATGACGGCCAAAGATCATGTTCTGTTTTCATTCCTATTTCATATTGTGCCCTATGCAATGATTATGAGAGTCTTTGCCACGAGCATGAGCGATATGAGGATAACAACGATCCGCTAGATTATGATAACTACGCGGATACGATTGATAGACAGATAGACGGCGAGAAAGGCACACACAGACAACTTTTAAACAGACAAAGCGGCAACAGATTACTATTCACCGGCAAAGACGATGAATCACAGTCCCAGGCATATCTGATGCAATTTTATTGTTCACCAAAGATACGCATTCCGGACAGATTGCGAGGCAGAAAAGACAGACCCGTGACGTGAAAAAAAAACAAAAGAAGAAAAAAGACGGACTCGTGTGAGAAAAAGACAAAAGAAGAGAAGACAGACAAAAAGATAGACTTTTACTATTCAAGATTCTACCGACAGATTAACTTGAGTTCACTTTACTCAACTCAGGCTACTTTTGAAAACTTACCATGGTTCATTTCATCTATAAATAAGACAGACTCCGAAGACAGAAGACAGGTTCAAAAAATAGGTCCAGTTTTAAAGTTTAAGTTTCTATTCCAAGGTCCAATCCTCAGATAGCCTTTTAGCTTTCCTTTTCCTTCCCCGAAAGACTTTTGTATTCTCCTTTCTGAGACTTTTGTACTTTATTTGCTTTGTAATCTTATAGCTTTTCCTTGCATGACTTGTAACCTTACCTTTCCGCATGACAATCTTGTAACCCTTCTGACCTTTACTTTGTAATCTTGTAACTCTTGATGACTCTTATTTTCAAAGCTTGTAAGAAAGACAGTTTGTTTTCAAGTTTAATCAAAGACAGAAGTATTTTCAAGTAAGATTTTATTTGTTTCAGTTTTTATATTCCATACACCTGAGTAGGGTGTTCTTGGGGAAGCCTTACATACCCCGGCATGGGTCCCGCTTTTGGGATTGTTTACTTGGGTGGCCGACGTCTTGTGCTCATCCTGGGTAGTCAATGGTATCGAGCCATGGATGGTAGGTGTATGAGTTTTATTTCTTTGCAATTAAGAAGTTACTAGGAACTTATATTACTATATAGCCACTACTTGCTCCTTGTTAGCGTTGGTCGGCCCTAGAGACTCGTTGGCAAACCATAGTTTCGCGTTGGTCAGCCCCTTTGTTGTAGCCGACGGACGGGCGTGTGTTTGGGTGGTCCCGCAATGGTGTTTTCCGAGGAGGTGGTCCCGATGACAAGGATACCGGTGGTTAGTAATAGTTCGCCAGTAATTATTAATTGTTTAGAAAGAGAATAAATACACTTATTAGCTCATTCATCTGTTTGCTTGTTCACACTTAGGCTAGGCACACACTAATTAAAACATGGACTATGATGATATAGATTATGATGAAGGTTATAGCATGATATAGATATAGATGATAATTGGTCAAATAGTGATATGGAATATGAGAGATTCGATTCGATAAAGTGAAATGGATAATTATAACTATAATGGTAACACAAATAATTGGAGTAATTTAACGAGAAGATAAAATCAACCGACGGACTAATAACCACAATAATAGTTTTTAGATACAATTAATAGTAAGTTAGAGTCCTTGGAAAATATTGACAGATCTAATATATATACTAAAGTTGAAAAGAAAAATGATAGCTTTTTGGACCTCTATGAAAGAATGATAGCTTTAAATTCACATGTTGAAAAAGATATAATATTTGAACCTCATAATAGATCATCCTTCTGAGAAACTATGATGAGATAATTGGTTTACAAAAAGTAATTCAAAAGAGATAGATAAGAATTTACAAATGTTAAAAGCAAGCGATGTGAAGTGTTGGCCCTATTAACGAAAGAGTAACACGTAGAAATGTTATAGAAAATGACAGACTAAAAGAAATTTCTAGTTCAGAGCTAGACATAGATAAACAAAAGAACCTAATAGAGACAGATAAGAAAGAATATCTACATGAGAAGTTAATAGATAATGAGAAAGAAATAATAAAAGAAGGAATAGAGAAAGAGAAGAAAGATGATAGTTTAATAATTCATGATGATAGCTTGAAAGACTTACATGAAAGACAAGATAGTAAAGGTGTAGGGAAAGTAAAGGACATGCAAAAACCAAAAACAAATAGTAGTAAAGAATCCCTACGTAGGAAGATAGAAATAGAAGAGAAGATAAAACATGAAAGAGAAAAAGTCAACAATGGTAGGAAAAATAATAATGATAATTTAAAAGAAAAAGCAAATAGTGATAGTGTAATAAATGACAGAAAGAGTAATAGTTTTAAAGAAGAAATTGATGAGAAACTTAAAACAATTGTGAACTGAAAATCACAGTTTAATAGAATTGGCTAAAAAGATAGAACTTTTAAATCTACCAATAGAGACAGACAGATTAAGAGACATAACAGATTTTAAATATTACGAATTATCGGATAATGAGAAAATCGATGGACATATTAATAATATTATTTGTCATAAATGTAAAAGAGATGGACATACTAAAAAACAATGTGACAGACATAATAAAATTATTAAACAAATTAGTAAATTAGAATTTGAGAAAGATATTATAAATGAATTAATGGAAATATTTAATGTTGGTCAAAAAGAAATAGATCAAGTTAAGAAAGAGTTAAAATCAACCAACCCACTTAAAATTAATAAGAGAAAAAGAAAACAAAAAGACATAATGATAAAACCGATAGAAAATCTACCAAATCATTATAACGACAAGAAAGAATATTTATTAAAACTAAAAGACACTATAGAAATACCTATTGCTTGCATGAAGTGCAGGAAATATGGTCACAACATTACGGATTGTAGAAAGAAAGAAAAAGACAAGAAAGAAAAGTTAAAAATGAAATTAAAACAAGATAGTGTAAAGATAAAACCAATAGCTCTATTGTGAAGAAAAAATGGTAAAAAATGATATTGAAGAAATTAAAAAAGAAAATCGATGAGACATAAATGAACATAATATTGTAGAAATAATAAAAGAATTTACTAATCCCATGATAGACCCCTTTATTCCTCCTACGAAGTTATAGATATTAATGTTTCGCACAATGGTAATAAATTTAATAGACAGAATTCCTTAAGTATAATTGTGAGTAATTTTCAAAAAGTGGCATACGAAATTACTTTAGAGTTTTTCTTGAAAAAAATTGCTTTGTGATTCAGGTGCTAATATAAAAGAAAGATTAATATCCTTAATGAATTATGAAAAATCAACTAAAAGATTAATTCAGGTTAATAAAGAAAAACTGATAATTAATGATCATATAGGCCATGACAGAATATATTTAGAAACAGTTTTTGTTTTAATTAAAGACTTTATTTTTAAAATTATTTTAGGAACTCTTTTTATGGCTTTAATTTACCCTTTTTTAATGACAGATAAAGGAATTAAAACTAATGTGTTAGAAAAAGACATATTATTGATTTTACCACTTGTCCTGGCAGTAAATACACTATTCCAAAAAGGTTACTATTTTAATAGATATCAACGATAGAGGAATCCCTAGAAATGAAAGAAGTAAAAGAAGTGAAAGAAGTTTGTCATTTTTAAAGACAGTAAATGCTACTTGTTAATCAATTGTGAGAAAATGACAAAAAGAAAGATAGACAAGATAAAGAGACAAAGATACGTTTTTATTTTCCTATTGCTTTCTTACATAAAGTCCAATCTCTGAAGAATCCATAAAAGACAGAGATATGAATATAGTCTTTTGTAATCAATATGCATGGACTAATAGTATATGGACCGACAGATGGCAATTTGAGACTATTGCCCCCACACAAAATATAGATGGTACAATTATTATTTCTTTTAATAATGAGACATCTTGATAGACTGATAGAAGCACTAAATGACAGAGGTACGCCCTTTTAAAGCATTTTTAAATATTCATATAATGAGATATTTTAATAAAAGAAGCTTTGTGAGACTCTCTTTTATTAATCATTAAAGAAAATATTAATTGTTGTAATTTCTTGAGTAATGACATGATTTAATTTCCTATTAAGTAGAATTAATCCCTGACATGATTGTCCTATTAATGAAAGACTTCACAAAGATAGAATCATATTAGATTTAAGAAATACTCGAATCTCATTTACCCTGATGTAACCCATTATGACTACTCTAATATTATTGCTACTTTTAAAGAGCACAAAAGTGTGCAAAGAAAAGTTTGTTTTATAAATTTTGTTTGTTTTATAAATGTTTTTATAAAATATTTCAAAAGAATTTCACAGAAAGACATTGTGAAGAATTCCAAAAGAAGTTTTTATTTGCTCCAAATATAATCCTTTTCCAAAACCCAATTGCAGACTACTATGAGTAAAAGATTCTCTCCCAGGCACAAGGACAAGGGCAAGGCACGGTGCAACCTGCAGGCAGGTTTTCGAAAGCCCTCGGTCAAAATTTCGGATGTGCATGAAGGCGTCTCAATAGAGACAATATCCCTTCAGGATACACCGCTAGCAGAGGCAAGGTATTCATGTGGTGATAAGAGTGTAATTCTGCAAAAAGTACCCGACAGAGATCTTATGTTTCAAAACGGAGAATTTACTGAGACCTTCCTCTTCATATTAAACTACTTCTTGATAATTTACAGGCAAACATTCACCCTCGAGACAGAAACCCTTATTCCAAATGACCCTTCGTGCTTTGGAATTACATCTTGTTAGCACAAGGGGCATTTATTGAAGCTCTCGGTTGTCAACTCCCTAGCAAGGAGGATGGAGATTCAAGCTCCACAAAGAGAGTAAGCAGACAGAACTACGGTCTCTAAAAAGCTATCTTATGGGAACAAGCTTTTCAAAGCTCCACCCTAAGATTCAGCAAAAAACGAGACTTGCTATTAGAACCTTACCCCGAAATCCAAGAATATATTAACTCATAAAGTTATAACAGGTTCTTTATGACAGATGGATGTATCTTTTTAAATTATTAGTCTCTACAAAGCATTTATCAAGACAGAAGACATGACAGATGAGATATGGCTATCTCATAAGGCTAAATGGTATGAAAGTTTTGGAAATTCAGACAGAGTGTACGAAAGAACAGGAGACAGATTTGATCCCTACCCGGGATTACTTATCAACACAGAGACAGAAGATCCGAATGTCTGTGATCCTTTATGGTTATCCGAAATGCTAGAAGCGGGGTTTATCGAAAATTAACCATTACTTCTCGCAAATCAGATTAGTTTATTTCCCGAGTCATCCAAGAAGCGGAACGCAGATTGGAGGACTTAATTACATAAAGATAGAAATCGAGTACTCTTCCGATTTGGGACACTAGCTATTATATGGAAGCTCAACCAAAGACACATTTTAGTCCTTATTCATGATTGGTGTGGTATCCTTGAATATAACGGTATACTGGTGATACTTACTTACCACTTGATGATCCAGGTGCTACGGCTCAAGAATGGTCCAATTTCATGAGTAATAAGATTTATGAAGAGCAGAGAAAGAATTAGACAGAGGTTTTCATTTATATGGCTACACCGACAGGATAGGCGTGTATGGCCCAAAACCTTGGCAGGAAGGCTCATTGGGAAAAGAAGAATTGTTAAAGATCCCAGATTGATGACAACCAAAGATCATGTTCTGTTTTCATTCCTATTTCATATTGTGCCCTATGCAATGATTATGGAGTCTTTGCACGAGCATGAGCAAGATGAGGATAACAACGATCCGCTAGATTATGATAACTACGCGGATACTGATTGATAGACAGATAGACAATGAGAAGGCACGATGCAGACAACTTTTTAATGACAGCGGCAACAGATTACTATTCACCAAAGACGACGATCACAGTCGGACAGCATCTGATGGCAATTTTATTGTTCACCAAAGATACGCACCGGACGATTGCGGCCGAGAAGACAGACCCGTGATGAGAAAAAACAAAAGAAAGACGAGAAAACAGGACTCGTGATGAGAAAAGACAAAAGAAGACAGAAGACAGACCAAAAGATAGACTTTTACTATTCAAGATTCTACCGACAGATTAACTTGAGTTCACTTTACTCAACTCAAGTTACTTTTGAAAACTTACCATGGTTCATTTCATCTATAAATAAGACAGACTCAAGAGAAGAAGACAGGTTCAAAAATAGGTCCAGTTTTAAAGTTTAAGTTTCTATTCCAAGGTCCAATCCTCAGATAGCCTTTTAGCTTTCCTTTTCCTTCCCCGAAAGACTTTTGTATTCTCCCTTTACAGACTTTTGTACTTTACTTGCTTTGTAATCTTATAGCTTTTCCTTGCATGACTTGTAACCTTACCTTTCCAGGCAGAGACAATCTTGTAACCCTTTCTGACCTTTACTTTGTAATCTTGTAACTCTTGATGACTCTTATTTTCAAAGCTTGTAAGAAAGACAGTTTGTTTTCAAGTTTAATCAAAGACAAGTATTTTCAAGTAAGATTTTATTTGTTTCAGTTTTTATATTCCATACCCTGTTTTAATCTATTTTTGAATATATCTATTTTGCTATTATCTTCTTTATCAACTATTTTATCATTGTTTATGCTTCTATATTCTTTGTGCTCACTCTGGGTAGTCAATGGTATCGAGCACGGCGATGGTGATACCATTGACTGACGAGATCACTATATTACTGCTGTGCTCACTCCTAGGCACACACTAATTGAATCATGGACTATGATGATATAGATTATGATGAAGGTTATAGCATGACAGATATAGATGATAATGGGTCTAATAGTGATATGGAATATGAGACAGATTCCCGATTCGGGCGAGTGAAATGGATAATTATAATTATAATGGTAAAACAAATAATTGGTGTAATTTCACAAATGATAAAATCAACAAGCACGGACTAATAACCACAATAATAGTTTTTAGACAAGATTAATAGTAAATTAGAGTCCTTGGAAAATATTGACAGATCTAATATATATACTAAAGTTGAAAAGAAAAATGATAGCTTTTTGGACCTCTATGAAAGAATGATAGCTTTAAATTCACATGTTGAAAAAGAGATAGAATTTGAACCCCATAATAGATTATCTTTTCTGAAACTATGGCAGATAATTGGTTTATAAATAGTAATTTAAAAGATGTTGAAGATAAGAATTTATTACAAGTAACGAGCGAGACTAGATGTTGGCCCTATTAACGAAAAAGAGCAACACGTAGAAATGTTATAGAAAATGACAGATTAAAAGAAAAGAAAGAAATAATAGAAAAACGGAATAATAGAAAAGTTTCTAGTTCAAGTACAAACTATATGTCAAGAGCTAGACATAGATAGACAAAAGAACCTAATAGAGACAGATAAGAAAGAATCTCTATATGAGAAGTCGATAGATAATAAGGAAGAAATAATAAAAGAAGGAATAGTAAAAAGATAAAGGAATTATATGAAAGAGAATAGTAAACAAACCAGTTTAAAAGACTTAGACATAGGAAAAGACATAGTAAAACAAGGAAACATGACAAAGAAAGAATTAAAAGATGATAGTTTTAAAAGTAATGATGATAGTTTGAAAGACTTACATGAAAGACAAAATAAAAATGTAGAAAAAGACATGCCAAAAGAAGATAGTAGTAAGGAATCACTACGTAGGAAGATAGAAATAGAAGAGAAGATAAAACATGAAAGAAAAAAGTCAACAATGGTAGGAAAAATAATAATGATAATTTAAAAGAAAAAGCAAATAGTGATAGTGTAGTAAAAGTAAAAATGGAAGTAAAAGACAGAAAAAGTAATAGTTTTAAAGAAGAAATTGATGAGAGACTTAAAACAATTGTGAATCGAAAACCACAGTTTAATAGAATTGGCTAAAAAGATAGAACTTTTAAATTTACCAATAGAAACAGACAGAGAAAAAGAGACATAACAGATTTTAAATACTATTAAGTTATCAAATAATGAGAAAATCGACAGACATGTTAGTAATGTTATTTGTCATAAATGCAAAAGTTATGGACATACTAAAAAACAATGTGACAGACATAATAGAATTACTAAACAAATTAGTAAATTAGAATTTAAGAAAGATATAATAAATGAATTAATGGAAATATTTAATGTTAAACAAAAAGAAATAGATCAACTAAAGAAAGAGTTAAAATCAACTAACCCACTTAAAATTAATAAAAGAAAAAGAAAACAAAAAGACATAATAATAAAATCGATAGACAAACTACCAAATCACCATAAAGACAAGAAAGAATACTTTTTAAAATTAAAAGACACTATAGAAATACCTATTGCTTGCATGAAGTGCAGGAAATATGGTCACCATATTACGGATTGTAGAAAAGAAGAAAAAACCAAGAAAGAAAAAGACAAGAAAGAAAAGGTAAAAATAAAATTAAAACAAGATGATGTAAAGATAAAACCAATAGCTCTCTTGAGAAGAAGAAATGGTAAAAAAGGAAATTAAAGAAATTAAAGAAGAAAATCGATGAGATATAAATGAACATAATATTATAAAAGAATTTTCTAATCCCATGATAGACCCCCTTATTCCTCCTACAGAAGCTATAGATATTAATGTTTCACACAATGGTAATAAACTTAATAGACAGAATTTCTTAAGGATAATTGTGAGTAATTTTCAAAAATTGGCATACGAAATTACTTTAGAGTTTTCCTTGTGAAATTGATTTGACAGATTTCGAGATCTTTGATATGAATTATATACAAGAAAGATTAATACCCTTAAGGTGTTATGAAAAATCATCCGAAAGACTAAAACAGGCCAATGGAGAAAGACTAATAAATTATGAAATACCTAATGTTCATATATGCCATGATAGAATATATTTTGAGATGACTTTTGTTTTAATTAAAGATTTTCCTTCTAAAATCATTCTAGGAACTCCTTTTATGGCTTTAATTAATCCTTTTTTAATGACAGATAAAGGAATTAAAACTAATATGTTAGAAAAAGACATATTATTGATTTTACCACTTGTCCCGACAGAAATACACTATTCCAAAAAGGTTACTATTTTAATAGATATCAACAATCTGAAAGAAGTTTAAAGACAGAAATGTTACCTATTAATCAATTAATGAGAAAATGACAAAAAAGAATATAAACAAGACAGAAAGACAGAGATATGTTTTTATTCTCCTTTTTTACGTAAAGTCAAACTACGAGGAAAATTTATAGAAGACGGAAATATGAATGTAATCTTTTGTAATCAATATGCATGGACTAATACTATATGGGTGACGGATGGCAATTTGAGACTATTGCCCCCACACAAAATAAAGATGGTACAATTATTATTTCTTTTAACGACGGACATATCTTGATAGATCGATAGAAGCACTAAATGAATGAGATGCACACCCTTTATAGCATTTTTTATTTTAATAAAAGAATCTTTTGAGACTCTTTTTATTGATCATTAAAGAAAATATTAATTATGGTAATTTCCTGTACAATGACAGATTTAATTTCCTAATAGATAGAATTAATCCCTTGATAGATTGTTCTATTAATGAAAGACTTCACAACGACAGAATCATATTAGATTTAAGAAATACTCTGAATCTCATTTACCTTGATAGATCCCATTATGACTACTCTAATATTATTGCTACTCAACAAGAGCACAAAAGAAAAATTTGTTTTATAAATGTTGTTTGTTTTATAAATACTTTTCTAGTTTTTCTTATAAAATATTTCAAAAGAATTTCGAGAAAGACATTTGTGAAGAATTTCAAAAGAAGTTTTTATTTGTTCCAAATATAATCCTTTTCCAAAAAACCAATTGCGAGACCACCATGAATAAAAGATTTTCTCGGAAAGACAAGGGCAAGGCACCAGCGTGATTGCAACCCAAAGGTACCCGAAAACCTTCGGTAAAAATTTCGGAAATGCATGAAGGCGTCTCAAAAGAGACAATATCCCTTCGAGGATACTGCTCGCTAACAGAGAGCAATGTATTCTTGTGGTGATAAAAGTGTATACGCAAAAAGTACCTGGACGGTGAGTTTATGTTTCAAGACGGAGAATTTACTGAGACCTTCCTTTTCATATTAAACTACTTCTTGATAATTTCTGCGGCCTTTACCCTCGAGGCAGAAACCCTTATTCCAAATGACCCTTGAGGCTTTGGAATTACATCTTGTTAACACTGGTGCGAGTCATTGAAGCACTCGATTTGTCAACTCCTGGCAAGGAGGATGGAGATTCAAGCTCCACATTGTGAGAATCACAGTCTCTAAAACACTATCTTATGGGAACAAGCTTTTCAAAGCTCCACCCTAAGATTCAGCAAAATACGAGACTTGCCATCACGGCTTTACTTCGAAATTCAACAGAAAATACTTGACTCATAAAGCCCTAACAAGTTCTTATGACAGATGGATTCATCTTTTCACAAGTATTAGTTTTCTCAAAGCAATTATCGGGACGGGGAAGAAATGACAGGCGATACATGGCTATCTCATAAAGCTACATGGTATGAAAGTTTTGGAAAGCATGACGAGTTTATGAAGGACTAGGAGACGAGATACAATCCTTACCGGGATTACTTATCAATACGAGAGACGAGAAGATCCAGTAATTTGTGATCCTTTTTGGTTGTCGAAATGTTAGAAGCTGGGTTTATCGGCAAATTAACCATAACCTGCGCAGATCGGATCGGTTTATTTCCTAATGTCATCAGAAGCGACCATACGGATCGGAGGACTTAACTATATGAAATTACTAACTGAGTACTCTTCGACTGGAATAATAGCTATTATATGGAAGTTCAATCAGCCCATATTTTAGTTCTTATCCATGATTGGGGTTGTATCCCCTGAACATAATTGGTATACGAGGAGATACTTATTTATCACTTGATGATCCGGTACTCGGCTCAAGAATGGTCTAATTTCATGAGTAACAAGATTAATGATGTACGAAAGAATTAGACAGAGAAGGCTTCCACTTATATGGCTACACCAAATGAGGATAGCGTATATGGTCCAAGACCTTGAGAAGAAAGCTCATTGGGCGAGAGAAAGATTGTTAAAGATCCCAGTTAATGACAACAAAGGATCGTGGTCCTATTTACCGTCTTATTTCATATTGTGCCATATGCAATAGTTATGGAGTGTACCACGAGCATGATGAAGACAACTCGATCCGCTAGATTATGATAACTACGCAGCGGTCTGATGATAGACAAAAGGCACAAGAGGACGAATACTTTCCCGACCAGACGACAACGACAGATTACTATTCATCGGCGGCGAGATCACTATTCATCAACAACAGATCACTATTCACCAACATGCATGGATAGCTTTGAGGCAGATCCTTTACAGTCCAGGCAGTCTGAGGCAATTTTATTGTTTCACGGCATGCGTACCGGACAGATTGTGAGACGAAGAAAACGGACCGTGAGAAAGAGACAAAAGAAAACGGACTCGTGTGAGAAAGAGACTTTTACTATTCAAGATTCTACCAAGCAGATTAACTTGAGTTCATTTTACTCAACTCAGGTTACTTTTAAAGACTTACCATGGTTCATTTCATCTATAAATAAGACGAGACTCAGAGAAGGCAGAAGATAGGTTCAAAAAATAGGTCCAGTTTTAAAGTTTAAGTTTCCATTCCAATCCTCGAGATAGACTTTTAGCTTTCCTTTTCCTTCCCGAAAGACTTTTGTATTCTCCCTTTCTGAGACTTTTGTACTTTACTTGCTTTGTAATCTTATAGCTTTTCCTTGAACTGACTTGTAACCTTACCTTTCAGGCAGAGACAATCTTGTAACCCTTCTGACCTTTACTTTGTAATCTTGTAACTCTTGAGACAGCTCTTATTTTCAAAGCTTGTAAGAAAGACAGTTTGTTTTCAAGTTTAATCAAAGATGAAGTATTTTCAAGTAAGATTTTATTTGTTTGATTTTTTATATTCCATACCCTGTTTTAATCTATTTTTGAATATATCTATTTTGCTATTATCTTCTTTATCAACTATTTTATCATTGTTTATGCTTCTATATTCTTCTTTGTGCTCACTCCTGGGTATCAGAGCCATTACTATTTCTTTCGGTTGATACCATTGACTACCCAGGAGTGAGCACAAAGCAAAGAATATAGAAGCATAAACAATGATAAAATAGTTGATAAAGAAGATAATAGCAAAATAGATATATTCAAAAATAGATTAAAACAGGTATGGAATATAAAAGCTGAAACAAATAAAATCTTACTTGAAAATACTACGTCTTTGATTAAACTTGAAAACAAACTGTCTTTTCTTACAAGCTTTGAAAATAAGAGTCGTCTCAAGAGTTACAAGATTACAAAGTAAAGGTCAGAAGGGTTACAAGATTGTCTGTCTGGAAAGGTAAGGTTACAAGTCGTCTCAAGGAAAAGCTATAAGATTACAAAGCAAGTAAAGTACAAAAGTCTCAGAAGGAGAATACAAAAGTCTTTTCGGGAAGGAAAAGGAAAGCTAAAAGTCTATCTCGAGGATTGGAATGGAAACTTAAACTTTAAAACTGGACCTATTTTTTGAACCTATCTTTCTCTTCTGAGTCCTGCCTATTTATAGATGAAATGAACCATGGTAAGTCTTTAAAAGTAACCCGAGTTGAGTAAAATGAACTCAAGTTAATCTGGCTTCAGAGAATCTTGAATAGTAAAAGTCTCTTTTTTCGTCACGAATCCTGTTTTCTTTTGTCTCTTTCTCATCACGGGTCTGTTTTCTCGTCTCACAATCTGGCCCGGTACGTATGCCGGGTGAACAATAAAATTGCCTCAGACTGCTCTGGATCAGAAGGATCTGTCTGAAAGCTATCCATGCATGTTGGTGAATAGTGATCTGTTGTTGATGAATAGTGATCTGCCGTCGATGAATAGTAATCTGTCGTTGTTGCCGTCGGGAAAGTATTCTCGTCTGCCTTGTGCCTTTTGTCTATCGTCTCAGATCTCGCGTAGTTATCATAATCTAGCAGCATCGAGTTGTCTTCATCATGCTCGCGGGTACACTCCATAACTATTGCATATGGCACAATATGAAATAAGACGGTAAATAGGACCACGATCCTTCTTTGTCATTAACTGGGATCTTTAACAATCTTTCTCCGCCCAATGAGCTTTCTTGTCAAGGTCTTGGACCATATACGCCTATCCCTGCTGGGTGTAGCCATATAAGTGGAAGCCTTCTCTGTCTAATTCTTTTTCTCGTACATCATTAATCTTGTTACTCATGAAATTAGACCATTCTTGAGCCGTAGTACCGGATCATCAAGTGATAAATAAGTATCTCCCGTATACCAATTATGTTCGTGGATACAACCCCAATCATGGATAAGAACTAAAATATGGGCTGATTGAACTTCCATATAATAGCTATTATTCCAGTGGAAGAGTACTCCAGATTAGTAATTTCATATAGTTAAGTCCTCCGATCCGTATGGTCGCTTTCGGATGACATTAGGAAATAAACCGATCCGATCCGAAGTTATGGTTAATTTGCCGATAAACCCACTTCTAACATTTCGCAGACAACCAAAAAGGATCACAAATTACTGGATCTTCTCGTCTCGTATTGATAAGTAATCCCGGTAAGGATTGTATCTGTCTCCTAGTCCTTCATAAACTCGTCTGCGTTTCCAAAACTTTCATACCATGTAGCTTTATGAGATAGCCATGTATCGTCATCATTTCTTCCGTCCCGATAATTGCTGTCAGAGAAACTAATACCGTGAAAAGATGAATCCATCCGTCATAAGAACTTGTTAGGCTTTATGAGTCAAGTATTTTTGTTGAATTTCGTGAAGTAAAGTCGTGATGGCAAGTCTCGTATTTTGCTGAATCTTAGGTGGAGCTTTGAAAAGCTTGTTCCCATAAGATAGTGTTTTAGAGACTCGTGATTCTGTCAATGTGGAGCTTGAATCTCCATCCTCCTTGCCTGGGAGTTGACAATCGAGTGCTTCAATGATCGCACCAGTGTTAACAAGATGTAATTCCAAAGCCTCAAGGGTCATTTGGAATAAGGGTTTCTGTCTCGAGGGTAAAGCTGCCTGTAAATTATCAAGAAGTAGTTTAATATGAAAAGGAAGGTCTCAGTAAATTCTCCGTCTTGAAACATAAACTCACCTGTCGTGTACTTTTTGCGTATACACTTTTATCACCACAAGAATACATTGCCTCTGTTAGCGAGTGTATCCCGAAGGGATATTGTCTCTTTTGAGACGCCTTCATGCATTTCCGAAATTTTTACCGAAGGTTTTCGGTACCTTTGGGTTGCACACTGGTGCCTTGCCCTTGTCTTTCTCGAGAAAATCTTTTATTCATGGTGGTCTGCAATTGGTTTTTGGAAAAGGATTATATTTGGAACAAATAAAAACTTCTTTTGAAATTCTTCTGTCAATGTCTTTCTGTGAAATTCTTTTGAAATATTTTATAAGAAAAACTAGAAAAGTATTTATAAAACAAACAACATTTATAAAACAAATTTTTCTTTTGTGCTCTTGTTGAGTAGCAATAATATTAGAGTAGTCATAATGGGATCTATCAAGGTAAATGAGATTCAGAGTATTTCTTAAATCTAATATGATTCTCATTCGTTGAAGTCTTTCATTAATAGAACAATCTATCAAGGGATTAATTCTATCTATTAGGAAATTAAATCTGTCATTGTACAGAAATTACCATAATTAATATTTTCTTTAATGATCAATAAAAAGAGTCTGTCAAAGATTCTTTTATTAAAATAAAAAATGCTATAAAGGGTGTGCATCTGTCATTTAGTGCTTCTATCAGTCTATCAAGATGTCTGTCGTTAAAAGAAATAATAATTGTACCATCTTTATTTTGTGTGGGGGCAATAGTCTCAAATTGCCATCTGTCACCCATATAGTATTAGTCCATGCATATTGATTACAAAAGATTACATTCATATTTCCGTCTTCTATAAATTTTCCGTAGTTTGACTTTACGTAAAAAAGGAGAATAAAAACATATCTCTGTCTTTCTGTCTTGTTTATATTCTTTTTGTCATTTTTGTTAATTGATTAATAGGTAACATTTTTGTCTTTAAACTTCTTTCGATTCTGTTGATATCTATTAAAATAGTAACCTTTTTGGAATAGTGTATTTCTGTCAGGACAAGTGGTAAAATCAATAATATGTCTTTTCCTAACATATTAGTTTTAATTCCTTTATCTGTCATTAAAAAGGATTAATTAAAGCCATAAAAGGAGTTCCTAGAATGATTTTAGAAGGAAAATCTTTAATTAAAACAAAAGCTGTCTCAAAATATATTCTATCATGGCATATATGAACATTAGGTATTTCATAATTTATTAGTCTTTCTCCATTGGCCTGTTTTAGTCTTTCAGATGATTTTTCATAACACCTTAAGGGTATTAATCTTTCTTGTATATAATTCATATCAAGATCTGAGTCTGTCAAATCAATTTCTGTCAAGGAAAACTCTAAAGTAATTTTCGTATGCCAATTTTTGAAAATTACTCTGTCAATTATCCTTAAGAAATTCTGTCTATTAAGTTTATTACCATTGTGTGAAACATTAATATCTATAGCTTCGTAGGAGGAATAAGGGGGTCTATCATGGGATTAGAAAATTCTTTTATAATATTATGTTCATTTATATCTCATCGATTTTCTTCTTTAATTTCTTTAATTTCCTTTTTACCATTTCTTCTTCACAAGAGAGCTATTGGTTTTATCTTTACATCATCTTGTTTTAATTTTATTTTTACCTTTTCTTTCTTGTCTTTTTCTTTCTTGGTTTTTTCTTCTTTTCTACAATCCGTAATATGGTGACCATATTTCTGCACTTCATGCAAGCAATAGGTATTTCTATAGTGTCTTTTAATTTTAAAAAGTATTCTTTCTTGTCTTTATGGTGATTTGGTAGTTTGTCTATCGGTTTTATTATTATGTCTTTTTGTTTTCTTTTTCTTTTATTAATTTTAAGTGGGTTAGTTGATTTTAACTCTTTCTTTAGTTGATCTATTTCTTTTTGTTTAACATTAAATATTTCCATTAATTCATTTATTATATCTTTCTTAAATTCTAATTTACTAATTTGTTTAGTAATTCTATTATGTCTGTCACATTGTTTTTTAGTATGTCCATAACTTTTGCATTTATGACAAATAACATTACTAACATGTCTGTCGATTTTCTCATTATTTGATAACTTAATAGTATTTAAAAACTGTTATGTCTTTTTTCTGTCTGTTTCTATTGGTAAATTTAAAAGTTCTATCTTTTTAGCCAATTCTATTAAACTGTGGTTTTCGATTCTGTCAATTGTTTTAAGTCTCTCATCAATTTCTTCTTTAAAACTATTACTTTTTCTGTCTTTTACTTCCATTTTTACTTTTACTACACTATCACTATTTGCTTTTTCTTTTAAATTATCATTATTATTTTTCCTACCATTGTTGACTTTTTTTTTCTTTCATGTTTTATCTTCTCTTCTATTTCTATCTTCCTACGTAGTGATTCCTTACTACTATCTTCTTTTGGCATGTCTTTTTCTACATTTTTATTTTGTCTTTCATGTAAGTCTTTCAAACTATCATCATTACTTTTAAAACTATCATCTTTTAATTCTTTCTTTGTCATGTTTCCTTGTTTTACTATGTCTTTTCCTATGTCTAAGTCTTTTAAACTGGTTTGTTTACTATTCTGTCTTTCATATAATTCCTTTATCTTTTTACTATTCCTTCTTTTATTATTTCTTCCTTATTATCTATCGCCTTCTCATATAGAGATTCTTTCTATATCTGTCTCTATTAGGTTCTTTTGTCTATCTATGTCTAGCTCTTGACATATAGTTTGTCTTGAACTAGAAACTTTTCTATTATTCCGTTTTTCTATTATTTCTTTCTTTTCTTTTAATCTGTCATTTTCTATAACATTTCTACGTGTTGCTCTTTCGTTAATAGGGCCAACATCTAGTCTGTCGGTTACTTGTAATAAATTCTTATCTTCAACATCTTTTAAATTACTATTTATAAACCAATTATCTGCCATAGTTTCTGTAAAAGATAATCTATTATGGGGTTCAAATTCTATCTCTTTTTCAACATGTGAATTTAAAGCTATCATTCTTTCATAGAGGTCCAAAAAGCTATCATTTTTCTTTTCAACTTTAGTATATATATTAGATCTGTCAATATTTTCCAAGGACTCTAATTTACTATTAATCTTGTCTAAAAAACTATTATTGTGGTTATTAGTCTGTCGGTTGATTTTATCATTTGTGAAATTACACCAATTATTTGTTTTACCATTATAATTATAATTATCCATTTCTTTGTCGTAATCGTAATCTGTCTCATATTCCATATCACTATTAGACCCATTATCATCTATATCTGTCATGCTATAACCTTCATCATAATCTATATCATCATAGTCCATGATTCAATTAGTGTGTGCCTAGCCTAAGTGTGAACAAGCAAACAGATTAATGAGCTAATAAGTGTATTTATTCTCTTTCTAAACAATTAATAATTACTGGCGGAACTATTACTAACCACTGGTATCCTTGTCATCGGGACCACCTCCTCGGGAAAACACCATTGCGGGACCACCCAAACACACGCCTGTCCGTCGGCTACAACAAAGGGGCTGACCAACGCGAAACTATGGTTTGCCAACGAGTCTCTAGGCTGACCAACGCTAACAAGGAGCAAGTAGTGGCTGTATAGTAATATCGGTTCCTAGTAACTTCTTAATTGCAAAGAAATAAAACTCATACACCTACCATCCATGGCTCTGATACCATTGACTACCCAATTAATATTGTCACGTTTGGACTATTATGCATGGAAATCAAAGATTTCTCCCATTGAAGACAAAACATATTATGCATAGAAAATTAATAATAATGATTAAAAAAAAAAAAAGAACTAGCATACACACTTACAGCCATACATGCAGACAAACAATTCTTAAGAATCTTATTATTCGTTTGTTTTGATAGAAATTAAAAACAAAATGGTTAAATGAAAACTATTTTTTGTCAATAAAAAACTCTATTAAAAACGCTACTTATTTTTAGAGGCTATTTTATTCTAAATTTCTTTTTTGGAAAATCAACTCAATCATGTTGCTTGAAACAGAGGAAGCCAATAAGCAATATGTGAAACAAAATTTAGTACTAACGAAATAACACTTTGGCCCATTGATTTTGCTTGCAGAATATAGCTTATATTCCTATTTCCCGAGGGTGATTTTGGAATTTTAAAAGACCGAAAAAAACAAAAAACAAAAAACCAAAGAAAAAAGGAAAAATACTAATATTTTTAAATTTTGAGTTACGACAATTTATTTGACTTTTACTCTGGTTGTTGAGCAGATAGCGAAAGACTTGTATGGTAAAAAGCAGCTCTATCATTATGAATCCTATTGAAGTCAATAAGGCTAGTATTATCCGATGACTTCCAAGCCCACTCATTTAAGGGCCCTTTGGTGAAGCGGTCTTAAAAGTCCAAATGAAATAAGATAGTTTTTCGTATATTTTTGTATTTTATAGTATTATAAAAAAAATTAGTGAAAATAAAACTATCTCTAACCAAATATAATAAAAAAAATGATATAATTTTCTAGAAAATTTTAATATCGAAACAAACAAAACTTTACACCTATTTTCATGTACAGTTTTGCAATTTTTTTTAAAATAAAATATAAGCTAATTTTTTTTTTTTGGAGAATCATAAGCTAACTTAAGTGGGTATTATTATTATTTTTAAATAAAATATAAGCTAAGTGTGTGTTTGACAAAAATTAAAAAATCAGTTTATTTTACTATCCGACTTATTTTTACTACTATTCATGGCCCCATTTGCACTTTTTGGTATTATTCATGGGTCTTAATGTACTATTTCAGCTATTTTTTATCTTTATCTATAGTACTTTTAGTAAAAAGTTTTGAGTTTCAGCAAAATAAGCGGATCCCAAACAAACCATAAATTAAGTGGGTATTAGTATTTTACATTCTTGAACGTTGAATTTATGAATTTTATTCTATAAAAATTTATCTTTATCATTAGGTCTTATAATTTTTATTTTAAATGCAATTATTATTCTATTGACGTAAGTGACATTTGATCTTCGGTTTCTTAATAGATGATTATAAACTTTATCAATTGAGTTATATATAACCCACTATTTTGATTTTATCATCTTGTTTTAGTCATTACACATCATTTGTAATATTGTGAACTGCTAAATCCATGAAAGTCCATTGGAGCCAAACTGGTTACATCTGTTATTAAATTTTTTGCCAATCATTGGGTGGTGGTCTCGGTGGATTTGGGTTGTGGCTCGAGATTTGGTGGTTTTGTGTCACAATTTGTGAGTTTGAAAGTTGTTGTGTGGGGTTTTGCATTTGGGTTTTTCTTTTTGTATTTCTTGCAAAAATCATTGTGGCTAGTTGTTAAGAGAGGATTTAGGTTGTGGTCACGGAGGCGGTGGTGAATGGGTTCTAGGTTTGAGAGAGAGAGAGAGAGTGTGTGTTTGGATTGGGCATTTTGCCCAATCCGTGTGTGTGTGTTTTTTAGTGGGTCTCATGGGTACTGTTCACGGACCCATAAAAATCAACAAAACATAGATTTCTAAGTAAATCTGGGTTTACAAAGATACTATTCATACATTTAAAAATTATTTTGCTACAGTGTTTTCAGCAATAATTCTTGATTTTCAAAGCAAATAAGCGGTATCTAAACACATCTAAAGTAAATGATTTTTTTATTGGCTGTTTATATTATTTTAAAGTGTTGTAATGTTAAAAATAGAACATTTGACGAAGGGTGTATTGTTAGATACTATATTAAAGTAGCAAAAGTGAATTTTTGTGTGATTAGTTGGGAGATGGAAAATGTAGTTGGTATAAGTTTACTCACATGCAATTAGATAAAGAAAGTAATAAACTATTTTTTTTTATTAAAAACTTGTGTATGGATCGACATTTCATTAATACATATATATATATATATATATATATATATATATATATATATATACATGTATAAAGAACCAGAAACAGATGAAGTAAGAAAAAAAAAACATTATGAAAATGAGGGAAACTGGAAAAAAAAAAAAGGATTAAAAAAAACGAATGAGAAGTCAAAGTGAAGTTGGTTGGGAAATTAATAGAATGTTGCACGATGAACGAAAAGCAGAAAACAAAGAACTCCTCATTTTGGGGAGAAAACTTTCTAGTGGGCAGGGGGAAAAAACACACGAACCCCACCATTTCTTTTCCCTCTCCCCCTCTAACCAAACACCCATCAAAAAGTTCTCCCTCCTCATTTTTTTTTTTTTTTTTTTTTTCATCTTCCCTAAAATTTATTCTACAAAATACACTCTAAAAGCCGAAAGATAGAACACCTAGATCATAGTTTGCGATCCTATATAAATCTTGGGTAGTCATGATGATACTCCATTTTGCAACCAGCATATAACCCACATGGGAAGGCAAAATGGTCATTTCACCATCTAGAGGTAACATTTTAATTATGGTAGTTTAATTCCCTATTACTTTGTATATAATGGATCTTGGTGTCATAACAATTAAAATGACAGGTCAAGAGCCAAAATTATGGGGGCGTTTATATGTTCTCCTAGTGGACATTGCCCACGGGTTGGGGGTTTCGTTCTAGGAGATAATAGTCTAGGCTTAGTGTTGGGTGATCTATACCCATTGTTGTGCCAATCCTTGGATTGGTTTGGCTCTCTGCGAGAAGCTTTAAGGAGGGAACATATGGGTTCCGAGGTTAGATCGAGTGACTTGGAGACCGGTCTGTCATCTAGTGGTGACACGGCTGGGGTTGAGAGAGAGAGAGAGAGAGAGAGAGAGAGAGAGGGTTTCTTGGTTTAGAGAAAGTAAATGATTTTTTTATTGGTTGTTTATATTATTTTAATGTGTCGTAATATTAAAAATAGAACGTTTGACGAAGGGTGTATTGTTAGATACTATATTAAAGTAGTAAAAGTAAATTTTTGTGTGTTATATTAGCATTTGGCATAACACAGTTGATGCTAACAATGCTAATATAGACAGGGGATGGAAAATAGGAAGGATCGAAAATATTTTAGTTCTCCTCGTTTATGTTTGGTTGGGAGATGGAAAATGTAGTTGCTATAAGTTTACTCACATGCAATTAGATAAAGAAAACTATCTTTTTATTAAAAATTTGTGTATGGATCAACATCTCATTAATATATATGTATGTATGTATGTACGTACGTACATACATACGTATGTATAAAGAATCAAAAAAATATGAAGTAAAAAAAAAACCATTAAAAAATGGGGGAAACTGGAAAAAAAATGGATATAAAAAAAAAAAAACAACAACAACAACAACGAGTGAGAAGTCAAAGTGAAGTTGGTTGGGAAATTAATAGAATGTTGCATAGTAACAAAAAGTAGAAAACAAAGAACTCCTCATTTTAGAGAAAAAACTTTTTGGTAGGCCTAGGGAAAAAACACACGGGCCTAACCATTTCTTTTCCCTCTCCACTTCCTAACCAAACACCCTTCAAAAAGTTTTCCCTCCTCATTTTCTCTCTCTCTCTCTCTCTCTCTTTCCCCCATCCTCCCTAAAATCTATTCTACCAAACACACTCTAAAAGATAAAAGATAGGACACCCCGGTCATAGTTTGCGATCCTATCTAAGTCTTGGGTAGCCATGATGATACTCCATTTTACAACCAACATATATCCCATATGGGAAGGCAAAATGGTCATTTCACCATCTAGAGGTAACAATTTAATTACAGTCGTTAAATCCCCAATTACTTTGTTTATAATGGATCTTGGTGTCATAACGATCAAAATGACACGTCAAGAGCCACAATCATATCATCAAATTGAAATATAATAATAGATTGAGAAATTAAGTTTCAACAATTGAAATTAAGTTTATAATCACTAATCACTCACTATATTCAGCATTTTGATTTTAAATTTTTAGTACTTAGTAACAATCGCTTTAAGTTTATATATATATAATTAGCTTTTATTTTATACTTATATTGAGAATAATATAATAAATTCCTTGTTAAATTAGTGACATGAATTGTTGAGTAATGACTAATGATTGTTAATTTGTTAGACAGATTTTTTAATGTGAACAAATTTTTTTTTATGTGAACAGATTTGTTGAACAAATTTTTTTGATGTGAACAGATTTTTTGCATAGGTTTTGGATCATTCTTGTTTGGGTGAACATATTTTTTTTATAAAGTTTCTGTTGAACATATTTTTTTTATAGGTTGAACAGATTTTAAAAAAAAAAAAAATACAAAAACAGATTGTTAATATTTCAAATTAAACCGACCAAACCAATTAAACCGAGCCGATTAAATCGCACCACTATAGGTCAGAAATCTTACCCTAATTGGTATGCATCGATTTTAATTATTACAAAACCGATCCCTATTAGTTCGGTAACAAATTTGAAAAAAAATTGAGCCTACCGAACCGCGTACATCCCTAGGTCTGATGTTCAGTATAGTCGGCCTGAAACCATTCTCAAGAAAAAATTTGGGTTTTTCGATTGATTTTGGTCTATACACCATTGTCAAGAAAAAATTTGGGTTTTCTAATTGATTTTGGTCTATACAAGGGCCTATAAAAAAAAAAAAAAAAATTTGTTTGAACTTTTGCTTTTGGTTGAGTAAACTTTTCTATTAACTTGGGGTTTGTATTATGTTATTGATAAATAGTTGAGTTAGTTTTTTAAATTGTTGTTGTCTTCTAATATATTTAGAAATATTATTATTATTATTGTCTCATATCATTGCCCTCCATATTATTATCTTTCAAGTTATACATGACAAAATTTGATAAACACCAAGTCGTTCATTATTTTTTGAGTTGTACAATCTACAACAAACTAGGTCTATAGGCGTGTTCATGAAACGCCACTAGAATCTAGAGGAATATTGATATAGCAAAATCTAGGCCCTTAAATCATAAAAGAGTGGTTAGGATTTTTTTTTTTTTTAAAAAAAAAAAAAAACTATTTGGTAGAGTACCTTAAGAAATCTAGAGGATCTGAATCACATCTTATTTGATTGATATTTAAGTATATGTAAGTCGCGAAATAGCCGCGACTTGCCTAGTCGATAGTATTGTTTTGTTTTGAAAAGTAGAGTAATATGCGTATTATTTTAGGCGTAAATGTACTTTTAGTCCTTACATTTTGGCTTTTTTTTTTTTTTTTTTTTCATTTTGGTCCCTACATTTTAATTTTACCACTTTTAGTCCCTAAACCAATTAACGCGTGTTATTTTCATCTTTTCCGTCGGTCAACCAACGGAAATATCCGAGGTGGTTTGTCGGAGGAATTAAAATATTATAAAAAATACCACATTAGCATCATCTTTTTTTTTTTTATTTCTTATAAATAATTTGTCAATTTTAACTAAATAAAAAAAAAAAAAATAGAATTAAAAAGAATAAAATATATAAATTTAGATCTAATTAATTATGAACAAGAACACACAAGAACATATCACTGATTTAAACATCAACACAAGAACATTAGAGCACAAACCCAGAACCAAACACAAACTCAAATTTGAAAACACAAAGAATACGATAACAAACATAAACTAGATTTAAAAATTTGAGCATAAGCCTCTCTCTCTCTCCATTACCGAAAAACCGTTTGTCTCTCTCTTTCTCCGATGGCTTTCTCAGACAAATCTTCGCGTCAGTCTTTGATCTCGAGCTTCCTCTACTCCTCTTCCTCCACCATCTCCACCTCGCACAAATCCTTCGGTCTTGACAAGACCATGCTCGGTGCTGCTACTCCAACAAGCTCCAATGCAATGGCAATCTCTCTCTCTCTCAATATATAAATTTATACATATATTAATCGGTAAGTTGAGAGAAAATTTAATTAGGTTTTAAATTGGATTCCAATTGTTGTCTAATTTTGCGCCACGTGTCCTATTTAAGTTTTTTCAAATATGACAAAGTTGAGTTGAGATTTATCAGTTTTTAAAAATCTTTAAAGTAATATCGAAAATATTATTCTCAAAATAGGAAGAGGACATGAGACTACCAGCCAAATAAGAACTCTGTGCTGGCTTATATTAGAAGGGTCAGCTACAAGCTTCAACTTGAGGGTGAATCAAGGTCCTTGTTTGAAGAATTGAATTGAGCAGAACAAGCACAAAGAGCAGCAGTAGTAACACAGAGTATTATTAATTCTGCATAAACGACCTGTAGTTCAGTCCTCTAGTTTCTTATGCTACTGGTAGTTTAGTGTTAGTAGCAAGTGGTAGTGATATTTATGGACACATGTAAGTAGCTGATAGGTGTATTGCATATTGTTTGTTTTGGAGTGAATAGATGCGTATAAGTTAGAGTTAGTTAGGAAGTCAGTTACATCTTGAGCTTGTACATATATCTCTGATTGTACATTTTCATTCAATTAATGCAATACAATTTTCATCAAATTCTCACAGATGGGATGTGTGGTGAGATATGAAAGTTTTTAGTCGCCTCATTCTAATACTATCTGGTGTAGCTTGCGGAGTTTCTAGAATTCAAAAAATTAATATGATAGGGCAAAAGACTAGTTTGTGTAAGGCATCTAAAGAAACCTGACTAAAAAAATAGAAGAACAATAAAGGACATCCACATAATCATCGGGTGGAAAACTGTTCACCTTGTAAGCTCTGGATAGCCATAGATTTAGCTTCATTTTCCCATGTTCTCCAGCTGTAGATCTGCATAAGCTAAATTTTAGACTTTGCTGCTCGGTTAACAGAGATTAAGCCCCAAAGAAGAACTAAAGAAGGTAGTTCAATAAATAGATATGTCAAACCTTAATCATGGCCAATGCAATGGCAATGAAGCTGTAAATCACATGGGTAATGCCGAGAACAAATACAAGACGATGAAGCTGCTCAAGACTTTCATGAGAAGCAAATGATTCATGACCCTGGAAGCAAATAACAAATTTTGAAATAGTAATCGTAGATATATGGTCTAATCACTTTGTTTTCCCTTAAATAAATTGACAGGTTACTGAGACTTATTAGTGATAGGCATTACTTAATTAGAAAAAAGTCAAAAACTTGCTAAAGAAACAATAATTCAATTCAAATGGAGAGTGAGGAAACTCGCATTATTATCTATATCTAAATAATTCGTTATCAGATCTTTACTCAACACCACCTTTCACTACCACCAAAACCACGACCACCTTCTACTCTTCTTTTATCATATATATCTAAATATTCCTATTTCCCAAGGGTGATTTTCGAATTTCAAAATTACTAGTTACGACAATATTGGTCCAAGGCAACTGAACGACAACAATGGGACCATATATATGTTGCAACTTGTAAGATGCAACTTGAAACCGTTTTGCTTGAATTAATGAATTTAGTATATTGATCTTCTTGTTGGGGGAGGTTGTATATTAATTGAATTTGGTATCAGTTTACTACTCTGGTTGTTGTGCATATGGCGAAAGACTTTTTTTGATACAAGATAGAAATTCTACTCTATCCTAATCTATGTGTATATGTGTGTGAAGCTTCCTCCCGGAGACTTAAACCGCGGTCCTTGTCCCCACACTCCACAAGCACTTATACTTGTGAAGTGACCATCACACCAAGGGTGTGCGGTGATGCGAAAGACTTGTAATGGTAAAAAGCAGCTCTATCATTATGAATCCTATTGAAGTCAATAAGGCCAGGTATTATCCGGTGACTTTCAAGCCCACTCATTTAAGGGCCCTTTGGTAAAGCGGTCGTAAAAGTCCAAATGAAATAAGATAGTTTTTCGCATATTTTTGTATTTTGTAGTATTATAAAAAAAAATAGTGAAAATAAAACTATCTCTAATCAAATATAAAAATTAAAAAAAAATGAAAAAATTTTCTAAAAAATGTTAATATCGAAACAAACAAAACTTTACACCTCTTTTCATGTACAATTTTGCAATCTCTTTTTAAAAATAAAATGTAAGCTAACTTTTTTTTTCTTTGAGAATCATTAGCAAATTTAAGTGGGTATTATTATTATTTTTAAATAAAATATAAGCTAAATTAAGTGGGTATTAGTTTTCACATTCTTGAACGTTGAATGTATGAATTTTATTCTAACAAAAATTTTCTTTATCATTAAGTCTTATAATTTATTTTAAAGGTAATTATTATTCTATTGACATAGGTGACATTTGATCCTCAATTTCTTAATAGACAATAATAAACTTTATCAATTAAGTTATATATAACCCACTATTATGATATTATCATCTTGTTTCGGTCATTACACATCATTTGTAATATTGTGAACTGCTCAATCCATGAAAATCCATTGGAGCCAAACTAGTTACATCTTTTATTAAATTTGTTGCCTATCAATGGGTGGTGGTCTCGGTGGATTTGGGTTGTGGTTCGAGATTTGGTGGTTTTGTGTCACAATTTATGGGTTTGAAAGTTGTTGTGTGGGGTTTTGCATTTGGGTTTTTTTGTTGTTGCATTTTTTGCAAAAATCACGATGGTTAGTGGTTATGGGAGGATCCAAGTTGTGGTCACGGAGGCAGTGGTGAATGGGTTCTAGGTTTAGGGGAGAGAGAGAGAGAGAGAGGTTTCTTGGTTTAGAGAAAGCAAATGGTTTTTTTATTGGTTGTTTATATTATTTTAATGTGTTGTAATATTAAAAATAGAACATTTGATGAAGGGTGTATTGTTAGATGCTATATTACAGTAGCAAAAGTAAATTTTTGTGTGTTATATTAGCATTTGGCATAACACGATTGATGCTAACAATGCTAATATAGAGAGGGGGTGGAAAATATGAAGGATCGAAGAGATTTTAGTTTTCCTCGTTTGTGTTTGGTTGGGAGATGAAAAATGTAGTTAGTATAAGTTTACTCACTTGCAATTAGATAAAGAAAGCAATAAACTATCTTTTTATCAAAAAGTTGTGTATGGATCGACATTTCATTAATATATGTGTGTGTGTGTGTAAAGAACCAAAAACAAATGAAGTAAAAAAAAAAACCATTAAAAAATGAGGGAAACTGGGAAAAAAATAAAAGAAAATGGATAAAAAAAGAAACAACGAATGAGAAGTCAAAGTGAAGTTGGTTGGGAAATTAATAGAATGTTGCATAGTAACGAAAAGTAGAAAACAAATAACTCCTCATTTTTGGGAGAAAACTTTCTAGTCGGCCTAGAAAAAAACTCCCGAGCTCCACCATTTCTTTTCCCTCACCCCCTCCTAACCAACTCTCTCTCTCTCTCTCTCTCTCTCTCTCTCTCTCTCCTCCCTAAAATTTATTCTAACAAACACACTCTAAAAGATGAAAGATAGACACCCCAATCATAGTTTGCAATCCTATCTAAATCTTGGGTAGTCATGATGATACTCCAATTCGCAACCAGCATATAACCCACATGGGAAGGCAAAATGGTCATTTCACCATCTAGAGGTAACATTTTAATTATAGTCATTAAATCTCCAATTACTTTGTGTATAATGGATCTTGGTGTCATAACAATCAAAATGACAGGTCAAGAGCCACAATCATACCATCAAATATATATATATATATATATATATATATATATATATTTTTTACAAGATATAATTTCTACTCTAGCATAATCTAAGTGTGTATATGTGTGAAGCTCCCTCTTGGAGACTTGAACCCCGACCCTTACCCCCCACATCCCACAAGCATTTCTACTTATAGAGTGACCACCGCACCAAAGGTGCGGTGCATACCATCAAATTAAAATATAATAATATATTGAGAAATTAAGTTTCAACAATTGAGATGCACCCTTATAGATTCTTAAAAAAAAAAAAAAAAGAAAAAGAAAAAGAGATGCACCCTTATAAATAAAGTCCAACCACATGTGATGAAGAACAATTATTTTTAATTGGTCTAATTAAAGTCCAATTTAAATTTAATAATGTGTTCTAATTCTATTGGTTAACACTATAAATAACCATGGGTTTGTATACACACAATTCAAATAGTCAACATTTATTAATTTCCTTAATTTTAATTGAACAAGTTAAATGTTGATCACATGTTCAAGTTGGAAAACTATCTTTTGTCTTCTCTTATTTACCTCGGCATGAAATATAATTGTTTTCCAAAAAAAAAAAAAAAAAAAAAAAGTGAAAAATAACTCTATCTCATGCAAAGTTAAATAAAATAAGTTAAGAGATAGTTTTTCTTTAACCATATATATATATATTGCCAAACACATGAAAATGCAAAAAACTTTTTTCATAAAAGGTTTTCTATTGAAACAAATAGGGTGTTAGTTAGATTCTAGAGTTAGGATGCATGTGAAGGCCTACCTAGTAAAATTCATTTAAGAATAATTAGGCAATACAACTAAAGGCTAGCTATGGCTGGACAGTTCAAAGTTTCTAACCTCTTTCTAAAGACGCTCCGTTTGTTTTGTAAAGATAGTTTTTCGTGTTTTCCATTGTTTGGCAACATAAAAAGATGAGTCAAAAGAAAACTATCTTTGGTCAACATAAAAATATGACTTATTTTTAGAGACTATTTTTTTTTTTTTTTCAACTCTAGTGCTAAATTAGGGAAATTAGAAAGTTGTTTTTCAACCTTTATAGAAAATGAAGTTTATAAATGATTACTCAACCCACAACTAGGTGGCGACTCATTTTCTACCTCAATTTTAGAGGCACCTGAAGTAATGTCGAGCTTAAATCAAAACGAGGGTAACTAAGTGATCTATACATCTTGCTCAAGTGATAGAGGGAGTCAAAAGGCATAAAAGGGGGGTGTGGCCCACAACACTCACAGTAGGCTCAAGGAAGTAAAACCAAACTCAGTTTTTTTTTTTCCTCCAAAATTTACCTTGGTATTTTTATAAATTCTTTTCTTCGAGTTGAATTTTTATTATCTGACTTACCAAATCGAAGCTTTTCAAGGGACCTTTCTATTAACACTTTCTTGCACCAAGTGGAGGTCATTTGATCATGATTTAATATCGATAATCACGATCAAGCCTTATGACACATTCCCCCCACCCCCAAAAAAAGGACTATGTTTATGGCAATGTTTCAATGTTTTCATAATTTCTTACCTGTTTTAAATTTTAAATCAAATTGTGAGCAATTATTCTAAAGGGAATTCAATCATATTTAATATGTGCTTGAATTTGTCCTAGTTGGATTTTTGGTTAACTCTCAGTTAAACTTCAGTTGAACTCAGTCAAACTTGGAGAAAGTCTTTTGAGATATGTGTTTTAGTGCAATATGATGGAATTTGGTGATCAAACGAAATTATGAGTTTGTTTGACTGTTTGTCAATTCAATCAAAGTTTGGTCAATGAAGGCTTGGCTCTAAAAAATTAAATTAGTTAATCTAACATTTGATTGTGACAAATTAAAATACTCTTGGAGATCCACTTGGTCCCAACGTGAATGAGAATTTTGAAAATTGTTTAATAGATTATCAACCACAACTTTAATTGAGTGAAATAATTATAAATTTTAGAGTAGTAGGATAATTTTTTAAATCATTAAATTTGTGACTTGATAAAATTCTTTGAGTAAGAGAATATATATATATATATATATATATATATATATATATATATATATATATACTTTTACGTTTTTGTCTTTCTAACCTTTTATTAAAAAAATCTGGTCCGGGCCGAGGCTGGCCCAATCAAATAAAGGCCCAGGCTTACTCACACACACACAAAAAAAGCCCCAAATACGTGATGGTTGCACACTGGTTGCATGCGTTTCAGATTTCATGATCGATCTCCAATTTGCATAATGGCGGCCGAAGCTTCTAGACTTATGAACTCTTCCATAATCGGTACGAGTCTATCTTTCTTGATCATATTTGAGGATTAGGGTTTTATTTATTTATTTTTACCAGGTAACAAAGTAAATCCTTTTATCTAGTGTACATTTTGGATTCAACCTTTTTCTTCTTCCCCTAACCCTAATTCTGTTTTGTAGTGGGGCATATTTTATCGGGTATTGGTACTTGCTACATACTGAGACAAGTCTATCGTGGCTTCAATACATCGTGCGACGATTTGCGGGGTACAAGGCAAGTGCTATTGATGTTTATATGTTTCTGGAATTTCAATCTGCATTTTATGTTATTGTCATTAAAATTTCTTACTGATATTAGAACAGGCGAGCTCGCATCCAAAACTTTTCAAATGTGCAGCCTGCAGTCAAGTATGTCTTGTGCTCCTCTATACCTGTTTTTATTTATTTATTTTATTCTTACGGCACGCTTGGTATACGGTAATGGTGATTACATTATAATAGGAATGATTTTTAAAAGGAATAGAAGAAGCTGTAAGGGAATAGCTATTACTATTCATGTGTTTAGCGAGAACACAGGGAAAGATGGTAGAATAAAAACAATTCAAATCAATTTTCCTATAATGTATATATTCATAAAATATATTGATAAATTTTATGGGTCTAATCTCCATAATTTTTTGAAAAAAAAAAAAAAATGATAACATAACTAAGAATTTAACTTTTTGAATATCATGGCCCACTATCATTTGTGATCATTTGTAACTAGTAATTCATTAAAGAGTAAAACTCAAGGCATTATTTGTAATACTATCAACTGCTAAATTTGCAATCTGACAGTTTTATTCATCAATATTAATTAAACTAATGGCATGAACCAGTAACACTCATCCATTGCAGATTTTTTTTTTTTTTTGGTCTATTAACTAGCTATATCACATCGACTTGCAAAACAGAAATTAGTGGCAGCGAATGTGAAAACCTTGTTTGTGAGTCTAAGATGGGAGAAACCATCAACAAAAATAGGGACTGCACCAAACTAGTTGTGGATCTAATGTGCAAAATGGTAGGAGAGAGAGAGAGAGAGAGAGTCCCCGTAGAAATTGCAGAAGACTAGTAGTGGTAAAAGAAAATTTTCATTTGGAGGAGTGGCTGCTAAGGGGGGTTTTTAGGACTTTTATTTGTAAGAGTATTACATTTTGTTTAGGAATAGAGATTACAATGCTTTTGATAAGGAGTAGCTATTCATAGGGAATGACTATTCCCCGTAATACAAACACAACCAAACAACATAGGAATATCCTATTACATTACGATCTACCAAACAATATAAGAATATCCATTACATTACAATTTACCAAACTTGCCCTTAGTTTTAAACTTTTAATGAATTGATTTAAAAGAGTATAATTAGGTTTCATATAATTGAATTGATTAAGACTGTTGTCATTGAATAGGGGACGTAAGTTAGAATCTTCTTGTCTCCACAAAAAACCAATTGGTGTCTTACCCTAATGATAAAGAATAATCATCATGAAGCAAACACCATAGGATCAAATCCTATCATATCTATCAAAAAAGGTTAGAGCAAGCTAGTTCCTTGGGTTGTTTTTATCGGCTCTTCGAATTTCCCATTCTTGATAGCCTCCAATTCATTTGATCCTCAGCACACCTTTGAATGGAAGCATAAAGAAAGAGTCTTATCTTTTTTCCTTTTTTGATAAATAATGTAAGGAAAAAAAAGAAGGTAAAAGACTCTTTAACTATTGAATTATAAAAAAGAATAGGAAATTTGAGGTACGGTCTTCTAATGACACCTAGGCTATTAGTGGATGGAGTAGACTCATTGCTTTTAAATGAAATTCACGGGAATTAATAAATTTTGTGAATGGTTCACACTTAATGTTCCACCTATGAATGGAGACTTCATGGTGTTTTAAACGGAGACTTCCATAATTTCAATTCCCCCACCCTTAACTATTGAATTATCAAAAAGGATAGGAAATTTGAGGTATGGTCTTCTATTGACACACTTAGGCTACTAGTGGATGGTGCAGACTCAATGCATTTAAATGAAATTCATGGGAATTAATAAATTTTGTGAATGGATCACACTTAAGGTTCCACCTACATATGGAAACATTTTAATTTGTTTATGAATTTAATTTTTCATATACAGTTTTGTTTAATAAGTGGATTATATGGCCTTTTGGTTTGTCTTGGAATGATGTTTATATATCTATAAAATTTCTATCTACATTTTATGTGATCGTTGTTAAAATGTCTTTTTTATAATTGACTAGTATATGGTGTCTTGTTTTATGTTACCCCTAATTTTAGAACAATTTTTCCCTCAGGCAAGTTGATAATGATCCGAAACAATACTTGTCACATGTGCAGGCTGAAGTCCAGTAAGTCTTCTGCTTCTCTATGCTTGTTATTTTTATTTTTCTTTCTTATAATTTTTTAATTTTTATATTTATTTCATTCGTAATTTTAATTAAACCAATTTAAAAGAGTATAATTAGATTCCAATTAGCTCAACTGGTAAAGGCTTTTGTCATCATATGAGGGACTTGAGTTAGAATCCCATCTCCACAAAAAACTATTTGGTTTCTTGGCCCGAGGATAAAGATCAATCTTCATTTTTTTTTTTTTTGATTGGTAAATAGAAAACTATTATTAATGAGAAAAAAAGGAAAAGTACAAGTTGTTCATGATGATGAACAACAAGAAAAAAAGAACAAATAGCACAACAAAAAGAGTAATAAGGAAACTATCATATCTATGAAAAAAGGTTAGAGCAATGTACCTTGGGTTGCTTTATGAATTTCCTATTCTTAGATAGCCTCCAACTCATTCTATCCTCCCTACACCTTTGAGTGGAAGCATAAAGAAAGAGGCTATCTAGGAATTTGAAATTTTAGAAGCCAAGAGCCTTGTAGCTCAACTGGCACTTCCTATTGATCATGGGAATTAATAAATTTTGTTAATGTTTCACCCTTAAGGTTCCACCGATGAATGAACACATTCCAATTTTTTATTATTTTTATATATATATATATATATTTTTTTTTAAATATATGTATACAGTTTTGTTTACTGAATGTATTACTTGGTAGCTCTAAACCTTTTGGTTTGTCTTAGAATGATGTTTATATGTTTCTGGATTTTTGATCTACATCTTATGTGATCATCATTAAAATTCCTTATTTATAATTGGCTGGTATATTTTTTTCTTTTATATTTACAATTGGCTAGTATACGTTGTCTTGGTTATGTCACCTCTGATATTGGAACAATTTTTGGAACAGGCATTACAATGATCTAAAGCAAAACCTTTCATATTGGAGGGCTGCAGTGCGGTATGTCTTGTGCTCCTCTAGACCTGTTATTCATATATTAGTGTCTCTTTATATATTTATTTTAGTCTTATCAACAAATTTATTTATATACTTCTATAAAAAAAATATTTATTTTATTCTTGGCTTGAATTGAATTGGTTTGAAAGAGTATAATTAGGTTCCAATTAGCTAAACTGGTATAGATTCTTATCGTAGAATATGGGAACTAAATTAAAATCCCATCTCCACTAAAAAAACCGATTGTTATCTTAGCTTGATGATTAAGAACAATCTTCATGGAGCGGACTACATAGGTTCAGATCTTATTGCATCTATATACAAATGTTATAAACTAGTACCTAGGGTTGCTTTATTGCTTTATTGACACCTCGAATTTACCATTCTCAGGTGGCCTCCAACTATTCTATCCTTCCTACACCTTTGAATCTAAGCATAAGGAGTTTATCTTAGGATGGGAAATTAGAGATCCAAGAGCCTTGTTGCTCAACTAGCAGTTTTTTGTGTTTCCAACAATGATGTCTAGGGTTCAAATCCCCCCATCCACAACTATCCAATTATAAAAAAGAATGGGAAATTTGGGTTATTGTCTTTTTATGGTGCACTTTGGGATGGTAGTGGATGGAGTAGACTCGATGCCTTTAAATGAAATTCATGGGAATTGATAAATTTCATGAATGGTTTACTAAAAAAAAAAAAAAAAAAATTGTGAATGGTTCACATTTAATGTTCCACCTATGAATGGGCACATTTCAATCGTTTATATGTATTTATTTATTTTGATAATTTGATCGTTACAACGGGAGATGAGGGATTTGAATCTTGGAAATCTTCATTGGAATGATTTTTATACGTTAATGGAATTTCTATCTACATTTTATGTGATCATTGTTAAAATTTCTTATTTATAAATGACTAGTACATGGTGTTGTGTTATGCGACCCCTAATATTTTAACAATTTTTGAAACAGAGGACTTGACATTGATCTGAACCGAAACTTTGTCCATTCGCGACTGCGAGAAGAGTATGTCTTATGCTACTCTATACCTGTTATTTTATTTTTCTTTCTTTTTTAATTCTTAGTTTTAATAGAATTAGCTTGAAAGAGCATAATTAGATTCCAATTATGCTGTGGCGGTTTGGGAAGGAAGATGATCGGTTATGGAGGAGGGTGGTAGCGTCAAAATATGGGGAGAAATGGGTGGGATGGACCTCAAAGCTAGGTAGGGGAGTTCATGGGTGTGGTTTGTGGAGAGGTATTCGCATGGGATGTGAGGATTTTAGCAAGAATTGTCGGTTTGTTGTTGGGCTGGGGAATAGAGTGAGATTTTGGCAGGATGGGTGGTATGGGGATCAATCTTTCCAAGTGGCTTTCCCAAGATCGTATGGTATTGCCATTGATAAGGAGGCATCTGTAGAAGCTTCTTTGTCTAGGCAGGGGGCGGAGGATAGAAGAATTTGGGATGTTTGCTTTATTCGAGAATTTAATGATTGGGAGAAGAATGAAGGGCTGCATTTTCTTCGTATATTGGGAGCTAATACTCCTTCAATGGATGTTGGAGACCGGATGAGATGGAAGTTGAAGCCTAATGGGGAGTTTGACATCCGGTCGTATTATAACAAATTGCGGGCTTCTCCCTCAATTGTCTTTCCTTGGAAAGGTATATGGAGAGTAAAGGCCCCTAGGTGAGTTTCTTTTTTTGTTTGGTGTGTAGCTTGGAATAAAATCCTAACGGGTGATAGCTTGAGAAGATTGAGGGGATTGGATTTTGTAGATTGGTGCATTATGTGCCAGCATTGTGGAGAGACGGTAGATCACTTAGTTCTTCATTGTGAGATGGCTTATCGGTTGTGGAGTTTTGTCTTAATTACTTTCGGGTTGTCTTGGGTTATACCTAGATCGATCCCACATTTGCTTTTTGGCTGGTGGAATTGGTTGGGGAAGCAATCATCTCAAGTATGGAACTTAGTTCCATTGTGCATCCTATGGTGTATTTGGAAGGAAATGAATTAGCGGACTTTTGAGGATTTGGATAGTTCCGGTGTTCAGATGATTTGCTTCTTTCAATGGGACTCTTTTTGATTGGTCTCGGGCATGGGGACTCACGACTAGTGATTCCCTCCCCTCTGTTCTTAGCTCTCGTTCTCTTTTGTAATTAATATGTTGTTGGTTTGCTTTTTGGTTTTTTCTCTGTTTTCTTCTTCTTTTATTTTCTAGGTTTGCTCTATGTTTTTCATGCATAGAGTAGCCGTTCATATATTTAACATTCTTACTTATAAAAAAAAAATAATAATTAGATTCCAATTAGCTCAATTGTCAAATACTATCATTGTCGAATAAGGAACTTGAGTTGGAATCCCATTTTCACAATAAAGCAATTGATGCATTGGTTTGATGATAAAGAACAATCATCTTAGAGCGGACCCTATTGGTTCAAATCATATCATATTTATACAAAAAACAGTTAAAGTAAACTAGTACCTAGGGTAGCTTTTTCTTTGGCAATCTTTCTTCAAGCTTTCCATTCTATTGCTGGTCTAAATATTATATTTACATATGATTATTTTTTTTAATCTTCTGTTTTGGGATACTTATCCATTATTTGAAGCATCCTATTTTTTTTTTCTTTTCTTTTCTTTTTTAGAGATAAAAGGTAGAAAAAGCATCCCTTTTATTTTTCTTGATTGTACTTGGTTTGCTTACAAAAATTTATTTTTGAAATGGGATTCAAGTAATAGCCTAGTGGTAATGACATCCTTTGTGGTGTTCTATGTTTGTGGTTCAAACTCCACCTCCCTGCCTCTACTATCTTCCTATAATTATTTTTTTTGAATAAAAAATATTCCTTTGTGATGCAACTTAAGAACTTCTTGTTCTTGACTGAGGATGGAAATCTCTAAATGTTTGGATTATTTGATGATAAAATTTTTAGGAAAGAAGAAGCTCCTTCTTCTCATTGGCTAGCTTAAAATACATATACTTGCTATAAGTTGAGAGACAAATTTTTGCTTATAAAATGAAACGGAGAAAAAGAAAGAAAATTGAGACATCTTTTTGTAGAAAATTATAACAATCTATAACTTAGACACTACCTGACCCCATGTAATATATGTTACTTGATGTCAAGAGCTATTATAAAACATAGAAGATTCCGCGGTACACTACAGAGACAAAAGCTAGAAATAATTTTTAAATTGTTTAAATTTTTTGAACAACAACTTAATCGAGCCTTGGTGGACCATAGGGTTGATCCGAGGTAGGTTGGTTTGTCCATGATATCCAGGGTTCAAATCTTCCGTGCTTGTGACTATCTAATTATCAAAAAAAAATTAGGGTAAGATTGTTCTCTGCCGTCTTTGTCTAGCTTTTAGCTTAAGTTGGATCAAGTTAACTTGTTGTGTCCCATCTTTGTTAGATTTTAATCAATTCTTAAAATATGGAAGGGAAATTCTAGATCACATGCACCTCCATTGTGATGTGGCTAGAGAGCTTTGGAACATGTCTTTCAGTGTCTTTGGGTGTTGATTGGGTTATATAATGTGTCCCTCACCACCTATTGTGGTGTAGTTGGAGAGAAAGTAATGCTAGAAGCTTTAAAGGATGTGAAAATTTTGTCTTAGACCTAAAACTTTTATTTTACAAATCTCCATTTTGAGTGGATAAAGGCTTGAGGCCTACTCTCCTTTGCAAATTTACCTAAGATGCCTGACAATTGTAATTTTATGCTTAATCCCGTGCACATAGGTTGCACCTCTTTGTGTTTAATTTGATTTAATGAAATATATATATATATATATATATATATATAAATATAGATAAATTTTATTGGAAAACTAAAACAAGGACACTAGAAGTATACTAGCTGAAAGATATAAGATAGTTCTAAAATTACAATGATCATATGCTGAAATAAGTTGGAATGAAAAAACCTCCCTGAAGCTCTCATCCACTCTAGTGGTCTTCATAAAATACTCTTTTAGTTCTAACATTGTCCGTTCGCAAACTTCAAAGCTCCTTGCATTTTTCCCCTCCAAATGCTCCACATCAAGCGTTGATGAATAGCTTCCAAATTGTGCAGCTTTGATGTCTTCCAAAATGACCTTGCCAAATAGCTAGCAAGTCAACAACCCTCCTAGGCATCACCCAGTGAAACCCAAACATGGCAAGACCATATCTCACAATTCTCTAGCAATAGGGAAATGCTACAAAAGTCGATCCACTATCTCAGCATCCCTCTTGCACATACAATACCCACTCACCAATATAATGTTATGTTTACGAATTTTTGAGATTGGTGATTCTCTGCTATTAAAATATCACCCAAAGGAAAATAGCCACCTTAGCGGGTAAACTTTAGGCTTCCATATGCATTTCCATGGGAAATTTTCAACTCCAGAGGGGACTAAAACTCGGTACTAAGATCTAACTTCAAATTCTTTGTGAGGAGATGGGCTCTAACATAATTTATCCACACCCACACCATCAACTTTAGTTGAATACAAAGATTTTAGAAAACAGAGAGATTCCAATTCCAAATCCTGAATTGCTCAAGAAAAGTTTTAACTCCCAATGAACTAAACCATCCCTGGAAAGCATATGTTGAGCTACGGTAGCTTCCTTATTCTGAGCAAGACAACACAACTCGGGAAAAGCCTCTTTGAGGGTAGTTTGACTAGTTTCACCACATCAAAAATCCAACAAGAATTTTATGCTAGTACCATCTCCCACCTCATTTGATATAAATGAGAAAATTTGTCCCACCCACGCTGTATATATTCCAAGGACTCACCCCATAAGCCCCATGAGCAGCCTTTGTGCACCAACCACCCCCCATAGAGCCATACTTCAGATCTACTACATGTCTCCACAATGTGCCCCTCTCCGTGCCAAACCTCCATAACCATTTCCCTAATAGGGCTTCATTGAATAATCTGATCTTCCTAATAGCCAGCCCACCATTCTTATATGACAAACACTATCCCAGTTCACCAAATGGAATTTGGATTCCTCCCTAGTCCCCTCCAAAGAAAATCACACTGTAATCTCTTGATATGCAAAGTCGCATCTTCGGTTTATTATGGAATAGGAAATAGAGACAGGAAATACATTGGCAAATTAGAGATTATACTTTTTAGAAGGGTAGTTCTACATGCGTTTCCACCCGCTAATGATCTCTTCATCTTTTCCTTGAAAAGTAGAACAGCATGGAAATGTTTGACTATTGACAATCTTAGGGGAAAGGTTTGACTATTGGAGGAGGAAAAGAATTTGGAGTGTGTTGGATTACATTGTTGGTCTCTTTGCTTGTTGGCAAGGTCACTTTGGTCGCCTCCGAAAGTTATTGGATTCCAGGTAGAATTTGATTTAAATTTAGCACCCAATGGTAATCCCAATTATATCATTGGTAAACTTGCCATTTTACATCCCAAAATATGTGCTAGAACCTCCAAATTTGGCGCATCCCCCCAACTTGTACCAACTTAGATATTTGTCCAAATTAACTTTTAGGACAGATAAAACTTAAAACCCGGTAAAAAGAAATTGCAAATGCCAAATCGGTCTAGGATCAACTTCACAAAATATCAGTGTCGGCTGCAAAAGTAAATGAGAAATTGTAAGATTATTCCTCCCCTCCCTGTTCACCGAGAAACCCGCAAGAAGACCTTCACCAACTGCTTTCTCCTTCATGTTGCTCAAAGCTTCCATTACAAGACAGAGCAGCAGGGATAATGGACCACCGTGACGAATCCCTCTAGAGCTTCCAAAAAAACCACAAGGACTTCCATTTATAGGGATGGAAAGTGAACTGCGGAGATGCAAGAAATAAATCCAATCCCTCCACTTTTTAGAGAAGCCGCCTCTCTGCAAAAGATAGAGAAGAAATCCCCAATTGACATGATTGTATGCTTTCTCTAAATCCAATTTACACAGCACTTCGGGATTCCATGCCTTCAATCTGCTATCTAAGCATTCATTAGCTATTAACCGAGCATCTAAAATTTGAGCAAACGAAATAATTTTTCCCAACACCATTCTAAATCTATTGGCCAAGACTTCAGCAATATGTTTGTAGACTCCACCCATTAAAACTAATGGGCCAAAAATCCTTCACGTCCAAAGCTTCAGATTTTTTGTGGATGAGAAAGATAAATGTCGCATTTAGGAGGCCCTTTTCAAATTGCCCATACTCATGAAACTCCCTGAAAACAGCCATAAGATCATGTTTCACTTTGTCCTGGAAATTTTGAAAGGAAAACCATCCAGTCCCGAGGGCTATATCACCATTGGACTCCTTCACCACATTGAAGACTTCATCCTCCTCAAATGGTCTGTCTAACCAATCAGCATCATCTGCAGTGATAGATGAGAACTGCAGCCCATCTAGAAGAGGACGTCTATAAACAACCTCTTCAAATAAAATTTCATTAAACCCAGCAATATGCTCACTAATAGCATCATGATCAGAAGTGAGACTGCCATCAATAAGAAGCTGGCCAATGTTATTATTTTGATAATGTGAATTGGCTACCTGATGAAAAAAATTTAGTACTCTTGTCCCCTTCTTGAAGCCAAAGGGCTCTCGATTTTTGTCTCAAAGCCAATCTCCTCCATAAGTGTTTTATTTTATGTTTTATTTTATTTCTAGCTAGACATTCTCATTGTTAACTTAAAAATCCTCTTCCACAATTCACGTTCTCCCCACCCCCCTTATTTATGACTTACGTCTCATATAAACAGGCAAGCATAATCCTGGTTTTGAAAGTATTCTGATGTGTATTCACATATGGAATCCGCATCTACTTATGTTTCTCATGTCAATGATTTTCCTGTTTCTTAAATTTCCTTTATCAATAATTCCATATAGTGCTAATTTTTGTTGCCTTGGTACGTGTTTAAAATCATAAAAGGTCCTTGCTATTGCATGCTAATGACATCATTTTTGGAACAGGCTAGCTAGAATTGAACACATAATTCGCACGAGAGGAGAGTCAGCCAGGTCTATGACAATTGGGGAGATAGCTAAGGAACTCAGGTATTTCTTTTCTTCAGAAATTGATACTTTTGTTTTGTTTTTGTTAGTCTTGGGAGTATTTTATGTTTGGTTTAAATAGATTCTTTGTTATAATGGCACCATATGAAGATTGCCTTTCCAATTTGAGTAGAATTGATATTTGACAATTAAAGGTTCCTCTGAAAGAAAGACCACTCAAATGATTTGTGATTATGTGGGATAACGCATTAAATTTGGTTTATTCTTTTTGACAAGCTCTAGGTCAAATCTACTCTTCTTTTTGACTTAAACAAAAGAAAAAAAAAATCTACTCATTTTTTTGGTTAACAAATTGAGATTCATGTTTGGTTCTTTAGGGGTCTCACTCTGTTGATGTAGCTGTATGCCCACATGAGGGAGTGGGTTTATTGTGTGTAGTAAATGGTGCTCATCTATTCTCCCTCCTTTTCCTGTTTCTCCTTGCAACATATTTATTTATGATTTTTCAATGTGCTTGTCTCAGGGATTTTGGATATCTATGGCAGATATTGGCTACAGCTGAGGAAGGGGATGTGAGGATGAAGTAACAGCATTAACAGCCGAAATGATATTTAATTAGGAATGTCATTTAATCCTATCTTTTTGTAGGGAAGTGTGTTTGAACCCTTGTGCATGGTAAATGGTCCAAGTCTATCATGCATATGTAACTGATAGGGGATTTGAAGACGAAGCAGCAGCATTGACTGCCCGGATGATATTTAATTAGGCATGTCAAGCAATCCTATCCTTTTGTAGGTGTGCTTAAACCCTTGTAAATAAGTAAGTGCTTCATGTCTATCATGCATATGTAACTGATGCTTTGCTAGACATTATCTAATTTAAATGGTGTAAACCAAGTGGTATCATTTATTGCAAATGAGATGAAATATTGTTATTTTTGGCTCTTATAAAGGAAAAGCATTAATATACTACCCTCGTGGATATCAATGAATTGCCTGATGAGGAATGTACATTTGAGTGATTTAGTTTAGCCTTTGCCAATAAGTACCTTGATCAAACTGATTGACAGGGTAATAAAAATTAAGATTATTCACACTGGCCTCTTTAAAAATCTAGCCAAAAGGTACCTTGATCAAACTGATTAACAAGGTAATAAAATTGAGAGTATACACACTGGCCTCTTAATCTAACCTAACCCTTACCAGAGTGCTACATCTTTTACAGTTTAATTAACCCATATTTCACGTACTCCTATTTCTGGCTCTAGTATTTCTCCTTTTCTAACTAAATACCTTTCTAATGTTTTTTTTTTCCCTCTCTCTCTCAAATCTTGTTCTTAGGCTAAATTTTGGTCCCTTAAATTGTGAAATTTTTTATTTTGGTCGTCCAAGTTTTATTCAGTTTTTTCAACCTAACTCTTCTCATCATTCAAGTATATGTTCTCTGAAATTATATAGACAGAAAAACAGTAATGTCTTTTGCTGAGTCTCTTTTGTTGAGTAATAATCTTCTTTTGCTTAGTCAACATCAATACAAAACATGTTATGTAATTCACCTATTACTCCAAAACATAAAGGAGAGAAGCCAATTAAACTTCAAATTATAGCTTATTTTGGCTACAAAGATACATTAAAAATGGAAACACGTAAAATTGAAGAATACAGAAAGAGGACACAAACAAAATATAAATGTTGTAGTACCAGGACAGTAAGCTAAATCTAGCAAAAACTTGATATAACAAGAACGAAGGCACTAGCTTATGATTATGTAGACATTTACTGCATAAAAACATTTTCAACTCACAAAAAAATGACAAAAGTAAGGGAAATCTGGGTGATTTCTTTAAAATAATCCTCCTATATGAATTCACACTTTCCACTATAGGTACAAAAACCATATATATATATATATATATATATATATACACAATGAATATCTCCCATGTTATAGTTGTCTTCCGCTATTGACAGTGGATGGAAACAACAAAGTAGCAACAACTCATGGTCCCACTGAAAAAAAAAAAAAAAAAAAATGCTCATATCAAACTACACAAACCTCCACGAAATGACTTCTTAGTTCATACGCATTGGATTACCAAACCCATCAATTGACTGCCGAGAAAATATGGGAAAATAAAATAAATTCAAGGATTCATATGATTTATATTACTTGCAGGCCGAATCCCTAGATGAAGAGGCTGACCCCCAAAACAAATAGAAAATTATTTGACCTGATAAACAATGTTCAGCTTAATTAGACAAATTTATATTCCAAATGGCGGAAAAAAAAAAATACTAGAATGAGTAAACTTATATAAAAATTAAAAATTTTAAATAAATAAAAAAAAAAAAAAAAAAAACGGGTGCGCTATAAGCAAGAAGATTCATGCTCGTGATATGGGGACTTCTGAGTTTATTTTGGAGGGTGATTCATTAATGCTTTATGTGATCAATCCCCTTCTTCATCCTCTGTAGCTCCAATTGTTTGTGGTATTTTGTCGTCTGTTCTTGATTTTCATAAAGTAGAGTTCTTCCATGTTAGACAACAAGGTAATAGACCTGCTTATCTATTAGCAAAACATGCTTGGAGTATCGATGAATTTTTTTGTTTGAATTGAAGAGAGTCCTTGTTTTGTTGAACAAGATGTAATTTATTTTTCCAGTGTTTAATGAAGCTTCTAGTATTTCCATAAAATTTATATATATATAAATATATAATATATATAAATATATATATATATATATAAATATATATATATATATATATATATATATATATAAATATAATAGCCTTGTGTCTAGCCATAGCTAGGGACATTTGCTTGGAGTCTTGTTTAAGAAAAAAAAATTCTTCACCCGTTGTGGTATCAAACATGCAAGAGTTGTTCAGTTTTAAAATTTGAATTTGGAAAATTGCATGCGGGCGTTAGAGATTGATATAGGGTTTATTATTTTATGTATTGGTCCGAGAGACCCAACTTTGTAACAAATCTCATTTAGGTTATCTAACCCCTGAGTCCTTGTCTCTAAACTTCTATATAAAGATATAAACCCTATTAAGGTTATTGTAATGTGAGATATAGTGCTAATAAGTAATATCAAAGATGTAGCCATCAAATGTTTTATATCATTGACGTAAGTCATTAGGTCAAACCACGTAACTCTACCTATCTTCTCTTTCTTTGTTGTCTCGCTTTTGCTTCACTACAATTTATTTATGTTTCTCCTTTAATTTTAAAGGTGGGTAAGACACAAAGGTGGATTATTATTATTATTATAAAACGTAAAACATGAAGATGGGGGTTTAGAGTTTGAAAACTATACAAGGGTTTTAAAATGGAAATTTGTGCTACCCTCATTTGTGGTTTTTCGTTATTACACTCACCCCTCTAGTCTTTTCTGGATAATTGGAAAAAAAAGTTTTAAAAATCTTGAATTTCCTATTTTACTTTCCACTTAAAATGTCGTCCAAATTCTTTTAATAAGAAATTTGAAATTTCTCCTAAAAAAAATTTGGAATTTCTAGACTTTTTTTTTTTTTTTTTGGGGGGGTGTGGGGGGATCTTTAAAAATCCTTTCTTCCTCCATTCAAGGCACATTAATGCAAAAAAAAATTGTATTTTAGGGGAGTGAGTGTAAAACGAGTGTTTTAAAGAAGACACTTTTTTTTTTTTTTTTTTTGTTGGTTATTATTTTTTTCATTTTAAGCTTTAATTGTTTGATAAACATTATGTTAAAGGTCATATAAGGACCGGATTTGAGTCCTAAGCCCAAAAGTTATGAGAATCTAGGCCTAAAGAGTCCAATACAATGAATTTGTAGAGAGTGAGTTGGAAAATTAGGTTCTAATGAATTGTGTAGCAATTCTCGTGGATCCAAATGACAATAAAGTAAATATAAACTGGTTGTATCTTATGAAAATCGTTCTCGACACGGTCCGAGGAGTTCAGCTCTTGTATATAATTCTTAAAGTTGATTACAAGTATCGTTCTTATTGCTACAGTAATTCTCTCTTGATTCTCCGATCCCTTTCTCTTAGGGCCTCCCTTCTATTTTATACTATCTTCCTCCCTTCATCTTCGCCCTTCACGTGTGGATTAGATTGACAGTTTTGATCCTTGTTCCATCAGCACATTCCTTAAATCTTTGAGAGTAGCTGTAAGGCTGGGAACTACTATTCAGGTATCACTTCTACATTAATGCGGCCATAGAGTTAGTTGCAGAGCATTTAATATGGTGGTAGCAACTTTGCCTTTTGATATTTCATAGCCTCCCTCTGTATTGTTCCTTCTTAATGCTTATCCTCATCGGTGGAATTGTCAGGAACGTTGCTCTTGATGTCGATCGCACCTTATGATCTCGGCCTTGCTCAACAAGGAAGCATTCTTCCTTGGATCGCCTCCCTGGAACATCATGCCTAGATCCCTTCCTTCATTTATTAGTGTTGACCTCTATAACACGTTTACCCATCCTCGGACTATTAGGTGTCCTCGGATCGGGCCCTCGGCCCAATATATTCTACTGGGCCTAACATCCTTACAGGTCAAACTAAAATTATATCACTTAAAATATATAAATATATTAAAATAAATTGTTTAAAAATTAAACTTTTTATTGTTATCGATTATCACAATACTCCCGATTTCTAATCATATTTAGACCAGTTTTAAAAATTTGAATGGTTTTATGTAGGTTTAAACTAATTAAGTGGTGGTTCCAGGAATTTTTTTCAGCTCATTAAGAAACCTAAATTGAACAAAATTAAAAAAAAAAAAAAAAAAAAAAAAAAAAAAAAGATAACTTGAATACATTGATATAGACCCAAAAAAATCAACAAAAACCCAGATAAACATAAATTCATGACATTTTATAATTTCCTTTTACAAGCTTTCATATTTTGAAATTGTTACATAATAATTCACTATCAATAGTCATTATCTATTGCCAATGTAGATAGATATGATTACTTTATTTTGTTAAGTTTGTATAACATTTTTATTTTATGCAGTTATCATTATCTATTTGTTATTGTTTTTATAAAAATATTTTTACTAAATGACAAAACACAACCCATTAGCATATGTTTGTATTAATTATTGACACACACATCCACATGCATCCATACATAAAAATACACTAAATGTCTACTTAACCAATCAAATGCCAGAATAATTATTGACTTTACTTTTTTTTTTTTTTTTTTTTGAATAATTGAAAAAAGAAGAAGTTATTATAACATGATAACAATACACACACATATAACAACCCTATATATTTATTTATATAAAAAAACCCTATATATTTCATAATTGTCAAATTATATAAAGTTATATATTATATTTATACTATAAATGCACACAATCTCTCTCTCTCTCTCTCTCTCTCTCTCTCTCTCTCTCTCTCTCTCTCACACACACACACACACACACACACACAATATATAAATTTATACATATATTAATCGGTAAGTTGAGAGAAAATTCAATTAGGTTTTAAATTGGATTCCAATTGTTGTCTAATTTTGCACCACGTGTCTTATTTAAGTTTTTTTTTTTTTAAAAAAAAAAATTGTTCTAGGTGAGTTAATGAGATGCAAAAGATGAATGGTCTAATATAAATAAATCATCAGAAACTCAATAAACAAAAAAAGAAAAAGAAAGAAAGAAAGAATAAACTTATGTGTATATCCAAAAGAAATTAAAATAAAAAAAATAAGAGAGAGGGAGAGAGTATAATTTGAATCCATATGTGTGTAATTGTAATTTTTTTAAAAAAAAATTGTACCGTGCATATGCATAGGCTATACATTAGTTTATAATAAAGAGAGATACAACTCACAAACACCCATTCTTTACTTCAGAGTCGAAGATATTGAGATAGACAGATAGAGAATAGAGATGAGATGAGATTCATGAGAGAGAGAGAGAGAGAGAGAGAGAGAGAGAGGGAGAGGGAGATTTGTGATATGTGTTGTTTTTTGGTTTGGAATAGGTTAATTTGTATTGTTTGGTTTTGGACTGTAATGATATGTGATCATGGCATGCTAAAATGCAAATTGAATCCTCTAAATTTAGTTGAAATTAATTTCAAACCTTTAATTTTACTTTCGGTTCAATTGAATTTCCTAAATTTCAAAAAATTTAGTTACTTTAGATGACTCAATTGCATTTTAGCCTAGTTTTTAACTGTGTTGCAGACATCTGGACCGGGCTGAGGCTTGCCCTATCTAACAACTAACAAGGCCCGGCCTTACCTCAAAAAAAAACCCAAACACGCATCGCCGACTCAAAACGCAACACCACCAGGAACACTCCCCCCAAAACATAACACCGCCCACTCCAGACTCCAGACATCTGCATCGCGTTCCAGATTCAGGATCTATCACTCCAAATTGCATAATGGCAATGGAGCCAGTACCTATGACCGTTGGAAGATTTTGTATGAAAGTTTTTTGTTTATAGCTTAGCTTATATTTGAAAATTATATATATATATATATATATATATATATATATACATATCCTGTAATAAATTAAACCCTAACCCTATTTCCGTTCCAGGGCGTTTTCTAACACTTGGTGTTGGTTTGGGGTGTACACTGAAATTAGCGTTTTCTGGCTATCACGACTTGCGAAATTTATGGCAAGTGCTATTGAGGTTTTTTTTTTGTTTTTAAACGTTTGTTGACATGATGCTAATCCGTGTTGCTTCTTGGTCACTCAGGTCTTCTGGGGGAGGAATTTCACAGTCACTAACTCATCATCCACAAGCCTTGTATGTCTGCTCTTTGATGCTTTCACCCATTACTTAATACATGATTCATATGGATAAACTTCATTTGAACTTGATGATATGTGTTTATACATATAGCATGTTCGATAATTATTTATTCGATATAGTGTTAATATTTTTGCATCTTTGATTATTGATGCTAGTCCTTGTTGCATCTTGGTCCTTCAGGTATGCAAGAGGTGTTATCAAAAAGGAAATTTCTAAGCCACCAACGCATCCACAAACCGAGACTACCGAGTATGTCTGGTCTTTCATCTGAACTTGATATATGTCATGTATGTATACATGTACTAACTTATATATGGACCCTTATTTATTTATTTTATTATCTATTATCTACTTATAGTATGTTTGATAATTATTGATACGATATGGTGCCAATATAGTAAGTCTAGTTCTCACTTAAATTAGTCACACCTGTCTCTGTCTTGATTTCTCATTTATATATATATATATATATATATATAAATATATATATATATATTTTTTTTAATTCTACATTGTGATTATTTTTTTGGATATCATTTTTTATGAATTTATTTATTTATTTTTTTAAAAAATTTTAAAAGGTAAGTAAAATGTTGTTGACTTAAGAAAGAGAAGAAGAAAAACCATCCAGCACTGAAGGTGTATTTAAATCAACAAAGAGTACAACAGTCTGGGAAAAAAATGACTACTTAATATGCTATTATGTGAAAACAAGTGTGTCTTGAAAAATTCTGGATATTTCATCAAACTTAGAGGCCTTGGTTCTCTGAAAGCAACCAATGAAAAACCTGTTACGTTCAAAAAAATTCTTGAACATTTAGAGAGGATGGCTCCAGGGTTTCTCTTAATCTATCGGCTTTTACAATTCGTATCTATGAGAGGAAAGGATTTTATGTGGTTGGTCTTTATTTTGGAAGGGAGACCGGTTGGTGGTTGGTAAAAACATTGAGGAGGTGATTTACAACAAGCAACAACGGCAGTTTGTGAGAGCAGTAAGGGAGGGAAGCAAAGCAAAGCTTATACATTTCAAAGATGCTCAACTACTTTTTAGCAGAGTGATAATACCAACAAGTCAACAGGGGACTGGGTGTGGGTTTGGAACGAATTACGGCAAATCCTTGTGCCAGCGAAGCAAGTGACAACCATATGGTTCACACCAGTGTAGATGCTGTAAACCAAAACCTAAAGACTGAAAGGAGGGAGGCAGGAAGCTGCCATACCCACTTGTAGTGGAACTGTCTACACTTGCGTTGGAGGGGACGAACAACACTCCATATCCAGGGACAATCCACTGTCTTGAATCTTACCCAGTGACCAATGTCTATTGCATCACCGGCAATGCAATTTCTTGGCTATTGCAATTGCGTGATGTGAGGAAGCTTGTGCTTCCTGTGGCTTGCTGTTGTGGGCTAGCGGTGTTGCCAGAGGCACCCACTCTTCCTTAGTGGACTGAAAATCCACTAGAAGAGACATTATAAGGTGGTGATGTGCCAGTAGGACAGGTGGCATGGGGAGAATGTAGAGAGCTTTATTGGTACTGAGAGATCTTGGCACCCACAGATTTAGGCTTAGCTTTAGCGGATCGATTTGATGATGCCCCTTTGTGGGTTGAACCATTGGCAATAGTGGAAGTTGTAAGCAAAGAACTATCAATAGTCGGAGGGTTTGTTAGAGTCATGAATCTAAACACCATATTATGGAATGTGAGGGGGTTGAATGATTACTATAAAAGGATGAGAGAATGGAACTTGCTTAAGAGTTGGAAGGTTGACATAGCATGTTTACAAGAAACTAAGTTGGAATTCGTAACTAGAGTGATGATTAGGAGCTACTGAGGTGGTCTTCATGTAGATTGGCTTTTCTTGGGATCTGTTGGGGCATTCAATGGTATCCGTTGATGTGGGACAAAAATAAAATGTGTATTATTAACACTATTAGATGGTTGGTTGTGAACGGGGAGGAGTCAACTAACCAAAACAGTGATTAATCTGAAAGTAGTCAAATTCTACCAACTTTTATAAACAGAGTGCTCTTTATAAGTGTTAGCCAATCTCCTTTATATAAATACAATTTCTTCCACCTTGTCAACTACTTTTCCATCTTCTCAATAATATTTGTCCAAATATCCTTTGATTTAAATCTTGAACCCAGAGGTTGTTCCAGATTTTTATTTATTTATGGATAAGTTAGGTTTTAGATATTTCATAAGCAAGAGGGAAACCGTACATTCTAGAATAGGCGCAAGAGCTTCCACATTTGGTACCAACTCAGATTTTCCTAAATGATTTTTTTTATTCTTGAAACTGTCTCAAAGCATTAGTAGCACACATCTCAAATTAGGGGGTTGTTCTTGATGCTATCCGCAGAAAATTAAATTGTTGTCATCAACAAATAAAGTAATAGAATTTACTTATCAAAAAAAATAATAATAATAATAATAATAAAGTAATAGAATTGGAGCCTTATAAATAGGCATGGTTGCAAAAAAATTTGGTGGCTTTGTTTCAAGATTCCTCCCATATGGGGTGGAAGAAGACTCTTAGAAGTGGGTTTCTTTGAAGAGTAGTTTGAGTGTTTGTCTGTTTTGTGTGAGAGAGTTGTTGGGTGTATTGAGGCTCTTTTTATTGATAAGTAATTAATTTTATTGAATTTATAGAAATGTGTCAAGTACACGGGGTAGACTAGATGAAAACCACGGCTAAGGTCTAAGAGCACCATGATCCATAAAATCTAATAAATTAGAGAAAGAATATGTTCTTGTGGCTAGCATCCACTCGAATAACATTATGATCACTTGGAGTTTCAAATCCACAATATTCTGTTCACACCTTTCACCTTTCAAAAGTTCTAACCAAAGACACCACATCAAACAATGAGCAATAGCCTTCTAGATGGCACTGTTCCTGTGTCTTCAAAAATAGCCTTGCCAACAAGCTAGTAGGTCCAAAACTCCTTTAGCAAAGTCATATCCCACAATTCTCTAGCAACTAGACAATGCAGAAGTAGATGATTAACTGTCTTCCCATTCTTCTTTTACATACAACACCACTAATCAATACTATAAAACTCATCCTCAGATTGTCAATAGTTCAAGATTTTCCCTAATGATGCAGTCCAAAGGTTTGTGATTTTATGTGTATGAGGTTTGTGAGTTAGTTTGTATTTGTCATAGGACTTGTTTATGTTTGTGAGATTTATTTGAGTGTTGTTTGTGTATGTGAGTTTGTGATTTTGGTTGTGTGTGGTTGTAAATAAAATATTTTTGTCCGGTGTGGATGCTTTATTTTATTTTTCTGCATGAATATTCTTCCGCTAGCCCCTAGTCACGTGTTACAAGGAAGATAAAGAAAATGCTTTCGTAGTAATTTCAATGATGTATTTATTCCTTTATTTATTTTAATTTTTTTTATTCCTCTTCTTTTGTAAAATAGCTTTTGCTGTTGTTTTTTTTCAAAAAAAAAAAAAAAAAAAAATCCTTAAGTGATATGGCTTTGGGATAAGCATGCTGGATAATTATTGTAATGACACTAATATTGTTGAATATTGCTTATTTAGGTATTCTGCAACAAAGGATGTTCCTCCAGAACTAAGGTATGTCTAGTTCTTCACTTAAACCCTAAACTAACCATATCTATCTTTGTCTTCTTCTACTAGCTTTGTAGTCCCAATTTCACTTCTATAAAGTTTAAAAAGTCACATAATGATAAACGCTCTGAATAAACTATAAATTTTGAATGTATATGAACGAATGAAATCTTATTTTATTTTATAAACTGCAACTTGAACTTTTGAACTTATAGGTTTACATTAATAAGCAAAAGAAAGGTAGTTTGGCCTATTAAAATATGTGTGACCTTTGTTGTTATGTTTATTTTGATTGAAATATATTTTCCTTTGCCGATGACCTTTTTTTTTTTTTTTTTTTTTTTTTTTTTTTGAAATCATAAGAGTCTAAGGTCATTTCCAACCATGAGCTGATGTTAGCATTTTATGTGACTCTTATAATGTTTATTTTGTATTTAACCAATTGTATGGTTAATGTTCAAAATGCATACTGTTTAATAGAGTTTTATCTATATTTATAGGCCAAGAACCTTGTAGCTCAATTGGCACTTCTTGGTATTTCTAATGTAAACGTCTAGGGTTCAATTGTCACTTTAAAAAAAATGTAGGAAAGGTTTTCTACCATTCATTTCTTCCAGACCATGCAAAGTAGGACTTTTGTGTGTTGGGTACTCAATTTTATTTTTTTTCCCTTTTTAGATATCTTTTTCCCCCATCCTAGTGTGTCCTGCTGCTAGTGTACTTGGGTAGGACTTTTGTGCATTGTGTACTCAATTACATTCTTTAATGTTTTTTTTTTTTTTTTTTGGATATCGCTCCCCCCCCCTCCCTCTTTCCAATCCCAGTGTGTCTTGCTGCTAATTATTTGGATTTTGTTGTTAATATTATGAATTTTGTAATTAAATTGATGTGTGTATTTTAATCATCCTTTGTAAGTTTTTCTCTTTGAACGAATAATTCTATGTAATAATAAATAATAAAACAACCTTGTGCATCATCTGTTTGGGGCCCAAACAATACATGAGTACGATGTCAGAAAAAAACAGTCAAGTTTTAGATTTTTATAAGACACCAAACCAGCCCAAAACTTGGTGCTTTGAAATGAAATTCTTTGGAATTAACATCAATTATGTGAATGTTTCATATTTTAGGTTCCATCTAGCTAGATTGTAGTGGGTCTTTTTCCTTTGGTGTTGGATATACAGTGAGAGAAGCCTATTTCTCCTTAATGAATTACGAGAGCCTTGTCAATTGCTATTGGGTTTTTATTTTTATTTTTTAAATTTTTTTTCTTGTTATGGCATTAAAATAGCATTTTCCTTAATGGATATGTTCAAATCTTTATTATGTATTTATTTATTTAATTATTAAGCTAGTTATGTTTAATAAGTATTAAAGTATTTCACATGGTATTTTTTTGGGAGAAATTATACTTTTCCACCCTAAACTATACCCCAATTACACTTATCCCCCTAAACTTCAAGAATGCATGATCAGCCCCCTAAACTAAAGCCCATGCAACATTTTATCCCCTCTCATCACTTTCTCAATTAAGAGTGTGTTTGGCATCGACTTATAAGCTTAACTTTTAGCTTTTATGTACAGTTTTTTAAAACCTCACTTTTTCTCGCATTTTCTCACATTTTCAATTTTTTTTTTAAGGTACAAGCATACTTTAAGCGTACTTTAAGCAAAAAATTTTCAGTTTCAACTAAATAAATTGTTCCCAAACGGATCCTAAGTCTAACGGAATGTAGTATTAAAGGACCAATTGACTCTCTACCATTTGTTTTGGAGGGAGGGTTAAGTTGGTCTTTTAATGTTGAATTCCATTAGACTCAACTCTAAAATAGATGGAAAGGGGTTAAGTGTCACAAAGTTATAACTTTGGGGGGTCAATCATGCATTTTGATGGTTCATGGGGTAAAGTGTAAAATGGGGTATAGTTAGGATGGAAAAATGACATTATTCCCCTTTTCTTTTAGCGTATTACATGGTGACTCTACATTTTTTTTTTTTTTTTTATTTTTTTTTTTTTTTTTATGTCTTGGAATGATCTTTATATGTTTTTGGAATTTCGATGTACATTTTATGTAGATATTTTTTATGTGATATAGCATGAAAGGTTCTCATCTATATGCAGCAATAGAGATTATAATTGGGTATATAAACTAGTGCTTAGTTTGTATATGCTTCTATTCAAATGCTGGTTTGAATATTTCATATACATAGGATACTTTTATATGCTGTTTTGAGACATTTTATCCCTTCCAAGTATTAGAATGATTCTCTTTCTGAATTTTGCTTGGCCCTTACCAAAATATAATTATTTGAAACATTCCTTTATGATGCAATATAAGATCTTCTTGAGCTTGACTGTTAGAATTCTATGATGATAGGATTCTAGGAAAGAAAAAACTCACACTTTCTCATTTACTAGTTATATACTTGTTGCAATTTGAGAGAGATTTTTATATAAATAAGAACATTCTATAATTTAGGCATTACCATATACCCATGTAATTTACATTAGTTGATATTTAAAATGCTAATGAGCTCTAGTTCAAATGTTTCTAGCTCCTCTTGTGAAAGCAAGGTCAAATGTGAGATGATTGGTTCAGGACATATCAGTTGCACATGTAAATTTCTAAAAACAATTATATATAAAAAAAAACATTCCTAGACTAAGTTAACTGCACATTCAAATTTAGGGTGAATAATTTGTATGTCTTTCTCCGCCCCCCCCCCCAATGTAGCAGTTTTATGTGTTCATGCTTACATGCATGTTGAAACTCCCAAGTTACTTATAATACTGCACACTTTGTTGAACTTGGTGATTTTGCTGGAAGGATATGTGATTGTGGAATGAAGGATACGTGATTATGGAATTTGCATCTGTTTATGCCTTTTTGGGCTGTTGATATTCATTGACTTTGTTCTGCATTGAACAAATATAGTTGTTTCTATTATTATTTTCATTCTATGAAAAAACATTTATTGAACAGGTTGGCTAGAATCCATAAGTTTATTTTCAAGAACGGAGAGGCAGCAAAATCTAAGACTTTGGGGGAGTTGGCTAAGGACCTTAGGTAAGTCTTACAATTTAAATAAATCTATTACATCACATATGTATATTGAAAGACACATTAGTAGCACCAGCTTCTGCTCAGAAGAATCTCCAAACTTGATTTGTATAAGCCAAATATAATGTACTTGTTGCGCTGTAGAAATTTTTCCTCAAACAAATAAAGTTAAAATCAAATTCTCTTTAATTAGGTGTGGGGGTTCATAAAATTTTATTGGATTTTCAAAGATGTGCTACAGTCGATTGATTTTTTTTTGGGTTGCTTTCATAGCAGGTGCTTGTTGTACAACAAAAGCTTAAAAGCATAACTGTGACTCATGTCTAGTTTTTTATGGGTTTCACGCTTTGGCAATGAATTGGTCAAACTTTTGGACTTAAAAGTGAAATATTTGTTATTTTTTGTTGTTCTCGTGTTAATATATATATTTATTTATTAATGATTTCCCAATTTACTTTTGGCCTAGGGCTTTTGGAATTGGAGGTATTTGGAGCGAATTGGCAGAAGCAAAAGGAAATGAAGTTGTGAAGAAAGATTGATGTGAAATTAGAATATTCATGTTTCCTGCTTGTTAACCAACTATTAACTTTTTGCCTATGATAGTTCTTCAAGACAAAACCTGATCTTACCTTACAACTAGTATTATGCCTTAGTGATGTAAGCGTTAATTAAAGATTATATGTAAATAAATCAAAACTGAATTAATGTTTAGTGGGTAGTTGGAAACTTTAATAGCGTTTTACCTAAAATAAATTAACTATTTTAATAGTGAGTCAAATGACAAAAAAAAAAAAAAATTATGTGGCTATTGGGAGGATTTATTCCTTGATTTTGGAGGATTAGTGTTAGAAGAAAGAATGCTATGCAGCTGTAAGGAGTTTTTGAAAGATGCACCCAGATGTAGTTTTGCGTTAGATATGGCAAGCTTGATGAGGTAGTTTGGAAGAGATATTAAGATTAAAGAGTTTAAAACTTGGAATATTGGAATTAGAAGTAGGTCCTAGCAACCACGCTACCCGTGTTTATGGTTTGACTTTAATATTTTGGAGTTGTTAAATTGGGTGGTCTTTGAAGGACACTATATCAAAGAGGCTGTACTGGGGTGGCTGTTGGCTTTTTCTTTGTTTGTAACGTGTTTGCTCTTCAATATAATGTCTGTATTATCAAAAAAAAAAAAAAAAAAAAAAAAAAAAAAGAGGACAAAACTTAGTACAGTACTTTAAGTGTTTTTTAGGTTTCTCTCTTAAAATTCAGCCATGTGGCTACTTAACTAAAAAATACATTTCCTTCTTATGAAAAAAAATTTACATGGAAGAATTTTAAAAGGAGAATCTAAGGAACAGTACCTAAGTAATGTATCTTAGTCTTACTCCCAAAAAAATATTAGTAATTGAACTGGATCATGAGGAACAATGCTAATCTGCTTTCATGTAATTACTACTTTCTATTTCGAATGATTATTGTTGATTGCACATCACTACTCTATTTTATATGTTTGAATATGTTATAATTGGGGAGTTGATCCATGGTGCTTGTTGATTCTTTAGCTAGTTTGAGGGGTTAGGGGTGTGCTGTTTTTGTTGTTGGCAGCTTTTTCTGAGTTTGTGTTGGGTCTTCCCTATTATTGTGCAAGGTTTTATTTTGCATTAGGTTGGCCTTTGTGATTTAGAGGCCTGATGGTTTGGTTATTTCAGTTGAGGTAGATACCCTGTTAGTTAATCACTTAGTCTAGAGAAGAAAGGCCTAAAAGCTTTCAAAATGCATTCTTCTAGTGTTGACTGGACAACAACCATCATGAGCTACCACTACTGCTGTTATTACATGTGTAGCAATCCCATAACCAATACAAGTTATCATGTATCAACATTTATCAAATCGACTCACTATTTTTTCTCCACTACTTTGTCACACAAAATAGTTGTTGTAAAGTGTGTGCGTTCTTGTGTGTGGTGCTAACATTATTCAATCATTTTAACTGGAAAGCAATTAATCTCGTTGACAAATGCAAAAACCTCCCTAATTAAGATGAATTAATAGTATTTAAAAAAAAAATAGAAAAGCTTCTAAGCACGCACATAACGCATGCAAAGAGGCTAATATACTATTATTATCATCCATAAATATGGTTGGACAAATGTATATATATTGAATTGGGATGGATTGAAAATGTTTGACATTAAATCAACAATAGGAAAGCCTCTGATGATCTGATAACGTATTCTTAATATATTTATAAAAAAAGTTTTAAAAAAAAAAAAAAAATCAGAGGCAGAGCACCCAAGATCATAAAATTGGGCTTTCATTTTTTGAGAGTTTTATATTTGAGTTTGTGTAACTGGTTGGTTGTGTTTGAAATTATATGTGGGTTTCAAAATTTTTGGGTTCGTGGGCGATGAGGGGAGAGAATGCGAGAGAAAAGTAGGGGTGGATTATATATATATATATATATATATATATATATATATCAAACGGCAAATATTGATGCATTAAAAGAAACAAATCATTTCATAAGGACCAAAATGCCCTTAATTTTTTTTTTTTTTTCATCTTCTCTTGCGCCTCACTTATTTGTTCCCACTCAAATCGCCCTTCAATTTTTTTTTTTTTTTCTAAATTACTATAAACAAATTTGTGTCTTATATTTTGGCCTCTCAACATTTATAAATTCTTTGCGCAAGAAGGGAATGGAACTCCTAAATTAAAAAATCATCAAGTTGAAAACATTCAAAAACATGATTTCACATATAAGAATAAATATATAATTATATTACATAGACAATTTTTTTAATTGATTTTTATCTAAAAGGAAGAAATCTAATTAAAGGATATTGTTAAAAAATTTCAAAAGAAAAAAAAAAAAATTTTGAATCAAAATTTTATTAGTTTACTACAGCCTAGCCCCAAACAAAAATTGCATTCAGACACATAACTGCATTTTATTTAATTTTTCTTGAAAAATATAATGTTGTTTGTACCTTATTAGTCATTACCACTGTGTATTTAATTTAATACTGAAAATATAAATATTGCCCAAATTCTTAACTCTGCCAATGCTTTCCTTGTTTTTTTTTTTTTTTTTAAGAAAATGCTTTCCTTGTTAAGATAAGAAGGAAACAAAGAAAGAGAGATAGTGAAAGAATAATTAAATACTACATGACTTTTGAATTTTTATTCTTTTGATTATGGTCCAAATTGATTTTTGGCCTCAGATGTCAGATTTTACTAGTATTGGTATGTGCACCGTAAGTATTCTACAATGCAAAATTGCAAAAAAACTTAGAAAAATGTATAGGGCACATCAAAGATTCCTTCCTTCAATTACCTTAGGGTTTCAAAGGGAATCTTTCTTGTTATTATTCAATGTGTGGAACGTTGGACTATACTCAAGGGAATTATTCAAGTGCTAGCACTAAAACACTTAAGTTAAATAACAGTTAAAAGAAATATCTTATAGATAATATGAAAGTTGTTTCTCAAAATAATAATAATAATATGAAAGTTATTGAAGATTAGTGAAGCTAAAAATCAATAATTTTTTTAAGACAATTATTATTATAATTATTCAAACTTATTTGCACCATCCCGTCATTGTGGGGGGCAAGAGTCGATGTTCAAGTCTCCAAGAGAAAGACTCACACACATGTACACTTAGGTTAAGTTAGAGTAGAATTTCTATCTTGTAAAAAAAAATAATTATTTGCCCCTTGATATTGTTTAGAGATTTAAATGAGGCTGGATTGAGAGTTGTAATCCAGAACCTCAAAGGTGAGGTTATGACAACTTTAACTGAAAAAATTCCTCTACCTTATTTTGTGGTGTTATTGGAGGCATTGGCAACACGAAGGGTTTTTTTTTTGCAATAGAGTTTGGTTTCGGTCAATCCATATTTAAGGGGGATTCGGAGATATTAGTCAAAATTTTGAATAATGCGAATCCTTCTCATGCTTGTATTGGGCATATCATTAAAGACATTCAGCCTACTTCGAGTCTTTTTCGAACTCACTCTTTCTCTTATCTCGTTTGATTGTTTTTCGATTTTTATGTACCTTAATCTTCCTTTATTGAGTTAATGAAATAGCTAGTTTGGTTTCTCAAAAAAAAAAAAAAAAAAATTACCCAATGGTATATATCTACCTAAAGTGGGTTAGGTCGGATTTTTTTAAGCCTTACATTCGATCACGTTGGAGTTGATAGTTCATTTTGTTATTCTTACTTAATTTTTTTTTAATTTATTTTTGTATTTTTCAAATTAGTTTTGATAAATATGGAAATTTGAAATATAATTTATACAAAATTGTAGTAATCATTTATTAAAAAAATGGGCTTAAAGAGTCTATGCAAGCCCAATTTTTTTAGAAGGCACAAAACATTTATGCTTTATTGCTTTGTAATATATATATATATATATATATATATATATATTTTTTTTTGAGAGAGTTTCAACTTTTATTTTGTAATATTTTATAAGGCTAGCTGCCTCCTTAGTTTATAAAATGAGGGAGCTTGCCATTAACAAGCAAGAAATTGGAAAACAGAGAGAGGTCGCAAAGGCCCGATGTGAGAGTAATAGAATCCTTTTAAAAAGCATAGTTATTTTTCTCTATCAAATATAAATTGTTTGCTCTAACCGTGGTTTTCAATTTCACCCCATAACCAACAGGGTTTTCCACATAAATTACTATGTTATTGTATGATTTTCATTATTCCTCTCTCCAACTCGAACTCGTATATTCAAGATTAGCCATAGGTTGATTAAAAAAAAAAAAAAAAAAAAGATTAGCCATAGGTTTTTATTAAAAAAAAAAAAAAGAAAAGAAAAAGGTTAGACATAGCCATTAACTAAACTAAATAGCACCTATCTTTTAAAAAATTTAAAAAAAAAACTAAATAGCACCCAAATGTGCTAGTAGTATAAACTAGGTAACTGTCTTCTCGAATCACCATTTTAAAACCTAACTATCACGCATTCTTTTAAATCTAATTATTTAATATTTTCATTACTAATAGGAAGTCATCTAATCAAAAGTTATAATGTTAAAAATTTAAAAAAAAAAAAAAATCAATTTTATGTTAAACCAATCTCACACGCCGTAAGCCACCCATCAATACACAACAAATACACACACCCAATTGCCAGTTTTTGAAAATCACAAATATCCATCATCACAAATATTTGGACAATCACAAATATCTAACAATTTTTTTTTTTGCCCAACAACAATATCAAAGTTAATAAAAGTAGAGTTCTTAGATAAGACTATACATGCAGAGGTCTTAGGAAACTAAGTAATGAACCCAAAAGAAAAAGTGGAGAACGAGAAGTCGAGAACGATGAACATGTGAGAGATGCCGACGGACTTGCGAGAGTGAGAGTGAGCGTGTGGCCGATTGTCGACTAAGTGAGTGAGTGTGAGCGTGTGGCCGACTGGTTGTTAACAGAGAGAGTTAGAATGAGAGATTGAAAGCCTGAGTTTAAGAGCTGAGAGAGGCGACTGAGATAAGAATGATTAGGTTTAGGGTTTAGAAATAGGGTTTTTTATTTATATATATATATATATATATATTTAGGGCATTTTAATAATTTATCTATAATCGGGCCAAGTTCAAGTATTACTAATACCATTTTGTTTACACAAGCATAAGCCATTTTGTTTTTTTGCAGTCAACATTCCTCATTTATGTTTCTAAAAAAATAAAAACACATTCCTCATTTATATGGAAAATGTTGTTAATTATTGGACTAACATCAAGTTCAAATTGTGTGAATGAGTACAATGTATCAATTAATATAGACACTTAAAATTAAAGGGTGTTTTGGGTGTGAACAATGAGTAGTGACACGGAGATGAAAAGTGAGAGGAGATGAAAAAAACGGGTTGAAGGGCATTTTAGTCCTTAAGAAATGATTTGTTTCTTTTCATGCGCATGATTGTAAATCCGATTGGGTGTCTTGTGTGGGTACGCGTGTTGTGACGTGGCATCCATGCAGGCTTCCTGGTTGTTTATGGTAAATTGGGTCGGATAAAAATTACAATTTCAAAAAATTTGTATTTTTGGTAAAAAGAATCTTTATACGTGCGAGTAGGTGGTGTGGAAAGTCCCCGCATTTATTGTGCTGTCTCTCACGCGTGAGAGAATTTCTATATCAAGCAAATTCCTCAGTGTACTTTACCCAAAGCTGAGAGTCTGGGTTAGGTTTTAGGATTTTTTGGGATGGAATGCAGAGAAGTACCAGAAGGCAGAGGCAGAGGGCGGCCTCGGGGCCTTGGGCAGTTGTGCGCCTGGGCTTTCACGCTTTCATCATATAGGGCTGTACTATGTTCTTTTTGTTTTTGCCATCCATCCATTCATGTCTATTATTTTTAACGGTAGATCTATATATTTGATATATGGATTCAAACATGAATCATAGTAGATCTATATATACATCTTTTTGTTTTGGTCATCCATCCGTTCATCCATACATGTCTATTATTTTTAATGGTAGATCTATATATTTGATTTATGGATTCAAACATGAATCATAGTAGATCTATATATACATCTTTTGTTTTGGTCATCCATCCATTCATCCATACATGTCTATTATTTTTAATGGTAGATCTATATATTTGATATATGGATTCAAACATGAATCATAGTAGATCTATATATACATCTTTTTGTTTTGGTCATCCATCCGTTCATCCATACATGTCTATTATTTTTAATGGTAGATCTATATATTTGATTTATGGATTCAAACATGAATCATAGTAGATCTATATATACATCTTTTTGTTTTGGTCATCCATCCTTTCATCCATACATGTCTATTATTTTTAATGGTAGATCTATATATTTGATTTATGGATTCATAACATGAATTAGAGTAGAACTATGTATATATATTTGATGTCTACTTACTTTTTCTAATTAGAATATCATAGTTTTAATTTTGATTTATTGTTTTTATACCATAGTAGATCTATATTGTGATTTATGGTTTCATAGCACGAATCATTGTAGACCTATATATAAGTCATGGTCTCATAGTATATTTATAAATAAATCATAGTTTTCATTTAGTTTCCAGTTAACTTTTCTATTTTTTAAAGTTAATTTTTGTAATTAGAATATAATGATTTTTATATTTATTTTTTTGTTTTATTGAAAAAAGTTTGTATCTATTTAATTTGTATCAAAATTAATGTAAATATTTTTTGTGGGGTTCAATAATTGACGGGCCAGGCCCATTTGTCGATGAAGGGTCCAAAGGCCTAAGCCGAAAAAGGTCATGACCAAAGTTCACGAATAGTATGGCCCAATTGGCTCGGAGAAGCAGCCAGAGGACAAATCGGTCCTCGGTGACCCAAGAGTAAGGACAGAAAGGTAAAGGGACGTGCTTGAAGGGAAATCTAAAATATCTAGGAAAGACTTCCTTTGCCACCTTTCCCATGCATATCTCTGCGCCTAACAGAGCCTTATCCATTAACTTTATGAACAACTCTCAACGACTTAGGTATGGGCCTGATGGGACAAGTATCAGTCTTGGAAAGGTTGACCCTACACGTGGACGAAGGAAATTGAACGCATGCTAGTATAAAAGAAAAATATGTAACCTAAAGAAGGGGGGTCTCTCCGGAGAAAAAGGCTCAAGGGAGAATACCTTTAAGATGTATGAACAACTTAACAAAATAACCGCCGAGTAATCTCGACCTAGCCTTTAGAACCCACTCTCTACAAATGATATTGTCCGGGGCCCATTCACGGGCGGACCCAACTACGGTTGAGGTTCATTTCGGAACGTGACCCTACAATTGGCGCCGTCTGTGGGAAGGCTTACACGTGAGCTCGAGCGGCGATGGAGTTGAGTTTCTGTTGAACAAGGGTCTACGAGGACGCCTTCATGATGGGCAACACCTGGTTATTGTTCCGATACAGGTTCCCACCAGGGGCTATGCCTTATGATGCCAGTGGCATGGCAAGTCCAGGGGCTTCAAGCATCAAGATTGCTTCCCTCGCTTTGTTCGATGAACTAATCTCTAAGAAACGAATAAACCAACTACTTACGTAAAATACAAGTTTTGGATGTAACCAAGGCCTTGCATGGTCCTCGGACCCAAGCCTCCGGGGAAACCAACTACTTACGTAAAACATACAAGTTTTGGACAGAACCAAGGTCTTGCATGGTCCTCGGACCCAAGCCTCTGGGGAAACCAACTACTTACAAAAGGATACAAGTTTTGGACAGAACCAAGGCCTTGCATGGTCCTCGGACCCAAGCCTCTGGGGAAACCAACTACTTACACAGAAAATACAAGTTTTGGACAGAACCAAGACCTTGCATGGTCCTCGGACCCAAGCCTCCGGGGAAACCAACTACTTACAAAAAACATACAAGTTTTGGACAGAACCAAGGCCTTGCATGGTCCTCGGACCCAAGCCTCTGGGGAAACTAACTACTTAAAAAGACAATACAAGTTTTGAACAGAACCAAGGTCTTGTGTGGTCCTCGGACCCAAGCCTCTGGGGAAACCAACTACTTAAAAAGACAATACAAGTTTTTGACAGAACCAAGGCCTTGTGTGGTCCTCGGACCCAAGCCTCCGGGGAAACCAACTACTTAAAAAGAGAATACAAGTTTTGGACAGAACCAAGGCCTTGCATGGTCCTCGGACCCAAGCCTCTGGGGAAACCAACTACTTAAAAAGAGAATACAAGTTTTGGACAGAACCAAGGCCTTGTCGTCCTCATACAATATTCTCGTGCTTGCTATGGAACGTTCAACCGTTATCTCGGTTAGTTTCCTAAGTTTAACTTGCTATGAATTATTATTATTCTCGCTTTGATAGTGTCGACATGATTAGAATTAGTTGGATCGTGTTTCAAAAGTTCTTGCTTTAAATATCGCCGAGGAAAACACACACATAGAGCACACCTACCCACCAAGTGGTTTTATCAAAGGAACAAAGATTCAAAACAAGTAAAGAAATCGCCATTTTTTACTAAAGCAAAGAGATAGTACAGTGTACAATGAAAAGCTAGAATCAGTTTATGTCAAAGCTCACTACACGACCAAAAGAAAGAAAGATACAAGAGAATAAATAAAAGCCGAGGAAGTAGATCAGAGGAGAGGTTGGCTGCAGCTCCAAGACCTTGCTCTTCCTCAATGCTTTCACTTGCCCACAACTCAAACAGAAAAAGAGACCCAACTTGAGCCTGACACCGCTGAAGGAAAGGTGCAGGGAGTTGGAAGTCGAGGGGCTTTCTCTAAATATTCGCCCGCCACAAGGCAGAGACGGTGATGGCGGAGAATCTTCCTTCCGACACACCAAAGTTTTGGCATGAACAGAACCTGCTTCGGATTTTGACTAAAAGAGGAAGAAACATCCTTTCCCCTCGATTGAAATGGGGCACTCTCTTGAACTTATGCGTCCTGTGCCCATACCTCACCATTTTTAGTCTCATAAGGGCACGGCGCTCCTGTGGCGGAAGGAATTCTTTCTTCCCAACTCTCGCCTCAAACATGTTATGCTAAGGGAGAACAGCACCGAGTATAGGAGCTGTGATTTGGGAGAAAACTAAAGAGTTGGTGTGAGGGTGAAGTAACTTTCTCTCCTATTTATTTATTTAAAGAAATAAGGTGGTGGCACTTAATGCACGCAGCGCCCCAAGGAACGCTACGGACAAGATGGCTTAGGCTCAATCTCCGATGCCACCTGTAACCATGGGATTAAAGGAGTCTCCGGAAGGTGCACCTCGAGCATTGGGACGCCGAGAAAGCACCACGTAACCATAAACTACGTAAATACCCTTAAAATTATGGGCCAAGTAAATTCGCGGTTCAGGCTTGTTCTGTATGGGGGCCCAGGGGCCATGGCCCACACCGAGGAGTAACTGTTGCCGAGGACAACTTTCTGCTCGGCACCTCGTGAAATACCCGAGAAAAAGGAGAAACCGAACTCGAAGAATCTTGGACAGAACCTAGGCCTTGTGTGGTCCTCGGACCCAAGCCTATGGGGAACCAAACGCTGAAAAAATCTAAGTTTAAGACAGAACCTAGGCGCTACGAAATCCTCGGACTCAAGCTTTTTGGGAAATCAAATGCTCGGATGGAGAAGTTTCTCGGCTCAAATACTGGAAAAGGTTAAGGTCAGTATGCTCGGGAGATGACGAAACGGCCCGATGATCGTTAGCCTAAGGAAACTACTCACCGGGAAGGTGACATGTCCTCGGATAGCTACTTCTTACACCTTATCTAGCATTTAGCCCCCATCTCGGCTAATTTAAGGTAAGTTTCGTCCCTCACCGGTCGGCTTTGCTATGTTAAATAATTTTATTAAGGTCATGGTGACACCTTTTTTTTTTTTTTTTTTTTTATTAGCAAACATTTTAGCCTTAGTTATTATTGATTCACATACTATATTACGGCGCCGAGCAGCGTTGATAAACTTGTAAAAGCATAAAAACATAACACACGAAATAAATGAATAGCAACTTTTATTAATATCGAAAATTGTTACAACGTACAAAGAAGGGCTTGAACAAGCCTATACAAAAATAAACTGTCAAAGCAACACTAGTATCCGCAATACGGATAAGTAAATAGTCATTTGCCTTTCAAACTCGCCTTCAAAGCTTTTCCAATCTCGCCTCAGCATCTTTGCTCAGTATCAGGAGAAGGACCTTTTTAGGAAAAGATAAAGGAGAAAGAAGAAGAATTGGAACACATGGAAGCACTTGAGCAAGCTCTTGTCGCCGAAGAGTGCAAAGGAAGAAGATGGAGGAGATGAATGAGGAAGATGGAGGACATGAGCAAGAGAAGGAGGAGAAGAAGAGGGAAGCAATGAAAAGAAGGTAAAAGGAGCAAAAGAGGGAGAAGGAAAAGCACCAGGATGGATCCGGTGGGGGAAAGAAGAAGAAAGAAAAGTAAAGGGTGGCGTCGGTGAACGAAGAGAGGAAGAAGCAGGGACATTTAGTCCCCGCCCGCCAGTCCGACTCCTAGCACACAGTACCACATTAGATATGCTCATAAGAGAGCGGGTGGTGATGATGCTGTGTGTTCTCGGCTCGACCACGTCGGAGGTGCGACGTGACGAGTTCCTGTTTCGGATTTTGGCTGAAAGGTGGGCGAGACAAATCTTGAGTCTCCGCCACCCTTGCCCCGATCGAGCCATCTCGAGCTTAGCCAGAACAAGGTATTTTTGGAAGGGAGAAAGTTTCTTCATCACCTATGACTGTGACGGACGGATTACGAGTCGAGGTGTAATCAGAGAGTAAATGTGAATGCTAGGAGGAATCTAAGGATTTCAGTTTTCTGGGGGATTAAATGATTCACATATGAAAGAAATAACTCATGTCCACCCTCTTTATATAAGGGACGAAGAGGATGGCATTAAACGTGTTCTGATCTTTAAGGAAGTCTGCCATCAAGAATGTGACTGTTCCGCCCCCCCACGTTATCAATAGCCATTGAATTTGAGAGGCCTCGTGAAGGAAAAACATTAAAGACTTACTTCGAGTAGCTAAACGGACAGAATGGATAAAGACTAAATCAAAAAGGATATCTCGTAGATAGGAGCGTTTCCTGGGCATTCGAATAATCGCCAACGCTGTGGAAGGGTCGAATTAAATGAGCCTTGATTAAGGCTCGGAGTTACTAAAACCCCCCTCTCCAACCAAGAGGCCGGACAGCAGGGTTTTGAGGGGCTATTGTGGGGTCCAATAATTGACGGGCCAGGCCCATTTGCTGATGAAGGGTCCAAAGGCCTAAGCCTAAAAAGGTCATGACCAAAGTTTAAGAATAGTATGGCCCAATTGGCTCGGAGAAGCAGCCGAGGACAGTGCAGTCCTCGGCTGACCCAAGAATAAGGGCAGAAAGGTAAAGGGACGTGCTTGAAGGAAAATCTAAAATATCTAGGAAAGACTTCCTTTGCCACCTTTCCCATGCATATCTCTGCGCCTAACAGAGCCTTATCCATTAACTTTATGAACAACTCTCAACGACTTAGGTATGGGACTGATGGGACAAGTATCAGTCTTGGAAAGGTCGACCCTACATGTGGACGAAGGAAATTGAACGCATGCTAGTATAAAAGAAAAATATGTAACCTAAAGAAGGGGGGGTCTCTCCGGAGAAAAAGGCTCAAGGGAGAATACCTTTAAGATGTATGAACAACTTAACAAAATAACCGCCGAGTAATCTCGACCTAGCCTTTAGAACCCACTCTCTACAAATGATATTGTCTGGACCCATTCACGGGCGGACCCAACTACGGTTGAGGTTCATTTCTGAACGTGACCCTACATTTTTCAATCAAAGAAAAATTGAAAACCACATAATTTATATTTTATACATTTTTTTTTTTTTTAGTTTTTGCGAAATAAGTTAATAATTTTTATAAATGAAGTTAATATCTAAAAAAAAATTTAATGATTTTTTTAGATGATTCCAATTTCAATTTTTAAATGTATTGTAATTATATATTAAATTTTCATTTGTTTAAAAAATTATTTAAAATGGAAAACCTATTTTGCAAAAAATAAAGTAGGATTTCAGGGTGAAATTAGCTTTAGATTTTTTCAAAATTTATTTAAAATCTTTATAATTTTTTCCAAGCAATCAAAATACAATTTTTTTTTTTGGGTGAAAAACTTAATGAGAATTGCACTAAGCACTGGTATTACCTTGTCCTCGGTTCCGTTAGGTAGTAAAACCCACAAGCCCAAAAGGTGAAGCCCATCTCATTCTCTCTCGTGCATCGGCTCATTCTCTCTGTGCATTCATTTGGTGAAGCCCATCCCTCACACTGGCTCATTCTCTCTCTGTGCACTGCCTCATTCTCTCTCTGTGCACTCATTAGAGCTCCGACTCCGACCCCGCACTCACAAGAACTCCGTTCAGACGTAGATAAACTCTCAAACAATGGCTATGAAGAAGATTTTGGAAAGGTATAATCTTCTCTGTAGTCAAGAAGCGTAAATGCATATGATTTATTTCTTTAAGCTTTAAAAGCTTAGTCTTTTATACTTCATTGCCCCCCTCTTTCATCTTCAATCTTGTTTTGTTTTGTTTCTTATGTGGGTTTTTCTATTGTAAAGTTTTTTATTTTTGCTTGGGTCATGTATTTATTTGATGAATATGAAATATTGACATACTTTGACTTTGAATGTAAGGAAAATCTCCTTGTTACATCTTTGGTATTAATCTTTCATTCCATATACTTTTTTGATAGCTTATTGATCCTAAAAGTGTGTTATTCTTTTATTACATATTATGTTTTTTCTTCTGATGGTTTGTATAGTGTTTGGGTTTTTTTTTTTTTTTCATTTTACATTTCAGGGTTTTTTGTGACTTAAGCCGCATTGTCTATGGTAATCAAACACTTTGGAGTTCTTTTTTTGTTTATATGAGTCCTTAATATGTTTAAATCTTTGGTTGGTTTATTATTTATTTCCCTTGATGTGCTTTATCATAATAGGTTGTTGGTTATATCGCATTTTCTTCATGATCACAAATTGAAGATAGAAATTACCCTCATTAATAGCTGTTGTGTCTTCATCGTTATCACAAGATGGAGATAAACTTCTTTTCATATACTTCTTTTGTTTTGTCTGTTTTTCGTGGTACCGATTCTTACTTGAAACAGAGAGAGAAGTAATTAAATGCTAGTTTGTTAATAATAACATATACCAGTAATATAATACAAACTTAGTGTTTTTGTGGTACTTTTGCATTATGCATTTATTGACTTGTGAATGGGTTTTGTAGGGGACAACAAAAGGCCTATGAGATACTTGAGAGGGCTCAAGTGAGGAGCAAGTCGGTGGTTGATTCTTTCTTGAAACAGAGAGAGAAGTTGAAGAAGCTTCAATTGGAGCTCACTGTGGCTGGATTTGGGTTGTCACTTCTTGGATGGTTTGAGGCATACCAGTCCAGCGTAAGCTTTGGTCGTGTAGAATTTGGGGTGGTGGATACTCGGCGTTCAGTGGATGATATGCACTCTAATGTTGGTGGATTGAAGTCAACTATTTCGACTTCTTTTGATCAATTTCAAACTGTTTCCGATGAGTTTTGCTGGAAGATGGCCGAGCTTGAAGCTTCTGTAGCAATGGCTCAAGTGAATCGGGAAACCGAGTATAGGGGATCTTGTCTTTGGTTGTTATGTCCGATGTTAGGTATAATCGGCCCGACACCATTCTCAAGAAGAAGTTTGGGTTTTTTGGTTGACTTTGGATTATACTAGGGTCTGAAGAAGAAATTTGGGTTTCATGATTGACTTTGGTCTATACAAGGGCCTGTAAAATTTTTTTGGTAGAACTTATACATTAGGTTGAACAACTTTTCTATTAACTTCTTTTGTCTTCTATTATATTTAGAATTATTGTTATTATTATTGGTCCATATTAGCATTAACACATTATCTTTTGAGTTGTATGCTACAAAATCCAAGTCAATCGTTTTCTTTTGTTGCAATCTGTTTCTTCTTTTTGTTTGCACCTAAAAACATAATTGATTTTAATATTTTTAATATTCACGGTTGAATGTTTAGGGGTGTTAAATGGTTGGGTTGGGTTAGGTTGGGTTGGGTACATAAACCACCTTTATCCATTATAAACTAACCCAATAATCAATAAATATAGATAACAAAAATGAGTAGACCCCAATACAAAGTGAGCAAATTAGAAATGTGAAGCCTTATCTTTCGAACACACGCATTTACTACGAAAATCAGTGAAAGTGTAATGAGAGTAAGAATTTTGTGAGAATTTTATCTTGTATAGGAACAAAAAAGTAAAAAAAAAAAAAAAAAAAAAAAAGTGTGTGAGAGAGAAAGAAAGAGATGTGATACTGGTTGCAAATTGCTGTCTTCGATCATTGCCTTTCCACCAAACCAAATGAAATTCATCACTAAAAACCACTGAAAGAGAATCAAATAAACACCAACTTCATACTAGAGGAGAAAGTGAATAATTAAATTAATTAATTTTTTTTGAAAGTTATCAACCTAGATTGGAGATGTAACTTGTAAGCTCCATTAGTACATTTGTAGGTGGTTCTTTGTAGAGAAAGAGAAATAGATAATGTCCATATAAAAGAAAAAGAAAAAGAAATAGATCAATGCGTGTGAGGCTGGTGATTTTTTTATGGGATAAATCTTCAATTTGTGGAAGTTATCCTTGAGTAGTTTTGGTTATTTTTAAATTTTAAGTTTCAATTAAGAATGGTGAGACGTGACGATAACGGGGTGAAAAGGAAAAAAAAAACTTATAAGATAAATGGATTAGTGGGCGAGAAGAGAGGTATCGTTGTTATTTAACTTGTTTTTCTAATTTTGTTTTAAAGAAAAAAAAAAGGGAACAGTTGTTTGGAATAAGTGGTGTAGGGACACGAATCTTTAACGGCCCAACAACGATGTTGGGCTCGCGTATAGAAAATCCCTCACAATATGATTTGTAGAGAGTGGGCTTGAAAGGCTAGCGTTTGGTCACAGAGCGTTGGTCCAGCCGGACTTTAAGGAAACCCAGATAAGAAAAGGCTTTAGCATGGATATCCTTGCCTTACAGATTTGTAACTTGAGGATTGGACTCCTCGGATCATGTCCGAGGAGCACTAATGTCTTTCTCCGGTTACCCGGCGGTGGGTTTTTCATGGTGTTGTCCGTATATATTGTCCGGGCATTCTCATTCCCGGAGTTTTTCCCGGAAGTGAGATGGGGATCCTTATCCGATTAGTTTACCTTTTCTTTTATACTAGCCTACGTTCGTTGTCCCTCGTCCACGTGTAGGGTCAACTTTTCCAGGATCGATATTTGTCCCGCCGTCTAATCCCAGAATTGTTGGGGATGGTTAATAAAGCCTAAAAATCAGGTTCGGTTAGGTGCAGAGTCTTATCAATGAAGGGTATTAAGGACAACTTCCCCGAGATATTTTACGATCTTTCAAGTTTGCTTGTATACCCCTTTCATCAATGAGACTTTGGGTCCGCCGAGGACTAAGTCGTCCTCTACTGTATCTTCGGCCACTTTGGGCTTCTTATTTTTGAGCTTGGGCCCTGGCCTCCTTGATTTGGGCTGCGGACTCCCCATAAGCGAGCGGGCCGAGCTCATAAACTATTGGGCCCCACAATAGCCCCTCAAAATCCTGCTGTCCAACATCTTGGTTGGAAAGGTGGGTTTTGGTAATACCGAGCCTTTATTGTGGCTCATTTAATTCAGCCCTTGATCGACGTTGGCGACTCTTCACCTCCCCAGGGAATGCGCCGGTCTACAAGACGTTTCCCTCAATTTACGCGTGATGCGTTTATGCCGTTTGGTTATCCGAAGCATGCCTTTAATATCTTCCTTTACGAGACCTCCCGGATCTAACAGTTCATCGATAGCGTGGGGAAACGAAACGGATGTACATTTATTTGTAGATTTCCCTGGGGATCCGAACGTGTTACGCACCCCTGTCTTCGTCCCCTATATAAAGAGAGAAGACAAAAGGTGATTCTCTCATATTCGAACCCCTCAGGCTCTTTCTAGAGTTCACTTCTTCCCTCTGGTTATACCCTATCCAATAATACGTCCACCATAGTAATCAGCCATGAATAAACAATTCCTTTCCCAGAAACACCATGTCCTAATAAAGCTTGAGATGGCTCGGTCGGGGCAAGGATGGCGGAGACTCAAGATTTGTCTCCCCATCTTTTTAGCCAAAATCCGAAGCGGGGACTCGTTACATCTCACTTTCGGTGTGACCGAGTCGAAAACCTCCATTATCATCACCGCCCGCTCTCTCATGAGCATACCTAACATGACACCAAAGTGTGTTAGGAGTCAGATCCCAGCAGCGGGGACTAAGTGCCCCCGCTTCTTCCTCTCTTCGTTCACGGCGCCTCCCTTTGTCTCCCTTTCTTCCTTCTCACCTTTTCCCTCTTTTTTTCTTCTCCTTCCTACTCATGTCCTCCATCTTCTTTATTCATCTCCTCCATCCTCTTCTTCCTTTGCACTCCTCAAAGTGACAAGAGCTTGCTCAAGTGCTTCCATGTGTTCCAATTCTTCTTCCTTCTCCTTCATCTTTTTCTAAAGAAGGTTTTTCTCCTGATATGAGCAAGATCGAGACAGAGATTTAGAGAGACTTTGAAGGCGAGTTTAAAAGACACCTGATTGTTTACTTATCTGTATTGCGGATGCTATTGTCGATTTGGCAATTCATTTTTTATATAGGCTTGTTTAAGCCCTTCTTTGTACGTTGTAATGATTTTTCATATTAATAAAAGTTCTGTCATTACTTTATTTCGCATGTTCTGTTTTTATGTTTTTATAAGTTTACAAACGCTGCTCGGCACAATAGTATGGCATTTGAATCAATGACAACTAAGGCTAAAATATTTGTTAATAAAAAAATGCCATCATAACTTTAATAAAATTATTATTCGACATAGCAATCCGACCAGTGAGGAACGAGACTTACCGTAAAATTAGCCGAGATTGGGACTAAGTGCTCGATACGGTATAAGAAGTAGTTATCCGAGGACATGTCACCCTCCCAATGAACAGTTTCCCAAAAGGCTAATGATCATCGTGTCGTTTCGCCATCTTCTTAACACACTGGCCTTAACCTTTTTCAGTATTTGAGCCGAGAACCTTCTCCATCCGAGTAGTTGATTTCCCAAAAGGCTTGAGTCCGAGGACTTCGCAAAGCCTGGGTTCCGTCTAAGACTTATGCTTTTTCTTGTATGTACTTGGTTTCCCCATAGGCTTGAGTCCGAGGACCATGCAAGTTCTAAGTTCTGTCCAAGACTTATGTTTTTCTCAAGACTTGGTTTCCCCATAGGCTTGAGTCCGAGGACCATGCAAGTCCTAGGTTCTGTCCAAGACTTATGCTTTTTCTTGTATGTACTTGGTTTCCCCATAGGCTTGAGTCCGAGGACCATGCAAGTCCTAGGTTCATCCAAAACTTATGTTTTTCTCAAGGTACTTGGTTTCCCCATAGGCTTGAGTCCGAGGACCATGCAAGTCCTAGGTTTTGTCCAAAACTTTTTGAGTTCAGATTCTCCCTTTCTTTGGGTATTTCACGAGGCGCCGAGCAGGGGTTGTCCTCGGCAACGGCTATTTCTCGGTGTGGGCCACAGTCCATGGGCCCTCATGCAGAGCGGGCTTGGGCCGCGAATTCACTAAGCCCACGAATTAAGAGGTATCTCTGCAGCCTTTGGCCACGCGGTACTCTCTGACATCCCAATATTCGAGGTGCGCCTTTACGAGACTTCTTTAATCTTGTGGTTGCAATTGACGTTGGAAGTTGAGCCAGAACTGTTTTGTCTGTAGCGTCCCTTGGGATGCTGCGTGAGTTGACCGCCACCACCTTATCTTTTCAAATAAATAGGAGGGAGAGAGAGTTGCTTTATATACGCACAAATCCTTCAGTTTTCTCCCCCATCATAACTCCCATATCCGGAGCTATCCTCCCTTAGCATAACATGTTTGAAGCGAGGGTTGGGAAGAAAGAACTCTCTCCGCCGCAGAAGCACCGTGTCCTCATGAGACTCAAAATAGTAAGGTACGGGCACAGGAAGCATAAGTTCAGGAGAATACTCCATTTCAACCGAGGGGGAAGGGTGTCTCTCCCTTTTTTAGTCAAAATCCGGCGCAGATTCTGTTCATGCCAGAATTTTGGTGTGTTAGAAGAAAGATTCTCCACCATCAGCGTCTCGCTTTTGCGGCAGCGAATATTTAGAGAAAGCCCCTCAACTTCCCACTCCCCGCACCTTTCCTTCAGCGGTGTCGAGGCTCAAGTTGGGTTTCTTTTGCTGCCTGAGTCATAGGCATGTAAAAGCATTAAGGAAGAATAAGGTCTTGGAGCAGTAGCCAACCTCTCCTCCGACCCATCTCATCGGCTTTCTCTTATTCTCTTGTATCTTTCTTTTTGGTTACGTGGTTAGGTTTAGTAGCCAACCTCTCGTCCGTAAGGCTACTCGGCTTTGTTTTATTTTCTGCACCTTCCTACTCAACTATGTAGTGAGCTCGACATAAGTTTGATTCTAGCTTTTCATTGTACGTTGTACTACTTCTTTGTTTTAGTAAAAATAGAAATTTATTTACATGTTTTGAGTACTGATCTTTTGGGTAACATTACTTTGTGAATGGGTGTGCTCCATGTGTGTGTTTGCTTCAAGAATATTTAGAGCAAGATATCTTGAAACATAATCTAACTAATTCTAATTTACCATACTACCAGGCATTATATCGATAATTCATAGTAAATCAAACTTAGGAAACTAACCGGGGTAACAGTTGAATATTCTGTGATAAGCGCGTGAATACCGTCCAAGACTGATAATCTCTAAATAATCCATCCGAGCAATCGACCGGGAAGTAGGGAACTCCGATTGTGCTTTTGTGTACTTGGTTTCCCCATAGGCTTGAGTCCGAGGACCATGCAAGGCCTTGGTTCTGTCCAAAACTTATGGTTTCTCTTTTGTGTACTTGGTTTCCCCATAGGCTTGGGTCCGAGGACCATGCAAGGCCTTGGTTCTGTCCAAAACTTATGGTTTCTCTTTTGTGTACTTGGTTTCCCCATAGGCTTGAGTCCGAGGACCATGCAAGGCCTTGGTTCTGTTCAAAACTTTTGGTTTTTCTTTTGTGTACTTGGTTTCCCCATAGGCTTGAGTCCGAGGACCATGCAAGGCCTTGGTTCTGTCCAAAACTTATATTTTTCTTTTGTGTACTTGGTTTCCCCATAGGCTTGAGTCCGAGGACCATGCAAGGCCTTGGTTCTGTCCAAAACTTATATTTTTCTTTTGTGTACTTGGTTTCCCCATAGGCTTGAGTCCGAGGACCATGCAAGGCCTTGATTCTGTCCAAAACTTTTTGTTTTTCTTTTGTGTACTTGGTTTCCCCATAGGCTTGAGTCCGAGGACCATGCAAGGCCTTGGTTCTGTCCAAAACTTTTTGATTTTCTTTTGTGTACTTGGTTTCCCCATAGGCTTGAGTCCGAGGACCATGCAAGGCCTTGGTTCTGTCCAAAACTTATATTTTTCTTTTGTGTACTTAGTTTCCCCATAGGCTTGAGTCCGAGGACCATGCAAGGCCTTGGTTCTGTCCAAAACTTTTTGTTTTTCTTTTGTGTACTTGGTTTCCCCATAGGCTTGAGTCCGAGGACCATGCAAGGCCTTAGTTCTGTCCAAAACTTTTTGTTTTTCTTTTGTGTACTTGGTTTCCCCATAGGCTTGAGTCCGAGGACCATGCAAGGCCTTGGTTCTGTCCAAAACTTATATTTTTCTTTTGTGTACTTGGTTTCCCCATAGGCTTGAGTCCGAGGACCATGCAAGGCCTTGGTTCTGTCCAAAACTTTTTGTTTTTCTTTTGTGTACTTGGTTTCCCCATAGGCTTGAGTCCGAGGACCATGCAAGGCCTTAGTTCTGTCCAAAACTTTTTGTTTTTCTTTTGTGTACTTGGTTTCCCCATAGGCTTGAGTCCGAAGACCATGCAAGGCCTTGGTTCTGTCCAAAACTTATATTTTTCTTTTGTGTACTTGGTTTCCCCATAGGCTTGAGTCCGAGGACCATGCAAGGCCTTGGTTCTGTCCAAAACTTTTTGTTTTTCTTTTGTGTACTTGGTTTCCCCATAGGCTTGAGTCCGAGGACCATGCAAGGCCTTGGTTCTGTCCAAAACTTATATTTTTCTTTTGTGTACTTGGTTTCCCCATAGGCTTGAGTCCGAGGACCATGCAAGGCCTTGGTTCTGTCCAAAACTTTTTATTTTTCTTTTGTGTACTTGGTTTCCCCATAGGCTTGAGTCCGAGGACCATGCAAGGCCTTGGTTCTGTCCAAAACTTATATTTTTCTTTTGCAGGTCAGCCCCTTGACCATGACGGGGAGAGCTGACTTGGGGTTGGTAGCCCCTAGAGATGCCCGTGTCGTTGGCGCTACAGGATGTAAGCCTTGGTACAAGTTTATATCAGAGTGACAACTTCAGGTCACCGGAGATGGGAAAAACTCGCGAATCTCCGCTTGCTAGAAGGTTGACTCATGCGCTACACGCGCCAACGCGCAAGCCTTCCCACAGACGGCGCCAATTGTAGGGACACGAATCTTTAACGGCCCAACAACGATGTTGGGCTCGCGTATAGAAAATCCCTCACAATATGATTTGTAGAGAGTGGGCTTGAAAGGTTAGCGTTTGGTCACAGGGCGTTGGTCCAGGCCGGACTTTAAGGAAACCCGGATAAGAAAAGGCTTCAAAGATGGATATCCTTGCCTTACGACTTCGTAACTTGAGGGATTGGACTCCTCGGATCATGTCCGAGGAGCACTAATGTCTTTTTCCGGTTACCCGGCGGTGGGTTTTTCATGGTGTTGTCCGTATATATTGTCCGGGCATTCTCATTCCCGGAGTTTTTCCCGGAAGTGAGATGGGGATCCTTATCTGATTAGTTTACCTTTTCTTTTATACTAGCCTACGTTCGTTGTCCCTCGTCCACGTGTAGGGTCAACTTTTCCCAAATCGATATTTGTCCCGTCAGTCTAATCCCAGAATTGTTGGGGATGGTTAATAAAGCCTAAAAATCAGGTTCGGTTAGGTGCAGAGTCTTATCAATGAAGGGTATTAAGGACAACTTCCCCGAGATATTTTCTGATCTTTCAAGTTTGCTTGTATACCCCTTTCATCAATGAGACTTTGGAGTCCGCCGAGGACTAAGTCGTCCTCGGCTGTATCTTCGGGCCACTTTGGGCTTCTTATTTTTGAGCTTGGGCCCTGGCCTCCCTTGATTTGGACTGTGGACTCCCCATAAGCGAGCGGGCCGGGCCCATAAACTATTGGGCCCCACAAGTGGTTAGTGGGAGTGTTCCTATTTTGTAAAAAATGTTTTTTCAAATTTATCTAAAATTTAGGAGTTTTTAAATTAATTTTACATGTCTAAACCCTACTATTTAAGCTTTACAATTGGTAAATTTGAAGGTATTTTGGGTATCGAAATTAAGGAATCCAAACAGAAGAAACCCTTAAATAGTAGTATAGACAACAAAAATACTATTAAAACTACTAAAATTGTCAAAATATCTTTAATTTGCCGAAATGCTATTACAATTATAAAATGACCAAAATACCTTTAAAATCAACTATTAAAATTACCAAATACCAGTAGAACCTAAAAATGACTAAAATATCCTTAAAACCTATCAAATGACTTAAATACTTGAAACCTAAAATGACCAAAATACCCCTCAAGATCTTCAAAATAACCAAAATACCCCTAACCTTAGAAAATGTTTTAAAATGACCCCGAAACCTAAAAAATGACTGAAATACCCTTCAAACCTAAATAAATGAACAAAATACCTCTGAAACTTTAAAATGACTGAAATACCCCTAAAACTTAAAAAATGATGGAAATATCCTTAGAATGAAAAATCAACCAAAATACCCTTATAACCTACAAAATGACATAAAAAATCCTTGAACCCTAAAAAATGACTGAAATACCCTTAGAACCAAAAAATGGCAAAAGTAACTTGAAACCTAAAAAATGTCCAAAATACCATCGCACTCCCTTGGTGTGATGGTCATTCCACAAGTATAAGTGCTTGTGGAGTGTGGGGGCAAGGGTAGGGTTCAAGTCTCCAAGAGAGAGCTTCACACACATATACACTTAGATTAGGCTAGAGTAGAATTCTATTTTGTATAAAAAAAAATGTCCAAAATGACCTCGAAACTTGTAAAATGACCAAAATACCTGGAAAACTTTAAAATGATCAAAATATACTAAAATCTCAAAATTGACCCAAATACCTCAAAATGACCAAAAATGCCCATGAAACCTCTAAAGTGACCAAAATACCTTGAAACCTCTAAAATGAGCAAAATAGTGTTGAAACCTCAAAATGACCAAAATAACCCCCTAAATATCTAAAATGACTGAAAATACCTAAAACCTCTAAAATGATCACGGTCAATTTCGAATAAATTTTGGTCATTTGGAGTGTTTTTTAATTATTTTGGAGGTTCCAAAGGTATCTTGGTCTTTTTAGTTCTTTTGGGGTATTTTAGAGTTGAGTGGTTTTGGTAAATGATACTTTGGTCATTTTTGGGTCTAATTGGGTACTTATTTAAAACCCAATTAACATAAATGTTAATTATGTTTAAATTGGGTGGGTTTGGATCTTATTTGAGTCAATTGGTAAATAGGTTTAGGTTGATTTTGCCACCCCTACTCAAGCATTTGTATTTAAGAACTAAAATTTCAAATGGGCCAAGTACTTGCCTAGTTGTTTTTTATTTCTAGATCCTAATGCAAATCAAAATTAAATACTGATTAGTTGATAACATAATAGTCTAATAGCAAATCAAAATGCACTTCCTCTTATAAAAACTATTGTTGAAATTGTATAAAAGCAAGATAGGGAAGCAAGTTTAACTCCTTTGGATATTGTTGAAATTACTTCAAATCCTTTCTTTTGCACGATTCATCCCATCATAAAGAAAACCAATTGAAGGTGGATTATCAGCATCTACCATTCGAAGCAACTTTATAAGGGGTGCTGCAGCCCTAAGACAAGAGGTAACATCAACATGTGACCAAAAGCCACGACTATAAAAAATGATTGCTTCAACTAGTTTTCCCTCCCTCGTGGTTGCAAACTTGCTTGACTTCCATTGGTCAGATGACACATTAAGACATGCTAAAATAAGATATGAAGTAGCAAAACGAGTAGCACCAGTTCTAATCCAATCCCTCCCTTTAGTGAGTTCCTTCACCAATGGTATAAGCATAGTCTTGCCATCTGCAATTGTTTCTTTATGGCTAGGAATATGTTTTCCAAAATCTTCAAGCATCAAATCTATGCATTGTGCTGCACAAGGAGTCCAAAACAACCCTCCCCTCGTTTCCACTAACTTTTCTCCAGCCTTTTTGTAGTTTGCAGCATTATCAGTAGTTACTAATTGCACAACATTCTCCTCTCCAACCAACTATGAACTATACAACTTTATCCAACATCTCATAAACAACTTGGATTTCATAGCAGTTAACTTCAGAAAAACGACCATCTTGAAAAGGAAGACAAGCTGATAATGATGTCTATTGAACCAACATTCTCATTGATTGCACGAGGGACTCACTGTCTTCATCTGATATGTATTCCAGTGCTTCCATTTCACAAAGAGAGACAAACTTGAGAAATGGGAGTTGATTTAATGGTGGAAGGTGCTGCAATCTCCTATTTCTATATATTTGAAAACTATCAAGGTTAGTGATAGAAGAGACCCAACTTGGAATTCTCACACCCATATAGAAAGACAAGCTCAACGCTTTAAGATTAGGATGTGGCTGGAGGCCTTCTAGTGACTCCTCGTATAACACTTGGATTTCATAGCAGTTAACTTGTGTTGGTTTAATTAATCTCGTGTTGTTGTAAAGTTTGTAGTCCCTACCTTTCTGCATTGGCTTGCACTCCTAACACAACAAATAGAATTAGAATAATATTGCATAACTTCAGATACCACACCTCAGAAACAGGGAAAAACGAACTCATGACAAGCGACAAACTTATCCTTGGATTCCCCAAATACGGTTAAATTCTCATAGTTCCTGTACTGTTTGAGCCTTGTAATCTGTATTTCTTCCTCTGCTATGCTCAGTCTGTCCCATGGTATAGGTTAGAGATCCTTTCCCTTCCTTGCTTGGGCAACTGAAGTATTAGATACCATGGTAAGCTGCCTATATTCAAAGATCTATGAGTTCATAATATGTCAAAGCCAAGGGAATATTGATATTCAAAACCAAAACACAACCACTGATAGCTCCTTTCAATTAATAAATGAAAAATAAAATCACTAATAGCTGCTAGCTATTAAGAGAGAGAAGGGGGAACCCAAGTCATCAACCATGTCATATTAATCAAGAATTCAAGTCACCATCTCAAGAGAGAAGGGGGAACCCAAGTCACCATCTCAACCCAATCTTCGAATTCATTATCGAAATCTTCTATTTTCTTCTCCTACGCCATGTAATTGAACCCGAGTGCCTCGTATGACATGCACTTTTGCATATAATTTGTTCAATTCTAATTATTGTCAACTAGGAAATTTTAAATCATATAAAGAACCAAACAAAAAAGAAAAATTTGAGTGCCCCATTAAAAAATTAAAAAAAAAAAAATAGCATTGGTAACATTCTAACCAATAGAATCTATGAACGAAAACAAATAAATAATCAGAATAAATAAATAAATAAATAAGCGAGCAAACAACTACACAGGAAAGACAAATAATTCGGGAAAAAAATTTATAGAAATGAACTTTTCATATATATATATATATATATATATTTAAATAGAAACGAACTTTTCATGTTTGGACTATTATGTATATCAGATAATTTACTGGAAATAAAAAATTTCTCCCACCGAAGACAAAACATATTATGCATGAAAAAAATAATAATAATAATTAAAAAAAAATCAATTAGCTTCTTCTAAAAAATAAAATCAATTAGCTTTTTTTTTTAAAAAAAAAACCCAAAATTATTTGCAAAAACCGGAAAAATTGGAAATCCAACAATACAAGCCCAAGATCAAAATTCAGCCCAAATTGATCAGGACCAATTAAACTCAAACCAATTGACATCGTTCAATTGTCTGGTCATTTTTTTTAGGCTTTTCATAGACCGAACATTTTTTTTTTTTTTTTTTTTTTTTTTTTTTTTTTTTTTTGAGAATCCACCGAACAGATAAATTTGGTCACAAAAAAAAAAAAAAAAAAATGCAAAAATTGGATTAGACCAGACCATTTTCACCCTTACCAAAAACTATATTTTTTAATAAATACGATACAAATAAGCTTATCAAATGTAGTTGTGATGAATATCTTGAAAACTTTTCAATGTCACCCTATAGTCCTTACCATATGATATCCCTTTTTCATCAAAAAAAAAAAAAAAAAAAAAAAAGATATCCCTTTATTTCCTATTTGTAGAAACATTTTTCAAATGACCACTAGTGTTATACAAGGCTCAAGAAGTGCTAGCGTACTACCTTGTTACACTTATATAGTTGGGTCCGGTGTTATCTATTTTTGAAAATATTTTTTTGGAAATTGAAAAATACGGTGTTATCTATTTTTGAAAATATTTTTTCGAAAATTGAAAAATTATTTTTCAATTTCCGAGAAAATGTTTTTAAAAATGGATGGCTTAATGTGTGTGTCTTTAGGGCATACATTAACAAAATCTTTTATAGTTTATTATAAGAAAAGTTTAGAACCATAGTTTTCACAATTTTTTACTACAATTGTAATATGACAGAATGTGATTAATAAAGAAAAAGTGATAATTAACCACTCACAACCGCCACATCGAGTTGTGGTATAAAATTTGTAGAATAATTTGTGGTTCTAGAGTTACTCATATTACGAGGACTGCTCTAATTGAAAGTTCTAAAGAATATTCCATAGTGTGAAAAAACCCATTATATTTTTAGATTTTGATTACAAATGATTATGTTGTTTTTTAATTTTATACAAGGAGGATGTGGCTGAGTATTGCACCAGTGTTAGAGGATTAGTGCTAAGGTTGCTAGAGGCCATATCAGAGAGCTTGGGCCTAGAAAGAGACAGCATTGAAAAGGCTTTAGGCAAGCAGGGTCAACATATGGCATTGAATTATTATCCACCTTGTCCACAGCCAGAGCTTACTTATGGGTTGCCTGGTCATACTGATCCTAACTTAATCACAATTCTTCTTCAAGATGATGTGCCTGGATTGCAGGTCTTAAGAAATGGCAAATGGATTGCTGTCAATCCTATTCCCAATACCTTCATTGTCAACATTGGTGACCAAATGCAGGTACAATTACACCTCTAGTTACTTTTTAATACTGTTGTTATTATTTTATTATATGTTTGGTTGAACTTATTTTTATCTAAAAAAAAAATTTTTTTTTTTTAAAGTATCAATTTTTTCGAAGGATATTTTTATATAATAAACAAGATAAACTAATATGTGTCATACCCTAAAAGGATTAAATTATTCAAGTTATAATTGAGGTTTCTTTTAATTGCTTATACAATAAACTTGATCTTTTCTTTGCTTCAAGTACTTAGCAATGATTAATACAAGAGTGTGCTTCATCGAGCTATTGTGAACTGCAACAAAGAGCAAATATCAATCCCAACATTCTACTATCCATCAAATGATGCTCTAATAGGACCTACTAAGGATCTTATAGACGATACTCACCCCGCAATTTATAGAAATTTTACATATGCAGAATACTATGAGAAATTCTGGAGAAAAAGGACTTACAACTGAATGTTGTTTAGACATGTTCAAAACATCTAGTGCTTGACCTATAATGTACAATTCCTAGAACATGCTTGTCCTGTTAAAATGGTGATTTAGTTACTTAAATTTATCATTTCTTATTAGTTTCAAAATCTTAAAATATGAAGTAATATATCATGTCATTGGTCTGATCTTTTGATCTTTAGATAAAGTTGTAATGGCTCTCAAAAATGAATAAATTCCCTCTATCTTTCGTCTATTTGTTTGTTCAGTTTTAAAAGGTTGATCTTAAGTTCAGTTTTTAAACAATTTATATTTCTGGTGCAAATCTACTAAATTTGTACCTATGATGCATCTGACTTATTAGTTCAACAAAGTTAAAATATCCGAGTCATTGACTAAAAGCTGAACTAATAACCAATATATCATGAGTTAGTGCTTAAACCTAACCTTTTTTCACACCTTACTAAGATAGCAAGTTGTAATTGGAGTAAGATTATTCTAATATTGATTTCTCATAAGGTTATCAATAACATCATTTTTATTATGCACCAAGTCAAATTAACACCTGTGAAAAACTTTGTATCCTTGGACTTTTTGATATGTTATTCAATTGATTGTGATTTTCTTTTTCAATTCGCAATCCAATAAGCCTTATCACCACATATTTTAATTATTTTTGAAGATTAAAAAAGAACCTGGTGCAAATCAAGCTGCCCAAAGACAGCAGAAGGGGTCAGAGCTGTGACTTTTTGAACACCAAGTTCTGATTTCATGCTTATTAATTGACAAAGTTGCAGTGGTCTGGTCAGCTACCTAGCATACTCAACCTGGTTCATCAATTTCTGTTTGACACCAAATCCACATCATGAGCTCCAAGGAAAGCCAGATTGGGGCATTCACCCATGGAGAGGACAGTCTTTCCCAGTATGCAATGCAACTGGCTACTACATCAGTGTTGCCCATGGTATTGAAAGCAGCAATAGAGCTTGGTGTGCTTGAGATTTTGGATAGAGCTGGTCCTGGAGCACTTCTTTCTACTTCCCAAATAGCATCCCAGCTACCCACTCACAGCAATCAAGACAAGTCTTTGCTTCTTGATTGTATGCTCAAGCTTCTTGCTAGCCACTCTATACTCACTTGTTCTATTGCCACCCCTCAGCATGATGGCCAAGTTTCCAGGCTTTATGGTCTGGCACCTGTTTCCAAATACTTCATCAAAGACAAGGATGAATTTGGAGGATCACTTGCACCCTTCTTAGATTTGTTCCAGGACAAAGTCACAATGAATATCTGGTATTACTAGCTAACAAAATTATAAAACTTTCCTTAATATCATCATTTAGTAACATTTTCTATTTAGTACTTTGACTTTTACAGTTTTACTTCAATAATCAAGTTAGTCTCTAAGAAATTATTTTTGTCAATTTAGCCCATTTTATCAAAGTAAGTGAATATTGTCGTTTTTGTCCAAATCAGCTAGTAAATGAAATCATTTGTATATATACATAATAATACTCATCAAACAACAAGACCTATTATAATTTATATGGAGCATCTCATAAATGTTGACATTTAAAAATTAAATAAAAATAATGTTTAAACAGAGTTGTTTGTTAACAAATTTGGACAGAAAGATCAAATTGATTCATTTTCACAAGGTGGGAAACTAAATTGATATAAATTTGACAATTGAAAATAGAAGTCTGAATTTTAGAAATTTTAATGATAGGAATCACAACAGGTGCTTAACAAAAGCTAGAACTTTCTTTATTATCATCATCCTACTATCTTCTTCTTCTTTTTTCCCCTTCTGTAAGAAGTTTAATGTTAAGTATCACAACAGGTACCATTTGAAAGATGCAATTTTGGAAGGAGGAATTCCATTTTCCAGGGCTTATGGGATGGAAGCAAATGAGTACGCTAGGAAGGATGACAAATTCCGTGAAATTTTCATGGGCTCAATGAAAGATTTGAACCCATTAATTATGAAGAAGATTCTTGAGAAATACAAGGGCTTTGAAGGTCTGAAATTGCTGGTGGATGTAGGAGGTGGTGATGGCACTCTCCTTAACATGATCATCTCCAAGTACCCTACCATTAAGGGTGTCAACTTTGACTTGGCCTCTGTTATAGAAAAGTTACCCTCCTATCCTGGTATGAATTTCAATACTTGGGTTTCATCAATTAATCATTTCTAACTTAATAGGAAAAATACTATTCTTGTCTTGTGTCATGCATTGATTCAAACCAAACCTAAAGTGGATTAGTATTGAATTCATGGTGTTCAAGATCTATATTCAATTAGTGACCTGCAGATGCTCCTACTTCATGCTAGGGCTAGCCCAAGACAAGACTTGTTCCATACTAAGGGGTCAGTCATGTTAGGCTCAACCTTAAGTTAACATGAAAAAATAAAATGAATTTGAAGTGGGACACTCAATTGTATCAAAGGGGAGTCACTAGTATGGCATTTGGTAAATCTTGCTCTCAAATTAATTTACTTTTATATTTTGCTGTGTAAATTCTTGGGAGGTTTATTGTTGCAGGTATCGAGCACATTGCGGGAGACATGTTTGTAAGTATTCCAAAAGGAGATGCCATTTTTATTAAGGTAGGTTCATTACAATTGAACCCAACAAATATTATCTATATCCCTCTCTAACACACCGATTAATGAAGATTGTATTTCCCCCATAAGTACTAATTAATGATGTATAACTATAAACCGAGTTCTAAGAGTTGGTCTTTGGAATTCCCATGGTACTACAGAGAACAACAAAGATAGATTAGTAATTTGTTGGTTGTACATTCCGGACATTTTTCAACTGACATTGTGATTTGTATGACACAGTGGGTACTCCATCATTGGGATGAGAAACAATGCTTAAAGGTATTAAAAAATTGCTATGAAGCACTACCAGACCAGGGAAAAGTGATAGTAGTAGATATGGTGATTCCAGAAGCCCCTGCAACTACTGGTGATGATAAAAGCTTGTTTCAGTTATATTCGTTCCTGATGAATACAAACCCTAAGAGAAAGGAGAGGACAGAAAGAGAATTTGAAAGATTGGCAAAAGATGCAGGATTTTCGGGTATTCAAGTGGCATGTTGTGCTTATAATTTTTCGGTTGTGGAATTCTACAAAAATATGTAACATATAGTCATCAAATGTTCTACAATTGCATCAGCAGACATCAATAAAATGTTCCCTAAAACATGTACAGTATGAATGATAAAAATGCATAGAACCTCTGTGGACTTTTTGTTAGAGGCAAAAGCAGCAGGATTTTAGGGTATTAAAGTGGCATGTTGTACTTATAATTTTCATTTCCGGAGTTCTACAATAATATGTAACATTTAGTCATGACACGTTCTATAATTGCAGCAATAGACATCAGTAAAAATAAAATGTTCTCTAAAGCAAGTACCACACCAATGATAAAAATGCAGATCAAACCTCTGCTGAGACTCTGCTCATCATGCCACTACACACTACACCAGGAACACTCCCCCCAAAACATAACACTGCCCACTCCAGACTCCAGACATCTGCATCGCGTTCCAGATTCACGATCTATCACTCCAAATTGCATAATGGCAATGGAGCCAGTACCTATGACCGTTGGAAGAGCTTGTATGAAAGTTTTTTGTTTATAACTTAGCTTATATTTGAAAATTATAAATCTATCCTGTAATAAATTAATCCCTAACCCTATTTCCGTTCCAGGGCGTTTTCACACTTGGTGTTGGTTTGGGTTATACAATGAAATTAGCGTTAGATGGCTATCACTAGTTGCGAAATTCATGGCAAGTTCTATTGAGTTTTTTTTTTTTTTTTTTTTTTTTGACATGATGCTAATCAGTGTTGCTTCTTGGCCACTCAGGTCTTCTGGGGGAGAATTTTCAGTCACTAACTCATCATCCACAAGCCGAGTATGTCTGCTTTTTGATGCTTTCACCCATTACTTAATACATGATTTATATAGATAAACTTCATTTGAACTTGATGATATGTGTTTATACATATAGCATGTTCGATGATTATTTATTCAATATGGTGCTAATATGTTTGCTTCTTGATTATTGATGCTAGTCCTTGTTGCATCTTGGTCCTTCAGGTATGCTAGACGTGTTATTGAAAAAGAAATTTCTAAGTCACCAACGCATCCACAAACCAAGACTACCGAGTATGTCTGGTCTTTCATCTGAACTTGATTTATGTCATGTATGTATACATGTACTAACTTATGGACCCTTATTTTTTATTTTTTATTTTTAACTATTATCTACTTATAGTATGTTTGATAATTATTGATACGATATGGTGCCAATATAGTAAGTCTAGTTCTCACTTAAATTAGTCACACCTCTGTCTTGATTTCTCATCTATATTTTTTTTTTTGGGAATTCTACATTGTGATTATTTTTTTGGATTTTTTTTTTTTTTTTTTTTTTGGGAGTTCTACATTGTGATTATTTTTTTGGATTTCATTTCTTATGAATTTATTTATTTATTTATAAAAATTTTAAAAGGTAAGTAAAATGTTGTTGACTTAAGAAAGAGAAGAAGAAACACCATCCAGCACTGAAGGTGTATTTAAATCAACAAAGAGTACAACAATCTGGGAAAAAAATGACTACTTATAATATGCTATAATGTGAAAACAAGTGCGTCTTGAAAATTTCTGGATATTTCATCAAACTTAATGGCCTTGGTTCTCTGAAAGCAACCAATGAAAAACCTGTTAAGTTCTAAAAAATTATTGAACATTTAGAGAGGAAGGCTCCTGGGTTTCTCTTAATCTATCGGCTTTTACGATCCATATCTATGAGAGGAAAGGATTTTATGCGGTTGGTTTTTATTTTGGAAGGGAGACCTGTTGGTGGTTGGTAAAAACTTTGAGGAGGTGATTTACAACAAGCAACAATGGCAGTTTGTGAGAGCAGTAAGGGAGGGAAGCAAAGCAAAGCTTATACATTTCAAAGATGCTCAACTACTTTTTAGCAGAGTGATAATACCAACAAGTCAACAGGGGACTGGGTATGGGTTTGGAACGAATTACGGCAAATCCTTGTGCCAGCGAAGCAAGTGACAACCATATGGTTCACACCAGTGTAGATGCTGTAAACCAAAACCTAAAGACTGAAAGGAGGGAGGCAGGAAGCTGCCATACCCACTTGTAGTGGAACTGTCTACACTTGCGTTGGAGGGGATGAACAACACTCCATATCCAGGGACAATCCACTGTCCTGAATCTTACCCAGTGACCAATGTCTATTGCATCACCGGCAATGCAATTGCTTGGCTATTGCAATTGCGTGATGTGAGGAAGCTTGTGCTTCCCGTGGCTTGCTGTTGTGGGCTAGCGGTGTTGCCAGAGGCACCCACTCTTCCTTAGTGGACTGAAAATCCACTAAAAAGAGACATTATAAGGTGGTGATGTGCCAGTAGGACAGGTGGCAGGGGTAGGATGCAGAGAGCTTTATTGATACTGAGAGATCTTGGCACCCATAGATTTAGGCTTAGCCTTAGCGGATCGATTTGATGATGCCCCTTTGTGGGTTGAACCATTGGCAATAGTGGAAGTTGTAAGCAAAGAACTATCAATAGTCGGAGGGTTTGTTAAGAGTCATGAATCTAAACACCATATTATGGAATGTGAGGGGGTTGAATGACTACTTTAAAAGGATGAGAGAATGGAACTTGCTCAAGAGGTGGAAGGTTGACATAGCATGTTTACAGGAAACTAAATTCGAATTCATAACTAGAGTGATGATTAGGAGTTACCGAGGTGGTCTTCATGTAGATTGGCTTTTCTTGGGATCTGTTGGGGGCCTTGGGGCATTCAATGGCACCTGTTGATGTGGGACAAAAGAAAATGTATAATATTAACACTATTAGACGGTTGGTTGTGAACGGGGAGGAGTCAACTAACCAAAACAGTGATTAATCTGAAAATAGTCAAATTCTACCGACTTTTTTAAACAGAGTACTCTTAGGAAGTTTCCGGATACAACCTATTTTCGTTGAAAATTGAAAATTGAAAATTAAAAATACTATAATAAAATAATTTTTAAATATGTGAATAATATCGTAGGACCTATTTTTAATATATTTTTTTTAATAAAATGATTAGAGTTCCGTGAACAGTACATTAATAGTATATAAATAGTGCTCAACTATGCTAGTTGTCCCCTAAAGTTGAAACAAGTGAAAAAAGAAAAAAAGGCATGAAACCACTGAACCATAAATGCATACGCAAACACAGGTAGAAATAATTTCTACCCAACCGCACCTAAGTGTTAGCCAATTTCCTTTACATAAATACAATATCTTCCACCTCGCCAACCACTTTTCCATCTTCCCAATAATACTTGTCCAAATTTCCTTGGATTTAAATCTTGAACGCAGAGGTAGTTCTAGATTATTTTTAATTTTTTTGGATAAGTTAGGTTTTAGATATTTCATAGGCAACAGGGAAACCTTACATTCTAGAATACACGCAAGAGCTAGGCAAAATGGCCAATTACCATCAATTCTTGAAATATTTTGCCCAAAAACACACATTTTGGAAAAATATAGTGATCTACCACTATTTGTGGTACTCAAGCTTGGTGAGCTCAAGTACCATATTTTTTTAATCCATTGTGGCACCATGACATGGAAAGCTTAATTAAAAAAATAAGCTTGGTACCCGTGCTCACGAAGCTCGAGTCTTGTTCTAGCCCATTTATACCGAGTTGTCTCCCTGTTACCCACACTTAAACCATTTGTTACCCACAAACCAAACCATCTGTTACCCACACTTAAACTTTCTCAATCTGCCTCTCAATCTCGCTATCTTCCTCTCAATCTCAACTAGCACTTTCTCAATCTCCCTCTCAATCTCGCTATCACTTTTTGAATCTCCCTCTCAATCTCGCTATCATCTTCCACATGGTCTCAATCTCCCTCTCATTCTCGTGCTCACTCTCATTCTCAGTCTCCCTCTCGCTCTCGGTCTCGCTCCCTCTCATTCTCGTCTTGGTCTCACTCTCATTCTCGCTCGCTCTCCTCTCGCTCTCGGTCTCATCTCGTTTGGATTCTTGGTATGTCTCCTTATCTCAATATTTGTTTGAGCATTGGGTATTTGTGGGTCTTTTGGGCTCTCACTCTTTGTGGGTTTGCAGAGGAAATGTTTAAATGATTTATCAAGGTAAATGTTCCTTATCTCAATATTTGTTTGAGCATTGGGTATTTGTGGGTCTTTGTGGGTATATGTGGGTCTTTGTGGGTATTTGTAGAGGAGATGTTGTAAATGTCATTATCTAGTTACAAAAACATTCTTTGGAGCTAGATTGGAGCAGTTTTTCAAGAAAATCATTTGTGGGTATTTTTGTGGGTAAGCAAATATGTGGGTCTTTATGGGTATTTGATAACAAAAAGAAGATAAAATTGGTCCAAATAATGCACCAAATACTATATAACCCAAAATAACAAAAAAGAAGATAAAATTGGTCCAAATAACCCCCGCACCAAATACTATATAACTTATTTCTTATTATTCCAAGGGGGCTTAGACCCTTACACTAGTTAATGTTAGACCTAAATTGAAAATTTAACTCAAGAAAAATATGACTTGGTTTTTATAACTAGTTTATATACATGGACAAGATATGAAGGGAATATCTTGTCTATGATATTGTGATTATGTGTTGATTTTTTTTTCTTTATTATCTTTTTCACTTTTATTTAGCAAGTATAATTAGTCTTATACTTGAGAGAGTGAGTGATGAGAGAGTAGCTGTGGGAATGTGGGTAAGTTGGGTTTTTAAAATTGAGAGAGAAAGGAGTGACGTTCGGATAAAATAAGTCGCCAGATTGAGAATGGTACCCGAGCTTGATGGACTCGGGTACCATGTACAAGACTCGAGCCCACAAAGCTTGAGTACTAAATGGCCAAATTTTTTATTTTTTTAATTAAACTTCCCATGTCATCGTGCCACGTTGGATTAAAAAAATATGGTACTCGAGCTCACCAAGCTCGAGTACCACAAAAAGTGGTGAGCTCGAGTACCACAAAAAGTGGTAGATCACTATATTTTTCAAAAAAAGTGTTTGGGCAAAATATTTCAAGAATTGATGGTAATTGGCCATTTTTTCCCGCAAGAGCTTCCACATTTGATACCAACTCAGATTCTCCTAAATCATTTTTTTAGTCTTGAAACTGCCTCAAAGCGTTAGTAGCACACATCTCAAATTAGGGAGTTGTTCTTGATCACCAACAAATAAAGTAATAAAATTTACTTATCAAAAAAAAAATAATAATAATAATAAAGTAATAGAATTGGAGCCTTATAAATAGGCATGGTTGGGACCTTATTTATGTGGGTTAAAATTTGGGGTTTTACACAATGTATTTTCATTTCTAAATTTCTTTTTCCTATAAAAATAAATAAATAAATAAATAGGCATGGTTGCAAAATAATTTGGTGGCTTTGGCCCAAGATTCCTCCTATATGGGGCGGAAGAAGACTCTTAGAGGAATATGAAGTGGATTTCTTTGAAGAGTAGTTTGAGTGTTTGTCAGTTTTGTGTGAGCGAGTTGTTGGGTGTATTGAAGCTCTTTTTATTGATAAGTAATAAATTTTATTGAATTTATAGAAATGTGTCAAGTACACATGGTAGACTAGATGAAAACCATGGCTAAGGTCTAAGAGTACCATGATCCATAAAATCTAATAAATTAGAGAAAGAATATGTTCTTGTGGCTAGCATCCACTTGAATAACATTATGAACACTTGGAGCTTTACACCTTTCACCTTTCAAAAGTTCTAACATTCCTTTCATGCCAAAGACACCACATCAAACAATGAGCAATAGCCTTCAAGATTGTACTGTTTCTGTCCAAAGACACCACATCAAACAATGAACAATAGCCTTCAAGATTGTACTGTTCCTGTGTCTTCCAAAATGGCCTTGCCAACAAGCTAGTAGGTCCAAAACTCCTTTAGCAAAGTCATATCCCACAATTCTCTAGCAATGAGACTATGCAGGAGTAGATGATTAATTGTCTTCCCATTCTTCTTTTACATACAACACCACTAATCAATATTATAAACCTTTTTCCGAGATTATCAATAGTTGAAGATTTTCCCTAATGATGCAGTCCAAAGGTTTGCGATTTTATGTGTATGAGGTTTGTGAGTTAGTTTGTGTTTGTCAGAGGACTTGTTTATGTTTGTGAGATTTATTTGAGTGTTGCTTGTGTGAGTTTGTGATTTTGGCTATGTGTGGTTGTAATCCATATCACCGATAGTAAATTTTGGATTGGCGTTGTTTTTGGATGTAGGGTTGAAGTTGACCAAACTACGTTAAATATTTTTGTCTAGTGTGAATGTTTTATTTTATTTTTCTATATGAATATGCTTCCGCCACTAGCCCCTAGTCACATGTTACAAGGAAGATAAAGAAAATATTTTCGTATAAATTTCAATGATGTATTTATTCCTTTATTTATTTTAATTTTTTAATGCCTCTTCTTTTGTAAAATAGCTTTTGCTGTTTTTGTTGTTTTTTTTTCCAACTAAAAAAAAAAAAAAAAAAAAAAAAAAAATCCTTAAGTGATATGGCTTTGGGATAAGCATGTTGGATAATTATTGTAATGACTCCAATATTGTTGAATATTGCTTATTTAGGTATTCTGCAACAAAGGATGTTCCTCCAAAACTAAGGTATGTCTAGTTCTTCACTTAAACCCTAAACTAACCATATCTATCTTTTTCTTCTTCTACTAGCTTGGTAGTCCCAATTTCACTTCTATAAAATTTAAAAAGTCACGTAATGATAAAAGCTCTGAATAAACTATAAATTTTGTATGTATATGAATGAATGAAATCTTATTTTATTTTACAAACTGCAACTTGATGGGCCTTTGCAAATTATAGGTTGACATCAATAAGCAAAATAAAGGTAGTTTGGCCTATTAAAATATGTGTGACCTTTGTTGTTATGTTTATTTTGATTGAAATACATTTTCTTTTGCCGATGACCAATTTTTTTTTGAAATCATAAAAGTCTAAGGTCATGTCCAACCTTGAGCTGATGTTAGCATTTTATGCGACTGTTATAATGTTTATTTTGTATTTAACCAATTGTATGGTCAATGTTCAAAATGCACACTGGTTAGTAGAGTTGTATCTATGTTTATAGGCCAAGAACCTTGAAACTTAATTGGCATTTCTTAGTATTTCTAATGTAGACGTTTAGGGTTCAATTGTTACATTAAAAAAAATATAGGAAAGGTTTTTTACCATTCACCTTTCCTAGACCATGCAAAGTAGGACTTTTGTGCATTGATACTCAATTATATTCTTAAAATTTTTTTCCCTTTTTTAATTATCTTTTTTCCCCGACCTAGTGTGTCCTGCTGCTAGTGTACTTGGGTAGGACTTTTGTGCATTGGGTACTCAATTATGTTCTTTATTTTTTAATTTTTGGGTATCCCCCCACCCCCACTGTCCTAGACTCCTAGTGTGTCCTGTTGATAATGTACTTGGGTAGCACTTTATCTGATTTTAACGAAATTAATATATATATCTATAAAATTATTTGGATTTTATTGTTAATATTATGTATTTTGTAATTAAATTGATGTGTGTATTTTAATCATCCTTTGTAAGTTTTTCTCTTTGAACGAATACTCTTACGTAACAATAAATAAATAAATAAAAATTTTGTGCATCTTCTGTTTGGGGCCCAAACAATACATGAGTACGATGTCAGAAAAAAAAAACAGTCAAGTTTTAGATTTTTATAAAATCAGACACCAAACCAGCCCAAAACTTGGTGCTTTGGAATTAACATCAACTAGTCGCTAACCCGTGCGGTGCACGGGAAAACTATTGATTATGGAAAAAAAAAATCCAATAATGAATGAAGAATTTAAGCTATTAGTCTATTACTTAAAAAAAAAAAAAAAAAAAAAAAAAAAAAAAAAAAAAACAAACAAATGAAGAGTTTAAGCTATCACCTATGCAATTTTTTTTTTTTTTTTTTTCTGCATTTCAATTAGACTTTAGACAATAATAATATGGTTATTACTTCTACTATTTTTGGGCTGAAATAAGTTTTTTTTTTTTTTTTTTTCCTGAATTGAAATAAAGTTATTTGTTTACTATTTTTTTTTTTATGTTGGAATTTATTTACTGTTATAGTTAAGCTAAAATATTTAAAAATGATTATCTGATTATTTATTTAAAAGAAATATTTTTATAAAAATGATGTAATGGCAATTTTGTGAATAAAAATGCATGTGATAGCATTGTAAAGGAAATACCTTCCTAGAAACTTCTTTTCTACCCCCCAAGTGTCATAAATGTCATCTCATTTTTTTTTTTTTTTTAACTCTTTTCATCCCTCTTCTCAGACTACTCAAGCATCTGCAAATCTATATAACACTCCTCCTTCATCTCATCTTCTTCGCTCAACTTTTTTTGTTTTTTTTTTTGTGTGTGTGTGTTTTTTTTTTTTTTAATCGGTTTTCTTTTCTAACGTCCGCACCATCAAATCCAAAAGAAACTACTCAGTGAAAACACATTCTTCATTTAGCTCAAAAATTCATATTCTGTTTGGAATGACAAAATTTCAACTTGAATGCTGGTGCAGGCCGAATTTTGGAATGGAATAGAATAGTGGGGTTACCTATACCATGGTTTTGAAACTTAGACCGTTCAAAGAACCGGAGAAGGAAAAGGTTCAAGATTTTCGAGGCCAGATCGAGGTCGAACCATGATGATATCATAATTAATTTAATAGTTATTTAAAATATAGATAAATATAATAAATTAACATAAATAGAAAAACTAACCAAAATAATTTAAATAAATATAAAGACAATCATTCAAATGTATTTTCTATATCATAACTTTCATTATGATATATCAAAAATCAATGGATTATTATTATTAATTGTTAAAAATAATAATAATAATAATAATAATAAAATTATTAGTTTACATTATACTATCATGATAAAATAGATTTATATTATAAACAAAATGAATGTCTATAACGTTATATATTGTACACTTTTTTATAAATTTATGTAATATTATACCGATTTAATCTATAATATAAATTCTAATATACAATAACAAAGTACATGAGTGGTTGTTGAGAAGACCAGTACATGAACTTAATATATGAATATGTGGGTTTGTAGTACCAATAAATAATGCAATTAAATATTAATAATAATAATAATAATCATAGCACGCGGCGTGATTATAATTATTTATTGGTACTACAAACCCACATTGGTACTACAAATTGACCAATAGCCACTACTGAAAGGGAGCGCATCCAGAAGCATAAAATTGTAGGGGAGAAGATCAAGATTTTCTTGAAATATAAGGCCCTGTTTGGGTAAGGATTTTTCATCACTCAATTTCTGTCACTCATCACTCATCACTCATTTTTTCACACTCATTTGGCAACATCACTTTTATTTTCATCACTCAATTTTTTCACACTATTCATGGGTCCCACACTGTCGGCTTAAGATCTTTTTTTTTTTTTTTTAGCACCCAACTCACCGAAGCTAATATATATAAAAAAAAAAAAAAAAAAAAAAAAAAAAAAAAGAACAACGCCAACCCGTAAAAAAAAAAAAAAAAAAAAAAAGAAGAACAATGCCAACCCAGGAAAAGAAAAAGGAAAAAAGAAAAAAAAAAAGAACAACGCCAACCCGGAAAAAAAAAAAAAAAAAAAAAAAAAAAAAGGTGGTCAAAAGTTGTTGTGGCTGTGGGTCCCTCATGTGTGTTTATTTACGGAAATGCCATTGAGTTATGAGTTATGGAAACCGAAAACTTGACCTTTTGTTGTTTTCGTTTCCATAACTCATAACTCAAAAATCGAGAGAATTGAGTGATGGAAACAGTTATGGAAACAGAGTTATCGTTTGGCCAAACAACCTTTTTACTATGGGTCCCACCATTTTTGAGTTATGAGTTATGGAAACAGAGAATTGAGTTATCAAAAAACTCAATCCAAACAACCTCTAAAATTTCAAAAAATAACCTACACTTTTTTCTTTTTTTTTTTTTCCTTAAGGCCCGGGGGCCCAAGCCCCTGCCCCGCCTAGGTCTGTCCCTAGACATGAGAATAGTTAAAAAGTTATATTTTTTTAGACGGGGGGTAGCGTACGCCATATTGGTAGATGACTTTATTGGAAAAGAAAAATCTAAGACTTTTGATTTCTATTGGTTTTGGGCACCAAAGTGATGACGAAGAAAGGAAACGCCTAAGAAGCAAAAGAAGATTAATAAACGCAGAAGAACGGAGAAGAAGGAAAAATTGGAAAAGAGAAAGAGTTGATCGGGTTTTTATAAGGAAGGGCAAGGAGTGTCGCGGAGAAATAATTATTAAAAACAGAATTTTTGTTTTATAATGTTAATGTTTTAAAAATAATGATGACGTGGAAAATTGTGGGAGCTTCAAAAGCTTCCGTTTTATATATATATATATAGATTATGTGAATGCTTCATATTTTAGGTTTCATCTAGCTAGATTGTAGTGGGTCTTTTTTCCTCTGGTGTTGGATATACAGTGAGAGAAGCCTATTTCTCCTTAAGGAATTATGAGAGCCTAGTCAATTGCTATTGGGTTTTTTATTTATTTATTTATTTCTTATTATGGCATTAAAATGGCATTTTCCTTAATGGACACGTTCAAATCTTTATTATGTATTTATTTATTTAATTTTTAACCTAGTTATGTTTAATAAGTATTAAAGCTTATCCGATGGTACTTTTTTTTTTTTTTGGAGAAATTATACTTTTTCACCCTAAACTATACCCCATTTACATTTTCCCTCTAAACTTCAAATATGCACAATTGGCCCCCTAAACTAAAACCCATGTAACATTTTACCCCCACCAGTCACTTTCTTAATTAAGTGTCTGGTTGCCAGAGATTATTTTTGCCAACTTATTTTGTTATTCAGCTTATGTTTACTACTATTCATGAGTCTCCCTGCACTTTTTGGTACTATTTATGAGTCATCTTTGTACTATTTTGATTAACTTTTACATTTATCTATAGTACTTTCAGCAAAAGGTTTTCAGCCAAAGCAAAATAAGTGGATCCTAAACAGACACGAAGTCTAATGGAATGTAACATTAAAGGACCAATTTACTCTCTACCATCTGTTTTGGAGGGAGGGCTAAGTTGGTCTTTTAATGTTGAATTCCATTAGACTTAACTCTAAAATAGATGGTAAGGGGGTTGTTCTTGATGCTATCCACAGAAAATAAAAGGGTTGTCATCAACAAATAAAGTAATAGAATTTGCTTTATCTGTTTTTCTTACTTATAAAAAAAATAAATAAATAAAGTAATAGAATTTACTTATCAAAAAAATTTAAAATAATAAAGTAATAGAATTGGAGCCTTATAAATAGGCATGGTTGCAAAAAATTATGGTGGCTTTGGCCCAAGATTCCTCCCATATGGGGTGGAAGAAGACTTTTAGAGGAATATGAAGTGGGTTTCTTTGAAGAATAGTTTGAGTGTTTGTCTGTTTTGTGTGAGAGAGTTGTTGGGGTGTATTAAGCTCTTTTTATTGATAAGTAATAAATTTTATTGAATTTATAGAAATGCATCATTTCAGTTAACTTTTACATTTATCTATAGTACTTTCAGCAAAAGGTTTTCAGTTTCAGCCAAATAAGTGGATCCTAAACAGACACGAAGTCTAATGGAATGTAACATTAAAGGACCAATTTACTCTCTACCATCTGTTTTGGAGGGAGGGTTAAGTTGGTCTTTTAATGTTGAATTCCATTAGACTTAACTCTAAAATAGATGGTAAGGGGGTTGTTCTTGATGCTATCCACATCAACAAATAAAGTAATAGAATTTGCTTTATCTGTTTTTCTTACTTATAAAAAAATAAATAAATAAAGTAATAGAATTTACTTATCAAAAAAATTTTAAAATAATAAAGTAATAGAATTGGAGCCTTATAAATAGGCATGGTTGCAAAAAATTATGGTGGCTTTGGCCCAAGATTCCTCCCATATGGGGTGGAAGAAGACTTTTAGAGGAATATGAAGTGGGTTTCTTTGAAGAATAGTTTGAGTGTTTGTCTGTTTTGTGTGAGAGAGTTGTTGGGGTGTATTAAAGCTCTTTTTATTGATAAGTAATAAATTTTATTGAATTTATAGAAATGCATCAAGTACACAGGGTAGACTAGGTGAAAACCATGGCTAAGGTCTAAGAGCACCATTATCCATAAAATCTAATAAATTAGAGAAAGAATATGTTCTTGTGGCTAGCATCCACTCGAATAACATTATGAACACTTGGAGCTTCAAATCCACAATAGTCTGTTAACTTTGTTCACACCTTTCACCTTTCAAAAGTTCTAACATTCCTTTCACGCCAAAGACACCACATCAAACAATGAGCAATAGCCTTCTAGATTGCACTTTCTGTGTCTTCCAAAATAGCCTTGCCAACAAGCTAGTAGGTCCAAAACTCCTTTAGCAAAGTCATATCCCACAATTCTCTAGCAACTGGACAATGCCGAAGTAGATGATTAACTACCTTCCCATTCTTCTTTTACGTACCACGCCACTAATCGAAATTATAAACCTCTTCCTAAGGTTATCAATAGTTGAAGATTTTCCCTAATGCTGCAGTCCAAAGGTTTGTGATTTTATGTGTATGAGGTTTGTGAATTAGTTTGTGTTTGTGAGATTTATTTGAGTGTTGTTTGTGTGAGTTTGTGATTTTGGTTGTCTGTGATTGTAATCTATATCATTGATAGTAGATTATGATCATTGCTTTTGGACATAGGGTTGAAGTTGACCAAACTACGTTAAATATTTTTGTCTAGTGTGGATAATTTATTTTATTTTTCTATATGAATATGCTTCCGCTAGCCCCTAGTCGCATGTTACAAGGAAGATAAAGAAAAAAATTTCGTAGAAATTTCAATGATGTATTTATTCCTTTATTTATTTTATTCCTTTATTTGTTTTAATTTATTTATTCCTCTTTTTTTTTTTTTTTTTTTTTGTAAAATAGCTTTAGCTGTTGGTTTGGTTTTTTTTTTTTTTTTTCCAACTTAAAATTAAAAAAAAAAAAAAGTGATATGGCTTTGGGATATGCATGTTGGATAATTATTGTAATGACGCTAATATTGTTGAATATTGCTTATTTAGGTATTACGCAACGAAAGATGTTCCTCCAAAACTAAGGTATGCCTAGTTCTTCATTTAAACCCTAAACTAACCATATCTATCTTTTTCTTCTTCTACTAGCTTTTTAGTCCCAATTTCACTTCTATAAAGTTTAAAAAGTCACGTAATGATAAAAGCTCCAAATAAACTATAAATTTTGAATGTATATGAACGAATGAAATCTTATTTTATTTTACAAACTGCAACTTGATGGGCCTTTGCAAATTATAGTTTGACATCAATAAGCAAAAGAAAGGTAGTTTGGCCTATTAAAATATGTGTGACCTTTGTTGTTATGTTTATTTTGATCGAAATATATTTTCTTTTGCCGGTGACCAATTTTTTTTTGGAAATCGTAAGAGTCTAAGGTCATGTCCAACCTTGAGCTAATGTTAGCAATTCATGCGACTTTTATAATGTTTATTTTGTATTTAACCAATTGTATGGTCAATGTTCAAAATGTGCACTGGTTAGTAGAGTTGTATCTATATTTATAGGCCAAGAAACTTGTAGTTCAATTGGCACTTCTTGTTATTTCTAATGTAGACGTCTAGGGTTCAATTGTCACTTTAAAAAAATGTAGGGAAGGTTTTCTACCATTCATCTCTTCCAAACCATGCAAAGTAGGACTTTTGTGCATTGGGTACTCAATTTTATATATATGTTGTGGGGTATTTTACCCCGCAAGCTTATTGTCCTCTTTAGGGAGCCAAGTCCGCAAGGTTTTGTTTCTCAGGCCCGAGTATGGAAGTCCAGGATTTTCGCCTCAGGCCAAGGGCTTTGCCTTGTAACCATTTTGGCTTGACACCTTTGTCCCACATCGGTTAGAGATGCGCCCCACTCATGGCTTATAAGCCCTTGGAGCAACCATAAGTGTACCACAATTCAGGTACCCCTTAACCCTAAAATGGTCGGAAATAACCTTCCCAGAAAAATGGACTCTAGATAATGAGAATTATCATCTACAGATCCAAAACCCGGATAGGAACCCGGATCTAGATTTTGTCCATCTTCCTTAGAGATAGTCCCGCATCCCAGTATAGCTCTTTTAGAAACCGAGTACCCTTTCCCACGTCTAGGAGAGACCTAGGTCCAGAGTTTCAAGGTGTTAAAACCCATTCCCAGGTGAGTACCCCTTGTTACATAGCCAAACAAGACTCAGTTGCTAATCAAGAAGATAATAGCACTAGTCCTCATCAAAAGCCTCCTTCACCATCAGGAACTGATATGAGAAATCCTTTTAGCCTAGAAACCGAAACCGATTATCAGCTCTTAGTGTTAAGGAAAGAGTTCACCCCCGATATGGATGCTCTAACCAAAGAATTTAATTCTCAAAGAAACAGAGTTAAAAGAGAAGCCTATAGAGCCAACCATACCAGAGAATAAAAAGAAGAAGTTTTGGAAAAATGGAAAGTATTCATGAGAGAGGTATCTAGTGATTATCCTTTCTTTGAATACTTTGAGAAACATTTTAAAAGGCATAAAAAGTCTTGTGTCATTACCAAAAGCGATTGGAAGTTACTTCCCAATAAGGATGCCCCAAGCTCTAGCAAACTAGAAATTGTTAGATCTAGTCATCCTCCCCAAAATGCCATACTCTTTAACCATTGCGAAACCGAGAATATAGTTGCCTCTCCCTCTAAGTTTGCAACCCCTGAAGAAAAGGTTGTCAAGAAGGTGATAGAGCAAAACAACTATACCAACCAGTGTTTAGGAGTCATAGGTAAATAGCTTGATAGGATAGAAGATCGGATAGATAACAAGGTCATCCTTGACCAAGAAGCCCTAGCAAACCTATCCAAACCTTAGAAAAGCCTTTAGTCAAGCTCCCCACGACCAAACAAGCCAGTCTTAGGCCTAAGGATAAATCAGCCTTAGATATAGTTGCCCAAAAGCTTGAGGATCTAGTGAAGAAGAAACCAGTCACCCCTTCACCAAACAACACCTCAACCAGTAGAGAGCAACCCGGGGATAACCGGCTTATCACCTTAAGAGCCTCAAGCAGTTCTAGCAGAACCTCCTTAGAAACCGAAAAGGAGATAGAACACCTAGAAGACCAATTCCGTGATTTACGGGTAAATAGACTTTTCCAACCCAAGGTAAACCCGACCAGCCTAACCAAGAATTGGTATCCCGGACCCACACCCCCTAACCTCCAGTATGAGGAAAGGAATATACAGTTCACAATATCCATTGGTAAACTCTATGAATGGAACATAGATGGTACGTTATATCTAGTGTTCCAGTATACTGGATACAAGTTTAACCTAAAATATTACTCCTATTTGTAAGCTTTTTCAAAGAGAATATGTACGGTACATAAATTGCACTGCAGTTTAGGGAATCACCGATCAATGTTTTAATTGAACTGTGTGATTTGAATTTTAGTGAGATCTCGATGCTATTAGACCATTTTGAAACCCCAATTTTCCAAGTATATAGAACATTGCTCATTTTTATCAGTATTTTTTTGCTAGATGAAGGCATGAGAGATCAAACTAATCTATATATATTTACCAGCGGAGGTGCCATTAAGCTGAAATACCACTGGCCAAGATGCCAATAGTAAAAGTGTAAAACGGTAAAACCATAAAGTTAGATATAAACAATATTGATAACAAAGTGCCTGACGCATTAATAATTAACATGCAAAACTAAATTAATTACAAGCGTTCATTGTTTATAACTTCAGTCTACAATTACAAATGTTAAACCTTTTTGTAATTATTCTTTGATTATGTAATGTATTATAAATCCGATTTAAAATACTAATATTATTATTTTCATGTGTATTTTAATAAATAATACTGTTTACTCAAAAAAAAAAATTAAGTACATATCTCAGAAATTATTCTTTTAAAAACATACATATTCTGCAATGTTTTGCTCGTGGCTGCAAATTATGGTTGTTTTATACAATTATAGAGCTCACAGCTCAGCGTTTGGCTTTTGCACAAGAAACCCATTCTCCACCCAGGCGAGATAGCCTCCTCCCATGTTGCTCACATGCTTGAATCCCTGCAATCCCCATTTACTACAAGTTAGTTTTTTTTTTTATTTTTTTTTTTTTTTTTTTTTTTATGAATTACCCTTTCTTTTATCCCCTCAGTTTTCTCTTTAATTGTTCAGTTAACAAAAAAAAATGATAAAGAAATTGTAAAAAAGATGAAGAAATTCTTAAAATTGTTGCGGAAATTATGATGTTCAAGTAGCTTTTTTATTAATTAAGCATGAAATCTGACCAGCTAATAATTGAAAGATACGATCAATTTAATTTTCATATAAGACTTACAGCGCTAAGAAGATCAGCAGTTGCAGACAAGGATCTGACCCCACTTTGACAACCCTATGCAGAGATAACATCAACAAAGAGATAAGATAAGAACATGGCCATGATATTTGATAGGAAGCATTTGGACCATATTAAAGGTAATTTTTTTATTACATTTTTATACTATTTAATACAATATAAATCAAGAAACATTATAATTTACCACAATAATTTGGTCCTCTTTGTTGCAAACAGACGAAACCTCGCTTAAGAACTGAGGATTTTTCACCCTACCTAAAGGTCAAAGTTTCATCATTTGTTTATTGACTAAAAAATTTTCAAACAAAAACAATATAAAAAAATAAAAAATAAAAACCCATATAAAGAGGCTTATCATTGTTAGAAATTGAAATTACCTTCTGGTGTATTGAACAAGTAAGGAATGTTCAAGATCTTGTCTGCACCCACATGCCCTTTCTTGAATTCTTCCACAGTCCTATTTACAATTTGAATAAAGTTTCAAATTTCTTTTAGAATGAACAGAACTTTAAAGTTAAGACCCTTAATTTTTTATTTTTAAATCCAGTTAAATCACATCTACAGTATTTTCAGTAATTTGAAGAAGAAATGCATGGATCAAAGTACAAAAACAAAGAGCCTTTTACTTACCTAACATCTAGATATTTGTGGCCAGAATTGATAAGATCCTTAGATGCATGAACATCAACGGTGACAACTTCTGCTCCCAAGCTAAAAAATACAAGAAGAAGAAGAAGAAACAAAACACGAGAGACTAGTATTTTCAGTAATTTGAAGAAGAAATGCATGGATCAAAGTACAAAAACAAAGAGCCCCTTTTACTTACCTAACATCCAGATATTTGTGGCCAGAATTGATAGGATCCTTAGTTGCATGAACATCAACGGTGACAACTTCTGCTCCCGAGCTACAAAATGTAAGAAGAAGAACAAGAAACAAAACACGAGAGAACATAGCCCAGGAAAAACCCATATCAAATTTCGCAGTCAAATATATAGTTCTGAAAATTTTATATGTGTGGTATCAAAGAGAAATGAAATAGACCTTTCTAAAGAGCCCATGAATAATATCAGAAATGGTGTTTATATAGCTTGGATTTTCACGTTCTAGACCAAGGGGCTGTCAGCCTGTTTTGCCAAAAGGAAAGTCAACTGAATTTACAAATCGTGGGCTGAGCTAACTGGTCACGGTGGCAGAATTCACTTTCTGTGGGAAGAAATTAATGGGCTGTTATATAGATAAGGAATAAAGTTCGGGGTACGTATATTGTATCCAATGAAATCGTGCCACGTGGGGCACGAGAAAATGCTTGGCTTTGATTGGAGTAGTTGTACGGTTGGGACTGACTCGAAGTCCACTAAAAGCGTGGGCCTAAAATAATGTTGTATTGTTGTACGCCGAAGCATTTGTAGTTACGAAATCTTGTGAAGTAAAAATAAATAAATCTTTTGACAAGAACATTTTGTTCAAAATAATGGTTGAGTAATACTAGAAAAATAACACATACTGTCAGACAGCAACTTCTTCGTATTAAGAAATCTTAATGCACTAGACACGCATCTCCTACTAAAGTAAAGTAAGAAATAAATAAATAAAAAGTTATATTATAGCAATCACCATGTCATCAGCATTAGAGGGTGTAGTTCCCACTTACAATAATTAATAAACATCCGTGTCATGTAGTTTGTAAATTTTGAAAAATGCTACGACTACATTTTTGTTACGATTTGTTTAGTAAAAGTGGTACGTTCATATGGTTCTATAACTCCACCACTCACAAATTACCATGTAGATAAATTGTAACAAAAGTCGTGTTTTTATTATTACTAATAAATTAAATTTTCCTTGTACTTTATTTTTGTACCAAAAGCCCGCATAGTGAAAGTATTTTTTACACGTGTATTCTTAACCTAAATTTTCAGTTGTAAAAAACACTTGTGAGTACTCAAAGGCGTAACAAGTTTTAGCCTTATTCCAATATAGATGCTCTTTAGACTCTGTCTTTGCAGAAACTGGTGTTGAAGTCATGCAACCCATTAAAACTTTTTTTTTTTTTCTTTTCCCTTTTCTTTTTAATGTCAAAAATCTTATAAAATTCACTTTGTTTTCTCCTCTTCATTTTAAAGGGTGTGAAAATCATGATTCATGATTAACGTCATACAGATGAAAGTTAGCAGGAAGCGGCACTATGCGGCAAGTTTAGAAGCAAAGTGAGCAAAGGAAACAACTCCTGTAAATAGTAGTCAATTACAATATGCTTACATATAACTTGGAAACAGAATTAGATAAATCTAAGGGATCATAAGAATGTTGAGCCTTGGGACTGAGCTGGTGAACCATCTCCTTGGAGTACCCATGAAAAGCAATCATTGTGTCAAGCTCTCTTATATTTCTGTTTTTTGTTGAACCACTTATAAAGCAATCCATAATTAGTTCATTGGCCTCCATAGCATGGATATCAACCATTTTCGGCCAATTCAGTTGGGATATTTACATCACCTATCAATATAGTGCAATAGTAGTATTGGTCATTCAAAAATATGATAAAAAATTATTGTTAAGTTGGATAATATAATGGTTTACATATGGTTTTATTTTTTTTTTTTCATAAAATGTCAATCAGAAACACACGCAAATATACACACATATGTATGTATATACACACATGCATAAAATGACAATGTATCCTGTACAATTTTGTGGATTAAAACCCAGATCATATAAAAAAGCACTCTTGGACATCATCCCAGATTTCTCTCAAGACTTGAGAGACTGAGAAGAACTAAGGAAGCTTCTAATGTTCTTCATAAAATGCCCTAGTTAGACAGAGAGTACCCTGAAATATTAAAAAAAGAATTATAGAAAAGAAAAAGATGGACTTAGCTGTGGAAACAAGATTAACATAGAATCACACCAAAAAATCTGAACAAGCCTCAGGCCAGTATTCAAAATGACTAGCATTTTAACAGTTCGATGCAGATTAGCTTGATTCAGATCAGAGAAAAGATCTCTAGAGATCAATTGGTTTCAACTTCAGAATGCAAAGAAGGCTGGTGAATAGTGAAAATCTAGCACATTTTCCATCTTTTTGAGTAGAAGTCCCCAAAATTTTGAAGTCAGAGGGAAAAACAAACTACATACCTAATGTCAAGAGCTAGACCGATCCTTATTTCCATTTGTTGATTCTATACCCTGATTCCTTTCTTCACCTGCAAGAAGAGAACAACCAAATTTTAATCAGAACAAACCGCATTCTGCATAATGCCATAGCAATCTGACCAGGAGTATGCAAGAAATGTAGGAACAGGATACATTTCATCCCAAAATATGAGGGAATATAAGCATAAATTACGTTAGTTTTGTCTACCTAAAAGGCAAGCACATTAACCACAGATTTTTAAATCTAAGACCTGCCACCCATATTGATCCACAAGGCCAAGCACTTCCTGCATTAAAGTTATTGCTTAGGGAGGCCAACTATGGATCATCCACCCTTGTAAGGAAAAACTCTTCAAACTCCCACTTGCCATCAAGGTTGTGAACCGTAAACAAAATCTACTACATATACTATCATTAGTTTCATTTTTATAAGTGATCATCTATAATTGATTGAAATCTCCATTGCCAAGCCTGGCTTGCATGAAGAAAATTCTAGACTTGTTTGCTGGGACCAAGAGTATATTAGCATGCAAGGACAACATGCAAGACTTTTGTAGGATAACTGCAAAAATAAATAAATATTAACCCAGAAACCAAGAATGTTCATCCTGTTCTTAAGTTAATGGCTCGTTTAATATTATAAGCACTCAACTCATGCATTTATGAGCACCCTAAGAGTTATGTAGTTGTGCCCAAATTTAAAATAAATAAATAAATAAACAAATCACAAGCCTCTTGACCTCAATTAATCATTCAATGAAAGGCTTGGACTGAGTAGTTTGATATATCTTGCTGAAACTATATTTCACCAGGTTTTACTGAGTAGGCAAAGTAAATGTTCCCCATCTTCTCATGCCAGGTTGTGCAAGTCATCTAACAGTTAAGGACCATGCTCAAAACTTTTCCATACAAGTTTCAAGATGACATTCACATTTGAATTGACAAAATAAGGACTGGAGTGGGAGCATGAGAAAAGAGAGTATGACCAGCATGCAATATAGAGTAACCAGGCCTTGATATTAGCACCCCATGATTTATGAAAAAATAATTGCAGAGAGATTATACTCAAGATAAATTTTATGATTCTGTGAACAGTTCAAATTAGCAACAGATCATGATCCAAATAGAGATAACACGTATGTACCACAATCAAAAAGTAACCTACTGCCTGAAATATTCAGCAAAGTAATTTAACATTGCTCCTTTAAAAACTAAAAACTAAGACTGGTATTTGCTTACATCAGAATATGCAATTTTCGTTGCCAAATCATGCTTGCACACTGGGCAGAATGTACCCGACTTATTCAACCATGAGTCCATGCAGATTGAATGAAATCCTGCAATAAGAATTCAAGTTGATAACTATATCTCTCTAGATGTCTAGTCTATATCTCTCTAGTTGATAACTATATCATGCAGATTGAATGATGCTATATAAAATGCACTTAATTTTGATGGAGTAAATACTATATTGTTAACGATCTCCACTAAAAAATAAAAGCACATGGCAGCTTAAGATACAATCATGTGATAAACATAAACCAGTGTCCATGTGCGCGTCAGTAAGGGCATAATATTTCTGTCCAGCTGAACTTTTGTAAATACATGGTAATGGTAGTTCAATGACATCATAAGAGCAATGGTTTATTCCTTTTTCATTGGAAAGCTTCTTCTAGTTCTTACTTCTTGGACCTAGAAGTGGTACTCTTATATTTGTAACAACTAGTGAGAGCTCCAGCTGTCAACATACAAGCTCAATAAGTAAAACTATGCATCACTTCTGCTCCATAACCTAACTTTTTAGATTGTAACAGTCTCAAGAGCATCATGACCTGCCAAGGTAGCCTATGAACTTTATAGATACCTCAGATATGCAGGGAACAGAACTATATGAAAACATCTACAAGCACCCTATTGTAGTGTAAGACAGGGACTGTAACCCTATTGTAATTGCCTATAATATTAAACATGTGAGAAAAGTACTACCATGTCGGCAGGGGAGAACTTTAAGAATTTCCCCATCTTTGTAATCCTCAAGGCAAATGGCACAAGTGTCTTCAGTGAGGCAATCCCTCGGATGAGCAGAGCTGAACGTGAAGCAGGGTAGAGCTTCCACCATCTCAGCATCTACTCTTTGAGAGCGAAAATGTGTTCCTTGTGAAGACGACCAATGTCTGGGTGCAAAGTAGACAAACACCGCGATTGCACATATGACAACAAACGAGATAAAAGATATTGTCAACACCGTCCAGGATGATTCATAATGATTTGGATATAGACAGCATCTGACTTCTCCCTCTTCAGCATACCCCTTCAAGATTTCACCAGCAAACTTAGAAACAAAACTCGCATGCACTGTAATGTTGTTCGGGTGTATCATCACTGCAAACAAAAGGGGGCAGCAAGACATTATAATACGCGAAACACTACAATTTCTCCATTTATTTCAATTGAAATAGCTGCACATCCATAAACTATCACTTGTCCCAAAAATTCAAGTCTTACATGGGAAGAAGAGCAGACAGGATTCAAACTCATGACCACTTGTTCTCATACCATGATAAACTACCACTTGACCCAAAACCTTAAACTTTTAGAAAATACTAAATTTAATCATTTAACCATTATTCTAACACTCTGTTTAAACCTCCATTTAAATTGTGCAATATATCGGGTCCATTTGATTAAAAGAGCGTTTTTAAAACCCAAAACTCTGTTTTGCAACCATAACTCCTCATAGTTTTTCCAACAGTTTATACAAACGCACCCATCATCCAGACAATTATAGAGAGTTATATGTTGTGTATTTACCAATCAAAAAGCGGAATCCAACGATTGAAGCAATAAACATAGATATTTAAAGGGGACAAGCTGACTCACTGTAAACCAAGCTTCCATCGTTTTGATCATTGTAAACAATTGCGGCGCGAAAGCCGGCATTCTGTGCATTCCGGATTTTATCTTCGAAAGAACATCCACCCCTAATTATCAAAGCCAATCTCGTTTGCTCAGTTCCTTTGTTTTGAAGCGAAGAGCAAGCCTCCAAAGGATCTGCTACATACAGTGCTCCACATGTACCAGACCTATTGACAGCAACAGCTAAAAAAAAAAAAAAAAAAATTGGATATGAATTAAGAGAGCGCTCTCTGAATTGAAGCGAAAAAGTGGAAATTAGGTTACGAGTAAAGTAAAGAAAAAGTTTTGCATTTACTTTATGAGTCATGACTCAGAATCATGGAATTGAATTTTTTTAGGTTTTCTCAGCAACCAAACAGGGACAAGAAAGAAAGAAAGAAAGAAAGAAAGAAAAAGAAGTTACCAGATTTGGCGGGAAGGTCGGGGAAGGACGTGGAAAACGAATCGATCGAAACAGTAGCAGAGGTGCGTGGGATTGCGTATGGAACGAACACGAAGAAGAATCCGATTAACGCTTCCCACATCTCTCCGGCCCTCTCGCTATCTCTGTTTCTTTCGTTTTGATGGTCCAGAATTTACAATGACAACAATTACAGTACACAACTTCTTTTTTTTTTTTTTTTTTTTTCTCATTCAAAAAAAAAAAAAATTTACAAAAAAAAAAAAAACAATAAATAATAAATAGATAAAATGGATGATGTTAGAAATTAGGACATTGTTAGTTTGGAAAAGGTGGGGTCGGCAAACATTGTTTGACTGAGATTGATATCAGGAGCAGGTATTGCACCAATTATTACGAGTGGGCCGTGGCAGTGATTTAAAATTGTAAAAAAATTAAAATTAAAATTTTACCCAATGAATATAAAAAATTAAAAAGTAAGATTAATAGAAAAAATGATGTGAGAGGAAGAAGGTTAATTGCACTGGATCTCAATTTGTTTGACTATGTTGGAGTAGTTTTTTTTTTTTTTTTATATAGAGTTGAAAACACAATCGATAAATGTGTGAGAAAAAAAATGAGAAGAAAATGGAAATTAACTAAATTTTACCAAAAAAAGGGGGAAAAAAAAAGGAGAAGATAACTTTTGAGATGAAGTAGGAGAAATTTGTATCATTAAATTATGCATGAAGAATTACATTATTTACAAGCTGTTTAGTTTCTGTACTTGTACCTATTCATGAGACTTTATCAAGAAAAGCCAAGAAAGGACTAACTTGTCAAAAAAAACCAATATGTCAAAACCAATATGTGTACCGTTTTGGATTGGGCGTTTTGACAAATCCACGTATTCTGTGTTTTTTAGTGAGTTTTATGGGTATTGTTCACTTTTCCACCAAACTTAGCAAAATATAGATTCCAATGCATTTTTGAGTCCTAAAGACTATTAACACTTTTAAAAATTATTTTGCTATAATGTTTTTAGGAATAAGTTTTCGATTTTCAACAAATAAAACAAGATCCAAACATACTCTAAGTAACTATTTTGTAATTCATAACTAGGCAAGTCTTACTAAATCGCCACTTGTACCAAAAATTTTCAAAGGGGCTTAAGCACCCAATTGCAAAATGGTATAAAAATATCTTGAAGTTGTAAAATGATAAATATTTTTTTTTAGAATAAAATATGGGTGAATTTTTGCATTTTTTTCTCACCTCCAAAAAGGCCCCATAATATGAACAAAGTTTCTCTTCAAACTAGTTTGGAGAGAAACTTTTCAAACTTGTTTTATATTTCTTTTTTGAGTGTAAATTTTAAAAATCTAATCAATGAATCTAATGTTTCTTGTGTTCTTAACATGCATATCAAATTTCGTTTAAGATGTTATTTACTATTCTATCAATAAACTTATTTTTTATACACAATTTTAGATCACAAAAATATAAAATTTTAACATTTAGTTGATGACATGACAATTAATCTTTGATCTTCTTGAAATTTTGCAAGCATGAATAATATAATAAAAAATATGCAATCCAATAGTTACATTTTCAAAATTCACATTCAATATAAAGATGTATGGAGAGTTTATAGAGTTTCTCTCCAAACTAGTTTGAAGATAAACTTTCTTCCCAAAATATTGAGCTAATACAAACTCAACTCAATTTTTTTTTTTTTTTTTTTTTTAAGAAGCAAAAATCCAACTCAATAAATCATTTCAAAATATATATATACTAGCCTCTGAGAATGCGCTCACGCGCATGCTCAGAGGCTTTTCCATTTTTTGGTAAAAGTTAATAATTTACATTCATTATAATTTAAAACATTTATTATAATTAGGGATTACTACATTTTTCAATCACAAAAAAAAAAGCCTAAGGGTGTGATAAAAAAATTATTTCACCACACATAATACTCATCACACCCCTAGGTTTTTTTTTTTTTTTTTTTTTTGTGATTAAAAATGTAGTAATCCCTAATTATAATAAATGCTCTAAATTATAATTAATGCAAATTATTAACTTTTACCAAAAATTTGAAAAACCTACGAGCACATTCATAAGCGCGTGCTCAGTGGCTAGTTATTCTTTATTATTATGCTAAGACACAAACTTTTCACATTAAAAAAAAAAAGGACAATATTAAATTTCATATAATAGGATATTTACAAAAAATGTTCATTAACAACTACTTGATAGATTGACTACCACTTCGCTCCCCTGAATTCATCCAATATACCTACCATGCAATCTAACAAAATTGTTGATATATCACCCTAAAAAAATACAAAAAATAGAGAGTAAGGCTTAAATGTAAGAAAAACAACAAACAAAAATAATAGGAGGAAGACAAAGTACCACTTAAAACACATACACTAAAATAATTAATCAAACCCAATAACCACAAAAAAAAAAAAAAAAAAAAAAAAACATAGACAAATATATATATAAATATATATATATATATATCATTCCCACTCTTTAAAAAAGAGTCATTAATTAAAGAAAATATTAAACAATTATCAAACTGACCAAATAAAAGAAAAGATTAAAAAAGAAAAGTGTGGTCCTATTTTGTATGCAATATTTTCGTGGGGGTTAAAAGATTTTTTTTCTTTCAAACTCTAAATTACAGAAAAGAGTAAGTTTTTTTGTTTTTTTGTTTTTTGTTTTTTGGTTTTTTTTTTTCTTTCTAAACTCTAAGTTAGCGTTCAACTAAATATTTTGTTGAAAAAAAAGATCAAAAAGTAATTTGAGTTCAAATAGAACTCATATTTTTTCTTTGAAATATTCAAGTTTAGAAATATGAGTTCAAATAGAAAATTCACGTTTAAAAATATGAACTCATATTTAAAAATTTTAGTCCAAATAGATATCAAATAGTACTCATATTTTTATATTCACGCTTTCAATATGAGTTCTAATATAAGTTCAAAACATTTTCATGCTAATATGAGTTATATGATTTCAAAAGGTGAGTATAAGTTGTTATATTTGAACAAAACCATAGGAATATAAGAAAACGTGACATGAAAGTGTTTTTTTTTTTTTTTTTTTTTTAAGATAAGATAATGATATGGAAAGGATAATGATAACAAAGTAAGGAAACCAAATACAGGAAAGCACAACTCATAAAAGCAAACATAATAAAGAGAATTCAATGCGCATGGGGCGTTCTAAATAGAGGTCATAAAAGATACTTACATTTTTTTTGCTGACTACACTTCAAGTCCAAAGTCCAAATAGTTCATTGGAGATGGAGGACAGAACACACAAAAATATTGAAGATCAACACCTTAGTGCAAGTTCCTTGAAGTTATACCAAAATCTTGAAAATAAACACCCCAGGGCACGTTCCTTGAAGTTTAAATACCAAAATCTTAAAGCTAGGCACCCTAGTGCTCATTCCTTGAAGAAATATGTGAAAGAAATTAATGGTGAGGTTGAAATATAAGGGCTATTTTACACAAATATTTGATTTGTTTCTAGAAAATAAGAAGTTGTTCATGAATTAGAAAATCAAAATAGAAAAGACCAAAGTATATTGACACACACATACCGTTGAGCAGGAGCAAATTTGAGTAGAGCAAATAGAAAAAATAATGATAATGGTGAAAAGAAGATTAACTGAATTGAGAGAATTGGAGAACTGAAGAAGAAGTAATTTGAGTTTGAAAATCAACGTGAGTGTATCAAGAGTGTGGTCCTATTTTGTAGATAATGTTTTACGTGGGAGTTTTCATTTAGAAAAATGATCCAACCAAATACAGGAAATTTAGAAAAATGATCCAACCAAATTGTGGTGATACGATTAGCAATTTGAAAACCAACAGGAGAATAGTAGTGTCTAAATTTATGGGATATGGATGAAAAGTTATAATGATAGTTTTATTTATTTATCTATTTTTTGATAGGAATGATAGTTTTATTGTATAAAAAATAAAGAAGAACTTTTATAATTAAAAAATAATAATAATTGTTATAAAAAATAATAAATAAAGAAGAATTTATTTGAAAAAAATAAAACGTGAAGGGAGTGATCAGTAAGGGAAACGTGAATTCAAAAGAGAGAAAAAAAAAAAAGAACAAAAGAGTGAAAAAAATAATAATATAACCAACTTAGGGGAAATTAGACATGGGTTTAAAAAAAAAATGAAATAGATAACGGAAAAAAAAAATAAAAATAAAGGATAAACCTTAATAAAAGGATAGATAACTTTTTTTTGATAGAAACGTGGGGTTTTTTTTTTTTTTTTTTTTTTTCATTAGGTTTTCTATTTTTAATTTTTAAAAAGAAGTTAAGAAAATAGTTTAAATAAATTGTAATATATATCTGTGGGGCCCAATAGTTTATGGGTCCGGCCCACTCGCTTATGGGAAGTCCACCAACCCCGAATCGAAGGAGGTCCGTCCCGAGCTCAAAGCTAGGAAACATAAAGTGGCTCGAGAATACAGTAGAGGATGGTTTCGTCCTCGCGGACCCAAATTCTCATGGATCAAAGTGGAACACGAGCGAGCTTGAAAGATCAGAAAATATCTTGGAGAAGTTGTCCTTAATACCCTTCCCCGACCGACACCTTTGCCCCTAACAGAGCCGGGTTCTTAGGCTTTATGGACCATCTCCAACAATTTTGGATTAGACCGATGGGACAAATATCTGTCCTGGAAAGATCGACCCTACACGTGGACGAAGGACAACGAACGTAGGCTAGTATAAAAGAGAACGTCATGTAGCAAAGTAAAGGGGGATCCCATCTCGCTTCTTGAGAAAGACTTGATGAAAGAGAATGCCCGGATAATATACGCCGGCCACCACAAAAAACCCACCGACGAGTAATCGGGGACAACATCAATGCTCCTCGAACATGATCCGAGGAGACAAATCCCTCAAATTACAAGGTTGTAAGGCACGAATATCCAGCCCAAAGCCTTTTCTTGTATTGGTCCACCTAAAGTCCGGCCTGAAATAACGCCCTGTGACCCAACGCTGGCCTTTCAAGCCCACTCTCTACAAATATTATTGTGAGGGACTTTCCGTGTGCGAGCCCAACGTCGTTGTTGGGCCGTTAAAGATCTGTGCCCCTACAATTGGCGCCGCCTGTGGAAAAGGCTTGCGCGTTGGCGCAGGAGGCGTTTGAGTCAAATCTCTAGCCAGGTGAGATTCGTGGGATTTCCTCCATCTCCGGCGACATGCAGTTGTTGCTCCGACACAAACTTACGCTAGGGGCTACGCTCCGTAGTGTCAACAGCGTGGGCAGCTCTAGGGGCTTCCGGCCTCAAGCCAAATCTCCCCGCCATGGTCTAGGGGCTGACCTTCGAAAAACAAATATATACAAAAAAAATATACAAGTTTTGGACAGAACCAAGGCATTGCATGGTCCTCAGACTCAAGCCTATGGGGAAACCAAGTACTCAAAAGTTTTGGACAGAACCAAGGCACTACATGGTCCTCGGACTCAAGCCTATGGGGAAACCAAGTACTCAAAAGTTTTGGAGAGAACCAAGGCATTGCATGGTCCTCGGACTCAAGCCTATGAGGAAATCAAGTACTCAAAAGTTTTGGACAGAATCAAGGCATTGCATGGTCCTCGGACTCAAGCCTATGGGGAAACCAAGTACTCAAAAAGTTTTGGACAGAACCAAGGCATTGCATGGTCCTCGGACTCAAGCCTATGGGGAAACCAAGTACTCAAAAAGTTTTGGACAGAACCAAGGCATTGCATGGTCCTCGGACTCAAGCCTATGGGGAAACCAAGTACTCAAAAGTTTTGGATGTGAGAACCAAGGCATTGCATGGTCCTCGGACTCAAGCCTATGGGGAAACCAAGTACTCAAAAGTTTTGGACAGAACCAAGGCATTGCATGGTCCTCGGACTCAAGCCTATGGGGAAACCAAGTACTCAAAAGTTTTGGACAGAACCAAAGCATTGCATGGTCCTCGGACTCAAGCCTATGGGGAAACCAAGTACAAAAAAGTTTTGGACAGAACCAAGGCATTGCATGGTCCTCGGACTCAAGCCTATGGGGAAACCAAGTACTCAAAAAGTTTTGGACAGAACCAAGGCATTGCATGGTCCTCGAGACTCAAGCCTATGGGGAAACCAAGTACAGAAAAGTTTTGGACAGAACCAAGGCCTTGCATGGTCCTCGGACTCAAGCCTATGGGGAAACCAAGTACACAAAAGGAACATAAAGAAGTTTTGGAGAGAACCAAGGCCTTGCATGGTCTTCGGACTCAAGCCTATGGGGAAACCAAATACACAAAAGAAAAACCAAATACACAAAAGTAGAATTTGAAGACCCTGCTTCCCATTCGACGGCTCGGACGGATTATTGGGAGGTCATCATTCTTGGGCGGTATTCACGAGTTTATCACAGAATATCCGATCGCTACCCCGATCGATTTCTAAGTTTGATTTATTACGAATTGTCGATATAATGCCCGATAATCTTGGTAAATTAGAATTGGTTAGATTATGCTTCAAGGTATCTTGCTCTAAATATTCTCGAAGCAACACATACATGGAGCACACTCATTCACAAAGTAATATTGCCCGAAAATCGGTGCTTAAAACATGTGAACAAATTTCTATTTTTATCAAAACAAAGAAGTAGTACGGTGTGTAGACACCCCATTTTACAACTTGCATTTAACCAACCGGTAGATCTTCAGATTTGTGATACAAAAAAAATCTTGATGTTCTAACAATCAATTGGAAGTTGTAGATAATTGAATTTAATTTCAAAAAACACCCATCTTGAATCAATTGGAATTTTGAGCGGAAAATTGGAGCCAAAATATGAAGCAAAAGTGCGACATCATTTCAAAATTTGAATGGGGATCAGCACCAAATCCGTCCCCAGCTCATTTGAACAGATTATCTCCTCCCTTAGCTTCATAAGAAAGCTCATAATTTAGCTTTAAAGCTAAGCCATCCCTTCCCCTATAAATAGAGAAGACCTCTTTCATTCTCCGGATCGCGAATTCCCTCTAGAGAGCTAGTGAGAAAGCAGAAAAAAAAGCTATTGAGCAACCATTGTTCTTACTTTGGTTGTAGTTGAGTACTTCCTTGCTTTCTCCTTAGCCCTTTAGGTGATCATTTCCCCCTTTAATTTATGCTAGTAAGTAGTTAACTTTTTTTATTCTTTATACATGCTAGAATAAATGTTTACAAATCATTATTCATTTCTTTTATGCTATGCTTGGATGAACATGCCTATGTTTTATTTGGTTTTCTCTTACATGCTTAGATGAACATTTCTAGGCCAATACACAATTTTCTTTTGAATGCTTAGATGAGCACTTCTAGGTTAAAACACAACTTTCTCTTTAATACTTAGATGAACATGTCTAGGTAATTGTTTTACATTTTTAAATGCTTGAACAAACATGTCAAAGTATTTTTGATTTTGCCTAGATAAACATGTCTAGGGTTTTTCTTTTACTTCTCTTCATAATTGCTTGGATGATCAAATATGCTTAAAGGTTTTATTTTTATTTGCTTCTCTTTGCAATTATGTTGATGTCAAATCACATGACAATTTTGTTTTCCCTCACATGCTTAGATGAACATGTCTAGGCTAGGAATTCTTTATTTATATTGATCTCTTGGATGAACATGCCATTACCTTCATTTTTTTTATCTAACCAGTTTTATTTTATTTCTCTTCATGTCAAATTCCTCTAGCATATATTTATTTACACTTCTTGCAAATCACATGTTTATATGACATATTTTTTGTATTTGTTTGACATGACATGACATTGGCCACCTTAACCTAGGAGATCGGTTTTACCGGGCAAGATGGGTGCTTAATCCCTTCCCATCTCGTAAATTAGCCTCCGAACCAAGATCAAGGGTTCTAGACAATTTTTTTGTATATACAATTTTACCTTTTTTAGAATGTAACTAGGAAATAAAGTAATGTAATTTACTTTTCTTAGATTGTACCTAGGACAAAAAGCATTGTAAATTTTTGTTACAAAATTCGATGTAAATTGTCATATACATTAATACAACAGAAGTATTTTTCATTAAAGGTTTTCTTGTTTTTCCTTTTAAATTAAATAAGTGGCGACTCCATGTAAAACCCTCGATCTAGTGGGGAACACATTTTTACACGGTGTACAATGGAAAGCTGGAATCAGCTTACGTCGAAGCTCACTACACGAGCAAAAAAGAAAAGTACAAGAAAGCTAGAGAAAGCCGAGGAGGTATGTCGGAGGATAGGTTGGCTACTGCTCCAAGACTTTACCCTCCTCCCGCTTTTACATGCCCATAACTCAGGCAGCAAAAGAGACCCAACTTGAATCTGACACCGTTGAAGGAAAGGTGCCGGGAGCGGGAAGTTGAGGGGCTTTCTCTAAATATTCGCTGCCGCAGCAGCAGAGGCGCTGATGGCAGAGAATCTTTCTTCTGACATACCAAAGTTCTGGCATGAACAGAACCCGCTTCGGATTTTGGCTAAAAGAGGGAGAGGCACCCTTCCCCCTCGGTCGGGATGGAGTATACTCCCGAACTTGTGCTTCCTGTGCCCATACCTTACCATTCGGAGTCTCATGATGACACGGCGCTTCTGCGGTTGAGAGAGCTCTTTCCTCCCAACCCTCATCTCAAACCTGTTTCGCTAAAAGAAGATAGCACCGGATATGGGATTTATGATGTAGGGGAAAGCTAAAGGACTGGTGCGTATATAAAGCAACTCTCCCTCCCTCCTATTTATTTGAAAAGACAAGATGATGACAGTCAACTCACGTGGCGTCCCAAGGAGCGCTATAGACAAAGTGGTCTTGGCTCAACTTCCAACATCAACTGCGATCACGAGATTCAAGGAGCCTCGTAAAGGCGCACCTCGATCCTTGGGGCATCAGAGAGTACTGCATGGCGAGAGGTTGCAGAAATATCTCTCAATTCGCGGACTAATCAGATTCGCGGCCCAGGCCCGCATTGCGTGAGGGCCCAAGGACACACTGTTCAGCGCCTCGGGAAATGCCCGATGAAAGGGAAAATCAAAACTCAAGTCTTGGACAGAACCTAAGCCTTGCATGGTCCTCGGACTCAAGCTCAAGGGGAAACCAAGTACGGAGAAAAACTCAAGTCTTGGACAGAACCTAAGCCTTGCATGGTCCTCGGACTCAAGCTCAAGGGGAAACCAAGTACGGAGAAAAACTCAAGTCTTGGACAGAACTTAAGCCTTGCATGGTCCTCGGACTCAAACTCAAGGGGAAACCAAGTACGGAGAAAAACTCAAGTCTTGGACAGAACCCGAGCCTTGCATGGTCCTCGGACTCAAGCTCAAGGGGAAACCAAGTACGGAGAAAAACTCAAGTCTTGGACAGAACCTAAGCCTTGCATGGTCCTCGGACTCAAGCTCAAGGGGAAACCAAGTACGGAGAAAAACTCAAGTCTTGGACAGAACCTAAGCCTTGCATGGTCCTCGGACTCAAACTCAAGGGGAAACCAAGTACGGAGAAAAACTCAAGTCTTGGACAGAACCCGAGCCTTGCATGGTCCTCGGACTCAAGCTCAAGGGGAAACCAAGCACGGAGAAAAACTCAAGTCTTGGACGGAACCCGAGCCTTGCACGGTCCTCGGACTCAAGCCTAAGGGAAAACCCAGTACATAAGATAAAAAGCACAAGTCCTAAACAAAACCCAGGTTTTGCAAAGTCCTCGGGATCAAGCTTTTTGGGAAATCAACTCGCTTTCGGATGAAGAAGTTTCTCGGCTCAAATACTGGAAAAGGTTAAGGCTCGCGTGTCATGGAGATGGCAAAACGACTTAATGATCGTCAACCTAAGGAGGCTGTTCATCCGGAGGGTAACATGTCCTCGGATAACTACTTCTTACACCTTATCGAGCGTTTAGTCCCCATTTCGGCTAATTTTAAGATAAGTCTCGTTCTCCACTGGTCGGATTATTATGTTAACTAATAATTTTGTTAAAGTTATTGTGGCATCTTTTTATTAGCGATTATTTCGGCCTTAGTTATCATTGATTCGAATGCTATACTATTGTGCCGAAAAGTGCTTGCAAATTTATTAAAACAAATAAACAAAACATACAAAATAGAATAACAATAACTTTTATTAATGTGAAGAATTATTACAATGTACAAAGAAGGGCTTAAACAAGCCTATACAAAAAATGAACTGCTAAAGCAAGAACAACATCCGTAGTACGGATAAGTAAACAGTTGTTGAGGTCTAAAAATCACAGTAAAAAAATAAGCCCAAGAAAGAATAAGCTAAGCCCAAGAACGAGTAAGTTAAGCCCAGAAGAAAAAAAGACCAAGTCCAAAAGGATTGAACAAAAGGCCCCGAGGATCCCGAAGCCCAGAAAAGGAAAAGCAACCAAAGAAGAAAAAGAGAGAACATCACAGCAAAGTACAAGACGCAAGGATCCTCGGGCACCATCAATAAGCGCGAAGAAAAAGAAGACCAGGACAGATCGATAGAAAGAAAAACAAGAAAAAAACAAAAAGGACATAAGCGACCCTTCATGGCACAGTGCAGAGAAAAGGCGTCGGGAACCAAAACAAGGAAGAAGAATGTTAACAAAAGCGATTTCAAAAGAGCAGAACAGATTCCGCCCAAATAGGAAAGAAACGGAAGAGTAAAAGACACCGAGAAGTGAGGATGCCGAGAAGGGCATACCTCAAAGACGCCCCAAAGAGGATGGCCAATCGAAACTTTCAAAGGAACCAGAATCAAGAGAAGGAAAGAATGAGCGAAAACAGAAAAGGGGACTTACCGAGATGATGAAGACAGAAGCGAACTCTGTTTGCAAAAAGACCAAAACAGGGGAACCAACGGTTCCCCAAGACGCCCAGAAAACTCCACTATAAAAGGAGAGGATGGGCTGTGAAGAGGGCAGCGAGAAAAAAGGAGAGGAACACAGTAGAAAGAAGAGATTCTCTAGGAAAATTATCAGAAAGTTTAGGCAGAAAGAAAATATTGAGGGAAAACAAGCATTGCTTCCCGATATCCTGTAAAAGCAACTATGGCACATACTCGGATCCAACAAGAATCAAACTTTGCAAGTTTTGAAGGCTGAAATAGCCATTCAAGGCTGCAATTTTTGAGCTTGATTGGACCTTGTATCACGTCCTAGTAAGCTTGTTTGTAATCAAACAGATAATGCTTTAATGAAATATTGTTCCCAGGATCCCCACAAGATTCGTCTTATTGTCTTGCTAGTCCTGCTTATTCTTTCTTTTTGAACTCACGTTGTTAAATTTGGCATTCCTCGATATCCTTGTTTGTCATCTTTTTATGTTGTCGGGAACATTCTCTGCATCCACTTGATTCTAAAACAGCCATTTAGCTGCGGTGAGTCAAGGCCCAGTCCACCAAATCCTCCTTTTCTTTTTCATTCGGGCTCGGGATCCTTGAGCACGAATATCCTGAAAAAGACACTCTGTGATCAAGCGTCTTGAACTCGTCTTCAAAGTCTCTCTAAAATCTCTCGCTTGATCGCTCATACCGGAGAAGAACCTTATATAGAAAGGATGAAGGAGAAGGAAGAAGAATTGAACACATGGAAGCACTTCAACAAACTCTTTTCTTTCAAGAATGCAAGGGAAAAAGAAAATGGAGGACATGAGTAAGAGAAGGAGGAGAAGAAGAGGGAAGAAATGAAAAGAAAAAGAAAGGAGCAAAAGAGAGAGAAGGAAAAACACCGGGACAGAGCCGGTGGTGGAAAGAAGAAGAAAGAAAAGTAAAGGATGGCGCGGTGAACGAAGAGAGGAAGAAGCGGGGCATTTAGTCCCCCTCAATCCTAACTCTTGGCACAATCGGGAGCCATACTAGGTATGCTCATGGGAGAGCGGATGGAGATGACAAGGAGGTCTTTAACTCAATCACACAGAAGTGGGGTGTGACGAGTCCCCGCTTCGGATTTTGGCTAAAAGAATGGGGAGGCAAATCTTGAGCCTCCACCATCCTTGCCCCGACCGAGCCATCACAAGTTTTGTTAGGACATGGCATTTCTGGGAAAGGAAGGGTTTGTTCATGGCAGATTACTATAAGAGAGGTGTTATTGAATAAGGAATAACCGGATGGAGGAAGTGGATCATGGGAAGGACGTAAGGGATTTGAGATATGAGAAAGTCACTTTCTGTCTTCTCTCTTTATATAGGGGACGAAGAAGAGGGTATATAACGCGCTCAGATCCCTAGGGAAACCCACAAAGGATAACGCGCGTTTCGTTCCCCCACGCCATCGATAGAATCGTTAGATCCGGGAGGTCTCGTAAATGGAAAGATATTAAAGACACGCTGCAGATAACCACACGGCATAATGGCAACGCGTCGTAAATCCAGGAAAAACGGCTCGTGGGCCAGACGTTCCTCGAGGAGAGGAAGAGTCACCAGTGTTGATCAAGAGTCAAGAAAGTGAACGGCAATGAGGGCTTGACATTATCAAAACCCACTGTCCAACCATGACGTTGGGAAGCAGGATTTTGAGGGGCTAATGTGGGGCCCAATAGTTTATGGGTCCGGCCCACTCGCTTATGGGAAGTCCACCAACCCCGAACTGAAGGAGGTCCGTCCCGAGCTCAAAGCTAGGAAACATAAAGTGGCCCGAGAACACAGCCGAGGACGGTTTCGTCCTCGGCAGACCCAAATTCTCACGGATCAAAGTGGAACACGAGCGAGCTTGAAAGATCAGAAAATATCTTGGAGAAGTTGTCCTTAATACCCTTCCCCGACCCGACACCGCCCCTAACAGAGCCGGATTCTTAGGCTTTATGGACCATCTCCAACAATTTCGGGATTAGACCGATGGGACAAATATCATCCCGGAAAGATCGACCCTACACGTGGACGAAGGACAACGAACGTAGGCTAGTATAAAAGAGAACGTCATGTAGCAAAGTAAAGGGGGATCCCATCTCGCTTCTTGAGAAAGACTTGATGAAAGAGAATGCCCGGATAATATACGCCGGCCACCACAAAAAACCCACCGACGGGTAACAGGGGACAACATCAATGCTCCTCGGACATGATCCGAGGAGACAAATCCCTCAAATTACAAGGTTGTAAGGCACGAATATCCAGCCCAAAGCCTTTTCTTGTATTGGTCCACCTAAAGTCCGGCCTGAAATAACGCCCCGTGACCCAACGCTGGCCTTTCAAGCCCACTCTCTACAAATATTATTGTGAGGGACTTTCCGTGTGCGAGCCCAACGTCGTTGTTGGGCCGTTAAAGATCTGTGCCCCTACAATATCTATTTAGTTTTTTTTTTTTTTTGGATAAACTTGAGGATGTTTTTTTAAAAAAAAAAATTGATTTGAAGATAACTTTTTTTGAAAAGGAAAAAAAAAAATAATAATAATAACAAATGTATAGTTGCTTTGAAATTGAAAGAGTGAGTTAGTGGGAGAGTGATCCTATTTTGTAGGAAATGTTTTAGATGAGAGTTGAAGATATATTTTTACTTTGTTATCCTCAAGTTTTGCCCATACTTAAACGTAGGGTGTAGGGGTATTTTGGAACATACAAAAATCTGATCCAATATTACAGCTAATTGAAATTTAGTATTAACATGGCCACAATACATACATATATATATATATATATATATATATATATATATATATATATATATTGCCTTAGGCCTCATAATGCATTGAGCGAGGCCTTAGAGCATCCGCATGGCAGATGCAAAGTCTTATAAAGTGCAAAAAAACACTTCATTTTACACATTGTGAGAGTGTCTTTTTCAGGATATTCAGGCTCAAGGATCCCGAGCCCGAATGAAAAAGAAAAAGGGGATTTGGTGGACTGGGCCTTGACTCACCGCAGCTAAATGGCTGTTTGAGAATCAAGTGGATGCAGAGAATGTTCCTGGCAACATAAAAAAAAGATGACAGACAAGGATATCGAGGAATGCCAAATTTAACAACGTGAGTTTAGAAAGAAAGAATAAACAGGATTAGCAAGACACTAAAACGAAAATCTTGTGGGGATCCCGGGAACAATATTTCATTAAAAGCATTATCTATTTGGTTACTGCAAGCTTGCTAGGACGTGATACAAGGTCCAATCAAGCTCAAAAATTGCAGCCTTGAATGACTATTTCAGCCTTCAAAACTTGCAAAGTTTGATTCATGTTGGATCCGAGTATGTGCCATAGTCGCTTTTACAGGATATCGGGAAGCAGTGTTTATTTTTCCCTCAATATTTTCTTTCTGCCTAAACTTTCTGATAATTTTTCTAGAGAATCTCTTCTTTCTACTGTGTTCCCTCTTCTTTTTCTCATTTTGCCTTCTTCACAACCCATCCTCTCCTTTTATAGTGGAGTTTTTTCGGACGTTTTGGGGAACCGTAGGTTCCCCTGTTTTGGTCTTTTACAAACAGAGTTCGTTCTGTCTTCATCATCTCGGTAAGTCCCCTTTTCCGTTTTCGCTCATTCTTTCCTTCTCTTGGTTCTGGTTCCTTTGAAAGCCTCTGGTTGGCCATCCTCTTTGGGGCGTCTTTGAGGTATGCCCTTCTCGGCATCCTCACTTCTCGGTGTCTTTTTTTTTTTCTGTTTCTTTCCTATTTTGGCGGAATCTGTTCGCTCTTTTGAAATCGTTTTTGTTAACATTCTTCTTCCTTGTTTTGGTTCCCCGACGCCTTTTTCTGTCTGTGCCATGAAGGGTCGCTTGAGTCCTTTTTTTGTTTTTTTCTTGTTTTTCTTTCTATCGATCTGTCCTGTCTTCTTTTTTTTTTCGCTTATTGATGGTGCCCGAGGATCCTCGCGACTTGTATTTTCTTTGTGATGTTCTCTCTTTTTTTCTTCTTTGGTCGCTTTTTTCCTTTTAAGGCTTCGGGATCCTCGGGGCCTTTTGTATAATCCTTTTGGACTTGGTCTTTTTCTTTCTTTGGGCTTAGCTCGCTCGTTCTTGGGCTTAGCTTATTCTTTCTTGGGCTTATTTTTACTGTAATTTTTAGACCTCAACATTTAGCCCCGAGCTCGTGGGTTGCCTGAAGCCCATGCGTGAGTGATTTAGGTTTCCTTAGGTTTTTGTGGTATCCCCTTTTCAACTTCTACTGGGTTCCCTTCTTATTTACTTGGGATCCCGACTCTTTCTGTTGCTTCTAGTCACCTTTTTTTTTTTTTTTGCGTGTTGTATTCCCTCATTCTTTCGCAGACTTCCTCTTTATACGGGACGTGGCGGTTGGGTATTTGAGGTGAAACTCCTCTACCCACTTTCCTCGTTTCCGTTACTTCTCATTAATAATAACGCTGTAATTCCCACTTCAAATTAAATTCTTTGGCAACTGGCGCGTCTTTTCATAAACTGTTTTTCCTCAACTGCCATTTGTGCCTTTATTGTAGCCGTTTCCTCTTATCACTTTGCTTCTCTGGGTTATTTCGCTCTCTGTGTTCCTCTTTCCTTTTCTCTTCTTCTCTGTTACTCTGGTTTTCCCTTTTCGCATCCTCAATCTCTTTCTTTCTCACAGTGTGTGTTTCCATGGCTTCTTCTTCTTCTCGAAAAAAGAGAGAGCGTACTCCCGATCCTTCCGAGGGCGAAGGTTCTTCCGGGTTCCGCTCTCCGAGCGGTTCTCATGAGGTTGTTGAGCGTCCAGCTTTTCCTCTACGGGATCCTTGGTATGCTCCCAGTTTATTTTTTCCTCATATTTCTCATGGTGAGGCTCCTCCATCCCCTCACGTTTGGCTATTTTCTGGCCAAGCGGGTTTCGCCGGTTCCGCCCAGGTTCACGACCCTAGAGAGATTTTTGATCTCCAGATCAGACAAGGAATCCGAGAGGCGGTTCCTATTTTCTTCGATTTTGTGGCGGGGAAGATTCAGGGTTGGCCCATATGGGTAGACAAGGAACCGTCGATCTTTGAGTTTGTGGGTCGTTTGGAGCGCGCCGGCATCCTCGAAGGCGTGGCTATTTCCAGAAATCTTGAGGGTTTCGAGACGCCAAAGGGCTCGAGGCATCTGGTACGTCGTTGGTGTCCTTCCCTTCATACTTTTTTCTTTTCTCTTGGTGAATTGACAATCACCTTGGAGGACGTGGTTAATAACTTCCTCCTCCCGGTGTTTGGTGAAGAGAGTCCCTTTGATATTGATCTTTCTCGGTGAGGATCTTGTGGTAGAAGAGAAATTATTTAGTCATTTTGGTGGTCGCTCCGCCTCTCCCGGTGGTAAGCCGGCTAGGATGGGGAGATGGGTGATGACCCTCTCTCGTGAAAAGGATAAAGAAGTGAGGTGGGCGGTTTTCCGGCCTTCTGGCTTAGTAAGTTTTTATTTAGTGAGTTCCCCGGGCACGGAGTCAAGTCTTCACTTTTTCCATTGGCAATCAAATTGGCTCGAGGTACTCAATATCCTTTGGCCCCTCTGTTTTTGGGTCACGTTTATTCTCAACTGGACCAGCTTCATGGAGATGAGGCTGAGGGTGACTCTTGCTATGTGATTACTTCATCCCTTCACTGCGCCATTCTTCAGATTTTCATGTGGGATCGTTTCAGCCTACCTTGGCTAAGTGTAGAAATTTGAAGTTTGTGAAGGATAAGTTCCAAGGATCCCCGACATAGTGAAGGGTCTTTGTGGCAATTCTACTGATGCCTTTCCTATTATTTTCCGTTGGATCGGCTTAAAAGGTGGTGGCCTTAACCTTGTGGAGTTGTTTGACCAGGCGGGGAGCTTATGTTGGAGATCCCCTCGCGAGTTTGGTCCTGGCTTTGCGTGTGATTCAGTGTTGTCTTCTTTTTGTCTTCAACAGGTAATACCTTCAATTTGCGCGCCGTGGTGATGAGGGCAGTCTGGCTTATCTTGCCTCGCATTAGCCCTTCTGGCTTCCCGTGCCTTCTTTGAGTGGCCCAAAGTACACTCATTATTCAAGACACCGGGTGCTTCGACAGTTTGGTTTTGATCAAGATATCCCACCAGTTTTCAAGGATGTGATGCCATCCCTTCCTTCTTTGGACCCTTTCTTGAGGCTGCAGGCTTTTTCTTATTGGTCGCGGAGGAGCCCCCGGTTCGTGGTGCCTAACTCCCAGAGAGGAGTCTTTGCTTCCAGTGGCTACACCGGTTATTGGAGAAGAATACAAAAATCTTTTGTTGACTATGTTGGTACTGGTATGATTCGGGACGTTCCAAACTCCAGCATTGTTTTTCGCTCGACGGCTAATAGACGTCTATCCCTTCCTACCGGGATTGTTTTTCTGCTGCTGCAAGCAAGCAAGACCGGGTTTGCAGAGTGGCATTCCTCCAGGGGAGGTTGGGTGACTTATGGACAGGATTTTCCCGAGGCCTGGTGGGCGATAGCCTTATCATTGGTTCCTCCTCCGGGGTGCCCATCAAAAGGGGTGCAACAGAGACAATTAGTGCTGCTCTTGCTAAAGGTAAAGATGTTAAATTGAAGAAGATGAAAGCTGCTGATGTTGGCGAAAGTGCAGGGGGTGTGGAGATAGGCTCTGAAGCAAAAAGAAGGAAAACGGGGAAATCTCAAGTGCACTTGGCATCTCACGAAGGCAAGGATGTCAAGGAACCTTTAGTTTCAAGGACCCGTAAGAAGACCAAGGTAGAGTCTTCTTTTCCCCAGGTTCTGTGGATCGCTTCAGTCCATGGTTCTTTAGGATCCCCCGGCTTGGTATCCCAGCCTCCTTTAGGACCCTCCGGGCGTACTCGTAGTAAGCAAAAGACTTCCAGAGAATCAGAGAGAGAGAGAGAAGGGCAAGACTTCTTTCCTTCTTCTCTCCTTTTTTTTTTGCTGCACTCTTTTTATATTTGCTAACGAGTGGTGATTTCCTTTGCAGTCCAAGCGCAAGTCCGATTATAAGAAGGGTAAGAGCCAATCTTCCGGAGACGATGTGGTACGTGTGTTCCCCTTTCTTCTATTCTTTCCATTGTGTTGTTAGCATTCCTGTTGTCTTCTCTTTTTTTTATGGTATTGCCTTTCTCTGCTTCTTCTTCCTTGGTGTGGAGGTATCCCCTCCCGTGGATCGGTAAGGCTCCGGGGAGGAAACCATCACAGCTCTTTTCTGTCATTTTTCCTGTTATGGGGGAGGAGCCCCCATCGATGACCTGCTGAGGAGATTGGGCAGCCGATGCAAGGTTCCCAGGATTCTCAGGATCCCAAAGCTCCTAGGATCCCATCATCTCAAAGCCCCCATCTCGAACGCACTCCCAGTCCTATCAAGACTGTGTTTCCTCGATCCTTGTCGGATAAAGGTGCTTTGGGAGACACTCCTTTATCCAAACAAACAGGTAAGCCTTGTTTTCTTTTGAAATAACGTTATGTTTCTCTTTCTTTCCCAGTTTCTCTTGAGTTCCTTCTTTTCCTTTTAGGTCAAACCAGTGAGAAACCCGCCCCTAGTGTTGCCTCTTCTTTAGAATCAGAGAGTTCAGAAGGTGAGTGCAAGCTGTTCCTTCGTGTCTTCCTTTTTCTTTTTCCCCTCCTTCTTTTCTTTTTTTTTTTTTTATATGGCGAAGCCCCCCGCATCTATCCCTTCCTTTAGCCAATTTGCCATTGGTCCTTCACCTTTTCTTCAACTTTCCTTATGTTCCTTCCCAGAATCTTCGGGGAAGTCAGGAGATCGGGAAGAAGAGGTTCTGCCTCAAGAAGCTGGAATAGGTTTGTTCTTCTAAATCTGTTCTTCTTTTTCTTTTTTTTTTTTTCTTCTTTTTTTTTTTTTTTCTAGAATACTGATACAGGCTTTGCGGGTTCTGAGCCTGTTATCCCTGAAGGAATTGTGAGACCTGTTGGAGTTGCTGACCTTCATCCAGAGCAAAAGGCTACAAGTCCTGCAAGCGGTGATACGGTGATGGGGAATGTCTCAAAGGTGGCTGCCTCGGATCTTGATTCAAAGCTTTCCTCTTTTCTGGCTCGCTTCGATCTCTTGGAATTCAACAGTCTTCCCGCCAGCCACTTTCATGCTTTTGAGTCTTCTTATGGCAACTTCCCTGCGCTTCTCTGTTCTGTGGAGGGCTTGCTGCTAGAGAGAGTCCGCTCAAGAGTCACGGGGATTTTACCAGTGGCTTCAGGGGAGGCGTTTTTCTGGGCAATATTTTGATGGAGTTGCTGTGCGCTGTGTTGATTTCTCTAAGAAATTCCTCCGTTGATTCGTTGTCTGAAGAAAAGCTTACGGAATGGAGAGGGGTGGTGCAGGACCTTCTTGAAGCCAAGTTTAATTTATCTTTCTGCTGGATCACCGCGCGTTCATGGCCCATGTCTTTGTTTCAAAGGCAATCGTCCAAGAGTATAGATTCCGAGATAGCTGTTGCCGAGGAAGCTTTGGCTCATGCTCACAAAGTTTTACAAGATTTGAAAGTCAAGCGGCAGAGGATCCTCTCTTCTTTGGCCGTTCTCGCTATTTCTCCAGATGCATCTCTGTTGGCCGGCCTCATTCCTTAGCTTTTTTTTTTTTTTATAAACAATTTGGGGTTGTATAAGTATATTTTTTTTTTGAACATTGCTCTGCTCTTTGCTTTATCTTTTGTGCTTCAAACTGCTACTTATTTTCTTGGTATGTGAATCTGCCTTTTTCCTTGGATATATATGTTTTTTTTTTTTTTTTTTACCTCCTTGTGATTCCTTTCTTTCCTGAGTCCTGGACCATGGTTTCCACAGGCTTCACTGTAAGTTCTGGTCCAGGTACTTGGTGACTTATTGTGCAAGTACTGAACTGGCTACGCTAGTATATTTTTTTTGAAATACGGTCCCAGTTCATGAACTTTTGACAGGTTCCCCTTTTTGCCAAGTGCTAGGCTAGGTATCCTAGATATTTTTCTTTTATTCTCGTGATCCTAGACCTATGCACTTGGAACTTGTTTGCGGGATATCTGAAATTATTGGTGAGGTGGATCCTGGGCCATATGTAAAAGGGGTATTACATATTCTCCCCCTTTTTTTTTTTGACTCAGGTATCCTTCCTCAAATTTATCCACATTTGGTCTTTGCAATGAAAAACTTAAACTTTGAAGAAACAAGAATTTTGTTAAAACATAATCATTTTTGTTTTGGAACAAAAGCAAAAAGTCTTTTGATGCGGCATTGACCACAAAGTGTCAATCTATCACATGTTCCTGGACAAAATTATCTTAGGCTAGAATTCTTGATAAAAGCTGAAAAATAAAAGGACAAAATAAAAAAGAACTTAGCAGATAGTGAAGTTGGTGAAAGGACCCCGAGGTACTGGGGATCCCCTTGTTCTCATGCATAATATTGCTTGAGCCATTTCCCATTTATGGGTTCTGTCAGGACTGTCCCATCTTCTTTGGCAAGGTAATAATATCCACTTTCATGAGTCAGTATCGATGATGTAGGGTCCTTCCCATTTTGGGGTGAACTTGGAAGGCCCTGGCAGCAGTTCCTCCTCACGTGCTCCGCCATCCTTAGCACTAGTTGCCCTTTGGTGAACACTCTTGGGCGTACTGCTTGTGCATATGCTCTGGTCATTCTTTGCTGGTATCTTTGACTCCTTTTCTTGGCCAGCTCTCTTTCTTCTTCTACTCCTTCCAGATCTACTAATCTCTTTTCAGTGCTTGCGTCTTCACTTTCTCCCCGACTTTCCTCGAGAACCACCCTTGGTGTAGGAATGATTAACTCCACAGGGCTGATGGCCTCTGTTCCATAAACCGGGGAGAACGGAGAGAATCCCGTGGCTGTCTTTATAGAGCTCCCGCATGCCCAAAGCACGTCCGGATGGTCACTCCATTTTCCTCCATACTCATACTTCATTTTCTTGAGGATTTTTAGTATTACCCTATTAGTAGCTTCAGCTTGGCCATTTCCTTGTGGGTAGTATGGGGTAGATCTTCTATGCTTGATGTGGTATGCTTGACTAATCCCTTCACATCTTTGTTTATGAATGGGGTTCCATTGTCGCTGATAAGTCTTCCGGGGATCCCGAACCTTGTAATGATGTGGTCTCGAATAAAATTTGCTACAATTTGCTCCAAAGTAGCTTTTTTCAAAGGGATGGCCTCTACCCATTTTGTAAAGTACTCCGTGGCTGCCAGGATCCATATATAACCATTGGATGGAGGGTTTATGGGCCCTATGAGATCGAGCCCCCAAGTATGGAAAGGCCATGGTGTCGTCATATCCTGCGCAGACATTCGGGTGAGTGTGAATCGCATCTCCTAGGACTTGGCAAGCATGGCATGTTCGACCAGCTCCTCGAGTCTCTTTTCATTGTTGGCCAAGAACACCCCAACAACGAAGAATCGCTTGTGCAGCCTTCTCTTTCCTGGGTGACTTCCGCAATCCCAGTGCACCTCTCGACTACTTCTCTGGCTTCCTTTGGTCCCGGACATCCGAGGGGATCCCCGTGGTACCCCTTTTTGAACAAAATATCATTCTCGCAAAAAAATACCGCCCGCTAGTTTCTTGAGCTTATGGGCCAGCTCCTTGTCGGTTGGTAGGATGCCCCGAGCCAGGTATCCTATGAAAGGAACCCGCCAATCTTCTGTAACAAACACAGCGTAGCTTTCTTCTTTATCAATTGCCAAACGACATTCTTTGCATTTCGCCTGTATGACTGCTGCTTCCTTGTCCATGTCTGGCCAGTAATACCCCATGCGTTGCATCCTTCTGTATAGGCTGACTTTTCTCGCAACTCCACATGTTTGGGCGTGTAACTCTTCTAATTTCAACTTTCCTTCCTTCTCGGGGATACATCCGGGACAGTATTCCTCCGGCAGTCTTTCTGTACAATTCTCCTTCTATCCGAGTGTAATCCATTAACTCTTTGATGTTCCCTCTAGGATTTACTTCTTTCATCCTTTCTTTGACTTCGTCCCTCCAGTCCCACTGTTTGGATTCCCCGGGTACATTCCTTGGAGGATCCTTACAATAGAATGTTCGCCTTCCTATTTTTATCAGTGTATCTCTCCCATCAAATGGTATTTGGGATCCCAGGGTGGCGAGAGCATCCGCGAATCTATTTTCGCTCCTTTGAGTATATTCTATCTTTCAAGGTCTGAAATTCCATTTCCAATCTTTGTGCCCAAGTCCTGTAGGCTGCTAAGCTTTGTTCCCGTAATGCAAAGTCACCTTTCACTTGGGAGACCACAAGATTAGAATCTCCCAAAGACTCTCATGTGTTTCACTCCTATCTTGAGTGCTATAGCCAACCCAGATCAAGTATGCCTCATACTCACTGCATTATTAGAACACGAGAAACCAAGCTTAAAAAAGACAGGGGCATGATATCCCCATTTTCACAGCTTAGCACAATTCCTACCCCATTCGAAGTTCTTTGTAGCTGACCCGTCGAACCTCATGGTCCATTTCTTTCCCGGGATCTCCATCACTGCTACTTCACCAGGGATTTCTTCGCCTGAGCGGGCTTTCTTCCTTCCTGGGAATTGGGCTAGCAAGTCTGCTATGGCCTGGCTCTTTCTGACCTTGGGAGTTCTTGTGCCTATATCATATTGTGAGAGCAATACTAGCCATTGCGCCATCCTTCCCGTGAGAAGGGGCTGGTGCGAAGAGTGCTTTTATGGGGTGTGACTTGGTTACCAAGAGGATTTGGTGGGGTGAGAAGTACCTCTTCAATCTTTGGGATGCATAAACGATTACTAGGCAGGCTTTCTCTATTCTGGGGTACCTGGTTTCGGTATCCTTGAGTGTTCTCGCTTACATAGTATATGGGCTGCTCATTCCCTTGGTCATCTTCTTGTGCCAGCAAGGCTCCTATTGCCCGAGAGTTTGATGCTAAGTATAGCAACAAAGGTTGCCCACGATCTTGGTGCCTGGAGGGTGGGCAAATGGTTCATAATGCCCCTGAATTCTTTGAAAAGCTTCCTGCACGCTCTGTTTCCCAGGTGAATTCACTTCCCTTTTTCAGTAATTTTGATAATCCCGCCGTAGCCGAGGCTAAACCAGGCACAAACCTCCCGATATAGGAGACCCTTCCCAGGAAGCTTTTGAGTTCTCTAACAGTAGTTGGTCTTCTCATCGTGGCAATAGCTGTGGCCTTGGCTGGATCCACACTTATGCCTTTGTGATGTACCAGGAACCCAAGGAACTTTCCAGCAGACACTCCAAAGGCGCATTTCATGGGGTTCATTCAGAATTTGTATTTCCCGCATCTTTCAAAGACCCGCTCAAGTACTTGGAAATGTCCTGTTCTGGTTTTTGACTTGACCACAATATCGTCTACATAGTCCTCCATCTCCTCATGCATCATGTCATGGAAAATGGCTGTCATGGTCCGCCGATACGTAGCCCCCGCATTTTTGAGGCCGAAGGGCATTACAGTGTAGTAAAAGTTTCCAATCGGAGTAAGAATCTTTGTCTTCTCTCGCATCTTTGGCTGCCATGCGAATTTGGTTGTATCCACTGCACCCATCCATAAACGAGAACATTGAGTTTCCTGCAGCTGAATCTACAAGGAGGTCGATATTGGGCAAGGGGAACTCATCCTTAGGACATGCCTTGTTGGGATTGCGAAAGTCTACACAGCAGCGGATTTGACCATTTTTCTTCTTCACAGGTACAATGTTGGAAAGCCATTTTGGGTGTTGGATGGGTTTGATAAAACCGGCTGTTAGTAATTTCTTGACTTCTTGGACTATTTGAGCTTCTACCTCGGTGTGGAAGACCCTGGCTGGTTGGACTCTCGGCCTCACCCCTGGTTCCACGTTAAGAGAATGGACTACCAACTCCGGGTCTAGACCAGGCATCTCATCATAAGTCCATGCAAAGACATCTCTGTATTTTTGAAGCAAGGTTACCAGTTGTTCTTTCTCTTGAGCCGCCAATTGATTGCTAATGAAAACAGGTTTCGGGATCCTGGTTCATTCCCGTGTCCACTTCCTTGATTCTTCCTCGGCTGAATCTGGGCCTCCTTAATCTGGTTCTTCCGGGATTTCTTCTTGGGCCATCATGCAGCTTGGTGGTCCGGGACCTTCCGCACAATGCATTCGGGCCCCGCGCACCTTCACAAACGATAAATTAACCTTCCCCAGGTTCCCGTACCACCACACATTCTCGGGATCCTGAAAGAGCTGGGCTCCCTCTTTTGTCTTTTTCTTTCTAACAGATTTCTCGGTCACGGGTGCCCCTTCCTCCTTCTTCTTCTTCTAGGATAGGTGCCCCTGTGGTCCCCGAGGTGGGGTTCTCATCATCCGACTCCAACTCATCATAAAACATTGTTTCTGCGAAGTTCACTTCTCCCTGGCTGAAAGGATTATGATTGGCGGGGATCCTTATGGGCCTCCCATTCAGTCTCCCTTTAATGCATTGATGGAATGTGGATGGAATAAGGCGATGTTTGTGAAGCCACGGGCCCCAAAGAGACGTGATAAGAAACTTCGCATTAATCACATGAAACCTTGTCAAAGCTACTATTGGTCCTACCCTTAAGGCCACCTGCACGTATCCTTCTACATTGCTTCCACCGATCCTCCAAATCTGTTATCTCCATGGGGGTCCCTAGGATCCTTCTCGTCGCCTAAACCAACGACTTCCAGGGTACTCACGGCTATGAGATTGAGTGATGCCCTGTATCCACCAAAGATGCCCTCCCGACTTGAACGCCGTTTATGGTGGCCATTAGATAAAGGGGTCTACGGTGGTCCGGGTGCTCAATCTCCATGTCCTCATCGGTGAAAGTTATTGCATTGGTTGTCTCCGTGAAAGCTCGACTAGCATGTGACTCGGTGTAAAACATTCCATCCCCGAATCTGCTGCTATACTCATGAGAGATTCTGTGGCCACTCTTCTTGCTTCTGGTCCAAATCCTAATTGATTGAATAGTGACCTGAACTTAGGATTCTTCCTGGAGGGTCTTGACTGTACTCGGGTGAAAGGATCCTTCAGATTCTCCCGCCTCCGCTGGGTTCCCATGTATTACTACTGCTACCACCCCTTTTCCTTTGTGGTTAGGTAAGGGGTTCCTCTGACTTCTGGTTCCTTCTGGGTGAGCTCCAGGGTTCCTTCTCTCAACTTTTTGTGGAATAGTCTGCGAAGGGTCCAGCAGTCCTTAGTGGAGTGCTTCACATAGTTATGGATCCTGCAAAATAAAGGATTCTTCCTTTCTTCTTCGGTTGGTGGCCTGGACACGGTGAATGGCCCGACAACCCCATCTCCAATCCATTTGTCTAGGACATGGCTTAACTCCTCACTGTGCATGGGATCACCGGTGGTTCTTCAAACACCTTCCCATCCTGGTCTTTTCCTTTTTCTCCTGTTGATGCTTTGTCATAGCTTGGGATGCGGGCAGCCTTTTGGTTCTCATGGTTTGCGCCGTCCTTTCGGTTCTTTGTAGGAGGTCGCAAACTGTGTGATACATAAATTTTCAAGGTTGAGCCTCGTAGTCAAAAAGCATGTTGGCTATGCAGGTTTCCACGAGCTCCTTTTCTTCATGGTCTCCATAGCAATCTAGGGACACATCTTGAATCTTTTAATGAATTGAACAGGATCTTCTCCAGGTCTGCGCCTCACCATTTGCAGATTCTGGAAAGTGATTTTGTCTTCACTGGGTAATATTTGGCGCAGAACTTTTCCATCATTTCATCCCAGGTCTTGATGGACCCGGGTCTCAACGTGGTGTACCAAGTGTATGCCCTATCCACTAAGGATTTGGCAAATTCCCTCGAGACATAATTCTTTGTCTCTCTGCATAGGGGCCCATAGTGTGGACAAATCTGCTCACATGTTCCACGGCACTTCCATTCCTCCCATCGAAAGGATGGAACTTTGGAGGTTCGTATCCTTTAGGATATGGTTTGCCAAGAAGTTCTGGGGGAACGGGGATCCCGAGAGAATTGCTTAGGGACCCCCGAAAGTTTTTCCCTTTCTTGCTCCAGGAGGGCATTGACGTCGCCGGTGTTAATCATCGAGGATTGGCTCTTCCTCCCACCGCCGACCCTCCCTCCCGGTTGTGTCCCCTCTTGGTGGCCAGTAGGTGGAATGTTGTCTCGACTTCTCGTGTTCTCGCCTTCTTTGAGAAGGCGAACTTCTTGCTCCAAATCCTTTAACATTGTTGTCATTCTCGCCATCAGTGTCTGGTTCTTGTCTTGCGTGCCTTGGTTCCGACACGACCTCTGTTCTACCAAGGGAATCCCACCTCCTTGCCTGGAGACTTCCTCGTTTTTCTCCTACAGGCTCGGAGGCCGTAGGTGGCACGTTAGTTCCTTTCTTTGTTTCTTTGTCTTGGAGGCATTCTCTGCGAAGGAGTTGTTTCTTCCTTCTTCTTTGCCCAGTCCCCAGCCGAGGAGTCGCCAAAATGTGAGAGTGTCTTTTTCGGGATATTCAGGCTCAAGGATCCCGAGCCGAATGAAAAAGAAAAGGGGGATTTGGTGGATGGGCCTTGACTCACCGCAGACTAAATGGCTGTTTTGAGAATCAAGTGGATGCAGAGAATGTTCTGGCAACATAAAAAAAGATGACAGGACAAGGATATCGAGGAATGCCAAATTTAACAACGTGAGTTTAGAAAGAAAGAATAAACAGGATTAGCAAGACACTAAAACGGCATTTGTGGGGATCCACGGGAACAATATTTCATTAAAAGCATTATCTATTTGGTTACTGACAAGCTTGCTAGGACGTGATACAAGGTCCAATCAAGCTCAAAAATTGCAGCCTTGAATGACTATTTCAGCCTTCAAAACTTGCAAAGTTTGATTCATGTTGATCCGAGTATGTGCCATAGTCTCTTTTTACAGGATATCGGGAAGCAGTGTTTATTTTTCCCTCAATATTTTCTTTTCTCGCCTAAACTTTTTCGATAATTTTTCTAGAGAATCTCTTCTTTCTCTTGTGTTCCCTCTTCTTTTTTTCTCGCCGCCTTCTTCACAACCCATCCTCTCCTTTTATAGTGGAGTTTTTTTCAGGCGTTTTGGGGAACCGTAGGTTCCCCTGTTTTGGTCTTTTACAAACAGAGTTCGATTCTGTCTTCATCATCTCGGTAAGTCCCCTTTTCCGTTTTCGCTCATTCTTTCCTTCTCTTGGTTCTGGTTCCTTTGAAAGCCTCCGGTTGGCCATCCTCTTTGGGGCGTCTTTGAGGTATGCCCTTCTCGGCATCCTCACTTCTGGTGTCTTTTTCTTTTCTGTTTCTTTCCTATTTTGGCGGAATCCTTTCGCTCTTTTGAAATCGTTTTTGTTAACATTCTTCTTCCTTGTTTTGGTTCCCCGACGCCTTTTCTGTTTGTGCCATGAAGGGTCGCTTGAGTCCTTTTGTTTTTTTCTTGTTTTTCTTTCTATCGATCTGTCCGGGTCTTTTTTTTTTCGCTTATTGATGGTGCCCGAGGATCCTCGCGACTTGTATTTTTCTTTGTGATGTTCTCTCTTTTTTCTTCTTTGGTCGCTTTTTCCTTTTCTCGGGCTTCGGGATCCTCGGGGCCTTTTGTATAATCCTTTTGGACTTGGTCTTTTTCTTTCTTCTGGGCTTAGCTCGCTCGTTCTTGGGCTTAGCTTATTCTTTCTTGGGCTTATTTTTACTGTAATTTTTTAGACCTCAACACACATTTTGAACAAAAAAAACACCCACATGTGAGTGCAAAAGTGTGCATAAATGCACAACTACTACGAGATTCGTGCATATATGCATGGTTATTGTAACTCTTGCATTTAGTATTTTATTGTTTTTTTCTCTCTCCACCTCTCTCTCTTTTTCTCTTTGGTTTGACTCTCCACCTCATTAGGGTTCCCTTTCTTTCCCAACAATCACAGCAACTCAACAAAGAAGAAGAAGACAATTTTCCAACCACCAACTTAGCACAACCCAACTATCACCACCGCAACCCAAACCCGCTAAAAAACACATTCCAAATCCAAACCAAAATCAATAAAAACTAAATCCAATGGAAAATCCATAAGAAAAATCCAACAGAAACGGCCACATGAAAAACCCAACGGAAATCGGTCGATCTGCGCATTTGGATCTACCTTGCCCTGCGCACGCCGTCGCCAGATATCCGCCTTCTTCGCCATCGCTAGATCCAACCCAAATGGACTTAGATTGACATGAGTTTGTGTTGAAATGAAGATTTTTGGTTTTTTTTTTTTTTTTTTTTGGTTTGTTAATGGAGTTTTCTGGTGAAGAAATGGGCAAAAGAAGAAAACTTGACCGGTGAAGAAAGATGAGAGAAAGAAGAAAAAGAAAGAAAATTCACCATGAGAGAGAAAGAGAGAGAGAATAGTGTTCAGAAAAGAAAAGTGACAGAATGGGTTTGACTAGTAAGGTTGTTGAAATAATAAAAAAAGAATATAAAATGATTATTTAAAGAAAATAGTGTGTATAATAGATAAACTGATGTAGGTATTTTGGATAAGTAAGTGTGTATAATAGATAAACTGATGTCAATGGATGCTCTTAGAATGGATTGGTTTCCCCACATTCGGTTCATTAAGGCTATGTGGTTTGATGAAACACAAACTCGTCGATAAGAATGGGCAGATGGAATCCCTTGCGGTGTGCGAGGGTATGCTCGATGAGGGTCACCGGTGTGGTGCCCGCCACAACGTCTCCAATGCCAAAGTTAAGATAATGACCAAACAAAGTAAAGAATCGAGAATATGCTCTCAAAGTGTCAATGTATATCCGTACCTTCTATTGACTGTATGAGAGCTTTATACCTGCGGCCTTAGGGGCTAGCCGTTGGGGTTGTTAATGCTTTCTCAAGTAACGCCTTTGGTCCAATAATGAGACTTTTAAGAAATTCCCAACGATGCCTGCTTGGTTGATTTCGTAGAATCGCCAGGTCATTGATTGATGCATTGAATGACTCCGCCTTCGTCGGTGATGATAGCTTTCTTCGTTGTTCCTGATGACTTCGTCAAGGATGCTTCCTTCGTCATTAATGTTATCTTTGTCGGTGGGATGTAGCATCGTCATTCCCATCGATTTGCCCCCAGGTTCTGGGGTCGTCGGTGACGTGTTATGACAATCATGGAAGATGAAAAGTTTTCTTGTGACTCTTGGGGTTTCGTTCCGCATTTAATGCCTAGTGGCGGCGCTTCACGCAACGTGGCCACGTGGCGCATGATGATCGATGGAATTAATGGTTGTGACTCTTGGGTTTCCCGCTGGTTTTTCAATTGTTTTTTAGCCTCAGTTTAAAACTTCTCCTCTTTTAATTTTTCTTTTACTTTTTAGAGAGCAAAACAGAAAAATACCAGTGATACTACGAGCGTTTCTTTTTCTTGAGATTCCCTTTTCTTCAAACCATCTGCGCTGCGCTTTTGGTGTTCTGCCATTGGAGGTATGTCTCTCCTCACTGGTTTTTCCTTTATTTTTCCTTTTTCTTTCTTTGCCGTGTAGTTTCGATTCTTTGTTTCCTTTCCTTTTTCTTCTTTTGTTGGTCTTTGTTTTTCTGGGGATTTAGCTTGTATTGCTTTTCTTTGCCCTCCGATTTCCATGGTTGATAGTTTGGAGGTTAGGATAGCTTGCCCATCGATCTCATTTCTTTTTGCGCGTCTAGGGGGGTCCTTGGGTACTTACCCATTTTTAGAAAATTTTGTGTTTGAGGGCAATTGTCCGAGCGTGGTTTTGGGCGACTTGTTGCCTTTGCTCTGTCAATTGCTTAATTGGTTCGAGGGTTTAGCAAGGAGGGAATTGATGTTTGAGGTTAGGTCTAGTGATCTCGAGACCGGGTTGTCGTCTAGTGGCGACCCGGCGGAAGGGGATACTGCCGTCTCTGGTCCTCGGGAGGTTAGGGCTTTTTACGCTCTCGGGGAGGTCTGTGGTTTGGACTTGAAAGCGTGAATAGGTTCAAGGATAGATTCAGTTTCCGACTAGGGTTCGTGTCCGTCTACCTAGGGACGAGGATAGGGCCTGTCACTTTTTTCCAGGTGAAGTATGCTTTTACGAGTCAACTTTCTCCTGCGGCCTTAGATTCCCCGTCCACCCGTTCTCGATGGAACTTTTGGCTTACTTCGGTATTGCTCCCGGGCAGCTCATGCCTAACTCGTGGAGGATCGTGATAAACTGTATGCAAATATGGTTGGCCTCCAACGGGGATATGATCAGGATGGGTGAGCTCACCTATCTATATCGTTTGAAAGAGTCCAAGGAGTGGGGGTATTATGAGTTAGTCCCTTGGGAGAGAAAGACAAGGATTGTCAAGGGCTTACCCTCGTCCTTCAGGTATTGGAAGTCGCGCTTTTTCTTTGTGTCCGGGGATGACTTGAGACTCAATCCAGCAGTGATTGGGGTGATATCCCGAGGTTGCTCCGTCGATGGGGAACCCCGACCTTAGGTGCGTCAATATTTCTCCTCGTCGTTTAATTTTGCCACCTTTGAGGCTCTAGTCTTGCTAACTCCTTTGTTTCTTTGTTTGGTATAGTTAAAAGACGGCCTGGACTTAAGAGCCGGTATAAGGAACGATCGAGACCGCTGTCAGTCGGGTACGTTGGGACGAACTGGTTGACCCCCGGTCCCTCGCATTTTACAACCTCGGTCCTGACCCGTCTCCTTACGTTCTTCGTCAAATCAATATTGAAGGCAAAAAAAGTAAGTATTATCCTCGTCAATGCTAATTTTTCTTATGTGCACTTAGGCATTCTTGACAAGCGTTTTCTTCTTGCAGAGATGACGACAAAATTTAACAAGGACATGTACGCGAAAATGAGATCCAAAAAGGACGAACATTTGTCCAAACTGGGAAGAAGGCGTGCGTGTGACCGGGAAGGGCCCTGCTCCCACTCCTCTTAATACCATTCCTCCCATAGCTTCAGAGACGACGAGGACCGCCTCTCCAACCACGTCAATAGAGGAGATCGTCACTCCCGGCTCCAAAAGGCCGCGCGTGGCTGGCAAGGGAAAGGAGAAGGAGAAAGGCGATACCCGTTCGTCCACAATATGGGATGACGAAAGGTTGGCCGTGGACGGGGCTCACGAGGTTGTCACTTCAGCGGACTTGAGGGCTCTTTCCGACATGTCTTTGAACAATGTCGCCTCTTGTCATGTTCACAAACTCGTCCAGGTACTGAGTTCTCCTTACACATTTCTCTTTTTTTTTTTTTTTTTTTTTTTTTTTTTTTTTTTTTTTTTTTACCGATGACTCTATAATTTCCTCCAGGTGTTAGGAGAGAGCCTCCATATTACCACCGAATATCTCACTCAAGAGGCCAAGGTGGCATCTCTGACTACCCGGATGGAGGCCTTGGAGAAAGAGAACTCTGACCTGAAGAAGAACCCGATTGCCTCCATGGACGAGGCAATTTATTGAAGGAGAAGGTCAAAGTGCCGGATGACGACCTCGGGGTTGAATGCAAGTTGACTCAAGAGAAGGATGAGCAGCTTCTTTCAGCCAAAGAAAAACTTGTCACCATTGCTGCCAGATTTGTGGAGGCCTTCCGGACCAGCACGAGTACAATACCGTACTCTTCGGTTGGTATTTTAAAGGTTTTGAGCTTCTCGGGAGGTATCTTGTCAAGCATCCTTCTGGGGTCAACATGGAGAGCTTGGATGCGGAAGAGGTGGACAAGGAGATGGCTCTAGACGAAGCTGCTCAGTCTTCCGCCCGGCGATGATGTTCAGAGCTCGCCACCGACGCACTTTTCTTTGGTGAAGACACTGCTGCTGATGCCTGACCTTGACACTTAGAAAAAAATTTTCTTTTGTTTTATTTTCGGTGGATGCCCGTCTTGTTTTGGGCCTTTTTTTTTTTTTTTTTTTTTTTTTTTTTTTTGTAAATCTAATTCCAGAACAATCACTTATTTTGAAGACAATATTAATTGCCCGGTGGTTATGGGTTTAAATGAAGCATACTTACTTTTTCAAAGCAATTGTTTTGGTTGATTGATACTCGTTCATATTTTTGTACCTTTGCGCTATGTTTGTTCGTCAATAATGTTAACTGATTGTTTTGATGATCTTGAACGTATTTTGAGTGTCATTTTGATTCGATGGACGGTTCTTCCCTTTTCCCCTTTCTTTGTGTGAATTCGTCAAACGGGCTCCGCCAATTGCACTTGCTAGGGGTTGTACTGTAGTAACTTATGTCCGTCCAAGCGAGAACCTTGTCACTTAGTTGTTTTATCACCTTTACGGCTTTTGTGTCCGCTACAAGGTTTGTCAAGAACTTACATCCGTCAAGGCGGAATCTTGTCACTTTAACTTTTTATACCCATTGGGTTATTGTCAAGAACTTACATCCGTCAAGGCGGAATCTTGTTACTTAGTGATTCATTCCCATTAGGGTGGTCGTCAGTAATTTACATCCGTCAGGGCGGAATCTTGTTACTTAGTGATTCATACCCATTAGGGTGGTCATTAGTAACTTACATCCGTCAGGGCGGAATCTTGTTACTTAGTGATTCATTCCCATTAGGGTGGTCGTCAGTAACTTACATCCATCAGGGCGGAATCTTGTTACTTAGTGATTCATACCCATTAGGGTGGTCGTCAAGAACTTACATCCGTCAGGGTGGAATCTTGTTACTTAGTGATTCATACCCATTAGAGTGGTCGTCAGTAACTTACATCCGTCGGGGCGAAATCTTGTTACTTAGTTATTCATAGGTCTTATAATTAACTACAAATGCCTGCACAAAGACATCGGAGGAATAATTCTTTCATTAATTTCAAGGACAAATGCATTCGTCTATTACATTTACTCGTGGTACTTCTTCAAATGCTCAATGTTCCATGGTCGAGGGAGCCTTTGTCCGTCCATGGTTTCCAGGTGGTAACTCCCTTGCCTTAAGTAGTGAATGACGCGGTAAGGCCCTTCCCATGTAGGGCCCAATTTTCCTTGAGTAGGGTCTTTTGTTCTTTGTAGTGGTCTTGCGTGAGAACGAGATCTCCTATGTCCGATCGCTTTGAGTTTAACCCTCTTGTTGTAGTACTCGGCCATTTTTTTTACGATACTTTGTCATCTTCCTGGATGCACTATCTCTTACTTCGTCCCAGACAGTCCCAGGTTGAGTCGTAGTTCCTTGTCATTGAGTTCTTCATTGAAAGCTCCTACTTTGATGCTTGTTACCCCAACTTCTCTTTGGGATGACCGCCACGTGCCATAGGTGAGTCGAAGGGTGTCTCTCTGTCGGGGTTCTCGGTTTGTTGTTGCGTAAGCCCACGAGGACACTATGTAGTTCTTACGGCCAAGCACCTTTCGCCTCGTCCAACCTGGTTTTGATAATCTTGAGCGGCGTCTGTTCGTCACTTCCGTCTGTCCGTTTGCCAGGGGATGCCCGGGGGGAGAAGCGATTCTTGATTCCAAGGTTTGAACAGAATTCTCTAAAGCCTTGGCTGTCGAAGCGCCTCCCATTATCGGATATGATCGTCAAGGGAATCCCAAACCTGCAGATTATGTTCTTCCACACAAAGCTCCGGATTCGAGCCTCGATGTCGTTGCAAGAGCCTCTGCTTCAACCCACTTAGTGAAATAATCAATAGCAACAAGCGGGAACTTTACCTGGCCTTTACCTTGGGGTAATGGGCCGACGATGTCCATTCCTCATTGTGCGAATGGCCATGGAGAAGCTATAGTCGTCAATCTCTCTGCTGGAAGCCGTTGCACATTCCCATATCGCTGGCACTTGTCGCATCTCTTGACGATCTCAACTGCGTCTACCTGCATGGTTGGCCAAAAATATCCTGTTCGAATTACTTTGTTTACCGGGGATCTGGGGCCGGCGTGATCGCCGCAAATTCCTCCATGGATTTCTTCTAGGATGTATCTAGCTTCTTCTTCGTCAACACACTTCAAGTAAGGCATAGAGAACCCTCTCTTGTATAAGGCGTCATTAAGGATCGTGAACCTGGCTGCCCTTTTCTTGATCTTTTTAGCTTCCTCCGTGCTAAGAGGGAGGTGCCCGTCCTGGAGATAGGATATTATGGGCGTCATCCGGTTGCCTGCGTGCCCTGGATGGTGAATGTCGCAATTTCTTCAATGCTGGGGTGTTTTTGGACCTCTATTGCCGGATCTGTGACAAGTTTCCCTTCTTCTGATGAAGCTAGCTTTGAGACTTCGTCAACCCCCATGTTTTGACTCCTTGGGATCTGTATGAACTCCACTACATCAAAATCCCGAGTCAGATGTTTCATCAACTTGAGGTATTTCTGCATCCTTTCTTCCTTTGCTTCGTATTCTCCTCTGATCTGTCCAATCACTAGCTTTGAGTCACTTTGAATCAACAAGTTTTTAGCACCGAGTCCCCTTCCAAGCCTCGGTCCCGTCAGTATCCCCTCGTATTCGGTTTCGTTGTTGGTGGCCGGGAATCTTAATTGGACCCCGTATTTTAGCACTTCTCCGTCGGGGGTGGTTATGACGACCCCTACTCCCCCCTTCCTCTGAGGTGATGAACCATCGGTTTGTATTGTCCATCTGTCCACCTCGTTGGTAATCATGTCTTCGTCTGGAAGAGTGAACTCTGCGATGAAGTCCGCCAGTGCTTGCGCCTTGATCGCCGTTCTGGGATGGTATTCAATATCAAACTGACTAAGTTCAATCGCCCACTGGACCATTCTTCCTGCAGCTTCGAGCTTGTTCATTGATTTCTTGATTGGTTGGTCCGTCATTACGAGAATGGGATTGGCCTGGAAGTATTGCCTTAATTTGCGCGAAGCCACTATCGCGACGAACGCGATCTTCTCGATCTTTGGGTACCTGGACTCAGCTCCTTGGAAAGCTTGGGTGACGTAGTAAACCGGTAGTTGTTTCTTGCTCTCTTTCTGATCGATCGGGCTGCACTTACTGCCGAGGTGACATCGCCAGGTATAAGTATAGGTTTTCCCCTTCTTTGGATGGGCTTAGAAGTGGTGGGCTGCTCGGATAATGCTTTAGTTCTTGAAATGCGGCTTCGCATTCGTCGGTCCAGGCAAAGGCCTGCTTCAGAGTCTTGAAAAAGGGCAGGCATTTGTCAGTAGCCCAAGAAACAAACCTGTTCAAAGCTGCAATTCTTCCTGTGAGTTTTTGAATCTCCTTGACGGTCCTGGGGGACGTCATGTCGATGATGGCTTGCAATTTTTCTGAGTTTGCTTCTATTCCTCTTTGGGACACCATGAATCCCAGGAATTTTCCCGAAGCAACCCCAAAGACACACTTACTTGGATTCAATCTCATCTGGTGTGCTTTGAGGGTTGTAAATGTCTCCTTCAGGTCGTCCAGGTGTGCGAGCTCTTCTTTGCTCTTGACGAGCATATCGTCCCACGTACACTTCCATGTTCGCCAATTTGTTGGCTGAACATTTTGTTCACCAACCTGCGCACGTAGCCCGGCATTCTTCAGCCCAAATGGCATTACCCCAGAATAAAGAGAGTCCTTGACTTGTGACGAAGGCGGTCTTCTCCTGGTCTTCTTCAGCCATCCTTATCTGGTTGTATCCCGAGAAGGCGTCCATGAATGTCGGTAATTTGTGTCCATTTGTGGAGTCCACGAGCTGGTCTATCCTGGGCAGAGGGAAGCTGTCCTTTAGGCATGCCTTGTTCAGGTCGGTGAAGTCTACGCACATCCTCCATTTCCCATTTGCTTTCTTCACCAGGACTACATTTGCCGACCATTCGAGGATAATACACCTCCTGGATGAACCCCGCCATCAGGAGTTTGGTAACTTCCTCTCGCAATCGCCTGGTCTTGTTCTGGAGCGAAGGTTCTTCGTCGTTGCTGGACGGGTTTCCGTTCCGGGTCCACATTCAACTTATGCTGGATGACTTCTGGGGATATGCCGGTATGTCCTCGTGACTCCATGCGAAGACGCCCGATTCTCTTTGAGGAACTTTATAAGTTTTGTTCTCATCTCGGGGCTCAACGTCGTTCCTATCTTAGTCGTCTTGTTCGCCTCTCCTTCTACCAACTCCACCGTCTCCGGGGCCTCTATCCTGTCTTCTTCCTTCTCCTCAATCATCCACGTATGGTTCTCCTTCCCGGCCAGGACGGCCTTGGTAGCATTCTCTTGCCAGGACTTGATCTCCTTTCACTTCACCGACACCATTATCTGTTGGGAATTTTACCTTCAAACAGTAAGTTGACGTTGCCGTCTTCCACTTATTGAGCGTGGGTCTTCCAACGATGACATTGTAAGATGAGGGATAATCCACCACCAAGAAATCTACTTGTCGAGTCAACTGCACTAGGTGGGTCCCCGCCGTCACCGTCAATGTCACTATACCCCGGGGGTAGACCCTGTCTCCACTGAAGCTAACAAGTGGAGAGTCAAAAGGGCATGATCTTTTTGGATCTAGTCTCAAGCTCTTTGGAAGGCTGGGAGGTAGATGATGTCTGCAGAGCTGCCATTATCGACGAGGATCCTTTTGGTATTGAACCCTTCTATATTTAACATTATGACCAAGGGATCGTTGTGGGGTTGCTTCACTCCTATGGCATCTCCCTCATTGAAAGACATGTCTTCGTATGTTCGTCGGTGCTTGGATGGGGGTACGGTGTGGACGCTGTTAACTTGTCTCTGGTATGCCTTTTTGAGTGACTTAAACGACCCTCCCGAGAACGGCCCTCCTGTGATCGTGTTGATCTCGCCGATCACCTTGTTTGGAGGATGGGACGGACGATCGTCACCCCGGGAGAATGATTTGTGCTGGGTTTTATCGTCGTTTCTGGACTTGCTATATTCTCCTTTCTTCACATATTTCTATAACTTCCCTTTCCGTATTAACTCCTCTATCTGCTCCTTCAGGCTCCCTGCAATCTTCCGTGTTGTGGCCGTGATCCTTGTGGAACCGGCAGTACTTGTTCTTGTCGCGGACATTAGGGGATGAGTGCAATGGTTTGGGCCATTTGAGATAATGCTCGTCCTTGATCTGCGTGAAAATCTTGTCAACAGGCATGACCAGAGGAGTAAATCTTCTTGCCCAAGGATTTTTATCATCTTTCCTCCTATTCCCGTCGTTGTTCCGACGATCTGGTCGATCTCTCTTCTCGTCCCCTGCGATCGTCTTCCCTCCTTGCCTTGTCGCCTGGCTTCTCGGTATCCTTTATGGCAGCTAAAGCGTCTTTAGCATTCATGTACTACTGTGCCTTGAGGAGCATTTCTGCCATCGTCTTTGGTGGATTCTTAGCGAGGGAGGCCACAAGATCTCTGGACCTCGACCACCGCTTTGAAGGTCGTCGGTTGCATCTTGTCATCGGCTTCGTCCACCTCCAAAGTCTCCCGGGTGAATCGTTTGACATATGACCTCGGAGTTTCCTTCTCTCCCCGCTTTACGGTAAGTAAGTAGTCTACCGGCCTTTTTGGACGATGCCCCCCTATGAAATGGCGTAAGAAGGTCCGCTTAATTGCTCGAAGTTGTCTATGGACGAGGTCCGCAACTTCGTGGACCATTCTCTTGCGACTTCTTTGAGAGTGGTTGGGAAGGAACGACACAATATCTCGTCGGGTGGTTGTTGAAGACCCTGAGTCGTCTTAAAGGTGTTAAGATGATCCCGAGGGTCCTTGAGTCCGTCGAATGACTCTAGTTGAGGTAAACGGAACTTTGACGGCATGGGGCATTCAAAATCTGCTGCGGTGAAGGGTGAATCCGTAGCCCTTACCATTTTGTCCACACTCCGGTCCGTCTTCTCTTTGATGGCGCTCCTTAGTTCGTCCATCTCTTTCCTCATTTCTCGAAGAAGATCTGAGTTTTGTTCATCCGGGGTAGCTGGCCTTTGGGGGGTACCTCTCCTGTGGCTGTCCCCTTCTCCCTCCAAGTTACCCTTGGACCGGCTTTCGTCCTGTTGAACCTGTTGGAGTCGTAGCTTCATCTCCTGGTTTTGTTTGGTAAGTTCTTCAATGGTGGCTGCAAGGGCTTGAACTTGCTGGGCCAAGGCTTCTTGAATCGGGGTTGGATTCCATCCGGATGTAGAGAATTAATAGAAAATACGTTTTCAAATATGAATCTGAAAACTCTTCCCCACAGACGGCGCCAAACTGATGAAACACAAACTCGTCAGTAAGAATGGGTAGATGGAATCCCTTGCGGTGTGTGACGGTATGCTCGATGAGGGTCACCGGTGTGGTGCCTGCCACAACGTCTCCGATGCCAAAGTTAAGATAATGACCAAACAAAGTAAAGAATCAGAATATGCTCTCAAAGTGTCGGTGTATATCCGTACCTTCTATTGATTGTATGAGAGCTTTATACCTGCGGCCTTAGGGGCTAGCCGTTGGGGTTGTTAATGCTTTCTCAAGTAACGCCTTTGGTCCAATAATGAGACTTTTAAGAAATTCCCAACGGTCTGCTTGGTTGATTTCGTAACTACTCAGGTCATTGATTGACTGCATTGAATGACTCCTTGCCTTAAATCGGTGATGATAGCTTTCTTCGTTGTTCCCGATGACTTCGTCAAGGATGCTTCCTTCGTCATTAATGTTATCTTCGTCGGTGGGATGTAGCATCGTCATTCCCATCATGGTTGGATCAATTAAATTGGTGTTGGGTTAGACTTTTCTTTTTTGGTTCTAGGATGGTTTAGGCTAACCCAAATGTATTATAAATATATATTATATCTATCTATTCTATACCATTAATAACATGATTTCATGTTTGAGTTTCATTATTTTGCGTATTAAAATATCCTCACACAAATTCTTAAACTCTATAAAATATCTCTATCTTTTAGTTAAATAAAATTTAGGGATATTTACACTAAACCCATCTGTAGTTTGGCCCGAAATCACTTTGCCTATTCGTGATTTAAAGTGTCACTTTACCCACCTGAGCTATGTTCCGTTTGTTTTTCGTAACCCAACTTCTGTTAAAATCAAGGATAAATAGGTATTTTTGCTCAAAATTTATGTCTCTCTCCTCCCAAAACAAAAAATAGCCCAAAAATGCAAGAGAAACCATATCAAAAAGTGGTATTAATCTCTCTCTCAATTCACATAAATCTTGAACATAAAGAGTATACCCAAAAAAATAAAACCGAAAAAATGAATAAGAGGAAAAAAGAGATAAGAAAGGAACAAAAATAGTGATGATGAATTACTTGAATATTGAGCAATATAGAAACTGTTTGGTTTTTGTGTTTCCATCGTCCATAACTCTATTTCCATCACCCATAACTCAAAATATGTGGGTCCCATGGTTGAGAAGTTTGTTTGGTTTTTGTTTCCATCATTCAATTCTACGATTTTTGAGTGATGAGTTATGGAAACGGAAAATACATTTTTGTAATTACACATTTTAGGTGTTTTCGTTTCCAAAACTTAGTTTCCAATGACATTTTCGTAATTAAACACACATTGAGGGACCCACGGTCAGAGCAACAACAACAACTTTTGACTTTTTTTTTTTTTTTTTTTTTTTTCACTGGGTTTGGTGAGTTTGGGTGGTCTTCTTCTTCTTATTTTTTTCTTTTTCCTTTCACACTGGTCTTCTTCTTCTTCTTCTTCTTTTCTTTTCCCTTTCACACTGGGTCAGGTCTGGTCTTCTTCATCTTTTTTTTTTTCTTCTTTTCTTTCCTTTTCAATTCAAAAAAATTCCCACAAACTTTTCAATTCAAACAATCTCCAAAACAAACCTCAACCTAAAACAAACACAACCCCAATTGCACAAAAATTCAAGAAGACATAAGGTTGTTTTTCTTCTCCATTTCCATCGTTGGCACCATCATCTCAATCTTAGACCCATAAAAAAAAAAAAATCAAGAAGACACAAGGGGGGTCACGTCGCTAGGTCGCTCGGTTGGGTCACGTTGCCGCTAGGTCGCGTCGCTAGGTCACGCTGCCGTTGGGTCGTCTTTGTTGGGTCACTCTTCCTTCTTCCACTTCATTTTACTTTTGTTCCTATTTTTCTTCGAAACCAACTTCTTCAAATTTAAAGATTTTCTCTTTTTGCTTCTTTGGTTTTCTATCTAAGACACAATTTCTTTGTGTATATCTGTGCTCGAGTAATTGAACAAAAGCTTCAACCATTTTGAGAGGTACATATAATGGCTTAGTGGGATGATTTATGAGGCTAACAAAAGGGTCTGACTTGGTGATCAGGTATGGATCCCACAAAAAGGTTGAAATATTTGAGTGATGTGAAGTGAAAATAGTGTCTAAACAAGTGGGGTAATGGAAATTGGGGTATTTTAAGTGAGGAGTGATGAGTGATGAATAATGAAAATTGAGTGAAAAGTGATAAGTGAAAAAAAAAAAAAAAAAAACCAAACATGGCCATATTGTTCACTACCCTAACAACATATTGAGCCTATGTTTATTTGTTTCTGAATTTGGAGGGTTCATGGAATTGTTGTATGAGCATGGGAGCACAAGAACTCTCAAGAAGCCCAAGTCGGCTCCAAAGTAATCATAGGAATTACAATTGCAGGAAAATATATCATTCCTTGCTTTCCCAGTTGCTTTGATTCCCATTTTGTAATGCATTCTTGTAATACTTTGTGAAATATAAAATAACATGAACGATTTATATAACCACATGAATTCAAGTAGCCAGGTCCTACTCCTAGCTATTGAATTAATACTAAGCTCTTAAATTTCTTTTCTCCTTTCTCCTATTTGCTCCGATTGTGGGGTCTCAAAAGTTTGTGGATTTAGAGGGTCTTTCATTGTGCTTTTAGTTTGTGGGGTGTACGGACAACTATGTTGTTTTTGTGAATTTTGAGTTTCACAAGTTGATTATGTTGTTTGGTTTTGTTTTTTGGATCGAGGTTTTAGTTTTAGCTTGTATTTTTTTGGTAAACATTGCATCTTTGCTCTTGTGGTATGGAATAGGAGGTGATGAAGAAAGTGGTAGTTTGACTTAGCTTGAGAAGATACTTGTATAGTAGTCTCTAAATTTGGAGTTCCTGGTTAGTTTGGTTTTGTGAAGGGGTTTAAGATTTTTGGGTTTCGTTTTGAGCGGGATAAGGTGGTGAATTTGATTTTGATTATCATGGTGATGGTGATTTATGGGTAGTAGAATAGTGAATATTGGTACAAAAGATACTAATAAAGTTATGTCTCTAGTAATGGAAGTTCTAGTTTTTTGGATATGTTCTTCATGTTCAAGATTTATGTGAATTGAGAGAGAGACCAATACCACTTTTTGATCTTGTTTCTCTTGCATTTTTGTGCTATTTTTTGTTTTGGGAAGAGAGAAACATAAAGTTTGAACAAAAATACCTATTTACCCTTGATTTTAATAGAGGTGGGTTATGGAAAACAAACGGAACATACCTCAAGTGGGTAAAGTGACACTTTTTAAACTATAGGTAGGCAAAGTAATTTCAAGCCAAACTATAGGTGGGTTTAGTGTAATCACCCCTAAAATTTAAATTAAAAAACACAAATTGGTTAAAAAGAGTAATTTACTATTTTAAAAAAGTTACTAAGTTTTAGGCTTTAAACTTTTATCAATTCTCAATAGAGAAAGATGATTAAAATTAGGACACTATCTCTATCCAACTTTTAAACATTATTTCATTAAATCCAAAATTAGGACACTATTTCTATCTTTCTTTTAAACATTATTTTACTAAATCCAAAATAAAAAATAAAAAATAGTCTAATTGAATGCGCAAAGTGTTGCGTGTGATGAGCTTAGGGCTCTAGGGGGCGTTCGGTTGGCCATAATATTACATTATGCCATAATATTACGTTATTGTAATCTTACATTAATGTAAACATTAATGTAATCTTAATACAAAAATACAACATTATATTGTTTAGGAAAGGTAAAAAATTAAAATGATGTAATATATTTAGTAATTTTAAATTATGATAATGTTAGAAAAAATAAAATAAACCAAAAACTTTAATGTCATCTTCGTAATGTGTATCACATCAAAAATGCACCACAACGAACCAAACGCCCCTAGTAATATGAGCTCGTTTGGTAAGAGATTTCTAATAATGTTGTTTGTATTTTTTGAAAATATATGTGGTGAAAAAAATGTGTGAAAATATATATAATGTTGTTTAAACACTAAAACCGTAACAAAGGGCACTATTATAATGATATAGATGTGGTTAGGGGATTAGGGCCAGGCCCTAATTACTGACTAGGGAAATTTGCGTTTAGCGTGCAATGAACAACATTCCCGTTTGCAATTGCATTAATGTTTTGCACGTCATGTCGTTTATCAAAAAAAGCAATACTGTATTGGGGTTTTTATTTTTTCCAAGTAAAAGAAACACACTCTTCCCTAATTCTCATTCACATTCGCTTCAGAGCAGCTTTTTGGAATTTGATTAATTGAATTATATATTTGGCTTAGCTTCGAGTCTCCTTCTTTGAAAACAAAGCTAAATTAACTGCTTGTACAGAAGAAAAAGCTCTATTAATCAATGGAAGAAAGTTCAAAATTGGCTTTGCCGGACGCATTCCTTGATTTTCTCAAGGTGAATGGTCTCGACCCTTCGATTTACACAGCTAGCGATTCCACCCCTCGGTATATAAGGTACTCTCAACACTAAACAATATTGACCATTTATATGTTCTGTGACTTCTGAATTTTGTTTTTATGCTAAGTAAGATAATGAGTTTTTTTTTTTTTTTTTTGGTTGGGAAAGGTTGAAACCTGGTTGCGAAGCTTATCTTGAAGAGGTTGAAGCTGAGATGAAATGTAAGATTGAGAAAGTGGATTGGTTACCTGGATTTTATTCACTTCCACCTGATATTCAGATTGCTAGCTCGAAGGCGTACCAAGAAGGAAAGGTGAGGGCGAAAGAAATTTAAGGCCATTGCTGTTATATTTGCTGGTGATATGTTAGCTTAGTTGCAATGTTGAAGTAACCTTGAAATTGATTTTGTTGCAATAGATATTCTTTTTTGCACTCTTCGCGAAAACATGGTATGAAAGAACCTATTCAGTTTTTTCTGTTTATATACGTCGGTAATTGGATTCCTTTTGATCTTTAATGTATTTAGGGATCAGTTTCTAAGTTAATGCTAAGAATATGAATTTTGATTTTCATGGTTGGTCTCATTTCGGTTTCTGTGGTTATCGATTATCAAGTGTACTTTTGGCTCGGCTTTCAGATATATGGAATTGATGCAGCTTCTGGAGCTGCTGTTTTAGCTCTAGATATTTCAGCGGGAGATCATGTGCTTGATCTCTGTGCTGCCCCTGGTATGTATCAATTATATTATTATCATCTTAATTGATGCATTCTAATGCCAACTTCAATGTAAAACAATATATTCCGTTTACAGCTACATGGAGATTTCATAGATATTTGTGCAGCTCTAGTGATGAATGGGTCTTATTTTTGTGCTTTGGTATTAGTTTTATTGAACTTAGAAGCATGAGGGGAGGGATGAAGTGGAATTTGGTGCATGAGTGTGGAAGCACTCACTTGTCAATGAGCTCTCTAGCTCAACTGGCACTTGCTCCCCTTATAAGTGTTAGGTGGAGGGTGAGGTTGTGGGTTCAAGGCCCACTAGAAAGAGTGTGGAAGCACTCACTCTTATGATCTCCAAAGGTTTAACATTTAGGATGCGCTCAAAAAGTTCATATATTGTCAAATTAAAAATAGAATGAATTATATGAGAATAGTAGAGGGAGAGATCTCCAAAAATTTTACCTACTTTCAGTTGAAGGGAATGAGCTGACCCCAAAAGTTTGGGACTAAGGCTTTGTTTTTGTTGTTTTGTGGTTGAATGGGAATGGTTTTGAGGATTCACTCTCAGTAATGTGGCACCCCAAACATTAACTTATCCTATTCAGTACCAGAAAGTGTTGATAGATAAAAGCATTTTGGTCAGTGAGGAGTATCTGGTCCAGGTTTTCTATTGTCTGGATATATGGTTTGATTTGTTTCTCATGTATCTTGTATCTTCAGGTGCTAAACTTTGTATGATATCAGACCTTCTTGGTGATTCGGGTTCTGTAACTGGCGTTGATGTTGCAAGTCATCGTTTAGCGGCTTGTAGAACAATGCTGCAGAAATATGCTCTGGGTGATCGGTGCCGACTCTTTGTTGGTGATGGAACAACATTTTCTCTCCTTCCTGTGGGGTTTCATTCAGAATCAAAATCATGTAATCTACATGGAAAGTAGTTGTGATACATTTACTTTTAGCTTCAAATTTATTCCTGCTAAGCCTTCAAGATCTCTAGAAATGATCATCTAGATTTTGATGTGTCATCATTCTGTCTAGTACTAAACAGGTGAATCTGCACTGGAAGAAAAGGGGGATGCATTCAGGGAGTGGACATCTAGGAGACCATATAAAGAAAGGAAAAAAGCAACTAAAGCAAGGAATACTGTTTCTTCACAGTTAGTCCTGGGGTCTCAACATCCAGAACTTATATTTTATGGGCGGCATTCTGGTGTGGTTGGACTTACTAGAAGTGAATTATATCAAAGTGGTTGTGACAGTGAGGTTTCAAGCCAAGGCTACGACAAGGTAAATTGTAAACTAAAATCAGTCTGATTTTCTGAGCTATGAATCTTCTTATGACTGGTTGGAGTTATATTCAGGTCCTTGTGGATGCAGAGTGCACACATGATGGGTCAATTAAGCATATCAAAAAATTTGAACATTGGGGCTGGACAACTCTTCAGCGTCGTGTATTGGATGCAGAGAGAACTGATAGTTTAACTACTCTTCAGGTATCTCATTCATTATTTCAGTATGTATATGCTGAAAATGTTATGTTTTGGAATATAAGATACAATAGACATTATGTGCTGAAATAGTGAATTATTAATGGAATATTGCACATTTGCCATTTTAATTCTTCAGATATGTGTCCTGAGGCTGAAAAATGTGCTTAAAAGCTTTATTTTAGTCATAATTATACATTTATTGACTCTTTTTATTATTATATGAAATATGCTTATCTTGCAGTTGAAACTTCTAAGCAATGGTTTTAGATTACTAAAAGTCAGGGGATCACTTGTCTACAGCACTTGCAGGTGCCTTTCACTAATAGTTTCTATGGCTCTTAAACAACCAGACCTTCCTCTTTTCTGACTTATTCCTTTTCTGTTAGTTTGACTGTCGCTCAAAATGAAGATGTGGTACAGAAGTTTCTCAAGGAAAATGCTTCTGCAGGTAGGGTCTTTGTGCTTTGAATTTTTTAACTTAAAATAGCTGCTTTAATTTCAGTAACTGATTATGAAATATTTGAAGACTCAAAGGCTTGAGCTTATTAATATGATAAATTGCAGAACCTTTTCAAAACATTTCAATGTCCTTTTGTTGGTAATCTTCATAGTTCTATGTTTTTCCCAATGGTGGTTTTGATTAATGCTGAGACTAAGCTTTTGCTCACAGATAGTACTTTGAAATAATTTGATTAATGTTCTCAGTAAAAAGTCAGGGGGGAGGGTGTTGTGAGAATTAGGAGGCTGAGGGTAGTAGTTTCTGGCAGAAACAAAAGACATTTGAATTAGTCCTGTCATATGATATTAGTTCAGAAGTCATCTTAGTTGCATTCGTTGGGTCTTTTTATCTGTGGTTGCTGTTTATTGGAGGAAAACTCATGGTGTGGATAATAATGATATTAGTTCAGAGTTCAGTCATTTTTTTTTTTTTTGATAAGTAAGAATGATATATTTACGAAAGGCTACTCTATGCATGAAGAACATAGAGCAAACCTAGAAAATACAAGAAAAGGAAAACAGAGAAAAACAAAAATGAAAACCAAACAATAGAAAAATTACAAAAGAGAAAGGGAGCAAAGAAAAGAAGGGAGGGAATCACTAGATGTGAGTCCCCACGCCCGAGACCAATCAAAAAGAGTTCCACTAAAAGAAGCAAGCATCTGATCACTGGAACCATCCAAATCCTCAAAAATCCTCCAATTCCGTTCCTTCCAAATACACCAAAGGATGCACAATGGGACTAAGTTCCAAATATGAGACGAATGCTTCCCCACCAATTCCACCAACCAAAGAGCAAGTCTGGAATTGATCTAGGAATAACCCAAGACAAGCCAAAAGTTATAAAGACAAAGCTCCATAACCAATAAGCCATCTCACAATGAAGAAGTAAGTGGTCAACCGTCTCTCCACAATGACGACACATAATGCACCAATCCACAAAAACCAATCTCCTTAATCTCAAGTTATCTCTCGTTAGGATCTTATTCCAAGCTACACACCAAACAAAAAAAGAAACTCGCCTAGGGGCCTTTGCTCTCCAAATAGCTTTCCAAGGAAAGACAGTTGAGACAGTTGAGGGAGAATCCCTTAATTTGTTATAAAACGACCGGATGTCAAAAACCCCATTAGGCTTCAATTTCCATCTCATCCGGTCTCCAACATCCATAGGAGGAGTATTGGCTCCCAATATACGAAGGAAATGCAGCCCTTCATCCATCTCCCAATCATTAAAAACTCTAATAAAACGGACATCCCAAGTTCTTCTCTCCTCCCCCCTTGCCTTAGCAAAGAAGCTTCAACAGAAACCTCCTTATCAATGGCAATACCATAAAGATTTGGGTGGAAGCAGTTTTGTCCACTTTTGTCCAAGGGGAGATTGGTTCAATATAGTGTCTTATTCTATCAAACCAATGTTTTAATTAAATTTTCAGTTGCAATGAGAAGATCCTTATTCAGCGTTGTTTTTTTTGTTCTTATTCTTCTTTATCATGTGCTGACTCTCCTTTTTCTTTTTATAAATCTTTTAGAGTTGCAGGAAATTAATGCTGCCAAAAATTGGCCTTGCAAGAGTGGGAAGATACCAAATACCTTGCGCTTTGATCCTCTGACATCACAAACTAGTGGCCTTTTTGTAGCAAAATTCCTGAAGTTGGCCATTTAGTAAAGGTTGGTTCTAGTTCATGCACACTTGTTTGTTTTAATAGCTAAATAACTGTAGCTATCATAAAATAGGTCGTGCCCAGTGCACAAACATAGTCTAGGGAAGGTGGTTGGTAGATAGTCTTACCCTCAATTTTGGAGAGACTAATTCCCCAATAACTCTAGTTGTCATGAATCAATTAATTGATCTCTTTTGACTTGGTTGTCAAGAATTTTTCTTCATTTTTTTTTTATAACCGAGACCTTCCCAACATGCACCCTTCAAAGTTGTGGTGGCTAGAGCAAACTCAGGATTTAAGCTTGCACATCAGGTAATTGCAACTCAGATGCCACAGCTTGGGATCCAACCTGTCTGGGTTTACAGCTTAGGCTCTCACCTTTACCACTGAGGCATAATGGGAGGTGGTAAGAATTTTTCTTCATTTTATCTTCAACATTTCTGGAAGTGTATATAATTTGTTATCCTGAGAAAAAACATGTACAAAATTATGATGCACCCTTCTCCTTTCCAAAATATTCTAGAACAGATCAAAATAAGATTTTTTTGTTTCAAGAGTTTCTCCTATTGATTTGTTTGACCTTACCACCATAACTTATCGTTCACTAGCCTGTTGTAGAGCTAATGGTTTAGTCCTTTAGTATAACTGTACGAGTTCAATGATATTAAGATATAATTTTTCTACATCACAAGATTATTCTTGGGTGATGCTGGTGCCTCAGTTTGCAATAATGGTCTGTCGATTCAACCATGGGGAAGCCTGTAAAGACTTAATAGTCATTTTCATGAGGTTGAATTGGATTGCATTACAAGGAAAACCCCCAGTAGTAACTTGGCTAGTCTCTGTTTTTCCTTCTGATGGGATTGATAAATTTTGTTGTTCTGATAAATGATGGATCATTCCTCTTTCAAATCCAATCAATGTGATTTTCTTGTCGGATTTTCGTCTGTATAATATCCTCTTGTTGCAATGCCGTTAAGAGAGAACGATAGACAACCAAGGTTTTTGTAGTAAATTTATTAGGTTATAGAATAGATAGGCGAGATTCTGTTGATGATGCAAAGGCTACTAGCTGTAACTGAGAGCATGTCAATGTCCCGCTGAATAAGCTTACAATTTTTGTTTCCAAATGTCCGAAAAGTGGAAAGTTAAAAAATCATAAAAGTAAGCATGGTTGTACTAGAACATGTCTATCTATGGTAACCATTTTTTCTTTCATCAATCTTAGGGACAATTTTTCAGAGGGCTTTTCACACTAATTAAAGTAACTAGTTTTTGATTGAACATTATTTTTACATAAGTCTACTACTATAGTAATTTTATTTAATGACAATAGATAATGTCAAAAAAAAATTTTCCACTGGATTTATTATTATTTTTCTAGATAATCATGGTAATAATTATTTTTTCTGTTATCCAAATTGATTAGAAACTTCCGAACTCCACCTTAGATATGTTTCCCTGACGTAATAATTGAAAGCAAGAAACTCCTAAATTTGAATATATTTTTTACAAAAATATCATTTGGGTCTCAATATTTGGGACTCATTATTAATTTGGTCTCTATATATTGGAACCGTTAATTTGGTTCATGTTATTTTAAATTAGCTATCAATGTGGTTCTTATTGTCAATTTACTAACAAAGAATTGCAAGTTGATTGTAAATTAAAAATAACAAGGACTAAATTAACAATAACCCTAAAATGCTATTTTCACAAATATTTTTCTTAACTTACCCACCTACCATAGGATTAAATGTTTTTAGTGTGGTTTCTTCATTTATATGGCAAAGGAAAATTACAAAAAGTTTAAATATTGTGAGTGTGGTTTCCTCATTTATATGGCAAAGGAAAAATACAAAAAGATAAACTATGATCAACTGTCGGGAGTGTATAAATACTTTTTATAGCTTGTGTTGAAATAAATACTAAGTAGGCATGGAGTGTATAACAAAAATTTTAGTTAGATAGGTCCTTTGTACTACAAAGAGGGGATGGGAGTACCAATGCAGTGTCAGAGAATATAATGAATGTCCAAATTTTGTTTATGTAAAATATGTGTGAGATATTTTGCAACTAGGCACTCTTCATGAGTGCCCAATGGACAATATTTGTAACAATACTTCTTAGTTAATAAATAAATCCTTTGTTTTATAAAAATAATATAAAAAAAAAAAAAAAACTTTTTTTATGTAGTCTAAATTTTATATTTCTAAAACCATCTTCAAAAGTCAAGAAAATTTCACATTAAAAATGTTCATGGAATAAACACAACTCAAACATGTTATAAGCTACGGCTTGGCCCGGCCCACGGGTTAGCGATGGGTTGTATTTTACAAATGGGCAAATCAAATTTAGTTTCGTCACCCATCCTTATTGACAAGGTATCTTTTGTGCGCGGCTCTATGGACCTGTGGGGCCCACGGGCTTATGAACAGTGATGAATCATCAACTTTCATATTCCTAACTGTCATTGTAACGGTTTGGGTCCAAGTTTTTAAATTTCTGTTTCTAGCCGTTTGAGCGGAGAGAGAAGATGAGCAGTGACGAAGAAATCAAAGCTCCCCTCAGTAAGATTTTCATTTTTCCTTCCTCCTTTCATTTTCTCTTTCAACTTTCTACCTTTCCATATGACAAGGTAAATTGCAAACTAAAGTCAAGTCGAATTATCTGAGCTATGAATCTTCATGCCTCGTAAATGCTGATGGCTGGTTGGAGTTAAATTCAGGTCCTTGTAGATTCAGAGTGCACATATGAGGGGTCAATTAGGCATATCCAAAAATTTAAACATTGGGGCTGGAAATCTCTTCAGCGTTGTGTATTGGATGCAGAGAGAACAGATAGCTTAACCACTCTTCAAGTAACTCATTCATTATTCCATTATGTCTATGCTGAAAATGTTATGTTTTGGAATATAAAATACAATGGACATTATGTGCTGAAATAATGAATTATTAATGGAATATTGCACATTTGCCATTTTAATTCTTCAGATATGCATCCTGAGGCTGCTTTATTCTAGTAATTTAAAATTGACTTTTTTTCTTATTAAATTTGTTTGTCTTAATTAAACATTGTCTTTTTGTTGGTAATCACAAAGTTCTATGCTTTCCCCAATGGTGGTTTTGATTAATGCAGAACCTAAGCTTTTTCTCACTGACAGAACTTTGAAAATAATTCAACTAATGTTCTCCTTTTACCTGGTGCCTTTTTCAGGGTTGGGGGCTGTGAGACTTAGGAGGCTGATGGTAGTAGTTTCTGGCAGAAAAACATGACATTTGAATTATTCCTCCAGTCATATGATATTAGCTTGGAAACTCTATTTGTTTCGGCGATAATATTTTCTAAAAAATGAGTTATTCTTTAAAATAGTATTTTCCATAAACTACCTCATTTTCTTATGTTTGGTAGTAACTTTTAATGAGATGAAAACAATCTCCTAATTTCCCTTATTTAGCTTGCCATAAGGTAAAATTGTTTTAAAAAAAAAATTAATGGAAAACAATCTCTAAAAATAATCTTTACTTTTTTTGTTAACCAAAGATAATTTTCCTTTGAATCATTTTTTCTAATGCTATCAAACATTAGAAAATATGAAAAATTATCTTTACACGCATTTGATGGGTCTTTCTTTTCAATGGTTATTGTTGATTGGACAAAAACTCATGGTGTAGATAATAATCACGTTGAATTTTAGAGTTCATCTGTTTTTGAGTTCATATTTAAACAATATACCTTTTTTTTTGGGAAAATTGGCTGGAAGCGATTTTGACCAAGGGGAGTGTGGTTTCAATTATATTTCTTATTCTAGCACACTCACGTGTTTTAATAGCAAAATAACTATAATTGTTGTAAAATAGGTCATGCTTGGTGCACAAACATAGTCTAGGGAAGGTGGCGGCTAGAAAATCTTATCCTCAATTTTGGAGAGACTAATTCTAGACGAATTTAGTTGTCATGAATTGATTAATTGATCTCTTTTGACTTGGATTTTAAGAATTTTTCTTTATTTTATTTTTAACTTTTCTGAAAAGCGTATAGAATTGGCTATCCTTAGCAAAAAAATATACAAAATAATGATGCAGCCTTCTCCTTTCCAAAGTATTATTCTGGAACAGAACAAAATTTTGAAGCTTTGTTTTGATGCAAGAGTTTCCTATTGATTTGTTTGCCCTCACCAACGAACTGATCTTTGATCTTTCACTAACTTGTCATAGAGCTAATATCTTAGTTCTTTGGTATAATTATACGAGTAAAATGATATTAAGACAATTATTTCTGCATCACAAGATTATTCTTGGGTGATGATGCTGCCTCAATTTGCAATAATGATCTTTGTCATTCAATGCAACCATGGGGAAGCCTGTAAATACTTCAGTAAACTTGGCAAGTTTCTGTTTTTTTTTTTTTTGATAGGATTGGCAAGTTTCTGTTGATCCGTCTGATGAGGTCGATAGACTTCTAATATATGATGAATCATTCTTCTTACAAATCCAATCAAGGTGGTTATTGAAATTGGGAGAGAGAGAAGTTTGGAAGAGAGAGAATTGAATGAATAATGCTCTGCTTGAATATTATTAAGAACTGATTAGTTTATATACATTGAGTCATTAACAAACTTAACAAACTAATAACTAACTCACATGATCAACACGTGATGAATTAAACAACGAATGATGAATTAAACAACAAATAACAGTAAATATAAAATTGCATGTAGCACAGCAGTGACAACTAAAACACCTAAACGACTTGCAGCTTGACTGAATAGCTTGACTGATATTTCAACAGTGGTTTTCTTGTCAGATTTTTGCTTATTTCTTCTTGTTGCAATGCCGTTAAGAGAGAATGATATACAACTAAGATATTTGTAGTAGTACCTACTTTTATAGTTTATATTAGGTTATGTAATAAATAGGCAAAGATTCTGTTGTTATAAATGATGCAAAGGCTACGATATGTATATGAGCATGTCAATGTCCCGCTGTCTAAAATGTGAAAAGTTAAAAAAATTACACCAAAGATTCATTGTACTTGGACAGGTCTATATATGGTAATCCCCTCCTTAAAAAAAAAAAAAAAAAAAAAAAAAGTAACATGTCTTTTGCATAAGAAGAGCATTCGCATCAAGCGTAAAAACTCATATCTATTTTAGCATAATTTAAAAAAAAAAAAAAATTTACAAGCCCCTTGACTACCTTTATTAAATCACAATAAACTATGTCAAAGATTTTGTAAAATATTTGTTTAAGTAGAATTATTTTTTTAAAGATAAACATTGTAAATTGTTATAAATTTTTTTTTTTTTTTTTTGGGGGTTTTCCAAATTAATTGAAAACTTCCAAACCCGTAGTTATCCTAGATTTGAATCTTTTGATTCCCAGACGTATGCAGCCTTGCAATTATCTGGCAAAGTCAAAATTTTTTGTTAATGATTAAGATATATATGTACCTACTCTCCACCTTTTTGGTGTGTTCGTCAATTTGTGGTACAGTGGTAGCTATTCATGATAGAAGAACAAAATTAATAATTGAATAAGGCTGGGCCTGGTGGGGCTGTTCCTTCTTGCATTGGCCTTATTTTACATCCTCACCCTTTGATTTTGTATGAACTTATATAAAAAAAATAATGTTGATTTTGTATGCAGTGGTCCTTGTGGACGATAAATTTTTTTGTTTGGAAAGTTGGCGAGTGACAACTGCTGCTGTATCGCATAAAGTTAAGTTAGTACTTTTTACACCGTTTTACATGCATATATAAAACTGTGGGTAACAACTCATGTAATATGAATGATTAAATTAACCAAATTACCAGTGAATTGTTCTAAATTAGTGATTTTGATAACTACTACCAAAACCAGAAAGAAAATGAATCTACTTCGAATATGATACAGATACATCAAAATGTTAACGTGGCAAAACCGAGGAAAAATCAATGGGACCCTGATAAGAGTGCCACGCAAGTTTTTGTTCCTCTGTCTGCATTTCGTCACCCGTGACATCAATCAGAGAATGGATCCCACACCCCAACTCCTTATGTCTCAATCCAACGGTCAAGATTGAACACTGCATCAAGAATCACGTAGCATATATTCGGGCCCACGGCCCAAAAGTAAAAAGTTCCATTCTTTTTGGGTCCAAGTTTTTAAAAATTTGATAGCTGTTTAAGGAGGAGAGAGAGAAGATGACCATTAACGAAGAAATCAAAGCTCCTCTCAGTAAGATTTTCATTTTCATTTTTCTTTTTCCTTAATTTTTTTTTTTTTTTTTTGTTTTTCTCTTCAACTTTCCACTTCTCCAAACAGTAAGCTAAGCATCAAAACTTTTTTTTCGCTCATAATGCACAGTCCGAGCTTCCGATTCGAGCTCACCGGAAATTCTCTCCGACATCGAGAACTCTCCTATCGAGCAAGTAGCTCTGACGGTTCCGATCACCGACGACACTTCTCTCCCGAGCTTTACATTCCGAACATGGATTCTAGGAACCCTAGCGTGTGGCCTCCTCTCCTTTCTCAACCAATTCTTCTGGTACCGCAAGGAGCCTCTCACGCTAACGTCGATCTCGGCTCAGATCGCGGTGGTTCCGCTGGGCCACCTCATGGCCTCGACGATAACGAAGCGAGCGTTCTTCAAAGGACGGAAGCACGAGTTCACGCTGAATCCAGGCCCGTTCAACGTGAAAGAGCACGTGCTGATCACGATCTTCGCGAACTCGGGTGCGGGTAACGTGTACTCGATTCACGTCGTTAGCGCCGTGAAGCTGTTCTACAAGAAGGAGTTGTCGTTCGTGGTGGCGTTAGTCGTCGTTATAACGTCGCAGGTGATGGGTTTCGGGTGGGCCGGGTTGTTCCGGCGGTACTTGGTGGACCCGGCTGCCATGTGGTGGCCCCAAAATCTCGTCCAAGTCTCGCTCTTCAGGTTCTCGCTCTCCTCCTTATCGTTCGATCATGTTTCGTTATGGTTTAAGTTTAATTCAACGGTCTTGATAATAAGTGGGCGGTTCGGCGTTGAATGTTGAGTTTGTGTGTATGAGATTTTGATTATTAATAGATTCTGTTGGAATCTCTACTACTTTTCTAAATCCACTTGAGACTTGTCTTTCTATAAAGAAACTGAAAGAGTCGTGTTAACGAATGCATGTGATTAAAGTTGAATCTTTTATTGAATATGTGATCTCCATTATTTAAATGCAATCAAGTTAGTTAAAAAATTATTTGATTATTTGTTTTTATTGCTTTTCAATACTGTAGAAACTCCAATCCAAAAATCAACGGTCATAAAGAAAATGCTTAATTAGCACACATTTAATTTTACTACGTAAATCTTAAAATGACCGTTAGGCTTAGCTAGCAAAATTAAAATATGAAAATTGTATTGTACTTTTCTAGCGGGTAGAGACACTTGTACCTTTTTTTTTTTTTTTTCCTTTTTGGCGGGAGGTTTAAAAAGGTTTTGTACTTGTACCTAGGGGTGTCAATTCGGGTTAGCGTGTAAAAGTGTCGTCGTCGAGGTAGGGGTATTAGACTAAATGGCTCAACCCTAACCCGACCCATTTAATAATCGTGTCAGGATCCTTAAACCCTAACCCGACTTGTTAATAAGGCGGGTTGACCTGACCCAACCCATTTGACATGTTTAATAAACGAATTATGTTGGGTTGACACGAATGTAACACAACCCATTTCAACCCGCATAATATTAAATATAACATCCATCTATAATTTTTTTTTTTTTTGGTTATATCCCAAAAACCAGTGCATACACTTTAAGTCTTCGACCCACATTCAAAATAATATAGTTCAATAAAAATATAACATCCACCTAGAAATAAGTTTTTTACACTTCAAAAGAAGTGCAACACTTCAACCCAAATTCAAAATAACATAGTTTAACAAAAATAAAATAACATAGTTCAACAAAAATATAATATCCTTGGAACTCGCCAAATGCTAAATATCAATATTGAAAGAATTTGAGTAAATAGTAGACTAATCCCGACTATGACCACGATTATCATCTATAGATTCTTTGTTGATGTCCAAGTTCATAACATCTTCCACAAGCTCATCCAATTTCATTTGTACAAGTTCTATGCCAAAAAAAAAAAAAAAAAAAAAGTATTAGTAGTTACAAAATATGATCATGCCTCAACAGTTTTATAAGAACTAAATAATAATAATGTAAGAGTAATAATAACTAATGAAACAAATAAGATTACCTTTCTCATTTGTAATTACTTACTTTTCTTTTTAAATTTAAAATATATGTTGGATATAAAAGGTATTTGACAAATCTAAAATAAAATAATTATTTATTTGTTATACGAGTTAAATGGGTTGTGTTAAGTGAGTCATTTCGAGTTTGACACAAATAAATTGGCATGTCAAACGTGTCTATTGCGGGTTACGCGGGTTGACCCGCTATGACACGTTTCTTATCGTATCGCTTTCGGGTTGACCCGTTTATGACCCAAACCCATTAAGGCCCAACCCTAACCCGAAAAAAACCGTGTTGGGTTGGTGTCGTGTTCGCGGGTTGGGTCGAACATTGACACCCCTACTTGTACCATCGTTGTATCTTCATTGCTAACAAATTCACTTAATTTAGAATAAGTCTTGTGTTACATAAAATAGCACAACAAATGTTACAACTCAATCATGTAGCAAGTTGTAATTGATGGAGATGTGATAGTGGGTTCATGTGAAGACACCTTTTCACCAACCGCAACTTGCCACATGAATGAATGGTAACAATTCCTGTACCACTTTATGTATGTAGCACAAAACTTATTCCTTATTTTACTATGATATAGGCTGTTTTTTTCTTTGAAAAAAAACATAATACGCGGTTAGAATAAGCGTTGTAAATGAGACTTGCGTATCTACTTGGCATGTCATGGATTACAATGTTGCAAAAAAAAAAAAAAAATCCATTATCGAGCTTTTGGAATCTCCCTTTGCACCAATGAATTGCTATTTTAAGCAGGCAAGATATATAGACAACAAATTTCAACTGCTTACTATTACTGCGGTTGTTGTGGTTGTTTTCATTTCCTTGTAGTTTTTGTAGCCACAAGTTTTGTCAACTTCAATACAATTATTGTGAATTCACAGGGCACTACACGAGAAGGAGGAGAGGCCTAGGGGTGGATTAACACGGAACCAGTTTTTCCTCATTGCCTTCGTTTGCAGCTTTGGTTACTATGTCTTTCCAGGTTACCTATTCCCAATGTTGACTTCCTTTTCCTGGATTTGTTGGATATTCCCTACTTCTGTGCTTGCCCAACAGCTAGGTTCAGGGCTTCATGGTCTTGGAATTGGTGCATTGGGGTTTGATTGGTCTAGTGTTTCCGCTTACCTTGGGAGCCCATTGGCCAGTCCGTGGTTTGCTACAGCCAATGTTGCTGTTGGTTTTGCACTTTTCATGTATGTCCTTACCCCTATATCATATTGGCTCAATATCTACGAGGCCAAGACGTTTCCTATATTCTCAGATGGGCTATTCACGTCTACTGGCCAAAACTATAATGTTTCAGCTATAATAGACCCCAACTTCAGCTTTGATAATGAGGCATATGACCGTAAAGGCCCTCTCTATATGAGCACCTTCTTTGCTATAACTTACGGTTTCAATTTTTGCCTGCCTTTCTGCCACCATTGTTCATGTGCTCCTCTTCAATGGAAGGTAAGCACACTTCTCTACTTGAATTGTTTGTTTGAAATTTGCAATGAATCGTTTCCTGATTGTTGTTAGATGTGGGTAACTTGAATATCCCTGTAATTGTATCTTTGATAGGAAATGGAGACTTGGATGAATTAAATAGGCAATTTTTCATATAGGACAAAAGAACATAAAATAGATATTGTTTTGCTAGAGCGTCTGACCACATGCCTCTCTGTGTTTGTACATGTATGTGCGATATGGAGTAGCCCTCTTTAAATTGAAAATGATTAAGTCAATACCTATATATATATCACATAATTATCTTCAGGAGAAGTGCATAAGTATGTCATTTTAAGCACCTTTAATTATAAAATCTACACCTCACAGAAAGTAAATTTGAAGTTTTCTGCTTGTAACTCAAACATCTCAAATTTGTACATCAAGCTTGTGCAATCAAAGAAAGGCAACCAGGCAGGGGTGAACTAGCTTATAGCCTTGTATATTGTATTCTATCAATAAGTCACTCATACTTTCAAGGTTGTAGTGAAATATGGCAGCTAAGCAAGTCTGCCCTCCAAGAGAAGAAGATGGATGTGCACACAAAGCTCATGAGAAAATATAAGCAAGTTCCTCAATGGTGGTTTATGTGCCTACTTGTGGTTAACATTGTGGCAACCATATTTGCCTGTGAGTACTACATTGATCAGCTTCAATTACCATGGTGGGGCATCTTGCTAGCATGCAGTCTTGCCTTATTTTTCACTCTTCCTGTTGGAGTCATCACTGCCACAACAAATCAGGTATGTCTCTGCACTATATTACAAATTTTGCATTTAGTTTTATCAATGTGCAGTAAATTCTTCCACAACCATATGCACATTTGACTGTAAATTTGGGGTTTTTTTTAGTTTTCTATCTTTCTATTCACTCACTATAATCAATTCTAGCTGAAGTTCATGTAAAACCTAAAATGGCATCTATTTATTCATCCTATATGTCGATTTTAAATTTAACCAGCATTGTTTATCAACTTGTGCAATGAGTGCTACATCTACTACATGCAGTTATTAGTCTTCTTACTTCTAACATGTGTAAATCTTTCTCTCGTGAGCAGATGCCAACCTTAAATGTAATCACCGAGTATATTATTGGGTATTTGTATCCAGGATATCCTGTTGCCAACATGTGCTTCAAAGTTTATGGCTACATAAGTATGAAACAGGGGATCACCTTTTTGCAAGACTTCAAGCTTGGTCATTACATGAAGATTCCTCCTAGAGCAATGTTCGTGGCACAGGTTTGTATCTTATGCATTTCTCTTCACAACTAAAAATATTATGGAAATGAATTTTTCAAGTTCTGTTTTAATAAAATGATGATAATATATTTATTTATTACCGTCCCTTGATTTCCATAGCAATGATTCTTTCAGGTGGCCGGTACCATAGTAGCAGCACTTGTGCATTTGGGAACAGCATGGTGGCTAATGGACACAATTCCAAACATATGTGACAGGGCATTGCTTCCAACAGGCAGCCCATGGACTTGCCCTGGTGATCATGTATTCTATGATGCTTCTGTCATTTGGGGTCTGATTGGGCCTCAAAGAATTTTTGGAGATCTTGGATACTACTCTGCCATCAACTGGTTTTTCTTAGCTGGTGCTATAGCTCCTGTCCTAGTTTGGCTGGCACACAAAGCCTTACCAGACAGGCAATGGATTAGACTTATCACTCTTCCTGTGCTCTTAGGGGGAATGATCAACATGCCTCCAGCCACATCTGTCAACTACATCAGTTGGATTCTTATTGGATTTGCCTCGGGCTTTATTGCTTACAGGTACTATCGTGATTGGTGGAGTCGTCACAATTATGTGCTCTCTGGGGCACTTGATGCTGGATTAGCCTTCATGGGAGTACTGTTGTACTTGTGTTTGGGGATGGAGCATGTTAACCTCAATTGGTGGGGTAGTGACTCCGATGGATGTCCATTGGCTTCATGTCCAACAGCGCAAGGAGTTGTAGTTGAAGGCTGCCCGGTTTTCTAAGCAAAACATTAGGATTAGTTATATGTTGATTAGAGGGAAAAAGAAAAGGTATTTTATTTATTTACTCTTTACTATTCTTCATTGATATATATATTTATATATTTGTAAAGAAACTGTATATTAGTGATATGAGTTATTAAGTCTTTACTATTCTTCATTGATATATATTGTACTGTTTACCGATACGAAAATTCTTTCATTATGGTGCTCTCTTATAGATTATAGCTATTACGTAGTGAGTTGTTAATCAAATGGTCCAAACAACTGTGATTGATTTGAAGCAATGCCTTTCCTATTTAAAATACTAAATATATGTGAAACCCCATCTAATCAAGTGAGAAAGGTTAACTAAAAAATATGTAACAGAAAGCAATGCTTTCTAAGATATAACCAATTTTTTTTAAGAGTTTCCACGGTGACAAATCATTGAGTTCTCCAAGTCCTAAATTTTTTCTACATGTTTTTCTCAAAAACCTACATGTTGCTCTTCTAAACCCGCATGCTACGATTTACTTGCGAAATGGGTAATTAGCCATAATTTCCCAACTATTTAGTTAGTAGTTCTAGTTACAAAACTATATTATTTACTAGCATCTCTACAATTTAAATGTGACTTCACATTTTAGATTTTAAATTTTACATTACTATAAATCGAGCATCAAAGACAAGTGAATTTTTGAGTCTGAATTATTTACCATTTTATAAATATATTTTTCCACGTTTTACATTGAAATAGTCTCTAAGACTCGCCGATTTCTAACCCTTATAAATAAAAACAACCCCGATAGAGAGAGTGAACAGTCATACAACATCTATGAAGAAAGCAAAGAGGAAAAAAAAAAAAAACAGTACCAAAGTCGAGGATGCTATTGCCACCAGATGCTTTCTCAGCCAATACAAGCAAAAACCATAGTGAGTGCATTCCAAGATACCACTCAAATCTGGCACACGAGTCAAGTCAGATTGGGCTCCACATGGTCAAAAAAAAATAAAACATCGGATTTCTTTGATCAATGGTTAAACTTAGCTTCAGGTTATATAAAACAGAGTCTTAAAAACTCGATTTATAGGCCCTAAATCAAGTTTTTTTTTTTGGTTTCGAGATGTTGGAAAAAAAAAAAAATTTCTTTCAAAATTGGACCTACTAACTAGATAGTTGGAAAATTAGAGTTAGTTACCTATTTTTCCCATGATTTGCCCATACTTGAAAAAGGACCAAGTTAGCCCTCTACTTAGCTTTTGTCAGCTATGGCTTTTTGTAAAAGGTAAAGATTTTATCACATAACTTATTTCATATTATTTGTACACATTCCTTTCTACAATTTAAATGTGACTTCACATTTTCGTATTTTAAATGTGTACATTATGGGTGCAATTATGGCTACATAATGTGTACAAGTGTGAAAATTGAGTATGAACAAATATTTACCATTTTATAAATATACCATGGCCTTGCCTTTGGTTTTAGCATTGTCACTATCAACTGTCAAGCACCCGCGGCTTTGAGCTTAGCAGCTCGCCAACTTTTGGACACATGTATAGACTCAAGTTCAACCCCGATAGAGATAGTGACACAGTCATACAATCCCATCTATGCTCCAATCCAAGTTACCCAATCTTGCATTGTCGTCAATGTTTCCCACAGTACCAAAGTCGAGGATGCTATTGCCACCACCATTGCCAGCAACCTAATGCGGGTAGGAAAGGGGAGGAAGAGGAAAGCAAGCCCGGACTGAGGGAAGCAAAGGATTAGTAATGTAACAAGAACCAATGGTCTTGTTGGGCCATTAAGCAATTACCCTCTCAGCCAACACAAGCAAAAACCATAGTGTGACATATGCATTCCAAGATACCACTCAAATCTGGCACACGAGTCAAGTCAGATTGGGCAAGAGGTCAAAAATTTATTGGACTAAAACATATTGCTATTTCTTTAACCCTTAATTAAATCTATGGTTAAACTTAGCTTCAGGTTATACATAAACAGATAATTAACAACCCACCCCCATGCCTGCCTCCGTGTAATGCTCCCAATAACTCTTGCTGAGCAAACTGTCGAGCTCCAGCCACATAGATTTTTTTGGTTGAATATTTGGATATGATATTAAAGTTGGTTCAAAGCCTTATTGTGCTTAAAGAACTATAGCCTTAGTAGCTATGGAAACAAACACAAAGTATGATTATTTGGTAATTGCATCAACACAAGAAGAAAGTTAATGGGCACGATAACAAAGGGCATCAGACACAAGGTTTGCTTTTGAAAAGTGCATCGACAAATCATGCACCATAACCTGGAAAGAATAGTTGAATGAAAGTGGGCAGTCGTATCAAGTTTAAAAAAAAAAAAGAAAAAGAAGAAGTACAAGGACTAAGAACAACGTAAAATCCCCTAACATATATATTCGAACATCAAAGGTAAGAGGGAGACTGTGTACATTTCTCTAGGGTAAGAGATTATCACAAATAGAAGTATGTTTTATCGAGAGTCAATTAAGAAAAATGCCATACCTTTAAAGAAAATTCAAATCGAAAGCAATATGTATAAATAAAAAAATAAACCAATTATAATTCAGTAAGGTTGGCTAAATGGTTGGACACGCTGTCCCAAATTGATTGTCTCGAGTAGAGGTGAAAGAGTCCAAATTGGAGTCCCATTACTTTTGAAAAGCCCCCTGTGCCAGCAATACAACCTCTGTCCACCTGTTGCAACAGTGATTAGTCCCTAGATCTAAGACCAAAAAAAAAAAAAAAAAAAAAATTAGAAGAGTTTGAGAAGTAGTTGAGGAGAAAGGCTCAGTCGGGGAGGAAGAGACATGTGAGAGAGAGGTAAAAGTGAGCTACGCATTAATTACTCTTATCTAATGGCATCCATTCAACGTTAAATGATAAAAGACTGTCTAAACGGTAAACCAGTCATTAACAGGCCTACTAATGAACTAAACACGGGTTAAGGGATATCTGATGGGACAATAACCCTCTAGTACTACCTATCCCCCAATCATGGGAAGCTACAAGAAGGGGACATACATGAAAAAAGAGAAAGATTTAACAAGTGAAGGATAGAAAAGGGGAGTGATAACTGAATTGGAGCTTCCAGGGAAAGGGAGAGAGGGAGTTTTCATAAAAGGGAGGAAGCCATCTTTGTCATTGGAGTTCCTTATTTTGTCATAACAATAACTCAATTGTATTGTTCTCTTTTGTTTTTACTCACTGCAAGCAGGGATGGACCCAATATAGGGACTAGGGAACTCGGGCCCCCATTTTTTATTTATTTTTAAAAATTGTGTATATATTATGATTTAACCATAATTTGGACCTAAAAGAAATTAGAACTTAGCCCTATCCCTTATAAATCAATCCCCTCTCTCCTCCAAATCAAAATCCTGGCCCAACCTAGTTCTTTATTTGCTCGAGTGCTCTTCTCTAAGTAGTAAGTCCCTCATTTCCCGCATCATATTTTTTCATTAGGGCCTGCACTGCATGAATTTTTATTTGACACTTTGTTTTATTATCATACTTTTACTTCATTTGATATCATTTTCTAGTCGCTTGATCTTACTATAGAATCATTGTTTTTCGGCTCTTTGGCATACTTAGTTTGATACCAACAACGATATACCATCATTATCACTACACAAAATATATATATATATATATATAAACAAACAAATGATAACAACGATATACCATCGTTTTTGGGAAATGGGTTGGTTTTGTTTTAGTGCAATACTTTGTTGTGTGCTTGGGTTTTATGTAACTTTTTAGGAACCAAAAGACTTTAAAGTTGTTTGTATAAAAACCTAAAAGACTATGTTTTCCCAAGTTCTTTCCTATGGAAGCCTTTTAGAATTGGAGGTTTAGATGGTGTCCAAGGGATGTGGGACTTAAGCTGAACTAGAAATTACCCGTTAGGGTTACTCGTCTAACAATGCAAAAATCAACATCTTCATGTGCAAATATAAATAGTGACCTGCATTATGTGCCTTAAATTTACATTATAGGTCCACATTAATAATCGAGTTCATCCACATGGTTGTATTGACTATGATATTTATTTATTTATTTATTCATTTTCACTTTGGAACCTAACTCTGTGTGATATGATATTTTTCTCTTTTCATACATTTATGTGATTGTTTTTTACATGATTGTGAATTTTTTATTTGTGATTATGAGTCTTTGATTCAGACATTGTCTCAATGATTTTTTTTTTTATTTGTTACCCCTCTCTCTCTCTCTCTCTCTCTCTCTCTCTCCATACATTTATATGATCTTTCTCACAAACAATTTTAATGGCTCTGATTTGCTATAATAGTTATATTAGTAAAGTAATTTCTTTGTCATTATTTAATGGTAAGGTTTCTATCCAGACTAGTTTGGAGAGAAATTTTTCAAACTTCTTATATATTTTTTTATTTGATGTGAATTTTGAAAATCTAACCGTTAAATGTCATGTTCTTTATGTTTTTAACACAAATGCAAAATTTCGTTCAATTCGGATGTTATTTATTATTCAATCAACAAAATTATATTTTATGTATAATTTTAGATTACAAAAATTTGAAATTTAAACATTTAATTGATAACATATATATTGATCTTTGATCTTCTTGAAATTTTGCAAGCATGAAGGATATATATAATAAGAACATGTAATCCAATAGTTAGACTTTCAAAATTCACATATAATAAAAAGATAGAGGATAAATTTGAAAGGTTTTTCTCCAAACTAGTTTGAAGAAAAACATTTTCATATTTTAAAAGCAGAAGTGGGAGAGGACATTTTGGAGCATATGATTAGTTAATACTGGTTGGTAGGCTAGCAAAGCAATGGGTGTGAGTGTGCACCATGTGTTTGCATAATTTATAAAGTTAGGTGACATTTGTCTATTAATTTAAAATTTGTTATCAAAGAAAAACAAAGACAGAATGAGAATCTCATAATGAGATAAAAATGTGCAACAAACTTAACATAATAAAAATATCACACACGCTAAAGTGTTAGAATTGACCATTTTGAGAACAAGTATATTAATAAAGAGAAAAATTAATGGATGCCCTAAAAACATTAGTTTAGAGTATATTTTTACAAATTTTTATGGGAAAATAAAAGAAAAATAAATTTTTGACAGCTTTTTATATGTCTCATAAAAGTGAAGTCAAAACTTTCCTTAAATGATTTATTAAAAATTGTCCTAAGTGCACTCATTAACATAATTTTTAATTAATTTTGAACTATTAAATTTAGTTGGTCAGGGTTACTAAGTATTAGTGCTAGAAGTAATAAAATGAGAACAAAGAAATTTATAAATTAAAAAAAAAAAAATTATAAAGTGAGAAGTATATGGCATGAATTTTTGAGACATGCTCCGACACCTCTCTCTCAAAATCCTGATTTTTCCATACAAATATCTATCTTTCTATGTGTTCAAATCAATGCCCAATTGATTACTAATATAAAAAATAAAGAGTTTTAATTATTAACATATGCCCTTAAGAGTTAAGACATATATTAGTAAACCATTTTAAAAAATTTATAATAAAATGAAAAAAACTACTAATTTTTTTTTTTTTTTTTAATTTTTTATAAATAATTTTTTAAAATAGATTATTAAGGGTATACACGTATGACTGATGGTACATGAAGAGATAGTAAAGTAACTATAGAAATAAATGACTGGTAGAGGGGTAGGTTGATAGAGGCGAACCAGGATGGTGAGTTTTCACATTGTGTTGCCTCAAAAATTAAGTGCAAAGAGGTAATCTACAAAAGATCGTAATCTGCATGTATGCATGTATATTATCTATATATATATATATATATATATAAAACCGAAGTTTTTGAAGCTCCTATAATTTTTCACGTCCGCACATATTAAAAAAAAACAAAAAACAAAAAAAAAAACATAATAAAACTAAAGCAAACCGCGATACTCTACCAGCTCCCCCTCGATGCTCTCTGCCATCCTCTACCATCTCCTCCTCAATCGGACCCACGGCAAACCTACAGAAAAACATTGCATCGCATACAAACCAAATCCACTTTTATTTTCTTCAGCTCCACTCACACACAACTCTCAAACTCTCATTCTTCTCAAGCTTCCTAAGAAACCCAGGTCCAAAATTTCCCACCACAGACCCAATTTTTGTGTTCTAGCTTCCGCAAACCCAAATGGGTCCGATGGGTTTTCATGGCCGAGTCTGACTCGGTCGGTCCGGTGTGGCTCGGAGCGGCTGTGGTCGAAACTCGGCAAGTCAGGGAAGAAGGAAACTGGGTTTGCTTGGAAGATGCCAATGTGAAGGTGGGTGAGTTTGTGGGGCGAGCTAAGGAAGGGGTCGGCAAAGGTCGGGGTGAGTCGGAACGGTTTAGGACCGAGTTAGTGCCTGAATTTTTGAGTTAGAATTGGTGGGAGGGTTGGAAGGTAATTCTACACTTTGAGACCCTTTTGTTTTAATTTTTGTTTGGTAGATAAGAAATTGTAGGAAAAGGATAGAAAATGGACAAGTTTAAGTATTTTCTTCGAATCGTGCAGTTCATTGATCCGGAGCTCTCACGTTTTATTGCATTTTGTGAAGCTTCATTGCAAGATTGATAAAGTTGCAGGAGTTCTTGAGACTAATCGTCCAGATGCAAAGAATGCTCTTTACCAAGCAACTATCAAGCGAGGGGACTTCCCATTGAACCGGATCTAGAAGCTATCTCGTGTGGTTGATCTGTGAAGCATTTTTTTTTTTTTTTTTGTTTTGGAAACAGTGCCAAAATTTGCTGTCACTTCCCAAGGATAGAAAAAAATGCTCATGGTTAGTTAGTTATTAAACTCATTAAGATTATTTTAGCAATATTTAGTCCACTATTTATATCTGAATGCTATATCAAAAGTGTTGATGTGAATTTTTGTAGCTTTGTATTGGAGATGTGTTAACTATGAGTGTACCTTGCACAACCAAAAAAAAAAAAAATACAGATAAAGATAGCATATATGAACTTGGTGGAAATGGAAAATTTTGAGCATTGCATGTAATCTATATATATATATATATATAATCGAACACTATGAAGTTCTCACAATTTTTTACGTCAGCACAATATTTAAATAAAATTATTTTTATATAATCCAAACTTAATAAGGAGTGAAACTTTATCTCTCTAACAAGTCTAAATTAAACCCAAACTCAAACTCATCATTATCATTTTTTTAAAACAAAATTATTTTTGCTCAATCCAAACTTAACAAGAAGTGAAACTCTAACTCTCTAACAAGTCCAACTTAAACTCTAACTCAAACATTGATAATATATCTCCAAATTTGCAAGGTTAATGATGGATACTATAAAAGCAAAGCAAACCCCAATATATATATATATATATATATATATATATATATATATATATATATATATATATATATATATATATATATATATATTTTAAGCTGAGTAAAGGTATAAGCTCTTCTTATATTATTTTCTTCTCCTTTATTTTTTTAAATAAATTATTTTATGGTTTTTCATATATTTTTTAAAATGTAATTTTCGTACATGAATCACAAACTCTCTTTAAGCATTTACGAGATAAAAATGCTTGCAATAATTGAAATTATTATTTCAAATGTACCTCATCATTCTCTTATATTTCTCTATTGTTTAGTCACATATATTTTGTATTGTTTCAATAATTTCTAAGTAGTGCATCATTTGATTCTTTAATATTTTTTGGTCTTTCAGAAGTTTTAATATCTAGATTTTTGAGTTATTTTTTGCAGTATCTAAAATTGTTTGACAAATTTTTTATAATTCATTGCACGTTCAAGTAATAGCTTCTTCATTAAATTGTAACACAAATTGAAGTCATAAAAGAGCAAATCATGCAAGAGTGTAGTTTCTTAAATTTTTTATAAAATTATTTTAATCTACCTTACAAATAGGTAGGTTCCCGTGCATAGCACGGGTTTGCGACTAGTTAAAGTAATAACGAGAGAGTTACCTTGTATATAGCCATAGTCTAATAGCCCTTCCTTTTTCTTTTTCCTTTTTTTTATTTATTTTTTTATTTTTTAATTTTTTTATAAATAATTTTATAACTAAACCATTTTTTTAATTAAGATTGTATTATGGGACATCATAAAATACCCGTTAATAGCAACTTTTAACCTTTGTTTTTTTACAGTTTTTATTTTTTTATTTTTTTTATAGCTTTATGTCATATTTTTAATGTGGGATCAACTTTTTAGAGGGAAAAAAAAATATTAAAATAATCTATAGGATTAAAATAATCTATAGGATTAGTTTTATGTCTTTTTTTTTTATCTAAATTTTTTTTTATTAAATAAGACCCACTTTGAGATTAAAAGTTGTTTTTTTACAATCATCAATCTCATTTCATTCATTCATAGTATTGCACTTAATTTCAATTTTACCTGACTCATTCCTAATCCTAATCCGTCATATACTCAATCAAACGGTCGGTATTTGAACGCTGCATCAAGTATCATATAGCAGAAGACTGACAATCAATTTTTTTTTCTTTTTTAATTTGATGGGGACAATCAAATATTAATTCCACCTCAATTTTATGAATCGCTCGTGGCTCATGGCTCATGGCCATAGGCTATTATTCTTGAAGCCAGCTTTATAAATTTCATTAATTTTAGATATTGTTTCGCATAAAGTAAAAATGGGACTATTATTAAAAGTTAAAAAAGCTTCTTTTTTTTTTTTTTTTTTTGCCCAAGTTTTAGATTATGTGATACACAGTACTGTTTGAGCCAGACGGAGAGGGAGAGGGAGAGGGAGAGGGAGAGAGAAGATGAACAGTAACGAAGAAATCAAAGCTCCTCTCAGTAAGATTTTTCATAATCTCTTTCCTAGTTTCAATTCACTTTTTTTTTTTTTCTCTTCAAATTTCCACCTCTCCAAACACTAAGCTAAGCTTCAAAATCTTTTCATTCATACACAGTCCAGAACTCTCGAGTATCGAATTCGGAAAATTCCACCGACACCGAGAAATCTCCGATCGAGCAAGTAGCTCTAACGGTTCCGACCACCGACGACCCTTCTCTCCCGTGCTTCACATTCCGAACATGGGTTCTAGGGAGCCTAGCGTGTGTGGTCCTCTCATTTCTCAACCAATTCTTCTGGTACCGCAAAGAGCCTCTCTCGCTAACATCAATCTCGGCTCAGATCGCGGTGGTCCCATTGGGACACCTCATGGCCTCGACGATATCGGAGCGAGTGTTCTTCAAGGGGCGAAAGTTCGAATTCACGTTGAATCCAGGTCCTTTCAACGTGAAAGAGCACGTGCTGATTACCATCTTCGCAAACTCGGGCGCCGGTAACGTCTTCTCGATATACCTGGTTAACGCCGTGAAGCTTTTCTACAAGAAGGAGTTGAATTTCATGGTGGCGTTGGTCGTCGTTATAACGTCTCAGGTGATGGGTTTCGGGTGGGCCGGGTTGTTCCGGAGGTATTTGGTTGACCCGGCTACCATGTGGTGGCCCCAAAATCTCGTCCAGGTCTCGCTCTTCAGGTATTTTATTGTTTTTTTTTTAGTTCACTTTAATCTAACAGTGGATATTTCGGCGTTGACTGTTAGGTTTCGTATCAGTCATACTTGGGTCTTTTTTTCTTTTGGAAAATGATTATTACACTTGAGTTTGTCAACAGTTTATTTAGTCGAACCTGAAAATGTTTTGTTAAAAAGGGTAGAAAATAGGTTAAAAAAAAGTTAAATGAATATAATAAGATTCATGAATAATATTAAAAAGTATAATGAGACCTATAAATAGTAACAAAAAAAAACTAAAATTGTAGAAAAGTTAAAATTTTCAACTCATCTCAAGCGGATGCTCAGTTCAAAAAAATTTTAACTAAAAAAAACACCATTTTTTTAGGTATTTTTGGAAAATGGAGAATAGTATTTTTTTTTTTTTTTTCTCTTATACTCATGATGGCTTCATTTATTAAATTTATATTAAGGTTCATTATGAATGTGAGAGAAAAAATTATTAATTTTTCGTATTTCGAAAGTAATTGAGAATTTTTCTCGGGCGATACGGTCTTTGTGCATATATATATATATATATATATATATATATATATATATATATTTTTTTTTGTATGACTGATTAATCTCGGATTTTCTAAGATTATTTAAATGCACTCGAGGCTTGTTAGTTTATGTAAAACGAAAATGCACTTCGGACTTGCCGGTTTATACAAAGAAAATTCTAAAATTATTATAAATTTTAATTTACTTGCTGAACTGGAAGCTGGAAAGCAATGCAAAAAAGGTTAAAAAAAAAAAAAATACTCCTACTATTTATGGTAGTAAAATACTAGACTATTGTACATGAGTTTTAGTAACATATACCCTAAACCATTTTGGGAAAATTTTTATCAAGAATTGAAAAACTGTCAAAAAGTTTGACAGCTTTTTCAATTCCCGATAAAAATTTTCTTAAAATAGATTGTTAATCGGACCCATTGTACATTATTTGTACTTTTCTAGCCGGAAGAGAGAGAGACAATAGGTTTTTATTTTTTATTTTTTATTTTTTATTTTTTATTTTTTATTTTTTTAATAATATAATATGTAACAAACCATAACTTGTAATTTAGATGTTATGTTCACTACCAGTAGGCAAGTTATACTATGAGAGACTGTTTTCTCTCTCTCTCTCTCTCTTATAAATTAAATTTTTTCATAATACTCTGCTAGAATGAGCATGGTATAGGAGACTTAAATGTTGCAAAAAAATTCATTATCAAACCCTCGGAATCTCCTTTTGCTCCAAAGAATTGCTACTTTAAGAATTCAAGCTATAACAACAAAGTTTTACTACTTACTACTGTTACTATTGTACTACTACTCTACTGTTATAATTTTGTTAGTGTCATCGAATTAAAAAGCTAGATTATGAATTCACAGGGCACTACACGAGAAGGAAGAGAGGACCAAGGGAGGATTAACACAGAACCAGTTTTTCCTCATTGCCTTTATTTGCAGCTTCGCTTACTATGTTTTTCCGGGTTACCTATTTCCAATGTTGACTTCCTTTTCCTGGATTTGCTGGATATTTCCTACTTCTGTTCTAGCCCAACAACTAGGTTCAGGGCTTCATGGTCTTGGAATTGGTGCTTTGGGGTTTGATTGGTCTAGTGTTTCCTCTTACCTTGGAAGCCCACTGGCCAGTCCATGGTTTGCTACAGCCAATGTTGCTGTTGGTTTTGCACTTGTCATGTATGTCATTATCCCCACAGCTTATTGGCTCAATATCTACAAGGCTAAGACGTTCCCCATATACTCAGATGAGCTGTTCACTTCTACTGGCCAAAGCTATGATGTTTCAGCTATAATAGACCCCAACTTTCACATTGACATTGAGGCATACAACCGTGAAGGCCCTCTCTATATGAGCACCTTCTTTGCTATAACTTATGGTGTCGACTTCGCCTGCCTTGCTGCTACTATTGTTCATGTGTTTCTCTTCCATGGAAGGTAAGCCACATGTCTCAGCTTAAGTAGTTCATTTGAAATTTGCAATGAATCGTTTCCTGATTGTTATTAGGTGGGCTTCACTTAGTTCTCATCATAGATTATGGATAATTGTTGGTCATATAATATCCTAAGACATGCACCTACAAACTCTTTTGCCAATCCTGACTGTATGGTAAAGCTTTAGGATGTCTCTGTAATTGTAGCATCCAAAGAAAATGGAGAGTTGGATGAATTCAAAATGTTACTTTTCATATAAGACAACAATTTATAAGGCTGATACTATTTTGCAATAGTGTCTGACTATATGCCTTTGTGTGTTTGTACATATACATGCAATATGGAATGGCTTTCCTTAAATTGACAAAGATTTAGTTAGTACCTTTATATATTAGGATTCACCGCATAATTATCATCAAGAAAACTTCATGAGTATGTCATGTTAATCACCTTTCATTATGAAATTCAGTCCTCACAAAAAAAGTGAATTTGAAGTTTTCTGCTTGTATCTCAAACTCTTCTAATTTGTACATCAAGCCGGTGTAATCAAAGAGAGGCAACAAGGTCAGGGTGAACTAGGTTATAGCCTTATACATTGTATTTTATTCAGCAAATTACTCAATACTTTCAACGGTGTAGTGAAATATGGCAACTAAGCAAGTCTGCCCTCCAAGAGAAGAAGATGGATGTGCACTCAAGGCTCATGAGAAAATATAAGCAAGTTCCTCAATGGTGGTTCATGTGCCTACTTTTGGTTAACATTGTGGCTACCATATGTGCCTTCCAGTTCTACAATGATCAACTCCAATTGCCATGGTGGGGCCTCTTGCTTGCATGTAGTCTTGCCTTATTTTTCACTCTTCCTGTTGGTGTCATCACTGCCACAACAAATCAGGTATGTCTCTACACTGTTTTACAAATTCTGCATATACATTTAATGGTATTATGCCACAACCATACTCACATTTGAGTGGAGATTTGGGGTGTTTTAATTGTTCTATTCACTCACTAGGCGCCATTATCAATTCTTGCTGAAGTTCATGGAAAAGTTACAGTGGTGTCTTTCTATTCATCCTATATGTAAATTTTAAATTTAACAAGCATTGCTTTATTTCCTGTGCATGAGCACTATATCTACTGCATGTAGTTATTGGTCTTCTAACTTTAACAGAAGTAAATCTTTCACTCATGAGCAGACGCCAACCTTGAATGTAATCTCAGAGTATATTATCGGGTATTTGTATCCAGGATATCCTGTTGCCAACATATGCTTTAAAGTGTATGGGTACATAAGTTTGAAACAGGGGATCGCCTTTCTGCAAGACTTCAAGCTTGGTCATTACATGAAGATTCCTCCAAGAGCAATGTTCATGGCACAGGTTAGTATCCTATTCATTCTTTTTCACAACTACGAATGGAAATGTGCATTTGTCACTTTCTGATCAGTAAAATGACAATCATCAATTTATTTGTTCTCGACCCTTGATTATCATAACAATGATTCTTTTCAGGTCTTAGGTACAATAATAGCGGCATTTGCGCATTTGGGAACAGCTTGGTGGCTAATGGACAACATTCCAAACATATGCGATAGGGCATTACTTCCAGCAGATAGCCCATGGACTTGCCCTTCTGATCATGTATTCTATGATGCTTCTGTCATCTGGGGTCTAATTGGGCCTCAAAGAATTTTTGGAGATCTTGGCTACTACTCTGGCATCAACTGGTTTTTCTTAGTTGGTGCGATAGCTCCTGTCCTAGTTTGGTTGGCACACAAAGCCTCACCAGATAGGCAATGGATTAGGCTTATCACTATTCCTGTGCTCTTAGGGGCAATAATTGAAATGCCCCCAGCCACCGCTGTCAACTACACCAGTTGGATTCTTATTGGTTTCGCCTCAGGCTTTATTGCTTACAGGTACTATCGCAACTTGTGGAGTCGTTACAATTATGTGCTTTCTGGGGCACTTGATGCTGGATTAGCCTTCATGGCAGTACTACTATACTTGTTTTTGGGGATGGGAAATGTTAGCCTCAATTGGTGGGGTAGTGACTCAGATGGATGTCCATTGGCTTCTTGTCCAACAGAGCAAGGAGTTGTAATAAATGGCTGTCCGGTTCTCTAAGCAAAGCATTTGGATTAATTGTATATTGATTGGAGAAAAAAAGAAAAGAAGAGAAGATATTGTATTCCTTCTCTTTTCGATTCTTCATCGTCGTATATCTGTAAAGCAACTGTATAATAATGAATCAATGATATTGGAAATACTTTATTGTTAATTAATATGAAAATTCTTTTATATGATTGTGTTTTTTTATAGCTAGTGATTGGGACCTTGAACTTGCTTCCCATCTTAGACATGGACTAGGTGGAGAAGATTAGGAGTTGCCCCCTGCTTTAGTTCCAAAAAACCAAACTAATACAAAAATTGAGTAACACTAGAGATGCAAACCTTTTTACAAAAAAATTTACAAACTGTTTATGTGGTGAGTGGTTATTGGTAAGTGATTATTGGTAAATGAAAAAAAGATGTTAATGGTAGGCCTAGATGAAAACTAATAAGAAGTTGACCACATCAATGATTTGTAAAAATATTGTAAAATAGTTTATAGTTATAGCATTGCTCAAAATCTACATACTAGACATTGGGTCCAGAGTTAGGGTATACACTTAGAAAGATGTTAGGCTCTCAAGCCTGCCCAACCAAATGGATGGGCCAACTTCCACTCACCATATTCTATAGCCTAATTCTATTAAGGATATCCCTAATAGACTACCTTAATCATGCATTCAAACATAAAATAACAATGCGCAGATGTAACCGAACAAGATCGAAAATTATTAGTTTAGCAAAAAATAAAAACGTGAAAATGATTTTTTTTTTTTTTTTTTTTAATGGAAAACTAATGGCAGCCAATCTAATGAAATTTGGACGGAAGTCTTGAATTGAATAAACTTAAAAATTAAAGAATTGAATTGAACGAAGTGATGCTAGAGAAATTAATTGAATTATAGACCAAGTTAGGTGCAATTTGAAATTTAGCCTTAATATTTTATAACCTTACCTATTTGATATGTGCCCTCTTAATAATTTTGAATTTAATCTAGTATAATTATGATATGTCATTAATTTAAATTAATTCCTCATGTCACCCATCAATTAATTGTTCATAATCACATGTGATTAGACTTAATCGCGTAGATGCATCTTATCCGTTGAAATTTGATTTGGTTGTAAGTTTTTATCCAATAGTTCGATTGGAGTTCACAACATATCATTGTGACTTCAAAATTTGTTTTATGTGAAGTAATTAGAAACCTAGTAGTTTAAATTATGATTTTACCCTTAGGATATGAAAATTCTCATTTTAGCTTTAGATGAGGTTAAATATAAATTGCGAAATAGGTTGTTTACAGGTTATGAATAGTCATTCTTTGGCAATAGCTATTTCTCAAATTGAGAATAACCATTTATTTCTAAAATGGTTGAATTAACTATTCTATAATAAATTCTATCAGCAACTTTTAAAAATTAATATACTTTAAAAAAAAAAAAAAAAAAAAAATCCTGAACTACCAATTAGACCTTAAACCCCTTGAATGCATTCAAGAGACCAACTCTTTTTTTTTTTTTTTTTTTTTTTTGATAATCTTCAAGAGACCATGCAAATTTAAGTAACACCACTAGTATAGTACTCTAAAAAGGTTTGTACCAGTTAACATCAAACTTTGAGTCAAAAATTGTCTATTATGTCAGTATTTTGTCAACTGTATACACTTATAGTGTTAGTTTTATACACTTTAGAATCAGTTTTATACCACCTGTTTATTCATATGTTTTATTAAGTGAATCTCATATTATTTTAACTTTAACAAGCACGACACTTGTGCTCGTTAACATTTGCCCACTAAAAATAACTATTTTATTTTATTCCTAGGATTCTCTTCCATATTTTGCTCCAAAAAGATGAAGATAAGGACATAGGTGTACTAGTTAGTGTACTACTTGGATGTCCGTTTATCCAGAAGCAAAATCAAGGTGAAATTGGACCATCTATAAAAGTAAAAGACTATTTGTTGACACCCTATTTTGCAACCCGTATTTAACCTCACATGGAGGGTAAAAGGGTAATTTCACATTGGAAATATGCATCTTGATTTTGGTCATTAGATCCTTAATCTCATTTCACCAAAATGATCTTAATGTTGTAACGATCAAATCGGCTGGTCATGAGCCCTAATCGGACCATTAGATTGAAAGTTATCATCAAATCAAGTTTTAATTACTGAGATGCACTATCACAAATTGAATCCGACTATATGTGATTATGAACAATCGATTTCAATTGGTTATAAGTATAATCAATTTGAGATCGATGATGTGTCATAATTTGATTGGTTAGGACTACATTTTATGGTAGGGTTGCACACACCTAATTAACTAGATAATTAAACATTAATTATTCAATAAGTAATTTGTGCAATTATCTTTTAATTATAGTAAGGAACCAATTAAGTCTGAAATGTGAGTGATTGGAGCCATTTAATGTTAATTGGGAGCTAATTTGGGACCTATTAGTGTTAATTGTGCTGAAACCATTTTCTAACAAATGACCTCTGCTCACCATTTCATCGATATCTCTCAGAATATTTTGAATCTGTGAATGAGGTTAATTTTCCCAGAAACTAGACATCCGGGGCTTCAATTTGAGTACAAGAATGAGATAATTCCAATCAGAATTGAGGCAGATATGATTTTTCAAAGTTGACTCTACAGGCTGTTACAGCAGTTACGGGAAAACCGAATTTTGGCTTGCTCCTCACTCCCACCAATCTTTCCATTTAATGCACCAGATTTCCCTCAAGGCTAAAATGAGGTCTAAGTTCATGATTCTTTGTCAACCCTCATTAAATGGTCTTCCATTCATATTTCTTCCACCACTACTATATAAACCTCTCATCTCCTTCATTCCAAGACACACAAGAAAAACCCCCCTCTCTTCTCTTCTCTTGAGTTCTAGTGAAGTTGAGTAGTCTTGTCATATCTTGGTCTTCCTAAAACTTAAGATATTGAGTGAGACTCACTCTCCCTCTCCTAGCTCTTCTTTTCCTTCACCCTTAGGACCTCCATCAAGAGTCCCCTCCTCCACCATATGGATCTTGCATGAAGGTATAATCTCCTTTCCTAATTGTTTGTTTATGTTGCCATGATGAGAATCTAAGATTAAAGCATGATAATTTCATTGAATATGTTTAAATGTTCTTTATTGTTCTTATATGTTCATCACATGTTCTTGATTGTTCATCACATGTTCATGCATATCACTAGATTTAATCTTAAAACCATATCAAAAATATGAAAAACATGTTTATTTAATAATTCTTTCAAATTCTTGAATCTAGGTTATCACCATCCACACACATTCACTAGAATTCATTTTTCAATCCAAATGTAATGCTTAATAAATTGAATTAGAATTTATCACATGCACACACATTAAATTCAACATGTAAATTGATTGACATATTGGATGATATGATATGAATGTTGACCACCATAGTCTAGAAGACCGGTTTCACCGGGCAAGGTGGGTGCTTAACACCTTCCCACCTTGTAACATAGCCTCCGAACTTAGATTAAGGGTTGATAGACCAATACTTATCCATGTAATTTTTTATTTTTAGATTGTAACTAGGAAACAAAGTCATGTACTTTATCTTAGATTGTATCTAGGACCAAAGCCATGTAATTTTCCTATGATTAATGTAAATTCAATTTCAAATTAATAAAATGAGGAATTTTTCTTTTCTTATTTTTCCAATAATTAAATAAGTGGCGATTCCATTGTAAAACCCTTAATCTAAAGGGAAAAATATAACTAGTTGAACCTCCATTTTGAGAGGTAATAACACGACTCTACCTATTCACATGGGTTTGGCCCAACATTCCAATAAAAACGGGCCGGGGGTGCGATCTCTCACACTATTCCATATTAGAATAGACATGGCAAAACGGGCAGGTTGGGTTGGGTTAGGTCAATCGGATTGGGGTAAAAAATGGGTCATTTTAAGTGTGTTAAAAAAGGGTTCATATCAATCGGAGTGCGGGTTGGGTCGGGTTGACATGTATTTTTCATATGAATGTTTTTTTTATAAAGAAAACAATATGTATTTGCCATTTGGAAAGTCATATAACAAATTACTTGATGTAAAATACATTACTTTGAATTCACCACTTATATCAAGAATGAATTCAGTTAAATTTATTAATACTTATTCAATAATTTTAAAATTATATAAATCTTAACATTGTTATCTAAAACAAAATAACACAAAGATAAGTAAAACAAAATAACACAAAGATAAGTAAAACAAATACATAAGTTTTATTTTTACACAATATTAACATCCCAAAATATAAAACAAAATTACAAATGACTTATTGGATAACTCATTTGACAAAGAATAAAAATATATAAGAAATTTACAATCTTGAAAATTAATTTTATGATCTATTATCAATTGTGGTTGACAATCTATTTCAATTTGAGATATACATTAAAGTTTGACTATTTACTTATTTATACATGGTCTCTTTTATGAATATCATATAATTATTAAGCAACACATACTCTAGGAAATATCATAATTTATTTTGAAAAACCGTTTATTTTGGACATAAATTGTTAAAAAATAGGTCTAAGCATTTATAATTTATACTAATTTGATACTTTGGCATCACTATTTTCACACTTGTGAATGTTTCTCACACATGTCTACAATTTTAAATTTATATTTTTAACTCTATTGTAACCAGATTATTTTGACATGTACTTTGCTATTTGATATCTAAAAATCTTTACTCATTACAGAATGTTCAACTATTCATCTTTCAATTAATTTGTATGCAGTTATGTAAATGTCTCAATTGTTTTTTTAAAACTCACAACAAACAATTAAACCAATATTGTCTTAATTTTATTTTTATTTTTTACCAAAATAAAAAAGTTTTAAAAAATAGTTTGGGGTCGGGTCGGGTTGCAGGTCAGGTCGGGTTTACCCAAAAAAAAAAAAAAACATAGGTCAATCCGTTTTTGCTTCGGATCAAAAAAATTGAGTTCGGGTCAGGTATTTTTCGAGTTGAGTTGGGTTGGATTAGAAAATTCTGACCCGTTTTGCCATGTCTATATCGGGATGCACTAGGACAAGTGGACAACCAAATCCCTCTCAAAAATCAATATCAATTTATCATATATATCATCACATTGATAATAACATCCGTGAAATTTACAAGTTAGGTACACACACGGTCCATTATTTAACTCTATTTTTATTAACATTAATTTTGACACATTATTTCTTTTTTTTTTTTTTTGGAAAGGACACATTCTTTCAATACTTACAAAAAAAAAATGAAAATTTTGTATAGTTTAGATTTATTGAAAAATTAAATCCCATTAAGCTAAGAAAGTGAATAAATTAAAATAATGTTATTTCGTTGATCAAACGAATGGTATAGATGGCAGCATTGTCCTTAAAGAGCCACCCACACAAAAATTATTTAACCTATATCAGGCATATACAAACTGTTATGGGTCCAGCCCCATTTCGTGGCATGAAAACCTTGTAGTGAAAAACTTCTATTGGAAATAGGAGACCTCATGAGTTCCAATTTGTGTTTGAGTAGGAGTTTGTGTGCTACAAGGATGGTCTGGCGGCAAGGTTATATATAAATAAAGTTTATTAGGTATTGTGTGCTATATAGTGAAGAAAAAAAAGGAAAAGGTACCACACAAGTGAAGAAAAAAAAAAAAAAAAAAAGCAGCCAAGAGGGAGCCGCTTAGAGAAGGAAGACAATAAAAGAGTTGTGCGTGGGGAAGAAAATAAAAAGGAAAGAGCAAAGTGTTGCCACCTTTGAAAAAAATAATTAGTATTCGTTTGGATTGAGCGTTTGCGTTTACAAGTTTGCATTTTCTGGCTTTTTTTTCTCTTTTTTTTTCACGCATTTCAAAGAGTAATGCGGCTACTATTCATGCAATTGTTTATGAACAATAGCCGCAAAGGTTGACTTTTCCATGGTGAGCAGTACACCCGTGCACTGTTCACGGACCCACAAATTCCACTTTTCAACAACTTTTTCATCAAAAATGGGTCCCACGGCAATATTCACACATTTAAAAATTATTTTGCAACAGTGTTTTCAGTTTCAGTTTTCAGTTTCAACAAAAATAAGCTCAATCCAAACAGACCCTTAGTGTGTGCGAGAGCAAAGAAAACAAGAGAGATTTTTTCTTTAACTATAAGACATACACAAGAATTATTGTAATTGATTTGATAATAGTGAAATTATTCAAAATTTGTCCCATAGTTTTTCCCTTCAAGAAGAAAGGGTTTTCCATGTAAATTTTGTGTTCTTGTGTGTGATTGTTATTTTAGATTTCTAATATTGTTGATAATATTATTTGGAACCCAACAAGTAGTATCGAGCTAAGGTTAGAGTGGAAGCAATGGCTAGAGGAGAAAGCAAGGTTTCAAAAATTGAGAAGTTTGATGGAACAGACTTCGCGTATTAGAGGATGCAAATTAAAGATTAACTCTATAGGAAGAAATTGCATCTGCCTCTTTTGGAAACAAAATCTGAAACTATGAAGGATGAAGATTGGAGCCTTCTTGATAGATAGGTATTGGGAGTTATTTGATTAACTCTATCAAGATCAATTACACACAATGTTGTGAAAGAAAAGACCACAGTGGATTTGATAAAGGCTTTGTCTAGCATTTATAAAAAGCCACCGGCTAACAACAAGGTGCATATGATGAAGAAGTTATTTAATTTGAAAAAGGCAGAAGGCACTCCTATAACACAACATCTGAATGAGTTCAATACAATCACAAATCAATTATCCATGGTGGAAATTGAATTTGATGATGAGGTTCGTGTATTAATTCTTTTGGCTTCTTTACCAAACATTTGGGAAGTTATGAAAATGGCAATGAGTAATTCAGTAGGGAAAAGCAAACTCAAATATGATGATATTCGAAATTTGATTTTAAGTGAAGAAGTTCGCAGGAGAGATGTGAATATAGACAATGCCCAAGATCAAGCTTTTGTCACGGAGAACATGAGCAGAGATAGAAGCAAAAGACCTAATGATCAAAAATTCAATGATAGATCACAATTAAAAGATAGATCTCAGTTCAAGGAAACTAGAGAATGCTTCCATTGTGGGAAAAATGGTCAATTAAGAAGAAATTGTTGGCATTGGAATAAGGAACAAAATAAAGGAAAATGTGAAAAGAATGATAGTGAGCAAAATACTATAGCTGTTGTGATTGCTGAGAATGTTGTAGTGGTCTTTATTGAAGAGTAAAAGTGTAAGCATGTTGCTAATAATGATATTGAGTGGATTGTTGATTCTACAACCCCCCACCATATTATCCCTACGAAGGGGTTGTTTACCACATACAAAGCAGGTTACTTTGGTACGGTGAAGACGGGTAATTCTAGTTACTCAAAAATTGTGGGAATTGATGATGTGTGCATCAAAACAAATGTTGGTAGCACTGCGATGTTGAAGGATGTGCGACATGTTCCAGATTTAAGGATGAATGTGTTTTTTACATTGGTTATGGATTGAGCGGGTTATTGTAACTACCTTGGTAATAGAAGATGGAAACTTACTAAGGGGCCATTAGTTGTTGCCGGAGGACATGCATGTTGCGGTATGTACAGGACACATGAAGATCTATAAGAAGAAGTTCAATGAGATTAAAGATTTTGAGAAGACTCTACAATTGAGAGTTAAGATTGGGGATGATGTCAAGATGGTGAAATTATCATTGCCTAATAGTGCTTTAGAAGAGGAAGTGATAAGTGATGAAGAATACGAAGATGCTAAGGCTATATTAGATGATGATGAAGTGAAAGACCTTAGAGGTCTTGAGCGGAGGGATCAATATCCTCCACTAGAGATTGTTGAGCCTCATGAGAAGAGGATTGCTAGAGAACATCAAACCGTTAGTTTCAAGAATAATTGGGCTTCTGATGAGGGGGAGCCAAGGGATTGGATTAAAGAAATCCAAGATGAGATTAATTCTTTAAGAATGAAAGGTATTGACGTTGATGAAGTGTTCTCGGTGCTAATGAAGATAATGAAGAAGGTCAAGCCTTGTGTTGGATTAAGCGACATGGATCTAAACTGAAGAGTTGGATTGAAGATCTCATTCCTCAATGGTTGGAAGGGGAGATTGTGGTGGGTCCAGCCCGATTTTGTGGCAAGAAAACCATGTAGTGAAAAACTTCTATTAAAAATAGGAGACCTCATGAGTTCCAATTTGTATTTGAGTAGGAGTTTGTGTGCTACAAGGACGGTGTGGCGGCAAGGTAATATATAAATAAGGTTTATTAGGTATTGTGTGTTATATAGTGAAGAAAAAAGGAAAAGGTACCACACAAGAAAAAAAATTAAAAAAATAAAAGGGAGCCACTTAGAGAAAAAAGACAGCCAGGAAAGAGAGTTGTGTGTGGAGAAGAGAATAAAAAGAAGAAAGCAAAGTGTTGCCGTATTTGAGAAAGATAATTAATGTGTGTGAGAGCAAAGAAAACGAGAGAGATTTTTCTTTAACCATGAGACATACACAAAAATTATTATAATTGATTTGATAATAGTGAAATTATTCAGAGTTTGTTTCGTGGTCTTTCCTTCAAGAAGAAAGGATTTTCCACGTAAATTTTGTGTTCTTGTGTGTGATTGTTATTTTAGATTACTAATATCGTTGATAATATTATTTGGAACCCAACACAAACCTGCTTTCTAATAACACGTGAGATGCACATATGGATATCACTTATTGTAATAGACATATTATATGCACTCAAAACTAGATATATCTTTCTTCAGTTACACAACCCGAAAAGAAAATTTGAATAAATTAAAATGATGCTATATCTTTGATCAAACAAAGGGTGAAGACAGCAGCATTGTCCTTAATGAACCAGCCACACGAAAAATGATATATTCTATCTCAAATGTATACAATAACCAGCCCTGTCACAACACGGAGAATCACATACTAAGGGGCTGTTTGGATTGACAAATTTCATAACTCAATTCTCGGTTTCCATAACTCATAATTCAAAAATGATGGAACCCATAGCAAAAAGGTTGTTTGGCAAACGATAATTCTGTTTTCATCACTCAATTCTTTGATTTTTGAGTTATGAGTTATGGAAACCGAAAACACATTTTGGCTGTTTTCAGTTTCCATAACTCATAAATCAATGGCAATATTGTAATTAAACACACATAAGGGACTCACAGCCGCAACTTTTGACCACCTTTTGACTTTTTTTTTTCTTTTCCTGAGTTGGTTGTTTGGTTTTTTTTTTTTTTTTTTTTTTCTGGGTTAGCTGTTCGGTTCTTTTTTTTTTTTTTTTTTTCTTTTCCTAGGTTGGCATTCGGTTTTTTTTTTTTTTTTTTTTCTTTTCCTAGGTTGGCTATTTAGTTCTTTTTTTCTTTTTCTTTTTTTTTCTTTTCCTGGGTTAGCTGTTTTTTTTTTTTTTTTTTTTTTCAATGGTTCGGTCTGTTCTAGTCTTTGAAAGAAAAAAATATGAAAAAGCTGCACCGGTGATAGGTATGGGGCCCACAAATAGTGTGAAAAATATTGAGTGATGGGAAGTGAGTGATGGTGCTAAACAACATGGTATTTTAGAGTGATGAATGATGAGTGATGAGTGATGAGTGATGAGTGATGGAAATTGAGTGACCAAAAAAATGAATCCAAACAGCCCCTAAACTAACTTATTGTGAGAGACATGCCATATGAACCTAAAATAAGATATATGTGCTCCTTCTCCAATCGCAGACCTCGAAAACAAAAATATCTTTTGCAAGAACGTATGGTAAAAGAAACAAGAGGGTCAGCCATGCCGGACCACCAAATTGGACTTAGGGGTGTGCATGGGTCGGGTTGAGGGGATTTTTTTGACCCAACCCACCATGGTGGGTCAAAAAAAATTCAACCCAACCCAACCCAACCCATCGCATAAGTCCAACCCAACCCAACTCAACCCACATGGGTCGGGTTGAACCCATGGGTTTGACAATTTTATTATTATTATTATTATTAAATTGAGTAAAAAAAATATAAATATTAATATATTAAAAAAACCTAAAGATTAGTATCAATGTAACTCCTTAAAGGCAAACAACACTAATGACTAAACAACAATAGTAATTTATTAGGCTTTGTATGAATTAATTGGCTTTTATATAGGATAGGAAGAATTGGTTATTTTAAACAATTTATTAAATATATAATATTATATATATATATATATATATATATATATATATATTAAATTAGTATTAGTGGGAGGAACTGAGGAAGTGTTGCTCTATAGGTGGTTTTTAAAAAAAATTATTGAATATATAATATATATTTAAATATATATAAGTGTCCTACAACTAGTTTTAAAAAAAAAATATATTAAATATATAATATCTTTTAAATATATATTAAATATGGGTGGGTGGGGTCGAGTTTGGCGGGTTTGTAATTTTATGACCCAAACCCAACCCGATCCGCTATAAAAAAAATTTTATAACCCAACCCAATCAACCAAGCCTTAAAAACCGACCCAACCCAACAGATCGGGTTGAATTGAGTCGGTAAGTTTTCTGCACACCCCTAATTGGACTTACTCAATTACGTGACAATACGCATCAGATTGAAATGACCTTTCGAAAATTTTTCGTAATAACCAATTAGGAAAGCAGAAATGGGCCTACTGTTTCTGTTTGGTCCCTCGGTGGCTCATCTTTCCACTTTCGTTAATATCACGTAGCTGTCATATACAGTTTTTTTGGTAGCGAATTATTCAAATCCAATACGGATTTGCACGCAATGACGGGAGAGAAATACATGGTGGTAAATGTACTCTGTGGGCTGCTGTATTGCCCAAGTCAATGTAATTCCGATACCTAATGCAATGGAAGAGTTATGTTTTTTTTTTTTTTTTTTTTTTCTTTTTTTGACCCTTATCCTAATTTTCGTTGAAAATAAAATTTGGTTGACAATAATTAACCATGCGATCATGTTAAGCCTATACATCAGCACCTATTTTAGCATTTTTTTTGCTTTTGTTTTTTTGTTTTTTACGTTGTGTGTGAAATTGTTGAGGCAAGATCACATTGAGATTTATAGTAGCTACAATAAGAGAAAACTGAGAACCGTAACCTACAGTTCAAGCGTACCTCTATCTTTCCCTAACGGAGAGAGTGGTGAAAAAACAAACAAACAACAACAATAACAACGGCAAGCTTATTTGGGGTCTATTTAAAAAGAAAAAGAAAGTTTTAATTAGTCTTAAAAACCCTATTTCATTCTAGCTTAGGTGTTTAATTTAAAACGTTTACTTTGATTCCTTGACATGGAATACTACAATTTTCAATGATCCACGGTTCAAGACATCGAGTCATACAAAATTACAAAGTAACTTGCACCAACTAAACACTACACTTATCTCTCTCCAAAAAAATAGAGGCCTGCACCAACCTAACATAGCTACCCCTAGCCACATTTAAGTATATATCAAATTATCAATGATTCATTCACTTTTGGCAGCATCCTCTGCACTTTCTTCTGCATGCGGCAGCCATGAAAGCTCTCTCTGAATTCTTCTCCAACCTCAAAACCATGACCAAAGTCTTCTTCACGCTCCTACTTCTTGAAATCATATTTCTAATCCGTTCGGTCACCGGATTAAGCCCCAACTCGGATAAACGCGTAATCACCACTAACCAATACCTTAAACTCATTGAAAAAAACAATCCCACAACTCGTTTCACTAAAAGAATGAGGATTATGACCGAGTCAACTGAATGCACGGTGTGTTTATCTGAATTCAAAGAAGGAGACAAGATTAGAAAGTTGCAATGTAAGCACACGTTCCATAAGGATTGCCTAGATTGCTGGCTACAACAATATTGTCGTGGCACATGCCCACTTTGCCGGACTAAGGTTTTGCAAGATGATATTGTGGCTAGTTACCGTCGGATGCGAAATCAGGTGGAGTACGATGGCGGCGATGAGGAGCTCATTTTCTTGTTGTCTGCATTACATGGCAATAGTTTACATAGATTGTTCTAATTAAGTTGTCTCTTTTATATAGAATACATGTCTCAAGTTTTGTACATAGAAGCGCATAGATTCTTGTCTTGTGTTTTCACACAAAGAAGAAAAAAAAAAGTAGGTATTTTGTATTTTTTTTTATATAATATAAAAATTTTATTTTAATTTAATCTAAGTGTATATGTGTGTGAAGTTTCGTTTTAAAGATTTAAATCTTGATTTTTATTCCTCACATTCCTCAAATATTTATACTTATAATGTGACCATTACATAAGGGTGTATAATGGTATTTAATATTTTTGCTTTAGATTAGTGTATGTATTCACGACTGCATTCAAAATTTAATGAGATGAGTTTCTAAGCTTTCTTGTTATTAAAAAGTTGACCATTCAATGCTAAGAGCATTCACATCCAAACTGCCATATCCCATATCTAGGACAGATTTAGCATTAAAATCCAAAAATTACCCCACATCCGGACGGCCAAAAGCTTAGTATTGCAAAAAAATTTGCAATTCTGCTATATATATGCAACTTTTTATTCTATATATGCTATATAGAAAAATAATTTTTTATTTATTATTATTTTTTTGGTAAAAAAGAGCTTCATTACAAACAATACAAATAAAACAGACCCTATTACAAAACAACTCATTGAGATCATCCTCAAACACATCAATAAGGTCCATGACCATACTACCAAAGGTAGAAAAATCAGGAATAATTTTTTAGGAATAATCATTTAAAATTTAGGAATAATTTTTTATTCTCCCCTATATATATATATGCAACTTTCTCTCTCTTCACCTTGTCTCATCTTCTCTCTCTCTCTAGAACATTTTCGGTCTCATCTCTCTCAACAGTGGTTCATTTTTTCTAGCGTGGTCATGGGTCCGGCGGAGTGGGTCAAGATGGTCGTTTGGCGGCGTGGTCCTGGCGGAGTGGGGTGTGGTTCAGCGTGGGGGTTGATCGAGTGGGTCGAGCGGTGGAGATCGACATGGTTCGTGGGTTTTGATTGAGTAGTGGAGATCGAGTGGGTCGTGACTGGGTTGGTTTGGATTCAGATTGGTTGGTTTGGTGGTGGTGTGGTGATTGATGATTGTGGAGCCGTGGAGGTGGGGGTTGCCGTGGTAGTGGTTTGTTGATGTGGTCATGGTGGTGGCGGTGGCGGTGGCTGGTTGGTTGGTTCGATGGTATGGGTCCGGGTTTGCGGCCGCGGGTTGTGGGGACCGTGGGTTGCTTTTTTTTTTGTTGTGTTGTTGATGGTCGGAGAGGGTGGTGTTCTTCAAATTTTCGGTGGTGGTAGCTGGTTGGTTGGTTCAATGGTATGGGTTTGTGGTGAGTGGTGGAGTGGTGGGCGGGTTTGTTGTTTTGGGTTTGTGGTTGGTGGTTTTTTTTTTTTTTTTTTTTTTTTTGGTGTTGATGGTAGATTATGGGTTGCTGGTGGTGGTGGTGTCGTGTGTGTGTAGTGTAGTGGTGGTGGGCTTGTGGTGATGGTGGTTTCAGTAAATTTGTGGTTTTTCTTGAACAAAAAGAATGAGAGAGAGAGAGAGAAAAAAAAATTAATATATATTTCTAATCGGTACTTCAAGAATTTTTTTTTTTTTTTAAATGGTTGGGGGATTTTGTTGATTGGATTTTTTTTTTTTTTTGATCAAATTTGATTGGATTTTTGTTATCCGGAGAGTGTTTGTTTTGATCTTATCTTAATTTTTTTTGGAATTGGGTTTGTTTGATTTTGCCCAAAAAATCCACCTTTATATCCATTCATTTTTACTAATCTAGTGTTATGGTTTCATTCCTATAGCTCGAAGGAGAGACCCACTCTTGGGTAAGAAGTGTTCTCTGTTTTTATGTGCTGTATTATCTTCTTCTTTTTTTCTTTGTATTTTTGGAATATGCTTTGATTATGCATCCAAAACACAGATCAATCTAACAAATGAAATCTTGTAAGTTTCACCTTTAGTGCCCGTTTGGTTTAGCATTTGAAGCCCAAAAAGCGCTTTTTCAAAAAAGCTCAACTCAGTTTTGCGTTTGGTAAGCTCAAAACGCAACTTTTAGAAAAAAGTTGCGTTTTGAACTTTTAGAAAAAAGCGAGGAAAACGCGGAATGGCTTATGGACCCTCAGGGGTCCATAAATGAAAACGCGCTCTGCGTGTTTTGTATTATTACCGTTGCAATATTGAAAATACCGAAATACCCATCACCAATAAACTTTGCCCTTTTCTCTTCTCCACTCCTCTGTTTCAGACCAACACCGGTCAAGAAAGTATCAACCAAATACAAACAGAGCACCACCCAACAATCACCGATCTACCACCACAACCCATTTCAACATTTGATAATCCAAACACAAAATCAACAAAATCAAACCAATTTTACACAATTTTACCAAGGAACCCAATAATGAAATCATAACCAAAAAAAAAAAAAAAAAAAAACCGAGCTGACCCATTTCCGTCACATGTCGTTGGCGGTGAGGAAGAGATCAAGCAACGGTGGAGAGGAAGACAGGTAGCGGTGAAGGCAGAGATCAAGCACCGATCTGACCCATTCCTCCCTTTTGGATTTCCCCTCTATCTTCGTTTGATGAGAATCATGCAGAAGAGAAGAGCTAAAAAAAAAAAAAAAAAAAAAAAAAAAGAGGAAGAATCATGCAGACGAAGAGCTAAGAAAAAAAAAAAAAAAAAAAAAAAAAAAAAAAAAGAGAGGAAGAATCATGCAGAAGAAGAGCTAAGAAAAAAAAAAAAAAAAAGAGAGGAAGAATCATGCGGACGAAGAGCTAAGAAAAAAAAAAAAAAAAAAAAAAAGAGAGGAAGAATCATGCAGAAGAAGAGCTAAGAAAAAAAAAAAAAAAAAAAAAAGAGAGGAAGAATCATGCGGACGAAGAGCTAAGAAAAAAAAAAAAAAAAAAGAGAGGAAGAATCATGCGGACGAAGAGCTAAAAAAAAAAAAAAAAAAAAAAAAAAGAGAGAGGAAGAATCATGCAGACGAAGAGCTAAAAAAAAAAAAAAAAAAAAGAGGAAGAAGGAGAGCTCTCTGGGACGTTCTGGAACTTGGAGAAGTGATATGGAAAAAGAAAGGAAAGAAGGAAATAAAGGAAAAGAGTGGGTACGTGTGTGGACTAGAAAAAAAGAGGAAAAAAAAAAAAAAAAAAAGAGAAGAAAATGCGGTAAGTGAGTGGAGGAGAAAAAAAATGAAAAAGAAGGAAATATTATCACAATATTTTCACAATAAATATTAAGTAATAGGTTATTATTAGCTAACACTTGTGAGAAAAATAATTTTTTAGAAAGAGAAAAAATAATTTTAATAGTACGTTCAAATTAAAATTAGTATCAATTTTTATCACAATATTTTTACAATACTTTCACAATAAATCTTAAGTAGTAGGTTATTATTAGCTAATATTGGTAAGAAAAAATAATTTTTTAGAAAGAGAAAAATTGATTTAAGTATGATGAAGTAATTGATTTAAGTATGAAACAAACTCACATAAAAAAAAAAAAAAAAAAAAAAAAAAAAAAAAGGTATGAAATAAATTCCCTTATATATACATTGTCCTTTTTGGTCATTTACCCCTCAAAAAATCATTTTTATAAGTGCTAGCCAAACACTCAGCTTTTTCATTATGCACTTTTTAACAGTTTTTACCAAATACTCAACTTTTTGAAACTCCACTTTTTCATTATGCACTTTTACAAAACTCCACTTTTTCATTATGCACTTTTTAAAAAAGTGAACCAAACTCACCCTTATTATTCTAAAGCCAACCCCAAACGTGATTAAATCTAGACATTTAGATTATCAGTTTTTTTCTCCCTCCTTTTTTGATTTCATTGTCAAAGATTAGCCCTTCTTTAATTAATTTTCTTTTTCGGTCCTTGCTAAAAAAAAAAAAAAATTTATTTTGTAATGTTTTGATTTCTTGTTTTTGTCCATTGGTGCTCCCTGTTGTTTTTTTCCAACACAAAAGCTTTAAACAGTTGAGGATGCTATGAATTTAATTGGTTTATCTTGAAATAAAATTCACGCCAAAAAAATTTCACCTGAATTTAATTGGATAGAACTTATTTTGTTAAAATTGAAAACTAAAAATACTGTAACAAAATAATTTTTAAATGTGTGAATAGTATCGTGGGACTCATTTTTAATGAAAAAAATTGTAGAAAAGTGAAGTTTGTGGGTCTTGTGAATAGTGCACGAGACCCACCGATGTGCTGAAAAATCAAAAATTTCGACTCTTGTTTATGCAGTGTAGTGTATGAACGAAGAATCGTTTTCAGACTAAAAACGCAAAAAAAAAAAAAAAAAAAAAAAACAAAAGGACCAAAACGCAACGCAAACGCCAGCTATCCAAACCGCACCTAAATAGCTTGGGTCTCTTTTCAGATTCTTAGTGACAACCTTTATTATAGCGTAATTTTGCTTTGATGCCTTTTTTCAGTCTTTGCTTCTCCTTTAATGCAAAATGCATTTGTTATTTTCTGATTGCCCCCACTAAAATTGGGCTGTGCACCTACTATATTATGTCATTGATTACGAAGGAATTAAATGTATCTCATGAACATTCAGATTTTATGATCTGCTTTGTATTTCACTTTTAATATTGGTCCCTTAGTTGGGTTCTTAAGATGGAAGTTCCAAAACTAAACCCTCAACAAAATTACATATTTAGTAATGATAGTGATCTTATAACTTCACTTGTGCCTGCTGTTAATTGGAAATTTTGATTTATGTCTATCATTGAAATCATGCTTTGTTCTTTCTTTTGTCGGGTTGAATGCCATGACTAAAGGAATGCTCTTCCTTGTTTGATCACTAAGAGCGAGAAAAGGCATCTTCTAGAAATATATTTTTCTTTTGGATACATAAACTTCAACATTTACCTTTAGCAACCACTTGTATGATTCAAAAATTGTTTTGAATGGAAGTATTTTGCTTGGGTATTATCTTATTCATTACACTTCGGCTTCAACTTGCATCCTTACAAAATTTGTGAATGCAAGTTTTAGGTTCCTATTGAGGGAAATAAATCATTGCCCATGATTGTGTATTTAATTAGGGCTCTTGTTCTAATAGCCTTGTAATCAAAGTATACATTTCAATAAAGTTTTGTTCATTATTGGATCAAACTCTTGCATCAATTCATGATTGTATAGGCAACATTAAAATTGTTCAATTTGAAACATGTTGAGGGCCATTTGTGAGAGTCTAGGTGGAAAGAAAGAAAGTCCAATAACAAGGGCAACAAAGAATTGAAAGCAGAAAGCAAAATCATTAGGTCCAAGCGGTAGGAATAATGGATCACAGGCCCAAGAAATAAACGAATGGGTCTTGAAGAGGCAAGCGGACTCAAAGAAGCCCGGAAAGAGAGAAATAGCATCCCATGGGCAGTGTATGAGGTAGAAAAGCGAGAAAGGGCCGCCGCAGACCTAAAGTAATGTAAACTAAGAAAGTAAAGGGTTTATGGGGCAAGCTCATAAACCCCAAGGATGAGAATAAGGTTATTGGGTCAGGGAAGCCCAATGAAGTTAGTAAAAAGCCCATGGGAATGTAAAATTAGCAAAAGGGTCGAGGAAGCCCAAAGAAAGCAAAACGGGCCGAAGATGCCCAAAGGAAAGCCAAAAGGAACATAGGAGCCCATAAATAAAAGCAAAACAGTGGCCATGCCAAGCCACCGAGAGAAGGAATAAACGGCTGGCCTAAAAGAGGTCCAGCAGATTAAGTTATTACGGCGGGAATAACAGAACGACATTGCAAGAAATAAAAGAAACCAAGGAATGGGCCAAGGAAATGTGAGACCCATCATCAAATAAAGCCTAGCTCCTGAGTGGAGCGGGAAAACAAACAGCAGCCCATATAAAAGGTCAAAAAACACAAACGGCGAGCCTCTAGACCATGGCGGATTTAATGGGCGGCGAGGCAAGTTTTGGACATATATGGAATGAAGGCACGTGCAAGACCCAGGCACCACTAGCCTGCACCCAGCCAATACAGGGCATGGTAAGGTCGGGGGGTCAGAGGATTAAAGGGCATGGTTTGGTGGTGGGGAAAGGGAAAGAATCTATTTTTATGGTTTTGGCTCGGGCTCTTTCGGGGAGGTGTCTTTCTGGAATGGCTTACTACCTAAAAGAGGCAAGCTGAGTTGGAACCATTAGATGCATGTCACGAGGGATAGGGAGAGAGAAATAACCCAGACCGTAGGAGGAAATGGTGCCACGGCAGACTAGCAAACAAAATACTCTTCCTTGTTTGGCAATGGGAGGGCGACACACAGACGGAACAGTGATGGTCGGCCAAGACACCAGGACCAAACAAAGAGAGTTAAGGGTTAAAACAGTAAAACCAGGTCACGGTAGGCACTATAAAAGGAGGGTCTTGCCGTGAACAGGAGAGAGAAGGAACAACAAAACTTTGAAAAAGAAATAGAAAACTTAAAAGAAATAGCAAAGAAAACGAAGTGAGAAGAAAGAAAGAAAATAGTAAGAATTAGAAAGGTGGGCATGCACCGGTAGATTAATCTCTTCTCTCCCTCATGAAATCCGGCCCTCTGTAAGAAAAGCACAAAAGTACCTACGCAGAAAACCACTCGGACCCATTTCCCTCAGGGCGGCTAATCTCTACGACAGGTCTATAAACCGAGAGGTTGATTGCTTAGAGAAGGGACATTCTTCCCTTTGTGGTTTTGCCCCTGCGGATTGAATTTCCGGTCGATTTCCTCCAATATTCCGATTAACCCATGCTTATAAACATTTGATGTCCTCTGCTATGCTTTTTTTGTCTCTTCCGTAAAAAAAAATTAAAAAAAAAAAAAAAAGTATTGTTATTGTGATTGATTTTAAGGGCTATTTGGCCAATTCCCCACTAAAGTGGCTAGATATTTTCTGTTTATTTTATTATTATTATGTATGCCTGCCACGATTTGTCTGAAACAATTTACTTTGCCATGAACATGTTCCTGGCAGATTTGGCCTAGTTTGCGTACAAGCCGGACCAACTTAAGCTGAAACTAGGCCGGTCCCGACTCTCTTATCCAGAAAACTTGGGCTTAGTGCGGCAGGAGGCAGCCCAATACCACTAGCACGACCCACCCCCTGACAAAACATTACAAGAAATTAGAAATATAAAGGCACACAATCAATTACATTTTAGTAGTAAAACCAATATATAAAAAATAAATAAAAACTAAATTTTATCACATTCATCTTGGTTTGTTCTCTAAATCCTTGTAAAAGTTTTTGTAAATGAACAATGAAACTAACTTAAGAGTCAAAATTAGAAAATACATTCAATGTTTCAATGATACTGAAAATTAGCCTATTGACAACAAGATATGGCTTCAATGCATCATGGAATGCTTGTAACAAGTTCTACTTTGAAAAAATTCAGTTACAACCGGAGGCCATCTTGGATAGGGCTACTATTTTTCTGGCAGAGTACCAAAACTTCATATTCTTAGCAGTTTTTATGTTAAGCTTTTCTTTATGCAACACTATCATGTAATGTGTCTTAGCTGCTATGCTCTTTCCTGAGTTGTGTTTCTTTGTTTCGTCTGATTGTCTTACGAGATTCAGACCAGTTTTTTGTTTACTTTCTTTCAACATATCAATACAAGTTTTCTATCTTTTAACTCACAAAAACAATATAAATCATGGAATGCTTCAAAACATTTTCTGGCAAGATATATTGAACTTTTGGGCAGAAAAGGCTAATATTTTATCCTGTTAACAAGAAAACAAGAGATATATAGTTATTAATCCATATAACCTTTGGCCACAATAAATGAGAAAAAAATGCATAAAACAAACTCTTGTTCATAAGCTCAATTGTGCCTAAATCTAAATCCAATTTCGGCTTTATTGTATAAGTTAGTACCATATTTGTATAACATAGAAATGCCCAATTAGAATTAAAGTTCATAATTCAGCCCCTTTCTATCTTAAGTTTCAAATGCATAATCAAAGCATATTCCAAAATTACAAAGAACAAATCAGATTATACAACACATAAAAACAGAGAACGCATCTTAAAATTTAGAATTCTCCTTACTTTTTTTGTCAACATTTACAAAAGTAGAAATGCAAAACTTACATTATTTCACTTGTTGGATTGAATCTGTGTTTCGGATGCATAATCAAAGCATATTCCAAAAATACAAAGAAAAAAAAGATAATACAACACATAAAAACAGAGAACACGTCTTACCCAAGAGTGGGTCTCTCCTTCAAGCTACAAGAGTGAAACCAAAACACTAGATCGGTAAAAACGAATGACTATTTTTCAGCAAATTATGGATCATAACCGATAGTTTCAAAGGTGGATTTTTTCAGCAAAATCAAACTTACCCAATTCCAAAAAAATTAAGATAAGATCAAAACCAATACTCTCCGGATAATAAAAATCCAAACAACAAGATCCCCCAACCATTTAAAAAAAAAAATCCCAACGTACCTATTAGAGAGACATAGGAAATTTACCAAAACCACCACCGGTGGTGGTGGAGCGGAACGCGGTGGCTACTAGCTGTAGCCATGGAGTCCTAGAGAAAGATCTTATGGAAGAGAGAGAGGGAGAGAGAGTTTTTTGAAATTTGAGGAAGCTGAAGGGTGTAGAGAAAAGAGTAAAGAAATGGGTGAAATTGGTCACACGGATCGATGACGTGGCTCTATGATGTGTCATACTTATATCCGTTAGATTAAAGTAAGGGTTGAGATTGAAACTATTGCATACCGCGCAATACCCTAGGTATTGCACAGGATATGAATCCATGTGCCCTCTTAATAATTTTGAATTTAATCTAGTATAATTATGATATGTCATTAATTTAAATTAATTCCTCATGTCACCCATCAATTAATTGTTCATAATCACATGTGATTAGACTTAATCATGCATATGCATCTTATCCGTTGAAATTTGATTTGCTTGTAAGTTTTTATCCAATAGTTCGATTGGAGCTCACAACATATCATTGTGACTTCAAAATTTGTTTTATGTGAAGTAATTAGAAACCTAGTAGTTTAAATCATTGTTATTAATACCGTTTCGGACCCCATTTCGGTTTGTCCAGCGGAATGGAATATTTTGGTACCGACCGATTTTCGCGCACCGTTTCAGGGTGTTTCGGAGTTCTTAAAAAATAATTTATATATATTCTTGTAGAACATAAAATTGTCAATTCTAATAAATAAATAACTAAATATCAAATAATACAAACCATTTAGTCTTAAAACTTAAGTCTTAAACATCAATAACTTGAAATATAACATCAATTTTAACATCACACAATAAGAAGATTACAAGACAATAACTAAATATCAAATAATACAAGATTTACTCCTCCTCCTCATCATCATCCATGAGAGAAGGATCAAATTCATCATCAAAAGAACTCCCAAAAGAACTCCCAAATAAAACTTTAAAAAAAAAAAAAAAAAAAAAAGTTAATAATAGGCCAAATCCCGGATCGGCCGAAATTTGCATCTAGGTCGAAATTGGCTAGAATTGGCCGGAATGGACCGAAACGGCCCGAAATTTGACCCGAGGTGGAATGTGGGGTATTCCGGTACCAGTTTGCATACCGGTACGAAAAATTTTGGTCGTTCCTACTGGAATGGAACGAAATCAATAACAATGGTTTAAATTATGATTTTATCCTTAGGATATGAAAATTCTCAATTTAGCTTTAGACGAGGTTAAATATAAATAGTGAAATGGGCTGTTTACTGATTATAAATAGTCATTCATTGGCAATAGCTATTTCTCAAATTGGGGAAAATTACACTTTACCACTCTAAAGTGTGTATCAGATTACACTTTGCACCCTAAACTATTCGAACGCACACTTTGCATCCTTAACTATCACACTTTACACCCTGGTGTTACTTTGGCTATTATATTTAACGGAATCCTACTACACATGACAAGCACATGCATTTTGTTTGGGTGGAACAAACTTAAAAGACTGAAACACCCTTTTTCAAAATCAATTAAAACAAAAGCCAATTTTTTTCCACATCTCCCTTTCTATCTCATGTGCATGCCAACTTCTTCTCCAAACTCAAACCTTGTAAACCCTAAATCTCTCACAAATTGGGGATGGTAGTGATAATGATGTTTTTGGAAGTGATTTGTTGATAAGGTTAAAGATGCTTGTTAGATTGCAATTGATGCGGGAACTTATACTACGCAAAAGGCTAAAGAAGCTTCTGATGAACTGATCCCCAATACTCATCAATTACTTTATTCACATCCCTATCCGAAAGATGTAATTTTTCCAATTGGTAGTACTCTTGCTGGTACTATATTGGCTTGGTCATTTATGCCTAGGCTTTAGAGGAGATTTCACAAGTATGCTATGCAAAGTCATGATGACTTTGATGTTCAAGGTTGTAATGATCGCACCAACCACTATGGCATCACAGTACCTTGGACAGACTTGGAGGGATGTGTTTATTCTTTCATTTATATGGTTTTTGCATCGATGGAAGTCAAATGTCTTTACTCATATGTTGGTAGCTCAGAGTACCGTAGGTATTGATAGGGACAAATTGCTGGCTTTTGACAACCTTTCATCTGTTGGTCTATTTGTGATTGGGGATTTAGGGTTTACAAGAATTTGAGTTTGAGGAAAAGGCTGGCACGCACATGTGCCAGGGAGGGAGATATGGAAAAAAAATTGGTTTTTGTTTTAATTGATTTTGAAAAAGGGTATTTCAGTCTTTTAAGTTTGTTCCACCTAAGCAAAATGTATGTGCTTGTCATGTGCAGTAGGATTCCGTTAAATATAACAGCAAAAGTAACAATAAGGTGCAAAGTGCGATAAGTGTGATAATTTAGGGTGCAAAATATGCGTTCGAATAGTTTAGGGTGCAAAGTATAATCTGATGTATAATTTAGGATGGTAAAATTGAGAATAGCCATTTATTTCTAAAATCGTTGAATTGCTATTCTATAATAAATTTTATCAGCAACTTTTAAAAATTAATATATTTTTAAAAAATTGCAAACTTTCTATATACATAATTATATTCAATATTTTCAATTGTAATAACCAAATTTATGAAAAAAAATGATTATTTCATTTCATTACAAAATCTTTTATTTTCAATAATAAAATTGCTATTTCGAACATGTTTGGAGAGAGAGAGAGATATATTTGCCCTTTTGGGTTAGTTCAAATATTACATGAACATTCCTTTCATAAAAAAAAAACATGAACATTCCTATGAAAAAATAATAATAATAAAATTACATGAACATAATAATAAAGCGAATAGGAAAAAGCTTGAGTTGTGCTTTCTGCCATGGAAACTCGTAGAACCACTGGCAAGGCCTCGTCCCTCAGATGGCAAATCCTTCGCCAAGCCCTTCTTCGTCGGCCCCCTCCTCCTATTCCTGGTATCTCTCTCTCTCTCTCTCTCTCTCTTTGATATTCTATTTTTTTAAAATTATTAAATTAATTAATTTTCTCGTTATGTTAGTTAGTAACTACAACTTACAAATCCTAATCTTCCTTGTGATTATTGGTTTCGCTTGCAGAAGAAGACCAATCTGAAACGAGCATCAAGAGCATTTCAAGGAAGACCTCGCGCGGCTTCAACTTGATTCCCTGTCAATTAGTGGAACAAAACGACGCCGTTGCCGTTGAAGAAACGAATCTCTCCGGCTCAGATGATCACCCTAGACCTAGAGAAGTTCGCTTGTGCTACACGTTGCCCATTGAAGGAGCTCCCACACTTTTTCTCACGTGAGTTTCTCTTGCTTTTTCTGCTTATCAATTTCAACATTTTCATATTATATTGTGTTTTGTAGTTATATGTAAAAGTTACTTTGAGATTGATTGGTCACAGCCATTATTTTGTTTTAAATACACACATTTCGCTTACTCGGTGCATAGTGAAGGATAGATCAAAAGTGGGTTTGTTGTATTTTTTGAAACTAATGGAAAGAAGTGATCGGGCACGCGTAATTCATAGTATGTATTGGTGTGCGGTTATCATTTTGGATTAATGTTGTATCTCTAGTTTAAGGTATTATTACAATGTGCTAAAATTAAATTTGCATGTTTTGGGGTGTGAAAATGTTTCTAATGTCTGGACTTTATACAGCCAAAGAGTGGAGGAACGTGCTTACCTCGGTGATTTTGAGATCTGCAATAGATACAATGTTGACAACACTGGGCTTGTCTGTAAGTTTCTTTTCGTTGTACACGAACTTGTTCTTGGACTAGGCTTTGTGCTTAAAGAAGGGTGTCTTTAAAAACTTTGGTATTTTATTGTTAAATTATTAAGTTCGACACTATTATCTGTTTTCAATATTCTTCGATAGTTGCTAGAAAGGGGTGAGAAATAGCTCTGGTTCATTGTAGGGAAGTATGGATTCTTGCATGTTTTGAAATTGCTGAATTGAGAGATTATTTGGTGAATATAGGATAGGATTCACCTTTGACTGTTTTGATTAGATTCTGCTGAAAAAAATGTCAGGGAGGGTGATTTCATTTGTATAGAGGGGGAGCTTTGGCAATAGAAACATGAATTCGATTTTGGCGAAAGATTTTGCATGATTCATATTGAAAATGGGGATCTCAGATATTTTGATTTCACCGATCATGACCTCCCTTTCTTCACATGTGATCATTCGGTGTATGCTTCTCTCATAGTCTCATTGATTAAATGTCTCTTGAGAATCTTTTGTTTCAAAATAGCTGTGTGATTATGAGAGGAAGTAAATCCTTAAGGCCAGTTGGTGTGAACTACCATGAAGAGCAGTTAGTCATTGTTTTATATCAATTTCAAGTTAATGGTTTTGTTTGTCGCTTGATAAAGTAATCCATTTTTCTGTTATGACTCGTTGAAAATTGGTTTTGGAGTTTCAGTGCATATGCTATTTTCCAAGGCATTAGCTACACAAAGCTTTATATGCTATGTTTGCGGAAAGGAACTGCAAGGAAGCATTGAGTTGATGAGGCTTATAAAACAAGATTTCTATTATAGTTTCACTTTTCTTGGCTTTATCCTTTTTCAAGTTACAGTTAATGGTTATGTTGGTAGACTTTTTTTCACTTTTAAAAAATAAATAAATAAATGGACAAAACTCCTCTTTAGTCCTTCTCTCAAATTTGAAGCAACATATCATAGAATGTTAAGCCCAAGTTCATGTTTTGTAGTCAGCTTCCCAACTCAACATCTTGAAAGCTTTTTCACAGTTAATTAGGCATAGCTTGGTATGGTTAAACCATCCTTTTGCAATTCCATTCAATCTAGGGTCAGATTTTTATAGCCTACCAATGAGCCTTGGTTATGATACTTTGATTGAAGGAGCTCAAAAAAACTATTTCAGAATTTATTATCTCAGTTCTTTTACTTATTTGGGATACCTAATCCATATTTGAATTTTGTAATTTGAATTTAGGCTTCAATTTTTGAATTTTAAAATTTGAATTTGGACTTTATTGTAGTTTAGGATTTTATGGGATGAAATTTGGCTTGATGTAATCCTTGAAGCCTATTAAAAGGAGGCTTTACGAACAAGTTGGGAGAAACTGATGGTAGAGACATGACTGGAATTGGGGAGACTTACAAGATTGAGCCCCAATGAATTTTTTATATAAAATTTTTACTTTATCTTGGTGGTGATTCCAAGCACCCTTAGTTGGTGAAGAGTAGGGTTTTCCCATTTTTCTTTTTCCTCTTATTTTTGCAACCCCGTTCTACATCAACTTGGTATGGAAGCATACTCCAATCCCCATGTCACTGCCCAAAACCATCAAAGCCACCATTGAACCCACATCACCATCATTGAGTTAAAACCCATAAAAGTTAAACCGAGAACCCACCTGTGCCCCAAACTATGTACATAGCTAATGATAGACCCATAACAAGCTACCTGTCCACCATCATAAGTTGCCACTAAAAGCTGTGATCCAACCCTATTAGGGTGGCTTTATAGTACAAACAAATAGTCTGAGACAGGGGAATAGACCTACTACTGATTACATGGCACAATTTAAAAAAGACAAGATAAGTGTTCGTGCAGCTTCTAGTCCTAAGCTTACTCTAGTATCATTTGAAGCTATACTGAAAGTCTTGCATGACTTATCTGTGTAGATCAAGTTAATGGCTTCTTCTTGGATGATCGGTTGCATTAGCAATGAAACCACAACTTCACGAACTAAAGACAATAGTGTTGGTAATGAGATCTTGCTGATGAAATATCAATAGTCATCAAAACCTACTGATAAAAGAGTAATACAGGTGCCAACAAATTTAGATTTGATACAATTTGTTGAAGAATCACTACTTGAGGAGGAGAAACTTAAAGAGAGTCAAGAAGAGTGCACATGTTGTGGAGAATGAGTTTGATATATCTGCTACTTATCAACCCTCCACGGTACATGAAATGAAAAGGCCTGATATGACTTCCTGAGGATCTTGACAAGGCTGTGACATTTGCAATACTGATTGCAACAATTGATTTTATCATTTCAGATGACTTTAATTATATGGTGGAGCAGAAGGCTTATTTCTTCTTAATGCTGCCGAACTTGCTACAAGAGTGCAAGTGTCAAACTTAAAAGTTCTTAACCTTAAGCACTTTAAAATTTGAGGCCGAGTTTTCCCAAACTAGGGGAAACTGATGCAAGGAGCACAATCAAAACTATTTCAGAATTTATTGTCGCAGATTTTTTACTTATATGGGATGCCTAATCTATATTTGGAATTTAAATTTCTGAATTTTGAAGTTGGGCTTTATTGTAGTTGAGGATTTTATAAGGCTTGATGTAACCCTTGAAACCTATTAAAAAATAAAGGCTCCAGGAATAGTTTGAGATAGTGCTTTTGAATAAAAAAATTTCAATGAGAAATTTTCTCATCAGCTTGGTGGCGATTCCAAGCACTCTAAGGCAGTGAAGCATAGGTTTTTCCTTTTACATTTTCTTCTTATTTTGCAATCCTGTTTTGCATCACACTTCCTCCTTCCATAAGAAAGGGTGGAGGATGAAGTTTTGGGTTCAAAACCATTTTGTGTGTAACTTACCACTAAAAAGAAAAAAGTATTCAACAATGCCTTCTTGCTCTTAAATTCTGGAAATGCTTTTTGTTTCATCATGTGTTGGTGTGTGATAGGTGCTTATTTGCTTTACTTCTATTTGATGTTAAAAGAGAGAAAATGAATAAAATCGATTGGGTTTTGTCTCAAATGTTTTGTACCTGAAGGAATTTTTCGGGAATAACATTGTAAACTAAACTGTAATGATGTATGAATTTTGACCTTGAAAATCTTCCTGCTTTTCTTTCTTCACAGCCATTCCAGTTATTTTTGATGTTACAAGTTTTGGTGCTTTATTTGCTTGCACAGATTTTGGTTATATAACTGCTGATATACTTGGTTACTTATCAAAAAAAAAAAAAAAAAAAAAAAACTGCTAATATACTTGGTCATTGTATTTGTCACTCTCTCTTAAAATTGTACTTAATAGTTAACAAATTCTTGTACAGGTCATTGGCCTTCAGAAGAAGTCCTTGCTTATTTTTGCTTGTCACATGCAGACATGTTCAGGTTAGTAAAACTGTTATTATTTTGGTCTGTCAGTTTTTTGAAGTAATGGTACGTGTCTGTCTCAAATATTACACTTGCATATGTCAGTCATGCATGTTTTGTATCAGTTGCTAGCATTTCTCTGGAGCATTATCTGTTTTTTTTTTAATTACTTTTTTTTATAAGATTTCTCTGCATTTTCCTAATTTTTCCAGATCTAAAAGAGTTATTGAGCTTGGATCAGGTTATGGCTTAGCTGGTTTAGTAATTGCTGCAATCACGGAGGCAGTAGAAGTTGTAATATCAGATGGAAATCCTCAAGTTGTTGATTGTATCCTTTTTTTTTTTTTTTTTTTTTTTTTTTCTATTTTTTGTGACAGGTGTATTCTCAACTATAGGTTAGTTGATAGTTCCCTTTTGATTTGGTCAAGTGAGCAGTTATGTTTTCGGTAAGTCTATTATATCTTGTGATGGTATGTGTTGGTTGATATGTGCAATTGTTGTCAAAGTCTATGGACATTGTTTTGAGATACCTTTCTTCAACTTAGATTGGATAATAATGCAAATTTCTGCCAATGAGTTATAGCTCAAATGACACCTCTTCCTCTTGTAAGAATAAGGCAGAGGGTGAGTTCAAGAAATCATGACTCACTGGATGTGTTTGTAACTTACCAATCAAATAATGCTAATAATGCAAATTTCCAAGACAACTGATAGGACATTGAGGAGTAGAAGAACATGGTGGGACACATGGGAGAGTTCTTGTCCTACACAAAGTGCAGAGTTTGGGTGAAGGAGCAAGAGAAAGACCCATGTGCAGCTTTTTGGATTGCTTGTATCTACTTGAGGGGATTAGTGGAGGATAATCATGAATGACAGATTGTCTCGATGGATTACAGTTTTTTCTGATATGTAGATTTTCTAGATAAATAACTGTGTAAGCTTTAAGTTGCTTTTAACCTAATTTTCAGTAGTGGCCCTGAATTTAAGTTGATGGCCTGCTCAAGAGTTGGGTTTATGGATGGCATTGGGCTTTCTCAATCTGGACCAATCCCTGCTCATTCTATCCTTTTTTTTTTTTTTTTGGTTCCCGTTATTATAATATATCCAGCTTTCTAATAGTCTTTATTTGCACACTTTCTGTTATCAAGCTACAGTTTGATACCATCATTTCCTCCTTCTCTCTCTCTCTCTCTCTTTTTTTTCCTTTTCTCCAATTGCCAACATGCATGTTTTAGATTATTTATAGCAACAAGCAACCGCCCCCTTCCTCTTTCTCCTTTTTCCCTTCTTGACTTTTTTTGGATTCAGATTGAGAGTTCCTTGACATCCAGATATTCAGCGTAATATAGATGCCAATTCTGGAGCATTTGGTGCTACAAGAGTGAGCTCTATGACATTGCATTGGGATCAAGAAGAAATATCAAATATCTCTAATGCTTTTGATGTCATTATTGCAAGTGACTGGTAAGTCTGATTTTTCTAAAGTGTTTAGGTTGCTACAATGTATGTCTTGTCTTACCGCTTTCATCATTTTATAGAGAGTGAGGAAAATCATCAAATGTGAATCGGGTGATTTTTCCTTCATTGATTGAGATTGTTTCCCAAGTGCTTTCTGATGCCCAGTGACAAAGACAAGGGTTTGAGTTTCTGATGCTGGGCGTTAGTCATTTATGGGTCCAACCTTTTGAGTGTACACGGCACTCAGCCTCAAATCTATCTGGCAGATGCCTCTTTCCATTGTACACGTTATGTTTTATAATTGAGTTTGTGTGGTGAGTGGGTAAGAATTTTTTGTTGCTTACATTTTTTACTAACCCGGATATGTCTAAATGGCTAAGTTTTCTTCACTAGTCGACAGAAAAGCACTTGTACGATTTCTCATGTGCATGCCAAGTGTATCTTTATAATTTCTATGTTTTTATTAAAAAAATATATCTTTTTAAAATTATGTTCTTTGTTATGACATTTTGACAGCACTTTCTTTAAGGAATTCCACAATGGCCTTGCTCGAATCATCAGGTTCTTGTTGAAAAAAGAGGGACCTTCTGAAGCTATTTTTTTAAGTCCTAAAAGAGGCAATTCATTGGATAAGTTTCTTGAGACAATCAAACAAAATGCCTTGTCTTTCAGTGTAACAGAGAATTATAATGCAGAAGTTTGGAAGCATCATCAGGCATTCATGCATGGCAAAGACTCCTGGCCCAGCTACGAAAAAGATCATTGCTATCCATTATTGGTTAGAATAACAATATGAAATTTTGGATGCTATTGCCCTTTATTTTCTACATCTATCCTAGGCTGTTGAAGTTCTTGGTTAATTTTTTCCATTGCTGGTTGAGCCATATGGTAGGCATTGATTGAATAATTATTTGTAGGATGCAGGAAATTTTCCATGTACAGATGCATGCTAAATACACTATTGTTCCTGCTCCATTATGTAGGTCCTCACTGATTATGGTTTGCCAATTGGAAAGAAAAGCATACATTGCTACTGTTTCTTTTTAGTGTATTATTTTGAACATAATATAGGTGAGTGCACTGAAACTTTTTGACAGAAGAATATTCCTTATGTTCATATATGGCATGAAAGTTACAAATCAAAAGCATATTATTTAGATGTCATCGTCCATGAGTAACCAATGGGGAGAAGATTCCCTCCTATTTAAAGTCTCCAACTAAGGATTATGCACAACAATGTCAAAAGCTATCAGATGCTCAGTGGATCAGTTATAATAGAGTTTATTGAAAGTGGAAGACTTGCTGTTAGCTTTTTAAATATATGTTGCAGCAGTGAACATGCCTTGTTTGCAAAGTGAAATTAAGAGGTTGTGGCTTAGATTCTTTGCTATTACGAAAGCGAACATTTCCTTCTGGTTAGTGTTCTTAAACTTCTATTTATGGGTACTTAGATAGTTTCCTTGCTTAAAAGTTGAAACGCAATATTTTCTTTGTGGTGCATGGGTACGTTGCTGAAAATTCGGAAGTAAGAAAATAATTGGAACAAAGTGGTGTTTTCTGTGAGAAAACGGTTGCTTATGTAAAATATCAGGTGATTCTTGCCTGGTTCCATTTTTGTGCTGAAGTTGATAAAAATAATTACAACAATAGGTGTTGAACTCGAACCTATTGTAAAGAATTTCTTGAACTCGAACTCCTGGAGCATTAACTATACCAGCAATATATATGTTCACCCAGTTAAGTGGATTACTGGGGTTTGGTTTTTATGCTTTTATCGGTCATTATATGCAAATATACGTGAAGATTTATTAAAAATGAATGATTTCTTTTTTAGAATAATGCTGTACTATTGGCAAATACTACAAGATTGGTTAATCAAGAGTTTCGTGATACGAGTTTGGAGAAAGAGAGACTCGTTAGAAACTCTAACAAGTTTGAATTGGGTATAGTAAAAAAATGGTTGGTCTAGGTTTGTACGGGGTAATGTGTAACTTTCTAATATTCAAATAATGTGGTATTGTTTAGTTAGATACATAGGCAAAGAAATAAATGAAAGTTGACGAAGAAGGAAAATGACTAAAAGAAATAAATGAAAGTTGACGAAGAAGGAAAATGACTAAAAGAAATAAATGAAAGTTGACGAGGAAGGAAAATGATTAATAGAATTCACTTGAAATTTTATGAATCAAATGGGTTTAATAGTTAAATCAAAGGGAATCAAATGGGTTTGTACGGGATAATGTGTAACTTTCTAATATTCCCTTTCTAATATTAAAAGAGTTGCCACGTCTTCAAATAATGTGGTATTGTTTAGTTAGATACATAGGCAAAACAATAAATGAAAATTGACGAAGAAGGAAAATGACTAAAAGAAATAAATGAAAGTTTACGAGGAAGGAAAATGACTAATAGAATTCTTGAAATTATATGAATCAAATGGGTTTAATAGTTAAATTTTAAGTACCAATAATGTATTGGGTTTTAATATTTAGACACTGAAGTCATACTTATAGATATTTTACTTATTAAAAAAGTATTTTGGCACTCAGATATTTATAAATAATAAAAAAAGGTGTTCAAGTTTGGCAAAGAGGAGAGAGATATCGAGAGAGCAGAGAACCTTGATGTAACAACTTAAAAAAGAGAACAAATTTCCTTATTAGTTATCACAACACATTGCAAAGAGAGAGAATATAGATTACTGGAGAGAGAGGGAGTGGAGACGCCAACGCAAAATGGACCCAACCCAAGCCACTGGAGTGGTGTGTGGAATTGTTAGTGACAATAACTTGGTGGTGGAGTGGAAGATGAATGAGAGTTAAGAGAGTGAATGGTGTTCTTCACCTAGCTAGTTCTGATCCTTGTGGTGGCCCTTCCATGGGCAGCTTATCCGTGGTAAAAGGTTCATACAAATTTACCAATATTCCCATATTTTGGACTCAGGTAACAAAATCTTTTACATATTTACCTTGCTTTCAAGCCATCAAAACTTTATAATTTTGCCAGTATATATTAGCATTTGTCCAATGATTATTGGACTTGTTAGGATACGGACACGTGTCCAATCTTGAACACGTATTCCTATCATAATGTATCCACTGGCACTAATGACCACTAAACCCGTTAAGATATGGACACGTGTCCAATCTTTAATGCGTATCAGCATGGCAATGTGTCCAGTGGCACTGCCACTAAACACAAGCTGCACCCTATATATATATTAAACCTTTCTTTACAAAATTCATAGTCAGCAGTCAGCCGTCAGCACTGACCATGCGGTTCTCAAAAAGCATGCTGTACCGCGATATTGTCAGCATAATTTTTCATTGGAATTTTGTTAAAGCCAAAAGTAAAGTATTAGCATTGAATGATCAACTTTTTAATAACAATAAAATCTTTTACATATTTACCTTGCTTTCAAGCCATCAAAACTTTATAATTTAGCCAGTTTATATTAAGCTTTTTTTTACAAAATTCAAAGTCAGCAGTCAGCCGTCAGCACTAAGCATGCGGTTCTCAGAAAGCATGCTGTACTGCGATATTGTCAGCATAATTTTCCATTGGAATTTCGTTAAAGCCAAAAGTAAAGTATTAGCATTGAATGATCAACTTTTTAATAACAAGAAAGCTTAGAAACTTATCTTATTAAATTTTGAATATAGTCATGAATACATACATTAATCTAAAGCAAGATCAAAATACAAAATACCTACCTTTTTTTTTCCTTCTTTGTGTCAAAACACCAGACAAGAATCTATGCGCTTCTATGTACAAAACTTGGGACATGTATTCTATATAAAAGAGACAACTTAGAACAATCTATGTAAACTATTGCCATGTAATGCAGACAACAAAAAAATGAGCTCCTCATCACTTCCATCGTACTCTACCTGATTTCGCATCCGACGGTAACTAGCCACAATATCATCTTGCAAAACCTTAGTCCGGCAAAGTGGGCATGTGCCACGACAATATTGTTGTAGCCAGCAATCTAGGCAATCCTTATGGAACGTGTGCTTACATTGCAACTTTCTAATCTTGTCTCCTTCTTTGAATTCAGATAAACACACCGTGCATTCAGTTGACTCGGCCATAATCCTCATTCTTTTAGTGAAACGAGTTGTGGGATTGTTTTTTTCAATGAGTTTAAGGTATTGGTTAGTGGTGATTACGCGTTTATCAGAGTTGGGGCTTAATCCGGTGAGTGAACGGATTAAAAATATGATTTCAAGAAGTAGGAGGTTGAAGAAGACTTTGGTCATGGTTTTGAGGTTGGAGAAGAATTCAGAGAGAGCTTTCATGGCTGCTGCAGAAGAAAGCGCAAAGGATATTGCCGAAAGTTAATGAATTATTGATATACTTATATGTGGCTAGCTAGTGGAAGTTGCTATGTATGGTGCAGGCCTTTTTATTTTTTGGAGAGAAAGATAAGTATAATGTTTGGTTGGTGTAGGTTACTTTGTATGACTCGATGTCTTGAATTGTGGGTTCATTGAAAACTGTCGTATTCCATGTCAAGGAATCAAAGTAGACGTGTTAAAATAAACACCTAAAGCTAAAATGGAATAGGGTTTTTAAAACTAATTAAAACTTTCTTATCCTTTTTAAATAGACCCCAAAGAGCTAGAGGTACGCTAGCTTGAAACTGTAGGGTACGGTTCTCAGTTTTCTCTTATGGCAGCTCCTATAAACCTCCATATGATCTGGCCTCAACAATTTCATATACACAACGTAAAAAACAAAAAACAAAAACAATAAAAAAATAAAATAGGTGCTGATGTATAGGTTTAACATGATCACATGGTTATTGTCAACCAAATTTTCTTTTCAATGAAAATTAGGAAAAGGGTCAAACAGAAGAAAAAAACGGAAAAAAACATTGACTCTTCCAGTGTATTAGCCTAATAGGTATCGCAATTTATGAGACTTTGGGCTGGGCAGCAGGGCAGCAGCCCAAGTATGAAACCCCAGTCAAAGTACATTTACCACCAAGTATTTCTCTCACGTCATTGCATGCAATTCTATATTGGATTTGAATATAGGGTCTACTCTGACTGACTCATCCATTTCAGCATTTTAATTGCCTACCAATTAATGTGTATTTGGCAGCTACGTGATATTAACGAAAGTGGAAAAGATGAGCCGTCGAGGGACCAAACAGAAACAGTAGGCCCATTTCTGCTTTCCTAATTGGTTATTACGAAAAATTTTCGAAAGGTCATTTCAATCTGATAATGCGTTTTGTCACGTGATTGAGTAAGTCCAATTTGGTGGTTCGGCATGGCTGACATTTTTGTTTCTTTTACAGTACGTTCATGCAGAAAATGTTTTTGCTGTCGGGGCGTATGTCTTAGGCAAAAATTTAAAATTCATCTTCTAACTGTAGCTCATGTCATTTCAATCCTCTCACACTCAATTTTTATTAATATAATATTTTGTTAGATTTCAGTTTCCTGCTACAGTCAAGTAAGTCAACGCATTTTGGATTTGATTTCAAGGGAAGGGAAAAGACGTCGTCCCCCTTAATTTTTTTTTTTTTACAGCTTTTTTTTTTTTTTCTTTTAATTCTGAATTAAAAAAAAAAAAAAAGAAAAAAAGTCACTTAATGAAAGTAGGTAATTGAGGACTAACGAAATACTACATTGATAAAAATTGAAAATTAGATGATTGAAATGACAAAATTGAAAGTTAGTAGATTGAGATAACAAAAGCTAAAAATTAGAGGATCAGTTTTAGATTTTTGTCTATATCTCATGTTCATATGGCATGTCTCTCACAATAAGTGAGATTCATTATTAATTTAGGTTGCGTTATTTTACTATTTAGATTATTTTTGCTATTATTTATGAGTTTTCTTTGTATTTTTGTACTATTTATAAGTTTTACTATATTATTTCAGCTCACTTTTATTTTTATCAATAATATTTTCAGTAAAAAATTTTCAATTTTAATTAAATAAGTGGTTCCAAACAAAAAACTAATGGTGCAGTTTGGATAGCACGTCCACGTTCACGTTTTCAACTTTGCGTTTTTGTTTTTTTTTTTTTTTTTTTTTTTTTTTTAGAGCTGGTTTTGTTGACTTTTCATTTGTGAAAGAATCTATTTCACTATTTATGGACCCACAAACTCCACTTTTTATCAACTTTTTCATTAAAAATAGATCCTACGGCATTATTCACATATTTAAAAATCATTTTGTTACTGTGTTTTCAATTTTCAATTTTCAATTTTCAATTACAACAAAATAAGTTCTATCCAAACAGATCCAATATGTGATTCTACGTGGTGTGATAAAGCTGGTTGTATACATTCGAAAATCGACATAACATATATCATTTTTCGTGTGGCTGGTTCATTAAGGACAATATTGCTGTTTTCACCCTTTGTTTGATCAAAGATATAGCATTATTTTAATTTATTTAATTTTTGTTTTTGGGGGGTGTGTCTGGGGAAGATATATCTTGCTTTCGGTGCATATAAATATATCTCTCACAGTACGCGGGATCCACGTATGGATCCGCGTGTTTTGAGAGAGCTGATTCGTATATATCTGAAATAGGATAAATCATTTTTTGTGTGGCTAGATACAATGCTGCCGCCTCCACCATCCGTTTGATCAACGATATAGCATTATTTTAATTTATTCACTTTCTTAGCCTACTGGTTTAATTTTTCAATAAATCTAAACGTACAAAATTTTCAAAAATTTTTTTTTTTAAGTATTGGAATAATGTGTCAAAATTAACGTGAATAGATATAGATTTATATAATATATCACTGTGTTTGTATACCTAACTTGTCAATTTCACGGACGTTTTGATCAACGTGATGATATTAATATATATATTGATGATTCCTTGATTATCAATGGGTTGATAAGACTTGAATGTTGATCTTCGGGCTATCTCCTGTAACACCAAAGACACAGAATCAGAGGGGACCGGTGTGGACCGACCAAAAATCCTCCGATGATCAAGTTAGTTACTTCGAACTTTCTGTAACGAAGAAATATTCTTTTAGAAGTAAGAAAAGTGTCTATATCTCCTTACCCTTCACCGAAGAAGCCTTATATAGTGTGTGTGTGTGGAATGGTTCTCTGTTTGGTAACTGTTCCCGGTGTCGAGGAGTCCGGAGAATTGGGAGTAACCTCCATAACCGCCGTGGAAGTTACCTAGGGTCGGACAGCCGATTAACTCGTCCATCCATAGTTAGGATGGACGAGACCTCTACGAGGAGCTCGTCCACTTTTAGTCCATCCATAGTAAGGATGGACGAGACCTCCATGATGATCTCGTCCATATTAATTGTGAGATGGACGAGATCATCTAGGAAGGCTTGTCATTCATCAATGACGAGTAGATCTCACGAGGTATTAAGCTCGTCCATATACGGACGAGGTTATTTGGTACGCTTGCAATTTTTCTTCGCCTATTGTAGCTTCGCCGTTGGACGAGACATATGGACGAGTTACGGACTTGGGATTTTGTGACACCATCATTTGCCCCCTCGTCCATGTGAGTCGTCCAAAGGGTTTGAACGTTCTTGGACAATTGGTTAATTTGTACCACGTGTCCTTTTCTTATTGAGACTGTCTCCGTCGATCTATTTTTCCGAGGTGGATGCCACGTGTCGCTTCCGTATTGGTTGGGTCGTTTCGATTACCCAGTCAAGCATCCTATAAATAGTGGAATGCCTCCCTTAACCCTCCTCATTCCATAAATTTTCTTCCCCGACATCCATCGTCTAGAGCCTCGTCTAGGAGTTCTCTGCGTCTAGAGTCCTCTTCCGTCTTAGAGCCAGGTACTCTTCTTCTCCTCGTCTTTAGGTTTAAGTTTCTTGTTAGAATGTCTATGGCTTCCTCGTCTACCGATAGCCTTAATAGGGTTATAGACGAGTACTGTGACGATACTAGTGATAGATTTAGCTCTAGCGGTGCGAGTGATGAGAGTGGAGGAAGCACAGACGAGAACTACTCTTCGGGGGCCCCTGGACTCCCTATTGAGGTCGTCCAGGAACAGCATAGGAGAGCTTCTGGCTCTCAAGCTGGTTCTCCATCCAATCCTACGGACGAGGTAGAGACTGTCTTTAGTTGTGCTGTAGGCGTCCATTCTAAGACGGACGAACAAAGGTTAGGTAACCTTAGGTCACAGTATCAAATCCCAGACGAGTTTAACCCTAGGCTACCCGTCCGTGGAGAGTGGTCTTTGTGAGCCCCGTTTTGGAATAGGCGTCTATGAATCTTATTTCTTAGGTGGCCTTAGGTTTCCTTTAAATGCCTTTGCTAGGGAGTTACTTGTCAAATTAGGTTTAGGTGTTTGTCAATTCAATCCCAACGCATGGAGATTAATTATCTCCATGCAAATTTTGTGGAAGGAGGTTTTGGTAGGGACCGTCCTCTTACAAAGGACGAGTTCCTTTATTGCTATAAACCTTCCGCCATAAGTCAATCTGAAGGTTTTTACCAATTTATTGCTAGAGGGAATGATTGTAGGTTGATCAAGTCCCTAGCTTCGTCTGATAGGAAGTGGAAGACGGAGTTTATTTTTATTTCAGGCTTCTGGGCGGGGAACCCCGTGGACGTTGGCGGGGATCCCTTTCCTCCTTACACTGGGGGACTGGGGGAACCTTCGTCCCGAAGGTACGTCCCTTCCCTCGTCTACTTTTATTCTTACTCTTTTTTTAGTACACTTACAATTTCTAACCTTTGTTTGTTCTTTGTTTTGTAGCTATCAAACGTCCGTCCTTAAGCAAATTTCACCGTGACCGCGTCCACGTGGCTCGTCTACACACAGATAGGAGCTTCCACTCCCTTGTCACGCTTAGACGTCTAGCCAGGTGGGGTTTAGGTCCCGAGCCTTCGAGACGAGGCTATAGCTCACGAGGTTCTTGTGCGAAAAAGTAAGTTTTTAGCTAAACTTCCTTTCCCTTTTCTTTTTTGTATACCCTTTTCTTAACTTGTTCATCTCGTCTTAGGAATGTCAACCATGAAAGAGAACAAAGGGAAGGAAATCTTTGGAGAAGGGAAGCGCCCCGAGGGTATAGCCCAGGATCGTCCCGAGGGTCGACGCGTCCAACGATCGGGGATAAAAGAAAATTCTTGCTAAAGAGTATTGACTGGAAGGGCTCCCCATCGTAGAGACAAAGGGTTAAGCGAGCTCGTCCAAGGTGGTTAAGTCAAAACCTCCTCGGACTCGCCTGCCGTCCGGATAGTCGACGTGGACTCGTCCACTCCGATTGAATCCACTCCGTCCAAGAAGGAACTCCTTTAGCCAAGTTTACTATGCCTCGGCTCGTCCCAGCCTTCTACGAACATAATTGAGAGCGAAGAGCTTGGGAACGTTTTTGCAGCCGTCAAGGACGAGGATATAAACATGTGCTACAACATGGGCTTGAAGGAATTTGAACATTCAGCGTCCATGACCTCTTCAAGGTATGCTAGTATCCCTCGTCCTTGTTTTATTAAATTTTCCTCATCTAATCATTCTATGTTGTTCTTGTCTATTCACAAAGGCCATGTCAAAGTTTATAGCAGCGTCTAGACAGTAACTGAGTCTGGACAAGACGAGAGTCTTGTTGGAGACAAGGATTCAGGAGGTGAACGCCGATTGTAAGAAATGGGCTGGGTTTCTTTGAGAAAGCTAAGGACGAGGTCAAAGAGCATAAGAAGTTGATTGAGGAGCTAAGGACGGATGCATTGGAGAAGGAGACGCGCATTGATCACTTACAAGGTGAACAATGAGTTGAATGCTCGTCTTTCCAAGGCAAGAGAGGACGCTGTGGTCTGAGTTTAAGTCGTCCAAAGAGTATCTGAGACACTTTGGATCGCAATTATGCAGCTGGTTTTGAAGATTTCAAAATGGACGCTGTTGAAAACTTTCTGAAGTTGACTTCAAGACAATCAAACTTAACCTTGTTGCTGCCACAAGCTCTCTCCTCCCGATCGGCTCACGATGACGTCAACGTGGAAGACGACGCCAAGATTTCGGCCTCCTCGGGACGAGCTGCGTTGTGAATGCTCCCCCTTCTTAGGACGAGACTTTAACCTTTGTAGCTTTGCTTTTTCTTTCTTTTTGTAACTTTTGTGTTTGGTCCTTTGTTTTTGGACCTTCTTTATGTAACAAGAATACATTATACTCGTCCATGGTTTTAGGACGGGTTTCTTAAGTATACTATTTCTGCTTTTCAAACTAATCAAGGGTTTTTGGACGTAGGATGTCCACCCTTTGAATGAAGTTTTATTTTCTTTGCATGGATAAATGATTTCATTTTCTTTGAATGGACGAGTGATTTCATTTTTTTTTTTTTTGCATGGACGGATGTTGCTAAGCTATTTTACTCTTAGCTCGTCCATGTCGAGAATACATATTTTTCATGTAGTCTAACTCGTCTTAGCAGGTAGTATTTTTAATTAGCTTGATTCGTCTTAAGACTTGCAAACTAATTTTACATACCGTCTACTTATTTTGCCAACTTTTTGTCTCGTCCAAAATTTGGATTGTTTTGATTATTTTTACCTCGTCCATGAGTTGGACGAGTATGGATGTGGTTTCTTTTATTCAAGAAACTTTAGACGTTACATCTGCGTCAAGAGATTTTGTTCGTCTTGGATCTTTCAACCCTCTTGAGAATATCATTGGACGACAATATCACGGAGAATTCACACAACATTTTGTACATAACATAAATATTGTTTACGAGACAAGGCACATGCACACGATGCCTTTTTATTTAATAAATACATACTTCATGACTTCGTCCATAACCACAACACAACTATAAAAAGTAAATCATAGTTTCAAACTTCACACACAAACAATACCAAACATAGCAAAGATATCAAACAAAGATCACTCATAATAGTACGCTAGTAGACGGATAAGACCCAAGTCTCGTCCATAGGTTCACTCTTCTTTGGTAGTACCTCCTCGGGTGCTCCACATTCCAAGGATGTTCCAATTTTCTCCCGTCCAGGGCCTCCGTGTAGTAGGATCCTTGTCTTTTTGATTGATTACTCTATAGGGTCCTTCCCGAGTTTGGGCCCAACTTTCCATGTCTTTGAGTTCTTGGTTGACAAAGAGACCTTTCTCGGGACGAGATCTCCTATATTGAAACGTCTAGGCTTCACCATCGCATCATCTTTGCTTAGCCATGAGGTTCTTATACTTTCTTTGCCTTGTATTTGCGTTTGCCCTTACCTCGTCTATTAGATCGAGGTTCAAAGTAAGCTGGTCCTCATTATCCTTGTCTTGATACGTCATCACCCTCGTGATTAGCCATATGCACTTCTGCGCAGTATGACCGCATCGCTTCCATAGGCCAACTTAAAGGGGTCTCCCTGTAGGGGTCCTCACAAAGCGGGTGGTCTGTATGCCCACAAAACTCCTGGTAATTCATCCGGCCATATTCCCTTTGCCCCCTCAAGCCGAGTCTTGATGATTTTCAACAAGGATCGGTTTGCTACTTTACTTGGCCGTTGGCTTGGGGTGTGCGGGCGAGGAGTAATGGTTCTGAATTCCAAAGTGTAAGCAAAAGTCCCTGAAGAGTGCATTATCAAATTGCCGTCCGTTGTCAGACACCAATACCCTCGGCACTCCAAATCTGCAGACAATGTTCTTCCACACGAAGTTCTTAACATTCTGTTGTGTGATATTTGCCAATGATTCTGCTTCCACCCATTTGGTGAAGTAATCGATGCCCACAACTAAAAACTTCATCTGCCTTACTCCCAAAGGGAAGGGACCCAAAATGTCCAATCCCCATTGTGCGAAGGGCCACGGTGCTACCATTGGGGTGAGGTATTCGACGGTTGCCTGGGGACATTGCTAAATCGGCTGGCACTCGGTCGCAGACTTTAACGTATGCTTTTGCATCGCTTGCATGTTCGGCCGTAATATCCTCGCACGGACGACCTTGTGGACAAGTGATCGGCTCCGAGTGATTGCCACATGCCCCTTCGTGAACTTCTCTCAAAGACGTAGTTCGCTTCGTCCGGAGCAAGGCACCTAAGGTAAGGTTGAGAGAAGCCTCTCTTGTATAGCACTTCATTCATAAGGACGTATCTAGCCGATCTCACCCTCACCTTTCTCGGCCTCGTCCTTTTCTTTTCGTAGTAGTCGTCCGTCTTTCAAATATGATATAATGGGAGTCATCCAATTTTCTCTCGTTATCCACTGCTTTGTACTTCCCGGGCATCTATACTCGGCATATATCGAACTTCATCGACTTCTCTAATGATTCATCTGCTGAGGCCTCTTTTGCTATAGTATCGCCTTCCACATTCTCCTCCCCGGGATTTGAACGAAGTCAGCTTTTTCGAACCTTTTCACAAGGCGCATCACCCTACCGAGGTATTTCTTCATTCGTCCTTCCTTCGCTTCATACATCCCATTCACTTGCCCCATGATCGGTTGGGAATCTCCCATGACACGTATGGACTTGGCTTCCACGGACTTCGCCAATTCTAATCCTTTGAGGAGGGCTTCATATTCGACTTCATTGTTTGTCGCTTGGCATGTAGACGGACTTTATGTTTGATTTGTCTCCCCTCTGGGACTGCGCAGACCACGCCAATTCCTCCCGCATGCCGTGTAGACGAACCATCCACGTGGACGATCCATCTCTTGTTGTCCTCTGTCTCATCATGACTTGGGGTAAACTCTGCAATAAAATCTGCTAGGGCTTGAGCTTTTATGGCATGTCTTGGTTGATACGATATATCGAACTCACTTAGCTCCACATGACCTTTGGATTAATCGCCCTGCAGCTTCCAATCTATTCATTGCCTTTTTGAGAGGATGATCTGTCATAACATTAATGACATGTGCTTGGAAATAATGCCTCGGCTTCCTTGAAGTCGTGATTAGTGCGAAGGCCAACTTCTCTATTTGTGGATATCGTCCTTCCGCTCCTTTCAATGCCTTGCTTGTATAATACATGGTCTTTGGAATTTATCTTCCTCTCTTATCAATGCCGAGCTCACTTTGCATGTGGAGTTACTTGCTAGGTACAAATATAGTTCCTCTCCTTCCACCGATCAGCGGTGCCATGGTAAGGTATACCTTCAAATCTTGAAAGCTCTCGACACTCGTCGGTCCATTCGAATGCTTTTTGAGAACCTTAAAAAATGGCAAACATTTATCAAGTAGCTTTAGAGACAAACCTGTTAAGCGGCGACTCGTCCAAATGAGGGATTGGATTTCCTTGGTATTTTGCGGTGGCTTCATGTCCGAGATTGCTTGAATTTTATCCGGATTCGCTTCAATTCCCCTGTGGGATACCATAAAGCCAAGGAATTTCCCCGATGATACTCCAAAAGCACATTTGCTAGGATTCACTTCATGTGATACCGCCTTAATGTCTCAAATGTCTCCTGCAGGTCGTCTAGATGTCTTCCTTCGTCTTGACTTTTCACCAGCATGTCATCTACATAGACTTCCACATTCCGCCCAATCTGCGGACGGAACATGTGGTTGACCAACCTCTGATATGTCGCCCCTGCATTCTTTAAACCAAACGGCATCACCTTATAGCGAGAATAAGCCTTGACTGGTGACAAAAGATGTCTTCTCTTGATCAGCCTCGTCCATTCTTATCTCGATTGTATCACGAAAAGGCATCCATGAAGCTAAGCAATTTGTGGCTGGCATTGAGTCTACTAACTGGTCAATGCGCGGTAACGGATAGCTGTCCTTGGGGCAAGTCTTATTCAGATCAGTGAAGTCAACGCACATTCTCCACTTTCCATTCGCTTTTTTGACCATTACTACATTGGCCAACCAATCCGGGTAGTACACTTCCCGAATGAACTTTGCTACTATCGCCTTTTGGACCTCGTCCTTGATTGCACTATCTCTTTCTAGGGCAAACACCCTCTTCTTTTGCCGCACAGGCTTGGAGGAAGGACATACATTCAAACGGTGGGTAATGACACTAGGGTCTATACCCGGCATATCATCATGACTCCACGCAAACACGTCGATGTTGTTCTTCAAAAATTGACGAGGTCCGTCTTAATCTTCTCTTCTAGTCTCGCTCCAACCCTGGTACACCTCTCGGGTTATTTTCATCCAAGGGAATATCTTCCAATGCTTGATGAGGTTCGCTACAACCCTCTTTTCTTCAATGTTCATTGCTTGAACTTGTTCATCCATGGCCCGCATGGCCAAGTAACACTCTTCTTCTTCGCCAGTTGGTTACCTTGTACCGCCCTACCCCGTGTTCTCGTTGGAAACTTGGTGATAAGTGGTAAGTGGAGGTAACAACTTTCCAACTATTCAAAGTTGGCCTTCCAATGATGGCATTGTAAGAGGATGGACAGATCTACCACAAGGAAGTTCACATCCTTGGTAATGTCGTGGATATGCCCCCACTATCACGGATAAGGAAATGGTACCCACTGGTTGCACCTTCATCCCACCAAAGCCTACGAGGGGGAGTTCACCGGACGGAGCTGGTCTCGTCCTAATCTCATCTGTGAGCTTCCATTGTCCACAAGCACTCTTCTGGTTGTGTAGTTTGCAATTAGTAAGGAGATGACGAGGGCATCATCATGAGGGTTTTCTCGGCGTCCTCGTCCGTGAAAGTAATTGCCCGCTCGTCCGTGGATCTTGCTATTGGTGACCGCCCGTAAAGCTGGACGCTTTGTACTACCTTCAAGTAAGCTTTCTTGGACTTGGACGACTCGCCAGTTGCACTTCCCCCAATGATGACTCTTATCTCCCCGAGTGGTGGTCGCGATGAATCTTCCATCTTTCCCTTCTGCTTCTCATCCCTCTGGTCTCGTCCAAGGAAACCCCTCAGCTTCCCTTGCCTTATGAGATTTTCAATTTGTTGCTTCAAGTCAAAACACTCGTCCGTGTCATGACCATGATCCCAAGACTTGTTCTGTTGCGCTTATTGGGATCACCCTTCATTTTCTCCGCCACTTCAGGGAAGGATCATCCTTGATTTGCATAAGGACTTGCTCAAGTGGGGCGTTTAAAGGGGTATCTTGCTGGTTCCGATCGAGGGCCTGGCTTCTTACTTTCTCGATCTCTCCTTTCCTCCATCCGTCCCTTCTTTGGACGAGTACCACCGCTCGTCCGACGATCGGGATTTGCGTCCATTCTTTCGGACCTCTTCCTCTTCTTAGCAATGATTGCATCTTCTGCATTCATAAAATTTTGAGCCGAATGGACGAGTTCGGCCATGGATCGGGCTCTTTCTCGTAGAGCTTATGTATAAACAGATCTGAATTCACCCCGTTGTGGAAGGCCGCCAAGAGAAGCTTATCATCCGCTTCGCCCACACCGAGAGCTTCCCTGTTAAAACGGGTGATAAATGACCGAAGGCTCGTTCTCTCCCCTGCTCTATCGTCAACAAATCGACGAGGAACGCTTGTGCCTTTGTCCTCCAATGAAATTGTTAACAAATAACTTGCTCAACTCTTCAAAAGAACTCACCGAATTTGGAGGTATTTTACTAAACCAAACTCGCACGAACCCTTAAGGGTGGTTGGGAAGGCTCTACACATTATCTCATCAGGCACTCCTTGAAGATGCATGGTGGTCTTGAAAGTGGCTATGTGATCAAACGGGTCACGTGTTCCATCATATGAATCCAGAGAAGGCAATTTGAACTTTGATGGTAGTGGGTGACCGTTGATGGAGGCCGTAAAGGGAGAATCAGTCCTGTGAACCAAGTCTTCTATCGGATTCACTCTTTTCATATTCTCTTTCATCTCCTCCATAACTCTCTTCATTTGGTCCATTTCTTCCTTCAAGTATGGTACCGTTCGCGAAGTGGTGCCTCTAAACCGACTTCCGACTTCGGTATTCTCTCTTCCACCATGACCATCTGTTTGTCTTCCTTCACGTTCTTCTTGTGTTTGCCTCCTCATATTAATCTCCATTCGTAATTCTTGGTTTTGGCGAGTCAACTCCGCCATAGCGTCCCGCCATAGATTGTGCATGTTGGGCGATGACGCATGACCGGGCGAGATCGGCGATCGCGAAGCGGGTTCTTCGCTTCCTCGATGGCCTGGGCTAGTAGCCCTTGATCTAGTCCGAACCATCAACCCTTTGTCACGGAGAAACAAATCAGTAAAACAAAGACGGCGCCAATCGATGATTCCTTGATTATCAATGGGTTGATAAGACTTGAACGTTGATCTTCGGGCTATCTCTGTAACACCAAAGACACAGATCGAGGGGACCGGTGTGGACCGCCAAAAATCCTCCGATGATCAAGTTAGTTACTTCAACTTTTCAGAACGAAGAAATATTCTCTTAGAAGTAAGAAAAGTGTCTATATCTCCTTACCCTTCACCGAAGAAGCCTTATATAGTGTGTGTGTGGAATGGTTCTCTGTTTGGTAACCGTTCCCGTGTCGAGGAGTCCCGAGAATTGGGAGTAACCTCCATAACCATTGTGGAAGTTACCTAGGTCGGACAGGCCGATTAACTCGTCCATCCATAGTTAGGATGGACGAGACCTCTACGAGGAGCTCGTCCACTTTTAGTCCATCCATAGTAAGGATGGACGAGACCTCCATGATGATCTCGTCCATATTAATTGTGAGATGGACGAGATCATCTAGGAAGGCTTGTCATTCATCAATGACGAGTAGATCTCACGAGGTATTAAGCTCGTCCATATACGGACGAGGTTCGCTGGTATGCTTGCAATTTTTCTTCGCCTGTTGTAGCTTCTGTCGTTGGACGAGACATATGGACGAGTTACGGACTTGGGATTTTGTGACACCATCATATATATATATATATATATATATGATAAATCGATATTGATTTTTGAGAGAGATTTGGTTGTCCACTTGTCCTAGTGCATCCTGATATGGAATAGTCTTTATATTTTTATAGATGGTCCATTTTCACCTTGATCTTGCTTCTCGAGAAACGGACTTGCAAGTAGTATGCCAACTAGTACACCTTAAAGCATTCTTATTAAACATTATAAAAATTTAGTGTACGGGACGTGACCTCAAGCCCACTGGGCCTTGGTCCGAATGTTCCCAAGGGCTAAAGCCGAGCCCAAGCCTTATAGAAAGTTCGGGATATGACCTCAGGCCCATTGGGCCTTGGCTCGAACATTCCCAAGGGCTAAAGCTAAGCCCAAGTCTTGCAAAAAGTTCATATTGTTTTGGAGGCATGACAAATGGGCCCAAGTTTGGTCCATTATAGCTTGCTCGAGAATACATTCACAAAAAGCTCGCATCCCCAGCAGTTCGATATTGCCTTAGGGAGTATCGTTGTTGGGCGACCTTTTGGAGGCGAAAATCAGTTCCATTGCCATTATTGTTGTTTCCAATGGGACATATCCCTAGTCGGGAATAATCACGTTGGACCCCACCCACATGAGTGAAACAAAAGTGTAATCAAGAAACCTCCACCCACCTCAGGCTATAAATAAAAGAATGGAATGAGAAGAAGAGGTTGGCAATTCTAAAGAGAAAAGAGAAAGAAAGAGTAAACTAGTACAACCAGGGGAGAGAGCAACACAGGGAGGAAGGTAAGGGTGTTCACTGGGGTTAAGGGAAATTATAGTGTCACTAGGGGTGGAACTGCCCTTAGTAGGAAACACTAGGCCCACTCTACAAGTAAGTTGCAAGCCCGAACCTAGGCCTGGTTCGTCAAGTTGAGGTTGGGTGCGCACATTTAGCATTTACCATCTCAAAAACCAATTTTATAACATATAACACATCATTTTACAACATCTCTTACATCGAAACTTCTATTTTTCTAACACTCTCATTTAAATATTCTTTCTTTATCATTTTTTATTCTTTTTCTGTCTCTGTCTCTCTCTCTGTCTCTCTCTCCTCTGTGTCTCTCTTTCTCAACCCAAAGACCGCTGGCCACCATGTCCACCCACTCATATCACAACCACCACATCCACCCACCATCGCCGCCACCGACCACTAGCTAGATCCACCGCAACCACAAACAACCACAAAAAAAAAAAAAAAAAAAAAAAAAAAAAAAAAAACCTCCACATCCAAAGCCACAGAATCAAAGAATCACCTCGATCAAAGAATCACAAAATCAAAGAATCACAAAATCAAAGAATCATCCAAATCAAAGAATCACAAAATCACAACAAAGACCCAAAACCACCCCAATCAACCCACACCCAGCATCGCATCCTGGCCACATCCAAGACCCACGAACTCGAGATGTAGAGAGAGGGAAATAGAGAGGTAGAGAGAAAATGAAAGAAAGAGTAAGAAAGAGTGGACAAAGAGCATGAGAGAGACAATAAAAAGGAAAAGAGTGGACAAGAGAGCACGAGAAAGAAAGAAGGAAAAATAATAAAAAATGGTAAGAGCTTGCTACAGTGAGGTGTTAGAAATAAAATCTCACTGTAGCAAGTTGCTAAAAATTTTAAGATTTGAAAGTTTTGATAAAGGTATGGGTTTTTATGATTTGAGGTGTTAATATATATATATATATATATATATATATATATATATATGTATATGATAAATTGATATTGATTTTTTAGAGAGATTTGGTTGTCCACTTGTCCTAGTGCATCCTGATATGGAATAGTCTTTATATTTTTATAGATGATCCAATTTCACCTTGATTTTGCTTCTCGAGAAACGGACATCCAAGTAGTACACCAACTAGTACACCTTATGTCCTTATCTTCATCTTTTTGGTGCACAATATGGAAGAGAATCCTAAGAATAAAATAAAATAGTTATTTTTAGAGTACTATACTAGTGGTGTTATGTGCACGCGAGTCTTGGTCTATTGAAGATTAAAAAAAAAAAAAAAGTGTTGGTCTCTTGAATGCATTCAAGGGGTTTAAAGTTTGAACTTTCAATATTACCTATATAAGATTTTAGTAATTAAACAAGTAAAAGTGAGAAGCCCAATGTATAATGCATATGTTTTAAAAAAGGAAAAGGACAAAAAGATTTGGATTGGATTGGGAGAATTAGCTCAGGTTAGCTCTCGGTCGGACCCGAGTTAAGAATGGGATTAGTTTAAACTAGGATAGTATTCTTAAATTAGACTCATGGAAACTTAATTGGTGATTAGCGCCTTCCTTGTAAAATATACGCTAAGATATTATTTTCGTTCTTAAACTTTACAAAAGTTAGTTCTTTATTTCCAAACAAAAATTATTTTTCTTCTCTAAACTACTTAATTTATTTTTTTTTTTTTCATTCTTGAACTTTTAAAAATTCATTTTTTGTCTCTAAACTATTAAAAATATTTCATTTTCTGTACTTAAACTTTAAAGAATAATTTTTATTAAATTCCTAAACTATTGAGAAAAAAAAATTCTTTTCTTGTCTCTACTTTCGTCTCTAAATGATTGAAAAATACTTTACAAAATTTAGAAACAAAACATAAACTTTTGGTAAAGATTAGAGATTAAAATAATATTTTAGCCTAAAAAATAAGTCTCATATTGGGTTTGAGCAGGGGCAGCACCACACACTTTCAGGGGTTCAAATGAACCCCTGACTTCAATTCTTTATATATATAAATATATATATATATATATATATATATATATTCAAGTTTGATTTTTTTAATATTTTAGCCTAAAAAATAAGTCTCATATTGGGTTTTTTTTTGGGTCAATAACTTGAAATATTTAAGTTCTCTTTTTATTAAATTTTGTTTAATTTAAGTGTTTTAATAAACCCCTTGAAAAAAAAATTCTAGAGTGACCACTAGATTTGAGTTCAAATAAAAAAGAAAATCTCTCTTATTGGCCAAAACTAAATTAGAGGAGAAAAACCATGGTAAAAGATAAGTGTGTATATATATATATATATTTTTATTTATTTATTTATTTAATAGTTAATATTTAATACAATTATGGTGGAGAAAATCTTACAGGCCTTATGGGTTAGAGAAAGAGGGAGATATAGAACTTTGCAGTTTGGGCTGGGCTTACAACAACCAAGCATGAGCAAAGCCCCAGATTGATTAAGCCTTCATTGGCGGTTGAAGCTTAGAAAATCTAAGAGTTATACACGCACGTAACAATATTACAATAAATTATATAGAAATGGTTTTGTTGCATCCTAGTACGCAGGAATTGCTGCCACATAACCCATTATGCAGCAATTGCTGTATGTAGCAAAACATTTTCCAAATTCTATATGACAAGCTGTTAGTGGTACTAAATTTGGCTACCACTAAAATTACTTTTTTGTTCACTAATAATAATTTATCAATAAAGATTTATTATAAAATTAGCATTTTCCTAAAAAACTTCGGACCAGCGTTCGCTGAAATCTTTGCTTAAGGATTTCTAGATATTACCGAAGGTATGTTCTTTAAGCAAAGATATGTTCTTTAAAGAACATATCTTCTGTAATATCTAGAAATCCTTAAGCAAAGATATTTAAAGATATTTAAATATCTAGATATTTAACGAAGCAATATTATTAAATTTGAGGCAAATGGGCTTTATTTATATGCAAAAGAGTTACCACTTGCCAACAATGTTAGTATATATATATATATATATATATATATATATATATATGATGATTTGGTTCGTAAAGTTCTCTCTTTAATGGCGCCAGGTTTGCTAGCACAAAGGTGTAGCGGAAGGACTTCAAAGTACCTACCAAGTTCCAACAATCGTCATAGTATATACTATATTGCCAACCTTTTTTTTTCTTTTGCAAAATATTATTTTGTTCTCAACAATTTGAGATTCTTGTTAATTTGGTCTCTGTCTTGTATAAATTTGGTTCCAGTATTTTGGTAGCAGTCAAATTGATCATTGTTATTGTCAACTTACAGTCAATTTGGTTCATGTTATTTTCAAATTGCAATCATTCTGAATCCAAATATGGGTTTGTATTAGTTGCTAAGTTAATATGTGTGTCTATTTGAGTTAGAGATTGGTAAATTTGATTTGTGTTTGGCTACCAAGAAAGTGAAGAAAAACTGTAATTTGATGGTAGAGACCAAATTGACTGCAAGTTAAAAATAACATAAACTAAATTGACTATTACGAAAATATATTTTCTCCTAATTTTTGTACGTGTTTGGAAGAAGTAGCTAGTTGTTATTTCTCATTTCTCTTTTGAACTTCAAAATCTACCATGCTTATTTCTACTAAAATAAGATTGCATGCTAATAGTATTGTCTTTTAACATTCTCTTTCAATTTTTTTTCTTCATTAGAAGTCTTTATAGAGGCTTATGACCTCCACCTCTATAATAGAGGCTTATGACCTCCACCTCTGTAGTCTATACTATGCTATAATGATTCCTCTGGCATTACCACATTTACTATAAACGTACAATTCATAGCTCAAATTATTGTGTTACCGCTTTATAGGGGTGATGTCTCCAAACTTATGCAAAGTTAATGAATTACGCTAGTCACATTTTCAATATACTCTAAAATGACTTATATAGTCACAATTTTGATCCCTGTAATTATTAATAAAGTCTATATTAACCTAGTATATGTCCACATAATCTAAGAGCTGAGGCATCACATATGACTCTACTTTCTTCATTTTAAAGAATCAATAATATTACTCCTACTTAATTCTTTCAATCCTCCTAAGTCCTACAAAGTTTTTTTTTTTTTTTTTTTTCCTCACTTATTCCGTTAGACAGTTTTGGATAAGAATGAATGACGATCGCTTAGTTTGGCGCATTAGAAACTTTTATCACATGGAAGTGGCCCCTTAAAATGACAATATGCTCGTAGCTCTTCATTGAGAAGTGCTAGCTACAGCAGAAAATTCATGATCATGTGAACTTGTTTGGCTTGTTTGGTATGCCAAACAACAATAGTTTTCAGTGTTTAAAAGCCGAAAACTGTTGTTCTAAAAAAAACAATGCATTTGATAATGGTGTTTTTTAAGGGTGTTTGAGTTACGTTGCCCATTTTAGGATGTTGAAACACTGAATTTGGAAACCTTTTCTTACCAATTTTCAGATTTCAAACAACGTTGCTCAATAGAACTTTTGTAAAAACTGTAGGTCATTAATTAGACTACATGTCATCACTTAAAAAAAAAAAAAAAAAATATACACACACATTTCAAACACACAATTATGTTTTTTCACTTTTAAAAAGACGCTATTAGAAATATAGTACTAAATACATTTTTTGCATTATGAATACTTTAAATATATGTTTTGAAAATATTTTTTTAACTACAGTTTTCATATCATTTTGAACAACAATACTCGAACACTTCTACCAAATAGGTAGTGTCCCTAATCCCAACTACAACATAGATAAAGATATATCTGTTTATATCTCAATTTTACTTAAATAAAAAATAAAAAATTAACTGTGTTAGTTTTTTTCTCCTCTAAGTAATTTGAAGAAAAAGAAGTATAATCCCAAGTTTACTTCTAAAGGAATATTTTAACAAATAAGAAAAAAATCATTGTTTTTTATTTCTTCATTAAAAATGTGAGATTTTATCAGTGGACGCGAGTGTTTTTATATTTATGTAATAGGAAAATGGAGAGTGTTACTGGACTATGCTAAGGTCAAAATGACAGGTAAAATATCTATATGATTGTCAGAGTTGGGTGGGTATGTTGAGATTTCTCTTTGAAGCATATTGCTAGTTTACTTTCTTGTTCCTAATAATTCATCAAAATCAAAAGAAATATCTCTACTGTGGCAAAAGTAAACAGATCTTTCAGATGTAACACAAACTTTGAAAAAGTAAAGATTATTTTGCATTATTCTATGCTTGCTTGATTGCAATTCATGTCATGATCAAAGTTTTACAGTTGATGCAACCGATACCAAATTATGTACCAATGGGCCATTTACCAAATGGCAAATGATGTGGCGAAATTTGGAATATACTTGTCAATGACAAAGTAAATCCCTCTCGCATTGTGCAATCAATCCTTGCCATGTCAAAGAGATTCTTGTTTTATTGAGGATTATCTGCTACCAAACACTTTGGATTCCCATTTTGTTTAAGCCACGAAATAAATTAAAAGAATAATGATTATTGAGTGTTTGATTGTCATCAGTTCATATGACTTTTTTTTTTTTTTTTTTTTTTTTTTTTAATTTTATTTAGTGCAAGTTTCATTGTGATCGTCTAATGTTAATAGCATTTTTTGTATTGTCTCATGTTCTATGATTTGAACTACACCTGGCCTCACACTCTCCCACTATCAACCTATCTAAAAATAATTCAAATTTTATTGTTATATTAGAAATGACAATACTAATGTTGAATCTCACTGTCATGAGACAAGAATAACATTAGCCACATGTACATTATTATATCCTAAAAGAAGAGTAATCAAATTTCACTTTGGGTTTAATTAATTTTTTATTATACCCCAAATCTATCTAATACATATTTAGTTTAGAACTGAGCATACGTACACCTGTATAACACACATTTAAACAATCTAATTCAATCTATTTACATAATTTAATATATCACTTTAACCTACTCTAAGATTTTACGGGCTTCAATTACAAAGGTTGAGGTCGAAATTTGTTTTTGCGTTAATTTCAAATTTACTTTTATTTATTTATTTTATTATTGTACTACTATGTATAGTAATATAAAAGAGAATTGTGGAACAATTTAAAATGAAGACGCAGTACTTTAGAACTCAATATGTCTACTACAAAAAAATATTGTATTTATTAAATTTGACAAATTGTTCCAATATGATATCAATTTGATATCATTTTTTTGTTAATTGATTAACAAAAAAATTATTAAATTATCTTTAATGAACAATTATTTAGGTACTAAAAAGTACACAAGTAAACAATAATATATACATATATATAAAAGCATACAAACTATATAACTTTAATTGATAATATACCCTCATCAAAAAAAAAAAAAAAATGATAATATACAGACTAGTAATACTGTGATAAAATAAACAATAATATATATAACTTTTACTTATCTATTTATTGTTTGTTTTATGAGACATTTCCGTTAATTTTAACAAAATTTGATAATGCTGTGATACTGCCAACATTACATAATGAGAAAGAATTAAAGTAAAAAATGGCTTCACTCTCATATTTATAGTTCTCCCACTAATTCTCTCCTCTCTTTTTGGAAACTGAACCACTCATATATTGATTGATTTAACAAGAATCCAAGTACAATGCTTCTAGTGCAGGTGGAGGGGAGTCCTCCATCCAAACTAATTCTCTCCATCTATCCTCATTTGGATGTGTTTATTCACAAGGCATAAGTTTTAAGACCAAAAAAAAAAAAAAATCTTTAATTTTTTCCCAATGGGTGTTGTTGACTCTTGTGACTTAACATATCATCCAATTATGCTAAAGTTAGCTAAATGCCTAATAAAGCAAATCACATGGGAGGCAGGTGTCTTTTTATTTATTTATTTGTAATTTGATATTTAGAAAAAAAAAAATTTAAACTGCAAATGTCTTTATTAAAAACAATGAGGTGTTAGTTAAGCCACACAACTTTTACCTAGGAGAGTTATCACAAAATAAACCAAATAATAATTACATACTTAAAGGTATGCTACATGGATGGTGTCTATGATGTGTTTTTTTTTTTTTTTTTTTTTTTTTTTTTTTTTTTAATGTATCAAAATATCAATCATGCGCATAGATAGAAAGAAAAAAAAATCTAAGAAAAAGTTCCACGAACATTATGATGGGTTTTAGACTTCAAGCAGTGATGATGAATATTCTCTCCAAAAAAAAAAAAAAAAAAAAAAAAAAAAAGCAGTGATGAATATCTGCCATGGTCCCACTTATAGATATATACCAAATAATGTTGGCCAACATAATCCATTTCCATGCCAAAACTGACCTTGAACAACATACCATATCAGAATCGGGTTGACCCAAACCCTAACGGGTAGCCCTATTTAGTTGAAAGCCTCTTAGAGGCTGACAGCTTGACAGGTAACATAACCCTTAATGTCCAACTGTGCACGGTGCACCTTCCATTTCTTCCCCAATAACAATAAGCAATAATCAAAGGCACCCAAAAACTTTATAGTAATAGCTAGGTTTCACCAAATTTTATTATATATATTTTATACTAATTTGATGCTTTAACAATCATAAAAATAAATTTAAATATTTACTAATTAAATTATTGAAGTGGAGCTAATCAAATTTATTATCATGTCAATTTGTAAACTTTTTATAATAAAATTTATAAAAACTTATAGTTTTTATTTTTATTTTTACAATTATTGATATAACATAATAAGATTGGTGTTAGTAAAAGTAATGTTAGTGATAAGATCAAGTGAATGTAATATTGTTTTAATCACAATCTTTCATATCTACAGTTATGAGAAGAGTAATGTTAGGGAGTATTGAGTAGAGATACAATATGTTTCACAACTGTTAATATAGTTTGTTTTGATTAGATCAACATCACTTTTTCTAGATGACACAAATTTTATTATACATTAATCATAACAAGTTATGTTTTTTTTTTTAAAAAGAATAAATAACAAAATTTTATTCAAGAAAAGAACAAGTTTATACAATATACAGCAAGCCAGCATTTTAGACCACCAATGCTAAAAGCCTAAAACAGCTAGAAGAGCTATAGAACTTTCTCTTCGCCTAACAAACAACACAATGTTTATATACAAATTTACATCAAAGATTGCCTAAAAAAAAAAAAGATATTCCTACAAATACTCAAGCGAGGCTTCCATAATTAGCTTTTAAAAATTCTTAAGTATGGGGGCAACAGGCTAAAGCTAAAGAAGGAGATTAAGATGTGGAGAACCGTAGTAGGCTTCATTCCGCTTACTTCAAATAATCTAGTACGTTGTGAAAAATATTGTAGTCTCTAGGTCATTTTACCTTTGCACTATTTGGTCTACCACTTCCACAAATGAAAGATTTCAACAATGAGTCATGATTTCTCTCGAGCATGTGGACCTCCAAATCTCTTTAGAATACAAAAAACTTAGCAGAACATGATATGTTGTCTCCACCCCATCCTCACAACATCCACAACCCAGTATCAGACAAATTTTTTCTCCTAATCAGGTTAGCTTTAGTAGGTGGTATGTTTCTACAAGTTCTCCAAATGAAAGTTTTGATTTTATTACATACTTTGACCGCCCATATCAATTTCCATATTTTATTGTTTTGCAAGTGATTGGATGATTGGCCAAAAAAAAAAAAAAACTTAGTTGTTGGATTCGGATCATCTTAAATGCACTTTTTTACCGAATTGGGCTATGTGTTAAAAGTTGTTAAAAAAAGGTTGTGTATTATGACTAATTATTATGAAAAAAAAAATGTGAAATTTGTTATAACAGGGCTAACGCATATTTTGTGATGATAATGACTATGCCAGGAGGGTGCCACCCAAAAGGACCCAACTTTTTATGAGACATCCACTTCCCGTACTGTTCATGTTATAAAATATATATTATGGTCCCCCGGCCCACTAGCTATTTCCTCTTTCTGTGTTCTAAACCAGGTTGAAACAAATTAAACAATAAGATAAGAAAAAAAATTTGCACCGCTCTACCAATCACAGCTCGTGGGACTAATATTGTAGCCAATGTGACACCAGAATTACTCATAAGATAATGTAGATTTAGTTTTGGTCAAATAAGATAATACCCATGGTCTGTGAGGCAAAAGCTGTATAAGCACTAGTGAATTGAGGATTCAAATCCACTCTATAAATTCTCCCCTTACAGCCACCATATCCCTACAAGAAAAAACAACCCATAGTTTCTCTATTTCACCATTTCAAGCTTTCTTCTTTTTTTCTTCTTTTTTCCAGTCATGTCGTCCATTGGTTTTAGTTGTGCTGAAGTTTACGTGATGAAGAAACGCCAGGAGGAAAAATTGAAGAGAATGGAGGAAGAGAGAGCGAAGATAGGAGAAAGCAGCGAGGAAGAGAGGAAAGTCAGCGGTTCTACACTTGGAAGGAGTAAAAAGGTTCATCCGGGAAATTTTCCATCCCAGAATTCTGCTGGAAAACCTGGAGATCAGGCAGGCCATAATGTGTCTTAACGAATGGTTTCCAAAGCTTGACTGCGTAATATAGCTTAGGGGGAATCCAAACTTGTAAAAATGCTTGGCTTGGTTGTGAGAATATGTATATATTAAATTTATGCTTGTTTCACCTTTTAAATATTAATAAAAAAAAGTTGTATCTTATCTTCAAATTTCTAGTTTCCATTTTTTTTTTTACCTAACACGTCTACGAGCTTCAGACCTTCAGTTAAGGGTAATATTACGAGCAGAATATTTTTTACAATTTTTGATATAGTTTGTTGTAATTGAAGCAGGATAACTTTGACACTGATAATTGTGAAAAATTTTGTGATCTTTAAATTTATTATTAAGTACTGAACAGGGATAGTATTATGGGATATCTGCATGGGTAGGTTATCTCAACCTGAGGTATTGGACTCTGGCAAATTTTGTTGTTCTCTTGCAGGCCGGTACTGTTAGCCACCTCTTCTTATAAGACTCGGCTTGGGTTCAGTGCATCTGAACACCGGACACTTCCTTATAATAACGAAGTGACTCGCTGGTTCATGACATAAGACCCAATGGACATTGGCAGCTTCTAGTTGGCTCGTGGATGGCCGCTTGGTATTTCAAAGATGCAAGCGTTTTTTTTGCTGAGAACTAGGAAGCGTTTCAAAGCTTTGGTACATGTTTGTTTGTCTATGTGTTCCAGCTGGTGTTTTTTTTTTTTTTTTTTTTTTTTTTTTTTTTGTAGGAAAGATGTGTTTATACATAAGAGATATGTTCGTGATTCGGCTTGGCCCAAAGCTTAAAAAAAATTTGACACAATGCTGTTTTGCTCAAAAATCAGAGTAAATCCTTAAATCTTTCACTCCTCTTTGAACTCTCTCTTTCTCTCTCTCTCTCTCTCTCTCTCTCTCTCTCTCTCTCGCTCTCTCTCTGCTCTTTGAACTCCTCTTTAATAAATACATGTATCCTTGCTATATTGTATCCTAAGTTTTTCAGGAATTGTCATATCGTACCTATACCAAAAGACTTACCTATGCTTCTATCCACACATGCATTGTAGTCATCTTGGATTAACTAGCAAGAAAGTAACTCCTATAAGTACATAGACTTCTACGATATTTTTGTTACAAATTAGTAAAAAGTAGTTGGTAACAGATTACCTAAAATAGGGAATGGGTGAATATAGGTAACCAAAACTAAAAAACACCAAAAAACCTAACAGCTTTAACTTACCCATTTTCCTCTTAAGATGGGTTTTAGCTATAGTTGTTCCCTATCTTTAGGGGGCATTATTCATTTCTTAAATATTTGTTTTTTTTTTTTTCTGTCTTGGTAACTATGATAAAGTAGAGTGAGTGTTTTGAAAAGTGAGAAGAATAATAAAAAATGACTAAAGAAATAATATTTAAATAAAATAGGGTTTCAATTCTTTAGAATAAGGAATTTGATGTGGGTGAGAAGCAAAAATGGTTAGTTAAAATAGGAAAAGTAAGTTCTTATCCTAAAATAGAGATAAAATTTAAGTAATCTACTACCAATGCTCTAAGCCACTAAAAGTATGATAAAAAGTCCTTGTGATTGATACACTATTTTTGTCATGATTTTTTTAAACAAATATTAATGAATCTTATGAAAGTCTAATACAAATTAATGTGATAATTTTTTTGTCAAGATATAATACAATACACATATTTGATAAATAGAGTACGTTGTCACATCATTTTATAAGATTTGTTTATATTTAGAAGAATAAGGTTTTTCTTTAAACGAGAACAGAGAATCTCCTCCAACCTTGATGGTTCAAAATGTATCTAAAGTTATATATATATCTCGATGAGTTATATATTAAGTCACTTAAACAATTTCGTGATTTACATGACTTTTAAAAATGTAATGCGACTAAAAGTAAGTTAATTAGAACATATAAATAATTTTATATAATTTCTTATATCATAGTCAAAAAATGAGAGAACTATCTTCTCTGTGTCTTGTATTTAGAGATATATTACATGATAAAATGCACAAAAAACAAACAATTCAAAAATATAGACTTGAAAAGTTGAAATACAAATTCAAATATTATCTAAATTCTCACGTAATGATGAGATGGAGGAATTGCTAATAATCTACATTTTTTAAGAAGCATGATCTATTTTCGAGTTGTCTAACCTGTGAAAAGTGATATAATCTACTAATAATCTACATTTTTTAAGAAGCATGATCTATTTTCGAGTTGTCTAACCTGTGAAAAGTGACATAATCTACTAATAATCTACATTTTTTAAGAAGCATGATCTATTTCCGAGTTGTACCTAACCTGTGAAAAGTGATATAATCTACATTTTTTAAGAAGCATGGTATTAAATATTACAAAAATTTCAACATCAATAAACGGGTTAAACTCCGAATCTCTTCTCTTGAAGGATTATTTTATTTGGTGAGAGAAAGCATATCACTTCCTATGTTCCTCAAAGATTAAAAAAACAAAATGCAAATTCAAAACCAAATCTCTTCTATTAATGGATTATTTAATTTGATGCGAGAATAGATATCACTTTTTGCTCCTGCTATAAATTTTAATATGAATGAAGAACCAATGCATGTGAAGTGTACTTCATCATTATTGAGGTCACAAAAAATAGAGGCCATAAAGGGTGAGTCGCAAGCCGCTCATTTGAGTCCCACTATCTCTTCCATTTAGAAGTGCACACTGCAGGGATTGCAATTTGCAATGACCATCTTAATCAATTACACACATGATTTTCAGTCGGCACCAATGGTTTGTATATATTACAAAGAAAAACTTGCAACCTTTCTTGGAAAAGAGTAAGAATATAATGAATTGGACCTCACAAACTTTGTTGGTTTGTCGTACACGTGATTGACTTCAATGGAAAAAAAATATTTCTATCAAATGATACCACGTCAACGGTATCAAAATCTAATAAATGAGAAACATGTGTATATAAAAATGATTATTTATTACCATATGTCTTCCATTTGTTAGTGGAATAATTATTTTTTGCTAAATTGTCTCACACTTATTGAATTTTGATACCGCTAACATAATTTCATTTGATACCAATTACCTTCTCATTCAATACTTATGTTATTAAATTGAGGAATGTAAAATTACAGGGTATATACTTAAGAGTGTTCGGGTAGCTAGGCTTTTGATGTTATTCTTTGGCCTTTATTCTGGCAGCATTTTTTGACTTAAGAGTTATTTTACTTTAATTTAGAGAGGCCCTAATGTTCAAATATGTTTGTTTGTTTTGTTTTGTTTTGTTTTTTTTTTTTTTTAAGTGAAACCAACAGGAATAAGCTTAAGACTTAAGGAAGTTGTGAATAAGCTTGTGGAAAAAAAAACGTGTTTTGAAGTTTGTAGCATAATTGAAAAAAAAAAAAAAAATCCACAAAGGCTAAAAGGAAAAATACAAAATGTTTTACCTAATTTATCCATAGATCAAATATTTCTTATAGAGTGACTGAATTGACACTTTTTAAATTTTGAATAGAAATATTTAGGTAGGAGTGTGCATCTAACCCACCAAAATCGACTCGACTCAACCCAACCCACCGGGTTGGGTGGGTTGGTTTGGGTTATGAAATTTTTTTTAATAGTGGGTTGGGTTGTGTTTGGGTCATAACAATCCCAACCCGCTTAACCCGACCCAACCCACCTATATATTTAAATTTTAAATTATATATATTTAAAACTATATTATATAATTAATAATTTTTTCACTTATTTAACTCTTCCTATATAAAACTCAATTACTTCGCAAACTCTAACAATCTTATTTCTCTCTCTGCTGCCTACTCTTCCCACTCTCTCACTCCACTAATCTTATTTGTTTATAACTTAGTTGGGATACTAGTTCATGTATATTTTGTTTATTAACTCAATTGGATATATTTTATTTATAATCGAGTTAGAATACTAGTTTATGTATATTTTGTTTATCAACTCAGGTAGCAAATAAGATATATTTTTTGCTCAATTTAATAATAATAGTAATAATAATAAAAATTATCCAACCCATGGGTTCAACCCGACCCAATCCGATCCATGTGGGTTGGGTTGGGTTGAACTCCTGTGATGGATTAGGTTGGGTTGGAATTTTTTTAACTCACCATGATGAGTTGGGTCGAAAAATTCTCTTAACCCGACCCAACCCAACCCGACCTATGCACACCTCTATATTTAGAATTTAAATCTCCCAATATAATATATTATTATTATTAGGCAAAAATGCAAAACTGACCCTCTAACTTTTAGCTTTTGTCATTTCAGTCCTCTAATTTTGAGTTTTGTCATTTCAGTATTTTAAGTTTCAATTTTTGTCAATATAGTATTATGTTAGGTCTCGGACTCTCAATTACTACTTCCGTTAAGTTTGGCCTTTTTTTTTTTTTTGAAAATAATTTTTGTAATTAAAAGAAAAAAAAAGCTTAGAAAAAAAAAAAAAAAAAAAAAACATGGAAGGTCCCCGGAAGGTCTTCATCCTCGGCCTCTTCATCCTCGCCTCTCCCTCTCTCTCTCTCTCTCTCTCTCTCTCTCTCTCTCTCTCTCTCTCTCTCTCTCTCTCTCTCTCTCTCTCTCTCTCTCTCTCTCTCTCTCTCTCTCTCTCTCTCTGTAGTACACCAAAAATACTAATTAAACCCACGGCAAAATAATATCCTCACTCCTCACCCAAAAAGCCCCAAACAGATTTTGAAGCCAGTAAGCCACTTGTCCACCGAGTCGACAACCGCCATGGATAGTGAGGAGGGAACTCAGCAACCGCACCTCGTGCTCGTTCACAAGCTCTTCCTCCCGAGGCACTTGGATGTCCAGGACATCGAGAAGGTCCGCCTCAAAGATGAGGTCTTCGCCGCTGTCAAATCCGACGGTAACTCACCGTCGATTCCTCAACGATTCTCTCCAAGTCATTCCTCCAAGTCCACCTCACATTACTTTTTTTTGGTTTTTGTTTTTGTTTCTGTGTAGATATGGCTCCGTTGTACAAAACCCTAGTGGCCGATTCGGTGTTAGAAAGTGATCAAGGGCTTCTTCACAAGCTAAAGAAGGTGGGTAACTCAAATGGAGTTGTATTAGGTTACCTTCTACAAGCATGGGTCGATGGGCTTGGTGGTGCTATGCCAGATCGCGACCATCGATGGGATTGCGGCTCTCTTTGGTGTGGTGTTTGCTTTGGGGTTTGTTTGTGCGTTATGGGTTGGTTTGTTGAAATATTGAGGTTTGGTGGTTGTCCGCTTTAAAACATAATGCATACATGATGGTGGATTTGAAAGAGAAAGAGCAGAGAACGAGGAGGCTGAGGATGAAGACTGAAGGGGACCTTCCAGTTCCATGTTTTTTTTTTTTTTTTCCCAAGCTTTTTTTTATTTTCTTTTAATTACAAAAATTATTTTCAAATAAAAAAAAAAGGGCCAAACTTAACGGAAATAGTAATCGAGACCTAACAGAATATTACATTGACAAAAATTGAAACTTAAAAGACTGAAATAACAAAACTCATAATTAGAATATTGAAATGACAAAAGTTAAAAGTTAGAGGGTTAATTTTACATTTTTGCCTTATTATTATTATTATTATTATTGTTGTTGTTGTTGTTGTTGTTGTTGTTGTATGTGTAAAAAATTTATACCATATGATGTATAAACATTCAAAATCAAATTATTCAGTCTTATTCATTATTACAATTATAAAACCTCAAATTATAATCAATCTAATATATATATAATAATTACTATTTATGTTTGTAATTATTATTGACCACAAGCTCATTACTTTTGTTAATTAATTAATTATGAATTATTTAAGTCCGCTAATGATCTTGAAGGGAAAAGTAACGTACCAAAAGAAGTTTACCCCAAAAAAAATAAAATAAAAAACGTACCAAAAGAAGTACACAAAAGGACAAGCCCGCAGCCAGGTCACCCACCACTAACGAAGATTACACAATTAAGTACAGATCTGTTCGGATTCTCAAAAAAAAAAAAAAAAAGTACAGATCTGTTCGCACTTTGCCCAGCTTGGTTTACCTTGAATCCGTACCTTCAGATGTACTGACCCTGGCCTGGACCGTAGTTAAGGATAAACTATCTCCCTAAGAGCATCTGTATCATTTCATGGAAACTCTTACAAAATACAAAAAACAGCTATTTTTACACATTTTAATCCAAAAATGCTCCACATCAATGCTTCTAAAATTGTGTAAAAATGTGTATGTTTCTACACGAGCTACGAAGAATCGTGGAAATATACACAACCATCGTAGCTCGTCCATTTATTATTTTATTCATTTTCCGTTCGCTCCATTTTTTCTCTCTCTTCTCCGTGCTCAACAAACTCAAGAACTTCTCCTCTCCTCATCTTCTTCTTTTTCCTCGGATGCACACAAACACACCCACACACAAACACATTCACACAGAAAAATCAACACAGAGATACACTTGCTCAAAAAAAAAAAAAAAAAAAAATAGAAATACACAAACACACCCACACAAACAAACCCAAACACACAAACAACAAAGAGACAGATCGGTGCTTATCGGAACGATCGGTATTTGATCGGTGCTTGACTGGAACGATCAGAGCTCATGGGTCTTGCTTGATCGGAGCTAGTAGGTCTCGCTTGATCGAAGCTCGTGGGTATGGATCTTGCCCGATCGGAGCTAGGCAGATCGGTGCTTGTGGATCGGAGCCTGATCGGAGCCGTGGATCGGTGCTTTTGACCGGAGCTTGTGACCGAGAGGGAGACAGAGGGGTGGATCGGTGCTTCTGACCGGAGCTTGTGACCGAGAGGGAGACAGATGGGTGGATCGGTGCTTTCGACCGGAGCTTGTGACCGAGAGGGAGAGAGATAGACCGGAGGGATGGGTATACAGAGAGAAAGACCGAGAGGGAGAGAGATGGGTGTAGAGAGAGAGAGCAACAATCAAATAAAATGGGTTGAGAGAGAGAGCGCGTATAAAAAGGGTTAGTTGAGAGATATAATAAAATAATTAGGAAAATTGATTATTTAAATAAAAGAAGTGATAGAATAGATGAACCGATGTGGTTGTTTTGTAAAAGTAGATGTGTAAAATAGAAAAAGTAGATTTTTTTCGTGTAAAATAGACAGAAAATTTAAACGAGCCGATGCGATTGCTCTAACCCTCTGTCCATCATCCGGGTGGCTGGCTTATGCAACAGGAAAACTCTTGTACGACGGTGTCATGGGACCGTCTTATACAATGTTTACTCTTTTAGTCATATTAGTTATTTTTATTTATTTTATTTTTTTTTAAGTTAACACACATGTACAAATAAATATATAAAGCTAAATATATATCATTACGTTTAATTCTTAGATGCTTCTAGAACACAGAGAAATAATGCTCTCTCTTTTCATATTCATGATAAATCTCACCATAAATTTAAGGGTCATGCTAACGAGTACTCTTAGGGTACTTGTTAAGAATTTATTTTAGGAAAGTTTTGATATCACTTTTATGGGAAATGAAAAAAGCTGTCAAAACATTAATTGTTTTTTTTTCTTTTCCCATAACAACTTTTTTTAAATGGATTCTTAACCAGTGCCCTAAGAGCACTTGTTAGTATTTTCCTAAATTTAATTAATGGATATTATCATATATGTAAGAAGAGGAAGCATTATTCTCCGTGCTTTAAGGGTATTTAATAATTACTCATCATTTACTATTAATAATTGAATATAAAAATGCCTCATTTAAATTTTCGGTTTATTTCCTAAAAAAAAAAAAAGACATTGGTTTAGATTGTATTGATTCAACCTATAAATAATCCTACAATACTTGGTAATCAATCGTGAAACAGACTTTACTATTTAACTTCCTTTAAAAGGAATTTCAGCCATAGTTAGATATTTATATTTCACTCATTGTCCATAAAATATTCTAAATATCTTATAAATAGATAATGTGATGAATTGAATTTAAAATTTTTGAATTTACGTCACCCTCCAAACTAACAAGCCCACCACTCAAGTATCCCCTCAAAAGGTTGATACTAACTCTCATTCTCCAAAGTAAATGAAAATCATTTTCTACCCCTTATTTGAAAAGGAAAATTATAGATTTCAAATATGGTAATTTTTTATAAACTAGTTTGCCACATGGATAGTACATCAAAACACTATTAATTAGACAAATTAATAAAAAGCAATAATTTGAATAATACTAGGACTACAAATATATATATACAACTTTTGTCATAATTTGTTATGTGGTGAGTTGTGCCCAAAGTTATGTGGTGAGTTGTGCTCAAAGTTGTGAACTTTATTATGATCCTAGCATCTTTTTAATATTTTATAATGAAAGAGAGAGAGCACTATCTATTTCTTTTTTTGACTTTGATTGCTACAATAATTCAAGTATATCTATCAATTAAGATGACAGCAGAATAAATGAACTTTTTTTGGTCCCATGGATGATCAATCAATGTTTCGTCTAACATTGATTTTTATTTACTTAATACTTTTATATATTATATGCTAATAATGCAGTTCGGTAGGTATAGTGGCAATTGGTTATAAGTTGTATATTCAACGTTCCACTTTACTAGGTTTATAAATTAATAGCCGTATTAGAATCTAAAACCTAGCTACAAAAAAGTAGAAGTTATAATTGAGGTTGACACAAACTAACCCACTAAGTAATTTATATTAGTTATATGACATCGAATTAGGTAAACTAATTTGCCACACATGTGTCAATTGTCAAAGCCAAATACCATCGTTTCTTCCAGCCTCGACTTTGAGAACTTGTACTTCAATAATATCTTCAAGATACCCATTTCACGTGTTTGATTGTACTTGTTGTTTTTACATGAATCGAGAAAGTCATGGCCGGCAACTCGATGAAAGCTACAAGTACCTAAAGCTGTAATCAAGCAACATGTCATCAAAAAGAGAAACATAATGAAGATACTATCTAACAATAGAGAAATGAAAATTTTGAGGTTAGATGAGAAAGGAGGAAGAGGAGTTTTTGCTTCCAAAAGCAAAGAAAAACTAGTTATCATTTGTTGAATGTAGTCTACATAAGCTTTTTGTGTAGAAATTAATGAAGATTGAAGATTGAAGTTTGGTAAGATGCAGGAATGGAACCAGAATTGTTTCTTAGGGATCAAAGCATGAAAATAAATTAATAAATAAATTTGACCATTACACAAATCTACTAAAATTCAAAATTAAATTAATATATTGAAAATAAAACTAGAATTTATCAAAAATTGACAAAAGGTAAACAAAATAAAAATATATAAAATATTTTTTTTATTCAATTTTACTCAATCATTTGTGATCTATCAAAATGTATGTAAACATTATTTTTAATCACAACAACCATCTATGATTGATTCACAATAATTTTATTTTTAATGTACACATTTAAAGATCCATTATTAAATCATGATTTATTTTGTTGCCACTAGTTGTGACTAAAAATGTTTGTTTCAAAATTGCAATAAAAGTACGCCCATTTTATAAAGGAAATAGTACCAACCATGAAAGTTGAAAATTATGTTTAATATCATTGTATGTCCAAATGCTGTTCTTACTTGGAAAAAAAAAACAATTATTATTGTTGTTAATTAATAATAATAATAATAGGTAAAAACATAAAAAGCAACAAACATTTTTTTAGGTGGAATTAGGTAGCACAACATATATAGGTCAGTGACAGCATTGAACTGAAAGTATTGAACTTTTAATTTTAGATCTCAAACTTCAGTAAGTAAACTGTATGTAATGCCAAACATATATAGGTCAGTGACCATTTTATTCTTCAGATTCTTTGGGTCAGCTTTCAATTTTGAAGGGTTAGTTTTCAATATATTGAATCTAAGTCCCAAACTTTAATTCAAAACTAGTTTTCAATTGAATCAAAAGTCCCAAACATTAATTCAAAACACATGTAGCGCAGACAAGTCAAGTGACCTGTTTATTTTTTAGATTTTCTGGGTAAACTTTCTATTTGAAATGACTAGTTTTCAATTTTGGGGGGCCAAATATAAATATTTTGTACCTTACTTTCAAATATATATACATAATTTCAAGGGAGGCATGGCCCCCCTTGGACTACAAATAGCTCCACTGCTGGTCAAATGAGTTGATATTAAGGTTTTTTTTTTTTTTTTTTTGTTGGTTTTTATAGTATTTCAAAGGCATAATAAAAATCTTCTGATTGAAGATTGAAACTAATTTGGTTAATGAATATTGACAAAACTCTATCTTTGAACACTGAACAGTAGGACTTGTGGGAAAAAGGGTTGCTTTGGGTTTTTATTGATTAGGGCAATTTGATAAAGCTTAGTTCCATTCAATTTATTGCCATTAAGGTATTGGTGTCTTCTGAAGTTGCTAAATTTGTAGGATTGTGTTAATCAGTATTAAGGAGGATAGGGGTAGCATCTATATTGTAGAATTGGAGTTTGTTGATGGCGTGATTTTGTCTAGTAGAAGTAGAGCTCTTCCCCAAGTGTTTGGTTAATTAGTGCATAGTTAATCAGCATTCATGGGCTCATGGGTCTTGTAAATGTGCTCCTAAGCCCATTTACCAAATTGTCCATTGAGCTCAAAAATAGGTCTAAAGAAAATCTCTATTTCCCTCCAAACCACAACTTTCCCATAAGTGTGCAATGTGGGCTTGGAACCCATAGGAAAAGGATAAAAATAATCTTCTAGGTCCGGACCATCTCAGCTAGCAACTCCAATCAGGCTTCTTATGTTCCATGGAACCCATCCTGTACTTAGCGTTGAAGATTGGACCTTTAATTGCATTTGGACTCAAGGTATGTGGTGTTCTTTCTTGTTGGGCCCAATTGCTTTGGGCTGTTAAAATTGGCCCTGAAAAAAACTTGTTATGGAAACTAGATAAAACCATTTGAAGATTTTGTTAGAATATATGTATTTTTTATTTTAAAAATAAATCGGCTAGATTCATTAATTCGTATATCACATAAAGATGAAATTATTTTAGGATCGTAGGTTGAAATTGTCACCTAAAAATGTAGGTTCCAATTAGCTCAATTGGTAAAAATTTTGATTTATGTCTTAGTCCGATAATAAAAAGCCATATATTATTAGGAGCGAACATTATGAGTTGAAACTCTAAAAAAAAAACTAAAATTAAATTAGAAATAGAGGTGTGGGGACCGGCCCGAGAATAACGGGTTGGCTGGGCCTTAGGCCCGTCCGAGGACCATTCTGTTCGAGGAGACGTCGCAACCCAAAATCCTTGCTCAGGCCCACTAGAGCAAAGAAAACACGTCCGAGAAGTAATTCCTCCTCGGACATTCCAAAGTCCAAGTCAACAATGCATCCCGATTACTATAGCCCTCACTCCAAACACGTAAAAAGAAAGGAGACCCAAAATATCCCAACAAAGGCTGTCACCACCACATTAAATGCACCACAACTACTCTCCTGGCCGCATTAATGAAGAGAAGACCCCTGAACAGTGATACCTTGGTCATTGCAACTCACAAAGAACTGATAAGGGCGTCTGATGGGATAGGTGCTCAAGTAGAGGTTTGGATGATCAACAAATGTAAGGCCTAGATGATAAAAGAGGGCCTATATAATATGTAAAAGTCCCTTAAGAAAGGGGAGGAGGAAAAAGGAGAGAAGAAACAGAGGAGCAAAGGTTCATTGTACAAATGCATGCCCATGAATAAAACTTCCCCTTTCACATCCACTTTCTTCATTCTTGTTTCTATATCTACTAAGGACGTGCCACGAACCGTTGAAGCCAATGGAACCAAGTTCTTCAGCCCATACTCTACAAAATTCATTGTGTGGGACCTTTTGGGGCCAAGGCACGATCGTCCAGGACCGGGTCAGCAAAAATCGTGTCCCTACAATTGGCGCCGTCTCGTGGGAAGAACTAAAGTATCGGTGAGCACAACGGTCGAGCATGGCGTAACTAGGTCCACACCAAGAGAATCCTCACCAGGCTAACTCTCAACAGACAGAACCCATTGAGTCCCGGCACAAAATGACCCCCGCCAACCCGGGCGGCAGAGGGAATCGTGAGGGAAGCGTGCATACTACCCAAACGAGCCGAGTCACCCGGATAGGTAGTCACGTATTCCCGAGGCGAAATAGTCATCAGGCCATGCGGCGAGAGATAGATGACCTAAAAACGAAGTTACGACCCATACAAATAAAAGCGATCTCCCTCTAGCTCGGATGAGTCCTCTAATGGGGAGGATGCGAGTTATCGACGGAGGTCGAGAACCCCCCCAAGTGAAACCTTTTCTTACGAGAGGGAACCACGCCCTGTACGAAAATATAAGAGCCCATCCAGCAAGGGTTCGGGAAACGATGTTATGAATAGGGCGCTAAACCAGCTTTCAAGGTCACCCTTCATGTACAGAATCGAAGGGGCTAAGTTGCCTCGACGCTTTAATCAACCAGCGTTCACCATCTATAACGGCCGAGCAGACCCGATGGAGCACGTGAGTCTGTTTAACCAAAAAATGGCTATCTACTCGCAAAATGAAGCCCCGATGTGCAAAGTCTTTCCATCCAGCTTGGGACCAATGGCGATGAGGTGGTTTAACAACTGAAGATAAATTTCATAGGCTTATACAAGCAGCTCACTCGGGCTTTCTGCTCCCGCTTTATTACAAATAGCAGAGTCCCTCGACCCCTCGGTTCGCTATTGTCCTTGTCCATGCACGAGGGAGAGACCCTGAAAGCATATTCGGATAGATATTGAGAGATGTATAACGAGTTAGGTGAGAACCATGATGATGTTGCTATCAAGACATTCAAAGCGGTCTCCCCACCAAGCATGGCTTAAGAAAATCTCTCACCGGTAAACCATTTGCCAACGTTCATCAGTTGATGGATAAGATCGACAAGTACAAAAGGGTGGAAGAAGATCAGCTACAAAGAAAGGGAAAGGAGAAGATCATTCCCCCCAAAGTGAATGATTTAAGGTTGGAACAATATAACCAAAACCAGCCGAGGAGAGGTTTTTCGAGACAGGCTGGATATAGTAACATGCAAATGGTGAACGCCGTGTTCGGGGAGAGCGGTACAACAAGTGCTGGAGAAAGTAAGAAACGAACCCTTCTTCAGGTGGCCGGGAAAGATGGCTGGAGACCCTTCAAAACGTAACCAAAACCTGCATCGCCACTATCATCAGGACCATGGGCATACTACCGAGGATTGCAGGAATCTATGGAATCATCTAGACCGGTTGGTCCGAGAAGGGAAGTTACGTCATCTTTTGCACCCCTCGAGCGGCCATCCGGGTTAAGCAATGCAAGAGCCTCAAAAGGATGTGTCATTAAGACCCCCACCGGGACGATACACGTCATCCTCGCCGCACCAGGAAGAACTGGGCCATCTCCTTCCAGGGTATTGGCTGTTGGTCGGCTCCCTTCCGAGGACAGCGAGAGGGAACCTAAAAGGTCTAAAAAGGGAAGCTCTTTGATACTAGGATTCTCGGACGAGGATAAGAGGGGAACTATCCAACCTCACGATGATGCCTTAGTGGTTACACCGAGAATCGGAGGCTTCGATGTGAGAAGGATGTTGGTAGACCCAGGAAGCACAAGAGAGGTAATGTACCCCGATCTATACAAGGGGCTGAACTTGAGGCCGGAGGATTTGACGGCTTATGACTCTCCTCTTATTAGCTTCGAAGGGAAGACTGTTACGCCAAAAGGGCAAATTAGACTACCCATACAGATTGGATCAGAAGTGGTGAAGGTAAACTTTATCATGGTCGATGCCTACTCACCCTACACAGTGATAGTGGCCAGGCCATGGATCCATGCCCTAGAAGTCGTATCCTCTATACTTCACCAAAAAGTAAAATACCCATCCAGAGGCCAAGTAGAAGAGATTTGTGGAGATCAGGCCATGGCCAGCAAAGATATGGTGGTCGCCATCTCACATTGGTCCCATGCCGAGTCCTCGGCCTCTGCGAACTTATAGCAACCAGCCACCTCGGCAGGGCAAGACAACGAGCCAGCCGAGGAGATAAGGTGTGAAAGTTTAGAAAAATTCATTGTCGACAATGACCTGGAGAGATTTTTCCAAGTCGGCTCCGAGTTGCCTTCTCAAGAAAAAGAAGAACTGGTCGGATTTCTAAGAAGAAATGTCGATGTGTTTGCATGGAACGCTTACGACGCCCCAGGGGTTGATTCTAGCCTTATTTGTCACCACCGAACGTTAACCCATCTTCCATTCCAAAGAAGCAACCACCCCGACGCCCCTCAAAGGAACATGCTATTGCCGTTAGAGACGAAGTGGCAAAACCGAAAAAAGAGCAGGGGCTATTAAAGAGGTCTTTTACCCCAAATGGCTGGCAAACACGGTGGTGGTAAGAAAGAAAATGGGGAAGTGGCGAATCTGCGTGAGACTTCACAGACCTAAATAAGGCATGCCCGAAGGATCCATTACCCTTACCGCGAATCAACCGATTGGTGGATGCAATCGTAGGCCACCCTCGAATGAGTTTCCTGGACGCCTTCCAGGGCTATCATCAGATACCCCTTGCATTAGAAGATCAAGAGAAGACGGCGTTCATGACACCCATCGGAAACTATCACTATAAGGTGATGCCGTTCGGACTAAAGAACGCAAGGTCAACCTACCAAAGGATGATGACCAGGATGTTCGAGCCACAGCTGGGCAAAGTCATTGAGGTTTACATAGACGATATGGTTGTAAAAAGTAAAATGGTGTCCAAGCACGTGAAAGACCTTGAAATCATCTTTGCTATCTTAAGGGAGCACAAGTTGCGACTCAATGCTTCCAAGTGTTCATTCGGGGTCGGATCTGGGAAATTCTTAGGTTATATGGTAACCCACAGGGGAATGGAAGTAAGTCCCCATCAAATCAAAGCAATTAACAGACCTACGAGGCTCCTCGGAATCCAAAAGAAGTACAGAAACTCATTGGCATGATCGCAGATTAAACCGGTTCATATCACGATCGCAGATCAATGTCGACCTTTCTACCTCTTGATAAATAAGTGGAAAGGGTTTGAATGGTTGGAGGATTGTGTCCGGGCCTTCCAACAACTTAAGGAATACTTGTCATGACCACCTATCATGTCCAGCCCCGAGGTAAACGAGGATGAGTCGTTTGCGTACACATAGCCGTAGCTCCCCATACCGTAAGCCTGGTACTGATACGGGACGATAATGAGGTGCAGCGACCGATTTACTACGTAAGAAAATCATTACATGAGGCCGAAGTGCGATACTTACCATTGGAAAAAGCGATTCTGGTAGTAGTGCATGCCACAAAGAGCTCCCCATTACTTTCAAGCGCATACGGTCATCGTTCTAACCTAGCTTCCCCTTCGAGCGGTGCTTCGAAGCGCCGACTACACAGGAAGGATCGCCATGTGGAATGCGCTTTTGGGGGCCTTTGATATTAAATATTTGCCTAGATCCTCCATCAAAGGTCAAGTCCTCGCAGACTTAGTCGCGGAATTTGCTAAACCCTCTGTAGAAACAATAACCGAGAAGAAAGACATGGATGGAAAATCGGTTGGTACAATTTCAGCAGGGGGGACCTTGTGTTGGAAGGTCTACGTGGATAACGCGGCCAACCAGAGAGGATCCGGAGTTGGTATAGTTTTAATATCGCCGGACGGCGCGCCGCTGTTGAGAAATCATTGAAACTCGGGTTCTTGGCTATGAACAACGAGGCCGAGTACGAAGCCTTACTTCAAGGGATGGCGATGGTTCAAAAATTGGGCGGAAGGGTAATGGAAGCATTCTCGGACTCTAAATTGGTCGTTGGCCAAGTGATGGGTGAGTTGGAAGCTAGAGATGCTAGAATGCAAGAATATCTCGGACGAGTCAAACGCCTACAATCGAGTTTTGAATCCCTCAATCTGACGCACGTTTCCAGGAGTGCGAACACCCATGTAGACTCGCTGGCCACACTCACCACGTCCTCGGCGCATGATTTGCCGCGAATGATCCTTGTCGAAGATCTAGTCCAAGCGAGTCCCATTAGAAGAGACCCGGCTCAAGTCCATCAGATTAGAAAGAATCTCAGCTGGATGGATCCTATAAAGAACTTCCTCAAAGACGACACCCTACCAGAGGGAAAATTGGAGGCCGAGAAGATACGGAGGAATGCTCCTCGGTTCTGGTTATCGGAAGACCACAAACTATATCGGCGCTCCTACTCGGGGCCGTACCTACTTTGCATACATCCAGAAGAATCCGAGTCCTTACTTGAAGAGTTACACGAGGGGATTTGTGAAAGTCACACCGGAGGGAGGTCGCTAGCACACAGGGCGCTCACCCAAGGGCACTGGTGGCCAAACATGGAAAGAGAGGCCCAAGAATACGCAAAGAAGTGTGATCGGTGTGCAGAGATTCGCCCCAAATATCCACCAACCCGGAGGGGTCCTCAACCCCCTCTCCAGCCCCCGGCCGTTCGCTTAGTAGGGTCTTGATATTATATTGTCGGTCCCTTCCCCAAAGCTGCGGGGAACAAGCGATACATAATAGTTGGAACCGATTACTTCACCAAATGGGTGGAAGCTGAACCTTTGGCCAACATTAGGGATGTGGATGCCTAGAAATTCATCCGAAAGAACATTATTACCCGCTTCGGAACTCCACACACACTCATCTCGGACAACGGTCTCCAATTTGATAGCAAGAATTTCGGGGAGTATTGCCGCGAGTTTGGGATCACTAACCGATACTCCACTCCCGCCTACCCCCAAGGAAATGGACAAGTCAAGGCCATGAATAAGGTCATAGTGAATGGACTGAAAAAGAGGCTAGATGAGGCAAAGGGGAGATGGGTAGAAGAGCTCCCACACGTCTTATGGACCTATCGGACAACGCCGCGACGGTCAACCGATGAAACCCCCTCTTCGATGACCTATGGTGCTGAGGCCGTGCTCCCAATCGAGAACAGCTTTCCCACACTAAGGTCTAACTCCTTTACCCCTGGACAATCACGACGAGTTATTGGGGAGAAGTCTAGACTTAGCCGAGGAAAGAAGGGAAAAAGCAATGATCCATATGGCCTATTATCATCGGTTTGAGACAAGGATATGATGCTAATGTTAAACTGCGACCTTTAGGTCCGAGTGATCTCGTGATGAGAAAGATTCTCGGCAGCGTAAAAAACCCTTCTTGGGGCAAGTGGGGCCCAATTGGGAAGGACCGTATCGCATCACATCTGTGGCCGGAATAGGTGCTTATTATCTAGAAGATTTGGATAAAAAAATTGTACCTCGCCCGTGGAATGTAAATAACCTAAGAAGATATTATTATTAATGAAAACGGCTTCACCCGTGTTTTGTTCCGTGATCATCATGTACCCACCGGTCCATTTCCATCTATTCAAAGTTTTAAACAGAACATAAGTCCTGCATGGCTCCTCGGACCACAAACTTAGGGGAAATTATTACTTATGGCAACTATTCAAAGTTTTATACAGAACCTAAGTCCCGCATGACTCCTCGAACCACGGACTTAGGGGAAATTATTACTTATGGCAACTATTCAAAGTTTTAAATAGAACCTAAGTCCTGCATGGATCCTCGGACCACAAACTTAGGGGAAATTATTACTTATGGCAAATATTCAAAGTTTTAAACAGAAACTAAGTCCCGCATGGCTCCTCGGACCACAGACTTAGGGGAAATTATTACTTATGGCAACTGTTCAAAATTTTAAATAGAACCTAAGTCCTGCATGGCTCCTCGGATCACAGACTTAGGGGAAATTATTACTTATGCAATTTATCAAAGTTTTAAACAGAACTTAAGTCCTGCATGGCTCCTCGGACCACAGACTTAGGGAAAATTATTACTTATGGCAACTATTCAAAATTTTAAACAGAACCTAAGTCCTGCATGGCTCCTTGGACCACGGACTTAAGGGAAATTATTACTTATGGCAACTATTCAAAGTTTTAAACAGAACCTAAGTCCTGCATGGCTCCTCGGACCACAGACTTAGGGGAAATTATTACTTATGGCAACTATTCAAAGTTTTTAGAACTCTTGTGACCACAAACTTAGGGGAAAATTCTTAGAACTCTTGTGCAAATTCAACGTACGTGCGTAGTCTAGCATTGTTACAACCATTATTCAAATTCATTACAGCGGCATTCTTCTTTCTTATTCATTTATATTTATTTATATCATTGCAAACATTAAGTAAAGGGATAGTGTTAGTTAACATCCGTAGAAAATGAAGAGAACATTCTATATTAATATTCCAAAGTCAATACAAAGAGAGGTTCTTTACAAAAGAACAAAAATAAGACAACTCTCATTCAAAAAAAAAAAAAAATACAAAAATCAAAAAACCTAAAAGCTAAGCCTTAGCAGGAGGATCTTTTTTTCGCTCGGGCCGAGGAGGAGAAACCTCGGAGATGGAGTCCATAGCAGGATCCTTGGCCTTATCAAGCAAAGGGATGGCATCGGCACGGCCAAGCCCCGCTCGGGAGCCGCTTGAGCGCCATCGGGATTCTCTCGGATCTCCCGAGGGTAAAAGATCTTCTCAGGCAATCTCAACGCCGAATCTACAAGAATTCTTGCAACATCAAGGGCATGAGCCCATGAGATGCTGCAGTAGTCCCCGCACACCTCGGGAATTTTCTCGGAGAGCCTGGCCTCCGTTTCTTGAATCCCGAGCTGATGAGCAGCTTTCTTTTCAGCCTCTGCAGCCTCCCGGATGAGCTGAGCCTCTTCTTTAACCCGCCGTATCTCATCCTCGCCTTTCGCAGAGCGGCCTTAAGATCCAATACTTCTCTTCTCAATAGCAAGACTGGTCTCGATTACAAACAACTCTGGCGCTGGTCCTCCGCTTTGGTTTCAGCACTCTTCAAGCCAGCCTCGCGCTCCGGCACTGTTTCTCCGACTCTTTGAACTTCTCCGCAAGTTCAAGGTTCTCTTGCTTGAGGGACCCCATGGTCTTCTCCACCTCTGTCCGAAACCGGACCTCGGCTTGACCAAGCTGCGGTTGCTGCGACAGAACTCCTCACCCACAAACACCTGTTGAGTAATCTGCCAACAAGATGAAACCAAAATTGCGTTAAAATGCAACAATGTTTGATGACTTAATGAAAGGGTAAAAGAATGACTTACTATCGCAAGGTTCCTCTTAAAGGATAAAAAAGCTCGGGCTGAGAGAATCGCCTGTAGGCCTCTATGTCCCGAGGAAGGAGCACTGGCTGCTCCAGGGCCTCGGCTATATAAACGCTCCTCGCCCTGTTGTATTCTCAAACCGAGGCAGTATAGGTGATAGCGACCCCATCTAACTCCAGCTTTGGACTCCATACGCGTGGATTAACGCGCACTTCAGCCCGATTCTCCTCATCCCGGCTTTCCACGGAGTTGGCCCTTTTACTCCTCCGCCCCCGAGTGGTTTTTTTCTGCTTGGCGGGGCGGGGGGCCACTTCACCTTCCTTAGGAACATCAACCGGCTTTTTCTTTTTTAAGTTTGGGTTAACCTTGAGGCCAAGGTCGGAAGGAACCGAGGGGCGGTTAGGGGAAGGTCCTAGGCCTGTGACTTAGCAGGCGCTTTCGAAGATTGGCCCTTTCCTTAACTGGACATCAATTCTCGTAAGGATTTTCCCTTGCCAGCCATGTTGTCTACTTCCTCATCCGAAGAGTCGCCGAGCAGGCAATAATAATCGGAGCGCCGACCACGGAGTTTCAATCCTGCTCTCCTTCAGGATCCGAGAGCTCAATTAAGGGGGCTTTATCAACCTCCTCTTCAAAATAGAACTCGTCTATTTCCTCCTCAAGAGAAAGACGAGATGATTCGGCCTCTCCTTCAATCGGCGCAGCAACTTCAAGGTTGTCCGGTGGAGGCGATTCTTGCGCGGTCGGTGGAGGATCCCGAACACCAAGTAGCACGACCGGCTTAAGATCTTGTCGGGCCAAAAACTTAGGTTTGATACGTCAATTTTAGCCAAACTGGGACTACGGCTCTAGTGGCGTGGCCAATGGCTTGGAAAGCACGGGTTAGCGGTTGATAGCCCAAAACCAAATGACACGCGCGTAGCTACCCGTCCTCGGCAACATAGATTTTCGACCTTAGAAGGTAGTTCAAGGCCGGAACGTTCACGTAGCTCAGCCTGGGAGCAACCAAAGCTCTATTTGCAAGACAGCCGAGAAGGAAATTAGAATTAAACTACAAAATTTATGACAAGCAAAAAAGAGAGTAAATCCGAGGAGCTAAGCCCCTTTCCTAAAGGATTGGCCCTAAAGGCGCCGCACTGGAATTCTTGCCCGAGTTGGACAATGAAAACCATCGCTCCATTCTCCGAGGCAATGAAGAAGTCATCCTTCATAGTCTTATTGGATATGGGGAGACAGGAGATTAGCCTAACCACCTCGGATCGAGATTTAAGCTAATACCCTCCTTTCTAGACGTAGTGGCACTCGTACATGTGTACCACATCATGCCAGGTCAAGCCTAGACCCATTCGCTCATTCAAGACATCTATGCAGCCTAATACCCCGAACATGTTTGGAGCGCACTGGTGTGGTGTCAACCTATGGTGGAACAAGTAGTCCCGGGTAATTCTATGCATGGGAAGTGTCATTCCCCCTTGTATAAAGGCAATCATAGGAATGACCACTTCACCCACGTCTCTATCTAACAAAGTACTCTTCCGGGGGACAAGATCTTGCTGAGAACCACTCCTGCGGGATATGGTATTTTGCCCTAAAGGCCTCCATGGCAGCTGGAGTGTCTACTAGGTCTTTGAATCTACCCATCTAGGCCGAACTGGAGGGACGGAAATAAAAACCTAGGAGAAAAGTAAAATTCGAGGAGAAATTGAGCGACAAAACGAACGGAACTTACGGGTATCTTCACAAATGACCGGTGAGATGCTTGAAAATCTCTTCTAGGAAGGACGCTTCACGGAAATGATTATGGAAATTTGAAGAACGGAGGTGCTCGTGGAACTTCTGGGCGCTGGAGTTCTCTCGGAGTTCTCTGAGCTTCTGATGTGCAGATAAAAAAGAAAAAATGAGCCTCTCTGGCGCTTTATATATAGGAGGGAGAGAGAGAAAATCCCTCCCACTCAAAAATTAGAGGAACAATGCTGGCCGTCCGATCTCGCATCTCGCCGTTGGATAAAGGAGACATAAAGCTGCCTGGAGTAAATGGTCGTGCCTCGTAAATTGTGGCGCGTCAAAAGTAACCGCACGCGCGGACCAAGACCTCATTAATTCCATCTTTTGTAAGTGTCAAAACCCCACTTTTCTCCTTGGAAGGAGATCAAAACCGGAGTTTTAGGGGCTATTGTGGGGACTAGCCTAGAATAACGGGTTGGTTGGGCCTTAGGCCCGTCGAGGACCATTCTGTCCGAGGAGACGTCGCAACCCAAAATCCTTGCTCAGGCCCACTGGAGCAAAGAAAACATGTCCGAGGAGTAATTCCTCCTCGGACATTCCAAAGTCCAGGTCAACAATGCATCCCGATTCATCGTAGCCCTCACTCCAAACACGTAAAAAGAAAGGAGACCCAAAATATCTCAGCAAAAGGTTGTCACCACCACATTAAATGCACCACAACTACTCTCCTGGCCGCATTAATGAAGAGAAGACCCCTGAACAGTGCTACCTTGGTCACCGCAACTCACAAAGAACTAGTAAGGGCGTCGATGGGACAGATGCTCAAGTAGGGGTTTGGATGATCAACAAGTGTAAGGCCCGGATGATAAAAGAGGGCCTATATAATATGTAAGAGTCCCTCAAGAGAGGGGGGTGGAGGAAAAAAGGAGAGAAGAAACAGAGGAGCAAAGGTTCATTGTACGAATGCATGCCCATGAATAAAACTTCCCCTTTCACATCCACTTTCTTCATTCTTGTTTCTATATCTACTAAGGACGTGCCACGAACCGTTGAAGCCAACTGGAACCAAGTTCTTCATCCCATACTCTACAAAATTCATTGTGTGGGACCTTTTGGGGCCAAGGCCTGATCGTCCAGGACCGGGTCAGCAAAATTCATGTCCCTACAAGAGGAGAACCTAATAAATAGATAAATATTAAAGAGAGTAATTAATTTTTTTTTTTTTTGCAAAACATTTTTTTTTTTTGCCAAACATTAAAGAGAGTAATTAATGAATAGATATAAATTAAGCACGCACAAATATATCGTTAATTTGGTGAAATCATTCAACACCCTATATGTAGGTTCTACACATTGTTGGAAGTAATTTCAGATTCTTGATCTAATAAAATTTCGATCTGGTTTTTAAATATATATATATATATATATATATTTATATATATAGGGAAAGATGTAAAACATTAATTGATTGATTGTATATAATAATTCCTTATTCGTTCTAGGTAAGCTTTCTGTGTGTGCGTGAGCTCACGTGTGTGTTGGTTCAAGTTTTTTTTTTTTTTTTTTTTTCAAATTACACGTAATATAACTCTAAGTAATGATATACCACATAATAATTTAGTTTGAATTCTAATTGTAAGGACCAAATAAACTAGCTTTGCCCAAGCCCCCTTAGAACAGTGAGTTATACAGTTTAACATTGGCTCAAATCAATAAAATTTGTAAGAGAGGAAAACAATCAACAAGAGAAGGCTTTGCCCGAGGATGAAAATAAGGAAGAAATGGCTAAAGTTATAGAATAGATGAGCAAATGTCTCCCTACAAGCCTGCCCGAGGAGGCCAATGTTATACAAAAGGTTGCATTGTTCACTCTCTTCTCTTAATGTTCTTCATGTTTCTTTTTCTTATCCTCCAATACTTGTGTCTCGATCCATCTCTATGAAAACCATCTTTTTCTTATATACTCCCCCTTCCTTTGCATCCTAACCTTCCATCTATACCTCCCTCATTTCTTTTCGTGACACTTGTCCCTTTAAACATCTAAAGAAAGTAGTAGATGGAGTTTGCTTAGCTGTGAATTACACTATTCAGGTCACTTTCTCATCAATGCGGCTGATAAAACTGTTGCACACCATTTAATGCGGAGGCAACAAGCTACTTCTCTCTAGAAACTTCCCCTACTCCTCATGATTCTCTTACCTCAGCCAATCCTTCCCACCTGAAGCTCCTAAAAGCCTTTTGCCCCTTCATCTCCCTTTCTTAGGTGAACTCCCTCCTTGGGCTTGTGATGCCCCTATGCCAACACTACTGCTCAACAATCCCTTCTTCGGTCCTCAGGCCCCCACACTAATATTCCACTATTGAATGATCAACTTTTTTTTTTTTATTCTCAAAAAAAAAAAAAAAATATATATATATATATATATATATATATGCTTCATATATATAGTTTGTTCCCCCAAAGGTGAAATCCCGATATCTTCTTGATTATGAGTTTATTGTTTCTAAGTCCAAACCAATACCAAATTATTGATATTTATTATTGAAAATAAAATAATTCTTTTTGTTCATAAGTTTGGTTGTTATGTATCGAAAGTTTGTGAAGATGATGCATATGGAAAGTTTTAATTTTTGTAAATATATTAATTTTAAAAATTGTCACATGTATTAAGTACTACTTATTATAATTATTTTAGAAATGAATAATTATTACAATTTTTTTATTATTATTTATTATTATAGAAATGAATAATTATCTATAAGTAATAACTATTTGCAATCAAATAGCCAAATAGTTTTATTTTTTTAATATAAAATAAAAATTATACTCTAACTTAATTTAAGTGTATATGTATGTGAAACTCATTATTGAAGACTTGAACCATAATCTTTTCTTTCCACACCCAACAAAAACTTTGTACTCGTGAAGTATAACCATCACACTAAGGCTCCATTTGGGAGTTCATAAGGGAATGGAATGGAATGGAATGGAATGGAATGGAATGATCATAAAGGAATGGAAATAAATGGAATGTATTTAAGTAAGGGAAATGAATGGAAAATAATAGAATGGAATTAAGCAACCTTGATTGAATGTTTTAAAATAAAGGAATGGAAATGAATGAAAATGAATGGAATATAAGTAATCTTGTTTGGGAGCAACATTGAGAGAATGGAATAAAATCATTTTATGACAATATTACTATTAGACCCCTATTTTAAAATAAAGAGTTGAATATATAGGGATATTTTAGGAGTTGTAGTAAAAAAATCATTAAATCTAATTTCATTCCCTCCCATTTCTCCAAATTTTAGAAGGAATGAAAATTTAAGGTTTTAAGAGAATAGAGAAGAATGAGTATTCCCTCCTATCCATTTCATTCCCTCCCACTTAGGCTCCGTTTGGGAGTTCATAAGGGAATGGAATAGAATGGAATGGAATGGAATAATCATAAGGGAATGGAAATGAATGAAATATATTTAAGTAAATGAATGGAATAGAATGGAATTAAGTAACTTTGATTAGATGTTTTAAAATAAAGGAATGGAAAAATGGATGAAAATGAATGGAATGTAAGTAATCTTGTTTGGGAGCAACATGAAAGGAATGGAATGAAATTATTTTATGACAATATTACTATTAGACCTCTATTTTAAAATTAAAGATTGAATATATAGGGGTATTTTAGGAGTTTTAATAAAAAATATTAAATCTAATTTCATTCCCTCCCATTCCTCCCAATTTCGAGGGGAATGAAAATTTGAGATTTTAAAGGAATAGAGAGGAATAAGTGTTCCCTCATATCCATTCCATTCCCTCCCACTTAAACTCCCAAACAAGGGAATGAGTTTTCCATTCACTCCATTAAAACTTCCAAACAAGGGAAGGAAAAATATTCTAAAATTATTATTTTCATTCATTTCCATTCCATTCCATTCTCTCCTCCCAAACAAGACCTTAAACTTTCAAACAATGGAATAGGTTTTCCATTCCCTCTATTAAAACTCCCAAACAAGAGAATGGAAGAATATTCTAAAATGATTCTTTTCATTTATTTCCATTCCCTCCTCCCAAACAAGGCCTAAGAGTGCACAGTGATAATAACCAAATAGTTATTATACATTAATATATTGAGCAAAACTTAGGTACAATACCTAAGTATTGTTCTTTAGGTTTTCTTTTTAAGATTCTGTCATGTGAATTTTTTCTCATAGAAAGAAAGTGTATTTTTTAGTTAAATAATTATATTGTTAAATTTTAAGAGGAGAACCTAAGAGATAACATTTAAAGTACTGTATCTAAGTTTTATCATAATATATTAAAGGATCTAGTCCTCTCTCTCTCTCTCCTATTAATTACTTTTTCCTTTTTACATCATTGTGAGCTAGGAATTGCAGGTTTTTTGCCCTTGTAATTCATGAGAATGGAAAGAGAAGAACTCACAACATTATTAAAGATGATAACATTAAGATTTAAGACAGACATACATACAACCTCGTCACATAGGCTCCACCATAGAACCTTAGCATCAAAGGAGCTGACATACCTAGGAAGAAACTGGAAATTTTAGCTACTAAAATAGACCCAAACAAGAAAGAAAAACAACAATAGTTAGAGTATTCCGTGTTCAGAAAACCCCAACAGACACAAACCCCTGAAAGATAAACAAACCATGACCATTACCAATGTACCTTCATTATTCCTAAAGGCACTCATAGCTTGCTAGGTGATCATTTACTATGATCAACCCCTTCACCACCTCTCTGTCATATTTATCAGATATTCAATCTCTTGCGAGCGCATTGAGCCCCCACTATGTGTATTATTACTATCATCTACTTCCTCTGACCCATCACTTTCACTCCCATCCTCATTCTGGTCTTGAGCTTTTTCCATTTCCCAAGATAACTTCAAGAGAAAGGCAACCCCTTCTTTGTTAAAGCTCCACAGCTTGAACCTGTAGGGCTTTGCCAAAACAGGATACTGAGTCTTCAGCAAGCGGACATCACCAGCGGCTATGACCAAAATGGTCTCAACAGCATCGACGATTTTGGTAAATAAAGTCATCGACGGGAACGCCCGCTGACCATGGATTTCGTTGTAGTTATGCAGGCTTGGCCTCAGCTTGCTATTGTAGATTTGAGTGTGCGCGGGATTCAACTCTCCTGAGAGCATTACGTTAGAAACTAAGCCTATTACAGACGACAATCGGATTGCCCTCAGTAAGCATGGGCTCTCGTCTCCCACAGCAGAAAGTGATCTACCAGGAATGTGACCAAATGCTGCGAGTTTTGAATGAATAATGGCTTCAATTCGAGGCAGTGATTTTGGCCAGAAAGCTTGCTCACTCTCCGGGTCTGGCCATGGTATACCTGTTAGCAAAATAATTGATATCAATTACCCAATTGAAAACAATACATATATACATGCAACTCTCATAATATGAGCATGTCACATATTGTGAAATCAACATAAAATCAATAATTTTCTCATGTATCACATATCAAATATAAGGATCAAATTAGCACGTCTATAAACGACAAGACCCGGAGAAATGTTACTGTAACCGTCCTCTGCTTAAGGACAAAATTGCAAGTAATTTTTACATATGGTGGTACCTGAGTTTTTTGCCATATAAAGGACAAAAAATGCGTACATTTATATTTGCCGTTGCATGCATTTATAAAGACCAGAAAACCTGTTGTTCTGTTCGAGGTGGCGATTTATGTTGGGTTTCTGACTCCATGTTTGTACCCAAACCTCTTTATCTTTTCAGTTCATTGACAAGACGTACTCCCAGTTAGATATCATATAATTCATATCACAACCTTTATATATTTTAGATTTTTCAACTTTAGTTAATTTGGTCAAGAATTAAGATTAAGTAAATAAATTATAACATAGAAGTGGCAGATATATAGTTTTACCAGAGATATTCTGACTGACATCCTCGTAGTCAGCGTAGTCCATAAAAACCCTTACAAGCATGTTCACCTTATCTTCTTCACAGTCTGGGGCAAGTCTTAGGCCGTACAGGACCCCTGGAATTCCGAACACAAAGGTCCTTCGGCTGAACCGAATTACAGGAGAGTCCTTTGTAATGGGCCATCGATGATTCCCAACTATGCAGGCAGCAACGAAAATGGGATTTACGGTTTGCAAGATCAGCTTAACAACGAACGTTCCTTCACGAACAAATTCGAGACTGCGCTGATCATCATATTCCATCAAAATCAGCGCAGCCCACTCGAATTTGAGCAAGTCTATTATGGTGCCACAAGGGAAGTGGTGGGTGACTGGGTTTTGTGGTGGTGGTGGTGGTGGTGGTGGGTTGTTGCTTGAGGATGCTTCTGAACTCATTTGGGAAAGGTAGAAGGCTGAAGCTGAAAGCTTAGCAAAGAAGTAAAGAGAGAATGATATTAGTAGGAAAAGGAAGCAAGTGAACATTAAGAAAGCCAGAAGAGATGGTTTTTTGATTTGGTGATTAGAAGAGAAGAAGAGGGGGGCTTTATATAGAGAAGGGGGGGTTGGAAAGGTGCACTGCGTGTCAGTGAAAGCGTTAAAGTGCATGCATGAGCAAGCTTTTTTCAGTGGCTGATCTGTTTCTGAACCACTGCCACATTGCTTTGGGTCAAGGAACGTGGACGAGGGAAAGAGGTTGTACTTGATTTTACCTTTTTCCATGAACTTTCTGTCTATATGGTTGGGTTTCACTTTATTCATGTAGAGAAGTTTTTTAGATTTTTTGTTTTGTTTTTTGAAATAGAAAGTTTTTTTTTGGATAGGTAGAAAAGTTTTTGGTTAAAGAAGGAACTCGGATTCTATATCTGTTTGCAAAAATAATATTATTAGTGTTTAGCCTAATGATAAAAAGTTGTCTTGACATAAGAATAAAGATCTAATTATAATAAAAAGGGACATAAAATGTGCAAATCCTATCACATTGTTAGTTTAAAATATATGATAAGTTATTAAGTTTTCATATATTACAAAGTTTGTCACTCATTTATAATTAGGATTAAATTTATTAGCATTTTTTATGTTAATAAATGAGGCATTTAGAGTTCTTTGTGCATAAGTTTCTTAGCAAAAAAAAAAAAAAAAAGAATTCTTTGAGCACACATTAAGTCATTTAAGGATAGAAATTTGGTAAATCTTTCGGTGTTAACTTTTTACAATTTTAATTGTATAAAATTATTTCCTTATTGAAAGAAGAAGAGCATGTCGAAAAAGTCGAGAGCAGATCTATGGACACTCATACTACATCCTAATAATTTCAAAACCATGTTCAAGTTTAAAAGTAAATGCATGTCATGTAGATTTTAGAGTATTTGTAAACTTTGAAACTATTGATAATTTTTTATGGTATCAACTTAATAAGAGATCCCTCAAACCTATCTCTATTCTACCTTTCATTTAAAAATCTAAAAATCTCACTTGTTGAGGTCTATTTATTAAGGTAGAGTTTGGACTCACACATGAAGAAAAATATTAGAACTATGGTCAAAAGATTAGATTCACTTTTTTTTTTTTTTTTTAAAGCTTAACATTTTGGAACACTTGATAATTTATTACATATATGATTGAAAGTTTTATGTGATGGAGTTCCAGCATTAAACAAGGTGCGAATGAGATTTTTATATAGAAGCTATTATAGCGAATTACTATAATATATATGATTATCTACATGAGAAAGACATTTTAAATTTTTTGCGAACTAGTATTAATTTGTCAATATATATAATAATGATATGTAATATTTAATCTGTGGTAATTTATTAATTTACTAAATGAAAATATGTTACTTCATATTTTATCTTTTTCAATAATGTTCATCACTTACTTTTAAAGATTTGAATATCTGATGTGTCACTTTTTTTTTAGATATTTTGTAGGATAAATTGTAGGCGATTCGATTCTTAACTTTTGGTGTAGTCAAAATGATTGGAATTGTCGGTTTTAACATAAGACACACAATAACGGAAATAAGAATTTTGGAACATTCGAAGGTCAACTTATCTACTAACCTTCTTACAATTGTTGAAAAACCGATAACAATATTTGGGTATATGTCATTCACATTCCGTGATCCAATATAATCATTATTATTTCTTATTTAATAGTTTTTCCAAGAACGTATTTTTTATGATATTAATTTTTTTTCAATCAAGAGCTACTTTTCCAATATCCATGGGGACAACATACGACGCCCTATCTTCATTTTGAATATTACAATGATATTTGATATTTAATCTTTAGGAATTTAATAATTTGTTAACGATTTGTACCTGTTTTTTAAAGATATTTTGTAGGATAAATTGTAGGCGATTCGATTCTTAACTTTTGGTGTAGTCAAAATGATTGGGATTGTCGGTTTCAATATAAGACACACGATAACGGAAATAAGAATTTTGGAACATTCCGAGGTCATCTTACCTAGAAACCTTCTTACAATTGTTGAAAAACCGATAACAATATTTGGGTTTATGTCATTCACATTCCGTGATCCAATATAATCGTTATTTATTACTTATTTAATAGTTTTTCCAAAAACGTATTTTTTATGATATTAATTTTTTTCAATTGGGAGCTACTTTTCCAATATCCATGGGGACAACATACGACACCCTATCTTCATTTTGAATATTACAATGATATCTGATATTTAATCTTTCGGAATTTGATAATTTGTTAACGATTTGTACCTATTTACTGTATGAAATATGAATATGTGATGCGTGTTTCAATTTTGTAGGAAAAGTTGCAAACGACAGTATGAGAAATTCGACATTTGATTTAAGCTGAATTAACGGCTGTTTCCTTTTTTCTTTTTTTTTTTTTTTTTTTTTTTTTTTGGTCTCAACTTTTTTTTTTAAAACCAACTTTTCTAAAAATAAGGTAACTTTTAGCCTTTTGACACACATTTGAAATAAAAAGCTACCAAGAACTATATATTTTATAAAAAGACAAAATTTGACAACAAACTTGATTATAGTTTAAGGACCTCTAATCGCCTCTCCCTAACTACAACTACAATATATATATATATATATATATATATATAGCCCTTCAAAAAGGACACTTTACTACGAAATCATTCATGTTTCCTATTATTGTTTTTAGAAATAGTTTTCAACCAGCACCAGTGATGCAAATCAATCTCAATATACTTTTTGGAAGATGAGCAAGGATTTGTTATTCAAGTCCAATAAAAACATTAAATAAATTATAAACTACAAATTACATCCTTTAACTTGATATACTTTCAATTCAATCCTTCAAAGTTTTTTTTTTTTTTTTTTTTTTTTTTTTTTTTTTTTTTTCATTTAGCATTAATATGTTTTGAATTTAGTCCTTTTTCTCTAGCTCCATCCAATCTCACCATTATTCTTAATATTTTTCAATTTTTTTTATGTACTTAGCCTGCATCGCCCGCCCTCCAGCCCTTTGAGAATCATAGTTGTGTAGATTTTATGGAAGTATACATTGAAAACGAATAAAAGTTAAATGACTAAAATAGAAAAAAAAAATGACCGAATTGAAAACATGTTAAGTTAGAGGGATAATTTGTAATTTAATCTTAAATTAATATAATAAACTAACAATACACTCCAATGGATGAATCTTTCAATGTGATTCCCCCATTTTCTTACTATGCTGCCTTAAAAACAATTTCCATATCATGTAAATCTTTTTCCCTCTCATATATATGTGGATTCCCTTATAAAATGGAGAAAACTTTTTTTTTTCATGAAAATTTTTTATTTTTCTAGATTTAATAGCGTTCAGACTATTAAAAAAATTACAATTTTAAATATTGTGATATTTAATGCACTCTCAGATTCATTTAGATTAGATGTAATATGAACGTTACATGCTCACGTAATCCACAAAAAAGATACCATGAATCAATGAGTTCAGTTAGCCTTGCTTGGATCAACTTACTTTCCAGTCCAGTCTGACGAAATTACTTACTCCTGTATTTTGTTTGAACTTGAGAGTTGAAACTTGTGGTTTCACCTTTATGTCGTAACTTTAGTCGCTTTCTTCTTCTGTAGTTCCATTTGTCCCAGACAACTCAGTCGCGCCAATGAAAATTTTTCAAGTCTTTGACAATTGTATGAACCAAAACCAATCTAGCATCATCAACCCCTTAAGAGTCCAAGATCCCGCGACACCACAAATGTAACTCCCTAGTGTCATTAATTCACAATTAAAATATTTGGAACTTTTTCTTTTTCTTTCAGAGTTGGTTGAGGCAGCAAAATTTGAGTAATGAATGAGTGAATGAAAATGGTGTTTATTCATATTAAAGTGGTTCCGATTTATAAAAAATAAAATAAAAAGGTGATTATTCATTATTCACAGTTTATCATCTTAACAATTTCAAAAGTGTTGTTCTAATAGTTTTCAATTTCATGTGATTCATGAAATCTTAGGTTCAAATTTCTTAACCAATATTTTACAGTTATTCTAATTGAGTTTGTGTAGAATTGGAAAAAATTTACTCACATTCAAGGATTTGTCAGATATGCCAAGAGTCTTACAACTCAATTGGTTGACATTTCTTGGTATATCTATGACACATGATTCAAATTCTCCCCTCCTCACTATAACTAGTGAATTATAAAAAAAAATTATATGTTCATTGATTAAAACTCATACAAGTTGTTAAAAATATTAAAAATTATATGATTATGTTAAACGGTGTTTTTAGGAAAATTATTAATAAACCCTTTTAGGAAGTTTAAAACCACTTTCTTTTTATATTAGAAATATAAAAACTTGTCAAAAAAATTAATTCATTTTTTCTTTTCCAATAAAAAGTTTTTAAAAATACTTCCTGGTTAATTTTTCTCAAAATTATAAGCCCACATTTCTAAACTAGTTAAAATGTCCGTTTTCTTTTTTTTAGAGAATCAACTTGATATGTTTTATAAAAAAGAATCAAGTTGATATACCAATCACGATGTAACATAAATGAAGAGCAAAATTATAGATATAAAAGAGAAAGTCTTTGGATATAACAAAAAATTTCATACCATTTTCACAACAATTTTATTTTGAGTTGTGGTGGTGAGTATGGGGTGATCTTATTTTATTTTATTTTGACTAATGTTGCACTGAAAATTCAATTTGCTGTAAAAATATTGATATTGTAATAAAAAATTTCATAACATTTTCACAACAATTTTATTTTGAGTTGTGGTGGTGAGTATGGGGTTGTCTTATTTTATTTTATTTTGACTAATGATGCACTGAAAATTCAATTTGCTGTAAAAATATTGATACTATGAGATTTTGTTATAGGGGAAATTATTGTGTACTCCCAGAGTACCATAAATGCGTACTTCCTCCTCTCACATGAATGGTAGGTCCCACTAATTAAATTCATGGTGGGACCTACCATTTATGTGAGAAGAGAGAGTACGCATTTATGGTACTCCATGAGTACCTAATAATTTTTCTTGTAGTTGTAGAAGAACTTGGCATTAAATAACAACAATAAATGCAAAAGTTTTCCTCATTACTATTGAGTTGACATTTTCTTTTTTGAAACTGTTGAGTTTTTTTTTTTTTTTTTTAAGTGTTAAGTTGACATATTATAATTGATGTTAATAAAAGTCATGCCAATGTTAAGTCCATATAAAAGTAATATTACTTTTTTTTGAACTTAAAGTAATATTACTTCAATCATAACTTAATTGTAAAAAAATAAAAAATAAATAAAAAACTAGGTTTATTTACTAATTTAGTCCTCCAACCATTTTGGTATTTTGTAATTTGGTCTCTCACGTCTCATTTATTTATATATTATTTGTTTTAACTTAGTCCTTCATCTTTCAAAATTAAGCCAATTTTATATTTGGGTCTCTCTTCTATTAAATTTAATGGAATGATAGTTGTGATTTATTTTAGTTTGGAACCCTTACAAATTTACAATTTTTATAATAAAAACTTTTTAACTTGCATACCATATGTATGGTCACATTAATTGATTTCATTAAAATTTAAATGAGAAGTAGATTCAATGATAAGATTGAATTAATTTTAAAAGTTGAGGGAATAAATTGGTACAATTAATATAGTTGAGGGATCAAATAAAACTTTACACTATTGTTAAAGACTAAATTAATAATTTAATCTAAGAATTATAATAAAAATATTAATGTCCCTTAAAATATTCAAGGCCATCAAGTAATAATCCGATTTCTTCAAAAAAAAAAAAAAAAAAAAAAAAAAAGTAATAATCCGATTTTCTTCTTTTTTTTTTAAAAAAAAATGTAATAATCCTATGGGAATAATTAATGACCCATCAAAATTACAATCTGAAGAGATTCAACACCCCGCAAATTCATCCACTCAAAAGGTATCATATCTAATCTATTTAGGAAAAATCATACCCCCGAATGCATGAATTGTTACAATAGCCATTTAAAGTAGATTTGAGGTCAACGCTCATAAATCGCATTCCGTGTATGTTTGGATGTATTTGCTGAATTGCTTATTTACCAAATAAACTCAAAAAATCTAAAAAGTCAACAGTTTTTAGGGGGGCTTGCCAAAGGAAAATTTTCCTTAAGGACCATTAGAAGAACACATTTGAATAATAAACTGTCAAAAAGTCTATGGACCATTAGAGCAATTAAATTCAGGACATAATATAGAATATATATCCATAAATAAATAAATAAAACTGTAATTTCCTTTTCCTTTTTTGATTAATAAGTTAATTAATTAAAAAAAGGCTGATTATTAGCACATAACTCTATATTTAAGTAAAATGGTTAATAAACCTAATGAATTAATGGATTCGTAGGCAAAGAAGTGGTACTAATCACAGGGTGTTCGGTGGGAGGTATAGGCCACACGTTGGCTTGTGTGTTTACCGCCAACAACCACCTAGTAGCGGAGAAAATTTATTATATATCTAATATATGTATCTATCCTCTCACATGGCCCATAGAGATAGGTCATGTAATACCAACTCCTAGAGTCCTAGTGGTGGCAACGAGTGGGTAGATGAGTTCAATGACACACTTTGGAGCATGATTCTAGGTTCCTCCTCCAAGATAAGTAGGGCCGTATAGCTGTGTGGTAAACAATGTTGGCTCTCTTGCTGAGATCCCTCTTCCTTCCAACTCACTTGTGATACCAAAGTCTATGGTAACCGGTAAGTAATATACTATCAAGTATCTTATCAAAAAAAAAAAAATGTAATATACTATCAAGTATCAATATTCTTCGTGCTTTAACTTATTTTATTTTCCCTATTTTACCACTGAGAGGGTGGATTAATGGTAGGAAGTCCTTACAGGCCATTATCTTACTGGTTCAAGATTGGGATTTAAGTAATTGTATGTCCTATCTAGTGCTTGGATAACCCCAGGCTATGCATGACTAGGTAGAAATTGACTAGGATAGTAAACACACGTGCAAGTGCCCTTTTTACGATTATATTTCTTTTTCTTTTTCTTTTTTAAGATTTTAGTATTTAGTTTTGAATACACAACTTCACTTGCCAAAACCGTATATATGGTAATCTAGGGGAACTCGTAATGAGGATTGAACATAGGATATCTGGATCTACAACTCATCTTTAGCCTCCAACCATTAGGTTGCACCCTAACAAGTCAAGTGTGATCTTTTCTAAAAAATTTCCAATTGACTTTTTATTTATTACGTAATACTTATTAATTACTCCTAAATTGGTATCATATTTTTTTTTCAAGCATTCTTCTGTACAGCAAGGGCTACTAACTAGTTAAAATAAATAATGAAACTCTTTTTTTCTTTTCTTTTTTATGATTTTAGTATTTAGTTTCGAATACACTAAGTGCAATTCTAAATGTTTTGAGATTTTAGTAATGAAGTTTAATTTACTTGGAGCAAACTATTTAGTAATTTTAATATACTTATAATGAGTCACATTGTGAAGTTATATCATACAACTATACAAGTCTACAACTTGTAATACTTATTTTGAATCACATAGTATAACCACCTGTAAGGCACAACTTCTATTATTAAAATAAAACATTCTGATAGACTGATAATTTTATAAAATAAATAATAAATTTCCTTTTAAATTTCCTGAAAACCTTGGTAGTAGAACTTTGATCGGAATAGTTTTTTAAAAAGCTTTTAAACTTTGGCAATCAAGCTTCACTAACAACTTGTTTGGAAGAGATGAATAAGAGAGAATGGAATGGAAATAAAATAATTTTTAAAGAATATTCTTTTCATTCCCTTGTTTTGAAAGTTTTATATATATAAGGAAAATAAAATCCCTTGCTCCATTTGTTATAACTTATAAGCCTGTAGGGGTGAAATTCTCAAAGTCAACAATAGGCCTTGGGCCTCACACGGAGCCCAACCATGACCAAAAGGGAAAAGGGGGACCAAAAGACTGCTAGCCCAATCCTGTTGAGCCCAGTTTATTTAAAGGGCGTCCGAGGAGGAATGTCTCCTCGGACACACAAATAGGGGCCCAATGTGCGCCCCTCCCACAGTGAAGAACCATCCCGGACAAACGTGGGTAGTAGGATGAGCCTCACACAGCAGGAAAGAGGAAAATGTAAGACGTCCAGGAGAAGCCACAACTCGCCGCATTAAATGCAAGGAAGCTACTTTTTCAGCCGCATTAATGTGGGAGAAGAAGCGAACAAAGTGTTACATTGGCCAGAGCAACTCACAGAAAGATAAGGTGGATGTCCGATGGGACAGGCACTCAAATGAAGGTCCAGATGATTAACAAGTGTAAAGCTCTTATCAATTTAAGGAGGATATATAAGAGAAGGAAATCCCCATGAAGAATGGATCGGAAAATTTACAGAAAAAGAGAGAGAGAGAGAGATTAAACAGTGTAATCGAGCAAGAGATGCACTCATACGTCTCCTCGGACCGATATCTGTGAACATAAATGAAACATTCTCACGTTCTGACTGTTGCATGGCATACAACTAATTAACGTTCACTTCATCCAGCCCTAGTTCTTTAACCCACTCTCTACAAATTCATTATCTAGGGTCTTTTGGGCCAGAACCACTTACTTGCTGGGCCTGGGCCCCAAAATCTGCCCTTACAATTGGCGCCGTCTGTGGGGAGAACTTGTGTCTCGACAAGTGAAACTATAAGAAATGGAAGGATCAGGTCCGCACCAAACCGGACGTGCAGATTCCCAACAGCAGGACAATTTTTTGAATCTCGAACGAAAGAAGGACCAAGATAAGCAACGAGAGGGCGGTGTGAACACCTCTCACACGAGTAGAAGCCGCTCAAAAGGGAAAGGTCATGCATCCCATAAGCAAAACGATCGAAAGGCTCAAAGAAGAGATTGATGATTTGAAGAAGAAGCTACGCCGAACTTAGCGAAAACGTCCTTCACCCGGCTCGGACACTAGCAGTGATGAGAATAACGAATACAGGAGAAGATCAGTAACCCCTCCGAGCGAGACTTTTTCCTACGAGGAAGAGCGGCCTCGTAAACGCGGCCACAAAAGCCCATCTTACCAAGGCCTGGCCAACGATGCCATGAGCAAGGCCCTGGATCGCATCTCCCGGTCGCCTTTCACACGTAGAATAGAGAGGGTAGTGCTTCCTCGGCGGTTCCATCAACCAACGTTTGTCATATACGGTGGTCGGACCGACCCGAAGAGAGCATGTAAGCCAATTTAATTAGAGGATGGCCGGCCATTCCGGGGATGAGGCGTTAATGTGTAAGGTGTTTCCGTCCGACTTGGGATCTATGGCGATGAGATGGTTTGATGCCCTCCGGCCGAATTCCATAGATTCCTTTAAACAGCTGACACAGGCTTTTGGTTCCCGCTTCATTACCAGCAGTAGAGTCCCTCGGCCCCTAAATTCCCTCATATCCTTGTCCATGCGGGAAGGAGAGACGCTGAAGGCCTACTCATGGCATGGGAAATGTATAATGAGATAGAAGGAAATTACGATGACGTCTCCATTAGTACGTTCAAAAAGGGCCTGCCGACGGAGCATGGCTTAAGAAAGTCCCTCACTGGGAAGCCAGTCACCGGCGTACGCCAACTCATGAACAGAATTGACAAGTACAAAAGGGTCGAGGAGGACCAGCAGATGGGAAAGGGTAAAGCGAAGGTTATCCCTCGGGAGAGGAGGGACTTCAGGTCGGACCGCTTTAATGGCAGTAATAGGCCGAAAAGAGACTACGCGGCGCAGTTTGGATCCACTGGGGCTCGGGCAGTCCACGCTGTGTTCCGAGAACCATTACACAAGATCCTAGAGAAGGTGAAGTGCGAACCTTTCTTTCAATGGCCGAAGAGGATGGCGGATGACCTCTCGAAACGTAATCAGAATCTGTATTGCACGTACCACCAAGAGCCAGGTCACACCACCGATGATTGCGGGAATCTCAAAAACCACTTGGACCGGCTCGTCCTAGAAGGGAAGTTGAGGCATCTGTTGCATCGCCCTGAAGAATGGCAAGAACAATCGAATATCGAAACCATACAAAGTACATTGAGGCCACCCATTGGCACAATAAATGTCATTCTTGCCGCACTAGGAAGGATCGATTCCAGCCCTTTTAGAGTAATGTCGGTGGGCGGGTTCCCGACCGAGCTGGACGACGGGGAATCCAAGAGAGCCAGAGTGATTGCCAAACCCTTAATCAGGTTCTCGGAGGAGAACAAACAAGGAACCCTTCAACCCCACGATGATGCCCTAGTCATCACGCTCTAATTGGAGGTTATGACATGAAAAAGGTGTTAGTTGATCAAGGCGGGGCCGTGGAAGTAATGTACCCCGACTTGTATAAGGGGTTGAACTTGAAGCCAGAAGACCTGTCGCCATACGATTCCCCTCCGGTCAGCTTTGAAGGAAAAACTGTCACACCGAAAGGCATGATTAGGCTGCCTGTGCAAACAGACTCAGACGTGGTGGAGGTGAATTTCATTGTGGTAAACGCGTACTCCCCTACACAGCTATTGTGGCCCGACCGTGGCTTCATGCACTAGGGGCTGTGCCATCAACCTTGCACCAAAAAGTGAAGTATCCGTCAAGAGGTCAAGTCAAAGAAATAATAGGGAACCAAGGAATGGCTAGGTAATGCATGGTGTCGGCAATCTTACGACGACCAAATAATGAACCTTCCACTTCAGCCGAGAACGGCTTATAACAATTAATGACCCCGGTCCCAACTGTGGGTGGTGGAGGACCAGCCACGGAGATGAGCTGTGAGGATCTGGAGAAAGTACTCGTCGGATCAGACCCTAAGAGGTTTTTTCAGATCGGCTCAGAATTACCACCCCAGGAGAAGTCAACACTAATTGATTTTCTCCGACGGAATGTGGACGTATTCGCCTGGGATCCCTATGAGGCCCCCGGGGTTGACTCAAATCTCATCCGCCATCACCTTAATGTGAACCCGACTATAATGCCTAAGAAGCAACCTCCTTGGCGACCGTCAAAAGAACATGCAGACGCTATGAGAGAAGAGGTCGCAAAATTGAAGAAAGCTGGGGCTATCAAAGAAGTATTCTACCCCGAATGGTTAGCCAACACAGTCGTGGTAAAAAAGAAGAGCGGGAAATGATGGAGTGCGTGAGACTTCACGAACCTAAACAAGGCCTGCCCGAAGGATCCTTTCCCCATGCCACGGATAGACCGATTGGTAGATTTGACTGTCGGACACCCCCGAATGAGTTTTTTGGACGCCTTCCAGGGCTACCATCAGATATCCATGGCTGCCGAAGACCAAGAAAAAACTGTTTTTGTCACCCTAGTCGGAAATTATCATTATAAGGTGATGCCCTTCGGTTTGAAGAATGTTGGGTCGACCTATCAAAGGATGATGACTAGGATGTTTGAACAACATATGGGTAAGAGCGTTGAAGTGTATATAGATGACATGGTGGTAAAAAGCAAATTGGTGGCCGACCACATCAGAGACCTTGGTGACGTCTTTCAAATTCTAAGAAAGTATAAGCTACGACTGAACGCTTCCAAATGTTCATTTGGGGTGGGATCAGGAAAATTCTTAGGCTATATGGTGACCCACAGAGGTATAGAAGTTAACCCCGACCAAATAAGAGCCATTCATAGCCCGCAACCTCCTCGGAATCCCAAAGAGGTCCAGAAGCTCACCGGCATGATAGCCGCTTTAAACCGTTTCATCTCCCGCTTAGCAGACAAATGCAGGCTTTTCTTCCTCCTATTGCACAAGTGGAAAGGTTTTGAATGGGTGAGGAGTGTGCTTTAGCATTCCAACAGCTCAAGGAATACCTCGCCCGACCACCGATTATGTCCAATCCCAATGCCGATGAGGTGTTGTTTGCCTACATCGCAATAGCCTCTCATGCGGTGAGCTTAGTGCTAATCCGAGAAGACAACGGCACGCAGCAACCCGTCTATTACGTGATCAAATCATTGCAGGAGGCGGAGACCCGATATCTCCCCCTCGAAAATGCTATCTTGGCCGTCGTACAAGCCACGCGGAAGCTCCCCCACTATTTTCAGGCACACACTGTAGTTGTGGTAACTCAACTTCCGTTGAAATCCGTCCTCCGCAGCGCTGACTACATAGGCAGAATTGCAAAATGGGGAACGATTTCGAGCGCCTTCAACATTAGATACATGCCTCGCACCGTAGTAAAAGGCCAGGTCCTCGCCGATCTAATAGCTGAATTTACGGAGCCCACACTAGAAGGAGGGGAAGTGTCGGGATCACTAAGTGCTGATGAGAAACTAATCAAGACAGTCTCTCAGCATGAACACAATTGGTGGAAAGCACACATCGACGGTGCAGCGAACCAAAGGGGCTCAGGGGTGGGGCTCGTTTCGATCTCTCCCGAAGGGATAACCATAGAAAAGTCGTTGAGGCTCGGATTCTCACCCACGAATAACGAAGCCGAGTATGAGACGCTATTAGAGGGAATGTTGATGATCAGGAAATTGGGTGGAAAATTCGTAAACATGTTCCCGAATTCAAGACTCATCGTGGGACAAGTAAACGGGGAGTTGGAGGCAAAGGATGAAAGAATGCAAGAGTACACAGTCCGGGCTAAGCACTGCAGACCCATTTCTATCACTTCCGTTTAACGCATGTACCCAGGAGCGGGAACACCCATGCTAATTCTCTCGCAACGCTGGCCACCTCCTCGGCTCACCCACTTTCTCGGGTTATTTTAGTAGAGGATCTCTACCGCCCAATAAAAAAGAAGGCCAACGGAACTTGGGTACACAACGTGAGGGCGGGACCTAGCTGGATGGATCCTTTGGTGCAGTTCTTAAAGCACGACACCTTCCTAGACGATAAGGTTGAGGCCGACAAAATCAGGAGGAAAGCTTCTCGATTCTGGTTGTCCGAAAACTCCAAACTTTACAGACGCTCATTCTAGGGCCATACCCTTTGTGTGTGCACCCGGAGGCTACTGAACTCATCCTGGAGGAGTTACATGAAGGAATTTACGGAAATCATACGAGGGGTAGGTCCCTGTCCCACAGGGCCATAACGCTAGGTTCTTGGTGGCCGAGCATGCATAAAGAGGCTCTGGAATATGTGAAGAAGTGCGACCAGTGCCAAAGGTTCGCCCCAAACATACACCAACCAGGCGGAGAATCGAACCCCATTTGTCCAGCCCTTGGCCATTCGCACAATGGGGCCTAGACATACTAGGACCATTCCCTAAAGCGACAGGGAACAAGAAATTTCTTCTTATCGGCACTGATTACTTCACAAAGTGGGTCGAAGCCGAGGCTTTGGCAAACATTAGGGACGTCGATGTCAAGAAGTTTGTTTGGAAAAATATTATCACTAGGTTTGGGACCCCGCACACCACGATCTCGGACAACGGCCTCGGTTTGACAAAGACAAAGCCTTGAAGATCTTGTAATGAGTGGGAATTATCAATCAATACTCCACACCGGCTTACCCACGGGGTAATGGACAAGCGGAAGCCATCAATAAAACCATAGTGAATGGGCTGAAAAAGAGGTTGGACGACGCGAAAGGGAGGTGGGTTGAAGAGTTAGCCCATGTCTTGTAGACATACCGCACCACACCTTGCAGGTCCACGGGAGAAACCCCTTTTCAATGACCTATGGAGCCGAGGCTGTCATCCCACTGGAGATAAACTTCCTAACACAGAGGACTACCGCCTTCAACCCCATTGCTAATAACAAACTTCTGGAAAAAAGCTTGGACCTTATCGAGGAAAGAAGGGAAAGTGCAATGGTCCACCTAGCATACTATCAACAAAAGCTCAAACAGGGTTACGATGCCAAGGTGAAGTCAAGACCATTGGGTGCGGGGGATCTAGTGCTGAGGAAGGTCCTAGGCACTGCGAGGAACCCCGCATGGGGAAAACTCGAACCAAACTGGGAAGGCCCATACCGTATCACTTCCGTAGCCGGCATAGAAGCCTACTTTTTGGAAGATTTGGATGAACATGTAGTGCCACGCCCTTGGAATGTAAATAACCTGAAAAGGTACTGTTATTAATAAAAGACATAATTCTTGACGCCAGTATTCTTTGTACGATTACTTGGGCTAAGTGTTAAACAGAACCCAAGTCCCGCCTGGCTTCTTGGACCACGGACTTGGGGAAATTAACCCCGAAGCCATTTTCACTAAGTGTTGAACAGAACCCAAGTCCTGCCTGGCTCCTCGGACCACAGACTTGGGAGAAATTAACCTCGAAGCCATTTTCAATAAGTGTTAAACAGAACCCAAGTCTGTCTAGCTCTCTTCGGACCACAGACTTGGGGGAAATTAATCTCGAAACCATTTTCAATAAGTGTTAAACAGAACCCAAGTCCTGCCTGGCTCCTCGGACCACAGACTTGGGGGAAATTAACCTCAAAGCCACTTTCACTAAGTGTTAAACAGAACCCAAGTCCCGCCTGGCTCCTCGGACCACAGACTTGAGGAAAATTAACCTCGCAGCTATTTTCACTAAGTGTTAAACAGAACCCAAGCCCCGCCTGGCTCCTCGGACCACAGACTTGGGGGAAATTAACCTCGCTGCCATTTTGTCTAATTATCGACTATGATTTTTTACATATTCATTCACTCATGCTTGGTTTTCAACGATTAATGGCAGAATAGACATCCATTCATGATGAAAACAGAAGAGAAAGTAAAACAACAAGATTTAAAGGAAAACGACACCTTTCATTAAAATCCAAAAGCGATCCTTTTACAAACATTAACAGAACAAAATATAAAGGGTAAAACAAATAAAATCCTACACTACTTTCCTAAATCTGAACCCCGAGTAGGCTTGGGTTGATCGTCTCACGCTGCACGGGGTCCCGCAGCAGTCTCCTTAGCCTATGCAACAACCTCCCCGATTGAAAGACTGTCCTCGGGCAACTTATCATTCACGGCCGGCTGCGCATCCTCGCCGACCAGGCATAAAGGAGTCCGAGGTTAAGGCCTTCGTTGGGAGAGGCTCTTCGGGGGCAACCACGTTGGGGATCTCACGAATATCCTCCGGAAAAAAGATATTCTCCGGCTTTCCGAGAGATCGGAGTCCGCTGGGACTGCTGCTCGATCCAAGGCTACACCCCAAGACATGGTGATGTAGTCCCCGCATACAGCGGCCACCTCCTCGGTCGGCCCCGATCTCGGTGTCCACGACTCCGCGATCATAAGAGGTTGCCACTGCTTTCTCGGCCGCCTCCCTGGCCAGGTGGGCCTCCTCCTTGACCTTCGCAAGCTCGGCCTTGAGATCCGAAACCCCCGCTTCTCTGTCATGAGTTTTTCCTCGGACTAGCGGAGCTGTATGCGCAGATCCTCAGCCGGCTTAGTGGCATTTTTAAGGCCGGCCTCCGCACTCGCAGGACCCTTTTTTGCCTCCTTTACTTCTTTGCTCAGGCAATAATTTTCCTGCCCGAGGTCGCCAGCAGTCTTCTCGGCAAAGACAGGCGGGATCGAGCCTTGTGTAGGTCCTCATGAGCCTTCTTGGCCCATTCCTCAGCAACAAAGATTTGTTGAGTGACCTGCGCGAGAAAAGTAAAGGCCTAATTAAAAGAGAATGATGAATATATAGATACATAACAAGAGAACGAGATAGGAGAAGTTTTCACTTACCATAGCCATGTCCCTCTTCGGCGACATGAAGAGGTCTAGTTGCCGAGTATCCCGGAGGCCCTTCATATCGCGAGGCAAAAGAAGAGGCTGCTGCAGGGCCTCGGCCAAGAATGACGTCCGCCCTCGCTGGGATTCCCACGTGGTCGCATCCCAGGAAATTGGGGCGCCGTCCGGTTCAAGCTGTGGCGACCATATCCATTGTTCCCTCCGAATAGCCGCCTCGTCTCGACTATCAATGGACCTGGTCCTCTTCTCTTTAGGCTCTTTGGTCTCTTTGCCTTTCTTCTAAGGCTTGGCTTTTTTGTGGCCAACCTCGCCCTCCTCCAATTCCTCCACAGGCCTTTTTCGCCTTAAATTGGGCATAGGCTACAGTGCCGCATCCGATGTGGGAGGAAGAGGAGGAGGAGCCTTGAGGTCATTTGTTCCTTCGGGACATCCTTGGAGGATCGCCCTTTGTCCCTGTTGGAAAGGGGGCCCCTGAGACCAGACCTTGGTTTGAGATCCATTCCTTATTCTTCAACCTCTTGGCTGGTATTAACTTATGCGATTACTAAACCAAGATCAGGGGCTGCCGAGGCGCGGTCTAAATCTGAATTAGAGTCCGAGAGCTCATTGGCCTCGACCGACACCTCTCCCTCCTCGGCGAAATGGAACTGGTCTATCTGATCTTCCAAAGACAAGTGCGAGGAACCGACTTCTTCCACTGGGACAACTATCGTGAGAAAAGCACGCTGAGCGGGCAGTTGGACGAAAGGTAAATCTCTCGAAGCGAGAAAACCTGGTATGGAAACGTCGATTCGTGCTAATCGCGGACCGCCACCACGATTGCTTGACCGGCGTCCACTAGAGCACGAGTAAGGGGTTCGTAGTCCAAAATCAGAGGTGTAGCCCGCAATTGCCCATCTACACTCACGTAAATTTCAGACCTCATAAGGAAATTGAGTGCTGGGACGTTGACCAAACTTAGCCGAGGAGTCGTATGCGCCTTGTCCGCAAAGCCCAAAGAAAGGGTTACGTTAGTCCGAGGAGGCAAACAAGCGAAATCAAAATTGAAACGAAGAAAAAGAAAGATCAAAACTAAGATCCCTTCCAAGGGATCTAACTCTATGGTGCCCCACTGGTTTTTCCCGCCCTGATCGGGCAGTGAATACTATCGTGCCATGGTTCGGAGACGATCAAAAGGTTGTCCTTCAAGCCTTTGTTGGACTTGGGAAGGCAGGATATCAACCTCACCTCATCAGACCTGGACTTCAAGTAATATGAGTCGCCAAGGCTATGCAATTCATATAGATGAACCACGTCATGCCATGAAAGGCCGAGGTTCATCTGATCGTTCAAGACATCTACGCACCCCAGAATCCGGAACATATTCGCGACGCATTGGTGAGGGGCCAACCTATGATCACGCAAATAATCCCTAGTTATCCTCCCCATAGGGATGGTCATTCCTCCTTCCACAAAGGCTATCACTGGAATGGCAACCTGCCCCGTCCTTCTCTTGATTAAGACTTCCTCCAAAGAACAATACTCTAGACCTACTTCAGGCGGGATACGGTACTTAGCCCCGAAGCCTTCCATACCGGCCGGGGAATCTACTATTTTCTCAAGCTTACCCATCCCCCTAATCCTAGGTGACGCAAAGACGATTTACTTAAGGAATAACGCCGGAAAAGGCAACGGAAAAGAAATGTGCACTTACGGGTGAGGAACTTGCAGGAAATCTTCAGGGGGACAGCTACGAAGGCTTGAACACTTCGAAAGGGAAAAAATCTTGGAGTGCTCTGAGTGCTTGAGTGCTTGTTCAAAAAATGGGAAGGAAATGCCTTTGAAAAATCTTATATATCCTGGAGAAGTTGGGCGGACATACTCCCGCCTAGAGAAATGGAAATGATACCAACCGTTGATCTAGCATCCAACCATCGGATTGAAAAGATATAAAACCGCTAAAAGCAATAATTAACGCCTCATGAGTCATTAAACGCCTACATCATTAATGAGGCACGTGAGAAGCATATCTCCGCACGGGTGAAGCAAGAATCCACAATAAATGATCCCTGTGAAAGTCAAAATCCCGCCTTTCCTCCTCGGACAAGAAAGAAAGAGCCGGAATTTTGAGGGGCTATTGTAGGGGTGAAATTCCCAAAGTCAACAATGGGCCTTGGGCCCCGCACGGAGCCCAACCATGACCAAAAGGGGAAAGGGGGACCAAAAGACTGCTAGCCCAATCCTGTTGAGCCCAGTTTATTTAAAGGACATCCGAGAAGGAATGTCTCCTCGGACACACAAATAGGAGCCCAATGTGCACCCCCTCCACGGTGAAGAACCATCCCAGACAAATGTGGGTAGTAAGATGAGCCTCACACAGCAGGAAAAAGGAAAATGTAAGAAGTCCAGGGAGAAGCCACAACCGCCGCATTAAATGCAAGGAAGCTACTTTTTCAGCCGCATTAATGTGGAGAAGACAGGCGAACAGTGTTACATTGGCTAGAGCAACTCACAGAAAGATAAGGTGGATGTCCGATGGGACAGGCACTCAAGTGAAAGTCCCGATGATTAACAAGTGTAAGGCTCTTATCAATTTAAAGAGGCTATATAAGAGAAGGAAATCCCCATGAAGAATGGATCGGAAAATTTACAGAAAAAGAGAAAGAGAGAGAGATTAAAGAATTCTGTAATCAGAGCAAGAGATGCACTCATACGTCTCCTCGGACAAGTATCCTGTGAACATAAATGAAACATTCTCACGTTCGATCTGTTGCATGGCATACAACTAATTAACGTTCACTTCGCCCAGCCTTAGTTCTGTAACCCACTCTCTACAAATTTATTGTCTATGGTCTTTTGGGCCAAAACCACTTACTTGTTGGGCCTGGGCCCCAAAATCTGCCCTTACAAAGCCTATTTTTTAATCCTTCTGAAATTGGCAAGAATTAAAAGGAACAAAATATGTTTCAATGAATTTTACTGAATTCCTCACAATACCCATATTTTTTTATTAAATGCATGTACCTTTTTTCTTTTTTTTTTTTTTTTTTTTGGTTGAGAAAATATGTACCCTTATTTTAAATTGGAGAAATGGGCATAATTGCATTGTGTTATAAAAATACTCTTTTTCATCCAACTTATTTTAAATAATGTTGCATTTCATTCTATTCGTCCCCTTTTAAGTAACTAAACAAGAGAAATATAAATATTAAAATCATTTCTATTCATTTTCATTCTATTCTATTTTATTCATTCCTTTCAATTCCTCCCCTTTAAAAACTCTCAAATATAGTAAGAGGAACTATGTTACTTGTTTAAATTGTACTACAGCGTGTGACATAACATAAGGAGAACAAAGGGAGACAGTTTTAAACCGTAATTTAAAAAAAATATATAGTTTAAATTTACTTATAGTGTGCCAAATTGCATAAACATAAAAAAAAAAAAATTTAAATAAAAAAATTTTAAAAAAATTGAAACACAATTTTAAACATCATTTTTTTTTCAAATGCCTGAAAAATAAGCTTACCAATTACCAATAGGCACTGATTACCTAATCTATGAAATGCTTTAATGCTTTTTTTTTTTTTTTTTTTTTTTTTTACATAGAGATGGGTTTAAGTTACACCTGATATAACTCTTACATTTCTTAAACCATTGAATTTAAATAAATCCAACGGTTAAATTAAAAAAGACCCTCATTATTACAAATATTTTTATTAGAATTTCTTTAATTACATTCATTTATTACCTTCTAAACTTATCTCTAAACCCAATAAAATTTGACATCTAACTCTCTCTACATTTTTTTAGGGACTCTCTCTCTCTCTCTCTCTCTCTCTCTCTCTCTCTCTCTCTCTCTCTCTCTCTCTCTCTCTACGTTTGTTTTAAAAAATAAAGAACTTTGCTGACTACATATATAGCATTGCAGTAGCGTGCAGTCTAATATATAAGTTTCATCCAAAAAAAAAAAAGAAGAAGAAGAAGAAGAAGAAGAAGATAAGCAAGATTTGGAAAGTATAGGAAAACATAATACTTTGAATCAAAAAAAAAAAAAAAAAATGTAATAGTACTGCACTACTATAGTTTTCAAAATTGTCTCAAAAATAGAAAAACATTTTTAGGAATCATTTACTAAGTAGAGAATTGCACGTCACCCGCCAAATAATCTAATTTAAGTTTATTGTCTTAAATAGAAGTTGACAATGAAAAGCTTATTTGTTTAAAAATAAGGTTAAAAAATTAACTTTAAGCAAATAAGCGAATAAAACAAATTAATTTCTTAATCCACTTGTTATTATTTTACATATTAATTCACACAATTAACTAGAGAAGGTGAAACTAGAAAAGTTTTCTATATAACTAGAGAGCTGGGTTGTTATTTGCCCATTGTAAAAAAAGTTGTTGTCTACCATTGTTGAGAGGAAATGGCTCTTCTACCATTGTTGCAACAATCATGGTTGGAGTTACACAAAACTCCCTTTCATTGTGAAAAACAGTTGTTGTCTACCATTGTTTTCGATTTCGAGTTTCACCTTCTCTAGTTAATTGTGTGAATTAATATGTAAGTTACTTTTCTTATGTGGTTTTGTTGCAAGTTACTTTTCTTTTTAGATGGCATTGAGGAATCTTACTACTCAAGTGAATGAGGGGGCATTGCAAATATCTCAAAATCAAATGTTTGTGGAGGTGTTTGGACACGAGCATCATGGACGAGTTTGTGGCTATGGGGCTGGAGTCACTCCCATCAAGTTATAGGGTTCCTCCTCATCTAGAATCTGAACAAAAACGTTGAGAATTTGAACACAAATGAATAGAGGTTGATGCAGAGTTGAAAGAAGAAGTAAAGCACCTCAAAAGCATGCTCGAACAACAAGCTATTCAAATGATAGAACAAAGAAGACATTTTGAGGAACAGCAAGCTAGTCAAATGGCGGAACAAAGAGCACATTATGACAATATGATGATGCAAATGTTGAGTTATATCACCTCGCAATCAACCCAATCTAGTAGTGATCACTAAGGTACGAAGATCAACTCAAACTAGTCACTGCTTCTAGTTGTTGGGTTTTTCTTGGGTAAGCTTGAACAGCCATTGTTAATTTTTGAAGCATGGAACTGTAGAAGTAGTTGCCAATCTATGTAGATATTGTCCGCTTTAGGGTCTCATACCCCTCACGGTTTTGTTCTCCCCCAAAGCTCCTGTATTTTACATATCCATACGATTAAGTCCTTGGGTTTCCGAAATAGTATAAAAAGAAGTGCTTCGAATCATTGCTATTTGACTCGGACTTGTTCTAAAAAAATTGAGGCATTTTGAATTGTTTGTTGACACGGACAAAGTCAAGGCAAACCTCTGAAATTATTTCAATATTGGACCTTGGACATATAATAGTTCCGAATCGAATCTCTTTAGAAAGAAGATCTTTTGTCTCATGGTAGCCTGCTCCTGTTCCCTTATGAATTGTCCGCTTTAAAGTTTCATACCCCTCACGGTTTTGTTCTCCCCCAAAGCACACAGCAATGGGGGAAAAGACCTCTACACATTGAAAGGAGGTCATTCCTTATAAACATATTCTCATATGCTTTCCTAGGCAATATGGGATTCCATGGAATTAATGCAAGACCCCTCTTTTCGGGTCACTACAATCCACCCCCCTTACGGGCACACACGTCCTTGTGTGTGGGGCCCACACTTCCGGCTAGGGCATAGTTACGATACCATCTGTAACAACCCTACCCCACCTATGTAGATATTGTCCGCTTTGGGGCTTCATACCCCTCACGGTTTTGTTCTCCCCCAAAGCACACAGCAATGAGAGAAAAGGCCTTTACACATTGAAGGGAGGTTATTCCTTATAAACACATTCTCATGTGCTTTCCTAGGCGATGTGAGATTTCATGGAATGCAAGACCCCCCTTTTGGGTCACTACAATTGTGATGCCCTAATTTGATTGATTGTGTGATGTGTGTGAGTGTGTGATGAGTCCCACATCGGGTACTTACTAGGTTAACTGGATTTTATTAACAACTGCAAGGAGCCTCAATTGTGACTAATCCTTTAGAGGTATAGTGCAGATGTGGCTAGTGCTTTTTCTTAGGTCGTTACACCCGCTCTTTTGATATAGTCTTATCCATGCTGGGAAATGGCAACGAGAGAGAGAGAGAGAGAGAGAGAGAGAGAGAGAGAGAGAGAGAGGCGATGATGACTTTATGATTTGTATGGTATTGTATATTTGTATATCTCCCTCTCTATTTCTCTTTTCATATTATAGTCTTCTTGGTTTGACCGCAATGATTGCAATCAAAACTAGATATATGAACTCTGTTGTGCCTTTTTTTTTTTTCCTTTTTGAAATTGTGGCCATCTTGAATTTGATATTGTGGAAAGGTATGTAGATATATTTGCTGGAAAATTAACAAACTTTTGGTATCATTCTCTCTTTTTCAAAAACTTAAGGGCACCAATAATGTCCGAAATGTTCAATTGCACTAGCTGATGACTTCTCGCTTTGGAGATGATGATGAAGAATAAAATGTATCAAAACTTTTAACTCTTGGACAGATTTGGTCTTTGTACAAAGTGTGGTTGTTAATATCTTTTCTCTTGAACAATAATTGACATATCGGCTGTTTGTATGTAGCCCTCAATCTGTTAAGTAATCTCAATATTGAAATTGATACACATCATAGGTGTTAATTTGTAGGTTTGAGTTTAGAGATCAAAGAAAATGTAATTGTAGCTGTTTGTTTTTAGACCCCTTAAAACACAACCAGATTAACCTAGTTAATTAGTCAAGTGATTACTTAGTCAAATTAAACAGATCTAGGTTAACACAAATATATCATATCATTGTAAAGTGTAGAAAATAAAGAACACAACGATATGATAATCTAGGAAAATCAAACCGGTAAAAAACCTAAGGAAGATTTAACCTAGCTATCCTCAAAGTAAAACGAATCCACTATAAAAGAATTAAAGTTTACACAATAGCGACTTAGACCACTAACATCCTATTACTACCTCAAGTAGGAAACTTACTACCACGACCACGTGATGACTCCGAGTCCACGGACTACTTCTTTCTTGGATTTACAACAAGTACAAGCACTCTCGCTTGTGTATCTTTAAGCTCTTGAATCAAGAATGAATAGATCACCAAACTCTTGACATCAATCTTGAGATTGGAAACCCTAAGTGTATGTGAAGGCAAACACCTTTGGATCTCACAGAAGATTCACACACACAGCATAAAGAGCAACCCCAAAACGTGGCTAGAGTTTTTCCTTTTATACTTAAGGAAAAACATAAAACCCTGCACATCAAACGGGCTAGGACCGAGTTGGAAAATTCTACAAGAAAACAATCTGCATGAGCTTCGATTGATTGAATCTAATTTTCGATCGATCGAGCCATGCAGATTTACACAATAAATCTTGTGATACACTCAATTCCAACCTTACACAAAAACATACTTTGAGCAAGTCTAAAACAAGACTAAACATTTTTATCATGGTTTGCCAACATTACCAAATGAAGTTCTAATACATTTAAACCTAAAGTCTTAGAACCCAACAGTAGCAATATATCTTGATAAAGGGATTAGTGGTGTTTAAATATCTCTCTGTTTCAGATATATGAGGCCATTAATATCACTTTTATTATACATCAATATCATAGCATATCATCTCAACAATTGTGAATTTTTTTTTTTTTTTTTGTATATATATATATATATATAGTGCATGATTGTGGGTTTTTTAAATAAAATAAAATAAAATCTTATTTTGAGGGTCAAGAGACCCCTTAAATAACCTTATTTATCAAAGATTGTAAATATAAATCTTTTAAACCTTGATAAAAAGTTATTTAAGGGTCTCTTGACCCTCAAAATAATATTAGAGCACTTGTTTTGAGGGTCACGAAGGCTTTCAAAATTTTCTTTTCGACGGTATAAGTTTCGAAGGTTATCAAGGGTCAATTGGACTCTCAAAATAATTTTTATCAAGGTTTTTTTAATACTTTTTTCAAGGGTTTTGACCCTTGAAAAAAATCAGATTTGTTGTAGATAAAACAATGAATAATTAGATTTATTTTTTTCGTTTATAATGTCACACTATATAGCAGGCCCCATACGGTTGGTTCAAGCTATTGTACATCAATTGCAATGGCATCTAGGAGAAAGGGAAAAGCTTTCAATGTCAGAAGTATTTCTACTTTGGCTCCTGGAACATTGGTTGGTGTTTATATTGCATCCAAAGCTGCTCTTCATGCACTGACTGATACATTGAGGCCTGGATGCTACTTCCATCCATCTTAATGCTGGGTTGTAGCTGCATAATCATAATGATTGTCTGAGAGGTTTATTCATTTCTTACACATCTCCAAAAAAGAAACCCAAAAGAAAATTTTTATATTCACATGGATAATTTGACAGGAATGAGTCTTACCAAATAAACAGTTGTTTAAGATGAGGAAATCTTGGTTTCTTGGAATCGTCAAGAAGAAACACAAGAAAGCCTTCTGTAAGTGGTGAAAATTTTAGGGAGCTTATAAAGTATTGGAGCTAGTTCACTAGAATGTAAATGAGTCTGGCACCTCACACGCATGGAGTCAGGTATCAGAGTTGTAGCTCTGTTTGGTGGGTGATGAAGCTCTGCTAAAGCCTGGCACAACCTAAGTCCTGCATGGAGAAAGGAGCAATAGGGCATTGGCCAACGATAAACACTCCAATGCTTAAATCAATTCCCTATATCCTGCGTGGAGGAGCAATACCGCATTGGCCAACAGCAAGGACTTCGACGCTTAAATCAGTTCCATTCTTAGAAATGGACAGAGGACCATCGCACACTCTTGGTGTGATAGTCACTCCAGAAGTATAAGTGTTTTTGGAGTGTGGAGGGCAAGGGCCCGTTGAGTTACACGTGTGAGTGAAGTCCCACATTGAATAAAAGATGAAAAGAATGAGTAGTTAATATAGCATAATGCTTAAATCAATTCCCTATATCCTGCGTGGAGGAGCAATACCGCATTGGCCAACAGCAAGGACTTCGATGCTTAAATCAGTTCCATTCTTAGAAATGGAGAGAGGACCATCGCACACTTTTGGCGCGATAGTCACTCCAGAAGTATAAGTGTTTGTGAGGTGTGGAGGGCAAGGGCCCGTTGAGTTACACGTGTGAGTGAAGTCCCACATTGAATAAAAGATGAAAAGAATGAGTAGTTAATATAGCATAATTGAGCATATATCCATTGGACTTAGGCCTTTTGGGTTAAAATGTGTCTGTATATGCTATATTAATTACTTAAGGAAACTCCCCAAGGTGTTTATTTCTCAACAAGTGGCATCAGAGCCCATTGTGGTGTGCGGCGAAGGTAGTGAGGTGTTCATGGTCCCTACCCAACGAGGACAAAGAAAAGCCTAAATGACCCACACACAAAGATCCTGGAGAAGGAAAAAAAAAAAAAAAAAAAACCCAACAAATGAATATTGCTAATGGTGCTAAATAATGGTGTGATGTGGGGTTCCCATGGATGTGCGTGTGAGATTGACACATGGTTCCCATGGATGGCGTACGAGAGACCCATGGATGACGCATTGATGAAGTGAAAAGCCCATTAGGCAAGGGGGAGTGAGTAGGACTTGTTCATGGCCCATAGAGAGGTCATAAAGCCCATAGAAAGGCAGACTCACACATGAGGGGGAGACTGTTGGGTTACATGTATGAGTGAAGTCCCACATTGAATAAAAGATGAAAAGAATGAGTAGTTAATATAACATAATTGAGCACATACCCATTAGGCTTAGGTCTTTTGGGTTAAAGTGTGTTTGTATATGTTATATTAATTACTTAAGGAAGCTCCCCAAGGTGTTTATTTCCCAACAACAGGGCCGAGATTCAAGTCTCTAAGAGGAAGTTTTACACACATATATACTTAGAGTATGCTATAATAGAATTTCTATCTTGTATCAAAAAAAGAAATAGAGAGAGAGAGAGAGAGATACTTCTCCCCTGCTCACTTTAATTAGTAATTTAAGCATGCGTTTTTTTTTTTTTTTTCCAATTTACATATTTATTGTACGATGTATCATTCTTATTTCTATATTTATTTAACTTCTTATTTGTATTTAATCTTGTAATTTGACTGGTGACTCACTCGTTGAATCAATGATTCGACTTTTAGACTGAGTTAACTTTCAATCCAAGTTTAATAACCATGTCTGAAGTTTAAAAAATAAGTACTATTAATCCTTCTGTTAACGATAGTTAGTTACAATAATAATATAACTAATGAAATGATGATTTTTTTTTTTTTTTTTTGAGAAAAATGAAATGATGATGAAATGGACATTCTTTTAAGTGACACGACAATATTTTTAACATTAGGAAATTAAAACTCATTTTTATACCTAAGCCAGTCCAGCAAGCCCATGATCCCTTTTTAATACCCAATTGACCCGTTATGAAACGGGTATTCCCCAAATCACATGCCAAAAATCCCTAATTAATCTGAAACAAGAATCTCTCTCGTTGTAGATAGGGATTTATTATTCGGTATCTCCATTTTCTCGCAGAAGATTGACATTAGGAACCACACAAGTGTCAAGTTTAACTGTGAGAATAGCCGGAAAAACGTTTGATAGTATTAATAGTGTTCTGATCTATTCCAAGCAAATTTTTAAAGAAAACAAAAGAATGGATTATGTGGTCTTTCAAGCCTCATTGCAATTTGTTATTGAATAACAAATTGTGGTTTGTGATTTTTTTTTTTTTTTTAAATGTTGTTAATGCCAACCCGCACAACCTACCTAACCCGTCAAATTGAAACCGTCAATATTTGTAACCAATCCGTCGGATTTAGACTTTGATGGGTTGGTAGCGGATTGGACACAAATATTGGTCTTTACCCACCCTATCCGACCCACACACACTCCTAGTAGCAATGTCAAAGCTTGTAAAGTTTTTGGACTGCAAAAATTCTAATTTTGGCAAAAGTGTGTTCTAAGGATCTGATAACAGCAGTGAAGAGAGTTTTCTTATGATGTTTGATATTTGGGATTGCGAGAAACAATGTTCTTGAAAAACCAAATGACTGACTCTGCTTTGTCAGGGGTTCCAAAAGAGAAAATATGTAACACAATTTTTATGTCACAATTTTTACTACAACTTCGATGTGGTGTATTTTGAGTGCTAGAGGATAAATTATGGGTTCATGAGAAAGTGATAGGCAAAGTTGTGGCAAAATTTATGCACACTAGTTGTGATCCTAAAAGAACTCATTTCAAAATTAACTATTTTGAAGGTTGTTAGAGCAACTTCATGAGAGCTTATATATGTCATCCACTCCATGATGATTACTCTTTATCATCAAGACACAAATGATTTTTGACTAAGCGGGGTTCAAGCCTCATATCTCTTATTTGAAAATAAAAAATTTTACCAGTTGAATTAATTGGAACTCACGGTGTCGGTGAATGAGTGTTGATTGTTCTCTCTCATATTACATAATAATTAGGGATTTTGGAATTTAATTTGGGGAGATTCATTTCATTACGAGTCAAATATTGAGTGTTAAAATGGGTCATGAGTTTGCTTAGATGTAAAAGTAAGTTTTAATTTTTTTTTTTAAATATTAAAAATTTTGACATGTCACTTATAAAAATGTAACATTATTGTTTCGTTAGGCATATAGTCATTGAGACTAATTGTAGTTAACAAATGACTAATAATGCTCATTTTTTGAACTTAAGGAACTAATAGCGTTTACTTGAAACTTAAGAAACCAAAAGCGCTCACTTGGCATAATTTATGGACGAATAGTGTTTTTTGGCTAAAATATTACTCTAATGTTATATTAGTAAAATACAAAAAAGTCAAAGTTGTTTGACTTTTGTTTGACCTTATAATATTGTACTTCATTATCCTTATATATTTCTTTGTAATTGAATTGAAATTATATTCTATATTTGAACCCTTCATTAATCTTAGTACAACATATTTTATTTAAATTTAAATAGTATAATTCTCTATACAACACAATCATCATAAATTTCTAATGCTAGAGTATATACTTATATATACAATCATAATCTATAAAATATATATATATATATATATATATATATATATATAAATATATGAGATGGGTTCAAGTTACACCTGGTGTAACTCTAAAGAGTTACAACTTTTTTAAACCATTGGATTTAAGTAGATCTAACGGTCAAAAAAATATTCTCATTAATGCTAATATCTTAATTGACCTCATTTATTGTCTCTTATTTAATACATTTTATACTTATTTCTAAGCCCAAAAAATTTATACTGCTGACTCTCTCTCCACTACACATCTCACTCTTTCTCTTTGCACGTTTTTTCTCTCTATCTCCTCCACGGTCAGGTCTCCGGTAGCAAAAAAAGAATAGAAAAGCCACAGATGGTGCAAATTCAATCTATTGCTTGAATCTGCACAATATATTGCAGACACAAAAATATTAAAAAAGAACAACTCTTGTTTAGTCATTTTTTAACATTAAAATAAAATATTAATTGGGAACTCTAACAACCATTGACCACTTAATTTTCCAGATTGTATAAGGATTTGAAAGTTTTCCAAACACAAATACAATACCACATATAGTTTCCGTTTTACATGCTTTTGTCTTTTTCCTCTTTCATTGATCTGTCTGCCACTTTGATATGATAAATTAATCAAAAGAAAAGAAAGCAAGCAACATTATCAACTCGATCCGTTAACCACGTCAAAGTTCAAAACTCGTCCATTTGGCTTTTTAAGAACAAGAGCTATGGACAACACTTTTGACAACACCGGCCTGCCATAGTACTCCACGAAATGCCTTGATGATTCATCACCTTTTTGCACGTTAAGCCAACTATCGGTGGATACATTGTTTGTTTATTTGAGTTGCCAATCATTCTACAATCTATTGCTTGTTTAATATTTTTGTGTTTGCAATAGATTGTGCAGATTCAAGCAATAGATTGAATCTGCACCATCCGTGGCTTTTATTTTTATTTTTGCTGCCTGGGGCCTGACCATGGAGGTAGAAGAGCTATGGAGGAGATAGAGAGAAAAAACGTGTAGAGAGAAAAAGAGAGAGAGATGTGCGGTGGTATAAATATTTTGGGCTTATAAATACGTATAGAATGTATTAATAAGAGATAATAAATGAGATCAATTAAGATATTAGCATTAATGAAAGATCTTTTTTTGACCATTGGATCTACTTAAATCCAATGATTTAAAAAATGTGTAACTCTTTAGAGTTACACCAGGTGTAACTTAAACTCATCTCTAAATATATATATTTATCTAAAAACTGAAGCGTAACATTTATTATTACTACGATCATATTGTGTCACAACAACGGCCACATTATCCACTCATTACCAACATTATCTCTATTTTTTTAATTATTTTTTTCCTTATTAATTCTTTAGTTCCTCAATCCACTTTGGTCCATTATGGTCTAATTCGGTCTGGTTCGGTCCACTTCAGTCCAATTAGGTTCATTTGGTCTACTTCAGTCCAATTAGGTCTATTCGGTTCAACTTAACCAATTTGGTTCACTTTAGTCTATTTCGGTCTACTTAGGTCAATTCGGTCCTATTCAATCTACTTTGGTCTATTCAGTCCATTTAGATCCAATTTGGTCTATTCCGTCTAATTCGGCCCAAATATTCAACTTTGGTCTATTTGGTCCACTGAGTCTACTTAGGTCTATTCGGTCCACTTTGGTCCATTCGATCCACTTCAGTCTATTCAATCTATTTGATCTATTTTAGATCATTTCAGTCCAATTCAATGTACCTATTTAAGGATGAGAAAATAAAATGTAACAAAGTGGACTAAAATAGATCGAGTGGACATAAATGGACCGAATTAGACCAAATGGAAATAAGTGGACCGAATGGGAACAAGGTAGACTGAATAAGAACGATTGGACGGATTAGGACTAAAGTGAACGTAATGGACCGAATAGGACCACTGTCAACTGAATAGGACTGAAATGGACAAAATAGACCAAATAGGACTAATGTGGACCAAATAAAACTGCAGTGGACAGAATAGGACCAATGAGGATTCAACGGACCAAATAGGACGAAAGTAGACCAAATTAAACCAAAGTGGATCGAAGAGGACAGAATGGACCGAATATGACCAAAGTGGATAGAATAGGATTTTTTAATATATGTATCATTTTTATTGCATTTTTAAGGCTCATATTTCTAATTTCTTCTTTTTTTTTTTTTTTGGTATTTTTAACTCAAAAACTAAAGAGTTTATCCCAAATATAATAAAATTTCATACTTTTCAACCCAAAAATTAAGAAAATAATAATAATTTTTGAATTAAACTTGAAAAATGCAACCTACAAAAAGAATCAATTTAAGGATCAATTAGTGTTTAATTTTTAGGAAAAACAAATTATCTTCAACAAATTTTAGAGAAAAAATTATAAATTATATTACAATTACAAAATAATTATTTATTCCCACATATCCGGTGAGTCTAAGATTAGTCATAATAAAAGAAGAAAAAAAATTTTATATTTCGTTAAACTTGTCTATGTATTGCATGGGTGATGGATATTGCATGGGTTACAAGCTAGTCCACATGCAAATTCCTCATACATGTGAGACAATATGAGGAATACCAAGTACACTTGTGGAAACCCACACTGGCATATGTATTCCCAATTCCAATTAATATTTCTCAATTAGTGTAGTGTCAATTTTTTGACTAAATTTTAGGTATAATTCAACCCACCAATCAATTTTTTTGTGAGTTGAGCCATGTTTGGATTATAGCTCTTACAATCCATCAAACCCAACTCAACCCAACCCAACAAACGTGTATTTTATTACCATTTTTTTTTAGTTCGATTTATTTTTGGTATTTTAAGAATTAGTTTTAATGAATTTGGAAATTAAGAATACAATTCAAGCATATTATGGAAATGTAATAATTTATTGAAAAGATAAATGAATTTAATAGTTAGTAAACAACCAATTTGTTACAAAGCACAAAACATCTAAATCCAATCAGTCAACCCAATCTAACAAAAAGACATGAGTTGGATTAATTCCTACACGTCATGGATTGGAAATTTCTCCAATTAAAGAAACCCTCCAGCCCAACTTAATAATTTTCCAAGAGAATCCCAAATCATTGCTGATTTATCACAATTTCATTCTAGGGGCTTGACCAAATTTGTTTCTTTGTTACAGATAATTTTGCCTTTTACAAGCAAGAAAGAATAGTCCTCAAATTAAAGATGACATGTACAATGATTCTGCAATCTAGAGTGACCCCAACAATTTCTCTCTTTTCTCTCTCTCTCTCTCTTATGTTCATTACATTTTAATGATATATTTAAATAACCTAGTCATTTTTGGTACATCTAGGCTAGTTGATCTAGCCACCCTAGATGTGGTGAATTGCACGAATGGGCCATCAGTTCGAGGTTCTCAATAAATCCATCCATGAAAGGGTTGTTAATAGCGAAATCACCTGTGTATCTCAAAAAAGCCAATTTGAGCAGACAAAATTTCCAAGTTCTCAAGAAAATGCATGTATGAAAACATGATTAACTATTTACCTAGCTCAGTTTACTTTTTTCACTGAGAAAGGTGAGGATTAGCATAGAATACCATCCCAGGAGGCTGAAGTGGCCGGAAACTAGGGGGCGCTGGGGGTTGCTGAGTTACTTGCAAAGTCAAAGGCACCATTGGACTAACCATATGGGGTGGGGGAGGTGGCGGTCCTGGTGGTAAGGGTGGAATACTATTATAACCATACGGGGTCATGATCCCTCCTGATGGCTGCAAATACTGTTGGGAAGATGGGTTTGGAATTATATGATATTGAGCTTGAGAGGTTGGGACTTGGTTCTGCACTGTTGATTGTGGAACCAAAACTGATTGATACGAATGGTTTGGTGGTGTAGTAAACGGCTGTGTGGACAAGAAAGCAATAGGCTCTGAAACTGGCAACGACTTCTCAGGTTTTACCGTTGAATCGGAATTTGAAGGCGTGGACACTTTTGCTAATCCAGCATTCTTTGCCTCTTCCGCTGCAAATGTAGAGAGAACAGAAGTCATTATCAGTTGAGAGGAGCTAGAAGCTGCAAGCCTGTCTGCAACCTCAGCTGCAATGGCTGCAGCTGACTTCTTAGTCGTTTGCCCTGCTTTTGAGTTTGCATCAATTGGAGTGGTTGCAGTGGATGGTTTTGATACATAATCTTCATCATCAAGCCGCTTCCGCATGTTGCTGGCTTCCTCTGCCTGTGCCTGAGCTACCTGTGATTGGTTCAGAAACATAGTGTTTAGATAATTCAATCCATTGACACCAAAAGGTCCTAAACGGTATAGTATTTTTATGCAAACACATACAACTGCAGAGCCCAACCAGATATAAAAACCCTCTACCCCTTGTTTATGAGAGATAGAGAAGCCATTGGGTCCAAAGACCATTGTCCTAGCTTCAATACATAAACAGCATAACTAAATTACAAAAATTACATAAAATCTCATAACTTCAAGTATAGAGTTAAGTCAGCATCTTAACAATTTAATTAACCCTTAACAATTGTTTGGACACTTCAGATTGCATCCAAGAAATATCTGAATAGCCTTAGAGGAAACTCTTTACCCTTGATTGTCCTGGAGGATCTAGCTCAAAACAAGTTCACCATAAGTTTGAAACACTATATTGGAGCCATATGGCTGCTGACTTAGTTTATTAGAAAGGCAAATATTAGAGTACTACATGATTTAAAGACCTTCTATACTGATGAAATATGTCCATTTTGACACTACAAAACAAACCCCTTCAAGGAGGATGCAGAAGTAAAAGATAGGCTCAAGCGCATTTCCTATTGAGCATCTTGAGATGCTTGACTAACAGAAACAATTTTTTAAAACTAATTATTCCGCTCTTCACAAATAAAGCTTTCGCGGTCTACTTATTGGCTTTCACAGTCTTCTTATCAACATATGTGAAAGATTTACGTGTGCTGAGTTAATTTAATGTGCATGAGGAGCCATAATCAGCTTCAAGAAACTTATAGAAGGAAACTTGGAGAGTCAGCTTGAGATAAGTATAAACCCAAGAAATAAAACATCCAATCCAAGAGCAGATTTTTCATCAGCTAGACACTTAAACTGAAAGAAGTCAACACTTCAGCATATGCTTGAACTGATTGCATCTATTAGCCCATAATATTCACCTAGTAAGGAAAGAGGATGAATTGGACCAGTGAAGCTTTGGTATTGGCCCATTGACAAAAGATTACGTGTAGAAGAGATTCGAGTAATAAGAACACCACAATAAATTTTTTTCTTATAGTAATAACCAGAGTAACAAGTTGTGTAGAGAGCAAATCACACAAGGTACTGCTAAATTATAAAATTCACAAAATTTTGAACATCAGAGGCTAGCTAGATTTTTCATCTGTTCGTATCTATTTGACTTCTAAGAAGCAGGTTTGACATTGGCCTTGCAGTGATTTGTGGTATTCCAGGAAATCTTGATTCCTAAGTGGTACAGTTTCTCTAAGGACCAATTTTGTGGCAACAAAAACATAGTGTTGATCTTTTTGCCAACCACAAACACTACACTGGTTCTTAGTCATTATCTAAACAATGAACTTTCTGATATTTTGATGAACTCTCATCACTTCATTTCTTTTTTAACTTTCTGGGTTCTTTCCTTAACATAGTATGCTAGAGAAACTTGAACTTAACTCCAGAACAGCACCCCACCATCAGGCTAAAAAAACGACACACAATCTTCTAGCTCAACAGGGAGCCAACCCAAAAATAAAAGTTCTCAATTATTCCAACATTGTCAAATGTTTTCAGTAGCCAAGTGGATCTTTTACTGAAGAGATCAGCCCAAAACAGAATATGTAGTGTCACAAAGAAACAATATTTTCAAGCTTTTTCTAAGTTGTTAGAGCATGTAAAAGCAGGCTAAAAGATATAATTGCATAATAGTACACATGCTAAATAAGTAAATATATACCCATCTTTCTTGGTAAGTAAATATACAACCATCTTACACTGGGGAATGAATGAATATTGGACTAATTTTTATGGATATAATCAATGGAGAACATACCTGCATCTGAGTTCGGACGTTCTCCAGTTCAGATTCCTGAAAAAATTCAGACGGTGAGCACATAATTGCATAGATTTTTCATTTGTAGCAGACAGACAGATCATCACTCATTGCATATGTTAGATAATTAAAAACTCATTAGACATTAGAAAAGTGGTGGTATGATCAGGTACCTGTTCATGTAGAGCTTCTTTTAACTGAGATACAAGCGCTACTCTACTTGCTTCAACTGATTTAAGTTTTTCAATACACTGTTTCAAAATATTTTCCTCCTCCTCAAGTTCTTTTGACAGAGTTTTTCGCTTTGGATCCTTTGCTGAGTAACAAAGAAAGCAAGCTATAAATACAATCCGGATATCTTTACAGAGAAACATGTAATAACAAACCAGTCAAAAGAAATTAAGTCTGAGCCACCACTTCAATACACATTGTAGGTAGCTTACCGTTAGAACAGGTGAAATCAAAATCTTTCTCCATCCTCCTCACACGGTGAACTGCAGACTTGCATTTACTCATTTCCGCATCTTCATTAGGATGTTCACTGAGCACCAAGTGAAATGCTGAAACTATTTTTTCAGCTGTACCTCCAATGGACAATTTCTGGTTTCCAAATACATAATACACTAGTGAGCCACATCTCAGACATGCAGAGTAAAATGGAAGAAGAATATGTAACTGAAAAACTAAACAGAATGAAGCAGAAAGAGAACAAGGCCCTCATTCTAACCGTTCTAATAGAGCGTGAATCCCTTTTTACAATTCTGACTGAACGTGAACGTTTTTTGCTGAACTCCAAGGGTGGAGGCAATTCCTCTCCAAGCATTATATCTTTGAGGCTCCGTGCACGGGATCCAAAAACTCTCCTTTCTTCCCATATAGCAACCTAAAAATAAGACAAGCACTAGTTTAATTGGTGAAACAATGTATGGCCTATGTCATCAGTTCTTCAAACCAAATAAAGCAAAGAAGGCATTACCAATCTAGAGACCACATTTTTTCCTTGATCATCTCCTGTTCCAGTAACGCTTTTGAGTGCAGCAGGAAGAACCTTCCAAAACTCAGTAACAAACTCATTTCCTTTTCGTTTACTATTTTGTAGGATGTCATTTGCTAGATACAACAGGGGAACTTTCTGAACCATCTGCGAACTGTGGAACTGTTTATCCCATGTTGAAACAACCAGTTCTGCTTTGCTCCGGTGAAATATACACCAATGTGACAAAGCTATACAAAAGCAAAAGTCAAGACAAAACATTACGTTACATGAAATAAAAACTAGATATGACGCTTCATAATGCTTAAGATATGTTGATACATCCACTTTAGCAAATCATTGATATAACAAATCAATATAAAATTCAACAAATACACTATGAAAGTTACACAACCCGAGAAAGCACAAGCCATATCTGCTCTATACCCTAAAAGGACTAATAAAATTATAATTGGAGCATCTCTTAATCACTTATATAGTCCAGTTTGACCTAGTAAACATCCGAAGTGGGACTTAGCACACGTCCACACAACACACACCTATCCAATCCAATCCACAAAAAGCAAATCAATGTGTCTTCAAGAACTGAACTTTCAATTATCTAACCTCAATACCAACAGTTTACCCTCCAATGACTAATGTTACAGATAAAACTGTTCAGTTGACCACAAAAATTGGAAATCTTTATGAGTCAAATACATTTCCAAATTTAGCAAAACCCCAATAAAAGCCCAACCACATAAAAAAAACAAACACACAAATCTATAAAGCAACCATTTTTATTACAGACAAAGAATTTAACATGTTCATTCAAATTTATAAATAAAAATAAAAATAAAATTGAAATGAGCAAATAAAAAAGGACTGGATTTACTTTCAATGCATTGCTGGGTGCTGTTGACCTTGGAGAGTTTATCAGCAAGAATCTGCTCATTGAAAACACTATTCATCACACCTCCCACCAATCCAGTACTTAGAGAAAAACCACTTCAATCTGAAAATTAGTTAAATTAGTCTTCAAAGAGCAAAATTGAATAGAAACTCCAAGTTCAAGGCACGCTGGTCGAAATTCTGAGCTGTTTGAAAACCCTAGAAATAATTTCTTTTTTCCTTTTTTCCAAAAGAGAGTAGCTAAGAGCAAGCTTCAATTGGCAAAAGAAGAAGAAGAAGAAGAAAAAAAAAAAAACGGTGGCGTTTCTTGAAATTGGAGCAAATGCAGGAAGAACCGGAGGAACAGAAATTAATGCCGGAGAACGATTTGATTGAAACGACGGCGTTTGCGGGAATCACAGTGAGAGAGAGAGAGAGAGAGAAGGTTTGGTAGTGTGGATTATAGGAGAGGTGTTTGTGAAAGAGAAACCCTAGAAACGGGTTTGTGTTCTTTTCTGTGCGTAGAGAAGAAACGTTTCGAAAGGAACTGAGAGGAGTTCAGAGAAGAGGGTTTGAATAGAATAGAGTTGCAGAGATAATGCGAGAGAGAGAGAGAGAGAGAGAGAGAGAGAGAGTGAGAGAGGTTTTAGCATGGGGTGTAATTTCGGGCTATTTGGCGCAAACCATTAGAGAGGGATGTTTTTTTGTCTAAACGACGATGCTCAAATTTTATTTAATCCAAAAATAAAGAGGAGAGTGAACTTATATTTTCTTTTATTTTAATTTCCCAAATTCTATTTCCTCTTTCAATTTCATAACTTTATTTTTCCTTAAAGTAGAATTGTGATTTGTGAATCCCATGCAATGTCATATTTAACGACACAGCAAAAACAAAGGGTTGAGACCTCTTCTTTCTTTCTTTTTTGAAAATAAAAAATGCCTTATTTGCTTAATAAATAAAATACAATTAAACTACAAAGGTTAGTTTTAAAGATAAAGACTTACCCAGTCCTCATCTCTCAATCAATTATTTAACAAAATAAAAAAAAAAAAAAAATAGTCTCTATAATATAATTCTAATTTTGAATTAAGAATTTGAAGCATGACATAACACTTATATATTCAAGTTGAGTTCATAAAAAATTTTAAAACAAAATTAAAAAAAGAAGAAGAGCTCATTAGGAAATTTGTAAATTCTTCAAAATAATTGGAAATATTATTTGTCATTCTCATTTTAGTTCATATTTCTTATAAACAAAATTTGGCTCCAAATATATTTAGAGCTATATTTTATAATTCATTACATGACAATTTATAAAACTATTCATATACATTATTTAAACAAGTCATATAATTTATTAACAAAATCATGTGACTAAAATGACACATGAATTGTCTCTTCAATCACCACATAATAGGTTGAAAAAGGTGGTTCCAAACATGACTTTTTCCATTTTTTAATAGTAGTTTGAATATTCTAATAGATATTTAATGGATGCTCACACAAAAAGAAGGTCGGTTCACAATGAGCTCAGCAACCTTGGTAAGGGTGGTAATGAGCACTTAGAAGTTTAAGTTAGTGTTTCAAAAGATCTAATGAATCGAAATTTGTTTGGGTTTAGAACTACGTACCTTCAAGAAAATAACAAGGGGGTATTTATACCCTTGATTGGCGTGTGCTTGGCATAAGGAATTCATCCTTGCCCTCTTATGTTACTTCTAGTTGATGTGACAAGCCCTTGCCCATCTTGGCGACATGGGCGTGCTTCTAAAGTGGTTATGATTTCCTCTTAAGAGACATGTCACATTACATTAAATGCTAAATAAATTTTTTTGTAATAAATGTGATAATAAATGATACGACCTGAGAAAGTTTATTCAAATCAACTATTATAAACAAAACCGAGCCAATCCATATGGAAGTGACCATTTTACCATTGCGCCACCCCACATTTCCTTTGAGTGAAGAAAAAAAAAGAGGGAAAAATGGAGCAAGCACATTACAAAAGTCTCTTGTGATCATAATTGTTAACTTTTTTTTTTCTTCGCTTAATAGCATAGTCTAACATTCATAAATTAATTCTTCAAAATGTGTACTCAAGAGATAACTTTCTTTGAGTTATTTGGTTAAAAAATAGGTTTAATAAAAATACAATTATACTTTCTAAAAAAATAAACTTCCAAAAACTATAAATGTAAAAGCAACCTAATTGATAATATGTGCCAAACAGAATTTAGTCCATTTTCCAAACATCTATTTCTAAACAATATCCATGCTTACGTTACCCCCTAACAAGTAACCATGTTCAAAACCCGGGTAGAATACAATAAAACCCTTAAGTTTTTTTTTTTTTTTCTTTTTCTTTTTCCACCAATTTAATACATAAAACCTTGTTCTATAGCAATAAACCCATTATGTAAAAGTGAAACGAAAGAGATCTCACTATAAGAGCACAAAGGTTTTAGTACATTCTTTTAATGATTTTGTACCGAAAATAATAATGTTATAATAGGCAGAAAGATGGGTAGAAAGGATAGAATGAATCCATTAGCTATAATACCAAAGTTTATGTACTAAATCGCAATTGCAATAGAAGAAGCGGAGTCTTACTGCAACAATCTAAAAGTTTATACGGTCTTGTCTTAATGCATTTCACCTATTTTTGTTTGATGCCCTGAGAAGATGAATTTTTATTTTTTTATTTTAAGTAAAATACTTGCACCATATCTAATTTGCTCAAACCCAAAACGACAAACCCACATCATAGGAATCCCTTTGTTGTTACACTTACGCTAAAACTAAATCTGGATGATGGTAGGAGTCATAGGAAATTGTAAGATTTTCTTATAATATTCATTTATAAGATCGATAAGCCAGAGACAAGCCTATGTGAACTAACCACTTTATAATACAAAAATAAAAGCTGTGTTGGTTATTTCCGGAAGCAAACATGTAAACCTGCATCTCATCCATCAAAGCAAAATTTGCCATTAAATTACAACCATTTGCCGTGAACATCACAAATTGAACAAATATATAGGATCAAATATCTTGAAAAAATTTAAAAATAAAAAATAAAAGAGAAAATTTAGAAAACTGATATAATTCTATTCTCCAATGACAAGAACCTTGGAGGAAGGCTTCTAACTCAATCTGATTAATGGTCACCTGGCAGGGTCTTAATGATATCAGAATCACCTGCAAGAAAAAGAACAGGTCAATAAATTTCTCAGGCCATTGGCTAAAAGGACAGTTCTAAGACACTTGTATATGGTGTTACCTGGATCAATAATGCTAAGGCAAGACACCCGATAATACTTGCCACAAGCTGTTCCCAAGTCATTATTGTCTAAAAATTAAGGGAAATAGAAAAGGGAGGGAAGAAGAAAGAGAGATTAGTTTCACATCATATGTACCCAAAAAATAATAAACTTTATAGCAAAGCTATTTCAAAAGATGAGGGAACTTATGATTGATCATTGTTTTGGGTAAACATTATGAACATCACTCAAATATGGTTAGCGTCGGTTAGTGAATTAACAGATATGGAGATAACAGACACAAGCTCTACTGCCCAATTGGACAACAATTCTATAAGATCAATTATCTTTTATCCAATTATCTAATCCTCCAATACTGCAAGCAACTCTAAATCTATTTTGTTTGTGGTATAATAATTTTTATTGGAACAATTTGTGAGATTAGATTTTGGTATTGTTGATTTTGTGTTCATTGTGTTAGATTTGAGAGATTGTACAATGTTCACCCAAAAAATGTTTTCAGTTGTAAACATTTTCCGTCAAAACAAGCACAGACTTAGAACAAACTAGGAAAACCACCGTAATAATGATATTAGCAACATAATCCAGCGCCCCCCCAAAAAACTACCTGGCAAAAGTATTAGAAGTCAGTATCCTCTCCCACTTGTGCTTGAACAAAAATAACCCTTATAAAACTTAATGGGTCCGTTTGGATAACTGAAAACTGAAATTACTGTAGCAAAATAATTTTTAAATATGTGAATAGTACCGTGGGACCCATTTTTAATGAAAAATTTGTTGAGATTTGTGGGTCCCGTGAACAGTGCACGGGACCCACTGGTGTGCACAAAAGTCAAAAAACACGGCTAAAAAAAGAGGAAACGCAGACGCAAGCACTGTTCACATGCCTAAATGCACTGTTCATGTCCCATGAACAGTGCAAGAGGCGCTCAGCTGAAAAATAAATAAAAAAAAACGCAAAACGTGGCCACAAAACGCAGAAGCGCAAAATCCAAACACATACTATATTAAATTCATACATTTCCCACCCATTCATTCTTGTTACAATGACTCTAAATTTCTTTCTCTTTCAATCAATCCTTGCAAAGTTGAACGAAAACACCATGACTGCATATCTTCACCCTTTTTTTCAAATCTCCTCCAAAGATCAAACCGTTTTTCTTTATGAGTTCTATACATCTTAATTTATTCTTCAAAGAAACAGATTATCTACAGGTGCTAATTGAGAAGCAGGAAAAATATTAAATTGTTTTTGCAGTGAACAGTGGTAATATGAATTAGCAAGTGGTTTTTGTAGTTTACTGTGGGAAAGAACCTAGAATAGACCAATTGATATTTATGGCATAGTTAAAACTTAAACTCATAGAGAATCTCGGATTCAAGGGGGCATAGTTGTGGGACCCAAATTTACCTAGAAATCTGTGTTTTGCTGAGTTTGGTGAAAAAGTAAACAGTACCCATGAGACCCACTATAAAACGCAGAACGCGTGGATAGGGCAAAACGCCCAATCCAAACGCACGCTTAACGTATATAATGCAACTTGGCTAGGATTGAGCAACCAGCCTCACATTGGGATTCTATTAAATGCACAATCTTTCATGTCGCACACAATGGACATATAAGGGAAAAGAACAATTGTCAATGTCACCAAAATATCAGACTACTAAAAATTTTATACCATTTCTACTAAAAGCAAGCACAACAGTCCACATCAACAAATTGACAGACATTGTCCCTAGACAGGAGGGATGAACTGATCTACACTCGATAAACACAGTGATTGTATACAAGGTACAACCTGGTTTTTCTACACCAGAATACAGTTTCCACATTTAGCATTTTAAATGGGGTCTACTACACGAGATCATTACATTTTAACATTTGTCGACTATGTTAATACCGTGTCAAATTAGCTTACACGGGCAAATTTCACTTTCAAAAAGCAAACGAAAGTACTTCCATAACAATGCTAACTAACCAAATGCCTAAGCTAAACAAATCAATTCTCAATAAATAGAAATTGAGACTTACTTCCAACAAAATGGTGAACCCCAACTTTGGCGAGCATTGCATAGTACTCAATCTCGGATTTCCTCAGCGGTGGACAATTACTCGATATTATAATAAGTTTTCCTATCATTAATCAAATCGCACCAAAATTTCATATACCACAAATATAAATAAATAAATAAAGAGAATCAGAGCTAATTATATTTAATAAAATGCAAAGGCTTTGAATTGAAAAAAAGAGATCGTACAGTTTTCTTGCCAGCCACCATTGTTGTTGTTCCCTGTCCCTTAAAACCCTAGAGAGTGGCCGCAGTTAGGCTTGAGGTTGGGGGAGATGTCTCTCAGCAAATATTATATTGCAAATGAACTCACGTGCGAGTCACGTGTTCTGTTTTAAAATTATATATTAGATTCTTTATCTCTTCTTAACTAAGAAAAAATTTAGCTTTAAATTGGTTTGTAAGTTATCTTCTTTCAATTCATTATATAACTTTTTTTTTTTTTAAGCTTAGTTAGAATCGCAACTACTCAATGGTTGATAGACTATCTCAATGGTCAATGGTTAATAGACTATCTCAATGGTTGATATTTGTAATGTGGTTTATTTAAATAATAAACATGGATCATTTTACCAATCATCATATGATGAGTTAAAGAAGATTCTTCTAAATTGGTTTAAAGTTAATATTTGACCTAATTTTAACCCAAAAAAAATTTTCAAAATTAACTATATCTTTAAAAAAAAATTTATAATGAACTATTAACATATGCTTTATTTTCATTTTGTTGTCTTAAATAATTTTGTTAAGATTAAAAAAAATGAAAATTTAATAATGAAATTGATTTAATTTAAAAATTAAGGGATTAAATTTAAACGGTTCAAAATTAAAATGATTAAATTTTCACAATTAATATCTCAAGAAACCAAATGTCCAAAGTCTGGTAGCAATTGATTGGCCTTTTCATGTTCGTTCAAATCTTCCCTCCCAACTATTAGATTATAATTTTTTTTTTTTTTTTAAGTATTTGAGGAACCAAATTAATATAGCCAATACTCTTTCTTTTCTTTTTTCCTTTTTTGAGAAACAATATAGCCTACTTTGATTCTAGAGAATCATACAAAAATCTTTGGAATTAAATAATTTCAATTACAATTGATCAAATTTAATTAAATTCTGCAAAATAGATTCATGTTATAATATTTGTTCCAATTACATTTTCTAATATTGGGTTCAATAATAAATATAACAATCCTCTCTCCCTCCATTTCAAATAATTTTGAGATATAAACCATGTTTAAAGTATAGATTTTCTTTTTTTCAATTAAGGCAAGACAAATTCTAATGAGACACAACTCAATACATTAGATTGCAAGCAATGCACAAATTACTTGGCAGTATTTTTTTATAACAGTTAAGTTGACAAGATAGTCCTAGCTCTCATCAAGATGCACCACTGAAATCATATTTTTATTTACTATTAACAACTTGCCACATTTGCATATATCAAATTTTTTTGTTCCGAATTTCTTGTAAGGTGTGCCTCTCGAGAAGAGAGATGAGAGGGAACCAATGGGACCAGCCCTCCGAATCTCGATTGATAATAACCCCAACTCCATGGTTCTATGAAGAAGCAGAAAGTTGGCATACAGAAGAAAATATTAATAGCAGTTTAAATGCCTAAAACATGTGCGCACTCATCAACATATAGATCCTACACCTCAGACAAAATCTGAATGTTTGAATAAGACATTATCCAATAGAAATTTAGACACTAACAAATAAAGTTTACAAAGTAAAAACTAAAAACTCTGGTTCCACGGGTAAACAAGATGCCATGGTAATCAGTCCACTTAAAGAGAGCTCTAGGTTTGCAGGGTTCTAACATCAAGAAAAACTTAGCCTCAACCCAAAGCAAACTCCTGGCAAAAAACCCAAACCCAGCTACGAACTGGATCCTTCTGCTTGGCTGGAACAATCTCTTCCTACAAGCAACACCTGCAGACCTGCAAAGATGTAATCATATGATACTTTCTTACCATTATCTAACATACTGAACAACCCATAAGAAAATCCATTGAGCAGGCAAGGGATAGATTATAGCCTGATCCCCTACTGCCTGGTGTTTTTGCCCTGCGCTGTGAGTTTTGCTGCTACTTGTTCTTCTGTCAAAGGCAAATAGTAGATCCGAGGGGTTGCCTTGGTTTTCCGGAAGAGATCATCCAAAGTGACAATAGGAGGGTCAAGTTTCTCCGGAAGTGGAGGTGGAGGTGGAAGTTGAACCCGCTCTCTTGACTGAGGTGGGTTAGACAAAGGTGGCGGTGGTGGTAGAGGAGGTGGTGGTGGAAGCTGCGGCCTATGTTGACGGGGTGAGGGCTGGGGCTGCGAGGTGGGAGGGGCAGGAGGAACAATGGGACCAGCACTTGTAGGTGTAACTGGAGTCTGAGGAGCCTCCACCCGCGATTTCACTTCCTGAGGATCAACAAAGTCAGCCACTAGGAGGCGCCCACCATTTGGAGGCCATTGCAAGTTAAAAACAGCGTTCCTTGTCTCTACAGCTTCTTCCACTGATGAGTACTGCATCACAACGGTTTGCAGAATAGAAGGGTTAGAATTATATTTAAATGATCAAAAATTGAGATTCGTTTATTCATAAAACATAACTAGATGAATGTGAAGGTGATCTTCTTTGAAGGGAATTCTCATATTTACATGACATAGATCCTAAAATGACTGCTAAAAAAACCAGCCTTGGTAGCAGTAGCACAGCAGTACATCCCCCAATTTGGAATACAGAAATATAGTTATGGACTTATGGATTTCTGAGAACGGAAGGTCATTGCTCTCCCCCCACCCCAATCCCCACAAAAATATAGGTTGCCTACTATTGCCACATGATATGCCTGTGCGCACTAATGTGAAAACCTGCTAAGGAATGGTGAGTAGAGAAAAGAATTAGTCTTACAGTAACATAGCAATGGGTCTTGATGTGGTCCATCCAAAAACTGGTAACACTCCCAGTTTTGCCAAGAAGTTCTTGCACTGCTTTCAATGTAAAGGGACGCAGAAATCGATCAATTCTAAGAGAATTAGTTGGAGATTTTGGTGATGGAGGAACTGCCCATAGATAAAAGGAAGACCATTAATAAATTATATCAACTATTGCTGGAAATTTTCAAATCCAACAAGAAAATGGCAATAACTCACCAACACGTTCCTTGGGAGTATCCTCACTATTTGTAGAGTCCGATCTAGAGAAGTTACGTTTTGTAGCAGCAGACTGGAAAGTGTCCTTCGGCGTAGTTGTAGGGGTAGAATTAGTGCTCTGGGGCTCTGGAACTTTGAGGCCTTCAGATTTCCACCTACGTTGCCTCTTGATTGGCTCACTATTTCCAACTGCTGGTTGATCTGTAAAAACAGCCAAAAGATCATCAAATACAATCAAAAATAAAAATAAAAATAAAAGTTCTCAAAGAAATACGGACAACTTAAAAAATAAAAAATTGGGGAATAAGTGAAGGATTCTAGAGATGTGACAGTTGCCAAGTATTAAATTCCATGAAAATTACAGTTTCCATTGAGTTCAGGCATTTTCATAGGTATATGCCATTTGACTTTTTAAAGGATATCACTTCACATACTTATTTCTTCAAAATTATAATAAAAAGCCAAAAAAAGAAATGGAAAAGCTGAACAGAACTTCAAACAACAACAGACTCCAACGACTCAAATACAATTCTAAGACGCTGACAAATCAATCATAGCATCAAGCTTAAAGCTGGAAATTGTACATCCAACAATTGAAAATTTTAGGCAGAAGACTAGCCGATTTAAATATAATTCATAAGGGCCAGAGTGCTACTCCTATTGAATAAGCTTTTTACTACCATACTAACAATAATAACACATTTTGGACTCACAAACCGATCTTTTACAACCCTCAAAAGTTCAAGTATTCCTCTCCTGCCAAACACATGAGACAACGAGCAATCGTACTCCATATGGAAGCATTACTGCACCTGCTAAACTTGCCCTGCCAACTATCTAAAAGCTCCACAACAACTCTCAGCATAACCCAATGAACCACAAACAGTGAAAAAACCATAGTGAGCTAAGCTTACATAGAATAAACGGTCCAAAGATGTTCAATAGAAAAATATCACTCAATCACTGAAGGCAAATATGGTCTGAAGTCTGAACATATTCACTGAAGAAAAATATCTTAATGATAAGCAATCAAGTTCAAAGAAAAGAATTATTGTTTTACATGATAACCCCACCAAGAGTATATCAAGCCTCTCACAACACAAGATATAAGGTGAGAAGAAGTATAGATATTTAAAAATCTGGAAGCCTTGGCAATGGCAGGGTGAAAACTACTCCAATCTTGATTTCCCTTCATCAAACGATCTATTAAGTACTAACTAATCCACTTGGCAGCCACGTTCAAAGTTAGGGCATTAGGCTTTTTCAGGCATGAAAATAGGGAGAAGTATCAATGTAACATATGGAAAAGAAATGATAAGAGTAATTTTCAAAACAAAACAACTTAAAACTTCAAGACAATGCAAAAATAAGGAAGTTAACAAATGCAGTAAATTTATTGATTAAATAAAATAATGATAATAGCAGTTAATAATGACCCTGACTCCAAGCCTTACCATTGAATTTTCTTTTCTCAGCAGGTGCAGCTGGATGACTCTTACTCTCAACATTGACTTCCTTTTTTTCAGCAGATAAAGCATCCCCAAGAACAGCAACATGACTTTCCTCTTTCACAACATGACTTTTCTCAATCTTAATTTCTACTTCTTCAGAGTTATACTTAGAATCAATTTGCTTACTCTCCAGCACATCCTCTTCCATGGAATCATCACCAGAACTCCTGTCCAAATTTAACTTTTCAGAGTACCCTACATCTGCACTATCAATTTTCTTGTTTATATCTGCATCTGTAGCTTTGCAGCTATCTTTCCCTCCATCAGATGCCTTGTTCTCATGTGGCTCCTCAACATCCATTGGATGTGATTCACCACCAACTGGGACAACATGGCTGGATGATGGTTCCACCATCTCAGGTTTAACAACATCTAGTTCTAAATTGACATGATCAGCAATTACATTATCCTTTAGTTCAATCGTTTCATTAATTGACACAGAATCAGTAGAAATAGAATCAGATTTTACTTGAGACCCTAAAATAGGGCTGACTTCAGATACCTGGTTGTCTGGAGTAGAAAGGTCGAGCATGACACCCTCGGATGGAGGATTTAAACTCTCATTTTCCAGCTGGGGCTTTGATTCCTCACTCTCCAACTGGGGCTTTGATTCCTCACTCTCCAACTGGGGCTTTGATTCCTCAATCTCCAGATGGGACTTCAGATCATCATTTTCCAGCTGGGATTTTATGTTTCCATTCTCCTCGTGGGTTTCAACGTTCTCTGAATCTTGCTCACTCAACACTACCTCAGATACCACAGTCTCAGTTACTTCAATGCTGGTTTCGACAGTGGTTGTCTGAACAACTATCTCCTCTTCCACCCTAGAAGAATCAATATGACCAAGCATGTCACTTTCCTCAACTTTTTCTTGATCCAAGGTTGCCTCACTCTCATTAATATCAACCTCAATTGGAACATCATCTGCATTTTTGTTCTTGTTATTTTTATCACTGTCATCTGCAAGGTCTTTATCAGTTTCTGCAGCAACTTGCACTGACTGCACATCTTTTGATCCAACTACAGATTCAACTCCACATTCAAATCCATTATCCACATCCTTTGCAGCCTTTTCCATTTCAGCAAGCTTTGCTGCATTTTCCATTTCGGCAAGCTTTGCCGCATTTTCCATTTCGGCAAGCTTTGCAGCATTTTCCCTTTCGATGAGAATAGCTTCATCCAGACGTTTAATCAAATCAGCCTTTAAACCAGTAGTTGTTAATCTCCTTCTTTTAAGTTCCTCTTTTAGCTCTGTAACCTTCCATTGATCAATTGGTCGATTGTCAAGAATTGGATACTGTGATGACATCTTTTTCAAATAAAACTCACCTTCACAACCCTGATTAAGCATTAGAAATGATACACAATCAGCCACTTAAAGAGATTAACATAACAAAAAAGAACTCGGAAAAAACAAAAAGAGGTAGTCTCCAACCAGTACTAACACAGAACAATTACTTAAAAATAAGAGTAATAATCCGCATCATCTCATAAAATAGTCACAATCTGGAAACCATATCAGAAGTGCAGAGATAACAACCAACTGCCTAAGCAACTTAACTTACATATAGCCCAAGGGTAATGTATTTCTCACATACAAGTAGGAGAAACAAAATAAAAAAAAAAAAAAAAAAAAAAAAAAAAAAAAAAAAAGGGCAAAACCATCAACCATTTTACTGTAAAAATACCACACAATACATTGTATAAAAACCCGCATACAGGATAATAAAACAAAAGGCAGAACCAAACCCAGATACAAAAACACTCCATTTTGTTACAACAAAAATGTGTAAACTCTCCAAGAAGGAAAGCTATTGGGTGTAAAAATAAGCACAAGCTAAGAAGCAAGGACACAGACAGAGACACAACACGGTAGGGACATGACACAAAACCTCAACATGTCTTTAGCTATATGTTATTTATATATACACATTTATATATATATATAATATATATATATAAATATTATTTATTTATTTGAAGTTCTCAAAATAAATAACAACCATCAAAAATCCTAAAAGATCTAAAAATCATAGATTATTTGTAGATAATTAATAAATTTTTCCCCAGGCTTTTTAGACCAAAAGCCTCAACAAATTAACACAATCCCACTACTTAATCATTCAAATAATGCCCTCCCAAAAAAAACCCCCAAAATCATTATCAAAAGATAAACTTTCAAACCAAACTCTAACGCGATTTCTTAGAAAATCATGACATATTCCACGAAACCAAACAAGACTTATACAGAACACAATGCCAGAGAAATAAATGAAAAAAAAAAAAAATTAAAAAAAAACCCTAATTAATTGAAGCAATGACGAAATATAGGGCAAAATTAAATACTTACAGGAATATATAGCTGAGAATCGCGGCGCTGGAAACAGTGAAAAAGCCTAAAACTTCCTCAAGGGAAAGGAGATGATATGTGAAACCCTAAAATTTCACAACACAAAACCCACACATTAGAGCAAAAAAGAAACAACTCGCAGTTTACAACAAAAAAACACACACACACACAAAAATTAACAAAATCCACACTATAAACACTCTCAGATTTTCGTTAATCTTCGTTTTTTTTTTTTATAAATTAAGGCTCCCCCATAGAAACCAAAAAAAAAAAAAAGACTGCCTCCAAAACGTTTCTTTTTTTCTGTTTCCTAAAAACCAAAAAAGAAAGAAGGTAATAAAGAAAACACGGAAAACAAATTGGAAGCAGAAAGTTAAAAAAAAATTAGAAAACCAAATTGGTTTTTATTGTTTTTGTTTTTGTTTTAGGGGATATGGTTTGGTTTCTAGGGTTTTTATTGTGTTTATTTTTTTATGTTTCGAAGTTGTGTGCGCGTTTGTGTTTTTTTGAGAGGAAGGGAGGGATGGGCGAGAGAGTACGAAGTTAAAGGAGGGGTTTGGGTTTTCCAACTAAAAATACTGATTTTTAGTTACCTATTTGACGATTTTGCCCCTTGCTTGGTACACGTGGAAATGAATGCTTCTCACATTTTCGGCTCGGCTCTGTGAGTTTTTTGGGTACCTTTAAATATTGACGTGGCAAGAAATAGAAACTTTACTCTTTTTTTTCCTTTTTTGCCTTGTGCTTTCGAGAACAAAAAAGTATTTCTCTCGTTTGAGATAATTCACAAATTTTCTATTTATCTTACCTTTAAATATTGACGTGGCAAGAAATAGAAACTTTACTCTTTTTTCTTTTTTTGCTTTTTGCTTTTTGTTTTCGAGAACAAAAAAGTATCTCTTGTTTGGGATGGTTCACAATTTTTCCATTTATCTTTGAAATCAACAAATTTTCTCTTTTACGTTTAGGGAATGAGCTAATACCCCAATTTTTACTTTCTAGTTAAATCTAACAAAATTTTGTAAAGAAATTATTAATTATACACTATAAAGTAGGGAAAAAATTGAATATTGTATTGTTGTTTTCTTAGATTGCATTTGTAATTATTGTAACTAGTTTTTTATCGCACTTTGGAATGGATATATTATTAATCATGAGTTTATTCATGTTTAAAAGGCTCAATTAAGTCTAAATTCATATTATTAACCAGAAAATTTTATTAACAAAACTTAGCAGTATATATATTTTACACAAAAAGATGAACATTGGTGACAATGTTTATCCAAAAGATCCATTCACGCTTTTGAATCTTCAATCTCTATTAGTGATTGAAAATCTTAAAAAATTTAAAATTAAGTTGTACTCATTTTGTAGTTTTACGATGGGTCATTTTGTAACATGATGGGCATTTGTGTGAAGAAAAAACCTCACGAAGTTCCATGGCTAATAAAAGAAATTCTCTCCAATCTCTTTTTTTAGAGAGAGGGGTTTGTGTGTGTTTTTATACATCCTTCATAGTTGTATTATGGTCTAATGGATTTAGATTGGTACTACCGATTCCCAAAGCATGAGTGTTTAATGTGTTATTAATTTCATCTCATTGGCTTCTCGCACATGACAACAAAATTAAAAATAATTAGATTGTACACGTGTATAGTAAAATTGGACTCCAATTTGATTCTAATTGAACAATTGGAATGATAATATATGATAGTAACAACAATAGGAAAATTCAAATAAAATTTCGAATTAAATTGTAACAATCAATAAAAAATTACAAATTAGAAAGACAGGGTGGAGTGATCCACTCCAAGAAGGAGACCAAACTTGTAAATATAGAATAATAAATCTCTCTCCAGGAAAATTTACATTTTTCATAACTTTTTGAACATTTTAAAAACATAGAGACATCTATAGGGTCCTCTCCAATTCGCGTGAGATTCCATTGATCACTAATTTTTGCAAAAAAGTATCATCCAAAGATGCTTTCTTCATTGTTATAGGTACCAAACCCGAACAAAAAGCCAAATATAAGGATAGTGAATTTTAGGCATAATATGCATCTAATCACATATTAGCAATTTATAACAAATGTAAAGATGCAAACTTTGTAAGTGAATAGTTTATTAGAACCAAGAAGAAAACACTTTAATCCAAAACTCGGTGCAAATGTAAAGATGCAAACTTTGTAAGCAATTTATAACAAAGATGCAAACTCTGGCTTTGTTATATTTTTGGAAATTATGCAATGTACCCAAACCAAGTTCTTATCACCGATTTTAATCTCTTTGGTTTTCACGTTTGACTACAAAATCAATAAAAAACTTAATTAGCACATTAACTCACTTGACCCGATACATAGAAGTGGTTTTAATGAGAATGAGCTCACATATATTTAGCCACATGATGCAAAATTCAACTTCAATTTCAGATTCTAAACACATGGCACAAAATTAGAGGTCTAATTTGGAATTCGATTTCACACTCTCTCTGCTTCACCTATTATTTTATATTAGATTTGCATTGGATTTAATTCAAAAAGTAATAAATTGGAGGTATTTGTTTATTTCCCAAATAAAAGAGAGGAAAATTGGTTGGTTTCAAAGATAAAGGGAGAATTGTGAACTACCCTAAACAAGAGGGGAAAATCTTTTTCCCCTAATAAAAAGTCCAAAATTTATAGCCTATTTCGTATTGAATACCAATTATTTAATGTTATAAATTAATGTCTCAAACTTTGTGAAATTATCCATCTCCATTATTTATTTTTGTAATAATGGAGTAAAAAAAAACAAAATTTAAGAGCAAGTCATACGTAGAACTTGGAAGGGTTTAATTGATGGCTTTTTTTTTTTTTTTTTTTTCTTACTTTGTTATTACCTTGAAACACATAATTAAATAAGAGAGATAGATAGACAATTCAAATTAATAAAACTTAAAGCCTAGGATTTAATATAAAGTGTAGCATAAAGTTTTTTTTTGGTAAAATGGAAATTTCATTAAAACAAACTAAAGGCTACCAACAACAGCAGGAATAGCCCTGTTACAAAACACACCCTCCTTGTCCGCACTAATAAGATCTAGCAAGTTCACAGGAGGATCTTGATACACATAAAAACAACAAACTTGGAGTACAACTTTCCTAGCTAAAAAGTCAACACAAAAATTAGCCTCAAAATAGCCTCAAAAATATGAAGTGTAGCATAAAGTTATCAGAAATTAATCATGCGAAAATAATATTGTACCAATCAGAATAATATATATATATTTTGAGAAACTACCAATCAGAATAAATAAAGTTGTAAAAAATATTATGTTTTTAAAATTTTTTTCTTCCTGTTGAGGTATTTGGTAGTTTTATTTACAAACAAGGCCAAGCTGGAATTTATTTACAGTCCAGCCCATTAAACTGGACTTGCCCAGGCCTAAAAATATTCCTAGTGATACCAAAGAGAACAGAGAGGGATACAATTACTATTAGGGAGACACAACTAATGCAACACAAAAAACAAAAAAACAAAAAAATCAACCCAACCCAACATGAATGGTTTTTTGGATTAATGGGTTAGGTTGGGTTGAAATTTTATTTTAAGCTTTGGGTAGTTTATCTGAATCTAACACTTCCCTTACTTGTAGAGGAAAGATGCTATTTATAATGTGATCCATGTACGTAGTCATTTGATTTTATCTAATTTTTCTTTATTTGGCCTTATTTATCTCCCCCGTTAACCTTGCTGTTTTCTCAAATGAACATCACATATTTTAGAAAAATTTAATAAATTTTAGGGACGTGTGAATTTGCTCATTCTTTTATATTGATTCTTAAAAATACACATTTTATTTTGGTGTAAGCATTATTCTTAGATTAAAAAAAAAAAATGGAATTCAAGGCCAAATATTATCTGGATTGAAAACAATAATAATGAAGTAAATCAATGATTTAGAAAACCAAAATTGTCAGGCACAATGGGGGTAAAAGGTGTTGCCCTGTAAACAACTGCATTTGATCAGGCAATAAAGGCTCCTCAAAGTAAAAAGGAAAAGGTAACTTATATCATTTTTGAAATAAGAAAGTTGATATAACAACTAAAAACAGGAAAACCAACCTACACTAAAACGCACAAAGTAGATAACTTAAACCTAGAGATACATAAAATTTTCTTTTTAAACAGTATTATGACTAACTACATACAGTAAAAGCCAAAATCATGGTACAAATCCTCACATAGGCACCTTTTCAGGGCGTATTTTTGTTACTGTGCCTTTGTAAATACCACTTCACCATTTACTCACTTTCTTCATCACTTTCCTGTAGGTTCATATGATTCATATTCCTTTCAAGTGGTGGAAGCCCATCTTCAGAATCGCAAGAGTTCTCATCCTCACTATGAGATGCCATGTCTGTTCCTGTAGCAGCCGAGAGCAAAACATATTCTGAGGTCAGCATAAGTCATTGCCGTGCTAAGCTAAGCAACAATTTTGCATAAATAAAAATTTTCCTCTCATGATGACATACATGATTTAGAGTTCATGTTAAGGCTTATGGAAAGGATTATGAGTACAATGGCCTCCAACTGGTCTCTCTAGAGTAATAGGCATATGATAGGTCTCATGGAGATAACATAAAAGGCAGAGAAAATAAAAGGAGTGAATAGAGAATTGATTTCTTTTGTTTTGACAGCCACAAACATATACCTTTCACTTCTGGGAGAACCTTTGGGACCTGACTTTCTTGTGAAAGCCAAGAATTTTGAACCGAAATAATATCAGCACTATTTTCACATTCAGAGTATGCCTTTAGAAGTTCCCTGCATTTAAAAAAAAAAGGGTCAAAATTTGAAAAAGAGTTAAAAATTCAACTCTCCAAGGAAATGAAATTGCATCATAAATACAGCTGCTGAGACAAATGCAATTTTTCTTCCCAAATCCTCCGGAATCAAAACACCCTGCAATTTCTAGGATCTCCTTCAATCAATTATTCCAGTGGTATTACAGTGACTCATGCTTTAGTTACATTTTGAAAGATTAACTTGTGCCATCTTAACTTATTGAAAAGATCTCTTACCATGTCAATATAGATTTAAAAATCTTCTTTCTTATTTCTTTCTTTGTTTTTCTTTTCATGTGGCCAACCTTGATATTAATTAGCATGTTAAGGATCCATAGCCGATCCCAATTCTTTGAAACTAAGACTTGGTTATGGTTGTTGTGATTGCAATTCCTATGCTGTAACTAACCTTCTAGAAGACTAGAACATAATAATTAACTAATTCACTCCAGCAGGGACCTGAGACCCAACAAACAGATCCTATTAAGATTAAGAACCCAAGTCAAACTCAAATATCAAGAGACAGGCCAGGTCCAGAGGGAAGAAAATATCATCTTAATGCCAACTCAACTAGGTGTTTAAGATATGAGGTTTTGTCTGTTTTACGGTAAAACTTTGTGCAGACAGGCACACTCAATCAACTGACCTGAGGTATTAAAAACCCCAGGCAATTAGTTTATGCAATTTAAATTTATATCATGTGAAAAACTATAAAATAATTTATCCAAAAGAAGAAATTAATTGCAAAGATTTATGTAGGTTCAAGATTATTAGGATTTTTGAAAGATATGTCAGATAGTTGTGTGGTTATACTTTCTGCACTCTTATGATCAATTTATAAAAAAGAAATAGAAGTTCATTTAAGGAGTTGAAGCCCACAACTTCTAAGGGGGATAGGGACACTCAATAATGATATCTTGGTCATCTTTTAGTGCATGAGGTTAAAAATTTTAGGCCTGGTCAAGTTAATCTCTAATTACTTGCATAGATGGGCCACACTTCCAGTTAATAAGTATCTTCATATTTCAAAAGGAAAAGATAAGTTGATAAATAAACAGAGACACACCTGTTGAGGGATAGGAAAGCATGGCCCCATTTGAACTTGCCAAGCAACAGATTTGCAGTTTCCTCTTCCCCACTGTTAAACAATATAAACAGAATTGTGAGAACAGGTTTAAATTCCTCTACTGGAGAACATATTTGATCTTGGGTGCAACAGAATAAGACATGTTCATAACATAGAAGGTAGAGATATCAAGCATACTAGAACAGTGACCCGTCAAAATTAGAGATGCTGCTGAAGTAGATTATATATGACTCAACCTAAAAAAAGTTGGGAAAGGAAAAAAAAATAAAAAAAGAAATTAAGTAAAACTAAAAAGGACTGGGTGTCTTGAAAGTATCAGACAATCAGAGCATTTTCCTTCAGACATCAGAAAAGTTCCATCAAATGCAAGATTTAATAGCTAGTTCCACAGAGGGTGTGCCTTATGGTGGGATCAGTTGTCCCTGAACATTCATAGGCTTAAACATTATTAGGCTTTTAAAGTCTTGTTTAGCTATTCTCCCATAGGAGTCTCATTATAGTATCTCTGAACTTTTGGCTACAGGAATACAAATAATAGCAAATTCATATTGCCTCTTACCAAAACTGAAATGAGCCAGTAACCTCATCTCTCAAACAAACAATAATTACTCACATTAGACTATGTATATAATATGTGATAAGAACTCCTTGTCAAAACCCGCATCTATAATGCAATCTACAGATCAAATAAGTTAATAGCTGGTTGATACAACAAAACATGCACCAATGCAAAAAGAGAGTTACAAACTTCAGCATGCGTTTAGCACTTTAAGAAAACTGTATAACTTAGGAACAGGTTTGGGTACCAAATGATTAGAGCTGCAGATAATGCCTCCACGCAAGATAGTTGACATGGTCTACCATAATTTACTGGATTTGCTGCAACCAGCCATGGTACTGCAATTTCAAGTGATTTGTCAATGTTCAGGGACAATCAAACACAACAATTCCATGACCAATCACAGACATTTCACAAGTGCAATAAATTCCAGGAAAACAGATACCAGAGACATTTCACAAGTGCAATAAATTCTTTAACACATCATCTCTATAAGAAAATTAACCAAAAGTAAAAAAGTAAAAGATTGTGTAAGAAATTATATGTGCAAAGCCACATTAAAAAAAATAATAAATAAATAAAAGAAGAAGAACAAGAACAGGAGTTGTTTTCAAATTCTGGTGCAAGCAAAAAAATTGTATCCCCCTTTGATGTTATAAAAGAAAAAAATTGTATTCCCTTGCAGACATGATAACTACAACCATAGGCCAGAATATAATCTCCCTATGCCAAGGTGCTTTTAACTTGACATTTTCCACCAACAAGGATATCAACAACTTCCATTCACTTAAACCATTTAATCAAATTCAAGCCAGTCAACCAGCATACCTTCCGTAATTCAACAAAACAAAAGCTTAAATCAAGAAGTCATCAGGTGAAGGAAAGAACCATAATTTCAATCCAAATAAAAAGTAAGCCTCACTCTCTTCAATAGAAAAATCTTTGCTTTAAGGCAATTCGAATTCCCATACATTACAGATTCTGCAAGTGATCCCACTTTCTAGGTTTTGAATGAGCCTCCGGCCATCATATCTCTATCCTATGCCCTTACATATACGTTTCTCTTCAGGTAAATCAATTGGATCAATATAGAATTTAGAAGAACAATCAATATATTATTAGTCACAGACATTTGCAGGAAAGGGGCCATTTATCAATGTAATGACCAAATTTTTTATAAGCAAAAATTTCATTAAATATAAAAAGTGACTGGCACTAAGGATGTGAAAGACCAACTTCTCTAGTTAATAGTCTGGTATAAGAAAAGTAATAAATGTTAATAAGCCTGCTTCTAATCAATGTTAGAAATTCAAGTTGTACACATGGAAATTGCAAAATTCTAACCAATGAAATACAGACAATATTTTTTCCAAGCGTTGACAAGCTTGGAATGATTTATCAAAAGTAATTTTTTTTATAGGTAAGGTACAAATCTTCCTGAAGTTAAAATTTGAGTGCACTCCATTAAAGTTTAAAATATCCCCATGGACTCCTTCCAAACTCCGTACTTTATCATTTGAAATCACATAAAGACAATTTCCACAATCAATGAGTTTTGAACCCATGACTTCATCCTCCACCCATAAAAATGAGAGGAGGAAGTGCCATTTGAACCAAGGTTCATTGGCAAAGGAATTTTAATCTTTTTTTTTAACAGTAAAAAAAGAAATTCATTCTTGTCTCAAAGTTCTTGAGTCAGTCCACAATTCTTTAGGTGGGACAATATGCAACTTCTGGTGGGGACATGGAAATGATAAGAGAAAACCCCATCTCATAAGTTGGGAAACTCTTTGCAAACCTAAGTCAAGCAGAGGCTTGGGTCTTAGGAAAACAACTTGGATGAATAAGGCAATGTTAGCCAAACAGTTGTGGAGACTTTCAAACCAACCTTCCTCAATCCTAGCTAGAACCTTGAAGGCCAAATACATTCCTAAGGGTACTCTCCTAGATTGGAAGTGTAAACCACAAGACTCCTGGAACTAAAAAAAGCCTACACTCTTGCAAGAATTCACCTTTGACACAAGCCTAGTAGAGATTGGATTAGTGTAGGGGGATAGACATCAACCACTCAGCTGGGTACCCTCCCAAAGTGAATGAACCTCACCTTCAAGAACTAATAATTCATAAAGTCTCTGAACACATTAACCTCACCAAAACTTGGAATACACAACTCTTGAATCAAATCTATGCTTTTGAGGAAGCACGATATATTATCTCCACCCCTATCTCCCTAACAGAAGGTGAAGATAAACTTATCTGGCCTTTATCAAGCAGTGGATTATATGAGGTTGAGAAAGGTAGTCTTAAGTTCAATAATAATGGTAATAGTAGAAGAGGGTTTTGAAAACGCCTATAGAAATTAAGAATTCCATGTAGGATCATTGTTTTCCTTTGGAAACTGTTGAACAAAGCCCTGCCTATACAATCATGCTTGGAAAAGGAGAAATATAGTGAGAGATAAAGCACGCAGTTTCCTTTTGCAAAGGTATTGTGGCTGGGAACTGATATTAAACTTAGAACAGAGTCCCTGAAGCCTTGCAATATCCACTACTGGCTTAGTAATGGCTGCGAAATTTGGAACACTATAAGGAACTCAACCCACAATTTGACATCATTATTGCTATGACTCTGTGGACAACATGGAGATGTAGGAACCAACTCATCTTTGAAGGTAAGGCACTTATGTCTTGTAATATTTTGATTGGCAGGTACAATGCAGCATTTATAAATAAGGAGGAAGTCCACCCAAGTCCGATACACCACAACGTTTTTGAAAACAGGTAGATTCAACATGATTGGCAGTTACTGCTATAGCAGGTCATAGTACACACAATACGAGCAGAGGAAGGATTTCCTTTCTAGCCAAGGACAAAGAGGGAAATGAGGACTCTCAAACACCAGACACACAACACTGTTAGAAGCTAGAGAGGCTATCTACCAAGCTAGCGAGGATTCCAAAGCATGGTTATCCTGACATAGGACAGACACATCAAGGAAGCAAAAGCAGGGAGAGAGTGTGTTCCTTGGACAATTCTGTATTGTTGGAAGACTTTGATCAATGGAGGGAAGGAATTACCTTGGGCTGTTTTTTGGTGACTGCTACTTTCTAGGGGTCAGTAATGAATTGGGCCAAACCTCAATGTATTCTGTAGACTATACTGAACCACAACTTCCATCCTCAAGGATGTACCATTTAACATACAGGAATTTAACAAATATACATATTTAACAGCAAGGATGTACACCTCTATTTTAAATAAGAAACTATTAATATCCCTGATTAGTGTCTAAATAATATGATCAGCAAGGTAGTATACTATTTAAAGAATGAAGTCCATACAGAGTCGAGGAGCAGCACAACGCAGCTTCACGAAAGGTACATCACTCAAACGTGCCCATGAGCAATCCACAACAGCTAATCCTTTCCTCTTCATTAAGCTATGATCTTCTCTAGAGACACATTGTGTACCAACTGGACTGGATATCCCAAAAAAAAAAAAAATAATAATAAAGAAAGAAAGAATACAGGAATTTAAATGTTTAATATACAAATATAAATATTAATTTATAGTACATTGATTAAATTTCAACCTACGAACTACCCCACCCACCCTACCTTTGACACCTAAGCCATAAGGAATGCAGCAATATCCAATTTCATTTAGGAGGTATCATTTTTTTTTTTTTCTTTTTTTTTTTTTTATAGGAAATTTAAGGGGTATCATCTACTTTACACAAATAATAGGTTGCCTACAGATTTACATTCAAATAATGAATTGTAAGTGTCTCTCCCTTACGCTTGGCAGTTGGCACACAACCAAACATTTACAGCCCCATTAACTTGCCCACCTTTCCTGGCCCAAAAATCAAACCAAACAGATGCTTCTGATCATTGAGGATTTCATTCTTTTGAGCTCCTTGGGAAAAGGGGGGCAGTATTAAGAAGTAGCATTTGAGCTAAAACTCATTGACGACATCACAGATCTCCATATTAACATAACAAAGATAAAATTTGGATTCATTCAATAAAATAATTTAATACCAGACAAATTTTTTGATAAGTAACACCACAGAAAAATTAAGGAAAAGCAAAGTAATCTGTAAGTACCTTAAAACAATTCCCCCAAAACCATTATTCACACGCAACTCCTGCAAGAATTTTTTTAAATGTCAGGATTACTGACGTGTGATAGTGTCTCTATGTCATGACAGAATGGGATGTTAATAAAAATACTATATTAAGTAAATAATTAGCTGAAGCAAATGAATCTCAGCTTGAACAAAAGTTTGGTTTCCAAATCTCAAGTAAGCATGAATCCATTGTATTAAACAATTGCTTTTTGGTAATTAGTTTAAGATTCAGAACTACCATAGAATGTTCCTCCCTCAGATTTCATATGAGAAATCCCAAATCTTCTCTAACCACAAGAGAATCCTTTCATAATTCATCTCTCCAAGGACTCAACTTCTATAGGTTATGTGTACAAGGCTCTTGCTTTTGCAAGGTCTATAAGAGGTGATTAGTAGGCAACCTTACCACAACTTTGGAGAGGTTGATTCTCTTACTCGAACCCCTGACACATTGCTTGAGCAGATGGCACTTGCCATTGCACCAATGTCTAACCTCTTCCCTATATATGAAAATTCCATATCTCATTTTAAAAGATTCAAGACTTACTTTGCTATACCTCTTAGGAGTTAGGAGTTCTAAGTTTAATTGGCCAATAGAACTTAATCAAGAATAAATAACTCATGATATTCTCATTTTCTACCAAACACAATAAAATAAATGAAAAAGTAAAATACTTTAAAATGATGTTAGAGACCAAAAGCCAACCCCCATGCCTAGATAGAATCAACAGTAAGGAATAATTACATTCCAGTTAACATAAGACAGATGTAAATTTGCATGAGCAAAACATGAATAGAGACAAAATGTGAACCAGAGACTTTCTTTTAACAAGCCGAATCTTGAAAGCTTCCGTCCCGTGCACCTTTTTGCATCGCATTGCCCAAAATCCTGAACCAACAACACAACACCACTTAATCTCATTGTCGCAAAACTCCATGCAATTCAAATGTAACAAAGTTTCAGATCCTAAAAAACAGCATTGATCTTCCCCATAATAAATTTCAAATAAATTTTTTTCATAGAAATGAATTAGAGGGAAAGGGGGTTTGAGAGACAGAGAGAGGGAGAGGGGGGGAGAGATTATCTTTGAAACTTCGTTAAAAACACTAAAAATCCAAGCAAAATACATAGGCATAGCAGTGGACTAAGAGGAAGGGCGACTGTAACAACACAGACAAACAAAGGAGCCATCCAGCAAAATGATGTCAATCCCCCACTGTGTGTAGCCCACAAGATGGTACTAAGATTTCACCCACCCCAGCATTCAGTCAAATACAAATTGATCCAATAACAGTTATAACCAAAATATAATTACTCAAAAACAATATTTTTTATATGAGCCAATGAGTTTTAGCTCAAATAAAACTTTGTTCTCCAATAAGAATGAATGGCGGATGAGGTCACATGTTCAAAACTCACTGGCTGCATGTGGTAAAATTCGTACCCAATGCACAATGCTCTCATAGTAGAGAAAAAAGCCAAACACAAAATGCAGCTCAGTTTACAATGAATAGTATGCAGAGCAGAGAACAAAATCAAAATAAAAGAAAATTTAAGGTAGTGAAAAGAAATTATGCATACCCACATAGCTAGTTGGATTGTCGGACCTGCTGGCTCCTCTTCAGGTACTGCAACAGTAGAAAAGTTATCAGAGTCCCAATATCAATGACAGTCACAGCGGCAATACATCAAACAGCTTTCAAACTCAATTTTTAAAACCTAAGATAAAACAAAATTTAAAATAAAAAAAAATTATTAAATTGTAACCTTGATTAGATGGCAGAGACTCGTCCTCCCTGAAAAAGAATGGGCCAAAGTGAGAAATAGGAAACTCAAAGCTAAAAGTAAAACCAAAAAAAAAAAAAAAAAAAAAAAGAGAGAGTGTGGGAATGAAAGGGAATAACCGTTGAAGTTGATGGGTTCGGCTAGATTGGCCCCTGTGGGAGTGGTGGTTTTTGTTCCGGCCGGTCTTGTTGTTGCGGCCCATGTTTATGTTTTGTGAAGAAGAAAAAGAGGAAATGAGCGAAGCTCGATCACTGAGAATAACCCTGCTTTCAGAGTTGACAACGGTGGCGTGTGCTTTCTTGGCTTATATTCGCTTGGTGCCTTGGTTTATATAGGTTACCCCTTTTTCGGTGGAATTAAAACCAAAAAAATATTACCAGAGTTTGTTTCGAAGTGGTCTACACACCCTAGTTTGTCATAATTTTTTTTTTGCTAAAGCCTAGTTTGTCATAATAATAATAAAAAAAGTGGTCATTCCAATATTTCATAGTCAACTCAAAATTTGAGATATTCAAACTTGTTTTTTCTTTTTTGGGATGAAAATTAAAACTTGTTATTGTTATACTATTTCATTATGAGGTGACACAAACATTAGAACTGGCTTCAATTGTGATTTCTTTATTAGATATCCATCAAAAATATGTAATGTATTGGTAATCCTTGTGACCAACACTTTCAAAGTTACGTGTCTACTAGAACAAATTAGATTTTTGCATCATGAAAGTTGTACTGTATTAAAAAATCAAATTCCAAATATTAAATAAAGAGGATCAATTTTACCATGATAAATTTATTTTTTATTTGAATGCAATTACTTCGACTTTTGACTCCACATAAAAGTCTTCTAAATTAAATTGAGTAAAACCTCATCATTTTCACAACATGCCACTTAAAATTTGTAAATATATTATAAAAATATTATAAACATAGCATTTCTTTAAAAAAAATTCTTATCTCTTTTACCAAGGTAATAAACTTCTTCTTTTTTATGGCTTAATTAATTCAAACCTTAACTAATTCTTCCAAGGAATGAATCCAATGATTTATTTTTTGAACACATTTTAATCAAGAAAAGCTTTCCATTTCATTTTTTTTTCTTTTTTTCTTTTTACAATCACTTCTATTGCTTGGTAATTGCTCAAAAATATGTCACATATGTTTCTTGGTATGCATCAATGGAAAAAACCAACCAAAGAATGATATAATCAAGAAATTTTTTTTCCTCTGCAATTACTAGGATGAACTTGTGATGATTGCTTTAACCACTATACTTATAGGACCATGATGATCTCACATCCTGTACACGCCATTCACAAAATGTAGACATCAGGTGGAAGATATGGACACTTGATGTCTACACACTTTGTGAGTGGTGTGTGTGTGTAGTGTTGACATTGAGAGTGAGAAATAATTTTCCATACATAAATTGACCTTCCAATCTCAGGTTAATTCCCATTTCCACCCGTTCTCTGCAGAATACAGACCAAAAATTCAAGCTCCACCCCCTCGCTATCTAGACAACACTTCACTAATCATGTCTTCAAACTTTGCATGGAGAACCCATTCACACAGGAGATAGGTAAAACAAAATTCCCACCATAAATTTGGTGTCGACTATTATGAGTCATATAGCACCAGTTAACATGACCTAGTTTGGAGGTGGTTTTACAATCAAAGAAGTTAAATAGACATTTGTTGATAGTATAGGACGTCAGTTTTCTCATGTCAGCTTCCTCATAAGGAGAAACAATTTCTGATCAAGCTCAAACCCACCACAATGGGAAGGATCACCTTTTAGCATCAACTGGAGCCCACCAAATGAAACATATATATCCCTGAAACCAAATATGAAATCCAAAATTAGATGATTAGAATGACCCCCCCCCCCCCCAAAAAAAAAAAAAAAAAAAAAATCATATGGAAATGTTGTTTTGATTAGATGATTATCTAATAAAAAGAGCTCTGTAGGGGACAAATATTCATTGCAAATATAGCAAGGAGAATACATAGATCTGGACCATTCATCTTGTTTCATACCCACATGAGCCCGTGTGGGTGTCAAACAAGATGTATTCACAACCAGTCCATGACAATTGCAGTAGACATAGTGGAGTCAAACAAAGATGTACTCCCAGATACTGCATACCTTTATACCAAAACAAGAAAATGGAGTCAGACAACATAGACATGGGAACTATTAGGTCCTTGCCAAATGTGTACTGGTGGAGGTTGATTTGGCACCCTAACAGAATCTCAAAACATGCATTCATTTGTTGGCCGGCCATTCATGACAGGTTGAGTACACGTTACAGGTTATTAAGTTGGGGTTATAAGGTGATACTCTGTGTGTTCTATAGAAGATGTATTGAGAGTAGGATCACTTGTTCTTTGAGTGTAAATTTTCAAAGAGACTATGATATCATATTTAAGATCTATGTTTGATCAAATTGAAGAGGCATTCCTAGGAAGATATTCTGCAATTGGGTGTGAGTTCTTTAACAGTAACAAGAGGGTGGCTTGGGCTGCATCAGTTTACCATGTATGGCTTCATAGAAATGCTAGAATCTACAATGGTGATTTGAGGACTAAAGAAAGTGTGCTTCAACCTATTAAGTGTATTTCAACATTTTAGAGATTAAGAGTTTTTTTGAGGTTTAGGGGTATTTTAGTCATTTTAGAGATTTCAATGGTATTTGGTTGTTTTAGAGGCTTTTGGGTATTTTGGGCCATTTTAGAGCTTTTGGGGTTTTTCCTGTCATTTTAGAGGTTTTCAATGGTCATTTTGGAGGTTTTTTAAGTTTTATTTTAAGTTTCTTGGTTAGTCAATCTCATGAGTAAGTAAAAGAACCAAAATTCTTAATATTCACATTATGGTAAGGTGACCTTGATGGGATGCACATCACAGCAAACCAAACGCCACCTAAATGGGAAGTAAAAACAAAGGTTTGCTGATCTAAAAAATTTTAATTTACATCACAAAACAAAGTACTGTGTAGTGTGGGGATTCCCTGTTCAGTTTTTAAGGGCATAAAGGATGTCGTTGAGTTGCTGGTGGTATTTGCAGTTGTATGTGATTGCTTGTGTAAATTTGTTTGTGCTCAATAATATCTTGCTTAATCATTAAAAAAACGTCAAAAAAAAAAAAAAAAAAAACCCTACTACAGTAATTCCAAAAGAAACACAAAAAAGGATACATAAAAAGAGTGGTTGAAAATCATGTGTACATACACTGTTACCCCAGGACCTGAACTTCCATCTAAAGTTTTAGCTTCAGGTTCATCTGAAATCTTATAAAGTTTCCCATGCATTATGTATTCAAACTTGTCTGCAAGTGACTTCTGCCCACCCTGGGAAAGGAGTTCAGAACACAGGCAACATTAAAGTTTTTAATCATATAAAGAACATAACAGTCAAAAACAAAGTCAGAAAGTATTCAACATACACCTGCCCAAGATTAGGTGTGAATGATATGAAAGATTAAAGAACACAAAAGATTATCAAAAAAAAAAAAAAAACACAGAGAATAGCATCAGTCAAAATCAAACATCGAGAGAGCAGGAAATACCATATTATCATTAGCTTCTATCCACAATCATTATATTATTATTATTACAGTAGGTGATCAAGCAAATCCTGGCCATTCAACAAAAAGCCACTTGCAAGTCCTGAGATATACAATTTTTTTCAAATTTGACACAAGCTACAGTTATGGGCAGATCTAGATGTAGATATTTCTCAGATGGAAAAATAGATACTAAAATAAGAAGTTGTGCTCTAGAACTGCATATATATTTACTGGAGGACCACAGACCAACATTCATACAGTTTTTTGATGGGTGCAGTCCTCAACAAATTTTGAAAAATAACAATAAGCTTCTAAACAAATGGCTTTCAGGCAATACTTATCACAAAAATTGGCACATTTTGAAAGTTCTACACTACTAGAAATACAAATTATCAATGCCAGGGCTTGCGACAGAGCATCTATGCAGGTAGCGAATTTTCATCTTAGGATTTTTTTTTTTTTTTTAATCAATGATCATGTAAAATTTAAAAAGTTCTGAGAGATTTAAACAAAAAATTGGAGCTCAGTCAAAAAGACTTAAATATCTGCAAAGTCAAGATGATTGAATAGTCTAATTGCTTCATTGCAGACTCATCATGAAAATTCCTATTTTTTTTTTATAGGTAATCAAAGATTTATTGCATAAAAAGGACATCATGTTCACGATGGTGAACACTCAAAACTTAAAACAAATACAAGTTCCTCAGGAAGAGATACGAATAGAAAGAAGAAATTCAAAAATGGAAATACATTGTGTAAAACCCCAAATTCATTTTCATGACTCATCATGAAAATTCCTATTTAGGCCATATATCCCTTTTATGGCATAATTGCTTCAAGTTTCCATCCATATGCCAAGAATTAAAGACAGAAAAAACGTTTGGAGGGGGAACCAAATACAGAGTCTAAGAGACTGAGTTTGCTTCTTCCAATAATCTTGAACCTGATATTTTCAGATGATTACATAAATTACTTAGGGATGCAACCCTGGTTGGTCTGGGTTGGAGGTAACCCAGGCTCAACCCAAGGTTTTCAACTTCGAGCCCTAATCCAGCACAATCTGACCTTTAACCCATACCAGCTTGACTAAAAAAAATTGGGCTCAAATTAGCTTGTAAACCAGCTTAAAACATTTTAAAAAGGTTAGGTTTACATTGGTCATGGCAAAAGTTCCTAGTTCAAAAAAGCCTATTCAGAAGAAAATGTCAGAGAAAGGCTGCAAACCTTAACATCAATACGGTGAATTATTAAGAAGGAATGTACTTTATTTTGGCTGCTAGAAGGAGAGATTCAAATCTTCGATTAAGGTAGCAGGTAGTTACAAAGACTGAACAAAATGTGGATCAAAATGAATTCTTATGAATTCCTCCACCATCTTATACCTTTCGATCACTTAGGGAACTTATAGGCAACAACTTCAGATGATATTCTAAACCCTATTACTTCCCAGAAACTCAAATAGCAAAAGAATCAATGATCTTCTAGGAGCTATTACTTACCAGAAACTTTTTTTTTTAATAAGTAATGGAAATTTTATTCAAATTGTAATAAAAGAGTCACCCAAGTATATAGGATGTACACAACTGGGAACCAAAACAATCAAGCACACAAATTACAATCATCCATCAAATCATAAATTGAAGAAACAGAATGACTTCCTACAATTGACATCCATTCTAATGGTGTTTTAAAAAAGAAACTTATCAGGTGTGCTATTGTCCTTTCAAAATCCTCAAAACTCCGGTTATTTCTCTCCCACCAAATGCACCACATCAAGCAATGAGAAGCTGCCAACCAGATAACAACCAAACTTTCATTGCCAGCATGCTAGAAGTTCAACCACAGTTTTCAGTATTACCCAATGAATTCCAAACAAGGTGAACACCATAGACCATAGCTCAAAGACTGTAGGTTATAGGACAATGTAATAAAATGATTCCCCACATCTTTTACACATATAGCACCAATCTAGGATCCACACTCTCCTGTTGTATAGATTATCAATCATCAAAATGTTCCCCAAATTCGCAGTCCAAACAAAGAACGCAACTCTAGAAGGGACCTTTGGTTTCCAAATGCTCCTCCAAGGAAAAGACTGATCACAAGCACCCGTCAAGGCCTGACAATAGATACCCACCTCAAAGCCCCTTCTCTTAGAAGGTATCCAATAGATCTCACCTCACCAATACCCCTCAAAGAGACTCCATATATAATATCCATAAAATTAAACAGAGATTCCAACTCCCAATCCTGAACAGCAAGCAAGAATTTCATATCCCAATAAAGAACCCCATTGGGGAGCTTCATGAGATCAACCACATAAGGCTCCTTATCATTACTGATTCTGAATAATTCCAGAAAAACAAAAACTCAGAGGACTATCCCCACAGCAGACATCATTCCAAAATTTCACTCTTGACACATCTCCAATCTCAAACTGATAACTAAAAGATTTTTGTCTTTTAAAGCATCAATTAATTACATGTAACTAAAAGATTAACATGGCTTTAGAGTTTGTTAAAGCATCAATTGCAGATTAGAGAAAGCATCACTGCATATAGGAGCTTCAACTTAAATTATTAATCTTCAACAATTGAGGTTTACAAGAAAGAAAAAAATTATTTCTCAGGAAAAAATACAAATAAATAAGTAATGATTCAATGAGTTGTGGTTCATACTATACGCAACATCTGCAACCCAAAGAAAAGGGCCTAATATACCATAAGAGAAAAAGATTACCTCCAAACTTAGTGTGGTAGATAATGCCACCAAAAATCTCTCTTCTTTATCAATAGGATAAATCTCTGTATTCACATCTAGTTGCATGAACATGTCACACTTCTCACTCTGTGCTTCAATTCGAGTAACTACATAAAGATGTATACAAAACTATAAACTTAAAATGCCAGCAAAACAATCAATTTTTTTTCCTTTTTCTTTTTAATGATAAAGAATAACAATCAAGTATAGTTAAGAAAATTTAAGTGATCATTTTGATTCTGTCTAGCTTAACAAGGAGGACTGCATAAACAAGTCATAGAATCTTGTAAAAAAGTAACAAATAGGTTTCAAAAGTAATGATACCACAAAATAATAAAACATACACAACAACTTATTTTAAAAGGCTAATATGTCACAACCCAAAAAACTTGACTAGTGCACATGTCCTTTTAGCAATTACAGCATTCTAATTTGCAAGTTGCAAAATTCCAGTACAGATTCAGTGAAATTCTTTTTGACAGGACCTTCTAAAAAAGACTCATTATCAACACACTGCCAAAACAACCTTCATATCAAATAAACACTTTCCCACATTTTGTGCCACTTAGACTTTTTTACTTTACGCCTTAAAGGACTCCAGAACCTTCCTTAATGTGCACTCTTCCCTGTCAGTAACAGCTGAAATTCATGCAGTTTATTCATTCACAGCAAGGTGCTATTTCATGTTAACTGCAAACTGCCCACTGTGACCGTTATTGTTTCCTACGGAAACTACTGATTTGTTCCTGGTGGCAACCACTAGAGTATTGCACAATAATTTAAGGTCATAGCTTATTTACCTTGCAGTGACTTAGGACACATGATGATTGCTCAAAGCATCTGTATCTATAGAATTTGATGAAGATAGACTTAAGTTTCACTTTTGCCTGATAGTTTTAGAACCTACCATGCCCACTGACAATGGAAACTGACTTAACACGGGGTGTCCATTTCATAATTGAAGGTTACTGCCCAAGCAAATTCAGTTTTGCAAGATGACTTGTCTGGCTTCGACAAGGAGACACACATGCACATACACAAACATGTATATATATATATATATGTACTTATACATAAATAAATAAACATGTACATATATATATGTATATAACAATATACATTAGTCGAGTCACTGCTGACAAAACCAATTGACAATTGATACAATCATAAAGAGAGAAAAGCAACCTTGGTAACAAAGGGGAAAAAAAAGTTGCTTCCTCTGTATTTAGTGGGTATTGCAACTTTTTAAATATTTTAATATAAAATATATTGAAATCATGTTTTATTAAGCACACAGCAAAAGCAAGAAACAAAGATAACCAAGAACTAACTGCATATATAGTTTGGTGAACAAGCAGATTCGAGAAGAGACCAGAAGCATACCTTTATCATATTTTTTGCCGTCTGGATTCACGCGCTGCACCTTAAAAATATCATCAAAAATGAGCTCACCCATCCTCACTAAAAATCTGTTTGTCAACAGCAAATGTACACACCTGCACAATTGTTTGTCATAGTCAGAGTTAGGCAATTGCCACAAAACAATCACAAATCAAAACACTCAAAACCCTAAAAAATTTACCTTTCTCTCTAGTCTCTTCTCTCCGCCTCTCTCTAGTCTCCAGCCTCCACTGTTCAGTCTGTCCTCAGCCTCTCTCTGATTCTCTGCTCTCCGCCTCTCTCAAGTCTCAACTGCTCACCTCACCTCACCGTATCAGGTTCTGAGGTTCAGGAAGGAATCAGGTATAAAATTATAAATATTTGGGCTTTTATTTGTTAAGAACTTAAGATAACTTTGTTTATTTGGGCCCTCCCTGTCCCTGGCTGCTTTTGTAACTTTGTTTATCACTTATCAGTTTATCATTATGGCTGCCTGGACCCTCCCTGGACTGGGCGTTAAGTTTGGGCCTTCAATTTTTTTTTTTTTTTTTTTTTAAAGCCTGCATTTTTTTTTTTTTTTTTTTTTTTTTTTTGGTTATAGATAGGATTTGTTTTTTTGTTTTTTTTTTTTTTTTTTTTTGGTGGGTCTTATTAATAAGTCTTGTGTCATGTTATGGCTGTGCTTAAATTTTTGTTATGTTTGTGCTTAATTTTTTTTTTTTTTTTTTTTAATTTATGTAGGTTGAGATTACTAAAAATCTATTATTGTTGAGTGAAACTATTACAATACTTTTTATATAAATCGGGTTCTATTTCTCATTTGCTCTATATTTGAAAGTTATTTTTTATTTTAGTATTTATAAATATATTGTTTGATTAAAAATGTCTACTAGAAAATATGCATCTGGATATGAAAAACTTAAAAAAAGAAAAAAATAAGAAAAATTAATTGAGTTTCAAAAAGGATCAATGGATAAATTTGTTATTATTAATAAACAAAATATAACACAAAATTTAGATGAAAATATCACAAATGAGTAAGAAATTCACCAAAATAATTTAGAATAAAATGATGTTCAATTTTACAATATAACAAATCTTGATAATGAACTTCAAAATAATTTAGAAGAAAATGAAAATAATGATGAAAAATATAATATAAAAATATTAAATAAACATTAATTTAATTAATATATAAGTATAAAAAATGTCCCATTTTTAGTTCTCGTTTTAGGTCCCAAAATATTTAGGACAGCACATGCAAATCATCAATTCATCATGTATAAATAATAAAGCCTACTATGCTATAAAAAATAAAATAAAAAAAAAAAAAAAAAAAAAAAAAAAAGAGAAAGAGAGTATAGTAACATGTTCATTAAAAAAAAAAAAAAAAAGACAGTAACATGAAATTGACCGATTTGACATTAATCTATTTACCTCACTTTTCTTTTCTTTTTTTTTCTTTTTTTTAGAGAGGAAAGTAGGTAAGTAAAATGCAGTAATACTGGTGAAGTACCCATGGCTTGATAACACAGTAAAGCGTATTTTTTCCCCCTAAATATTGCCTCGACTACGCCACTGACAGCGTCGTTTGGCCGGCGGCGGAAACTCCTCTTCGCCAAACGAATCGTTATTTTGATGCGAAGAACCTAAACTTAAATCTCTAACCCTACCTCTCATTTCTTCACTCACTAATTTCCTCAACCAAGTACCTTCACTGAAAAATTCCTTTCCCTCATAGACGCAGCCAAAAACCATGTTGCAGAGGTACACAGTTTTAACCACATCTTCGACTTAAATCTAATTTGCTTACCAATTTATAATATCCGAACGATCAATTTCTTTCGTGGATTTGTAGGTCGGTTCTTCAAATTTCATCTCGCCGAGCTCTTAGAAGAATCCCTAGGCAGATTTCAACTCAGGCATGTAAATAAATCAACACTTTTTTTTTTTTTTTTTTTTGTTACTTTGCTGCTTCAATTTCACTGACTATAGCAATATAACACGAATGCTATTTCTCTGAATACATGAACTGTGTTTACGAATGCCCTTGTGATCTGAATTTCAATATATCGTTACTGTAAACTCCAAATTAACCGTGTTTTGTTAATGTGATTATGTGAATAAGCTCTATGTGTTTGTTATAATGTTGATTTGGTAAATCCTTTTGACAATGTCAACGACTAGAAATCGTTTTTATTCTTCTTTTGTTGTGAATCATTGTTGACAAAATCGCGGTGACAGATACCTGCATTGCTTTCTTCGAGAAAGGAATTCTCAAGCGCGTCTCAGCAAAAGGTGTCATCAAAGCCTGGTTCTACAGGTAAGCCGCCTGAGTCTGGGAGTTCGTTGCCAAAAGTTATCTTTGGCAGTGTTGCGGTTGGTGCTGTTTTCTTTGCAGCTTATCAAAATGGCTATTTAGACCAAATACTTGGTAAACAGCCGCATGGTCCGTTGAAGGAAGATAAGATTGGTTTTGAGTATAGAGATGTGAAGGATATACAAAACCAGCTGGGCAATTCAGATACTCATGGAAGTGAAGAGCTTAACAAGTTTGATAACCAACATCCGGGAGAGCAATTAGGTTCACTTGAAAGTCAAGAGTCTAGCAAGCTGAGTCCTGATGCTGATCAAAAGTCTGAAGGTCTTTCGGATATTCCTCATTTTGAACCATTAAGTGAAATACAAGGTGTGGATCAGTCTCAGGTGCAAGATAAACCCGACATAACACCTTTAGAAGGTATTGGCCCTGTTCAAGAGAAAGAAGTGTCGGAACATGCTCAACTTCGTGCAGAATCAAGTGATCAAAATGCAGAATCTGGTATTTCATTGAAAGAGAGTCAAAAAAGCACAGAGGAAGATACTAGGAAGACACGGAATGAAATCCATACTGCACCTGTATCTACTCAGGATGGACCAGAGGTATTCCGTTTGTCTCTACTCAATGCACTACATATATCTTGATAACAATAACTAACTTTGATTCTAATTGTTATATATCTTACAATCTGTTAGCTTTAGTCCTTGAACTATTTGTATTTTATTTATAGTTTAGAGTGTTCACCATCGTGAACACAATGTTCAGTTCTTTCAATAAAAGTCTTATTACCTATCAAAAAAAAAAAAAGTTTCCAAACAATGCAATTACTGTCGAAAGTGGGTCAGTGTAATTTATACCCCCCACCCCCTTTCCTTTTCTCCTCTTTTGTTGCTTACCTTCTCTTGCAAGACACAGTGTGCATCTTCCATCTAGAAAAGAAAAAAAAGGGTAAAAAGGAAAGGTGGGTAAAAATATATAAGGTGCATTTTTTGCATCTCTAATTTACCTAGGCATGGGGAAGCTTCATTTTGAGGGTCTTTTTTTTTTTTTTTTTTTTTTTGGGCCTAAACTTAGTGGTCAAAACAGTTTCAGGACATCAAATTGCTTTAGTATTCCCGTGATAAACAATTGAGTAAAAACTAAAGGTGGCAACAGCACCACAAGCAGCCATGATGGATTATGAGCGATGTTTCTCCCTTTTTATGCTTATGTTATCCATACTTGTGGTGTTGTGCTTTAATACTATGCTGTACACCTGGAAAATCAACTTTTCTATATTTTTTTATCAAATAAAAGATCAATCTGCTTGGGTTTTGTATAAAGTTGTTTCTGGTGATGTGTTTCAGGATACATTAGGTAAAGGTTCAGAACCACCGGGTTCTCTCCTTGAGGAATATCATTTAAAGGATGAAACTGAAGACATCATTGCAACTTTAATAAGTCAGGGACCTAATGGATACAATCATTTTCCCAATGAAAAAGAGGTTGTTATCAGCATTCATTGTTATATTTTTTGCTTGTACAATCATATTCTTATAGTATTGCTGAAAAAATTTGTTCAATTATTTGTAAAGAATAAAGAGTAATGTTTGGTTCTTTGGGACAATAGGATCTAATTAGTTCAATTGGGGAGTTGAATGATGGTTACATAACCAAGGATGGCAAGTTGGTCCTTGATTTCTTACAAGCCATTCATGCTGCTGAGAAAAGGCAAGCTGAGTTAGATGCTCGTGTTTTCATAGAAGAAAAGAGAGCATTGAAGGTTTGGACTATTGCACAATTACTGGCATAATCATGATTTACAGTTTTGGGCTTTCATATATGCATTACCAGTTGGTGTAATAAGCTTTGTACTACGCTTTAATATATATATTAATCTTACTGCACTTTAGGAGAAGTATGAAAAGGAATTGAAGGATGCAGCAGCTAGGGAACTCATGCAAGCAGAGGAGGTGGCAATGTTGGATAAGGTTGTAGAGATTTACAACCTCTATTTTTCGTTTTGATTTGTTTTTTTCGTTTTTCATTTTGTTTGTTTTTGTTTTATTTTGTTCTATATTTTATTTTTTTCTTTTATGATATCTTTAGTGGAAGGAATTGAATAGGATTGGGGATGGAGCATAGGAAACACTTTCTCCTAGCCCATTTAAATAGAAGGGAACTTCTTTGCAAAACTGCCCAGCCACTAAATAATGTTGGTGGCCAGGGGCAGAGCTGCATAGAGAAACTTTGCAAAAATTCAACTTTGACCTTATATTTAGCTAAACTTTTCAAAAATATATATGGTCCCTCCTCCCCCTCCCCCAAAAAAAAAAAAAAAAAACTCTTCATTTTTCTTATATAACCTTATGACATTAGATAAAAAAATTATCTTTGCCACCCCCCCCACATTATTGAAATCCTTGCCACCCCTGTTGGTGGCTGTTGTGAAAATTAATGAAGTTAGGCTGGGTGGAGCCCTCTGTGTCATAAAGATTTATACCTGTAACATTATTAAACCATTTGGCGCTTAAAATTTTAAGATATGTTACTTACCTTTTTCTTTTCTTTTCTTTTTTTTTTTTTTTTTTAATTTTGAAAAACTTTTGACTTACTACAGTATTCACTAAAACTGTTACATATAGGAATGTACCCATTTCTTGGGATCCATAAGGGCTTCCATGTTTTAATAATCATGTGAAAATGTCTGGCCTACTTATACGAAGACTAATGAGTATTTTTTTTTCTCTGACTTAGTGTTGGATTTGTAGTGTATTTCACAATGTAAAGAAAAGAAAATATGATATAGATGGAGAAAGAGATTCCCTTTATTAGTAGGATAAGGACAAACTGAAAAGTAAGAAAGAAGGAGAAAAACACAGAGCTTAAAATCCAAAAACTTGGAAGTTCAGTTTCGTAAGTGTCATTCCCCTTCTTGTTTTGTGGTTTGTCTGTCTTGAAGCATTTCCAGTTATCAACTAATCATAATTTCTTTTGGCCTTAAAAGATTATGCAATTTTTTTGAAACATCATATCTTATTGCAATTAAGCCCGATTCAGGTGGGATGTAGAAGCCCATAAAAAGCCTCTCCACAAGAAAATGTTGTGGGGTGCTGATGAATGTCATGATCCCACCTCAACCCTAATAAGACTTGTATTTTTTTAAATTCCTCTTCTTCACCAAGGTTGCATGGACCATGTTACCCAATAATCCCATGCAGCTGCCATCCCCAAATATGAGACTGACTCTGTATCAGTTTTGATCATTCCCGTTAGGTAATTATCATAATATTTGGTTAATGAACATATTTATTTGGGCTAAGTTGACCTTGAAATATCACCCTTTCCATAAGGGCAGCAATTAATGTCAAGTAAACTTGGAGGAAAGCAGCAGCAAAAAAGGAGATGGATTCAAGAATTCTTCTCTGCTGATAAAGAAGACACAGACACACAGACATGCACTGTTTTGTTAGCTATTTCAGTACCTATAATCTACTCATGACTATCATAAATTGACATTTTTTTAAAACTAATTTTTCAGGATTTAAAGAGGGAAAGGGCAAAAGCAGTTCTTGCTCTTAATGCACTTCAAGAAAAATTGGAAGAGAAACTAAAGATGGAACTTGAACAAAAGGTGCACATTAAGCTTTATACTGTCAAAATGGAAATAGATATATCAGTTTCTGATTACTAGTGAATATGACCTGCTTATCCTTGATAATTTCAGGAAATCGAAGAAGAATTAAAGTTAAAAAAACTTCAGGAGCTTGCAAAAGCAGAACTTGCTGCAGCAATCACAAGTGAGAAGGCAGCCCAGATTGAGAAAATGGCAGAAGCAAATCTTCATGTAAGATATTCACTGAAGTCTCATTAAAATGAATAGATGCTGCTACATGTTGAGCTATGGTTCTATATTTATATGTGCCATTCTCTTTTCCTTTTTTAATAAACCATTTACTTAATAAATAAAAAAGTTCTATATTTTCAATTTGTTGCACATATTTACTCTTTAAGAAGGGAAGATTTAATTAAGAATCAGATGCAAGTTTTAATTTTTAGGGTTATTATCAGAGAGAAAAAAAAAGAAGAATTTTAGGGATATTTCAGGAAATGTAGGGATGCTTGTAATGGTTGCTTGATAGATGATTGCACATAAAAAATTGAAGTCTATAGAGGAAATCTTGTAAAAGAGATTAGTTTTGAAGATAAATCATCTGCTGTAGAGCATATACAAGAAAATTACATTCAAAACTACACCTTGCATATATCAATGGTTTAGTGCACTCGTTGATAAAGTTTGGAAAGAACGGGAATGATAGAAGCTAGAAGTGGGTTTTGGAATCTGAGATTCCTTATGGATCTCCATGATTGGGAGCTAGAAGGGGTTAATGAGCTGATGGATTTACCTTATTCCAAACAGGTTATAGAAAGGAATGAGGATTGTTTACATTGGAATCTAGATAGGAAAGGGTGGTTTAGTGTAAAATTTTATTATGCATGTTTGAGATGCGGGCCTACATTCATGTTCCCTTGGAAAGGTGTTTGGGGTTGTAGGGTTCCACATAAGGTAGCTTTATTTTTTTTTTTTTTTTTTGGGACAGCAACTATGAATTTCATTCTGACTGTAGATAATCCTGTTAATTGGAGGCTAGTGCTTGTGAATAGATGTATAATGTGTAAGGGCATTAGTGAAACAGTTGAGCACTTGTTGTTGCACTGCATCATAGCTAGAGAGCTGTGGTCTTTTTGCATTTACAGCTTTTGGGGTACTTTAGGTGGTGCTAGGCCAGGTACTTGATTTGTTGATTATCTGGAGAGAGGCATTTAGATGTTGCCAAAACAAGGTTTTGTGGCAAGCTACTCTGAACTACATTCTGTGGACCATATGGAGAGAGGAATTGCCGAAGTTTTAGAAAATAGCTTTTTGAGATCCTTGTTTGAATATTGTACTTTTTTTTTTTTTTTTTGATTGGGGGTTGTTTTGTAGTTCTGGTGTTGATTTTTTGGACCTCATGAGCATCCATTTATAATTCCTTTTGGGTGCTCACAATTGAGCAATCTTTCTAATAAACTATTTGCCTACTTATCAGAAGGAAAAAAAAAAAAAAAAAAAATGTTTTAGCTTCTCACTGCAATGCAGTAATCTAATATAACAGACAATTACAAGTCTGCCAAAGTCATTTTGAGTCATAAAAGTAAGAATATTATTAATAACGTAAGAATATTATTAATAATAGAAAATGAAAAAAGACATGACATTGGGGAATGTACTAAGAGGATATAAATCAAGAAACAAAAGAACTTAATGTTTTGAGTGAATAATTAAGAAAAGGAAAATTTTAAAATTTAATAAAAATTTTAGTCCATTCAAAGATGAATAAAAAAAAGAAAATGATAAAATCTACAAATAAAAAAGTGATTTTGAAGCTATAAATTTCAATAAAATTCCTTTCCATGAAATGCACCAAATCAAGCAATGAGGCAAATTTCCAAACATCAATGTTCTAAAGCGCTGGATATTGTGTTTATGCTTAAGCCTCAAACTTTCTTCTTTATTTTTATTTATTATTGTTGTTATTATTTTTTAAAACCAAAAATAGATTTTATGGAAAACCAAAGACCACACCAAGCTATGGAACAATGAAGTAGAAGATGATCTTCCTGATGTATATTTATCTCCATTCTTAAGAAAATCCAAACTTCTACCTGGGAAGGTTATTTGTTGTTAAGATCTTACCTAAGGGTGCAGACCAAGAAAAGAAAGCTACCCTTGGAGGAAGATTGCCATATCATTTTTCATGGAAAGGAAACAAGATTAGAGGGTAGAAGGAACTATAATAACCTCTAACCTCAAAACCTCGTTTGAGTTCCAACAAATTCAAACTATTGACGAGGAATATAACCTTGATCAAAAGGCTTCTTCTTTAATCTTGTGGTGGATGGATGGTGCTGCACATTCAGTGAAATGGGGAAATGGTGATCCAATTTATTGCTTCAATTGTGATGTTACTTATGGATGGTTTGACCTATTTAAGATGTTTGAGTTCAGTGGGTGATGCCTCTTGGGAGTAGCAATCTCTTTTATTTGGTTAGACCACATTGTTTGAAAAGCAAAATTTCATATTTGGAATGTGGTGCCCCACATGTTTAAACAAGTTAGTTTAGAGAAGTTCAACCAGCATACTTATAATGTATTCCAAAGATCCCTATAGGACTTGAAACCTTCTTTGATTCACCAACCACCCCAAATGTTCTATTGGGGTTTTCATTATAACCCTATTTCCAGTTAAAGCATTATCTTAGAGCCAGTTTTATTCACAACCATTTTTTAAGATACTTAAAGGTACCTAATCGTCTAGATGAAGTAACCCTCTTTTTCAATAAAAACCTCAATTACTTATTAAGTAAAAAAAGTTTTAGGTTCATATCCAATCCCATTCCACATAAAAATTGTATACATATACATTTCTCCATCTGATGCATATCCCAGTAAAGGAAGAAAAATGATAATTATAAATGATCAGCAGGTGTTTAGTATCCATGTTTCAACAGCCAATGAACTCTAACTTAATCGATATCTCCCCCCCCCCCCCTTAATAAGTGTTAGGTGGAGGGTGAGGTTGTGAGTTCAAGACCCATCATGTGTGTTTGTAACTTACCAATTAAAAAGTGTCTGTGCTTCAATAGAGTTTTTGGTATAGACACAGAATAACACGTTTCTATCATTTTTAACAAATCTATACCATGGATTAGCAAAAAGAAAAAAAATCTATACCATAGGAATTTCGTGGTAGGTTTGATTTTGCTATACTAAACATCAAGTGAATGAGATTGGAATCTAGAAATATCAACAAAAAAGGAGTGCATTTCCATAGATGTAGATGCTCTAAAAATTAGAAAAGACAACCAATCTCGTAGTTTGTCTAGATTATCAGGGCAACATATCTTATTTTATATATCTATAGTACTGCTTATCCAAAAAAATTATACTTATCAAAATATATCTATAGTACTGGTTTAGAAAGAGGGATTTGCACATCTAAAGTAACCCCAGAAAGACCTTAGGAACAATTCCGTAAAAGTCAAAAAACCACCAAAAGAAACATTAGAGAAAGTCATACTGGCCTTGTAGATAATGTGTTCCATGGGCCACTAGCTTGTTGCTCTTTGTAATGATCAAGGCATTTGAGATATAAGTCTGATAAGTTCTATTTATCAGGTTGTATGCTTTGATTTTTTCTTTTTGGTAAGCATGTATGCCTTAATTCTAACTTCTAAGAGTCTTGAAGCTCCAAAGCTTTCATTGAAGCCAGAAACATAACTGAAGCCTAGAAGGAGATGATAGTGGTTAATTTTTTTGTAGCTTCTTTGCTAAACTCAAACTTGCCGAAACATATTTAGTTTGTATTAAATATTTGTAGCCAAGAGCCTTGTAGCTCAACTAGCTCCTCCCGATGTTTCCAACGAAGACATCCAAAGTTCAAATCCCCAACTTCCAATTATTGATTTATCAAAAAAAAAAAAAAAACCCTAAAAAAAAGATGTTTTCATATAATCAAATCATTCTCATGATATTGTAGATTGCATCGCAGGAATTAATATGTTTTTACCCATTTGACTCCTTGAATTGTTAAATAATGGACACTAATTTAGTTCTCTCTTTTCTAGATAAATGCCTTGTGCATGGCATTTTATGCACGATCTGAAGAAGCTCGTCAGAGTCACTTTGCTCATAAGCTTGCCTTGGTAAAATTTTCATCTCCATGTTATCCTGCTTTTCTTTTGTTTTTTTTTTTTTTTTTTTTTTTTTTCATCTTCATAATTTTTTGTTTTTCCTCAAACTGTCCTTTTTGTTATTCTTTTAAGGAAGAGTAATTTCTTTTTTTTTTATAAGTAAAAATATATATATTCAAAAAACTACTTTATGCAGAAAGAGCATAAAGCAAACCAAAGATTAAGGAAGAGTAATTTCTCATTATATTAAATCATTTATATTTTATTTTTTTGATAAGTAATAAGTTTTATTGATATCAAAAAAGAGACACCCTAGTACACAGGGAGTGTACAAGGGGTTAACAAATCAAATACAAAAATTGCATGAATCTAGGAAATCAATAAGAGAAGGGAATGATTGTTTTTGCAAAGCAAACAACCAATCCAATAAAGTTCTAAAAAAGAATAGCTTGATGTCCGGAATAGATCTCTCAATATCTTCAAAACATCTACTATTTCTCTTCCTCCAAAGACACCACATTAAGCAATGAGGAACAATGGACCATATTAACATCTTAGCAATTATTTGTATCTGGGTCTTGCAGGGAGCAGTGGCACTAGAAGATGCACTTTCTAAAGGACTGCCAATTCAGACAGAAATAGATGCTTTGCGCTCTTACCTTGATGGCGGTGATAAAGACCCAATTTTAGATTTGGTCCTATCATCCCTTCCCGAAGAAACACAGAAAAATGGCACAGATACACTATTGCAATTGAATCACAAGGTAATTTATTTGTTTGTCCTATCATTAACATAAATGGTAGTGGATGTTATTTCTCCTATTATTAACTACTTATCAAAAAAAAAAAAAATTCTCCTATTATTAAGCACAAATACTTCTTAATGCTTTTGATTGTTATCTTTTTGTAACCTCACTGGGACTTGCTTCAATAACTCTATTAATTATTGCTAAAGAGCATAAGTTGCAGTCCTTCTAATATAGTGCAATAAGCTGATTACAAAATTTTTGGATAGCACTGTTATTTGGTTAGTAATGTGTGGTTGTCTAATTTATTTAAAATTTTTTTTTAATTGATTTTTGCATTGTTATATGCTAATGTCTAGTCTAAGAAATTTTAAATGATTTCATCAAGTCAGGCTTGAAATGCATAACATCTTTTGTCCCCAAAAGATGAAAGCTGTGAGGTTGGGCCTGCTTTTAAAAAATATATATATGACCAGCTAACCAGTGATGATTTTCTTTATTCATTTCTTCATTTGATAGGAGGGTCTTTGATTATGAGGCTATTGCATCTGTTTATGTCATATTCTATGTTAGCTAATTAGTTTTTCCATTTCCATCGCTTGATGTCTCCCACCACCGTATTCTGTTATGGTCACATAGTTGCCAAAAAAATACTCTCCTTGTTGCAAAAAGTCTTGGAAAAACCTTGTTGAGTTCCAACCAGGTCTCAAGGAGCCACTTCACACTGTTTCGTCCCATGAACGCCAATCTAAGGAAGTATTTTCCCCTCATGTTTTAACTAGAGATGTCACCCCTCTCTTAACTCAACTGTGTTCACCAATACTTAGGGGAGGGTCTTAACGTAAACATTTGCAATCAGCGAGGAAAGTCTGGGGAAGTTCTCTCGGGGAATACTTTTTGACTCTAAAAACACACTCTTGTTATCAGCAAGTTTCCTCATGACTATTTTGTTGCTGGATGTGCCCAAACAGTCAAGAAAAAGAAATATTTAAGAGAAGGAAAGTTAGAAAACAAAAATTGAAGGTCCAGAAAAGAATTTAAGGTGGAAATTGGAGAAGGGTTTTCTTCTTCATTGGCTGCAAGCCTGCTGCTAAATTGTATGCCAAATTTCTTGTTAGTTATCCACTCTCATGTGCAGTTTTTGGAGATTATGATTTAATTAATGCTCCATTGGTTCAGATTTTCTGTTTACTACTTCCTTAGCTAAAACATGCGGCATATAGGATGAGATGACTAGCTGTTTTGATCAATTTTCTTAGATTCTTGTAAATAGATATCATTTAATTGATCTTGTTGCAAATGTTTGAATTCTTGGGAACCATTTAATGTAACTAATGGATAGTGATGGATGTTGTTGAATACTTAAAATGTTTTTGGTATAAGTGATTCATGTTGATCTGTGTATGCATAGATGCATAACACATTAAAAGTTTTTAGTAAAAGTGATTCATGTTGATCTGTGTAAAGCATAGATGCTCAACCAGCTATTGTTCCTACTGTTCTCACGATCATAAAAAAGTTTTAAGTCAAAATATTTGTACCAATATCCTTTTGTAATTTCTTTATGATCTTATGATTCTTGCAGTTTGATGCCTTGAAAGGGACATTACGGCACTTCAGCCTGATCCCACCAGGTGGTGGTGGCATCCTTGCACATTCTTTAGCACATATTGCATCCTGGTTAAAGGTATGCAGATAAGAGACCTACTATACCCTTAAATACACACATAACTCACTCATTTTAAAGTTATTTGACTTTGGCTTTTGGCTTTTTGTTTAGGTTAAGGAAGTTGATCAGTCAGGTGATGGGATTGAATCTGTCATCAATAGAGTTGAGGGCTATTTAGCAGAAGGAAAACTTGCCGAAGCAGCAGCTGTTCTTGAAGAAGGTGTTAGAGGAACCCAATCTGCAGAAATAGTTGGTGATTGGCTGAGGCAAGTAAGGAACAGGGCTATTACGGAGCAAGCTTTAACCCTGCTTCAATCTTATGCTACGGCCATTAGCCTTAAGTAAATCGTGAGTTTTGAATATCAACTGATTCATTGATTTTGTAGTTAAAAGTTTACAAAAATGGTCTGGTTTTTTCAGACTACAGGAAGAACAAGATGACCTCTACCCTTGAGGCTTGAGCAACTTTTACTTCACTGCAGTTTTGTATCTAATTGCAATTTCCATTTACTGACTCTGTCAGATCATGATCTACTGCCTCTGAATAAATTTGTTTTCATTACCTAAAAACAAACTTTGCCATTTATCCAAAAGAAGAAAAGAAAAAGAAATTGGTTAAATTGGTTCTAAATGGACCTATACTGGTAGTTGTACACATTCTACATGATTCTTCAATTTTTATTTATTTTCTTGAGTATAAGATAGAAACTGTACTGAAATATTTTAAGATGGAGTAAGAAACTCAATCACAAAAAACCTCTGTTTCGCTACTTGGCACTTGGCAGATCGTGGTTGGCATTTGACACCAAAGGATTTGATGTCGAGTCGTTGGGGTGCATGCTAAATGAGTCTATTTGCCTTAACAAAAAATATTTACAATATATTAACAAGTTCTTACTATGGTAGACAATGGATCCTACAATATTCACAATAAATTATAGATAGTGACAAATGTGTGCAGGGATGGCAACAGGATTTCGAATTAGGGGGAACTGTGTATACATATATATTATACACACACACATATTAATTTGTTTACACAAGTTATGAGCAGATAGCATTACTTACACAATATGACAATAATAAGATGTACTAAATTTTTATTCCACTCCTAGGATAATTTCTCTCATAGTTCGATCCCTACTTGGCTGATTTTGTGCGTTTGATCTTATTTGTTTATATCAAAGAGTATAACTAAGCCCCTCTTCAAGCTAGTCAATTTGCACTGTACTTGGATCTTACATCGGACTTGGTTTGAAGCTTACTAGTATTTTTCCACAATTATTAAATTTGATTATAAAAATAAATAAATAAACGAATACTTCCTTATTTCACCAAAACAAAAGGAAAGAAATCGAAGGGATCTTATCGTAGCAAGGCTGAAAGTTCGGTAACTTTACTGGAGTCTAAAATACATGCATATTTAGATACACTACTGGTTAATTTGATGTAGTTTTATTTGGTAAATTGTTTGATATGCTATTGGTATGTTGATCATATTCTACTCATGTACACTGTGTGAATAGCTTTGGACATTTCATATACTAGCCTTCTACATTTATCTTTTATGTTTTCTTTGTTTTTGTCATTTTTTCCTCATCACAATGAAAAAGGTTTGACACCATCAGGGCTGCTCAATTTCATTGATGGACTGAGGTCAAGAGCTGTGGTAAAGAGACGATCATCATACGCAGTGTCATGCAGGCTAAATACTATTTTACAATTTTAACTGAAATTGTGTTTTTAAAATGTGAAAACATGATTTTAAGGGACTGTGTATAACAATGTGTAATAAGCTATGCGCAACAAGTTTTTACAAAGCATTGTGGGACTGAAATGAAATCCATCTATCTGACCTAGCTAAGATAGAATAAATAGTTGATCCATTTGAAAGTGATGTGGCACAAAAAGTAACATGACATATTATAATTAATGTATAATAAAAGTGGTCATTAGTGGATGTGGATCCATTTGAAAGTAATATTTCAATCACAACTTAACACCTTAACAAGTTATGAAAAAAAAAAATTGTATCACTAGTATCTCTCGAGCTAAAAGACTCACGAGATGCATATTAGCTAGTAGCAAGAATGACAGAATGAACAAGATGAATGGTCAATTTGAGAGTTTGATTGTTTGACTTCGGAGGTCAGTTAGATTGACTAATTGTTGTTAAAACACAATTTCCAATTGTTGATAAAGGTTGATAACATAATGAACAAGATGAATAACTGTGTTGGTTAATTAGAGAGTTCGATTGCTGCACTTTCAGGAGGTTCTACATGGGGAGTTATCGGCATTACACACAGACATGCTCAAGAGGTCGGTCGAGCAAGCATGATTCACCTTTCTTGGTAATTGGGAGGGAAGATTGGACAGACTTGAATTGGAGATTGAGAAGATTGGGCTGACTAATTTGTTTTGTATTGGGCTTTATATTTTGTCTTGAAGATTGGGAAGATTAGGCTAATCAGTTTGTTTTTTTCACATGTTGACAAGAATGTTTTTGTTATCATTCTATAAAAAAAAAACTCTCGCCTGGTTAAAATTATTGAGTCAATTTAACAAGAAAGTTAGTTTTTGTTTAAAATTTTTTTTTTTAATCATAAAATGACTTAGTAATTTTAAACATGTGAGTCTTTTAATAGAATAATGAATAAGTAATGTAGTCTACTATAAGAATCGTATAATTTCTCCTATGTTTGGCTCCCCTCCTGTTGAAATTCCTCCCATTTTAATAGATTTAAAGGTAGAAAACAAGTCATCTCAAAATTCAATTTATTTCTCTCTCAACCAAACATTTCATCAACCCTGACAAGTCCACCGAACCACCAGTAACTTCATATACTATGCTTTTTTTTTTTGGGTCCATTGGGCCTCTAATTTGGAACCCAAAGGAATAAAATATATATACATATATATAGACAAATCTTCATCTGTGACTAACTGGAATTGACAATGCATTCAGGGTTGACTTATTTGATAAGGAGAATGAGACTTGAAGTTCATTGTTATTGGATCACAATTTAATAATTCTGGTAACAGTATCTACGAACTTTGATCTCAAAGTGACACTATATATTGAAAATTGTGGGTTTCTGTACATCAAATTAACCATATGTGGAAAAAGGTGGCGTTGGATCTATGTCAAAGAATTTGTTGACGTTTCCTCTTTATTTGAGAAAGGGGTTGAGCTAATTGGGGAAACGTCCAACTTTTAAGAAAGATCAAACATGCTTGGATAGCATAAACAAAGAAGTATGTATTTAATATTTTCACAACATTTTCATAATAAATTATAAATAGTAAGTTGTTATTGGTTCTAATTTGAACTTACCACTAAAGATTTATTTGAGAACAATTTATTTAATTAAAGCTAAAACCTTTTTACTAAAAGCATAGAAAAAAAAAGTTGAAAAAAAATAAATAGTATAATGAGATCCATGAATAGTATCAAAAATGTAGTGAAACCCATGAATAATAGCAAAAATAAGCTAAAATTGCAAATAAGCTGAAAATTTCAACCCATCCCAAACGATCTCTAAGAATACTTTTTGGTCTACCAAGTATAACAGCTAATATCAACTTATTATTTAAGATTTGTTGTAAAAATGTTGTATAATTTCTTATACAAATGGGTCCAAAATGATATTTTCCCCACCTAAAGGCTAAGTTAGAAGTTTGTTTTTGTTTTGACATAGATAGATATATCATACGGCGGACAAATCCAGCAAACCAAATCTGGTCCCTTTTGTATATTTGGGCCAGCAAAAGCAAATTCATATTCACAACTGTCAGTGGATGGAGACCATGTAGCTAACCGTTGTTGAATTGGCCATTGAGAATGTCCAACTTTACAGACTATAATCATTTTAGAGGTTACTAAACCTCTTCACACACGCATTTTTTTTTTTTTTTTCAATATATATATATATATATATATATAGAGAGAGAGAGAGAGAGAGAATTTTAACTTTCACCAAAAAAAAAAAAAAAATTAACTGCAAATAATTATAGTTTAGATATAAATTTTCTGTCATATCAAAGTTTAATGAAATTTGAATGTCATTTTCAGTTTTTTTTTTAACATTTTTTTTATGTCAGTGTGTGTGGGACTTGTTAATGAAAGAAGAAATTTTAAATTTCTTAATTTATCTTTGAGTCTTAATTTATCTTATTATTAAATTACATTCAATTAAAAAATTAGTTTTTTTTTTAAAAAAGACACTATAAAATATATATAGATGACCTATGAATGTACAGTTGAAATCTTTTTTTTGTTATTGTTGTTGATATTATGCTTAAAATATATATGACCTATGAATGAGCAGTTGAAATCTTCAATTGGTAAGATAAGATGGATATGCCATCCCTAAACTTTTATAATTATATTATATATAGTTAATATACAATAGGCTATTGAGACAGTTTTGAATCTCCAAACTAACTCCATTATATGTTCTAAACTTGCACATGAAGAAACATACCCTCTTGAACTAAAACCCACTGATTGCTTATTGTTTATCATTTGACAAGAAACACTATGTGATCACAGTCTTTATCAATTATCTAATCTGGTATGAGTTTACATTTTCAATCATACACTCAGCCAAAAAATATTTTAAAAAAATACAGTCTCAATCATATGTGTTGAGAGATCAACTTTCATGTGTTATTATTATTATTTATTATTATAGTTACTTTATTTTTAATGAAGGAACATGGACCCTGCCTCAAACACACACAGAGGGAGAGAGAGACCCAATTAATAAAACTATATAATATAAGGTCTCTCTGGTTTTCATTTTCACATCATTTTAGTGCTGGTAATTTGGTGTTGTGTCCTAATCATTCTCTCAGGTACCAGAGCAAACAATTGGGGACAATAGGACAAGTATTCTTACTAAAATTAAAAAGATGTTTTCATAGATTGGCTTTGGAAATAACCTTCCAGAGCTCTCTATCTTTGGATTTAAACAAGGTTTTGTTGTCTATTCTATTCATCTTGTTCGTTAATTATTCTATTATGTAGAATTACTGAGACAGTTTGGTCATTATGTCAAAAATACTGATTTAAATAGCAACAAGAACTGTTAAGCATTTAATTTCCTACGGTTCAAAAAAAAAAAAAAAAATGTGTGAAGCTATTGTTATTATAAATTTTAGAGAAATGCTATGTTTACAATATTTTCACAACAAATTTTATGTGCCAGGTTATTATTTGGTGTTACTAATAGATAAAAAAATTCAGAGGTAGATTCAAATTAAAAACTTGTAACACCAATTAGAATTTATTGTGAACTTAGTACTTCTTTAAATTTTATTACATAAATATTAGAAAATGAAAATGATGTATGAGGCTATGAGCTTTTAAACACAAAATAATTAAAATATCTAAAATTTGTTTCTTATATCATTTATGTAAGTTGTAACGTAAGTCATATTTATTATCACATCAATAATTTAATTTAATTTTCTATAATAAAATTAGTATTAATTTTAACTTAACAACCACACTTAGAGCATTTGCCAAAAGCAATAATTCTAGTGTTTTCTGAAGAAAAAAAATTAATGAATTATGGAATTTATCCTTATTAGGTGTATCTCACTGTCTAGACTCTAGAGCACTGTTAGACTTTCATGAATAAAAAATTACATATATATATATATACTCTCAGCCAACTAAGAGAGCGAGAGAGATACACATGGGCAGATTCTAGGTTAGTAGGCTTGGCTCACCTCTTTTTCTAACATTCGAAGCCTTCAATACCGTGCTCCTTCGGTTCCAAAACACTTTGACAGTGACACCAAAAGTACAAAAATGTTAAAATCTCTACTTTTTCATTGCTTGCATGACACATGTTACTAATAAAGTCTTCAAGGAGAATTTCCTTTAAAAAAAAATTAAATTAAAATAATTCAATGGGAAATACTTCTCTTATTTTTTAAACAAATTGAAAACTTCATGGGTGGTAGAAAATCATTTATTAAAAATAAACTAATATTGTTTTCATATATACTAAAAAGCATAAGTGTGTGTTTGGTTTCAAATTAAAAAGCGGGTTTATTTTTTATAATCACTTATTTTTTTACTATTCATGTAGCCCAACTACACTTTTTAATACTATTAGTAAATCCTACTTTACTATTTCATCTAATTTTTATATTTATCTACAAGATTTTTAGCAAAAAAATTTCAATTTCAGCAAAATAAACGAATCCTAAAAAAATAACATTATCAACCAGACTTCTTTCAATTATTATTATTATTTTTCGTCAATGGCCTTCTGGCCTGTTACCAATCTGCTTTTATAGTTATTTATGGTCAGGAAAAAAAAAAGTATTATTTTTTTTTGAAACCCAAAAAAGTATTAATTATGATTGTTATTATTATCTTTTCTTCATGACAAAGGTATATAAGTTTTCTTTTTGTTGTTGAGAGAAATAAATGAATATATAAGTTTTTTTTTTTTTTTTTGGTAAACAGGAATATATAAGGTTTATACTTTATAGCTCGTCTTATCATATATGGCTTTTAAATTCTAAAGTACTCACGTGACTTTTTTCATTAGTTACCAAATTTAGTCAAGCAACTTTTTAATCCAATGATCTTATAATTTTTCTTTTCTTTTCTCTTAATTATTTATTAAATATCTTTAAGTCTGATTCATAGTACATTTGGGATTTGTGTGTTTTTTTTTTTTCATTAATTTTTTTTAAATAAACCTTTCTTGAAAAGAAGAAGAAGAAGGAGAAACAGTATGCCATTATAAGGTCTTCCACCCTTTTTTAAAAAAATATTCTTTTACCTTTTACTTTTTTTACAATGTTTAATATTTGTACTCTTCTTGAAAAGAAAAATGAGAAATCAATGATCTGAAAAATAGATTGTTCAAAGAACCAAAAAAATTAAGAGTTCTAATATTTTAAAGTCAGACCAAGGTTTAATCGGATGTTGGACCATGATGGTGTTATAAATATTTAAAGAATATGCAAGTCCCATGTTGTAAAAGCAAATGAATAAAAATTGCAAGTTTCGTATTATAGGAAGGAAGTAGCTAGGAGCCATATAACTCAATGGTATTACTTGGTCTCTTTTATAAGGAGAACCATGATTCAAATTCTCATCCCTCACTTGTTGCGAGTCTTGTGACAATTAAATTATCAAGAAAGAAAAAATTTTGAATGAAGTAATATGTTACGGTTTTTCCAATATAAATAAGGGAGAGACTTTAACAATAATCATTACAGGTTCCACACTAAAAAAAGAAATGAACTTATTTTTTCTCTATAAAATAACATGAATTTTTGTGTGTTAATAGCTTTATAACTCAACTGATAATTTTTGGTGTTTTCAACAAAAACCTCCAAGGTACAAACCCCCCCCACCACCTCCCACTACTGAATTATACACACACATATAAACTAATAAACTCTTTTCAAGTAGCATTGAATGTATGTGCTAGTTTTTATTGGAGCCTTGCATTTTAAGTTAAATAAATAACTTAGTACATTTATTCCTATAATAATAATTATAATAAAAATAATAAATATGAATTTTATAAATAAATAAAAAAGGTCAAGCAAATTTGAAGAAATTAACCAGTCAAAAGTTCAATGAAAATATTAACTGTAGTTGCACAATTTTCCTGGCCCAAACTTTTTTGATCGGCCCCACGGCCCAAAGCGCAACACACAATAAATGTTCGTAGAGGATGGGTGAAAGAACTTAGCCTCGGTGAATCTAGTCGGCCTTAGGTATGGAGAATGTTGTTGCGGGGATAAAACACGAGAATGGATACTCCACAAAAAGTTCTATTTCTTGAGTGCTAAATACAATTTTTTCCGTCCTCTTCATTGTGGGATTCTATTACATTATATAGCTCTATTATTCCTATCTGAACCTTACACTTGTTGATCATCTAAACCCTCACTTTAGCACCTGTCTTATCAGACACCTTTATCATCCCCTTGTGAGTTGCGGTGGCCAAGGCAAGATCTTGTTCGGGGGTCTTTTCCTCATTAATGCGGCCAAGAGGGTGGTTGAGGCACATTTAATGTGGCGGTAGACTTTCCATGAGATATTTTGGGTTTTATTCTTTTATATGCTTGGAGGATTAGCTTCTGGGGTAGGGGCGAGCTCTTGGCTGGGACTTTGTGGCGTCCGAGGAGATGTTACTCTTCGGACGGGTTTCCTTTACCGTGAATCGGTCTTGAATAACGTTTTGGCTATGAATTCTCCTCGGACGTGATGCTTTTCGGACGGGCCTGTGTTTAGGTGGCCCATTGTTTTGGGCCGGGCCCCACATTAACCATTTTCTAAAAAATTAGTTATTCATATCTTATTTAAAAAAGTGTAAACACAAAGTTAATTTCTTTTATCACTAAAACAACAATTAAGTTAAGAAGTAACTAAATATTTATTTATTTATTCCCAAAAAAAAATTCACTAGAACAATTTGCATACTTTACTGAATAACATTCTTACCAGGTTTTTTTTTTTTTTTTTTTTTTTTTTTGAAAGATTTGACAAAAATACAAAAAAAGACCATTAATAATATTCAATATGTTGGATTTTTAATATGAATCTAATTATTGCTATATTTTAAAGTTATGGTTCTTGTTAACAAATGTCTTAAAGGCACAAATTAAATATTAATAAATACTCAATTATGAGTTATAATGCACATTTTATAAGGAAAACTATACACTTGTTAATGATTTATTGACTTATACACATAAATTTATTGTGGTTATGTGTGTTTTTTTAGATATATGTGTACAATTTGACTTTAGGGCATTTAATAAAACATTTAATGCACCACACATTGCCTTTAGGGCATTAATTAACAATTATTATTTTTTAAATATATCCATGCATATACTTCTAATTATTTATTTATTATATACAGCACACTAACCATTCCATTAATTTATATTTATAATGTTGACTCAATCAATAATTTGGCTATAACATACTTTATTGCTTTGACCAAGCCATTTTAATTGTGTTTCCCTCAAAACTCTTATTTTTGGTATAGGCGGGAATTGAATATCAAATCTCTTATTCAACTATAATAGATTTTAACAATTGAGCTAACTTGAATCCACTTATTTATGAAGAGTTTGTATCTTCAAGTGGAATACAACTTAGGTCCAGTGTATCTATGCATTGGATCAAAGCTTAACCTGTTCAAGTATGTGAATAATGGTGTTAGGATTTTAGCCTAGAGGACAACATTGAAACCAAAATTAATTTTCTATAAATTTTAATCAATATTAATAAAAAAGAAACAAATTTTTTTTGAAAATTATCATACCCATTTAATTCATTATAGAATTATATCTACATGAGATTGTCCCTTAGCCCATAAATTTTGAAAAATTAACCATTATTTATACATGGGATGGAAATTTTATCAAGTACATGTAATATTCTACGTGTAATCCCATATACATGTAATAAGAAGATATATATAACCATGGCATAAGAGCACCTTTTTCTTTGATTTATTGATTAAGTCTTTTTTTTTTTTTTTTTGGGTTTATTTGCCTTATTAAGGTGGGTATAACTCTTTGAAATTTTATTTTTCCAAAAAAAAAAAAAATCAGTTATATAACTTAACCTATTTTCAAAAAATATATATATATATATATATAATGAAGAAAATGGAGGTTGGCGAACTCAACTTTACCGTTGCTACTTTTACGACTTACAGAACCTCATATTAAAAAAAAAAAAAAAAAAAAAATGAAAGAAGAAAAAGAAGGAAACGTTAGATTTACGGCGAGAGAGTAAAGCCAAAGGCAAAGCTAAGCCAAACCCACCAAGCTTAGCGGCGCAACTCTCAGCTCTTCAAATTTGTCGGTGGTCCTGACCTGACCTGTGTGTGAGTGTGTCTGTAGTCACCTCTCTCTCTCTCTCTCAAACTCAGTATCTACGTAAAAGCTCGTTTACATAACCAAACCAAAAGAGAGAAAAGATAATTAAAAAAAAAAAAAAGCTCAAATTTATCAAAATCTCTTCTCTTCTCTTCTACGAAACCCGCAGATGCATCATCAAACAGCTTCCACATTTCTCACTCTCTGAACTCTCAACTCTCAACAAGGTCTGCCCCTCTCTCTCTCTCTAGATTTTTTGTATGCATTGGTGGTGAAGATCGTAAATTCCTCGAAATCCGAGGTCCAATCTGTTAGGCTCTCCAAAAAAATTTCCAATAACCAAAAATAAACTCACTCAGTCACTCTCTCTCCCATTTTTTTCGTTCTCATTTTTTGATTCTTCATTGACTCAAAAAATCACTGAAAGTCTTCACTCTTCGATTCTCTTCACAACACTCGATCTTCACTGATTGGATCTATATTCCACTCAGCACAATTCAGCTTCACCACCCAATTTTACAGTGTTTTTCACATTTTGGTACTATTAAGCTTTTTCTATAATCTGATCTGGTATTTGATTTGATAGTGTTAAGTGTTAGAATTTCACATTTATTTTTTTTTTTTTTTTTTTTGGTGTGTGATCAGGAAGCTGATTTTTTGATGCATTGACTGGGTCTTCATAGATCTGGAGGGTTCTGAGTTTTGATTTGATTTGCTTTTCCTTTGGATTGAACCGTAGAAGAAGAAGCTGGCGACGACACTGGCTTGGAGGTACGCTGCCAGCAATGGCAGCGGCCTCGCTGCTAATGACATGGTACTTGTTCGAATCTCCTCTCTTTTTCGTGTGCTTCATTCTATTGTTTATGAATCAAGCAGTGCCAATTGTGTGAAATTGAGTGAGGAATTAGTACACATGAAATGAATGTTTGAATGTGATCCTTTGTTGACTTAAAGTGAGATATGGTGGATCTCATTAGCTGCATTATTTATTATTTCTTGATTGAAGTTTTGATCGGTGTAGTTGGTCTATAACGGGCGTGGTTGGCGATTCGGGTATCTGAAATGCATTTTTGGTAATTATATGAAAGATTTTAAAGATTAGGGGACAGAATTGGCAGATGGTTTTTTAGAATGGAGGATTTTGTTTTCTCTGTGTTACCATTAATGGGATTTGTTTACTTAATGAAATCTTTTTTTGGCATGAGAAAAAACCCGCATTTGTTTCTATTATGAACTTGGAACTTATTCTATTTTGGGAGTATGCTGTGGTTGATCTGTTTCGGTTGAAACTCTATTTTCCAATGGATTCTTAAATTTCCATTGCAATTTTGTATCGTTTTCATTTAAATTTGGAATGGTTTTCTGCTGTTACCGTCAATTGAATGGTGTATAGATATGTCATACTTATTGTTCTTCGCTTTAATTGTTATGATTGCAGGAAAGAAATGGGGATGCAAAAGTTCAAGATTCGGAGCCTCCAACCCCACATTCTGTTGTAAAAATCGGTTTGAGGTTAGTTCGGATTTTTCTGCAAAAATTGTGTTTTTTTATTAAAATTTTTTATTCTGCAGTCTATAACATTTAGGCATTTAGCCACTTTATAGCTGAGCTGCTAGTAGTACTAGTGCAAGCTTATGATTTCTGGTTCCAACTTTATCAAGTTAATACTATTGGAGAGCCATTTCAATGGCATTAACCTTGATTTAAGTGCTTAATCACTTCAAAGAAGCAGACTAGCATAAAAATTATTGAGTTGAGTTGTAATTGTCAATTATTTCTGGACTAGGAGATACTTTATTTTTTCTTAGACAATGTGAACTTCTCTGTTATTTCATTGCTTGATTTCACTTTAGTAAGTGACTCCATTGTCATTGTTATTATTATATATGTAAAACAACCTAGTTTGTTCTTCTGGAAGCTGTAAAAAAATTATTACTCTTCCAAATTACATTCAACTCAGATCCTTGCCTTACTGCTCAATTTAGGGCATTTGGCATTTGCTTATGATCCGGGCTGTTTCTCCCTCGATGATGAAGCTTATAGATTTATCTTTTTGTTTTTTGGCCCCTTGATCAACCTCATAGTTCTGACAACTCATGACATTCCTTAATTGTGCAATCATTTAACTTTTCTTCCCCTTCCCCCACCCCCCCCCAAAAAAAAAAAAAAAAAAATCCCTTAGAAACACTGTAGATTATTGAGCTCTTTAATACATTCCCAATTTTTAGATCATTGCTAAGAGTGGTAACTTTTACCATTCAATCAAATGACGATTCTAGCTGAAGTATCTTGCATTCTTAATCACTTGCAGAGACCGTAGTAGTAGCATGGAGGATCCAGATGGGACGTTAGCAAGTGTTGCCCAATGCATTGAGCAGCTGCGTCAAAGTTCCTCATCTATACAGGAGAAAGAGTATTCCTTGAGACAGTTGCTGGAACTTATCGATACACGTGAAAATGCTTTCAGTGCCGTTGGATCTCACTCTCAGGCTGTTCCAGTACTTGTTTCTCTTCTCCGATCAGGTTCACTCGGAGTGAAGATACAGGCTGCAACTGTTTTAGGCTCTCTATGTAAGGAGAATGAGCTACGGGTAAAAGTCTTGCTTGGAGGATGCATTCCACCATTGCTTGGCCTACTCAAGTCCAGCTCAGCAGAGGGTCAAGTTGCATCTGCAAAGACTATTTATGCTGTTTCTCAAGGTGGTGCTAGGGATCATGTTGGATCGAAAATTTTTTCAACAGAAGGAGTTGTTCCAGTGCTCTGGGAGCAGCTATCAAATGGGCTCAAGACTGGAAATGTAGTTGATAGCTTATTGACTGGAGCATTAAAGAACCTTTCTAGCAGCACTGAAGGATTCTGGACTGCAACAGTTCAAGCTGGAGGAGTGGATATACTTGTGAAGTTGCTGACAACAGGGAAGTCGAGCACCCAAGCAAATGTGTGCTTTCTTCTTGCATGTATGATGATGGAGGATGCATCTGTTTGTACTAAAGTGTTGGCCGCAGAGGCTACAAAACATCTCCTCAAGCTATTAGGACCTGGTAATGAAGCTCCTGTTAGAGCAGAAGCTGCAGGTGCTATTAAAGCTCTTTCAGCCCAATGCAAAGAAGCAAGGCGGGAGGTAGCTAATTCCAATGGTATTCCTGCTCTTATAAATGCTACCATTGCTCCTTCCAAAGAATTCATGCAGGGGGAGTATGCCCAAGCGTTGCAGGAGCATGCTATGTGTGCTTTAGCAAACATCTCTGGTGGTTTGTCATATGTCATCTCAAGCCTTGGTCAAAGCCTTGAATCATGCACTTCACCTGCCCAAACTGCGGACACATTAGGGGCTTTAGCTTCGGCTCTGATGATATATGATAGTAAAGCAGAATCTACGAGAGCATCAGATCCTCTGGTTATTGAACAGACTCTGCTTAAGCAGTTCAAACCCAACTTACCTTTTCTTGTGCAGGAGCGCACGATAGAAGCCCTAGCCAGTTTGTATGGGAATGCCATACTCTCAATTAAACTAGCAAATTCTGATGCAAAACGGTTGCTTGTTGGTTTGATCACAATGGCAACCAATGAAGTGCAGGATGAGCTAATGAAAGCCCTTCTCACACTTTGCAACAATGAAGGCAGTCTGTGGCGTGCACTTAAAGGCCGTGAGGGAGTCCAGCTGTTGATATCTCTTCTTGGGCTATCATCAGAACAACAGCAAGAATGTGCAGTTGCATTACTTTGCCTTCTATCTAATGAAAATGATGAAAGTAAATGGGCTATCACTGCTGCTGGTGGCATACCTCCACTTGTCCAAATTCTAGAGACTGGGTCTGCAAAAGCCAAGGAAGATTCGGCAGCAATCCTTAGAAACCTATGCAATCATAGTGAAGATATACGTGCTTGTGTTGAAAGTGCTGATGCTGTTCCGGCATTGTTATGGCTACTGAAGAATGGAAGCCCCAATGGGAAGGAAATTGCTGCAAAGACTTTGAATCATTTAATCCACAAATCTGATACTGCAACTATCAGCCAGCTCACTGCATTATTAACTAGTGATCTACCTGAATCTAAATTTTATGTTTTGGATGCCTTAAGAAGCATGCTTTCTGTGGTCCCCCTCAATGATATATTGCGCGAAGGTAGTGCTGCTAATGATGCAATTGAGACAATGATAAAAATCTTGGGCTCAACTAAGGAAGAGACTCAGGCTAAGTCTGCATCGGCTCTAGCTGGAATTTTTGAAACTAGGAAAGACCTGCGTGAAAGTAGCATAGCTGTCAAAACTCTTTGGTCAGCCATGAAACTGCTTAATGTTGAATCTGAAAACATCCTGGTAGAGTCCTCACATTGTCTTGCTGCAATATTTCTTTCAATCAAAGAGAACCGGGATGTTGCAGCTGTTGCCAGAGATGCACTGTCTCCCTTAGTTGTGCTTGCTAACTCTACAGTTTTGGAAGTTGCTGAGCAAGCAACATGTGCTCTGGCAAATCTAATTTTGGATATTGAGATATCAGAGAATGCTGTTCCTGAAGAAATTATTTTGCCTGCTACTAGGGTTTTGCGTGAAGGAACAGTTTCTGGAAAGGCACATGCAGCTGCAGCAATTGCTCGTCTGCTCCATTCTCGCCAAATTGATCATGCCTTAACTGACTGTGTGAATCGTGCTGGAACGGTTCTTGCAATAGTTTCCTTTCTGGAATCTGCTATAGGTGAATCAGTTGTCACATCAGAGGCACTAGATGCACTTGCTATACTGTCCAGGTCAGAGGGAGCTAGCGGGCATATAAAACCTGCATGGGCAGTTTTAGCTGAATTCCCAAAAAGCATTACCCCAATAGTTTTATCTATTGCTGATGCAACACCATTGTTGCAGGATAAAGCTATTGAAATATTGTCTCGGCTTTGCCGAGATCAGTCCGTTGTTTTAGGAGAAGCAGTTGCCTGTGCCTCTCGATGTATATCATCAACTGCTAGAAGGGTGATCAGTTCTACAAACCCAAAGGTCCAAATTGGAGGAGCTGCACTTCTTATCTGTGCTGCAACAGTTAATCACCAAAGAGTGGTGGAGGATCTTAATGAATCACACCTCTGTTCCCATCTTATTCAGTCTCTAGTTGCAATGCTTCGTTCTGGAGAGACTTCTTTGGGAAATCAGGGTGACGATGACAAGGAATCCATTAGCATTTATAGGTGTACTAAAGAAGAAGGCAGGAATGGTGAATCCAGTACAGGAACAGCAATCATATCTGGTGAGAACTTAGCTATATGGCTACTTTCTGTTCTTGCCTGCCATGATGGAAAGAGTAAAAGTGTGATTATGGAGGCTGGAGCAATTGATGTCATCACTGATAGAATCTCAGATTGTTTCTTTCAGTATACTCAGGTAATTAACTTTCTTGTTCTTCTATAAGAAAAAGGAGAAAAAATGATGCATCTAATTGGTGAAATCTGAAAATTGCATATAAGGTCGTTAGTAGTATGACATTATTCTCTATCCATCTGTTTACTCATGCTTGCTATAGTGAGATCTAATGGTCATTTTTTTAACCTCTTATTTGGCCTTGGTTTGCTCCATGATAATCTATGCAGAATGATTTTAAGGAAGATAGCAGCATCTGGGTTTGTGCTCTACTTCTAGCAATTTTATTTCTAGATCGAGATATCATACGAGCACATGCAACCATGAAATGTATACCAGTACTTGCAAATTTGTTGAAGTCAGAAGAGTCGGCAAACAGATATTTTGCTGCTCAAGCAATGGCCAGTTTAGTGTGTAATGGTAGCAGAGGGACTCTCCTGTCTGTTGCAAATTCTGGGGCAGCAGGTGGGCTTATTTCCTTACTTGGTTGTGCAGATGCTGACATATCTGATCTTCTGGAAATGTCAGAGGAGTTTGATTTGGTGCGATATCCGGAACAAGTTGCTCTTGAGAGATTGTTCAGAGTTGATGACATAAGAGTTGGTGCTACTTCCCGGAAAGCAATACCTGCCCTTGTTGATTTGCTTAAACCAATTCCAGATCGTCCCGGAGCACCATTTCTAGCACTTGGGATCCTGACTCAGCTGGCAAAAGACTGTGCCCCAAATAAGATTGTCATGGTAGAATCAGGAGCTTTGGAAGCTCTGACCAAGTATCTTTCGCTTGGGCCACAAGATGCAACTGAGGAGGCTGCTACTGATCTGTTAGGGATCCTATTCAGCAGTGCTGAAATACGGAGACATGAAGCTGCATTTGGTGCTGTTAGTCAACTTGTAGCAGTTTTACGTTTAGGTGGAAGAGGTGCAAGGTACAGTGCTGCGAAAGCTTTGGAGAGCCTATTTTCTGCTGACCATATTAGGAATGCAGAAACAGCCCGACAAGCTGTTCAACCCTTGGTGGAGATTCTCAATACTGGTTTCGAGAGGGAGCAGCATGCTGCTATTGCCGCATTGGTTAGATTATTGAGTGAAAACCCATCAAGAGCCCTTGCTGTTGCAGATGTTGAAATGAATGCAGTGGATGTCCTTTGCAGGATCCTTTCGTCCAATTGCTCAATGGAACTAAAAGGGGATGCTGCTGAATTGTGTGGTGTTCTTTTTGGAAATACAAGAATCAGGTCTACCATGGCTGCAGCACGCTGTGTTGAGCCTCTGGTTTCTCTCCTTGTAACTGAGTTCAGTCCTGCTCAGAATTCAGTTGTCCGTGCATTGGATAAACTTGTTGATGATGAGCAACTGGCAGAACTAGTTGCTGCACATGGTGCAGTTATTCCTCTTGTTGGCCTTCTCTTTGGTAAGAATTACATGCTTCATGAGGCTATTTCTAGAGCTCTTGTGAAGTTAGGGAAAGACAGGCCTGCTTGTAAGATGGAAATGGTAAAAGCTGGAGTAATTGAGAGCATACTTGATATCCTTCATGAAGCACCAGATTTTCTGTCTGCTGCCTTTGCTGAGCTGCTCCGAATATTGACTAATAATGCTAGCATTGCAAAAGGACCATCTGCTGCAAAAGTGGTTGAGCCCCTTTTCCTGTTGCTGACAAGGCCAGAATTTGGGCCTGATGGGCAGCACAGTGCACTACAGGTTCTTGTCAATATTTTAGAGCATCCACAATGTCGTGCTGACTATAGACTGACCTCTCACCGAGCAATTGAACCACTTATCCCTTTACTTGATTCTCCGGCTTCAGCAGTGCAACAGTTGGCAGCTGAGCTTCTATCCCATCTACTCTTGGAGGAACATCTTCAGAGGGATTCAGTGACACAGCAAGTAATTGGTCCCCTCATACGAGTTCTTGGTTCTGGTATACACATATTGCAGCAGAGAGCTGTAAAGGCTCTTGTAAGTCTGGCGCTTACATGGCCAAATGAGATTGCAAAAGAGGGTGGTGTCGCTGAAATTTCTAAAGTGATATTGCAAGCTGATCCTTCACTTCCTCATGCTTTGTGGGAATCTGCTGCTTCTGTTTTATCAAGTATTCTGCAATTTAGTTCTGAATTTTATTTGGAAGTGCCTGTTGCTGTGTTGGTAAGGTTGCTTCGTTCTGGGTCAGAGGGCACAGTAATTGGTGCATTGAATGCCCTTCTGGTGTTGGAAAGTGATGATGCAACCACAGCTGAAGCAATGGCTGAAAGTGGTGCCATAGAGGCTCTTTTGGAACTTCTAAGATGCCATCAGTGTGAAGAAATTGCTGCTAGACTGTTGGAAGTATTGTTGAACAATGTGAAGATCAGAGAAACAAAAGCTACTAAATCTGCCATCGTACCATTGTCCCAGTACCTCTTGGATCCACAAACCCAAGCTCAGCAAGCAAGGTTACTGGCAACTTTGGCCCTTGGTGATCTATTCCAGAATGAGAGTCTTGCTCGAAGTACTGATGCTGTTTCAGCTTGCCGTGCCCTTGTAAATGTGCTTGAAGAACAACCTACAGAAGAAATGAAAGTTGTAGCTATATGTGCATTGCAAAACCTTGTGATGTACAGTCGGTCGAACAGAAGAGCAGTTGCTGAGGCTGGTGGTGTACAGGTTGTACTGGATCTTATTGGTTCAAGCGATCCAGATACATCTGTTCAGGCTGCAATGTTTGTTAAACTTCTCTTCTCAAATAATACTATTCAAGAGTATGCTTCCAGTGAAACAGTCAGAGCTATAACTGGTGAGTTCTCTTTATTCTCATTGCAGAATTTGCTGAGTATTTAATTGTTATGAAGAGCATTTATGTCCAAAAATTATGACAGAAGTGATTACAGTTTATTATGTTCTTGCAGAAAATGCAAAATAATAGTATGTTACTTTTCTAATGGTAGATGTCAAGTTGAGTTGCACTTGAACAAGAGCATTTTCTGAGTAGAATATGCAAAAATAAAATAAAATAACTTCTAATGATCACTTTCAAGCTGACTAGCACTTGAAGAAAGAAATGTGAATGGTAGGCTATTAGTGTTAACACAACTCCCCCCCCACACACAAAAAAAAAAATAATAATCTGAGCAAAATGAATATTAGTTTTATCTATATACAATTTTTTAAAGTTGGCTGAAAATTCTTGAAAGGACTGATGACTCACAAATAAGGCATACAGTGAAAGTAGGCTGATATGGACCAATGACTAACTTCAGATAAAATGTGCTATTTCTTTTTAAGATTGAATTATTAAGTTATTGGTGTCAGCTGTGACTTGGGTGTCTTTGTCATGGAGGCGAATATTCTATCTTTCTTTCCCTTTTCTTTTTCTATTTTTTGGGTGTTTGGTCTGAAATGATTACTTTGACCTTGCAGCTGCTATTGAAAAAGATTTATGGGCCACTGGAACTGTGAATGAGGAGTATCTGAAAGCTCTAAATTCTCTCTTCAGCAACTTCCCTCGTTTGAGAGCCACTGAACCTGCAACACTTAGCATTCCCCATCTGGTTACATCCCTCAAGACAGGCTCAGAGGCAACTCAAGAAGCTGCCCTGGATGCACTTTTTCTTCTTAGGCAAGCTTGGTCAGCATGCCCAGCTGAAGTTTCTAGAGCTCAATCAATAGCTGCTGCAGATGCAATCCCCTTACTGCAATACCTTATCCAGTCTGGCCCACCTCGGTTTCAGGAGAAGGCAGAATTTCTGTTGCAGTGTTTGCCAGGGACATTAGTGGTGATAATCAAACGTGGCAACAATATGAAGCAATCAGTGGGAAATCCAAGTGTTTTTTGTAAGCTTACACTTGGCAACACTCCACCTAGGCAAACCAAGGTAACATACTTTTATATACTTTCATACAATGATATTTTGGTCAACATCTTTTTCCTTGGGTGCCTTCTCTTGATTACATAAGTCACTTAATGGTACAAATACAAAATTACAAGAAATTGAATGTGAGACTTCAGGCTTGATTACATAAGTCACTTAATTTCTTGGCTAAATTATGTACAAAAATTTCAGAAAAGTGCATTTTTGACCCGTTCTATCAAAGGAAGGCTAATTATCTTCATTGGTTTTGCTACTGTGCTTTATATGATATAATGTATAAAAAAATTTATCTCTGGTCTTTGGGGTTTCAAATTTTGAGATTCCAAATGTGGGTATAGAAGGTCAACATTGCACTGAGCAAAGATGTATTTAATGAGATCTGTTTTAATCGTCAACTTTACAATTTGGTCACAGGTTAATTTTTTTGTTGTCTCAACTTCTGGTATATTTGGCTGCTCTTATCAAATTACTGCTTGCAAATTCTCATAACTGTGAATTTATCAGGTGGTTTCAACTGGCCCAAATCCAGAGTGGGATGAGAGCTTTTCATGGTCCTTTGAGAGCCCTCCAAAAGGCCAGAAGCTGCATATTTCTTGCAAGAACAAGAGCAAAATGGGGAAGGTAAAATTAGATGAAAAGTGAATACCAGAATATATATATATATATGGAAACTTTATTCACTCATATTACTTCCAATTTTCCTTTAATTGTATCTTAATCCAGTCTTTTCTTATCCAATGACAGAGTTCATTTGGAAAAGTAACAATCCAGATCGATCGGGTTGTGATGCTGGGAGCAGTTGCTGGTGAATACACTCTGTTGCCAGAAAGCAAAAGTGGGCCGGCACGGAATTTAGAAATAGAATTCCAATGGTCTAACAAGTAAGAACCATTACTGAAGTAATTAGTAATCTGCTGCAAGTTGAATTTTTAGGAAAAATATGTTCAGAGGTTTTTTTTTTTTTTTTTTTTTTTTTTGGGTTATTTATCATGTCGTGTATATAGTTTCCCTGAGATTTTGATTTTCATCAACAGTCTTAAAGAATAGTCATTTGTCAATGTATTCTTTTGTAAACCTTATCTTACATTTCCTGGGATGGACATTACAGGCAGAAGGATTAAGCTTTCCTCATACTTTCTGTATTGAGTTTTTTTGTTTTTTTTTTGTTTTTGTTGTTGTTGTCAACTCAGAGGGTAATAAGAGGTTGGTTCTGGTTTTGGATCTGTACATCTTATTGATTGTATTCCTTAATTTTATCATTTGATTGTAAAATAAATAGCGGAGACATGTTGTAATGTTGTATGTCTTGTAAACATATCATATTTTGAAATGTCTTGTAAACATCTTTTTACTTCATTGATGTCGAAAGCCTATCTTTTCCTGGAAAGATATGAGTGATTGCAGATTAAGGGAAAGAACTTTTCCAACCACGAAAATGTTGTATGTGTGTATTCTTGATTCATGGTTGATAAATATTTTTATTAATCTTCCTTAGTTGTTGGGGATCCATAGTAGACTTAAATTTTTAGACTAACAATTCGAAGCTCAAAGTTATAATCACTATTATCCTATTGCGAGGGAGTCAAACAGCGTATGAATGCTAGATTTAAAATGTTTTACACTTTTCTATCTATCACTTTAATTGAGGATTCCAGGGTAGTGTGCTTCATCGATGTGTTTTTCTTTCCCCTTACAATAATTGGGTGGGAAGGGAAGATTTGAAACTAAAGTTCAACCTATTGTGAGAATTGGGTAACGATTCCTAGTGAGCAATGCTAACTTTAAGCATTTGCATAAGTTCATGTAAAAATTCATATTTATTTTAACATAAAAATCTTCTATTTTCTATTTTATCTAATAAAACATCTACATCATAATTATTTTTCTTTAGACTATATTTTATTAAAATATTTTTTTCTTTATCAATGTTCTCTCTCTCTCTCTCTCTATATATATATATATATATATGAGTAAATAACTATTAAAAAATAGATTGAATTATTCACATGAATTGATGTGGGTGATTTTTTTGAATTATATGTTCAAAATTTATCACTTATGCTATTACACTTCGATTAATGTGAGGGCTATCTTTTGACTTCCTATGGATTTTGTCCAGCATCAGAAAAAATAAAATACATTGAGGCCTTTAATGTATTCCATGTGCATATAACTTTTGATTTTGAGCAATATTAGAACTACATAATTCTGCACAACTTTAACCTCAACTCATCAAGTAACAAATTGTAATTAAAATTGTATAAAATTATGTGGTCTTCACATTTTTCATACCAGCATTTTTCCATTTTCGTCAATAATATTACTACTCTTTAAAAATGGAACATAAATACATAGTAAAATCAAACAAATGATTTCAGGTAATAAAATTTTAAAAAAAAAAATATTTTGAAATTGGAAAAAAAAAAAATCATTCTTTAGTATAAAGGATAAGGTAAAAAAAAAAAAAAAAATTAACTATTCAACCTTTCTTGTCATGAAAGAAGATGCGTCACACAAACTACTTAATACAAAAGAATAAAGATGTGATCGAGAAGGGCAATCATTTATGGGATTCAATAAAAAGTAAAAAGTAGCAATCATTTGTGGAGCCCTAAATGAGCATTTACCACCAGAATGGATTAAACCATTATTATTAATTTTTGTTTTTTTCAGGGGTTTGTGGATGGAGTTGGGATAAAGGGTATAGAGGGCGGTGATAGGTTGCTTTCCGCCCCACTAGCTTGGCAGAAAATAAGAGGCCAATATCTCCTAGGCTTAAGACACGGACCAGTGGCTGTCTCGTCTCGCGACAAGCAGTCACTGTCTCAAGCTTTGCTCACATGGGTCCTTCTACTTTTGCAGACAATAATTCCATTTCCATGCGTCAAATCAAATCATCATACTACTGCTTCTACTACATACGTCCACCCAATCTCACCTGCTTCTTTCTCTTCAGATTAGGTTTTTTTTTTTTTTTTTTTTTTTTTTTTTTATTTAATTTAATTTTTTTTTAAAATATTTTTTTAAGTCTCATTTAAAAAAAATACTAATCTTGTTTTTGTTAAGTTACTTCGTAAGTGTAAATCCTTGTGAGATGTGAAGGTAAAAGTCAGAGTTCAAGTATTTAAGAATAAATTTCACATACATAAACATTTAGATTAAATTAGAGTAAAATTTTTATCTTATATAAAAAATAAAAAATAAAAACCCTTTCCTAAATAAATTTTCAATAAAAAATTAATCAAAATGTATACAATATTTGTAAAAACCAAACAATATTATCTCTCTTATTTAGTCCCCTTGTCGAAAAAAGAAAAAGGAAAAGAAAATGGATAATTGAAGGAGATAGATTCCAAAATGGATAACATATTATTTGAAAATACTAGAAGAATGTGTTAAATAATTGAGTTACAATGCTTTTGACACAATTAGAATTTAGTATGTCATTACTTTAAGTCTTTTTCATTAATTTGTTATAACTCTTAAATTATACTGTTTTAAATATAATTTTCTCTTTATTTTTAAAGAGAACCAGTGGACTAACTCACATTTGGGAGGGCCAAGCTCCCATTTTTATGAGTTAAATCTTTAATTTTTTTAATAATTATATATCATAAAAGGATTTAAAAAAATTTATTGAGTAGTTATACTCTCATGTCCAACTCATGTCCAAGACAACTTGTAGAAATGGAAGATTAGATAACCTATGGGTATGATATCAGCCTTAACTTCCTCGATACTTAAATCAATACTTAGGGTCCGTTTGATTGGGGGATGGAAAAATGGGTGGATAGAAAATAGTTGGGATGTAGATATAAAATATTTTAGTTTTCCCTCATATGTGTTTGGTTGGGACATGGAAAAGTTGAGGAGTGGAAAACTCTTTTGTTTAGTTAAGGAAAAAAAAAAAAAAAAAAAAAACAAAAACAAAAGAGGATAGAAAATCATGTTTGTATAAATTTACCCTCATGTCCATATTACATAAAAAAATATTAATAATATAGAGAAAAAAAAAGGTTAAAAAACAAATCTAAATGTTTAACCTTGAAAAAGAAAAGGGGGGGAACCATCATGAAATAGGGAGAGGGACGTATAGGTAATTTTACATCTTAAGCTCATTTTCTCCCCAATTTTGGGTGAAAAACACCAAAACACCCTCTTCATGAAAAGTAAGCATGGGGAGAAAACTATTCTCTCCCCCAAAATCACTTTGTTTAACCAAATACACATTCTCACATTTTCTCTCCCTCTAGTTTTCACTCCAACTAAACAAACTCTTATTGTATTTATTTGTTTTTTGTGGTAAAGAAGTAATTTATGAGCTTCCCCCTTTTATTGCCTGGTTTTAGAGTTGGTAGCTTATATTGACTTGCTTGATTTCCTTTGTCTTTATTATCATTACATGGTTAAGGTTTGAGCATATACTTATTGTGCATTCACGAGATTTTAGGATGCATACTTTGAGGTGGTTTAGAGTTAGAACTTATGGTTGTTAGAGCATTAGCATTGGAGAATGCTAATGCCATATGTAAGGTGTATTTGACATTTTAAGCTCCAAAATGTACTGCATCAGAGAATACTAAAGGCAAGTATTGCAAATTTTTTTGCAACATCGCTTCTGATGCAATTCTATCTTTAGAATTACACTCAGTAGTGTGATATTGTAAAAATAAAAATAATATTTTAAGTCGCCTTTCCCGAAATTTCTCTCTCCTCCCTCATTATTTATGTTCTTTTCTCTCTTTCTCATCCGCTCTCTCCTCTCTTCGGACCCAAACATCATCCTCTTCCCAACATCAACATCACACATCATAGTGGAGAAAATGTTGATCCGGGTTGATCAACAATGGAGGAAACTTTGATCTAGCAGCGGCGGTGGTGGCGGTGTGTCGGGTTTTGATCGGGGTTGATATGGTTTTTTTTTTTTTTTTTTTTTTCTGTTGTGATCGGGGTTGATCGGTGATGTCTAGGTTTTTGTTCCGGTGGGATTTTGGTGGTTGATCCGGGTTGATCAACAATGGAGGAAACATTAATCTAGCGGCGACGATGTCTAGGTTTCGATCGGGGTTGATTTGGGTTTTTTTTTTTTTTTTTTTTTTTTTTTTTTTTTGCTTGTTGTGATCGGGGTTGATTAGCGATGTTTGGGTTTTTGTTCCGGTGGGATTTTGTTGTGGTTGATCATCGATGGAGGAAACATTGATCTAGTGGCGGCAGTGTCCGGGTTTTGATCGGGGTTTATTTGGGATTTTTTTTTTTCTTTGTTGTGATCGGGGTTGATCGGCGATGTTTAGGTTTTTGTTCCGATGGGATTTTGGTGGTTGATCCGGGTTGATCAACGATGGAGGAAATATTGATCTAGCGCGCGGCAGTGTCTAGGTTTTTTTATTTTTTATTTTATTTTTATTTTTTTCTTGTTGTGATTGGGGTTGATCGGTGGTGTCCGGGTTCATGAGTTCCTCTACGTTTATCAATGGTTGTGGGCTTGTTGAAATAGGTTTGAGTTTTCTAATTGTGTAATGTGTATGATGAGAGGTCAGAGCGAGTTAGGCTAAAGCATTTTGGTGGTTTGGTGGTGGTGGTGTGTGGTGATTGATGATGGTGGAGCCGTGGAGGTGGTGGTGTGGTGATTGATGATGGTGGACTCGTAGAGGTGGAGGTGTGGTGTGGTGTGGTGGTGGTGGTGGGGTGGTGATTGGTGATGGTGGAGCCGTTGGAATCATGCCAAGTCTGAAAAAAAGTGACGGTTGGAAAGAAATAATAAAGAAATATTAAAAAATAATATTTTAATAAAAATAGAGTTTTGGGATGTGGGAGATATTGTAAAATGGTATGGTATAATGATAAAGTGACTTTTTAAAATGGTAAAATAGAGTAGAATTAGAATTTTCCAATGCTAATGCTCTTACCTTGTAAATTTAGTTGTCATGTTTCAAGAACTATGCTTAATTGATAAAGAAGGATAATTATTAGGTGCTCCTAGAACACAGTGACATCATCACTACGCTCCGAGATCTTTAATAATTACTTGATAAGAAAATCTGATATCAATTGTCCAACCTTTTAGTTCATCCTTGTTGGGTGATGTTGTCTATCTTCTATGATGATAAGGGTGTTCTTCTTGAAGAGATTCAAAGTATGACACACAAGGAAGCCGATGGCTCCTTTGAGCTTGTCGACTTCCCATAAGTGGACGGGACCCAAAGCAATGACACCACAAAAAGACGATGGCCCCGTGATACCCAACAATCGTCTCTATGAAGCCGATGGGAAGTTTTAAACGAAGCAAGAGATCGACGGGTCTAGCATGGCTTGTCTTGGTCTCCACGAATATTTGTGCAAGGAAATACCTTGCATCACATGACTAACCCTAATCAAAGGAATCTACAAGGAAAGGATCCCGAAAAATGTGTGTATTAATGAGGATCTTCCCTACAAGGAAAGACCTTTTCCGTCAAGAAATAAATGTTAGATCCATACTACTAAAAACCCCAAAGCCCTCACAAATCAAGGTACGCGTAATTCTCCCAACTTTGGCACTATAGAGTTGTAGAAATTCTCTCTAACTTAACTTTCGGAGGGTATTTGGCTGGTACCACACCAAGATTACTCTCTCTGCAAGGTCTTCTTTGTTTTTGTTTCGCAGATTCTGTCTAGAGCACGTGAGGACTATGTGGTTCATTGACGATTTTTGGCATTATCATATGACATAGCACATTAGGGCTCTAGGAGGAGGAGGAGCTCATCCTATCACTTTTGATTCCGTTGTTTGTGTAGAAAGAAAAAAGGTAGGATAGTGTTAGAATAATATTTTTTGACTAAATACTTGACGAATTGTAGTGTGTATTTGGATATTGATTATAAGCTATATTATTGATTATTTTTCATATTATTTGTAGGTCCTACGCGAGTCACTTACTTATTTTATTTAATTTTTACCTTTATCTAGTATATTTTTAGCAAAAAGGTAGATAAAATGTTTTCAAACAATCGCATATAAAAATAAGCTCTTGCTTCTTATGATTGGCAAGCATAAAAAACCAATTATTTTGGCCTTTTGAACTTTTTATTTATTTATTTATTTTGGAGAGCTCTTTTGAACTTATTTTGATGGCCACATAAATTTTTTTCCTATTTTTCACTATAATATCTTTAGCAAATAAGCAATCAACATAGCACAATAAATTGCATTGCATTTGGCATTGGCTTAAGAAGTCAGTTTTTTTTACTATTTAGCTTATATTTATTACTATTCAATTTATTTTTACTACTATTTATGAGTTCCATTGCATTTTTGGTACTATTTATGGGTCCCATTATACTATTTTAGTTACTTTTTAACTTTATCTATAGTACTTTTACAAAAAAATTTTCAATTTTAGGCTTTTAGCTAAATAAGATATTCCCAAATGGACAATAAATATATGTTTAATTAATTTTTTGTTGAAAAAAGAGAAAATGTATACTGAATAATGAGGTTTTAAAATAAATATATATATATATATATATATATTTAAATAAAGTAGTAAACTAAAATATTAGTAAAAAATGTTAATTTTAAGCCAATATTAATATTTTGATTTCTTTTGGTTGTAGAAAATTGACAAAATGACTATTATCTATTAGAGCACCCACAATAGATGTGGGATATATGCCAAATGCTAAATATTTGGCACATATCCCACACCAAACACAAAAAACAGCTCCCATCGGATGTTGCATATGTGCCAAAATTATACCATTTGTGTCCATATCTTTGCAAATTTGCAACAGACGGACGAGATGTGGTAAAACGAAATAATGTTTTATATTTAGCTTTCACTCTCCTTTTACTTTCGGTCTTGATTTCTTCTCTCTCTTCTCACATCGACTTGACTTCCCTTAATGAGAGAAAGAACAAAATGACACTCGAATCCGAGAGGAGAAGCATATCATCTTCATGGGCGAGGCCACTTCAATCGGATCATCGCCATCGTCATCGCCATTGAAGGCGCAAGCGGCATGAGCAAGGCCACTTCGATCATCGCCACTCCAATCGGATCATCGCCTTCGTCATCGTCGGAGGAGGTGTAAGCGACATGGGCGAGGCCACTCCGATCATCCACATCGTCATCGCCGTCATCATCGCCATCGTTATCGCCGCTTCGATCTCGCCGATCTCTCTCTCTCTTTTTTGGTGGTTGGTTGTTTTGATTGTTGGTGGTTGGCCGATTTTGGTTGATGGTGGTAGGTTGATCGGGTTGTGGGTGTGAGATTTGGGTTGATATTGGTGTTTGAGTTTGGGTTGATTAGGTTGGCTGATTTTGGTTGATCGGGTTTTGATTGTAGTGTTTGTTTGGGTTTTTTTTTTTTTTTTGGTAGTAGTGGTTGATATTGGTGGTTGGTGGTTGATCTATGGGGGTGGTCGGTGGTTGTGGGCTATGGCAGTTGATTTGCGGTGTGGGTTGTTGTTGCTATTCTTTGTTGTTGATGATAATGGGGGAGGGGATAATATATTATTTTAATGTGTAGTAAATATTATTTTAATATATAGAATTGAATTATAAAACATCTAATAAATGGGATGTTGCAAAATGATGTGGTAAAATAATAAAGTAGGCATTTGATTTGGTAAAATGATATAATTTTTACACCAACTACTACGGATGCTCTTAATCTATTACTTATAATTTATAAAAATGAAGTTTTAAAATCCATGTAAAAAAAAAAAAAAGTATGGGCCCAAGTCGAGACAAAATGTCCACCCCAATCAAACCAAACGTTGAATTAGTTGACACGTAAAGGGCTTTGGGGACCACCTACGTGGCGCGTCTTCGCAGCGCAATCATACTCTATCTTTGTACTAACTCATAAATTATTAAATTAAGAAAAATCTTTTTTGTATTGAATGATACTATGTTATTGGTTTCAAAATTCAATAAATGAGAGATATATATGTAAAAATAATTATTTATTAACATATCTTTTAATTGTTGTAGATTAGTTATTTTTTATTAATATATCTTGTACTTATTGGTTTTTGATATTGCTAATATGAAATCATTTGATATAAAATATCTTTTTGTTTTTTTAGGAAAATCTACTTTTTTTTGGGAGAAATAAACACACACAAGAAAGAAGGAAAAAAATTATAACACAAAGATAAAATATAACTTCTTGTTGGTTGTTCAAATTTGAGATCAACACTAAAATTACTTTAAATTTGAGATCAATACTAAAATTACTTGATTATAAAAAAAAACACTAAAATTACTTTTTTTACTCATCGATAATAAGGAAAAATCTTATATAAGATGTGCTTATGAGATCATGTCTCACTACCATACATGAGACCCACGTGTTAGTGAGATATAGGTCTAATGAGTCCATCTCAATATATTTTAGTTAGTTTAATTGGTAAAATATCGCGATTGAAGAGTTATTATCAAAAGTAGATTAAGTAAGTTAAAAAAAAAAAAAAAAAAAAAAGAGTCCATCTCAAGAAATAGTTACTTGAATAATAGTCGGTAATAACGTGACGCAAGGTGAAAAATGTAGTAAGATAACATTTCTCATAAATTAATTACGTAAAATTTTTAAAATTACACTTTAATATTCAGGTGACACTAGAGTTTACTTACACTAAGCCATTACCATTCCATCACTCTCTCTCTCTCTCTCACTCCCTCGTTCAGTTCTGGCTCACATTTCTGAAGAACAACATAGAATACATAGTGCGCATTGCGCACCTCCCTTCCTCTTCTCTCGTCTTCATTCCAATTCTCCCTAGCTATTTCCTCAGAGAATCCCAAACCCTAGATCTCAACCTCAACCTCAAAACCTTCACTTTTTTCTGTTGAGCTCGAGTGGCTATGGCGGCTCAGTCGGCTTGGCTTCTAATTTATTTCTTGACGGCGGCGTGGCTCGCAGTCGAGAACGAGTATATTGCTCTGGCTTCGACGACGCTGTCGTTGAGGCTAATTCACCGCTTCTCAGACGAAGCAGCGAAGGCGCTCAAGTTTTCGCCGTCGGAGACAAACGGCAGTGCCGGAGTGTCGCCGTGGAGGAAGAAGAGCAAAGACTATTACCGAGTCCTGTTAAGCAATGACTTCCATAGACAGAAGATGAAGCTCGGTGCTCACTACCAACTCCTCTTCCCTTCTCAAGGCAGCAATACGGTGTCGTTCGGAAACGACTTCGGATGGTTCGCTTTTGTATACCTTTTCCTTTCTACACGTTACTTTGTTTCAAAATATATATGATTTCTCTGATTTCTTTGTGTGTTTTGTTAGGTTACATTACGCATGGATTGACATTGGAACTCCAAATGTGTCGTTTCTGGTAGCATTGGATACAGGGAGTGATTTGCTTTGGGTTCCATGCGATTGCATTCAGTGTGCTCCCTTAACTAGCGCTTACTATAGTTCTCTGGTACGCTTTACTTTGATCAATAATTTTGGATCTCTTTGTGCTTTTTACATCATTTAATATATATACGTTAGGATTGAAATGTATGGGAAAATATTTGAATTGGAGGAAATTTCGATGAAGTGAAACAGTATTGAAAATTTCGATAATTCAATAATTACAATGGGAGAGAGGCGATTTGAACCTTAGATGTCTCTGTTTCACTAATGATTCTTTTTAAACTCATGTTTCAAACTGATTCTTTCATTTGTTTTTATCATCAACCTGTTTTAAAAATCTTCAGAATTGCGTTGATGCTATATGTGAATGGAAGGCAGAAAGGAGACAAGGTTCGAACTTAGACCACATGCTATGATATCATGATAAATTACCACTAAACCCAAAACCTTAAGCTGTTAAGAAATGGTTAGTTTAATAATTATAACACAATTAAATCTTCTATCTAGCACTTAAAAATTAAGGATTCTTACCAAAAGTCTTGTAGCTCAATTGTCAACTCCTGGTGTTTCTAGTAGAGACATCCAAGGTTCAAATTCCCCACCCCCACCTATCAGTGTAACAAAGAAAATTAAAGATTCTTGCTAAATTAATGTTTAATACTGATTATTTTTTTTTCTCGTTTTATCATCAACCTGTTTAAAAATAATTTGAATTGTGTTGATTCTACATGTTGAGAATTCATAGAAAAGGGAATTACATGTTGGTTGGCTGCTTTGAGGAACCAATCATTTTTTATCTTTTCTTGATTTCTTAGATTCTTGTAATTTTTGTTCTTGATTGTTTGAACACTCCCTGTGTACTAGGGTGTCCCCTTCTTTGACATCAATAAACTTATTACTTTAAAAAAAAAAATTATATTTTAACTGTCAATGTCAAAACATTCATTCTGTCTTTGTCAGTTAAAAGGGCATAAGCTCTAGTTTGTTCCTTGGTATTGTTTTCGAACTTAAGAACCCGTTACTGATTTTTCTATCTTGAGAAGGAATATCAGCTCAAGTGGGTTGGTATCATCTCAATTGAGTGGACTTTGATAAATTTGGATGAGTTAAATGCAACTGAAATGTACAGAGAAAATATGAAATGAATGCAAATAAATCAATTAAAGTAGAAATCTGTCTCTCTTGCATTAATTGAGAAGTTATACAAAAGATTCTGGGCATGAAGCTTCTAACTCTCTCAAGAGCAAGGATCTGCAACTAAACACTAAAGGAAATGACAATTGCAAGTCTATAAGTGTTGGTGATGCTTCTTCTCTAAAGCTCTCCTTATATACGCTTCAATCCTGCCAATAATTGATACTTTAGGAGAAATATGTCTCTTTTAGTCTTTGTCACCCATGATTTTGGGATTAGTTATTTTTAGTTGCCTTTGATTTTGTGTCACTCTTTTCTATATTATTTCTCGAGACCTCACTTGTCAATCATGGATCACTCCTTAGTTCTCGACCATTCCTTGTTTCTTAAGATTGTATTTTGGGATGGTTATTTATTCATGTATAATTTGTTTATCCTATGACATTATCCATGTGTTGATGTATATTATTTCTTGAGACCTCAAATGTTGTTCACGAATCATTTCTTAGTTCTCAAGATAGTTACTTGACATGGCTTGCTAAATTCCTTAGGCAGTTTACTATCTGTATGGCCTTTTAAATATTAAATCCTTATGTTACATTTGGCCAATTGATCTTCTGTTAAGAGACCATACATGACTACACATGGTGATAATAATGATTCTCTTCATGCTATAACTGTCACCTGGACACATTTTTCCCCCTTTTAGTAAGCCAATTTCAAATTCAGGGTAAACATTTTTACTTCATGGATAAGCCCCTCATCTATTCCTAATGTATGTGATTATACTTTTGCATCATTCTTGAATAATCTATGCCTTTCTGAAATACCATCTTCTTAGGTAACATTTAGTAACTCTACTGGCAAATCGTATTTCAGCATAATGCGTTATCATAGAATGCATTTTGAAAATTGTATTATGGTGGAATGCATTATTATTACTATTATTATTATTTATTTTAAATTGCATTTTGTATTATGCTGAAACTTATACTGAAAAGTAATTATTTTGAATGTAATTGCATTTGGTTATGAATTTTTGCATAATGCATTTTTTGCCAATAACTGGTGATGGGTTCCCATTTTTAAAAAAAAAAAAATATTTAATTTGTCATGGATAGCCTATTCCAAATATCTGTAAAAAGCAATATACTTGCACAAACAAATTTCTACAATTTCCAATAACAAGCTAATTACTACAACAACAAAACCTTAGTCCAAATTTTTTGGGGTGCTATGGATCCTCAACAAGATAAGTTAGGATCGGTCACATGTATTTTTTTTTGGTTCATTCTATCCTATCCAAAGTTTACTTCCTTAATAACAAGCTAATTACATTTTTTTTTTTCTTTGTGTTTGGGGTTTTACGAGTTGTATTTCTATTTTTGATTTCTTACACTCTATTAGATTAAGTTTTTGAAACTGCTGTATTTTTTCCTGATCAGAATGTTCACCATCGTGAACATGATGCTCAGTATTTTTGAATAAAAGTATTATTACCTAAAAAAAATAACAAGCTAATTACATTAATTTATTAATAATTAGATAATTTTGTACAAAATAAAATATCTAATAAAAGCAATATACTTAGTAACAACTCCCCCAATTTCTTAAAGAAAATTAACCAAGTACTACAAGCTAATTACATTAGGAAATTTGCATGTGGGGTCTAGTAACTTTAATGAAATAGGAGAGTGAGAATCCCCATTTTTGTGGATTCTCATTTTAGCTTCAGAAAATGAGAAATGAAGAATGCATTATAAGGAAAATACATTCTTGTGTCCAAAAAAAAAAAGGAATACATTTTAAGTAGAGAAGTATGGACACCAAAAGATTATGAAGTTAAGAAAACATGTAGACAAATGAAGATGTATGGGTATATATGTTTCAGCGAAGTTTTGCAGGCTTTGCTAAGACTTGGTAACAGGTTTAGCACTTATTTCCGATGATTGATTGGCAGGTGCTCCCTCGTATATGGGGCATCTATTATGCAGGATATAGATCTGAATGAGTACAATCCATCTGATTCAAGTACCAGCAAGCATTTATCTTGCAGCCATCAGTTATGTGAATCAGGTCCAAACTGCAAAAGTCCTAAGCAGCAGTGCCCTTACAATATAAATTACTACACGGAAAGCACATCAAGTTCTGGATTGCTAGTTGAGGACCTGTTAAATCTTGCATCAGGCAGTGATAACACATCAAACACTTCTGTTCAGGCTCCAGTCATTATAGGGTGTGCTTCATTATCATTCCCTGCCACTTAAATTTTAACCTTTTTATCTGTTGAACATTACCAAGAGTTTTCAGGGATGGCCTAATTAAGAGTTATACCTGTTATGTATATTTCTGAATGCAGATGTGGTATGAAACAAAGTGGTGGTTATTTGGATGGTGTGGCTCCTGATGGTCTCTTGGGTCTGGGTCTTGGAGAGATTTCAGTTCCAAGTGTTCTTGCTAAAGCAGGATTGGTTCGGAACTCTTTCTCAATGTGCTTTAATGAGGATGGTTCGGGGAGAATTTTTTTTGGGGACCTGGGACTGGCCACCCAACAGTCTACTCCATTCCTGCCTTTAGATGGAACATAGTACATACCCTTTTATATACTTCTAAACAGTTTACATTTGTTTCCTATCTCAGTCAATCTGTCTTCTTAAGCCTTTATACTCATTCTGAATTCTTCATTGTGATAATTACGAACAATGCATGTTTTGATTCAGTAAAACCTATATTGTTGGGGTGGATGCTTGTTGTGTTGGAAACTCTTGTCTTAAGCTGACGAGCTTCAGAGCATTGATTGATAGTGGGGCATCATTTACATTTCTTCCAGATGAAGTATATGAAAAAATTGTAAAGGAGGTAATTTCTTTTGCATTTCAACAATTTAATGTTTATTCCTATTTCATTGTTAATGCCTAATGTGACTTTCTTTATAATAGTTTGACAGACATGTCAATGCTACAAGGTCTAGCTTTGAAGGATATCCTTGGAAGTATTGCTATAAATCCAGGTGAACTTGCATGACATGAAGAGTTTGAGAGCTACCCTCATCTCTCTTCCTTGTATGTTTATGTGTATGCAGGCATGTATGTGTTGTGCTGACATTCAGGTGGTTTTTCATGAAACAGTTCACAAGAATTGCCCAAGGTTCCCTCTGTGACACTCATGTTCCCATTGAACAATAGCTTTGTGGTCCATAATCCTGTTTTTATAATCAATGGCAATCAGGTGGGTACAAATTAACTTCTGAAGATTTTCAACTGGGTATGATGTTTCACTTCTCCCCAACCCGGATTTCCATTTTAAGGAATAACTGAGTTATAGGGCTAAAGTGATTGGACTGGAAGTTGTTAGAACTTTGACTGTAGCAATCTTTGGTTTTAATCTTTAGGTAATTTTCAGAATTGCATTTAAACTTAGCATAAGGGGAAAAAAAATAAAATAAAAAATATGACTTCTTTGAATAGCTTTAGAAGTAAATTGTTCATAACCTAAGAAACTTAACAAGGATAGATTAGGAGATGATATTGAAGCTCTTGTGCTCTTCAGTATGAAATATTTTCATTCCAATCTTGGGGCAAAGATTGACATTGATATTATCTTACTAGCGTAACCATGCCACAATTTCAAGCGATCTGGAGAAACAAATTTAATACTAAGCTGTGCTGAGCACCTGTCTTGAGGGCTATGTCCTTAACTCAAGGTGAACCCCATAACTGTTTTATGATTTATTTGAATTTTGAAGAAGTATAATTATATCATAGGTGTATAACTACAAAGTTATATCATGTGGTTTATTTTTTTTTTGGCTTACAACAAGTGTGGGGAGGGGGATTCAAACTCAGCTTCTCCCCATGGAGGAGACTGGACAGTGCAGCTGAGCACAACGGTCTTGGCTTATATTATTCATGATGTACTTGTTAAATTGACTTGTGGATAATCATACTAAAAGTTGCCTAGTAATATTATCTGTAAATCTAATACTTAAATCATGGTGTAGTTATTAAATTGGGTGGCAAGTTAAAAATAATGTCATTAATTGGGGGAAATACTTACAATGACTAACACTATTTTTTTGAGCTGCATTTGTTCAATTCTTAGTATTTAATGTAATGAATCATACTGCATTGTTGGCTTGAATTAAGACTATGATTTATATGTGCACTGACTTTTAGGGAGCATGTTGGACTACATGATGAATATATTTAAATTGATCATTATATCTTCATGCGGTAGAAGCTTATAAGGTAGGAATCATATCAGTAGGGATTGGTGGTGCAGGATCTAAAATTGTGCCTTTGTGGTGCAGGGAGTTGATGGTTTTTGTTTAGCCATACAGCCAACTGGTGAAGATATTGGAACAATTGGACGTGAGTATGCAACATTTTTTGGTTGCAAAATGTGTACTTTAATCTATTCTATAACAAACCTCCACTCCTCTATAAAAATGAAAAATCCTTCTCTTCTTTTCATTAAAAAGATTTTTAAAATTTTTTTAAAATTTTTATTTTAAATCTAATGCAGAGAACTATATGACTGGATACCGGATGGTGTTTGATAGGGAAAATTTAAAGTTGGCATGGTCCCGCTCAAATTGTGAGTTTCCCTCTCTTTTAATCTATATCAAAGACCTATTCTGATATTCACAAGTGCATTGTGGCTTGCCCTTATGCAATGTTTGAAACAGGTCATTCCACTTGGAATTGGGATGCCAACAGCAATTTGTTTGCCTTGTCATAAATATTTATTTGCACGATAGCTTTTGGAGATATGCCAAAGTGGTTAAAGTTGATTCATCATGCTGAAATGCTATTCAAGTAGGAAATGAAACCATGACTCTACTGTATTGTTTCTTCTCTGTTGATGTAGGTCAAGATCTTGGTGATAGTAAGACAATGTCCCTAACTTCCCCTCCAGACGGCGCACCATCTAATCCATTGCCGACAACTGAGCAGCAGAGCACCCATGGCGGGCGTGCAGTTTCTCCTGCTGTTGCTGGAAGAGCTCCCGCCAAACCATCAGCTGCCTCAACTCAGCTCATCTCATCCAGGTTCTGTTTATTAAGATTGCTGCCGGAGCTGCTTCTACTGTTAAATATTATTTCAGCCTTTAAAGCAAATACTGGCATCCTCTAAATAGATCTTCAATGATTTAGGTAGTCTTACATGTAAATCCTGTGTTCCTCTTCTTCATCCTCTACTTTTTATTTTTTTTTTCTTTCTTCCCAAATATATAAATATGTAGCTGTCATCCAATGCCATCAGTTTTTATCTTTTGGGTCATTGGGTTAGTTGGGCCTTGTAGGAACATGTATTGTATTTTTTAGGTTTTATTAATATATATCCTTTGGTTTTATCCGCTCATCCGTGATGCATTATAAGCAATTGGAATCTTGCGTGGGGTTCTTGACGTATTGGTTGAAGTATTTTCTTTCAGTAAAGAACTGCTTGTGAAGATGAAAAAGAAAATTATGTCTATGTCGGCAAATCTTAGGAAAAAAACCAGAATAATTAATTGAGGTTGGTTGCTCCTGCAGTCCTGCTATTGTCGATAATGCATTGAATATGATATTGGTTTGGCTGGCTCTTTTGGGAAAAATCTAAAGAGATTGATATCAAATGGCATTCTTATCTAATACTGTTGTTTTTAAGTTTTTGTGTTTCCATCACTGTCTCTGACCTCAACATATTAGGTTTTCAAGGTCTTGTTATTTAAAGTAAAAGAATCCGAATGACAACTGGGTTCCTGGAATCTGTTGAAAGTTGAAATTGTGGTCTACTAAAAGATAAAAAACCTTACGTTGTTTTAATCTTGTACTCCTATCATCCAAGTGCAATTTTATGAATTCTATCAAAAAAGGTGCAATTTTACGAGTATAGTAATAATTCTTTGATGTTGTCGAACTGCCAAGTGACCAACTTGTGTAATAGTTTTATGAATTAGGGATGATATATATATATATATATATATATATATATTTGGCTGAATAAAAAAAAAGGGGTTTTCAAACTTATCGATTCTACGTAATGTGATAACAATGAGTAATATCATATGTAACATGACTATGATATTTTGACCACCAACTCAATATATAATTGCTAATATTTTGATGAGCTGCTTGTTCTATTATTCTATGTATTCCTCGGGGATGGTGGAGCACCAGTGTATTTTATTTTTCTTTCTTTCCTCTCCTTTTCTATTTCTGCTGTCTCTATTTCCATGTCTTTTGTTTGTATTGACCCAGCCAAAACTTTGTTTGAGAAAAAAAAAATCCCTCACTCCTTTGCTATACATGCGGCTATGCCCAGAGTTTCAGGGTGTTTGGTATATATACTTAAAAATGTGTTTTGTTGTTTGAAAATGTATAAAAGATGTGTGGGTGAAAAAATATGGAAATATATGTAATATTTTAAACAAGTATTTTTTTTTTTTTTTTGAAATGGTGTACCAAACACCCCTAGTCTTCGACCCATGTCGCCAGATGCCACCAATTATTGATCACTTCAAAATCAAATTAAAAATGGTACTACTTTTATTTATTTATTTATATTTTTTATGCTTTTAGCCAAGTCAGTTTGCCACGTGCTTTTGGAATTGAGAAATCCATTTCTTCTAGTTAAAAAAAATAAAAGAAAGAAAGAATACCAGAGTCAATATTTCTCATTATTTGCTAATATGGACCTTTGTTTTCTTTTTCTCCTCTTTGGTTAATCAAGTCGACATGGTTGCATGGAAATGTAACGGTGGTGGAACCTGAATTTTTCCAGAGGTCGATTTTCTTCTGTAGTGTTTATGATTTTGTATGGTCACTAAAGAAAGAAAAGAAAATTTAAGTAAAACGGTTGGTTTTTTCTTTTGGTTTCAAGTAGAGGGGAAGAGTAAGATATTGGACTATGCAATTACCACACCGACATGTAAAAGTTAATAGGGTCAAAAAAAATATAAAGTTAAAAAAAAGTTACAAAGTCTTAAAAACACATAGATGTGATAATTGTTTGATACAATAGCCTTAGCTTTGAATCTAGGTTCTTTATGAGAAGACTGGATAGCACCGCTAAAATACTAGCAAGGCAAAAAATCGTTATAGGATATTCTCCAAGGGACATCAAAACATTGTTATGAAATAATATAATTAGTACCTTTATAGGTTTACTTTGTATTGCAATGTAATTATGCATCACACGTGTACAACATTGCAAATATTTTTTATGTCTACGATGTAAGTTTACATTGCTAGTACATTGTAAATTAAGAATTTTTCATAATATATTTGTCCTGCAGATTTTCCTAAAGGACCTAAACTTCAGTAGCTTTTTTAGACTTAGCTTTTTTTCCTTTTTCTTTCTTTCTTTATGTTCGTTATAGGCCAAGCCCATAATTAATCTTTGTAAGCAGTGTAGAGCATGTTATGTAAGCTCAATTAATTAATAGACAAAATAGAAAGATGTTATTGTCACGAAGTTTCTTTGCAAGGCTCTCCTACCAACCTATGAATGGTGATTACCACTACATTTCGGCCTAATCTAGTGTGCTTTTCCTATCAATGACAACTTCTTCTTCTTGCTCAACTGAAAGTCAGTGCGGGAATCACTTGCATTGCCAGCATCTTTGTTCTTCAAATAGTTGAAGAAGCCATTCACGCCTCCCTTAATTGCATATATTCTCTGTTAAGAAAAATGTGTTTTGCAAGTGTTTAAGGTGGGTCTTGTCCCCCCAAACTTTTAGTAGAAATGGGGAAGAGGATTCGAATCCATGTTCTCCTTCATGGAAAAAAAAATGAACAATGACACTTATTTTTAATTTGTTCGAATGAAGAAAGATGCTTATATTAATCATCTTCATCACTTTTACTGAGTCAGATAATGAGTCTTATAATTGTAACATTATTCAGGGGCTACTCTTCTAGCTGCGCAAATGTCTAACACCTTTAGTCAAGTAAATGTTAATTCTTTTCTAAAGATCTCATTGAAGGCATCAACAATCCCTTGCATCTTGCAAACTATGAAATTCAAATCCATTGTTGAAACTTGAAAGTGGGACTCACTAATTTGTCCTCTTGATTTGCTGTCAAAAGTCCCAAGACGAGCAAACACGGCTGTCCAAGATTAAAGTGACAAACTGGGCCTACTGGAGCAACCCTTAGAAGCAAGAGCTTTACCTTGTCCTATTATGTTTTGTTTACTTATTAAAAGAAAAGTCATATGCAAACTCCTAAATTATTCATGCATCACATTCTCATCCTCTATCTCTATTCACTAAAACATCAGCCATGTCTAGTGCCTACTACACTTCTTTTTAATTTAATTCAACTTATTTTTAACTTTGTTATTTGCACATGTTTATATGACTTGATGTGTATGAGCTTTATGTATTATAGTGTACTTATCTTACTCATGACCTCCCTTATTATGTCATGAATCAAGACATATCAATTGTCATGAATCAAGACATATCAATTATTCTTGATCCATGCATAATCAGTGTCTCGTCTCTCCCTGAATCATAGAACTTTCAAAGATTCATTCACCATTTCAATACGGCATAATAGGGTAAGTTAAAATATATATAAATATATATATTTAAAAAAAAAAAAAACTAAAATCAACACTTATAGGCCAACCATAGGTAAACATCAAATATTAATTTCTTGTAATACATCATTTAGAATAATCAAATGTAACAACTAATTAGGCCAAACTACATAAACCCTTATTTCTGGTTTCTCCTCCTCTAAATCTTGTATATTATTTTAATATGGACAGGGTTTATGCAATCCATGGCAAACAATCACTTGGCTCAATCACTAATGACCTTCCTTCGAGCTAGCAATTTTCAACCATCATTTGGACCAGTCATCATCAATCACTATCTCAATGTCTTCCATTATTTGCATAGATTCCAGTTTTAGGGGTCCGTTTTCCCATTTGAGGCTCCTAATAAGTCACACTAATTGATGCATAACTCATTCTTTTTTGGTTCAATCTATGCAAAATCCACCAAATCATTGCTCACATGCATCATCATGAGATCATCCTATGGCTACCAATGTAGTCGTCCTTTGATCATAGCAACCAATCTTTGTAACTGGTACAGTAATTTTTTTAGGCCCTTGTTGCCATCTTCTAGTATTCATCCATTGTCGTTATCTACTACCATCACCAACATTTAGCACAATTCATTCTACATTGTGCTTGGTCCATTCTACATCCAATTCTGTCACTTGTGATCATGATTTCCTTCAAGAGATTAAAGTCCCAAACTTAAGACTTCCCCTTGAGTTTGAGGAAAAATGTTAGTATATGCACAGATTTTATATAAATTAATGTATATGCTCGCTATCCATATCTTATTAGTCATGACCCATTATCATGCCCTAAAATAAGGCATAGCATTTATCCTTGATTCAAGCATAATCAGTGGCCCTTATAAGTCAACCATTGTATGTGTGTAATATACCTTATATTGGGTACACCATTAGACCAAATCAATTAAAGTTTGCTCTTTTTTTCTCTTTAAATTTTTTATTTTCTTTCTTTCATTTTAATAATTATGATGGAGATTTTTTTGGGGCTAGACACTATGATGGAGAAGCTGATTTTCTTTGGCGTGTGTTTTCTCTATTTTTGTTTCTCACAGGTTGGGAATTTGAGTTAATTTCCTATAACTTGGTCCGATGATAAAGATGTATTATTAAAATCGGACGTCATAGGTTGAAACTCTCTTAAAAAAAAACAATAATATATAATAGAGTAGCCTACTAAAGGTCATTACAATTTAGGTTCCTAGCGCTTTAGCTCCATAATGTTTTAAGTGCGTGCTATTGATCTCTGGGATTTAATAAATGTGTGTTTTTTATTTTTAAAGTTTTAAGTGAATGCAATTAATTCGTTTTTCAAACTCCAAAGACCAATAATGTTCACCTAAAAAATGTGTGCTTTTTATTCTTAAAGTTTTAAATGAATGCTATTAGTCCATTTTTCAAATTCTAAGGACTAATAATATTAATCACTCCAAACACTAATAAAGTTCACTTTTTTCAAACTCTAAGCCTAAAGCGCTTAGTAAATAAACTTTATGCACGAATAATGTATTTTGGCCCCAAAAAAATAGATATATATATATATATATATATATATATATATATATATATAACACAAAGAAAACCCAAAAATGCTAAGAGTCTAACTCAAATTTTTTCCCTCTTCATCTAGTTGCAAGGAAAAAAGTATTCAGTAATGAAAAAACATTATTAGGCATAGGCATTTTGTTAGTTGATTATTTCATTACAAGTTGAAACAATGCTTAAAAGTGAAATTTCAAAAAAAAAAAAAAATTTTGAGAAGAAAATTCTCTAATTTAGTAGTTTAAAGCTGTTTTTTTTTATAAGAGGGGAAAAAAAACTTTAAAACAAAATTAGTAAATTACCGACCTGAAGCAAACTTTACTAAAAATCTTCTAGCCCCTTCAAGCTTTTTGAGCAAAAGCAATATATAGACAGGGCCTTTTTACTCATCAGAAACTACTTGTCCCAAAGTCATATTTGAGGACAAAGAAAAGGGGGACATGATCTTTCATTTAAATTATATGCGACCTCATGTCCAAACTCCAAAGGACGGAAATATTAAAAGGAAAAAGGCATAATTTATGTCTTCTTGTGCTTTTGGACCTTGGAGCCTTAGATCTCCTTTGATGATGATTATTATTATTATTATTAGAAGGTACAACTTTTTTCTAAATGCAGAGTTGGTGGTGGCCAGTGACCAGAGGCCAAAAGACAATCATGCTCTGTTTTTTTGAACTCAATAATTGCTTACCTTCTCTCGTCTCCATTGTCTTCATCTTATGGAATTATGGTACAGTCCAAAACCCTTCCTACTTGCCCACTATAAAGAACTCCAATTATTTTATTTTATTTTATAAAGTTCCAAAACATTTAAAGTAGTAATTTTTTACTTATCTATGGCTGAGAAGGATAAGTACAACACGAACGGGACCACGTACGTGTGCATGAATTTTAACGTGATCAAAGAATATAGAAAACCTTTTAGCATTGCGTACGGTGTGTAAACAAAGGATACAAGTGCCATCCTAATTATGGAAGATTTGGTAGAAATGAGGAATAAAGTGTACAAAATGATAAAGCATGATTAGATTATGGCATAATCTTAGCAAGTTTTATTTATTTATTTTTTAATTTGGTTTTATTTTCTTAAAACTAATAAGAGAGAATAATTAAAGGCGTTTCCTTTCCTAAACGTGACCATAGTAGTATCATATTTGTTGGATGTATAGAGTCATAGCTAACCCAATCCCATCAGGATATCAATGAGCATTAGCTGATGTTTTATTAATAATCCATAGACACTTTTCATTAGGGGAGTCAAAACTCAAAATCTAGTACCCACCAAACACATGGAGTAAACCTAGTGACCATTAATGAACCACGGCTTTTGATGGTACAACGTTTTTACAATTGGGTGTTATTTCTACTTCCTTAATTCGAAGTAATTAACCACTTTACCATGCAAATGTAACTATTTCCAATTTTGGTGGGTTGATATAATTAGCTAGGAATGATCACATGCTAGTCTAGTAGCTAAGGTTTATGTTGTATATAAAGGAATATACAAGGATAGGTTGTAATAATGATATAAGGTTGGAGAGTATTCATTTGTAAAATGAAAATATTGTATTTCGAGATCTTGAATTTTCTTTGTGAAAATTCAAGTTTGAGGTTGTTTGATCAATTGAATTGGTCAAGAAAATTGATCTGAAGTTTCTGCATGACTTAATTGATGCTCAATATTTGTTCGATTGATCGAAAATGACCTTTGATTGATGCTCCATTCCTCTCGATTGATCAAGCCTCGTGAAAATTGTTTTTTGTAGAATTGTGAATAACGTTCTGAACGTTGGGAAATGTTTTAAATCTTGTAAATGATTTTTTGAGGCATCGTAACTCTCCATACGTACCTTTTGAAGGGTTATAACCCTATGGGTATAAATAGAGGTTAATGGTCACTTGAAAATATGACTATTTTCCCAAAAATAGTAAGTTACAAAGAAATACAAGAAATCCTGTGAGTATTTTCCAAAATTGCTATTTGTAGAACTCAATAAACTTGGTTGTATTCTGGGGACAAGTTTGTATAAATTAGCAACTTGCGTATGAAGACAAATATTGTCTAAGGATAACATTTAATTGTACCTCTAAGTCAATCACTAATTTCTACATACTTGATGTGTTCATTTGTTCTCTCATTGTTACTCCTTAATTTGGTAAAATCCCCAACAGTTTATATCAACCAATCCAATCATGTCGGGTTTTAAAAAATTCAAACCGTTATCATTTATTGACATGTGGATTGTTAACCGATCTAGTAAAAATAAATTAAAGGTTAGAATAGTTGAATCAATGAGTCATTCATGTAAATTTTCAGTACTTTGATAAAAATATTTAGTAAATGGTGATCACGTCTTTCATTATTGAATTTCTTGATGCATCATAGTGGTAGTATGTATGGATTTTGCTTATATGAGTACTTTTATTTATTGCGAACATCATAGTGGGACATACAGACATTTTGATAAACGTGAATAGCAGGGAAAGATCCCTTTGCTGCCTTGCAATTTAATCCTTCAGTTGATCTCTCAAATTTTTAGTCAAATGTGAGATATGTGATATTTATTTAATTTTTGTATTCTTTTTAAAGAATTATTGAACTTTTAAATATCACATATTCGTATTTATTAAAATTAACGAGAATTAAAAGATTTAATTGGGAGGGAAGTCTCTCCCACCAATAATAAGGTTTCTTTAGTTATCTTTCTAGTACTTTGTTTGGTTCCTTAATTTAAAACAAATTTTGGATCCTCCTTGATTATGAGCAACAAAGAAGGGTAGTAACTACATATTTCTCCTACTCTATACAGTAATAAAGCTTCTTCTGGCAATCATTTAGCCATCAACCATTCCAATAATACAAGGGTTCTTTCTCACTGTCATCAAGTACGAAATTACATACATTTAGCAAAAAAGTATTCTAGCCCCCTACTCCTTTATTTTGTGCAAATGGTAAGCTTTAATCCTATGCTGTTTGTTTCACCAAACCAAATAATTATAAGTCTTAATAATCAATGCTACGGGAACATTCTATATAAAAAAAAAGAAAAGTAGTTAGGTCGAAGTTTCACATTTCCTTTATCTTTTTGTTCCTTCTATTTTATTGTGTCAAATGTTCTTTAATCGCCGAAGGTTTAGGGGTCAAACTTTGGGGAATTGGGTAGGAAATAACCTCCTTGTGGAGCAGGCAAAGATGCTTTCTCTTCGTTTAAAAAAATGAAAATAGGAAAAAAAAAAAGGAGAGAATGGCTATCCTTTGTTTACACACCAATGGCACATCCACCGATATCTGGTTCAGGTTGTTGGGAGACAGTGCATACCTTGGACCGATAATACTCATTATTTATTTATTTTTTTTTTTTTTCTCTTTTGGAATGTTCATATCTTCTTCTTCTTCTTCTTTTCTTTCTCTTTCTCTATTCCTTTCTTTTCTATTAAAAAGGGAAAAAAAGAAAGAAAGAAAGAAAGTAGGCAACATTTCAAAGCTAAGATGGAGTTGGGGAGCTTTAAAATTTGAAAAAAAGAAACATAGTTTTTAATATTAGTATTATTTTAGCAATCAGCACAGCATATTATTGTTTTTTCCAGCTGTGTCCTTTCTGGTTCATGAAAGCTAGCTAGTTAGGGTTAATAAACTCGGATGCGGCCCACAGACTCATGATCATGCCATGTCCCAGACCAATGCTGCATTGCTGGCTTGGCTTGCTGGCTGCTGCCAGTCTCTGCATATATACAATTCGATCTTACCATGGTCTCACTCATCACTCCCTGCCCCTAGGGTATTAAGTATTATGTGTAATGGAAATATAAAAAAATACAATAAGTAGACCACAAAGAGTTGAACAATCATTTTTCCTTAAGATGGCAAAGGGACAGTGTGGGGTCCGATCATAGGTGGATACCTGGGGTGGAAGCATGGTAGGTCAAGTTTGAGAGGTTGAAAGTATTTTACTAATCCTAATGAGATTACTCCAAATTTGATTAGATAGAGATAAAAACAGAAAGGGAAAGGACAATCAAGGTGTACTAAGAGAGAAGAGTGTTTTAGAGATGATAATAAAATATGTATAAAAACATAAATTATAATTAGTATATATATATATATATATATTTATATCTATATTTCGAGTGGGACAGGATGGGATGGGTGGGGTGGAGAAAACCCGTCCTCGTCCTCTCACATCTTCAGAGCAAAGAAAATTAACATTGGATAGGTTGGTTCACACAAGACAAGACATTTGTCACCCTAATTTTTCTTTTATATATTTTGTGGTGACATTCACTAGTTTGAAACTTTGAATTAAAAGAAAATTCACTAAAAAGAAATCTAAGAAAGAGCTTATTTAATTGCATTGTCTCCATCTCCCTCGGTCCCCATATTGTTTGTTTGTTTGTGTTTTTGTTTTTTTTTTTTTTCCCCTTCAAGAAACACCAAATATTTAAGAGAATCTTATTTAATTGCAATGTCTTTCAAATAAGAAGGTGCAAAGTATCAAAAACTATCAACCTTAATTTTTTTTATTTTTATAAATTTGATAATTGCGGAATGGATGATTTAAACCTTGAATATTTTTGTTGAAAATACAAAGAAGTACCCGTTGAATTAGAAGGCTCTTCACAGTGTCATCCTTGATTTGAACTCTAATAAAACATGGGTATCAAATTTTTAAATCATGTAAATATTAATGTCAAGCTAGACAATTTATCAGTGGGACATCTTTAGAGTTGGAATTAATCAAAATGGAAATATAGGGCCAATAATGAAAGATGAGTGATTCGTCAACAACATTTTCACAACAAATTATAGATAGTAAGTTGTAACTGGTTCTAATTTGAATCTATAACTTAAATTATTTTTTTGCCTACCCATAGCAACTAATAACAATCCACCACTTAGAATTTGTTGTGAAAATGTTGTAAAAATAACATTTCTCATCATGAAATATGGAGGCATATTAAGTTCAAGGTAAAATTTATGTACATTTTATTGGGTCTTATATCTTAAGTTTTCCAATTATCAACAATGTGATTGCATTGATTAATAAATTACATGGTTAAATTTAATTTTTATTTGAGATAACACTCTTTTTATCGTATTGGTCAGTAGTCAATACAAACTATGTGGTTGAATCCAATCTGAGAATCGAACGTACACACTAAAAGAATTATGCCTCAATTTTGTCCTTAGATTCGTAATGTAATATTTAATATTTTTTTAACTTATATCTTATCTTCCAAGAATCAACCTCTTTTACAAAAAAAAAGTAGGGAAAAATGACTTACCAATCACAGTGTAAAAGTATAAGTTTGTACATCAGGTGCTACTTTATATATTTAGAATAAATTTAGGGATACACTCAATTTCATAAAACATGTTGAAGTGATCAATTGTAAGTGATGAACATTTTTTACTTATCACTCACCAATCACTTCAATAAATTGTGAAATTGGGTGCATATGTGTGTCTATATGTCTACAACTCTTTAAAAACTCATTTTTTATTTTTCATTTTTTCAAAGCATAAATTTAAAATACACTCTCAATAAAAAGCAATAAACAAAAATTCGAAAGAAAAATTAATCAACAAAAATCTAAATTATGCTAGAGGCAAAAGTAATATTGTTGTTTTGGTTTAAAAAAAAAAAAAAAAAAAAAAAAAAAAAAAATAGTGATGGTTGAATTGGACGTAGTTTAGAGAGGGGACTAGTTTTGAAATTTTTGACGCTCCTGAGTCCTGCCGAGTGCTGCTGACCAATCAAACTCAACCAATCCCAACACAGCTAAGCAGCTCCTAATCACTCGGGCTGCTATGATCTTCTCCACCGTTCCATTTTTCCACGCGTCACCAGATCCCACGCTTTTGATTCTGTTCGCTACGTAGTGGTATTGTTCACATTAGTAGTGGGCCATACCTCATTACTTTCTGTGGATCTCTTTCCATAAACAATTAAACATCACTTTCGATAGCTTTTCCTTAATTGTTAGTTTTTGTTTCTTGGCGCCGGAGGGGCTTTTGCAAAAATATCCCCAAATTTTCACTTTTTAGTGTACAATGCTATGTTTTGTCATTTTTATATTTAGACCTCTCATTCTGTGGATTTTTTACATGTATGTCTAACTTTACTAACTCATCATTCATTGGGAATTAGGAACCCCTTGACATTTCATACCTTTAAATCATTGCAATGCATTTTTTTTTCCTATCCATTATGTATATTAATTTAAAAGGTCCTAGCCTTATATCCAATTCTGAATTGAGTTATATTGCATAAATGGAGGAAAATTGTCATCCTGAATGACCTCTTATTAAGCATGATAATAACGAGAAAAAAAGAGCATGTAGTTTCATTTTTTTAAAAACCAAATTTTGAGTTCTCGATGTTAGGTTTTTAGTGTTGGCCCATTCAATGACATTTGCTTGTAGTGAATTTCAAGTTAATTGATGTAGTTTAGTCACTGGAAAATTTAGTAATAGTTTATATTTGAAGCTGCTATACAAAGTGTTGATCAAAGTCCTCTCACTCGAAGCTCACTCAAGCAAAGATGTAGGGGTGCTCAAGTGAGAAAGAAATTCACTCAAGTAAATTATTAAAAATTTGAAAAGTTTTCTTGAGCAAGATAATGAAAATTGTTCATTGAGTTCGTTTTAAGAATCCTTTTTATATTAGGTTTTGTGACATCAATTATATAAATCCCACTTTGCACAATTTTTCAATAGAGAAAAGTTACAATCTATGCTATTTAGAAAAAACCTTGTGCTTAATAGGAAACTCAATATTTGTTGTCCACTCATCTTGTGATCACAAAGAGTGTTTGATTGTGCGAAATCAAAAACCTTTAATTTAGGTAGCTCATCATTTGTAGGGGTTGCATAGAGAATCTAGGCTACAAAGGTTTTGTGAGTCCTAACTATTTCTTTATAGTGGATTTTCTATAAGAGACTATCTGTATTATTGGAGTGATTTTTTCTTTGAAAAAGTTCTTCATTAGTTTTCCATTTAATTGCCAAATCTTGTATTCCTTTTATATTTCTTGCTTTAAATTTGGCATATGCTAAATTGTGGCAAATAATAATTGTATGTAACTATGTATGGATCGCCTAATTGAGATAAATTGATAAATTAATAATAATTCTGCTTTATAATTGACATAAAGGTCTAAAAAAAAATATTTTTCGCTTCACCTATGAAGGATCTTAAGAATGTACTCATTCATCCAACACCAAGGTTTTAATTAACGTCGACAATGTTTCATTCACTACAATCTACAAAGCCTATAATTATTTCCATACCATATCCACAGTTAGATGAAAGAGCACATGCATGTGATATAATATTATAATCTATGTTTGATAAGCTTCATTCTTAAAAGAAAAAAAAAAAAAAAAAAAAAAAAAAAGAAGTTTGATAAACTTTGTATCATGAATGAACTAAGGCCTAAGCATAGGTTAGTTTGGAGGCCTTTAAACAAATTAAAAGGAAGTGTGGGTACAGATGCATTGGGTTGAAGTCGTATAACTTAAAATTGGAGGGACATAATTGCATATATAGGGTAATATAGCAGCATTTTGCAAAGTTTCCTTCTCAAGGTGTTTTTTTTTTCCTTGCACCTTAAGCATAAGGCTTCTGCATTAGGCACCCATAATATGTTTCCTGACACAATTTGCCAACAGAAAATATCAGGGTTTTTTTAAAGTTTATGTTTACTGCTGTCCTGGGTCCACCACATTTTCTCTGTTTGAATACTGAAACATCATATACTTTCTCCTATATAAGAGGAAGAAGCCTTGCCTAAAGAAATATATCATTCGAAGTAAAGAAGTTAAGAGAGCAGCCTTAAAGCCTTTTACTTTGTTATAAGGCAAGAAGGAATCCATTATTTGTGGGTTATTTCCTTGCAGCTTCTTAGGGAGCTTACTTCAAATATTCTTGTTATAAATTCACTTTCACATTCCCCACAAACCTGTCTGTGTTCTGTTGCCCTCTCCTCTGTCATCTACCTGATTTTTTCCTTTACATACTGCTTCTCTAGAACTCTTTGGGTTTTGTTTTTTATTCTATAAAGCTCATAAACCCTGTGTTGAAGCTCTTGATTTCATCTTTTCCAAAAGGGTTTACTTCAAAGGGATTCTAAAATACAAAATGGGAGTTGGAGGCACTTTAGAGTATTTTTCTGATTTGATGAGCAGTGGCCATAAACACAAGAAGAAGAAGCAATTGCAAACTGTGGAGCTAAAGGTCAGGATGGACTGTGATGGCTGTGAGCTTAAGGTCAAGAAAGCCCTCTCTTCATTAAGTGGTAAGTTTCATTTGTCCCATAATCTCTTTTTTGTTTGGTGTTACAAATGATGACACACTGCTAACTCTGACATAATTTGTTATGCTTTCCAGGAGTTAAATCAGTGGACATAAACAGGAAACAACAGAAAGTGACTGTAACTGGGTTTGTTGAAGCAAACAAGGTGCTGAAGAAAGCCAAGTCAACAGGGAAAAGGTCAGAGATTTGGCCCTATGTTCCTTACAACCTAGTGGCTCAGCCTTACACTGCTCAAGCTTATGACAAGAAGGCACCTCCTGGTTTTGTCAGGAGAGTAGAGAACACTGTCACCAGTGGCACTGTGACAAGATATGAGGACCCTTACACCACCATGTTCAGTGATGACAACCCCAATGCCTGCTCTATTATGTAGCTGAAGAAATAATACCAGACAATCTATCTCGTCCACTTATCCTCTTATTAGTCTGAAGTAGAAATCATTGTAAAGTTCCAATTTAGGGGTTTAACTATTTAATTTTTGTTTTGGGATTTTCTTTTTACGTAATAAGTGATGAGAAAATTTGTGACTTGTGAGCTAATCCATGTTTTCTTCAGTGGGGGTCCAGGATCCCATCAGTACTATTCTGTAGTTTTGCAATCACAGAGTGGTTTTTGTGGGCCTTGAAATGTAATGTGGTTATTGGTATTTATTGAATATAGGCTATATAGTGTGGGTTGTTATGAGCAACCTATTATTAGAGCTTCACTTGTTTTTATGCATGATGTTATGGTTTCTCTTTTTTCTGCCTGGGATGACTTTGGCTTTGTCCATATAGCTGTAATTCACCTAAAAACTAAGTACAACCTGGCTGCTATATGATATGTTGTGGGGTTGATATGGCTACATGACAACGTTTAGTTTACTGGTTATTGTATATGACCCACGAGATGTTACATGCTACATTAAATCGGACCTAACTCACATGTCAAAAGTTTTGCCCCGGCACGTTCCATCCACAAAGGTCTTTGATGACGTTTAAGATATAAATTACATCTACAATATGACAAGACTGAAGATTAGTAAAGATTAATTCTAAAAGTCACTAAAGTTAAAATCGTATTGGGTAGATTGCAGAAAGGTTACGAAACAATATTAGTAAAAGGGTAATAATAACTAGTGTACCCGCGCTATTGCATACAAAGTACAAACACACGATTTTGCACTGAACCCGTGACTTGGAAGTCACGATTTCCAAAGAGTTCAGTGCAAAATCGTGCGTGTACTTTGGGTGTAATATTATGTGTGAAATAAACATGAAATAAACACAACCATTGGGTAGAATGCAAAAAGCATACAAACAATGTTAGTAAAAGGGTAACAAATAGTGAACACACGTTATTGCACACAAAATATACACACAATTTTGCATTGAACTCATGACTTGAAGTCACAACTTGGAAATCAAAGCGTACAAACAGTGATAATAAAAGGGTAACAAATAGTGCACACACGTTATTGCACACAAAATATACACACAATTTTGCACTTAAATTGTGATTTGAAATCAAGTTGTGACTTCAAGTCATGAGTTCAATGCAAAATCGTGTGTGTGTACTTTGTGTACAATAGTGTGTGTGAAATAAACACCACTCATTGGTAAAAAGGGCTTTTTAGTTGCAAATAAACCTATAAAAGAACAACATCATGTATTTCAAATTCCTATAAAAGAACAACAGATGGGTAATCTTAAGAATAACATTTTGTTAAGAGTCTTGTAATTCAGTGACATTTCCTAATTTTCCCATAAATGAGAACTTGAGTTCAAATCTCCCATCCGGCCTACCCCACTTATTGTAAGCAAAAAAATTAAAAAGGTCATCTAAATTTCTCGTAAACAAAGCTTTAGATTTAAAAATGAAATTCCAGCTATAACACTTATTGAACTTGGAAAGTGGGTCTACCCCTAGATTTGGAAAAATGCCTTGGTATACCATTCAAAAGAGATGATACAGAGTTCAAATTATTTCAAATACATCTGGCTTCTTGAAAGAGCTAAGGTAAAGAAAAGTGATTGCTAAGAAAAGCATATCTTTTCTACCCACTCAGCCAAACGTGAGGAAAGAATCATTTTTTTTTTCCTTCTAAACTTTTTTCTTTACCTCACCTTTCTCTGAAGGAAGCGTAAAGGCACACATCAGTCCCATGAACAGAAAGATTCACGTGCAACATCTGGAGTCTCAAAAAGCACATCCACTCTATCTCCGCTGTATCTAACTATGAAAAATAACATTCACTTAATATAGAAAATGAAAGGAGCACTCTCCATCTAGTGCATTCCTACTTTGAAGCCAATTTCTGATTCATAACTTCTTTAATCCATAATCTTGTTTAAATAAACTTAACTTGGTGGGATAGTAAACACAAAAATCCATTGATATATTAAGACAAGCTTTATTAAAGAGATGCTTTTAAATATATTTATTATTTTAAGTAATGGTGTGCATAAATATGTAAAGTAGATCCTACAATAACCTACAAAACACTTGTTTCCCCCTGTGTAATTGAATGAAAAGGAAGGAATAATTACATGCAAATTTCAGAAGGGAAGCTGAAAGAAATGAGAAGACATCCCAAGAGTGCTTGCTAATCAGCCATTTGATTTGGATAATATCTATATCATACAATAATATGCTGGTTTATTGGCAATTAAAGTGGATTTTGAGGTTAGTAGAGAAACCAATGCCATATATGCTAACAAATTTTAGAAAAACCACACACCAGAAGATGAAAGGGGCGTGGATAGTATGCTATGTGTGTCTTGATAATAGAGTTTCCACATCATTTAGTACAATTTTTTTTTTTAAATGATTGATTTGTTAGAAGAGCATTTGCAATAGTAGATGATCAAGAAAGTGCACAATATATCCGGCAGTTACAGTTTGCATGTAGGATTCAATTAATAAAGAGCAATGAAATTGGGACTATTCAAAGCCAAGACACAGAGACTTGTCAAAGTAGCTACAAAAATCAATTTTTTGTAAACAACAATCTTTTCTTTTCTTTTTTTTGGAAGGGGGGTGTGTGGGGTTTGGGGGAGGGGGGGGGGGGGGATTTGAAGAAAAAAACTCATAGTAATATATACTTTTATTTATTCATTTTAACCCAACTTATATATGAGGTCACATAGAAGCCATGAGCAAAAGACAAACACCCTATTCAGATCAATCAGGATGATAAATTACCGCCAGAAATGATAGGTAGTAGTCTTCAGGAAGAACACAGTTGGCAAGCAGCTGGGTTAGGCAGGTATAGGCACTTGTCCTTTGAGAGAGGTGACTACTGTCGGCCATGGATTCTTCCACACAATTTTGGTCCATACTAAAAAATGAAGATGCACTTCAGCACCCTGAAGTTTGTGAACCAAGCCTATTTCAGGTAAATTCAGAGGAGAGAAAGCATCTCAGTGCCACTGTCAGCAAGTAATGTAAAGCAATCTATAAAATTTAACTAATAATTTTTTATTGTGTAATAGTATCTTGTCCTTAAGATTTTGGGGGCATCGTGTGTTGGTATTCACAGTGATTTACCACTAAGCCAAAACAAATATATAACCAGAGTTATCCAATCAGTGAACATATACCTACACGATGCTGCAGTAAGAGGCTTAGCATTATGGATGGCTACGAAGTCCTAAGCAGGACATTATGACCTTAGAGATCACTCAGTTGGGACCATTGTATCATTGCATCCTACAGCATGTGTTTACATCATGTGCACCATATTCCTTATAGGAGTCACTCCAGTTTGGCCTTAAGACCAAAGCACATATTCCTTGGCACCATACTTGGTGTTAGACCCTTGAAACTTGAGATGGAGTGGCTACATGTGGTGACACCTTGCATCCATGCACCACAAGAACCCATGGGCATGAAAGAGGCATGCCATGGGCTGAGCAAGAAGCTTTGAGGCAGCAGCGGGCTGTTCTGCCTAGTTATGGTGCATAACTAGATGAGTGGGCTAGTTGGCAGCATGTTAGTGGCCTTGTTAATGTGATGGGCCCTTGGTCATGGTCTGACAGGTTGCAAGCTATGTGTACGCTATGAGCAGCATGTGCAGTGGTGAGCCATGGTAGCCTTGAGTGGACTTGGCCATGGGCAAGATGGTGACCAGTGGGTGGGCTGCTTGTGTGCAAGGTAAAGTTGGGCCACCTGAGAGTGTGACATGCAGCTTATGTGGGAAATGAAATTGGGTTGTGGCATGCTTGGCAAAGTATGACTGGATTGCATATGGGTGGCAATGTGCTGTGAGGCCAGATTTGGGAGGTGGCATAATGGCATTGGCACAGGCCAAGCCCTCCACTTGATTTGCAATGAGCAAGGTTGATTTTATGGGCATGTGCTTGGGCTGCCAGGAGTGTGCATGCATGGCTTGTAATGGTCTGAAACATGTACACGTGTAAAACAAGTGGTAACATCATTGTACAGCCTTTTTGGTGTGCTAGCATGGTGGAAAGGCTCCAGGACAACAAGCACTTGTGTCCCAAAGGCAGCTCCCAGATTGGAGCAACAAGTTCAGGGCAATTACTTGGAGAATTCGATTGACAGTATTTCCAGCTTGTGTTCCTTAAAGCTGTTGGGGTGTTAAAAACATTTGTAATGGGAAAAACTGAGTGTGCTGTAAGATAATAAAGTGTACTCGTGTATTTGTGTGAGTTTTGTAAGCATTGGTGGCAGGTTTTGACTAAGGTATCCCAAGTGAGTATTTTGTGTAAAGGAAGCTTTTGTGTACTTTGTACTTTGCAGTAAAGTAATAAAGGTTGGGAGAGTTCTCCTGATTATATTCACACAAAATATTTTGATTCCTTTACGAGTGTGTTGGGTTGTTGGCTAAGACTAAGTAAGGCATACTTAGTGCCATCATAAGGCAGAAAATTTGGAGTGAAAATCTGCCTTTTTGACACTTAGACACATGATTTTCATGTATTTTTCTCTTTTATAATTATGTTTGACCTCCCATGATGTTTCTAGAATTTTAGTAAGATTTCTATGCTTTGTTTGATAGAGATTGATACATCACCAACCAGCTTCCATTACAGATCAACCTTTCACATCCCTGATCTTTTATTAGATGCTTAGTACTCAAACTGGGTAAGCCATTAACTGAACAAATCAATAAGAGCGGGGAAGTATGATTTATTAGGGTTTCAGGGAGATAAGTGACAGCTGCCCAATTCCCTCTACCATTTTGACAGTGCAGATCCCAATGCAAGGCTAATTTATTGCAGGTCTATGATCTCTGATTCACAGGCAAAGTGTGCAGAAAATAAAGTCCAAACAGGGTCCTGAATGCTTGGATTACCATCTAAACTTCTATCTTACAATGACAAATTTCAATTCCTGGGATACAAGAAACTCACTTGATCTTCATGGGCTTCCCATCTATATTTTATTGCTTTGGGCTTCCTTCAGTTCTATTTCCAGTGTAGATATCAACGAAATTAAGATCATACAGAAGAGTTGCATTGGCTGGTATATTGCAGTCACCTAAAAAAACAATAAGATGGGTGTCAGTATGACCTGCTCTCCATACCAACAAAAGCATATCCTAATCATGATACAATCAACAGCACTTATGCAACCAACAAGCTTTTGAAATATCAAATCTAATCCATTATTGGCATTTTGTCAACCTCACAAATGACCACACCAAGCAAGGAACTTATCAAGTCTGATCCTTAATATTGGTATTTTTTCAAAGGACAATAGCAATAGATAGGCCCAGAGAAAATTTTAGCAACTGGCTAAATCAGGGAATTTTCTCTGATACACCCTCTCAGCCTTGGGGGAGGGAGAGGGGGGGGTGGAACCTCACTCACCAGGAGAGAGAGCAACCATATCTTTTTCCGTTTTGTTTGTTTTTTAGCCTCATTTATTCAGCAAATTGTAGGCATTTTATGATTATAGAACATGTCAAGTTTCAAGACTGTTAATCATTGTAAGGGTAAGACATGGAATTCCATTATATGGATCTTTACCTGAAAAGCATCCTGCTGGTTCTGGTCCATATGCCAATTCAGGGGGAATCTGAAGCTTACGCTTTCCTCCTGTGTAAGGCACAATGACAACTTTTTATTTATTATTTATTTTATAGGTAAGGCACAATGACAATTATTTTGGGCAAATGAGAAACAACATACAGAAAGGAAACTCTTTAAGTCTATTTAAATTGTTCAAATGACATACCTACTCGCATTGGAGGTACTCCTTCACCACCTAAAATTCCCTGGTCCAAGCCCTTGGTGACCTGAACGAAAAATTAAGTATAAGATAAATTTGAATTAACCTTGATAAAGAAGGTTTGAATTATCTGCAGCCTCCATTGTGGGTCTTTTATTCTCAAAGGAAGAAATGGGAACTACTATAATACATAAAATTGTAACGAATGCAGTGTAGATGTCAACTGAGCTTAGCTGATAGCCCAATGGTTGTGTTTTGGCCATGTACTCAATTCGTAAAACAGATTGTACTCAATGTATGTGTCCCAGAAAAAATACCTCTCTCTTTCTCTCTCTCAAAATTAATGAGGTGAATAGACATATTTCAAGTGTTTTTCCAATTTTACCAGATGCCTGAAGGGAAGGGACAATATTTCAAGTGCTTTGCAAAACAATGTGCAGTTTGTTAATCTCATAATGCTTCTGTGACATGCCATGAACTACAAAGGCCCTTATGCTACACGTTTCTTGGATACCAAAGTACACAAATATACATCGTCTTGAGCACAAGAATAATTTTATCTGCTAATTAAATATGGCAAAATCAGAATAGCCTATAAGAACAAGAGTTTTCAGTGGCTACAGCCCCAAATGTATATCTATTTAGATTTTTATGATGTACAGACATAAATCTGCAGCATGAACAGATATGAGAATAGAATGCAGATAATGTAACCTGACAAATGAAGATAAATCAGATTAAGGGATATGTAAGATGTCCAAAGAGCATCTCTATGTGCTTTAACTTTCATGAAGACAAAGTAGTATTGCTCAAGCATCATTAGTCATAAAATTAAGATAAGAGATAAGCTTCATGTCCACTCTAATGATTGACAATAAGACAGGATCATACCGATAATTTAATATATGAGACAGCATCATATATACCTTGCCAACACCAAGACGCATAGTGAGAGGTCTACCACGCTTATAGCTACTGTCAAAGACTGTCCCATCAGCAAATCTTGCAGTGTAGTGCATCTGTATTGGAAATATATTTCATAAAATTCAATTGCCTATCCAAATAGCAGGCAATTAGTGCATTTCTCACTAACATTATATAGAATCCTGTACTTGTACCCAGACTATATGATATGCTGATCTAAATGAGGCCTATAATTACAAAACTAATATCATGGGGCTAGCGGAAGCATATTCACAAGAATAATAATATAAAACAATCACAGAAGACAATAATATTAAACGTGGTTCAGCCAACTCCAAGCCTACGTCCGAGCAATGGCAACCAAAATCCACTATCAATTATGGATTACAATCACTCACAAACAAACCCCTCAAACCAAACTCACATACTCACATAAACAACACTTACAAAAATCACAAATAAATACAAAAAATTTCACAAATACAAACTAACTCACAAATCTCACACTCACAAACTCATAATCCCAAAGCTCCAATACACTCAACAATTCTCTCATACAAAGGGAAAACCTTTCCTTCCACACCAAGGAAACCCAATAATAAAACTAAATTCAAATGGAAATTTGAGACAATTTCTAAAAGAGTGGAAGCTCCAAACATTGCCAAACAATTGTAAAAGTGTGGAACATCAAGGCAAGCAGAATTTTTGTCAGAAAAAGACTGAGAAATCTCACTGCTTGGGAAACAACACTGATGGGGTTTCCTGTTTGGTGGGTGTGTGTTGGAAAATTCAGGTATTCTGGATATTAGATCTTACAATGATAAGCAAAGCACAGTCTATAACGATATAGTTGTACAAATGTAGATAGCTTTTGATAGAAGGTAGAGGAACTTGAATCATACAAATTTAAATGATTTTAGTGACATGGAAAGCATTCATAATTCATAAACACATTCTAGCTCCTCATATATTCTTATTTAGTTCGTTTATTCTAAGAGATTCAATTTGGCTTTATATTTTTCTAAACGTATATTTTAGCATGTGCATCATAGTGGCTTTGGATATTATCTGTGTTATATATCAAAACACATCATTAGAGAGGCTGGAGGCAGGTTTGACATGGCCAGCAAGAAATTTGCTCATCTGAGCTTAACACGACCATGTTGGCCAATTCTTCAACAATCATTTGTCAAAAATCTCTTCCTGAAATTTTCAGGAATTTTGAGAAAAACTAAGGCAAGTGCCTTCCACCAAAAGAGTAAGTTGTGGGTTCAAGTTTGAGAATCAGCCTCTCCAAAATATTGGGGATAAGGTTGTCTACCATGACCTCTCTCGATATCTGTAAAAGTGAGAGTTTTGTGCATTGGGTATGACTTTTTTGAGACAAAATATCAGATTAAAGCTTCTTTTTACATACACACAGAGTCAAGCATAAACATCCTTGTGCCTCGGAAACTTAGAATAAAAGACCCATCCCACAAAATAAATCCAACCAATCTAAAAGATTACGTTGTGTCATGGCTAACCAAATTTAAGTTAGACAAGGACTTTAGTTACCTGACTTTGGATAGCTTTTGGATTGATTCTTTTCTTTAGAACTTCTCAGTCTTGGTGAAAAAAAGCTATCTGACTTTGGGTCTTATATAGGACAACCCCTTAGTTTTATTGAGAGAGTTCTAAGCACAATTTGTTTAGAGAAAATAAGAATCCTATTGCTGTGTGTTTTTATGATATAGAGTGATAACTTATCAATTGATTGTTATTTAACTATAATTCTAACACTCCTCGTTACTTGTAAGCCATATGAATGGGAATTTAATTGCTTCACCATAAGACTTTTTGTGTTCATTTTTGTGATTGTATGCCTATGGACAAAACATGTACATTTTTTTTGTTTTCTGTGTGTTCTATTTTCCTATTTCTATATCACATTAACCCATTATATTTAATTAACTAGACTCATAGCAATCAAAACTTCCGCTATCTCAACAAATTATCAATGACACAACCTTAAAACTTGAATTATCTTATACAAACCCCAAACACCACCCTCCAAGAAACAACAACATTACAAACGAGAATTACAGAAATATAGAACAATTTAATATATAATACTAAAAAAAGAAAGAAAAGCAAACCCAATATAATACATAAGCTAGGAAATTGAAACTCACATCGATAAGCTGACTATAAGGAACTTCCTCACCAGAGCCGACTAAAATGTCACAGTAACCGAGGCCAGAGCGAGCGAAGTTGAGCTCACACGAAGGCTCTTCCACAGTGGCGTAATACTCAACTCTCGTAGCGTTCGCATCCAACGGTGACAAAGCCATAACCGAAGCTGCTAAAAGCCCAATACCCATTTCAAATACGCGTTTTCTTGTTGCAGAAGTTGAAGCTGTGGCTGTAGAGAGCTTTGCATTGTCTGTATTGGAAAAACAGGAGCAAGAAGAAGTGGGTTTGGTGGTGGTGGTGAAGATGGACTTTGTGGGATTGAAGGTTTGAAGGGAATGGAAGTTTGGGGTCTGAATTGTTAGAGCTGAGACTGCCATTGTTTTATGGTCTTTGTATATTGTTACACTCTTTTGGATTGCGTTAAGCTATCTGAATGAAGCTTTGAGGGGTTGTAGAGCTTTTTGGTTTGCAAAGCGCTTTTGAGTGGGAAAATTGGATATGAAATGGGCCCACTTGGGTGGAAAATGAAATTAGAAGAATAAAATAATCTTTTTTTTTTTTTTTTTTTTTTTTTGGGTGCAAAAATATTATAGATTAGCTGTAAGTCATTCTATTACCAAAATAAAATAAAAAAGCTTTAGCTTGCTACCAAAGGAATCACCATAGGGTAATCAAAAATAGCCAAGTGGCTAAGGAAAAAAAAAGAAGAAAGAGAGAAGAAAGAAGAAGTCAAGTATTTGGGAAGTCTAGCATCCAATTTAGCCAAAGCATCAGAACTTTAATTTATTAATGAATATGATCAATTGTGGTTATGGGGAAGGTTCTCAACAAGTTTATGCGATTATGAGGTGTGTGAATTTAACTAAAGATCTTGAGAACCCTTTGATCTAGTCGATTGAATAATTTTTCATGAGCCCCCCCCCTTTTTTTTTTTCCTTGACAAGCCCATATTCTCCCAAATTGATCCATTTCGTATTTACTTTAATCTAATTAGCTAAAGGCTTGGTTTAGTTGAGCTAAAATCCCATGATCCTTGTTCTAAAGGGAGAAAAGTTTTGGTACATGCCACAACCCCAAAGGAATCTTTTTTTATTTTATTATTTTTTTCCTCAATTTTATTTTTAAAAAAAAAAAATGAAAATGTCATTAGTGTCACACAATAAAACATAAGAGAACTTATAACATATGGGTGGTAGCTGTAATTTGCACTAATTTAAGTTGATAATGATAAATGAAGTTAGTCAATATTTGCTTAAAGAGTAGTGCTACAATTACAAGTACCTACTAAAATTTTTAATACATTTGAACCTATAAATTGATGTGTCATCAATAAAAAAGAGGAAATTTCTTCTAAAAAAAAGAGGTAATTTATATATTCAATTATGAGGTGATTAAAGTTCACTAATCACATTTATTGTCATATTTGTTTATAAACACTATATAGTAAAACTCACCTATAATGACTTTGCCCTCGATCCAAATATAAGGATTTAAATCATTTGGAGCAGACTTGTAGGGCCTTATTGAAAAACTTTGGGCTTATTTGTAGCTCTAACAATTGACATGGTTTGGGCCAATTCTCTCTCTCTCTCGTCTTAGGAAAAGAAACTGTTATTTGAGTCAGCTATTAGTTAAAACATTCATATTTTATTCCAACTATTAATTAAAAAAATTGTAATTTGGTATTTTGATTCATACTCATGACCCCATAGCTTGGTTGGTTAGCAAAAAAAAAAAAAAAAAAAAAAAAATCCTTTAAATACACCATGGATAAAGATCACTGCTGGACATGATTAGATAGAATTGGAGAAATAATGTAACTAGAGGAACCAAAGAGTCTAGACATCGCTAATGAACAACCAATGCACCAAATTATTTGTTGGGGTTAGCTAGTAAATGTATCATACAACGTTGTGTATATTTGATCCATTCACTTTAGTTTTATTTTTTCAAAACAACCTCTTCCACTCTTCAAGGTGAGATTATAAAGATTTAACCATTAAACTCCGACTCCTTGTATCTCTCCCCTCTTCCATCGCATTTCTTGTCTTCTCTCTCTCTATTTTGCTTTTGAAAGTTTCTGTGCTGTGTTTTTTTTAATACTTTTTCTTTGTGTTTCTTAAAAGAGAGATTTCATTAAGGACAAGTTTGATTAAAAATGGGTCGTGTTAAACTCCAGATTAAGAGAATAGAAAACAATACAAATCGGCAAGTCACCTTCTCCAAACGAAGAAATGGACTCATTAAGAAGGCTTATGAACTCTCCATTCTTTGTGACATTGATATTGCTCTCATTATGTTCTCTCCCTCTGGTCGTCTCACTCACTTCTCTGGCAAAAGAAGGTGAGCAATTGTGTTTTCTTTCATAATCATTATTTATATATACATAGCCTCCCATGCATGCATATTCCTTCTTTATATAAATAGAATGAAAATGTTTAGTTTTTGTACATTTACCTTTTTTTTAATTATCCACATAATATGTTCTTATTTAAAATTAGTAAATAGCATCTGATAAATATAAAATTTGACATGTATATTAAAAATAACGAAAACATATAATTTAATGAAAACTGATTTTTTTTTCTTTGTAGAATCGAAGATGTGCTTGCACGTTATATAAATCTGCCCGATCATGATAGAGGAGGGTATGGATTTTACAAATACTATTTTGTTTTTGTTCCTCGACGATCTTCTTTTCATATATTTGTGTTTTGTACATCAAACCAAATTGTTAATGACCATTTCCCTTTTCTTGCAGCGTTGTTCAAAATAGAGAGGTATCGTAAAAATTTGACACAATGTCTATAGTATTATGGTAATATTTTGTGAAGGAATCAAGAAAAAGCCAACTTTGCAAATTATACATAGTTCTTATTAAACATCATATCCACGCAGTTTTTACTCGGCACCCTTCAGAAGATCAAGAATGAAAATGATATAGCGCTTCAACTGTCAAAGTATGTCTCTCCCTCGTCATTGTTATATGTTTGATCATTCCAATTTATTTTCTAATTTATTGATCTAATTTCAACTTGTTCAAACAGCCCTTCAGCCCAAAATTCAAATGTTGAGGTAAAATTACACACAAACATTGTCATTTCTTGTTAGACTAAATATAAATCTTGCTAGATATACACACAAACATAATAACAATTTGTTGATTTGATTTTTTTTACTAACATAGGAAGCTCAAAAAGAAATTAGCAACATGAAACATCAGCTTCAGATGGCTGAGAACCAGTTAAGGTTAGACGAATGTGACTAAAACCGAAATTAATTACATGGCTACAATGTTGAGTTGCATTCTAAGTAATTTCCTTGGTTATTGAATAAGGATTTTTGAGCCAGAGCCAATTTTAATCACATCAGGAGAGGAACTTGATTCATGTGAGAAGAACCTTTTGGAAACCTTGAGGCGTGTTAAGCAAAGAAAGGTGGAGCCTAATTATTGTTCTCTATGGTCTAAGTATGTACTAATCCATGCCAACAAGTGCCACAATAACTCATCCATTTTTGTACTTAATTTGCAGGAAGAACTACTTAGAAACCATTTATCTACCTATGATCCATCTAGTGTACAGGTGAAAACTCTATATAGTCTCATTTACATAAGATACACATATCTCCCTCACCTTTGATGGGTTTCATATGACTAGAATTTCAGTGATTAGTTTCAGGCCATGAGATTTCAGAGTTATTGTTGCAATTTTTGACAATTGTTGAATACTTCTAGCATCAAACGCAGATATACTTCGACACCCAAGATGGGGTGCCAACATCGTTTGAAAACGAGATTGTTACTTGGTTGCCAGAGAATGGACACAATCCAAACCAAATTTGTGGAGGATCTGAATCACCTTGTACTGCTATGCGGTAAGCAATTAGTATTTTACATTTGTTTAAGATGAACATGTTATCTATAGAGAACACTACTCATCAAACTTGATAGAAATCAATTCCTATAGATTAATGCTAAGGATATTACAAAATTTTACAATATTAGTTAATTAATTTCACATTTTTGTTTTCAATCTGTGATACTTATTTGTAATTTTTGAATTTACTTTCAGGAATCAATCCTCAACAGCAATGTATGATCAGTTATCTCAAGCCACAAATATAAATGTGGAGCCATGTAACATGGGAGGGTGTCAAATGAGCAATCAAAGAGATGATGGGTTACCTTCTTGGCATCATTCCTATACTGCAACTGAACTCCTCTCTACATTCATGCCCCCAAATTCATTTCCTTCCACTAAGGTTCTCATTCTAATAAAAATCTTAATTATTTGAATAGTGTTTTATGCTGTTAAGTAATAATTTGTGACTGGAGCTAATGACATGAAACCCAATTGGTGAAATTTTATTAAATATTCCCTAATTGATCAGTGGCTTGAGGTAACCCATTAACACCCAATGAGGGTTCTATTAACCTCTTGTGGTCCTTTATTAGAACTCTTGGTAGTGTTCTAGTGTGGGTTCATACCTAAGTAATTTTGTCTTCACCACAAAATATCAATAACATATCTTTTGTATTTGCCAGCAAGAAATTGCAGGAGCAAGCATTTCATCAATGATGTCACAGCAGCAGGTAGAGACTGCATCAAACTGCCCGCAAATGCCCTCTAGCGATGAAGATGCAAACTATGAGAGCAAGCTGTCTCAGTTTAAAGTAGAATGACCAGATGATTTTTTTTTTTTTTTTTTTTTTTTTTTACTTGTGCTGATAAGTTATGTAACTGTGCAATAGAGGGGATTCGAACGAAGGCTTTTCTTATGGGATAGACTGGACAATGCTGGTGAATCACAAAGGTTCTTAACATGCTAAAAGATGTATGTGATATTGACAATAACCCTCAAATTTATAAAGGGTTCTTTAATCTACAAGGAGAAATCTAGAGTCCACCAAAAAGAAAGGAGAAAAGCTCTCTGTTATGAAATTCTTAATTTTGAATTTGTTTATAGACTTGGATGCCAATTTAGAGACTCCATAAAACTGTGTTGACTAAAAAAATTCAACAAGAAATTCTAATTGATACCCTAACATAAAAGGACCTTAATTTAATTAGGAAAATATTAACCTAAAATCAAGGAAATAATAATCCTAATCCAAAATTTCAAAATTATGTTCTACATCAGACCCCTCCACACATATGTTTTGAATATTTCAACCCCTTTGCCTTATTTCCATGCTTGAAATTCATCATTTTTTAGGAAATTCATCAAGTGAACTAACAAATCAAACAGATTAAAATTGTGAAATAAATTATTATAGCATGGATGTAAAATGATCTTATTAGTAGCATTTGTGTATTTAAAATTGTAAGCACGCAATAATGCAGTGATGATTTCGTCAAAATCTGAGAGCTAATTATGTACTTAATTAAGCCAAAAGAAGCATATTAGTCCAACATTTCAATTGTCATGAATTGAGCATTTAATGGAGATGATGCATTATTGCATATAGTATCTGTCTCAGTTCCAGTAACACGATGTAAAATTTGTTTAAGCAACAAACAGAAGGGAAAAAAAAAAAAAAGAAAAGAAAAAGGAAATAGATAATGAAACTGACTCAGATAATTTACCCCAACAAACTGAGGCACTCAGAGAAAATCATCAAGATCCTCCAAGTGAAAGTTTTTTGCTGAGACAAGGTCATCCCATTCCCTTGAGCCAACGTCCTTGTTTGTTGCATTATTGATGAGTGTGCCATTTGACTCATAACCCATCACACCCTGCTCACATGACAATATAATTATGTTCAGTACTCATATGGTACCCTTATAAATTAAGGTCTTAATATAACATACAAGATGTCACTTAATTCAAAATTAAGTTTAAGTTTATAAATTTTGAATCAATTACATTATATTAATTTTTTAAATTCTTCATTCTTGTAATGTGGGATTTCTTCTTACACATGTTTATTCAACATCTTCGTTTTCATGAGTCCACAAATGGAACACTTGGGGATTTGTTATGAAAATTATTTCTTTTAGGATCTATTGTTTTTAGATTTTGTAAAAGATTTTCTACCTTGTACTCCAAAAGCACTTATGACAAACTCACACACATAACTTATATATAATTAATGGGCGGTTGGATCAATTAGTACCCTTATAAATTAAGGTCTTAATACAACATATAAGATGTCATTTAATTCAAAAATTTAAGTTTATAGATTTTGAATCAATTACATTATATTAATTTTTTAAATTCTTCATTTTTGTAATGTGGGATTTCTACTTACACATGCATATTCAACATTTTCGTTTTCACTAGTCCACAATAGAACACTTGTTGTTGATGACAATTATTTCTTTCAGGATCTATTATTTTTTAGATTTTGTAAAAAATTTTCTACCTTGTACTCCAAAAGCACTTATGACAAATCAACACATAAAACTTTTATATAATTGATTGTGGCTGGGTCAATCTCAGTCATCTTACTTCATTAGAAATGTAAATTGGCAATTGCAAGTCCTTCGAAGATTCAGGCAGTGGAAGCACTTGACTAGGAGATCCTAGGAGTTTCTCATTTGCATCAATATCACCATTTTTGCTGTTGTTGTTGTTGTTGTTGTTGCTGTAGGAGCTGGTGGCAACAGTATTATTACTAAAGAAAGGTTCATACCCTGGGGGAGACAAAACCCTGAAATGCATAATTAAGAGAGATTGGATCAGAATGAACAAGTTGTTTATTCAGTGAGATACAGAACATATTAAAATTAATTTGATCAATCAAAATTACCCTTCAGAGGTCAAAGGTAGATTCATATTCATAGTCTGAGAGGCACTGCTATTTCCATATGTGACCTGGTTAACCTCATTAGGATTCTCGTTCAACCAAGTCATTGGTGCCAAACTATTTTGCCAGTCAAGATTGTTCTGTTCCAGAACATGGTAGAATTTATATAAGAAGAGGGGAAATTTATATATAGAAGTATCTAATGTTGAGCAATTATTTTTTGAAAAATTAAAAATACAAAAACACTACCAAATGAGGATCAAATGTCTGTGTTGGGTATTGTTGAACTTGAACCCCAAAAGGAATTTCATGCCCAAACCTCTCCTGTAATGAATTTTCAACATTGAGCTCGAAATGGTTTCTCAAAAAAAAAAAAAAAAAAAACATTGAGCTCGAAATAAAGTATATACTATATAGATATAAATTTTTGATATATTTAGCTTAAATGAGTCTTCATTGTAGGGCCGAATCAGTTCTCTAAACTCCAAAGCAAAAACTAAATAGGGCCTGGGGCCTTTTTCTTTATTTATTTAGTAAATTTTCATTTTAGTATAATATTTAAATGCTACTCTTTTTTGAGATGACAAATTTACTAATTAATTTTTTTATTTATGTTTTTCTTAACATCTTCTTTTTAATTAATAAGATGGCTAATTCAATTGACCTAAAGTAAAAAATTATCAATTTTAATTTTGAGAAAAAAAAATTTTGGAAAAGACAAAAGTAAGTTTTAATAACACACAAGAATATAGTAATATAAATAAAAAAGGGGCTAAAATACATTGTCGATCTCTAAGCTTTAGCCCACGAGTGATGTTGGTTTGTGAAATTTAAAGCAATCGTGTTTAGTCCTTAAAAAATTAAAGTGGTCGCTTTTTGTTACTATGGAGTCATGACAAATTAATTTTTAGTTTGGCCATGTCATTTAAGGGACTAAAAACAACTACTTTAACTTTAGCAACTAAAAGTGCTAATGGGTGAAGTTTTAGGGATCAACAATGTATTTATGCCAAAAAATGTTTGCACACTTAAGTGAGTGAAAATAATCAAATATTTGTCAAGTTACTCAACCAATAGGTTCATATTATTAAATATATTAACTTTAATAATTTGTGTTTCCTTTCTCTATAATGACATGTAATATAATTGAAATTGATTCTTTAAATATTATAACACATAATAGATATTATACATGTGTCATAATATCACTTATGACAAAATATTTTAAAATGGATAAAATTTAAATGCAACACCTTAGATGCAATATATTGGGTTTTCTAATTAAATTCAAACATATAGTTGTATTGAATTTAATTGTCCCTTGGAAAAAAAAAAAAAAAAAAAAAACTTGTTTGCATTTCATTGATTAGTATAATTATATGTTTGAATTTTATTGGAAACCTAATATAAAAAGCTTCAAATATTATACTTAAATTTTGTTCTTTCAAAATATATTGTGCATCACACATGACGTTAGCTAGTAATAATAAAATATCTTATCCCTCATTTCATACGTCTTAAAAAGTGGCCCTCAAATAAATTAAAAATTTCTTTAAAATATTATCACATACCATGGATGTGCTGTCTAACACTCCCAAAGGCTGATTAGGAATTATAGGAGCAATTTGATTGTTGATTATGGCTGGAGGCTACAATTTAGAAGAATTAGTAGCAATAGGTGCACATGAGGCAAACTCTTGTTACTCAAATTGAAGTGTACTTGATTAAAAGAAAAGTTTGAGTTGTTGAAAATCAATACCTGAGTCAAAGCATGAGTGTAACCTGGTGGAACATAGGTTTCTGATGTTGTGAATGGGAGTCCAGATTGATATACAGAAGGCAAGCCAGTCATGGTGAAGTTGGGTACACCAATTTGGCCATTACCAACTGATATACCCTTTGCCTTTTCTTCTAGGTTTTTAAGTATTCTCTCACGAACCTTGGAACTGCTTGAGAGTGATGATGTGTGGTTAATTAATGTTCGAAATATCACTTGGCTTAAACCTTACTTAGCTTGTTCATGATATTTATGTACATGCACATACAGACATTTTTTTAACTTGAATGGTGATAAAAAGAATAATTGAATTTTTATGAACATGCATATACAACATAACTTTAACTTGAATAGTGATAAAAATAATAATGATGATGAAGAACCTGTAAGGATTAATCCAGGGATCTAGTTGCATTATAAGATTGCTAAAAGCAGGGTTTTGAGTTGCAATGTTTAGTTCATTCTGACTACAGTCGCGGGAAATAGGTGCAAGAACTTGACCGCTAATCCCCACCATCTGCTTTGCCTGATCATGACCCTGTTATGTTATTGCAAGTATATAATCAGAGCAATCATACATATCCAAAGAGCATCACTATTCTTTTTTTTTTCTTTTTTTTTTTTTTTTTTTTTTTACTAAGTGAAAAAGGGGTTCTCCTGTGACGGTGATGAGTAATAACACGTGTACTACCAGGGCTTTGTTGGGCATCACTATTCCTTTTAATTTAATTTATCTTAGTTATGTAAATAAATAAATCATACCGAAACTTTGAAATCCCCGTATGGAGATGCCAAATTCCCAAGCAAAGTTCTCTGGTAAATTAAATAATAAAAATTAAAAATGAAACCAAAAAACCCATAAGAAATAAAAAAAGAAAAAAAGATTTATGTTCAAGTATTGTTGTTCAGAGAAGAACGTATATAGGGAGTGAAGCATACTTTTTTATTCATGACCCTTTGCAAAGAGGTTTTCAAGTTTTTCTCGCACCATAAGAGTTGAGCTAGTGAAGGATCACGTTCTGGTTCTGGCTCATAATTTCTAAAATAAATTCCAATAATACAATAATATTGTTAGAAATTGGCAAAGATAAAATCACAATTTATAATAACTGTTCAGTGAATAGTGAGTTTCATGATAAAGTAACCTGAGATTGGCTTCGAGAATCTCATGTTCGATTTTGGACTTCTTTAACTTTAGCTCAGTAAGCTTTGGAGAAACATAATCGAAGTAATTAAACATCAAGATAATGATCAACACAATGTCAATAATTTGTTCAAAGGGAAATTCAGGGACAAAAGAACTTACAATGATTCTGCAAGCAATGGATTCCATGATGAATACAAGTGTATGAAAATGTGGCAATCCATCACAAGCAAAGGGAAATGTATTAGAATATGATAAAGTACGTATTTTATAAAATGTACTTTCAATAAGAATAGTTGAGGTTTGTGTATGTTTAAGAAAATAAATAAATTTACTCTTACACACACTCAATTTGCATTGAAATGGTGACTTGAAGTTACATTTTCCAATGAAATTGTGACTTTAAGTCATTCCAATACAGTTTAAGCATGTGTATGAGAAAAAAATATTTTGTATTAAATGATACCACGTTATTCGTTTCAAAATCCAATAAATGAGAGATATGTATGTAAAAATAACTATCCACTAACATATGTCTTTTATTTGTTAGTTATGTTAATTAGGTAATTATTTTTTGCTAACGTGTCTCACACTTATTGAATTCTAATACCATTGATAGCCTGACATTGTATCATTTGATACCTAAACATCTTCTTGTGTGTGTATAATATGGTGTGTATAATAAACACTACTCATAATACTAATAAATAATGGAAAAGATTTTATGGGAAAAGGAAAAAATCAATTAATGTTTTAACAGTTTTTTTTTTGTTGTTGCTCTCAAATAGAACTCTACTTTAACTTAATCTAAGTGTATATTGAAGCTTCCTTTTAAAAATTTGAATTTCAATATTGCTACACATCATCACACCCAGGGTGCGCGACAATATTGATAGTTTTTTTTTTCAAAAAAATGGTAGTATTTCTTAAAATGATTTATTAACAAATGTTTTAAAGGTACTCGGACTCCAATAATAATAATTTCAGAAGAGAAATGATATGTCCACAACATTTTTACAACAAATCCTAAGTGACAAGTTGTTACTGGTTGTTATTGTTAGGGTAAAAAAGTAATCTTAGTGTTAGTTTCAAATTTGAACAAATAACAACTAACCACATGTGATTTGTTGTAAAAATGTTGTAGACGTAGCATCTATTATTTTAGAATAATTATTAGTGAAAAACATTTAAAAAAAAAATTTATTTGAAATATTTACTTATATATTTCAAATACATTATTTAGTTGAATGAACTATTATAGTATAAGACTAATTAGAGGAAAAATAAAGTGCAATAATAATCTATAAAATTTTCTATTTTCATGAAATACATTAAATACACTTGAGTTAATGAGTTATGTATGATATAAGAGTAATTTTAAGAAACAAAAATTATGTATTAATCAAACCTGATGTTCATTATTTAAATTTATATATTTTTACCAAAAATAGAAAAACGAAGATGAATTTTTGGAAAGTCAAGGGGGCAAAGAAATGAATATATATATATATATATATATATTTCTTTGAATAAGAATAGTTACCTATATGTTTTGGAAAACATACTTTTGATGCTCCTATGTTAATGAGTTATATATGCTCCTAAAGTTTAAATAATAAATGATTTTTTTATGCAATTCTTTAAAAAATGTGAAAGGTGAAATTAAATAAATTTGCACGCAACTTGAAAGTTTCGTTAATAAAATAAAGGGGAAGGGGAGGAAAATGATAGAACCATCTATTAATTTGGTTCCACATGAGATTTGCATTGTCAGAATGACTTGCCTGATTGGAATAGCATTTCGTTTAGCTAACTTGATTTGATTTATTTGGTTAGGTACAAATTTTTAAGGACTAATTCTTTTTTAGGTAAAATTATATTTGTATTAAGCTTATTCATTAAAACAAAATAAACCAAGGTTGTATTTGAAAATTTGGATTTGGATTTTAAATTAATAGATTTGAAATGTCTTGATTTCAAATCCATTGGTTTTAGGAGTCATTTAAATTCAAGCATTTTAAAGTTCTTGGTGGATTTGGATTTCCCTGACATTTTTTTTAACTTCTCAAACAAAGATATTTGGATTTAAATAACCCAAACCAAATCATGTCATCCAAACACACCATAAATAATCCAAACCAACCGAAAGGGAGAGAGAAATATACTGGTTATTGATGTAATGCATTTTTCTTTCCTCATCCTTGAGGTGGCCAAGTTGGCTTAGCATCTGCTGCGTTTTCTGCATGCACATTAATAATCTCCTTAATTAGAGAAACAAACAAAGCAAGCAAACAAAGAAATTTAATCAATTGTCTGACAAGAAACTAATCCTATTTATTGTTCAATGAGTTGTTTAAGTGGAAAGTCCATCTCGCACAAAAAGGAAGTTTACCTCAATGTTCTTAATGTGACTGTGATATCAATAAAATTTCCATCGGACGAATTTCATGCCAAACAATTGCAATCAGAATGGGTGATTAGTAGATTCTCAAAAAAAAAAAAAGAATGGGTGATTAGTAACAAAGATTATTTCAAAGGAAAATATTTCAAAAATAAATAAAAAAAAATATAGAAAAAAAATAATAACGACAAAAAATATCTTTATTTGATGTTGAGTTCGGAACTGTATCCACTTGGCTCCCTTCTGGGTTGAGTTTGACTTATCTTTTTTTTTTTTTTTTTTTGCCGTTATCTTAAAGAATATAACGGCACGTGTATCGTGAAGATAACCAATGTATAAATATTTTAGCCGACATAAGAGAATATAATTTAAAAAAAAAAGTGTTTTATATAATTCCTATACAAATTTTGTATGCAATATGTTGGGAATGGCATCATGTCGACATATTCTTGATTTCCTCTATTGATGTATCAATGTTTGTAACTCTATTTTCATTATGTTAATGCATCTCCAGTTTCATAAGTGATGAAAGAACAACCATAACAATAACTATTGTTATTATGTAGTTTTTTTTTTCTTCCTTTTCTTCAAATTATTATATAGTATTTATAACAACTAAGTTTGGTAGTGAAGTAATGAAATATACAAGTCTTTTTATGTCATACCGAAATCTTTTATCTGGTGGCAGGTCAATATATCGTAGCATCACATCTTCAATCCTGTCCAATGAAAAAAAAAATTTGAGCATTTAAATAAATGATTTTCAAAATGAAAGGGAATTTACAAAGACAATTGGTTGATTTAAGCACCTCTTTTGGCTACAAAACTTGTTAAGGCGACCAGAGGGAGAGAAGGCTATGAGCGCGAGATCCACATCACATAGGACTGAGATTTCATGGGCCCTCCTGAAGAGACTACTTCTACGCTTAGAGAATGCCACTTGACATTTTGTGGGATTCTCTATCTTTTTCATGTCTACCTTAGGGCCCATATTACTTTTATGTCTGTGAAACAGAAAATGATCAAATTGGAGCTCAAAACTCAAAAGAAGATATTCACCAGATCAAGTGGAAGGAAACTAGCAGGGTGACAAAACAAAAGCCATTGGTTTATGCCTAATGCTCAATGCCTTGCATGTGTAACAAAAGTCATTTATTTATAAGCCTTTTTGAAAGTTGCGTGGATAAAGGGGACTTGGGGTCTAGTGGAAATGGCATGGGTTGGTGTTGTTATAATTGCCTAGCGTCACCAAGGAATATGTCACATGATAGCACTTTATACTGCATATTTGGATCGGGTGCAATATTTACTCGGTGTAATTTACACCTCTCTAGTCTCCACACACAAATATTTTTACTATTTTTACTTTTACTCTTTTTTCATTTGTTTTATTCAAATATTGAAATTAAAATTTGTTTTTTTAATTCTCAGTCTCGACCCTCGATAGCTGCAATGATCTTAATCCCTATACTGCTACGCAGGTCAGTTACAATAATAATTAATGGGTAATTTAGTAATTGAATGGTTGTTCTGTGATTAAGTTATTTCATGGAATCATTTCAAAAGAAAGAAAAAAGAAAAAGAAGTTATTTCATGGCATATTATGATGTTTGACTAATTTTAAGTTTCAACTTGTGGGTTGTAATTGTTATTGGTGTACCCAATAAACCCCTCATTAAGCCGTCATTAAAACCTGGAACTAGAAGTCAGTTTTATTAACGCGGCAGATTTGCCTCGGGGACCTTAAGATTCTTGATAAATTGTATAAAGTTACTTTAACCCCTTCCCCTTTCTCCAAAGGGGCAAAATTGGCGAAATTGCACTTTTCATCCTTACATTTTGGGTTAATTCTTATTTTGGTCTCAAAATTAATTTATTTGCAAATTTTATTTCTAAAATTTGAAAATCGTTTTTAAAATCATCATTCTTGTCAACCAACAGATGGAACCCTCTTATGTGGTAGACGGATATCCACATGTCAAGCCCACCTATTAAAATAGTAATATATAAACCAATGTGGCAAGCCCATTCACCCTAAAACGAACATGCCCCTCACGTGAGACGGATGGTGCTAGTTATAGACGGAGATCCGAACTCCGCCCCAACGAGACCATTTCCTATGAAGAGGAGCACCACCATAGACGTAGGTACAAAAGCCCGCCTTGCAAAGGCTTGGGGAACGATGCCATGAACAAAGCACTGAATCAAGTTTCTAAGTCACCCTTCACACGAAATATAGAAGATGCGAGACTTTCTCAACGATTTCATCAACCCACGTTCACCATTTATAATGGTCGAACAAGACCGAAGAGAACATGTCAGCCATTTCGGTCAAAGGATGGCCGTTCACTCCAAAGATGAGGCCTTGATGTGTAAGGTCTTTCCATCTAACTTGGGCCCAGTGGCGATGAGGTGGTTCAACGGTTTGAAGGCGAACTCTATTGACTCCTTTAAGAAACTCACCTAGGCTTTTGGGGCTCGCTTTATTACTTGTAGAAGGGTTCCTTGACCTTTGGAATCCTTATTATTTATGTCCATGCAAGAGGGTGAGACTCTGAAGGCTTATTTAGATAGATACTTGGAGATGTTTAACGAAATAGAAGGAGATTATGATGATGTGGCCATTAGCACTTTTAAGGCAAGTCTTCCAAGTATAGAAGAGTAGAAGAAGACCAATTGTGAGCATGATTTGAGGAAGTCTCTAAAACTCGGAAAGACTTTGTTGGGTAGTTAAGTAAACCTAAACAGTTAAAGCTGTGTTTCGTGAGCTAGTATAACAGTCTTTGGAGAAGATTAAGAATGAGCTGTTCTTTAAATGGCCAAACAAGATGGCAGGAGATCCTATGAGACGCAACTTAAGTACGCCGGGATCAACCGATGGATCGGATTGATAAGTATAGAAGAGTAGAAGAAGACCAACTGCAGGGGAAAGGAAAGGCTAAGGTGATCCCTCGGGAGACCCCCTCAACGAGCATGATAGTTGAAGCCAAGTCTTTTTTTGAAGACAAAAGCCCCTGACTTGTATAGGGGAAGTTGCTCCTACTTCTAGAATCAGGTCAAATTAGTAGCCTTGTCCGAGGGTACTTCTTGGGAAGCACCGAGTACGGTTTTTTCGTTTCCTGGCCCCCGGAAGATGAAGTACTCATCCGAGACCAGGTTTTGGAGATAGTGAATGGGAAGAGGAGGATCTTGAGGACCTCGGCCACCGCTGATAATGGTGCTTCTTTAATTGGATCAGAAGAATCGTAGAAGCCACTTCATCTTGAGCGGAAGGAAGGTCCGAGGCTCGTATGGCGGGAGGGTAAAATACATTTTTAGGTTTCCTCATTTTCTCCGAAGAGGAAGAAGTCTCAACCCCGGCTCGGTTGAGGGCTTCATCCCAAGTAACATGGTGGTGGTGAAAAAGAAGACGACATGGCGTGTGTGCTAGGACTTTTGCCCTAAGGGTTTCCTCGGTCTTGGCTACTCCAAGGTCGTAACCCTTTTGCTTAGCCTCGTCCCTAACCTTTTCGGCCTCAATCCTTGCCTTCTCGGTTTGACCTTAGACTTTTAGCAAAATGGTGTCGAGCATTGGGAGATCTTTAAGCCTTTGGGCAATGTTTCAAAGTGTTCATTTTTTTTTTTGAGTTATATGTTGACTCGCCATGAGGTGAACCCAAATCGATTAAGGCTATGTTCCCTTAACTCCAAGGAGTCTAGCAGTCTTTGAAATTGATGATCAGTAGTCTTGTGCGTGCGCATTTCCTGAAAAAGGTCCTCGGCTTGCCTTTGCACACCATCCAAGGTCGGGTCAAAGCACTACGGCAAGCATGCTCCTCATCGAAAAGACCATCCATGCTACACCGAAAACTCCTCCATTATTTCCGGTGACTTTGAAGTCAGAGATTATACTGGGAGGATTTTTTCTTTCACATCAAGCATTGTTATTTTCAGCAATTGTAAGTGTTTGCATAGTCCACACAAGTCATCCTGGAAAATATATGTGGACGGAGTTGCAAACCAATTCAGGAGTCTTTTTCTTTCGTCTTCCAATTGTTGGTAACATGAATTGGTTATTTCTTCCAGACTGAAAGTGGCTTGGACAGCCTAAAAGAAAAGGGTTAACACCATATCAAATAAAAAGTATATATCTATATATAATAATTATAAGTAAAAAAAAAAAGAAAGAGATTAACATTTTACCATGCCCAAATATCTTTTTCAATTGAGGAAGATCTCATTCTTCCGATATTCTGTAGACGGAATTTTGCAGACTTGGACATATCTTTTGGAAGTAACAGGGCCTCCTCCACGGCCGGGCCGAGGAACGTGGCATCCAATGCCCTCGTTGAAGTCCTTGAGTGATGCATCATCCTTCAAGGGTTCATCGTGCTAAGTCACAGAGCATAGGTGTAGGGAGCCAGGCTTGTGACTCTAGAAGCCGAGTGTCCGCCCTCTCCATGCCTCATTCTAACACGTGGTTGACCTTTTGCAGCTTCGCAGCTTTCTGGGCCTCGTCCTCATGGGTAGGATGAGATCTTCCGATGTTTCAACCACGTCTTTCCCTTTCTGCTCCTTTCCTCTTTGGATGGGTTGTTGGAAAAAGTCTGGACTTGATCGAAGAGTGAAGGGGGTTCGGTCAAGATAGGCTAAGGTGGGTGAGGAGTAGGAGAAGGAGATTTGGGAAGAGGAGGGGGAATCTGGGATTGTGTGGACTTCCTTGATGCACCTCTTCTGGGTTGTTTTTCTATTAACTCCATCAAACTCTATTGGGGTTTCCTTTGGACACCAATAAACCCAAACATCTAATATGTCCTAATAACCATAAATTTGGTGGAGTCCGATTGAATACTTCAAATTCGTCCGAGGAATCTAGCAAATCTACAACCTTCTCTGGGTTTTCTTCTTCTTCTTCTTCTTCTCTTTCTTCCTCTTCCTTAAGAATGAGCTGGGATGAGGATGCTCCTATTGAAGGAGTGGCCACAAAAAGTGGTTGAGTCACGGGAGTACCTTCAAGAATTGGGACACCCTACGGAACAACGAACCCTTGGTAGGCAACACTGATATGGTGGAGTCGAGGGTCGCGGGTTTTGATCACGTACTTAGGAGCTTGGAATGCGAGCGAAAGGGGTATGTACCTAAGAATCAAATGGGCTGCCTCGAGTTGACCGTCGGTTTCGTTCATGTACACCTTGGCTTGCAAGATCATATCTAAGCTCGCTTTGTTAACTAAGCCGAGCTTGGGTTTGGTACCACGCTTATTATCTACAAAACCATTGAATTAGAATAAAGTTTCGTTAGAGACAAGGATGTTGGGAAATAAAAGAGAAATGCAAACCAAAATTCAAAAATCTACGACTATACCCCCACTTGGTTCTCCCTCCTTAATCGGACAGGATAGGCCATCGTGTCATTCCCCAAAAAAGATTAGGAAATCCTCTTTTAAATTTTTGTTTGAAGTGGGGAGGCACTGGATTAGCCTTACTTCGGGATGCCTCGACTTGAGGTAATATCCTTGTCCCTTCAAATGGTGCAGATTGTATACCCAATTCACATCGTGGTGGGTCAGGTTTAAGTTCATTCTCTCGTTTAAAGCTTCTATACTCCCCAAGACCCTAAACATATTTGGGGCGCACTGTGTGGGAGATAACCTAAAAAATCTAAGGTAATTCCTAGTAATGGTACCTATGGGAATGATCATCCCTCCCTCTATGAAGGCAATCATGGGAATGACCACCTCTTTTGTTTTCCTAACACCGAACCACTCCCCCCGGGCAGCGTAACCTCATGCCCTAGTAATGGTTGGTGGGATCTTATACTTAGTCCTAAAACTTTCCATACCCTCCTCGAACTCAACTAAACATTTGAACTTACCCATTTTCCTAAGAGGTTTCGAAGAAAAATTAACAAGTTTAAAGTGAAAGCTAAAAGGGTTTAAGAAGACTTACAGGTTTGAAAAAAGGTACTTGGACAAATTTCTAGTATTTGTAGACACACGGGGAGATGAAAGAGAGAGACAGGTTCAGTGTATGAGCTCTAGGATTGTGTGATTTTTGAAAGTAAGAAAAAGAATTGATTTGAAAAGCTATTTATAGTGGCGTAGAAAATACAAGCGAGAAGGTTCCCACTTGTAAAATGAGAAAAATCTTCCACCGCACGATTTACATCCTACCATTGAACGTGAGGAACAAGGGTGTCGCTAAAAAGACATATAGGAGGTCAGGAATACAGAATAGGACCATAAACAAGATGGGTTGAGGACGTCAAATTCTTCATTTCCTCCCGAGGAGTCGAAAAACAAGATTTTGAGGGGCTATTGTGGGGGCCAGTTAATCGGGAGGTACTGTTAAATTTGTACTAACTAGGCCTATGGCCCAATCTAAGGACATTAGACCATTTGAGGATGTCCAGATAAGATTATATGGAGAACGGAGTAAATAAAAGAGTAGAAATAATATGAGATAAGTTCAACGAATGTCCGAGGATAAAAGCCATCTCGACAACAAGAGTCCGAGGTCAGTAAGAGTACCATATCATCATGGACTTTCTTCAAAGTTACACCACAACTAAGAGTTGGACATTGGACAAAGGGTCAGAAAGGAGAAGGGTAACAAATATCTTTAAAAAGCTGCTTCCTCCGCATTAAATGCCTCCCAACCAACTCTCCGACCGCATTAATGTGGAGGTGATACCTCGAGCGAAGTGGTTAAGTAGCCTTACTGCCTACTAGTTGATAGTTCCGAGAGGTGTTGGATGTGATAGGAAGGAGTTCTCCGAATCTAACCTACACGTGTGTGGTAGGGATGATACCAAGATTGTAGTATATAGCATGGGAAGATGTACTAAAAAAAGAGGATGGGAGAAGAAATCAAGCAACTTTTATGATAAGATCGAGAACTCTTGTAAAACTTTGTTGATCAACAAGACAATATAATATAAGTTCCTCAAGCCACTCCGAGGATAGACTTTCTTATCTTACTTGTGTTTAGTAGCCTTAAATTAGCAAATTTTATCGTTTTTCTTATGGAGTAGATCTAGTTCTTCCATCCACGTTCTCTAAATTTATTGTTTGGGCTTCTTGGGCTAAAACCCAATTCTATATTGGGTCCAATCCAATTTCCGTCCTTACAATACTACTAAGAGAAAAATATTTATGGGAAAAGAAAAAAAAAATTTTTTGACAGTAATTTTTTTTTTTTATACAAGATATAAATTTTACTCTAACCTAATTTAAGTGTATATGTATGTGAAACTTTTTTCTAGAAACTCGAACTCCGGCCCTTAAATATTCTAAAGACATTCATTAATCGGATCCTAATAGTAATAATTTTAGCTTTTTATTTGTTAAAGCGAGTTGATACTTGTTTACGATGAGTAGAACATTTATTGATTTTTAATGTGTGAATATCGGAACTCAAGGTTAGGATAAAACTAATAGATACAGCCTGTTTTATTTATTTATTTATTTTTTTGACCATGCAAAGATAAAAATAAAAATAAAATGCTCATAAGGTGGCTTCAAGATAAAATGGTGAACTATCGTGGCCAGCACTCTAAGCGCCTCATAAATATAAAGAATGAAATAAATGCTCTCTTAATGAGCTTTATCTATTAGAGAGTTAGGTCAGCATCGAAGGCAAAAATTTTCTTTAGGGGGCCAAATTAAATATATATAAAAAATTAAATTCAAAAAATATGTTTGTACCATGATATAATATATATTATTTTTTTATATATATATATATATATATTTAACAAAGTATTACATTAAGTATATGCATAACATCAATAAAAATTACAGAACTTTTAACACCTAACCACGAAATTCACATTTATGGTTTCTTCTAAAAGTAAAAAAAAAAAGAAAGTTTGTATCTCTAATTCTCTAAAAAAATTAAAAAAATAAATAGAGAAGATTGATGTCTCCTAAATATTATTTAGTTCAATGAGCTTTTTTTTTTTTTTTTTTTTTTTTGAGATAATATATATATCTCAAAAAAAACTTTTAGGATGTCTCCTAAAAATTTATGTAAGTAAATTTTGTTTTCTTAGAGAATTTCAACCTATGGTGTCCGCTCTTAATGATAGTTTTTTATCATCAGATTAAGACACCAATTGCTTTTTAGCGTAAGCAGGAATTGAATTTCAAATCTCTTATTCAACAATCAGTTGTGTAACAAACTTTACCAATTGCGTAATTAAAGTAAACTAAGTACATTAATAGTTTATAAACATTTTTATTTTAATGAAATACATTAAATACACTTTGAATTAATGAGTTATGTATGATATTATATTAATTTTAGGATTAGCTTTTCGTTTAGCTTATTAATTTGATTTGATTAATTTGGTTAGGTACAAATTTTTAAAGACTTGTTCCTTTTTAGGTAAAATTATATATTTGTATTAAGCTTATTCATTAAAACAAAATAAACTAGAAAATATATATACGCTAACCGAAAGGGAGAGAGAAATATACTGGTTATTGACGTAATGCATTTTGCTTTCCTCATCCTTGAGGTGGCCAAGTTGACTTAGCTTCTGTAGCGTTTTCTGCGTGCACATTAATAATCTTCTTAATTAGAGAAACAAACCAAGCAAGCAAACAAAGAGATTTAATCAATGTCTAACGAGAAACTAATCCTATTTAATGTTCAATGAGTTGTACAAGTGGAAAGTCCATCTAGCCCAAAAAGGAAGTTTACCTCAATGTTTTTTTTTTTTTTTTTTTTTTTTTTTTTTTTTTTTGTTTATTTATTTATTTTTACAAGATAAAATTTCTACTCTAACTTAATCTAAGTGTATATGTGTGTGAAACTCCTCCTGGAGACTTGATAGACTGTGATAGCAATAAAATTTCCATCGGACGAATTTCATGGCAAACAATTGCAATAAGAATGGGTGATTAGTAACAAAGATAATTTCAAACGAAAATATTTCAAAAATAAATAAAAAATATAAATAATAATAATAACGACAAAAGATATTTTTATTTAATATTAATATGGAGTTCGGGATTTGATCTGCTTGGATCAACCACATTAGCTCTTCTAAAAGATTTCATTTATTTTATACAAAAAAAAAAAACCTACATTTTCTATTTTACATCATCATTTTTACAAAACATCCACATCAGTCCATCTATTATACACTATATTTTATATAAATAAAATTTTTAAGTGTTGAAGAGAGAGAGAGAGAGAGAGAGAGAGAGAGAGAGAGAGAGAGAGAGAGAGAGTCGGAGGAAGAGAAAATGTGAGGGGAGAGAAATAATACTAAAATAATGTAGCACTTGTGCATTTATGTACAATCTTACACCCACTGATGTGAGTGTTTTTTTGATCAAAATGTGCAGGGCTGGCTCAAGATAGTTTGAGGCCTAAGACGGAAATTTTAAAGGGGCCTTTTACATCTAAATACCACTTAAATAATATTTGGCTTTTTTTTTTATATATATATATATTTTTTATTTCAAATCTATTATTAATATGACTAATTCACCCAAAGTGAGCTAATAATACTTACTATATAGGTTTTATAAACTAGCATATCACCAATTCAAAAAAAGTTATTCAAACATTTATTTATTATATTGTTTAAGTGATACCGATAATATTATTGTCACATCAGTTTATAAGTTTTTTGTTGTAAAATTTGTATTAACTTTAGCATTTTTTATTCACTTAATGGATGTTAGGTTGCATTTCTATTAATTATATATATATATATATATATATATATATATATATATATATTTTGGAGAAAATGTTAAACTTACTATAAATTTTATTACAAAAGTTTACAAACTAACGTGGCAATAAGGTGACACTTCAACAAAAGAATAAATAAATATTAAATTACTTTATGTGATTAGTGCCATATCAATTTATAAGACTTATGTAATACACTACCATAACTCTAATATTTTAGGCTTTAGGAAAAAAAGGTACACCTAACTCACATTTTTTCTTAAAAAAAAAAAAAAAAAAAACTTACTGCCCCATATTTAATTTGGGGGCCTTTCCATGTTAGGGGGCCTTAGGCTATAGCCTAAATAGCCTAGGCCTAGGGGCCGGCCCTGAAAATGTGTAAAATAAGTTATTTTTTGTATTTTGCACAACTTTGCAAGAGTTGATGTAGTTAATGTGAGAAATTTGACTTATCGTTAAATAAAACAATGGCCCGTGTATTGTGAAGATAACTAGCGTATAGATATTTTAGTCAAACATAAAAGAATACATTAAAAAATTTACTAGTATTTTATATAATTCTTAGCCAAATTTTGTATGCAATATGTCGGGAATGGCCTCGTGTCGACATATCCTTGATTTCCTTTGTTGATGTATCAGTGTTTGTAACTCTATTTTTGTTATGTTAATGCATCTCCAATTTCATAAATGATAAAAGAACAACCATAAGGTCCATAACAATAACTGTTGTTATTAAATATTTTTTTTCTTTCTTCAAACTATTATATAGTATTTATAACAACTAAGTTGGTAGTGAAATTGCATTAAAAAAAAATTTTGGTAGTGAAATAATGAAACATACAAGTCTTTATGTCATACCGAAATCTCTTATCTTCAAATGAAATAAATAAATAAATAAATAAATAAAATGGAGCATTTAAATAAAGGATTTTTAAAATGAAAGGGAGTTTGTAAAGGCAATTGGTTGAATTAAGCATATCTTTTGGCTACAAAACTTGCTAAGTTGACTAGAAGGAGAGAAGGTTATGAACGCGAGATCCACATCACATAGGACTGAGAGTTCATGAGTATTCTTGAACAGACTGCTTCTACACTTAGAGAATATCACTTGACATTTCGTAGGATTATCTATCTTTTTCATGTGTAACTTAAGGCCTATTACTTTTATGCGTGTTTGTGAGATAGAAAATAATCAAATTGGAGCTTAAAACTCAAAAGAAGATATTCACCAGATCAAGAAGGAGATTAGCAGGGTGGCGAAACAAAAGCCATTGGTTTATGCCTTGCGTGTGTAACAAAAGGAAGGGTCATTTATTTATAAGCCTTTTTGAAAGTTTTTTGTATAAAGGAGACTTGGGGTCTAGTGGAAATGGCATGGGTTGGTCATTGGTGTTGTTACAATTGCCTAGGGTCAGCTAGGAAGATGTAACATGATAGCACTCTATATTGCAGATTTGGATTGGGTGTGATACCTACTCAGTGCAATTTACACCTTTCCAGTCTCCACACACAAATATTTTTACTTTTACTCTTTTTTATTATTTATTTATTTATTTAAAGATTTAGATTGAAAGTTTTTTTTTTTTTTTAAACTCTCAATCTTAACCTTTGATGTTAGTAATCTCAGTCCCTATACTTCTATGCAGGTCAGTTACAAATAATAATTAATGGGTAATTTAGTAATTGAATGTTTGTTCTGTGATTAACTTATTTTATGGTATATCATGATGTTTAATGGCGGCTCTAGGAATTTTATCCAGAGGGTTCATTAAGAAATATAAGTTAAAACAAAATTTAATTAAAATAAAACTTGACTAGATCGAGTGACCAACAAAAAAAAAAAAAGAAATGCATAAAGTTTTACAATTTTTTTACGAGTTTTCATATTTTGAATCATTACAAACCCTTTGTATTTTCTAAAAATTAAATTATATAAAGTTATATCATGTTTGTACTATATATGCACACATTCACATACATCACTATTCACACAAAAAAATTATTAAAAAAAATGTTCATAATCAATATTAAACACATTCACACATATAATAAAAATTTATAATAAAATAGACACTTGCAACTCACAAATATTCACTATTTATTCTTAGAGTTAAAGATACCAAGATAGTTAGATAATTAACTGAGATAAGATGAGATTCATGAGAAAGAAATCTATATGATTTGTCTTTCTTTGTTTGGTTTTAGGATGGGCTGATTTGTGTTGTTTTAGTTTTGGACTGGGTTGGCCTGTGTTATTGTTTAGTTTTGAGTTGGACTTATTTGTGATTAGGTGTGCAAAATTTAAGTTAGTGTTCAAAAATATTTTTTAAAGTAAAGGAAGCTAATAATTTTTTTTTTTTTTTATATAATATTTTTATTTTCAAGTCAGGGGTTGAACAACCCTTAATGCCGCCCCTGATGATGTTTGACTAGTTTCAACTTTCAACATTGAGAGTTTAGTCCATTGCCTTCCTTAGTTCCTTGATCTTGTTTTTTTATTTTTATTTTTTTAAGGGTAGTTCCTTGATCTTTATGGCCTATTTGGAAGTTTAGAGAGGGAGAAGAGTAGAGGGGAGTAGAGGGGAGGAGAGTAGTGGAGAGGAGAGTAAAGTGGAATGATTATCCTCCATCTTGTTTGGATGTTTTTAAAATTAGTAAGGGGGAATGGAGTAATTAGTCATTCCTCTTATTTGGATTTTTTAAAAATTAGGATGGAAATGAGAGGAAATGATTTAAATAGACAAATTTACTCTTATTTGAAAATGGACTTGTAATATTGGTCTATGATTAATTTGTTAGATTAAATAATTATTTAATTAACATTTTCATTCCATCAAATACCACTAATTAAAGTATAAAACTATACATCAAAATATATATATATATATATAACTACTATTAACTATTATAAAATAATTTTTATTACCTCAAAAAAAAAAATTATAATAAAAATTAAATTAAATTTTCTTTATTGTATATACCTGTGTTGTGTTGAAGAAGAAAGAGTTTAACCAAAAAAAAAAAAAAAAAAAAAAAAAAAGAAAGAAAGAAAGGTTTTCCCGGTGAAAGCGAACCCCAAGGAGAACTCGTCGGAGCGAGCCATCGTCATGTCGGAGCACGGTGAGTACTCGTCATTGTTGTCGCTTGTTGCGTCGACGAAGACCGTAGAAAGTTGGAGCAACGCACTCTCATGGGTCTTTGTGGGATCGAAGCTTGAGAAAGCTCTCAAAGACCAGTTCCTTAAAGGCGAACACTACTTCGATCTCAAAAATTTCGGCAACACTTGCTATTGCAATAGCGTTTTGTAGGTTCAATCCGAATCGTTTTGCTTCTTTTTTAATTTTTGTTTTTTGTTTTGTTTTTTTTTTTTTTTTCTTTTTGATTTTGTGGTTAGGGTTTCAATTTCTAATGGAATTTGTATTTCATCGTGAGCTTGAATTTTTCTTGTTGGGTTGCCTTATTTGCAAAGTCATTAACAAAGGTAAATAGTGAGATTCAAATTTTTTTTTCATTCACCTCAAATTTTCTAAGGAAACAAACAAAAATTATTTATATAATCTGTTTGTAATTTTGTTAATTTCAAAAGGATAAATTAGAGAATTCATTTGGTCAATAATTTATTTACTCTACCATCCCTTTAAATCTCTCCAATTTGGGAGAATTAAAAATGAGGGGTTAGAGATAGTTGAATCCCTCCCCCTCATTTTTTAAAAACTTTCAAATAAAGGTAATTGAATTACTCTCCCCCTTTACACTCCCCCTCCTTTTTTTAACTCCCAAACAGGCCATTAATCTTATACATATGATTTGGGTAATCTGAACCTCTAGAACTAAGTTGATTTTTCAATAGAAATACTCTTTAATCTCTCACGTTGTCAAGGACATTATCCACTAAGCTACTAAATTTTTTCTAATATTATTATTACTGAAACAACACTCAATACTCAAACCCAAAAAACCAAAAAAAAAAATTGATCTCTTGGATCTCTTTCCCAATAGGCATGGTTAAATTCAATACAGAGAGAGTTCTCAGGCAGACTTTGACTTGTTTGGTGGAGTGGGTCTTACACTCTTACTCCAGATCACTTTGGTAATTAGTTAGTAGGATTTGCATTACTTGTAAATTAGTAGTTGTTGTATTATGGGCTATTAGGGATAATTTGTCTTTAGCCTGGGATGCTATCATCGTAACATTACTCTTGAAATTGATTCCTTACTCGTTTTTACATTTCTAATTACTGATTGAAAACCCCTTTTTTGATAATTGGAACCGTAGGAATTTTTTGCTAAATTGGAAGAATTGTAGGGGGAAAAAGAAAAACCGTAGCATTGCCCAAGAATAACAGCACCCATTGGCTTGTAATAATAGCCGTTCGATGAGTCTGATTAAACCAACCCGAACCTGATTCACAAATTTAGGGATTCCCGCCAAAACTAACTGAATCAAAGGAAAAAAAAATTCAAGAACCTTCTTAACAACCCACGCAACCGCCATGCTTCCCCAGTCCCCACACCACGCGCCTATATCACGCGCGCGTGATGCTCCTGTAACCAATTCCGGTTCACTCCGTACTACTCCCCCCCAACTAAGATTCACATATAAATATCTAAATTCCTTCATTCCCTTTCATTTCACAGTTTTTCACTCATTTCTCACTCTCTTGCTTCAGTGAATACTCTCTCTCTCTCTCCCATGGCGACCTCTCTGCGATTTGCAGTGATTCTCATTGCGATCTTGATCCTCACATTCCTCACTTTTCCGAGCGCCACCGCCATTGATGGCCTAGAGCAAATCGTAACTCCTTCAATACCTTCAACTTCACCACCACCACCACCACCACCACCACCACAACCACAACCACAACCACTATCACCACCAACAACAAGTGGTAACCAAGAACTCCAAGACCACTCGTTTTTCTCACACACAACTCTCCTCCCTCCGATTCTATCTCACCTTGGCTTCCACGAGCTCGCTATCGCCGCGCCATCTCTCGCCGACTCAACCGCCTCCACGGCCTGGACCGGTCCTTCGACTCTCTTCGCTCCCTCCGATTCCTCTCTCCGCTCTTGCGGTTCTTGCTCCATCCCTAACCTCCTTCGCGAACACCTCGTTCCTGGTCTCTTCACCATCGACTATCTCCGAAAGCTCGCTTTCGGTACCAAGATCGAGACCTTGAGTCCCGGCCGTTGCATCACCGTCACTGCCGAGAGATCTAGCAAGATCTCGAACTTCTCCGCCTCCGGCGGAGCGGACAAGGTTTTCATCGGAGGCGTGGAGATCACTCATCCTGATCTCTTCAACAACGGCCTCGTCGTTGTTCATGGACTCCAAGGCTTCGTCTCTCCGCTCTCGCCGTACTCTTGTGACGTCGAGAGGATGACGTCATTGTCGTTCCCGTTTCATTCTGATCGTACGCACCAGAATCAGCCATTGGTTCAACCTGTGATCAGTATCATGCGCTTGATGCTGCGTGACGCTATGCTTAGGCTCCGTAACAACGGGTTTAGCATCTTGACGCTTGCTATGAGGGTCAAGTACAATGACCTCATCGGACTCAACAACATGACGGTGTTCGCCATTGATGACGTGTCGATCTTCTCTGGCTCGCATGCTTACACCAGTAACGTACGTTTCCACATCGTGCCGAACCATTTCTTGACGATCTCGGACCTTGAGAAACTTCCTCTTGGAACGCCGTTGCCGACGCTCGAGCGAGGTCAGTCTCTGTTGATCACCACCGCCGGTGGAGGAGGATTTTCGGCGGCGCCGTTGAGGATCAACTATGTGAGGATTAAGGTTCCCGACGTGATGCGCAACCTCAAGATCGTGGTGCACAGCTTGTACTTGCCGTTCCCGCACCTTCATCCAATGGCTGCTGCGTATGATGAGATCCTCGGAAGAGGACATTACGGTGCGGATCAAGTGGTCTCAGATCGGACGATGAATGGAGTTTGTGACGCCATGGATGGGCATGGAGGTTGCGCTGAAGTCCCTCTACCTCAAGTCAAGAGTACGGTCGAGATCGAAGATCACCATGGCCTGTGATAAACAGACTGTTTTCCTCAAGATGAGCTTCTTTTTCATGGATGACGTGTCTCTGTGAACTGATTTTTTTTTTTTTTTTTTCGAATGTTCTGTATGTACGTACTGGTTTTAGACGATTCTCAATTCTGCTTGATATGTGTTTTCATTGAATTGGTACGGTTGTGTACTGATAATAAGGCCTGGGAGCCTAGCTACTCTGCTAGTGTATGATTTGATATGATGATCATGTTCCTGTCACTTTTGTCACTGCTTAAAGCTATGTTTTCTTGCTTAATTGTTTGGACATGGACGCCATGTTCATGATGTTTTGGTGGTGCATGGCTTTATTCCTAATCTTGAATTGAATTGTATATCATCCAAGATATGCTTTATCCCTAAATTGAATAGTAAATCCTATGGTCTATGATTTTTTTTTTCCTGAGCAATTGTAGGAAAGGAAAGCATCATAATTTTTTAAAAATAATTTATTAGGATGACAAGTTATAATTAGAGTAATGTGATTTTTTTCATTAGTTATATACCAATTTAATCATACACTAATCAAAACATATACAATTCCCAATTTCCAAATGAAATTTAACAGTTTTTAGAGTGCCAAAAAAGTGAGAAGCTATACATAATCCTTCTGCTTTCGCTTTGTCTGTTTAGGGGTCTAATATACATTTAAATGACTGTGTTATATTAATCTAGTAAAAAAAAGAAGAAGAAAAAGTTAAAAACATTGGGCGGGCCGAGGTTGGACATTTTTTTTTTTTTTTTTGAGAGGGAGGTTGGACATTTTTATTGATGGGTTTAGCTGTTGAGTGTGGGATTTTTTAGTCCAGACTGAGATTGAGCTTATTGCAAAATAAGTATAATTGGTCTTCAAAATGAAGGCCCAAAAAGGTAATTGGTGAGACTCAAGCCCAAAATAAGTCTACGATTTGTAATTGTGATGGTCATTCTTTGTTTTAGTTGGACAGTAGACTATCACTTGATCCCGTAGTCAGACTATAGCTTTTGTCTTGGGCGTAATTTTAATTGTGATAATGTTTTTTGTTTTGGTTAAAAGATAATGTACTTTTTTATGTTATTGATAGTGCTTTGGAGTATTATTTTTTAAGAATCATAGCGCTAGGCTCCAAAAAGCATAGTTTTTTTTTTTTTTTTTTTTTTTTTTTTTCTTTCAAGGAATATATATAATAGAAGAAAAATTGAGAGATAGTGAGAGATACTGCACGTATTAGATTAGGATCTACATGGTAAAACATGGTACAATGAGTGTTCCCTAAATTTGTCAATTTCATAATCCTCTGCTCTGGCCACAGCCCATGATGAATGTAGGCAATTTTCCCACCTTTTCTACCCCTGCTTCAAAGGCCACTCCCATGCCCAAGTAGAAATGAGGCTCTAAATGACAATGAAAAGCCCAAACGCCTGGGTTGTCAGCCTGGAACCTCAAAGCGGTCCATCCAAAGGGAAAAACAGGCACTGTGTTCTTCATCACTGGATTCACCAAATTGAATTTCTTTGTGTCCTCTTTGAGGTCGAACTTGCCAATTCCATTACCCAGGACCCAAAAATCGTGCCCGTGGAGATGCCATGGATGTGTCTCACTATGGCTTATCTTCATGGTGTTTGCATTTTGCATTATAACATCTACTGTTGTATTGAACTTTAGCCTATAAATAGCAGTGCTAGAAGTAGCATTTTTGTTCTTTGCGACGTTGTTAATATCATAATTCAAAGAGTCATACGTATCAGGTGGCGGGGTTTGATCCATCACATTTGGTAAGTTATATTTGAGAGCGATGAGGAAAGGGGTGTCGGGAGTGTCGAGAGAGACATTGTTTACGGCCCAACGGGTATAGCCATTGATGGTGTTTTGTGTGGTGAGAAACACAAGCGTTCTATCTGAGGTTGGGGGAGGGTTGTGGATGTAACCTTGGCGAGCCTTAAGAGCTTGACTTTGAGCAAACTGGTCTGCCGTATCATTCCAAACAGGACCAGCTGGTGGAACTGTTGGAGGTGATTGCTGTGGTTCATTTGGCTCGTAATTGAAAATGGCTAAGCCAGGTGGGGTATTAGGGTGCCGGCTGATCACATTTGTTGTAGCCCAATAATTTCTTGATGGGTCTCGATCAGCTTTTACAATGACAGAGTATGTCTCTCCAGAGTATATATATAGTTTTTCTACTTCAAATGGCTCAACGTTGTACCCGTCTGCTTCAACCACAGTCATTTTATGGCCCTATAAGTAGAAAAAGACACGTTATATTAAAGCTCAATTGTTTCAAGTTAAGAAATATTTGAAGTATTACCTCATATATATGTACTAATAACAATATAAGATTTTTTGTGGTGGTGTCCAAGAAAATTACCTCGATTTGGAAACTAAGGGCTGATAGAGCAGTCAAGCTTGCAATCCTTAGCCGATAGGTTTTTCCAGGGATTACAGTTATTACATAAGGAGAGCATTCTGGATTTGTTGTATTACAAATGTTGGTTGGCAGGGTCACACTAGAGCAATTGAATTTTCCTTTTCCTTGAATCAGAAGTGACTGAAAATTGGTCAAAGGGGGTAACCATTAGACAAAGCAAGAGCAATTTTAGTTTGTAATTAATTTTGTTATGCTAGGCGTATTTTTTCTTTATTTACCTGAGGTTCCCCAACCCACATATAGGGAACAGAGGTCAATCCAGTGGCTTGTGCAGAAGTGCTTTGATGGTACCAATCATTAAGGAGGATGCTCTGGTCAAAATCATAGGCAAAGGGTTCCTCAACTCCATCAGGAAGTGATACCTGGATTGATCCATATAACCCAGCTGTTCTTTGCATTCCATAATGTGCGTGGTACGCGTAAGTCCCAGGCTGCACACACACACACACAAGGGTTCAAGAGCAAACTGTCTAACACGAATGAGAAAGTGTTGCATTAATCAAACACACAATGGAAAAAGAGCTTGTTGCACAGATTTTAGGCCTCCAACACTTACCCTATCAGCCTTGAACTCATAAGTGACTGTGTCTCCAGGCCCTATTGGACATTGAGTCACCCATGCTGTTCCATCGCTCCAAGGTGTTCCTCTCTGTGATGAATTGCACAAATGAGAGTTTAATAATATTGATACAAAGTTTACCTAGAAAAAAAAGTTTATCATTCAAAAGATGGTTCAGTTAGGAAAATGGAAAATGTAAATATACCTGTCGAATTCCATGCCAATGAATTGCAAAGCTTTCTGTTATTAACTTGTTCTTGACATTAACAATGACCGTATCACCTTGCTGGGCCAAAATCGTAGGTCCTGGACTTAATCCATTGATGGTTATAACCTGCTTCCTAAAGCAATCAGGGGACTTGTACTCATATTTCACCTCCCAATTGTATTCCCTAATTTTGGCCTCAGTAATTGGAACATGTATCAAAGTGGTGAAAAAATACAAGGCTAGCAACTTCAACATGATTGTTCTGTATTGCAAAAGCCCTACCAGATCTTGAAGGTTTAATTTTATGTGATAGCTCAATTAGTTGAGTGAATTTGTTTTCCAGGATTGGTTCAGAATGAAACCTAACAATTTTTTTATGTTTGCCAGCTAAATCCAATGTCTTTGTTTGCCAACAGAATGCCGCAAAATCTTCAAAAATGGGTGTTGTTGGTTTCTCCATTGGCGCTTGCTTCCAATGAGGGTGGTTGTTTATTTGGTTATCACTGTCCATAGATAGTGTCCTGAGTGAGTGGTTAATTAACTTAATTCAGTGTTGCAGTTCAATGCCTATGGTCTTATGGGCAAAAGCTCTAAAATATCATTGGATCACCGGGCGTATGATAAAACTGTCTCGGTTCTTGTTGTTTGTTGTTGAAGCCTCACGGTTATGAGAGCTTCTTTTTCTCTTTGGTAACTAAGGAGAAACTAAATTTAATGTTAAGGATGGTAGATTTTTACAGTTTTACCATTCCTTTTTTTTTTTTTTTTTTGGGTGATTTTTTAGGTCTGCCAATTGTACAGCCCAAAACTTAGACGAGAGGGTTAAGCGTGCGTTTGGGAAGCGCGTTTGCGTTTCCCAAATGCACGTTTTGTGTTTTTTTTTTTTTTTTTTTTTTTTGCACGCGTTTGAGAGACTAACACGGCTACTGTTCATGAATAGTAGTCACAAAATTTGACTTTTTTCACATTTTTAACACAAATTTTACTTTTTATGGACTCACAAATTTCACTTTTAGCAATTTTTTCATTAAAAATGGGTCACACGGTACTATTCACATATTTAAAAATTATTTTGCTATAGTATTTTTCAATTTTCAGTTTTCAATTTTGTATTCAAACGGGACCTAAAGCTTATAATTTTGTTGGGTTGTTTTGATTCTTTTGAATCTTCTTGACTTGACCTCATGGTCCCTATTTTTGTCTCTTTGTATATTGTCTCCGTAAAAGGAAAATTGAAAATACATAATTGATAATTGTAGTATTTTTTACAACAAAATATTTGAAATGTATGATATTTGTTACGCGTCAATTACTTTTTAGAGTCCGTATTTGGTGTGGATTTTAGTTAGCTCAACTAGTAAAGTCTCTAATGATTAAATAAGATATTTGGGGTTTAATTTCCGTTTACACCAAAAACCGATTAGTGTTTTGTTCTGATGATAAAGAGTTATCATGAAAATATGAGTTTTTGCCCTAACTTTGCAAAAATAATAGCAATATGTCACTATTTTGAAACTATTTAGGTCAGTGTCCCTGTTTTGAAATTTGATTTTAACAAAATCGAGTTACAAGTGGAACTCGACTTTATCAATGTCGAATTCTATGCATATTTTGCCACTTAATTAAAAAAAAAAAAAAAAAGTGAATCTTGACTTTGCTAAAGTTGAGTTTCAGTTAGAAATTTACACATAACTCGATTTTAAGGATATTGAGTTTTATCTTTGTTAAAATCAAGTTTCAAAAACAGGGACATAGACCTAACTAGTTTCAAAACAGGGACATATTGTTGTTATTTTTGCAAAATAAGGGAAAAAGCCCAATATCTCCAAAGTCGAATACCATAGGTTGAAACTCTCTCTCTAAAAAAACAATAAAAGTCCGAATTTGGTAAGGATGAGATATAAAACCTATGTTTTATACCATCCAATAAGTAATTGTCACATCAACATTTTATTTAAGATTCAATACATCCTACTACATTTAATAACATTTCAATAAATTCCCAATTTGATTGGATTTATATATGGATATTAGAATAAATTGGGTGTAGTTGTGCTTATTTTTAAATATATGATAAGATGATGTGATATATTAGGATTGGAAGAGTAAAACATGGGTTTTACACTATGTTCTTATAGAATTTAATCTCTACTTTTTAACATCACATTAGGGATAACAATGGTTTTTTTTTTTTTTTTTTTTTTTTTTTTTTTTTTTGGGTTTATGTAAAATTTGATGTTATAGCAAGATACTTATAGTTGGAATTTATACTATACATAATTGTAAATGATTATTTTCATGTCTTTATTAGTTTCTTTTTTAATTTTTTTTGATCGGTTATTAGTTAATGTTATTATTGGATAGCTCATGTCTTTAACTTTGTCTCTTCCTCTAAAAAAAAAAAAAAAAAAGCCTCTAATTTTGTCCTTTTTACTGCATAAATGAATTTATTAATTACAAAAGGCCTTGATCATCCCTCTTTTTTTATTTTTTATTTTTATTTTTATATAAGATAGAAATTCTACTCTAAACTAATCTAAGTTTATATGTGTGTGAAATCCCCTCTTGGAAACTTGAATTCCGGTCCTTACCCCCCACACCTCATCATCCCTGTCCTGTGACAAAATGATCCAACTAGAAAGAAAGAAGATGAGATAGGCCTAGAGGAGATGGGAATATGCTCATGTCTTTGATGGGATAAAGATATTAGTTTTAGTGCTTTCTAATCAATCAAAGGTTTTAACTTTGATGGTGATAAACTATGGGTAATGTTAACGGTTGCTCTTAGGGCAATTGTTAACAAACTATTTTTCGACAATTGTTAATAAACCATTTTAGAAAAGTTTTGAACACTATTTTTAAGGGAAATAAAAAAAGAAGTCAAAACATTAATTGTTTTTTTCTTTTTCCCATAAAATTTTTCCTAAAATGGTTCACTAACAAATGTCATTAAAGCATCTGTTAACATTTCCCTAAACCAATTACCAAATTTTACTACGAAATGGGTTTGGCTTACCTCCAATAATTTTTTAATTGGAATTTCCTTTTGTTTTAATGAGAAACTACCACATTACCCACTAACTAAATAGAAGGTGGAGATTAAAATTATTACCACTTGCTATTATGTATTTAAAATAAAAAGATACCTGTGGGGGGTAAAATCTGTCAGGTGATGTTGGGCCGTAGCTCATGTACCAAGCCCAGCCACGATAAAGAAGAAAAGGCATGGGTGTAGGATATCCCATCCCAACCATGATGGGCCGGGGCTGCTTAGGGGCGTCCGAGGAGGAATACCTCCTCGGACTCGCCAAGTAAGTGTCCAATTTGCACTCAGTACCTGGCGAGAGGTCACCCAATACGAAGGAACAGTGCGTGACGTTCGTGAAGGGGGCAACCACGATCGCCGCATTAAATGTCCAGGAACTACTTTTCCAGCCGCATTAATGTGGAAGGGACAGGAACGCAGAATCATCTTGGCCAGTGCAACTCACAGAAAAGAGGAAGGATGACCTATGGGACAGGCACTCAAGTGGAGGGTCGGATGGCTGACAAGTGTAGGGTCATGATCTTAGGAAGGATGCTATATAAGAGAAGGAGATCCCCATGGAAAAAGGATCGCAAGCAGAAAGGAGAAAAAGATAGAGAAGGAGAAAAGTGATAGAAGTAGAAGAAACAGCCCCAGGGACCGTTACTCCAAAAGTTTGAAGGAATATCCTTACGTCCAACTGGTTGCATGGCTTGGTCGTAACTTTGTTTCTCCTGTCAAAGACCTAGTTCTGTAACCTACTCTCTACAAATTCATTGTTGAGGGACTTTTGGGCCAGAACCACCCGCCTGTTGGGCCCGAGCCCCAAAATCGTCACCCTACAATACCTTATATTAAAAAAGTACTGAAAGTAAGCCAAACCCTAACAAAATACCTACAAATTAACGTGATAATTAATGTGGTTGATACCTCTTGAAAAACATCATAAATAAAAGTTAATTTTTCATTTTTTTGTATGAAAAATAAAAAATAAACTAAAAATTTTAATATAAAATGTTTACAAATTGAGGTGATGATGAATTTGATTTGTTAATTTCAATAATATAATAAATGAATATTTGAATTAGTTTTTTGTAATTGCTAATGTAGGGTCACGTTCCGAAACGAACCGCAACCGTAGTTGGATCCGCACGTGAATGGGCCCCGACAATATCATTTGTAGAGAGTGGGTTCGAAAGGCTAAGTCGAGATTACTCGGCGGTTGTTTTGTTAAGTTGTTCATGCATGGCTTAGAGGTATTCACCCTTTTTGACCTTTTCTCCGGAGGGGCCCCTCTCTTTTAGGTTGCATATTTTTCTTTTATATTAGCATGCGTTCAATTTCCTTCGTCCACGTGTAGGGTCGACCTTTCCAAGATCGATGCTTGTCCCATCAATCTACTCCCGAAATTGTTGGAGATTGTCAATAAAGCCTAAGAATCCGGTTTTGTCGGGTGCAGCGTCATATCAATGAAGGGTACTAAGGACAATTTCTCCGAGATATTTTCTAATCCTTCAAGTTTGCTTGTATTCCACTCTCATCTATGGGACTTGGATCTCTTTGAGAACTATGCAGTCCTCGGCTGTATTTTTGGGCCTCTTTGGGCTCCCTATTTCGAGCTTGGGCCCTGGCCTCCTTGAGTTTCGGCCTGTGGACTCCTCATAAGTGAGCGAGCTGGGCCCATAAACTATTGGGCCCCACAATAGCCCCTCAAAACCTGTTTGTCCAACTCCTCGGTTGGAAAGGTGGGTTTTGATAATATCGAGCCTTTATTGCGGCTCATTAAATTCGGCCCTTGATCAACGTCGGCGACTTTTCGCCTCCCCAAGGAATGCGCCGGTCTACGAGATGTTTCCCTCGATTTGCGCGTGATGCTTTTATTCCGTTTAGTTATTCGTAGTGTGCCTTTAATATCTTCCTTTTACGAGGCCTCCCAAATCAAGTGGTTACTGATAACATGGAGGAACGAAACGGACGCACATTTATTCGATGATTTCCTTGGATATCAGAACGTGTTACATACCCTTGTCCCCCTCCCCTATATAAAGAGAGAGGACAAAAGGTGATTCTCTTATATCTGAATCCCTCAGGCTCTTCTCGAATTCACTTCCTCCATCCGAGTTACTCAATATTCAATAATACATTCCCTACAAAGTGATTCGCCATGAACAAAGCCTTCCTTTCCCGAAACGTCATGTCCTAACAAAACTTGAGATGGCCGGTCCGGGGCAAGGATGGCGAGACTCAAGATTTGTCTCCCCATTCTTTTAGCCAAAATCCGAAGCGGGGGCTCGTCACATCCCATCTCCGGTATGACCGAGTCGAAAACCTCCCTTGTCATCTCCATCTGCTCTCTCATGAGCATACCTAATTTGGCTCCCCTTCTCCCTCTTTTGCTCCTTTTACTTTCTTTTCATTGCTTCCCTCTTCTTCTCCTCCTTCCCGCTCATATCCTCCATCTTCTTTTTCCTTTGCACTCCTCGGCGACAAGAGCTTTTTCAAGTGCTTCCATGTGTTCCAATTCTTCTTCCTTCTCCTTCATCTTTTCTATATAAGGCTCTTCTCCGATATGAGCGATGCGAGGTAGAGGTTTCGAGAGAGACTTTGAAGGCGAGTTCGAAGACACCCGATGGTTTAATTATTTGTATTGCGGATGTTGTTCTTGTTTTAGCGAGTTCATTTTTGTATAGGCTTGTTTAAGTCCTTCTTTGTACGTTGTAATAGTTTTTTTATGTTAATAAAAGTTCTTTGTTATTCCATTTCGCATGTTCTGTTTATTTGTTTTAATAGATTTGCAAGCACCGCTCGGCACAATAGCATAGCATTTGAATCAATGACAATTAAGGCCAAAGTAATCGCTAATACAAAGATGCCCCGATAACTTTAACGAAATTATGGTTCAACACAATAATCCGACCAGCGAGAAACGAGACTTATCTTAAAATTAGCCGTGATGGGGACCAACGGTCCGATAACGTGAAAGAAGTAGTTATCCGAGGACATGTTACCCTCCGGGTGAACGACCTCCTTAAGTTGACGATCATTAGGTTATTTTGCCCTCTCCACGACACGCGAGCCTTAACCTTTTCCAGTATTCAAGCCGAGGAACTTCTTCATTCGAGCAGTTGATTTCCCGAGGAGCCCGAGTCCGAGGACTTTGCAAAACCCGGGTTTTGTTTAGGACTTATGCATTTTATCTTATGTACCTGGTTTTTCCCTTAGGCTTGAGTCCGAGACTCGTGTCTTTATCAATACTTGGTTTTCCCATTTAGCTTGAGTCCGAGGACCATGCAAGTCTTAGGTTCTGTCCAAGACTAATGTACGCATCGGTGCTTGGTTTCCCCTTTTAGCTTGAGTCCGAGGACCATGCAAGTCTTAGGTTCTGTCCAAGACTAATGTCCGCATCAGTGCTTGGTTTCCCCTTTTAGCTTGAGTCCGAGGACCATGCAAGTCTTAGGTTCTGTCCAAGACTTGTGTCTTTATCAATATTTGGTTTTCCCTTTTAGCTTGAGTCCGAGGACCATACAAGTCTTAGGTTCTGTCCAAGACTAAGGTCTGCATCGGTGCTTGGTTTCCCCTTTTAGCTTGAGTCCGAGGACCATGCAAGCCTTAGGTTCTATCAAAGACTTTGAGTTCAGATTTTTCCTTCTATCAAGCATTTCCCGAGGCGCTAAAAAGGGTGTCTCTGGGCCTTCACGCAAAGCGGGCACGGGCCGCGAATTCAATTATCCCACGAATTAAGAGATATTTCTGCAACCTCTGGCCATGCAGTATTCCCTAACGTCCCAAGGATCGAGGTGTACCTTTACGAGGCTCTTTTAATCTCGTGGTTGCGGTTGACGTTGGAAGTTGAGCCAAAACCACTTTGTCCGTAGTGCTCCTTGGGACGCCGCGTGAGTTGATTGCCATCATCTTGTCTTTTCAAATAAATAGGAGGGAGAGAAAGTTGCTTTATATACACACCAATACTTTAGTTTTCTCTCACATCATACTTCCCATATCCGGAATTCTCCTTTCTTAGCATAACATGTTGAAGGCGAGGGTTAAGAAGAAAGAACTCTCTCCGCCATAGAAGCGCCGAGTCATCACGAGACTCCGAATGGTAAGGTATGGGCACAGGAAGCATAGATTCAGGCGAACACCCTACTTCAACCAAGGGGAAAGGGTGTCTCCCCTCCTTTTAGCCAAAAATCAAGCGAGGTTCTGCTCACGCCAGAATTTTGGTGTGTCGGAAGGAAGGTTCTCCGCCATCATCGCCTCTACCATGTAGCAGGCGAATATTTAGAGAAAGCCCTTCGACTTCCCATTCCCGGCACCTTTCCTTCAACGGTGTCGAGGTTCAAGTTGGGTTTCTTTTTGCTGCACTGAGTTATGGGCATGTAAGAGCGCGGGGAAGAATAAGGTCTCGGAGTCTGTAGCCAACCTATCCTCCGACATACCTCCTCGGCTTTCTCCGACTTTCTTGTATTTTTCTTTTTCTTGCTTATGTAGTACTCATGTAGTAAGCTCGACGTAGGCTGATTCCAGCTTTTCATTGTACACTGTACTATTTCTTCGTTGTAATAAAAATAGAAATTTATATACTTGTTTTGGGTATTGTTCTTTTGGCACACCACCTCGTGAATGAGTGTACTCTCTATATGTGCTTTCTCTCGGCGATACTTAGGGCAGGAGCCCCTTGAAACACGATTCAACTCGTTCTAACTTGTTCTAACTTGTTCTAATTTACCTATACTACCAGGCATAATAATAATTGATAGTAAGTTAAATTTAGGAAACTAACCGAGGTAACGGTTGAACGTCCTGTGATATGTGCGAGAATGCTGTCCGAGAAACGATGAACTCCAAATAATTCACTTGAGGGGGTGACCGAGCATTAAGCGACTTCGATTATGTTTTTGGAAACATGTTACTCCATTTCGTATTGGCCCTTTTGGCGTTGAGGGTCCGAGGGCAGACTAGAGTGTTCGGGCGGATCAGGAGTTAACCCAATTGTTAATGGAAAGTTTTCCTCGGGGAGGTTCTAAGATCCACGTAACGTAGTTTTCTTTGTAAGTAGTTGGTTTCCCCGCAGGCTTGGGTCCGAGGACCATGCAAGGTCTTGGTTCTGTCCAAAACTTGTATTTTTGTAAGTAGTTGGTTTCCCCCAGAGGCTTGGGTCCGAGGACCATGCAAGGCCTTGGTTCTGTCCAAAACTTATATTTTTTTACGTAAGTAGTTGGTTTCCCCGGAGGCTTGGGTCGAAGGACCATGCAAGGCCTTGGTTCTGTCCAAAACTTGTATTCTTTTATAAGTAGTTGGTTTCCCCAGAGGCTTGGGTCCGAGGACCATGCAAGGCCTTGGTTCTGTCCAAAACTTGTATTCTTTTGTAAGTAGTTGGTTTCCCCAGGCTTGGGTTCGAGGACCATGCAAGGCCTTGGTTCTGTCCAAAACTTGTATTCTTTTGTAAGTAGTTGGTTTCCTCGAGGCTTGGGTCCGAGGACCATGCAAGGCCTTGGTTCTGTCCAAAACTTGTATTCTTTTGTAAGTAGTTGGTTTCCCCAGAGGCTTGGGTCCGAGGACCATGCAAGGCCTTGGTTCATCCAAAACTTGTATTCTTTTGTAAGTAGTTGGTTTCCTCGAGAGGCTTGGGTCGAAGGACCATGCAAGGCCTTGGTTCTGTCCAAAACTTGTATTCTTTTGTAAGTAGTTGGTTTCCCAGGCTTGGGTCCGAGGACCATGCAAGGCCTTGGTTCTGTCCAAAACTTGTATTCTTTTGTAAGTAGTTGGTTTCCCCCCAGGCTTGGGTCCGAGGACCATGCAAGGCCTTGGTTCTGCCCAAAACTTGTATTCTTTTGTAAGTAATTGGTTTCCCTAGAGGCTTGGGTCGAAGGACCATGCAAGGCCTTGGTTCTGTCCAAAACTTGTATTCTTTTGTAAGTAGTTGGTTTCCCCAGAGGCTTGGGTCCGAGGACCATGCAAGGCCTTGGTTACGCCCAAAACTTGTATTCTTTTGTAAGTAATTGGTTTCCCAGGAGGCTTGGGTCGAAGGACCATGCAAGGCCTTGGTTCTGTCCAAAACTTGTATTCTTTTGTAAGTAGTTGGTTTCCCAGGAGGCTTGAGTCCAAGGACCATGTAAGGCCTTGGTTCTGTCCAAAACTTATATTTTTTATGTGTAAGTCGTTGGTTTCCCAGAGGCTTGGGTCGAAGGACCATACAAGACCTTGGTTCTGTCCAAAACTTGTATTTTGTTGTTGGTTTATTCGTTTCTTAGAGGTTCATCGAATAAAGCGGGGGAAGCTATCTTGATGCTTGAAGCCCCTAGACTTGCCATGCCACCGGCATTATGAGGCGTAGCCCCTGGTGGGAAACTCAGATCGGAACAACGACAAGGTGTCGCCGGTCATGAAGGCGTCCTCGTAGACCCTTGTTCAACGGAAACTCAACTCCATCGCGCTCGAGCTCACATGTAAGCCTTCCCACAGACGGGCGCCAATTGTAGGGTCACGTTAAAACGAACCGCAACCGTAGTTGGGTCCGCATGTGAATGGGCCCCGACAATATCATTTGTAGAGAGTGGGTTCGAAAGGCTAAGTCGAGATTACTCGGCGGTTGTTTTGTTAAGTTGTTCATGCATGGCTTAGAGGTATTCACCCTTTTTGACCTTTTCTCCGGAGGGGCCCCTCTCTTTTAGGTTGCATATTTTTCTTTTATATTAGCATGCATTCAATTTTCTTCGTCCACGTGTAGGGTCGACCTTTCCAAGATCGATGCTTGTCCCATCAATCTACTCCCGAAATTGTTGGAGATTGTCGGTAAAGCCTATGAATCCGGTTTTGTCAGGTGCGGCGTCATATCAATGAAGGGTACTAAGGACAATTTCTCCGAGATATTTTCTAATCCTTCAAGTTTGCTTGTATTCCACTCTCATCTATGGGACTTCGGATCTGCCGAGGACTATGCAGTCCTCGGTTGTATTTTTGGGCCTCTTTGGGCTCCCTATTTCGAGCTTGGGCCCTGACCTCCTTGAGTTTCGGCCTGTGGACTCCTCATAAGCAAGCGGGCCGGGCCCATAAACTATTGGGCCCCACAACTAACATATTAAATTATTTTTAATAAATAAATTAATCAATATGTGCGAGTAGTACACATATATATATATATATAGAGAGAGAGAGAGAGAGAGAGAGAGAGAGAGAGAGAGAGAGAGAGAGAGAGAGAGAGAGGAAATTTTCTTTATTGAACAAACAAAAACATTTGTGAATTCCAAACAATTAGAAAAGCAAGAGTTGTATGTAAATAAATGAAATAATAATTAAAAAAAAAAAAAACCTTCGCATTTTTGAGTTACACATGTTAATAATCTATACCACCCCAAATTTTATTTTATTTTATTTCTGAACAACTGGTGAACGGCAAAAATATGATGATTCAGTATTTATAATCTTTATTTTGATTAATTATGGCTTGCCAAATCCTTTGGTCTCACCACAGCCCATAACAGAAGAAGGCAATTCCCCCACCTTGTCTATTCCTTCTTCAAACACCACTCCCATGCCCAGGTAGAAATGAGCCTCGATATGGCAATGGAAAAGCCAAGCACCTGGGTTATTAGCCTTGAACCTAATAGCAGTCCAACCATAGGGATGAAGAGGCACTGTATTCTTCATGATTGGATTCACCAAATTGTAATTCTTTGGGTCTTTGTTCATGTCAAACTTCCCATCCCCATAGCCCAGTACCCAAAAATCGTGCCCATGGAGATGCCATGGATGTGTCTCACTATTGTTAACATTCAGAGTGTTTGCATTTTGAAGTATAATATCAACCGTGGTATTGAAGCCTAGCCGGTAAATGGCATTGCTTGTAGTAGCATTTGGGTTCTTGGACACGTTGTAAATGTCATAGTTTACAAAGTCATATCCTTCAGGTGGTGGGGTTTGACTGAACACATGGTGTAACTTTTTCTTTAGAGCAATAAGGTATGGTGTGTGAGGAAGGGTGAAAGAGACATTATTTACGGACCAGTGCACATAACCATTAATGCGATTTTGTGTGTTTAGGAACACAATGGCTCTATCTGAGGTTGTGGGTGGGGTCACAATGAAATCATGGTGAGCCTTAATGGCTCGACTTTGAGCCAATCGGGCTGCTGCGTCATTCCAAATTGGTCCAGTTGGTGGAACTGTGGGAGGAGATCGCCTTGGATGGTTTGGATAGTAATTGAGAAAGGCTAAGCCTTGTGGGGTAGTTGAGTTCCGGCTAACCACACTTGTTGTCATCCAATAATTTCTTGAAGGGTCTTGATCGGCTTTTATAAGCACAGAGTATGTCTCTCCAGAGTATATGAACAGGTTTTTCACTACAAATGGCTCTACATAGTGTCCATCTGCTTCTACCACAGTCATATTATGACCCTGCTCAAAAACAAAATTGGACACATATCATCAGGGGGTTGCAAAACCATATATGTATGCATGTCACACTTAAACATCATGGTTTGTAGAAAAATTTGTAGTAGTTGTAATTAACTTGAAGGTGAAGGTGCTCATAAAGGTTACCTCCAATTGAAAACTAAGGGCTGATAGAGCAGTCAAACTAGCAACCCTTAGTCTGTATGTTTTTCCTGGGATTACGGTTATTGCATAAGGAGAGCATTCTGGATTTGATGTATTACAAGTGTCGGCTGTGAGGGATGCACTAGAGCAGTTGAATCTTCCTTTTCCTTGAATCAGAAGTGACTGAAAATAGATAGAAGCAATAACTATTAGACAAAGAATAACAGCAAAATATAATACTAATTACATATGGTACATGTAGTGCCATTTACCTGAGGCTCCCCAACCCAGACGAAAGGATTGGAGGACAATCCAGTGGCTTGTTCATAAGTACTTTTGTGGTACCAATCAGTAAGGATGATGCTCCGGTCATAATCATAGGCAAATGGTTCTGTAAAATTATCAGGAACTGATACACGGATTGATCCATATAGCCCTGATTCTCTTTGCATTCCATAGTGTGCATGGTACAGATAAGTTCCAGCCTGCACATAAGCAAAACATACATCATAAATTATGATACAACTGATCAAAGTACAAACATGCAACTTATAATCTGATCTTCACTAATTTTGAGACTAAGACTTGGTTATTATTGTCGTTATAACAAAGCAGACATTAAAAAAATAAACACAAACTGGAAATAGAGACCGTTGCAGAGATTTTAGCCTTTAGGCTACTAAAAGTACACATAACCCTGTCAACCTTGAACTCATATTTGAAAGTGTCCCCAGGTACTACTGGACATTGAGTCACCCCTTCTGTTCCATCACTCCAAGGTGTTCCAATCTACAACAAATTAAGCAGATGAATACACGTACACAATAATAAATAAATACACCAATTTAGATATGAAGTTGTTGGTCCAAGTAGGAAAATGGAAACTTATAATTCTACCTGTCTGATTCCATGCCAATGGATTGCAAGGTTTTCTAATAACAGTTTGTTTGTAACCTCAACAATGACTGTATCACCTTCCTGGGCCAAGATAGTGGGTCCTGGAGATTTGCCATTGATTGTAATGACCAGCTTCTTATAACAGTCTGGGGACTTGTACTCATACTTTACCTCCCATTTGTAATGCCGAATTCTGGCCTCTGCAATAGGAACGTATATGAGAAATGTGAACAAACACAAAGCCAGCAGCTTCAACGACATACTTCTGTGTTGTGAAATGCTCCAATGGCAGCTTTGCAAAAGTCTACGAGTTAGAAGCTCAAATGGGCACTGTTTAACGTTCCAATGAGCAATTGCTTTGATGAAAGGTTTTGTTTGATTGGAATAATTAATTTCTATCAACCTATATATACATATAAAATATACTCCAAAAGCCTTCGTCAATTTCCCTTTTTATTATTATTATTTTTTTTTAAGAATTAGTCATCGTCAATTTTAGTAGGCAAAAAGTCAAAAAAGTACATAATATCATTACAATTAATGAAAATCCATTAGACTTTATTTGAAAGGGTATGGGTATGGCTTGCAGCTGGACGCTAAAGCAAGGCCAAGTCTCGTTTGAAAAGTTTTGTATCATGTAACTTGAGAATTTTCTTTATGTGCGTACCAACTACCAACCCGTTCAGCCATATAAAGTTTTGAACTTTATCCTCCTGATTTATTTTATTAATAGGAATATAATTAAACCGCGTTGATTACCTTTATTTTTGGCCAGGTGCTAGGAGAAAATCGCTTGGAAAGTTCTTTTATTTATTTTAATCACACTTTTTATTTATTTATTTATAATTTTTTGATAAAGAAACAGATGGCAGTCGTTGTAATAAGTTCTCCAACCAGGCTGTGCGCTCTTTATAATATCTCAATCTCGATGAATATATGATAAAATAACATAATTTAATGAGAATTCATTTTAGAGTTAGTAAGTGGAGAGATACAATATTTTTCAATTCACTTAGGGTATGTTTGGTAGACTATAATAAGCACTGTAATATAATATTTATTCCTATGGTTTAGTTATTTAGTAGTTTGATTATGTTTTTATTACAAAGAATAGTCATTCCTTATAAATTGTTATTATTTAAAATGAAGAATAACTATTCATCTCTAAAATATATGTAATAGCTATTCCTTAGTAGGTATATTAATTTCTAAAATTAATATATTTCTAAATAAACAAACTTTTTATATGCACATAACAATTATGAACATAAAAAATCATAACAAATAACTAATCTCTCTTTCAAATTTAAAAAATATTATTTTTTAGGAAATATAATTATATGAGTAAGATATTTCTTAATATATATCTTAAGTTTGATTTAAAATGTTGGGTAAATTGCAAATTACACCCTTAAAGTTTGGCGTTGACTGGATTATACATCCTAACCTTTCGTAAACTTGATTTCACACCCTGAAACTTGGTTCCGTTGGCAATTCACCCCCCACGGTTAGTTTTTGCCATTAACTAATACATCACCATGCTGACATGTTTTATTTTTGCCAAATCAACCCAAAACTATGTAGTTTTAATGATGACCAAGTTAAAAGTCGACACAATCAAAACTACGTAGTTTGATGCCTAAACTTAAAACACAAACCTCTAGCCTAAACATCACTTTTCAGGCTGAACTCTAAATCAAAAAACAAAGACCCGTGAAGAAGACCTCTGAGGATCCGACCTCCCTAACCCATACAGAGGAGGGCTAAACTACTCTACACGTAACTATAAACTAGGACAATAGAAAAACATAGAAAGATAATTAGTGAGGAAACAAACAAGAAGTAATGATATTAAATTGTAAACTTGACAAGGAGAAATAACAAATATGAGAAATCACTACAGCAAAGTTAATTTTTTTGAGGGTCAAAACCCTTGAAAAAAGTATTAAAAGCCCTCAAAAAATATTATTTTGAGGGTTTAACAGACTCTTGATGACCTTTGAAACAAATTCCCTTGAAATGGAAATTTCTACGACCTTCATGATCCTTGAAACTAAAATTTCAACATCCTACATGACCCTTGAAACAAATGTTCTATCTTTATTGAGGATTGACAACCTTTGAAACATTAAAAGGGATAAAAGAAAAATAACCTTTTTTTGAGGGTCCCCCAACCCTCAAAATAAGGTTTTTCTCTTTTTAAAGAAACAAATAAATAAATAAATAAATAAAAAAACCCACAGCCATGCACATAGACTTTAAAGAACCACATATTAAAAAATCTATATCATACCAAAACATCTATAAGGTTAATTTTTCTCTTTTTAAAGAAACAAATAAATAAATAAATAAAAACCCACAGCCATGCACATAGACTTTAAAGAACCACATATTAAAAAATCTATATCATACCAAAACACAAATATCAAAACAAAATTCAATTAGCTTTCCAAGTTATTAAATTCTTCATTTTTGAAGTTTATGTAGACATTTTCACATTAACATAAAGGAACTTAGTATTTTAACTAGATAAAGGAGAAAAAAAAAGGAAGAAGAAGAAGAAGAAGAAGAGAAATAAATCAATACAAGAACCATGCATGATCAAAATCCTAATCTTAATATTATTCTATTTCAATGCAAAACAACATGATGTACTAATGTTTAAAGGGTCTCATATAAAGGATTTTGCCTTCTCTTGGTACCTCTCAAAGACTGATGCATAGCCACCAACTTTCCCTTGCATTAAGAACTGCAAGGAAATAGACAAACCAATTAATCATGCACTTGTTAAATGGTTGAGGTGTTTGATTAAAAAATTGTCATACAATGAAGTCCATATTGACATGTGATTTTCAAAATGTAACATATTTCTGAAAAAGCAAATTAAGTAGCATAGTTTAGTTCATGAATTATTACCTTGACCATAGGTGTCTAAACCCCAGCATACTTGACATCCCAAATGAACTCACCCATGCTCCATACAGTTCCCACCAAGAGAGTCACCATTTTCTATCAAGCACTAAGAGAATCACACAGCTTAATTATTTTCTATTTAACTCAGCTTTTGCTAGATAAACATAAATTTACTAATTCCTTAAATAAATAAAAAAAAGTACTCCCATCTCACTATAGCAAATTCCAACAAACAATACTTGCCTTGTGCATCTAGATATACCCAAAGAAAAAAAGTAAGAAAGTATGAGAAAAGTAGAGCTTAATAATTTAGTCATGTTTATTGTGGTGTTATATAATACAATAGAACATTAAGGACTACTTCAAATATTGACTCTTAGTATCACATAAGGAATTATGCAATTCAAATCTATCCAAACACAAACTTAAGTTCAAAAATGATGATGAATGAAAGTAAAAGAAATCACCCTTCTATTTGGTTCTAGTTCAGAACATTTAATCACCCTTCTATTTGGTTCTAGTTCAAAACATTTAAGCTTACTCCCATGAAAAAATAGCAAGATTTGCCAAAACACAACCAAGACATCCAACATAAACAAACTTCAAGCAATTAAATAGAATAATTACAATAAAGAAAAATAATTCAATTAGAAAATAAATGATGCATATAAATCACTGTACCAATTTAAACTATAGACATGAATAGTTCATTAACACACAAGTACACACACTTACCCACTCTGTTTATTATTAATTAAAACCCACTAAGAAAAAGGAAAAATACATTGGAATCAGGTCTTGCCCTGAAGTTAAAAATTGAAATTCCAATCAACTCACTGGATTGATTGCTTCTACATCACCAGTAAATGATGCCCCATCACACTATCTAATCTTAATTCTATTCCAGTTGTAGAAGTCTAGAAATTTTAGACAGATTCTATTAATTTCGTTAAAAGGCAAGACTCAGGAGAATAGAGGTGACACAAGCTAAAAAAAAGCATGAAAGATTAATTAAAACAGTAAACAATTAAGTCATACCAGGATTATAATTTTGGACTCTACTCAGAATCCCAGTGAAAGTAACTACTTTGTCCATATGCTTAACCTAAACGAGTTTTTGAACAATTAAGACAGAGGGTGACATTGTTGAACCATCCACCTCCCTAAGAACCAGAACAAAAGTAACATACAGATAACATCAAGATATTAGAAAATTAAGTTTATTCAAATTTTTTTGCAACTTAATAATTTTAATAATTAAAATTGTTAAAGACTTCAAGAACTAGATTTGAAAGAAATGTTTAGCATTCATATGTCATAACATGTGATCAAAATTACAATATTTAGCTTTTTCTGATTCTTTTCATAAAAGTTGAAGAGTAATATTTATTGTTACTATTTGGCATTAGAAAAATTGCTTTAGTATTAATACCCATTTCTTTTCTTTTTCTTTTTCTTTTTTCCTTGTAGGCAATATGTTCAAGGATTTATTATGGCATTGTTTCTTTAGTTGGTAAAGAAATGGCTAAATAGGATGTGACAAAAGGACAAACCTCAATGTGAACTAACCAATTGTTAATTCTTGCACCAAATCCCTTATCCCAGTGATAAGTTGGCAGACTTCCATCCGGACAATCTGCTCCATATGTCTAATTTAAGAACATATTGAAACAAAGATTTGAAAGAATGTATTGTTTTTGAAAGGAAAAGAATATAGGTTTAATTTTGATCAGTTTATCTTGCAAGAGATTTCTTACTAGCTCCTTTTGCCACCGCATCCTCAACAATAGTAATTGATACATTAGCACCTTTTGTTTTGAGCATTACTAGTGTCCATACTAGAAGATTCAACCACTGGATTAATCTTGTCCCAGCCATTTTGCACATATCAAAATTTAGTTATCAAAATGCAATAAATATTGAAGAAAACTAAGATAACACAAAGGAGAAAATAGATCAAATCATTGCTTTCAAAATTTTCTATTAAGTATAAGTAAATTGATCAACAAGTAGCTATATGACTTCTCAAAAAAGAAGAAGAAGAAGAAGAAGAAGAAGAAGCTTAATGACTTTGTCCCATACATAATTTCCAAATAGGTAATAGAATCAAAATAGTGAAAAAATACTTGAGTTATTTGACAAAACCAAAACCCAATTGCATCAAACCTTTTATGAAAAATCCTTTCAAGGTTCTACTTATATTAAAAGTCAACAATAACAAACTGCACACCTTCATAATCCTTATTACTACTGTTTTCATTAGCATTTGTGTTGGAAATCGGTGTCTCAGACACTAGAGGAGGAGGAGGTCCAGCAATTATTGGTTGCTCTTGGCTCTTGGAAACATACCTTCGAGGAGCATAAGTTGGGGTGAAAAAGCGGTGAACTCTCCTTCATAACCTTAACCCGCAACAACAAATTGAAGTAAAAGATACCACTTACGCCCACATCCCAGACAGAGAAATTACAAGAACGGTAGAATCGCCAATGAAACCACACACTCAATGAATAAGCAAGTCAAAAGGATAAAATATTGATTGATGAATGCTTACAATAGAGGCATATGACTTTTTTGGAGTTTCTTGAGTTTCAGAGTTGGATTTAGCCATTATCTACCATTTATTTGAAACTTCATCTACTACCTCACCAACTAGCATTTCCTCTTCTTTAATCAAACCCTGTCCATTTTCGGGAGGGTTGTATACTTCTCCATCAACAACCTCTGACAATTCATTCTTTGTTTTGAAGCATGATTCTCCTCGACAGGAGTAGGCTCTAAAACAAATTTATCCTAAAAATCAGTTAAAGAAGAACAAAAGGCTTTACTTTGAATTGTAAAATTTGTTTCATATTACTAGGGTCAAGAGTAAGGGGCACTCGAACATCATTAATGAAACTTTGGCTCCCATCGTCAACATATCTAAATACATCATTTAAAACAAAGTAGCCTTTGTCTTGAGGTGCTAGGAAGAAACTATAAGTAAATTTGTGCCTCAAACTATCCTTTCCAATCAAATATCCAGTCATAAAATTAAGGACTCCTTCATTGAAAGAATTTTGTGCATCCACAGTTAAGATTTGTGCACTGAGTTCACCATAACGAAGAGAGTGTATCTTCTTGTTGATTGCTTGATCAATGAAAATCAATCAAAATATATAGAGAGATCAATCCAAGTCCTTGAGTTCTGTAAGAGTCCCAAGAAATTTGGAAGCATTCTAGTAAAGCCATTATCATATGGCCATTTGAATAAGAAAAGATCTATCCATAAATGAATTTAAAAATAACATAATCAAACTATTTCCATGTTTCAAAACCATCGTGTATTGATCTATAAAAAAGAGATAAAAGTATAGAATTTGAAGGGCTTGTACCCATACCCGTGTCCATGTCCATGCTTCCTAACTCACTCAACTACTATCAATGTACCTGAAACAATATAGGTAAATAATGATATTGCACAACTAATAAGAATAGGCTACTTCATGTTTGACAAATATACATACATACATACATACATACATATATGTGTATATAACTCATAGTTGTTGTAAGGAGGTCAACATTCCAAGCTGCATAGGTAATGTTCCATTGAAATTGTTTGAACTAAAACTTCTATAACATTAGAGAAAGTTTTACAATCAATATAAGTTCTAATAAATGGATTCGGAAAAAGGGTTAACAAAAAGAAATCATAAATAAAGGGAAAAGATTAAACCCACTATCTTTCAACTAAAGTATTTTATGATAAACATTTGAGCAGGGCAATCATATCATAAGAAGTTCTTAAGGACTCTTTTTCCTGCCCACATGGCATTACTTCATTGGCAACCCATGCCACATCAACATATTATTGATTTTTTGGATAAATCTCTTTAAAACCCAAAATTAGCCCATATCTCATTCAACTACATGGATTGGGCTCACATGGCCCGTGAGATCCTTACTTCAAGAGGCAGATTCATGGTCCACATTTCCTCTTCATCAATTGGGATCATAACCTCATGACATCATCAACATCAACATATGGATTGAGCTTAAGCAATGAATCAAAGTTCACGGCCCATATTACCTCTCTTACACTCATGGCAAGCGGCTTCTTCAACAAGAGCCTATATTTACACAAAATGACAACAAAACCCGAGGTACGTCATCTCATTTTTAGTTTATGATCCAAGCTCATAAGTCTCTTTGTTTAAATTTTGGGAGTCATGATTTGGAGGGCCAAGAGGTATGTTGAGTAAAGCTTCAACGATTTAAAGTTGATAAAAGAGACATGTTGCTTGGTGTGTCTTCTCCAACTCCCTGAACTTTGACGAGTTCGTGTGTAGTGGGTAACATATGATAAGCATCTCTTATCACATAGCACTTTAGATGATAAAATTTCCCATTGCTCTTTTCCTAAAACTTAATATTCATCATGTGACACATACTCAATATCTCCAACCATCTAATTGCTGAGAAAATAACTGTTCATTCAATCCCCAGTTGTTGTTATTGTTATACAAATTTATTATTTTAACATAAACTACATTACTACTTTTAACTAAAATCCAACTCAAACACATGGCCTAATCTGATTGACTATCTTTAATCTTCCAACTATATACAAAATATTCATGATATCTCTAATACCCAACTGCTGTTTGCCACGATTAAACCATATATTTTTTCCAGTGCTAGAGCAACCAAAAGAGAGCATTAAATACTCTTCTTGTTCACCAAGATTATGTCACAATATAATGAGACCTTGACTAAATCTCTAAAGCTTCATTAACTTTCAACCAATCTTTCTATTAATTGCTAAAAATGTGTTGTAATGGAACCTTGGACCAAAAACATGAACACCCGAAAAAGGAAACATTTCTAGTTGAACCCCAGTAGTGTATTCAGCAATTGAGACTTGGCTGGAAGTGATGTCATTAGTCATTTATCATCTGAAATCCCAAAGAACCAGTTTGCTATACCCAAAATAGCAAGATACCCTTGAAAGAGATCTTACCATTTTCAGCCAAATCCATGAAATAAATGCTGAATGTCCTCTTGAGAGTCCTGAAATCACCCAACTGACCTCATCTACTTCTGCCCAAAGCAAACAACTATTTTATGACAGTTGTCTCGGGATAGCTATCATGACTTTTCCCCGATAGCTAGGACATCTGTTTTGCTAATCTTTCCCCAGCAGCTCTTACCCAAAACAGCAAGAACACTTTAAAGCTAAACATAACATTTTTGGCCAAATTTTAAGATGGATTTTCTGAAAATTCATTGCTAGTTGGGATAGATTTTGGCTGATATTCTTTGCTAAAATGCCCCCTTAAACTCAGCTATAAAGGGGGCCCTTTATCAACACCTTAAGGGGGGACACCAATGGTGGAGAACTCTCTCATAAACTTCCATTTTCTTTCTCCCTTTAATTATCTTCCTAAGCTCTTAATGAAGTGCTAAACTTCTAATTTTTTTTAGTTTCGAAATTAGAAACTAAACTCTTTAACCCTTAACTCATAAATGCCCTTCATAATCCCTCATACATCCCAGCAGAAAATCTCATCAGCTTTGGTAAAGTTAAACACACTACAACACCATTACTCTCTTATACTCATTCTCTCACTCTCCATATTTTGAAAATACATATATCTTGTTGCCCATATCTCTAAACATCTCTTTCTTCACTTCTCTTACACAATCTCATACATGCTTACTACACCATTACATATAACACACCACAACTCTTCTAAGCTCCACTCTCATATTCTCTCACTCTGAAATTCTACTATTTTGCAGCCCATAAACACATCTCTATATTTTTCTTTTACAAAATCTTTTCTCTTGGAATGCAATCTCTACAACTTATCCAGCAATTATAATCTCATATTTTTACTATCTTTAATCTCCATATATCTCATACTTCCATATATCACACATATTTCAAATACTACATCCCACAACACATCTATATCTTTTACCATCTCCACACTTCTCAAGAGATATCAAACACTCATACTAAAAGCCCTTCTCATGGAAGGCATGAACTTCTACTACTAAAGCCCTTCTCCTAGAAGGCACAAATCTATCTTACATAAAACCTTTCTCTTATAAGGCACAAATACTCCATATAAAAGCCCTTCTCATGGAAGGCAATACTATTCATAACTTCACAACAACTAAAAGAGCATTGCCAATGGGAAACTCATTTAAGTGCATGATAAGAGGAGGAAGCTTAACCAGCCCCTACACACAACTGGGCATACTCTCTCTCCCTCCAGTTGCACCCATTTTTCACCTTCAATCTTGAAGTTGTCATGGCAAACTCTCTCTCTATAGCTAGAGTCATTCTACTGGAATTCTATCAACGCACTAATGTTACACAGCTGGGGTTGCAAACCATCAGAGATAAGTGACTTTGCTTCCATATCTTTAAATTTACATTATTGAATATATGATTACTTCATATTTAAATACATATTACTTTATTCCAACTACTATTATAACTATTAACCAAAGCTTAAACTCATTTAAATGCATGATAAGAGGGGCAAGCTTAACCAGCCTTTACAAACTAGCATTCTCATTGGAATCTGTCAGCTCACCGATGCTACACAACTGGAACTATAAACCATACAAAGATAAGAGACTTTGCTTCCATATTTTTAAATTTACATCATTGAGTACATGATTACTTTACCTCTAAATAAATACTACTTTATGTCAATTGTTATTACCACTACTAATCAAAGCTATCATATCAAATGCATATTATATATTTATTCAACCATTATCATGATTCTTAAACTTTGGCTTTAATGGTTTTGTAGACTTAAAAATACGCTAGTAGCCATTGGACCACATGACCCAATGTTGAGTTTGGATGCAACTCCCAAAAAGAACCCGAGCCTAGTAAGGTCATCCCTCCAACGGACTACACATGGTTGGGCAACCGAAAAAGGCCCACGAACAAAAGTCAACCAATGTAATATGAAGAAATACAATATAAACCAAAAGAAACAAGTTCTTGCAGTTTCCTTGGACACTATATTTATTGAATGAATCTCAACCACTAGAGAGCCCGATTAATCACAAATCTAAAACCAAAATCAATCCTAGCCTGTTAAATTAATTGAATATAGAATTACAAAAAGACTTATTTATAATAAAAAATTGCAAAAAGATTTTGAATTTTTACTAACCTATATGAAATGATTGAAATGTTGAATTGAATAGTAACAATAACATCAATACTCCATCTATAGCTGGTTGAAATGTTGAATTGTAAAAATACTCAGCTACTAAAGCAAAGTTTAAAATCACACACCAAAATTGAACCCTAATTTCCATAGTCAATCAATAAAAACAAAGACTGAGGCACAAAGCAATGCACAATATTCAATCACTATGATTGCGTTGTGTATGATCAAGATACAAACTTAATTTTTACAAAAAAAAAAACCCATCGGAAGATTTTTTGGAGGTGGTAATGGAGAGAGTATGATAGTTCTCATCGGCGCTGCTATCCTCGTTGGAAAATTCCTTCCTCCAATTAGAGATTTCTCACATTTTGGTGATTCATCTTTGCACATAGAGAAAATGCGATCTACTTCGAGAGCAAGCGCGAGAGAGAGAAAGAGCAATCAAAGGAAAAAGAGGAAAAATAAATGAAAGAGAATAAGACAAGTAGGACCTAAATACTTTGAAATTTTCATACAAAAATTTTCAATCTTGCTTAGAAATAAATCAGTCTTTATGTTTTACGGTCTTTTTTTGAGGGGTACTGGGAAATCTACAAATTTTAGAGCGAAAACTCATGCCGGTGTGCCTGCCATTTTTTTAAGCACTTATTTCAAGGGTTATATGTTGACTTATTTTGAAGGTTCTCGGTAAGCCTAGTAATAGTCACCTGCCATTTTTTTCAGCACTTATTTAAAGGGCTATATAGGTCTGTTTGGATATAACTTATTTTGCTAAAAATGAAAACTAAAAACACTGTAGCAAAATAATTTTTAAATGTGTGAATAGTACTATGAGACCCATTTTTAATGAAAAAGTTGCTGAAAAGTGTAATTTGTGGGTTCGTAAATAGTCCACATATACATTGTTTCTTTGTGGAAAGTCAACATTTGCGATTCTTGTTCAATAAACATTGCATGAACAGTAATTGCATTACTCCAAAACGCGTGAAAACAAAAAAAAAAAAAAAAAAAAAAAAAAAAAAAGAAAAAACGCAGCTTTGAAATGCAACGTAGCTTCAGTGGAATCCAAACACACACTATGTTGACTTATTTTGAAGTTTCTCAGCAAGGGTTGAAACAGGTCCACTTTTCAAGGGTTATATAGTCGCCCACGTATTATATTTAGTGTTTATTTGGACAAATTTTAATAAACCCTCGAAAAACAAGGGTTGAAACAGGTTGACTTTTTTTTTGTAGTGAATATAATATAATAAAATAATAGAAGAGGAGGACAAACTAGTGTTTAATGAAATACAAAAGAACCTAGAAAACAATTAAAAAGGATGCAAACCCAGAGATAAAAAACAATGAAACAGAGTGAGACACAAAGAAATAAAAAATAAAGAACGAAAATCCTTGCTGGCTACATGAACATTATCGGTCTTTCTTTATTCTCCTCTCTCTGTGCATCTTCCTTCTTCTACTCTACAATCTTTGTTGTCCCAACCTAGAGCTAGCTACCATGGTTTTTAATTTGAACGTAAAAAGCTTCTAATTTCAGCTCTTATAATAAATATGCTAGACCGATTTTTGGGACCAAGACGAGTTTTGATTGTGCAAGCTTTTAACTTGGTTCATGGGGTATGGATTAGGAAGGTCAGATCCTCAGAGGTCTTCTTCGTGGTTCTTTGTTTTTTGCTTTAGAGTTTGGCCACGGTGACGTTTAGGCTAGAGGTTTGTGTTTTAAGTTTAGGCATGAAACTACATAGTTTTGATTGTGCAAACTTTTAACTTGGTCATCATTGAAACTACATAGTTTGTTAGTTAACAACAGAAACTAACTATGGGGTTGAATTGCTAATGGAACCATTTAGGGTGTAAAATCAAGTTTTTGAAATATTGGGATGTAAAATCCAATCAACCCCAAACTTCGGGGGTGTAATTTGTAATTTATCTTAAAATGTTTTCATTTTATTGTCTTTGTGGTTTTATTATTATGTTGTTACCAAACAAATGAATAGTAATAAACATTACATTACAACATTTTGTATTCCTATGTAATTAATTGATTTACCAGACGTGTCCTTAGTGCATAACAAAAATGATGTAAGTAATGAATTAATATAAAAACAGTGTTTTTAAAATGACTTTTTTATGTATTAATATTTTTAAAAATAATTATTGAAATGACTTTTTACACATAAAATACTAAAATGTAAAAGTGATTTAAATTATTATGAAAAATATAATGCAGATAAGTGAAGAATGCCGAGAGGCAAGGGGGAAAAAAAAGAGCCAAGACAAGGTTACAGAATGAAGAAAAGTATGTACTCCCTCCGTCCCACTTTGTTTGTCCTGTTTGAAAAGTCAAACTTTTTAAAGGAACATCATTTATTGTCTTGTCTACCTTTTAAAAATGTATAAGTTTCCAAAACTACCCTTAAATAAATTTATCAAAAAATTCAATTATTAATAAAATAGGGGTATAATAGGAACATTAGTAAATTAATGACTTTTATTTTTAGAAACATGACAATATTTTGAGACATTTCAAAATGGAATAGAGGACAAACAAAGTGGAATGGAGGGAGTACCTTTTAATTTTTTCTTGTTTTCTTGTTTCTTGTTTTTTTTTTTTTTTAAATAATAAATAAAATTTCAATCTGTTGCAATTGTGCTCTTTATCATCAGACCAAGGTGCCAATCGATTTTAGGTATAGATGAAAATTAAATTTTATATCTCTTATTCAACTATTAGAAATTTTTTAAGTTGAGCTAATTAGACCTACTCTTGTTTAAGTTGTTGATATCAAAATTGGGTAAAGGGTCAACAAATCAAGTACTATTTATTTATTGGGCCTACTCTTGTTTAATTAAGTTGTTGATATCAAAATTGGTTGAAAGAGTCAACAAATCAAGTACTACTTATTTTTTGTGCCGGATCAATATTCCAATTGATCATGGGACATATTGATCGTGGGCCATGTGGACTAGCATCATATTAGTAAAGGAGTAATGCTAGGGACATATAAAAATGCACAATTTTGTATTATAACTCCCTATGTAATGAGTTGTGAGTGGTGAAAGTGTGTCTCCATATGACCCATCATCCCACATCCACCAATCACAACTTGCCACGCGGCGAGTTGTAACACAAAATTGTACATTTTATATATCCTAGCATTACTCTTTTACAAAATTGTGCATTTTTAATTCCAATGATTCTTCAGTGCAGTTAGCCAAGGTAGAGAAATTCAAGAACATCACAATGAAAGGGGATGCCAAATCATGTTTTGATGTACTCAATGGAGTCCTAGATGAGATGTTATGATCTAGCCGACTTGTTTTGTGGCATTGTTAGTCCATATGATTGTGAGTGCATTTATTTATATATATATATATATATATATATATATAAAAAAAAACATGTCACGAATTGATATTTTCAAATTTGACAAATGACAGACAGAGTGCTTAGACATGCGTTTGCATGTTGAAAAGCATCACACATCACATGTATGAAATACACATTAAAAATAAATAAAGGTTCTACTTCTTATGATGTACACAAGTTTTTCATTGATCTAAAATTAGGTTTTGTTTATTTACACAAGGTGTCCCTTGACTATATAATAAGGATGTCAATACTGCACGGAGGCCGTACCAGTTTAGTCACCGATACGATATATTTCGGATACCGGTCAATACCGGTGTACCGTTTCGGGTTTACCGTTATTTTTTATATTTATATATATATATATATATATAAATAATATATAATATATATATATATATATTATAATAAATATAAAAGTTTACCATATAACATTTTTTCAATTTAAAACTAATTATTCAAGGTTTTAAACTTTAGAATCAATTAAAAGGAAAAAAAAAAAATAGAAAGCTTAAAAGTTACCATTGCATACTAAGAAAACAAATAATACTAATAAGTTAATGCAAATAAGTTACCATTCTTTCCTAACAAAAATTCAAAAATTACAAAACTTAAAAAAAAAAAAAAAAAAAAAATTTTCTGTACCGGTCGGTGTTGCCCGAAATTGGGCGGATGGTTGGTATTTTTTCGGACGAAATAGGGGGTCGAGCGTACGGGATTACTGGCCGGTACGGTATATTCCGACCGCACCGGCGGCACGTGCGGCACGGAATTGACAACATTGCTATATAATATCGTAATCAAATCCTACATGAAACCATCTATAGTTTAATAAAGCCATAAGGATACCATCACTTCATTATCAACATATCTTCTGTCTTTGAATTCCCAATTTAATCTACTTATTATTCTTATATTTTTTAGAAAATTAATTTCATTGAATATAAAATTTATTAACTCTTTATTAAAATGATACATGATACCCTAAATAACCCATTCCCATTAAATCTATTTTAAGGGGATTTTAAAAAAATTGTTTTTCTCTTATCAAGATTATGAATTCTTTTTTAAGGAATCATGTTCCCCACATATTACATGCGATTACCCAACATATTAAGGTATTGACTGTACAAGATCTCACTCCAATATACATCAAAGTAACCTATATTTGACGTTTCAGTTCATATTCCTATCAAGATTCAAAGTTAATGTGTTTAGCATTCATGAGATTGGTTGTTAAAGTAACAATAGTTCATAGAGTACTAACTCATAGTAGCCAAGTTCAATGTATTCCAAATACACCAACATATCAATAAGAAATCTCCATTTCTATGATCAAAACAAATCATCATGATTGATATGTTGTATAGTCTTATCGGATGAAATACCCAATTTCATCACCGACTACAAACTAGCATCTATTAGTTTACATGGAACTTATGATTTAGATATTTTGTATATGAATTTTATTTCAATACCTAAATCACATACAATGTATCTCATATATTATTTTCTAATGTTCATACTATTTTTATAAAATAAAATACTTTTACAAATTAAATAATGTCACACAAATTGAATTTTAGGGCTCAAACAATACAAACATTTTTTTTTTTTTTGATTATTTAGGTCTGCCAACTGTGCAGCCCAAAACTTAGCCAATAGGGTTAGAGCTTATAATTCTGTTGGGCAGTTTTGAATCTCTTCGGCCTCAAGGTCCCTATTTTTGTCTCTTATATATTTTTTTTTTTTTTTTTTTTTTTTTTTTTTTTTTTTTTGGGATAAGTTCTCTTATATATTGTTTAGGTAAAAGGAAAATTGAGAATACATAATTGTAATCTTTTTGATAACGTAGTATTTGAAACTTATGGTGTTTGTTATATGACAATTACTTTTTAACATCATGTTAAGATAATAATGTTTTTTTTTTTTTTTTTTGCGGAGAATTTGATGTTACGGTAAGATACTTTATCAACCGATTTAATTGGAGTTTATACTATACATAATTGCAAATGGCTATTATTATCATGTCTTTATTAATTATTATTGTTATTGGGTGGGTCATGTTCTTAGTTTTGTTTTTTTACTGAAACAATAATTGCAAATGGTTATTGTTTTTTTTTTTTTTTGCGCAGAATTTGATGTTACGGTAAGATACTTTATCAACCGATTTAATTGGACTTTGTTTATACTATAGCATAATGTTTTTTGCAAATGGTTATTATTTATCATGTCTTTCTCAGAAGTGAGATCCGATCCCCCCCTTTTTATAGTTTATCTTCTCTTTTATATTCTCATTGTCCCTTCCACGTGTAGGGTCAACTTTTTATTATTTGTTGTCTAATCATATTGTTGGGAATGGTTTGATAAAGCCTAAGAATCTGGTTGTTAATTTTAGTCTTATCCGGGAGGGTAATAAGGGTAACTTACCCAAGATATTTTAGATCTTCTTACAAATTTTCCTTTATCTTTTTTTTTTTTTTTTTACTGATAGATGAATTTATTATTTTTTAAGCTTTGGGCCATAACACTTGGGCCTGTGGACTCTCCATGAGCAAGGCTTGGCCCATAAATTATTGGGTCACGAGTTATTATTATCATGTCTTTATTAATTATTGTTATTATTGGTTGGGTCATGGATACTGATAGAAATTTATTAAGAAAGGCTTGGAAAAATATGGTCTGTGATAAAAGGATCGAATTAGAAAGAAAAAAGATGAGATAGGCCCAAAGGAGATGTGAATCAGCCCATGTCTTTGATGGGATACAGATTTTAATTCTTTCAAATTGATGAAAGGTTTTATCTTTGATGATAATAAAACTATTACCAACTTTATTACAAAATACTTTGATGCAATAATGGATGTGATTGATATCTCTTAAAAAAACATCATAAATAAATGTCAATTTTTTTTTTTATTTGGTATAGAAAATGCTAAAAATACTACAAATTTTACTAAAAAATATTTACAAACTGAAGTGGCGAATTTGATTCGATAAGTTCAACAACATAATAAATGGAAGACATGGATTTATCCCTAACATGTTTAGAGTCTTGGGCTCCAACCACCAATAGGAAGATGACATTAGTCATTATCATGTGCAATACACATGCATAACGTATATGATTCAGTTGTTTGGTTGGGTTAAAGGTCTGTTTAGGATCCATTTTTTTTGCTAAAACTGAAAACTTTTTACTAAAAGTACTGTAGATAATGGTAAAAAGTAGTTAAAATGGTACAGTGAGACTCATGAATAGTAGCAAAAATAAGTTAAATAGTAAAATAATCTGACTTTTTAATTTGGAGCCAAACACATACTAAGTGAGTTTTCCTATTGGTTGTTAGAGCCCAAGTCTCCAAAAATGTTGAATTAGCCTTTTGTGATTGCTCGAGAGAGAGAGAGAGAGAGAGAGAGAGAGGAATTTCTTTATTGAACAAACAATACATTTGTGAATCCCAAACAATTAGAGAAGCAAGAGCATGGCCTATATATTGACATATGAACTAAAGAATACAAGAGTTGCATGTAAATAAATGAAATAATAATTAAAAAAAAAAATTGCATTTTGAGTTACACATGTTAATTGTAAGAATGAAAATAGGGAGTAATAGAAAGACGAACAAAGAGCTATGGAAGCCGAGAGAGAGAGAGAGAGAGAGAGAGAGAGAGCTTCTGGAAAAACTTTCTATATATTATGATTGAAAAAAATGAATTGCTTTGTATCTGTACACAGATCCTACATATATACTAACCGGAAGCTAACCGAAAGAAAACTAATTTCCAAACTATGCCCTAGGTAGTTACATCGGTTACAATATGGCAGTTACAATATAGCTCGTGTGAACATAAATAAACTAAGAAGAATGTTAACCAACACCAGTCTTTGGTTAAGTGCGAAAAAGCAAAAAAATTGTTAGAGAAAGTCAAAAAAATCTCAAATAGTACTATAAAATTGAAAAATTGACATAAATTGAATAAAAAGACAAAAATTGCATCAGAAAAGGTAAAAAATTTTGTGCTTAACGGCACCGTGCAAAGTGCCCGTTAACACAACCCACTACAGGAAGTATATCTTCTTGTGTCGTTTTGTGTATTACACTGTCACTTGCTTCACTCTGTTTTACTCCTCAAGCACTTCACTACTCCACAATCACTTTTGGCCTATTTGGATGTTTAAAAAATGAGGGGAGTAGAGTAGAGAGAGGGAGAATAATTCAATTACCTTGTTTGGAAATTTTTTAAGGAAGGAGGGGGAGGGGTTTGGAGGCGTTTCAATTACTTCTAACCTCTCATTTTTAATTCTCCCAAATTGAGAGATTTGGAAGGAGAGTAGAGTAGATAAATTATTAACCATATGAATTCCCCAATTTACCCTTTCTAAATTAACAAAATTACAAACCAATTATATAAATAATCTTTATTTGTTTCCTAAGAAAATAAATAATTTAATGCTAAACTTTTAGAAATTCAGAATCGGAAAAGCCACCAAAAACAAACTCATAGAACACCCAAACAGAAATTAAAGCCACAAAATTTCAATTCCTTTCCCTTTTCCTCCCTTTCAAGAGCACCCAAACATAAATTACAAAACAATGCTCTGCTTTCGCTACCCATTTTTTTGGATTTTATTTCCGAATTTTTTGCTATATTTTGTTGGCAGATTGATTAATTATTTATTATTGATTCACAGTCAAAGATTCCGCATATGCTAAAATTTGTGTGGTTCCTAGTTACACACGTAAATACGAGTTGTCAAGCTGGTCCACTCGATCCTAATCTTCATGAGCTTTCTCTGGCTTGAGTTTTCACAATCGTTTCAAGTTCTCGCGATTACGCTAACGACGTTGCTGTACTCTGTGGTTTACGGGTACCGTTTTCGGACCACAATTGGGCTGCCCAAAGATGTGCTTCCCATTCATCGTGAACTGCCAGGTCGTTTTGCTTGGCCGCAACTTGTGGGAACTGTTTGTTTCTCGGGAAAGTTGAGGGAGGTTTTTGATTTTTTATTATACTTTTTTTGAGGTAATAAAAATTATTTTATAATAGTTAAATGATATTGGATGGAATGAGAATATTTATTAAATAATTATTTAATCTAACAAATTAATCATAGATCAATGTTACAACTCCATTTTTAAATAGGGATAAATTTGTCTATTTAAATCATTTATTCTCATCTCCTTCCTAATTTTTAAAACATTCAAACAAGAGGGAGGACTAATTACTCTATTCCCCTTACTAATTTTAAAAACATCTAAACAAGGTAAAAGGGACCATTTTCCTCTACTCTTTTTCCAACTACTCTCCTCCCTCTCTAAACTTCCAAATAGACCATTCATTTCATTGCTGTAGCATTTGCTTCTTGCTTCACTGCTGCTTTAACCTTGATCTTAGTATCTTTACATTAATAATCTATACCAACCCCAATATATATATATATATATTTATATATATAAATTTCCTAAACAACTGGTGAAGGCAAAAATATGATGATTCAGTATTTATAATCTTTATTTTGATTGATTATGGCTTGCCAAATCCTTTGGTCTCACCACAGCCCATAATAGATGAAGGCAATTTCCCCACCTTGTCCATTCCTTCTTCAAACACCACTCCCATGCCCATGTAGAAATGAGACTCAATATGGCAATGGAAAAGCCAAGCACCTGGGTTATCAGCCTTGAATCTAAGAGCAGTCCAACCATAGGGATGAAGAGGCACTGTATTCTTCATGATTGGATTCACCAAATTGTAATTCTTTGGGTCTTTGTTCTTGTCAAATTTGCCTTCTCCATAGCCCAATACCCAAAAATCGTGCCCGTGGAGATGCCATGGATGTGTCTCACTATTGTTAACAGTCATAGTGTTTGCATTTTGTAGTATAATATCAACCGTGGTATTGAAGCCTAGCCGGTAAATGGCATTGCTTGTTGTAGCATTTGGGTTCTTGGACACGTTGTAAATGTCATAGTTTACAAAGTCATATCCTTCAGGTGGTGGGGTTTGACTGAACACATGGTGTAACTTTTTCTTTAGAGCAATAAGGTATGGTGTGTGAGAAAGGGTGAAAGAGACATTATTTACGGACCAGTGCACAAAACCATTAATGCGATTTTGTGTGTTTAGGAACACAACGGCTCTATCTGAGGTTGTGGGCGGGGTCACAATGAAATCATGGTGAGCCTTAATGGCTAGACTTTGAGCCAATCGGGGTGCTGTGTCATTCCAAATAGGACCAGTTGGTGGAACTGTGGGAGGAGATCGCCTTGGATGGTTTGGATAGTAATTGAGAAAGCCTAAGCCTTGTGTGGTATTAGGAGGCCGACTAACCACATTTGTTGTCATCCAATAATTTCTTGAAGGGTCTTGATCTGCCTTTATAAGCACAGAGTATGTCTCTCCAGAGTATATGAACAAGTTTTTCACTACAAATGGCTCTACATAGTGCCCATCTGCTTCAACCACGGTCATATTATGACCCTGCTTAGAAAGAAAATTGGATGCACATCATCAGGGGGTTGCAAAACCTTATGTATGCATAATGCATGTCACACTAAAACATCATGGTTTTTACTTTTTAGAAAAATCTGTAGTATTTGTAAGTGATTTGAAGGTGAAGGTGTTCATAGAGGTTACCTCTATTTGAAAACTAAGGGCTGATAGAGCAGTCAAGCTAGCAACCCTTAGTCTGTATGTTTTTCCGGGAATTACGATTATTGCATAAGGAGAGCATTCTGGATTTGATGTATTACAAGTATCGGCTGTGAGGGATGCACTAGAGCAGTTGAATTTTCCTTTTCCTTGAATCAAAAGTGACTGAAAATTGATAGAAGCAATAAATATTAGACAAAGAATAACAGCAAAAAATAATACTAATTCGATTTGTTACACATGGTACATGGAGTGCCACTTATAATTTACCTGAGGCTCCCCAACCCAGACAAAGGGAATGGAGGACAATCCTGTGGCTTGTTCATAAGTGCTTTTGTGGTACCAATCAGAAAGGATGATGCTTCGATCATAATCATAGGCAAATGGTTCTGTAAAATTATCAGGAACTGATACACGGATTGATCCATATAGCCCTGATTCTCTTTGCATTCCATAGTGTGCATGATACAGATAAGTTCCAGCCTGCATATAAGCAAAACATACATTATAAATTATGATACAACTGATCAAAGTACAAACATGCAACTTATAATCTGATCTTCACTAATTTTGGGACTAAGACTTGATTATTATTGTTGTTATAACAAGGCAGACATTAAAAAACCACAAACTGGAAATAGAGACCATAGCAGATATTTTAGCCTTTAAGGCTTCTAAGTAGCAACACATACCCTATCAACCTTGAACTCATATTTGAAGGTGTCCCCAGGTACTACTGGACATTGAGTTACCCCTTCTGTTCCATCACTCCATGGTGTTCCAATCTAAAGCAAATTAAACAGATGAATATACGTACACTAATCAATAAATACATCGATTTAGATATAAAGTTGTTGGTTCAAGTAGGAAAATGGAAACTTATAATTCTACCTGTCTGATTCCATGCCAATGGATTGCAAGGTTTTCTAATAACAGTTTGTTTGTAACCTCAACAATGACTGTATCACCTTCCTGGGCCAAGATTGTGGGTCCTGGAGATTTGCCATTGATTGTAAGGACCAGCTTCTTATAACAGTCAGGGGACTTGTACTCATACTTTACCTCCCATTTGTAATGCCGAATTCTGGCCTCACCAATAGGAACGTATATGAGAAATGTGAACAAACACAAAGCCAGCAGCTTCAACAACATACTTCTGTGTTGTTTAATGCTCCAATGGAAGCTTAGCAAAAGTCAACGCGAATTCAAAGCTCAAATGGGTACTGTTTGGCTTTCCAATTAGCAATTGCTTTGATGAAATATTTTGTTTGGTTGGAACGATTAATTTCTATCAGCCTATAGTGAGCGTTTGGTTTGGATGTTTATGTGCGTTTCAGTGTTTGTTTTGGACATGGGACCCACGCTATAGTAACGCGTCTTTTTTTCTCACGTTTAGTAATCGGCTACTGTTCATCTTTGTTAAGCAGCAAATGTTGACTTTTCTACTGTGAGCAGTGCATTTCGCACTATTTACTGCACTCCACAAATTTCACTTTTCAGTAATTTTTCCATTAAAAATGGGTCTCACGGTATTATTCACACATTTAAAAAATATTTTGCTACAATTTTTTCGTTTTCAATTTCAGTTTTCAGTTTCAGCAAAAATAAGCTCAATCCAAACATAACTATATACTCCAAGCGTTGGTCAATAGTCCTTTTTATTTATTATTACTATTATTTTTTTGTGGAACTATTATTATTAATATTTAAGAATCAGTCTTCGTCAAATTTTAACTGGGCAAAAAGTCAAACTTCAACAATGAAATTTAAAATGGGTATTGGTTCTAGTGCCCCAGCCAAGTCCCCTTTGAAAAGTTTGTGTTATGCACTGTTTATGTGGTATGTCCTATATGGGTTCATCCGCTCTGCGAGAGTCGAAAGATTTGCTCCGGGAGTATGTAAATTTTTTCCCCAACGGGGCTTTGAGCAATGTCTTAGAAGTGCCAATTAATTCAGCGACGCCAGTCTTAAGCCTCTTGACAATTAACTCCTAGTTTTTTAATCTTTTAAAAGGCTGTTTTTTTAGTTAACTTATCCTCTTGATTTATTCTATTCAAAGAAACAGAAACCTAACATGGTTAGGCGTTATTTTATTGCAGTCCTTTTTTTTTTTTTTTTTTTTTTTTTTTTTTTTGAGAAAGTTATTTAAGTCCTATTTATTTCATAAAATAGGTCTATAATTAAACCGTGTTTCTTTTTTAAAATGGGAAATGACTAAACCGCGTTAATTACTTTTTTGGTCAAAGTCGCAAGAAGGAAATAGATTGGAAAGTGCATTTATTTATTTAATCACATTTTTTGTCTAATAAACAGATAGCAGTCGTTCTCCATCCAGGCTGTGCTATTTTGTAATTGCAACCCAGTTGTTCAAAAAGTGGCAAAAGAGTCTCTTTCTGGATAAATCTCAGTCTTAGAAAGCTATCATATAATAACAGGAGTATAGGACAATAATCAAACCGTGTTGATTACCTTTTTTTTTTTTTTTTGTAAAGGGGCCAGAAGGAAATTGCTTGGAAAGTTCTTTTACTTACTTTAATCACACTTTTTTTATAATTGTTTTTTATTAAGAAACAAATTGCAGATGTTGAAAGTTCTCCAGCCAGGCTTTGTGCTCTCAATAATATTTCAAGGCCTCTAAGGTAGAGGAGTTTGAGTAATATTGTTTAAAATGATATGAAAATATGGTTTAAAAAGTGTTGTCAAAATATGTATTTATAATATTCATAAAGAGAAAAATGTATTTGGTAATGTATTTTAAATAGATATTTTGGTGTTTAGAAATATGAAGTTGTATGTTTTGTACATGTGTTTTTTTTTTAAAAAAAAAGATGCCGCCGATACTGTTTTGGTTTGATTGCACATAAGAGGAAGACAACACACAGAGTGGGACAGCACAGTGAATTTGCATCAGGTGGGCCCAAGTGTTGGACTCTCATGTGTGAAACACAACTCAAACAATGCTTGAACACTAAACTCAAACAACAATAATTAAGAATCACTTACCAAACACATATTTCAATATAGGACTCACTTATTTGGGTGTTTAAATAGCAAACAATATTACTGAAGATGGGCTACCTAACAGGCCTTTGAGTCTTGAGAAATATAAGACATGGAGCAAAATTTAAAGTGAATTCTTTTTATACACAATATAATTTTCAAAATTCACTTATTATTGTATGTGTATAATAAAAGTGACGTTAATAATGAATTCATATAAACAACAAATCATTTCAATAATTATGAAAAATGTAATTTAGATTACTTTTTAAAGTTTTTGTAAGTGAAGAATGCCAAGACAATGTTCCAGAATGATGAAAAGCATGTGCCCTTAATATTTCTTCTTCTTTTTTTTCTTGACCGAGTTGACCTTGTCCGCGATGCTAATGGACAGTTGGTTTTTTTTTTTTTTTTTTTTTTTTTTTTGTGGAAAAATCTCAGTCTTATAATTTTTTTTGTCAAACACCTACAAAATAATGCTAAAATTATAGTCTTTCTTAAAGTTTGTGGTGCACCATCAACATCACCATGTAAGTTATTAATTGGAAGAAACAGTGGAAATTTCGACATTCATAATCCCAAATTCATGTTGATTTTGACACTGATTGCCAAATTCGGGCCAGAATTTTCGTTTGCATTTTAATTTGTATTGCAGAGATGCATTGCATGACACTGAAATCGCATCTTCGACAATAAATAGGCACATTTCGGCACTTTGACATACATTTTACTAGAGAAGAAAAGATGAAAATGCCATATTCTAACGTTACAAAGAAGGATAATTTATTTATTTATTTATTTTTTAAATCTGTTAATCAACATGTAGTTTCGTAGGCATTTTTTCACATTATTATTAATTGCTACATCAGGAAAGCAACAAAATGCATACAAAGAAGTTTATTTTAAAAGCTTTGGGAATTACCCCCACTAGATACAATCAAACTAAAGTAGATGGGCTGGTATGTCTGTGAATGCTTTAATTCGGGAAGGGTTTATCTTGACAGCTTTTTCAAAGAAAGTTTATTCCAATGATCTTTTATGGTTCGTTTGGATTGAGAGTGAAAGAGGGGGAGTAGAGTAGAGTAAATTTAATCCAAAATTAGCTTATTTTTAGTTAACTCTACTCTACTAGTATAATCATAGAAACCGCACTGTAATCCCTACTCACAGCCATAGTAAAGAGAAGCGAAGTTCGATAGTGTGATGCGGCTGAAGCAAAAGGAAGCCTCATAAGTAATGCACGTGTAGCTTAAGAGGTAAAAGACTAGGGTTTTCAAGACCCATATATTTACTTATGTCACCTCACTTGGGTTTCATATCCCATATATTTTTTTTTTAATATCTTAGGCCCAAATCAATTTAATCCATTTAATTGTAGGTCTCCTTTATAATTTACGTATAATAATTTAATTGGTATCAAAATTATGGGGTGTTATAGGAACTGTTGGAGGGGGGTCGTCTTGGATAGTTTGGATAGTAATTGAGAAAGGCTAAGTCTTGTGGGGTAGTTGAGTTCCAGCTAACCACACTTCTTGTCATCCAATAATTTCTTGAAGGGTTTTGATTAGATTTTACAAGCACAGAGTGCATCTCTCTTGAGTATATGAATAGGTTTTTCACTACAATTGGCTCTAGATAGTGTCCATCTCTATTCAACCACAGTCATATTATGGCCCTACTTAAAAAAAAAGAGATGGCAAAATTAGATCACGACTTGTAAATCCGACATGATACGACACGAAATTAGTAGGCTATAAGTTGAAGTTTAATGAGTTCGTGTCATATTCGGATTGACACGACTGACTCGGTTAATAAACGGGTTGAGTTAGTGTTCATTACATGGAATCCATTTGACTTATCTGACCCATTTAATTAAATGAAATTTTACCAATATGTCCTTCAAACCCAAGGTATATAAACTTATTAGTTGTTGTGGCTTATTTTTTTATTTTTGGACATATTATGATTGATTATTTGTGATATTGAGATATGTTTTAGTTTTGAATGATTATTTGTGATGCAATTACTCGTTAGTTCTAAAATTATATTAAAAATATTTATTTGTTTGGTTTTTCATAATTTATATCAATTTGGTTGATACTAAAATTATTATTATTATTATTATTTTGGTTTTGATAAATTTCGATAAATAAGTCAACACAATTGACCTGTTTAATAAATGAGTTGTGTTAGGTTGAGGAATCCTAACTTGTTTAATAAACATATTGGGTTAGGGTTGACCCATATAGTCGAATACTAATAAGTCGCCATGACACGAACCCGAAAGTGAACACAATTTGCCACCCCTACTTAAAAAGAAAATTGAATGCATAATTTTATCATAAACTTATATAATATATATTTTATCTGATAAACAATAACGATACATAATTATGATAATAATAAATTGAATAAATTGTATTGGCATAATAACTATCAATTATAAAATGATAACACCTAAATAAAAAATTATTACTATTTTATTGTGTAATGTAACAATGATAATATTATAACTTCATTAATAAAGTATAGGTGAAACATCAAATTCTCATGGATTAAAGTGGAACAATATTTGGAAAGATCGAGAAAATATCTTGGGGAAGTTTCCTTCAATTTCAATAATATTGTCACCATCTTCATCCTATTATTGAAAAAAAAAAAGATTTCAATTAGTGTAGCAGAATACAATTAATATAACTAGCATGTAACCCATGTATCTTTTAAAAAAAAAAAAAGCATTTAACCTATGTAAACGCATGGATGCATTTAAAATTAAACCCAATTTTTATTATATATATATATATATATAATTAGTCAAATTATTAAAAATCTAGCATGTAACATGCATCAATTAGTGGATACATTTAAAATTGAATACAATTTCTATCATAAAAATATAACTAATTATTCAAATTATTTTTATAAAAATTAGTCAAATTATTAAAAATCTAGCATGTAAATTAGTCATATATTTAAAATTTCAATTTTACCTAAATTTAATACTACTTTTGCAAGATGTAAAAAACGTTTTTGATGATTAGGGTTTTGTTGTTGTTGTTGTCTTGAGAGAGTGTGAAAAATTGTAGGTACACCTTGTATTTTTTTTCTTAATAATAGTGAAATCCCTACAAACTCCGTGGGACGTAGGCAAATTGCCGAATCACGTAAATATTGTCTTGTGTGTGTGATTGTTTTTCTTTGACATGTGTTTTCTCTATTTCTTGTTTCTCACAGGTTGGGAATTTTGGGTTAATTCCCTACAAGTCACCACTTCTGTTCCATCACTCCAAGGTGTTCCAATCTACAACAAATTAAACAGATGAATACACGCACACAATAATAAATATAAAAAACATCAATTTAGATATTATAATGTTGGTTGAAGTAGGAAAATATAGAAACTATAATTCTACCTGTCTGATTCCATGCCAATGGATTGCAAGGTTTTCTAATAATAGTTTGTTTGTAACCTCAACAATGACTGTATCACCTTCCTGGGCCAAGATTGTGGGTCCTGGAGATTTCCCATTGATCTATACCATGCACACTATGGAATGCAAAGAGAAGTAATCAGTGGACTTTTACTCATACTTTACCTCCCATTTGTAATGCCGAATTCTGGCCTCAGCAATTGGAACATATATGAGAAATGTGAACAAACACAAAGCCAGCAGCTTGAACAACATACTTCTGTATTGTTAAATGCTCCAATGGGAGCTTAGCAAAACTCTACTAGTTTGAACTTAGAAGCTCAAAAATGGGAACTGTTAAATGTTCCAATTTGCAACTGCTTTGATGAAAGATTGGAACGATTAATTTCTATCAACCTATATATACATATAAAATATACTCCAGGCCATCGTCAGTTTCCCTTTTTATTTATTATCATTTATTTAAGAATCTCCCTTCTTCAAATTTAGTGGGCAAAAAGACAAAAAAAGTGCACTTACAATGAAATTACATCATCGAACTTTCAGTTGAATGGGTAAGGCTTGGTTCAAGTACTCAAGTCAAGTCCCATTTGAAAAGTTTTGTGTTATGCAACTGTTTATGTAATATGTCCTGCGAGGTCTTTGAACAATGTCTTGAAAATTTTAGGAGGTGCTAATTAGTTCAGCTACAGTCTTGAGTCTTACGGGCTGTTTGGTATGTGATTTTAAGCAACAATTTTCAGTTTTTAAACAACATTACACGTATTTTTAGACATTTTTTCATCCATACAAACAACATTACTAGAACAACATTATCAAACGGAGTTTTTAAGGAGTCATTTAGTAATGTTATTCTAGTAACGTTATTTATATTTTTAGAAATACATGTGAATGAAAAAATATATGAAAATACGTGTAATGTTATATAAAAACTGAAAACACGTTGTTATATCAAACATGGTCTTCTAAAAAGATGTTTTGTTTTTACTTAACTTATCCACTTGATGTATTCTATTAAAAGAAACAGAATCCTAACATGGTTAGGTGTTATTTTATTAATTAAACTGCGTTGATTACCTTTTTTTTTTTTTTTTTTGGTCAAGTCGCAAAAAGGAAATAGCTTAGAAAGTTCATTTAGTTAATTAATCACACTTTTTTTTTTAATTATGATTTCTTGACTTAGAAACAAATGGCAGTCGTTCTCCAACCAGGCTGTGTGCTCTTTATAATATATGAGTCTTGATGAATATATGATAAGGAACAAAATTTAATGTGAATTCATTTTAGAGCCAGTAAGTGCAAATAATACACATCAACTCATTTCAATAATTATGAAAAATATAATGCAGATTAGTCTTTAGAATTTTGCAAGTGAAGAATGCCAAGGCAAGAAAAAAAAAAAAAAAAAAAAAAAAAAACAAAACAAAACAAAAAAGGTTACAGAATGAAGAACAATATGTGCCTTTAATTTCTTCTTATTTTTCTTGTTTCAGACGTTGATATCAGAATTGGGCGAAAGAGTCAACAAATCAAAGTAGTACTCATATTACAGAGCCAAATGACGTGGGGCATGTGAACTAGCATCGTGTTCGTAACTCGTAAGCCGTTGACCATTGATCTTGTCCGCAAAGCCAGCAACTCTGTCAGTTGGTATAAATTTCTAGAAGTCTTATTACGTTAACATAATTACATCACACACAAAAAGGGACAAGATTCCCCCAAGAAAAAAAAAGAACAAAGGACAAGGGGTTTCTTAATTATTTTGATCGGAACTCAGAAGTCGCAAAAGACTGTTCTTTTGGATAAATCTCAGTCTTATCATTTTTTGTCAAACACCTACATAGAAAATGATGCTGGAATTTGTGTTGCACCATGGACCATTTAAGTTATTCGGAAGAAACAGTGGAAATTTCGATATTGTTAATTCCAAATTCATGTTGATTTCGACAGTAATGCCAAATTAAAAGCCGAAAATTTCATTTGCATTTTTATTTGTGTTGTAAAGATACATTGCATGATGATGACATCACGGGTGAAACTATTCATTGACTTGTGGGGACCATGACCCCCCAAAACTATTCAATAACTAAAAAATTTACCTTTAAATTTAGTTAAAATCTTCGAAAATTATGAATGCCCACCCTCCCCCTCCGTCCAAAATTTTCACATGTAGCTCTTTTATATTGGATAAATTTTATATTTGTTATTACTTTGGCCCCCTCATTCTTAAAATTCTAGTTCCGCTCTTGTATGGCATCACATCTTTGACAATCAAATAGCTGAAATTATTACCAGAAGGCACATTTAGGCACTTTGACTTACATTTTACTAGAGAAGAAAAGATGAAAATGTCATATTCTATTAATCAGCTTGTAGTTTCATAGGCATATGAACACATTATTTATTAACTACAACGTCAGGAAAGCGACAAAATGCATACAAAGAAGTTTATTTAATTTGAAAGCATGGAAAATACCCCCACTAGATACAATCAAACTAAATGTAGATGCTGGTATGTAAGTGAATGCTTTAATTCTGGTAGGGTTTATCTTGACAGCTTTTTCAAAGAAGTTTAATTCCAATGATCCTTTAGTTGAGAGGAAGAAGAATAGGCAGTGCAGTTAGCCAAGGTAGAGAAATTCAAGAACATCACAGTGGAAGGGGATGCTGAATCATGCATTGATGTATTCAATGGAGCTCTAGATGAGATGTTATGGTCTAGCTGACTTGTTATGTGGCGTTGTTAGTCCATATGATTGTGAGAACTTAAAAAAAAACAACTACATGTCATGAATTGAAAATTTCAAATTTGACAAATGGCAGAGTGCTTAGACACGCACGCTCATGTTGAAAAACATCACCCATCACATGTGTGAAATACACATTGAAAATAAATAAAGGTTCTACTTCATATGATATACAAACGCATGTTTTTCATCGATTTGAAATTAGGGTTTTTGAAAGAAAACATACATTGATACATCTACCTAATTGAAAACTAAAATGATTCTTACCAAGAGCTCTTGAATTTTTAGCCAAATCTTGATCCAACCTGTAAGTGCCAAAAAATGAGTTGACGTAATAAAATGAATTTGTAGAGGCGGGAACTTGAATCAAATAACCTAGCACAGTTGAAGAAGAAGAAGAAGAAGACAAGGAATAATGAAGAGTATTAGTCCTCGGCAAAGATCCGAGGACATATATTTGTATTAGTTTGATCACAAGAGCGATTTTCTACAATATTTCTCTTTCTCGGATCATCATGCCCCCCTCTTTCGGGAGGATCTCTTCCATTATATAGCCTCTTTCACCTGATCTTGGCCCTTCATTTGTTGATCTTGCAAGCCACTACTTGAGTGCTTGTCCCATCAAATGTCCTCCCAAATCTTCCGTAAGTTGCGGCAATCAAGACAAGATCTTGTTCAGAGGTTTTCTCCACATAAATGCGGCTAGAGGGTTTGGTGGGAGGTATTAAATGTGGTGGCAAATACGATCTCTCTAGTCACGTCGGGGCTAACCCTCTCTCTGAAGTCCTTTCTCTACAGTGTGACCTCCTCCGGTAACGTGCCATTAATGTGGCCATGGCTCGGGTATGGTCTCCTCGGAACTATATTAGCCTCCTCGGCATCGGGTATGACATGTGGCATTATTACCTTATCAAATTTCTGTACCCCACACAATCGTTTTTATTTTTTTAAATATTTTTTTCTCCTATCAAGATTATGAATTCCTTCTTGAGGAATAGTGCTCCCAATATGTTACATGTGATTACCTAACATACTAAGGTATTAACCATACAATATCACTATGGTATACATCAAAGTAACCTACATTTGACATTTCAGTTCACATTCCTATCAAGATTGAAAGTTAATGTGTTTAGCGTTCGTGAGATTGGTTGTTAAAATAACAATATATAGTTCATAGAATAATGACTCATACCAGCCCAATTCAATGTATTCTAAATACACCAACATATCAATCAAAAATCTCCACTTCTATGATCAAGATAGATTATCATGATTGTTATGTTGTAGTCTTACCGGATGAAATGCCCAACTTCATTACCAACTATAGACTAACATTTATTAGTTTACATGGAACTTATGATTTATATATTCTATATGTGAATTTTATTTCGATACTTAAATGACATACAATGTATCTCAAAGACTATTGCCTAATGTTCATAAAATTTTCAGAAAATAGATACTTCTACAAATTAAATAATGTCACACAAATTAAAATTTAGGGCTCAAATCCCAGCAACACAAACATTTTTCTTTTGATTATTTAGGTCTGCCAACTGTGCAGCCCAAAACTTGGCCAATAGGGTTAGAGCTTTTAATTCTGTTGGGCAGTTTTGAATCTCCTTGGCCTCAAAGGTCCCTATTTTTGTCTCTTATATATTGTCTAAGTAAAAGGAAAATTGAGAATACATCATTGTAATTTTTTTGATAACATAGTATTTGAAACTTATGGTCTTTGTTATATATATGACAATTACTTTTTAACATCACGTTAGGACAACAATTTTATTTTTTTTTTTTTTTTGCGAAGAAATTGATGTTACGGTAAGATACTTTATCAACCAAGTAAATTGAATTGCAAATGATTATTATCATGTCTTTATTAATTACAGAAGGCACACAAAAGGCTTGCCCCATTTCTCCGGGACAAAAGGATCCAATTAGAAAAAAAAAAGATGAGATAGGCCCAAAGGAGGTGGGAATAGGCTCATGTCTTTGATGGGATAAATAAATGTATTTATTATTATTTTTTTTGGTATGAAAAATGCTAAAAATACTATAAACTTTAATATATAAAAATGTTTACAACTAAAATGATAATGAATTTGATTTGATAAGTTCAACAATATAATAATATATGGAAGATAGAGTTTGACTCTTAACATGTTTGACTCTTAAGGGGACATTAATCATTGTGATGTGTGATACACATGCATAATGCACTCACTTGGTGGGTTGGTTAAGTGGGTTGGTTAAGTGAGTCTTCTTATTGGTTGTTGGATAATGCACATTCCTTCTTATTGGTTGTTGGTTAAGTGAGTCTCCAAAAATGTTGAATTAGTTTTTCATGATTGCTGACACATGAGAGAGAGAGAGAGAGAGAGCTGAATTTTCTTTATTGAACAAAACAATACATTTGTGAATCCCAAAAAAATTAGAAAAGCAAAGAATATGGCCTATATTGACATATGAACTATAAAGAATGCAAGAGTCGTAATTAAATAAATAAATAAACCTTTGCATTTTTAGTTAAACATGTTAATAATCTATACCTACCCCTTAATTTTTTTTTTTTTTTTTTTTTTTTTGAGAACAAATCCTTTGGTTAATGATGATTCAGTATTTATAATCTTTATTTTGATTAATTATGGCTTGCCAAATCCTTTGGTCTCACCACAGCCCATAATAGATGAAGGCAATTTCCCTACCTTGTTTATTCCTTCTTCAAACACCACTCCCATGCCCATGTAGAAATGAGACTCGATATGGCAATGGAAAAGCCAAGCACCTGGGTTATCAGCCTTGAACCTAAGAGCAGTCCAACCGTAGGGATGAAGAGGCACTGTATTCTTCATGATTGGATTCACCAAATTGTAATTCTTTGGGTCTTTGTTCTTGTCAAACTTGCCTTCTCCATAGCCTAGTACCCAAAAATCGTGCCCATGGAGATGCCATGGATGTGTCTCACTATTGCTAGCTATCATAGTGTTTGCATTTTGTAGTATAACATCAACCGTGGTATTGAAGCCTAGCCGGTAAATGGCATTGCTTGTAGTAGTAGCATTAATTGGGTTCTGCACGTAAATGTCATAGTTTACAAAGTCATATCCTTCAGGTGGTGGGGTTTGACTGAACACATGGTGTAGCTTTTTCTTTAGTGCAATAAGGTAAGGAGTGTGAGGAAGGGTGAAGGAGACATTATTAACTGACCAGCGGCGATATCCATTAATCTCATTTTGTGTGTTTAGGAACACAATGACTCTATCTGAGGTTGTGGGCGGGGTCACAATGAAATCATGGTGAGCCTTAATGGCTAGACTTTGAGCCAATCGGGGCGCTGTGTCATTCCAAAAAGGACCAGTTGGTGGAACTGTGGGAGGAGATCGCCTTGGATGGTTTGGATAGTAATTGAGAAAGCCTAAGCCTTGTGTGGTATTAGGAGGCCGACTAACCACATCTGTTGTCATCCAATAATTTCTTGAAGGGTCTTGATCGGCTTTTATAAGCACAGAGTATGTCTCTCCAGAGTATATGAACAGGTTTTTCACTACAAATGGCTCTACATAGTGTCCATCTGCTTCTACCACAGTCATATTATGACCCTGCTCAAAATCAAAATTGGATGCACATCATCAGTGCGTTGCAAAACCATATGTACGCATGTCACACTAAAACATCACATGGTTTGTAAGGAAAATGCAAAAATTACAGTAAATTTTAATGCAAAAGTCTTACAAATTGAAATACTCCAATTAATATGATTGGTGTCGGCATACCGCATCAACAGCATACTAAATAAATTTCTAAAAAAATGTTTAAACTAAAACCAATTTTACTATAAAAACTTACAAACTGACTAGACAATGAATGTGATTATTTCCACTTTCATATTATACCGCATCAACAGCATACTAAATAAATTTCTAAAAAAATGTTTAAACTAAAACCAATTTTACTATAAAAACTTACAAACTGACTAGACAATGAATGTGATTATTTCCACTTTCATATTATATAAAATGAATGCTAAATTACATTTTAACGATTGATAAAAAGTCAATGTATAACATTTATGTAGTAAAATTTGTAGTATTTTAGCATCATTCAAATTTCTATATTACTTTTCTGCTTTGCATTTAAAAGTTGATGCATCATTTTATAAGATTTATGTGGAAAAATATGAAGTAGTTGTAAGTTGTGACATCATTTTTTTGTTTATAATTGAGGAACCTTCGTAGTATTATCCAAATAAACTAAGAATGGCATAAAATGATTTGAAGGTGAAGGCGTTCATAAAGGTTACCTCTATTTGAAAACTAAGGGCTGATAGAGCAGTCAAGCTAGCAACCCTTAGTCTGTATGTTTTTCCTGGGATTACGGTTATTGCATAAGGAGAGCATTCTGGATTTGATGTATTACAAGTGTCGGCTGTGAGGGATGAACTAGAGCAGTTGAATTTTCCTTTTCCTTGAATCAGAAGTGACTGAAAATTGATAGAAGCAATAACTATTAGACAAAGAATAACGGGAAGATATAACACCAATTCAATTTTTTACACATGGTACAGTTAGTGCCATTTACCTGAGGCTCGTTAACCCAGACAAAGGGTTTGGAGGACAATCCAGTGGCTTGTTCATTAGTGCTTTTGTGGTACCAATCAGTAAGGATGATACTCCGATCATAATCATATGCAAATGGTTCTGTAAAATTATCAGGAACTGATACACGGATTGATCCATATAGCCCTGATTCTCTTTGCATTCCATAGTGTGCGTGGTACAGATAAGTTCCAGCCTACACATAAGCAAAACATAGATTATAAATTATGACCTTTCACTAATCTGTTGAATGACAACAGCTTAGACTTGGTTATTATTATTGTTACAACAGGGTGAACATTAAAAAAAGAACAAAATTGCAGAGATTTTAGTCTTTAGGCTACTAAGAAGTAACACATACCCTATCAACCTTGAACTCATATTTGAAGGTGTCCCCGGGTAGTACTGGACATTGAGTCACCCCTTCTGTTCCATCACTCCAAGGTGTTTTAATCTACAACAAATTAAGCAGATGAATACACGTACACAATAATAAATGAATACATTAGTTTAGATATAAAGTTGGTTCAAGTAGGAAAATATGGAAACTTAAAATTCTACCTGTCTGATTCCATGCCAATGAATTGCAAGGTTTTCTAATAATAGTTTGTTTGTAACCTCAACAATGACTGTATCACCTTCCTGGGCCAAGATTGTGGGTCCTGGTGATTTGCCATTGATTGTAGTGACCAGCTTCTTATAACAGTCAGGGGACTTGTACTCATACTTTACCTCCCATTTGTAACGTCGAATTCTGGCCTCAGCAATGGGAGCATAAATGAGAAATGCGAACAAACACAAAGCCAGCAGCTTCAAAAACATACTTCTGTATTGTTAAATGCTCCAATGGGAGCTTAGCCAAAGTGTACGAGTTTAGAAGCTCAAATCGGTAGGGTTAAATGCGCCAATTAGCAATTGCTTTGCTGAATGATTTTGTTTGATTGGAATTATTAATTTCTGTCAATATATATATACATACTATAATATTATATATAATACATTTTCCAAGCTTTGACAATTATTTCGTTTGGAATCAGTACTTTTTGTCAATTGAGAGTTTGAGACCAGGAAAATTTCAAAGCCGTGGGGCTAAAAGTACACTTCTGCCAATTGAGGCCGTGGAAATTTCAAAACAGTGAAATTCCCTCGTACATTCATATGAAAATCAATTTATTATTAACTCCGTCAGTATGCAACTCCAGAACATATGTTGATGTGATATTTTCTCGGGGTTGTTGAGCAATCAACGCCAATCTTTCAAAACTTTCCAAAGATTATTTTTTTTTTTTATTTTGAAAAGAAATCTTTTAAATTTTTTTTTATTAGATGTGAATTTTAAAAATCTATCTGTTAAATAACATGTTTTTAGTATATTTTTATATTTGTAAAATTTTATAAGAATCAAAGATTAATAGCTATATCATTAATCAAATGTTTAAATTTTAAATTTTGTAATATAAATTTATGCATAAAAAATAAATTTATTAATCAAATAAAAATTAACATTCAATTACAAAATTTAACATATGTATTAAGAACATAAAGAAAATGTAATCTAATAATTAGGTTTAAAAAATCCACACCTACTATTTAAAAGATATAAGAAGAGTTTGTTTGAAAAGAAACTTTGTTGTGTATATATATTATATATGTATATATGTATAGAGTAAAGAAGTGGTATCAATTTTTAATTAGACTATTCTAATTTAAAAAAAAAAAAAAAAAAAAAAAACAATGGACTGATAGTGATAGTGTTGTGGGTGAACTAATTGAAGACTTTCAAAGTGTAGATCACATTCCAAGTATCCCTTTAAAAAAAAAAAAAAAAAAAATTAACGAATTAAAAAACTTTTAAATCTACCTTACAAACACCTGTTTAGTATTATTTTTTTCTCTTTATTTAAAGTTTTGAATTTATCCTCTTGATTTATTTAAGAGAAAATTTAACAGATGCATTAAGAGTATTTGTTAATAGATTATTTTTAGAAACTTTTTATGTGAAAAGAAAAAAATAACTAATTTTATGAAAAAAATTTATATTTTTCATGAAAATAATATTAAAATTTTCTCAAAATAATGTATTTATATTTTCTATGAAAGTGATATTAAAATTTTCCTAAAATAATTTATTAACAAATATTCTAAAATGCCATTAAGCAGACGGACATGAGATGAGACAACATGTTTTCTTAGAATTTGAAATTCTGACCAAGAAAAGCTAACTTCGTATAATAATAGGACTATAATGATAATCAAACCGCGTTGATTACCTTTTTTTTTTTTTTTTTTGTCAACGTGCTAGAAGGAAATAGCTTGGAAAGTTCTTTTACGTACTTAATCACGTACACTTTTTTTATATTTTTTTATTAAGAAACAAATTGCAGATGTTGAAAGTTCTCCAACCAGGCTTACATGTGCTCTTTATAATATTTCAGACTTGATGAATATATGATATGGAACAAAGTTTAATGTGAATTCTTTTTAGAGTCAGTAAGTGTAGAGACAGAATATAATTTTCAAAATTCACCTATGACAGTATTACTATTAGTGCATGATAAAAATAATGTTAATAATGAATTTATATAATAATAATACACAACAAATTATTTCAATAATTATGAAAAATGTAACGTAGATTAATCTTTAGAGTTAATATTGTAAGTGAAGAATGCCAAGACAAGCTTAAGGTTCCAGAATGAAGAAAAGTATGTGCCCTTAAAATTTCTTCTTCCTTTTTCTTGACCGTTGAGCTGGTCCGCAATGCTAATGGTTAGTCGGTATAAATTTCTGAAAATTACACACAAACAAGGACAAGAGGTTTCTTAATTATTTTGGTCAGAAGTCGTAAAAGACTCTTGTCGTTTTGGATAAATCTATCTCAGTCTTATAATTTTTTGTCAAGCACCAGTAGGGCGTATATACATACAAATTATGCTAAAATTATAGTAGTATCTTTTAAAGTTTGTGGTGCACCATGTACCATTATTTGGAAGAAACAATGGAAATTTCGACTTCATGTTGATTTTGACATTACTAATGCCAAATTAATGCCGAAAAATTTGTTTGCATTTTTATTTGCAGAGATGCATTGCATGGCCATGACATAGCATCCTCGACAATCAAATAGCTGAATTTAATACCAGAATGATGTGTATTATTCAAAGTTTTTGGTGCACCATGCACCATTTAAGTTATTTGGAACAAATAGTGGAAATTTCGACATTCTTAATCTCAAATTCATGTTGATTTTGACACTAATGTCAAATTAATGCCGAAAAATTCGTTTGCATTTTTGTTTGTTTGGCAGAGATGCATTGCTTGATGATGACATCGCATCTTCGACAATCAAATAGCTGAAATTACTACCAAAAGGCACATTTAGGCACTTTAACTTACATTTTACTAGAGAAGAAAACATGAAAATGCCATATTCTAATGTTAAAAAGAAATATAATTCCTCTTTATCTATTAATCAGCATGGAGTTTCATAGGCATATATGAACACATTATTATTATTATTATTGGAACATCATCATAAAAGCGACAAAAAGCATACAAAGAAGTTTTTTTTTTTTTTTTTTATTCCATTAAAAAAATTTATTTTGTAAGCTTGGGAAGTACCCACTAGATATAATCAAAATAATTGTAGATGCTGGTATTTCAGTGAATGCTTTAATTTTAATAGTAGAATCCCGAGATGAAATAGATAGGGTTTATTTTGACAACTTAATTTGACAAAGAAATTTAATTCCAATGATCCTTTAGTGGAGAAGTAGAATAGAATATTGGGCAGTGCCATTAGTCAAGGTAGAGGAATTCAAGAACATCACAATGCTGTATTATAAAAAAGTGTGATTAAGTACGTAAAAGAACTTTCCAAGCTATTTCCTTCCAGCGCCTTGACAAAAAAAAAAAAAAAAAAGGTAATCAACGCGGTTTGATTATCATTATAGTCCTATTATTATACGAAGTTAGCTTTTCTTGGTCAGAATTTCAAATTCTAAGAAACCATGTTGTCTCATCTCAGGTCTGTCTGCTTAATGACATTTTAGAATATTTGTTAATAAACTATTTTAGGAAAATTTTAGTATCACTTTCATTGAAAATATAAATAAATTATTTTGGGAAAATTTTAATATTATTTTCATGAAAAATATAAAAAGTTTTCATAAAGTTAGTTATTTTTTTCTTTTCACATAAAAAGTTTCTAAAAATAATCTATTAACAAATATTCTTAGTGCATCCGTTAAATTTTCTCTTAAATAAATCAAGAGGATAAATTCAAAACTTTAAATAAACTAGAAAAAAAAATAATAAACAGGTGTTTGTAAGGTAGATTTAAAAGTTTTTTAATTCATTAATTTTTTTTTTTTTTTTTTTTTTAAAGGGATACTTGGAATGTGATCTACACTTAGAATCCAGGCCTTACGAGATGATATTCAGAATTTACAAGCAAAAGAGGAATGTATGTGGAAGCAAAGATCAAGAAATAGGTGGCTTAAGGAAGGGGACAGGAACACAAAGTATTTTCATTGCAGAGCCAATCAAAGAAATCGGCGGAACCTGATTGCGGGATTAGAAGATGAGACTGGAGCTTGGGTTGAAGATGAGGATGGTATGAGCAAAGTGGTGGAGGGTTATTTTGAACAAATCTTCACCAGTTCAAATCCGAGTGATTTTAGTAATATCCTCAATAGTATTCAAAGGGTGGCGGGAGAGGATGATAGAGATCACGTAGACGGTGACTTCCAAGCATGTGAGGTCAAAGAAGCTCTCAATTCAATGGCCCCTCTAACGGCTCCCCGGTCCCGATGGTATGTCTCCTATTTTCTATAAGTCCTTCCGGCATATTGTAGGTGAAGATGTGACTGCAGTGGTACTTCAAGCCTTAAACTCGTGTATTGTCCCAAAATCCTTAAATACTACCTTCATCACTCTCATCCCCAAAATTAAAAACCCTAAGAAGATTTTCGATTTTAGGCCCATTAGCCTATGTAATGTTATTTACAAACTTATTGCGATAGTAGTGGCTAATTGTTTGAAAAAATTTTAGCTAATGTTGTGCTAGATTCTCAGAGTGCTTTCCTATCGGGTCGATTGATTTCTAATAACATTCTTGTGGCTTTTGAGACCCTCCATTATTTGAAGAGGAAGACAAAAGGAAAGATGGGATTCATGGCTCTTAAAATTTGGATATGAGTAAAACTTATGACCGAGTGGAGTGGGGATTCTTGGAGGCAATTATGCAATATTTGGGGCTTAAAGAGAGGATGAGAAGAATTATTATGTCATGCCTGAAGTCCGTGTCTTATTCTATTTTGCTTAATGGGCAACCGGTTGGTAGCATCAAACGTTCGAGGGGCCTTCACCAAGGTGATCCTTTATCACCGTATTTGTTTCTCTTGTGTGCCATGGGGTTACAAGGTTTATTGCAAAAAGCAAAGGTAGAGGGGAGTATTAAGGGAGTGGCTATTAGCAGATATGGTCCTCGGGTTTCTCACTTATTTTTTGCAGATGATAGTGTCCTCTTTTGCCATGCTACTGAGGTCGAATGTCAGAGAGTCTTGGATATTACGGCTACTTATGAGAGGGGAACGGGTCAAAAATAAATAGAGAAAAGACGAACATTTTCTTGAGTTCTAATACCCATCATTAAACCCAATCTCGTATCCAACAACTCTTGGGAGTTTCGGCGATTAGACAATATGAAAAATATTTAGGGTTGCGACATTAGTGGATCGGGGGAAAAAAAAAGGAGCTCTATTTACCTTAAGGAGAGGGTGTGGAAGAAAATACAAAGGTGGAAGGAAAAGTTACTATCCATAGCTGGAAGGGAAGTCCTCATTAAAGTTGTCATTCAAGTCATTCCTACTTACACAATGAGTTGCTTCAAGCTCCCTAAATGTTTGATTAAAGAGTTAGAAGTCCTCATTCGGAAATTTTGGTGGGGCTACAATGATGCCGCAAAGAAGGTGCATTGGGTTAGGTGGGAGAGGTTATGTGAAGCTAAAGAAGTGGGCGGTATGGGCTTTAAAGAAATTGAGAAGTTTAATGAAGCCCTCCTTGCTAAACAAGTCTGGCGCATGATGCAAAATCCGGAGTCCCTTTGCTTCAGAGTTTTTAAGGCTCAATTTTTTCCTAATTGCTCTATTTTTGATGCCAAGGAATCCAACTCTGGCTCTTATGCATGGAAGAGCATCCTTAGTGCTAAGGATGTCATTAGAAAGGGTATGGTTTGGCGTATTGGGGATGGCCAATCTGTTCGAATCAAAGAAGATAAGTGGTTGCCGGTGAAACCTAGTAGATTAATTCTTTCCCCCCTCCCTCTTGTCATGGCCGAAGCGAGGGTTAGCTCCCTCATCAATCCAGATTTGAGTATGTGGAAATCTGAGGAGGTAAACCGGTTGTTTTTGCCCCATGAAGCTTCGTTAGTTACGGGTATTCCACTTAGTCATAGGAAACCTTTCGATCATGTCTCTTGGTCTTGTACTCCATCCGGGGAGTTCAGCACTAGTAGTGCTTACAAGTTGTTGGCTACCCCGTCCTCAATCGGGATCGTGCAAGCTCTTCCAACCAAGATTATCAGTGAAGTTTTTGGAAAGGGATTTGGAAGTTGCAGGTACCCAACAAGATTAAACATTTTATCCGGAGAGTTTGTAATAATGCTCTACCCACTAAGAGCAATCGAAATGAAGGCATATAATAGATTCGGACCTCTGTGATCTATGCAAGGATGTTCCGGAAGACTCCCTTCATGCACTCTTTTTTTCTTTGTCACATTGCTCCTGTTTGGCAGCCTTTCCAATGGTTTGAGACCATGATAGCCCCCCCTCCCCTGAATTTTTGTGATTTAATTAACAAATTTATGCGGGTTTGCGATTAAGCGAGAACAGAGATGTTTGCAACTATGACGTGGTGCTTATGGAATAGACGGAATGCTCTCCATTTTGGTCATCCAGCTCAGCCCCTTTCAAATATCAGCACCGTCGTAGGTGCTTTGCTCCAGGATTTCTTGGCTAGTCAAATCTCGGTGATTCCTCGCCCTCGACCTTCTGCTCAACATCAATGGCGCCCTCCAAAACCGGGCTTTGTGAAAGTAAACTTTGATGCTACCATGTTTAATCACTCGAACTCGGTTGGACTTGGTGTTATTGTACGTGATTGGCGTGGCGTCTCCCTTGGTGCTATGTCAACGCACACTTCGCTAGCTTCATTTGTAGCTGATATGGAGGCTCTGGCATGCCTTAGAGCAGTCCAATTTGTCGCTGAACGTGAGCTCCAACAAGTGATAATTGAAGGTGATTCGGTCATAATCATTGCTGCGATCACCCAGGGACGTTCCTTATTGTCCTCCTTTGGTAATATTGTGGATGATGTTTTGTGCTTGCTGCCTAAATTTTCTTCAATACAATTTAATCATGTAATCCGCTCTGGTAACTTAGTAGCGGATGCTCTCGCAAAGAAGGCTGCATCCATTGTAGGTTGTCATGTTTGGCCGGATGCTTTGCCTTTGGACATTGCTGCTTTAGTGGACATTGCTGCTTTAGTCGACTTTGATGTTCATTAAGTTCATGTTTTTGTTTCTTCAATAAAGTCCTAGACTTGAAGTCTGGTTTCTCAAAAAAAAAAAAAAAAAAAAATTTATGTCTTCCCCCTTTTGTTTGGGAGGCTTGGTTAAGAGAGTCTAACAAAGAAATTATTGGATCATGCTAATGAGTACCCTTAGGGTAATGGTTAACAATTTATTTTAAGAAAGTTTTGACACCACTTTTATGGGAAATGAAAAAACTGTCAAAACATTAATTACTTTTTTTTTCTTTTCCCATCAAATTTTTTTTTTTTTTTAAATAGATTGTTAACTATTGCCCTAAAGGCATCCGTTAGCATTTCTCATAAACAAAAAGCATTCTAGTTTTCTATTCTCTAAATAAGATCAAAAAAGCATTTACGTACACATTGGAGACTAAGGCTGCAAGTTATTCCCATCATGATTAGAAATTAGAATATTAAAATAATGTGTTCTATTAATATTGATAACCTACATTTTGACGTTTGAGTTCATATTCTTCTAAAGATTGGGAGTTAATGTGTTTAGCATTCATGAGATCAATTGTTTAAGTGACAATAGTTTTTAGAACAATAACTCACATCGGTCCAATTTAATGTATTTCAAATAAACTAACTTATCAATCAGAAGTATCCACTACCATAAAGAAGAAAAGCAAAACAACTAGCTAACAATAGAAATGTTGTCAACACATTGGCAGGGGAAAAATTAAAGAATTGCAGGAAACATGAAAAGAAGAAGTAAAAGCGTTATCATTGGGGTGTGCATTTTAGTCAAAAAAATGTGCACCCCATATTCACTCTTATTTTCTCCCAATTTTGGAGAGATTGAGTTTTGGTGCACTCAAAAAAAAAAAAAAAAAAAAAAAAAAAAAAAAAAAAGGCTAGGCCTCATCATTTTCTCTTCCCCTCCCCTTCCCCTTCCAACCAAACATCCCTTCCATTTATTTTCTTTCATATTTTTTCTCATTTCTTTTCTTTCCTCCCTATTCCACCTCCAACCAAACATAACCTTACAATGCTCACTTGAACTTGGTTTAAGAGATAAACTCCCGGAGTCTCACATAAGAAAGAAATTGAACATTTTATAAGTGTATATAATCGTGGGTGTGGATCTGTTTGGGTCATTCAATATTATTAAATATTTTGTATTTCTCTATTTTTGTGTCAATTTACTATGCAATACTTTTTATTCTAGAACAATGTGTCTATTCAAGTTGCACATTTTTTGAATGGTGCAAGTGTGTTTGTAAATAATGAGCCCCTCATTTTATTCGATTAGCTTTTTTTCTCATTTATATATACAATCATAAAGCCAAAGAGAGAAAGAGATAAAGCTTTTTTGAGGAGTATTTAGATTACTATGTTTCTTCTGTTTGTTGTTGTGAGGACAACAGACCAAGCACATTTATTTGATTATGGGCCATACTCAAGGATGAGCAGACATCCGAAGATGGTTAAAGGGTTCGTATAAACCTAAGTCAATAGGTTGAGGAGAAAATAGGAGAGTAACGAGGCAATCGAGGTTCCTAAGGAGCCGAGCCACCTTAGGAGAGCTTTAGGAAGTAAACCATTTTGGAAATATAAGTTTCAAGGAAGTAGTAGAACTGAGCTAATAACAAAATAATAAATATCTGGGAAGGAGATTGTCACCACCACATTAAATGCACTGCACCAAATGAACTTGCCGTATTTATAAAAAAATGACACTAGAACAGTGTCATCCCAGCTCACAATTCCTCACAAAGCTTCCAGAAGGTCCCGATGGAACAAGTATCCAAGGGATTTCTTAAAGAATCAATAGGTGGAGGGCTGAGATATAGAAGGGAGGGACTATATAAGGAAATGACCACCATAAAAATGGGGCATGTAATATGAGAAAGGGGAGAAATACTTGTATTCTAGAAAAAAGCTTGATTAATATAAGAACATCCCATCCTTAGACTTGACCGAGAAGTGATATTTCCACCAATTTGCACGTTTATTCATGTTAGTTTGGATCCTATTCATTGAGGCCCGCGTTAAATTTGCTAAGTAACTTCTTGGTAAAACCCACTTTCTATCAAATTTATTGTTTTGGGCTTATTAGGCTGACATCCACTATTCTTGCTGGGTTGAGGTTCTAATTCTAATCCTAATCCTTATAGTTGTGATCATTGTATTTTAGGAGACAAATATCTATGAGTCTAAAGCACCATTAAAGAAATAGTGTGAGAGACAAAATTTGTCATAAGCATAAGGAGATAGTGTCAAAGACTATCCTTTTATCAAATTTGCATTCATTGTTATGTATTAATTTGGTTTGTATGTATATTTAATTGTTCTTGATTATTTATGCATTATACATATTTGTTCAATTTGTTATTCTTGTTTATAGAAACACAAAAGTAAAGTCTGTGCAATATTTCTAACAATCTTAAGACATATTTCTACTTTCTTTGAATTTATATTTGTGATTTTCTTTAAAAGGATCTTCACTTATTTTAAATTCTTTCTTGATGAGAAAAACTTACCAAGAAGAAAGTCAATGGCATATTTCCTTTGCTTTCATGTAAATTGTTTAAACCATATTTTGTCTACCTTCATTTTATAAGTAATAATTCCAATTTTTTTTTTAAAGAGTTTCAACCTATGACATCCGCTTCTTATAATAGCTTTTTATCATCAGACCAAGACATCAATTGGTTTTTAGTGTAAGCGAACATTGAACTCGGATCTCTTATTCAACCATCAGAGACTTTACTAGTTAAGCTAACTGAAATCTACAAGTAAAAATCCCAATTTAAATTCAAAAAATTATATTTTTTACTTTAAGAAAATAGGAATGTCAATATTAACCTAATTTGTCTTGATTGGATGTCAAACTAACCAATTTTGTGGTTCAATAATCAAAATGCCCAAAATGCCATTTGTTGACCAAAAGCTTTCTCCATATTTGACTGTGCTTAACCTGGGTTTGACATTGATTCGACATAAAAAAATCTAACTGTTTGATTGGGATGGGTTTATGCTCATATCAATAATAATTAACTTCTCTTTAAATTGACTACTCATAGGCCCAAATCAGACTTAAAGAGTAAGATATCGCAAAAATAATGAAAAAATGCTAAAGGCCAAATTTAAAAACAAAAAAGTGTCAAAAGTTTGAGTATAGTTTAATCCCTATTGAATCATAATAATAAATAATAATAAAAGTGTCCACAGATTGGCATAAATAAGGATTTGTTGGAAAGGTTGCATGAAAAACTTCAATTTGGTATGCTTGGATCACAAAACTTTCCCATTAAAAAGTTCTTTTTATTTTTCCCCCAAATACTTAAGTAAACCTTTTAAAAGAAAGGTATTTTCATTACATTTGCTTTAATGCTACATTTGTTTGGGCATTTTCTGTGTTTGGTAGTATTGAAAAATGCAAATGAAGAGAAACCTCAACTTTGGTTAATAGAAAGATTAACCTTTTTTTCCTCCTCCATGGAAAATAAGTAGTCCTTTCTATTACAACTCCATGCCTTGGTAAGCTATCTCTCTAGTTGTCACGAGGCTTAGGTATCCTCTCTCTCTCTCATTGCCCCTTATCTCTTTCTCCACTTTCACTTTCTCTCATTTAGGGATGGTAATGGTGTGGGGGTTAGATCATAGGTGCTTCACCTTTGCCCCACATTGTTGTTGTCCTACCTTGTCTCTACCTTGCATGTTGGGACAAACTACTTTCCCCCATTCTCGCCCTGCCTTGCCCCCACATTAGATTGCCTTAAAGACAAATATATTGACGTTTTTGGTAATTTTTAAAATATTTCTTTGTTTCCGTTGATGTTAGTGTACACTGTTTTGCTAATTCAAAAATATAAAAAATACTCAATATTTTCCCCAATTACCCAAATCAAAACAGTTGGTGTTATATAATTTTCTCAAAATTTTATTGTACCCAAAAAAAACTTTGTTGCTTTGTTGTTTTGATTATTTTCAAATGAGATATCATTTATACACAAGGACATTTGATAATGTGTGCAGCAAACACTAGAAAACGAATTCTACCCCATTTTTTCATGATCGCAAACAAACATAAAAAAATGAGTTTTGTTCTCTTACAATATAATTTTCAAAAAACAAGTTATTTTTCATAAAACATCATCTATCCAAACAAATTATACTTAACAAAACGGTTTCAACTTTCATGCCCAAAATTTAAGAAATTTGAAAAATAAACTTTAGTTGTGGATTCCACTTGCCTTAATTACTTACAAGTTTTTTCTATCATCAACTATGAAATTATGAGCCATTAAATTGATTAAAAAAAAAAAAAAAAAAAAAAAAAAACTTTGAATCAGTAAATTGCAATTTCAGAAGCCTGGCCCAAACAAATATATTTGGGCTTTCTTTCAAACTCCTCAGCTGGGCTACCCGCTTGGCCCATAACTCTTACACGGTTACACATCTTTCTCCACTCTCTTCTCAGTCTTCCCCGTCGTTACAGTCTCAAAAGTCTCCACCAAAAGCAAATATCAAAAACCATGGCTTCGGACCCTGACCCGGAGCCCCAATCGGACCCCCAAACCCCGACGATAACCGATCCACTAACCAACGAGTTCGCCACCCTCAACGACCTGACCCACGACCTCGACTCGCTCAACGAGCTCGCTTCCCGCGGCTCGTGGCGCACGATCCTCGACAAGGTCGCACGTGCGCGAGCCCTCTCTTTCCTCCGCAAGCCGCACGAGCACCTCACGTACCTCGCCTTCCACGTCATCGCCCTCTCCAAACTACGCCGTTTCGCCGACGCCTCCGCCGAGCTCGACACCCTCGACGACCTCGACGCCGCTCACTACCTCTACCAAACCTACCCGAATATCTACCCGACCCGATCCGGATCCATGGTCCCCTTCTCGCTCCGGTGGCTCCACGCTCTCCTCCCTATCAAGCTCGGCAAGCGCCAACTCGGCCTCGACCGATTCTACGCCCTCCTCGATTTCGTTCGCTCGAAACTCGAACTCAAGGATGGCATTTCCGGAAATATCTGGAAAAAGCGGGGGGGTTTTGTAATCAACTCCATCATCGGCCACCACTTGACGAACAAGGAATTCTCAGTGTGTTTGAATTTGATTCACTTTTTGCTCAGCTCCGATCCTTCGAACCCTGTCTTGATCTCGAAGCTCGGTTACATCCAAATGCAAATCGGCGATTTGGAAAGCGCGAAGAGCTCGTTCAATCGCGTGGAGTCGATGGTGGAGACTGAGAGCGCGGTGGAGTTGAAGAACCTTGTGAACAGGAACAAGGCGATGGTGTATATGGTTGGGAAGGACTACGTGTCGGCGGTGAGGGAATACGAAGAGTGCATCGAGAGGGACCCTATGGACGTGGTGGCGATCAACAACAAAGCTATTTGCTTGATGTACCTGCGGGACTTGCCGGATTCGATCAAGGTTTTGGAGAGTGCGCTCGAGAGAGTCCCCACTGTGGCGCTCAACGAAACGCTTGTGGTGAATCTGTGTAGCATGTATGAATTGGCTTATGTGAATCACTCCGATATCAAGCGCACGCTCAGTAATTGGATTGCTCGTGTTGCTCCTGATGACTTCGATTCTTCGTGTACTCGGATTTGAGGTAGTTTATAAGCATTGTTGTTATTCATTTTATTTAAATATACATGTGGAATTGTAGGAGTAGAATTGTTGTTAATGTGATTTCGATTTTCATATGGTACATTGTATCTTTTACTTTGTGTTGTTGTTTAGTCATATCGCAATTTTGCATTAAGAGTAATGAATTTATTGCAATTGGTTAGTTATGGATTGTAAAATTTATTCTTGTGAGTACTTTTTTGGCCTAATACTTGGAAGTTGTGTCTTGGGAAATAGAAATGGAAGTTCTGTTGCTTATATACGAAAACAGGAGACCTGAAACTAGTAAAACTACCTAAAACTAACTTAGCTGTTGCACAGTAGTGATTACAGATTTTCAATAACACTAACTAACTCCACTAACAATTCGACCCTATCATAAGTTGACGAGTGCGAGAGATTAAGCTTTATGAATGAGGATGCTGAAGGACTTGCAGCTGCTGCATGTATACCAAATCACAACATGCTGTATGTAGAGGACTCAGGACTTGCTATATGACCTGTTGGTGTTATGGTTTAACTGGGATTTTAGCACCCTCAAGATGGGAGGTTCAAATTCTGTAACCCCATCTTGCTGATAAGATTCTTAGAAATTTGGAAGGCCAAGAGCCTTGGAGGCTTGGTTAGCACATCAGTTACTTGGTGGGTACTTGAAACATGCAAAGTTTGAATCACTCTTTGTATCTTATCACGATCAAGGTGACTGTCAATGTCAGTTTCTACATATTTCGTGCACTCATGAAACACAGGCTTGGCTGCAATGTTTACAACAGTTTGTTTGTCGTAGAACATTAGTGTAGATAGTGAATGCTGAATATGCAAGTCTTGAAGTAAGGATATTAGGATATACCAAAACAGGGGACTTGAAACTAATAAAACTACCTAAAACTAACTTAGATGGCTGTTTCACTGTAGTGATTGCAGATTTTTAATTACACTTACTAACTCCACTAATGATTCTACCCTATCGTAAGTCGATGCGTGTGAGAGATTAAGCAGTCAGGCAAGCGACGCATGACCTTTTAATGTACATAGGCTGCTATGGCTCCCGGCTTCACACCAAATCACATCATGCTGTATGCAAGTGTAGATAGTGGATGGTGAATATGTAAGTGTTGAAGTAAGGATATAGGATATACCAAAACAGGGGACTTGAAACTTATAAATTACCTAAAAATAACTAAAACTAATTTAGATGACCGTTGCACAGTGAAAATGGATTTTAATTCCACTTACAGACTCCACTAATGATTCTACCCAAGTGAAAGTTGATGTGTGTGAGAGATTAAGCAGTCACGCGAGTGACACGTGACCTTTTAATGTGCATGGGCTGCTACTACTCCGAGCTTCATGAGTGAGGATGCTAAATAGTTTGCAGCTACTGAATTCACACCCAATCACATTATGCTGTATGTAGAGGACTTGCTATTCTCCCTGTTGTTTACTTCACACCTGTTACAGCTTAACTTGGATTTTGACACTAATAATTTTTCGAAAGGTTAGTTAACTTAGTTTCCTTGGGAGGGAATGAGCCACGATAAAATTAGCAGAATCTACAAGATTCTTGCCTTATATTCGTGAAAACTTGATTTGTGCCAGAATGTCTCTCTCTGCTTGCTTTAGGGCACTAGTGTAAACAATGCTAGGTTGGGGCATGTTTTCTATGAATTACATGATTTTAGTCCTTGTTTTATCCCTTATTGCAGTTACTGGATGTCACATACATTTCAGACTATAATTTTGTCATGACCATGGGTGTTGATGTTAAATGGATATATTTATCCTATTTGCATCGGGAAAAGACCCTTTAAGGTGACTTTGTAGTGCTTGGTAACTCAAAGGATGAAGTTTTCTGATGCATGAGGTTTAGGTTCTTTTTCATATATGTAGGGGGAGAAATATTTTTCTGATGCATGAGGTTTAGGTTCTTTTTCACATATGTAGGGGGAGAGATATATCCAAGTAACTCGCAATGGCTATTGTATTTTAGATGCCTTTTCCCAAAATGAAAATCCAAAGAAAAAATCTTCCATTTTTCTCTGTTGTATTTGGCATCAAATGCAGCTGACAAGATGTTTTAGTGAACAAGGGCAGTGACCTTGCTGGTCATAGAGGACTTAATAGATGTTTATGTAGTTACTTAATGTATCTGTCATAGCAATGTTTACAGGTCAAATTTATTGTAATTTTTGAAAGGTTGTTTGCTTTGAATTAGGCATCCGCTTCTGCGGATCTGTTGCCACGCCAAAGCGTCAAATTTCTCATTGCTTTTGTTTTTGTTTGTGTGTGTAGTTTTCTATGAGGAAAATTGTTGCATTTGATGGACACAATGGAACGGTTTGATACGTAACTGTAACTAACAATGAAAAGCCATGTATATAAGAGTGACCTTGGATTTTAATTATTATTACTATTATTATATTATATTAGAATTGCATGTTAGAAGTGAGTATTTGTTTGTCTGTCTGTAGTTTTCTGTGTATATTTCATGATCAATATGATCCAGGAAAGATGTTGCATGTGATGAATTTGTTGGAGCGTTTTGATAAAGAACCTGTTAATAACAATGAAAAGCCATATATCTCACAGTGACATAGACTCTTGTTTTATTTTATTATTATTATTATAATTACTATTATTATAGAATTTAATGTCAGAACTCAGACGTGGGCATCATGTTCATGAATCATGACATGTCTATAGGTGTTCAGGTATTCTTAAGTCTTGCACAAACATCTCAACCTAATTTATTTTATTTATTTATTTATTTTAAATTTTGGTTTTTTAATTAATAAGGATAGATATACAGACAAAAACTAGAGAATGATCCCAACCCATCTCAATCTTCAGGGGAAAAGACCCATGGATAAGAGGATAGATGGAAATGGGCCCATCACAATCTGTTTACGCTCTTAAATGGAGTGGAATCAGTAACATTTCAAATATGATAATAAAGCTTATGTGAATGGTTCTTGTAATATTCAAAATGCACTATTATGACATACAACAATACAAGGTTAGCATCCATTTAGCACGATTCAAACTCCATCCCTATTATTTTGATTTGGCATCCATTACAGATGCCAAGATGCTTTAGCCAACGTTTGGCAATGACTCTACTGGTTGTAAAGGGACTTGAATAGATGTTTAGGAAGTCACAATGTATCAGTCTATGAGCGTCCTAATCTTTTGCATCATTATGTTGAATTCATTTCTGTTATATTCTTTACTTTAGTTTTTTAAAAGTTAAATTCAATATGTTTGCTTAATGCTTGGTATAGATACAAGAAAGTAGTTGCATATGATATGAGGGTTGAGATACTATTTGATTTCTCAAGACAAATGAATAACTAAACTCGATAAAACATGAGGAAAATGCTGAAAGGATTACAAATTTGCACAAGCTCCCAAACATATGAGATACTATTTCATTTTTTTGGGTTTCTATGTCTAACATTAGGCAACCCAGTGGCCCGGTTGACCAATTTGCACAAGCTCTTAAACTAGAAGTTACTGCCCTCTGCATATGACAAATAATGTCTTCACAAAATTGTTTGTATCATCTTGGTAAGCCAGGTCTATCAGGCTAGCACAGATGACCAGGGCTAAATATTGGGATTAATATGATGGGTTATTTTTACAGTATCCATGTGGACATGGGCTCAATTTTATTGATTCAAACCCACCCCTTTCACACCCGCATAGAACGCCCTAAGCCCAGAGACCATGGACAAGTCCAACTACCCTGCCAAGGTATTCCCTTTTCTTTTTTTCTTTTTTTCCATGGCAACAAGAAGGTTGGTAATCGTATTGGTACATAAGCAACCGTGAGCTAAGCTCACACCAACTAACCTCATGCACCTTAATTTTTTTTTTATTAGATCAAATGCACATTTTTTCTTTTTAATTTAGAAAAAAAATATTATTAAAAACTAACAAAAAAATATTATTTTTATGAAAGTGTTAGCTTCAAAGCAGTATTGATTTCAGTGGATGAGTGCATGAGAAAAGAGAGATGTCGAACTTGAATGGATCTCAGAAGTAGAACTCAGAAGAAACTGAATACGACACCGTTTTAGCAAAAACAATGTATTTCTAACAGAAATATCAAGAATTAAATTTTCGTTCTCCCAATTGTCAAATTAAAAAAAAAAAATAGAAAAGAAAAGAAGAAGGGAAAATGTCACCAACTGAAGTTGAATTCCCCTTTCCTTAACATTCAAATAAAAATAATAAAAAATGTCACCAACCATCTTAAATTAGGTATACACATGATATGCCTTGCTCAAAACAAATATTTTTAGAACAAAAAAACCAAACAAGGAGTTCTAGTACTAGGCCCGTTGTGCTTCCTTTGTCACAGTCAGACACTCTTTTTTTTTTTTTTTTTTTTTTTTGGAGAAAGGAGTCAGACACTATTTTAAAACCAAAGTCCAACTTGTTTCCCGATTTTCAAAACAAATGTATGAAATATAAATTAAAAAATCATTCACTACCGTCCGATTCTCCATTCTCTTATTAACACCGGTGGCATGGACGGCTGAGATGGGTAGCATTGCCAAGCCCACCTTCCACCTTGAAAAAGCCTTCAAGTTCACCAACCCCGCCAACCACCTCCTATAACGTTATATATAGTCACTAGTAAAAAAACTCCCTCTACTTTTCAAAAAAAAAAAAGACCAACATATTTTTGTATCTTTTCGGTGTTTAGCTTTAGCACTTAGAATCGAATCATGGCTAATTCAGTCCACACTTGTTCATCCACCACTACTGCTCGTCTAAACCTCAGAGCTCCATCACTCGCATTATCCGATTCTCCGGGTTCGGATTCCGGTCTCAGATCCATATCATTTCCTCTCAAGTACGTTACTACTCCTTAACTTTTTTTCAACCAAATTCAACTCATTTTTCCTTTCTTCTCTGATCTTCTTCTTCTCTTTTTACCTTTTCGCTTTGAGTAGTAGGTCTTTGAAATTCTCACCAAGACAAGTAATAAAACCACCGCATAGAACAACAACAAAGTTGGTAGTAAAAGCAACGGAAGTAGATATCTCTCTAAGCCCAAAAGTCAATTCCATTAAGCCTTCCAAAACGGTGGCCATAACTGACCAGGCCACAGCTCTCGTTCAAGCTGGTGTCCCCATTATTCGCTTAGCTGCTGGTGAACCTAATTTCGATACTCCTGCTCCTATAGCTGAGGTATACTCTTATTTATTATTATTATTATTATTTTTTTTTTTTTGAATTTTGAATTTTGTACATGAATTATATGAATGAGTGTTGTGTACGTAGGCTGGGAAAAATGCGATTCGTGAAGGATACACAAGGTACACACCGAATGCCGGGACTGTAGAAATCCGGCAAGCCATTTGTCACAAGCTGAAGGGTTAGTGTTACTAATTTTGTATTCTATGTATTGTCGTAGGTGAGAGAGATTGCTAAGGGGCTGTTTGGTAGGGGTATTTAAACAACAATTTTCGTTATTTAAATAACACAACATGTATTTTCACAATACTTTACTAGAACAACATTACTAAACGGGTCCTAAATTACTGATTCTCCCAAAAGCTGGGATTTTAAATGAGAGGTAGAGTTGAACTTAAGACATCTTTCTTTGATACCATGTTAAAATTACCGATCCTCTCAAAGGTTTAAACTGTTGTGATATGTTAAATTTAATCATTTAACCACATACTTCTAACAGAGATCATGTGAATTAATTGTGAGGGTTGGTTGGTTTAATAATTGAATTGAATTTTGTGTTTTTTGCAGAGGAAAATGGGATCTCATACACACCTGATCAGATTTTGGTTAGCAATGGAGCCAAGCAGAGTGCCGTGCAAGCCGTCATGGCAGTTTGTTCGCCTGGAGATGAGGTGGATCTTAACTTACTTTTTATGCTTTTCATTGTTAGTTTTGTGTAAATATTTTTAGCTGTTTTTGATTGTTTTTGGTTTTACTATATAATATAATTCTATTGAAGGTTCTTTGTTATATTCACCTTTAGAGAGGAATAGAGGGCGGATTATGATTGTTTAGTATGTAGAATTGTGTGTTACAGAGGCAGGATTATGATTGTTTTGCTTGCTATTCAAGTATATGGGTCTACAATGAGTTTGAGCCTTTTGGGGCCATAATATCTCTAAAGCTTATTAGCTAATACTGGAATTAGATCAAATTACTAGTTTAAAAGATACTTCATCCTTTGTAGTTGATGATGGATACGCATACACTATGTTCATCTAATCAAAGAAAAATGATAAATGCAAATTCTTTTCCCTCTACTAAGCAACCATTTCAACTTCCAGCTCGGCCTTTTTCTCATTTAAAAACAAAAGAAGAAGAAGAAGAAAGGATGAGGGGTAAGTGAACTTCCTTTACTTTATAACGAACTGAACTCACTAGACTGCTTTTTGCCAGAGATTTTAAGTATTTTGTCGTGGGAACCAAAATTTTGGTCTAATGCATGTGCAGAAAAACGGGGTTGGGGGGCTGAGAGTCATTGGTTTTTTTCATTTATAAGTTTAAAATGGACTTGGTGGTTATGAACCTACAACCTCACGCTTCAGTCATCTTGTGAGGATGAACTGCTGTTTTAGCTAAAGCTCTTTGGAGGGCCATTGATCATATAAAGAATCTGTTCTGAAGGAAAATGCCATAGGTATAGGTGAAGTTGGTATACTGATTATGCCAATAAAGGTAATGATACTGGTTAGTTGCAATGAGGATGAGGAGGTATAAGGAATGAGTTGGTCATAGAGGAGGAGTGAAAAAGGAATAAAAGCAAAAGGAATGTTAAATGAGAGGAGAGTAATGTTAGAAGGGTAACTGCTGAGCAAGAACACAATGACTAAAAAATTTGAGTTTAGAAGATGACGATCTAGTTTCACCAAGCATATCAAAAGCTAAGAAATTTATTGGAATTGTAGCTAGAAAATGAAAAAAAAAAAAAAAAAAGGACCATGTTTCTCTTGTATTGTAGATCTATCAAATTCTTAATTCTCTTAAATGAACATAGCTCTATCCTCATGTATGCTATGTTAAATATTTTAAAGTAGGAAATAGCTTGTTTAGGCTGTTCTGTAACATATTTCATGGATTGGTTGCTGAACAATGTCCTTTTTTTCATCATGCCTAGCTGTTTAGGGTTTTTTGTTACAGTCTCTGTGGGTGATTACTTGGTTTTTTTATCCTCTTCCACATCCTTTGGAAGCTATGTGGTTGTTGGAGTTTTCTTGTGTCTATACATGTTGAAAATCCACAGTTCTAATGTAAAGGGCTGGTGATTATTGGAACAGTAAATACCTTTTACATCTGAAGATTGTATGCATTAACCAAATGGCATTAATTTTTCAGGTTATAATTCCAGGTCCATTTTATGTAAGTTACCCAGAAATGGCAAGGATGGCTGATGCAAAACCTGTGATTCTTCCAACAAAAATCTCCGAAAATTTTCTTTTGGATCCAAAGGCCCTTGAATCCAAACTCACAGAAAAGTCAAGACTGCTTATTCTTTGTTCTCCATCCAACCCAACGGGATCTGTTTACCCCAAGAGATTGCTGGAAGAGATTGCTCAAATCGTAGCAAAGCATCCCCGGCTTCTGGTACAATACTTGACCTGAACCTAATGACCTGCACGTGAATATGTTCAGTATTGCTTATATGTCAATCTTTAACTTTCTATTGCTTTCTCTGTTCAGGTGCTGTCTGATGAAATTTATGAACACATAATTTATGCTCCAGCAACTCATACGAGCTTTGCTTCTTTGCCAGGCATGTGGGAGAGGACTTTGACAGTCAATGGATTTTCGAAGGCAAGTCAATACCACTGAATTTTTATACTGATCTCTGCTCATTAATTTCATATTTCATGTATTCTTTCTCTTCTATCAAGTAGCTCCCCCATATTTGTAATTTTTTTTAACTTCATATTAAAGTGCTAGCCAGATCATTATCTACGTACATAAAGTAATAGGCCTCACTCTGAGAATTAACTTTTAGCTTGTGGGACTGTATAGACCTTTGCGATGACTGGTTGGAGACTTGGTTATCTTGCTGGTCCAAAACACTTTGTGTCGGCATGTGGAAAGATCCAGAGTCAGGTATTTTTTAATATTATGTATCTGCCTACTGACTAAGTTCTATGTATGATGCATTCTTTTGATCTCTATTCTACTTCCTCCTAATGAATTACTTTAGACAAATCACTTTACTTGTAGTGATTGTGGCAACAAGATATGAGAAATGTTTTGATTCTATACCTGAATTTGGACTTTCAGAAATTCTTTTATCCCGTTCTCTACCGATGTCTCTTAACTTTCCACTGAATATTGTAGGCCAGATAGGATCCCAATGTTCTCATGTTGACTAGGTGGATTATGTTGATAGTTTGATCAATGTTACTATCATAAATTATGGCAATATTTTTAACAGTTACTGTAGATTATTAAGGACTGCTTGGTGCAGTCTTATTGATCTCATGCTGGCCAGAAAAACACTTTCAATGTATGTCACATCATAGTTTTTGTGACTAGTTTCATGATATGAACAGGTAAATTATTGAAAGAGATCTGATTTGAGCCTACTCTAGTTTGTTAATTCAAAGTCTGTTCCCAGTCCATTACTTGTGGATGTGTAATATTGACGGGATTTTAAGTTGGGAATTGTGAAGATTTTCTGGCAATATAAGCATCCCAATGCTGGGTAGGAGGTTGAAAATGTGCTAACAAGTGTTAGATATAAAATTTTTAAAAATATTTGCTGATTAATTTGGCATGCAGTGTGATAAATTGTAGTTGTCTTAAATGCAGATATATTTTAGTATTTAAATACAACAAATTCCGAGAGGAGCTTGTAATGTGGCATTTATAAGAGAAGTGATAAGGACCTCAAAATTTGTATTATATATGTAAATTGAAGTTACTTCTAGCATTTAAAAAATATTTCCAGATTAATTTGGCATGCAGTGTGATAAATTGTAGTTGTCTTAAATGCAGATATATTTTAGTATTTAAATACAACAAATTCTGAGAGGAGCTTGTAATGTGGCACTTATAAGAGAAGTGACAAGGACCTCAAAATTTGTATTATGAATGTAAATTGAAGTTACTTCTAGCATTTAAAAATCTGATGATATCTTTGACCCAGAGTTGTTAAATATAATGTTGAGAGAGAACTTGGGAATCTTCCTCGTTTTACTTGGTGGAATCCACTAACGAACACTTGCCCTTGAACCATTGGCTTTGATACCACTTGTGAGGAGACTAAACACCTTGGGAAGACTCCTTGAGTAGTTAATATAACATATAAAGACACAATTAACCCAAGAGGCCTAAGCCCGATGGGTATGAGCTCAATTATGTTATATTAACCACTCATTCTTCTTATCATAATTCAATGTGGGATTTCACTACTTAACCAACCACACTACTCACATGTGAATATTCCAACATAAAACCTCTCTCCTCTTTTTTTCCCATATGCCACTGCAAGTGGGGTAAATTTGAGAATGCTATGCGCACAATTTGAATGCCAAGGCTGAATTGGAAGTAATTTTGGAGGGGTATAATCTGATATGCCTGTGCTGGGGAGAAACGCATTACAAGAACCATGTAACAGAATGAGGAACGTATAGGAAGATCATATAAACTTGTTCAAAAGAAGAAAAGATACTCTTAAGAGGTATTTAGTTGGATTTGAAACTGCTAAAAAGATGCAAGCAGAAATGAGGGCCCAGGGTTGCCAACTTCATATAGTTCAAATAATGATTATTAATTAGTTGGTTAATTTTTATGAAAATTTCAAAAGCAAATAGGAAAAATAACTGGATTTGATCTGTTAGGTAATTCAACATTTCAACATGCCCTTTCCCTTGGTTGGGAATTTCAATCTGTGTTTCTTGTAAAATAAATTTTAAGCTCCAGCTCTGAGTCTAGTTTCCTTTCTTTCAGTTCACTTCAGGTGCTAGTAGTGTATCACAGAAAGCAGGAGTTGCTGCACTAGGACTGGGTTATGCTGGTGGGGAAGCTGTTTCTATTATGGTAAAAGCATTCAGGGAGCGTCGGGATTTCTTGGTTAAAAGCTTTGGAGAAGTGGAAGGTGTCAAGATATCAGAACCCAAGGTACAAACTTTGATTATCAATTTGGTCGTCTTTTTGGACAACTAATGCACTTTTCTGTCAGATAATCGGTCTTGCCCCTTTTTGAATGCTCTTTTTTCCCCCATCTGATTTTCACATTTTTCACTTGTAGGGAGCTTTCTATCTCTTCATTGATTTCAGCTCTTACTATGGAACTGAGGCTGAAGGATTTGGTAAAATTGATAATTCAGAGTCCCTCTGCCGATATTTGCTGGACGAGGGTCAGGTATGCTTAATTGAATGCCATTTCAGAAATTTTCTTTTCTCAGAAATTTAATTTTAGTGCCTCTCTTAGAAGTAATTGAGAAGGGATGGATATTTTTGTCATGCCAATAAATAAAAAATCTCTGGTTGATTTCATTAATGCCAATTTGGTATGAAACTACATTTTCACTCTATCTGAAGTCTATGGGGAGCGAAAAGTATGTGGAGCAGTTCATTCTTCCTAATTGGTTAATGACTCTTACTGACAGGTTGCACTAGTCCCGGGAGATGCATTCGGGGATGACAGCTGCATCCGTATTTCTTATGCAGCATCCCTCACAACCATTAAGGCAGCCGTGGAGAGAATTAAGAAAGCACTTCTCCCTCTCAGGCAGGCCGTCCCTGTTTGATGTAGATAATTACTCTACTACTAGTTGTTCCTTTCTTAGCTTCCAAAATGTTTATTGCAATAATTAGTTTGGAAAAAAAAGGATGACAGGTCGGTCATCTTGGTTCAATTGCCTTTCTTTTTTTTTTTGGCCCCCGCTGGAGTTGTATTTTATGGTAGAAGTGCAAACGTGGATAAACTTGGACATTGGCTTTGTATGGCGTTTTCAGTGATGTATCAAAAATGTTTATAATGTGTGATTGAATATATAATTCAGGTTGTGTGACATTCCCATCATTGTTAATTGGTTTTTTCTTGTTTCGTTTACTTCCGTAATGAATAACTAAACTCGATAAAACATATGAGGAAAATGCTGGAAGGATTACAAATTTGCACAAGCTCACAAACATATGAGATACTCTTTCATTTTTTTTGGGTTTCTATATCTAAAATTAGGCAACCCCATGGCCCAGTTGACCAATTTGCACAAGCTCTCAAACTAGAAGTTGCTGCCCTCTGCTGATGACAAACAAGGTCTTCACAAGATTCTTTGTATCATCTTGGCAAACCTGGTCCATCAGGCTAGCACAGATGACCAGGGCTCAATTTTGGGATTAAAATGATGGGTTATATTTACCGTACCCATATGGACATGGGCTCAATTTTATTGATTCAAAACCACCCCTAGGGCTGTCCAAACAACCCGCAAATCCGACCCACCCGGTCAAACCGACCGGACCCGAACCGTTCACCGTCCGATCCGACGGCGGTCGGCGGCGGGTCCTTACTTTTCAAAACCGATTCCGGCGGATCGGGTGCGGGTCTCTTCCTCCAATACCCGAGCCACCCGACCCGACCGCCATATCAATGGGTTTAAAGGTCTCAAGCTTGTTAACCAGTCTCATTCCAGTCCTTGCTTTCCAAAGTCATCCTCTCACTCTCGTTCTTACCCTTCGCCGATCCAACCGTCGATGTTTACCCTTTGCCGATCGTCGTCCGCCGATATATGCCTCTCCATCGTCGATCTCGCCTTTTTGTCGTTGATCTGTGCTCTTCGCCCGCAACGCCCCGGCTCGTCTTCGCCTCCATCTCTCGATTCAATCTTTCTATTTCATCTCTTAGGTTCGGTTATCTCGTGGATTTGTGGATCTGTTCTTTGGGTTTTTGTTCTTTGGATGTGTGGATCTGTTCTTTGGGTTTGTAGATCTTCTCTTTGAGTTTGTAGATCTGTTGATTTTGTTCTTCAGAATCAAACTATCAAGTTTGATTTTTGTTCTGTTGATTTTGGTTCTTGAGTGTTTGTTACAATTTATTTTTGGTCGAAATCAACTCGACCGCCGCCCACCCGAGTCCGATCCGACTCGACCGGTGGCTTTTCGCGGTCGGCGGCGGGTCTGGAATTTCTCCACCCGATCCGATCGGGTCGGTTGCGGGTTGGACACAAACCCGACCCGGACCGACCCGTGGACAGCCCTACCCACCCCTTTCGCACCCGCTTTGAAGGCCCTAAGCCCAGAGACCATGGACAAGTCCAACTACCCCGCCAAGGTTTTCCCTTTTCTTTTTTCGTTTTAGGGTGCGTTTGAATCGGCTTCAAACGAATTCCAGAAATCAATTTCCGGAAAAGAGGGCGTTTGGCTGTCACGGAAAACGTTATTTTCCGGAAAATGTTTTCCTGTTGACCGAAATTTTCAGCCTTGACCACGGAAATCCATTTCGGTTCCTATTTTCACTTCAAATGATTTCGGAATCGGGACGCGCAAGGGAGAACGAGAGAGCTCACAGACACGCCGTCAATCGTGAAGCTCCGATCGCGCCGTCGATCAGAAGCACCGGTCCGATCGACAGCGCAATCGACGGCGCTTGTGAAGCACCGTTCGCGAGATCGCGCGATCTCGCGATCGACGGGCGCGCGAATCACCCTTCGCGAGATCGCGATCGACGCGAGCGGTGCTTCGCGAGATTGCGCCGTCGATCGCGATCTCGCGGAGCGTCGAGCGACGCTTCGCGATCGACGCGAACGGTGCTTCGCGAGATCGCGCCGTCGATCGCGATCTCGCGGAGCGTCGGCGACGCCGGATCGATCGATCGGCGAGCGGTGGCGCGATCTCGCGGAGCGTCAAGCGGCGATTCGCGAGATCGCGAACGGTGCTTCGCTCACCGTCGATCTCGCGAACGGTGCTTGGGCGCCGTCGATCTCGCGAACGGTGCTTCGCCGCCGTCGATCTCGCGAACGGTGCTTCGCCGCCGTCGATCGCGCCGGTTCTTTTGGGTTTTGTAAGTGTTTTTCTGGGTTTTGCCTTTTCCTTCTTCTTTTCCAAACACGAGAAAATATTTTTCGGAAAATTTTTTGAAATGCAACCAAACACACATAAATATTTTTTTTTTAAATTAGCATTTCAGGAAAATATGTATTTTCCGGAAAACGTTTTACGACAAACAAACACAGCCTTAGTTTTTTTCCATGGCAACAAGAAGGTTGGTAACCGTATTGGTACAAAAGCAACCGTGAGCTAAGCTCCCCACCCAAAAAAAAAAAAAAAAAAACGTGAGCTAAGCTCACACCAACTAACCTCATGCACCTTAAATTTATTTTTTTATTAGATCAAATGCACTTTTAAAAAAAAAAAAAAATATATATATATATATATATATATTTAAAAAGAAAAAAAATATTCTTAAAAAATATCAAAAAATATTATTTTTATGAAAGTGTTAGCTTCAAAGCAGTATTGATTTCAATGGAAGAGTGCATGAGAAAAGGGGGCCTTAGAACTTAGAAGAAACTGAATACGACACCATTTTAGTAAAAACAATGTATTTCTAACAGAAATATCAAGAATTAAATGTTTGTTCTCCCAATTATCAAATTAAAAAAAAAAAAAAGGGACAATGCCACCAACTTCAGTTGAATTCCCCTTTCCTTAACAATCAAATAAAAATTTTTGTAACCAAGGAGGTTGGCCAAGTTGGTTGAGCTCTTGGTCTCAAAGTGCTTGTACTTGGCTCGACTAGGTGTGCTCCCTAGTTCGAGTCCCCGCTACCGCACTTTGAAAATAATTTCCTTGGCTAGTGCTTTACCCCTTCGTGGGCTCACCCGACACGAACAGTGATTAGTCTGCGGTTGAAAGCCTTGAGGAAAATCGTGGGAAACCAAAAAAAAAATTAAAAATAAAAATTTTTGTGCTTGGGCCCTTGGGGGCAATGACACAGCTAGTGAGGTTCTAACCGAGGAGCGTCTATTGCTGATTGAAAAAAAAAAAAAATGTCACCAGTCATCTTGAATTAGATATAGTATACACATAACACATGACATGCCTTTCATTTTCACCTGACTCAAAACAAATTTTTTTTAGAACAAAAAAAACCAAACAAGGTGTACTAGGTACGTCCGTTGTGCTTGCTTTGTCACAGTCAGACACTTTTGTAAGACTAAAGTCCAACTTGTTCCCCATTTTTAAAATAATTATATGAAGTGTGTGTTTGAAAAAATTATTTTTGCTAACTTATTTTACTATTTAGTTTATTTTTACTATTATTCATGAGTTTTATTATATTTTTTTGGTACTATTTATAGGCTCTACTATATTATTCAAACTAATTTTTACTTTTATTTATAATATTTTTAATAAAAAGTATACAATTTCAACAAAATAATCGAATTATACACGGACCAAGAATATAAATTAAAAAATCCATTCTCTTGTTAACACTCGTGGCATGGACGGCTGAGATGGTAGCATTGCCAAGCCGACCTTCCCACCTTGAAAAAGCCTTCAAGTTCACCAACTCCACCGACCCCACCTTGTACTATTCCCAACTGAAACACCCCCCACATTATATATATATATATCCACTTAAAAAGCTCCCTCTACTTTTCAAAAAAAAAAAAGCCAGGATAATTCTGTATCTTTTCGGCGTTCAGCACTTGGAATCGAATCATGGCTAATTCCACTCCACACTTGTTCATCTTAATCCACCGCTTCTGCTCGTCTAAACCTCAGAGCTCCATCACTCGCATTATCCGATTCTCCGGGTTCGAATTCCGGTCTTAGATCCATATCATTTCCTCCCAAGCATGTTACTACTTCTTAACTTTTTTCAACCAAATTCAACTCTTTTTCCTTTCTTCTCTGATCTTATTCTTTTTTTGCCTTTGCCTTTTCGTTTTGAATAGGTGTTTGAAATTCTGGACAAGAAAAGTAATAAAACCACCGCATAGAACAACGAAGTTGGTAGTAAAAGCAATGGAAGTAGATATCTCTCTAAGCCCAAAAGTCAATTCCATTAAGCCTTCCAAAACGGTGGCCATAATTGACCAGACCACAGCTCTCGTTGAAGCTCGTGTCCCCGTTATTCGCTTAGCTGCTGGCGAATCTGATTTCGATACTCCTGCTCCTATAGCTGAGGTATATATATATATATATATTTTTTTTTTATATATATTTTTTTTTTTGAATTTTATACATGAATTATATGAGTGAGTGTTGTGTAGGCTGGGAAAAATGCTATTCGAGAAGGATACACAAGGTACACACCGAATGCTGGGACTGTAGAAATCCGCCAAGCAATTTGTCATAAGCTGAAGGGTTAGTGTGGAGGAGATAGGGATTGAATTTAATACCCCTTCCTCTGATATCACGTTAAATTACTAATTTCTCCAAAAACTTAATCTATTGGAATATAGTAAATTTAATAATTTAACCATATACTTCTAATAGAGATCATGTGAATTAATTGTGTGGGTTGGTTGGTTTAATAATTGAATTGAAGTTTGTGTTTTTTGTAGAGGAAAATGGGATCTCATACACGCCTGATCAAATTTTGGTTAGCAATGGGGCCAAGCAGAGTAGTGTACAAGCCGTCATGGCAGTTTGTTCACCCGGAGATGAGGTTGATCTTAACTTAATTTTTATGCTTTTCATTTTTAGTTTTGTGTAAATATTTTTAGCTGTTTTTGATTGTTATCGGTTTTACTATATAATATAATTCTATTGAAGGTTCTTTGTTATATTCACCTTTAGAGAGGAATAGAAGGCAGATTATGATTGTCTAGTATGTAGAATTGTGTGTTACCAAAGTAGGATTATGATTGTTTTGCTTGCTATACAAGTACATTGGTCTACAATGAGTTTGAGCCTTTTGGGGCCATAATATCTTTAACGCTTATTAGCTAAAACTTGAATTAGATCAAATTACTAGTTTAACAGATACCAAGAAAGCACGGGTGCGGCTCTAGAGTCGCCATACCCACATTGGACTTGTCTTCGACGCAAAGATTCGGTGTCCAACACACCGATTCACCTCTTTTTTTTTCTTCAATTCGCACCGATTCGGGTCAAAACCGGCCGATTTGCTTCGATTCGGCCCGATTCTAGCCAAAATAGAAGTCGAAATGGTTCGATTCTGGCCACCTAAACAGATCGATACGACTTGATTCGAATTTGAAATACGACGCCGCCATTCTTTTGCTTCATGTGGCCTTGTGAGGGAAAAAAAAAAAAAAAAAACAAAAAAAAAAGAAGAAGGAAGAAGAAGATGAGAAGACACAAAGAAATGGTTAGAACTTAGAAGAGGTGAGAAAGAAGAATAAAGGTATATAACAAAAAAATATAAATTAAGTAGGTGAGAAAGTCATTATTTCATGGGTAGGCTTGGGAATTGGAAAAAGAGTAAACAAACCTTCTTGAAAGGTGGTTTTTTGTTTACAATTACCAAAAATATTGATTTTATTAAAAACAAATCATAAATAATTATTTTTTAATAATAAACTCTACTCCTTTATTTGAATTTTTTTATATAAAAAATTAAATTCACTATATAAAAATATTTTTAATAAATTTTTAATTGCCGCATCCCCACCCATACCCTACTTTTTCAAAAATTGCCAAATCTCGCACCCACACCCGAACTGAAACACACCTGTGCTTCAGTAGGGATGGCAATTTTTCCCCGCCTTGCTTAACCCGCCCCTCCCCGCTTCACCTCGTATGAGTTTTCCCTACCCAACAAAGGCGGTGGGGTGGGGATGGGGTAAGATTTTAGCCCCGCACCACGGGGCGAGGTGGGGATGGGTTTAGGCTTTTTAGACCCACCCCTCCTCGTCCCCGCCCCACCCGTGTTACTAAAGGTTATAATTGTAAATTTTTCATACCCTAAAACCCTACTATTTAAACAAACATATTAATATTAGCATATTTTTATTCTATTCAATGTGATTCTCTGCCTTTATTTTGTTATGTGTTATACTATGATATTTTTATTTATTTATTTATTTTTAATGATTATCTTGTTAAACACTTGGATATATTATTCAATTTTTTCTAAAAATTGATTTGATTTGATGGGATAAATTTAGTTGTAATTTCAAGTATATTTTTATTAATGAAATAGGTTTCATTAATAAAAATTGTATTAGTTGTAGGGCAAATTAACAAAAAATAGAGTTTTACGGGGTGGGGCGGGGTTTTGGTGGGGCCCCAAGGGGCGGGGATGGGGTGAGAAAGTATTCCCCGTCATGCGGAGGCGGGGTGGGGATGGGGTAAGACAAAACCATGCGGGCGGGGACGAAGACCCTATCCTTCAGCCCCGCCCCGCCCCATTGCCATCCCTAGTGCTTCATACTTCATCCTTTGTAGTTGATGATGGATATGCATACACAATGTTCATCTAATCAAAGAAAAATGATAAATGCAAATTCTTTTCCTTCTACTAAGCAACCATTTCAACTTCCAGCAAGGCCTTTTCTTGTTTAAAAACCAAAAAGAAGAAGAAAGGATGAGGGATAAGTGAACTCCTTTACTTTATAATGAACTGAACTCACTAGACTTCCTTTCACTTGATCAAAAGTGGATAGCCCTACGTTGCCAGCTTTTTGCCAGAGATTTTAAGTATTTTGTTGTGGGAACCAAAATTTTGGTCTTACGCATGTGCGGAATGTTGGAGTATATATGTTTCAAACACTTAAACTATGCTTGTGTCCCACATTGGTTAGAGATGAGTTTTCATATATGTTTATAAACCATAGCATCACTTAAGTGTTAGCTTGAAAGATAATGGGCTAAGGGTTAGAGTTGGGCTTGGGTTGGGTTTAGACTTGTCTCTATCTCTCTTGTTCCTCATTCCTTTTCTATTTCTTTTCCCTTTTGTCCATTTGGTTCTATCCCTCGGGCATTAAACAAAGCAGCCCATTGGGGCATTTAATGTCTTTGCCGCCGTTGGCATGCACAGTAACCATTGGTGCAGCCCCATCAACCCTTACATTAATTAGCTTATAAACTCTACAATTCACACTATTCAATACTCATATTTTTCTCATCTTCTCCAGCCATATCTCTCTATTTTTTGCTCTCTAGTCCGCTCTGGTTTTTTGCACGTAAATTTCAGCTTCAATTTTTTTAAGGAAAGAAAAGGCAAATTAAGGTTGTTCTTAGTTCTTCTTGCTTGAGTGTGTGATCAACTTGAAGAAATCATTATAGTCTAATCTTAGGGGTTGTTCGGTTAAGAGAGTCATTCACACCGAGTTCTACTGCGGGTGGCATTAATCAACTTGTAAAGACAACGCATTTTGTGTGATTCTATAGTTTGTGAGATCTTTCTAACTCTATCTATTTATTTTTGTCATTGCTAATTTTGTAGGGTTTGTATTGTTGAATCAAAACTCTTTTATTTAGCCATATTTTCCAACGCGGAAAAATGGGGGGGGGTTTAGAGTCATTGGTTTTTTTCCTTCATAAGTTTAACATGGACTTGGTGGTTATGAACGTACAACCTCACGCTGCAGTCATTCTTGTGCGGAATGAACTGCTGAGCAAGAACACAATGACTAAAAAATTTGAGTTTAGAAGATGACAATCTGGTTTCACCAAGCATATCAAAAGCTAAGAAATTTAGTGGAAATGTTGCTAGAAAAGGAAAAAGAAAAAAAAGGACCGTGTTTTTCTTGTATTGTAGATAACACTATCAAATTCTTAATTCTCCTAAATGAACATAGCTCTATTCTCATGCATGCTATGTTAAAGTAGGAAATAGCTTGTCTAGGCTGTTCTGTAACAGATTTCATGGATTGGTTGCTGAAAATTTTCTTTTTTTCCATCATGCCTAGCTGTTTAGGGTGTTGTGTTACAGTTTCTGTGGGTGATTGCTTGGTTATTTTATCCTCTTCCACATCCTTTGGAAGCTATGTGGTTGTTAGAGATTTCTTTGTGTCTATACACGTTGAAAATCCACAGTTCTAATGTAAAGGGCTGGTGATTATTGGAACTGTAAAATACCTTTTACATCTGAAGATTGCATGCATTTACCAATGGCATTAATTTTTCAGGTTATAATTCCATCTCCATTTTGGGTGAGTTACCCAGAAATGGCAAGGATGGCTGATGCAAAACCTGTGATTCTTCCAACAAAAATCTCCGAAAATTTTCTTTTGGATCCAAAGGTTCTTGAATCCAAACTCACAGATAAGTCAAGACTGCTTATTCTTTGTTCTCCATCCAATCCAACGGGATCTGTTTACCCCAAGAGATTGCTGGAAGAGATTGCTCAAATTGTAGCAAAGCATCCTCGGCTTCTGGTACAATACTTGACCTGAACCTAATGACCTGCACTTGAATAAGTTGAATGTTGCTAATATGTCAATCTTTAATTTTCTATTGCTTTCTCTGTTCAGGTGCTGTCTGATGAAACTTATGAACACATAATTTATGCTCCAGCAACTCATACGAGCTTCGCATCTTTGCCAGGCATGTGGGAGAGGACTTTGACAGTCAATGGATTTTCGAAGGCAAGTCAATACCACTGAATTTTTATACTGATCTCTGCTCATTAATTTCATATTTCATATATTCTTTCTCTTTTATCAAAGAGCTCCTCCATATTTGTAATTTTTTTTTTAACTTCATATTAAAGGGCTAGCCGGATCATTATCTATATACATAAAGTAATAGGCCTCACTCTGAGAATTAATTTTTAGCTTGTGGGACTGTATAGGCCTTTGCGATGACTGGTTGGAGACTTGGTTATCTTGCTGGTCCAAAACACTTTGTGTCGGCATGTGGAAAGATGCAGAGTCAGGTATTTTTTAATATAATGCATCTGCCTACTGACTAAGCTCTATGTATGATGCATTCTTTTGATCTCTATTCTACTTCCCCCTAATGAATTACTTTAGACAAATCACTTTACTTGTAGCGATTGTGGCAACAAGATATGAGATATGTTTTGATTCTATACCTGAATTTGGACTTTCAGAAATCCTTTTTCATGTTCTCCACCGATGTCTCTTAACTTTCCACTGAATATTGTAGGCCAGATAGGATCCCAATGTTCTCATGTTGACTAGGTGGATTACGTTGATAGTTTGATCAATGTCTATCATAAATTATGGCAATATTTTTAACAGTTACTGTAGATTATTAAGGACTGCTTGGTGCAGTCTTATTGATCTCGTGCTGGCCAGAAAAACACTCTCAGTGTATGTCACATCATAGTTTTTGTGACTAGTTTCAAGATATGAACAGGTAAATTATGTTTTGAATTATGAGTGAGTCGGTAAATTGTTATGCATACTTCAGTTCAGTATCGGATTATTGAAAGAGATCTGATTTGAGTCTACTCTAGTTTGTTAATTCAAAGTCTGTTCCCAGTTTATTACTTGTGGATGTGTAATATTGATGGAGTTTTAAGTTAGGAATTGTGAAGATTTTCTGGCAATATAAGTGTCCCAATGCTGGGTAGGAGATTGAAAATGTGCTAACAAGTGTTAGACATAAAATTCTTAAAAATATTTCCTGATATATTTGGCATGGAGTGTGATAAATTGTAGCTGTCTTAAATGCAGATATATTTTAGTATTTAAATAAAACAAATTCCGAGAGGAGCTTGTATTTAGTTGGATTTGAAACTGCTAAAAAGATGCAAGCAGAATGAGGACTCAGGGTTGCCAACTTCATATAGTTCAAATAATGATTGTTAATTAGTTAGTTAATTTTTTTGAAAATTTCAAAAGCAAATAGGAAAAATAACTAGATTTGATCCATTAGCTCTGAGTCTAGTTTCAATCTGTGTTTCTTATAAAATAAATTTTAAGCTCCAGCTCTGAGTCTAGTTTCCTTTCTTTCAGTTCACTTCAGGTGCTTGTAGCATATCACAGAAAGCAGGAGTTGCCGCACTAGGACTGGGTTACGCTGGTGGGGAAGCTGTTTCTATTATGGTAAAAGCATTCAGGGAGCGTCGGGATTTCTTGGTTAAAAGCTTTGGAGAATTGGAAGGTGTCAAGATATCAGAACCCAAGGTACCAACTCTAATTATCAATTTGCTCCTCTTTTTGGACAACTAATGCACTTTTCTGTCAGATAATCGGTCTTGCCCCTTTGATACTCTTTTTCCCCATCTGATTATCACATTTTTCACTTGTAGGGAGCTTTCTATCTCTTCATTGATTTCAGCTCTTACTATGGAACTGAGGCTGAAGGATTTGGTAAAATTGATAATTCAGAGTCCCTCTGCCGATATTTGCTGGACGAGGGTCAGGTATGCTTAATTGAATGCCATTTCAGAAATTTTCTTTTCTCAGAAATTAAATTTTAGTGCCTCTCTTAGAAGTAATTGAGAAGGGATAGATGTTTTTGTCATGCCAATAAATAAAAAATCTCTGGTTGATTTCATTAATGCCAATTTGGTATGAAACTACATTTTGACTCTATCTGAAGTCTATGGGGATCGAAAAGTATGTGGAGCAGTTCATTCTTCCTAATTGGTTAATGACTCTTACTGACAGGTTGCACTAGTCCCGGGTGATGCATTCGGGGATGACAGCTGCATCCGTATTTCTTATGCAGCATCCCTCACAACCATTAAGGCAGCCGTGGAGAGAATTAAGAAAGCACTTCTCCCTCTGAGGCGGGCCGTCCCTGTTTGATGTAGATAATTACTCTACTACTAGTTGTTCCTTTCTTAGCTTCCAAAATGTTTAATTATTGCAATAATTAGTTTGAGAAAAAAGGATGACACGTCGGTCATCTTGATTCAATTGGCTCTTTTTTTTGGCTCCAGCTGGAGTTTGTATTTGATGGTGAAAGTGAAAAAGTGGATAAACTTGGACATTGGCTTTGTATGACGTTTTCAGTGATGTATCAAAAATGTTTATAATGATGTAATTGAAAAGTAATTGAATAATTCAGGTTGTGTGTGACACTGCCATGCCATCGTTGGCAATTGGCGTTTTCTTGTTTCGTTTACTTCCGTAATGACTAAGAGAAAGCCAACACCTGTAATGTCGGGTTATAGCATATACAACATTTTTTTTTTTTAATGCTAAAACCAACAAACTAAACTTTCAAACTGGGTAAAGCTGGACACATTTCAAGTGTAGCTGTCTTTTCCATGAAGGATTATTGGGTTCGACTGTCTATTCAAGTTTGTTGTATAAACTGTTGCTATCTATCAAGGATTTCACTTTTGTTTAGGATTATGATTAGATTAAATCTTTGTTTAAACGATAGCCAATATGCAGAATTTATTAGAAGATAAAACACTTACGTGTTGACAATTTCTTTCGGTCTGATTGTGACAAAAACATTCACGTCACTGCAAGAAAAAAAGCCCATGGTTTTGATTATTTACGATACTATCACTTGCTTGTGTAAAAAGTTATATATGTTACTAGGATCAGAAATTACGTGGGGAAAATATGTTTTACAGTTCCGTGGTAGTAATCCCAAATATTCCTTGGCTGTGCCTTCTTTTGGTGGTAAACATATTCAGGTTAAGATGGTAGGGAATATTCTTGCCTATAGAAGACTTTGCTTAAACTGTCACAACATCTTCATTAATAACTTAATGGATTTAGAAAGATGAACTTTTCCCAAAGGTTTCGTCCAAGAGTTTCTTCTTTCAAAGTTCAAACTCAAAAGCAATAGAAGAGCAAGAGAACGAGGAAAGGTAGTCCGTGTTCTTTATAATAATATTCCTATATACCTGGAATGCAATTAAATATAACATCCTCAAGAAGCTAAGGACACCTTCATCCAAAGCTAAAACTTACATTTGACTTGAACTACAAGAAAATCAATCTCAGCAAGAATTCTCTTCTTATACCTGCACTTTTCTCCTTTCTTCTTCTTACTTCATCCATTTAAGACATCATGGTAATGTCATTGAACCTGCACAAAAGCCTGAAACGGAAAAGACAGGTAGTACCAATAAGAGACTTTGAAATGGAGGCTCATAATTCTGGGAAAGAAGGCATGGCAGAGATTGTGTTCTTTGACTTGGAAACAAATGTGCCCAATAGAGCTGGGCAACGTTTCTGGATATTGGAGTTTGGTGCAATTGTGGTTTGTCCCCAGAAACTTATCGAACTAGAGAGCTATAGCACGCTGATAAGGCCCAAAGATTTGTCTGTGGCCTCATTGAAGCCAAGTCGATGTGATGGGATAACAAGGGCAGCTGTTGCAAATGCACCAAGCTTTGAACAAGTTGCTGACAAGATATTCACCATTTTGAATGGTAGGGTGTGGGCAGGCCACAACATTCAAAGATTCGATTGCATTCGTATTAAAGAGGCCTTTGCTGAGATTGGTAGGCCTGCACCAGAACCTGTTGGAATGATTGATTCTTTAGGGGTCTTAACTGAAAAGTTTGGCAGAAGAGCAGGCAATATGAAGGTATGTACATAGCATATTTTTTTGATGAAGTATGTACGAATATAGCATATGACTGTACATTGATAAGGTATATATCTAACACATCTTCTCTCTCATAGTATGTATCTCTCATATCCGCACGCTGTGAGAGGGAAGATGCATATATTTGAGTATGAGATCATGATTGAAGTAGATAAGGCCTTGCAACAGGTTTTTGGGGCTTTTAATGAATTTAATGCAACTATATAATGTAAAATTAATGGTGTTCTTAGGTCTTTATGCACAACTATGTGCTTTCTTTATTGAATCTAGATTGCATGGGGGGTTTTTAATACTTATTGTTCCTGTAATTTCGAATACAATCAGAACAATCTTGATCCCTCATCTCTTTTTGTTAGATGGCATCGTTAGCTACATACTTTGGGCTTGGGCAGCAAAAGCACAGGTATGAAAATAATTTGTCTTGTTTGTATACTTAAAATAATGCAGAGTCCATTTTTTTCCTTGATAGGAATAATGCTTAGTCCTTGATTTAAATGAACTCATAATAATGGTTTTAATATTAACTATGTTAAACAGGAGCCTTGATGATGTTCGAATGAACTTGGAGGTCCTCAAGCATTGTGCAACAGTGCTATTCTTGGTATGCACTAGATTTCCAAACTGGTCTCTCAAAATCTTTCAATTCATGCAACAATATACACCAAGATCACATATAAATTTATTGAAATTGTTATTAATTTTACCATTAAATGCTTACAAATTGACTTGTTAATAATTGTGATTGATATCACATATACAACATAATAAATAAGATTTTTGAATTACTTTTCTATTTTGTGTTTATATATAAGTTAATACATTAATGAGTTAGTTATTAGTCGTAGGAATAATGAAATTTATAGTAATTGTACCACATTAATGATCATATTTATACAACATTATTTTGTGGTTAAAACTTAAAAATTTGATAGTTTGAGGTGTTATGGTATTAGGAATCAAGTCTCCCAAACTTATCGAATGCAAAGTGGCAAGGCTCTCCCACAATTATGACAAGAAGTAGAACAAATGGAAAATTTCCAAGCAAAGAAGAAGCTAGCCGGAAATCTCCCCCAATTACTTCTATTGCATATCAGAGAAAATCTCCCCCAATTACTTCTATTGGGTATCAGAGAACAGTTCCCAATACAAGGGGAAGTTTGGGAAAGGTTAATTTGAACTACACTTTTCTCTTGTTATATTGTGTATGCATGCATGCATGCATGGTTAATCATATATATAAAATGAGTTACTCACAATGACAAAAATGAATGTCACAATTTTTGAAAACCAGGTGACAGAGAGTGTACGTAATCTATTGTGTAAAGCTCAAGGAAAACAACCTCTTAATAGCCTACTCAAGCATTCTCACACGTTGCTACGTTGAACCAGATGATGATCAAGGCATGCATGTCTATCCGACTTTGTTTCTTATTTGAAACAACGGAGTTCACGTAACTTCCAATGGTGGAGGAAAAAGCTAGCTCATGCTCAATGGTGTTCATTTTTTCAATTGAAATGGAGACTCTACAAGTTTCATGCAATTGAAGATGACGAAGTACATTAGAGAGAACTCGTCCCTGTTGGAATGCACAAGTAAGGACGCTGAAATCATCAAAAAGATGCACTACAAGAACACCAATCAATTTGTTTATACTCAAATTAATTGATTAATTAGTTCATTCTTTTATTTTTTTTAAAGGCAGTTCTTATCTGGAAGCTACTTGTATATATGTATTTTTTTTAATCATTTGAAATTCATTGTATATATGTTACTACCTATTCATTGTAATTAGACCTTAATCCAAAATAATATTCTTTTTACCAATTTAACACATTTCTTGATCCAATTGATATTATTTTCCCAATACCTTTTACGGTGGAAGCATAATAAAACATACAATTTACACTGAATTGGATTCTTTCCATTTTACTTTAAGAGTTGCACTCGAGACATTTAGACCCCATATTTTATGGCTAATGTTAAATTTATGCTAATTATAAAATTTAAGTCCAATTGTTAGCCAACTACTGTTATAAGCATGCATAAATAAACATAAAATCAATCCCAATCATAGAAAATTAATTATCCACAAGAACACCAAATTGTTTAAAAGGAGGAAAGTGAGAGAGCATAGGACTGGAAAACCTCTTCCGGGTGTCACATCATTAAACAATCCACTAATAAAAATAGTTGCAGGTACATATTATTTATAAAACCTTCCAAGTACGCAAGCCTCCAACTCTTGCTAGCAACTGATTCCGCGAATCATTTCTTCTCTTGTCTCTTGATTCATAATTGAGCATTCAATTGCAATCTTCCAGTCTTCTTGGCAATTCTAGAATTTCTCAAATGGTTCTCAAGTTCCAATCAACACAAAAACTCTAAAGGTTGCTTTGTGTGTGATGGTCTTAATTTCCTCATGGAGGATTTGGGCAATTTAAGAGGGAGAATGTAGAGAGAAAACAATGGATTTGCTCTAGGGTTTAAGGGTTCTCTCTAGCCAAATGAGATTTGGGTGTTGAAATTTGTGGGAAATGGGATCTTATACAATGAGAGTAAGTGTTGGAATATCAGAGAAAATAAAAAACAAAATTGTCTTAGTTCTTACAATTTAGTATGTGCGAGAAAGAGGGGCAAACTTTCTGTCTAATTACATGAACGCACATAAAGTTAAGAATAAAAAATTACATTGAAATTTGTCATGAAATTAGCCAACTAAGAGTCCTAACATATTTGAAATGGAGAGGGATTCCATTTTATGGTTAAAATTTTATTGATTGAACAGTGAATTGAGTGTTTTGTCATTTAAATTTTTTAAATGCGGTGGCACTCGATACATATTTTAGATTAATAATATTTTTAATAAAAACTATAAAATGGATCTATTTCAAATGGAGAAAATCCTAATATCGAGTTATACAAATATTATGTATATCCTTATTACATTATCCAAAATAAATTCACACAATTATGGTATGCCAAAGGTGGTGAGACCATTGTATTTTTATCACAAAGCTAAATTCCAATAAAAATAATATAATAACAGGCATGTCCTCTATATATTAACTTGGAAAAAATATATTTGAGGTTCTTAATTAACTTTTATTAAAATAAAATAAATCAAATTTCAAGGAATAAAATATAAGTTAGACCAAATCTCGGGGATAGGGCCGCCTCTACTATAGAAGCGAATGATGTGGTCGCTTAAGGCCCCAAGTAGAAAAAATAAGCCCCCAAATTTTAGCATAGAGTAATTTTTATTATTATTATTATAAAAGTATTAATTAAGCTCAAATATTAGCCAATAAATAAAATAATATTTTTTTATCAAATGAAAAAGAAGAAAAAGATAGAAAAAAATGCTACGTCCACAATATCTTTCACAACAAATCCTAAGTGGCAGATTGTTATTAGTTGGCAAAAAAGTAATTTCAGTAATGAAGTTAAACTTAGAACCAAGATCGACTTAATACTTAGGAGTTGTTGTGAAAATATAGTGAAAAAAAGAGTAATACACAAAAATTTTACATTTTTCATAACAGTCGAGTTGACAAATTTTTACTAGTTTTTATCTAGGTTTGACCTACCACAAATATTACATTTTTACTTACCACTACCATTGTATCACATTAATAACCGTGAAAAATTGTCTTTTTTTTTTTTTTTTTTTTTTTTTTTTTTTTGTGTCTATAGATTTCCTGAAGAAAAAAAGTGGTTAATTAATAGTTTTGCATCTAAAACAAGATAATATGATTTAAGTAATATTAAAATTTTTTTCTCAAAAAAATTCATATTTAAATAATAAAAAAAAAAGTTTCTAATCAATTTTCCGCCTAAAGACTAAATAAGTAAATATATATTTTCGCTTATTACTTTTACTTCCTTTTTTTTAGTTGGTGAAGAAATTAGGATCTAAGATGTATTCAAATCCCATCCACGATTCCACCTATTTACCACCCAAACCAAGCTCCATCGTTGTAATTGCTTTTGCATGTGCTAATAGTTGAATTTTAAACAAAGTGGAAAGGGCTTTCGGCAGAAAGGAACAAAATGGAAAAAAGCCTTTACTCAGAAGGCTCGTTTATGGCCTTCACTCACCCACCAAGCATTAAAAAGTAAGGCTTCAGATACATTGTATTTAGACGCATTCTTAGTTCTTCCAACTTTTCATGACACAGTTTAACTTCTGTCGAGTGAAGAAGACGCTTGTTTAATGGATTATACAATATTTAGAGGAGACTTTTAAAAACCATCCAACTTTACAGCTTGTCCTAATGGTTGTTTCTGTACGAGGATCTATGACAACACATCTAGGAGAGGAAAATTCTATGTTAAAACTAAGTTCAAAATTTGGCTAACCTATAGGAGATTAAAGGTCAATTTATTAGCACATAATAATGCATCAAGAACAGAAAATATAGATGTGGCGGTAGATACGATCCTTATCCAACCAATAATGCTAGTACCACAAACAAATGCATATACTTTACTATAACTGTCTCACGTGATGATCGTAATTAACTTGTCTATCACTGTACTACTAATCATCAAAGACGAGATATTATTAGCGTGAACACAAGGGGTATGTGAAGCTAGATTGTGTATTATTGGGTTTAAGTTAAATATGTGGTAACTTTAAACAATATCCCACCATCTAATAATTTTTATTGGATTAATATTTTCAAAATCTCATTTGTTGGATTAATGTTGTCTATGTTCTTAACACACTCCAAGTTTCGTATCAATTGGGTACTATTTACTTTTCGATTTAGAAACCTACATTTTATGCATAATTTTAGGTACAAAAATTTAAACATTTAAACTTTTGAATGTTAACATAGTTATTGATCTTAGATTATCTTGAAAAATTTCAAGTATGTAAAATATAAAAAGAAAATTTATACCAACAGTGGATTTTTTAACATTCACATCCAATAAAAAATTAAGTGGATTTTTTTTTACAATAATTTTCATAAAAAGTCATAAAAAATTAAATATTTGTGAATTCACTAAAATTATTCTTAACCATTTAGATTTCCTAAGTCCTTTATATATTAGAATTAACATTTGTAATAATTATTCTCTATAATTAAAAAGATTAGTAATAGAATAAATACATTTATTTCACTAGTTTAATTATTTCAAATAGTGGATTAATTATTTAGGTATAATAAAATTGTGATGCCATTTTTCTAAGATTTATATGAGAAACAATTAATTTATAATATGGTGTTCCTCAAATTTAGTTGTTTTTGCAACAGTTGAAATGAAGTCCAATAAAATAAAATATAAATTTTATAACACACAATCAAGAATGTTAAAATATAATTGAATGATATTTGCAGTTTTATTTTATAATTGAAGGATATTTATATTTATATTTTATCAAAACGATATTTGCATTCTTAATTATGCTTGAAACATGTCTATCTATATTAGTCACTACATCATGTAATTTCCAAATTTGTAAACACATTTAGTATGATTAAATTGCAATACCACTCTTATTGTCTTTTTATTTTTTATTTTATTTGATAAAATAGAACACTAAAAAATACAAGTTTACACAAGAAAAATGATAAATTATTAAAGTATTGGAGGAAACTAATAATAAATTAGTGATGTTTGTGTCAATACCACCTAACCGTTACAACACATATCCATACACACACTTGGCTGATTCCTTATCACATATTGGATTTGCTGATTCAAATTCGCCAGCATGCCTATGTTGTACCCAAATTTCGACCGTGTTTGACATTATCCACCAAAATCATTGATGGTTTTTCACTTGGCAACGCATGTTTGGTGCAAAATTGCAAAAAGTGTGTGTATACTAGGGTGGGGTGTTGTTAGAGAATGGAAACATGAGGTGGGGGATGCTACGGTCTAGCCGTAGGGACAGGGAAAGTTTATTTGGGGAGGCTAAGCTAGAAAAATAATGAAATATTTGTCAATTTACATAAAAAAATATTACAATATGTTCATATTCTAAATTATATCAATCTTAAAATTTTACATTTTCATTTTTTCTAATAACATGTAAATAAATGAAACTCATTCCTCAAATATTATAATACTTAATGAGTATTATAAATTGGTCATAAAAATAAATTCTTATCAAATATTTCAAAATAAAACTTATAACATACATGCGCATCGTGTGAGATATTGACTAGTTAAATTTAATTGAGAGACCTAATGAAGTATTGCCCTTATGGAATTGTTACAAATATGTTTAATAGATTCATTGCTATGTGGTAGCTCTCCTCTTAACCTTTAATAAAAATAAAAATTTAATATTAACTTTACATTCTATAAGTTAATTAGATTTATTGTTATTTGTTTTTATTAGATTGTTTATTTTTTTGGATATGCTGGATTTTACTGCATCTAGAGTTTGTAATTGAGTTATGGGCCTTAACCATGTGAACTTTATATATGCTACTTCACTCTTTCTTCTTAATGATATCCTCTCTAATGCCTTAAAAACAATCATTTAACATATCACCGCACACCCTTAGTACGATGATCACTCCACAAGTATAAGTACTTGTGAGGTGTGAGGATAAGAATCGAGGTTCAAGTCTCCATAAGGGAGCTTCACACCCATATACACTTAGATTAGGCTAGAGTAGAATTCTATCTTGTATCAAAAAAAAAAAAAAAAAAAAAATCATTTAACATATCAACAAACCATCAAAGTGAAACGATTTCTCTTAATTTCAGCAAGAAAATGCTTGAAAACAAGTCATTTGCTTACACGCAATCTAGGAGACTAATTTGTAAATTAGAAATACGGATTAAAACGAGAAAAAAATTTCTTTGGATGTGAATAATAGAACCTTAGGTCAATACGTGCTTTCTAAGTATTTGAAAAATCAAAGGCACCACTCTTTTTTCCTCTTTTGCCCATACCCTGCAATGCCAATAAATTTGATATTGCAATTTTTTTCCTGATAAACACTTTATTTGATATATTACATATACTTATTCTTTCCCATCACCAATGAAATGATTTGAAGTGCCGGCTTTTAAAGAAAAATTGAAGTACTTGTTGAGTCAACTAAAGAGTTGAAATCTTGGCAGTGGAGGTAATGATCCATTAGCCAGTTTGGTAAATGATGACCCACTCCCACTTTGTTTCAGATTAATGAAAAGAAACTTATAAAATTTTGTATTTTTATTGAGTATTCCGGGAATATACTCCCTCTTTAGAGCTCACTCTATGTGAGAGGGAGGAGCAAGTCCCAAAATACCTAATAATTTTCCTAAAATTACATACACTTTTTTGCTGATTATAAAATTACACATACAATACAACACAAGGAGAAGATTTATATCACATAACTCCAGTACAAGACACACGTACATTTATGGTACATATCTCTAATACAAAACACTCACCACACCACAAACAAAGCTGTTTGAATATCTTATTTTGTACTCCACTCCTGTTTGTCTACTAGGAGTGAGGAGATTAAAACCATCTTCACCTTATTATTAATTTCTGAGTCCCATTTATATGTACATAAGTAGTACGGGACTCGGTCACACACGAGAGATAAGCAAGCTTCAGTCTTCTTGATAGAGGCATTCACACCTAAATGCAACCAGCCCTTTTTGTATCGAGATTTGCATTCACAGCTTCTCCAACAGTCAAGAAGACCCTTCCTCCAATTTGATTCACAAAGTTGGCTAGCTTTAGCTTGTGAATGACTTGCCACCTAGGATTAGCAATGGCTAACTGAGAGAGAGAGAGAGAGAGAATTGGTTAAAAGAACAAAACGAAATTCAACATGTCAATCTCCCCGTATTAACAAAGAAGAGAAAAAAATAAGAAAGAAGAAAATCACTGCCTTACCTCCATTCCATGTGAGGTGATATTCTTCTGCAATTCTTGCAGGGTAGCAATTCCTGATGTGTCAATGTCCATTAAACCTACCATGGTAAAACACAAGAAATCAAAATTAACCAACTCCTGAAAGCAGTTACCTCTTGAAATTTTACGGATTATATAGCTAAATTAAGAGTCCAACAAATGTGGTGGTCTGACAATAATTATTTCATGCAATTGGCATATGCAACATCTCTTTCACAAAATATGAATTTTATACGGTTATAGAATCAACATATGTTGTGAGAAAGATGATACATTTTTTAGATGTAGACAAACATCAATAACAAATTAACATTTCGAAACTTCTAACTTTGACTTGTTTCGTCAAGGACATCATCAATACCAAATTAACATCCCTGCTTTCTCTCTATGTAGTAAAACTACACTTACTGGACATGTCAAGAACTACGAGTTGATTATTAGTCCTTCTAACATTTCCTTTTGTGTCCTCCGCTTCTTCAGTAACCCATTGCATAATCCTAGGAACAAACAACAGTCAAGTAGTTATTCATCATAATTTTGATTTTGAATGTTTCTATTGAGTATGTTATGTATCTGTCACCTATATACCTTTCTTTAATGATACTGGCATTTGCAAAACATAGCAAGGCTGACTTGATACGGATTATCACAACCCCAGGAGTCTTTGCAGCCATGGGATACTGATTGATATCACAGAACATATCAGTTCCAGGAAGCTGTCCTAGAGCTTCTGTCCCCGGTCGAATTGAGATGAGAATAATCTTTGCAAATGATATTCCTATCTGCAACACACTTGTAGTTTACTTAAGTACACCATGTATAGAAACAACAACAATCAAGTCTTAGTCCCAAAATTTTAGGATTGGTTATGGATCCTTAACAATCTTGTCAGGATGGACTATACTTAATACACCACATTTATAGTTCTTTAACCAATCCTATTATCATCCAGGCTCGGCAACAAATGAGTTTGAATTGCAAGCTCGTACCCTTCTTTGAGGAAATTGATTTGCATATAGACTTTCCTTGACTTTTTTTTTCTTCAACTAGCCATTGTTATTAAGAAAGAAAACTAAGTTCATGTACAGTAAATGGAGTGTATAAAATATCTGGTGTCGTTATTTTCAACATCATTTTCATGACACACTTCACTACTATAATACAAGACAATTCTTAAGTACAATTCATTAGATGTTATCCTTTAAATTCTCCAATAAAATTTAACCATATGTTCCTATTGACTAATAGATTACATGATTGAATTTAATTATTCTTAAAAAAAAAATGACACAGAACAACCATGCAGTGTAGTGTGGAATACAATTAAGAAACTGTACCTGTTTAACCAAATAATAATATTAAAAAAACACTAGCATAAATATATTTTAATATATACTATGGTGAAGCCTAATAGATTAATGGACTGCAATGGAACTGGGGATCACTATTTGGGTGTCAAATCCCATTTCAAAGGTACTCGGTGTTTTTAAAAAACGAGGGCCAACCCACCAGCTGAAAATAATAGTGGTCTCACACAATGCACTCATTACATCACCCATTTTATCATGCTTGTTGTCTCTAGAACTGGGATCACTGGAGAAAACTTTGATTGTAATAAGTCGCGTATGGCATTAGAACAATGGTGGGGTACACTAACATTAAAATTGATAAGTCCTAAAACACGTTTTGGGGGATCCATCATGAGGAGTTGAACCACACATTCACTGGTTTTGTGAATAAAATGACTTCCCACCATTCATAATATAAAAGGTAGTTGGCATTAGTATATAATATTGATACCCTTTCTGTAAGATATATTACTGCCTTCTTTTTTTTTTTTGTGAAATGCTTTTGTTAAGTGGGGGTGCGAAAAGGAAATACCGAAGGCGATTTGTCCAAGAATTCAGATTAGTTTAGAACTTATATTGGGAGGAGTTAAAGATGGATAGCCTTCCTATTCTTTTGTGAAATAAAGTATCTTTTTTCATAAACACACACACCACCAAAAAAAAAAAAAAAAGAGAGAGAGAGAGAGAGAGAGTTGACAAACAGCCTAACTTGCTAGGAGTTTTATTTTTATTTATTATAGAGAGTTGACAAACAGCCTAACTTATATAGTTTTATCTCTCTCTCTCTCTCTCTGTGTGGAAGAAACAAACACACAAGAAAAAGAAACTTGCTTGGAGTTGAAACTGGAAGCTGAAACTTTAAACCATTGCCTTTATTCTTCTATGAGTTGTAGGATATGATTCTTTCTTTTCTTCTTTCCTTATTTAATATTTGTTTCAACAGTCTTTTTAAGGCTTGTCATTGTTTATTGATATTGAGGGTTTGTTTGGATATCGCTTATTATTGGAAACTGAAAATACTGTAGTAAAATAATTTTTAAATGTGTAAATAGTGTCATGAGACCTAATTTTAAAGAAAAATTTGCTGAAATCCATACTTGCGGGTCCCATGAATAGTGCATGGGACCCACACAAAAAAACGCAGATGCACACGTCTGCTGTTTTCAATGCAATCCAAACATACACTAAATCACCTCTATGTTCTCCTAATATTAGCTGGTATGTTTCACCAAATTTAATCTTTCTAATTAAATTTAACCATATGATTTATTGCCCAATAAATCACATGATTAATTTAATTATACTTGGTAAGACAAGACTATTTATGTAGCACTTGTTAATATGTATGTGCCAATGTAATTAAATTTAATTTGATTATATAACATAAACAAATTTATGTCCTAACATGATAACACACATGTTTGCACCAAATTAAAAAGCAAAAATGTCTTACTGCAACTAGAAGGCCAATCTCCACAGATACAAACAACACACCAAAGAACGCAGCGATGCAGGTGAGGAAGTCTAGCTTATCAACCTTCCAAATATTGTACGCTTCATGGAGGTCAATGAGTCCCGGAAGTGCAGAAAGAATTATTGAAGCGAGGATTGCTATAGGAGTGTAATACAATAGCTTTGTGAATAATTGCAGTGATACGAGCACTGTAATTGCCATCACAATATTGGAGACTAAAGTTTCAACACCAGCACTGAAATTTACGGCAGTGCGTGAAAAAGAACCTGCATAATTTTATTGTTTATTTAATTAGTAAAAGTCAAGGTGCTTGATCATCACGTACTGTTATTTATGCAAGATGAAATGAGATTATGATAATAAGTACATGGACACAATATTTTTCACAACTGTACATATGGTTTATTGTGATTAGTACATAACTAACAGACTTAGGTGAAAATATTGGCGTTACTCAAACCATAATAATCCATGCATATTAACAATTATGAAAATGTTGTGTTGCTCAAACCATAATAATCCCATATTAACAATTATGAAAATGTTGTGTTAGTAGCATTACTTATTGTAATTAGTAAGTTCAAACATAAATGTGGATAAGGTGAAATTTTTGACATTAAAAATAAAAGGAGAATGCTATATTAATTTGGTTATGTTGGCAAAGTCCATAGTGAGGTAATTTAGAAAAGAAAGTAAAAAGAATCTTACCGGTTGCAACATAGCAAGAAGTGAATGACCCAATGATGTTCATGAAGCCCATGGAAAACATTTCTTTGTTTCCATCAAGGTGGTATCCTCTTAATGATGAGAAAGATCTTCCAACTGCAATCGCTTCCTACAGTTAACATTTGGAACATTATTGTTTGCTAGGAAGTTTTAAGGTATATCATTTTGTACATTTGAAAAATTGATTAATTGGTCACCCACCGTGAGGGCAACAACACCAACAATGAGTCCAATTTTTGCCACTTCTCCAACATATGGGCCATTGAGCTGTAACTGATGAACTGAGCTTGGATTAAAGCCTCCTTGGATGTGTTTCACAATCTTAATTCCATGTTTATCGGCTCTTGTCAGAAAAACAATAAGAGTAGATAGTATAACAGAAAGGAGAGGAGCAATGGCTGATAACCAAAAGAGTCTCTTTTTCCTTTTACCCTGGGGAATTCAGTGAGGGTGTTAGAATTTCCAAATAAAGCAAAAGGTAAAAAGTTATCACTGCATGCCACTCACCACAATTCTTGTGATTAGGATGAAACTTAGGAATGAGCACCCAAGTATAAAATAAATAAAGAAACAAAGAGAATAAATGAACTCCACTGTAAATAAAGAAACAAAGAGAATAAATGAAGTGTTCAAATGAGAATAGATTCTCTCATATTTCTTAATCTTTCACCCTTTGTGCTTTGTGAATATATGCTTTTCAAAAACCTCAACCAAAAAAAAAATAAATAAATAAGGAAAAGGAAAAGATAGAAAAAGAACATACATGATGATGAACTGATCTCCAAACTGCTTCCACTACAGATATTACATCAGTCTTGTTTGTGAAGTGATTAATCCCAAGCAGTCCCTTTAGTTGTTGAAGACCAATTACTATGGCTGCTCCAGCCACAAACCCCACAATAGCCGCATGGGATAGGAAATCTACAAGAAATCCTAGCCTGTATATTTGAAAGGAAAATAAATAATGATTAGAAAAGTACTAGTTGGTCATGTACTCTAGGCCAACATGAATAAGGAGAAGAGAATCACTCACCTGAACAGTCCAAAGGTAGCTTGAAAGATTCCTGCAAAGAAAGTTGCTGTCAAAACAAGCTTTCTGTAGGCAATTGGATCAGCCCCAGGATCTTGTATTTTCTGAATCATTGATGGCAAAAGCAGTGAAACAACTGCAACAGGTCCAATTGCTATCTCTCTTGATGTCCCCATTACAGCATAGATAAGAGGTGGTACCACACTTGTGTCTATGAGTAGTACACAATCAAATCATATAAGCTTCACAATTGTTAATGAATATATATGATTGACATTCAATAATCATATTCAAGTCACTTACAGAGGCCATATTGAGGATCAAGTTTTGCTAAAGTTGCATATCCAATACTCTGCATTGAAACTATACATTAAGGCAATATGGAAAAAAGAAAACTTAAAAAGTCTTATTGTATTAATTATAGTAATCTACATGTTAAACTTTTTGTTTACCTGGGGAATGCATAGGCTAGCAATAGTTAGACCCGCAAGTAGATCATTCTTAAATTTTCTTACAGTGTAACTTTGACACCAAACAAGGATAGGAAATACACCTTGTAAGAAAGACACAAGGTGTTTTCTTCCGGACTGGTTTTTGAGGGACATGAAATTGTTTCCACAAGGTAAAATCTTGTCCCTCACAGAATCAAGGAGCTCACTCCATAAACCTGGGGGCTCGGGTGCATTAAGCACCCATTGAGCCCTTTCAGCATGACCATTCTTTTCAAGGTCTGGGCTTTCCTCCTGTGCGGAGGTTTGTTGCATGGCTGGAGCAGCCATAGTTGAAGTGTTTGGGGGAACGTGAAAAAAGCTGACTCTCTCTCAGGCAAAGTGAGCAACAATGTTACAAGACTATTTTTTGGTGTAAAATGCAAGGACCATTGCATAACCTTATATATACACACACAGCAAAAGGCAAAATGCAATGGTGGGTCTTTCTTTATTAAAAATAAATACAAAAATAAAAATTTAAAAAACTATTGTATACAGGCCCAGATATGCAAAATAATTTATTAGTTCGGTATAAAGTGCACCCCAGTTGTAAAATCAAACTCATTTCATGTAAAATATCAGATCCATTGGAGGTGCCAAGAGATGACTCTTAATTTATACTGATATTAGAGTGGATCTTAATTATTTTTAAAGATTAGTGCATTGATATTTATGAATTTTTTGATATGATTTACCTCAGCTCCTCTACTGTGCTTGTCCTAGGAATACACAGCTTTCGTGCTACGGATTACCAGTGTTGAATGCCTAACAACTTAGTTATTGCTAAGCTTAAAAATTCAAAATTGGCTGGCTAGCTACTAATAATCAAGGATATCCTACTTTGATCATGATCCTCTTAAAGTTATTATATAAGAAAATGATCATCCAACTAGCTAATAGATAAATTAAACACTTAAAGGTTGTGATTGTGGAGTTTGCAGCTTTTTATATATTGGTCCCTCAAATATAAATGCGCCAATAGGAAACTAATTTACTTGAAAGTTGAAGTACAATCTTTGTCTGGTAAGATGGTAAGTTGATGTACAATCTGATATTGTAAAATGGCATAGTGGAGAACAGAGAGAATTTATTTATACTTTGTCCACATCTCTTGTGCATGTCTCTTATCTATATCGTTAAAAACACATGTAATTGGTACCATTTTTAACTTTAATTCAAAATCAATGGTACAAAAAAATTAGTAAGATTTTATTTTCACACATCTTGTATATATTTCTTGTGTATACATTAATTGTAACTCTGTCATTGAATTTGAATTTGAATTAAGGTTAATATATTGGAAAAAGGGAAGGTGATACTAATCATGTAATTGAAATTTGTCCACATATCTGCATATAATACTTTCCTATAGTTAATGGTCTTTCGACTTGATGACAACTCCACCATGTGGTAGAGAAAGTATCTCTTCTTGTGATTCAAACATGAATGTTAGGAAACATGTCACTATTTTATGTAATTGGCTAATCCTTTGACAAAACGCACTTTACTTGTATTTGGGTAGATCTAGGATGTGTTTAATACTTCAAGAAACCTTGTTTCAAGTTCAAGTGTTAAAGCCATGTAAGTTTGTCCAAGAATCAAGTGAGAAAGTGTTAAATTTTAAAGCTCGATAGCCGCTTGACACCTTTCGACACTTGGCTTATCTATCGAGCTCTTGATTTGCTTCTTATTGCAATCTCGACACCTCTCGATAGCTAGGTTGATCGATCAAGCAAATTTCTGTCTCCTTGACACCTACTCGACACCTCCTTGATAGTCTGTATCTGTCAAAGTTTAAAGCTCGACACCTTCTTGACACCTCTCGATCAATCGAGGTTATGGGAATTCAGATTTTCAAATCTGATTTTTGGCCCATGTTGACATGTATGTGTAGGGTTTCTTTTCTCACAACCCTAGACCTATATAAGGCTTATTTTAGAGACCGTCACATAAGAGAATACAAGGAGAACATATGCAAAAGGTGATCGATGCCTTATTCTCTCTAAAAGAATCTACTACATCTTTGCGCTTTAGGATTTTGTAACCAAGTGCTTCTTAATTTTCATTATTGATGAAATGAAGAACTTTGCAACCAATATCTTCTTCTAGTTGGTGTGTTAGTCACGCATCTTGGGAGCCATGCATCATTGGTTAGTCACGTATTGGGATCCGTGCACAAAAAAGGATGGCGTTCATATATTGAAGAGTTCAGAGGTTCTAAAGCGGTAGAAAGTTTCTCTTTGTGAGTTCATCTACGGGGATTGTAGAATCTAGGGATAAAGGTTTTGTACTAGATCTGAAACTTCTCTTTACTATAATGAATTGCTTTTCGGGAAGGTTTTCCCCCAAGTTTTTTTTGTGAAACTAGTTTATTTCATTGGTTTTCCTAGGTCATCATATCTTGTCTTATTTATTTTTTTTCAAAAACGTGTACAAATTTTGACATGATATTGATGTTTATTTGTTTTAAAATTTTATTAATAATAAATCAAATTCAAACAACTAGGGTTTAAAACTTGTTAATTTTTTCAATGGGGTCTAAATTTCCCAACAATGAAGATCCATAACAAAAAAACACGATTCGCAATGAAATAAAAAGGCAAAGATAGAGAGGAAGGAAGATGCAAACACAAAGACAATATCATTTATAGAGAGTGGGTTTGAAAAAAGGCTAGGCCTCCAAGCGGTAAACAATCCACTAGAAAATACGTTGGTTTTGTTGAGGTGTTCATGCACCCTCCAAGCCTAATCAGTGCACCGGAGTCCTTTTTCTTCTTGGTGGGATGGGAGGTTGCGATCTTTGAACCTTTTTCTTTTCTAACTTCCCGGATTCCGCTACTAGACTTTTTCTTTTACCAATGAAGATTGGTTCCTTCCTAAACTGCTTTCTTTAAATCCAAACAACTTCTCTTCGTGATGATGATGTGAGAAGGGTTTCGTATAATGCCTCTCAAGGATTTGACAATAGAGAGGAAGAGAGTAGAGGAATTTGAAGAGACTCTAAGGTATAGATTGTGAGTGAAACAATCTTGTTTTTCTTTAGGGTTTCTCTCTCAAAATTCTCTCTGGAAGCTCTCATTCAATCGTGGGGGTGGTTGAATGTGAAGCGTCGGGTTTTACAAAAAGGGTGGCTCGCGGCTTGAATCGGCTTGACCTAATAGGCTTGACTAAATCGCGAGATCGGTCGCGAGTTATCGTATATGAAGATTGGTTTTGTAGTAAGGGCCTAGCATGACTATTCATTTTAGAGATTTTAGCATTTTAAGTTTGTTTGTTCCCAGTCACCGCAAGTCTTTGCCCCTCTTTCTTGGAACTCTTGAGCAATCTTCACTTTATCTCACTCACTCCCCTTACAACAAACCCACCTATCTCCGAGCCATTTTGTGAATTTTTGTCGGAATAAAGCTAATTAGATGGTTGAATAAATTCAACCTTACAATTTATTCTTTTCTTTGATTTTGACATGATATTGATGTTTGTTTTAACAAGTTTTATTCATAATAAATCTAATTAATAACTTGGGTTTAAAACTTGTTAATTCTTTCAACTGGGGTCTAAATTTCCCAACAATGAAGATCGCATGTTTGTGGGGTTCACAAATTTGTGAGAGATCTCTTTATATTGCGGCCTATAAGATATTGCATGTATATGAGTATATATCTTAGGTTTGATCTCCGTTAGATTCATGTAGGGCACCCAAAAAAAAAAAAAAAACCTCTATGGTAATCAGTAATCCTATACCAAACAAACATTCATACTCATGAGCTTTACCGTTTTAAGTTTTAACCTCATAAAAGAATGACATGTTGCAATGTGGACATTATGGATGGGCTATTAAGATTTAAGGGATACGCTTACTCGTTACACTTTATTGCTTATACATAATATGTTCAACATGGCCAGTGTTTCCCTCAAGCTTAGCACGGTGTTTCTCTATAGTGTCAATATAGAGAAAAATTCAGATGTTCATGGCCATGTTCATATTATGTATAAGCAATAAATTCAGATGTTCATGTCCTAAGAGAAAAATTATTTCGTACACTCGGACGGCGTAACCAGGATTTGACTTGGAGGGAGGATTTGTATATGACATGCTCATTTAATTACGTGCATGTAAATAAATATTTAAAGTATTTGAGACCAATTTAACAAATAAAGTCATTTGAATATATATATATATATATATATATATATATATATATTATATGCTTGTTGGTCCCTTATAGAATTTAGTCTCCAAATTTTAAAGTGATCGTTTTTAGTCTCTTAAATAACATAACCAAAATTAAAAACTGACACATTATCATCACTCCATAGGAACACACACAAAAAAAAAAAAAAAAAAAAGGCAAAAAAGAAAAAAAGGACAAAACCACTAATGGACTTAAAGTTTAGGAACCAACATTATATTTTTACCATAGTATTTAGATAAATACCAAGTGTAGCTTAAGTAAATTTCTGTAATTTTGGTTGAGATAGACTCATGAAATGTTCAATTTATACTAATTTAATTAAAACTATGGTGTGGACATTTATGAGCTTGAAACTTCTGAATTTAACTTGAAAATAATATTAGACTCTAGAGTTTATTATTATTTAATTATCTCCATACTTTTGTTTTATAACTATAAAAAGTTTATGAAGGATACTAAATTATTACAAAAATAATTGAGACCCTATTACAATTTTTTTCATAACTTCTAAAATTAGCTTTTTGTGCTTAAAAGTTAACCAATCAATTTCTATGGTTTATTTAATAAAATTTATAATAACTTTGACATTACTTTTTTTTTTATTATTATATATATATATATATTAAAAATGATAGGGTAAAATCCAATATATTTATTTCACAATTTATTAATAGGATTTTAAAACTTTACCAAATAGTTATAGTGAAAATTCTAGAAAATTTAATTCAGGTTAATTGAACTTTCTCCCCCCTTAACTATTTGCTTCACTTCAATTTCCCCTCTAAAATTTGAAATCGAACAGTGTCTCATTTGAATTATTTGTGTATTTAATATAGGAGTATATTACAAGATACATGAGTGCAGTATAAATATGTTCATGTGTTGTATAAGACGGAGAAAGTGGGCCCAAAAGGCCTATACATGTTAATTTTAGGCAAATCGCTCTATAACATTATTCAATTCTATTAAATTAATTTTAGTGTAATTTTTTTCTTTTGGAAAAATTGTGCACATTTTATACTCAAGTGCCCATTACGCTCTTCATAAACACTAATATATCAACTTTTCATTCATAAACACTAGTAGACATAGTTTCGATTCCTCAATTGCTCCAAATTCCAACTTCATTTTACGCATAAGTATCGTGTGATACTCCCTTCACTACGATCAACGTTTTATCATATCGTGCGTAAAAAGTTTTGTATCGTATCGGCGTATCGTAAGTACTCATGAAATGCGATACAATGTGTGTATCGTATAAATCATATCGTATCGTAAAATCATCGATCAAAGGAAATGTACGATACATAGAAAAATGCTTTAAAATTATATTTTTTGTTAAAATTTGTACTTTTATTTGAATCTAACAAATTGTTAAACTTGTTTTTAACACAAAATTATTAGTTTACTTAATTTGGCCTAATAAAATAACATATTCATAAAGTTTTTTTCCCCTCTCTTTTTCCTATAAAATTTAGACTACATAGTATCCACTTACACTCCACTTTAATATTTGCAAATTTATTTTCTATACTATGAATAAGATATTAATTGACAATATAATTTTTTTTTTTTTGTCATTATTGTTATAAGTCCAAGAAACTAGAATGCCAAGAAGATTTTTTTTTTTAATTATTAAAATAAAAAGAACAAGGAGAGATAGTAAATGTTAATGACGATGAAGAAAATTTTAATAAAGAGATAAGTTTACAAAATGATAAACATGATGACAGCATTGACTTAGATGGGGTTTATTAGGCAATGTGATGAAAATAAATTATTATTTTTTGATCATTTGTAATATATTATCACTTTTAAATTTAAACCATTTGAATGTGTATGTTATAAACACATGCTAGGTTGATTTATTTAGTTAGCTTGTTAAATATTATTACATAAGTGATGAATAAATTAGTCATTAGTTGAATATATTTAAAATTTATATTCTATAATTTATAAATTAGTCATTATTACATAACTTTGTATATCTATAATTTTTTTATAAATTTTATTAAGTGTTTGTGTATCTTACGATGCATGATACGATACGATACACGATACGGAAAAATCAAAAATCGATTCACGAAACGATTCACGTTTTAACAACTATGCTAGTAGAAACCCATTCCTTGACAACAATCAAAATTCTTTCAAAATTTTTGAAATTCTAGTTGAGATAAGTAAGATTCCTTCAAGACATGGTTCTCTTTTCTCCTCAATTGCTCCAACTTTACAACTTCATTTTAGCTTTCTCCAACTTTAGGGGATAGCAACACTGTCATTCACTTTGATATCTCTTTAGGAAGCATCGACACCAGGACACAAGTACAATACGGTGACATGAGTAATTTTTTAAAAGTTATACCATAAAACAAAAGGTTTGCCACCGATATGACATTAGTATAACACAAGTACGACACTTTAAATAAAGTGTCCGTACTTCCTAAATTTCTCCTTTACTTGGTTCATTCTCTCGTCAAGCTGCAAGTATTTTCCATCTCACTTAGCTGACTAGACGTCTTGAAATATTACTATAAACCTAACCCAAAAATGATGGCACTCTGCTTGCCATTTCTGTAACATTCTTAGGTGGATCGAAACTCCCTTTTAAAAAGTGCATTTAAGTTCATATCTATGCTTCGATTCCAATGAATTGCTGCTTATCTTCAAGAAAAAAAAACACTCAAATCTTCTCAAAGAAGAAGAAAAGAAATGCATTTGTAATGTCTTGTCTAGTTTGCAGACAATTTATTGAGGTGACGTTGACTTTCCAATTTCAGTCACTACAAATAATAGTTTTTGGTTGAAATTGATCCAACACTTATTCGAATTAACCTTTAACTGTACCTAATCTAAAACTCTTTCTTTTGTCAATTTGGACCTGCTATGGGGGAGGTGGTATCTGTTATAACAGTACTATATAATGGGTCTCTCACATAGAGGTGGATATTGCACATTTTTTGTAGGGTTTAACTACATGTCAAATCTGATATAATATTTGCAGTAATAGTAGAGGAAGAGGACGATGATGTTAAGAATGTACCATCATCACCATCATTGTTGTTGTTATTAATACTGCAATATATGATTATTATGGTAAAAATTGTCATAATTGTTTTATATATATACATATATATATATATATATATATATATATATTAATATTGGTGGTGATGGTATGTTAGCTTTAGTACAAGACCAAGGTGAAGAAGTTCCAAAATTTTTCATTATTGGTTATTGGTTTGTCATTTTTTTTTTTTTTTAGTAATTATAGTTATAGCAATGAGTGATGAGAGCTTATTATTTTTTTATTTTTTATTTTTTTGTAATTGTCATAATTGTTTTATTTTTATTTTTATTCACTTAACTGACCGTCTAATAAAGGAGAGTTGAGTAGCTTATTATGTCACTAAGATACAAGATTTTTTACTCTTTATCCTATTTTACTTGTTTAATTACTTACGCTTTAAAATAGGAACTCAATTTTTTCTTTTTTCCTTTTTAGTAAAATTGTACTTTAAAAAAAATAATGCTCCAATATGTAAGTAAAGAACGAGGGAATGAATTCTCTGAAGAAATGTAATTGTGATGTGTCCTTGACTAATGATGTTTTCATGAGAAGAAGAAATGATAATGTGCACATTCTCGGCATCCATATACAATATAAAATTTATAAATATCAAACATGAATTCACGGCCATAGAATGTCTAGCAAGGTGAAATGTATGTGGCTGGAAGAGTGTGACAACTCAAATTGTCTGGATTGCTGTTAGATTGATTAAGTGTGGATTATGCAGATGTGTCTTGAGTTCCACATCAAATGTGTACTAGTCTACTAGATTGTTATAGGGTTATATAGCAATTACAGGACACCTTAATTATATACAACTTGAAAAGTACTTCTATAATATATATAAATATATATATATATATATATATATATATATATATATATGTGTGTGTGTGTTTCTAACCCTTTCTTATGTCAGAAAAAGAGTCCAAACCAAGCCTAATTTACAAAAGGTTAAGAATTCTCTAAGAAAGTTACACCCATAGTGCTGCTACTTATATAGGCCGCACAAAATCAAAATTTCTAGTATGGTATATGCAATAGTGCACACTAATGCGCTAAGCACACGAACCTTCGCACTAATGTTTGAGTTTATTAATTATATATCTGCTTCTCCAAAAAAAAAAAAAAAAAGGTTTGAGTTTATCTGATTCGACATGAAAAAACGAATTAGGATAAAGAGCCTCAAGTGTGAAATAATTGCCATGTAATTGTGGACAAGAATTTAACATAAAGCTTAATAGCAAGAGTCTTATAACTTAGAAGTATAGTTGTTTCTTTTAAATTTATTTTTGAGAATTGGAATTCAAATCTCCCTTCTCATTATTGAATTTGAAAAAATGAAATTCCAATGAGTGCTTATTGGATTTCAAAGAATAAGGATTCATTTGGTATAGGAGTTTAAACACATGTTTTTAGTTTTTAAACAATATTACATACATTTCTACACACTTTTTTACCCACATATATTTCCAAAAAATACAAATAATGTTACTAAAACAACGTTACCAAACGGCCCCTAATTTTTCATATGTACATGGAAGTTTGGGAAAGGTTTTGGTTACATCATAAATACTTTCATACTTTTTTTTTTTTTTTTTTTTACAAGATAGAAATTCTCTTTTTTTTTTTTTTTTTTTTTTTTTTTTTTGGATAGGAAACTTAGAACTTTATTCAAAAAAATCAAGAGGGAACATCATGTGAAAGAGCTTGCTGAAGAAATTCTCTCTTTTATTTTTGTATAAATATGAAATTTGATAATTATGGTAACCATCAATAGGGATTTTTAATGATTGAATTTGTATATAGAAATAGATATTCAATTATTTAAAGAAAATAAGATTTGGCAAGATTCTAATAGATGTTCAACTAAAAATTAAACTTCTTTAGTTAGTATTATACATATATTATATAATTTACGATTTCCCTCTTATTTGGATGAGTACATGCGCATGCAAAAAAGAATTTTCTCAATTTGAAATTTATTTATTTCAATTTTTAGATTGAATATTATAAATTTAAAGGAGTATAATCTCTCATGTCATTTAAAATGACAAATGACGTGGTATTCCATATACTATTAGATTTAAGAAATAAAATCATTAATCATAAAATGACTCGCCTAATTCTAATTTTAATTTTAATGAAATGAAGAGGATCCTGTTCTATACGGATGCACCCTTCATCATGAATATGATAATATATAAGTCACTAATAATATTGTGATATTATTAGCTACAGTGTGGATTCGAATGAAGTGGGAAGACGTATGGCCTATGCCTAATGGCATCTCTGCCACTACGCACCAAAGGGACTTAGGGCTCCAAATACATTGAACCTAGACGCTTTCTAGTTTCCTATTAGTGGAAACTTTTACTTTCGTTTGAATGAGAAGCCATTAAAACTAATTGATGGGTTCCAAAAAGGGTCTTCAAAAGTATAAGAACATTTGGTCAGCTAAAAATAACGTTACTTGGACCACAAAGAGAAGTGAAAAAAAAAAGTCAGCAGAGATTCATCATGGCATGTACCAGAAAAGAATAATGTTTTTTTTTTTTTTTTTTTTGAGAAGATCTAGAAGACAATAAGTTCAAGAACACTACAAATTTTACAAAAATTTTCACAACTTTTAAGATAATAATTTGTAATTGGTGTACAATAAAAATGATGTTAATAAGAGTTATACTAATTATAATTATTATATGTCATTTTAACCATTGTGAAAAAAAGAAAAAGAAATTTATTGCGCATTATTGGTGAAAAAAAAAATTTAAGGTTTCTCTATAAAAATTGGGTTCTTCAACTAGACCACTCAGCTTACGTGCAAAGTGGAAAGTGGAAAGGTGGAGGAATTTAATTAGCACAAGAAATACTATAATCGAATGTGTTGTAAATATGGTTGAATAATCTTTGTCCTCGAGTTGGGGTATGCATTCTCTCTTCTATCATCTATAGATTCCACGTTTTGTTCGTGAATGACTGACCCCAGCATTTTGAGGACCTTCTATTGGCTTGTGTTGTGATTTGAACTTTGAAGTACTAGTAGATAGACTCCCTTTTCAATGTTGCTAGTCACAATATGCATGTCAACCTGTTCATAGTATGAGCTTTTGAGCTGCAAATGGCTCTGTTAATTCATATTGTTGAGGTCTCATTTTCTTTATCTGATTATACTCGGGTCAACAATGAAAAGGGGGATTGGACATAACCAGTTAATGGGTAAAATGATCTCTTTTTGATATTATAGGTATACGTTAAAATTGTTGTCGGCATTTTTTTTTTTTTCAAAAACTCGTAAGTTATGATAGAGAATTTTTATTTTGAGAGAAAACTGGGATAAAGAATTATATATTTGTATATTGATTCACATCAAAACCATTGTTTGAAAAACTGAGGCACAATATTGAGTTCACAAAACTGACCAATAGAAAGAAGATTGAGAGACAAGTTTGAAATTATCACTAAGATATATGGCTTAGATGAAGAAATAAACCTATGTGACTTACAGGCATATGGGATTCATCAGCAGTGTAAATGACAGCAATAGGCTCTGCAGGTGTTTTATGAGAGAATTGAGACATTGGGGATCATGTGATTACAAGAACTTTTACATCATTTTATATATAAACACAATGATTTGTCACTTCACTGTAGCTTCATCTTCAGTTCGTCAATTCACCTAGAAAATCCTAATTTTATTGAATGGTCCTATGTTGAACTGCACATATTATGCTGCCTTTTTTGTTCAAATTAATCCTAACCCTTCTCCAAAATTTATAATATACCTTACACCTGTGACCTGTGTGAAATGACTACAAAAATGAGTGGCCACAGGCCACGCATCCAATGGCACATTTAACTTTTTCATGCAGTGGTGGATTTGGTTAGGGAAATGGAGCACCAGAGGTTTTCCTCAAATGAAAGCGTGACCAATATTCTTTAATTGAGAGAGACAGAGCGAGAGAGATGCAATTCAAATTGTTTTCCTCAACCTCATGTTTGGTTTGTATATATGCTGGTCCGGACAATTCTTTTTATTTGTCAAACAAGATAAAAGATCAACTTTCTTGACTTTTTAAAATATTTTTGTTCATTTAATCTTTATGCTTTTTATGAGTTCTTTTACAACTGTAATTTTTTTGTCACAACTTTTGTCAGTGTGAGTTATTATCTTTCACTTTTACATAGATCTAAAATGATTTGTCGTATAAGGTCCATAAATTTTTTCCCTCTCTTGAGTTGGAAATGGGGTAGGACAAAAGAGTTAAGAGTCTGATTAATATGATGAGGATGTAAATTGCGAAATGACGTTTGTGATTCTAGCTTAATTGTAGTTGTGAAAAACTTTTTAAGTGTTTGCAAATTTGGTTGATGAGGTTTTGATTATATATCATTTATTTGTTGACCCAAAGGCAGTAAAGTTTACGTGCGAATTAACAAAATTTACAGGGAAAACTTTCCTAGTGCCTGAACTAGTGATGAATATATTCACCTAGAAAAGTCTATGTCATGTACAATAATATTGCTTTTAGTATATCATATGTTGGAAGAATTCTTTCAACCAAAAGTCTTGTAACTTAATTAGTACATCATAGTGTTTCAAAGGAGATTGGCAATTGGGGTTTCTCCAAGGTATGTATTTGGTGATGATTGGCAAATGTATAAACCTTGAATGAGAATGGGTGAAGGAAAAAAAAAAAAAAAAAAAACTCACATGCATAGCCTCATGTAAAAGACTATGAGATTCTAGTATGTGGTGCTTTGAATAAAGTAATTTTTTATTTAACGTTTCACCTCACATTCTTTGCTTAATTCTTCTAAAAAGAAAATGGGCTAAGGTCCTTTCATTCTTATTCTATTCAAATTAACCGAAGCTTTCCTAAAAGAACATTCTTGTTTCTTGAGCATGCCCAAGTCCATCTCTAATATTATCCACAATATGGACCCCAGGTTGAGAAAGAAACACGCTAGTCTTTTGGAGCTTTCTATGGATACATTGTTCACCTCAATCTTTTTCTTTTTTCTTTTTTTTTTTTTTTTTTTGGGATAATTAAGAAAATAACTTTAAGGTATGTTTGGCTGGAGGGAGGAGATAGAGTCTTTACAATCTTAAATTGTTGAACATTTCAAGGGATAAGTGCTGAAGATTAAAAGATTTGAGATTTTGGTCTTTTGGTATTCAATGCAGTCACTTCTCCATTTTATGTCTTTCAATTATAAATTGGACTTAACATAACATAACTATATCTAATTGTCACTCTATAAGTATAAGTGCTTGTAAAATATATGTGGGGGAAAGTGTCGGAGTTCAAGTGTCCAGGAAAAAATTTTATACACATATATACTTAGATTAAGTTAGAGTAGAATTTTTATTTTATATATATAATAAAAAAATCCCTTTTCTAACTCCTTGGGTTCTTCCTCTCCTAATTTCTTTAGATTTTGACATGAATGGATTTTCTCTGATCAATGTTAGCTTTGCATCTTATAATACCTGTTATTTAAAACATTTTGATTTCACAAAATATGAGAGAGAGAGAGAGAGAGAGAGAGAGAGAGAGAGATTCATTTTTTTAAAAGGAAAAGAGCATAAAAAAAAGGCTATATGTGAGTTGATGAATGTTTGGCAATCCAAATCATTGGGAATATGATAAAGATGAAAATAAATAAATAAAGACCAAGGCACAAGCTGAAAGAGCGAGAAGGTCTCTTTTCAACCCAGAAAAGTACAAAATTAGCTTTGTTTTAGGGTTCGTCTGATTGAAACTTCTCAAACACATTGTCACCTTATTCCCTTTTTTTTTTTTCCTTGTGCATGTATATTTGTTTCTAAAAAAAAAAAAAAACATACAAAAACAATCATAAATTCATAATAATTAGATACATTTTAATAATTATTATAATTATCAAATTTCATAATGCTGATTAATAATTATCATAACTATCAAATTTTATATTTAGACAATAAATAAAATAGGGAATAATAATATATTTTTTAAATTTCTTGTGTGTTATACAGGTTACCAACAACACATTTAAGATTATGATTAAGTAAGACGTTCTTCACAGACCGTACTGCAAATGCACTGATCAAATTCATGATGTAGAACTTATCATTACATTAATAAAAATTCTCTATATTTCCTTTAAAAAAAAAAAAAAAAAAAAAAAAAACACCTTACAATGACTTGTGATGATGCCGAAAATAGTACCACCAATGAGTCACACGTTCCTCGTACGTCGCAAATGGCACCTACACAACAAAAAGGAAGAACCTAGCAGAGAGTACCGGCCAAACACCCTCTGAAGGTTAAATCAAAACTATTCTCACCGCTCTAGAGTGCTAGAGAGGGTAAAATTATGCATACCTTGGTTTGTGAGGGTGCTTGGGTTTTTATAGTAGCGAGGGCTACCCCTCTTTTCCTTGGAGTAGAAGTCTTTTCCTTATAGGAGTCTTCTTGGGCGTATTTTACGGGATTCTTTCCATATAGGAGTCCTTAGATTTCACGAAACGTGGGGAGCAAGTTATTTACTTACATAGCAAACGTGGAGACCAAACATTCCATAGACTGACGCCGTTAGTTTATGTTATTCCGTCAGACTAAGACTCGTCGCCTTCAGGATGTCCAGCTTTATGGTACTCAACATGTGGAGTTCCTTCACTTCGAGTCCCCGTCGGCCTTGAAGAAATGCTGACGGCAAACGCATCTCGTCACCCTTGTCAAGGCGTGTACCGTCACTCTTGTCTATTTAATTTTATCCTCATCACTTGCCCCCTACTCCATACCTCCGTCGGACTCTATCTTGACAGGTTATGGAGTTTGTTTTCTAAAGAGGCGGGGATATCGTTCGCATGGATCTGTGCATTTAATGCCTTGGACAGGTGGCTCGTTTCTATTGGCTCTGCTTCTGACGAGACGTCGTTTCGTCTTCCACGCCATTTTTTCCATATATAAACAGCACTTCCCCTCACTTTTCACCATTTCAACCTTGCCGATCTTTTGGAGAAAGATACCGTCGCCCACTTTTCGTCGCCTTCACTTCCGTCGCCTTATTCGTTGATGTCTTTAGAGTCATCCAGAAGGCCTCCATACCGGTAAGTTTTCATCTTCTCTCTCCTTCCTTCTTCTTTTTTTTATTTTTTTATTTTTGCCTTATTAGTGAGGACGTCGGCCTAGGTACTTAGTTTGAACCCGTCACTTGTAGGTAGTCGGATGTCAAGTGATGCGTCTTGTGAGGAGTCGTCGGTCCGTGAAGGAGCAGGCTACGACGAAACCTTTGGTTCTAGAAATGAGTCAGACTTCTCCCTTCCGTCAGAGAGAGAGTCGTCGGCCCAATCTCTTGACGGCGATGAGAGTTTTTCCGAGGGAGGTGAGGATGAGGGAAGAGGGGATGGAAACGACGGGGATGGAATGGATGTCGACGGAGAGGATAGTGACGGGGATGAGAGATCCGGTGAAGGAACCTCGGAGGGTCCCGGAGATAACCGTCCCTTCATTCTTCCCGAGGATTGGGCCGTCAACAAATTTTCGCCTAGGATGAGTGGTAAAGTTTTTAGGGAGTTACGGATTCGTTATCAAATCCCTGACCACATCCCCATCCGTCTCCCTAGAGAGGACGAGAGGTGTTACTCCAGGAGGACAGGTGACGTTGGCATGTATGATGCCATGTTTGCTGCGGGCCTGAGGTTACCGTTGACGGCTCTACACCGTCAACTTGCTGACTTCCCGGGAATATCCGTCACCCAGATTGCCCCAAACGCCTGGAGGACTTTTATAGGAGCTGAAATCCTATGGGGCAATCTTAGTGGAGAACACCGTCAGCTCACTCTAGGAGAAATTTTTTATTGTTATAGGCCTCACCATATCACCTTGTCTAAGGGGACATATCATTTTAATGCCCGGGAGAAAGGGTTACAGCTAGTGTCGATATGCCGATTCAAATAGGAACTGGAAGAGTAGGTATTTTTTTGTTGAAGGGACGGATTGGGTTTGTCGTCGGGAGGAGTGGGTGACGATGCCCCGCGGTTATTTTGACAACACCTGGGCCTTTGTCGAGGATTCAGGTTAATCCCGTCAACTATGTGACTCGTGTTTTTTTTGAAGCGACGCTACTAACACTTGTTTATTTCTTTCAGCTTATACCCGTCCGCACATAATCGACGAGTAGAAGGAGTTCATCCAACGGATTCTGTAAATCCCTTTGGAAGACCGTAAGTGCAGGGATTTGATCACCCTTGACACCCTTCATTTATCTTGTGGGGGTCCAGATCCGTCAACTGAAGCTCGAAGGTTGGAAGAGTTTGCACGCCGACGTGAGTAGACTTTTATTTTCCCGTCAGTTTCATTTTTCCGTCCCTTTCCCCAACAGTCTTTCTTGTGTTGTAGAGATGGAATCCACGAAGCAAAGGATACGGGCCGCCGCAGCTCGTTAGAAGGAGGAGAGGAAGGCTAAGGAGGCAGGGGGAGGCCTCGTCAACCCCCAAGGCCGTCGCTAAAGTGGTGAAGAGGAAGCCCGACGGGAGTGACAGCCGTCCCTCAAAAAAGGCTGCCGTCACTCCTGCAGACGAACCATTGAAGGAAAAATCCCCTCCGAAGCCTAGCCATGGTGCGGGAAAGGGGGTGATGACTTTTGTTGGTCCCGTCAACGAGGGTCCCTGCCGTCTCCTAACCCATAAGGAATATGCCGTCGGGGAGGTTGAATCCACGATAAAACCGACAGACGTAGAGCCCTGTGACCAGGTGGAGACGGAGGATTTAGGGACGTCGGCCCTCTTCGATCTCTCCAGGGTATGTTTATTACATTTTTTGTTGAACAAGTTTTATCTTGTTTTGGTATACTTTTTGACTGATGGGTATGTTCTTTTAGGCCTTGGTGCGCGTCAAGGCCCTTTGCGACCGTTGTGTGGCGAAGGAGGGGATCGTCACCCGAGTTTGTAATCATAACACGAACCTATTGAATCAGCAAGCTCAGTACAAGGAAGTCGTCCGTCTCCTCAACAAGGAGCTGCAGGAAGTTAAGGAGAAACTGACGGAGGTCGGTCGGTCGAATGACAAGCTCCAGGGAGAGGTGACAGCTACGGGGGAAAAGTTACGGACGGCGGAGACTAACGCGATTAGAGACTTCAAAGTGTCGTAGTCTTTTATTGACTCATGTGCCTAATATTATGGCATTGGGTTCGACGATTGCCTTCGGCAGGTCGCGTCGGCCTTCTCGGAGCTGGACTTGTCTAGGATTACCATGGATGATGGAGACGACGGCTCTCCTCAGCCCAACCCTATTCCGGAGCATGACGGTAGTGTAGTCCTAGCCCAACCTGCTGCTAATCTTGCAGTTTCTGATTCTCCGGCCGTGATAGTGGATATTGAAGACCATCAGTGTGACGCGACCTTGCTGACATTCCCTTTGCTTAGTTTTTATGTTGCATTGTAGCTATGTACAAAATACTTGTATTTTAAATATTTGGAAAAAAGTTGCAATTTTAAACAATGTTTAAGTGCCCTTTTGGTTTTCTTCGGGCTTTTGTTTATGTGTACGATTGTGTATGTGTTTAATTTCCGTAACTTTTATATTTCTTTATTGATGATGACCCTAGACGAAATTTTGGTAAAAATTCTCGTTTGCTTGGAACACGTCAGCTCTTTGAACTGTTGGAAGCTCCCGTTGGCATGACATCGTGCCTAGTCTCCAAGCCCCGTCAGCTTGGTGACCGTCGGTTTCTGACTCTTGTTGGTTGGTCGCACCATTTTAAGGTCGTCAATCTCTTAAGACCGTCGCTTTTTTTTTTTTTTTTTTTTTTTTTTTTTTTTTTTTTTTTTAAGTTTTGGCCTTGATGACTGTCATTATTGTAGGTCTTTTGGTTTGAGGGCCACGTCCATATGATGGTAGCTTCATCTATGGGACCGTCAGGTTTTCGGCCTAAGCTCTTGGTGACCTTGTTATCATTGTGGGTCCGTTGGTTTTAGGACCCCGTCCATATGATGATAGCCTCATCTATGGGACCGTCAACTTTTTGGCTTTAGCTTTGCTGACCTTGTTATCTTAGTGGGTCCGTTGGTTTTAGGACCCCGTCCACATGATAATAGCTTCTTCTATGGGACTGTCAGTTTTTTAGCCTTAGCTTTGCTGACCTTGTTATCTTAGTGGGTCTGTCAGTTTTTAGGACCTTGTCCATGTGATGATAGCTTCATCTATTGGACTATCGACTTTTTAGCTTTAGCCTTTCCAGACCGTCATTTTCTTGGCGTTAGCCTTGATGTTTTGACATCTTTGTTGGTCCGTCGATTTTTAGGACCTTGTCCATATGATGATAGCTTCATCTATTAGACCGTCGAGTTTTTAGCTTTAGCCTTTCCGGACCGTCATTTTCTTGGCCTTAGCCTTGATGTCTTTGACATCTTTTTTGGTCCGTCAGATTTTAGGACCTTGATGTCTTTGACATCTTTGTTGGTCCGTCAGTTTTTAGGCCTTGATGTCTTTGACATCTTTGTTGGTCCGTCCGTTTTTTAGTCCGTGTGTTATGGACTCGGTCGTTTTGGATTGTGAATTTAGTGAACCATAGAAAAAATAGATACTTCAGCAATTTCTGAATAAACTCCTCTTATTGCCATGCATTTAAATAAAAGTAATTAAAACCAAATCCTGCCCTTTGGGTTAAAAAGTATTTGTTGCAAAAAACTAAAGTAAATGATAAATCCGAGGAGTAAAACTAAAATTCTTTGGAATAGAAAAGAGGTTGGTCTTCATGTTGCCGCTCCTATTGGTGATACTTTCGTAGGTGCTCGGTGTTCCATGGGTGTGGTAGTTTTTGTCCTTCCAACGTTTCCAGGTGGTAAGTACCTTTTCTCCGCCACGACGTAACTCGGTAAGGTCCTTCCCAATTGGGGCCGAGTTTCCCTTGGGTAGGGTCCCTAGCGGCGTCTATGACCTTTCTAAAAACAAGGTCTCCAACTTGGAAGTCTCTATGTCGAACTCGAGAGTTGTAGTGTTTGGCCATGCGGTCCTGGTACCTAGCGAGCCTTTGTTCTTTTGTTGTTCTCGATCTCGTCCACTAGGTCGAGCTGTAGTCGCATAGCCTCGTCATTTTTGTTCTCATCATGGTTGTGCACCCTGTAGCTTGTGAGTCCAACTTCGGTCGGGATGATCGCTTCGCCTCCGTACGTCGGTCGGAACGGTGTCTCTCCTGTGGGTGTTCTTGCCGTCGTCCTGTATGCCCATAGTATACTTGGCAATTCTTCGGGCCATATACCCTTTGCCCCCTCGAGTCGAGTCTTGATAATCTTGAGCAAGGATCGATTTGTGACTTCGACCTGTCCATTAGCTTGAGGGTGGGCGGGGGAGGAGTAGTGGTTCTTTATTCCTAATTGTGAGCAAAAATCCCGGAAGGGGTCGTTGTCAAATTGTCTCCCGTTATCCGAGACAAAGACTCTAGGAATGCCAAACCTGCATATGATGCATCTCCGGACAAAGCTCTGCACGTTCTTCTCTGTAATCGTGGCCAAAGCTTGAGCTTCCACCCATTTCGTGAAATAGTCGATGCCCACTACCGGGAATTTGGTGTCGTGACGGTGGAGGGAATGGTCCCATAATATCTAATCCCCATCGTGCGAACGGCCATGGGGCCGTCATCGGGGTCAGCTCTTCGATTGGTTGTCTAATAATATTGCTGAACCTTTGGCATTTGTCGCAGGCCCTGTCATAGGCTTCATGCGCCCTTCGCATGGTGGGCCAATAGTACCCTACTCGCACAAGCTTGTGTACCAACGATCTGGACCCTGAGTGGTTTCCGCAGATTCCTTCATGTACCTCTCTCATGACGTAATCTGCCTCTTCCGTACCCAAGCATCTCAAATATGGTCGGGAGAAACCTCTTTTATACAGGACGTCTTTTATCAGGACGAACCTCGCCGCCTGGACCTTAAGTTTCCTTACGGCTTCCTTTTCGTCTGGTAAGACCCCATCTTTTAAGTATGAAACTAACAGCGTTGTCCAGCTACTGTCGGAGCATATTTCCTGCATGTTGCTGAGATCTATTAGCGGAGAAAGTCACACGCAAGAGAGTACATTACCGGGGATGACCATTTGTTTCTCTTTTGACGGCCTTCGCAAGGCGGTCGGCTCGCTCATTTTCTTCTCTGGGAATTTGGACGACTTTGGCTTCTAGGTCATCCACTCTCACCCTTACTTCATCAAGGTACTTCTTCATCTTTTTGCCCTTGCACTCGTAGTCTCCATTTATTTGGTTAGTGATGACCTGTGAATCGCGATAGATGACTACCCTCGCTGCTCCCTTTGCTTTGGCAAGGTCGAGCCCTACTATTAGAGCCTCATACTCTGATTCATTGTTAGTGGCGGGGAAGTCGAGACGGACCATACATTCAATGGTGTCTCCTTCGGGCGATAGTAGCACAATGCCAACTCCTGCGGCTTGTCCGTTGGACGATCCGTCCGTATATATGCTCCATTGAGGGGACTCTGTTGCCCCCTTGTCTTCATCATAAGTGAACTTAGCTATAAAGTCGGCGATGATCTGTCCCTTGATGGCGGTCTGCGGGTGGTACTGAATATCAAATTCGCTCAGTTCTATAGCCCATAACGCCAATCGTCCCGCGGCCTTGGGATCGCTCATTGCCTGCCGTAAGGGCTTGTCGGTCAAGACGTTCACTGTATGAGCTTGGAAGTACGGTTTGAGCTTGCGGGCTGCCATAACTAATGCAAAGGCAAGTTTTTCCATGGGCGGGTATCTTTCTTCGGCATCGTGAAGCGCTCGGCTTGCGTAGTACACGGGCTTTTGCACTTTCTCTTCTTCTCTGACCAAGGCCGCACTAACAACGGCTGGGGAGACGGCTAGATAGAGAAAAAGCTCTTCTCCTGGCTGCGACGGGTTCAGCAATGGTGGGGAGGAGAGGTAAGCCTTCAATTCTTCGAATGCTTAACGGCATTCGTCAGTCCACTCGAAGGATTTCTTCAATGTTCGGAAGAAGGGCAAACACTTGTCCGTTTCCCTTGACACGAACCTATTTAGTGCCGCTATCTTTCCATTAAGGCTTTGCACCTCCTTCACATTTCTTGGTGGTGTCATATCCATAATGGCCCGGATCTTGTCCGAGTTTGCCTTGATTCCCCTCCGAGGCACCATGAATCCTAAGAATTTTCTTGCCGTTACTCCAAAGGCACATTTTCCTGGATTGAGCTTCATGTTGTAGGAGCAAAGTATGTCGAATGTTTCTTTGAGATCTTCTAGATGATCTTCCTCCCTTCGACTTTTTACCAGCATGTCGTCCACATAGATCTGGACATTCCTCCCAATCTTTTTGTGCGAACATTTTGTTCATGAGTCTTTGGTACGTTTACGCTGCGTTCTTCAGGCCGAAGGGCATCACCTTGTAATAGAAGAGGCCTTGGCTGGTTACGAACGATGTATTTTCTTGATCGGCTTCATGCATTCGGATTTGGTTGTACCCCGAGAAAGCGTCCATGAAACTCAAAGAATCGGTGTCGGGCCGTAGAGTCTACTAGGACATCGACCCTCGGGAGGGGGTAGCTATTCTTGGGGCAGGCCTTGTTAAGGTCGGTGAAGTCCACACACATCCGCAATTTTCCGCTCGCCTTTTTTACCATCACTACATTTGCTAACCAGTCGGGATAGTATACTTCCTTAATGAAGCTCGCTTCCTGTAGCTTTCTGATTTCTTCTGCTATGGCTCGGTCTCGCTCGGGGGCAAACACTCTCTTCTTTTGTCTGATAGGTGGAAAGGCGGGCGATACGTTTGTGCACCATGATCAAGGATCTATTCGGCATATCTTCATGACCCCACGCAAATACGTCTCGATTGCGTCTGAGGAAGGTTATGAGCTCCTGACGGATCGTATTGTTAGCGAGCATTCCAATTTTGGTCGTTCGGCCAGGATCGGAACTGTCAAGGGGTATCTCTTCTAACTTCTCAACCGGCTCCGTTACCGTCCGGTGCTCTTCTATGCTTAAAACTGAACACGATCTTCCATTTCCATCATGGCTATATAGCATTCGCGCTTGCCATCTGACTTCCATGCAGTTCCCCTACTCCGTAGTCAGTCGGGAACTTTATCATTAAGTGGTAGGTGGAAGTCACCGCCTTCCATGAGTTGAGCGTGGGTCGCCCGAGGATAGCGTTGTAGGTCGACGAGCAATCGACTACCAAGAATGTCACGTCCCTGGCTATCTGTTGAGGGTAATCGCCCACAATTACGGATAATGTGACCGCGCCCAATAGGAATACCCGGCTCCCGCCGAAGCCAACAAGCGGGGCATTTGTTGGGATCAATCGCTCCCTATCGATCCTCATCTTTTGAACGCTGTGTAGTATAAAATATCTACTGAATCGCCATTGTCGATTAGCACCCGGTGCATGTTGTAGTCTCCTACCCGCAAGGCGACGACGAGCGCATCGTCATGTGGATGGTGAAGGCGTCGCGCGTCTTCTTTTGAGAATCCGATTACAGGACCTTCTCTCCGCGCTATTTTCGACACGACTCTCGTCGGCTGAACTTTTTGTACCATCCGAAGATAGGTCTTGCGGGCTTTCTTGGATAACCCGGCGGCAGCCGTTCCTCCTACGATCATCCTTATATCCCCAATCGGGGGCCTCGGTCGCTCATTGTCCCGTCGGGGGTGTTGGTCTTGTGCAGGGGGATCCGTTTTCTCTTTGCTAACGAATCTCTGCAGCTTTCTTTGTCTGATAAGAGCCTCAATCTGCTGCTTGAGGTCATAACAATCAGGCGTGTCGTGGCCATGGTCGCGGTGGAAACGGCAATACTTATCCCGGGAACGTTTGTTAGGGTCACTCTTGACTTTCCGGGAACGTCAGAGCCTCTTCGTCCTTGATTTGCATAAGGACTTGATCTATCTAAATTTGTCGGCGGAGTGAAGCTCGTGAATTTTTTCCCCCGCAGGCTTAGGGCGCCTCTCGTCCCTTCGGTCTCCTGTTCTTGCCTTCTTTCAACCTTGGTCCTGCCGAGTGTCTTCCCGCCTTTCTCTTTTCCCGGGCCTCTCTCCCGAGCTAACAGTGCATCTTTAGCGTTCATATACTTTGTGGCGCGATAAAGTACTTCCGACATTGTCTTTGGGTCGTTTTTGTATAGGGAGAACAAAAACTTACCCTTCTTCAAGCCATTCGTGAATGCAAGAACAAGTATCTTATCGTCGGCTTCGTCGATCGAGAGTGCCTCTTTGTTGAAGCGGGAGATGTTGGCTCTTAAAGTTTCATCTTCTCACCGCTTCATACTCATCAAGCAAGCCGTAGACTTCTTATATCGATGGCCTCCAATGAAGTGTGTGGTAAAGCGAGCGCTGAGCTCTTTGAAGGTCTTGATGGAGTTTGGTGTCGGTCGACCGAACCAAATTCTCGCTGCGCCCTTCAGCGTTGTAGGGAAGGTCCTACACATGATGGCGTCCGCTACTCCTTGAAGGTGCATTAAGGTCTTGAAGGTCTCTAGGTGGTCCAGTGGGTCCTTGACCCCGTCATTTTGTCTATCTGCGGCATGCGGAACTTACTCGGTAAAGGGTAGGAGTTGACGGTGGCGATGAAGCGAGTCGATTCGGTTAACAAGGTCGTCAAGGTCGCTTGATACTCGCCCCTTAAGAGCATTCATCATAACCTCCATATGTTCCTTCATGGCCTGCATCTCCGCGATAACAAGTGGCGGAGTGGTTTCTGCGAGGGAGGGGATGCTTATGTTCTGCCGTTCTGGCTTGCTTGGGGCGTTCGGCCTCCCGGGTCCCCTCCTGGTTTCTTCTATCGGTATTTGGTTCCTTCTTGATCTGCTCCTTAGTTATTGGGAGCCGCATTTTTCTGTTTCAGCTGCTCTTCTAGGTCATGGTTTTGTTTGGTGAGGCGCTCCACAGCTATAGCGAGTGTCCCGAAACTGTCTTTCAAGCGCAGTCATAGGGGCTTCTTCCTCTTGAACGTCGTTAGTGGTCGCCATTGAGCGAGTGAGTACCATGTAACTCTTTTGTCTAGGAAGCGATAATGTGCTATGGTTCCCACAAACGGCGCCAACTGATGATGCCGAAAATAGTACCACCAATGAGTCACACGTTCCTCGAACGTCGCAAATGGCACCCGCACAACAAAAATGAAGAACCTATTAGAGTACCGGCCAAACACCCTCCGAAGGTTAAATCAGAACTATTCTCACTACTCTAGAGTGCTAGAGAGGGTAAAATTATGCGTACCTTAGTTTGTGAGGGTGCTTGGGTTTTTATAGTAGCGAGGGATGCCCCTCTTTTCCTTGGAGTAGAAGTCTTTTCCTTATAGGAGTCTTCTTGGGCGTATTTTACGGGATTCTTTCCATATAGGAGTCCTTAGATTTCACGAAACGTGGGGAGCAAGTTATTTACTTACATAGCAAACGTGGAGACCAAACATTCCATAGACTGACGCCGTCATTTTATGTTATTCCGTCAGACTAAGACCCGTCAGCTTCAGGATGTCCAGCTTTATGGTACTCAACATGTGGAGTTCCTTCACTTCGGGTCCCCGTCGGCCTTGAAGAAATGCTGACGGCAAACGCATCTCGTCACCCTTGTCAAGGCGTGTACCGTCACTCTTGTCTATTTAATTTTATCCTCATCAACTTGGAATTAGATAACTTCAACTCCTCAATCCTCATAAGAGACAAGCGAAGAATAAAAATAGCAAAACCTTCTTTTTTTTTTTTTTTTTTTTTTTTGGGAGAATTAAACAGTAGCCGTTTTAGTAATAAAAGATGCTTTCACAGCTTCTCCAACAGTCAAGAAGACCCTTTCTCCAATTTTGCTCAAAAAGTTGGCTAATTGTAGCTTGTTAATCACGTGCCATCTGGGGTTGGCAATTGCTAACTGAGAGAGACAGAAAGAGATGTTCAAATTAGAACAAGTGAAAATGATTTTTCATCAGAAGAAATGAAAAGGAAAAAAAGAAAATTTTAATTACCTCCGTTCCATGTGAGACCAGATTCTCATGAAGCTCCTGATCAGAAGCTATTCCCGATGTGTCAATGTTCATCAAACCTATATGAATTTGTAATAACAAAAGAAAGTCAAAATCACCAACCGCTTGAAAGCCAAGTTTTTAAAGTATGTCCTATAGAAATATATATATATATATATATATATATATAGTATGTCCTATAGAAATATATATATATATATATATATATATATATATAAGAACTAATGCAGCATGATGGTCCATTAGTTGAATAGCTAATGCAAATTGTAATGACTGACAAACCAAAAGTTATTAAGTCCCATGAAAGGAATGGATAAGTAATAAGTTCACATTTTTCTTCAATGGGTTTTTTTGTAACTTTGTATGTTTGGATTAGTTTTTTTCTTTTTTAAAAAATATTTATTTATTTGTTGAATGTTACAAACGTAAATATATACCTAAAAAAAACTATAATTCAGAAAATTGTACATAAGCAAATGACTTAATAACTTAACTAAAAAAAAGGCAATCCAAGCACTAGTTTGACACTAGTTTTTCAGTCATCATGAACCTTAATGGGGAACCAATAATCTTTTCCTTCTCACTCAAACACTTTCTGGACATGTCAAGAATTACATGTTTGATAGTTGTAAAGTTGTGGTTTCCAAATTATATTGTGTTGGCTTTAATTCCGTGCCAAATTTGATTGTAATTTCTTCAATCATTTTCCCTATATGTATGTGGGATTAATTGTAAGGGATGAGTATGAGAGATCAATGAAAAATCAAACTTCAAAAGTTGAACAAGTGGATTTTGCAGCTGGCTCACGACTTATCTCGCGAGAAGCAACCCGCGAAAAGAGACACATGTAGAGCACATGATTGGAAGATGAAGAGTTATGCTAGGCTGGAATTTTCATGACTGTCTCGTAGGTAGCGCCAACCCGCGAAGGACCCGCAAAACTTTACGTTTGGCAAAAAGTTGTATTTTGTTTTACTAAGTCTTTACCCATACTATATATACCATCATTACCCACAAATTATAATGAGTATTTTTCAGAAAGAAAACCCTAGAAAATACACTTGAGAATTATGTTATACCCACAATTATCTACACATTTCCTTTTGGTTTTCCTTAACTCCTACCTCTCCATCTCTATATCTTTGAGAAGTTATTAGCCCAAACACTTACCACGCCCATTCTGAGTATAAAGTGAAATTTTGGTTCTACTAGGAAGCATTAGAAGGAGCCACTCATAGGCGGATGCAATCAGCCGAGTTGTTGCGCGATCCGGAAAGCTAATGAAGATAAAGGTTCGAGAAGTCAATTGGTAGCAGGAGCTTGGAGGACTCAAGTACATGGGGTAGACTAGGCTTGGAGAGTTTTTTGTTATTTGTGTACTTCAACTTTATTCTCTAGTAGATCAATTTCGACTTGGAGAGTCGTGGAGAGGTTTTTCACCGAGTTCTTGAGTTTCCTCTTCGATAACACGTCTCGGTGCTTTCTTGTGTTTGCATCTCTCTCCCCTACTCTTTAAGCTTTCATTTTATTGTCGATAATGGATGAATATGGCTTAAGGGTAGTGTTAACGATTTTTTGAACTTATTTACTCTTGTTCCGCATTTAGTACAAGTTAGAGTAAAAGCTATCTAGCCTTAATTTTTATTTGGGGGTCTGAACAAACCCTTGTGTTTTAACACAAATCCAAACTTTCAATAGTCCTTTCGATCTTTGCTTCCACGTCCACCTTTTCATTTTCAATTACCCATCCCATGATCCTTGAACAAATGCATGTAATTTACACGTTAAAAAAATAGAAAAAGATAGTTATGCAAATAAAGTTCTTTCTATGTGCATGAATACTAGCATGGCTGATAGAATACCTTTCTCTAACAGAACTGGAATTTGCAAAACAAAGCCAGGCAGATTTGACACGGATTATTAGGACCCTAAGAATCATAACAGCCATTGGATATTGATCAACATCACAAAATGTATCAGTTCTTGGAAGTCTTCCAAGGTTCTCTGTGCTTGGCTGAAGACGAGAATGATCTTCAAAAATGATATTGTTACCTACAATTGACTCAATTCTTATTAGCACATAAAAGTATCTCAATGGATTTGTCAATTGTTTGCATGCACGTATTTTTTTCTTAATTTCTTTGGTCCTAAGAGTAATGTTAGGGGATTAGCACGCAAAATAAATAAATAAATAAATAAATAAATAAAATAAAAATAAAAAGAGAGAAGAAGAAGAAGAAGAAGAAGAAGTAACGTAGGGATTATAAGTACAAATTTTCCTACATAGTCCTACAAATGAATGTGTCTATTTTTTAACACAAAGATGAAAAAGTAAATATGAAATTTTTTTTTTTTTTTTTGATAATTCGACAGTTAGGGGTGAAGGAATTACACTCTTAGATATTTCTATTGAAAACACCAGGAGGTATTAATTGAGTTACAAAACTCTTGGCTAGGAAATCTATTATTATATTATAGATGTGCCAACAATTGGATTCATTATCACATTAATTTGTAAGTTTTTTATTTTTTAATTTGAATGATAGTTCCTTTAACACTTTCCATTGTTAGCTTAATTAGCATAAAAGTTTTAGGGATCAATGGTCTGCTGATCAAACCCATTTTGTCATGCTAGAATTCTACATTATGTGCCTAAGAAAAGTCTGTGGACACAAATTTTGCACAACTTGATGATTTATGCAATTATGAGTGGTGGAGAAAAAGTAATAGATACATGCGAAAGTGACATTTCACCAATTACAATCGTACATATTATCATCAAGTTGTTGCAAAAATTTTGACAAAATGTGTGATCATAGAAGAACTGTGTGCCTAATGGGATGAGATGCCACATCGTTAAACTTGGCAAGCTTTAAATCCCATTTTATGTGTATAACACAAAGCATAAGGTAAGATGTCAAACTTTAGTGCAATGGTAAGTGCCTACTACCAAAAGCGATAAGTCAAAAGTCTAAGTCTAGAAATCAATTTCTCCAAAAAATTGGGAATAAGATTGTCTACCATCACTTCTTTCAAACCCTACAAAAATGTGTGTATGACAACATGTATTTTTTTTTTTTTTTCCTTTAATAATAAGTGAGGGAGGGGAAATCAAATGCAAATTTTTCTTAAGGACTCTGGTGATATTATACTGGCTCATTTTACAAAATTTTAAGGTTATAATATTGGGTAAACTTAGTTCAGCCCAAAATCCCCCTCTTATGGCCCATCATTTGTTTCAACTAACTAGTACTACTACAGTCAATTATGCATACAAACTCAAAAGGCAAAAGTGAACGTTACCGCAACTAGAAGGCCAACCTCCACACATGAGAACAATACGCCAAAGAAGGCCCCAATGCAAGCAAGGAAGTCTAGCTTATCAACTTTCCAAATATTGCTTGCTTCACTGAGGTTGATGAGTCGTGGAATTGCAGCAAGAACTATTGTGGCAATCACTGCCACTGGAGTATAATACATGAGGCTTGTAAACAATTTCAACGATATCATAACAGTAGCTATGCCATCACTGCATTTGTCATTAAGGTTTCATCGCCAGCGTTGAAATTTACTGCTGTCCGTGAGAAAGAACCTGCACAGTTTTTGGTTAGTAAAACATTTAACTACAAGTCAATTCATTTCGATTTTTTAAGGAAAGGCTTTTGAACAGGGTCACCGGCCATTTTTGGCTTTCACAAATTTCATGCAAGATGAAAAGCCATTCTGCTTGTATTTTTCTATATTAAAGATATTAGTATTAGGAAAAAGATTTGTACAAGGAAGCTTACTAATTACCTGTTGCAATATAGCAAGAGGTCATAGACCCTATTAATGTTCATGAAGCCTAAGGATACCATTTCTTTGTTTGCATTAATGTGGTATCCTTTTATGGATGCAAAAAATCGACCTACTGCCATTGTTTCCTAATTATGCACAAGACAATTGCAACTAAGTTAGTAACAATGCAAATAAAAATCTTTTGTCCCAACCTAATATATTCCACTGTATGTACATGACAACTGGTGAAGTATAAAGTGTAACATTCGACAGAGATAATCGTAATATTCATTTGTTACTATTGCAAATGGACTTGTAAAATTGGACACCAACTGTGAGTGCAACAACAGCTAGCAACAATGAAACCAATCTTAGCCACTCCATCGACATATGAACCATCAAACTGTAACTGATGCACCGAGCTTGGATTCAAACCTTCTTGGACTTGTTTCACTATGTCAATACCGTGGTCTTTGGCGTTTGTCAGATAAACAGTAATAGTTGATAAAATAAATGACAAGAGAGGAGCAATGACAGGCACCAAAAGAGTTTCTTGTTCCTTGTACCCTGATGGAATAAGCAACTTCATGAGAGGCAATTTGGATAGATTATGAACAATCTATAATCATTGCTAATAGCACTTACCAAAAATCTAGTAGTTAGGATGAAACTCAGGCATGAGAACCCAAGGATAAGATGAGGATAGTGCCACTATAAAACAAAGAAACACAAAGGATAAGTGAACAGCTTATTCCGGACAATAAAGTACCTCTAACTCAGGGCCGGCTCTATAGTGGAGCAAAAAATGCAACTGCCTAAGGCCTCAAGTAAAAAAAAGGCCCCTAAATTTTAACCAATAGGATTATTTATAATCAGTAAATAAAATAAATTTTTTTATTAGATGAAAAAAAATTAAAAAATAGAGAAAAATACAACGTCGTCCACAATATTTTTCACAACACTTGTACAACTAATGCTAAGTAGCAAGTTATTACAGCCTATTGTTGATGGCAAAAAAATTATTATAGTGATATTTTCAAATAAAAAACAAAAAACAGTTTACAATCTAGGATTTGTTGTAAAAAATATTGTGAATGTTGTCCTTCTAAAAAAAAAAGAATAATAATAAGAGTTTAATTAGCAAACTTTTACTAGTTTTCATCTAAATCTACCACTAACACCTTTGTTTTACTTACCACTATTAATCTACCACATCAACAAGTATGAAAAATTTTGTCAAATTTTTTTTGTCTTAAAAATTCAAAAAAAAAAAAAAAAATTCTATGTAGTTCATGTTAATTAGTAGTAATTTTGCATCTAAATAAGATGATCAATTTTCGCCTTAGGCCCCCAAATGCATCAAGCCGCCCCTGCTCTAACTCACTGTATGCAATTCAAAAGATTATCTATATATAATTTTAATCACTTGAGTTATTTAAAATTCATGTAACTTATTTAAACAGAATAATGAATAATATGATTTAATACACGTAGATAATCATTGCATGAATGACTATGACCAATAACACGAATATGACTTTACCTATTTATGAAGTCCTCTAAAAGTGGATATCATGATGGATATATATCAGTATAATGGGTGAAGTTAACATTCCCAAGTAGTCCCTTCAGCTATTGAAGACTAATGATAACAGCAACACCTGCCATGAACCCAACAATAGTAGCATGGGAGAGAATCGACAAGAAATCCCAACTTGTAAAATCGGGGTGGCAATGAAAGATTGGTAGGAGATAAAGGGAAAGAAAAACCTATCATTGATAAGAAAAAATTTTCAGTTGTGAGAACATACCAAGATCAGTAACAAGAAGATATTAATACCCACCCACTACAACAAAATGTATTTTTAGCGATGAAAATTAGTGAGGAAATATTTTCCATCGCTAAAAATAAAACTTTAGTCACGAAATATGAATTTCGTCACAAATAATGAAAAAAATTATAACATTTAGAGATGAAAAATAAATTTCATCGCTATTGTGATTTGAAAAATGGGTGCCAGTGGAGGGAAACTTTGGCGCGAGTTTAATTAATCTATAGCAACGAAATATTTCGTCGCTAAAAGTTGAAATTTTTAGTGACGAAATATTTCATCACTGTAGGTGTTCTTTGTGTATTGTATTAGTGACGAAAATCCTTTTGTCACTATAAGGAAGAATTAGCAACGAAAAATATTCGTCACTAAAAGTAATAATAGTTTTGCACTTATATGCTTTTTATATGTTTTTAGCGATGAAATATGAATTTCGTCTCTAAAAATCTTAACAAAGCTTGGGTCTTTAGTGACAAAACTGAAATTCATCGCTAAACACTTAAAAGGCTAATTTCAATACCCAGCTAACCACAAAACATTTCAATACCCAGCGCCTTTCTCTTGGTATCATTTTAGGTCAAAAAAATACCAAGCTCAACTCTTCCCAAACCAAAAAAACCCTTTGTCGCCGATAAGCTCCCACCATCGCCGATTAAGCTTAACCATCGCCGATACATCACCCATTCACGATGGTTTTGAAGTTTTACCGATTCGATTAGAACCACCACCAACGCCGAACCACTAACGATAGTTTTGAAGTCAACCATTTGCGACAATTCCCGATGATTCGCAATGATCCCGAAGTCGTCACCGCCATCCAACGACCCTTCGCCTCCCCGACTCGTCGATTTGCCTCCCACCTCCAATGAATGTTCGCCTCCCTTCACCGTCGCCTTTGTTCAGAATTGGTAAGGTTTTTTTTTTTTTTTTTTTTCCACCTTCCCTTCCCTTCCCTTTTCACTTTTATGTTTATTTGTTTAGGATCAAGGACTAGTGGGAAGACAAGGATTGTACCTATGAGTCTTGTTGTGTTTTGGTTTGGTTTGCGGGTTGATAATGTATGTTAAAGCATATTTAAAACTATTTTTGTTTGTTTTTTTGTTTGTACTTGTAGGGTTATGCATTAATTAAATGAATATTTATAGTTGACTTGAAGATTGGATGTTAATGTGAGGATTTATAGGTGTAGATTATTATGATTTATGTGTATTGCTTTTGCTTTTATGGTTTCTACTATTGATGTTAGTTAATAACGGGTGAAAAGTAAGGCTTGGGATGCCAAAGAGGAAACTACTTATAAAGGGGTTTATGGGTTTGCACATTGTTTAAGTGTTGAGATATTTCACAATTTTAATAAATTATGTGGTTTTTTCATTGTTTGCTTATGGGTCTATTATTAAGTAGTTTAAAGAGTTCAATACATGATAATAGCTGTCCCATATATCTTGGTTATGGAATATAAACTTTGTTTGTTATGCCGAATGAGATAAATAACTTGGATAGGTCCAATCCTTTGTTGTGTTCTCTGAATATGATGAGCACTCAAAGGATCTTCTTTGGGCGTTGCTTCCGATATAGGTTAGAGTGTTGCCCTTATTACTTTTCTGATTGGTCTAAGCACTACCTATATTACATGTGTAAGCTATGAGTTTGTGTAGTAACTTATGAGATGATCATTTTCAAGACTGAAGTACTTATAAATTTAACTTTTTTTTGCAAGCTAAATACACATTGTTTGCAATAACTTTAGATTTCTTCTGAAAGTTGTAAGCTTAGCTTGAGCAAAGTAAGTAAATTTTAGTTGAAAACCTTATAAAACTCTATACTTGTGATCTTTGGAAATTGGATTTGTGGTGGTATATTGTGTTGGAGCAAGCGAGTGGTTTGCATGGTGTTATAAGGTGGTTTAAATACATATTGGGAGTGTTTTTCAATTCTTGCAAATGTGAATGAGTATTGTTGATTAGATGTGATGAATAGTATTTTATTTGATTTAAGGCGTAAATGTACTTTTAGTCCCTACATTTTGACCTTTTTTTCATTTTAGTCCCTACATTTTATTTTTACTACTTTTAGTCCTTAAACCAATTAACGCTCTTCATTTAAGTCCTTGAAGCACCCTTCCGTTACTAGACTAACGGGGAAATTGACGGATCAATAAAATATTATATTTTTATGTTGGTCAATAAAATAAGGGAAGAAATCAGATGAAGCCAAGCAATAACTCATGTGAAGCACTTACCTACCCCCTCTTTGGCACGCAGGTAAAGAAATGAAGCACACAATGGTTGACACATCTCACCCCACATGTGTGTACTCACCTACCTACGGCGCACGGAGGTAATGACCTTTCCCAAATCGGACTTAATCCCTATTGAAGCTCTCTGCCTCCACCAAACAACCATCATCATCAACCTAAAGAAAAATCCCACTTCTCTCTCAAACCACTTATCAATAGAGAAATTTGTATTGCAGAAATTTTCAATGTAGCAGAAATTTTATTGCAGAAATTTGTATTGCATAAATTTTTTGTATTTGAATGAAATTTTGATTGAATGTATTTTTGTAGTAGAAATTTGTATGCTGAAATTTGTATGCAAATTCTGTATTTTTTGTATGTTGAATGTATGCTGAAATTTTTTTAGTAGAAAAAATTTCTATTGCAACAGGTTATTGTGTTGCAGATTTTGTATTGCAGCAAAAAATTTTTTGAATGTATATTTGGATGTTGAATGTATGCAAAAATTTGTATTTTTTTGTGTGTTTGATTAAATTTCTAATTTTTTTGGATGTGCCTTTGTCGGTCTATATTATTACTAAGCAGAAATGGTTGTTTCAAAGCAGAGGCGAGAGCTTGAGTAGGGATTAAGTCTGATTTGGGAAAGGTCATTACTGCGCGCGCGCCGAGGTAGGTGAGTACACACAAGTGGGGCGGGACGTGTCAACCATTGTGTGCTTCATTTCTTTACTGCGCGCAAAGAGGTAGGTAAGTAAGTGCTTCACATGAGTTATTGCTTGGCTTCATCTGATTTCTTCCCTTATTTTATTGACCAACATGTAAAAAAAAATTAATATTTTATTGATCCGTCAATTTCCCCGTTAGTCTGGTAACGGAAGGGTGCTTCAAGGACTTAAATGAAGAGCGTTAATTAGTTTAGGGACTAAAAGTGGAAAAAATAAAATGTAGGGACTAAAAGTGCATTTATGCCTTAATTTAAATACTTGTAAAACTCTATACTTGTGATGTTGGAAATTAGTTTTGTGGTGAGTTATTGTGTTGGAGCAAGCGGGTGGCTTGCATGGTGTTATAAGATAGTTTAAATACATATTGGAAATGTTTTTCAATTCTTGCAAATGTAAATGAGTATTGTTGATTAGATATGAAGTATAGTATTTTATTTGATTTCAATACTTGTAAGCATTATAGTTGTGATGTTTGTAATTGGTTTTGTGGTGGGTTGTTGTGTTGGAGCAAACGGATGACTTGCATAGTGTTATAAGGTGCTTTAAATACATATTGGGAGTATTTTTAATTATTTGCAAATGTGAATGAACCTTGTTAATTAGATGTTATGAATAGTATTTTATTTGATTTCAATACTTGTAAGCATTATAGTTGTGATGTTTGTGATTGGTTTTGTGGTGGATTGTTGTGTTGGAGCAAGCGGGTGGCTTGCATAATATTATAAGGTGGTTTAAATACATATTGAGAGTGTTTTTTAATTCTTGCAAATGTGAATAGGTATTGTTGATTAGATGTAATGAATAGTATTTTATTTGATTTAAATACTTGTAAAACTCTATACTTGTGATGTTGGAAGTTGTTTTTGTGGTGGGTTGTTATGTTAGAGCAAGCGGGTGACTTGCATAGTGTTATTAGGTGGTTTAAACTAACATTGGGAGTGTTTGAGTGTGCAATGTATATTTGTTTAAGTATTAGTATAGACTTGTGCATTCATGAATGGGATAAAACTTTATCTAAGTAGCTTATACACTTAGATGTTAGAATACAATATGCATGAGTTGTCCTTATTTTACTAAAGTAGCATTCATCTTGTAATTGTAATCAAACATGGATAAAAGTTGGATGATAATGAATAAGACACCCGATGGCATATTAAGTCATTCATATATTGAATAAAGGCACTTGCTGTTAGGGTTGATGAGGAGGTGCATGTTTTTTCATTTTCTTAAACCTTAGTATATTGCATGTTGTGATTACTTAAGTATATCTATCTAACACTTGAATGTTAATTAATCGGACAAATAATAATGACGGTCAAGTTCTTGAATTGGCAAAAATCTTCAAAGATGTTCATTTCAATCCAAATACAAATATGTGGATACACCATGAGGATGAAGCGACATATATATGTGTATCATTCCATCCCTATCATGTTTGTAAAGCTATAACATATGTAGTATTAATGTTGTAATTGTTTGTTTGTTTCTTTCTTTCAAATGATAGGAAAATATTCTTAAAGTGCAAGCGGATCATTGTCAAGATCCTAATGCAATTCCCCTTACACAAGAGGAGATCTCAAACTTGGTTTTAAGAAGAAGTCTGGTATTGTAAAAGGACTTGGCACAAGGCCTTCCTCTTCTCTAGTAACCACCGCCTCATCTAATTTCTCGGTAGAGTATATCCAACGGTTAGAAAATGAGATAATTGAGCTCAAAGAGGCAAGAGCTAGGGACCAAGAGGAGCGAGCTAGGGACCAAGAGGCACAAGCTAAGCAAGAAGAGATCCAAAAGAATATTCTTAACTTTTTGAGGAGCAAGGTTATGATGATGCTCTTACCTATAGGGGTGGTTCAATTTCAAGTTAAAACACTTTTTGGTTAGTACTTTATTTTAACAATTGACCCACACTACATGGTGTGATTACTTTTTTTGATGCATTATTTGAAACTAATTGTATTATAATACACTTGAAAATCTATATTTGCTTTCTACAACTTATACATTAGGAGTTGTGATTTTAATTCATTGGTGTGGCTACTCTTAATGCATTACTAGAAATGTTTCTTATAACATAGTTAATGTTTTTACTTTACGATTTTAATGTAGTATTGTTTTTATATTTGTGCAAATTTCTTATTGGTGACTTTTAGGAGATTTACTTTTGGCATTACTTGAAGACAGATGAGGACATCTTCCGTTAGTTCTAATTATATTATGCTACACTTTTTGTATTGTTATAAAATATCTTGAGTTATTGTATATATTGCAAACAATTATTGTATCGAAGGAATTTGAATTGGATACTTGTTTTATTTTTTTTACTTGTGAAATGTATAGATCTTTTTTTATAAATGTGTTGTTGAAATAAATGTGTTATTCAAATGTGAGGTTTTAATAATGTAATGATAGGTTACTGGTTAATATCAAAGCCATGAAAAAAATAAAAACAGAAAATAAGTTTTAGCGACGAATTTTTTTGTCACAAATATAGCAACAAAAAATTGTTTTAGTGACGAAATATTTCGTCGCTAAATGTAGCAAAATTTTGTAAGAAATGGTTTTAATGACTAAAATTTTCATCGCTATATGTGCCTAGATTTCCTTTGAAATAGTTTTAGTGACGAACTTTTTCATCACTATATGTACCCGAACATAGTTTTAGTGATGAAATTATTCATTACTAAATATGATTTAATAAACTAAAGTGTTTTCAATGACGAAATATTTTCGTCACTGAATAGTGTTTTTAGCAAGGAAAACATTTAGCGACAAAGCATTTTCGTCACTAAAAGTTAAAAAAAAAAAAAAAAAAAAAAAAAAAAAAAAAAAATCAAATCAGACTTTTAGTAACGAAATTTTTCATCGCCAAGACTTTTAGTGATGGAGTTTCACCGACAAAATGAGTTTAGTCGCTAAAAGTCTGATTTCATCGCTAAAGGTCCTTAGTGACAAAAAACTGGACTTTTAGTGATGAATTTTTTGGTCACTGAAAATACATTTTGTTGTAGTAACCTGAAGATTCCAAAGGCAACTTGCAATACACCAGAAAAGAAAGTTGCAGTAAAAACAAGCCTCTTGTAAGCCTCTAAACCAGTCCTAGGATCTATCAGTTTTTGAATCATTGAGGATAGAAGCAGCGAATCCACAGCTACAGGTCCAATCACTATGTCCCTTGAAGTTCCCAGTGCAGCATAAATAAGAGGTGGGACAGCGCTTGTATCTAATTAAAACATAGAGAAGCACTAGCATTTATAGTTTCATACAACATAAAATCAACATGTTCACGTCTATATGTAAACATCTTGATATCACAAGTTCAATAAAGCAGCTTACATAGGCCATATTGTGGTTCAAGCCTTTCCGTAAGTGTATATCCAAAACAATGCATGCAGCTCAACCTTTAGTTAAATGGAGATATTAATTGATTACTATACATCAAAAGTTTTTGTTAGACTTATGGTTAAGTGATTAAATTTACCATTTCCTACAAGTTTAAGATTTTAGGACAATTGATAATTTCATGGTATCGAGTACTAAAGTAGATCCTGAGTTTGATCTCTAACTTTACTCTATCTCTTATTTAAAATGTTAAATTCCCACTTATTGGGCTCCCACTTATTAAGGGAAAGTTTAGATCCACAAATGAGAGGGAGTGTTAGACTTATGTTTAAGTAATTAAATTTACAATTTCTTACTAGTTTAAGCTTTTGGGACAATTAGTAATTTAACAGTTTTGTCCATAATTATTAAGATCCTCTCCATTTAAAATGAATATATTTCATAATATAGATTTTGTCTATTAGGATCTTTTCCATTTAAAATGAATATGTTTTATAGTTTATATTGAATATTATAAATCTGAAAGTATATCTAAATTCGCGTAATTTAAAATTTAAAATAATGTGACACTTTATATACTGTCAAATCTAGAAAATAAAATCTTAACCATGAAACAAGAATCATTTTTATGTTTAACGCTTTAACTTGTGTTTACCTGGGGAATGCTAAGGCTCGCAAGAGTTAAACCAGCAATAAAATCAGCTTTGAATTTTGTTATATTGTAGTTTTGACTCCAACTAAGGATTGGAAATGCTAGCTGCATGGCTGAGACCAAGCGTTTAGGCCTAAGTTGATTCTTGAGAGCTTAGAATATGTTACCTTGGGGTAACACAGTTTCCCTCATGGAATACATGAGCTCATGGCATAGACTTGGGGGCTCGGGACCATTCAACACCCACTTAGCCCTCTCACTTGGGCCATTCTATTCTAAGTCAAGCAGTTCATCTACTCTGCAAGGGGCCACTACTGACACAACCATAGTTATAATTCTTTGAAGAGTTTGTGAGAACCTGGAGAGATATATCTCTTTCTAGTGAGAAGAGAATGGTGTGGTGCTAAAATGCATGGAAAATAGGACCTTATAAGCACAAAGAAAAGGTCATTCCAATGTTTAAAATTTCTTCTAATTTCTTACCTCAGCATAAACCTATTACACCCTTTAGTACTTTTTTTTTGTTGACAAAGACACTCTTTAGTGCTTGAATTCAATAAAGTAATTGCAGTCTTTATTGAAAGAAAGCTTTGAGAGGGCCAATTTAACTCCAAAATTATTAGTTTAAGTGAATATATGTGCTTCCTTCGTATCATTGAAAAAGTAGCTAGATTGAAATATACACTTCTTCCGTAAATTTTGACTTTATTTCCCTTTTTTAACTTAAAAAGCTTATTTAAAAAGCTCAAATACCGTATTCTTAATTTCTTTTAGCAATGTTAGGGAGGCGATTTTTTTTTTTTTTTCTTTTCATAATTTATTGTAGTTGTGATTAATAGGATTATAGATCAAGTACTACCATCACCTTTTTTTTATCCACCCATCACAACTTATTGCTTCAAAAAATGTATTAAAAAAATGCTTGAAATAAGTTATGTACATAATTCTTTTTTTCTTTAAAAAGAAAAACTATTATATAATATATGCCGATATACCCACCATAGAATTCCTTGAACTCTGACTAACTCCACAAGTACCATGGACCATGGTCTCATGTATTGGGCTTGGCGGCCAAGCCCAATACTTTACACCATATTGCCATGTCTAAACTTTTAAGTGTAAACGACAAATTGTCCACCCGCCTTTCGTTGCCCACAGGGTTAAATTTGATGGGCTCATTTCAATTGAAAATAAATACTCTTCCTTAGAAAAAAATAACAACAAATATTGTGAAAATGCGTATTCATCTTAAAAAAGAATATTAAAAATACTTTTTATTTTAGAATCGGATAGTGAAGCTTGCCTACTCTTTCGTAACTATATATATTTATTAATTTTCAGAGTATATTGTCTCTTTCAAATCTGGGGAGCCTTATTTAACAAAATTTGGGAATTTTTAAAATTAGTTTATTGAGATTTGAGAGGTAAAGCTGCCTGTTAAAGGACAAAGGAGACAAAATAAATCTCCAAGCCCATTTTCCACTTGATACTTTATATTCCAAATAATATTTTCAGTTGAATCCTGAATCTTGATAAAGAATTGAATGACATAAATCTTTTTCCATGACAAATACAAAATTATTTTTTATTAGATGCAAAGACATGTATGGTTATTGAATATCGAAATGAGTATAGTAGCCAATGGATTTTATGAATCTATATGAGCTTAGAGTCGTGTAATAAGTGGAACAGAGGTTATTTATTCGATGATCAAGTTAGTGTGAGGACAAAATGTAAGATTAACACATTTGTGCAAGTAGCATTTGTTTATTCATCACGCTTTTACACCTCCAAATTATGTAAGTAAGAATATATGGAGTTAATAGTTCATTCTTTCAATTATAATAACAAGCATAAGAATAAAAAATTTGTGCAAGTAGCACTTCTTATTCATCATGCATTCCAACCTCCAAATTACGCAATTAAGAATTTGTGGAGGTAATGGTAGTAGATTCTCTTTAAATTATAATAAGGAATATTTCGAAGCAATGTGTTTGGATTTATTGCATATATGATTACCACATCTTAGCAAAAGAAAAATGAAAAGATCTAACCACTTATTCCACGGTTTGTTTTGCCCTAGTCTAAAGACTCTAAACTTATTCCTCGAGCATATAACCTGCAATTGAGTAACGATATTGATACAATAATTTTCACAACAATTAAGTGGGCAAGCTTTTATGAATTTTTATTTGGGCCTACCACAGCACTAATATTGTGTTTTCTTACCTACCATTAACAATTTACCACCTTAAGAGTACTAGCATTAGGAGTGTAAAATAAAGAAAATCTCACACTTTTTTCTTTTCTTTTTTTTTTTTTTTTTATTAGATAGTGTAAGGACTCCAAAAAGAAAGGCCCAAGTCCACTTATAATAGTGGTACCTTATCCTTCAAATCTTTCCCCAAACAATAAATTTTTAAAAGAGTGGGTCTTCAACTCAAGTGCAATGTAAGGATAGGTCCAAGTCTAAGGCTATTGAATCCAGAGTAACAGATAATTGAATTTAGAACAACAATTGTGGATAATACCCTCTTCGGGCGAGTCCTAGGATAAATTTTTATTAATAACTTAGGCTCAAGTTCCTTTACAAGGTTCTCAATAGTTTTCTCCCTTGCCTCTTCTTTCCTGGAAATTGTTCATCCCCCTTTTCGAGGGGGTTCCCTTTCTTTTATAATCCCTTCCCTAGCATCCAGCCCTCCACTTGTACGTCTTAGGTGATCCTTCAAGATACTTGTCCATTAGGACATTTCTAGAGGTGGTAGAGAGAGTTGTTAGCTATGATGTTGTTGTTCAGGGGTTATTTCCTCATTAATACGGCTAGTTAGGTTGGTGCAGAGTATTAAATGCGGAAGTGAAAGGTGTCTTCTTTAGGAAACTTCCTCTCACCGTCCTCGCAGACCTCGTCCTCCCTTGTTGCTGTCCTTTCCCTTATCCTTGGGCCTCAATAGGGTGCCAATCATCCTTTTGCTCTTTTGCTCTCCTCAAGTGGGTGCAATCCCTTTTTGCCTATTTTTCTTTATTTGAATTGAACACCTTCGTCCTCGGATTGGGCTCCTCGGCTCCTTCACAAGTAGTTTATATTATTTTATTAGATTGTATGTAAAAATAAAAATTGAGAGGCTGGGTGTATTGTTGGAAGGGTTGGTAAAATAAATAAAGTAATGTTTGAGGATGTAAAATAAGTTTTTTTTTTTTTTTTTTTTTAACATTCCCCATTGGCTAGTGATCTAACAGTTGTGAATTTTTTATATCATAGACTTGCATGAAATTAGGTGAAATACAATTTCTGTAATTACTAGTCAGTAGCACTACTAATAAAATTCCTAATCATTTAAAACATTATACATCTCAACTCCAATTCAATATGTTTTTGCGTCAAATTAACAAATTTTTTATATACTTTCTTTATACCCAAACAGTATAAGCATTCCTTGCCTTTCCTTGTAACTAAACACCCTAAGAGTGAAGATTCGATCCATGTGCCGCCGCATCACATTGTGTCCAATATACGCACTGATGCACTAAACAATTCACTTCCATTGCCCATGACTCATAAACTAGATATGCCAGTCATCACAACCACTGAACCTATAACTACTGTCTAAAAAGCAAAACAAATAAGGAATAAATTCTCGATCCCAACACCAAGAATCGAGTGGTCAAGGTGCACTTAATCAAGGGAGCAATAAATATTTGCTAGGTCCATAGGACTAGATTGGCAAACTGTGACTTTGTGTAATCTTTTAGAATCTTATTGTGTCTTGTGTCAGTATTGAAGATATGTTCAAGGCAAGGTAAGTCAAGATTCAGGCTATAAAAAACCTGAAAGAACCAAATTTTCGACTACAACTCGATCCATTGAGTTATGCTTAACTCAATCAATTGAAGTAGAATCTCAACTGATCGAGATTCATGCAGATTCGGTAATGATATGTTTTCCTTCATCCACTTGATCTAGGGTTTTTAGATTACAAGACAAGTATAGAAGCAACCCTAAAAGCATGTTTTTCAAGACATTATGAGAAGTATTATTGTACACAAATCTTGGAGTTTTCCATCTATCTTGAAGCATCAACCGAAGATCTACTTCCGTACTAAAGATTTGGTGGAAAATTTATTCTATTGATGTAAATTTCCTTCAAGCACTTCGAATCAACCCACGAGTCTTCTTCTTGGGTGATTGAGAGAGTTGTGCATGTTGATAAATGTAGAAGGTTTTTAATTAGTGCGTGTAGTGTTTTGAAGATGACTGAAGAGATTGGTGTGTATGAATGAAGTGCTTGAGGAGTGAATATAGACTAATGTTGTTGGGAACGATTAGCTTAAAGAGAGTGATGTTGCATGAAGCAATTTAAGCTTCGGAAGAAATTTTTGCAAAACTTCCATAATTTGAAAAATGGGGTGAAATTCCCCTTAAAAGTCCTTTAATTTGATGAAGGGAGTTTGAGTTAAATGGATTAAAGTGTTTAAATTTTCCCCCTTTCCGTCCCTCTAGGAGCTTTTGAACTTGTGTTTATCTTTATGCATGTTTAAAATGAATTTTGAGCTAATAATAGGCTCCAAAATTTGAATATGACAAAATACTAGACACAAATGTTTTCCATGAGCCCTTGTGTTTTGGGCAGCTGTGGCTCTAATTTTGAATTTGGTGCGATTTTAGCTCGATTTTTTTAATTTGTTTCAAGATAATTATGAGTTTAAAAACTCTATTTAGGCACTTATAATTACAATTTTCTACAAATGATTTTTAATTTTCTTTTTTTTTAACAATGAAGAAAAATATAAAATACAAAAAATTAAAATATCTTGTAGGATTTATTTTATTACTTTAAATCACTATCTTGTCTTAATAATTATAATAATGAAGTTTTTAACATGCCAAAAGTCTGGCACCTCAAAAATGATTAAAAGTTGTGGATTTATGTAAATAGGAGTGAGCAAAAAATGTCCACCAATCACAGTTGTATGCATTGGCATATTGTGAAATTTAGTGTAGAATTGGACATGTCTCTAGAATTATTCTTTTCAAAATATTGTTGAGACTGCCATGGCAGCTAAATTGGTTAAAATGCAGAGGATTTTTCTTTGAAGTATATATATATTTTTTAGTACACGAAATAAAAAGACTAACATTAAAATGAAATAAACGTTAATGGCAATGATTGGGAAAAATAAAAAGGATACAATGTGACATGTTTTGAAGGAAGTCAATACCGCATCAAAACTGTACGGTTTGACCAACGATACGATATATTTCGGGTACCGATTAATACTTGTGTACCGTTTTGGGTTTGGGTTTCATTGCTAATTTTATATATCTTTACCTAAATTGAAATTCCTCTAAGTGTATATATAGATAAATATATAAAAATATTTACTTTTAAATTTTTTTTTTTTAAACGTTGGTTGGTCAAAATCTATATAATTTGTAAGTTTATACTTATTCTTTTTTTTTTTTTTTTTTTTTTAAGAAGATATGATTGTACTTATCTAAAGTCTAACAAAAATGGTAGTAGAATTTATCTAAAAAAAATAAAAAGAGTGATTGTAAAAATTTTTAAATTACCATTTGTACTTCTCGAAAGTTACTGTGAATTATGGGCTAAGCTTAACTCAGATGGAGCTGCTTTTGGTTCCTCTGGTCGTGTAGGTGGTGGCGGCATTATTAGGGACCATGATGGGAATTGGTTGAAAGGTTATGCTAGGCCTCTTGGGTGTACCAACAGCTGCATGGCAGAGTTGTGGTCTTTAAGGGATGGTCTCCTAATAGCTAAGGAGATGGGGTTAAGCAACATCATCATTAAGTTAAATGCTTTAAGTATTGTTCTACTCATGAATAACAATACCAACAATTTGTTAATGGAGCCGTTGCTTATCGATTGCGGGAATATGGTGAAAGAGATTCCCAACAAGCAAATAATCCACATCTATAGGGAAGCCAACCAATGTGCTGATGCGTTGGTCAAGCTTGGAGCTAATAGCTTAGACTCTTTTATAATAATTTTTGTACCCACCACCTGTGGTAGATAGTTTGTTAGCAACGGATAAAGCTTGCATTTGTTGTAACATACTTATAAATTCCTAAGTTTAATGTTAATTCTTTGTTGACAAAAAAAAAAAAAAAAGAAGTTACTGTGAACTACAAACCTTCATTTATTTGTTTACAGGCGGATGGCAGTACATCCCATCAAAAATAAAAAAAAAAAAGTTGGATGGCAGTACAAAATTTGAGTCCAACGCGTAGCAGTAATGTTAATGTGTGCTGTCAGTGGGAGTATTACTGTGTTGTCATTCAAGGGCACACTTAACAAAATTGAAAGGAGCTTTTGGCTACGAAATGAAAAAGTAAAATAAGTAAAGACTAGAGATAGCCAGAGGCAGAGAGCGTTTGGTAGACTGGTCCAAGCTTTGAGCGGAGAAGAAGTCTTTGAGCGAAGAAGAAGAAGAAGAAGAAGATGATGAAGAAAATGAAGAGATCTGAGGTGATGGATTATCGGCAAAATAAAATTTATTATCGGAATTAGCGAAAATAGCAGTGATGTGATTTTCCTTTTAACAGCTAATTTTTTTTAAGATTTTTTTTCCGGCCAGTTTTCATTTTCCGGCCAAAAACCGGTATATATCCCGGTACGACCGAAACGGCCCCGGTACGACCGGTATATATAAACAGCGGCGTTTTTGTACCGGTCTAAATCGAAAGCTGTATCAACTCCTTTGGTTTTTTTGCCCAAGACGAAATATCGGTAGGCTTTAGTTCTAGTCCAATATTATTCGAAAGCTCGTACTAACCCGAAGCGTAATGGGCCTCCAATAGCCGGCTGGGCGAGATGATACGGTACGGTATCTAGTTTCACTGGTTTTGGGCCAAAATGGCCCATTAGTATGTTTTTTGAACTATTTAGCAACAGAGCACTGCGGAACTAATTAGGAAATACCGAAATAGCTTGGTGAGCTTGAGTATTATGTTTTTTAATCTGCCCCATATTCAAGGAGCTCTATAGTGGCGTTTTTAAGCCCTATAGTGAGCCCTATAACGGCGTTTTATGCAAAATTTTTTTATAAGTCCCCATAAAGGTTCAAGGGGCCCTATAGTGGCGTTTTTAAGCTCTATAGTGACGTTTTTGGGCCCTATAGCGGCGTTTTCCTGCAAAATTTTTTTTATAAGTCTCCATAACAGGTTAAGGGGCCCTATAGTGACGTTTTTGGGCCCTATAGCGGCGTTTTCCTGCAAAAATTTTTTATAAGTCCCCGTAACAGGTTCAAGGGGCCCTATAGTGGCGTTTTTAAGTCCTATAATGACATTTTTGGGCCCTATAGCGGCGTTTTCCTGCAAAATTTTTGTATAAGTCCCTATAATAGGTTCAAGGGGCCCTATAGTGGCGTTTTTAAGCCCTAGTGATGTTTTCGGGCCCTGTATCTACTTTTTTTTTTTTTTTTGAGAAGATGTTTGACCATTATAAAACATGGGGCTCACCAAGAAGTTAAGTATTTCCTAATTAGGCTTTCGTGCTAATAGTTCAAAAAAACATGCTAATGGGCCATTTTGGCCATGTTTTTGTGCTTATGAGAAGAATTAATGGGCCTCCCTAACTTGTAGTTGTGATTATCAAATTACTTAAAAAATAATAATTAAATTAAATTAAAAAATAGAAGATCAATCTAATAAACATTCAATATTAGACTCAATAAATGCTTATGCAATATTCACTCATACAATTCAATGAATTCAATTCATCTATAACCTTGTAATCACGCATGTTATACAGAGGGGGAAAAAAGTTAAAACAACAAATTTTCTCTTCTACATGTATCTGTTGAAAACAGATTTTAGCATTTAATGTATATTTCTAAATAATCTCATCTTTCAATTCTTCAACCATTTAATTTTATCAAGTTCAATGTTAGTCAGATTAGTCAACATTTATATGTTTTCATGCAACAAGAAGATTAATTTGTAACAAGTAGTTTTGTTGGTTGGTTAATTGGTCACATTTTATTCATGAATTTGCTTGGATTGGTATTAGTTTGAATATAGCAAAATAATTCTAATAGATTTAATGTATAGTTGAAATGTTATTTTGTATCTCTTCATTTTCAAATAAATAATATTTAGAAGTATTTTTATTCAGTTTCTTTTTACATTATTTCCATTATTATTGCACTTGTATCAATGATATCCTTTTTTCTTTTTCTTTTTTCCTCTTCATTCAGATGTGAGACATTCTCTTTATGCAAGGATGGAACCAAGATTTGGAAATGGGGGGCCAAAGTATAAATGAAAAAAAGTTGGTATATACCAAACTTAACATAAGCTTGTTCAATTTCATTGTGTAAATTAACATCATAATTATATTTGTGGTAATTCTAGATTATTTTGTAATTAACTATTACCAATTTTATCAATAGTGATCTTTCAAAAATTTAATTGATGGATTTTAGAAATTGGGACATCATACTAGATGTTAACTACACTACATTTTCAATATGAGCTTCTAAATTATTTTGAATTTTTCTTAATAAAAAAATCAAAATTGAACATCATTTTTCCGTTATCTTTGAAAAGAAAAGGCAAAAAAAATAAATAATAATAAGGAATTTATCCTACATCTACCCAATCTACCTAACCATTTATGCCAACCTTTTTTTTGCTGAAACCATTTATGCTAACTTGTTATATGCTAAAACCACGGTTTAAATTTTAATTGAAGACCCTGGTTTTGTCATGATGTCATTGTCCTCGTCACTTTGAAATCCTTCCAAGCGATTCCTGTATTTTGCGCTCATTCAGCGGCCAAATCAAACCCATTTGAATTGCTATTTTTATATTTCTTTCATTGTGTGACAGAAATTATTTTTTTTTTTTTTTTTTATTTTGCATAATCAAATCAAATTCTTTGAAGTTATGCTATATATCCACTTGATTTTTACACTATTATGCCACAATAAGATCCCATTATCTCGTAATTTTAAAGTAAATTGAGAAATCCTAATACTTAGGGTAATAATTATAAAACAATAATGTTGATCCTAGGCTTTTCTGGGGTAAAGGAATTGCTATGGCCACGTTCATGTAAGATAGACCCCGTCACTTTTTTTTTTTTTTTAAAAAAAAAAAAAAAAAAAGTCAGGAAAAGAAAAGCAGTAATATTGTTCATGATAAGAAGAAATGGAAGAAAAAAAAATGCTATGAATTTCAAATTGTGTCTCCGTTCATGATCGTTCACTATGTAATGTCAAATGTGGCATCTTCTTTAGGGAAAACTGGGAAAGTCAGTGATTTGTTGGATTTTGAAAGAAGAAAGAGAAGGGGATAGGAAGATGGGAATTTTCATTTTCGTGGTGTCTTTTGAAGGATTGTGATCCGGACAAAATGGGCTTCTGCCCTTTTCGGGCAAATTAATTAACCTTTTGTCCTTCTTTCCAAACTAAATAGGGAAATACCCCTCTTTTGAAAATTGAGTTTTTCAAAATTGATTTAAGCCCTATAGTGACGTTTTCAATAAGCTATAGTGACTTTTAACTTGATATATAGTGACGTTTATAAAGACCTATAGGTCCTTAAAAAAGTCATTATAGGACTCAGAATTTTTTTTTTTTTTTTTTTAACTCGATTTTGAGAAACTCGATTTTCAAAAGAGGGGCATTTCCCTATTTAATTTGGAAAGAATGGCAAAAAGCTAATTAATTTGCCCAAAAAGGGCAGAAGCCCATTTTGTCCATTGTGATCCATTGGATTTTGAAAGAATAAAGAGGAGAGGAGAGGAGAGGAGAGGAGGAGGGTTATTTTCTGTAGGGTAAATTACACAAACCTTCGTAAACTTAAGTAGAATGATGCAAGACTCACTTCCCTTGAGAGTTGGGAAATCAACATATATATTAGTCATTCAATTAATTACAATAGTAACAAAATATTTCAAATTTTGAAAAGATTCGCTTGACCAAACCTTACTCATGGTTAATAATAATCTTTTCCATTTTTTGGAATAAATATTGTTCCTTGTCACCAAACTTCTTAAAAACAATGGTGGGAAGGGGGAAAATGATAAAAGACCCATAGGGTTTGGACCAGTTACAAACTAACTCCTACACCATCAATTTTGTATTATTAACTCTCAAGTTCTAAGAATTGTTCAGATTGACCCATTCATCTAAATTTTGTTAATTTTAATTGACAGAAAATGATCATGTGAATATTATTTTAAAAATGATTTTTTTTTAATAGTAAAGTGGTCACATGCACACTACATGACAATTTTCTCTCAATTATACTTAACAAAAATTAAGATGGAGTGATTAATTTGGACAATTCTTAAACCTTATAAGTCAAAATTAATTTAAAAAAAGAAAAATGAATGGCTTAAAAAAATATATAAATTAAGGGTGTGTTCATATAAGCTATTGTGAATGGCTTAAAATTGATCTAATGTCAAGCTCTCCTTTAAAATGATACAAGACTATTAAAAGTGTGTTTATATAATTAAGTTGTTGTGAAATAAAGTTTTGGATTTAAAATGAACATTTGTAAAAAGAACTATGAAAAATTACAATTACAAAATGATATTTTGAGTTTTAAAAACACGTTTTTAAGCTTCTAAATTACCTAACCAAACAAACTCTAACAACTTAATTTCAAGAAGAAACAAAGATAAATTCCTCCCAAATCATAATTTAATATGGAGCTAGCATTTTATACAATAATCACTAAATGATATTTGTCATGATTCGAAGAAAAAAATCACATGTAAGAGTCTTGTAATCTAATTAACGTTTCAATATGAGACTCTATGTTGATTATGGAATATACGGCTCATACAATTCATATAATCTAGGGTATCGCACATCTTATAAAAGAAAAAAAAAATGTTAAAAATGACAAATCTTCTTTCTACTTGTATCCATAATATTTCTTCTTCTCCATTCGGACCTGAGACCTTTTCTTTAGTCCGTAGAGTTGGCTTTCCCAAACTTCCTTGGGAAATTTGGACTTCCTTTCCTCCATACAAACTCCAGATCCCATTGACTTGACCAAACGCAACTGGTAATCGTACATTTCACGTGAGATTGGATCAGAGAGTGTCTCATAAGCCTTTTGAATCTCAACAAATCGTCTTGTGGATTCTTCTTTTGCAGAGGGAGGACAAACATCAGGGTGATATTGAAGGGCCATGCTTCTGTATGCCTTCTTTATCTCATCGAAACCAACATCCTCCGAACCAAGAGAAAGTACTTGATAAAAGTTGGTGTTCTTTTTGTGCATGTTCAACTCATTAGCTCTACATAGTACGGTTTTGAGCTCATAACCCTTTCTCCTAGACCTTGTTTTAGGTAGCTTTGGAACCATTGTTGCAATCTTCGGATTCATTCTCAAGGAAATCTCCATGGTGTGTGTGCCTCTAGCTAGAGTTGTGTTGAGAGAGACAAAGAGAGAGAGAGAGAGAGAGAGAGTGACCTAATTAAGTGTGGATGAATTGGTCTCAAGCCACAATATTTATAGCTGTATTGGTGTGCATCGATCTCTCTAAGCAGGGGCGGAGGTATGTACAAGGGTGGGGTCATGGCCCCCCAATTTTGAAATTTTTTAAAATATATATATATATATATATATATATATATATATATATATATATATAATTATTTTAATGTTTTCAAAATTTGGTCTACAAAAATAAGAGTTGATCCTCTCAAATATTTGAATTAGTCCAATAATACTCTTAAAAAAAATAATTGGTTTAATAGTTATAGAAATATAACTTTATTTTTTGCAATTCTATTTTTTATTGTAAAATGTGTTTTTATATTTGTTAAATATTTGATAAAGTTTGGCATCAAACATGTTTGAATCTATCTTTTTCAACTCATTATGTGGCAATTTATAAGTCATTGGCTCATTAAAAAAATTTTGTCACTAAAACTATACATAAAATGTGTTTTTAGTTGCCACATAATAAGTCAGAGTAAGGTAGTTTCAAATATGTTTGGAGTCTAACTTATTTATCCAAGTTTTGGATCATTTATATTTTTTAAAATTTCATTAATTCAATTGAAAGATTTTTTACTTACTTTAGTATAAAATTTGATAATTTGTATTTAAAATGAAACTTTTTAAGAATTTTATTATGAAAATGGAAAAAATGAATTTTATTTTATGAAAGATCGCTATCAAAAATAATTTTGATTGAAAATACTAAGCTCTTTTTTTTTTTTTTTTTGGGTGTATATATATATAACTTATCAAATAAAAAAGTGTGTGTATATATATATGTGTGTGTATAATAAAAAGCGTGTGTGTAGTGTGTGTGTGTATATATATGCGTGTGGGCCTTATCTTGATAAATATATTAGTGTCGTAATTTAGCCACCAAACAAAAATTCCCGCATACGCCCCTATCTCTAAGTTACACAAACATATTATATCCTTAAACCATGGTTTAAATTTCAAATAGAAGACCCTTGTTTTGTCATGATTTCATTGTCCTTGTTTCTATTAACTATTAAGCCCTTCCTGGCTGTTGCTGCTGTTTGCGTGCCGAAACCATTTCTCATTTGCTTTGCCAATATATTATAAATTTTTCATTTTGGCAAATCAAATTTTTTTGATATTATGTTTCTCAAAGGAAATTTTTTTTTTTTTTTTTTTTTTGGATATTATACTAAATCCTATTCATTATTATATGATTAGGCCACAATAAGATCCTATTGTCTCACATAATTTTTAAGTAAATTGAAAATTCGTATTACTAGTAGTAATGATATCAATAATGTTGATGATAAGAAGAAGAAGAAGAAAAAAAAAAAAAAAAAAAAAAAGCTTTGACTTTCATCAATAGTAGCTCCATTATTATTTTTTTTTTTTTTTATGGGGTGGCTCCATTATTGATAGTAACACTTGTGTGATATAGAATGGCTCTACCAAAATCAAATAAGCTTTCTTTTCTCTTTTTTTATTATTTTTTTCCCCAAAAAGAAGGTTTCTTACATAATGGATGATGTTGATTTCAACCATATTCAGATAAATTACGAATTATACATCAATAGAATTCATCTAATTAAAGTCAAACGAATAAGTTGATAAAGTGGTCGTGGAGGACAAAGATTATAAATTATAAATCAGAATTAGGCCTTACTGCGTGCACCTTATTCAGAATTAGGCCTTGCATATAGAGACATTGCTAACACCAAGATTAATTAAATAACCTAACTTAGATCTTTGAAATTAACCAGGTGCGAAGGACTGGAGTAAATAAATAGTTTTCCATGTCCCATATATCACGTTTATAGTTACCAACAAGCTAAGTAGCAGACATTTCTTATAGTTATGTGTTTGGACCAGAATTTTATTCAACTTATTCAAAGTGGTGTTCGACTTTTTTTTCTTTATGTTCATTGTCCCATTCCATGAACTTTTACTAGATCTTTGGTATAGGTTTCACGTGTTTCTCACTGCCGGCTATCATTTTTATCAAATTTTTTTATATTCTAAGTAATCTTGACTGATGTGAGAGCATTATCTTCGTTGCAACTTCATCCATTGTGGTTAAATATTCATAAGGTTAGAATCTTATCTTTTTACATTGCATCTATATTAATTTAGCCCCCAAAAATCCAAGAGAGAGAAGCTGCCCACTAATTAGCAAGATCTCTTTGTGCCTTTGAGATTTTTTTTAAAGGAGATATTCCATAAAATGACAAAACTAGAATTAAAGAATTTAATTTAGTTTAATTAATTCTAACCAATTGGTAACAATGGTTTTGTTGCCCTGTCTTCGGGATAAATAGGCCCACATATTATGTTTTATTAAAAAATAAATTAGAAAAAAAGGACCAACCATTGGGAAATGGACTAAAGATATTTAAGAGTGATTCTAAACGTAATAAAATAATGTTTTCAGTGAATAAAGATATGAAATTGATCCACAAGATAGTCCAAGAATCATGTGAAATAAGAAGTACTTATTTATTTTGGAATTCATCTCATTCAACAGCCGGCGGGGCCAATTGATTCAACCAGGCAGCATTTTAATCATATTTTTCTTAATACTCAATATTTATCAATTTCTGAATGTTGATTTAGTCCAAAACACAGAATTCTACTCTCTCAATGCTTGCAAAATTTCAATACGATAGAGATTGATAATGATTTCTTCTATAAAATATTAACATTATACATAAAAAATAAGTTCATGAATTGAATAGATAATATCATCCAATAAATATGAAACTTAGTGTGTGTGTTTATAATATTGAGAACATACTATTTAACAATGATATTTTTGACAGTTATTAAGCAATGTAATATTAACAAAAAAGCTATAACAATTTTGACCTGATGGTATCTCTCTCTCTCTCTCTCTCTCTCTATATATATATATATATATATAAAATATTCGGAGAAATTTAGGGGAAAATGTTAGTGAAAAATGTCAAACAATTGTTGAATTGAGTGGCCAAATAACCTCAATGTGCAATGGTTTTAAAAATCATTTAAAAGAATGCACAATGTTATTATTTAATCAATTATTCAAATATTTAGAGATAATTCAAAGTGCATGTTTGGCTATGATTGTTTTTGTGATGTTTGATGTAGTTAAACATGCATGTTGAAGTGCTAATTAGCTAGTACCTAACCCCGTTGAGAGTGAGGGGTGGAGCAAGGAGGCAACCTGCTTCTCATAATTAGAAGGCATGTAACGAAGGGGGTATTATTTTTAACAAAGGTTTAAAATGGTCCATTGCTAATGGTGAAAATGTCAGTGCCTGGGAAGACTTTTGGCTCCCTTTTAGGCCACTCCGGAAGCAGATTGAAGGCCCTCTAACTGAAGGAGAGGATAGGATATCTGTGAAGATGTTGTATCTAATGTGGTGGAGATTTCTTTTAATCTCCCAGACAGAATCTTACAAGAAATGAAAGGCATTCCTATTGCAGCGAATCCCAACCAGGAGGACATTCTTATCCGGGCATTTTCGAAGGATGGTTCCATTTCCCTCAAATCAGCCTATCTCATCGCAAAAGGATTTAACATCTTGAACCTTGATTCTAGTCCTCATTAGCAGTTGTGGAAAGCTAGCACATCTCCTAGAATTATTTTTTTTTCTTTGGCTGTGCACACATTGCAGCATTCCTACAAAGGAAGTTCTTGGTTCAAGAGGGTTAAATCTTAACCCAACCTATGAGTTATGCCAAAAGGTCTTGAATCAATCCTCCACACCCTTAGAGATTGCAAGGTGGTAAGAACAGTGTGGAGAGATTTGGGAATTGAGGAATCGAATCAAGAATTCTATGGTCTACCCCTGCAGGATTGGCTGGAAAAAAATTGCAGAGCTTCCAATATGTTCCCAAGACCCCGTTCCCTTAAGCCGTTTGGGCTATCTAGCTTCAAAGAAATAAGGCAATCTTTCAAACCGGGAGAGTGGAAGAAGGCACGAGTGCTCGCTATGTAAAAAAGGGAGTGGAGTTTTATGCCATTAGTCCTCAACGGCCCAAACAAACCAAGTAGGATTCAAATCCAAGTGAAATGGATCAAACCTCCAATGGAATGGGTGAAACTAAACACAGATGGGTCTATGTTTGGGGATCCGATTAAGGCAAAGGGATGGTATCCCGAGGTGCGAATGGAGATTGGATTGCTGGGTTTGCTAAGAAGCTCGGAAACATAACAAGCATTGTGGTGGAACTATGGGCTTTAAGGGATGGCCTTAACGTGGTCAAGTAGTTGGGGATAGAAAACATTTGTACAGAAATAGATGCTGAATTTCTAGTATATCTCGTATCAAATCCTTATGTGGTCAATCTAATGCTTGAACCTCTCTTAAGCGATTGTAGGAACCTGATAAAGACCTTCTCTAATTCCTCGGTGGCGCATGTGTTTAGGGAAGCTAATAGCTGTGTTGACAAGTTAGTTAGGATGGGAACAGAGTTTACATCTGACTTCCTAACTTAGTATAACCCACCGGATGTGGTGGCTAAGTCTTGCAGCTAGAGAGAAAGCCGGCATTGTTTGTTGTAACAGACTTATTGTTCAATAGTTTTAATTCCAAGCGTCATTAACCAAAAAAAAGAAAAAAAAAAAAAGAAGTGCTTCTCTTTTTCATAGATATAATAAAGTTGTGAGTGAGAGGGTGGATAAAAGGATAGTAATGTTTAAATTCTAACAGATAGAAACTAAAATAAACGTTTAGAATATAGAGATAAGAGGATTAGCAATAGGGTAGTCAAAATAACATTTAATAAATAAATAAAATAAAATAAAAAACCTAGCTAAACCCAATCAAAAGCTGCATGCAATAGGCTCAACATTTTAGTGTGCAAAACTAACGGAAGAACAGTATCTCAATACCTCTATTAAGTTCTTGTTCATCGCTACACCAAAGAAAATTATTATTTTCTTAGATCCTTGATGTGAAAGCTGCCTTGCCAGCTCTTAGTTGTAACATCAACGCATGAGACTTCCTTGGCTATATGACAAGGAGTAGGGATTTTTTTGCTTGGTCATCCATACTCATCAATGCATGCAATAAGAGTCGTGGAGGATGAAAAGGGCTTTGTTAGAGCTCGGCGAGCATGGTAGAGAGGGAATAGATAGAGGATTGGTGTTGTAGATCTAGAGTCATCTTTTGTGGTGGTATGTGCAATTGGGTTTGTTAAAGTTATGGTTGGTTTGGATGGAGGGAAGGGGAGAGTAGAGTAGAGTAGAGTTTGCCCAAAATTAACCTATTTTTAGCCAATTCTACTCTACTCTACTCTCCTCCATTCTCCCCTCAATTCAAACAAACCCTTAAAGTCTATGTGATTGGGGTAAAGGCCTATATGGTGATTTGTGAAGATTTATTACAACACTACTAGGAAGTTTTCATTGAAAATGGGGAAAGGGTGAAGGAGGTTAGAGAGAGAAAAAAATAATATAAAATTAAGTAAAGAAATAAAAGTTGATTATGATGAGGTTTATGTAATTATATGTTTGCAAAAATAGAAAACGTGGAATTTTTTAGAACAATTTAACTAAAATCATGTTGAGCCTGATATGAATGCTCTAAGTAGATAATCACACTCAAAAAATTGTAAGTATTGGTGGAAAATATACAGCTACTTAACCCTTTTTATTAAATCTCTCTCCCATTTTCTCTTTCTACTATATTAAACACATTGTGATTTTTTTTTATTGAAGAGTCCAATCTTTTTCTTCTTTGCTTTAATAGTTGGAATGATTCGAATGTTGAAAGGAAATATTGCATATTATGATTTGCCAAATGTTCATATTTGTAAGGCATCCGAGCATTAATGCAGCAACCCAAGTGATAGACGAAGACGAGAATGTAGTGGCAAAAGACTAATGTGACTAGAGAGGATAAAATTGAGGTAGACGGATCCATTCAATAAGGCCAACCATAGGTGATGGTATTAAGGAAAGGGACAGTTGGAAATACGGACAAGACAACAAATGAAACAATTTATGTCCAGGACGGAGAAGAAGGAAGACAGACAGACCTTCCATAGTGGACGGATTCCAATTAAATGGGTATAAAGGAGACGAGTAGCAAATCCACGTGGCATCTATGTGGCCTAAGTGGTCTCCAAGAAACCTCAAAAGGAAATATCTTGCACCCTACGATTAACCCTAATCAACGAAATCTCTATATGGAAAGAATCCCTCGAGATACGTGTATTTATGAGGATCTTCCCCACAAGGAAACATCTTCTTCACAAAGAAAACAAAGGTCGGTTCTATACTACCATAAAAACTCAAAACCCTCATAAATCAAGGTACACATAATTTACCCCAATTCTGGCACTCTAGAGTTGTGAGCACTCTCTAACTTAACCTTTGGAGGGTATTTGGCCGATCCGCACCAATACTCTCTGTAAGGTCTTCTTCTTCTTTATTGTGCAGATTTTGTCTAGAGAACGTGAGGACTGTGCAGCTTATTGATGATTCTTTGGCATCATCGATTGACGCCGTCTATGAGAAAGGATTAGACTAGAGGCCATACTACCGTTTCCCGGACAAAGAGTTGCATTGTACTTACTCGTTCGATGGTAACCAACAATAACGAAGAGGAACGACACACCACTGCCCTTGAAAGACAAGTACAGACCCTAGCTACGACGGTGGAATGCCTTACTAAGCAAAATCACGACCTGGAGGAACAGCTGTGCCAAAGGGATGTTAGGCTGTGATCACGGAGAAGAGCAAAAAGGCACCAACGCCAAAAGGAGGGATTGAGAAGGACCAAAAGGCAGCAATGCTCCGAGCATACAAGAGCGATAAGATACCAGCCATCCACCCGTTGTAGAAACAACACCGCCACACATGGTCACAGAGATATAGATGATGAAGGAGCGGATGGACTTCATAATGAAATCCCTCGGAGGACGGGTGTCAAGCAACCTCGACGAGTTAGTCCACTGGACGGACTCGCCTTTTACCACACCCGTCACTTCGTTCCTCCTTCTACCGAAGTTCCGTATGCTACAGGTAGAAGCCTACGATGGATTAAAGGATCCCTTAGATCACCTGGAGTCATTCAAAACCCTTATGCACTTGCAAGGTATGGCAAACGAAATCATGTGTCGAGCCTTCCCGACCACATTGAAAGGTCCTGCAAGGGTATGGTTTGACAAGTTGACGCTCAACTCCATCGGTACCTTTAAGGACCCGAGCACACAATTTTCCTCTCACTTTATAGGGGGCACATGTATAAGAAGTCCATGGCGTGCTTGATGAGCATCAAGTAACGGGAGGACGAGATGCTGAGATCCTACATAATCCACTTCAATAAGGAAGCCTTCTCGATAGATGAAGTTGACAATAAAATACTCATTGCTACATTCACCAATAGGTTACGAAAAGGGAAGTTTCTGTTTTCCTTATACAAAAACGACCCAAAAACCATGTCGGATGTACTATACCGAGCTACTAAGTACATGAATGCGGAGGACGCACTGCTAGCCCAAGAAGAGAAGCCTAAAAAGTGGGAAAGGCAAGAAGACGTATGGCAAGATAGGGGACGGAAGACAACAAGGACAGGAGAACGTCGAGAGGATAGGTGTTCCAAGCCCTCCACTAGGAAGTTCGCAAACTTCACCCCATTGACGGTCCCTATTGATCAAGTCCGGATGCAAATCATGGACAAGGCAGCCTTGACATGGCCTGGCAAGCTAAAGGGAGACTCAAAGAAGAGGTCAGAGACACAAATCGCCGTTTGCACCATGACCACAGCCACGACACGTCTGAATGTTACTACTTGAAACAACATATAAAAGCCCTTATCGGACAAGGAAAATTGCAAAGATTCATCAGAAAGAAAATAACGGACCCACCACAAGAGCAAGTCACCCGAAGGGAAAACAAGCGTCCTAGGCCACCCTTAGGAAACATAAGGTTGATCATAGGGGGGCACCACAGCTTCTGGTTCAACCAAGAAGGCACGCAAAACCTACCTTAGGATAGTCCGAACGTTCGGTGACGAGTTTAGTCCCAAAGATGGCACACATCGACAACCCTATAATTAGGTTCACAAAGGAGGATGTCCGACGTCTCCACCACCCACACGACGATGTGCTTGTAGTTAGCATACAGGTGGGGGACTACAGCACTCACCGAGTCTTTGTAGACAATAGGAGCTCTACAAATATCCTCTACTACTTGACATTCCAACGGATGAGGATTGAGAGAGAACGACCGATTCCAACTAACGCGCCACTTGTTGGGTTCAAAGGAACAAGAGTATACCACCTCGATGCGGTCACTTTGCCCATAATGATCGGTGATTACCCTCAACAGATTACCAAGGATGTCACATTCCTGGTTATTGACTATTCGTCTACTTACAATGCCATCCTGGGCCGTCCTACCCTTAACTCATGGAAGGTTGTAACTTCAACTTACTACTTGATGATCAAGTTCCCTACCGAGTATGGAGTGGGAGAGGTACGAGGAGATCAAGTAGCGACACGCGAGTGCTACATTGCCATGCTTAAGATGGACAATCGTTTATAGACCATGTGAATAGAAGAACAATGGATAATGGTAAAACCTGTGGAGGGGTTGGAAGAGGTCCTCCTTGATGATTCTAGGCCTGAATGAACAAACAGAATTGGCACTCTCGCTAGCCCACCAGTCCGTCCGGTGCTTCTGCCTTTCTAAGGGAGAACCGGGACATCTTCTCCTGGAGTCATGAAGACATACCCGGAATTGATCCTTCGGTCATAGTCCATAAGTTGAATGTATCGCCCTCTTTTTCTCTCATCCGTCGGAAGAAACAGGTGTTCGTGTAGGATTGAGACAAGGCCATAGCAGAAGAGGTTTGCAAGTTACAAGAAGCGGAGTTCATACAAGAAGTATACTACCCCGATTGGCTGGTCAACATAGTGATGGTCAAAAAGGTCAACGGAAGTGGAGGATATGCGTGGACTTCATGAACTTAAACAAGGCATGCTAGAAGGACAGCTATCCTCTTCCGCGAATTGACATCTTAGTGGATTAAATGACAAGACACTAGTTCTTGAGCTTCATGGACGCATTTTTTGGTTACAACCAGATCAAGTTGGACGAGGCTAATCAAGAGAAGACTTCATTCGTCACAGCCCAGGGTCTCTCTCGCTACAAAAAAAAAATGCCATTCAGACTCAAGAACGCAGGCGCCACGTATCAAAGGCTAATGAACAAAATGTTCGCACATCAGATTGAGAGGAGTGTTCAAGTCTAGGTGGACGACATGTTGGTAAAAAACCAACAGGAAAATGACCATTTGGACGACCTCAAGGAAACCTTTGATACCCTTCACTCTTACAACATGAAGCTAAATCAGGACAAATACACATTTGGGGTGACGGCTGAAAAATTCCTAGGGTTCATGGTATCCCAAAAGAGGTATTGAAGTCAACTCGGACAAGATACAGGCACTAATGGAGATGACGCCTCCAACAAACATCAAGGAAGTACAAAGCCTCAACGACAAAATAATCGCACTAAACAGATTCGTCTCAAGAGTAACGGACAAATGCCCGCCTTTCTTTCGCACATTGAAGAAGTTATTCGAGTGGACAATTTGAATGTCGTAGGCATTTAAAGACCTAAAAGCATACCTATCCTCCCCATCATTACTCGGTCCCTCCAAACCAAGGGAAGAATTGTTTCTCTATCTAGCTATCTCGTGGTAGCTATATCGCAGACCTTGGTTAGAGAAGAAAACAGTGTATAGAAGCGTATATACTACACTAGTCGGGCGCTCCAAGGTGCAAAAGAGAGGTACCCCCCGATGAAGAAGCTCGCCTTCACATTAATGACTACATCTCGTAAGCTCAAGCCATACTTCCAGGCCCACACCGTGGTCATCCTAACAGACAAGCCTCTACGAAGAGCGATGAGCAACCCTAAAGCCGCTAGACGAATGGCACTATAGGCATTTAAGTTAAGTGAGTTCGACATACAGGATTGCCCATGTACGGCCATAAAGGGGTAGGTTGTTGTTAACTTCATCGCGAAATTCACCAACATGGAAGGCCAGGGGCGGGAGCGTGTCCTCAATGGAGTATCCACACGGACGAGTCGTCCAATAAATAGGCAGGCGGAACTAGTATAGTACTCCATTCCCCGTAAAGAGACGAGATGGAATGCATGGTTTGACTTAATTTCCCTACAACTAATAATGAAGCGGAGTATGAAGCTTTACTAGTAGAGTTGGATCTCGCCAAAGCAGCAGAAGCCACAAATGTGGTCGTATACTGTGACTCTCAAGTAGTCACAAATCAAGTAAACGGCAACTACGAATGCAAGGGTGAACGGGTGAAGAAGTATCCGGAGCAAGTGAAAAAGCGAACAAACAACCTTCAAGCGAAGTTTGTTCAAATCCTAAGAGAGGAAAACGAGCAAGCCAACCGTCTTGCCAAGATCGCATCAACAAAGCATATACTCATCCCCGGTCAAGTACTATCATTTGTTCAAATCTTACCATTAATAGACAGCGTCAATGTGTGGGGAGATAGGTTCCGAGAACAACTGGACTACACCATTAAAAGGATTCTCCGACCCATACCCAAGGTGTCTTAGTTCTGAGGAAGCAAACTATGTTATGAGAGAAGTCCATGAAAGAATCTGCAGGAACCATTCCAAATCACGGTCTTTAGTGCACAAGGTGGTACAGGCAAGATATTATTGGCTTACCATGCAGAAAGATGCCCATGCATATGTCAAAACTTGCGACAAGTGTCAGAGGTATGGCAACCTCATCAGACAACCAAAAGAGGAGCTCACTCCAATGACGGTCCCATGGCCCTTTGCTCAATGGGGGTTGGATATCATGGACCCGTTTCCAATAGCAATCAGACAGTTGAAATTCCTTGTAGTCGGCATAGATTACTTCACCAAATGGGTGGAGGCCGAAGCCCTAGCCACCATCACAGAGAAGAACATATGAAGCTTTGTATGGAGGAACATTATTTGCAAGTACGGTATACCTAGAGTACTAGTCTCAAACAACGGGAAGTGATTCGACAATGACTCATTCAGAGATTTTTGCTCACAGTTAGGGATCAAGAATCACTACTTCACCCACCCACCCTCAGGCCAATGGGCAAGTTGAGATCACAAATCGATCCTTGCTCAAAATTATCAAGACTCGGCTCGAGGGGGCAAAGGGTATATGGCCAAAAGAATTGCCAAGCGTTCTATGGGCTTACGGGGGACGAGAGAAAGGACACTTATAGGAGAGGCATCGTTTTGACTAGCATACGAAAGCAAGACCATCATCCCAAATGAGGTCAGACTCACAAGCTACTGAGTGGGAAACCATGACAAGAGTAAGAACAATGAAGGCATATGCTTGCAGCTTGACTTGGTGGATGAGATCGGAGTAATGGTTGAACAAAGATTAACGTGATACTAGAACCTCATGGCCAAGCGCCACAACTCAAGAGTTAGAAAACCGAGACTTCCAGGTTGGGGATCTCGTCTTGAGAAAGGTAACAGGCGCCACAAAAGATCCCTCCCAGGGAAAGCTAGGACTTAATTGGAGGACCCTACAAGATCGCTTCATGGCGGAGGAAAGGGACCTACCACCTGGAGACACTAGACGGGTAAAAGTTGCACCACCTATGGAATACGGAGCACTTGAAGAAGTACTACCAATAGACAAGGGCACAAACAACGATACTCCTCATTTCTAGTTTATTTTCTTTTAGTTAATTTTTACTATCTACACTACTTTTTAAGCCCAAAGGGCAGTTTTTCATTTTCCAAGAACAATTTCTACACTCGTATTTATCACAATAAAAGGAGTTATTCAAATATGTCATGTGTATGTATACAAAACTACGTCTATAATTATTTAAGTTCACAAGTGGACGAGTTCATCCCAAATGATGATTTGAATTTATCAAATCCACAAGTGGACGGGTTCATCCCAAGGGATGATTTGAATTTATCAAGTCCACAAATGGACGAGTTCATCCCAAGGGGTGATTTGAAATTATTAAATCCTTAAGTGGACGGGTTCATCCCAAGGGGTGATTTGAAATTAATAAATCTTTAAGTGGACGGGTTCATCCCAATGGGTGATTTGAAATTAATAAATCCTTAAGTGGACAGGTTTATTATTAAAGTAGAGAAGCTCATCCCAAGGAATGATTTGGATTTATTAATTCCACAAGTGGACGGGTCCATCCCAAGGGATGCCTTCAAATTACAAAGTCACTAAGTGGACGGATTCATCCCAAGGGTGATTTGAGTCCTCAAAGGCATGGGTTTATTATTAAATCCACAAAGTAGAGAAGTTCATCCCAAAGGGATGCTTGGAAAAATATTAAAGTCCACTTGTGGATGCGTTCATCCCAAGAGATGCCTTGAAAACACCAAATCCTTGAGAGGATGGGTTCATTACTAAGTCCTTAGTAGGACAGACTAATGGATACCTTCAAAATACCAAGTCTAAAATGGACGGGTACACCCAAATGGATGGGTACACTCAAAAAGGACGGATACACCCTAAATGGTTGGATACACCCAAGTATCCCAAAATTCTATAGGTCCTCAAGGGGACAGGAAAACCTAGAAACAACCCATAGCAAACAATATTTTCAGATATGTAAACAAAAAATATAAGCAACGGATATAAAGACAATAGATAGAAAGCCCATAAAGGGCAAAAGTTTACATCCAAAGAAGCCCAAAAACAATGGGCGACGGAAGGAATAAATATTGTTTTTCCACGAATTTAAAAAGAAAAAAGAACAAAAAATATATAGAGAACATCCAACATCCAAAAAATCTACTAATCAACAGGGGTTTCTCCGTCCTTCTCTTTAACCGTCTAGCTCCCCTCAAATGGACAGGTCTCATCCTCGACGGACTTGACTCGATCGTCATGAGGAGCGATCACTTCATCGCCTTAAAGGTCAAGGGCGGCATCGTCCACAAACAACTCATCGGTATCTTCGAGGTCAACAGGATGGGGTGGGGTCTAGGCCTTGGCGTCAATAGAGATTTGAGACAGATCCCGGTCCGGGAAGGAGGCCTTGACTTGACGGAAGCAGTTGTTGAAGCCATCAACAAAGGAACCACCCAACTCATATAGAAGGGTGTCAGAATCACGATACTCCCTTACAGCGTCCCCCTTAGCCTAATGGAGCTGCTCCTTCAACTCAAAAATTTCTCCCTCCTTATCCTTAAGTATTTTCTTCAACGCCTTGGTTCACACCTCCGACTTATCTAAAAGTTTTCTCGTCAAGTCAAGCTTGTTGACTTTGACCTCTTTCAAAGCTGTCGGCCCACAACTTCGTCTCCTTGGCCTTCACCTTCTCTCTCGGATGGCCCACCACCATCCCCTGGGACGTGCAACGGTCCATCAGTCCCTTCATCATAAGCACCCCCTACAAAACATCAAAAACAAAGGTTAGAACAAAAGGTAACAATAAGACAAAACGGAGAGAGGGACAGATATGCCTACCTGTGCCGAACTAAAAAGGCCCGTCTCCCCCATGGCCTCAGTAGCATGATTGCTCAAATCCTTATAGTCGTCGGCCTTAATAATGGACGAGAGTTGCTTGAATGCATAATATGTGTCTTCACGGAGGAAGATGAGGCGCATTCCGATGACGGGACCCCGATCTATCATTAGGCCCTTCCTTTTCCCAAGACCAAGCGACGGAGGCAACTTATGTGTACCAGGAGTCTCCCCAACGGTTGACCCCGCCGCCGCCACCTTGGGTTCTTGGGGAGACGGTTGGTCTTGTCCGATGGTTTCCTCTTGGTGGACGGGTTAGCCGGACCCGTTCCCTTGGGAGGCAAGCTTCCCTCTTGCTTCTTCCGTCTTTGCGACTGTTACTTGATGATGGCCCTCCTCTTGCCATCTTCCATTTCTACATCAAAACGGACAAAAAGAAAAAGTTAGGTAAACTACTATAAATAAAAGAAAAAAGTAATGAGCAACGGACTTACGTCTGCGTGCTTGACTATTGTAGCGACAAGCAGGTGTGGTAGGCTCGGGACCGTCACAATACCAGTGGATTGTGTCCAAGGTAACAAGCTTCTCCCATGTCCTCTCTGCCAACTTAATCCTAAAGATCTTTTCCAAAAAACTCCACTGTTCAAGAGTCACCTCTGTACGATCTCAAGCTGCAAAAAGGGGACGATTAGGCCAACACGACACAAATAATAAACAAAATTTAGACTAGACGGGGGCATTATACCCCAAGTTTTGTCCACAAGCATGTAATCCCGATCGTCAGGGTGGCACATCCAATCGTCTCCTTGAATGAAGAAGTACTGGTTTTTCCAGTTTTTGTTTGAGTTGTGGGTATCGCACACTAGCCTAAGTACTAGCTTCTTCAATAGGAAAGCGTACATACCCCTAGACCGGGTGATTTCGATGGACGATGAGCAGTGGAAGAACTCCTCCACCGTCATCTTACGTTCCCTATTAGTCAAGACTCCATATAAAACTTCCACACCAAGGAAAACTCTCCAGGCATTCAGAGAGATCCGGGTGACGACCAGCCCTAGGTATTGAAGTAGACGGCAGTGAAAAGCACTTAGAGGGAATCTAAGTCCCGCCTTAAACATCTGTTCGTACACCCCGACATCCTCAGCATCCCGATAGTAGCACTTTTCGGAGTTGAAAGGCAAACGAATAGGGTTGCCGACGGGAGTCCGGTATCTTTCCCTAAAGGTCTCTAAGTGTTTTTTCTTGATGCTAGAATTGAAGTCATTTATCGTCCACAACAGGAGGAGGAGAAACTCCCTAAGGCCATCAAGACCTATGACGGATTGGATGGGAGGTTCAAGATAGAATACGTCTTCTTTGTTTGAATCCCTACCCGAATCACCTCCGATTCGACCACGTCCAAGTCCTCATCCTCCTCCACGGAAGGTGAGTTGGAAGACTAAACCCTTTCATCATAAAAGGTGTCGGGGTCATCCCGACCTGACGGATACACCTCATCATAGCCCGCTCCTTTGCGGACAAACAATTTTTCACTCGACGCCTCACTAGACATCTATCACCTACACGTGACGAATAGAACCCTAAGACTCTACAGGTCTACACATGCGACAGGCACACAATATTCAAAGTGAATAGTAAAAAAAAAAAGAGTTGAGTATAAGGCGGAGGATACTTACAATTGAATGATAAGACAACAGAAAAGGCGTGGCGGACGGTCACACTAAGTAGACGGTATGTCGATTCCTGGTAGGAGACGATAGCGCTTTGACACTAGAAATTTGTTGCGGAAAGTAAAAATGAAAGGGAAAAGCCACACACACACACACACACACACACACACACATATATATATATATAGGAAACGGCACGGAAGATGAAGGGATGCTTTGGTTCGAGTAATCAACCACTGAAAATGTGTCACGTGCCCCTCCCGCATTAATGACCCTAGACTAGCCTGTCAATCAAGGCGCCTTTCCCAAGGGTCCACAGGCTCATCTGTAAAATTAGGCGACGAACCCATAGAGTGGGGGGGCAGCTGGAGAGGATAAAATTGAGGTAGACAGATCCGTTCAATAAGGCCAACCATAGGTGATGGTATTAAGGAAAGGGATGGTCGGAAAATACGGACAAGACAACGGAGGAAACAGTTTATGTCCAGGATGGACAAGAAGGAAGATGGATGGACCTTCCATAGTGGACGGATTCCAATTAAATGGATATAAGGGAGACGGGTAGCAAAGTCACGTGGCATCTGCGTGGCCTAATGGTCTCCAAGAAACCTCAAAAGGAAATGTCTTGCGCCCTATGATTAACTCTAATCAAAGAAATCTCTATATGGAAAGAATCCCGCAAGATACGTGTATTTATGAGAATCTTCCCCACAAGAAAACATCTTCTTCGCCTAGAAAAAAAAGGTTAGTTCTACACTTCTATAAAAACCCAAAGCCCTTAGAAATCAAGGTACGCATAATTTACCCCAACTCTAGCACTCAAGAGTTGTGAACACTCTCTAACTTAACCTTCAGAGAGTATTTGACCGGTACCGCACCGATACTCTACGAAAGGTCTTCTTCTTCTTTGTTGTGCATGATTTGTTTAGAGCACGTGAGGATTGTGCAGCTTATCGATGATTTTTGACATCATCAGTGACAAATTTGTATGAAAAAAATTGCAATGAGTCATTGGTTTCTGATTGGAAAGTTAGCTTGCAAATCTTTTTGACACGTAGAAAAGGAAGTGATGAAGGCCTTGTCATTGTGAGCATGAAGCCGCAGTTTGGAGCAATTGCAAATTTGCAAGTGTCCTGCTACTGTTAGAAATTAGAACCATGATTACAAAAAGATTAGATAGGGATCTCATACAAATCAATACCATATAGTCATGACTCACGAGATGGGAATTACGTTAGATGGGACATCATGTCGAGGTATTGCAATTTGAAACGTATTAGAATGCTTTGGAAAGATGAAATATTGCATCCAAGTTCTTTTTATGTCATGCAAGCAGTTCTTTGTTTTCTTCTTTTCCACACTTGTTAAGTATAGCTTTGAGTTAATCCCATGCATATATACATTATTCCCAAAAGTGAAAGAAACTGAAAACTATTTGCAATCATGTCATGTATCCAATCCTCCCAAAAGAGTACTATGGGCTGTGCAGTGCAGAACATTGATTCAAACACAATTGTAAGTCCCACTTCCCGAATGTTCACTTTTAAAGTTTTTGGTCCACTCTTTTTGTTTATTTTTGAGTACAAGTTAAACAAAGGGTCCATTCTTTGGGAAGAGAAAAATGCAATGACATTTTGTTCTCAAAGCTGAAAGAGAAGTGTAAACAACTAAATACCATATATATGGGCTTTGATGACAACAATGCTCTTAACCAAACACTGCCCCAGAACTAGATATCACTTCGGTTTAAAATCTGAATCATGGATGAGGAGGCTAGCTAGAAGTGCAATTTGCCACTGTTAGAGATATCATGGCCTTAGGCCGATGTAATTAGGGGGAAAAATTAATAATAATAACTAGTTTACAAAATTTTCGCTTTTACAGGATATGGGTAACCTTATCCCTAAATTTCATATTTTTATTTTATTAATAGGTTGATTCTTAATTGGCTAAAACTTATTACACACGTGTGTTTTATAATTAAAAACTCAGGTTGAACTCATGGTTTTTGTGGGTTGAACCTACGTTTTTAGTTATAAAACATATACGTAACAAACAGTGATCTTAATTAGACTAAAACTAGTGAGCTGTCAACTTATTGAAAATTTTTTTTAGTTCCTAGATGCCAACCAAGTCATTTCGATCTAGTGATAATATGATAATCATATCATCAAGAGGATAAGAAATATAAACTAGTAATAAAGGGCACTCAAAAAAAAATTTTTTTTTTTTTTTTTTTGATAAAAATAAAGGGCACTCAATGTACTATAGTAATTTGTCATTTTAATATCAGTGTACCTAATGGAATTAACTTTCAGGGCAACACCAGACTGAAGATGCAGCATAAGATGGTTTAACTTTTAAGTTAGTGGGTTATTTTTTCGACCATCTCATTCTTTTGTTTCTTTCTATAAATGCTTGGTTCCTGGGAAAAGGGAACAATGAGAACTGGCTTGCTCTCAGCCTTAACATGGGTGTATTTTTCAGATTTACAAAGTTGTTTATCATTTTTTTTTTTTTTTTGAGATAGTTATTTATCAATTTGATCCAAAGTGAAGTGCACCAGGACAATAGAGACGGTCACTATTTAAAAATCAAAACTGGACTTGGCCTCTTTTTTATTTCCCTATCAAAATGCATAGCCGCCTTGATTTTTCAGCATTAAACAATTATAACATTGAGACTATGCCAGTGACAGTATTGCCCAGAAGAAAAGGTAAATAATATATACACGTAGTCTAACTTTTGGGACAAAAAACTTTGCAGGAAAACCAGTTAATTTATTGGGGTCCAGAACTTTGTTCTACAATGATGTATACCAAACTTTTGCGCAGAACACATGCTATAAATTATACATGAAAGCTCCTTTACTTGTCTACACTATAAGCTAAAACGATATTGTTTTCGAAAAGAACCAGAGCCTTCCTTGTCACATGCACTTGATTTTACAGAATAGTCAAGTAATGTGGCCCACTGAGTGTTAAGCCCTTGTAAATTCCAACTTAGTATTTATCATGAATTTAGAATTAGCCAAAAAGCCTTTTGATCTAGTGGCATAATCTAGTATTTTCTATGAGGAGATACTGCATCGGATCGTCTTCATTTGAAATTAATTCATCTTGTGGTTCATATTAAATTTTGTAAATCTAAAAACGCATCTAATATTAGATTTACGAAATACTAAAATTTTAACTGTGAAATGGGCTTTCTCCATTTCAATTTCAAGTGAAATATAAATAATCCAACTAATAGTGAAGAAAAAAATTCAATACAGAATTTAGGTGAAGAAAATTTTCAAAATAAGTAACTAAGGATAATTGTTTTAAAATAATTCGGCCTCTGCTTTAACAAAAAACTTGAGTCTACTTTAATTTCAAACATTACTTTTTAAAATGATTTTATCATAAATTCTAGAAGAACAAATAAAAAATAAAAGAAGGTGATATTAGACCATTTAGTGATATTACGATTTAGCAAAATTACAAAAAAAAAAAAAAAAAAAAAAAAAAAAAAAAAAAAAAAAAACAAAAACAAACAAAACAAAATTTTTAATTTTGAGACTAAAACTTTATTGTTATTATATTGGTTTTTTTTTGGAGAAAGATTGTGGTATATATTTAGGGTTTAAGTTTAGGGCTATTTCATACTCAGTTCATACCCATAAGCAGTTCGAATGCTATGGACTTACAAAAGACCAAAAACAGTCCCAAACAAGTTTGAGAACAAACAAGAAGTTTCTAAAAGCTGTCTTCTGAAAATTTTCCAAAATCAAAATGTACTGATTTTCTACTTTCTTAGTTTTGGTTTTTGTTATGAAAAAACAGTTTCAGAACAATTTTATGAGAACAGTGCCAAACATGTTCTAAAATAGTAATGCAGAGCCAGCTAATTAGCCGAGAATGACGTTTTAACAAAAGAAAGAAAAAGTACTAATAATTGGACTGAAAATAAGATTCACGACGAAACTGTACTAGAGCCAAAAAAGAAAAGTAAAAATAATGACACCATAGAATATACTACACCTGATTCTATTTCTAATTCTACCTAACCAAAGTAAGTGGAAATTAAGCTTATAAAGAAAATGACAATAAAGAACAAACACATCCTACTCTTTCGTTTTCCTACTTCAACCATATAAACATAAACTTCCAAAGCACTTTTTGAAAAGTTTTTTCGCTGAAAAATAAAAAATGTCACCTCCTTCAAAATTGTTTCATGTCGTGACTTTTAATTGAGGTAAGCTGCATAATGCAGACTGCAGACAGGGAATGCCCTTTGGACGTCAAGTAACAATTATAATAGCATTTCATCTTGTTCTAGATACCCTAAATTCTGGATAAAAGTCACAACAAAGGAGTGTTGTCAATAGTGCTAGATCACGGTAATCAAAAGAGTATTGTCAGTGGTGCCAGATCATGGTGAAGCGCCGTTCTAATGGATAGAAATGTATAGGTCAATTCTCATGAATGAGCGTGTAGGGTTGACACATGGTTTTTCATAGATGGCGTATGAAAGGCCCAAAGATTACGTGTTGGAGATGGAAAAAACTCATAGCTAAGGAATGTGCTAGTAGGGTTTGGTCAAAGCTTACAAAGATGCAGAGACTCACATTGTCACACATGAGGTGGAGATTGTTGGATATACAAGTATAAGCGGAGTCTCACATTGAATAATGATAAAAAGAATTAGTAGTTAATATAACATAGTTGAGCTCATACTTATTGGGCTTAGGTCTTTTGGTTTAAATGTGTTTCTATATGTTATATTAACTACTCAATAGATCTCCCTAAGGTCTTATTAACCTTCAGACGTACATGGAAACATTTCGATAGTTTTTAGACCTCTTAAACAATTGATTTAACCTAAGTAATTAGCCAAGTTGTTACTTAGTCCAATTAAACACGTCTAGGTTATCACAATATAAAAGATCAAATCATGCAAAGTAGCGGAAAATAAAAAACACAAGATATGATCACCCAAGAAACCAAACCGGTAAAAACCTGGGAAGGATTTGACCTAACTATCCTCAAGGTAAACTTGAACCCACTATCTTGAAAGAATCGAAATTTATACAATAAGACTTACAAGCCCCCACACTCGACTTCTTATTGCTACCAACCAGTAAAACTTACTGACACGACCACGTACAAGCTCCGAATCCATGGACGCCTTCTTTCTTGGATTCACCACCGGATACAAGCACACCCGCTTGTGTTTTCTTTAAGCTTCAATGGCAAAGAATGAATTGATCATCAAGGCATAGATAAATCTTCTCCTTGAAAACCCTAAGTTTGTGTAAAGGAAAACTCCTCTAGATTTCACAAGAGATTTACACAAACCGCAATTATGAGCAACACTAAAACATGGCTAGGGTTTTCCTTTTATACTTAGGACAAATAAGAAACCCTAAAAACATTTTAAAACACTTAGGGCTGAGTTGGGCTGAGTTGGACGAATCTGCAAAAAATCATTATGCCCGAGCTTCGATTGATCGAGCCTGTCTTTCGATCGATCGAGCCAGGCCGAAAGGCACAATGCTTCCCGCTTTAACTCGATTCCAACTTTATATAAAATTACAACTTTGAGCTAGACTAAAACACTTCTAAACACATTGTTTTGATTATGGTTTGCCAACAATACAAATTAGAGTTCTAAATACATAAAATCCTAAAATTTTAGAACCTAACACATTCAATGATGACATGATGAGGTGGTCTTATCTAGTTGAAATAAAATGATCACTTGGTTTTGTTGTAAGTAAATGGATGGGTTACTTGGTACTAAAATTAAAAAAATTAGTCTTTAAGTGTTGTAAAATGGTATATACTACATCCACACACACATAAACAACCACCATTATCAAGAAATTAAAAACTTGAAAACTCATTCAACCACAAAGTTTCTTTTGAATTTTTCTTATAATGGGGGAATTAAAAATCTTACTCCATGTCAGGCAATATCAAATTACGTGGCAGTAAACAACATTTGTATTACATTTGGTTTAAAAAGGTTTGGCACTAATTGTTTTTTCCCCCTTAAAATTCTGTAAGGTAAGTTATACTTGGAAACAAGCATTACAATTTTTTTTTTTTTTTTTTTTTTTTTGAGGGAGAGAAATAACCATTCCATGGAATCAGTTCCAGCCACAAAATTTTATGCTACATTACTTATAAAGTAATAACAATTTTGTCACTTCAATTCTTAAGAATGAACCATCAAGGGACTAATTACAAAATTTTCTTTCACATTGTTGTGATCCTTTTAAATAACGAAAAAAAGGTATATACATAAATGAAAATCCTTTTTAAGTAGAACGTTAGAGACTAAAACTCATATAAGAAAGTCAAAGTGATTATAATGACATCCTGTGATAATTTTCGGACTTTAAAACCTTTCAAATATGATAAGTGATTCGTAAACAACACTTTCGCAACAAATTTTAGTGTGTGAGGTTGTTACTAGTTTTAATCTAAACTCACTATGTAAGTATTTTTTGGCCACCATAAATAACAAGTAATAACTTGTGATCTAGAATTTATTGTGAAAGTATTGTAAAATTATTGTGGACACAAAATTTCTCTTCAAATATTGATTTCTCTAGGGATATAAAAGTTATAATTATGGTCACCCCTGGCTATCTAAGTAGGATAAAAAAAATCCAAAATTTTTCTTTATCTTTGATTGAAAGGGTGAGGGACGGTCACATTTATTAGACAGAGAAAATCTAGGACCATAAATTGTTTTGCACAATTTCAATGTGGTTGTGAGTGATGAAGAAAAAATAGTAGGTCCTTGTAAAAATGATAGGTAACCACTAATACTCTAATGGTCTACCACATTTTGAGCACTAGCAATAGGGGATGTAAAAAAATATTTATTTTATATTTTCAAATACTATTTTATCAACTCATCCAACAATACACCCAACATCCTAGTTTTTATTCTTACATACAACCCAATAAAATAATATAAACTATCTTGTCAACTCATTCTCTCTCTTCTCTCCCATCTATCTCTTTCATCTTTTTGTACTTTCATGTACTTTTATATTTTCTGTTATTATGTTTAGCAACCATGAATAGTAGGTTGTATATGTACAACCTTACTATTCATGATTGCTAAAAAATTTTAACAACTCACACTGGAATGAGCGGGTGGGTTGCTAAAATAGCAACTTGGAGGGTTTTACTCCCCCAATGAGTTAAACACAAAATTATGTTTAAAAAAAAAAAAAAAAAAAAGTTTATGATTCTTGAATATCCATTAAATAAATGGGTGTGTATTCAAATGTTATAATTGGAAAAAGAATTGTCAATGTCACCTACAGTATTTCGTAATAAAGGTTCTATATTATTTCTGCACAATTTTTACAAAATCGTGTTTCACATATGATGTGCGAGGATTGTTAATATCATGGAGTTTGGATTTTGGGTCAGATTTTGTAGGACCAAAGGGCACCGGACACAACACCTTCCATTTCATGTATAAGTGCATTCATATCACCGTCAATGAGTTTAATTATTTATCCCTTTTTTATTTTATTTTTGATATCACTCCTTAAGTTCTTGAAATTGAATATCATGGTACGTAGCAATCATTCAGAAAATATATAAAAATCCATCCCAGCAATCAAATAGCTCTATATTGTTCATAATTTTTTTTTTTAAAGCTCTATATTGGTACAATGATGTTTATGAATTAAAAATGCATTTTTTTTCTTATAAAATGGTGCACATGATCCATGTATAGTGCCATTTATTTATTTATTTATTTTTTTAATCAAAGTGCCATTTTAATTTTTAAAACATAAAGTTCACGACATTGTTATAAAATGTAACATAAAGTTCAAGATATATATATATATATATTAAAATTCGTTTTATATATGACAATTTACAAGTAAATTGTTTTATATGAAGTGATATTAAAATATGGTATATATATAGAAGACTCCAGAGACTGGAGTTTTGCTTTTTTCATGAACCACGCATTCTCTTCTTTCCCATGGGAACGTGTGACTTAAAGGTAAAAGGCCAAAAGGAAACAAAACAAAAAAAGAAAAGAAGACACACTTTGATTACAAAATACGACCCATAAATAGATGCATATAATTCATTGCACGAGAAAAGTAGAACTGGCAAAACCTTTCATGTGATGCATGGTCCTTTATCACAACCCTTTAGCGAAGTGGCCCCAATCAAAATGAAAGTGACTGCAATTATAGGGACCAGTGGAAGTTTTTTTCTCAATCAGAATTCAGAAAGTAAACAATATTGAAAAACAATCATGAATACCTATGTGTGTATATATATATATATATATATATATACACGAGAGAACCCCTTTCCTCGAGAAATGAAATCAATGGGATTTATTAACAGCAAGGAATGGAGTGGGGACTCCCACTATAAATACCTACCACTTTTTATACATTATTAGATGGCGATGGTGGATTGGTGGAATAGTTTTTTCTATGAACTTTTCACCGGAGGATGTCCATTGGCCACTCAATATCCACCTGTTCACATTACCACTAATCCATCTCGTGGTTGTTGGCTTTCCAATTTTCATAGAGAGAGTCTTGTCCTTTGGATATCACATGCATGGTTCTGACAATAACGTACAGTGCAAGGTCTTCATGTCATGTCTCTATGTATAATTTCTATTATGAGGAAGAAACAAAAAAAAAAAAAAAAAAAACAAAAACAAAAAAAAATTCACAACAATTAAATTGAAAAGTTTTTACTTATTCTTATTTAGAGTGATACACTACGTTTTTACTTTTTTTTTTTTTTTTTTTTTTTAAGACAATTTCAACTTATAGTATCTGCTTTTGATGATAACTCTTTATTATCAAACCAAGACACTATCAGTTTTTTATGTAGGCGGAAATTAAACTTCAGATCTCTTATTTAACTAGCAGAGATTTTATTAGTTGAGCTTTATGAAAACCATACATTTTTACTTATTACTAACAGTCTCTCGTATCAGTTTGAGTGTGAAATTTTTTTTTGTCAAATTCTCTTCCATTCCTAGTAGCCAGTCGATAGAGCAAGTCATTAGTGCACTTGTTTAACTTAATGAGTGTTTGGATCCGACTTATTTACATGTCTACGTTTTACATCACGTTTCATTCTTTTTCTTCTTCTTTTTTTCAAGCCGCAACTTTTGACTATTCTCTCGTGAGCAGTGCATCCATGCACTGTTTACGGATCCCACAAACTTCACTTTTCAATCATTTTTTTTTTAAAAATGGGTCACACAATATTATTAACACTTTTAAAAATGATTTTTGTTACAACATTTTCCGTTTTTAGTTTTCAACAAAAATAAATTGTATCTAAACGAAACCTTAATTATGACTTGCCTCAAACTTGACAACACGTTGAGGGAATTCATTTGGAACCGTTCTGTTGTGGGTCCGGCCCACGTGAGAGCCCATTCGATGGGCTTGTACTAAGAATTCTACTTCAAGTAGAATTAGGAGTCAGTGAACTTCTAGGAAAGCAAAACAACTAATCCTATTTGAAATAAGAGTACGTGTCTAAGGGTTGAAAGACTCCTTATTTGACTTATATTGGGATTGTTGTGCGGCTAAGTTATTTATAAATATAGTTTGTGCTGAATAAGTGTGTGCCGTATAGTGAAGAAGAAAAAAGAAAAAGGAACACACAAGTGAATTGAGAGAGCAGCCAAGAGGGAGGTGCTTAGAGATAAGAAGATAGTCAAAAGAGAGCTGTGCGTGAAGAAGAAAACAAAAGAGAGAGAGCAAAGTATTGCCGCATTTGAAAAAGTTAATTAGTGTGTGAGAGAGCAAAGAAAATAAGAGAAAGTTTTTCTTTAACTGTAAGACATACACAAAAATTATTTTAATTGATTTGATAATAGTAAAATTATTCGGAACTTGTCCCATGGTTTTTCCTTTCAAGAATGATTTTTCACGTAAATTTTGTGCTCTTGTGTGTGATTGTTATTTTTGATTGTTAATATTGTTGATAGTATTATTTCAGACCCAACACATTCGTGACTAATAAGTGATAAGTAATAACCACACCCGCCTTATTTGAACTTGTTTACTTGAAACTCCATATTATATGCCCGCTTGGTACATCTAAGTCACTCAAAATTTATGAAATGTATAACCTTAGATGACACGTTTGCAAAACACCCAACTTGAACCAGAACAGAAACAACCCTTTTAAAAAATAAATCCAATTGTTACAATTAAGGAGAAAATGAGATTTGAACCTAGTTTTTTCAATTTTTAAGCTTAATCTCAAAGAAATGAACATTGTGCTCTAAAATAGTTGTAAAAAATTGAAATTACTTTAACTTGGAAGCAGGTTGTGTATGTAGTGATTACAATTTACAAGTCTGATGAAGTATTGAGGGAAAAAATATACATTGTTTTGAATACATGTATCTTCTTTCTCACAGCGATGTGAGTCTCATAGATCAGTGAAATCTATTTACTATGAGAGATAAGACAGATATACCTGTAATAGGATCTACATTATCATTGCTATGAATTTTTGTTTGTGTAATGTCATGTCGAGGTAATAAGACAAAAGACCAATAATGAGTTCCAATGACTAATGCCACATTTCTGCGAAATTCATGCTAAAAAATAATTCTAGACCTTTTTAGAAGCCCTTAAGTATGGAGGGTAGAGGCAATGCATTTTTGAATTATTACTCCAATGGCCCTACCCTCCATTATCATGATCTTACCATTCTCACCTATAATATTTGTCACTGTATATATTTGATCAGAAGGATACCACCAAAAATAGTGTTTGGGGAATGGTTTATTTCTAAATAAAGATAGGGTTTCCCAGCTATTATGGTTTGCCTGTTTAACCTCTTCATAGTACAAAATCTAAAACCGCAGCGCACATAGTTTGCCCCACTCGTTTTACACATTCCAATTTCAGTCTTGAAACAAGACGGGTGAGATTAAATTCTACAATGTGATATTAGAGCATTCACATCAGCTCTTTTATAAATATGTAAAATACACATTTTGAACCAAAAAATACTTCACATCAGTCCATTTAAAAATGTGTAAAGTCTTCTAAATTATTCAACGAGTTACTGATGCACCGTGTAAATTTACACAAGCATTGTAGCATGTGTATTTAATTTTTTAATAGTTTTTTCTCTCCCTTGTCTCTACTCTCACTCTCACTCTCTCTCGGACGCACAACACAGCTCTCTCTTTCTCTCATCTCATCAATTTTTCTTCCTCTAGCTTCCGCCAATCGCCATCGCTGCCGATGAGAACGAGGTCAACCAAGTCGAGTTCTTGGGACAAGTCCGTCGCCTACAACACGAACAGAGTTCTCCGACAGGTCTGTCGCTTAGAATCTCGTGGGTTTTGATCCATTTTTGGTTGAGCTTGAGGTCGACGGCCGTTGCGAAAAGGTGGCGATCTTTGTGAGGCGTCAATCTTGCTTAGGCTGGAGGCCTCGATCTCACTTCGATCCGTTGGTTTGCTGTTTTTTTTTTTTTTTTTTTCTAGTGTTTTGGTTGATTGTGGGTGTGGGTTGGTGGGTTTTGATCTTGATCGGCTTGGCTTTTTTGGTTCATTGGTGGGTTTTGATGATCTTGCCACCGATTAGGTGGGTGATGATTTGGCTTGACTGGGTTTCGGGTTGGGTGGGTGATTAATGGGTTTGGGATTGAATGGGTTTGGCATTGAGTGGGTTTTTCTTGATGATGATGGGTGGGTGGCGATGGTGGGTGGGTGTAGAGTGATCGTTCGTAGTGACGGATTGTGGGTCCGTGAGAGAGAGGGGCAGTGAGGGAGGGAATAATAAAAAATTGTAAATGAATGAATATTTTATTGAATAAATGTGTAGAATAGATAAACCAATGTAAGTGTTTTATAAAAATAGGTGTGTAAAATAGAAAAATAGGTTTTTTCATATAAAATAGACGAGAATTATCCACTTGATGTGGATGCTCTCAGAATGCATTAATTCATAAAGATGACATTAGAATGCATATAAAGAATTACACGATGTTGCATACTTTTGACATAATTTTATAAGTACAATTTTTGTAAAATGGGAGGAAAGGCTGAGTTCAAAACTTTAGGAACTTCGAACTAGTAGACTTAAATTATTTTAGAATAAAATTTCGATCTAAAAAAAAAAAAAACGCGCAATATGAACCTCTCTTCCTCTACTTCTTTTTCTTCCCTTTTTTTTTTTTTTTTTTTTTTTTTTTTAATCCAACAAAATTGAAGTTTTCGAAGAGGACAAGTTCGGAGTTCCCAAAGAAGATAAGGTTAAAGTAGTGGTCAACACAAGTATTGCACATCATTCCAAGTTATTACTACGTACCTTCCCAAAGCAAAACGTATTTAATGCATGCTCATGCAGTAAGCCTGGTGAAAAATGGTTTTTTAGCCTTAATTTTTTAAGTATATATAATTAGCAAAATACTATTTCTTCCTTCTCTTTTTTTTTTTTCCCTTTATTCTATCTTGAGATGTCTTAAAATATTGTCCTATTTTTAAAAATAAAAATTATTAATTTACTAATATTTCTATTATACCCCTATTAATTTACTAATTCAATTTTTTGATAAATTTTTTAAGAGTAGTTTTGGAAACTTATACATTTTTTAAAGATATACAAGACAATAAATAATGTTCTCTTAAAAATTTTGATTTTTCAAACAGGGCAAAAAAAAGGAGGACAAAGGGAGTATTGTTTTTGAATTTGATATTATTAATGTCAACTTTTGATTGGAACTTGATATTAATAATATCAAGTTTTATGCATATTTTTAAGGGAAAGTCAAGTTTTGCTTGAAATTTTCAAACAAATTTAAGTGATAAAATGTGCATAAAACTTGACATTGTTATTTTCTTTTTCTTTTTAATTCATTATTGCTAATGTTGAGTTCCAAAACAGAGATAGTTTGCTACATAGTTTAAAAATTAAGGTTATTTAACCATTTTTGACCAGTTACTTAGCATATCAATAAGTGATACCAATAAGCAACAATAAAAGCATTAAAAGGTTTTGGGTGTAAGTTATTTATTACCATATCACTCCTAGTAATATTACACTATACATGTAATAATTTTTATTGAATGCTTTATTTTGACAAATGTATAATGGATGGTTGAATTACATTTTCTTTTTTAGGTTCTAAAAAAAAGAAAAGAATTACATTTTCTTTTATAATTTTTATGCTTGCAAAATTTCAAATTAAATATATATTAATAACTTTCTCAAATATAAAATGTTTATAGTATAAGATTTTTGTATTTTAAAATTATACATAAAATATAATTTTATTAATTGAATAGTAAATAACATTAGATTAATACAAAATTTGACATGTGTATTAAGAATAACGAGAAAGTTCACCCCAACATTTGAATTTATTAAGTGGTGTAACAATACCAAAGAGTTACACTAGGTATATATCTAGTGACAATTAAAATATTGATTGGATATTAGCAATTTGAAAAGTCCTAAAGTGCATACAACAGGAAAAAATGGGAAAACCTTAAGTATCGTTCCTTAGGTGTCCCAATTAAATTCAAATATCTAGTTATTTATCAATAAAATATAATCGTGTTAAATTTTTTTAGAATAATTAAATTCAATGCAACAAAATGTTTGAATTCAATTAAGGAACCTACTTCTAAAAGCCTTGTAACTTGAATAATTGGCACCTTTTGGTGTACTACATTTAAGATAATGTTTTTTTTTTTAATTTTTAAATTTGATAATTACAATGGATGATGGGAGGTTTGAATTTTACCCCACAAAGATAGTGTACTTCAATTTTATTATACACAAAAAAGTGAACTCACCACAAAACTGTACCATTATGTACCCCTTGTAATGGTATAAGCATAGTTGTTAGTATCGTATGATAAGCATAGTTGTTAGTATCGTATCATACATATTGTACCAATGGCGGAGTCAGGATTTGACCTTAGGGGACAAAATTTATAACTAATATACACGTGTCTCCATAAACAAATACATATTGTGTATGTAGCATACAACATATGCATCATATATACAAAATATTAACCAAACTTGACAATTAAATGCCAATAATATGAATAGTAAGTGATCATTCAATAGTGAAAGATCCCCTAAAATCATTGCATATCATTATTGTGGGGTACATAAATTTAATCATGCCACGTGTCATACCCAAAGACGAGGAGTTCATACACTCGGATGGTAAGGTCGGAGAGGCGGGTCATGGCCACGTTAATGGCACGTTACAAGAGGGGGCCACACTGCGGAGGAAAAGCTTGAGAGAGAGGGTTAACCCTAACGTGATTGGAGGGATGGTAGCTGCTACCACATTTAATGCACCTCACCGAACACCCTAGCCGCATTTATGTGAAAAAGACCCTTGAACAGTGCTGTTTTAGTTGCCACAACTTATAGAAGACTTGGGAGGGCGTACGATGGAACAAGTACTCAAGTAAAGGCTTGCATGATCAACAAATGGAGGGTCGGGATCAGTGAAAGGAGACTATATAATGTGAGAGATCCTCCGAGAAAGGGGTTTTCATCTGAAAAATGGAGGAAACATTGTAGTACAAAGAGCTGAAATTGTAATCAAGTTTAAGAAGAATATACTCTAGTATTACTCTCCTCGGACTTTGTCGAGGAAGGATTTCTTCGCGTAAAACCCATTTTCCTTTGTTTTATTTCAATCTTAAACCCATTGTAAGCGTTGTCCCATTCATTGAAACCTAGATTTTAGCCCACTCTTTACAAATTCATTGTATTGGGCTCTTTAGGCCTTAATCCATTTACCTTTCAGGCTTAAGATCCAAATTGCCCCGTTACAATTATATTGTGTATATTTTATTAGTTTTTTTAATATATAGCCAATAAAAATAATCCCCTAATATAATTTATGGAATTTTTCATGTAATTGTTTCCAAATTTTATTGCTTAATACTTTTGAAAGGATTTTTTTTTTTTGGGGTATTTTCGTCTCTTCAATTAAGACTTTTACTTCTTTATTTAAGTTTATTTTTTATCATTTTTTTTAATTTTGAACTTTAAAAAATATTGATAAAGTAAAAAAAGATATGAAGATGTATGATAAATCAATTGAGTTTGACTTTTCAAAAAAATAGGGACACACACACACACACACACACACACAAAAGTACGTGGTTGCTTACTATGGCTCTACACTTTAAAATTTTATTTTGAAACGTGTAGCTGAAGGGGTTTTCAATGCAGCTCAATTACTCACGCATTATTTATCACAATTTCAATTAAATCTCCACCTTTTACCACTACACACACAAAAAAAAAGGAAAATTCTTGGGGTGGGGGGAGTGCCCTTGTATTATATGATACATAGATAAGTGGGTTTAAAATAAGTTTTTTTGTTGTTGAAAATTGTGGTTTTATTTTATTTAAACAAATTGTTAGGCTTTTTTTAACACATAATTAGTGAGATACTTAATTGAGTCCAATAAAATAACATTTCCATGATATTTTTCCCCCTTTTCTTTTCCTTTTAGAAAAATTTGGACTACACACTTAATACTTTATTTTGGCTTGTATATCATGTTTTATCACTTCTGAGTTTAATCAATTTGAATGTGTATGTTATAAAGATATGTTAATTTGATTTATTTGGTTAGCCTTGTTAAATATTATTACTGAAGTAATTATTAAATTGGTCATTAGTTGAATATATTCCAAATTTATAATGAAAATACCTTATATATATAATTTTTTTTTAAATTTTATTAGGTATTTGTATATCTTACGATACACAATATGATATGATTGTTAGGACATATATGGATATTGTTAAAGACATGTTATGTAAACTAGCTAATTCTTTGAATGCACTTTACTTTTATTTAGATAGATCTATGATAAATTTAGTACTTCAAGGAACAAGAATTCAAGTTTAGTATTGAACCCATGCAAATCTGTCCAATAAACAAGTGAAGAAGTGTTATTCATTAAAACTTGAGAGATAGCTAGATAGATGACATCTATCGAGATTTAATGTCGATACTCGACAATGACTCAACGGAAAAGTTGTATCTATCGAGATTTACAAAATTCAGATTTTCAAATCTAATTTCACACATATCCATATGTATTTGTGTAGTGTTTCTTTTCTCACAACCCTAGACATATATAAGAATTATTTTTAGGGCCGTCAAAGGTGATGCAAAGTGATGCAACTCAATGCAAATTGATTGTGCATGCAAATTGTGACCAGAGACAGAATTTGTCCTACTTCATCATATTCTTTGTAAAAGCTGCTACGTCTTTGCGCTAAAAGTTTTATAACCAAGGAATTTCTTGATCTTCATCGTTGGATGAATTGAAGAACTTTGCAGCCAACATCTTCCTTAAGTTGGTATGTTAGTCACGTACTTGGATCCATGCATCGATTGGCTAGTCACGTATTGGGAGCCGTGCATTGAAAGGAGATGTTTCACTACATTACAAGTCCAATTGGGTATTAGGGTAAGGGTTCAACTGCAGGTTGGTATTAGATCTTGGGATTCCTTTTACTTGTAACCGCTTTATTTTAATAATAGTGGATTCTCGGAAGTGGTAACCTTAAATTCACTCGTTAGGGTTTTGTCTCGATAGTTTTCCCCATTCATAAACAAATTACCTGTGTCAAATTTATTTTCCGCTACATTTAACTTAGTTGGTGACTTATTTGTGCTACCACGCTTATTGCATGAAATTGAATCTAATTAATTCACTTGGCTAATTAATTGATTAATTTACTAAATGGGTCAATACATTCTTGGCCTATCAATGATACACAATACAAAAAATGGAAAAAAATTACAATACGATTCACATTTTTTAGTCTTTTGACAACTATGATACGTGTATTATTTCAAACAGGGGTAGAGGGAGGGAGGGAGGGGGGGGGGGGGGATGGTTGGGCGGCCATGACCCCCTTGGCTTTCCAAAAATCCCTTTTACTTCTTCTATTTTTGATAAAAATATAAAAATTATGTATAAATTTAAGTAATGGTCCCCTAGATTTGACTAATACATTATTTTTGTTTTCTAAAATGACTCTTATACCATTCATAACTCATTAATTCAGTATTTAATTTATTTAATGAAAATAAAAATGTTTATAAATTATTGCACTTTACCTTTCCTTTAATTACTCTTATACTATGATAACTCATTGAACTAAATAATATTTATGGCACATCCTAGAAAAATATAAGTAAATATTTTTAATAAAAATTCTCTTCATTTATTTTTTATAATGTTTTTAGTGAATTAGAAATACATAAAATTTTTTAGAAAAAACCATAAATGTGGATTTCATTATGGTATTAAGAGTTAAAAATTCTTTAATTTTTATTGATGTTATATATATATACACTTTATAAATACTCTGTTAAATGTAAGAAAATAATATATGTTTAATCATGTTACAAATATATTTTATGTGTATATACAAATATATATAGGCTATTCTTTAGATTTAATTATGTATATAGCTTGGCTTGAAGAAATTTTCTAGCTCTGCCACTTACTTCACACAATTGTGCTCCTTCAATTCACTCAATGAATGGTATATTAAGATACATTTACTAATCAATTTTTTTTTTTTTTTTTTTTTTTTTTTTGTGTGTGGCTGAAATTCACTAATCAAATTAATTTATATAAGCACATGAAAGATATATCATGGGCTCCATCTATTAGAAGAAAAAGAAAAGTAAAAAGTATGAGAAAGAAAAAAACGAGATTCCACTAGGAGACAGAGTACAGTTAAAAACGGTCACAGTTGGACCAACATGGCAGTTAAATAATGCCTACTGTCGTAGTCTCGAATCTTCTAGCACGTGTCCCCCAATCAACACCACACAGACCAATAATATTTCAGCAAAAAAACTTTTTTTTTTTTTGATACTTTCAGCAAACAAACTTAAAAACAATAACCTTCGGTCCCATCCACACGACTCACCGTTTTCATTCTCTCTTTCTTTCGAGTACTTTCCTAAAATCTGGACCCCACTTTGATCTCATTGAAATCCAACAAAATGACATTATCCAGATTGCGCCACGTGTTTCACTTTTTCCCAAGCCTGCATGTGTCCCACCGTCGTGTGGTCTGGCATTAACAAAACATTTTTTTAAGAGAGTTTTATCTATCATCGCTCATGATAATAGTTCTTTATTATCAGATTAAGTCGCTAATTGGTTTTTGATATAAACGAGATTCAACTCTAAATCTCTTATTCAATAATTAAACATTTTATCAGTTAAACTAATTAAAACCAAGAATAGAGTTAGGATTTAGAGTTAAGAGTAGTTTTGCTATTGGTAATGTGTGGCGACTCTACCTTGACTCTACTACTTAATTAATTGCTAAGAGATTTTCTATTTTTTATTTATTATTATTTAGTGCTTTTGATGTGTTTATTGTTGCTGGGTAAGAATAAAATTATTTTATTTAAATTTTTTCAAAGGGCTAGTTTGTTTGTTTTAGTTAAAATCGATTGATTAAACTTAATTATTTTTAGCTTTATTATTAGTAATTTTTGTTGTTGGGCTAATTTTTTTGGGGCTTGTACCTATAAATATTTTTATAGCTTTTAGAAAGAGGAAAATGCTAGAGTTACAATTTTTATTTTACAAATTATTGATGTGGTGAGTGATTATTAGTAAATAAAAAAGTGATTTAATTGGTAGGTCTAGATGTAAACCAATAAGAATTTACAACTTCAACAGTTTGTAAAAATATTGTAAAAGAGTTTGTGATTATATCATTACTTTTAAAAGAATCAATAATATTATTAAAGGGGACAAAGTGTAATTTTATATAACAAAATTACTAAAATTAGTAATTATATATATACTAATATTTTTTTATAAAAAAAAAATTAGGGGGTGCCATTCCCCCCCCCCCCCCAATGCCAAAGTTTACCTCCATCCATGATTAAAACTCATAGAGCATTCTCATCAGTTCTCTCATAAAAAATGCCATTTTGACACACCAAAAACCTACTTTATCATTTTACCACATCATTTTACAATATCTCATTTATCGGATGTTCTATTCTTCAATTTTATACATTAAAATAATATTTACAACACATTAAAATAATATATTAATTCCTCCCATCGTCAAGAACAACAACAAAGAACAACAACGGCACAACCACCACCACCCTTTGCCTCAACAACGGCCACCAACAACCATTGCCACAACAACATCGATGACCACCACCGACACAAACCCACATCCACCAATGCTACCTTAAAAAAAAAAAAACACTATAACAACCCACCACATTAACAAACCTCAAAACCCATCCCAAATCAAACAATCCAATCCCAAATCATTGTTATCCTCCAATCCAATTTCTCAAACCAGATCCAACCCCCAAAATCAACAATAAACAATCCAAACAAATAAGGAGAATCGGATCTTAGTAAGATCGGGTAGATTTCGGCAAAAAGCGGATTGCTTGGAGCGGCATCGGAGGTGAGTGGTGTTGGCGCTGGAGGAGAGGCGAGCCGCTTGGCGAGTGGAGGAAGTGAGCTGCGGGTGGAGAGATCACTGTGGCGGATTGTGAAAGAGGCCGAGATAGAGAGAGAAAGAAGAGAGAAAGGCTGAGAGAAAAGTGAGGGAGGCGGATGAGAGAGAGAGAGAGAAAAAAAAAAGGAGATAAAATGACAAAGAGGAGAGAGAAAATCATTAAAAAATTAATTTTTGCATATAGCATTTCTGGCTGTACCGTTCTATTTTTAGAACGGAACTGTTCATATGTGCCAAATGTTTTAGCATTTGGCACACCTCATGAGAGAGGATTTTTGGTGTTTGGTGTGCCAAATACCAAATATTTGACATTTGGCTTTTTTGATGAGAATGTTCTCGAGCATCCACAAAGAGATGTGCCAAATGTGTCAAATGTCAAATATTTGACACATCAAACACCAAAATACCCCCTTTATAAGACATTCCAAATTTCATAATTTTTGCCACATGTGAACAGTACCGTTCCATTTTGGAACAGTACGGACAAGAAATGGAACGGTACGGACAAGAATGCTAAAAAAAAAAAAAAGTTTTTTATTCATTTCTCTCTCATCCTTTTTGACTTTCTCTCTTCTCTCTCTTTCATTTCTTTTTTCATTTCTCTACTGCTGTTATTGTTGTGTTTGATGATGATGATGATGGGATGAGTTAATATATTATTTTAATATGTAGTAAATATTATTTTTAATATAGAATTGAATGACAAAACATTTGATAAATGAGATATTGTAAAATGACGTGATAAAATAATAAAATAGGCTTTTGATATGTCAAAATGACATTTTTTTTATAGAACATTTGCTATGGATGCTCTAACAAAACTGTGAATGAACGCTAAGAAAATATGTTTGTTAAACAAGGAATGATGGGACAATTTTTACTATAATTTTGTTATATGGTGATATGTGAGGGGTAAATTTATGGACCCACATGAACCTATTTTTTTTTTTCCAATATTCACAAATGGACTCATGTGACAAGCTGTAGCAAATATTATTGTAAAAATTGTGATCATAGCATTTTCCGTGATAAATTAACATGTATCTAAAAAAAAAGAAAAAAAAAAAAAACACAGAAGAGAGAGTAAAGGATGTGTTTTTTTTCCATGGCCAATCTCTACCAGCGGGACCCATTGGCCTCTCAAAACTCGCCACGTTAACTACAGTTTCAAATTTTATCTATATATACGCTTCATTGGAGAAAGTGGAAGGAGCGCACTGGTGTTAGGATTGAGAGAGAGAGGAAAGAGAGGCACACAAAACTTTCTTTTTTTTCTTCTCTACTTCGTTTATAACAAAGTCCCTTTGGTTCACTTTTGTTTAGTTAGTTCACCTCCATTTAACAAAAAAAAAAAAAAAAAAACATGTTCATTGAGAGCTTTAAGGTAGAGAGTCCTAATGTTAAGTACACAGAGAATGAGATTCACTCTGTGTACAATTACGACACCACCGAGCTTGTTCATGAGAACAGGAATGGGACTTATCAGTGGATTGTCAAGCCCAAAACTGTAAAATACGAATTCAAGACTGATATCCATGTCCCTAAACTTGGGTTTGCATCTAAATCCTCCTCTCTTCTTTATTTTTAGAAAAAAAAAGAAAGAAAGAAAGACATTTTCAAGATTGGTTTTTTACCCATTTTTCTGGGTCAGCCTCGTCATTTTGAATTTCCTTTTCATTTCTTTGCTTCATAATTTCGTATTCACAAACCATAATCTTTCACTTTGGTAGGGTTATGCTTGTGGGATGGGGAGGAAACAACGGTTCAACTCTCACCGCTGGTGTAATTGCCAATCGAGAGTGAGTTCCTTCTCTTTTTATTATTATACTGTTTCAGAATTAAAATCAAAGTTATGTTATTGGTGGGTACGATTGTGCTTTTTTGAATATGCAAAAGCAAAATATTCTTTATTTAAATATGATTGTTCTAGATCGAATATATATATATATATATATTTTAAATTAATTTCCAAGATGTGGATCTTGATCTTGAATAATCTTCAGAGGAATCTCCTGGGCCACCAAGGACAAAGTGCAACAAGCCAATTATTTTGGCTCACTGACCCAAGCCTCAACAATTCGTGTTGGGTCTTTCCATGGAGAGGAGATCTATGCGCCTTTCAAGAGCTTGCTCCCAATGGTACCCAAACTTTCTCTCATTTAATCACTGTAATTAAATCTGTAATTAAATGGTGTTAGAATTAAATTTTTATGTACAATCCAGGTGAACCCAGATGACATTGTGTTTGGGGGTTGGGATATCAGTGACATGAACCTAGCAGATGCTATGGCCAGGGCCAAGGTCCTGGACATTGATTTGCAGAAGCAATTGAGGCCCTACATGGAGTCTATGGTCCCACTCCCTGGAATCTTCGACCCTGATTTCATTGCTGCTAACCAAGGTTCACGTGCCAACAACGTGATCAAAGGGACCAAGAAAGAACAAGTCCAACAAATTATTAAAGATATTAGGTAGTCCTATTCCTATCATCCTATGTTGTTCTGGTAATTGTTTCAATTGGTTTGGTGCTTATTACTATATGAATGTGCTAATTAGGGAGTTCAAGGAGGCAACCAAGGTAGATAAGGTGGTAGTGCTGTGGACTGCTAACACAGAGAGGTACAGTAATGTGATTGTGGGGCTAAATGATACAGAGGAGAGCCTCTTGGCTTCTGTGGAGAAGAATGAGGCTGAGATATCTCCTTCCACCTTGTATGCCTTGGCTTGTGTTTATGAAAATATTCCTTTCATCAATGGAAGCCCTCAGAACACTTTTGTTCCAGGTTTTTAAGCTCACTAGTCTTTTTATTTATTTATTTATTTTTTTCCTTATTAAGTTCATTGTAATCAAGTTTGTAATGTTGCTTTTATCATTTTCAGGACTGATTGACTTGGCTATTAAGAGGAACAGTTTGATTGGTGGGGATGACTTCAAAAGTGGTCAGACCAAGATGAAATCTGTGTTGGTAGATTTCCTTGTTGGGGCTGGTATTAAGGTATACAAATAGCAAATCTATCTTTTAATTTCTTTTCCTTCTTAATCATTTTGATGGGTATACTAATAAGTTACTAACTAACAAGATTTTGCTTTTAACGTGATGACATGATATTCTAGTATTTTATGGCTGGCAAAAAGTTTAAATATTCCACTTGTAGAATTTATTTTTCTAAATTTTTATATGTGATGGTTGTGACAGCCAACATCCATAGTGAGCTATAACCACTTGGGAAACAACGACGGCATGAACCTCTCTGCCCCACAAACCTTCCGCTCCAAAGAAATCTCCAAAAGCAACGTTGTTGATGACATGGTCTCTAGCAACGCTATCCTTTACGAGCCTGGGGAGCATCCTGACCATGTCGTGGTCATCAAGGTAATTTAGTGACAATAAGTCTAGAATGCAATATTTTTTTTTTCCTGGTTGTGATTGATATATGATAAAAGTATCAGTGATAGAAAGTGATATTATTTCAATCATAACGAATCATATCAACTGTTGCGAAAAAAGTCATGAAAATTGCGGTGTAGTTTAGTAATTTACTCTTGTCACACTCACTCTGTGGCTTTGTTCTACATTGGTTCTCACATGCTTATGGTGATATGTGGCTTGTTTTATAGTATGTGCCATACGTGGGGGATAGCAAGAGAGCCATGGATGAGTACACCTCAGAAATATTCATGGGAGGGACGAATACCATAGTGTTGCACAACACTTGCGAGGACTCCTTGTTGGCTGCACCCATCATCCTAGATTTGGTGCTTCTTGCTGAGCTCAGCTCCCGTATCCAGCTCAAAGCGGAAGGAGAGGTCTGTTTGTCAATAAACATTAGCTAATGTAGCACCCCACTACACCACACAAACTCAAATATATTAGTGTGTGACACGAAATGTTTAACATTTTGCAGGGCAAGTTTCACTCATTCCACCCTGTGGCTACTATTCTCAGCTACCTTACCAAGGCCCCTCTTGTAAGTCTAATTCTACCTCAAAAATTGAAGATTGTATATGTTTTCCATGTGCATTTAGAAGTTATAAACCAAGTGTAAAAAAATTGAAAGATAAAAATAAAAAGTCAAATGGGATTTTGAAGCTCCAAGTACTTGGTGTGAACTTTGACCACCTCTCACTGGGTTCACAATGAAAGTGAGGGAAAGTGATAAAACAAAATAAAGTTGCGGTCCCAATGTCACAATAATGTGTACTTGGTATCATATGAACCATGGATTGTAATCAATTAACTTTTATCACCAAGCGACAAGCAATGCACTAGTTAATAATGATGTTGGATTGATGGTAACAGGTTCCACCGGGCACGCCTGTGGTGAATGCACTTGCAAAGCAGCGAGCTATGCTTGAGAACATTCTGAGGGCTTGCGTTGGATTGGCTCCAGAGAACAACATGATTTTGGAATATAAGTGAATAAGAGGAAGGGAAGATTGGCTCTAATAGTGTTCAAGAATTATCCCCCTACGTCTATGTCTCATGTTAATGTTGGTGTGATAGGGTTGTTAGTAGCATTCAATTTTAAAGTTTCCAGTTTATGTTTTGTAAAGCTTCTCAACTGTGATTCTGTTTGCTCAGTTCATTTCTGGAATGGAACTAGATAATTTTATAAAAGGTTTAGTATAATATATCCTGCAGAATTGTCTAGTGCCATATGTGTGCAATAATATTACTTTACCATGGGCTGAATTTCTATCAACAAGAAAACAAAAGATTAATGGCTCTCTATGCCAACATGGCATACTTGATGCTTCTTTGAGTTGATGCACCATTATTGGGAGGGCTAAAGGATAGAGTAAAAGTTTTATTGGTCCCATCATCGCTCTAAAGCTCAATTAATAGTGTACTCAAATACTTGGGGTGCTCATATATTCTGGTACATTGGCACATCTGAAGGGCTTAGGTCCACAAATGTACTTAACAATACTTGAGATATTCTATTACCATCAAAGTGCCTATAAGCACAATCAATTTCGCAACTTGCTTGGGTGCAATTTGTGATTGAATTTCAGCATTTACACACAGGACCACCACAAGAACTTAATAATAATAAAAAATTTATGAGCACTAGTCACAAAATGACACTTATACAGGTTGTCGATTTGGGTGTGGAGTTAGGACTGTTAGTGTCCCTAGCATTTTTCCATTACCGTTAATATTGAATTATTGGTCCCATCATTTTTCTAAAGCTCCATTAATGTAGTGTACTCAAATATGTGGGGTGCTCATATATTTTGGTACATTGGCATTTTCGAAGGGCTTAGGTTCACAAATATATTCAATAATACCCGAGATATCTTATTATAGTGAAAGCGCTTACGAGCACAATCAATTTCACAACTTGCTTAGGTGTCATTTTGTAATTGAATTTCAGTGCTTACACACAGGACTACCATAAGAATTTAATAATAATAAAAATATTTAGGAGACTAGTCACATAATGACACTTAAACAGATTGTCGAATTGGGTGTGGAGCTAGGGCTGTTAGTGTCCCTAGCATTTTTCTATTACTGTTGATATTGAATTATTGAAATTCTATGATGATATATTGGTACATACTTCTCGACGCAAGTTCCTGCTAACCATAGCTTAGCTTTGAGTGGAGGGTGGCAAAGAATGCTGGAGATGGTGGAGGTTTATAAATCTTAGGCAATCTCGGCCTACAACCATCTTGAGTCAAAACAAAGCCCAATGGTTCTGTATATGCCAAGAGGATTTCTTTTCATAGACATGGTTTCTTGTTTTACCAAATAGTTGGTCATAAGCCCTGTTCATACTCAACAAGCAATTCTATCAATCATACAATTATTTAAGATAGCAAGTGAAGCAATTCGGGCTTTCGTCGATTTCTACTTGGTAAGGATTTACATTTAGTGCTGGGATACAAAGTAACAAACATGATTCCCCATAAATTGAGTAGGTGTATTTTATCCTATGGAAGGAATATCAAAATAAAGCATGGTCCAAATAGGATTTATATTTTCTTTTCATAACTTGATAGGGTGATAAGTGAAACTAAAATCATTTTCATTTTATATAAAGCCGTGTTTGTTACACAAATACTAACCACATACTTTACCCACATAAAAAATGAACTGAAAGAGTAGTGTTTATTACATACACGCTAAAAATGAATTGAAATTATGACTTGAAGTTGTAATGATTGAACTTTTAAGAGGTCAAAATTTCACAACAAAGCAATGCAGTATTTGAACTAATACCATTTTTATTACACTTTTATTACCATATGTCACATCAATAATTGTGAAAAAAAAAAAAATGGTAAAAAAGAATTACTTCCTTTTAAAGCTTTTTCACTTAAGGTGGGGGCTTCTAATGATCTATCACACACTCACTGTCAAGGGAGGCCAATACATTTATGTAAAGGAACCCTATAATTTATAGGCGAACCTTCCACATGCAAGATGCTATATATCATGTTTAGTAAGCATATGAGTATGACTACGAGATTCAGTTATGTGAACTATAATTCTTTTCTGTTGATAGGGTTATGATGTTATTGTCAATGAACAATGATGTTTTGGAACGGGAAGAGTAAAGACAACACCGAAGTTGAGGTCCACCTATTTATCTCCTTTTCCTACCGACTGCATTAATGTCACGAAAATAGAAAGGAGATAAAAATAGGAGGATAGAAAAACAGGAGGACACCGAAGTTTGGTAAGAGTAGTGGAAAAATAGGAGGATAAAAAATAGTAAGGAGATAAAAAAGTGGTCGGATAGAAAATTTTTTAATTTCTCTCATTTTTGTTTAATTGAGAGTGGAAAAATAAAGAAATAGAAAAAGTGAGTTTGTATAAATTTATGCATATATCTTTACTAAAAAATTATGCCCAATTAAACCAAAAAAGTGATAAAAAAAAAATCAATCACCTAAATTTATTAAAAAATAAAAATCATGTCCATAAAAAAAATCACATCTAAAAAAAAAAAAAACACAAAAGAAATCAAAAATAAAATAAAATAAAATACTGGACAAGTCTGCCCAGTAAATCAAAAGAAAAAAAAAATGGGAGGCAGGCAACGCTGCCCAGTAAATCAAAAGTAAAAAAGAAGAAAAAAAGAGGCAGGCAACCTAGGAAAAAAAGAAAAAAAGAAAAAAAAAAGTATGAATAAAGCAACGTCAGTGAAGGTGCAATGGAACATGGGCATTTTTGTCCAATAAAAGATGCTCAATTTCTCTAGAGTTTTCTTTCTATTTTAGAGAGAACTTTTTGGTGAGTCTGAAAAGAAAACACCTGAGCCTCATAATTTATTTTCCTTCATCCTCATCCAACCAAACACATTCCAATAAAATTTTTATTTGCATTTTCTCTCCAAAGTTTTCCATTCACCATATTTCACATCCAAATAAACAAACCCTTAATATCGGTCCAAACAAAATAAATAACAAGTTCCCGACTCTTGGTACACTCACTATAACTTATTTATTAATGAAAACAAAGAATGCAAATGGGTCCATTTCATTTGTCATGGGATGGCTTGATGCATCATTCTTTTTACTACAAAATAAATTTGAAAAAATATTCTCTTTTACTCATTATTTTAAACAATATTCATAAGTGATGCACAATACATAGAAGTTTTGAAAGGTAAAAAGAAAGTGTTCATATTTAAAACACAAAACATGAAAGTGAATGTGAAAAAGTAGATCAGTGAGCATAATTGCCCAATAAATAAATAGAAAGATAAAAGCTATAACAAAGATACAAAGTGTTTTTTATTTTTTGGGTGCAAAGAGAGGGAGTAATCGGATTTGCGGTAATTTTTTAAGACTCATATCTTTAACCCAATGGTTCAATGAACGAAGAAAAGATAGGAATAGAAATCGTAGAACGTTCGAAACAATAGTAAAATATATATTTTAACAAACAACGAAAGAAACAAATGGGGATGTAGCTCAGATGGTAGAGCGCTCGCTTAGCATGCGAGAGGTATGGGGATCGATACCCCACTTCTCCACTTATTTTTGTTCAATTTAATTTTAGAGCTTAAACGCAATGTCGTTTTCACGTTTTATTTTTGGGTGTGCTGAACTGTTTTTAAAACTAAATGGGTTAGGCCTATGTGAGTGGACCCAGATCAAAGATTAAAACTGTATGCTCAATGTGTCGTAGCAGGGCCATAGAAGAACCTGCAGGCCCATGTGAATATGTGGTTCTCTGCAGGATATTACAACTAGCTGACTAGGTTAGGGAGTTTATGAGAATGAGCTTTCATTATTATGGCATGCATAAAATATATAAGCCCAATAATTTACTAATAATACATTCTTCAATAAAGATGAGGATAAATTTAGAAGCAACAAAAATATTTCCCTTTCTTTTTTTAAACACACACACACACACACACAAAATCAACAACAAAATGCAAGAACAAGATATTTAAATTTAGACGGGAAACATTTCAATATGAAGAGAAAAATAATGGAAAACTGGATAAATCTAGTATTTGAGACTGATTCAAAAATGAATTAATAAGGTTATAATTAATATTTTCTATATAGAGGTATATATTTTTTTTTTCCTCAAAAGAAGAAGAAGAGAAGATAGATATATGAATTTATTTTGTTGGAAATTGGAATATTCACATGTAAGTACTGTGGTTGGTTAAATAGTAAAGTCCCACATTAGAAACTAAATGAGAAAATGAGTGGTTAATATATCATAATTGAGTTCATACCCATTGGGTTTAAACCTTTGAGTTAAGTGGTTTTTCTATATATATATTATATTAAGTATTCAAAAAAATCTCCCCAAAGTGTTATTTTCCCCAATAATTATGAATATAATTACTAGCTCACAAATTGCAATTACTTCATCACCTAATAGTTTGATGGCAGCAAATTCAACAAAGAGTGAGTTTGTATCTTACCTAAAAGTTATTGCAAACTACAAATTCAAAATGGATTTTAATAAATTATATTTATTAGGAAATGAATTACTTCATCACCTAATAGTTTGATGCCAACAAAATCAACAAAGAGTTAGTTTGGATCTTACCTAAAAGTTATTGCAAACTAAAAATCCAACAAGGATTTTAATCAATTACATTTTATTAGGAAATGAAATTCTTATTCATGTAAAAAAAAAGAATATCAAAAAAAAAAAAAAAATTTCTAGCGCGGGTTTTTTGGGTTGATTAATTTTTAGGTGAGTGTAGTCATGTTTCACACACACAAGAAGGAATCATTAGAACGATATTTCGAAAGAATTAGAATCGTTGCTTAAATAGTTAAAAAAAAACTAATATTTTCTAATTGACTTTTAGGAACATAACAAAAATTCACAATATTTTTAAATTAGACTACCACCTCATGCATGTGTTATAGAAAAAAAAATGCAAATTATGGTGGATCCATGTGTAAAGTCGTAGGCTAATTTAAAAATGTTATGAAAACAAGAAAATCAACAAATAGCGAGTTTGGATCTTACCTAAAAGTTATTGCAAACTGCAAATCCAACAAGGATTTTAATAAATTATATTTTATTAGGAAATGAAATTCTTATTCATGTAGCAAAATGAATGTTATAGTTTTTTTTTTTCTAGCACAAGATTTTTGGGTTGATTAATTTTCAGGTGAGTGTAGTCGTGTCTCACACACACAAGGAGGAATCACTAGAACAATAGTTCGAAAGAATTAGAATCGTTGCTTAAATAGTAAAAAAAACAACTAATATTTTCTAATTGACTTTTAGGAACACAACAAAAATTCACAATATTTTTAAATTAGATTGCCACCTCATGCATGGGTCATAGAAAAAAAATTGCAAATTATGGTGGATCCATGTGTAAAGTCATAGGCTAATTTAAAAATGTTGTGAAACCAACAAAATCAACAAAGAGTGAGTTTGGATCTTACCTAAAAGTTATTGCAAACTACAAATCCAACAAGGATTTTAATAAATTATCTTTATTAGGAAATTAAATTCTTATTCATGTAAAAAAATAACCGTCAAATTTTTCTTCTAGCATGGGTTTTTTTGGGTTGATTAATTTTCAGATGAGTGGAGTCATGTCTCACACACACGAGGAATCATTAGAACAAAATTTCAAAAGAAATATAATCGCTACTTAATAGTCAAAGACAACTAATATTTTCTATTTGACTTATTTTAGGTATAAAACAACATTTTACTATATTTCTAAATTAGATTACCACCTCATGTATGGGTCATAGAAAAAACCATTTATAGATTATGTTGGATCCATGTGTAAAGCAGTTGGCTAATTTAAAAATATTTGAAAATTTATAAAATGTTGTGAAATACTACAAAAGTTGATATATATTTTTTTTGATTGAACAAAAGTTATAAATTAATATAAAATATGAAATACTAAAAATATTAATTATTTATTATTATTATTATTGTGGGGTCCAAGAATTGACGGGCCAGGCCCATTTGCTGATGAAGGGTCCAAAGGCCTAAAGAAAAAAATAGGGTTTTGGCCCAATTTTTTGAGTAAAACGTGTTTGAAGGGAAACTTAAAATATCTAAGAAAGTATTCATATAACAAAGCCTTATCCATTAACTTTTTTTGATTGGTCCTGGGATTGAAAAGTTATAAATTAAGGAAATTATGACTATAAAAGGAAAGTATGCAACCTAATGAGAGGAGGTCCCTCCGGAAAAGAAAGGACCTGGAAGCCATGCATGAGGAACTTAACAAAACAACTGTTGAGTAATCTCGGTTTAGCCTTTAGAACCCACTCTCTACAAATGATATTATTATTTATTACCCAACCCAAGCTGCGGTTTAACGAAAATCTTGTCCCTACAATTATTATTATTATTTTTTTGTGATTGATGACACATTAATTTTCAAGATTCCAGAGTCCACACGACAACATGAGCTTCTCTTGCCATGTCTTTTATTTTTATTTTTGGTAAACCATGATTAATGCATTAAACTAGGAATTCACAAGTTTGTAACAATACAAGTCTAGTTGATCAAATGCCAGGATACTTTCCAATGCAGGCGGTGGGTTCAAAAAGACAACAAAAGATGATAGGAACTTGCTCCTAGTCTTTCTCTTGCCATGTCAAAAGGCTATTCCTCTTTCCTTTTTTTTTTTTCATTTATTTATTGCTTTTAAATAATTGGGCTGGACACGTCACCTCCATATAAATAAGAGGGACGGCCCAGCAATTTTACTAATTTAATAGGAGGGGGGAAGAAATTTTATTACAAGACTTGCATAATTGGACCATATAGACTATAGTGGGCTAATTCAATTGAAGGGCCATTCATTCTCCCAAAAAAAAAAAAAAAAAAAAAATGAAGGGACATTGACTCTATTAGAAAATTCTTAATAAATCTTTGCAGTTTTGATGTTCAAGATTCACTTGCAGTTTAAATAAAAAAAAAAAAAAAAAAAAAAAAAAAGACTGAAAGAGAAATGATCAACTAATTTTGGTAATGGCATGTGAGTTTAACGAAAAAAAAAAAAAAAAAAAAACTTGTTTAATTTTGTTCTCTGTCAAGTATGACCCAAGAGGGAATGACTGAATCCACTGGGCTTATAGTCTTATAATATGTTTGTAAAACACTTTTTTTTTTTTGTTTGTTTTTTTTTTTTTTTTTTGTTTTGCATATAAGCATTGTTTAACAATTAACATAATGATAATGATTTAAGGGAGAGGAAACCATAGACCCCTGAAGTTGAAGGAATAATAATAAACAAATTAGGATTCGATTAGAGCTGGATTAATATTTAACTAATATTAGGTTTCACTTTATTAACACCTGTTCTGTGCGATCAAAATAGGCGGCATTATCTTTAATCTGTCTCACCAAAGCAGAGAAAACTAAATAAACTTTATATAATGAAATCATACTTTAGGGGTTGGCTTTATATGATGCTTTATTTATTGGAGAAAACTCAATTAACTTTATATATGAAATCATACTTTAGGGGTTGGCTTTATATGATGGTATTTATTTATTTATCTATTGGAGGAAGGTTAGGAACACATTTTGTCACTGTTTTCACCACTTGTTAGTGTGATGCATACTAATTTGTTTATGCACCGATTACAAACATATTGCATTAACAATTATAAAAAAAAAAATATATATATATATATATATATATTTGTAAAAATTTTGTGCTTTATGCTTGTGTTTGATTCTCAAGATAGGCACTTATGAATTCAATTAAACGGGAAACTAAAAATAAATAAGTGATGACATCTCTAAATTATGCTATTAGGCTGTACATTTATTTAAAATTATTCCTTTATTGTTTTTTTAGCCACAAATACTTCATAATTAATATAGATTATAGAAGTTTAATAGTTTTAGTTAGATGTCTAATCCACGGTGAAATGGACGGATTCAATTTTAATTTGATGTTCCGAATAGTTTGTCCATGGCAACCTGGCAAGGATGTGGACGGCCTTACATCAAGGGGGAAAAAGACAAGACTCAATTTTTTATTATGAAATATTTAAAGAGAAATAAAAATTTCTATAGAATTGATATTTTTGTAGGAATTAATATGCACAATGGTAGCCGCCCAATTTATATTAGGATTTTTTAAAATATATATTTAGAATTGATACATTTTAGATTAAATATTTCAAATATGAAGGTGTAACTAGTGTAACGTTATTTACAATTTTAAATAACGAGACACTTTATACACTATTTGATTTTGAAAAATAAAATCTTAACCCTAAAATAGATTCTCTCCATGTCTAATAAAATGTATATAATTGAACATGGAAAGGTTTTGATCATTTGAAAGAAGTTGGTTGGAGGAAGGGAACCATCTTTCTACTGGAACTGTCTTTTGACCCAAACTAAATGTGCGAAACCAATCAAAATCGGTTTGCTTGAGTCATTTGGGTGGGTTGGATTAATTGGTTTGAAATTTTGAATAGTCTTACTTTCACATTATCACTCAACATATTTGCGTTGCGTCTGCGTTTTTTGATTGGGTCCTATGCACCGTTCACGAAATCTGCAAGTACGAAAAAACATAAATCTAACTTTAAAATTAGATTCCACGGCACTATTCACACCTTTAAAAATTATTTTGTTACAGTATTTTTAGCAAAAAATTTTCAATTTTTAGTAATAAGCGAGTATCCAAGATTCAAACACACCTTATGCATCATTCTCAAATGAGGATAGTTTCTATTTTTGGAAGTCCCAAGTAAGGTCCATTCTTATAAAAGGGTATATAATACACGTCAAAATTCAAATACACGAATAATTTCACCAATCTGTATGGCAACAATGAACACATATTCTATGGCCAATAGTGCACACATTAAAATGTTGATAGAATTTGCATTATGTGGATTTGTCATAATAGATACACCTCATTTTTTTTTTTCTTCCTATTCTGGTCATAGATACACAGAATGATAAACTTTGATTATTTGGCTATTTGCTTCATGATAGTAGTTCTTATCTTTTAAACAAAATCTTATGAACACAACTAAAAGCACTACCCAATTTGTAGGTTGGAATCATTTACAGGAACCTACTCCAGTTTAGCTAGTAGTATATGAACCGACAACACAGGTTGAGTTTGGACCCATTTCATCATTTTCATGAACTAGTTTTTACTAGGAATAATATATATTGAAACGTAATTAAAAAATGAATTGAGTTTGGACCATTTGATACTATGAATCAAGTGGGTGTAATTAATACTAGCACTTCAATTTTACAAATAGAGGTAGATCTGATCTTGATGCCCAATTGCGTGGTCCCAATTGGTGACAAAAAGGATGGGGACTTCATGTGCTTTTCAAGGGTCCCATTCCCATTGCAAGTTGCAACAAAACACACCAACCCATAATCCCACATCAATCAACAAAAAACTCCAAATCAAAATCTCTTTCAAATTTTAATTGGGAACGTCCATGCCAATCTGACACTGCCACAGATTCCTCAGCTCTTTCTTACTCCAATCAAAAAACACAAAAATTCCAGAAAAATTTTCTTAAAAAAATATATATATATATATATATATTTTTTTTTTTGGATCACATGATAAATAATATCCGATTAGTATAAAAATTGGCATGTATGTTAAGCACATCTAGAACATGTAATTCAACGGTGGGATTCTTAAAATTTGAATTTAATAACAAATTATTAGGTAGTGTAACATTACTTAGAGTTATATCACGTGTTACTTGAACCTAACTCTATATATATATCTATATATATATATATATATATACTTAACCTGGTCATCATTATTTTTTTTAGACCACAAGCAGCTTTCACTAGATTTTGCAAGTACGAACAAGTTTATCAAGGCTGAAGGAGAACCAGTGAAAGAAAATTAAAGTGCCAAAAAATGGGACCATGTCCTCCTTTGTTTTAAAGGGCAAGAACTGTGATTATAAAAGTAGGCCTTAGATTGGTATATTAAAGCTGATATTGAATTATTTTTGGCATTTTGGGCATCACCGACGTAGGAATGTGAATGTAAACGTGAAAGTTTTACAAGTGGAGAGACCAATGTACGACCATTGAAATGTTAAAAGAGTACTAGTAAATGGCATGTTTTTTCTTGCCTGGAAGAAAAAAAGGTGAAAGAGCGAGAGCGAGACTGCTAGAATGATCCGCAAATAAAGTTTACTTATCTTTTTGCTGAATTGACGTGTGGAAATTTTACCTTCGGTCTCTCCTCTAGAACTGCCTTTTTCTTTTTCAAATCACTTTCGGCAAGGTTTATTAGAACAGCCAATTAGTTGCACAATAATAAAATTGTGGAGCTCACAATAATTTTAATTAGCTTAATTGATATGGTTTTTTTTTTTTTTTGTTTTTTTTTTTTTTTTTTTTTTTTATTGAATAAAAGATGTAAAAAGATCAAAATTATCACTAAAAAGAAAAAGCTATTGGGGTCTACTTTTAATGGTTAAAAACAACCATAATGAAACAATGTCATAAATTATTCATAACTATAAAAAAAAAAAAAAAAGTATTATAATTTAAAACAAGTGTAGAGAAGTATTTCATCCGCGGGTGAGGCTTAGGTCCAGTGCACTACATGCATTGGATCCGTTAAGATGGTAACATGTGTTCAAAAGTGGACATGTGTTATAATTTCAACGAGTCTAGTACAACTAGAAACTAGTTGGTTAAACGCGAAACATGTTTTAGGATTTTTTTAATATATAATTTAATAGTGGGAAAGGAGGGTTCAAGCCTTCTCAAGGAATGCAAATCCTCTTTATGGCTTATTTTTTTGTACCACTTTATGTTCCATCTATTACAAAATATCATGGGTTTGATTTTTTTTTTTTTTTTTTTTTTTTTTGGGTTTTCAGTAAAAGCTAGTTTTTCTATCAAATCAATATATATATATATATAAATATAGAGATCTCATGTGAAAAAACATGAGGTTCTACCTAGTGGCTATTTTCTATGCAAAGAGAATTGAAATATTCTCAAGTGCCACATCAAAAAGAGAAGAACAAATTAAATATTAACTTTTTGTTTCATTTGGTTCAATGTTTCAAGACTTTTTTAATTAAAAAATAAATATTCTTTGTATCTTTTAGTTCAATGTTTCAAGACTTTTTATCTCTCACACATACACACAAAACTCTTTGCATTTTAATTCATCATGAAACATCTTGCACTTTTACCCTTTTATATATACCCATTCATAACCCTTCATGCCATCCCATGTCAAAAGAACAAAAAAATGATGTCATTTTTTGTTTCATTTGGTTCAATGTTTCTAACATTGTTTTTAATTAATCCTAAATGAGTTGGTTATAACCTTTGTATTTTATTTTAGTTCAATGTTTCAAGATTTTTCATCTTATGGACACATACACACAAAACTCTTTGCATTTTAATTCATCATTTTCACATCTTGCACTTTTACCCTTTTATATATACCCATTCATAACCCTTCATGCCATCCTCATGTCAAATACACAGAAAAAAATGATGTCATTTACCTTAAATCCTTCGACGACCCCTACCTAGCTCTAACATTGTTGTTTCATCTAATCCTAACCCATGTGAGTTGGTTATAACCAAGAAAGGAGGGGCTTGCATTTTATATTGAGTGACAACGGTAATTATGATTTTGATGTTAAGGTCGGATGTTATGGGTTTTGTAAATGATGTGATTGACTATGGGCATTTGGAATATGTATTTTTTGTTTTAAAATTAAGAAGAAAAAGGAAAACACATTTTATATCAACTTTTCTTCTATAATATTCCTCCAAAGTTTTTTTTTTTTTTTTTTTTCATTACTTCAATTGAATAATTACAATGAATATGTGTGTGCAATTTATAATTATTTCTTTTTATGATGAACTCATTACTATTAAAGTTCTATAACAATTTTGCTATAATACAAATATAACATTCTCCAAAACCATTTTACATAAAACATTACAATATTATCCATGCATCACACGAGTAACTTACTAATTAATAATAATGTTGTAAATTTTGATGTACGATTTAATAACCTTTGCATTCAATTATTCAATTATGTTACAAAGAATGATCAATTGTTGGCACATTTTAGTGTTTTTTTAATAAAAACATACAAGATTCAAATTCGCCTACCCAACAATATAATTATATATATATAAAAAACACAAACACCCCATGTGGTGTTTGGACCCAAATGCTTAACATATACAACTTTACAAACCAATGCAAGCAAAGGAGGACTTGTAATCGTACCAAAGTGTTCGAGTGCAAACTAGATTTTTGATTGCGTAATGGATGTTGGATCATTCCCAATGAACTTGGCATACTTCTAGTCAAATTGTTGTAAAAAAAACCATTTTCCCATCCTTGTTACCTATCTTTTTAAATGTACTCGAGTCCTCAATAAATTCTCTATTTTCTTCTCTATTCCAGTTAAATATTTTCTTTAAAGAGTGACAAATTTGTTGGCGACTAAAAACGGGAAAAAAATAATTTTCCATTTGCATCCACACAACAATAGATCATTTCATTGGCGTTCAAGTGATTATATAGTGGTAATGACAATTTTTGGCTGTGCTCATGTCTTTGCTCAAACCCCACCTTCCCCTCCCCCCATCATATCAACCTAAAAGAAACAGAGCACTTAATTTGAGCCTTTTTGTACAAAATTTTACACATATAGTAAGTAGCAACCATTGCATTATTGGCACACAGTGTGTATTAATTAGCCTTTAAGCAGCGGCCACAGTCTCACTTTTACTTGAAGCCTTAGTGGATGTGGATGCCGTGGATGATGACCCTTCTTTCTTTGAGGCCACACTAGTCCTGTACTTCTCTTTTTTCTCATCTTGCTTCATTTGTTGCTCCCTGCACTCTAAGCTACAAAACGCTGTATCCCCCCTGTAATTATTTTTCACCCAGAAAAAATTCATCATTAAAATAATGCAACCAACATGAATCCTTTATAATATAATTCTGGCATATAATTATGAAACCAAACTCAGAGAGAGAGAGAGATAGAAGAAACATAGAAAAAATAAATAAAGAGTTTGAGATTCGAGAAGCGTGAGGAGCAACAGTATTAATATTTATAATAAATATACTTGTAATCCTTTGCTGGTTTTTGGATCCAGCAAATATATATGTATATATAAAGAATGGTTCCAGCTGTGAAGTTAAGAATAAAAATAGAATTATTCCCAAGTTCAGGCTATATTCAAAACCAACTATATCAGATTCTCCTCCATATAACATAAACAATATTTGCATGTATACCAATTGGAAGACATGGACAAATTTAAGGAGCTACCTATGCTTGGTTTGTTTACACATATATAACCAGGAACATGGAAATTCTTAAACAAGATCCCCACCACCATAGCACTAAAAGCTTTGTTTATATAAAAAAAAAAAAAAAAAAAAACATTAAGCAAATGAAAATATTAAAGTTTTAACAAATTTTACTTCAAAAACAAAACTAATGTAGTAAAATTAATTTGTGTTATTCTAGTATTAGTTTTACAAAAATCAAACTCAATGAACATTTTTGCTATGTAAAAAAAGAGAGATTGATATATTTGTACCTATACATGTAGATGTCTCTGCCAGGAGGGAGGCGGCGTTTGCAGAGGCCACAGGTGTGGAGAAAGTGAGGGTCGTTCATGAATTCACCAGAGTTGCTTCTAGTTCTATGGCTTATTGTGCCTCTAGGTGACACCATCGCTACAAAGCGATTATCGTACTCGTACTCATATCCATTTGGATTTGGAGCAAAGTTCACCATGTTCGTGTTCATATTCATGTTCATGGTCTGATCAGCTGGAGGCTGCAGTGATGATGATGGTGAGTCTGTGATCATGGGGTGGTGGTGATGATCAGACGGGTCCTGGGGTTCCAACATGCTTGGATCCACGGTGATCCCAGTCATGCTCGTTGTTCTCTTCATTGGGGGCCGTGGACGCTTTCCCAGCAACATCTTCTTGATCTTCTTCTTCTTCTTCTTCTTGGCCTCTACAGCTCTATTATGGAGTACAAAGAAACATACACACAGACTAACTGGCACATGAATATAGCTTTAGATTTTGTAGTATTTAATCATAGCTATGAAACAAATCCATTTGAAATGGAAACAATTTTTGATATCACAGAGAAAAAAAAGATAGAGAGAGAGAGAGAGAGAGGATGGACTGTGGGGAGTGAGACTTGAATGGAATGGAATGGAAGGTGGGCGTGAAGATAAACGAAATAAGAAGGGCTCAGAGCGAATCTGGGCCGTTGCTTGCGGCACCAAGTACAAGATGTCCACGTCACGCTTCTTCCACATTTTTAGTTTTTTACTACTCATTTGTTTTTCTAATATATTTCTTTTTGCTTTTTTTTTAAAAAAATATTTATTTTAAAAATGTTAAAGTTCACACCTTTTTCACGCTGCTTTCATAAAAAATTTTAAGTAGTGAATTATTATTAGTGATCAAAAAAATAATTTTAGTGATGTGCTCAAACTAAAACTAGTAACAACTTACCATTATTTATTGTGAAAGTGTTATGAATGTAGCACTTTTATTTTATTTATTTCTTTTTTCTTTTTCCTTACATTTTGAAAAAAAAATTGACTCTAAAAATGTTTGAAGTTTGCTATACATTTTCTCCTTAACAAATTTTGAAAAAAAAAAAGTGTTTGACTAACACTTTTTTTTTTTTTTTTACTCCCTTCTCTCCTTACATTTTGAAAAAAAAAAATTGATTCTAAACATGTTTGAAGTTAGCTATACATGGTAGGTAGGGTACTTGGGGTGCAAGTTTTTAGCAAAGGAAGTTCAGCAAATTTACTAAAGGTGTAACAAAGTGTTGGGGTGCAAATTTTTAGCAAAGGAAGTTCAACAAATTTACTAAAAGTGTAACAAAGTGTTGAATTCAAATTTATCATAAAACCAAATTCAACAATATTTAAATGTTATTTCAAAATTTTAGGTTTTTAAGTTCTTCTTTTAAAATTCAATCATTTGGCTACTTAATTAAAAATACACTTCTTTTCCATGAGAAAAAAGTGACTTGATTGAATTTTAAGAAATTAATCTAAGAAACAATATCTAAGTTACTGTACATAAGTTTTGTCATATATATATATATATATATTAGTAGCATAAAAATATCTAACTTTTTATAATAAAAGAATACTAGTTTCGTCAATAATTATACTTGTGGGTATCTTGGATATATTGATTTTTAGCCTTTGGCTTTTATACAGCATCCTCGAGTCCCACATCGAAGAGAACTTCCCCACTTTCCCGCCTTATAAAGTTCTAAAGCAAAGGAGTAGTGTACCATCAGTTATACTCCGAGGATGTTGTGTCAAAGCCAAATGCTAAAAATCAAGACATCCAAGGTACCCACAGTATGATAACTGATGGTACACTACTCAAAGTCTAAAGGCTAAAAATCAGTACATCCAAGATACGCACAATACTTATATAAGAAAAATTTGTTATTTTATAAATTTGTAATCCATAAAAACTTCTTCTATATTAGAAATAACTGAAATTTTAATATTTTATAGATTTAAATTTAAATAGGTCTTAGTGATCCATCAAATTTGATATTTTCTAAGCATAAAAGTTGTGGAGGAAACAATATAATAATTTTATTTTTAAATACACAAAATGCGGTGTGATCACTCTTATCCTTCATACTAGTTACACAAATAAGGTAGTAGTTTTCCAAGTCCTAAGTCCAAATTATGTTGACATCCTAAATATTTTACCCAAAGAAACTATATTTTAGACAGTCATCCACTAATTGGGTCCAATGATCAACTGGTCCACTAATATAGTCTTAGCATATTTTAAAAAAACTAAACAATTTTTTAATTTATTTCGCAACTCTATTATAATGATTAGGTTAGAGTGGAGTGTACACTTTGCCCATGACGTAAGGTTTATAATGTTTTCTGCTTTAATAAAAATAATAAGCATAACAATAACATACTATAAACGTTGCTTGGAACTTCTTTTTCACCTTTATTTTTTTCTTTCTTTTTTTTTGGGGAAAATTTTAATAGACGCACCTTATTACACACATTTTTACACGCACTTAAAATAAACTAAAACAGTGACTATTTCAAGTCGTGGGATGACATACTGATAAAAGTTGTCAGATATATTATGTCACATGAGATTTTCCCATTCTCTCTCCCCTAATCAAGATATTCCCTCTTTCGTCCAAAAGAGATTGATTGAATTATCAAAGTTTGGAGCATGAAATACAGTTTAATCCTATTTATTTTTTGTAAGGGTATCAGATTATATTATCAATTAGAATAATTTTTAACTCAAAAATCAAGACTTGAAATCATGATTTTAATGTGTTTCAAGTGTGTGCGTAAGAATATGTGTATAATAAAACTTTTGTTTTTTTGGTCCACTTAAATTTTATTTTTGTTTGTACTTTTAAAGTTTAACCTCATAGTGGTATGTGATGACATACATACTCCAAAAGCGTATTATTATCTATTAGACTTGAGCTTCTTTAATTTAAAGTTCAAATAGTGTTTGGCCTTTGCTAGCAGCAATGGAAGATGATGTACGTGAAGGACTATAACCTTGACGTTGAGCCATCAAGGATGGGGTGAACTTAGACAAAACGTACACACACTAACACTGTATTTGGGTGACAATGGTTGGACAGCCCTGAATTGTGCCCCAACAACTCCTTTTTCTCTTTTGGGCATGTCTGGCATTTTCTCATGTTTTGTTGTGTTTCAACTTTTTAAACTCTCAGGGCACCCCATCGGTGAAAAAGAATAACCCCACCTGACAAAAAAACTCTCCATCTTATTTTTTTATTCATGATTTGAATTCTAGGTGTTTCCATTGAAAACATCATGAGATCCAGCTATGCTTTAATAACCAGTACTCATTCTTGTAATTGGTATCCGATGTGAGACTTTACTACTTAATCAACCAAACCATTCACACTTGAATATTATTATATAAAAAAAAATGATATTTTATTTTTTTATGATTTGTTTCTAGAAAAGAGAATCGGACTCAAAAACCTAATCAACCCTTTTAAGACATAATGCCTAATGCCTATTACTGCCAATGGCTTTAAAAAAAGAATGATAATAATATGGTTTATGGTTTATCTATTCAAAGTTGAGATTCAGATCGTTGGATCACAAAGTAAGGCTTTGTCAAGAAATGAATGAAATCCACTCCCTCGGTTAAATTTGCTTTGTCTTGTCCCTCTGGGTCATTTTGTCACCAATACAATTTCTACAATTTCTTCTGAGGTCTTCAAGAGCTGAGGAGGACTTGCTATTATTTAGTTAGCCATTGAGAGATTATTGTTATGTTGTGTTTTTTTTTTTTTTTTTAGAAAGTTGTTATGTTGTGTTTATTGCTTTAGATATGTGTCTTCTCAATCTTTTTAATTCTTACAATCATACTTTAGTAGTGGTTCCCATTCTCTAGATTTTAATGCTTCAAATCATGCTGTAGTACGTGGTTCCCATTTCAAGAAACATGAAAACGAAAGCTTAATAATTTATCAATTTTTAGCTAGTTTAACTGGTAAACTCTCTTGTCATCCAGAAATAGATTTGAGATTTAAATCTTATCTACACCATAGATTGAAAATCTATTCTATCTATTAAAAAAAAAAAACTATCAATTTCCAGTTCTAATATAAATGTGAACGTGATGTGAAATAATTTCATTATCCACGAAAGTAGCAAGGCCTCACACTCATGAGACAGTATCTCGTGCGCCGCATACAAGACTTTCGCCACACTCACATAGAAAAGAGAAACCCGCAAATGAGAGATTCCAAATTGAGTGTGAAATCAGAAGGAAGGATCAACCAGTCACCTGCTTGCAGCAGGTGGTGACTCATTTTCAGCTTGCTTCTTTTAATTTGCTAATACGTCCCAGCAATAAGCACTTACATGTATGCACTTACAACTATATGCACTTACATGTACCATTTAATGGGTCCACCTGGTTCATATTCCATAGTTTCTTTTCTTCGTATAATAAATTCAACATTTAATGATGATAATAATAATAAAAGAGTGAAATATTAGGTTTGATATACCAACCAATCAGAGAATGTAGCAGCGTCAAGTGATGGACCCACAGCATCATGCTCTCTAAATCATATTTACAGGTGTTAAAACTTAAATCCTCTCGAGTATTCGTCTCCATCATTTCTACCTTTCAATTGTTTAGTGTTTGGTTTATTGCTTTCTAATGATAAACTTTAAACCTGTCATGTCATTAACTCATTACTCATGACTAATCTTATTTTTAAACTGTTTTTTTTTTTTTTTTTTTTTTTTTTTGAAGCCTAAAGACATGAACTAGATCCACATTGTATTTTATCATTATATCATAGAAGAAATATTATTTCTTACCCAAAAAAAAAAAAAAAAAAAAAAAAAAAAAAAAATTCCACACAATTTGTGTTTGATTGGTATCCCATAGTTTCTTGTAGCTTATTTGTTAAATGTAAAACAAAAGATATAGTTTTTGATACCTTTTAAAACCCATCGGTTGAGGTATGAAAAAGAAGCCTAAAGTGACGACAATCGAAAACTGAACCAAGCAAAATGAGGATGAGGGGAAAGACTTTGATAAAGCAAAAGCAAATGTCATCTCCGCATTAAATGAACACACTCACCAACTAGTCATAATAAATGTTGAACGATTTATCTAGGGGTAAAAAAGTTGAACCAAACCTGTCCTCTGTTCCTAGAACTGATGGTGATGGAAGATGATTTGATGAGATACACTACCACAATAAAAGTCTGCCCCTCACTTCTCTATATAGTTATTAGGATCATGAAGAGAAGAAGGGGATCCCAAAAAAGGAAAAAAGTGAGAGAGGGGAAAGAGTGGAATATTGTTAAGAGAAATACACTGAGGTTTTTCTTAGGGTTATAATTTGCGGGTGTTTATGTAATTGGGAATTCTACATTAATAATATTACATATTATTGTGTTGAGTTAGATCTTAAATATTTGTTCGCATCCACCACAGTTAGCTTATTTTCAAAATAATAATTGTAATAAAACTAGTTTTTTTTTTTTTTTTTTTTATAATTTATATATAAAAAATTGAGAGAAGAAGCAACCAATTTTTTTTTATTGCTGTTTTTGTTGCTAAACGGACACTTTAAAATAATGTAAGAGATCTTTTATCAAAATTTGTAAATCAAAATAAAGGGTAAAAGTGAATATAAATTTAATTAGAGTTTACAGACAAAATTTGATAGGTTTATAATTTTGGAATGGCCACACAAGAAAATCTATTAAATCTATTAAAGATAACTGTATAACTGTATTTATTTTTTGACAATGAAAATCTATTAAATTTTTTTTTTCTTTTATAAAACAAATGGAAGAAGGAAATTGAAACCTAAGTTCTCCTAATGAAAAGAATCCAGTAATACCATTAAATCAGGAGGTTGTTGACTATTAAAGATTGATAATTGATGACTGCAGGAGTAGTAGGTATACGAATTTGTTAGATACCCCACAGATTATTACTGATGTTGTGTTATCAGATCAGGCATTTTGTGTTGTATTTCATCCTAGCTTGTACTCTTCTATCTGTTTCTCTATTAATAAATTAAAATTCTTATAGTTTTCCATCAAAAAATGCAAAAAGACTCCTATCAATCGGAAAAGAGTTACTATGTACCTTTTAAGCATGCTTAAAGAATAGTTTCTACTCTTTCAATAAAGTATTGTTCTTCTCCCCCTGATGAAAAGGTCATGCAATAAGAACTAAATAGCAGTCACTGTGCAAGTTAAAATACAATCATGACTGTCTCACATTATTTGCATCTCTTTTTAGTGATAGCAATCTCCTTGAAAGTGTGACAACTGAGGCCACGCCACGTATAGATCCACAAATGTAATGTCATATATATATATACTTGCATACATCTGCAAGTATGTGGGAGTTAAAAGGATGACCTAATGGTAGACATGCAATGCAGAACTTTTTGTATATATATTCTGCAAGATGTAGAGAATAGCGATACCAAGTACCAACACACTTACAAAAGCTATACAGGTGTGTGGTTCTTGAGCAAGATTTTTGGATTTATAGAAGGGGAGGGTTAATAATTGATGTTTCCTGCCGCATTAAAAGCAAGAATACTTTTTATCGAAACACGCAATTTCACACCCAATTTTACACCCAATTTTACGTACAGTCTTAATAACATAGATCCATTACTTTTGATCGATCACTCACCATCACACAAGTTAGCAAATTGTGAAATTGAATGCAAAAATAAGTGTGTCTGTAGTATCGTTATAAAAGCAAAAATAGACAAAGGGGGGGCAGGATGGCTGCATAAAGGACTGAGTCCCTCATGCCATTGAGTCCACTATTGATTATGGGCAAACTAAAGGTAGTTGCACTCATCAGCCACATTATTGGGAGGCAAAAGATGGAGCCCCGCACCAATTATAACATTTCAATACTTTTTATTTGCTTTACTCGAAAGGTTATGTTCTGCGAGAGTGAGAGGTGGGTGTCAACTTGCTTACCTATTAAAATCTCTTATCATGGCAATGACATGTTTGAAATCGAATCTTACATAAATTGGGACAGCCCTTTCTCACATTCTCGCTATCTTTATTTGAACATTTCATCAAAGAAAGAAAAACTCATTTGTTGCTGTGTAAATTTTTTTACCCAATAAATTTCTAAAGAATCAAAATTAAGACAAAATAGCTATTTGAGAGGAAAATCTCAAGAACCAACTGATTGTAGGAAAATTATGTACAAATGCTCTAATCAAATGGAGGTTGCTTTTTTATTTTATTTTATTATTCCATGTACAAATGGATGAAAATTTTCAATGCACTTTGTTTACTACATCCTCTTTGTTCATAATTTGCAAAGCTGAAAAATGCGAGGACCACAACAACTAGAGAAATTGCAACCTGGTCAACTGGTTTGAAATGAAATTGCTAGTGTTAAATTTCAAGTGGAACAAATTCTTGGGAGTTCAAAAAAATTCTTTAAATTAAAATTTAGGTTAAACCATCGTTTTCAAAAGTGCTTATGAGAAATGCGTTGAAGCTTAGAGAAAAAGAATGGCTACATCATTGAATTTTATGCCTAATGACTCAACCATAGGCATATTTTTTTTATTTCTTCCATGAAAAAGGGAGAGGAAAGAGATGAGGGTTGAGTCAACTTCTATCCTACAAAGCGAATCTCTCTATTTATTATTAAACAAAGAAATAAATATATTCAGAAAAAAAAAAAAATTATACACACATACAATACATACACATTTATATAATATAGTTTTTTTAGCTAATGTTATCGTATGTTTATGAGTGGCTCTTTTTCCATATTATTAATGATTTCGTTTACTTCATTTTTCTCCCCACTAATTGAGGGTTTTATAGTAAAGCAAACCCCACACTATGGGATATTGAAACTATATTATATTTAGAAAAGATAAAAACTAGTTTTGATGTAGAAATATCATTTTCCCATTGTAACAATTACTTTGCTGAGGGTAGGTTTCTACAATTATTGGATTTGGTAATGAAGAAGGCTACTATGAGCCTATGATAATAACAATAACCCTTAATTATATGTCCAAACAAGGAAATGTGATGAAGAAATATCATTTTTCCATTTTAACAATTATTCTGCATTTTAATCTACGAGGGAGGTTCCTATAATTTTTGCATTTGGTAAATGGAGAAGGCTGCTATAAGCCTATGATAATAAAAATAACCCTTAGTTGTACATCCAAACAAGAAAATGTGATGAAGAAATATCATTTTCCCATTTTAATGATTATTCTGTATTTATATTTGCTAATGGTATGTTTCTATAATTATTGGGTTTGGTAAATGGAGAAGACTACTATGAACCTATTATAATAACAATAACCCTTAGCTGTATGCCTAAACAAGGAAATGTGATGAAGATATATCATTTTTCCATTTTAAAAATTATTCTGCATTTAAATTTGCTGAGGGTAGGTTTCTATAATGATTGGGTTTGTTAAATGGTGAAGGTTGCTATAAGCCTATGATAATAACAATAACCCTTAGATGTATGTCCAAAGTCGAAACAAAGAAGAAATGTGATGTAGAAATATCATTTTTTCCATTTTAATGATAATAGAGAGGGTAGGTTCCTCCCTATTGTTGGGTTTTATGGATGGCAGGATCTAGACCATATCCTTGTTGAAGAATGGAAAATGACAATAACAATAACCCTTAGCTATATGTCCTAACAAATAAATGTCAGAGAACTTTATTGACATGCATTACTCCTCCAAAGCCCAAAATTGCTCCATTTGAATTGATTTTTTTGTGTTTTAAAAGATAAAATTGTTGTTGGACTATAATTTTTAAAAGATAAAATTGTTGTTGGATTCCTAAAATTATTGGGTTTGGTCAACGGAGAAGGCTACTATGAGCCTTTGATAATAACAATGACCCTTAGTTGTATGTCCAAACAAGGAAATGTGATGAAGAAATATCATTTTTCCATTTTAAGAGTTATTCTGCATTTAAATCTGCTAAGGGTAGGTTCCTATAATTATTGGGTTTGGTAAATGGAGAAGGCTGCTATGAGCCTATGATAATAACAATAATTCTTAGATGTATGTCCAAAGTCCAAACAAATAAATGTGATGTAGAAATATCATTTTTCCATTTACTTCATCCCCCTACACCCCCCCCAAAAAAAAAAAAAAAAACTAATTGAGGGTTATATAGTAAAGTAAACCCCACAAGTAGATTTTATTAAAACTCAACCTATGAAAAGTATATTATATTTAAAAAAGAAAAAAAAAACTAGTTTTAATGTGGAAATATTCCATTGTAATAATTACTCTGCTGAGGGTAGATTCCTACAATTATTTGGTTTGGGAAATAGAGAAGGCTGCTATGAGCCAATGATAATAACAATAACCCTCAGTTGTATGTCCAAACATGGAAATGTGATGAAGAAATATGATTTTTCTATTATAACAATAATTCTACATTTAAATATGTTGAGGGTTGGTTCCTATAATTATTAGGTTTGGTAAATGGAGAAGGCTGCTGTAAGCCTATGATAATAACAATAACCCTTAGTTGTATGTCCAAACAAGGAAATGTGATGAAGAAATATCATTTTTCCATTTTAACAATTATTTTGTATTAAATCTGCTAAGGGCAGATTCTTATAATTATTGAGTTTGGTAAATAGAGAAGGCTGCTATGAGCCTATAATAATAACAATAACCCTTAGTTGTATGTCCAAACAAGGAAATGTGATGAAGAAATATGATTTTTCCATTTTAACAATTATTCTGCATTTAAATCTACTAAAGGTAGGTTCTTATAACTATTAGGTTTGATAAATGAAGAAGGCTGCTATGAGCCTATGTTGTATGTCCAAAGTCCAAACAATGAAATGTAATATAGAAATATCATTTTTCTATTTTAATAATAATGGGGAGGATAGGCTCCTCCCTATTATTGGGTTTGGTGGATGGGAGGATCCATATGAACCATATCTTTGTTGAGGAATGGAAAATGACAATAATAATAACCCTTAGCTATATGTCCTAACAAATAAATGTAAGAGAACAATAAATGTCAGAGAACTTTATTGACCTGCATTACTCCTCCAGAGCCCAAAATTGCTCCATTTGAATTGAGTTTTTTGTGGTGTTTTAAAAGATAAAATTATTCCATCAAAAAAAAAAAAAAAAAGATAAAATTATTGTTGGACTGTAATTGTTTATGTTTCTTGTTTCTTAGTACATGATAAAGATGGTTTTTAAGTTTTTATAATTCAAACGATGAGGGGAGAAAAAGTGACTTAAATTATGTACATCTTGGAAGGAGATATGATTTCATAATTTAAAAAAAAAAAAAAATAGCAACTCTTAACTAGCCAAGCAAAATTCCTATGTGGGTCAGTTTTATAACCCATCTTTCTAATTGGTGAATTCAACAATATCTTTAGCAGCAAAAGAAATTACAAATCTAAATGAAATCCAAATGTAACAATAACCAAGTCCAAGAACTACAAAATTTTGGAAGCCATTGAGTTTAACATCAGAAGAGGACATTGAACTTGCAACAAAAAAAAAGAAGTAAAAGGAAACCAGAAAAAAACATATTGGGAGGTAACAGAAAAACAGAGACATTACTAACTGAGCACATCATTCACTCCCAGTAGCCATTAAGAACTCCCCCTCACATACCACCTCACCTCCAACATATGCTTTCCCTTCCATCTTTGCTATGCCAAACCGCTTTTGCAGCTTAACAAGTGTCATTCTCATAACCAAAGTGTCTCCTGCAATCACCGGTTTACGGAATCTCACTTTGTCAATTCCTGCAAAGAAGAAATTTTCCCGGGAGCCTCCCACTTCTGGCTGCAGCATAACCAAACCCCCAACCTGGGCCAATGCCTGTCCGCAGCAACCACATTTTCATCAGTAGTAAGCTAAAGTGTTAGAATAATGGTTAAAGTAAACTTCAAGAAATAGATGCATACAAAGAAGTGAATGATGTTCCTCAAAACTTATGTTAAGCATACATTCTTATGATTAAAAAAAGGTATAAGCTGTCTCACATAAACGAGCTAGTGGAGAGAGACTGGGGAGAATCAAGGCCTCATTCATTGAGAACCAGGAAAATAATATTTTGTCTAAGTTTACTTTATTCTAATGCATTAACCTTTGTGGGTTCTAGTTAGCTCAACTGATAAAGTCTCTAATGATTGAATAAGAGATCTGGAGTTCAATCCCCGCTTACACCAAAAACTGATTGATATCTTAGTCTAATGATAAAGAGCTATCATCAGGAGTGAATGCCATAGGTTGAAAATATTTCTCAAAAAAAAATAATGCATTAAACTTTAGACATAAGCCCATGGCAAATGACCATACTAGAACTAGAAAATCAACATGTCATAGTGTCTTTGTTCCTTTGGATGCTAAGTTTTTCACTAGGCAAGCATGAAAAATTAATGTCTTAAAAAATGAGTGGCAAAAACTGGAAATATGTTAGAAAGTCCAAGTGGACGGCAGATGGAGACTCCAAGTATTGTAAAAAAAAAGAAAAGAAAATGTCTTTGTTCTAGATACTTTTGTATCAAAATTATCACAATGGCTTCCACATCACATCAAATCAGTGATTTAGACAACTTATACATTAGAAAGTCTATCTTAGGTGCAATGAAAGAGAACTCAGTGGATCTTCTCTCTAGAATGATTGTGTTCAACGTTTGAGCGGGCGTTCTTCCTGGATAGATCCTTTTACACCTTTGTTGCAAGTCATGTTGAAACAACATTGGCGAGTACAAGGATGAGGGCGAGGGGAAGGTAGAGGTAAAGGAAAAGAGGTTCATAAGGTAGTCCAAGAGACAATAAATCAATGAAGGCAGAGAATGAAGTAAGACTTATGACGGTTGAAGATACAAGTAGTGGCATGATGCAGTGCAGTGTGGGAGTGTAATTAGAAAAGGATGCTTTGTCAATCAAAATTAATAGCATCAGTAAAGGAATCAATGAGATCTCAATCAATGACCAGAACTCTGTGGCCACCATAGAAACCAAGGATAAGAACAAGAAACCTCTAGAGCGGGTTCGGGTTCTTGGAGCGCATGTCAGTCCACAAACCTCAAGCATGTGGCAGCATGGCAGGGATTGCAATGTAGGAGATGAGTTTGTAAATGCAGTTGAAATCGGTTTAGTTAAAAGCTCTGGTTGCACAAGAAAGTTAGGTATGGAAATTTAGTCTGAGATGGCAAATAAGTCAGTTGTTGATGAGATGGAAAAAGAAGTTACTAATGGTTCACATAATGGGCTTCCTTGCAATGGTCAAGCCCAAGACCAAGCTTTTACAGCAAAGGAAATACAGGCACCAACTGAACTGAAGAGCTGTGTTTCGAGAAGAAAAAAACGAAGTAACCTGGCTACAATTCCATGCTCCTGAGAAAAAGCAAACAGGAAGCCTCCAATTACTGCATTCAAGGGATAGCAAAGTCGTCATTGAGCTTAGTAGGACAGTTTCTGGCGAGTCCTTCCCTTCTCACTTAGTCAAGACTCCAGAGATCAATTGTGTCTTTATGGAGCAATTATGGACAGGTTCAAGTGTTCTCAATAGAAAATGGGATGTTCCTGTTCAAGCTTAAAGATGAGGTTGCTAGAGATGCAATCTTGGAGGACAGAATATGGTACATTGCTAATAACCCCCTTTTTCTACTCAAATGGACTCCCAAGTATCCAAGTTCTTAAATGCTCTTTATCACAAATTCCTATTTGGGTCAAGATCTTGCATCTTCCTTCTTCCCATAGAATACTGGAACCCAATTTATTTAAGCCACATTGCGAGTAAAACGGGCAAGTGTCTATTTACAGATTCTGTCACAGAGGATCCAAAAAGGATTCATTATACTCCAGTGTTTGTTGAAGTTGATGCTAATGCAGATTTTCATCAGAGTTAGCTGTTGATATGTGTGATGGGGTATACCTGGATGTTTCTCTTGAATACCTTTGGTTGTCTGCCAGTGACATTGTGTTTGGTTTGACAGAAAATATTTTCTGACCGTAAAATAATTTCAGGTGAAAATATTTTCAAGTGTTTGGTTGCATTCCTAAAAATGCTATGAAAAATTGGCGGTGATGAAGATCAGTGGCAACTAGCAGTGGGCGATGGTAGCAGTGGCCAGAGACCGGGGATGTTGGTGGCTGACAGTAGGGCTGGAGGTTCGGTTGATGAGTTTTGGATGAGGCAGAAAATGAAAGCATAAACCAATTTCCACCATAAGTGCCTTTATTTTATGGTCAACCGCAAAACAATTTCCAGTTGACCAACATTTTCAGTCGTCCCAAACACCCACAAATGCGGACAATATTTTGGGACCAGGGGGGGGAGGGGGTGATGACTTACCATTTATGAGAATGAATTTGTAGAGTTTTTGTACACAATCAAGGTATTAGATCATAACATCAATGACCCTATTTTAACTTGGAGCAACAAAAGATATAATAGCCAGAAAAATAGACAGTTTTGGGGAATACCGTTTGGTTTGAGAATTATAATCAAGCCACAATTTCCCTACTCTAGTGTTCTAGATCATAGTGCGACAATTATATCATTTGGCGATAAGCCTATTTTTGGCCCTAATCCCTTTAAAATTTTCAATTATTAGGCTGACCATAATAATTTCCTTGATTGGGTTAATGAAGCTTGGTATACTGGTTCAGTTCTCCTATGCTCCAATTATATTTTAAGCTCAAAGCAGTTAAATCTGAGGAGGATGACTATTGAGAAATTTAGCAGCATCACTCATAGAGTCCTGAAAACAAGACTCGAATTGGAACTAGTGCAGAAGTGAATACTGTTGAATCCAAGGCAAACTGATTTTATTAGTAAGTAAAAGGATTCCTTGCATCAATTTTTTTTTTTTTTTTTTTTTTCCAATTAGTAATGCCGAGGAGTCTTTCATGAAGCAGAAGTCAAGGAATGCTTGGCTTAATCTTGGATATCAGAACACAGTCTTTTTCTATTAGGTCGTTAGCATAAGAAAGGCCAAAAACGCTATCAGATGTTTACCCAATGATGGAGAGAAAGTAAAGGATCCTGAGTTTCTCAAAGAGCTGGCTGTGAACTTCCACAAAAGGGAAGTTCATGCAAATATCATAACTTTGGGTTCCGAAAGTCCTTACTCTTGCTAAGATGGGGGAGTTTAGACCTATATCCTGCTGCAACATCATCTAAAAGTGCATCACAAAAATCCTTTCAAATAGATTAAGGCTATGCTTGGATGATCTATTAGTAAGAATCAATCTGCATTCATCCCAGGCAGAAGCATTACAGAAAATTATCTTCTAGCATAAGAACTGGTAAAGAGTTATCATAGAGAAAAGGCTCCTGCAAGGTGTGCCATTAAGGTGGATCACATGAAGGACTACGATTTGATACAGTGGGACTTTATCTTGCACTGTCTCTCTGCCATCGGAGCTCTTGTAGGTTTGTGCATTGGGTGAGGGAATGTATAACAACCCCTACCTTCTTTATAGCCCTCAAAGGAAGTATAGCTGGGTTTTTTCAGAGGAGGGAAGGGCTTAAGGAAGGGGAACCCCCTATCACCATACCTTTTTGTCTTAGGCTTGGAAGTCTTCTCAAGAATACTTCAAAACAGAGTCCAAGAAGCTAGAGAATCCTAAGTGTGCAAATCTGAAGCTTACTAATTTATGCTTTGCAGACAACTTAACAGTTAACAGACTTTTCACTTTTCAGGGGCTGATGTAGGTTCCATCAAGATTGTTCAAGAAGCTCTAAATGAGTTTAACAGCAACTCTCAAAATTTTAGACCCTTTTTTTTTTTTTTTTTTTTTTTTTGTGAGAAGAAGAGAATTTTAGACTTAGGTAATGTCCAAACGATTGCAGGACACAGGCTAACATGGGTATCATATCCACAAGTTTCTAACATACTACTTATCAAAAATCAAGTGTCTAAAGCTTCATATTTTTCAATTGCAATTGAGATAGGTTTAATGTCTAAGACCAATCAAATTTCTTAGAATAATAAAGCAGGGCTTAATAAGACCATGTTTACCAATCAATAAGATAATCCTTTTAAACAATTTACAGCTAAGAATGAACCATATATCAGACACCTCATTCCAGGTGATAGCAACATGACTGGCTTCATAGGAATCACATTTTAGCTTATGGTGAGGTCTACCTATCAGACACCCTCTTTCTGTGCCAACAGTTAAAACTATCAAACATCAAACATACCACACTTGCGTATGAACAATATTGGCAGAAGAGATGCAATAGTGAAAATATGGAAATGCTAGGACAGATGGAATAGAGGAAGAAGGAAAGGTTACTGTTGTACAACTAATAAATTTCAAGAGGATTGTAAAACTTTTGCTCAATAATACCAAAAAAAGACACTTCAGGAGAAGATGATAGATGCTACGCCCAGTTCCTTTACTAAGAAACAAACAATGACCACTATGTAAGTTTTATAAAAGACAATCCTAAAATATAAACCAAAAGGAAAAAATTATAGAAAGGGATAATGTACAGACATCCAAAAAGAGGTTCCTAACAATGCGAAGATCTAACTTCAAAAAAGAAACATAGAACAATGTCATTGGAAATTTACAGAGGACAATTCTGATTTCTAAATTCGTTTATATAATCAAGCATGCATCTGCTCAAAATGACCTTCAAATTAGTCAGATTGTCTAAATTACAGCTCAATTTTTCAACGTTGTGTTCAATTTCTTCTAAGATATTTATAGACTGATGAAATGCCTTCTATTTATAAATTATGTAGCTACTATAATTAATAGATTTCTCACTCTACTTGCCCACATTATATTTTGATGTAATAACACTTTCCATTGGCTTTAAGTTTCTCTCAATTTTCAGATTGACAATTTAAGGAAAAGAAAGGTATGCATTCTGGATTTGTGTTATATGTACAAGTGTAATAGTGAAATTGTTGACCATTTATTCCTTCATTGTTTGGTTGCTTTGGAGTTGTGGGATATGGTTTTTGGTTTATTTGGAGTTTGTTGTGTTATGCCAATGTCTGTTGTTGAGCTTCTTGCTTGCTAGCAAGGTCGATTTGGTCGTCATCGTAATGGAGATATACGGATTGTTGTTCCTCATTGTTTGATGTGGTGTATTTGTTAGTAAAGAAATAGTAGGTGTTTTGAAGACAATGAACGTTCTATGCCTGATCTCAAGCTGCTTCTTTTTTAGAACCTTATTGGACTGGTTCTTAGTGTGGAAAAACCAACTTTTTTCTTCAATTTTGGATTTACTTGATTTATGTAATTTTTGTATTTGATATGTACACCCCTGTATACTCACTGTGTACTTGGGTCTCTTTTTTATATCAATAAGTCTTTATTACTTATCAAAAAAAAAAAAAAAAAAATTCAGATTTCCCCACCATTTGCACCGACAAGGCCACAGGTCTGGAGCTAGCATCAAGGAAGAGATGAATTTACAATGCTGGAAATCATCAAGAAAGTTTTCTACTGTAAGGCATTTTTAAGTACTCTTTTCACCAAACATTTGATTTTAATATTTTGTAAGTACCTAATGTTTAAATTCAACCATAAATTTAAAAATGAATGAGCACACAGATAGACACAAATTACCACTTTGTCTTTTTTTATTTCTTAACATGTCCTTTGCAATTACCAGCTAACTCTATTTTTTGTTTAACTTGGTCAATGCTATCTAAAAGAACCAAGAGGGGAAACTTTTTAGTAACTCTTTGTAAGGTCAAAAGCCTTGTATCTCAACTAGCACTTTCTGATGTTTCCAATAGGAACATCTAGAGCTTAAATCCCCCCTTCCCCAACTATCAAATTATCAAAAGAACTGTTTGTTAGGTCAAAACAAGTGAAATTGGTGGTTTGGCACACTAAGAATTCATGTTTCTGCATACGTTGAATAATAAACTAGCACATTACATAGCAAGCCTAACGATGGCAAAACCATTGAGTGGCTAGGGGACCAAAAAAAAAACTGTTCATGGTAGTTAATTTTTTTTTTTTTTTTTTTTTTTTTTTTTTAGAGAATTTCAACCTATGGCGTCCGCTTCTGATGATAGCTCAATCATCGGACCAAGATACCAATCGGTTATTGGTGTAGGTGGAGATTGAACCTTAGATCTCTTATTCAACCATCAGAAATTTTATCAGTTGGGCTAACTGGAACCCACTTCATGTAGTTAATTAGATCATTAATTAGTCGGGTATTTTTATAATTATGTGATTACTAATTGTGGATCATGGTCGTGGGCTTTTGGTTTTATTAATGGGTATGCCTAATGTAGTTTATGGGCTTCTATGTTTGAGTTTTGGCCCAATTTGATTATAATTTTTTTTAAACTAATCAAAGTAGGAATTGTAATCCTATTAAGAAAAGTTAAGATTTAGAGTTCATACAAGTGTGTCATAATACTCAAATAAGAATAGTTTCGATCCATAAACAAATTGCTCCTGGAGTATTGAGGCATGCTGACCTAGCATGTTCTTTCTCCCTTTCTTTTCTCCTTTGACATTCTGCTGCTATTCAATTCACATGCATTGTTTATAGTACCATTCACATGCACTGTTCACACTACCATTCACAGCTTATGAACAAATTTAATCTCTGTTTCTTCTCACCTCTTACAACCCTAAATCAAATCTTTTTCCTTTCCTATCAAAAACCCGTATTATTATTTTGATAGGTAACGTAAGAAATTTTATTAAAAAATAGCCTAGTCATTATTATTATTTTGATAATTAAAAACCCTAGTCATTATTGCTTGAACCCTAACCCTTTTTCTAAAGTTCTATATTCTAAATCAGTTTCAACTCTAAGCCAACCAGAGGCACATGTAGACAGATTTCCAATATGTCCTATGTCATCTAATGTGGCAAACTCCACCAAATCTATGCTTCCCTTTATCCCACTCTACACTTACCATCAATCTTCCTACAGATTCACTGTCATCAATACTCCTCACATAATTGTAAACACAATTTTTACTTTAAATATTTTTTACTTATCAAAAAAAAAAATTGTAAACATTTAAATCTTGATTCTAAACTCAATTGAAAGGACATATGTTCTAGAACATGAAATGTCTGTCTTACCTACAGGGAAAGAGAGAGAAATCTACACACCTCAACTTAGCATAGAAGCTTATATCCAACACCTGAGTTCAGTCAACGGAATCCTCTTTCCTCGATCCTCTCCAACCTAGTCCAGGCCAAAATTTCCATTGAACTATAAATATTACGGCTCTTCACCAGAACATGCCATTTTAAACCTTTAAAGATTACTTTGAGCAATCATTGGTCTTCATTGACTTCTAAAAATACTTTACACGAATTTGTCTTGTCTTGCCCCCTCTTGCTGCTAACTCTAGCTTGATATGCATTCAATCATTTCCTCTTTTTTATTTTTTAAACCATTACCACTCATCCATGCCAATTTCCCAAGTCTGGTTAGGCTGAGTAGCCGATTTTATGGGATCCAACTTTTGGGTGTTATGGGATCATAAAGCATAGCTAGCCTGCTTCTCAATTTCAATACAAATTTTATCAACTTCCCCCATTCATATAATCTCTAGTAAACAATAAGCAAATATCACTTCTTTAATTTAACCACCCAAGTCAAATTCCACATGCAACATCCTCTATTATGTTTGTAGGTGATGCTCATTTACACAATATGAATACTTAAAGACTAACCCCCATAAAACCAACATTCAAAATTAACATGAAGCCATGAAAGCTACCACAAACAGCCATGAGAAACCAGGGAAGTTAAAATAATTCCAACAGGCAGATAGTTATCCAAAAAAAAGGGTATTATCCTAGAACAAAAAATGCAACATTCTTTAAATTGCAGAAGTATACCTCAGTAAAAAGTGATGAAAGTAGATTAGATGAGGTAGGAAAGTATATAGTTTCCATATTATTGAAGATCAAATCAAGTCATTGATTATACTAGAAAATCATGGAATTGGAATAGATCAAGAAACTGATTGAGAGACAAAATTGTGGGATTGAAGCAATCAATTCAAAATTCGAAAATGTAATTGACTTGCTAATGTAATTCTCATTATAAAAATGAGTTCTATAGTAATGTATCGTCACTTAAGTGAATGAAGAACTTGTAGCCCTTTGGGCTCTTTTTTCGTGTGGCTAAACTACATAAAACTATCATGACATACCTTATCTCTCTCTTTTCTCTATCACAAAGTGAAAAAAGAATGGTTGGGAAAATGATGAGTACCTCAACCATGAGAACACCAGGCATAATAGGCCTTTCAGGGAAATGCCCAGGAAAGAAATTATCATTTATAGTCACATTCTTGATAGCAACAGCTGAAACCCCTGGATTGTATTCAATCACTCTATCCACTAACAGAAATGGAAACCTACAACACCCCACCACCAAAAAAACGAATTCATAAGAAAAACACAGAAAACACATGAAACAAGAACAAAAACAAAAAAATTGACAAAGACCCACCTGTGGGGTAGAATTTCACGTATCTGATTAATATCCATGACCGTAGGAAATGCTGGGTATTCTGCAGAAAACGATCAAGAATTAAATTTTGAAAACAAAGATTTTTTTTTTTTAAGCTTTGTGCAAAAAGGAGAGAATTTGAATTCAGAAATGTGAAAGAAAACATACTCTTTTCAATGGGTAAGTCTTGGTTGTTGGTGTTGTTTGGTCCATTTAGAGAAGAGCATGTGATGGAATTGGAACGGTGGATAGATTGAAGCGAGAGAGAAAGAGAGGTTGGGGACTGTGAGAGTGAGAGTCTTCTGGTTCTGGGTTTGTTGAGAGACTGAGAAAGAGTGAGAGAGAGAGGGGAATTGGATGTGGCTGCCATTTCTTTTCACAGAGAGAGAGAGAGAGAGAGGAGAGCGGAGACTTCGCAGTGCAAGGGAGTGAGAGAGAGAGACAGAGGAAGAGTGTTTTGAGTGAGGTTGGGGATGGTAGTACAAATTCAATAACTCGTTGAACTACTTGCAACTAATATGTCCTGATGGTGGCCCAACCAAAGAAAAACAAAACGTGTCTCATGTCATATCATTCAAAAATAAGGTACTTAGTTATGATACTACCAAGTCTACCATGCTTGTTATGAGACCTCTTTATGAGAAATGAGTGAATCCCAAATCATGGGAGAGAGGTCTTGTGAGACTGTCTCACAAGAGAGTCTCTCTATTAAGTAGGGAACCAAAAATCGAAAATTGGGGGAAAAGGGATCATAAACCAAAAAAAAAAAAGTTGATTGCTTGTATGGACCAAGCTTAAATACTATAAAAAAATAAAAATAAAAAACCGTTTAGTTTGATCGAACCAGATTGAAAATCGAGTTTGGTCCAAATTTTAGAGCAATTCGATCAATCACAATCCTTCATTTAAAAAAAAAAGTTGCGGTCCTAGTCTCGATCTCAATCTCGATTTTGCAAAAAAATATACCAAATATATATTTATACAAATTCCCTAATAACCCAACTCTCCTATTCTTTCCTCTCAGTAAGGTGCGGTTTGGATCTGTGTTTGTGTTTGTGCGTTTGCACGTTTTGCGTTTTCTTTTTTTTTTTTTTTTTTTTTTTTTTTGCGTTTATGAACAGTAATCGGCACTGTTCATGCACGTGATTACATTGTGCAAAGACAAAAATTCTTGTTTCATGCACTGTTCATGTATTGTTCATGGGACCTACAACCACTTTATTCAGAAAAAAAATATTAAAAATGGGTCCAACGGCAATATTCACACATTTAAAAATTATTTTGCTTTAGTGTTTTCAATTTTCAGTTTACAGAAAAATAAGTTGTATCCAAACAGACCCTATATTCTAACATAGTTGAACATATATTTGGACTTTTTATACTCAATTACAAATAAGGGCTGGACTAACCAAGACCCAAAAGTCTCAAATTGGTTCAGACCGGTCACTTGTCTAGTCATTTTGGTCCAAGCCTTTGACAAACTGAACAAACTAGTATGGTCCTAAAAAATGCAAAAACCAGACTAGACCAAGTCATTTTCACCCCTACACATTAATGAACTAATATCAATTTCATCGATGGCAATTTTTCAAAATTTTATTTGAGGATCTTCAACTATTAGGACATCAATACTAATATAACAACTCAAATAATTTTATAATTTCAAATTTGAGATTTTTTTTGTGTATAATTATTATTATTTTTGTTTAGACCGAAATTTTGGTTTGTCTAAAGGTTATTTTTGTTGTTCAGTAGTTTGATTTGTTTAGACTAGATTTGTACTTTATTTTGTTATTAAATTTAGTTTGTCTAGAGATTTTTCTTGTTATTCTTGGGGAAATCATATTCATTTAGACCATATATATACTTTATTTTGTTGTTATTCTTGGGGCAACTGGGCAAAAAGGATGGGCAACTGGGCAAAAAGGATAGCAATTTTTTTTTCAAGGGTAAATTTGTAAATGTTTTGGAGGAAGGTGGGGGCAAGAACACATATTTTGGGTTAAATTTCAAGATTTTCGTATATGTTTGTGAGTGTGTGTATTGGGTTCAAATTATACCTAGGATAACTCTAAACTATATTACACCATTCAATAGTTTTTTATATTGGATATAATTTTTAACAAATACACCATTAGATTATATTTTCTTCTTACACTCTAGATGCTTGCAAAATTTCAAGATGTTTAGAGATCATTAACTATGTCATCAACGAAATGTTAAATTTCAAGTCTTTGTATTCAAAATCAACCAACCAATCAATCAATATATATATAAAAGCGGAGACTTCATACGGGAGTGCATAAGGTCTTGTCAAGTAGCGCTATAATTTTGCATTTACCATTTTTTACCTCTTTCATTTTTTACTGTTACCCAAAAATTCGAATTAACTTATTTTCTTGTTATCTCATTAATATCTCATTAATTGCCTAAGCTTACACCACACCTTTCTCTATTCTTCATGTCTTTTAGCATATCCACTATTTTAATATTTTAGACCTCATGCGGGAGTGCATGAGGTTTTGCCAAGTGGCACTCTAATTTTGCATTTAGCCTTTTTTTAACCTCTTTCATTAAATTTTTTTTACTATTATCCAAAAGTTCTCATTAACTTATTTTCTTGCTATTTCATTAATTGCTTAAGCTTACACCGCACTTTTCTCTATTCTTCATGTCTTTTAGCATACCCACTGTTTTAGTATTTAAAAAAAAAGAAGAAAAAAAAGTAAGGACTAATAGTAATAACTAATCGGATAAATAAAGACCTGAGACTAACAAAACATTTGAAAGAGAGAGAAAGAGGAATCTAAGGGGTTACCACCTCGGTTATACTGGCCTCCCACCACCATCAAGACGCCAAAACCCCTATGGGTAATTTTTTTTTTTCTGTCTAAATTAGGGGCATAAATATGATTTAGGTTTAGGTAATTAAGGGATGGCAATGGGACGGGGCGGGGGGGGGTCAAGGATGGGGTCTTCGTCACCACCCCACATGGTTTTGTTTTGCCCTATCCCCGCACCGTCCCGCATGACGGGGAAAACTTTCTCACCCCGTCCCCGCCCCTTGGGGCCCCGCAAAACCCCACCCCATCCCGTAAAACTTTACTTTTTGTTAATTTGCCCTACAACTAGTAAAATTTTTTAAATGAAACCTATTTCATTAATAAAAATATACTTGAAATTGCAACTAAATTTATCCCATCAAATCAAATCAATTTTTAGAAAAAAAAAAATTAATAATATATCAAAATGTTTAACAAGACAATCACAGAAAAAAAAAAAAAAAAAAAAAACTTATAGTATAACACATAACAAAATAAAGGTAGAGAACCATATTAGGTAGAATAAAATAAGCTAATATTGATATGTTTGTTTAGTAGGATTTTAGAGCAATTACATCGACTTATGCATAATTGTGCAAAATGGAAAAAGTGGCCAATTTTACACAATTTGAGCAAAAAAACACCCACACCGACTTGTGCATAATTGTGCATTTATGCACAATTGCTACAAGAATCGTGCATTTATGCACAATTGCTACAATAATCGTGCATATATGCACAATTATTGTAGCACTTCTATTTATTATTTTATTCGTTTTTTCTCTGTCTCATCTCTGGTGCTCTTTGTGCTTGAGAAACTTGATAAAACCAGCAATGAAAAATGTGTAAAGTTTAGCTTTGCTACAAAATAAAAAATCCCTAGATTCAATCGGATCGTGATGAAAAAGAAAGGAAAACCATAGGAATAGAGAGAGTGAGAGAGAGAGGAAAGAGAAACGTACAGATCGAGAATGGAAGTTTCATCCTCCTCACTGGTGGTGACGACAATCTCCTCGAGCTTAACGATCGGAGCATGGGTCTGCGAGAGAGAGAAGCAGTTTCTTGCCAATCGGAGCTTAACGATTGTCGGTGGTTGGGGCTTCCACTTCTTCTCTATGCTCGTGCTCGGGTTTTCTGCTTGCCATAGCCTTTGGTTTCTTGCTTTGATATTGTAGAGAATGGGTCCGAGGGAGAGAGGCGGTGAGGGAGAGTGTAATAAAAAATTATAAAATAATGAATATTTTATTGAATAATTGTGTATAATAGATAAATTGATGTGGGTATTTTGTAAAAGTGATGGTGTAAAATAGAAAAAGTAGGTTTTAAGTGTAAAATAGACAGAATCTTATGCACAAGCTGATGTAATTGCTCTTAGAGTATGAAAAATTTAGAATTATAATCCTTAGTAACACGGGGCGGGACGGGGACGGGGAGGGGTGGGGCGGGGTGGGTTTAAAAAGTCTAAATCCATCCCCGCCCCCCCCCCGTGGTGCGAGGCAAAAATCTTGCCCCATCCCCCCCCCACCACCTTTACGGGGTGGGGAAAACCCGTGTGGGGTGAAGCGGGGAGGGGCGGGTTAAGTGGGGCGGAGAAAAATTGCCATTCCTAGGTAATTTGGTTGGATAGTTTTTGTTTTAGGTATATAAGTAGAGATAATATTTCATTAATTGACTAAGCTTACACTACACATTTCTCTATTCTTCATATGTTTTAGCATACCCAACATTTTAGTATTTTTTTTTAAAAAAAAAAGCAAAAAATAATAATAATTAAGGACTAATAGTAATAATTAACCAAATAAGGTCCTGAAGAGAAATAGAGAGACACAAAAATGTTGTGGATTGTTAAATAAAACACATTGTTTCACTATATATTACCAAAATAAAAGACCTAAGACTGACAAAACATTTGAAAGAGAGAGAAAAAGGAATCTAAGGAATCACCACCTCTGTTATACAAGCCTCCCACTACTATCAAGACGCCAAAACCCCTACAGATAATTTTTTTTTTTTTTTTTTTTTAAAATTAGAGGCTTAAATATGATTTAGGTTTGGATAATTTGGTTGGATAGTTTTTGTTTTGGGTAAATAAATAGAGAGAATATTTGGTGCGCAATGTAAAGCCATATTCTACCATGGTTTAATTTTAAATCATCTATAAGATACAATTATTTTATTACCTTGAGTTTTGAAATTGTGGATTTTAATAACATTCCAAACATGTTATAATACTAATTTTCAGGGAAAAATTGAATTAATTTTTTTTTTTTTGGTAATATTCAATAATGTTTATACCTTCAACAACAATTTTTATAACTGCTCTTACATGGAACCTATAGTAGCGGTTGTTTTTTCGATAATAACTAATTTATAACAAACCGTATGAATGGGAGTTAGCGGTTTTTATTTTATTTTATAGCAGTGTTGTATAAAACTATTGTTAAAGAATATCTAGTAGTAATTCACAAAACCCCTTTTAAAAATAATTCATGCTAGAAATAAGGGAAATGAATACCACATTTTTAATTTTGTTTAGCAGTGGTTTATAGAACTGCTACTAAAGAATCTATAGTAGCAGTTACATAACCGTTGGTATAACTAATTAATTCCAAAAGGAAGGCCCTATGTACTAGCAGTTTGTTAATTCTCTCAGCAGATTCTATGAATTGTTGCTAAATAATCTATATAGCAGATTACATAACCATTGGTACAAATAATTATTTCCAAAAGGAAGGGTTGTGCGTACTAGCGGTTTTTAATTCTCTAGCAGTAGTTCATAGAACTGTTGCTAAAGAATCTCTAGCAAAGATTACATAATCGTAGGTATAAATAATTAATTCCAAAAGGTAAGACTGTGTGTCCTAGCGGTTTTTAATTCTCTAGCAACAATTCTATGAACTGCTGCTATAGATGTCTTCTATACCAATGATTCCTAAAACATAACCTATAGTGACCTATAGTGATGAGAACTTAACAGCGGTTTAGAAATCTCTTGGTATAGACCTATCTGACTTTTAGCAGCAGTTTTTAATAGTTTTAGTAGTGGTTATAACCACTGCTAAAAATCAAGTTTTTTGCAGTGTCCACACTCTAAATAATAATTTTTATCTTAAATATTTATAATCCACTTAATAATATAAAATTTACAAAAGAAAAAAAAAAAGTGAAAAAAATACCTAGTACTTGATTTCTTGAAAGTAAAATAACATTAAAAACAAAAGATAAAGATAAATCACTCCATAGTCCACACTCTAAATACTAATTACTATTCTAAATATATATAATCCACTTAATAATATAACATTTACAAAAGAAAAAAAAAAGTGAAAAAAAAATTTACCAAGTATTTGATTTCTTGAAAGTAAAGTACCATACAAAAAGAAAAAGAAAAAAAGATAAAGATAAATCCCTCCATAGTCCAAACTCTAAATACTAATAACTATCTTAAATATTTATTATCCCCTAAATAATATAAAATTTACAGAAAAAAAAAAAATTAACCCAGTACTTTATTTCTTGAAAGTAAAGAACCATACAAAAAGAAAAAGAAAAAGATAAATTACTCCACAGTCCACACTCTAAATACTAATTACTATCTTAAATATTTATAATCCACTTAATAATATAAAATTTACAAAAGAAAAAAAAAAAAAAAAAAAAAATTTACCTTGTACTTCATTTCTTGAAAGTAAAGTTCCATACAAAAAGAAAAAAAGAAAAGAAAGATAAAGATAAATCACTAGTACCATACAAAAAGAAAAAGGAAAATAAAAGATAAATCATTCCACGGTCCACACTCCAAAAACTAACTACTATTTTAAATATTTATAATTCACTTAAGAATATAAAAGTACAAAAGAAAAAAAAGTGAAAAAAAAAAATTTACCCAAGACATGATTTCTTGAAAGTAAAGTACTATACAAAAAGAAAAAAAAAAAAAAAAAAGATAAAGATAAATCACTTCACAGTCCACACTCTAAATACTAATTACTATCATAAATATTTATAATCCACTTTGTAGGGACATGTTTTGGAGCCCAAACCCAAAATGTAAAGGGATATTGGCCTAGTGAGTCCAGTACAATAAATTTATAGAGAGTGGGTTAGAGAACTATGCCCTAATGAGTTGAACAATCGCGAGAATGGGTTTGAAAGATAATCAAACAAAAGCAAGAAGGATTGATCCAAATAAATTCACTCTCGGCATGGTCCGAGGAGGTAAGTTCTAATATAAATCAGTTGAGCAGATTACTAATACAATTTTGATTGCTATTGTCCTTTCTCTCTCTCTTTCCGATCCCTCTTCCATGAAGGGTCTCTTACATTATATAGTTCCCTTTTAATGATCTTGACCCTACACTTATTGATCATTTAAGTTACTACTTGAGTGTCTGTCCCATCAGACACCCCCTTAGGCCTTCTATGAGTTGAGGTAGCCAAGATAGCACTATTCAGGAGGTCTTCTCCACTTTAATGCAACTAGAAAGTTAGGCGCAAAGCATTTAATCCGGTGGTAGCAGCTTTTCCTTAGATATTTCTGAGCTCCTATTCTTCCAGTGTGTTCATAAGGCATATCCCTCTTAGTGGCATTTCCTAGAAGGTCACTTTGAGTGATAGAACATACATTCGATCCGTGCTTTTTTTATCCGAGGAGACAATCCTCCTCGGACTACCTTTCCCAACCTTTTCGCTTGCACGTTACTCATGGGATTTTGAACTTAAGACCCTCACAATTGCTTATTTGTCCTCGGACTAATCAACGTCCTCGGCCAAAACCCAAGGCTCAATATACAATTTTGGGCCCTTATCCCTACACACTTAATAATATAAAATTTACAAAAAAAAAAAAAAATTGAATAAAAAAATTTACCTAGTACTTAATTTCTTGAAAATAAAGTACCACACAAAAAGATAAAGATAAATCACTTCTCAATCCAAACTATAAATACTAATAACCATCTTAAATATTTATTAACCCCTTAATAATATAAAATTTCGAAAGAAAAAAATAATTACCTAGTACTTTATTTCTTAAAGGTAAAGTACCATACAAAAAGAAAAAGAAAAAAGAAAAGATAAAGATAAATCACTCCACAGTCTATACTCTAAATACTAATTACTATCTTAAATATTTATAATCCATTTAATAATATAAAATTTAAAAAGAAAAAAAGATTGAAAAAAAAATTACCTTGTACTTGATTTCTTGAAAGTAAAGTACCATATAAAAAGAAAAAGAAAAAGATAAATCACTTCACGATCCACACTCCAAATACTAATTACTACCTTAAATATTTATAATCCACTTAATAATATAAAATTTACTAAAGAAAAAAAAAGTGAGAAAAAGGTTTGCCCAGTACTTGACTTCTTGAAAGTAAAGTACCATACAAAAAAAAAAAAAAAAAAAAAAAAAAGATAAATCACCCCAAGCTCCACACTCAAAGAACTAATTACTATATTAAATATTTATAATCCACTTAATAATATAAAATTAAAAAAATTACTCAGTATTTGATATCTTGAAAGTAAAGTACCATAAAAAAAAAAAAAAAAAAAAAACAAGAAAACAAAAAGATAAAGATAAATCACTCCGTGGTCCATAATACTAATTACTATCTTAAATATTTATATTCCACTTAATATTATAAAATTTACAAAGAAAAAAAAAAGTAAAAAAAAAAATTTATTCGGTACTTAATTTCTTGAAAATAAAGTACCATACAAAAAGAAAAAAGAAAAAAAAAAAAAGATAAAGATAAATCACTCCATAGTCCAAACTCTAAACACTAATAACTATCTTAAATTTTTATTATCCCCTTAATAATATAAAATTTATGAAAGAAAAAAAAAAAAAAAAAAGATAGAGATAAATTACTCCACAGTTCACACTATAAATATTAATTACTATCTTTAATATTTATAATCAACTTAATAATACAAAATTAACAAAAGAAAAAAGAAGTAAAAAATAATAATTTACCCTGTACTTGATTTCTTGAAAGTAAAGTATCGTACAAAAAGTAAAAGAAAAAAAAAAGATAAAGATAAATCACTCCCCAATCCACATTCTAAATAATATTATTATCTTAAATATTTATAATCCACTTAATAATATAAAATTTACCAAAAAAAAAAGTGAGAAAAAAGTTTACCCAGTACTTGATTTATTGAAAGTAAAGTACCATATAAAAAGAAAAGAAAAAAAATATAAATCACTCAATGGTCAATACTCTAAAAACTAATTACTATCTTAAATATTTATAATCCACTTAATAGTATAAAATTTACAAAAGAAAAAAAAGTGAAAAAAAAAATTGCCTAGTACTTGATTTCTTAAAAGTAAAGTATCATACAAAAAGAAAACAAAAAGATAAAGATAAATCACTCCACAGTTCATATTCTAAATACTAATTACTATCTTAAATATTTATAATCTACTTAATAATATAGAATTTACAAAAGAAAAAAAAAAAACCTAATACTTGATTTCTTGAAAATAAAGTACTATACAAAAAGAAAAAGATTAAAAAAAAAAGATAAAGATAAATCACTCTGCAATCCAAACTTTAAATACTAATAAATATTTTAAATATTTATTATCCCCTTAATAATATAAAATTTCAAAAAAAAAAACCCAGTACTTTATTTCTTTAGAGTAAAGTACTATACAAAAAAAAAAAAAAGAAAAAGAAAAAAAGATAAAGATAAATCACTCCATAGTCCGTACTCTAAATACTAATTACTATCTTAAATATTTATAATCCACTTAATAATATAAAATTTACAACAAAAAAGTGAAAAAAAATAATTTACCTTGTATTTCATTTCTTGAAATAAAGTACCATACAAAAAGAAAAAGAAAAAGATAATGATAAATCAATCAACGATTCACACTCCAAATACTAATTATTATCTTAAATATTTATAATCTACTTAAGAATATAAAATTTACTAAAGAAAAAAAAAGTGAGAAAAAAGTTTACCTAATACTTGATTTTTTGAAAGTAAAGTATCATAAAAAATATAAAAAAGATAAATCACCCCAAGGTCTACTCTCTAAAAGCTAATTATTATCATAAATATTTATAATCTACTTAATAATATAAAATTTACAAAAAGAAAAAAATTGAAAAAAAAATTTACCTAATACTTGATTTCTTGAAAATAAAGTACCATACAAAAAAAAAAAAAAAAAAAAAGATAAATCACTTCACGATCCACACTCTAAAAACCAATTACTATCTTAAATATTTATAATCCACTTAATAATATAAAATTTACAAAAGAAAAAAAAGCGAAAAAAAAAATTACTTAGTATTGGATTTCTTGAAAGTAAAGTACCATACAAAAAGAAATAGAAAAAGAAAAAGAAAAAAAGATAAAGATAAATCATTCTATAGTTCAAAGGTTAAATATTGATAACTATCTTAAATATTTATAATCCACTTAACAATATAAAATTTACAAAAGAAAAAAAAAATCCCACTACTTTATTTCTTGAAAGTAAAGTACCATACCAAAAAAAAAAAAAAAAAAACTCTCAATAGTCCACACTTTGAATACTAATTACTATCTTAAATATTTACTGGGAACTTTTGGGCCCTTTATGTGTGGCAATGGGAATCTAGGCTTGATTTGGAATGGTCCTTAATTTTAAAGTGGTTTGGACCCAATTGAATTTCTCATGTCCATGCGAATTCCTTCTAAGTTGTCTAGACGATGAGGGAGCTACAAGTACTCCTTATAGTGGTTGAGCCATAACCTAGTCTTAACCTCACCCAAGGTCCCAAGGATACACACATATTTCCTATAAATAAAGAGAAGTGTTACGTCTACTATATCTTTATAATATTTTTACAATAAATTATAAATACTAAGTTTTATTGGTTCTAATTTGAATTCATAAATTAAATTACATTTTTGTCCATGCATAACAACTAATAATAACCTACCATGTAGGATTTGTTGTGAAAATGTTGTAGACATAACATGTTTCATAAATAAACATATAGAAGAATATTCATTCCTATAAATGTGTGGCTATAGGAATCTTGAATAGGAATAAAAATAGGACTAAGTTAGATGATAATTTGTATAACAAATTATGCGTGGCAATAGGAATCTTGGCTTGGTGATGAAAACTTAAAAACTAACCATTATAAAGTGGATACTATGGGTTTGAATTATGTCGTATAACAATATTACCTTTATTTTTTTTAGAATCAATACCCATATTATCTAATTGAGAATGATTTGACAATAAGATAAATTAAGGTTATAAAGGTAAATTGAGAAATCTAAAATTTAAATATAAAATTAAGACAAAATTTTAATTAAACTATTAGTATTAATTACTTGCTGTTATTGTTTAAATTTGTATTATTTTATTAAAATAAAGCATAAGAACACTTGCATTGTGTGTGTAAAGAAGCTAGTATACTTATTAGCCTCTTGACAAAAAGATTATATGCAAAGTGAAATCTGGATACAATGACTTTGGAAAATATGTAACTTGTTCTACTACACCTTTTGGTTTTTTTTTTTTTTTTTTTTTTTTGGATGGTTTCGTTTTTTTCATCACTTCCGATAACCCCTATGGACGATGGGTTGCGTAAGGGTTGCATGCAGAGGGTGACAGTTCAATCCTCTCAAGTTTTATTCAAACAACAATAACAATCAGATAAAGCCAAAGAATAAGTAGTAAGAGAATGTAAGCAAAGAGAAGTGAGATAGGAGTTTCTAACAATCCAAACACTCATCCTCGACTGATTCAACTCAAAGTCACATTTGCAATATATATATATATATATATATATATATCTATATCTCTACACTACCTTCTGAGCACGCACTCATGCGCGTGCTCATGAGCGCGTGCTTAGAGGCTCTTTCTATTTTTTTGGATAAATGTTAATAATTTGTATCTATTATAATTTAGAAATATATTTTTAAATTTTTATTTTTCAAACAAATAAAAATGATAAACTTTAGAGATAAAGAGTAACTACAATTTCTTTTTTGAACGTGAAAGGAAAAAAAAAATCATAAATTTTAGGAATTCTTTTTTTGAATTTAAAATGAAATTTGTTATTCAACATTTATAACTCTATTTCTAAATAAAGTTACCCTTCATTAATAAGGGTATTTTAGAACCATATAAAAGTTTAATTGAAAAAGGGGAATCCTCTTATATATAATATAGATAATCCACTTAATAATATAAAATTTACAAAAGAGAAAAAAAAAGTGAAAAAAAATAATTTACCTAGTACTTGATTTCGTGAAAGAAAAGTATCATACAAAAAGAAAAAGATAAAAAGAAAAAGATAAAGATAAATCATTCCATAGTCCACATTTTAAATACTAATTACTATCTTAGATATTTATAATCCACTTAATAACATAAAATTTACCCAAAAAAAAAAGTGAAAAAAAAATTTCCTAATACTTGATTTCTTGAAAGTAAAGTACTACACCAAAAAAAAAAAAAAAAAAAAAAAAAAGATAAAGATAAATCACGCCACAGTCCAAATTTTAAATACTAATTACAATCTTAAATATTTATTATCCACTTAATAACATAAAATTTACAAAAAAAAAAAAAAGTGTAAAAAAAACTTTCTTAATACTTGATTTCTTGAAAGTAAAGTACCATACCAAAAAAAAAAAAAAAAAAGATAAAGATAAATCACGCCACAGTCCATATTCTAAATACTAATTACTATCTTAAATATTTATAATTCACTTTGTTTGCACCAAGAATGAGGCTGGTGGTCCAACCCTCACCTGGGCTCACAATCTATTTAGGATATGGGCTTTGAATTCCCTACTCTAGGTAGTCCCCTATCTTGAGACCCAAAGAAACCGACTTCCCTTCCAAATTATAGTTCCCCGCCCCCTTTTTTTCCCTATTACTATCATAGCCAGATGCACTCACTTTGTCTACCCTCCGTTTCTTCGTGAACCTTTCAACAACCATTCCCCCTCTTCTCTTCTCATATTTATAACCTAACAATTGGTGGAGAGTCATGATAACCCTTGTGGTTAGTGGTTGAGGAGGTCCAATGTTATTATTGTTAAGTGGATGTTTAGTTGGGAGTGGGATATGATGAGAGTGGCATTGGAACTGGCTCCCCATTCCGGAGGGATGTTCGGCAGCGATACTTTCCAAGGCTGTACCGAGCAATTGGGATACAGCGTTCCCAAGCAATCATACCCCTATCCGTGTTGTACTTTACCGGGCAACCCCTAGTTTTTGTACTATGATGAACGTATGCAATAATGGCTCGTTTCATGGGTTTTGGGCCAAGTGTAATGTCATGAGGTTCGGGCTCGTGGCCTTAGCGGGCCTAGAGCTCGATTTTGGATAAGAGGATTGGGCCCAAGGGTCGTATGGTAAAGTTGGGGTTTAAGGCCCAAGGCTCAAATGGGCCTAGGAGTCCCATGCCGTACACACTTAATAATATAAAATTTACTAAAAAAAAAAAAAATGAAAAAAAAGTTAGGTTCTAAAGATTTAGGTTTAAATATTTAGAATCACATTTGTATTGTGTTGGCAAACAGAGAACAAAATATGTCTAGTCTAGGTTTTTAGGCAACGCTTAAAGGTGATTGTTTCAAGGTTCAAGTTCAGCTAATTGTAGAAAAAGGAAGTGGAGTTCTACCTTTCTTGACCGATCGAGAATTAGGTCCGATCCATCAAAAATCACACGCATAGTTTTCTACAAAATTTTAAACAACCCCAAAGCCCGCAAAAACGTTTGGGGTTTCATTGAAACTTCTCTACATATAAAAGGAAAACCATAGCCATGTTTTGAAGTCTTTGAAAAAGACTTGTATGTTACTCTTTTTGAGATTTGAGAGGTTTTGTTCCTTCTAACTATACAAGAATCTACTAGAACAAAAACTATAATCAAGTGTTTTGTAGAACAAAGTTATTGCATCAAGATCATTACTAATGGTGATCTGAAACCTTTGAGGAGGATCTCAAAGTCACAAGCAAGGTGACTTGTGTTGTTGCAAATCCAAGAAGAGAAGGCGTTTATGGATTCAGAGCTTGCATGTGGTCGTGTCAGTAAGTTACTTCCGGAGGTAGCAATAGATTTAGGATTAAATCTGATTATAAAAACTTCAATTCTCTTATAGTGGATTTGTTTTACCTTGAGAATAATTAGGTTAAATTCTCTCCAGGTTTTTACCTTGAAAAAATTCGTTTCATTGGTTTTCCTAGGTCATCATATCGTTGTGTTATTTACTTTCCATTTTGCTTTGCACGATATTATATCTTGTTGTTTAACCTAGATCTGCATAATAAACTTAAGAAATCACTTGGTTAATATATTATGTTAAACAATCTGGTTTAAGGGGTCTAAACGAACAAACAAAAAATTTACCTAGTACTTGATTTCTTAAAAGTAAAGTACCATATAAAAAGAAAAAAAAAACCAAAAAAATAAAGATAAATCACTCCACAGTCCACACTCTAAATACAAATTACTATCTTAGATATTTATAATCCACTCAATAATATAAAATTTACAAAAGAAAAAAAAAGTGAGAAAAAAGTTGATCTAGTACTTTATTTCTTGAAAGTAAAGAATCATACAAAAAGAAAAAGAAAAAAAGATAAATCACTCCACCGTCCACACTTTAAATACTAATTACTATCTTAAATATTTATAATCCACTTAATAATATAAAATTTACAAAAAAAAAAAAAAGTAAAAAAAAAAAAAATCTCAATACTTGATTTCTTGAAATTAAAGTATCATACAAAAAAAGAGAAAAAAAGAAGAGGATAAAGATAAATCACTCTATAGTCCACACTCTAAATACTAATTACTATCTTAAATATTTATAATCTACTTAATAATATAAAATTTACAAAAAAAAAAAAAAAAAGCGAAAAAAAATTAATCCAGTACTTAATTTCTTGAAAGTAAAGTACCATACAAAAAGAAAAAGAAAAAACATAGATAAAGATAAATCACTCTACAGTCCACATTCTAAATACTACTTATTATCTTAAATATTTATAATCCACTTAATAATATCAAATTTACAAGAGAAAAAAAAAAGTTGGAAAAAATAAATTTACCCAATACTTGATTTCTTTAAAGTTAAGTACCATACAAAAGGAAAAAGAAAGAAAAAAAAAGGATAAATCACTCCATAGTCTTGAAAGTAAAGTATCATACAAAAAGAAAGAAGAAAAGATAAAGATAAATCACTTCACAGTCCACACTCTAAATACTAATTATTATCTTAAATATTTATAATCTATTTAATTATATAAAATTTACAAAAGACAGACAAAAGAGCCTAATAGAGACAAGCAAGAAAGAATCTCTACATGAGAAGTTAATAGATAATAATAAAGAAATAATAAAAAAAGGAATGGTAAAAGAGATGAAAGAAATGTTAGAAAGAATAGAAAGTCAACAAACCAATTCAAAAGATGGAACTCTACGTAAATGATTAGATATAGGAAAAGACATAGTAAAACAAAGAAACATGACAAAGAAAGAGAAAAAAGATGATAGTCCTAGAAATAATGATGATAGTTTGAAAGAATTGTATGAAAGACAAAATAATGAAATAATACGGAGGAAGTTAGATACAAAAGAGATAGAAAGTTATAGTGTAGTAAAAGCAAAAGAGGAAATAGTGAAAGTAGTCAATAGAAAAGACAAGAAGTGTAATAGTCTAAGGGAAAAAATTGATGAAAGGCTAGAATTAATTGAAAGATCTATAATAGATACCCAAAATGATAGTTTGAGAGAATTAACTAAAAAAATGAAAATTTTAAATACACCTTTAGAGACAGATAGAAAAAGAGACATAACAGTTTTAAATACTACTAAGTTATTAGATAAACCTGACAGACATGTTAGTAATACTATTTGTCATAAATGCAAAGAATATGGGCATACTAAAAAACAATGTGATGGACATAATAGAATTATTAAACAAATTAGTAAATTAGAATTTGAGAAAGATATTATAAAAGAATTAATGGAAATATTCAATATTAGTCAAAAAGAGATAGATCAAGTAAAGAAAGAGTTAAAATCAACCAATCCACTTAAGATTAATAAAAGAAAAAGAAAACAAAAAGACATAATAATAAAACCGATAGAAAATCTACCAAATCACCATAGAGACAAGAAAGAATATTTATTAAAATTGAAAGACTCTATAGAAATACCTATTGCTTGTATTAGGTGTAGAAAATATGGACACCATGTTATAGAATATCGAAAGAAAGAGAAACCTAAAGATAAGAAAGAAAAAGACAAGAAAGAAAAGGAAGGAATGAAAATAGAACAAGATGATGTAGAAATAAAACCAGTAGCTCTACAAGACTTAATGACAGAAGCAAAAATGGTAAAAAAGGAAATTAAAGAAGAAAATTCCTGGACAAGAAATCTAATGATGGCAATAGACAGAATTTCTTAAGTTTAATTGACTGAGTAATTGTCCAAAAATGGCATACAGAAATTAGTTTTGAGTTTTCTTTGACTGAAATTGCTTTAATAGATTCAGGTGATGACATGAATTATATACAAGAAGGATTAATACCCCTAAAGTATTATGAAAAATCATCCGAAAGATTAATTCAGGTCAATGGAGAAAATCTAATAGTTAATTATAAAATACCTAATGTACATATATGCCATGATGGAATATATTTTGAAACGACCTTTGTTTCAATTAAAGACCTTCCTTCTAGAATTATTTTAGGAATTCCTTTTATGGTTTTAATTTATCCCTTTTCGGTGGATGATGAAGGAATTAAAACTAATGTATTAGGAAAAGATATATTCTTTAGATTCATTGTACCACCTGTTTTGAAAGAAAAACACTTTTCCAAAAAAGTTACTATTTTAACAGATATCAACGAAAGAGGAATCTATAGAATAGAAAGAAGTTTGTCGTCTTTAAAGACAGAAATATTACTTGTTAATCAATTGTGAGAAAATGACAAAAAGACAGAGATATGTTCTTATTCTTTTATTGCTTTTTTGCATAAAGTCCAATCTACAGAAGAACTCAGTAGAAAAGGCATAAAAGACGGAAGTATGGATACAATCTTTTGTTATCATTATGCATGGACTAATAGTATATGGACTAACAGATGGCAATGAGGCTATTGCCCCCACACCAAATATAGAAAACACTGAACCAGACTTCATAGCCCAAAATATAGATGGTACAGTTATTATTTCTTTTAATAATAATGACAAACATATTGATAGTCTCGATCGATAGAAGGACTAAACAAAATTATAATAAATGACAAATGTACACCCTTTATAGTATCCTTAAATATTCATACAATAGATAGTTTAATAAAAGAAGCTTTGACAGACTCTCCTTTATTGATCATTAAAGAAAACATTAATTGTGGTAATTTCTTGAATAATGACAGATTTAATTTCCCAACAGATAGAATTAATCCCTTGATAGATTGTCCTATTAATAAAAGACTTTACAAAGAAATTTTATTTCACATATTTTCACAAGATGAGATATATAGTAGTATATGTATGGATAGAATCATACTAGATTTTAGAAATATTCTGAATCTCACTTACTTTGACAGATCCCATCATGACTACTCTAATACTATTGCTACTCAGCAAGAGCACAAAAGTGAACAAAGAAAAGTTTGTTTTATAAATGTTGTTTGTTTTATAAATACTTTTCTTGTTTTTCTTATAAAATATTTCAAAAGAATTTCACAGAAAGACAAAGGCAAAAGAATTTCAAAAGAAGTTTTGCAAGAAAATATTTGTTCCAAACATAATCCTCTTCCCAAAACCCAATTGCAGACTACTATGAATAAAACATTCTCTCAAAAAGACAAGGGCAAGGCACTAGCGGTGCAACCCAGAGGTATCCAAAAGCCCTCAGTAAAAATTTTGGATATGCATGAAGGCATCTCGTTAGAGACAATATCCCTTCAAGATACGTTGCTAGCAGAGGCAATGTATTCATGTGGTGATAAAAGTGTAATTCTGCAAAAAGTGCTCGACACTGATCTTATGTTTCAAGACGGAGAATTTACAGACTTTCCTCTTCATATTAAACTACTTCTTGATAATTTATAGGCAGCCTTCACCCTCGGACAAAAACCCTTATTCCAAATGACCCTTTAGGCTTTGGAATTACATCTTGTTAGCATTGGGGCATTTATTGAAGCACTCGGTTGTCAACTCCCTAGCAAGGAGGATGGAGATTCAAGCTCCACAAAGACAGAATTACAGTCTCTAAAAAGCTATCTTATGGGAACAAGCTTTTCAAAGCTCCACCCTAAGATTCAAAGCAAAAAACGAGACTTGCTATTAGAACCTTACCCCTAAAATCCAAAGAATATATTAACTCATAAAGCTATAACAAGTTCTTATGATAGATGGATGTATCTTTTTAAAGTATTAGTCTCTACATCATTTATCAGAACAGAAGACATGACAGGTGATATATGGTTATCTCATAAGGCTAAATGGTATGAGAGTTTTGGAAATTCAAGCGAGTTTATGAAAGAACAGGAGACATATTTAATCCCTACCCGGGATTACTTATCAACACAGAGACAGAGGATCCCGTAATCTGTGGTCCCTTATGGTTATCTAAAATGCTAGAAGTAGGGTTTATTAGCAAATCAATTCTAACTTCTGCAATTCAAATTAGTTTATTCCCCAAAGTCATCCAAGAAGCAAAACATAGATTGGAGGACTTAATTATATGAAGATGGAAATCTGGAGTACTCTTCGAGTTTGGGACACTAGCTATTATATGGAAGTTCACCAAAGACACATTTTAGTCCTTATCCATGATTGGGGTGGTATCCCTGAATACAAACGGTATACGGGAGATACTTATTTATCACTTGATGATCCGGATGCTCTGGCTAAAGAATGGTCTAATTTCAGGTGTAACAAGATCTATGAAGTACAGAAAGAATTAGACAAAGGTTTCCATTTATATGGCTATACCGACAGGATAGCTGTGTATGGTCCAAGACCTTCAGCAAGAAGACTTATTGGAAAAAGAAGGATTGTTAAGGATCCCAGATTGATGACAGCTAAGGATCATGTTCCTGTTTTCCTTCTCATTTCATATTGTGCCCTATGTAATGATTATGGAGTGCTCCACGAGCATGAGCAAGATGAGGACAACTCTGATCCGCTAGATTATGATAATTACGCAGACATCTGGATCGATAGAGAGATAGACAGAATACTCTTCCGAATAGACAACGACAGATTACTATTCACCAACATGCATGAATAGCTTCTAGACAGATCCATTATAGTCCAGACAGATACAGATAGATTTGAAGTCATTCTTGTTCACTAGCATGCGTACCCGGACAGATTGCTAGATAGACTTTTCCTGTTCAAGATTCTATTGACAAATTAACTTGAGTTCACTTTACTTAACTCAGGTTACTTTTGATGACTTTACTTGTTCAAGATTCTACCGATAGATTAACTTGAGTTCACTTTAATTAACTCATGTTACTTTTAAAGACTTACCATGGTTCACTTTATCTATAAATAGACAGACCAAGACAAGAAGACAGTCCGATTCCGAGGTCCAGAATTTAGGTCCAAACTTTAGAAAGACTTTGTAATAGCTTTCCTTCTCCCTCTCTCCGAAAGACTTTTGTACTCTACTTTCTTTTTGTAATCTTGTAACCTTACCCCTTGAGACAAATATAATCTTGTAACTCTCTTCTGATTTTACTTTGTAGTCTTGTAACTCTTGAGACAGTGTTTATTTTCAAAGCTTGTAAGAAAGACAGAAGTTTTCAGTTTTAATCAAAGACATAAGTATTTTCAAGTAAGATTTTATTTGTTTCAGTTTTCATATTCCATACCCTGTTTTAATTTATTTTGACTATATCTATTTTGCTATCTTCTTCTTTATCAACTATTTTATCATTATTTATGCTTCTATATTTCTTGTGTGCTCTCTCTCCGGGTAGTTAATGGTATCAGAGCCATGGATGGTTTATGTATGAGTTTTATTTCTCTGCAATTAAGAAGTTACTAGGAATTTTATTACTACATAGCCACTACTTGCTCCTTGTTAGCGTTGGTCACCCTAAAGACTCGTTGGCAAACCATAGTTTCGCGTTGGTCAGCCCCTTTGTTGTAGCCGACGGACGGGCGTTGTTTGGGTGGTCCCGTAATGGAGTTTCCCGAGGAGGTGGTCCCGATAGCAAGGAAACCAGTGGTTAGTAATAGTTCCGCTAGTAATTATTAATTGCTTAGAAAGAGAATAAATACATTTATCAGTTCATCATCTGTTTGCTTGTTCACACTTAGGCTAGGTACACACTAATTGAAACATGGACTATGATGATATATATTATGATGAAGGTTATAGCATGAAAGATATAGATGATAATTGGTCAAATAGTGATATGGAATGTGAAACAGATTCTGACTCTGACAATAATATGGATAATTATAACTATAATAATACAAATAATTGGAATACTTTCACAGATGATAAAATCAATCGACAGACTAATAAAAATAATGATAGTTTTTTAGACAAAATTAATAGAAAATTAGAATCTTTAGAAAATATTGACAGATCCACTATATATACTAAAGTTGAAAAGAAAAATGATATTTTTTTGGAGCTCTATGAAAGAATGAAAGCTTTAAATTCACCTTTGAAAAAAGAAATAGAATTTGAACCCCATCAAAGATCATCTTTTACAAAAACTACGACAGATAATTGGTGTATAAGTAATAGTTTAAAAGAAGTTGTAGATAAGAACTTACAGATGTTAAAAGCAACTGAGAGAAGAGTTGATGAAAAAATTGACCCAATTAAGGAAAGAGTAACACGTATAAAAGATAGAAGTACTATAGAAAGTGTTAGAGATAACGAAGACAAAGAAAGAGGTAAGATAAGGAAAGGCATAGTAAAGGAAATGATAGAAAACATAGAAAGACAAAAGATAAAGACAAATAATGAAGAAAGAGTAAAAGAAAATAACACTCTTAAAGAATTTCTAAGTCAGAAGTTAAAAGAAGAAAGGACTAATACTATAGTACAAGACAAAACAAAAGAAATGTTTGAAAGACAGAATAGTGAAGATGTAGGGAAAGTGATAATAAAGGACATGCAAAAACCAAAAACAAATAGTAGTAAAGAATCTCTACGAAGGAATATAGAAGTAGAAGAAAAGATAAGACATGAAAGAGAAAAATTCAACAAAGGTAGGAAAAACATTAATGGTAATTTAAAAGAAAAAAGTGATAGTGTAGTAAAATTGGAAGTAAAAGACAAGAAGTGTAATAGTTTAAAAGAAATGGTAGATGAAAGACTAAAATTAATTGAAAGATCTATAATAGATACCCAAAATGATAATTTGATAGAATTAACTAAAAAAATAAAAATTCTAAATTCGCCTTTAGAAATAGACAGAGAAAGAGACATAGCAGTTTTAAATACTACTGAGTTATCAGATAATGAGAAAACCGACGGACATGTTAGTAATACTATTTGTCATAAATGTAAAAAATATGGACACCATGTTACGGATGAAAAAGACAAGAAAGAAAAGGTAAAAAATGAAAATAAAACAAGATGGTGCAGAGATAAAACTAGTAAATCTACAAGACTTAATGACAGAAGCAAAAATGGTAAAAAAGGAAATGATAGAAATTAAGGAAGAAAACTCCACAGACGTTAATGAGCGAAATATTGCAGAATTAATAAACTTAAAAAAATTTTCTAACCCCACAGATAGAAAATTTGATGATGATGATGGCAATAGACAGAATTTCTTAAGTTTAATTAATGAGTAATTTTCCAAAAATGGCATACAAAAATTACTTTAGTAATTAATAAAGAGTTTTCTTTGATAGAAATTGCTTTGATAGATTCAGTCTTGACATGAATCGTATACAAGAAGGATTAATACCTTCAAAGTATTTTGAAAAATCATCCGAAAGACTAACTCAAGCTAATGGAGAAAAATTAATAATTAATTATAAAATACCTAGTTCACATATGTAATGATGGAGTTTGCTTTAAAACAGTTTTTGTTTTAATTAAAGACCTTTCTTCTAAAATCATTCTAGGAAACCCCTTTATGACTTTACTTTACCCCTTTTTAACGAGAGAAGAAGGTATTAAAACTAATGTGCTAGGGAAAGATATACTTTTTAAATTTATTTTACCACCAATTCCAAAAGATATTTATTCACTTAATACAATAATAAAGGAAATTGATAAAGAAAGAATTGACAGAAAGAATAGACATTTGGAATCTTTAAAGACAGAAATAAAATATAAAAGAATAACTGATCAATTAATCGACCCCATACTAAATAATAAAATAAAGTTATTTAGACAACAGATTGAGACAGAGATTTGTTCCAATCTACCCATCGCTTTTTGGCATAGGCATCGACATATAGTACAGTTGCCTTATGAAAAAGATTTTTAATGAAAGACAAATACCTACTAAAGCTAGGCCAATACAAATGAATAATGAATTATTAGAACATTGTAAGAAAGAAATCGAAGATCTTTTAACTAAAGGATTAATCGGAAAAAGCAAGTCTCCTTGGAGTTGTCTTTGCTTTTTATGTTAATAAACAAAGCAGAATTGGAGCGAGGAGTTCCAAGATTAGTTATAAACTATAAACCTTTAAATAAAGCATTACAGTGGATAAGATATCCTATTCCCAAAAAGAAAGATCTTCTTGACAGGCTTCATGAAGCAACCATATTTTCTAAATTTGACATGAAAAGTGGATTTTGCAGATCTGAGATAGATGAGATAGATAGATACAAAACTATTTTTACAGTCCCTTTTGGTCATTATGAATGGAATGTTATGCCTTTTGGTTTGAAGAATGCACCTAGTGAATTTCAAAATATAATGAATGACATATTTACACCTTTCACAGATTTTTTCATTGTTTATATAGATGATGTCCTAATCTTTTCTAAAACAATAGATGACCATTGGAAACATTTGAATATATTTGTCAGAGTAATCAAACAAAATGGTTTAGTTGTTTTGGCCTCTAAAATAAGTTTATTTCAAGATAAAATTCGATTTTTAGGTCATACTATTTATAAGGGAACTTTAAGCCCTATTGACAAAGCTATTCAATTTGCAAATAAATTCCCAAACGAGATAAAAGATAAAAATCAATTACAGAGATTTCTTGGCAGTTTAAATTATGTTTGAGATCATTTTCAGGGATTAAGAAAAATATGCAGACCCTTGTATAAAATATTAGAAAAGAATCCTCCACCTTGGACAGACAGACATACTATGATAGTTAGACAGATTAAAAAATATGTTAAGCAACTTCCTTGTATTGTTATTTACTCTCCTAATACTTTTAAAATTGTTGAGACAAATGCTTCTGACATAAGTTATGGTGGAATTCTAAAACAGGTAGCAAAAAATGATGCTAAAGAACAAATTGTTAGATTTCATTCTGGCTTTTGGTCAGCTACCCAGCAGAATTACAACACTATTAAGAAAGAAATTTTATCTATCATACTATATATTTCAAAATTCCAAAATGATCTTTTTAATCAAAAGTTTTTAATCAGAGTTGATTGTAAAGGTGCTAAAGAAGTTTTACAAAAGATGTTCAAAATCTTGTTTCCAAACGAGTTTTGCTCGATATGAGCTATTTTAAGTGTTTTTGACTTTGATATTGAATATATTAAAGGGGAAACTAATTCAATTCCTGATTTTCTAACCCATGAATTTCTACAGGGAAGATGAGTTCCCCTGCAGATAAGAGCAAATCCCCAAAACCCAAAACCGGACAACCTTATGTTGCTCCCCGATTCCTCCTTCCCCTACCCGATTCCTCCCTTGTCCCTCTTTCACTTCACCCACTTTCTCTTCAAATAAATCTCTAGAAAGATCCCCATTAACCTGTAGTCTAAACCCTTTCCAACCACTCTCCCCAAGCCCCAATCCAACATCCAAATAGACTTATGCTCTACCCTCAACCTCCTCAACACCTCCTTTAAAGAAACCATTTAATGTAGTTGCATCTTCCTTTCCTCCTTTGGCCTCTCCTTCCAATCAACCAAAATATAGATCCTCTACCCCTCAGGAAACCCAAACCCAAATCCCAAAAGAAGATCACAGCATTGAACTCCCAAAAGACTCTTGGAATTTTATTTTGTGGATTTGAACAGAATACCAGCACATAAAAGACACCCTCTCCCTAGTTAGACAGCTCATACCCCCAGGATGGGAACATCCTAAGACAAAAACTTTTAAGACCCGGACATTTTATGAGCATATTTTAGTAGATATAGACTCAATATTAGTAACACATATGCCTTGTTCTCGGGAACCAAACAGAGTTGGTTATTCTAAAGTTGTTATAAAACAGATTCTCACCCTTCTCAGTGGAAAGCACAACCCTGGATCACTAGAAAGAAAGACATGATGATTCCAAGATGGTTCATTGACTGGTGGAATTCCTATGGTCCTGAAGCTATGATTCTCCCCCCTGATCTTTTAAAAGCTTATGAGACTTTCAAGAAAGAACCTAACATACCGCATCTTAGGGATTTCCCACATCTTTACGAGTTCTTTTACAGGTTTCCAGATCTCCCATGGATCATTAGATGGGAATACAAGATAGAAAAGCATCCCTAGTATCCTTTTCCTATGCTCGCCGAGAAAGTTTAAATTAAAATGGTGGAATAAGTTTAATTTTGATCATATTTGCCAAGAATTACGAGAAAAAGACCTCTTCCTCCCAGCACAGAAAGTTCTAATTTCTTTTTAGAAAAGAGTCAAGTTCAGTGCTAGCTTGCCTCTGTTTTGATGTAAGATGACTTAAAAGCAAGCGCTTGAAGTCAGTATCACAAATATCGACGATGAAGATGACACGATAATGGAATCCTCTTCTCCAAACTACAGAACTCATCCAGAAGCATTTCAAGATTCCCAGGACCCCTATGACATGTGACAGATAAGACAAAAGGAGACAGATAAGACAAAAAGAAGACAAAAGACCAAAAGATAAAATGACAGAATGCAAACAGATCCAGAAAGATATTTTTGACAGAATATTATTAAAGATTCTCACAGATAGAAAGTTACTGTTCACTAGCATGCGTACCGGACACCGCCGGATAGACTACTTTTATTGTTCAAGACTCTACCAACAGATTAAGTTGAGTTCACTTTAATTAACTCAAGTTACTTTTGAAGACTTACCATGGTCCACTTCATCTATAAAAAGACAGATTCCGAAGACAAAAGTTAGGTCCAGAATTAAGGTCTAGTTTTAAGGTTTAAATTTTAGGTCCAATTTCAATAGAAAGACTTTGTGATAGCTTTCCCTCTCCCTGACAACTTACAAAGTAGGATGTTGGTGTACAAAATTGAAGTTTCAAAATATTAGGGAAAATATTCGTTATTGAGACTAGACATATTTACACGCTCTGTGTGTCTACGCTCGCTAAATTGTTCAGAGTTCTTATTGATCTTATATTTTGAAAAACTTTTTTGAGATAGAACAAATAGTGTACAAACCCTTTTTCATTATATAAACCAATTGTTATCATAAAATTTTGGACTTTTGTATAACGAGGATGAAGCTTTTTTATAAAGGGAGTGCAACATTTTTTATGGGAGTCTTAGGCCTAATCCTAGAGTTGACACTAATAGGATCCACACATGTTATGAGAGGATGACTCATATGACTATCTAATTTGATACCCTTTTGATCTAATGACTTTTGAATCTATGTATGGTATACAGAGCAGCAAAATATACACCATCCATGCGCAGACAAGTATGACTTGGAGGGTGAGTGATTGTAATGAACAGATGCTATTACAAGTGATGGAAGTTCTGTAAGAATATGGTATAGATTTTATCAGCAAAATATCAGCAATTTTTAAGAAAACCATGGTATAGATTGTATTTAATTGCTAAATATGGTAGGTAAAAGTATGACTTGGAGGGTCAGTGATTTTAATGAATTGATGCTATTACAAGTGATGGAAGTTCTGTAAGAATATTGAATACTGATTCTATCCCAACCCAAGTAAAACTCATGTTCAATTGAGAATTCATAGAAGTTGAAGTTATCAGTGATTGCTTAAATTGGTTTTTATTAAGAAAATATTTTTTTAGATTGGGCTTCTTAAAACTTCCGCCAATGTTTATTTTTGTTCATACCACAAATTGAAATATTGTTTAATGAAACACTAAGCAGAATTTATCATGTTAATGGTCTATTGTTACTTTCTTAACTCACATGAAAAATAATGAATCTTGTAATTTAGCGATATTTTCCATTCACAGTTTAGTGAAATTTTGTAAGTGACATGCATTTAGAAAGGAAAAAAATTAGAAAGGTTATATCAAAAGCTTGGATATCATTATGATTATTTTCATGGTAATCTTTTCATATTTCATTATTTTCTAAACATTTTATTTTAATGAATTCTTGGAGCTTTCATATAAATTTAGGCTTATATTTTAATGTTCCAATTAACAAATTTATCATACATATTCAAATAGTTCTCTATTCTCTCTCTTCCTGCCCCCCTCTCCTCCCCACTTAATTTATCATATTCAAATTGATATTTTCTAATGCACTTATAATTAAAAACTATTTGCAAATAAAAAGAAGAAACATTAACTACAAAATAAAATTATAAATGGGGCAAAAATAATATAAAGTTTAATGCGTTTAACAATATAATCTAATTTATCTTAAGAACTATTAATCCATTACAACTTTATTATAATCACCTATTAGTCTCAACTTGCTCAAATGAAGATAGATTTAATGCATAACTCAATGAATGAATACTAACAAAATTAAAATTTATTTTGTACAGAGAATCAAATTAATATATGGTTCATGTATAAAATATAACAAAAAGAGATAACAAAAAAATGAATTTAATTAACCTTGAGTAAAGTGATACATGGTGAAGGCAAGTTGAAACATAATTTCCAAAATTGATTTTGGTATAGAGAAAGAGATAAATTGTTTGGCGCATATCCATATGTGAGATTAGGAGACAAACATTGAAAATCTACTGTGTGCTAAACTAGCTTACAAAAATTGAAATTTCAAGTTGTCAAAATGATAATCAATCATGATTCAATACACTCATTAAAAATTTCAGTTGAGTTGGATTTCTATTGTTCCACAATTTTGGAGAAATCCCAAGACAAATAATTATTAACTCAAAAATTTTGAGGCCTTTCTCTATGAGAAGACTAAAGCAGAATAAATTATTATATATGATTTAGGACAAACCAAACACAACCAGAAATTTCATTAAAGTAGTTCGAATTACACAAATCACATGCAACATTAGCATATATAGCATATATAACAACACAGAATTAAAGCAGTCAAACCCATAGACAAGATGGCCTTAGAGGCTTAGAGCATATCAAAGAGCTTATTCCCAATAAGGCAATAACATAAGAAGTATAGGCATTGTGCACTGCATACTTGACCTCTTCATGTGAGAACACCTTAGCATTCCAGTCAGGACATTCACCAATTGGTTCCTTTATATCCATTCCAACTTCACCTGCCAACTCTGCTAATCCATAATTCTCAATATTGGGTTTCTTCAGAATTTTAGCAGCCAAAAAGCCTACTTCAACACCTGTGTTTATAGACAGCCTTTGTTGTACTCTTAATCTAAATTTGCCAAACATTGTTCCGTGTGTACAAAAATAAAAGTTGCCTAGCTCTAAAACTTTGTTGCTCATTCCAGTACCCAGAAAACAAATAGTCTCATCAGACAAAAACTGCCCAAAGGTATCAGATATGTACTCCGAGTCGGGTAATTTGATCATCAAGCAATGACTCCCAACACAAAGAAGCAAAAACTTACTTTCATTTAAATTCCCATCAGTTTTGACAAACTTCTTGTTTGGTAAGTGTGTTTGAACACATTTTTGAGCATTTTAAACAACATTACACACATTTTCACACACTTTTTCACCCACACGTATATCAAAACACTCAAATAACATTACTCAAACTCCTCTAATAACATTACATAATGTCGAGTCCAACAACTTGCCTTTCTAGGTTTTTTTTTTTTTTTTTTTTTTTTTTTTTTGCGTGTTTACCATCCAGCAAAGATAAAGTGCAAAAGCAAAAGAATTTGATTTTTGGCACCTTTAATGTAGTGGGTTTTTTAGTGTTTTGGGTGCTAAAATGCTTTTAGCATTTTAGCTATTTTAGCATCTTTGACGTGAATCCTCTAAGAAAATAATAAAAGAAAGGAAAAGAAAACATTAAAGAGACAAGGAGAGAGAGATGGATAACATGCAATAGTGCAACGCTAAAGACACATCAGAGTTGGAAATTTGAAAAAGTAGAGAACAAACAAAGTAAAAGAAGAAGAGGAGAGAAATGGATTATATCCTGAACCTTAAAAAATCATTTTATTATAAATAGTAAACAAAATGTTATAACACTATTTCAAAAAAAAAAAAAAAGAATACTTTAAAAAATCTTCCTAATGACATATTGGTTGAAATCTTTTCGAAAGTAGGCAAAGATTCGGCAACACTCCTAGGAAACATTAATTTAAGGTATAAAAAACTATTTTCTCAATTTGTATCTACTTATTTATTTCCCTCTATATAAATTATTCAATCTGTCAATTTAATTTTTTCCTTTTTCTTAATTAGTTGCAAACGCTTCAACAAGTTAACAGAAAACAAATTAGTCCTCCAACAAATTCAACTAACTCCATATTTCAATCACCCAGCTCTACTACATGACAAAGAAAAGACCCTAATTTTTTCATGTTATGAAGCAGAAAATCCCCATGCGCTATCGATAGTGGGAAGCTACAAATACTTTTTGAATGAAGAAGTCGTTGAAGGAAAAAAATTAATTGAAAAAACTCTTCAATGTGGCAATTTTATTGCAGCTTATATTCACGGAATCATGCTACTTTGTGAATCCAATCCTGGAGGAATTGATTACCTTTTGGAAATTTTAAATGATGAACATGGGAAGCATTGGCTTCTAAATTGCCAAAAAATACTTTGACTACTTGCTGTGGGAACCGCCCTGTATCAAATTCCAAACTTTCAAGCATGCCACAAAATTGGAATGGGACATTGGAACCGAGATGAACCTTATCCTTACGGTTATGAAGAATTTGTGGTTACGTGCAAAAGATGCTCAATTGACCTTGAAATGTTTAAGTTGGTGAATAGGCTTCTTTAATTCTCTTTTATTTTATTTTTTTCCCTCATTGTAGCATCACTTAAATAATAAGATGCAATATTCTGTTTTTTATTAATTGTTTGTTAAGCTTTGCAAAAGTTTTACAATTATGATTTCCTTAATGATTTGCCAAAAGGAATGATTATCAATTGTGGAAAATTCAAAGTGTAATGAACCTTATCCTTGTGATTATCAAAAATTTGTAGTTACGTCTCATTCCTTTTGGCAAACCATTAAGGAAATCATAATTGTAAAACTTTTGCAAAGCTTAACAAACAATTAATAAAAAAACATAATATTGCATCTTATTATTTAAGTGATGCTACAATGAGGGAAAAAAATAAAATAAAAGGGAATTAAAGAAGCTTGTTCACCAACTTAAACATTTCAAGGTCGATTGAGCATCTTTTGCACATAACCACAAATTCTTCATAATCGTAAGGATAAGGTTCATCTCGGTTCCAATGTCCCATTCCAATTTTGTGGCATGCTTGAAAGTTTGGAATTTGATACTGGGGGTTCCCCAGAAAGTAGTCAAAGCATTTTTCGGCAATTTAGAAGCCAATGCTTCCCATGTTCATCATTTAAAATTTCCAAAAGGTTATCATTGCCTCCAGGATTTGACTCACAAAGTAGCATGATTCCTTGAATATAAGCTGCAATAAAATTGCCACATGGAAGAGTTTTTTCAATTAATTTTTTTCCTTCAACGACTTCTTCATTCAAAAAGTATTTGTAGCTTCCCACTATCAGTAGCACATGGGGATTTTCTGCTTCATAACATGAAAAAATTAGAGTTTTTTCTTTGTCATGTAGTAGAGTTGGGTGATTGAATTATGGAGTTAGTTGAATTTGTTGGAGGACTAATTTGTTTTCTGTTAACTTGTTGAAGCGTTTGCAACTAATTAAGAAAAAAGGAAAAATTAAATTAATAGACTGAATAATTTATATAGAGGGAAATAAATAAGTAGATACAAATTGAGAAAATAGTTTTTTATACCTTAACTTAATGTTTCCCAGGAGTGTTGCCAAATCTTTGCCTACTTTGAAAAAGATTTCAACCAATATGTCATTAGGAAGATTTTTTAAAGTACTCATTTTTTTTTTTTTTTTTTTTTTGAAATAGTGTTATAACATTTCATTTACTATTTATAATAAAATGATTTTTTAAGGTTCATAGTATCATATTAAATAACAATACATAATAATAATGTGTTTAAGAATTTTGAAATAATTATACATGAATTTGATGGTGAAATGGTTAAATTCATATAGAATTTTGTATTACGATTGGTTCTTAATGAATTTAATTGTTTCTATCCATTAATATTAACACTTTACAATTAATGTTAGGGGTTAATTAGGTCCATTGAACTCCTGTTTCAGTCCCGTAACACTTCACAATATTAGAAAGTGGGCAACCATTCGGATCCCAAGAATGTAAGACAAACCAGTTCAATGAATCAACCAAAATGAAAATAAATGTAAAACATTGAATCTTAATTGAACCTCATGTTGATCTGTTCAATAACTTAACTTTTTAGGTTTAGTTGATCGACTATATAACAGCTTTTGATCTTTGATTCCAAGGTATTGGAGAACAAATCAGACACTATTGTTGCAATTAATACAGTTAATGGTAGTACAAATGTCATAACATTAAAATTCATTTTGGGTTACAAACCCATCAACCCAATTCATCATGTCAAAGAAGTCATAAGCCTGAAGCAAACTGCTATGGTTAATTATAATCAAATGAATACATGTATTATTACCTTTGGCTCTAGTTCTTGCTGCCTTAGAGTGAAGCTGATTTTCTGAACTATTGCTCTAACAATGTGCCTACATAGACAATGTGTGTACTTATAAAAGAAAAAATAAAAGGAAAAAAAGACAATGTGCGTATTACCAAATAACTCCAAAAATGAGCTGCTGATAAACCATATCCTAAAGCTCATTTTGTGTAGCCAAAAAATAAAACACAATATTTGCTTTGCAAATAATAAAAGAGCCCAGTAGCAATAACAGATTCATAGATTCATAAAGTTACATTAACCATTTAACCTTTGTAGGAATTATACTTAAAAAGTAATAATTCAAGAGAAACAAATATAATACATCTATCAATTAACAATTATATCATGTGCATATGTAATAAAAATCAACAATAAAATGTGAGAAATTTACATACTAAATTATATTATTCAAGGACCTTACAAGCAATTAGGATGCTCTCCCTAGCTGGTCGGGATTAAAAAGAGCTTTATTTCCTCTTCTCACACCCCTTGCAAGTGTGGCCTTGACAATATTTATAATATTCATAAAGGACATGACCAGCCATAAAATCCTTTCTATAATAATAACAATTCATGTAACAGATATGTTACATTCATTAATAAATAACTTCATTAATTAGATTCATTAATGAAGAAGTTCATTAACATGTCATTACTTTTTTAACTCCATACTAACGTATGAATTCATCTATCGTTCTTATCTAGAATCACTATAATGACAACTCCTCTTATAGGAGGCCAAGTTACTAGCAATGACACAATAGATTTATTAAGGCCAACACTCAACATGAATGAATCTCATTATGGAAGGACTTCCGAGATTATTATGCACTAACCATTGAAAGACTAGCCCTTATTGTCTTCCATAGTCCGAGCAATTTTAACTTGCACCTCCTTTCTATCATAGTCCAACAATGTTGATAGGCCAAAAACAAATTGACCCCTTGTGATAAATTAATCAATTAATTTAGCCAAGTGAATTAATTAAGTTAACTAACATGCAAACACGTGGTAGCACAAACAAATCACCAATAAACTAAGTATGCAGCGGAAAATAAATTGACACGGTGATTTGTTTACAAATAGGGAAAACCTACATGGCAAAAACCCCACTAGGTGATTTTAAGGTCACCACTCCCGAAATTCCACTATTATCACAACAAGCGGTTACAAGTAAAGGAATCACAGTACCTTATACTAACTTACAGTTGAACCTTTACCCCAATACCTAATTGGACTTGTTTTTTTGTGACAATTTCTCCTTTTGATGCACAGCTCAAAAGACGTGACTAACCAATTGCGCGGATCCCAATACGCGACTTCAATCATCAACTAGAAAAGGTTGTTTGCTGCAAAGTTCTTGAGTTCATCCCAACAATGAAGATCAAGAAGATGCTTGGTCACAAAACCCTACAGTGTACAAACACAGCAACTTCTTCACAAGAAAGATGAACTAGGGCAAATTTTGTGTCTTTGGTCACAATTTGCTTGAACAAACTTTACTCAACACTTATGCAACTTATGAACACTTTGACGGCCCTTAAAATAATCCTTTTATATGTCTAGGGTTGTGAGAAAAGAAATCTCAAACACATAATCACGGATTAGAGTCAAAACAGAACTGAAATTCTGTTTTTCATAAACCTCAAAAGATACCCTATCTGTCGAGTCTTTGTCGAGCCACGGGGCTAAACATCTCTTTAAGCTCAATAGATGGCTAGCTGTCAAGCTTTAATGACAGACACTTTTCAGATTGAATCTTAGATAGATTTGCATGGCTTCAACCCTTGATCTTGAAACAAAGTTTCTTAAAGTATTAAACACATCCTAAATCTAGCCAAATACAAGTAAAGTGCGTTTTGTCAAAGGATTAGCCAATTACATAAAATAGTGACATATGTTCCTAACAAGTGAATCACATATGTCCTAACAAATGTACCTTTCAGAATAGGCTACATCATGATGGATGTGGTCAAGTCAAGGACTATAATGAAATGATTCATAATCTTAGTCTACAATATCAAGTAGACATATTTCAATATTAAAAATATTTTACATCATAAAAATATTGCAAAATTTCACAAGAAATTTTGAATAATTAATTATTGATAATAGAGAAATCATAAAATATCATGTTGGGCCACATTATTCTAACAAGCATGAAAATAGATGTTATGTTTACAACTGAAAGGATTAATATGTGCATATTCGATCAATTCGGATAAAGGATTTACCCAATGTAATCAACAGATGAACGGTGAAAAAAAATACCAAAAGATACTAAAAATATTGGGAAAAAATTCTTTATCTCCCAACCTAACCTTTAGATCCGATCGTAGAGTGTTTTCTTTTAAAAAAATAAAAATAAATCAAGTTTTCAAATAAATTATCTATAATGTAAAATTTTCTAGAAACTCTTTTATGGTAAAGGTTTTAGAATATATACTAATATTAACTCTTCTTGAGAAATTTGATATAAAAATAGACAGAGTTAAACTGCAAAAGTTTTGGACCATGGAAAGACGAAAATCAAAATCTTTTTCTTTCATGGGACAAATAATTGTGAAAGTTCAAAAACGTGTACAAAAACACTTTTGAACGTTTAGACCCCCAAATTACAAATTACCAATTCAAGCTTTATGTCAAACAACTAGTGTACGGAAACTTAACATATGCTATAATATGGAATTGGTTAAACAACTATCTAAGCCATAACAAAATAAACCAGCGAGATAATGTAAAAGGCGAGAGATAGAGAGGAAGGAAGATGCAAACACAGAGATAACACCAGATATGTTATCGAAGAGGAAACCAAGACCTCGGCGAAAAACCTCTCCGCCGCCCTCCAAGCGGTAATCAATCCACTAGAAAATACGGTTGGGATACAAGGTTTTCCAAGCCTAATCTACCCAATGCACCTAAGCCCTCCAAGCTTCTTGCTCCAACGAGGTTGCGAAGAACCTTTTTCTTCTCTAGCTTACCGGATTCCGCTACTACACCGTGAGCATCAACCAATGAAGATTGGCTCCTTCCCTTCTATTTTTCCAAACGAGACGAGATGATAATGGTGAGAACCAGGTTTGGTATAATGCCTCTCAAGGATTTGACAATGGAGAGGAAGAGAGTGAGGGAATTTGATGAGACTCTAAGGTAGAGATTGTGGGTGAAACAATCTGGTTTTTCTTTAGGGTTTCTCTCTCAAAATTCTCTCTGGAAGCTCTCTTTCAATCGTGGGTTAAAAGGGTATTTATACTAAGTGAAGAGGAATGTTCAGGTTTTTCCAAAACTCTTCTTGCGAGTTTTGAGATAAAAAATGGCCGATTGTCTGTTTTGTCTGTAAACTAGCATGAATTCAAGCATGCTTTTTGGACGGGTTGAAGCCGCGAGCGACACTCTGTTTTCTTGCACACTCTTGAGCAATCTTCACTCTATCTCACTCACTACCCTTACAACAATCCCACCTAAATACAGGGGTTACTAAATCTTTGAATTACATGGAATAAAGCCAATTAGATGGTTGAATAAATTCAACCTTACAAATTGTTTTTGCAATTTGGAGAATAACAAAATAGAAAGAAGTTTCCCCACAAGCAGTTTTGAAAATTCTGTCACTTTGAAAGGGTTTTTTGGTCTTACTTGTGAGGTGATATTTCCCCCACCAACAACAATTGCAACTTGAAATAATTGCCTACAATGATTTAGACATCATGCGTTGAAAACCTATATGAGAGACTCGAGAAAATAGTAATTCAGAAAACAGTTGAATTACAAACATTTCAACTACTCCCAAGTTATTCAAGAAATTCTCATATTATTGTAAATAATTCAAGAATGGAAAGCTATGCTTCTATTCATTTGTATACTTCCTATATCCCCATAACTTTTGCCATGACTATAAACACATATTAAAAAATGATTATTACATGACAATGTAACCACAAGGATCACATCATTGAACTTATTGAAAGAAATGAAAGATTTTGTTAAACTCATAGTTGTAAAGGTAAGTGTTGAAGGTTTACCTCAATGCCTAACAGATGTCCTAATTGTAATTGTTATGTATGATATCTTATTTAAGACAATTTGATATGTGGTCTCTTGTAAGTTTTACTGCTTATTTTTAGATGGTAATCACATTAGAGAAGGTGCGGCAGAAACCATGGTAGCTAGTGGGACTAAAGCTGTAGTCATGCCTACTGGGGTTGCTGGGTTATAGCTACATACTGATTTCAGATAGTAATAATGGTTTACAAAAGAAAAATACAATGATTTCTTGAACATATACCATCATTAAATGAAGAATATTAAGAAATTTGAATAATTAAATTAAATCTTGTCTTTGCCATTGCAAGGTTAAAACAACACAATTTTCTTATATTCTTTATTTAACATAAATTTCAATGAGATTTATGGCATGCTAAGCATGGCTATAGTTTTGTACCTGCAATTACATATATGTACTTACATATTTGTATTGTAAGAATTCCAATTAAAACAAAGTAGAGATTAATTATAGTAAAAAGTTTCTTCTATATGTGATATAAAATCAACTGAAATGTAAACAATCATAATGCATCATGAAATGGTGGTCAGTGTGTGTGGTGCACGCCACAACAGCTCCGATGCCAAAGTCAATATATGGAAGCTTTTGAGAATAATAAGAAAGTTCTAGATATCAGAATATCAATGTGAGAATATTTTTAGGTGAATCTATATACCTTCCTTGTCTATGATCGGTGTGTATATATACAGCTTCATGGTTTCTAGCCGTTTTGGCCTTAAATGTGGCTTTAGTGCCCTTTTTGTAACGCCTTAGGGCTCATGAATATGGATTTTGATGAGGTTCCAACGGTCTACCAATTGATTGATAATTGTTCGAGGCATTGAATGCTTTTATTAAATGACTCACCTGTGTTCGTCTGTGTTGTGTTAAGGTGGATGGGTATATTTGATGAGGTCGTCCAAGGAAGAAGGTCTTGTCAGTCCCATCAATTATACTACCATCAATTGGTAAGAAATAGTAAGCATATTTGCTACTATGAATGACAGTGAGTGAAAGATCCTGTCCCTCATCTGAGGTCTCCCCTTTTCTTAAATTGTTTCCTGGGAACTTTTACTTTTTATTTGTTTGCTAGTTCAGAATTCAGTCAGATAATGTAAAATATAGATTATTATGCTTTAAATTTGAAACTGTCAACTTTCATTTTTCATCTTTTGGTTTTTCAACATCTTTTAGGACCTTTTATTTGTGGACATTTACTGCCCTGATCATAGAAACTATTGCTAATGTTGAATTGCAGGTTCTCCTTGCACCTGCAAAATCAATTGCTTCTAATGCAGGTGTTGATGGAGAAATTCTTGTAGAGAAGACTAGAACTTGTAATTGGCAAACTGGATACGATGCAATGACAGGCAGATATGAAGATCTTCTCAGTACTGGAGTTGTAGATCCTTGTCAGGTTTCAAGGTGTGCACTTCAAAATGCAGTGTCAATTGATAGTGTAGTTCTTATCACTCAAGTTGTGTTGGTGGAAAAGATGAAGAAACTAAAGCCAGCTATGCCTCATGTTCCAATCAAAACTCCTTCAAGAAAAAATTAGATGGAAAGCTCGTTGAAAGCTGAGAAAGACCTGTATGTGTCACATTGGTTTGAAACAAACAATTTGAATTTTCTTGGTTACTTGAGATGATGATTAAAAAAGCTTTAGAGATTAGAAACTGAGAGGCCGGGCAAGTCAGCTTTCAATCTGACTTTTGGATTGTGAGAGTATTAAAAGCCATACATAAAGAAAGGGATTTCATAACCAGTAGCTGTTAGCCTATTAGTCTTTGTAATCTCACTCAACACATGTAAGATTCTTTTTTTTTTTTTTCTTTTTCTTTTTTTCTCAGTTTTGTTTTTGGGTACTCTGTTTTTGGACTTGGTATAATATTGCCATAATAATGATGAAGGTATCTTAAAGAAATTTCTTTATTCTTTTTCCTTGATCTTTTGTTCAGAAATCTCCAAAACCTATTTTTGATTTTCTCATATAATAATAGGTAAAGTTGAGAGAAACTCAAATTAGAATTCTAAATTAGAGTTCCAATTTTGCGCCATGTGTCCTAAATTATTTATTCTTAAAGAGTTTTATTTCTTAATTTTAGAATCAAATATGGGACCACATCATAAATATTCATCCAAGTGAGTTATTAAGTAAAAAACCAAAGAGTTTAGAATAAATGAATCGTATAAAAAAAGTTATTCACAATAATAATAAAAAAAATATGGACAATTTACATTTTATACTTAATAATATCCTTACAAATTTTTTTAAAAGTTAACAAATTATAAAAATGACTATCAATAGTATTTCAATTATATATATAGGAATTATATTATGCATTTTATTGTATATTTTTAAGTGTATCCATGCATATGCATGAGGTTATAAACTAGTAAAAATAACAGCTAGTAACATCAAGACACAAATTTAAAAGCTTGTACCAACCGAAGTGATTTTTTACTTTCCAAAACTACATTTTCAAAGGCTACTCTTCATTGTCTATAAATATAGGCTTCATATTTTTTTTACAATTTTACACCATTAAAAGAGAAATTCACGGAATTCCACAAGATTTTTATTTGAAGAAATCTGGTTTTGTTGTATCCTTGAGATAAATTTGCTTGTGACTTGTGACTTGTGACCATATAGCAAACTATTAAGTGGCAGAAAATATTGTCTTAAAGATAGAAAATTCACTTGTGTCTCTAAATCATTAAAGTTGCTTATATTCTCTCATTATTTATCCCATAATCTCCAGCATATATATATTTAACTTACCTCAAATACTTTTTTTAAAGGAATCTCTTTTTGTTTTAATGAGAGATTGTCACATCATCCACTAACTAAATAAAATGTGGAGATTAAAACTCACTAGGGTGTAGGGCCACTACCACTTGCTATTGTATATCATATACTATACTATATAATAAAAGTTGGGCATAGAAGCTGTAGTTGCGCCAAGTGGCTACACTAAATTGCAAAAAAAAAAAAAAAAAAGAATTTAAAAAAAATTAATATTAGTTTTTTTGTACTTATCTTCTTCTTCTATAATTTCTAAATTGATAAAAAATCTTAATTTAATTACAATCCAAACTCTTCATCTAATCATTTTATTATTATAATTTATAAGTTGATAAAAAATTTTAATTTGAGAGGTACCATTCTTAGTTTGGCTTTTTGGCTTTATTGAATCCTTTTTGTCCCACATTGGAAAGATGACTTTCCTCTTTCTACCTTATAAGGCATGAACCAATGAGAAAGAGTACCACTAGTTTGGTTCCTTTTATTTAGGTACTCAAGAATTCTTGGCTTTGGCTTTGGCTTTTTGGCTTGTAACCAAACTAGTGGTACTCTTTCTAATTGGTTCATGCCTTATAAGGTAGAAAGAGGAAAGTCATCTTTCCAATGTGGGACAAAAAGGATTCAAGGCAAGGCAATCAAGCCAAAAAGCCAAAGCCAAAACCAAGAATTCTTGAGTATCTACAATTACAATTCAAACTCTTCATCTAATCCTTTTTTTTATTATTTAAATTATATTACTACGTGTAAAAAAAAAAAAAAAAAAAAAAAAAACACGCTCTCAAAGTGATAGAGAAAACAAATAGGTTTATTCTTTATTGTTTTTCTAAATTTATATCTTAATTTATAACTTGTGTTAATTTCTTAATTTTAAATTATGAATAATTTTGATTATATTCTTTATATTGAATGTAAATTATCATTTATAGGTTTTTGGTTGTGTTATATTCTTAAAAAAAAAGGAATAAAATAAAATAAAATAAAAGAGTTTATATAAATTTGGCAACAGAGCTAATTAGATAAGGCTAAGAAATGTTTACTAATAATAATTTTATTAGTAACTTTATTTTAACATGATTTAAAAAAAAATGAATAGAGAGATAATTTATTAACGTGATTTAAACTCTTCTAAAACTTTTTTAAGGGGTTGGTTTAAAAAAATTGCAAAGTAATTTTCTAATTATTAACTACTATGTGCTAACTTCTAATTACCAAAACCTACAATTGAAATACTAATCCGTATGAGATACCATTTCCAAAAATTAATATTTTAGCTATTATATATTAACGCTAACTTTTATATATATATATAAAAGAGGGGTTTTCTACCTCCTTGCAAAACAAATGGACTATAATAAGAATTAGCTAGATAGGGATAAGACTACACCACATCTTTTCTACAATATATGTTAAATTCAAATAATTTTTCATGCATACTCACACGCTACATGAATGAATTATAATAAGAATTAACTAGATAGAGATAAGACTACATCACCTCTTTTCTACAATATATGTTAAATTCAAATCATTTTTCATGTATATTCACATGCTACACAAAGGAATTATAATAAGAATTAACTAGACAGGGGTAAGACTACACCACCTCTTTTCTATAATAAATATTAAATTTAGATCATTTTTCATGCATATACACACACATGTAGCATGCAACGCACAAGACTTAAACTTTAAGTTTAAACTTAAACTTGGTATGGTGAAACTCACTCGAGTTTTAGTGCCTTCTTCCATGCTTTCAAGGACAAAATTAAATTCTCATGCGTGTCTCTCTTTACTTCAAATTTTTAAATGTTTAATAATTTAGATTGTTCTTAATTATTGAATTGAGGTTTCACTTAAAAATTATTTCAATTATTGTTTTGAATAATTTTTAATTATTAAATTCAAGAGTTTTCCATTTAAATATATGTGATTAATTGAGCCTATTAGGTTCTAAGAAATTAGGAACTAATGTATTAGAACTTCAATTTGTATTATGTTGGCAAACCATGATCAAAACATAGAGTCTAGGTTCTGGCTTGCTCAAAGTATGTTTATTTGTGAAATTGGAATCGAGTGATTGCAGAATTTATTGGACTAAATTTGCAAGACTCGATCGATCGAAAATTAGACTCGATCGATCGAACCACGTGCAGATTTATTTTTCTCGGAGAGTTCAGTTCAACCCAAACTCTACTTAAACGTATTAGGGTTCAAGTAAAACTCTCCTATATATAAGGGAAATCCTAGAACGTTTTTTGAAGTTGGTTTTTAGAGAGATTAGAGTGCCTCTTGTGCCTTTTTTTATTTTTAGGGTTTTGTACCCAAAGGCTCTCTAAAGGTTGTTCATATTGCGGTTTGTGTAAATCTTTTGTGAGATCTAAAGGAACTTTCCTTTACACAAACTTAGGGTTTTCAAGGAGGAGATATTTTCTACACCTTGATGATCAATTCAGTTGCTGCCATTAAAGCTTAAAGAATACACAAGCGGGGGTGCTTGTAGCTGGTGGGAATCCAAGAAAGAAGAAGTCCGTGGATTCGGAGCTTGCACGTGGTTGTGTCAGTAAGTTTTCTTGGTTGGTAGCACTAGGAAGTCAAGCGGGGGTGCTTGTAAGTTCTTTTGTATGAACTTCGATTCTTTCTAGTGGATTTGCTTTTTACCTTGAGGATAGTTAGGTTAAATCCTCCCCGGGTTTTTTACCAGTTTGGTTTTCCTGAGTTATCATATCATTGTCTTATTTATTTTCCACTGCTATGCATGATATGATTGTTTAATTGTGATAACCTAGACTTTGAATTTGGACTAAGTAACATCTTGGCTAATTAACTAGGTTAATCCAGTTGTTATTTAAGGGGTCTAAAAACTGTTAGAGCCTTAAAGTTCAATGTATTATTGAAAATCATTTTATATATATATATATATATATATATAAATGCATATTATGATACCTTAGTTTCACACAACATGCATTCATTATATAACTTAAAAGTAAAATATTTATTTATTTTTATTATTTATTTTAAGTAAATTAATAAAAATATAATTTTTCTAGACAGGGATAAAACTACACCATCTCTTTTATACAATGTATGTTAAATTCAGTTCATTTTTCATGCATATTCATATATATATATATATATATATATGCATATTATGATACCTTAGTTTCACACAACATGCATTCATTATATAACTTAAAAGTAAAATATTCATTTATTTTTATTATTTATTTTAAGTAAATTAATAAAAAAATAATTTTTCTAGACAAGGATAAAACTACACCATCTCTTTTCTACAATGTATGTTAAATTCAGTTCATTTTTCATGCATATTCATAAGCTACACGAAGGAATTATAATAAGAATTAGTTAAATAGAGGCAAGACTACACCCCCTTTTTCTACAATATATGTTAAATTCAGATAATTTTTTATGCGTATTCACACGCTACACAAAGGAATTACAATAAGAATTAACTAGACAGGAGTAAGACTACACCACCTCTTTTCTACAATAAATATTAAATTTAGATCATTTTTCATGCATATACACACACATGTAGCATGCAACGCACAAGACTTAAACTTTAAGTTTAAACTTAAACTTGGTAGGGTGAAACTCACTCAAGTTTCAGTGCCTTCTTCCATGCTTTCAAGGACAAAAATTAAATTCTCATGTGAGTCTCTCTCTACTTCAAAATTTTAAATGTTTAATAATTTAGATTGTTCTTAATTATTGAATTGAGGTTTCACTTAAACATTATTTCAATTATTGTTTCGAATAGTTTTTAATTATTAAATTCAAGGGTTTTCCATTTAAATATATGTGATTAATTGAGCCTTAAAGTTCAATGTATTATTGAAAATCATTTTATATATATATTAGGTACCTCTACCATCTTCCATTCAATTATATATATATATATATGCATATTATGATACCTTAGTTTCACACAACATGCATTCATTATGTAACTTAAAAGTAAAATATTCATTTATTTTTATTATTTATTTTAAGTAAATTAATAAAAAATATATTTTTCTAGATAGGGATAAGACTACACCACCTCTTTTTTACAATATATGTTAAATTCAGATCATTTTTCATGCATATTCACACGCTACACGAAGGAATTATAATAAGAATTAGCTAGGTAGAAGTAGGTCTACACTATCTCTTTTCTACAATATACGTTAAATTCAGATCATTTTTCATGCATATTCGCACGCTACACAAAGGAATTATAATAAGAATTAACTAAACAGGAGTAAGACTACACCACCTCTTTTCTACAATAAACATTAAATTTAGATCATTTTTCATGCATATACACACACATGTAGCATGCAACGCACAAGACTTAAACTTTAAGTTTAAACTTAAACTTGGTAGGGTGAAACTCACTCGAGTTTCAGTGCCTTCTTCCATGCTTTCAAGGACAAAAATTAAATTCTCATGTGAGTCGCTCTACACTTCGAATTTTTAAATGTTTAATAATTTAGATTGTTCTTGATTATTGAATTAAGGTTTCACTTAAACATTATTTCAATTATTGTTTCGGATAGTTTTTAATTATTAAATTCAAGAGTTTTCCATTTAAATATATGTGATTAATTGAGCCTTAAAGTTTAATGTATTATTGAAAATCCTTTATATATATATATATATATATATATATATATATTAGGTACCTCTACCATCTTCCATTCAATTATATATATATATATATATATGCATATTATGATACCTTCGTTTCACACAACATGCATTCATTATGTAACTTAAAAGTAAAATATTCATTTATTTTAAGTAAATTAATAAAAAAATTATTTACATATAAATTTTGATTAAAACGTGCATCGCACGGGTATAATGCTAGTTTAAAACAGAAGGACATGTCCAATTAAAAAAATACTAAAAGTAAGCCAAATTCTTTTTTCTTTTTTTCTTTTACGGTCCTTTCAGTTAGGTCGTGATTATAGCTTCCTACTTGTCAAGAAACCAATGTGAAAGACAGTAAAGAGACTTAAAAGAATGGTAAGGATATTTACTTATTTATTGCAAAAGGAAACATATATCTTGAATATGCTTGGGTTTAATAAGCTACATATGGTATACGAGTAATAATAAGAAAAATGATCAATTAAATTTATATAAACTTGTCTAATTTTTTTTTTTTAGAACTTATCTAATTAAATTGAAATATACTTAAGTAAACTTTAATTGAATGAGCTAAATTGTGTAAGATTTGGGGAAGTGATGCATTAGTGATATTATATATCAATGCAATTTTAAAAAAATAAAAAATTTGAGGCGAGCCATCAATTAAATTTGATATATAAATTTTTATTTTAGGAAGAATTAGGAGCTCGGCGCCCCTGCTACCACAAGCCCACAACTACTAAAGTGGTTTATACTTTATAGTCTAGGAAGTAGGAACTCTAATGTTGAATTCTTCAAATTTAGCCTTGGCCCAACTACCATACTGAATTATTTTTTTTCTTTACCCTCTTTTTAAAGTTTGCATTAAGCATGTCCTTAGCTCAGATTAATTTGTCCATATAACAAGATGATTCAAACACATCATGTGGCCAGTGGTGGCTCTAAAAATATTTTTTAGGGAGTTCATTCGAATTTGTGTTGAAGAAGTTAACAATGACCCTTTTGTAAATAGTATTTTCTTATTTAAATTTGATCATTAGGATAATAAGATAGATATTTTCTCATAAGTCATAATCCATGATCCATAGGAAGATTTTTCAAGTCAGCACGAAGTTCACTTTGAAGATAAATCTTAGGTAGGAGATGAATATTTGTGAAACATGTGATTTCCTTATTAAAATATTAATTATTATTACTAAGATTAAATAATCTTGGAAATCCTTACTATAAAGTACTATAATAATTTTTTTTTTTTAATACAAGTTAGAATACTTTAGTTTATTATTTATTAGTTTTATATTTACTCTTTTCAATTCATTTATTTAACAATTCACCCAACTTTGAAAATTTATTCGGCTTTGTAATTCATTAGGAAGAATTTTTGTTGTGTCTATTACTCTATTAAAAATTCAACACAACAATTCAATCATTGAAAAAAAAAATGGTCTTCACTCCCCACTATCCCACACCTCACTTCCACTACTTTACACTTAATTGTCTTTTAGTGATTACACTTTACTGTTCACTTAATTATCTTTTTCTAAGATTTAAGATCAACAAATTACTAATTTTTGTTTGGACTTGCTATGTTTTATTCCCAAATTTTAAATTAAATTGGTTTGTTGTTGGATTTTTTTTTTTTTTTTTTAAATGTCAAGATAAAGGCTGGTGTCAAATTAGTTTGGTGGTGTCGCGGTCTAGTGTACGTGATAATGTTTGAGTGGTGGCAAGGTTGCATGGCTTGGCAAGCTCCATGTGACAGGGCACACACGATGGGGAACGAGGGTTGGAAAACCACCGATTGTCGTGGCACTCGTCGCCAAAGACTTGCTTTTGGGGATTCAAATTTTTATTTTATGGTGGTCATAACCTAAAATTATAAAATTATATATATATATATATATATATTTTGTCCCATTGAACCCCCTCAAGTCAGTGCGGCACCGCCACTGCATGTGGCCAGTCCCCGCTTCTGATGGAATTGATGTGAAGCATTGGTTTTGGACAAGTCATTGATGATGAATTGATGATAATTAAGGTTGAAATAAGGTAGATATAGATTTCACTCTTCAATTCCGCAACTGGAGACAGGCTGGTTGAAGAACCGTAGTTGTCAATGATAATTGAAGTTTTGCTATTACTATAAGTTACCCCATATGCAAAAGGTTGCATCAATTTTCCTTTTGTGTAATTAAAATGACATTAAACTTACTACATCCCTTGGCGTACAAACTACAAAGCAATATGACCTTACTAAGGTCTTGCATTATTTAAATTTTTAGCAGTGAAAACTAGTAGGCATTGTAGGGATCTAGAGCTTTATATAATTGTTCTCAATCATCCACTTGAGGCTCCAGTGTTCATATTGACACTTGTAAGCCCAATATGCCCATCCGAAAGTGGCAAGCCCGTAGACATCCAGTTGAGCTTTTGCAAAATTCTGATAGTCTTGCATTGATGCTCCATTTCTAGCAAATTCTGCAGTCCATTCTCCTGCAAAATTTGCCAACACGATTAGCAGGATATGACTCAAAGCTGATCATGTGATTTTAAGATGAGGATCAAATTTTAAGTGAATTTAGGATGAATTTAAAATAAAGGTTCTAAGCAGATTAAGGTTGACTAGTGTTGATAGCATTAAAAAGGTACGTATTTTGGACTTACCAACAAAACTAAGGGGGCCATTGGAAGTTGTCACGGTTTTTAGTGCTGAAGCTCGCTGATTTTTGATGTAATCGATGTTTTGTTGTACATTCATGTTGCTAAACTCATCCGAATATAGATTGTAGAAATGCACGTCAATGACTACATGATTGAAGTTTCCAGCAAATGAGAGTAGCTCCGTTGGATCAGCATTCCCCAACCGGTTTGAGAGGATCACATAAGCACTTGGTGTGTACTTTCTCACAGCATCATAACCGGATTTGTAATAGTTTTTAAGGTTGTCTAGAGTGACTCCTGGTGCATGAGGTTCGTTCATTAACTCAATTGCTGCAAGACTTGGATTGTTGGCATACCTGCACAAAAATAAGGTCTAATTTAGAATTTAGGGAACATTCAAAATTCATCAGCTGCTCTTATTGGAGTGGTCTATATTGCATATGTGGTCTGTCACTCTTAGAGAGCATTCTCAAACCATTTTATCAAAAAACATTAGCAGTAAATCAAACATATGGTAATTTATAGTAAGAATAAAAGTTTAGTTTATTGAACCTTTTTGCTAGGAAGTCTATGACTGCCACAGTATCCTTTATATTGGAATCTCCCCATTCCTGAAATCCATCTCTTGTCCCACTGTGATCATTTCCATTCTGTGATCCTTGAACTGCATGCAGGTCAACAATTACTTTCATCCCATATTTCCTAAAATTTTCAGAGAAAACATCATTTTATAGTAATTTGTTACAAACTTTGTTCTTAATAAGGTCTAGTACCATAAACATATTATAATATATGGCTCTGGCATGATTCACTACGACTTACTGTGCCCATGTGAAAGCATTGTCCAAGGCCTTCAAAGAGCCCCCAACAAAAGGCTTTGGTGGTGTTGGATCTAGTGCAATCCACCACCCAACTGGAATTCTCACTGCAGTCAGACCATTTGATGACATGAATCTGAAATCCTCATCAGTTATGTAAGTGTTCCAATGATCCTGGGATGAAAAGATACATTTATTCATTTGATTGCTTACTTTGATCTTGTTTATTTTACAAATTAACTCCATGTTATTAAGCTGAACTCGCTAACTTGAATATCTTAATATTAATCCAATTGGTGCCACAAGCTAAAACCTCACCTGCATGACTTGAGGAGCTTTATCTGGGCCATAGCCATTTGTGATTTGGTATTCACCTTGTGGGGTATTGACAATGTTAATTTTGAAGACAGATGGATTACTATCTTCCCAACCTGAGCCTTCATAATCAGCAGTAATCAATGTATCTGATTGTGCCTAATTAGAACATAGAAAGTACAATAATCATGTCAGTCAGTCATTTTCAGCATTTGTTCCTGTAACTGAGATAGTTGAATTGAGCAAGTGGATTGATTTAGTCCAATCAATTAATTGTTTGCTTGGCCTATCAAACGAATTGAACTAGTTTGCTACTATTTTCATTTGGTTTAAGGTTTATCAAGCCATCAAAAAACACCCAGAATCCTTGGATGCAATGACTATCAGAATGATGTTAATGATAAACTACCACTTATCTTGAAATCTTAAACTAATAAAAAGAAAAGCATGAATTTAATGATTTGCTTTGATACCACAATAAACTACCACTTATCCCAAAAACTTAATAAGAAAGCGTGAATTTAATCAGTGTGGAAATGCATTTCAACCAACAACTTTTTAAAGAGGGAAGGTACCTGAAGGAATTTTCCATTTGAAGCTTTGATGTGAATTCGGTTTGGATCATCCTCTTTCCTTATGATTTGAAATGTTTCTGAGTTGCCAGGTGCAGTCGCAGCTGCTGCTATTCTATTTTGATAACCTTCCAACCCGGCAAAATGCTTGTTGAACACTCTAAAATTGAAAGTTGTCTCATCGACCCTCCACAACTGCATCATATTTATGGAAAGCATAGTAGTAATGTTGTCAAGGAATAAGTACTGAAAGATGCTAATTTGTATATGTCATACCTGGTGTACAAAACTTCCACTTCTGCAGGGCTAAGAGAGGTGATCATTTATGCTAAATTTAAATGCTAAGTAATTTTACTCAAGTACTTACCCTGAAAGTTTCCCAATCAGAGGCTGATGTTCGGTTAGCAACAACAATAGTTCCACCACCACTTTCTGCTGATAAATACTTTTGCAGCTTTGTAGACATCAACTGAACTTGAGTTCCATCCTACCAAAAACCAAACATAGAGCAACATTATTCATTATCAATGATGAATTAAGAAGATGAGTATTTAATGTTTTTTTTTTTTTTTTTTCCAAAACTAAACAAACAATAGTATGACATATATGAACTTTTTCAACAGCTGGAGTAAAAACAAAGATAGATTAAAAAGTGCCAGAATGGGATTAGGTAATGCATAGGTGGCTGTAATTCTAATAGACTGTATACCAGAAGATCTTTGTTGGGTATTCCTTGAAAGAGAGAAGGCTTCATCCATCCCTCTGTAACAAGCCAACATCCTAAATTCACAGCTTTAAATGGCAAATTGGAGCTCTGAGCAAGGGAAAGAGTTACAACACATGAAAGACAAAGAACCAAATGCATGGTCAAGTGAAAATGGTGAGCCATCTGCTCCACTCGTTGAGAAATCAAAAGACTTCGTATAAGTTATATGGAGGAAGTCTAGCAAGTCATTATTTACTTGTTAGGGTTAGGGGTCTGTTATGGTCCAAATTTATACCTCTTCTATCTAATTTGTCAAAACTCCAGGTCATAGGGGCGGCTTGACTAGATAAAATGAAAACAAAAAAACCAAAAAAAACTTGTGTTTGTGTTCATTTGTTTATAAATAAGGAAAAACTAGTGGCATATCTATGTGATACATAAAAAATATGTAAATACTATGTACTGAAGTGTAATGTATAGTTTTCTCTTCGGGTCTATCAAAATATTTTCTCCTCAAAATAAGGAGAAAACTGGGGGAAGAAAGCTGAGTAGTGTCACCTACCAAAATGTTTTCTCTCCCAAAATGGGAAGACAACTGGGAGGAAAAAACTGAGTAATGTGAGCTAACGAAAATGCCCATTACACTTGCACATGAGTTTCATCCAATTTTTTTTTTTTTTGATTAAATTTTTTTAACTTATGTGTCTAACTAAGTAATGAAGTGACAACTTTCTTTCTTTTTTTTTTTTTTTTTTTTTTTTTACCACCACATACCCTTGATGTAATGATCACTCCACAAATATAATTATTTGTGGGGTGTGGGGTGTGGGGAGTAAGGATCAATGTTCAAGTCTCTAGGAGAGAGCTTTACACACATATACACTTAGATTAAGTTAAAGTATAATTATATCTTGTATAATAAAATAAAAAAAGTGACAACTTTTTTTATATTAAAAATTACATATAAGCACCTAACGGCTTGAACCCATTTCTATTCAGTTTGATCACCCGGAACTGTTATTGCTAAAGTTGATTCACTCCCAAATCCTCGTGAACAAAACTGGACCTAACATAATTGGGCCCCGGACACGTTAACTCAACTCAAGCCTAAAGGAAAATACTTGACTTGATCTGAGATTTTTACCTAGGGTAAAAATAAGTCGACCCAACCCGTTTAATTTCCAAGTTGGATCAACCTGCAAGTCATACGGGTTGACTTGTTTTTTATTAAAAAAAAATTAGACCAAAATGGCCAAATGAGAAAATTCACTGTATTCACATCATACTCAGAGTCTGATTTCTTTCACACACTAGCCTAATAGTTTAGTATGCCACACCATTATTTAAAAAATAAAATTAACCTAAATCTAAATGTTTGGAATGTGATTGTCTTTGTCTCTGCTTCTTAATCTCATTATCAAATCTCAATTCTCAAGTTTGAAAATTTCTTGTGTTAGATCTACTACTAACATTAAGTTGATGGAAGTGCACTTCATATAGTATTTACTTATTCTTCTTTACTTAATTTTTTTTTTTTTTTTAATTTAGTTATCTTTCTATGTAATTTAATTTAATTTAATATTTTTCTTACATGCAATGGGAACAGGTGCACCTAAGAAGGTTGATTACTTGACGTGATCCATGAAATTTAGTTTTTTTTTTTTTTTTAAATTCTTTTATGGTTTGGTTAAAGTCAAGTTTAGTTTGGTTTAATGGCAGTTCTAGGATTTTTTAGAGGGGTCAATAAGAAAATGAATTTTATGATTTATGTGGTTTCCTTTTTACAAATTTGTTCATAGTACGTACTAGCAATAAAGTAAAAAATAAAAAGTGCTACGTTTTTCCCGTCAGTAAAAGCAAGTAACAATCTACCATCTAGGATTTGTTGTGAAAATACTGTGGAGATAGCTTTTCTCATAAAAGATTAAGTCCATTTGGCATATTGTTTTTTAATACAATAAACATACTTAAATATTGTTGCTAAGATTAAATCTTGAAAATCATCTCTTGTTTTCTAAATACAATAAATATATTAATTAGTGTTATTAATTGAATTGCAAGTGAAATCTAAATACAATAAACTTTTATCTATTAGGAGTAGTATATTTCAAATTTGTTAAGATCTAAATGAGCTTTTTCCCGAGGTTTAGTATGAACAAATTTTTACTTTTGTTGTTGGGCTTACGTACCTCCCTCCCCCCCCCCCCCGCTAACATTTCAGATCAAATTGGTTTGTATAGTTGGGCTTTTTCTTGTGTTTAAAAAGACTAAGATATTGTTAAGAGAATCATATTCATGCTTATTTTAGTTTGGGCTTTAAAAAATTTAGGTTCAAAGTATTCAAATTTTTATTATAGAATGGTCAAATAAGAAAACTTTTTAAATTTTTTTTTTTTTTTTTTTTTGGGGTAGCTTTAGGGGTGGGGGAGGGGGGGTTCATTTGAACCCCCTGAACACTACCTAGCGTCGCCCCTGGTTTGGTTCTGTTGGACCACAATCAATGAATTTTTTTTATTTAAATCATTTGATAATTACAACAATAAAAGAAGGGAAATGAGAACATTAGGGGATGTTTGGTTTAGGACTTTTCAACACTCAATTTTCACTTTTCATCACCCAATTCCCAAATTTTATGGGCCCCACCTTAAGTATGCTAGTTTGGTTCAGTTTTTTTATCTCAATTCTCATGACTCATTACTCAAAAAATTGAGTTAGAGTCATGAAAACTGAAAAACAACATTTAGGAGTTTTCGAAAACTAGAAATTGAGTTATGGGATATGGGTTATGTGAATAAACTCAAAAGCTCTTGAAATCAAATGGGATCCTGCTCCTAAATCTACAAGGATATATAGCCGACATCTTGTCAAAGAAAAAGTTTGGTGACATCTAATGAGGTGATGGGTTCCATTCCCCAAAACACGACTCCCACCTTGAATTTGTGTATCATTTGTAAGGTTAAATTTATTCAACCATCTAATTGGTTTTATTCCGTGCCAAATTTGCTTGTAATTCAGCATTTAGTAACCCTGTATTTAGGTGGGTTTGTTGTAAGGGTAGTGAGTGAGATAGAGTGAAGATTGCTCAAGAGTGTGCAAGAAACAGAGAGTCGCGGCTGGGACTCGCGGGTGGACTCGCGGCGCAAGCCGCGAGAAGCTGCACACACGTGCCAAGCATCTTTGGAAGATGAACAGTCATGCTAGCATTTGGAGCACTACAGGACAAAACAGGACAATCGGCCATACGGTTAACTCGCGACTGGATCTCGCGACTTAGTCAAGCCGCGAGGTCAAGCCACGAGCCACCCCTGTTTTGTAAAACCCGACGTTTCGCATTCCTCTCCCACTCTAGTATAAATACCCCTTTTACCCACGATTGAAAGAGAGCTTCCAGAGAGAATTTTGAGAGAGAAACCCTAAAGAAAAACCAGATTGTTTCACCCACAATCTCTACCTTAGAGTCTCTTCAAATTCCTCAACTCTCTTCCTCTCCATTGTCAAATCCTTGAGAGGCATTATACCAAACCTGGTTCTCACCATCATCATCACTGTGAGACAGTTGTTTGGAGTTCGGGAAGCGATTAGGAAGGAGCCAATCTTCATTGGTTGATGCTACGGTCTAGTAGCAGAATCTGGGAAGTTAGAAAAGAAAAAGGTTCGGTGTAACCTCGTTGGAGCAAGAAGCTTGGAGGGCTTAGGTGCCTTTGGGTAGATTAGGCTTGGAGGGTCTATTCTTTGTCCATGTATCCCAACTGTATTTTCTAGTGGATTGATTACCGCTTGGAGGGCGGCGGAGAGGTTTTTCGCCGAGGACTTCGGTTTCCTCTTCGATAACACATCGCGTGTTGTCTTTGTGTTTGCATCTTCCTTCCTCTCTATCTTTGCCTTTATATTATCTGCTGTGGTTTTATTTTGTTATGGCTTAGATAATATTTAACCAATTTCGTATTATAGCATGTGTTAAGTTTCCGCACACTAGTTGTTTGACATATTGCTTGAATTGGTTAAGTTGTTTTTGGGGGTCTAAACGTTCAAAGGTGTTTTGTACACATTTTTGAACTTTCATCATTCATGCAAACATTGAATTCTTAAAATTTCTATATATATATATATATATATATATATATATATTGATTGTAATGCGTGCGGATGTGTGTGCGTGTATACAATATAAATATAATTTAATTTTATATAATTTAATAATTACGAAATACAAAGAGTGTTATATATGTGTATATTTTTATCATGTTATAATAATTTTTTTTTATAAAATTAGTGATTCAAAAAAAAAAAAAAAATAGTAAAGCTAATGACTATTCAAACATTTGATTGGTTAAGTAAAAATTTAGTGTATTATTCATGTATAAATGATTGTAGATGTGTGGGTCAATAATTAATACAATGTCATGAGTTGAGTTATGTTGTATAGTTTAAAATATTTTTACACTTTGTTTGTTTCAGCATTAATATTTTCTGAAAAATTGTTCATTTTTCAAAAAGCATTTTCTAGAAAACTATTTCATTATCCGGTATAACAACCTTAAAAATGAGTTTGAGAATGTTTTATGGTGTTTGGTATGCAATTTTTTTTTAATTATATTTCTTGTATAATTAAAAACATGTGTATTATATAAACCAACTAATGTAATCAATATAAAAAAATAAAAAAGAATGAATTTGGTTTTCATACTAAAATTTTGAAAATAGATACAATCAAAATTAGTTGTCAAATTTTCATGATCTTTACCACTCATCTTGCTCATATATATGGACACAATAACGTACATATATATATAATTGACAAAGGAATACATCTTCAATAAGTACACATAACAATAACTTTTAATTATCTACTCTTTTTCTTGGTACACTAAATATCTGCTATGGTCAACCACAAGTCTTCAATATTACTCTAAATTATGTATTTACATAATGTATTTGCATAATATATCATCACTACATAGTATCTGCATAATGTATCTGCCAATAAATGCAATCCTCCTAAATAATTATTATTCATTATATAACAATATTATTAATTTACTGTAAAGATTTTCCTATGTAAAAGCAATTTAGAGCCAAATAGGCACTATGTTTAAAATTTTCGTCTTTTACTTCATTCATTCACTCACTCAAAATAGGCACTATGATTTTTTTAAATTTTTTTGCACTTTTATGTGCAAAAAAAAAGTGACTTTTGCCTGAAATCCATCAAACCAAAAATTTCTTAGAAAAAAAAGAAAGTCAAGCTTGAAATTCAAAGCAAAGAATTGAGATTTTGGTAGAGAGGAATGAAACAATTACCGCTGCAAATCTATTCTCTTTTGCAAGTCTTAGCTATTGGCTGATCGGTGAGGAGGGAAAAATCTAATCAAAGAATTGTGTTATAGAGGGGAAAAGAAACATGGAGAGAGAGAGAGAGAGAGAGATCTATGGGAAGAGGAGAGACCTAAGTTAGTGTCAATGAGGGTGTGAGGAGAGTAAGAGTGAGAGAGCATACTGTGTGAGAGAGAGAAGGCACCAAAAAATTATGTTTCTGACGACTACAGACGAAGATAACATTTATAAGAGATGCAACGCGTGAAAGAGAGACTATTTTCAAGAAACCCAATGACATGGACTCCATCTCCATTGATACCCTCCATACATAATGCAAGATGTTAGGTTCTAAAGTTTAGGATTTTATGTATTTAGAACTCTAATTTGTATTGTTGGCAAACCATGATCAAAACAATGTGTTTAGAAGTGTTTAAAACTAGCTCAAAGTTGCATGTCAATATAAAGTTGGAATTGAGTTTAAAGCAGGAAGCATTGTGGCTTTCGACCTGGCTCGATCGGTCGAAGCTTAGGCTCGACCGATTGAAACTCGAGCAGAATGCTTTTCTGCAGATTCGTCCAACTCAGCCCTATTTGTTTTAAAACGTTTTTAGGGTTTCTTATTTGTCTTAAGTATAAAAGACAAATCCTAGCCACGTTTTAGTGTTGCTCATATTGCGGTTTGTGTAAATCTCTTGTGAGATCTAGAGGAGCTTTCCTTTACACAAACTTAGGGTTTTCAAGGAGGAGATTTTTTCTACACCTTGATGATCAATTCAGATTCTGCCATTAAAGTTTAAAGAATACACAAGCGGGGGTGCTTGTAGCTGGTGGGAATCTAAGAAAGAAGGAGTCTATGGATTCGGAGCTTGCACGTGGTCGTGTTAGTAAGTTCTACTGGTTGGTAGCATTAGGAAGTCAAGCGGGGGTGCTTGTAAGTCCTTTTGTATGAACTTCGATTCTTTCAAGATAGTGAATTCAAGTTTACCTTGAGGATAACTAGGTCAAATCCTCTCCAGGTTTTTACCGGTTTGGTTTCCTGGGTGATTATATCATTGTCTTATTTATTTTCCGCTGTTTTGCATGATTTGATCTTTATTATTGTGATAACCTAGACTTGTTTAATTGGACTAAGTAACAACTTGGCTAATTACCTAGGTTTAATCAATTGTTTAAGGGGTCTAAAAACTGTCACAAGAATTGAAAATTGTGTACGTTAGATGCAGTCAAATGTTTTCTAATAAAAGGAGAGCTTGAATATCAAATAGGGAAATGTTGCAAAATGTGTTGGCCATATAGCAGACTGTACATTCATCTTTCTAAACAACAAAGATCTAGTGCGCAAAACTTATTCGTTTAACTCAACATGTGATACAATTGAAAGCAAAAATGTGATATCTAATTGTTGATAAGAGGTCCTCACGTTCCTTGAATATGCAAGAGTGTGATTTTTATTATTATTTTTCAATGATTTTCTGCAATAACATTAGATTCATTGCAATAGTTGATACAAGATATTGCAATAAAATTTAAAGTAATAGGTTTGTGCAATTAAAAATTTTGTTGCAATAAACTCCAAATATTTTAATGACAACTTGATTGCAACAATATATATATATATATATATATATATATATATTGTTTCAATAAACAATTTACTATTTCGAATATCTTGTAGGTAAAGGCTACTATTTCACAAAACTTATTGCAATAGATTGCAAATAATTGACCAAAATAAGTCGGATTAAATTATTGCAATGATTTTTTCATTGTAATAGATAATTACTTTATTTTGTTATTGCGATAGATTATGAAATAATTGATACCAAGTTATTGCAATGATATATATGTTGCAGTATTTGTCATTGTAATAGATTGTAAAAGAATTAATATCAAATTATTACAATAATAACTTCCTTGCAATAAATATAGAATATACTTTTAAGATGTATGTGAACCAAGGAAAAATAAAAATATAAACCATGGTAGTAGTAATCATGATTATTGTAATACCTTTTCATCAACACGTTGGAAATGAACAGAGATACAAAGCTTGTTGTTCTCTACTTTTGCCCCAGAAGTTGATTTGGTTCTCTCCACCAATTGTTTGAAAACCTGAAATTGAAATTTCATGTTAACTTTAAAAATCAAGAACTTACTTTTAAATAATCTAGATGTATTTATCCAATGAATAAAATCATGTGAAAATTGCTAAGGAAACAAACCTCATCTATCATAGGAAGATATTCACTTGCTGGTTGGAATAGAATACTACTACCCTAAAGAATATAAAAAAAATGGAAACAAAGAAATTAATTAGAAATCAATAAAAAGACAAATTTTGTTTAGAAATATATGTGAAACTGTGAAAGTACAGAAACAGTTTCAGGCTTTAGCTCTAAGCCCACTCTTTTTTCTTCTTCATATTGTTTGCATCTTCGTCTTTACTGCTGGCTTTCAACATCACAGGTTTTTCTATTTCTGGGTCCACCATCACCGATATTACTTTCTCTGCTCTTTCTGCCATATAAGTTTTCTCAACTGCCTCAGCATCCAATTCTCCTATTGTTTCTACAGCTTGAACCTCACTTGACTGCTGCATGTCACTTAAAGTGTCAATAATGTTTATATACTTGTGTTTTTTTATTTCTCTTCCTCTTCTTCTTCCTTCTCCCGAAAGCCTCCGCCTCAATCATAGCTCTAAGGTTGTCAAAGCTAGTCATATCTGAAAGCACATGATAATCCTCTTCATATTTTTTTCTTTTTCACATTGTTTGCATCTTCATCTTCATCTTCATCTTCACTGCTTGTTATGAAGATTATAGGCTTCTCAATTTCTTGCCTCATCTTTACCATTATTATTTTCTCTGCTTTTCCAACCATCTTTGTTTCAAGTTGATTATTGTTGTTTCTTCTCTTCTTCTTCTTCTTCCTTGACCTTCTATTGAAAGCATCAACTTCAGCTTCAATCATAGTTCTGAGGTTGTCAAAACCAGTCAAATCTGACACCACTTTGTACTCTTCTTCATATTTTCTCTTCTTCTTCTTCTTCACCTCATCTTTTTCATCTTCGCTTGATGATAATAAGATTACACCTACTTCTTCTATTTTTACAATTACATCCCACTTCCAACTACTCACAGCTCTTAGCTCACTCACTTTCTTGTGTTTGGAGCCTTTTGTTGGTCTTTTAATGTCCATGCCATGGCTTCTCGCATAGTACAACTCAGCTAAGCCTATGAAATCACACACCTATAGAATATTGAACAATACTCATTTTAGTTCAAAAGAGAGAGGAAAGCTAATAATCCAAGCAGTAACTTATAATTAGTTGCAATAACTTATAATTTCCGATTGCAATAAAGACTTTAATATATTACTACACTAGAAAAATTTGTTGCAAAAACTTAAAAATGAAGAAATCATTACAATAACTTGATACCAATTATTTTTGCAATCTATTGCAATGAAAATTTTGAAATAATAGCTTATTGCAATAACTTGATATGAATTTTTTTTAAAATCTATTGCAATAACAAATATTATCGTACCATAGCAATAAGCGAATAACTTGATATAAATTATTTTACAATCTATTGCAATGAAAGATATTGAGATAGCATTGCAATAACTCGATATCAATTATTTTACATTCTATTGTAATAACATATAGTATTAAGATATTTTAAAAATAAAATTAAAAGATAGCTCAACAAGAGCAATTGCATTAGTGCTTCTAAAATATTCTATCTATTTTACAAAAAGAATCTACTTTTTTCTATTTTACACCATCACTTTTACAAAGCACCCACATCACTTTATCTATTTTACTATTTATTTCAATAAAATATTCATTCTATTGCATTTTTTATTATTTCCATCCCACACTCTCCTTCTCTCTAAAACCCTCTCACTTCCTCCCTCTCCCTCTCTCTCATAGAGACCCACATAGCCAAAATCACCAACAACCAACCACCATCAACAAAGCAACAAAACCTACCCTCAATCCACCCGACCACCATTAAACCTACAAACAGATAAGCCACCATCATCAATCACCATCAATGGACCAACCCTATTAACGAATCAGCCACCATATCTGACCTATTTGAAGCAAAACCCATATCAGAACTCACACCTACACCAACACAAACAAAAAATCTAAAAACCCAAATCCAAGGAAATCTCAAACAAATCTGCCATACCTAAACTAAAGTTGAAGCTGAAAGCTTGAAATCTATAATCAAACTGAATTTGAAACCTAGAACCCATTTCCATCGAAACCCATCAATTCGGAACCCATCAATTCAATGCTCAAACCAAAATCCAGATTTCTGCTCACCTATTTCGAAGTAATTCGAGCCTATTTCAAAACCCATCGATTGGAAATCCAATTAACAAATTCAACCCCTTTTGACATGATTGGATTTGCTTTTGGGTTGGAATAGATCCTAGAGTGAGAGAGGGAGATTAATTTATGGGTTTTGGGACAAATCAAAGAGAGAAAATTTCTAGATTGGGGAGGAAGAACCAAGCGAGAGAGAGAGAGAGAGAGAGAGAATTTTTTTGGAATAGGGAGGAACGAAAAATGAGAGAGAGAAAGAAACAAAAAAATGAATAAAAAAAATATACAAAGCTACAATAACCATGTAAATATACACGATTACTGTAGCAATTTTGCATATATACACAATTATAGCTTGTTTGATGTGGGTAGTTTCTTAAGTCAATGTGTAAATTTATGCACTTTTTGTATTATACACCGGCTGGTGTAAATGCTCTAAAGTAATGTGATGGGAATACTTTTAGATGTGAAGCTTACACACATTCAAAATCCTAATTTTTAAAGAGTTTGGTCACACTAAGGAACAATCAAAAAGACAAATTATGATGTCTAGTTGAATCCAAAGTTTGATATTATTAATTCATCAGTTAAAGATGTTTAGTAGTTTGGAGTCTCTTTGCCAATTATGAAACTTTGAAGGGGAAAATGATACAAAGATCACTTACACAAATATGAGATTTTGACAAAAATGTGAGGTTTCTTCATTTCATTTTTTTTTTTTTTTTTTTTTTTATGCATGTGAGGTTTCTTCATTTGCCAACTAAAGAGAAAAAAAAAAAAAAAAGAAGAAGGCATGCGAGGTACAATGGCCAAAGTACACGAGCTTGATGTTTGTCCAAATCGAATAGATTACCACCAGGAAGAGTTCTTGCCTCTTTCTGTCCTATTGATGTTCCTGTTTACCAAATCCAACAAATTAAGAGACTATTGAAACAAATATGAGATTTTGTAATGGTAAAAGGTTCAAATCTGCTGCTTGAAATTTTAGAAAAGGTTTTTTTTTTCTTCCTTTTTTTCTTTTTGGATAGATAAAATAAACTTGAATCTATACTATGCACTTCATAACGATTGATTTTTATCATCATGTCAAGATATAAATTGATGATAAGGGTATTTTTAGACCTACAAAGCTGACAACATAACAAGACCGATGAGCACATTTACGCAGGCGGACGGATCTAGAGGAAGCAAAACCTCAGTTAGACGGATCTCAATATGGACGGACCTCAGGTGGATGGACCCAACAAAGGGGACGGACTCGAACCCCAAGCGAATGGACCTAATAAAGGGGGATGCACGATACTCACGTGGCTTCTACGTGGCTGGAAGTGCTCATCAAGAATCCTAATATGGAAAAGCCTTGCACCCTATGCCCAACCATAATTAAGGGTCATCTACAAGGAAGACCATCCCGAAAAATCCGAAAATGTGATAGAGAGTTCTCCCCATAAGGAAATTCCTTCCTCCTCACGAAATTAAGGTCAAATCTACACTACCATATAACCCCCAAAACCCTCTCTCACAAAGGTACGCACAAGTTCTCTAAAGCTCATACTCTCTAGTATTGTTAGAGCTCTCTTTTAACTTAACTTTCGGAGGGTCTTTAGCCGGTACCATACTAGTGCCCTTTGATTGGTTCTTCTTTGTTGTTCTTTAGGTTCACCCATTGACACGTGTGGACGATCAATTCACCAATGATTTTTTGTGCATCATCAATTGATTTTTTTTTTTTTTTTTTTTTAATGTGAGATTCAAAGTCAAGTAATCTCTTATTCAACTATAACATACTTGACCAATTAAAGTTACTAAAAACACACATGAAAAGGTTTGAGTACAAGTCGCTAAAGAACTAAAATCAAAGTTGGTATATAGTATCTATCTTTTTAAGACATTGCCTATTTGCCAACAAATAAATAAATAAAAGTCTTAAGGAATCAAATAAACAAATTAATGGGCTAGTATCCTGATATTTTTGTCAAAAAAAAGGAGGGAGTATCTTGATATGGGCTAAAAATATGGGCCTTGATGTCAGGCTTTGATACCTGAAACGTAAGTGGTTTACAATTAGAACTTGGGCTTAGTATTTGGTGGGTCATGCACAAAAGTACAAGTGAAGCTCACGCTCTAGGCAGTAAGTTGCATGTTGGGTTGGGTCATTCCTAAGCCCAATAATACGGAACATTTTGAAGTCTAAGGGGTGTAGATGGGTCAGGTGGAGGGTTTTTTCAATCTAAGAGCATCCACAGCATTGGAGTTAAAAATTTAGTTTTTTAACTCCACTAAAAGTTACTTTATCGATTTTATCTATATACATGTTTAAAGTGAGTGGATCTATTTTAGCTTTTAATACAATAAAATAATATAAACATCACAATAAAATAATATATCCATTACAATAAAATAATATATCTACTATAATAAAATAATATATCCTATACAATAAACAACAATCACAACCACCTTCAACCGCCACCGTTATCGCTGCCGCCACCGACGACAACTCTTTTACGCCGCAAAGAAATGTTATACCCAGCAAAAACAGCAAAAAAATAACACCATTTGCCCAAAACAACATAGCGACAACACCATTTTTCACCACAAAATAACACTAAACCCATAAAAATTAAGCCAAAACAACAAACACCCGGATGAAAAAATTCACTACAAAAGAAGAGAGAGCACCGACCTGAAGTGGATCTTTTGGGACAAAGTGGCCGAGGCGTGGGCTGGGACGGCGAAGGCATGGGCTGGGAGATGAGAGAGTTGAGAGCTTGACAAATGAGAGAGATGAGAGCTTGATGAGAGAACTGAGCTTGAGAGTGATGATGAGAGAGCACAGTAAGATAGAATAAAAGAAATGAAAAAAAATAAAGTAAGTTGCATTATTTTAATCGGAGGTTGAATAAAAAAATTTTTAGATACTGCTTTCAAAGTGCACATCTATCTATAGATGTGCACTGTAGCAAATCAGCAAAAATTTATAACTTTGCCTCCATTGTTGCAAGGCTTTTTTGGTATATTGGTGGAGCTAAAATAGCATTATAGCTTTTTAGCTTCACTGTTGCAAGTGCTCTAACCTAGCTCATCACTCGTGTAAAATCAATTCAACTCAAAGTATGTGAGTTGGTTTAGGTTGGATCAAGCTAGTGAGTTGTGATTACATGTTTCATGCCTTACGAAAATTGGAGCTTCATTAACTATTGAATTATTTTTTTAATAAATTATTATAATTCACATAATATACCTAAATTATATTACAAATTCTAAATTCATCAAGACTATATGTGTGTGTGTGTGTTTGGTTGCCCAGAGACCAAAAGAAGAAAAAAAGAAACTAAATTTTTTTTTTTTTTAATAAAGAATGATGATTATTTTTTTTCAAGGATTAACATGTATACTCATTAGACCATTAACACGTATACTAATGATCACATAACTCATGGGGTTCAAGGATTGCCAAGTCTTAAAATTATGCAAGCTTCTAGTTTTGGTTAGCATAATTTTAAGACTTGATTCCATGCCAAGGATACTCTCAAGTTCAAGTAACTGACCACCATCACCCTCCTACTTTGGTCTTTGTGAGGTTCTAAGCATGGAATGGAGTAGTTACAATCTATGAAACACGGGTGCGTTTCAAGACTCGGGTGTGGGTGTGGGACTCGGCAATTTTTGAAAAAGGTGGGTGCGGGTGCGGCGGGACTTGACGATTAAAAAATTATTAAAAATATTTTTATATAGTGAATTTAATATTTTGATATAAAAAAATTCAAATAAATGGTAGAATTTATTATTAAAAAACAATTATTTATGATTTGTTTATAATAAAATCAATACTTTTGATAATTGTAAACAAAAAACCACATTTCAAGAAGGTTCCTTTACTCACTTTCCAATTCCCAGGCCCACCCACATTAAATAATTGACTTTCCCACCTACATAATTTATATTCTTTTGTTACATACCTTTATTCTTCTTCCATCCATTGTTTTTGTGTCTTCTCATCTTCTTCTTCCTTCTCCTTTTTTTTTTTTTTTCCTCTCACAAGGCCACATGAAGCGGAAGAATGGCAGCCACCGCCCATTTCAGCCTATTTTGACGGCTGTTTCAGCCGGAATCAGCCGTATCACCCTATTTTGGTGGCCGTTTCAATCGGAATCGACCGTATTGGCATGTTTCGATGGTCGTATCGGTTCCCATTTTCGCCTAAATCGGCTCGAATTGGCCCGTTTTGGCCCGAATCGACGCGAATCCGGCCGAGTCAACGCGAATTGGCACGAATCAAAAAAAAAAAAAAAAAAAAAAAAAAAAAGGGAGAGTCGGTGAGTCGGACGTCGAACGCTGAACGCCGCGTTGGGCCGCGTCGGACTTTTGTACGGCGACCTTGGAGCTGCATCGGTGCTTACTAGGTTACGATCAATGCCAAATCCAATTCTTCATCAGGGCCAATGACCTCTTCATAGTCATCATAGATATGTACCTGCATTAGATTAGATTATCCAATAGGTACTATACATTTTGATACAAAAATTTTGTGGTCCAATATTTGTACAAAACAATCAGACAAATATTTGATGTAGTGAAGCATACTGTAAGCTAGCTACTAGTAGAAGGGAAAAAAGACTTAAATGTGACTTTTAACCTGTCCCACACCATTCCACATGAGCTATGCTTGAAAGGCTAACTATTTCTACCCATTGAGGTAGACTTTCAGACTATATATCATACTTTCCATCCAGTAGTATCAACCATGTATAGGTCATTTTCCTTGCATGAAATAGATGTAATCTGCATAGAAGTATTATGTAATCAGAATGCATTTCTAAGGAAAACATCTTATTGTTCAGTAATAAAAATCCCTTCAAATTAAAAAGGCATAGCCCTAACACACAGGAAGTATACACGATATATGCTTAAGAAAAAGAAATATGGAAGAAACAGTAAATATCTAAATTACAAAGATGAAAGATAAAGAATAGAACCGCCCAATTAACCTGGCCTTCATCCAATCAAAAAGAGATCTCAGAAATAAAGACATGAGTCTCATTACTGATATTTCAAAATTAACCATGAAATGTTCGAGCAATGCTTCTAGGAAAAACATATAACAGATAGAGATTCAATCCTATCGGAGAAGAGGGTCATCAAAACAAAGGGTCAACTACAAAATCATTTTTCTAATGGAAGCCAATTAACTTTAAACACATATATTATCATCTGTAATATTGAATGTTGGATCACCGGGAAGATTACAACCGATTTAGAAATGTATAAAAACCTATAAGCTGTATTAAACAATATCACCACCAAGATTCAAAGTAATGGAATATCTCCTGAATTGTTTAGATCATACAGAATAAGTCATAATATGGTATAGTAAGGTAATGGATAGCACCATAATAGCATGGTGCTTAATATAAGAGGAAATATCATGTGTCCTGCAATTAGCAAAGTTCTGCGTTCCATGGAAAAACATATATAGGGTGTTGTCCCTGATTCATGAAAATAGATCCAAATAGGTAAAAGATTCTATTTTTGGATCATTTGGGAGCCTAAAATCAGAAAATAGATCCTAAATTCAAAATCCAAACGAAAATTAAGGAAAATATAATTTGAAAAAACAGTTAATGGTGGTCAATGTTGGTCAACATATGATCAACAATCAATTTGCAGAGAGAAAGAGAGTGGGGGACGAAGAGAAAGAACTTTCCATTATTAGAAGAGGTTTTTATGTTGTGAATTTTTTTTTTTTTTTTAGTAAATCTAGTGCTACAATAATTTTCACAACTTTTGCCATAACTTATCTATGTGGCGAGTAATAAATAGTGGAAATAAAATTGTGGGTCCATAATTCCACCATTCCCAAGTCATCATGTGGCAAAGTTATGGGATTAGTTGTGGTACTAGAATGACTCCATTTTATTTATTTATTTATTTTGATTGGCTGTTGATTATGTAATTTTCCATTAAACGTTTTCCAATTTTAAAAAGCAGAAAACATTTTTGACTCTATTGGGTTTCTTTTCTATTGAACAGTACATATAATGTTGTTAAGTTATTTGTACATTTTTAGTACCAAACGCCAAAACTATGAAATTTGTGTTTTGCACAGGCAAGTGTACGGTATAGTCATAACTAATATGCCTTCAAGGCTTCAACCCAAGGTTTCTGAGGTCGTGCTTAGATTGAGATTGTAACATAAATAATATGTAAACTTTTCTCCAAAAAAAAAAAATGAAAAACATAATAATTAAGAATTTAAGATGTTTTTATATATACAAAGTTCAATTCAAGTTGGGTCAATTGAAAATACAACCTCTAACTTTAAAACCAAATCAAACTATTTTTATTTGGGATAAGTTTTTCCTTCAAACTAGGACATTTTTTCTAATTTATTATATGGTAATTTATAAAATTTATTAATATAAACTATCTAATTATTTACACAAATTATATAATTCAAATTTATGTCTAAAACATTATTTGAATCATCAGACAGTAAATTGAAAGAAATTTCCTTCCAATGGATTGATTTGGGGGTAAACTGTATCCTTACCTTTGAGGTAACATTTTTAAATTCAAAACTGAATAGTTATACCCAAACAAACATGAAAACTAGCCGTGGTAAAAACTAAAAGGCACCAAAAAAAAAAAAAAAAAAAAAACCTAGCATGAGTTGACTTTAAAAACCAACTGCCATCGTGCTGCACTTTTTGTTTCAGGCTGTTGTCAAAACCATCTTTTCGAGCGAGTGGGGTCCACGTTATTCACACATAAAGAGAACCGAATGTTTAGATCTCCGATAATGCTGTGCTTCTTGTACCTACAAATATAATACAAACAATACACACAGTCTGTATCAAAAAAAAAAAACAAAACAAAACACAAAGTTACATTGTGCCAGAGCGCGCGTGGAATATGGGGTAAAAAAGTGAAAAATTACAAAAATTTGGAGTCTTGTTATAATGATGGAAAATAGTTGAGGACAACATGGTTAGAATGATGTACCAAAACATTCTCAAAAATAAATAAATAATAAATAATGTTATTAAATTTATCAATTTTTTTAATAGCTTAAAATTATTAGAAAATGATAATTTAATAAGATGTTGTGTAAAATTTAATTATTTAATGATATAATTCTACCTTCAGGTGTAGGCTCAAACTCATTTTTAATAGGTGTGATTATTCAATACGTAAAATTTTAAATAGAGGATAAGGTGGATGAATTATATCATTAAACAAATCTGGATAGTAGAGTGGATGAAACAAGAATCATTAAACAAATCTCATTTATTGAATCTCACCTATTAAAATGGAGTTTAAACTCATACAAAGAGAGTGTTAAAATTATGTAGTATTAAAATTATGTGATCAAATGATTAAATTATTATTTATCAATAGTTAGCCTTTTGGAAGAAACTATAATTTAATACAAACACACACTCATTAAAATTTTAACAATAGATGAATTGATAAATTTTAATTAGTTTTTATCTTGATCTATCGCTAACATCTATTTTTTCCAAAAAATTTTTAGGTACTTCTGAATTACGAAGAAACTGTACTCATTTTCCTCACATTCATAGTGAATCTCATTATGAATTTAATGAGTGAATCCCTCATAAATGGGAAAAGAAAGAACAACATTTTCCGTGTCTTAAAAATATCCAAAAATTACTCATTTTTTTTACCCATCATAATAATTTGTTACATCAATCGAAAGTTTTTGTCATATGTTGTGTTTATAAATATTGTTAATAACTTAATAGGCATAAATACACTTTTAATCCCTACATTTTGTATATTTTCTATTTTGGTCCCTAAATTTTTATTTCACCACTTTTAGTCCCTAAATCAATTAACACGTTTTATTTTGGTCTTCATGTTACTCACTTAACAAAAATTACTGATGTGACAAACGAAGTCCATTGTTGGCACATTAAATGCCGACGTGGCCAATAAAATAATATTAAAAAATTATTTAGTATTTAAAATATGCCACTTCAACATTTTGATTTAAAATTTTAAAAACAAATAAATTTTAATTTTGCAATTCTAATTTAAATTATTAAAAAAAAAAAAAAAAAAAACAACGAAGAACCTTTTTTTCTTTTTTAGTTTTAAAGATTAAGAACAAGGTTGTCAAAATTGGGATCCTACGTAAGATCGTTGGAGGTATGTGGGATCGTGAAAGGATCGGATCGTGGATAAGATCCTACATTATTTAAGGAAAAAACAAAAAATACACATTGGTATGTTAAATTAAATTATACAAATATAATTACCATACATCATTACATCCATTTGCAAGCATCATTTAAAGAGGCCAAAAACTTCAAAATGTGACACTCTATTAGGATTTTTTTATTGAGTCCAAAACTCTCTCTACATTAGAGTGGAAAAACTTAGTCTTTGGGATTTTATTTTTCATTTGGGTTAAATTAAAGAAGATTATAAGAAACCAAAAAAAAATCAATCCTACCGATCTGAATGATCGCTAAGATCCTTGAAAGATCCGTTTTTTTCGTGAAATTTTTAGTTTTAAATGATTAAGAAAAAAAAACTTGTAGTAACTATCTCAATTTTTCTTAAATTTTCTTGTCAACCAAACACAACATCATCAATAAACACAAAACTCAAACTCATTTTCATTTTCCTCTCTCTCTCTCTCGGGTCAAACACTCAAACTTTGCTTTCTCACTCTTTGCTTTCTCTCATTTCTTTTTCTCTTTAAGTTCAAGTTGTAATTTTTGGGATATGGCTTTGATCCGGGTTTAGAGAAAGAGAGGCCGAGATGTGGTGGTTTGGATTTGGGTAGAGAGAGAGGGACCGAGGTCTGCAGTAGTTTGGATTTGGGTTTAAAGAGAGAGGGGCCAAGATCGGTGGTGATTTGAAGCACATCAACGGTGAACCTGGCCCTTTCGCTCTTCCCAACGATGTCTTTGGACCTTGTGGTGGCGGCAACAAATCGGACCTTGTGGTGGAAGATCGACCATGGCGAGAAACCCCTCGTTCATTTAGGTTGTGCTTGTTGTTTTGTTGTTCTTGGATTTGTAGCAAAATTTTGTGAATATTTTGTTGAGGTTTTGGGTTTGATTTTTTGGGTTATTTAATGAGTTTACAGAGATATTTTTGGAGATTCGTCTAGGATTTTTTTCTGGTTTTTTCAATGGATTTTTTTGTGGCTTTTCTATAGATTTTTCATAAGTATTTTTGGCTGGAAATTTAAGTGTTTTTCTATGGAGAGGTAGAGACGTGAGAGGGGAAATCTTAAGGACCGAAATTTTTTTTTTCCCTTTTTTCAATAGAGTTATTGGGGATGTTTTTGTTGGTAATTTGTGTTTGGTTCTAAGTATAAGAAAATGCAAGAAAAGTTTATGTTAGTATCATGTTCTTGTCGATAAATTTTTTTTTTTTTTTTTTTTTTTTTTTTTGGGTTTGTGTTATTGTGATTGAATTTTCTAGGTTTGTTTTCTTTCTTGTTCATGTTTAAGATGAAACTAGATCTGAATTCATGTGTATTTTGGGTTCTAATTTTGGTTTTTTTTTTTTTTTTCATTTTTCATTTTGTTAAAATTGATAAATTAATTTTTAAATATTTAAGGGTGATGTGGATGGTAATGTGTCTTTCTTTTAATTATTATTTTATGCTGATGTGATATTTTTTAATATTATTTTATTAGCCACGTTAGCATTTAATGTGTCAACAGTGGACTCCATTTGCCACATCAACAATTTCTGTTAAGTGAGTAACGATAATGACCAAAATAAAACACATTAATTGATTTAAGAATTAAAAATGGTGAAATTAAAATATATGGATCAAAATGAAAAAAAAAAAAAAAATGCAAAAGGTAAAGAGTAAAAGTGCATTTACACCAACTTAATATTAAGGAGATCAGAAGAGTGAGACATTTCACTGAACTTCACGTTGTTGTGTTTGGTTGATTGTTGTAAAAGTAGGCTTTTCACTTTTGCTCCTAAAGCCTTTTACCAAGTTCTGGCGAAAAACCAGGCTTTCGAATTAATCCAACCTTCCAAGATTCCCTATTGAGGTCGGACCTACGGTTCTTAACCGGTACGACTAACCAAAGACTCAGGGTCAATTCTTTTGGCTAAAGTGCTCCATCCACATGGTAGGGAATAAGCTATGTATAGAGTGTGTGTGTTTGCAGGATATGTGTGTATAGGGGCGGAGCTATAGCAAGGCTTGGGGGCTGGGACGGAGCTGTTCATTGACTAAGGGGGGCAGAGGCCCCCCCAATTTTTTTTTTTTTTTTTTTAAATTATAATATGTATATATATATTTTTGAATTCTTTTAACATTTTGGTCCAAGATAATTACTCTTGGTCCCCCTCTCCCCAAACATTTACAAATTGGCCCTTAGAACCCAACAAAAAAAAAAAAAAAAAAAAAAGCCCATCACTTTATTGAAAAATTTTAAATTGGTGAAAAATACTATATCTAAGTTTTGTCTTCAATATATATATTTAAAGTGAGCTACAAATTTTAGTAGATAAATATGATAAATTTATGTGTCATCGTTTACAAAAAAGTAATTAACATTTGTTTATTATGTGTTGAAGTGGACCTAATCACATGCTTTAACACATGAGCTTATAAGTTTTTTTAGTAGCCTAAGAAATATATATATATATATATATATATATATATATTTATATGAATATATGAGTTTTTCTTATCTTCTCTTTGTTTACATATTTCTTTTTAATTCTCAATTAGTAGAGCTGTAAGGTTTAAAATTGATGAAAGATTTGAAAATTAATTAAATAAATAACAAAAAAGAACTAATGAAAACATTAATTTATATAAGATAGTCTCATTTAGTTATAAGTCAAGAATTTTTTTAACGTATGTTTGCCCCTCCTAAGTCTGGCTACGTCCCTGCTTGGGGGCCATGGCCCCCCTCCCCCAAATTTTAAAAAAATATTTTATATTGTGTATAAGTATTAAAAACTTTAAATTTTTAGCTACAAAAATAGAAGCTAACCTTTCAAATGTTTGAGTTAGTCCAATGATAGTCTTAAAAACCAATAGAATTTGTCAATTGATCTAGTAGTTGTAGAGATAAGGTAGTTTTTGTTTTCTTTAATTCGTTTTTTGTACATGTTTAATATCAAATTAGACTACTTTTTGTATAGTATTAGAGCTTAAAAGATGATATGTTCCCCTAAAAAATTATCTTGCGAATATTCAAATGTGAAAATTGTTAATTTTATATACATTATATTTATAAATTATTACCTACTCTAGTATCAAAATATTAATATTTATATTTGTGTATGTGTATGTGTGTTTACGTATGTGTGTGATGGTTTATCTTAACTCGAGACTAATATATTAGTAACAAAATTTGCCCCTCTAAACAAAAAATCCTAACTCTGCCCCTGTGTGTATAATATGTATAACTTTTTGTCCATGCATGGATTCAAATTTGGAAGTCCATTCGAGAGGTGTGGGGACTCTAGATTAAGATATGGCAAGAGATTTCTTGCGTGTGACTCATGTAGTATAACTAACACTCCAACTAAAGCAAAAACCCGGCCAACACATTTCAAATCTCTCTCTATAAAACATTGAGGTGTTTATTCTCATGCAACATTAATTTTAGATAGTTTTGCCTTTTTTTTGTTGAATAAAAAAATGGGGTCTTTGGTGTGAACTCATCGATCCCACACCATATGATGTTAATAAGTAATACCACGTATACCATTAGAACTTTACTGGAATTATTGCTCAAATTGCTCACCAAGTGAAGCAATTCGAGAAATCCTACCATCAACCCACACCCACAATAGTTAGATAAATTTAGTTATGATCACTTCTCACATCATTCTATTTGTTAAGAATATAAAAAGAGAGAGACTGAAAATGGTTTGTATATCAATTTATATTCTATATGTATAAGCATGGTTTTTAAAACCAAACTAGTCAATGAACCGGTTTGGCACCTAGTTCCCAGTTTTTATTGATTTTTGACCGTTTTGGTCGGTTTTACCGAACCAAATCGGTGTGGCGATTCCGATTGAACCGGTTGGATTGGCTAGTCTGGTCTAGTTTTTAAAACCTTGGGTATAAGATTGTCACTTTTTACTTTTCACTTCATGTTTTTTTTTGTTTTTCAATTACTAAATGTAATCTCAACAAAAAAAAAAAAAAAAAAAAATGGTATTGGCTTATTGCATATGCAGAGGGCGAAGCAGGCAAAAGGATCCGGCAGGTCCCGATCTTTCTGCGTATCACGACATGACAAAGAGTCACATGACAGCAAAGACCACTAGACTAGAGTTCCAACATATTAAAGTACAATCTTTAATATTCATTTTGTTTAATTTCTGTTCTCTGTTTTTTTTTCATTTTCGTTTTCTTTTAAATACTATATAAAGTTTTTACTAATCCCGTTAATTTCTTAGAAATTTTAGTTAAGTTGTTATTCTAAAATAATCTTCAAGAATGGGGTAGGAACATAAATCCATTATGTTTGCCATCACCATTTGGTCCTTTGGTATATGAAAGATAAAAATCAATAAGTCGATGACACAAAAGAATATATATATATATATATATATATATATATATAGCACAACAACGATGTCACATAAAATTATAATTTCATCAATAATAACTTGTCACTTGTCACCTCAATAAATCATTAAAAATTATGATTTTTTTTTTTTTTTTTTTTTTTTTCACGAAAGAAGATAGGATTTTGTTTTATATCTCAAACATCACTCAAATCATAATTTTCAACTTGATATGGATATAAGCATAGAGAAGGGCACATCACCTACTAGTAGACATGGAAAACAAGTCAGGTTTGAGTCAGGTTAATTTCAATTTCAGGTAAAAAAAATGGGTTATTTTAAATGGGCCGAGTTAATTGGATTTAGGTTGACTTGTATTTTTTTACATTTAATTTTTTTTTTTTGAAAACATGTACCTGTATTTTTTTACATGAAAATTTTGATAAACACTGCAACAAATTATTGGTGTGAAAAAAACATTGTAATCATGTGCATATATAACTTACCAATCAAAAAAAAGTATTGTCATCATTTCTTGACTAATGAATTGAATGGCCATAAACCATATATTTTTATGCTTGAGAGAACATAATTTTAAAAGCGGGTGTGAGGCATGATGATAATTGTGCATAAATGCATTTTTGGAAAGAACGCAGGTGAAAATTCTAATTAATGAAGTTATATAGTTACAGTTAAGTTGATAAACATGAAAAGTGGTCTAGTTTACTGTTTGTAAAATTGCTTATATCTTGATTAGATGCAATTGCTTGATCATGAGTTACTTTAATAATAAGGACATATTAGTAATTTACTTTATATTATTCGAGTTTTACATCCTCTTCACTATGGATTATGGAATCACGTCCACTCTAACTGTAATAGTTCATCGATGTCTAAGTCAGCTACTATATAAAATCAATGGAATTCAAAACACCTAACAAAATGTTAAATTGAATATTTGGACTACAACAATGTTGTTTTTCTCAAAATTGCCCTTGTACTTACAAAATGTTTTGAAAATGTCATTATCAGTTATCTAAAAAATGAAAAATGCTGATGCATCAAATAAAATTCATGATATAGTGAGGCCACTTTAATGACATGGAGTTTATATGACACGAATTCGGTTTGCATGTCATTTTTTTTTTTTTACATACATATATCAACATTTCAACCCATCAATTGATGTAATATTTAAAAGTATAAGGACTAAAGTAAATCATTTTAAAATATAAGAACAATTTTGAAACATAAATCAATTATTAAGAATTAAATATAAATATATATCCAATTTTCAAAAAAAAAAAAAAAAAAATATATATATATATATACATCCAACTTAATATATACAAAAATGCCCGTGGTTTACCTTCTAGTTTATTTCTCGCTTGAATTAGCACAACTTTTTTTTTTTTTTTTTTTTTTTTTTTTTTTTGCTGAAGAATTAGCACAACTTATGCTGTTATGCACACAAAAAATTACAATTCATGTACAAAATGACAAAAACACACTAAAAAAAAAAAAAAAAAGCTTTCTACTGTTTGGGTTTTTCCCCTCTTTCTTTTGAGAAGAATACTGTTTAGGTTGATCATTAGATGAGCTAAGTTGTTGCAAAGATTACCTATAGCTCATGGCTAGAATGGTTTCACAAAAAAAAAAAAAATATATATATATATATATATATATGGATTTTAATAATGTGTGTCATCGGAATTGAAAAAGTTTTGATAACTTTTTCAATTTTCAATAAAAGTTTTCCAAAAATAAATTCATTAATGTGTGCTTTAAGGGTATATATTGACCTTTTATATATATATATATATATATATATATTTTTTTTTTTTAAATTGTGAATTTATGAGGGATGAAGCTGAGGGCAAGGAAATAATTAATATTAACCCAAAAAAGAAGGCCATTGAATAAGAAAGACGTTAAAAACTTTTTAGAAAGCAAAGCTGGCACTGCAAAGCGCTCTGATTATCGCTATTTTTGGCATCAATTCGGGATCAGAGCTAACCAAAGTCAAAAATCTCTCTCTCTCTCTCTCTCTCTCTCTCTCTCTATAATCCCATTTTCAAAAGCATCCAAAGTTGATCTATCGGTATCAACCTGGTAGTTGGTTGTTTAAGCATCTACGCCTTTTGAGGAGAGCCACCTCTCTCTCTCTCTCTCTTCCTATATATACCTCTCTTTGTCACTATTGTTTCTTGTGCAGTAGTAGTAGTTGCAGTAGTAGTAAATTCAAAAGCAGAGCTTTGTGTTTGTATATATTTTACTTTTTGCAACCACCTAGGCTAGAAGAGAGGAAGAAGTAAAAAGAAGAAGAATATGGAGGTTCGGTCCAGCAGAAGAGGCAGAGAAAGAGAGAGCAGCCCAGATAGGGTCAAAGTCTACAACATGCATCCAAGGGTGGTCAAACCCATCAAAAAAGTCCAAGTTGTTTACTATCTCTCAAGAAATGGCCATCTTGAACACCCACATTACATGGAAGTCACCCATTTAGTCAATCAACCTCTTCGTTTAAGAGGTATTATTCCAAAAATCATTTATTTCCTGCTTCTGTAAATTTGGTGTACAATGTTATTAGCAATGTTACTTATTTTTTTCCTGTTTTGTCATTGTCAAATTAATAGATGTAACGGAAAGGCTTACTGTACTTAGAGGCAAAGGCATGCCCTCTCTATATTCCTGGTCTTGTAAAAGGTACATACATTATTGATCTCTTTACTCTCTGCAGTGAGATTGAACTGAGCCTCTTAAAGAACTAAAGGGTTTGATTGCTTATTTTTAATTAGGAGCTATAAGAGTGGGTATGTGTGGAACGACTTGGCTGAGAATGACATAATTTACCCATCTGAAGGAGCTGAGTATGTGCTTAAAGGGTCTGAACTAGTTGAAGGTTGCTCTGGTTTGTCACTTTTCAAAACCCAAAACCATGCATTTTGATTTTTGTGTTGGTATTTATCAAATTCTTTACCATTTGAACACAATGGCATTGCTTCTTTACTTTTCCTTGCAGAAAGATTTCAACAGCTTCATATAACCAACGGGCAACAGATTATTCAAGAACCAAATTACCACCCAAAGCGCAAACAGCTAGCCCCAAGTCCAAGCCCACAAAGAGAACAAGAAGACCAGGAATACGAAGAGTTCGAAGAAGAGGAAGAAGAATACGAAGATGGAGAGAAGGCAAGCTATACCAGCTCCACCACACCACACTCTCGCTGCTCCAGAGGCGTCTCCACTGACGAACTCGAAGACCATGAAACCCAACCACCACCACCACCCCCACAACCAAAGAAAAACCCTACCGATCATCAGTACACTCTAATCGACTCGTCGTATATCTCTGACAAAGCCAACCAAATCAGCAACAACAACAACAACAACTCCTCCAAACGATTCCAGGATAATCCAGTTGGCGGCAACCAAAGCAAACGATTCGAAGGTGGTGACAGAGTTGTCAACCAAAGCAGCAGCAGCAGCAGCAACAACAACTCGAAACGATTCGAAGATGGGGACCCAGTTGGGAACGAGTCAGCACAGACTCGGAACTCGGTCCTGCTCCAACTCATTGCGTGTGGTGGCTCTAATAAATCAAAGGGTGGACCGAATGTGAAGCATCAAGTTTCAGTGAAAAAGAGTGTGAGCCTTCACAAAGGTGTTGTATGCAAGAGTGCAGTGAAGGTAGGAGAGGAAGATTATTTGATAAGGTACATGTCTGAGAACCCAAGGTTCGGGAATTTTCAGTCAGAGGAGAAAGAGTACTTCAGTGGCAGCATTGTTGAGTCGATGACTGAGGACCGGCCTATTGGGGTTGAACCGGTGCTCAAGAAATCCAGTTCTTTTAACGAAGAAAGGTCAGTGAGTTTTTCATTTAAACTTGTCGCCTATGAACTGTTTTTCATTGTTTTAAACACATTAAAATAGTGATTAAAGTTTGAAATCTCTAAGTGTGTATAATAAACACTGCTACGCAAATAAATGTCTATTGGTTTTAATTTGTTTCATAGTCCATACGTGAGTAATGTGACCTAGTGGCATGAATATTCACATTAAAACCATATATTATAATCTGTTAGGGAATTTGGATTTCTTGGCTTTCTATATGATATAATGGGAAAACTTGTTACATATTTGTGTGCATCCACACAAAACGTGTAATATGCCTATTAATTAGGGCTAAGGTTTAGACTCATAAAGAAAAAGATATTTGTTACTATGTGTTCAATTCGTTTGGGTTGGTTGTTTGTAGTTGCCTTTGGCGTTTTGGACCAGCGTGTCACGCATTGTTCATGGACCAGTCGGACTAGGAAAAACACAAGAAGTTAATTACACAGTATTTTCAGCTTTAAAAATTATTTTACTATTGTATTTTTAGCAATAAATTTTCAATTTTCAATTAAATAAGTGATATTCAAACATATCCATAAATATATAACCATTTTTTAAAGTAGAAATGATAAGGTGGTTTTTTTTTTTTGAAATTATGATAGGGTGGTTTTATGAGTCTAGCTAGTTTTTTTTGTCAATTCTTATAGGGACACCCTTTATTGCACATTGTGTAATAATTTGCCCAAGTGTGGATTATATCACCTATACATAGGTAAAGTAATTTAATCATTACTTCCCAAATTTATGACAAAAAGTGTGTCATTGAACATTTTTTTTTCTTTTTAACATAAAAATGCTTAAACTTGTAATTTTTCTATAAAACATATTTGACTTTAATAATTCAAAATGGATTTTATTAATGTGTATCCTTAATTTTCATTTTTGAAAAGAATTTTTCAAAATTTAAAAAGTAATGATAATTTTTTTAATTTTTAGAAAAATATTTTTAAAAATAAAAAGTTTAATTTATAACATAAGGATACACACATTAACCGAACTCATCTAAAATTAATAAGAATTTTTATTTCTTTTATTCTTTCTCTCTTTGACTTGTCAAAATTTTGTGTACGTTGACTAATGATTAATGCCTTATTATCACTCAAAAAGAAAACATTCAAATTTTGTCTTATCGTGGTATTTATCATGTTAGGAGCAACAAGGCAGAGTTGGTGGAAGCGGTGGAGGAAGAGAAAAGAGAAAAGGCGTCAGTGAAAAGTAAATGTATCCCTCGTAAGAAATCTTCTGCTTCATCGAAACCAACCAAGAAATGACGTATCTCTGTCCCATTCAGTAAAGCCGTTGGATTTGTAATAATTTCAGGGTTTACTTTGGGCTAAGTTGTATAATTACGAGAACTGTGGGTGCTTTGAAAAGTTGATAAAAAAGTAGTAAAATCTTAGGGGTTGTTGAAAGTGAAAGGATTGGTCCGATTCTCTGTGTCCTTTGATTTGGTTGCAGAAATCATATGCCCGGCCATACTCTCTGTCTTTGAGTGCTAGCTTTTATTAATATTTAATGGGACGTTGATAATCTTTCATTGTTGGACTGTAATATCATTTACCACGATGGTGAATCACGTGCAACCATGTTGTTTGGCATTTTATTTTATTTTATTTGGCATTGTTAATGTGAGCACAGTTGCTCATCTTGAGCATCGAATCTCTAGTTTAGCTTGTGATTTTGTTGAGAAGTTCATGGATTTGGGCATGATTGTAAAAAATAGAGTGGCTTATCTTGAGTGCATAATTTGTTAAGGTCTCAATTAATAAGTCTCTAATAAAATTAGATATAGCTAGAGTGAACAAAAACAAGCCAATAAGACAATTGAGAGATTACAAAAGATTTCCAGCTTAGTACGAAGTTTAAGGAATTCTAAGTTACAAAAATTACTTTATGAGTTTGGATAAGCTTATTTTTGTTCAATTTATTTTTCTTATTATTTAAAAATGCGGTTGTAATCTAAAAAATGTGATATCTAAGAAAATTGCAACTTCCCTTTTATAATGAAAATAAGTTAAACCAAACAAGATGCTAGATTATATATTTTTCTCCTAAGTTTCCTATATATGCTTCCCTTTTGCAAGTGATTGTTATTAGAATGGGTCACTTGTCTAAACATCCTTAACCAAGAGTAATTATTTTTGGTCATCTTATATGGTAGTTGCTTTTTTATTTTTTCATCTTTATTGATTGTGTGTCATGTAATGATGTAATCCCTACATCTTAAGGGGATAGTTACTTGTTGACATAAAGCATCGCTATTATATTAGAGATAAAATTTTATAGCTTCTCAGGTGACGACACCACTTTTAAATGGATACACAACTAAAACCACTTAATTTTGTTGTGCAACAATTACATCAAGTGACACAAGCTATTATAAAAAAGGTGTGTAAAAAACTTGTGTCACTAGATTTATTGGATAACTTGAGTGAGTGTTATTAGCTCTTTCAAACAATTGTCTTCTCAACACATAATCTATAATTCCCTAGTTTCTCAATATAGTTTTTCCATTTCTAATTATTTCTTGAGACAAATCAAATGCATGGGCATTTATATGGCTTATTAGTTCGATGTACGTAGGTCATTTTTTGAAGATGGTATCTCATGCATTTGATATATACATTCTCTCTCTCCTAGTATGTGAGTTTAATAGAATTACGAGACCTACATATTATGAGAAAGATGATACATATACTAGATGCGTAAGATAATTTTTATAATTGTTGACATTTAGTTTCTTATTACCCTTTAGCATTGTGCACATATAGATAATCCAAGGCTTCTTTTGTGTGTGTGCATATGTGCATATGCATGTAATTGGAGTAATATCACTTTCACCCATATGTACTATGATATGATATTTATTTTGTAACAATCACAATAAATTAACTATGTCAGCATTTGTGATATACATTGGATCCCTATACGTTATTACATTTATAAAGGCCAATCTAATTTCATGTGGTTTATGAGACAAAACAATTAGGTCCTACCCGTAATCACATACAAAGTAAATTGTTCTATTATCATTGTACAAAAACTGTTAAAGTTTTTTGTCATCAAATAAGAAATTTGTGATTCGAATCTTGCTTAAATAAAAACAATTAATGTCTTAACCTAATAATAAAGAGCAATCATCATGGAATAATCATCATGAATTGAATTCTATCATATTATTGTAAGAAAACCTAATCATATCATCGTAGGGCCTTGGCATCTAATATATGAAATATGAATAAGACATTGAATGGGTTATAAATGTCTAAATTATTTGTAGTGGGCTTGGAAGCTCACTTATAGGCCTATATCTCTCTTGATGACAAAGAGATTTTTTTTTTTTTTTTTTTTTTTTTTTTTCCAGTTTGTTTTAGAAGGCCCCTATAGAAATTATCTTATCTTTCTTATATAACATAGAAAACACACATATATACATAAATATACCCATGAATTCTATGTCTTCTTAAACCTCAATTTACATCATAAGTCAAAGTAGTCGTTGCTTGGAATAGTATTGTTTTTAACTAAAAAAATTTACCCCTTTACAAATATATACTAATAGTTAAAAATTTAATTATGGTTGAAAATATATTATTTGAGTTAATTAGATAAAATGAATTTTGTTTATAAAATTATAAAAATTAGGTTCACCAACATTGTATATTTGTATTGTTAAAATTCATATATAATTTTACTACAAAATGGAATATTTATATTATCAATTAATTATAAATAATAGTTTGATATATTATTAATTTATTTACAAAGTTGTGCAATCCAATTTGAAGTTTGTATAAATAAATTTTAAACATTTATATAAATAAATATATAATATTATATATATTTTAATTGAGTCCCATACTTGTAATTTGTTTAAGAAAACATTATTATATTTGAATTTAGCTCATTTGCTAAATAAATGAACACAACAAAAAAATTTCTTGAATCAACTCTGAATTGTTTATAAACAATATGGTTCATTTATAACGATACTCTCTTATAGCGATGTAAAGCACCATTGTTTGAAAAGCTAACCCCATTTTTCCTACTAGAATATATGGGATTTTTGAAAGTTGGAAGGGTGATGAATAATACTAATTTGATATCAATAGATACAAAATATTTTAGAAATAATTATTGAAATGACATGGTATAATTGGTACTAAACAAACTAGTGTTATAATTAATCCAAATCCACATGTAAAAGTAAATTACTTTAATCATAATTTTTTATATTAGCGCGAGCACACACATATATATCCCTAAGTGTAAAAGGATATATTATTAATTGTGCTCTCTCACCTCCCACAACCACAACCACTTTAATATTATTTATGTATTTTTTTTTCTTGATATATAGATGTTATCATTGTTGTGAGAGAAAGTAGAGTTAAAACAATAGACATAATACCAAAATAATAATAATAATAATAATTGCTAACTTAAGTTAAACCCTCCCAAGTCCCAAGTACTTCATAACTTCTTTAAAAAAAAAAAAAAAAAAAAGAAAAAGAAAAAAAGAAAAAAAAAGAGGTGCTTCATAAGATAACACTTGTGTTAAGGGGGGAAAAGAAGATTAAAAAAAGAAAAAAACTCTCTTGCAGTCTTGTGTTGGTGATCTCAGACAAAGTGGCATTGAGCGCCAGTCCATTTATAAAAAAAAAAAACTCTCTTACAGTCTTGTGTTGGTGATCTCAGACAAAATGGCATTGAGCGCCAGCCCATTTATGTCCATATCACTGCACTGGCTTCACCCTATTGGTGTAGCTATCCCATCCTATATTAAGATGTACGTGATGCCCTACACTACTATTTGTTACGTATTAAAGGGTTGAAAACTTGTCTGGACTCTGGATTCTTTGGACCACTAACAATTGTTTTTTTGCTTGGTTTTTACTAACAGTAATGGGAAGGACGAAGAGTACTGAAGGCCCATAATTAAATTACAAAACTCTGGACCAACTTTTAAGCCTAGCCTCGTGTTAATTACTTTGTCTTACATAAGGTAACCTGTTGCCCTCTGAGGTCCGGAAAATTTTTTATCCCAAAATATTATAAATGCATAATTTTTTCACTCACATAAATAGTAGGTCTCACTATCAATTTAATTAATAAGATCTATCATTCATGTGAGATAAGAGAATATATCTTATGGTATTTTTGAAATATACAATAATTTCCTTGTGTTACTTGAAGCATCTATAAATTTAATTAATAAGATCTATCATTCATGAAAATATACATTTATGGTATTTTGAAAATATACAATAATTTCCCTTAAAGTCCAACGTGCGGTTTCGGTTACTTGAAGCATGGGCTGAAAATTTGTACTCCTACTAATTAGGCTAATGAATCATAATCATTCTTAATAACTAAACTGAGGTTGGACTGAAAAAAGGAATAGACATTTATATTTTTTTTTTTTTTTTTTTTGCTAACTGTCGTTTATATTCATTTATTTCAACAACAAAAAAAGATTTAATGTCAAAGGTTTTGTAGCTAAATTGACACTTTCCATGTATAAAGTGCTTGGAGATTTATGAGAGAAAGAGTTCGAGCTGTAGCATGTTGTAATTATTTTTCAAAAAAAAAAAAGATTTAAACTCAAGTTCATTTTTTTAAATTATTAAACGAGTTAAGTTCAAATATAATAATAGTTTTGGTAAACACACCTAGTATGAGACTCAATTTAAATAAAATAAAATATTATATGTTTATATTAATACATATATAAAAGCATACTCGTACAGATTTTAGATTGAATTGCATTAGTTTGTAAATAAGATATTATATATATAGTAATTTATTGATAGTATAAGTTCTCCATTTCATAAATAAAAATTATTTTGTATTTTAACAATTCAAGGTTCATTAACAAAATTCATGGAATCTAATTATCTCAAATAATATAGTTTCAACCGTAATTTAATTATTAGTCATTAACATGAATTCATCTAATTTCAAGACAACATTGCTTTTTCTGGCTGTTAATACTTAATAGGTGATTTTAATAAGCTTATGGACTCATCTGAAAAGTAGGGTAGAAGGCCCATTCCTTTGGCTCAGTCATTCCGTTTTGATGGTCTTAGTGTTCGTTTGGATAGCTTATTTTTTGACAACTTATTTTACTATTCAGTTTATTTTTGTTATTATTCATGGGCTCCACTATATTTTTGATATTATTTATAAGTCTCACTGTACTATTTCATCTAATTTTTACTTTTATCTATAGTACTTTCAAAGAAAAAGGTTTTGATTTAAAGAAAATAAACAATTCTCAAATAGAACCTTAATTATTGTTTTTTTTTTTTTTTTTTTTTTTTTTTTGAGAATGGTTAATTATTGTAACCTAATGGAGTTGGGTTTTAATTCACATAAATATACATAGACCACCTATCTTTTGGAAATAGGGTCAAAATACACACAACCTATGTAGTTTTTCCATAAAACATAAAATCATCTTGATGTTTTTAATGTAACATTTAACCCTTTGTAATATTGTTTTATGTGTAAAATAATAATTGTGTAACACTTGACCCCTACTTCATGTGGTATTTTTTTACGTGAAATTCAACTTTAAATATGAAAACATCTCATCATATTAGCAATATACTCTTCATTACAGTTTACGGTTTACACAAACATTACCGCGCTTGAGTTTTTTTTTTTTTTGGTAAAAACCACATTGTTTTAAGTATTATACTAAAAACTTCAAAGGTTTTTGTGTCTTGCGGGGAAATCCACATGGAGATTTTGTGTACTTTTCCCTCCTTTGTATTTTTTACTTTGTTCACGCAAGTGAGCCATCTAGGCTAGATTTAATTTTGGCCTCATGGAGTTAAGACTTTTAATGGGCTTTGTTGGATAATTTGATATATTTCGCACCTTCGTATTGGAAGTTTCAAGCCCAATAGTAACATTTCCGAATGTTGACCTCATGTGATGCACAAATTCATGGCTTCTCAAGGATCAATGACCCAGTTGGTCAATAGCATTATAGGCTTAAGCACCGCCCCTCATATGAGTGAAAACTGAAAAGGGAAGCTTTGTCCCTAGAGTCCAAACAACAATGTCTAGAGGGTGGTTTAAGAATATAATAATTATCTTAATTATGTATAGAATATATACATCTTTCATCTATAACTGTATGGGATTCACATGCAGTGAAAAAAATTCAACATATATCTCATTCTTGAAATACCTTACAGTGGAACGATAAAAGGACCATAATTGTTTCACACTTTAATACCCATACTCCTTACATAATTACTAATAAAGTGTGGACAACACTTAGAAAATGCGAATGCCTAATATCTAGTATCTACACTTTCTGAGTGATGAGTACTAAGTGTGGGTATTGTGACATGAAACAAATAATTATTCTGATTTCTGACCTCTGACCTTAGAATAATTTGCACAAATAAATGAATAAATCGCATGCTTTGCTTCCCTATTAATCTGCACTCTGTGAAGTCTTTCTAAATAATTACTGCATAATAGTTGTGCTGGATACGATGGCTTTGTCATCGAGATCTACAACATGCATTTAATGTCCCTCAATTTTTTGGCAATCTTAAGTTTTAGTCAACTCCTACTTTAGCAATTGTCCTTGGATCTGCTTAGGCAAAGCCTAAATCTTTCTCACACTTGCTCATCCATCAAGCTAGGTTTTGCACATGCAATGCAAGCAGAAATTTATTGGCACTACGTACCTTCACCAAAGAAAATGGCCGGCAAATATTATATGGTGAATGGAGATTTCTTAACTTAATCAATCTTGCATGGTGCTTATAAAATTGTAGTCACCGATCTTCAATATTTGGCAAGAAATGCAAATTGCTCTAATCTATATGATACTCAATTGCCCTTTATCTATCCCAGGGACAAGAAAAAGAAACAATAAATAATATTTCCCCACTAAATTTGATTTCTTTTATGACTTATTATTTTTTTCATTATTATTCAATATGAGATTTCACCACGTAACTAACAACAATATTCACACATGAATATTCCAACATTTAGATTCTCTAGTTTTATTGTGAAATTCTTAGAATACAATTCACCTAAATTTTTTCACGTTAATAATAATTTAAATAGATACCAAAATAGTGCTATTGGTGTTTGTTTAAATGTTGATGACATGGTAAAATAAAATTAATTCATTTTATAATAAATGGAAAGAATTTTAAAATCCTCGCAAAGTTATTTAAGAGGGTCGTGTTAATGGGTGCCCTTTAAACAATTGTTAATAAACTATATAAAAAGCTATCGAATAAAACCTTAATCATTTTCTTAAAAAATGTTTTTAAAAATAGTTTCTAAACTTCCCTTAGGACATCCGTTAATACTACCCTTTTAAGAATTCTAGAAGATTTTAATTCATTAAAAAAAAAAAAAGTCATAGTGGAGGTTGACATGAAATAGGTTTTCAGGATTATTTAAATTGACTGTATATGCTAGCTCAATGGTTCGGACAACTGGACTAATAAATATTTATTAATTCTCGTTCAAAGTCTTGTAATTGAACTAGTAATTGACATCTCAACTTCGTTGTAACTGTTGATTTATTAAAAAAAGAAAACAAAAAAAAAAACTTTGATAAATTCCCTTATTATCTTATAATGAACTTAGAAATATTCTTTTTCAGGTTATGTATTCATGTTATCATGCATTGTACGTAAGTATATTTCTCTTGCATGTGCTCAAGGTTTTGATTCTTTTGAAGATGTAGCCTGCAAGTATACTGCCTAAAAAATCCAATAATTCACTTAGAAAAACATACAGTATCAAAGCACTTTTACAAAAGAAATTAGAATATCATATCCTCATTCCTCACCATTAGCGTGACAAATTCCAATGTTGATTATAATCCCAAAGTCCAAACCAAGAAATGACAACATATTCATAAAATTATACAAATAGAAAATACTACAGTCTGTACCACCGACAACAATTAATGAGAAAAATTTTCAGAGAAACAAAACCAGCACAGGCCCGAAAGACTCGCTTTTGTTTCAATGGTTGCACATGTAAACAACACTTATACAATTCCCATTGACCCTCCCGGTCTCACCCCATCACTATAATAACTTGCCTATTTCTTCGACTTCATTTCTCATTTTCATTGATCATTAGTGTGTATCTCTCTCATTTTGCTAGTCACTACTTATTTCCTTGACAGCCATGGCGAGTACTACTGCTAGACCCATTATGTTGCTGGCACTTTGTGTCCTCCTCCAAGCTTTTATTAGCGCACAGAGCTCGGGGAGCCCCTTCAATGTCATAGGACGTGTCTACTGCGACACTTGCCGATGTGGGTTTGAGACCCCTGCTACCAATTATATTGAAGGTACCAACATATATAAATCTCATTTCGAATACAGTCCTTTACTAGTCAGAGTTATGGTTATGCATGGTTGGCAACTTTGTCAATTAAAAAAGAAAGTTTCATTGTCACTTTAATCTGAAATGTTTTTCATTTCTTAGGAAGGTGGTTTAACCTTTGAAAAAATAAACTTGGCATTCCAAAACATTGGTCATTTTGTATGACATACTGATATATGTATGTGTCTATAGTAAATGCATTTCAGTTCATCTTCTAGTCAAGTAAGAAGTAAATCCTGCAATTATTGATCTCATACCATACATTATCATTCTTTCTTATTTCTTTCCAAATGGTGCTTTAGTTGTCTTGTATTGAACTGTCTATTGTGAAGATACTATAATATCAGTTTGTAATAGTTTGGATATCATGCTTGTTAATTAGGTGCAAAGGTTAGAATTGAGTGCAGAGATAGGAAAAGTCTACAGGTTGTGTACAGCAACGAAGGAGTGACTGACTCTACTGGAACATACAAAATCTCCGTTGAAGATGACCATCAAGACGAAATATGTGAGTCCGTTCTTGTTAGCAGCCCAGTGGCTGACTGCAAATCAGCCGACCCAGGTCGTAGCCGCGCCACTCTTGTACTCACACGTTACAATGGTGTCATTAATGAAAATCTTTCCGCAAATGCTATGGGGTTCCTCAAAGATCAGCCATTGGCTGGGTGCACCGAACTGCTCCAGAGTACGCACCTGATACATAATTGAAGGACCAATTTCAGTATGTTAGCTAGGTGTTGTTGGTTTAAATAATTTTTATGCTTTATGTTTACTTGTCATTGTTCTGAATGATAGTTGTATGTCATATGTGTCTCTTTAGTTTGTTGGACTTAAAAGTTCTGAACGTCATGTTTTCTTCATCAATGTATCTTTGGTCACTTAATTGTGGCTTTCAAATTGTAGCTTCTTGTTTGCGTAACAAACCAGAGTTTATATAAAATTAATGACATATCAATTTTCTTAATTTCCCCCGATTGATTTGATGCACTACATTTATATATCCCTAAATATGTCTGTTGTTTATCAGAAATTTGATATGATTACTACCTTACGGAACTGATTCTTCTGAAATATTCTTTTGCTTCTCAAAGCTACAAAAGAATCAATGGTCCAAGTTAGAAAATCAACCCTCAATACTTGATATATTTATAAAATAATTAGAGAGAGAATTGAATCCTAATTCTGCCTACTTATGACTCAAGTAATGCCACTAAATTATAAGGCTTTCAACTAGTTTATAGCTAATAATAGGAATAAAATATACTATAATAAATAATGATTTAGAATATTCTAACTAGCTTGATACATTAAAGAAAAAAAAAAAAAAAACCTTAAAGTGTGTACAAGAAAGAAAACATGAATATGGTTTGTCTTTTGTCTTAGTAGCTTGTTGCAAGTAAAATGAAATTATTATGGTAATTTGATATCCATCCATGTGTTGAAAGGATCACTTTCAATTTTGCATTCCCAAGACATAAAAATGTATATCATGCATTAATTTGCATCATTCCTTTCAAGTCATGTGGGAAAGAAAACATTGAAAATGATGGTATAAACCTAATATTTTGCACAATCAATGTTTTAGATATCATGGTCTTTTTTTGCTAAGAACCTGCTTTGAGAATAGATGAGATGGGGACCAATCTTTATTACGTAGGGATGGCAATTTTTTGCGATAAAGAATAGGAAGTAAAATGAAATTATTATGGTAATTTGATATCCATCCATGTGTTGAAAGGATCACTTTCAATTACATCTAAAAATCATTTTCCTAAAATTTCTCACATCTTCAAGCCACAGACATCCAAAAATGTATATCATGCATTAATTTGCATCATTCCTAGCTTTCAAGTCCATGTGGGCTCCTTTCCCACCTCTCACACCTAGCCTTGATTGGAAAAAGAAGGGATTTTTGTTGGTTTTTCGTGGTTCTGTTTCTTTTTTGGAGTTTTGGAGGAGTTGTCGAGTATTTTTATATTTATTTTTATGAAAGATTTGATCGTGTTTAGACTTTGAGATGGGGGGGACCAATCTTGATTTGATATTAGTTAGAAAAAAACTTTGTTTTGCATTGTTCCATCTAGCTTAAATTATTTTTTTTTTTATGGGCTACAAAACCCGTTTTTGTATTGAAAGCATTAAGAAACCCGGCCCGTTGCCGCCCGTTGCCATAATAGTTAAAAAAAACCCATCTAGCATTATTATGGGCTACAAAATTTGTATTGAAAGCTTCATTGCTATATAGCACACAACAATATTCTTCCAACTTCCTTCATTTTGTGTTGCTATCTAGCTAGCACACAACAATTGTATTGAAAGTTTCGTTGCTTAGATTGAATATACTACCCTTGGGGACTAAGTTGAGTAACTTGTCAAGAGAAGCAATGGTAACCCTTGAAAAGGGGTGAAAGTGTTTGTAAAATTGCTTGTAAAAATGCTTTGACAGTGGTAGCTTGTTCTTTGTAAAAAAAATACCTCACAAAAGGCATCAATTTGTCAGCAACCACTCATTTTCTGCATGGCACTTAACATTGAAAGAAGATTTTAGGTCTTTGTGGATATGATCTTGTGCTTTTTAGCAAGATCTCATTTATAACGGCCTCTCTTGGTTTCGCTCGAAACTGATTAGATTCGATGAAGAACCAACTCGATCAGACCCAATGGTGCTCATGGTCGACAATAGGTCCTCCGTTCTACCACTAGCTGGAATCAGGTCAAGTCCAAGTGGAGTCTAAACCTATTCCAAACCGACCCATGGATAGTCGTAGTTACAAGCTCAAGTAAGCTTGGCAAAATAGAAAAAGGAAAAGTTTATTTTATCCCCAAAATTTTAAATGTTGACATTTGAATATCCTCAAAATTTTGGCTTGTCCGCCATAAAATTTCAAACAGAGAAAACTGGTTTTAGATGGTGTTAACAACAATTATATGGTTTCAGACTTTCAGTTCCATGGCAGAGAAGAACTATATTAGTAAATTCTATTGATTTGGCATCCTTTTATTGGTCGGGAGTACAAGATCAATGATTCAACAAGCAGATCAAACTAAATAATTTCCCAGCAAAAAGAACAGGGGAAACAAAGATTCTCAGAACAAAACAGTGTCAATAAATATAGGGTTTCAATATATTATTTTGGATTATCATCTAACATTCTGAAATTCCCTGCCTGCTAAACTTACAAGAACCATTTGATTTGAACTAAAAAATTTGAGACAATTGTAATGGCTAGAGAATGAAATAAAAATAAAACAGATTTGGAATTCATAGAAATTTCGTAGAAAATTAATAATTTTCAATCCAACTCATTATTCACCTCAAATATATACAAATATTTCAACAATGAAAAAATAGACAAGATATCTACATAAAATGATAGAATACAAAATTGATAAGGAGAGATCCTCTCAATCATTCACTATCCCTGGGTGCATTCAGTTGTGAGGCAAATGCCAAAAGTCTCCACTAACATATCTGAATCTGGTGCCATGTTACCAACATGTGCATCTGTGAAATTCTGAATCCTCTAAAGTACTCAAAAGACTAAAATCGGAAATTTTCATTACCATTGATTTGGGAAGGCTTCTCGGTAATTTGCATCTTCACCCAATGTGAGCTGTCTTGTTGTTGAATCCTTTGCCCATGTATTCAAAAGCCTCTGAGCTATCCTATCTTTCGGTGTCACTTTCTTGTGCAGCATGGATGAGAGTGTTTCCTTCTTGTTTCTGGCTGACAGTTTCTCCCCATCAGTCACCCCCGTATCTTCTCCAATAGATGCAGATCTTGAAGTTGATGTCAAGGCAGCATCCCTTAGAACTGTATCATTGTGCTCCCGAATTTTTGCAAGCTTTGCACGCTTCAGTGACTTTTTATCAATTTCTCTCTTATTTGCTACTTCTTTATCTCTCTCACGAACATTCTTCACAGCTTGTTTTGCTAACTGCTCAATGGAATCGATCCCCAAATCAAGAGATATCTCTTCTTTTAAAGAGTTCTGATTGAGTGGCTTTCCCTCATCATCTCGAGGTATAATAGGTCCATGAAATGGACAAACTCTCAGGTCTCTTCTCTGACAAAGTCCCCCTTTGCTCAAAGGAGCCCTGCAGGGTTGAATGTCAGTTTGCTGCTCTTCATAAAGAGTTGCATGTACATTCAGTTCAGGCATTTTCTCAGCTGGAATAACCGCGTCATAGTCCACCCTACCCCAGTGACTTTCAAGCTCCAATCCCCGCTGGTTAGCCAAAACCTTCCTGTGTGAACCCCAGTTATCCAAGAAAGAGCCCCACTTCATCACAGGAGCTTCAGCCAGAAGCTTACTTCTTAAAGGGTCCAAATTGGTTTCACCACCTTTAGGATTGAGAATCTCATTGTCATTAAAATCTTTTTTACTGCTTTCAGGAGTTTTATTTTTGAACTTATTAGAAGTTAATTTCATGGAAAAATATTCATCATGATTATTGGGAGCAGTAGACCTCTCATTCTCAAGTGATCCAATCTTACCCTCCTCCCAGAAATCATCTTCTTCTTCATCACGATTTGCAGTGTTTGGAAGAGCACAACCTGATTCTTCACACTTCTTCTTCACTGATTTGAGACGATTTTGTATGTCAATTAACTCCTTTAAAGCAGAATCTCTGAACCTGTTGTCTGCCACTTCAACCCTTAGAAGAACAGAAATCCATTCTTGAACTGAAACAAAATGCTTTGTCTCTAGAAGCTTGTACAGCTCCCTTAATGCATCAAAAACCACTTTATTGTCAGTGTTCTCGTGAACCTTTTCCCCTTCTTTTAAAGTATTGAGACGGATTTGCAGCAGTTCAGAAGAACGAAACTCTTCGAAATATTCATCATCTGCAGGAGGCAGAGGCATAAATTCCTCATTTGTACGGACTATGTCTAAGCATTCCCCAATCTCATCAACAGTAGACATGATCTCTTCCTTAATAGATGAGAAATTGTCCTTGAACATTTCAAATTTATTTAGCAAAATCTCTCTTGACCGCCTTTCACGTTCTGCTCTCTCCTGCTGAATCCGAGCTGCATTGGCCTGTAGATTAGGAAACTGCAACTTGAGGGTGTTTTTAAGGTAATCAAACCCTAATCTGAGCTGCCTGTAATGAATCCCAAAGGAAGAGTTCCACTTCTCCAAGAATTCGATTGCCTTAGAGCGCAAAATAGAAGCAACAGCAGGAGGAGCCGGGAGAGGAAGAGTTCGTCTGAACCCAACACTCAAACTCAGCAACTGATCCAAGTTGTCAACATGGATGCTTCTGAAAAGCTTCGAACGCATGAACAGTTGGTCAATTATCAGGAGTGTCAGGTACCTTACCTGTACCGATCAAATATTGAAATTCAATTAATTACCAAAATGTTAAACTGAAACCCACTAATAAACCAACAAATCACCGCTACCCCTAATTATAATCATAAAAACAAAAGTGAAAAAAACCGACAACAATAACAACCACAAAAGCTTTAGTCCCAAATTTTATGGGTCAACTATGGATCATCAACAGATTGGTAAGAATTGGCCACATGTATTATTTTCATTAACAGATTATAGATCTAATCAATTCTTTTCCTTAACAGATTATATAATAGCATAGCCAGCCTAATCAGGGATGATACCCTCACCTAAATATAAGTAAATATCATAATTCAGAAAAATATATTAAATCTATCTTAATTAGATTAAAGCCACCTACAAGCTAGTTGAGAGCATATAATATATATTCATTAAAATAATCAAATAAAAATTAATAGAAATTAGTGCGTAAAAAGAAAGAAAGAACAAAACAAATACATACCTGAGAGTGGTCGCGCTTCATAAGATCCAAAAGGGTATTGGCAGCGAGTCGGAGCTCTGTATCCGAATAGCGGACAACAGATTTGATAGCCTTAAGGAGACGTGGGTCCACCTCAGCAGCTGTGGAGTTGGTCGCCTTCTCTATCAGACTCAACACCTTCCCTCCCTCTCTCTCTCTCCCCTCTTCCATTATCATTTATTTATCAAATCAAACAAGGATACTTGCATACTGCTATGCTATGTTCTTATTCTTCATTAGCCCTGTCACTTTACAAGCTTTTACTTTTAAAATATTTCTAGATGGCAATCCGTTTTAGACTAGTAGTTTCTTTCACCTTCTTCACGGCAACCCGTTTTGCTCTTTTATCCAAATAGATTGTGGGCAATAATAAGAATTCACGACACAAACCTGGGTAAGAGAAACCACCTACAACATTTAAGATTCTGTGAGGTGAGCTACATAGAATTGAGTATATTTTTCTCAACAAAAAGATTTTAGTAAAAAAGACAAATGAGGCAGAACTTTGCCAACAAAATTGGAATCCTTTTAGCGTGGAATTTAAATTGAAAAAAACTCATGCCATCAAAACCCTCAAATTTCTAGAACTTAAATCCCTTTAGGAATATAGAAGGAAAAATTAGGCACTCACTTGGAGTAACTGGGTCAAGTTCAATCTCTTTATCTGTAACTACCTACTCCAAATGCTCAACAGCATTGGCAACAAAGGAAAACCTAGCAATTGCAGATTTTTCGCATTTCTTATGTGTGTCTAATGAGAAGACACTTGCTAATCAATCATTATAATAACCTTTATGAAATACTAACATTGAGATGCTGCAAACAGTAAGATTAAAGATGGTTAGTCATTGTAGTGCTTTTGTCAATTGTTGCAACATGGTGATAAGAAAGTATATCATCACAACCAAGGAAACACGTTCATAACCAAACCAAATATAAAATTCCCAAGTAATAAAAGAAAAGGCAAAAATAATTTTAAACTAAATAATAGTCTCTTATGAATTCAAGTGTATGCAGCCAACAACAGCAACAATAGTAGAGACCAATTTGCACTTTAAAAAAAAATATTGAGATAAGTAAGTTTTATTGACATTTTTCCCTAAGAATAACTTTTCTCTCATAAAGAGGCTGAACAGTACCAGTTACTCCAAGTGTTTGTTTTAAAATATTGTTGCAAACACCGTCAATGAAGAAAATCTAAATGAAATCAGTGCATGCATGCATGATTTTATCAAGTAGTTCTAACTGCCATTATAAAAAATAGCATGTTAAATTTCTGTATGTTTCAATTGAAAGTATTAAAAGTATTCATTTTTCTTGAAGGTACTATGACTCATTTCTCATCTATTATAAATTTTAATCTCTCCATTTGACAATAAGAATCCAAAACATTTTTAACTACAATACTTGCAATAGTACTAATAAACAGTATAATTTGTCACAATTTAAACTAAAGCGATAAATATACAGTTTTGTAGATGCAATAGATCACAATAATAATACATATAAATTTTAAGAGTAGGTGTTTATTCGTTTGCACATTTCTTGTAGGAACACTTTGTGGCGTATCTGATCAAGTATTATATATAGCAAATTTCATCCATCTGCATAGTCCATTGCTCTATGGTCAATTGTTTTGTCAATGTGCCAGCCAACATTAACGCCTATATATAATGAAACTAATTGTAACCGTAACCGACTGAAAAAAATAAAATTAGCAGTGTATGCTGTTTTCTTAGCACCAAGATAACCAACAAATTCATTCATTCGAGATTCTAATTCAAAAAGCCCTCACTTTAGCCCGCTGCATTCCATCAGAGCGATCAATAGAATCTTTTTAAAGAAAAATTCAAACCCAACAGCTATATATAAAAAGATGATCCGAATCCCAATAGGATTGAGAGCAGAATATATTCTTAGAATGAGCCCTTTCACAGTCATCATTATTATAATTTCCACATAATCTAAACATGAAAAAAAATCACAAAATAACAAACTACAAAATTTGGACTAAAGTTATAAACTTTGACACTTTCACTATTAAACAGATACAGGAAAAAATTAAATTTGAAATTCATAATGGAGATTAAATTATAAACTTACTATTTCAATCAAATTCAAAAAAAAATTGGAATAATTAAAACAAAAAAAAAAAAATATTATGAACTTACCCAACCGAGTTTTGGCCGGAGCCGCCTGGAAATACCTCCCTGGAGCCGCTAAGACCGAATTGTTTTTTGAGTTTTCTGGAGCAGCTTCTCTCTCTCTCTCAGTTTTCGGGTAGGGTAGGGAATTTGGGGTGGGGTTTTTTGATTTCAGGGTTGACGAGAGAGAACACCGTATAGATAGGGTTTTTTTTTTTTTTTTTTTTTTTAATAAAAATTTTCTGACTTTTTTTTTTTTTAATTAACGTTTTTTATAAATTAACAAATAAATAAGAGGGTTTTTTTTTTTTTTTTTCATTAATGATTTGCAGTTATTTTTTTTTTTTTTTTTTTTTTTTTTTTTTTTTTTTTTTGATTAATGATTTGCATTTATCCTAATTTGGAATTGATATATTTTTTTATTATTAAAATACCTAGGATGTGATAATAAGTATATTTCCTGCAAAAGAAATTATTTCACCTACAAACACAAAATTATCATCACATCCTAGGTTTTTTATTATTAAAAAATATAACAATTTCGAATTATGATGAGTATAAACCATTAATCTTTAGAAGCAAAATAGATATATAGAAGAGCATAGACTAGTTTTTTACTACTCTATTGAGATTTCGGTGCATCCTAATGCTTAAACAATGATTTCTTCATTAAATTGTAACACAAACTCAAGTTAAATAGGACAAGTCATACAATGACATAGTTTCTTAATTAATTTGAGATCTTATTAAAATTATTTTAGTCTACCATAGAAATAGATAGGCTCACGTGTGTAGCATGAATTTGCAACTAGTAATATATATATATATGTGGGGTCCAATAGTTTATGGGCCCGGCCCGATCGCTTATGAGGAGTCCACAGGCCAAACGAAGGAGATCGGGGCCCAAGCTCAAAACTAGGAAATATAAAATAATGTCCAAACCCTCACGGATTGAAGTGAAGCACAAGTAAACTTGAAATATCGAGGAAAATATCTAGGGAAACCCTTCCCTAACATGACACCGCCCCTAACAGAGCCGGGATCTCGGGCTTTATGGATCATCTAATTTCGGGATTAACACAAACTGTCCTGGAAAGATTAAACAAGGACAAGTCATACAATGAGAATAGTTTCTTAATTAATTTGAAAGATCTTATTAAAATTATTTTAGTCACCACAAAAAACCCATCGGCGGGTAAAAGGGGACAACACCACCATAGAAATAGATAGGCTCACAAATGTGGGCTCAGCAATGAATTTGCAACTCTACAAATATTATTGTGAGTAACAACTTCGTTGTTGGGCCGCCAAAGATTTGTGTCCCTACAATATATATATATATATATATATATATATATATATATAATCAAAGACATTATACATTTATATGACCATTGAACTTATAATATTTTGTATCTTCACAATTTTACGTTTCAATATTTTAATACATATATTTTTAATTGAACTTAAATTTTATTCTATATTTAAACACTCAAATAAATAATGAAATAGATAAATTAATATACAAATACAACCATAATAAATATTTATTAATTATTATCAAAATTATATTTCACAATTTCATATAAAAGTACAATCATAATAAATAAAATACCTATTCTATCTTTTCCATAAAAAATTAATAAATACCATAATTATCAAATTTCATATTTAATATTTAATAGTTCACATGCAAATATAATCAAAATAAATTTATATTAATGACTATCACAATTATTAAATTTCATATTTACATATAAAATAAAGAAAAAGAAATAAAATAAGTTTTTTTATAGATAAAATCATATTTTATTGAAGTGGTTGAGTCATGAGTGGTTGACTATAACAAATAAATGAAGACGACACGTCGTTTAGTTGTAGTGACAAAGAAGGTCCGACTCAGCCAAAAAGGCTCCGCCACCTTTCTTCTTGCATTCCCTCTTCCCTGTTCGCGAGTCGCAGCTCCTCTTTGGCTCAATTCTCATTCTTGGATCAAATTCCATTCTTTGATCCTCCCAATAACACTCCTCTTGCTTTAGCTTTCACTATAACCACTCTTAGTCTCTTGCGTAGTCTCGCAGTTTTCGCTTCTCTGGATGTGAGTTTCATCATTTTCTCCTATGCTTTGTTCTCTGTACTGTGTCTTTTCTTTTTGTAATGAATTTTTTGGCTAATGGGTGTTTCATGGATGATCCATTCTTTTTCTTCTGTATGTATTTTTTTTTTTTTAAAATATATATATATATATATATATATATATGTTTAGGTGTTTGGTTGTTTGGTTAGAGGTTTCCCAGATGAGATTTTGATTGTTGGAAATTGGAAATGTTTATTTCAGCCAGTTTGAATGGTGGGATTTTATGTTTTTGGGTTTTTGATTGTGGGGTTTTTTTGTGTGTTTTAGTTAAGCTGACAGAGTTGTTGAATATAATATTGGATTTTGATTTCCATGTAAAGTTAAAAATAAAGAAGATGTCAAGTTTGTGTTTTTCCAATAAGCTTCTATGCAATAATATAGTAGTGAAATTCGTGAAAATTATAGAACTCATAAATAGTAGGGTACATGAATATGAACTTATTAAGGGATTTGTTTCCATTTCCTGTACAAGAAATAATTCTTCCACTGTGAGGTATGGGTCTGTTTATGTCTTTACTTTCTGCCCTTTTTGAGAATTGGAAAGATACATTACTTACTTTATCAGATAAGCTATTGGATATTCTCTGTGTTGTTTTGTTGTTAAAGTGTATTGATTTTAATCTCCCAATATAAGATCTGACACTGGTTAATTTGGTTTTGACGTGTTTACCGGAGTATCAGAATGGCTGCTGCGGTGTTCCACCAATGTGTTGGGGCCATTCAGGTTCACAGTTGTGGCACTGAGAAATCTGGGAATTCCTCATTAAGGTTTACCTCAAGGGGTTTTGTTATTGACTGTGGATTGTTAAGGAAAGGAACTTGTAGCTCTCATCGGTGTAAATTGCATGCAATACGTGCATGTACTTCCGATGCTTCAGTGATGGATCCTATTTCATCTACCTCCCACAATGCCATTGACAGTTCTCAAAACACTTCAAGTGAGTTGATGATATAAATCTAACCAACTCTTAATTTTTTGTGTATTGAACTCTAAACAATCAGTCATTATGTTTCTCCTAGATTATATCATTCTTGAGTTTTTTCAATATTTTGGGATAGTTTGTCAATATTTTGCAATATGTGATTATTAATGCTTCCTTCTTTCTTTTTAGGTTTTATTGAAAAAAAATTGAGGTTCTTTTAACTTTTTTTTTTTTCTCAGGTTCCTTTTTGTCTTTTTTTATTATTAATTGTTGGTTCCATACTCTTGTTTTAGTTGAAACTGCATTGATACTAATTCGGCATGGTGAGTCTTTGTGGAATGAAAAGAATTTGTTCACTGGTTGTGTTGATGTGCCTTTAACCAAGAGGGGTGTAGAGGAAGCAGTTGAAGCTGGTAAAAGAATCAGTAATATACCTGTAGACATGATTTTCACATCTACACTGATTCGTGCACAAATGACTGCCATGCTTGCCATGACTCAGCACTGCCGCAAGAAGGTATCACTTATAGTTATAGACTTATATCTTAACATATAATATCTGAAGATTCTAATAAAATACTTCTGATTACTTAGATTGCTTAAATTTACAAAAATAAGAATATAATTGTATTGTGAATTTGAAACAGAACAGAAAGAGAAGTTACATGTGTTGATCCGAGAATGGTTTGCAGGTGCCTATAGTCATGCATAATGAGAGTAAAGAAGCAAAAGCATGGAATCAGATTTACAGTGAAGAGACCAAGAAGCAATCAATTCCAGTTATAACAGCTTGGCAATTGAATGAAAGAATGTATGTAATTTTTTTATGCTTGACTACATCTTCCATTTCCACTCCATCTTACTTTAAAAACATTGAGCCAGATTGAATTACCAGCTGTTTTCTCTCTCCCTCTCTCTCTGTTTTTCTGTATAGGTATGGGGAATTACAGGGTCTTAATAAGCAGGAGACAGCTGAAAGATATGGAAAGGAAAAAGTGCATGAGTGGCGTCGAAGTTTTGATATTCCTCCCCCTAATGGTGAGAGTTTGGAAATGTGTTCACAGAGAGCTGTTGCTTACTTTAGAGAACATGTAAGCACATCTAGCTTCTTCTTGCTGACATTTGAGATTCATGTAGAATTTTTTAAAAGTGTTTAAGTTTTAATATATATATATATATATATATATGTTAGAAACCTGAATATTGAGAAGGAATACATTGCAGATTGAACCCCATCTTCAATCTGGAAAGCATGTGATGGTTGCTGCACACGGGAATTCACTGAGGTCTATCATCATGTACCTTGAAAAATTAACTTCTCAGGAGGTAAGAAATTATATTTCTTGAGATTGCTCACTTCTGTGCCATAATACTTTCTGTTAGTTGATTATGGACAATCAATGATTTTGTCTGGCAAACAGGTCATTAGCTTAGAATTATCAACTGGGATACCGTTGTTATACATATATACAGAGGGAAAATTTATGAGGAGAGGAAGTCCTGTGGGAGCTACAGAGGCTGGTGTTTATGCATATAATAGGGTATGAACTTTCTGTCCTTTGTTGTGTCTGATCTTCTAATTTGTTAATTTTCTTAGATTTTCAGTTAGTTTTTTGCAAACTTTTTATTTGATGTTTTCTTACCATGTTCTTTTGAGGGGAATATTATCAGTTAATGGAAACAGAAAAAGGAAAAACTTGATAATTTTGTTTGGCATGTATGCTTGAGTACACTAATTCACCTTTTTAAAGCTTAGAGCCTTGTCTGTTACTGTAAGGTCAATTGTATTGGCTTGAGGATGAGTAGACTCAGATATATTTATCTATTTCACCTGCTGGATGGTCGTTGATTGGATGAGTTGGGGACTCCTCATAATTCCAAAACCAAGGGAACTATTTATATCGGACTTTGGTTTAGTTCCATTCATTTATTGCAGTTTGATAAGTGAAATAACTGAAATTTTACCTAGGCATACAAGAAACATCATGCTTGAAGTGTTACATAGAATTGAAAAGTTTTTTATATGAATCGCATAGTTCTTTTTGGTGGAATTTCATTTACCAAGGACCCAAGGAAGCTTAGTTTCAACTTCTGGAAAGTTTTCATACAAATTGCAATGTATATTTTTCAACTCTTTTGTCAAAGAAGCTAGAACCTATTCCTGTTAATTACCTGACAGGACAAATCAGAGAATTTGTCAATATTTGCTTGTGGCGGGCTAACGTAAAAGGCTTTGTAGATCTACAGTTTAGAGTTGTAGAAGAAAGAGTTAAGACTCAAAATTGACTAGGTTTTTTTTATATGTTTATTCAATAGAAGAAAGTATGTGTGGTTTTAGGGTTTTGATAGGTAAAACAAATTACTTGATTTATGGTTGTAAGGGAGAAGGAAAAGAGAGAAGAGAAAGGGAGAAAAGAGCTTACAAAGGCTAACATGCCTCAATAAGTAATAAGAATTATTTAGAAAGAAACAAGTACTCTATGTTCACGATGGTGAGTGGTGACCACAAAGTATCTAAAACAATTACAATCAAATCAACTAGAGAAACTAATAGAGTGCAGGAAATAAGAAATGGAAGTATAATGCATAAAACCTTACCCCAAACCCGAGACCAATCAAACAAATTCTAGATTAGCAAGGACTTCAAATAATCAAAAGGTCTCTCAACATCCTAAAAAGTGTGTTTTTTTTTTGTTCCTTCCACACTAACCACATCAAGCATGCTAGCACCAAATTCCAAACATCAAAGGAATGTTTCCCCAACCAGTTCTGCGAACCAAACGAAGAGAGACAACCCTCTCTGGCATCACCCATTGAATCCCAAACATTTGAAATACTTCACTCCACAGCACATGGGCAAAATCACATTGAAGCAAAGGATGATTCATTGATTCCCTCAACATCGACACATACAACACTGATTAGCTAGGGAAAAACCCCTCTTAACAAGATTATCAATTGTAGGAATCCAACCCCATGCTGCTGTCCACAAAAAGAAAGAAACCCTTTTAGGGGCCTTAACACGCCAAATGCTCTTCCAAGGGAAAGAAATAGTAAGGGTATGACAAATATAATTATAATAGGAGAGGACATCAAAAGTACCACTCTTAGTCAATCTCTAGATTCTCCTATCCCCCTTCCCCCTAGGCAGCTTAGAATAAATAAAACTCAAACAAAGAATGCAATTCCTCCAACTCCCAATCATGAAAAGCTCTATGGAACTGCAAATTCTAGCTCCTAATCCCTCCATTTAAATCAAGAAAATAAAAACCTAATAAAAGACTAGCTTGGACTCAGAAAATAAAACCTAAGATACTTGGGATCTCCTAAAAGGTTCTAGACTTAACTAAATGACCTAAATACCCTTAGGCTCTATTTGATTGGGAGGATGGAAATGTTGGGGGGATAGAAAATATTTTATTTTTACACCATGGGTGTTTATAAATTCCGCTCTACCATTCCGTTATTATCATCCCTATACATTGGATTATATTGAATTTATGTCTGTGTTATCTTGTTAATGATAATTTTACCAGTCAGTGAAGTTGTCACCTGGCTGTGGTGTCCTCATCTGTGTGGTGCTAGAACATTTGAAGACCATCTACATGCTAATATACTAAAATCTAGCCATTACCCATGAAAATGATTTTATTAATGAGCCATTTCATCTCTGTCCTTCAGAATTGCTGTCAACCAGCAATTTGATATGTAATTGTTTTTGAAGTAAAACTAATGGGAAGAAGAAAGAAAAGAAAAAAAGGAGAATATCTTGAATTTTCACCCAACTCTACCAAAACATTCAACCCAAAGTTGGTGAGATCTAGAAAGTGAGTTAATCTTTAAACAGAGATGAAACAAATAGTGAATTTTTCCCCTTATCCTCATCTTATCTGGAAGAGTGCTTATTTAAAATCATATAATGTAATCAAGTCTCGAGCTCCATCCTTTAGAGAGTAGATTAGGGAAGCCAAGCTCCTCGTCTTGCTAAATATATTTTCAGTGTTTGCTTTTATTTTCTGTAGACTCTAGGCCTTTTTTTGTTGCTGATTCACAAGTAACATCTTAGCTCTTCCTACATTTTTCATATGCAGACTTTAGCTCTCTACAGGCAAGAATTGGATGAAATGCTGCACTAACTTTTTCAGAAAAAGTGGTAAGCGACATTTTAAATCATATACTTCTAACATTTGGACCTGTCTTAGATTCTATGTTAACAAAATCATTGCCTTAATAAGATCCAGTTGTACTATATTTATGCATGATATCAATGAGACTCCTCAGAAGACTAATTATATTATATCCAGACCGCAGCTATTCCAGGTTAATTAGACCCTTGCTCTGCTCATCCATGGTTCATATTTTTGCAGGGTAATTTTTCTTTTGTTCTTGATGGGGACTTTTCAGAGGATATAAAACTTTTGAAGCACTGGTGAAAAAAGCAAGCTCGTTGCAACATAGGAATCAATTAGGAATCACTACAGGCTACAGCCCTCCCATTCTTTAAAGGAATCAATTAGGACAATGCAATAGGCATGGAGTATTATACTGTAACACATGGAGACTGTCACAATAACTGGGAAAGGAAACACACTCACACACACACACATTGTACGTACAAGGTTGCAAATGTTGTGTTAGAATTTGGTGATATTTAATAAAATTAAGCTAGTACAGGTGCATTTTTGCAGTTATGTGTGAACTTATTATGCTCAGGATTTTATGAGAATTACTGGTGGCACTGGCATCCATCCAATGAATCAGGATTTTAAAGAATGAGCAGTTAGTCTACACCATTGCACATAATAAAAATGCTTCTTGTAATAGTAAAATGGAGGAGAAATCGTGGGGTCAAGACCTACTCAGTGCATGGATTTTTTTTTTTTTTTTTTTTTAATATTTTAAAAAAGCTCTATTTGTGCTATATATATGATACTAGTTTATTTCTGGTTTTGTCAGTGTTAGGAAATAGCAAGGCCCTAACTAACCAATATCTACTGCTTGAAGTTTTATCTGTTCTCACTGAAGAAGAAGAATAGGGAATTTCTAGAAATAATTTGAACAATTTCAACGGCAATGACCTACTGTTTATTGACAGTTTGACACTGGCGACTGAAAAATTCAGAGTACTGTTTATTGGCCACTACGTAACTAAAAAAAAAAATTGACGTACTAATGTACCATATGTTACTAATCTTTCTCTACCATCCCTAAATGGTGTGATTAGGCATGGATTTTAAATAATAAGCAAGACAAATTCCCCCCCACCCCAAATAAAAGGAGGATAAAGCATTTTTCGGTTCTTGAGTTAAGTGTGTGTTTGAGAACTTTGTAATTTTTTATAAAATATTTGCATAGTATTATTAAAAAAATATATAGTTTTTGAAAATTTTTATGTTAAAAATGTGCGATAAAAATCTAAAAACTAACTTTTTATAAAAACAAAAACAAAAAAGGTTTTGTTAGGAAAAAAAAGTTTATTTTAGCCAAACAGAAATTAACAACTTATTTTTAGTTTATTAAACTTATTTATGACTTGTTGAAACTTTATTTAGTTTATTAAACTTGCGACTTGTTAAAACTTTATTTTTAGATACAGTTATATTTTTGTTTAGTTTTTTTTTTTTAATTCAATAAAATAATTAAAATCAACTTTCCCAAATAAAATATTAAAACAAATGCTATATCAAAATAGACATACATTTTCTTCTCAAAAAAAAAAAATATATATATATATATATATATAGACTTACATTTTTCCCCCCGAATTATTAGACAATTAATCACTTGATTTTTTTAAGATTGGAGACAATCACATGTGTAGGGACACAAATCTTTGAGGGCCCAACAACGGAGTTGGGCTCGCGCGCGAAAGATCCCTCACAATAACATTTGTAGAGTGGGCTTGAAAAGCCGGCGACAGGGCATTAATTGAACATGATTTTTTAAGATTTGAGTCCGAGACAATCACAGTGGGATTTTTTGGTGGCGGCGTATATCACCTAACAATTTATACTATGTTGTAACATTTGTAATCCCACAATGGGGGATAATCCATAAAGCCTAAGAGCCACCGGGGGGATGTCATGTCGGGAAAGTTAGAGACAAACTAGATATTTTCTCGATATTTCAAGTTTATTCTTATAACCACCTCACATATTGGTCGGAATCCGGACAATGGGGCCCACAACATGGTTAGTCACCTAATTAATATAGTAAATTTATTTAGTTCACAACATTCTTATAACTAATTTGTCAAAATGCAATTTAAAATTTATTTAATACTAATTTGAAAATATTATAAAATTGTTGTGAATTTTTGCTATGTTCCTAGAATGACTTAAAAAAAGTACTAACATATGTGCATGGAATGTGTAAATTCATGACATTCTTTTGCCTATGAATTTGATACAAGTCGATTAACAAAGAAGTAAATCCAACTGAAATCATTGTGGTCTTACTTAAATAAAAAAATAAAAAAATATATATATATCCATTACGTAGAATCTTATCTTATCTTTTAACCTATGACGTTCGCTTTTAATAGCAACTCTTTATCATTAGACTAAGACTCTAATCGATTTTTGATGTAGACGGAATTGAATCTCAAATTTCTTATTCAATCATAAAAAATTTTATTAGTTGACCTATCTAAAACTCACAAATCTTATCTTATCTTATATATCTGGCTTGATATTCAAAGTCAAATTCAAAACAAATTATAAGCTTAAACTAAGACTTTTAAGTCTTAGTTTTAAACTAAGACCCTAAACTAAGACTTTAAAGTCTTAGTTTTAAACTTTTTTAAGTTTATAATTTCATATTTTTTGAATTTCTATTTTTTAAAGTCAAGAGCCCTTCAATGATGCGCAGATAATGATTGATGGTGATGTGTTTTAGACTAAGACAACCTTCTTTGACTATGAGATCCGTTAGAATATGGACATATGTCTAATCTTGAATATATATCCGCAATCCAATGTATCCAGTGACACTAACCACTAGGTAGAAGTCGGATCCTTTATTTTTTTGGCAGAGAGGGGATGTATTAATGATGTGATGTGGATGTAATAATGTGTTTTTTTAGTTAATTGTTGGGCTGGGACCTTCAACGGTTTTGACTCTTTGCCATTCCAACTCCCAAAAAGTCATCCGAAAGAGTTGGCGCCAGAATCTCATCCTCTAGAACAGAGCCACATATGGAAAAATAAAATAAAAAATGGTTATGAACAAAATCAGCAAAAATTAAAAATAAATTTCAAACAAAATTTGTGGACAATAAAAACAGGGAATTTATTTTTCTCTCTTTCTCAAATTGTACCACAAAAAAAAAAAAAAAAAAATCAAATTCAAATTCAAATCAAATCTTGCTGAAACAACCAATAAGATATAGTATTAATTAATGAATGAATGTCTTCGTCAGATAGGTTTTCAAAGTCACATGGCAATGTTGATATGATCATCAAAACAGATAGAATCACCGCAGTTGCTGCCGCCTCCGCCATCAACAGCCCTAGTAGTATAGACTCTCCTAACAACTCTATCAAGAACGGAAAGAAAAAGAGGGTACTCATTTTTTTTTTTTTTTTTTTTGTGGGTGTAATTGTTATTTTCTAAAAAAATATATTTTCATTCATTTTTTATTATTATAAATTTGATGTTTTTTTATTCATGCATACTTATTTGTTTAGAAGAATATGTAGTTATTTATTAGGTTTTTGATTTTTTTTTTCCAATGTGGGAGTATTTTTTTTTTTTTTTTGATTTTTGGGAAATAGAATCTGTACTTATTGGTTTTTTCCTTTTTCATCTTTTGGGGTAAAAAAATAAAAAAAGTCTATTATTCCAAAGATTTTCAGTTCAAAGCGAGATGAGAGAGGAGGCTCAGATGAAGATATATTCAAATCAGATGATGGTGGAATTGATCTTGGTATCTTTCTCTCTCCCTCTCTTTCTATTAGGGTAGGACATGCACTACAATTTTAGGGTTTTTTTCTTTAATATTATTTAAATAAATGGTTTTGTATTATTTTAGTAGTATTATATTACTATTATTTTGTTTTTCATTGTTATAGATTTGGAGAAGAGTTTTGCAACAAGGAGAAAAACTTTATTGGAGACTCATGTATTAAGAAAGGGTTTCACAGCAGGTATGTGTTGTGTCATAGGTGCATATAAGCCCTAAATTTTTTCAACACATTGTTAAATGCAGAATATTATATTGTGAAAAAGAAAAATATTCATATGACATGACATTGAAAATCTTCTTGATGTTGATGTTGTTATCATAATAATTTTGTGGTTCCGTTCAGGATTGAATCTAGTGTGGTAAGTACAGGCCACGTACCCATTAACCCTAGACTAGTCTCCTTGTCTCTCTCTCTCTCTCTCTCTCTATATATATATAATTTTGGTAGTTTACCTAACAACAATATTTTCTTATTGTTTGTCATATATTTAATTATAAGGGTGAAGAAAAAAAATCAAACAGGCACAGTGAAAATTTTGATGTCTGATAATGACCCTTAGGGCTTATCATCTGAAAATGGTTAATCTTAGACTTTAGGAGTTCTGAAAAATGTAGAACATTATGTTAATCTCTTATCTACTCTCAGAAAGACAGACCAGTCCAGAGATTGAAGGCCTAAACCTGTCCACATTTGAAGAGTCTATGATGCCAGCAACTGAACTACAAGATATTAGGTATGAATTAATGTTCTTATTTCTTGTTTGAGTGATCTTTAGTTGCTTTTGATCCGACTCCTATAAGAGAGGAGGGTTTAGTACACTGAGTGCAATGAAATAAACTCGTCACAATATTTTCTTAACGTGAGAACGCTGTGATTGGGATGCAGATTATTCGTAGCAACATGGAATGTGGGAGGAAAGACACCCAACAATGGCCTCAACCTTGAAGACTTTTTGCAGACTGAGGACTCTGCAGACATATATGTACTGGGGTATGATAAAAGTCACAAAAATTTACATTGTTTTGATCTTCTATATATGTCAACTTCATCAAATGACAGACCAATCACAGTACAAAGCTTTTGTCTCACAATCTTTGTAAAGCAACATCTTATCAAAAAATAGTTTTTGAGAAAGGATAGATGTAAATGGAAGATTGACCAGATTATTAGAACCTAGAAGTAGACTTAATGTTTCATGATATGGTATTGCATATGAACTTCAATTAGAAGTCGTATCTATTTGGTACAACTTTTTTTAGCTTTTTGAAAATTGGTTGTTTCACTATGACTCTCCCATCTAGTGTTTGCTACCATCAATTTCAATCAAAATCAACTGCTGTCTAACATTTTTTTTCTTCATATATGTTCAGGTTTCAAGAAATTGTTCCTCTAAGTGCTGGAAACGTTTTGGTGATAGAAGACAATGAACCTGCAGTAAAATGGCTGGCCCTCATAAGCCAAGCATTGAATAAACCACAGTATGAATCCATCTACTCTTCTTCTGATATAGGGCCTGGTTCCAAAGTCTCAAACAACAACATCACGAGGGACTCATCAAAGTGCACAAGCAGTCTTAACTTCTTCCAGAGGCCTTCTCTCAGAGCAATTAGAAGGAGTTTCAGGGCAGATAGTACTCTTCTTAAGAGCTGTAATTGTCAGGACTCACCTTCCAGAGAGAGGTGGAGGGTACGAAAACTTAGTGAACCCTCAGGTAAATTATACTCAGCAGGATCTCATCAGATCGGTCGCCATAGTAGTGTGGAGGAATACCTTTCCATTGCAGAAATACCTTTCTCACCAACCTCACCTTCCTCACCCTCCTCACCCTCACCCACTTCACACAGCCAGATGAGTTACTCTCTTGTAGCAAGCAAGCAAATGGTGGGGATTTTCCTGTCTGTGTGGGCTAGGAAGGAGTTAGTGCCACATATTGGCCATCTCAGAGTCTCCTCGGTAGGAAGAGGAATAATGGGTTGCTTTGGAAACAAGGTAAGTTGAAAGTTAGTTGGTGCAATTCCTCTCATCTTGGCCCTCCTTAGTCTAAGCGTGAGTTTGCCGAGCAATGATTTTGCATTTTGTGTTTTTCTATTAGGTCCCACCACGACATTGTTTATGAACCAGCCAAATACTGAAAAACGCAACAATAAACAGTAAATTTTAAGTCCCACAACACTATTTATAGTTTAAAAATACAGTGTTTTCAATAATAAATTTTCAACTTTCAACAAAATAAGCGGTATTCAAACAGCTCTAAAGTGTCCGTTTGGTAAAATTATTTTTGCCAACTTATTTTACTATTTAGTTTATTTTTGCTACTATTTATAGGTTTCATTAAACTTTTTAGTATTATTTATGGTCTTCTTTGTACTATTTTAACTAACTTTTATTTTATTTACGAGACTTTTAGCAAAAAATTTTAAATTTCAACAAAATAAACAGATCTCAAACAGACTCTAAATATCTAATATGACAACAAAAAATGCACTACTGAATTGGATAGCCTCGAAGCTGGGAGTGCTGAACCTAAATTAGAAATTGATCAATTTTAGATATACAAAATTTTTCACAAATATTTTTTTTTTAATTTTTTTACGTGTTAAGGCGACCAATTTTGTTTTGAGCAGTATCATTTTTATATGGTTAAACTATTGTCATAATAAAACCAATTTTGTTTTGAGCATTGTCATTTTTATATGGTTGAACTATTGTCATTATTTTTATTATGCTTCAATCACAATAAGTCACATCAACTATTAAGAAAATCTGAAAAAGTCACACCACTTATTGTGAAATGTTGAAAAAAGTTGTGAAAAATTCCGCTCACTAGATTTATTGTTAGAAATTATTGAACCACTCTACAGTTTTGATGGTGGTCAACCTAGAGCTAATTTTGTAGTTTATTAAAAAATAAGTGTTTATTACACACCTTCTTACACACGCAAAAATTGCATTAATACGAGATTTTCTTTACAGGGATGTATATCAATGAGCATGTCATTGCACCAAACAAGCTTTTGCTTTGTATGCAGTCACTTGGCCTCTGGGGAGAAGGAGGGTGATGAACTAAAGAGGAATGCTGATGTGTGTGAAATCCTGAAGTGTACACAATTCCCTAAGATCTGCAAGAATCCAAATAGCCGAGCCCCAGAAAGAATTAATGATCACGAGTATGTGAATTGAAATAATTGATCTTTTTCATCTTTTTCCTCTTTTCCCATTCATATATAGTTCTCTGTATGTTTAATGTATGATTTTTGTTGTTATTATTATCAAATTTCAGTCGAGTAATTTGGCTTGGAGATTTGAATTATCGGGTAGCTTTGACCTATGAGGAAACAAGGGTTCTGTTGGAGGATAATGATTGGGACACTCTCCTGGAGAAGGATCAGGTTTGTACTTTAGTATGCCCACCACAAGCCTTTCAATATAGTCTTTGTCATTAATTGGAATATTACTTTTATGACATTTTTTTTGGAAGCAACCTCAAGGAAGAACTTCAATTAAAAACTCTTGCACAAGCTTGTAGACATTTTTCAATGTATTATAAGCAATTATTGAATAAAGAGTAGTGTTACAGCTCCAAATTATTTTATAAGATTTTTACAAACTATTGTTATGACTAATTTTTACTAGTTTTTATCTAAGCTCACAACAAATATAATTTTTTTCATTTATTAATAATTATTCACCACATCAACAATTTGTAAAAATAAAAATAAAAAAAAAATTATATCTCTAGTATTTTCTTTGAATAAATTATTTATAAATCATGAGGTATAAGTATAATCTACCTTTGAGAAGTAATATTGGTGATTGAAAAGTATATATCCATTTGAAGTTATGATTCACAAGCATTCGAAAGGATATTATATTATTATTATTATTATTTTCCCTTTGAGGTAAATGATAGAAATATCCAAATTAAGCTTTTCTAGGCAAAATAATTTTTAAGCGAGAGAAAAAGAGGAGGTGGGGGATTCCATATGAAGATTGAAGAGCCTGGAAATTATTTTGTGGCCATGAATTCAATCTTTGTTAAAATTGCATTCATGCAGGTTTTGAATACGAATAACAAACACATTATTTAAATGCAGTAATGGTGCATGAATGTTATGTATTGTTTGAAAATACAACTAAATGGATGTCATAAGCACTATGTGGAAACACTTCCATAGTATTTTGGAAAATACTAAATTTACTACTAATTTTATTTAAAAAAAAAAAAAAAAAACTTAAGAAATAACATCACAATGAATATGTCGATGTCATTTCAACAATATCATAAATAACAGTATGAATTTCACTTCTATGAATTTTGCTTATATGATTGGCGTCAGTTCTTATAGCTAATGAGTGTGTTGATAGTAGGGTGAAAAGTAAGATTCCGGGGGTTATTCGGACATTGAGAAAGTCTATGATAATGTGAATTGGGAGGCTCTTTTAGATTTGTTGAAGAGAATGAGATTTTGGGTGAGATGGTGTAGGTGGATTTGTACATGTATATCTACGGTCCAATTCTCTGTCTTGTTTAATGGGTCTTCAATTGATTTTTTTGGGAGTTTGAAGGGGTTGAGTTAAGGGGACCCGTTATCTCCTTTGTTGTTCCTGGTTATGATGGAGGTTTTCAGTAAGATGATGAAAAGAGTTGAAGGGGCTAGTTTACTTCGAGGTTTTAAGGTTGATGGCGGATGGGGTGGAGGGATATGTGTCTCGCATCTATTGTTTGTGGATGATATGATTCTATTTTGTGATGTAAATGAGGAGCAAATACATGTTCGGATGCTTCTTCTTTGTTTCTAGGCCATGACAAGTTTGAACGTTAATACTTTGAAGAGCAAGATAATTCCCATTAGGGAGGTTCCTAATGTCCTTGTCTTGGCAGAGATTTTGGGTTGTCGGATTGAATATTTGCCTATGACTTATCTTGGTATGCCATTGGGGGCATCCCACAAGTCCCCCACTATTTGAAATCCTATCTTGGAGAAAATTGAGCGGAAGTTGGCTGGGTGGAAGAAGATGTATTTTTCAAAAGGTGGAAGATTAATGTTCTTTGAAAAGTACATTATCTAGTTTTCCTACTTACTTTTTATCTCTTTTTACTATTCTCACGCATGTGGCCAATAAAATTGAGAGGTTGCAAAGGGATTTCTTGTGGGGAGATTCCAAGACTCATTTGGTGGGATGGGACAAGACATATGCACCTTTGGAAAATGGTGGGTTAAGAGTAAGGAAATTAACTACTCTTAATAAAGTCTTACTAGGGAAATGGTTGTGGCAGTTTGGGGTTAAGGAGACAAGGCTTTGGAGAAGAGTTGTAGCTCTAAAATTTGGGGAAGAATGGGGGGGATGGACCTTCAAGCTAGATAGAGGGGATGGGTGTTGTTTGTGGAGAAGTATCCGAATGGGTTGGGAGGTTTTTAGCAAAAATATTCAATTTGAGGTAGGGGTGGGGGATAGAGTGAAGCTTTGGATAGATCATTGGTGTGGGGAGTCTCCACTTCACTTAACCTTCTCGGATGTGTATAAGATTGCTTCCAATAAAGAGGTGTTAGTGGCTTCCTCTCTTGAACGATTGGGGACAGAGGAACGGAGAAGTTGTGATGTTTGTTTCATTTGGAGACCAAATGATTGGAAAATAGGTGGTGTGGATGAATTACTCCCTACTTTGGGCTCTAATTTACCTAATCCCGAGAATGGAGATTGTATGCGATGGAAGTTAATGAAGAATGGAGATTTTGACATCTAATCTTTTTATAATAAGTTAAGAAACCCCTTACCCATAATCTTTCCTTGGAAATGTGTTTGGAAGGTTAAAACTCCTCGACGAGTTTCTTTCTTTGTATGGATTGTTGTATGGAATAAGATCCTTACAGGTGACAATTTGAGGGGTAGAGGGATGGATTTTGTTGATTGGTGCATTATGTGTCGTTGTAATGGAGAGACGGTAGATCATTTGCTACTTCATTGTGGTAAGACTTACTGGTTGTGGAGTTTGGTTTTTAGATCTTTTGGGATTTCTTGGGTCTTGTCAAGATCGGTTGCGAATACTCTCTTTGGTTGGTGGAATTGGCTTGGAAAGCATTCATCCAACATTTGGAATTTAGCTCCGTTGTGTATAATGTGGTGTTTGTGGAAGGAATGAAATTGGAGGATGTTTGAGGACATGGAAAGTTCTAATGACCAACTATTGGCTTCTTTTAGTGGCTCACTTTTTGACTGGTCTAGGGATTGGGGACTCACCACTAGTGATTTTCTCCCAATGTTCCTTAGCTCTCTCTTTTGTAATTAGTAGCTTTTTTTTTTTTTCTTTTTCTTTGTTCTTTTTCCTTTTCTTTCTCTATAATCTTTCTTTGCCTTATGTTTTTTTTGCATAAGGTAGTTTTCTTAAATATACATCCTTATTACTTATAAAAAAAAATGATTGGTGTCATGTCAATTGTAAAACACATATAGTAACTTTATATTATCCTTAACATTACTTAGTTGTTTTACATTAGAATTACCCTACTTTGATTTATTCTTACGTGTTGCTTGGCTAACCTACTTTTAAACATTGGGTCCAGTTGAATTTAGAGAGAGAAGCGGGTAGAGTATTTCCTGGTTTTGTTGAGGGAAGGATATATTTTGCCCCCACTTATAAGTATACACACAATTGATTCTTATCTTTGGAGAAACAGTCAAATCCAAGAAGAAACGCCGCACCCCCGCATGGTACTCTCTCTTTTTCAACCTTAATAAGAGTGAATTAACTACCTAAAATCTTTGCATTGTATATATTGACAATGGAATTTAACAGTTTAAGCTTGATTGAGTTTCAGGTGTGATAGGATATTATGGCGTGGCAATGGCATTGAGCAGCTATCTTATATTCGTGGAGAATCAAGATTCTCGGATCACGACTTTTGTGTGTCTTTGTCTTTACAGTGGAAGTGGAAATAGAGAACAAGAACAATAATAGGTTCAGAATGGGCTATACATGCGCTGGTCAAAGATTTGATTTTGAAGATTGCATTCCTCAAAGGCACAGTTTGTATGAGTTATAATCAAATGTGCAATTCTTGTATATTTCATTAGGGTCTTATGGAAGAAGAGGGTATGAGACTCTTTTGATTTTTTTTTTTTTTTTTTTTTTTCAGCTATATCTTTTAACTTTTTCTTTGTAGAAGTATAACAAAACGAAGAGATTATATGAAGTATATAAGTAGGACACTAACTACAAAATTACATTTAATTTACATCTATATCGTTGTAATAAGGCTTTGATATTTGATCGATATTTATAGACATGGTAACATATGCATTACAAGAAATGGGAACAAGGGAAGGAAACATAATACTGTATAAGATTTCATTTCTAAAGCTACAAAAGTTGATATAAATATATAAGCTATTAAGTATAGCAACATGTGCAGCCAACTTTCTGTTTAAGCTTTGCTTCACTCAAATTCCAAATCCCAAATAGAAGTTGCTTCTGGATCATCCGAGCTCTCCTGTAATGAATTTAGATTCAAGTTCATGTTTTCTCTTAGGATCTCAAATGCTCCATTTAGAGCCACATCTTCAATCCCGCTCCCCAGTTGCTTGCATAATCTACCATTGAACTTCCTAAGGCACGATAACCAACTCCCTCTATAGTTGCATCATTGTTTTGATTAGCCTTTGCTAGCTCCATAGTCATCCGGTCAGGTAAAATTGGTCAATGTGTTTCAAAGGAGAGAGGAAGAGGATCATAGGAGGGGATGTTTCCTTGGTCATAATTGACTTCCTTTATGGCATAAACACATTGATATTCATGGTCCATCCTCAAGTTCTTATCCACAAAGCCCAAATTTATGTCACTCTGTGGACACTTAAGTTTTGGCAAGCATACAATGTGCCCATGGAGGCCTGTTCATCAAACACACACTTCCTTTTCTCATCGCTACATACAGTACTACTAGTACTAGATCCTCCTTCCTTCACTTTTACATTTTGATCATCTTCAATCTTGAGGCATTTCTCAGTATGTTGTAGAAGGGCTTCTTCTTGGTTCCCCACCTTAGACCAAGTTGAAGTCTCTTTAGATGTCATCTTATCTTGCAAACTCTTAGACTGTTTAACAAGCCTTCTCATTCTTATCCAAATTAAGAGACATGTGCTTGATCACTGCAACCAAAATATTAACTTTCCAAGCCTTTTTAAGGTCATGGGGCCTATAAGGAGGTGGACCATGTTCTTGAGAGATTCCTTCTTGACCCCACCAAAGCTCTTCCCCTATGGGCCACCAAGGAGGTGGTAGACCCCTCTCTAGTGGAAACTTTCTTTGGGGAGGGATCCAATGTTGCATTAGAGCAGATAGAAGAGACCCCAAAGTAATATCTTGCAAGTCATGAAGCATATGCATATAAGAACTTGGGTCTAATTCATGACTTTCTTGGTCCAAAACTGGCAAGAAATCAGCAATGGCAAGAGGAGCATCTTGATCAAATTTGACTTTTTCTTTCCACCAATGGCGTAAACTATCAGATGAGCCAGTGACAAGCTTTCCTTTCTTTGTGACTATACCATAGACGAAACCTTGTGCTTTACAAACTTCCATGATCTTCACCATGTACTTGAGGATAGCATCTTATGCCCTTGACATCTTTTTCCGATGAGATGCATCTTCTTGTTTTGCCAATGACTCTGGCTCTCCATTAAGTTTATCCTTGAGCTTTTGCAAGTGCATCCGATCCTTCCACATGCGCTTCTTGAGCTCATCGTAGATCGTAGTTGATATCTTCTGCTTCATCTTCACTTTTACTTATGGGGCTTATTTCTCCTGGAATTCAACCATGGTTGCACTCATATTTAGCTATAAAAATGTGTATAATCAAATATATAGTCATGCATGCATGTAATATAGCCCGCTCTCTCCATATATACAAGGGTATTGAAGAGCTCAATGGCGTTTTTTGAGCAGGAATAAAATTGGGAACATAAATATTAAGGCTTAATAAGGACAAATTACCATTAACGAGGTGATTGGTGACCTCTAAAGTTTCTTGAGAGGGTAAGGAGATCATGTGGGGAATAGAGGAATTTGAGGAAATGGTACTTTTTGGCATGTAAGTGAGTGATGCAATAGAGGCCATGAGCAGAAGACAGCTCTTAATTCCTCTTGCTTTGCATGAGGGACACATATGTATATGTTGCATATGCCTATCTTGCATGCTTGTTCGTAACAAATTTAATATATAAAGAATACTATTCAAGATATGCGGCCATATCATATATACTTGTTCACTTACTATATATATCACATTTTTTCTAATTAAAAACTAAAAAGTATATGTTTTAATATTATCTTTAAGTAAATGAGCTGATCCCGATTCTTGACTAAGGCTCCTGGTGATAGATGAATGATAATGTAAGAACAAATGTAGAAGGGGTGAAAAGGATGAAGTTCACCGCCATCAACATGAACATTTAGCCAGTCACTCATGTATATATATAATATTGTTAAGTGTTGAATTTGAATAAGCAATTAATGGGGTGTAATTAGTTTAGCTTTTCTAGCTAATATATCGTTAACCTAACATTATCTTTTGTATTTAGTTTTTTAGTCAGTGTTTGTTCCAAACTCTCATCTTATAATCACAAAAATATAAATATAATACATGTAAACACTTTTATGCATGAGTGTAACAATTCGTTCAATCCTATTGTGAGTTTCAATTTGGTATCAGAGTCATTCAATCTTCATAGCCTACAACTCTTCTTCATCTTCTTCCACTATCCACCCAACCAAGTATTATTCCCTAACACCTATGCCTTTTTTATGTGTTAGAATATAGATATTTAAAAAATGTGGACATTTTCATATCAATTATGAATATTAATGTAAAATAGTGGATGTAAATGAGTGTGAGAGGAAAATTAAAAATTTCCCTTTCAACATTATTATAGCATTGAGTATGTCGAGAGATGTTTGTTTTACAAATTTATAAATTGGTATTATTTACATAATATTACATAATATTCACATTAAATAAAGTACACACATATTTAAGTGTCAGTTCTTATCAAAACAGACTCAACCTAGCTAGGTTTAAGCCTTCACATATGATTTCTTACTCTCTCTTTTTTTTAGTTGTGAGGATAGCTAGTTATTATTGTCATAAACAAACAAGTTATTTTATAGAAACAAATGAAGCATTAACTTTTATTATTATAAAAATTGGATCTTAATCATCTTTTTAAAGAAAATAATGATTTTGAAGAATATAAGACCTTATGGAGGCTCTTTCTATTTAATGATCGAACCTTCTTGTTATAATTTAAATTGCTAGGGTTATTATCATAATTGTGGGGAAGTCATTAACGAGATCTCAGTTGAGGTCAATCCTTCACGGAATCTCGATCATCAAAATGGGTCTTGCAACAAAAGAGAACACCTATATACTACACCTGAGACCAAGCAATGGGGTTAACTAGAAGTGCTCTTGAGGTTAAGCAATGGGTGTTTTGGTTTTTTTTTTTTTTTTTTTTTTTCATAGCTTTGCATGGAGATATGTCTCTGATATTTACAAGGTCTTCTCTATGAGGGTGAAATTGAGATTCTACTCTCCCTTGAATCCGGGATCAAGTCAATCACCTAGCACTCCTAAGGAAAGTTAGAGGAGGAGTGTGTGAATGACAACATCCTATTCTTGCCTTTTCGGACTACACCACCAATAATTTAATTTTTCAAACAACAATAAATGTGATTATTAGCGCTGTTTGGAAGCAATAAATGTGAATGTGGGGATTGTACTTAGCAAGCTGTTATTGGGTACTCCAAGAGTGTACTCCATTCCTCTCACAAAGAGGTGGGTCCTACCCACCATGGGGCCCACTCTTATATGAAAGGGAGGGAGTATACTCCCAAAGTACCAAATAAATTTCCATACTTTGCACGAAACATGTTAACTTGCACTTTTCAAACATTCCACAAATTGCTTGCTATCTTCATATAATAAAGGAGGCTTGCTTAGCTAATCTCTATGGCCAAAGGTGGTCATTGAGACTCGATCTTCCCATGCTAGTCAAGGTGGTGGATGAAAATTGAATTCAAGGTAAATTTGAGATTCTACTCTCCCTTGAATTCGAAGATCAAACCAATCACCCTACACTCCTATGGAAGTTCGAGGAAGAGTGGGTGAAGGATATCCTCTCCCTACCTTTTCAAATTGCAAGGCTAATCATGCATTATCAAAAAAATAAATGGGATTAATGGTGGTGGAAGCAATAAATGCAAGGAAAATTATACTTTATTCCTCTATTATACACCATATTACATTTACTCATCTAAAGTATGAGAATGCACATTTATCCCCTAAATTATACTTCATTTTACACATATCTTCTAATCTATGAGAATGCACATTTTACCCCTTTAAGCTATACCAATTTTACACTTATAATCCCTAAAACTATGATAATGCACACTTATTTTCCTAAACTATTACCCATGGGATGGAGTGCAAAGTGTTACACATATAATAGTTTATAGGGGTAAGTGTGTACTCTTATAATTTAGAAGGGCAAGTGTTAGACAATAATTTAAGGGGATAAGTGTAAAAATGAGTATATTTTAGAAAGGTAAAGTGTAATTTTTCCTAAATACATTTAAAGTGTACAAAACCTCATGTCAACTTGAATTTCTCAAACATTTCATGAACCACTTGTTATCTCCATACGATAAAGGAGGCTTGCTTAGCCAATTTCCATGGCCAATTAAGGGGTACAATCCTCCTGTGTGAACATCATGTCGATCGGCACAGATCATGCCCTAAAATTGAGGTGGTGGATGAAGACTGAATTGAGGATTTAGAAGCCCTAGTAGAGGGTTTGGCTTGATTGTGGACATACTGTGTTTGAATCCATTGGGCTTGGAACCCACGGTCCTACAAATTGGGCCCAAAGCCTTCATCCCACAAAATTGGTGATTAACAAGCCTCCCCAAGAATTGGATGGCAAGCTTTAAACTGGTCTGCATTGTTACAACAAGCTATCGTTAATTGATTTAAACTGATATCTAGGGTTAATTATTATCCTAGTCGTGACTAGTATCCCTCACCAAATATTGAATGGATTATTTTATTATGATTGAAGGGGACAGTGACACATCATTTTTTTTTTTTTTTTTTTTTTTGAAAGCACAGTGACACATCATTTTAACTTTCTGTAGTAGATGCAGTTTTTATCATTTATTAAACATGAATATTTAAGTAGTTACGTAGTTGTGTGTGTATAGGCTTAAAGGATATTTGCATGATTCTAGAGAATAAGAAATAGCACCCTCTTAATTAAACTCTAGTAGTCTCTTCGATTATCATGATAAAGAGAAGATTTACATGATTCTCTAGGCAGCTTGACCAGTTCGAGCATACCTTAGCATAAAATAGAAAAGCGATGTGGCTTTCCAACAGCAATGTTTCAAAGAAGAGGAGGCATTTAAACCTTAATCAATCACTGAAACTATCGAAATTAAAATACAGAAATTGATCGCGAGATACCATCTGAGAAGTCAGACCCCCCGTCAGGATAAGAATTTCAAATCTTTGGACTAGGATTACAGAGAAAATTTTGCTTACAAAAAAGAAAAATAGAAGGTAATCAATGAAGGAAATGCACCTGAAAAAAAAAAAAAAGGCTAAATTAATTAAGTACAATTTTCCCCTTAAAAGTTCAAGGTTGTTTTTATTTTGGCAATTTTCGTATGAAAGTTTTCATTTTATCCTTTATGTTTGATTCCGTTTAAAGGGTTTTTGACATTGAATTTCATCAAACTTCAAAAAAAGTTAATATAAGTTTCTAGCTCTGTGTTGGGATCAATTTTTATGATTAAGTTCTTCTAATTGCGGGCATATAATCCCCATGATATTAATTTCATGGCTTCTTCTTTCTAGAAAGTTCAGTTTTGTCATGTTCGTAATCGTAAACCATGTAATTTTGTAATTCACAGGCTCATTATACAAGCTAGATCTTCTAATCCTCTTTTTTGTTTGGATGAAATCTATTCTACCAATATTCATGATATATACAATGTTGATTTGTTAAGCAAGGAATAAAAAGTTGCTTTCATTTGTTTCTTAAAAAAAGGGAGAAATAAAAAAAAGTTATTCTAACAAAGAGTTTTCAAGAACAATAATGTTATTCAATATTTGCAGAAAATTTTAGGTTCATCATTCAAATCACCCTCTCTCTAGATTTGGGAAAAGTCAAAAGGAAGGGTCCCTTAGGCCTTGGATGGTTCTCCATAGCTTGCGGCTGCAAATGGTGTTTTATGGAGTATGTCCTAGGGCTTAAAGTAGATTGGGCTATGGAAGTAAGTTTCTAGGCCTATGGATGCATGAACTCAGACTTCAGGTTTGTAACATATGGGCTTCCGATGGAAAACTATTTTTTCAGATTCTTTGGGAATTGGGACCCTTGAATTCTCTCACTTTCAGTGATTTCTTTAGTTGAAACTTGAGGGTGAGGCAATGAGCCTTATAGCACAAACAAGCAGCTTGGCAATGTTAGGTGTGGAAGTGGAAATCCAAATTATCCAGTATGATGACCTCTTTATGGAAATCCAAATTATCCAGTATGATGACCTTTCTTTTTTAATAATTAGAAGAAAAAACAAATCCTTCTATTCTATGTCATTATGTCATCGTGTACACAACTCAATTTCTCTAGCAAGCACTGAGTTGTAATAATTTCTCTTTTATTCTCAATTATATAATTATTCATCCCATAATTAGCATGATTGTCACCCTTTAATTAGTTTTCCCATTTTAAATCATCTAACTTTTTGAAGCTTTATAATATGGATACTATCATGATACCTGTAAGGACACAATTAGTTCCCAAAGCCCAAAAGGAAAAAGATTAAGGCCCAAAAGCCCAAAACAATGAATTTGTAGAAAGTGGACCTAGAAGCTAAACTTCAGTGAGTTGTCTTGTGATCACAATAGGCTAATTGTTACTTAAAAGCATAAACAAACAGTTTGGGTAAGGAAAATCCTCCTTAGCAATGTCCAAGGAAGATTGTTCTTATATATTTCTTTTAAATTTAAACACAATCACAGTTCTTGTGTGTACAATGATTTTTCTCTGATTCTCGATGATCCCCTTGTAATGGGATTTTTCTTCTTTATATCCCCATATTTTACTTCAACTCGGCCCTCCACGTGTAAATCGATTCTTTGGCTTTGATATTTGTCCCATTAGCACTCTCTTAAAGTCTTTATGGATAGTTGTAAAGCTAAATATTACTATTCAGGTATTCAGGTATCACCTCCATATTAATGTAGTCGGGGGTTAGGTTATTTGTAAAGCATAAAGCATTCAATACGGTGGTAGCAACTTTCTTCTCGGATATTCCTAGCTCCCTTTTGTCTTATCCCCACTTGATGTTTATCCTTGCCAACATGATCGTCTATTACTTTGTTCTTGATGAAAGGTCGGACTTTTGACCTCTACCCTATTTAGCCGAGGAGGTACTTCTCCTCGGACAACACTTCAAGTTCCTCTTGACCTAACTCTTTCCACAGACTACTATCTTTTAGGTTTCCGTCACTATTACCTGTCCTCGAACTACTTGATGTCCTCGGACATGACCCATGACCCAATACCCATATTTGGGCCCTTTATCCCTACAATATCCATATTCATATTGTCTGTTTATTAAATCGTAGACTGAACATAGAACAAAAGCTCAATATCATTTCAATCTAAATCTATCAAAACTAAATGCCACATCCATTAAAGTATAAAGAAAAAAAGCAAAAGAAAACTAGCACACGATGTCTTAAAAGCCAGGTAAAAATGGAGGGATGAGAGTAAAAGGTTAGCAACGTAATGGCCTTATCTTTATCAGTTTATTTGATATATCTTGTTTATTATAACAAATGGTTTTTTATTAGTATAAAATAAAATAAAAAGTACATTCTTTCTAAGGGATTAGGAGTAAAGATGAAAATAAGCTCAATCAATTCATACAGATTGGTAGCCTAAAAAGATAGGAGAAAGCCTACTTTGGCATCCTTATTCCTTAGCATTTGAAGGATATGATTAAAGTTAAAAGTTAAAACAGGAAAATCCTGATTTTAGTGTGCTTTTTCTCTTTACCTTTGGGTAAAGACATATAATATGACATTGACAAGCAAAAATGTTTGTCAAGGCAGCTCCTAGATGATCCACACGGAGCTGGAAAAATATGACAATGGGGCCAGGGTCAAATTAAGGATCTAAAAGATGGACAAAGGCAATCTCAATAGCATCACCAAGTTTGTTTTTTGGTTTTATTATTTATTTAAATTCATAGAATAAATATTTATATACATGTAATTTGGGAAAAGAAATCTTTAGACATTTACTTTTATTCATATATTATTAAAGTGGCACCAATCATTTTTTATTTTGATAAATTATTATAAGTGGAGGATAGAAGATTTGAATTTTGATTCTCTTTATAAAGACACCAATTATATTTGTTGTCATGTTACTTTATATTTTATAAGTTTTTTATAACAAAATTTGTAGCAATTTTAACATTTTTCACTAACATAGCTTCTTCTTTTTTTTTTTTTTTTTTTTTTTTTTTTTGAGAAAATTCATTAACATAGATAGCCCTTATTTTCTTGAAGTTTGTTTATTTTTATCTTCAAATTTCATCTTACTTTCATTGTCAGTGTACAATATGCAGACATTTTTAGAGTCCTATGTGTATTTGATGCTCTTTTGTAATTTGATACATAAACTAATCCAAAACAAACTTGAAAGATATTCTTCTTATATGTTTCATTTTCCTTAAAATGAAAAAGAAAAAAAAAAATTGAGTCAAAATTCTATAAGTTTTTTAACTAATTTGGAACACATTTAATGTATTGTCCCACACACTTGAAGAGCTATGGGGTATCATATAAATATAGTTCTAGCCATGCACGTTAGAAAATTAACTCTCTACAATAGCTATCAATGTACGTTCTTGACTCCTTGTGCATAGGCATAACGTGGCTTGCTTGACCTCTTATCTATTTTTGGGTCAACAGTTGAATAATATAAAACAAGCTGGGGATTTAATTTATTTCATTTTCATTCTAAGGAGAATATAACTCCATTTTTGTCTAATTTATTTTAATTTTTGATTAAATAAATCAATGAACATATATAAAATATTACCAAACCAAATTAGAAGGGCAGAGGAAAGAGGATAGTGCACTCATGGACAGAGGAACAAATTAGAAGGGCAGGTTTGGTACTCAGAAATAGATTCATAAATGAAATTACTATTTCTTTGTAAACATTGTTCAATTATTTTGTTACATATTCTTTAGAAGGAATGGTTATTCTTTAAATTTTAAATGAGTAATAAAAATTTCTTACTAAAAGGCCTGTAATAAATATTCCTTAAGTCATGCAATAGCTTAATAAATTAAATTTTTAATTAAAAATTTAAAAAGTATGAATTTATATTTTTAAAAATCACTAATTTTTTTTAATTAAGTTTGTTTTATATATTATCATCTTATTCAAGCATGTGACTTTGTCATTTGTTAGAACTACACTCCTGATGATCCCAATAAAACACTTTAACAACCAATCCATTAAACCCATTAAAAGGCCACATCCACCGGTAATACTTTTTTTTTTTTTTTTTTTTTTTTGATAGGATCCACCAGTAATACCTAGTTTAGTTCAAGATGCCTTATTTGTGTTTAATTTTATACTAAAGTACGCTTTTGGTCATTAAAACTTTGGATTGTTTTCACTTTGGTCATTTATGTTTTAAAATTTTCATTTTGATCATTCACGTTTAATTCATTTTTATTTTGGCCCTGGTATTCATTTATGGGTCATGTTAACGAGTGCCGTACGGCATTGGTTAAGAATTCATTTTAGAAAAGTTTTGACATCACTTTTATGAGAAATGAAAAAAACTGTCAAAACATTAATTGCTTTTATTTTTCTTTTTCCATAAAAACTTTCTTTAATTAGATTATTAACTTTTGACTCGTTTAATCATTTTTCATTTATATTAGAAATAAAAATTCCTTTCAAAACATTTTAGGAAATTGTTTTTTCGTATGACAATATTGGTACTCAAATAACAGTTTGTTACCTTAAAAAAAAAAATTATATTCCTATCATTATTAATATAATTTCAACCAACCTTCTATTGATTTCTCCAATATTTCACCTAATCATAGACAACACATAATAGTTTGTTTCAATCCAGATCATAGAAAATTCTTCCATTTTTAATCACACAAACAACATGCATGCCATTTTTGCAGAGAACATCCCTCTATTCCTATGAAGCCATAAGCAAGGGCGAAAGCTTAGGGGAGTTGAGGGGGGCAATTGTCCCCCACCAGCCCAAAAGAAACTTAAACAAATACTGACTAGTTATTAAAACCCCCTTGGGCAATAGTTGTTTTAACAAAAGACAGGCTTTTCCTTACTAGTTTTTATTATTATTTTGGATTGCTAGTCCTCTGATTGGGCAGCATGGAGGCAAACATTTTGGAACCACAAATGGCAGCACTGCAATTGCATTTTTTCTGCCACTGTTTGGTTCTTGTAAGAATTAAAAATTGTAGATTTCTGTCACAAGTTAGAGGACTGAAAATGTTCATAGTATGGTTTTAATTATTACAATTTCAACATTTTATGAGTCCATATTAATCAAAATAACATTAATTTACTTAAATTGTACTTTTTTTTTTTTGCAAATATATTAATTTTGCAAATCCTCCCTCTTAAATGAAATTGGGCAGAAATTTGAGAAAATTTTTATTTCTAGTAGCTTATTTGCATAATATTTATCAAAAGAAATAGATTTTGAAAATTTTTACGTTAAATGTGTTATAAAAAATTAAAAGCAAATTTATTTTAAAAAAAAAACTAAAAACTAAATTATTTAATAAAAAATAGAAAAAAAATTAAAAATCTGAACTTTTTTCAACAATTCCCAAATGCACACCCTAACTTTGACACAGACCATAAGGACAAATACCAACTGGCAATACAACCATCAACTCAAATTTTCCTCCTATAAACCCCATAAAAGCATGAATCTTGTTTATTGGCCACCAGCTTTTTCATTTACTAAACAATTGCTTCTTCTTTTTTACATTTTTTTGTATTTTTTTTTGCTTTTACATTTTTTGTATGTTAAAAGTATAAAAGTATTCAGAAATATCTCCCTACTACAATATCCCTTGTCAACAGACTGCTTTCCTGTTCCCTGCCCATTAAAAATCTATAGCCACAAATACCCACCTTTTCATTATTTTATAGGTTCCCTCCCATTCTACATTAGATTAATATGCATTTGTATATACTCAAATATTCAATCAGTGGCTCATTAAAAAAATTGAAAACCAAGAAAAGAATATTCAATCAGTCAGTGGGGTTCGTGAGTCTTATCTTGAAATGAAATATCAGATCGTGGCCTCACTAGTGGTGGCATCCCACCGTCCCATTACTACTACAAATTGGTATATAGTATAAAAGCTGGCAAATAGGTACGTACAACTAATATTTTGCTTGATTCTCTATCAAAAAAAAAAAAAAAAAAAGAGATTAAGGGCCGTTAAGTATGTTTAAATAATAGTTTTTATTTTTTTAAATATATATAACTGAAAAAATATGTAATATTATTTAAAAATTAAAAATATATGTTTAAATTGATGGACAAAAACATGCCTTCATATTTTGCTTAAACTCAGAAAATTAAAGGCATATTTGATTAAGACTATTAATAATATTTTGCAGTTTTTTTCCTTTTTTTTTTTTTTGGATGCAGAAAGAAAAAGTGAAACCCAATGCCCCCAAGAACCGGATTTTAAGGAGCCGTTAGAGTGTCCCTCGGGAAAACCTAAGGGCAATTCTGTCATCCAAACACCTTTTCCAATAAAAACAGGTATTCTTTCTGACACTCACACTCTGTTTGCCCTGTATCAAGGAAAGGAAAGTTTTTTTTTTTTCTCATTGTGATTTTCATTTTCTTCAATGTTCACTCCTTTCCCTCCAGTTTTCCCTCTAGTAAATAGTAATCTAATTCACCTCCATGATCTAGATTTTACTTTCAAAAAAAAGAAAGAAAAGTTTTTTACTTTTTAGACACAGAAAATAAAAATAAAAGATCTGTTTTTGGAGGAAAAAATAGTAAACTCCTCTGTTTTTCCATTTATTTTGTCCAATATCATTAATTTCTGTCAAAAAATGAGTGCAATGAGGGAAAGAAAGCTCATATGTTAGACACACATCTCGAGGCTTTTGCTCTGCAGTATTCTTCTCTCTCTCTCTCTGCTTTTCACATTTTGCTTTTTCTTTATTAATACATATTTTTAATCATTTTTACCCATCTCTGGAAAATCTTGGTCTCTGTAGACCCACACCAAAGGAGACTGATACTCTCAGCTGCTTAAATAGTTTCTCCAATTCATTGCTTTCAGACTATTTCAGGTTTTCGTTAATGCCTTCGGTTTTATGACCGTCTCTCCCAACTACTTCTCTCTCTTGAAAACAACTATTCCTCTGTTTTTGGCTCTGAGCAGAGTGTGATAGAAAAAGTCCAACGATTTTCCTCTTCATTGTCGATTACACCATCTGGGTCTTGTCCCTTTCCTCTGAACCAACCTTTTTCTCCAAGTGGGTTTTTTGACGTTTCGTAGCCAGAAGAACCCATCTGCTTTTTTGGGGGCTTGGAAAAAAGGTTGCTCTGTTTTACTCTGTTCAAGATCACAAGGTTAGGGTTTTTGTGGACAATAAGGGTTCTTTGCCTTTGCACATTTTGTTCTACTTCCTTTGTTTTCTTAGTTTTTAAGGTTTTTCTGAAGTGGGTCCTCAATGTTCTAGAGAAATTCACTTTGGAGGCTGAGAAAATGGGGTTTTTGTTTCATGAAGTGGGTGGAAAGTTGGGTTTTTAAGCCTCTTGGTGGTTCTATTGCAGTGAAATTTCGGATTTAATATATTCATTGTCCATATTTTTAGTTTCACTAGCTTTTGTTCAAGTGGGTTTTTGATAATGGGGTTTGTTTCAAGGACTAGATTGCCAAGGCTTTTGGTGGTCTTATTGATGTAGTGATTTTTGTTCAGTTGTGGTGGGGGTTGTGTTTTTTGGATTTTGAGAAAATGGGTTGTGGTAACTCCAAAACTGATAAAAATGAAGCTCTACGTCTCTGTAAAGTACGGAAGAGATTCATCAAGCAGGCCATTGATTCAAGGTATGCTCTAGCAGCTGCTCATGTCTCTTACACACAATCCCTTAAAAACATCGGCATTGCTCTTCGGCGGTATGCTGAGGCCGAGGTCTTGATAGAGTCATCTCTGTCGGATAAGACCCCATCACATTCATCATACCCGTCACCGTCTCCGTCACTTCTTGCCGATGTTTCGGACTCACCTTTGCACAATGAGAGCCCCCTTTCCCCGCCTGTGGCGGCTATTAGCTATATGAGGTCAGGTGGTAGTGCTGCTGTTACTGTTATGGTCAATCCGAGTGGTGTTAATAGTTATGTGGATGAGGAATCAATGGCATTTCCAGTGCCACCACCACCTCCCCCTCATCTTGAGTCAGGTTCTTGGGATTTCTTTGATCCCGTTGATGATAATGTGAGCTTTAGGTTTGTGGAGCATAGTGGGTTGGATATGAATTTTGATGATATGAGTGGATGGAGACAGTTCAAGAGAGAGTTTGATTTAGGTAGAACTAATGAATTTCATGAAGGTTGGTCCCAATCAGAGCAAAAGGCTGGTGACATCCCTGGTAATATAGTGACTCGAAATAATAGTAACAGTCGATCAAAAGAGCGTAATGTTCATTCAATTACCTCTAGAGGAGTTGAAGGTTCTCAACAAACGGTTGATGGTAAAGTTAGGCAGCTAGAGTTGGAAAATAATGGTAATGGATTAGCTGAGACCTCTGCAGGTAAAGTTGCTCTTGAACAGTCTAGTTCAAAGAGGGAGAAAAGCATGGTGGAGAAAGATGTAAGTGCAGAAAGAGAGGATCCTTCAGAGTTCATTACCCACAGAGCTAAAGATTTTCTTTCGAGCATTAAGGATATAGAGCATCGTTTCTTCCGTGCTTCTGAATCTGGTAAGGAGGTCGCCAGGATGCTAGAGGCAAACAAAATCAGAGTTGAATATTCTGAGGCCAAAGGTAATTTTTTTTTTTTTTTTTAATGGAAGAATTATTTATTACCAATCAAAAGTGCTGAATGGGTTCTAATTATTTACATATGCTGTAATGCAAATTCCTTTTATACTTTTGCTGGCTTAAATTTTTATATATACTCAATTTTCTTATAGGGAAGTCATCTGCCTTGGCTCTTTTGGTGGCTTTCAAGCTTGTTTGTTGCCATGGGAAGACTGCACTTGTTACTTATGGTAAGTTCTAGCTTGTTACCTGGCACCAAATTGGTTAACAATCAACGGTACTCTTGGGGTTTGGTTTTCGAAATTTATATCCTTAACAGTTTCCAGTCATAATCCTTAAAGCAGCTAAGTAAGGTAAGATCCATTTATTTGGTAACCAACTTTTCGTCATCCTCAACAGTTTAAGGGAAATGGCAAGAAGTTGTATGTTAAAAAATATTGTGAGATTGTTTAAGTTAATCATATATTTCAATAGATTGTTTTGATTTGGATTGGGATTAATTAATTTCAATTAATAAGATTACTATTTGCATAATGTACAGTCAATTGAGAGAAGGTCTGTTCCAAGTTCCAACCTTCAGGCCTAATGAAGTACAACTTTTGTCATGGGCTGATTTACTGCAGCATTACTTGCCTTTGCTTTACTTAGTTTTGGGTTTCCATGTTTGTGTAGAACCTTCACAGAATGTAACAAAGATTATTACATGGAACCGGACAACATCTTCAAGGTCATCTTCATCTAGGAATCCTCTCACCGCAGCTTCAAAAGAATATAATGATGACAGCGGAAGTGATTTTGTTGAGGAGTTTGGCATGATTGCAGGAAGTCATTCCTCCACTCTGGACAGACTGTATGCATGGGAGAGAAAACTTTATGATGAAGTAAAGGTACTTCGTTGAAGCCATTTTATTTGTATAAAATCCTCCTGATAATATGGGATCTGGTGCTGCATGCTCTGGGGCAGTCCTTTACAATAAACTTGTCATAGTTTCATGATTTGGGGCATAAGTATCATCTTCCTAATCCTCTCAAATGTTTATTATTTTGTGTTGATTTTGGATTTTGACTACAACTTAGTATCTAAATTTTGGAATATATCTCTTATATACTTTTGTGAAACATATCTGAATGATTCTAGTGGACTATTTCTTATTTACAATAGCTAAAGAAATATTGTGTTGTAAATACTAGTGTGAAAATATGTTAAATTTAAAAGTATACTGTTAATATAAATCATGTTCAGGGCACTCTATCAATAGTATTATCTTCCTAGCCCTCTCAAATGTTTCTGATTTTGTGTTGATTTGATTGACTACGCTTTGGATAGAATAGAATGATGAAAAAGAATACATGTGGCCAACCTTGTCCAATTTGTTGAAGACCCATAGATAACCCTCAAAAATTGGGACCAAGGTTTGGTTGTTGTTATTTGGATTTTGACTACAATGTATATCTAAAATTTGGAACACACCTGTTATTTACTTTTGTGAAACAGGGTTTCTAGTGTAGTATCTCTTTTTTAAAATAAATAAAATATTGTGTTGTAAATACGTGTGAAAATATGTTAATTTTAAAAGATCCTTCATGGAATAGTTTTTCAATCAGACGATTGTTCTTTCATGATTCAAAATGCTGCTTTTTTTTTTTTTTTTGTTTTGTTTTGTTTTGTTTATTTATTTATTTTATAGAACAAAAGAGTTAAATTTACTTGTTTTTGAAGAAGATTTCACATGGCATAGAGGTCAGTGTGAATAAGATTTGAATATCATTTTTCATTATTTTGGAGCTTAACACTTCAATATATTTGTCCAATCCTTCAACAATCTATGGACAAGTGAAGGGGTGTTGATAATTAATAAGATTACCCACATATACAGATCATAAGTTTGCTAGATTCTGTGTTTGTCCTTTTTTCCCCTGCTAGTATGTTCATCTTTTTTGGACACTTTTGAGGCTGGTGAAACCATTCACTAATGCTCCTTCCTGTTGATTGTAAAACGCCTCAACACCACGTCAACTTTGGTGTAGTTGCACATACATCCCCTTGGAACTTTTAATTTAGCCAATTTAGTATGTATGCTTTGGTATTGTAACCAATAGACCCCCTAAACTTTTATGTTGTTGTAGTAAATCCCTTCATTTTCTTTCTTTAAAAAAAAAAAAAAAAAAAAAGATTTGGTGAAAGAGAGATTGAATTGGGGGCCAAAAAAAAGGGGGCCTTACTGCTACAATATCATAGTTTATGTACTAAATTGACAAAAGATAAAGTTAAGGAGGTCTCTTTGTTGCAGTATTAAAGTTTGTGTACTAAATTGACCAAAATAAAATTTCAGGGGGTGTAAGTGCAACTACCCCAAAGTTCAAGGGATGTCATGGCATTTTCCCCCCTCAAGTACTGCTAGAACTAAATTGACAAGGACTTACTTCCCCATTTGAGTATTTACAAATCTGGAAGAGTATCTATTCGCGGGAGACTCATAATCAGGATTTCTAGGATCTTAAAAAACATCTCTATCTATCTCAGTAGCTAATATATCTATTTTGCTAATTGGATTCTTCTTTACCAGTATTGCAAATGCTTGTCTTCAAAGTTAGCCCATATAAAATGATGCAAGTCCTTGCTCCTCCTAACTTGTTCACTTTTTTTGTTCTCGGTAGGCCAGTGAATCTGTCAGGAAGGAATATGACCGGAAGTGTGACCAGCTTAGGCACCAATTTGCAAAGGATTGTAGCAGTCAAGTGATTGACAAAACCCGGGCAGTTGTAAAGGATCTTCACTCACAAATAAAGGTGGCAATTCATTCTGTTGATTCAATATCTAAGCGGATTGAGAAAATTAGGGATGAAGAGTTGCAACCACAGCTTGTAGAATTAATCCAGGGGTAAGTACCTTTTTTGTTCATATATTTCATTTATGTCCAAGACTTTGGATCTCATGCCCGCTTGGCATTTTTTATTTTTTGAACCCTTGAGATTTGAATCTGGATTAGTTATGCAATACCTTTGTGCCCATGCAGATTGACCAGGATGTGGAAAGCCATGCTTGAATGTCATCACGCACAGTACATCACCATATCATTGGCATACCATTCAAAGAGTTTGTCAGGAACTCCCCAAGGAGATACCCGCAGGCAGATAACATCTCAACTCCAGGATGAAATTGAATGCTTTGGCTTCGGTTTTGCTAATTGGATCAATAGTCTCACATCATATGTGGAAGCTCTGAATGGTTGGCTGCAAAACTGCATCCTGCTACCGCAAGAACGTTCCAGGGGTAGGAGGTCATTCTCCCCTCGTCGAGTTGTGGCACCTCCTGTATTTGTTTTGTGCCGTGATTGGTCAGCGGGACTTCAAGCTTTGCCATCTGATGAACTAAGTAATGCAATCAAAACATTTTTATTGGATGTTTGCCAGTTGATGGACCAACAAGCACTATTGCAGAAGAAACAGAAATCTGCTGAGGCAGAAAATGAAGAACCAGAGAGCAAAGATGCTGAAAAGGATGACGATAGTTCCTCAAATTTGTGCGGCAATCATACAAGTTTGACAAAGGTTCTTGAGCAACTGAACAAATTTTCCGAGGCTTCATTGAAAATGTACGAAGATATTAGACACAAAGGTGAAGCAGCCCGAAATGCATATTTGAATCATAAGCCTAGAACATAGAGTTTTACGTCATCATCTAATATAAGCACTGGAATTTGTGGTTGGGAATAGATATTTGTAAATGTCATAGTGTTGCAAAGAACTATTGAAAAGTACAATTATTTGGGAGGAGTGTGGGCATTGGCTTAATTTTAGAAAGCTCAAGGTAAAAATTCCAGATTTATGGAATTCATGTCTTCTTATACTTACCAATCTACTACCTTTTCTTATGAGCGAATTTGACAGATTCCTCTTCTTTATTTATTTGTTTTTCCTCTCCTCTTTGTTGCTAATATATTACTTGATTTTTGCTTCATTACTTCCCATGTATTGAAATGTGATAGAATTCAATTGCTAAAGTTTTCATGTTTTGAGTAAGTCTTACTGGTGCATTGAAAACCCTTACTCTTTATATCAATGAATGTGGTATTTTCCTCCTGTCTGCGAATCTAAATCATGCCAGTGATTTTTTATCCCTTAGGAAGTGGGGAAAGAAAAGAAAAGTTTTTTATTTTTAGTGCCACCAATGTGAATTTTCTTTTTGTTCTTGAAAATTTCCAGGATCAGCAACTAGTGTGAATTTTCTTTCCCTTATTCAATTTTCTTGGATCGAATCACCCAAGGATATTAACATAATCACAAGTTAGAAAGTACATATGTAAGAAAATATGGACCAACTAATATTTGCATTTTGAATACTAATTGATGATTGATACAGTTTACAAGCAATCGTGTATAAAGTATTGTTTCAACTTCTACCACAGCTAATTATTCTTCCCAAACACAGCGAAACACCAACCTCGGTTTGAAAGCCACCATCTCCTTTGACCAATTCATCTTGCTTTCTTATCAGGAAAGAAATAAAAGAAAATAAAAACACTAATGATATTTGGCCACAAAAAAAAAAAAAAAAAAAAAAAAAATCCTGACAACCCACATACTGTGTGAGGCTTTTTCATATGTATCAGCATCAGAAATTCTTTTATATGCATCTTGTGAGGCTTTTTGCTCTATTTAGGTATTAAAATCCTGCATACTGCAAGTACTGTGAGTAGGCTTCTGACTGCATCGCAATAGGGGCCCGTGTAACATGATCTGGAAGATCAAATGCGTCAACAAGTTCCCCTGCAATATTCCTCACTTGAAAACTCAAGTAATCTGCAAGCTTGTGGATTGCCTGCAACAGGATATGCATAGGTCAGTTAATAAAACACTAACTATAAAACAGAACTTCACATTTGTTCTGTCCATCCTCTACTCAGGTACTTCCCTGAGACAAATGTTCACAAATGCCCCTGTGCTAAATTAAGAAAGCAAGTCAAAATCTTCTCACACATGAATGGCACTTTATACAGTATATCTCAATAACTTCAGTTGTCAGTCTTTTTATGTTTGATACCTTAGCTTTGTTGGGTGCCACATAGTCAACATTACGGTAGGTTCCTATGTCCTTCCAGATTCGTTCCAAGGCATAAAGATCACATACAAGTTTCAGAGCTTCTTGAGTACTCGCATCCGGACATCTACCAATCAAACCAAATCAAATACTCAAAAATCAAGAAGTGAAAAAATAAAAGAATATATGAGGCTAAGATTAAGAGGGTACCTTTTTACAGCTTCAATAAACTTTGCTAGGATGACAGATTCAATATGGGACTCAGCAAGTGTCAAAAGGTGATTCAAGCATCGATTCCAAGCACCAAAGCCTCCAAGAGTTTTAGAGTGCTTGTTTAGTCTCACAGCAACACTTTGAAGCAATCGAGATGTTCGGTACTGCAACAAGATCATTCACATAAACCATAAATATACAGACTGTATTGTATGAAACAATTAAAATCTGTAAATAACCTTAACTAAGATAAAACTCACTCTGAAGGCATCCAACTGGAACTTGGGATCTCGTAAATGATCAGCACTTTCCCACCTAGCAGTTACGGGATTTGGCTGAGACAGGTAACTGTTCATTGATTCTCTTAAGTAGTTCCATGTAACTGCGAGTGTCCCACCTTGGAACTTCTCCTTGTATCGCTTCAAGAGATCAGCTGCTACCTGGCATCACAATTGAAAGGTTCAAGAGTCTAGTTTCCATCCAAAAGAGTAATCAAGATTTATTAATAATGCAGACCATATATATACAGCCCCATACAAATTATAATGTATGTTAGCAACCAGCGGAGTGATAACCCGAAATGACACTAGCAACCAAAATTTAATCTGAAGATGTGGGCATGGTTGTTATCTAACAACTATCATTGCCTTTCATTTTAACATTGGATGACCACCATAAATCCATTTATCTCAAATTGCCCAAAACCCAAGTCCACATAGGAAAGCTAGAATCCTCTATGGTAAGTTGGTAACCAAAGAGCATAATTTCATCCATTAAAAGCACAGAGACTTTACTGCCTAGGAAAGGCACAGGAGTGCAACTATCAGGCTATTCACCTGAATTGACCCTACAAGAACAATTTTGTTGAAAAATAAACATGTTAACATTTTAACACTAGCTTTTCAAAACTAATTTAGGGTCAGGTAGCCTCAACTTTATTGTGAGAGATAAAACAATATAATCATTCTCTTCAGTAGTTCACAGCTAACCAGCTGACTACATTTTGGAGTGATGCAAGTCAGGGTGGGTCTTTAGGGAGGAAGTTGCTATTCTAGTTGCAAACCCATCCTGTAGCAATTCCTATTTCCTACCTCTTCTCTACCTATCGAAAACAGCACCATCAATTCAGATGCTCTTGTACTTTATTGATGAAACAAACTAGGATATATCAAATTCTTAAGCAAAGTGTGTAATAGAATTGGATTTGTTTGCAACCTGTTGTAGAAGCACTGTGTTGTCCCCTTCAAATGTCTGAAAGATGTCATGGTCATTCCTCAAGCTGCCAAACCGGTTCACTGCAGCATACCCATGACCTCCACAGGCTTCCCTGCAGATGCTCAATGACTTTGCTGTATAAGATGTCACGTATGCCTTGAGACCTGCTGAAAGTGCATGGACATCTCCAACTAATTCTTCATCATGAGTCTTCTTCATCTCTGAATACATCTCCACCAAATGCTGAGTGGCAAAGTGGAATGCATAAGTTGAAGCCAGCATTGGCATGAGCTTGTGTTGTTGGGACTGGTAATCAAGAATACTGACTTCGGGTTGCTTGGGAGGCCCAAACTGCTGGCGCAGTAAAGAATATCGGGTGGCAATTGTAACAGCTACCTTGAGGACACTAACTGAAGAATATGCAAGGCCAACCCTCCCACCCACCAGTTCACCTAACATGGCAGCAAATCTTTTATTTATGGATGGGAGGCTGGTTGTATATTTCCCATCACGGGAGACATCTCCAAATCGATTAAGGAGATTATCTCGAGGAATTCTGACTGAATGGAATTTCAGTGCTCCATTGTCCACTCCATTCAGGCCAATTTTGTGGCCACAATCATGTATTTCAACTCCTGGAAGTGGTTGGTGGGTGTTAAAATCCCTTATTGGAACGATGAAGGCATGGACTCCCATGTCAGAAAATCCTTTTGTGTCATGAGTTGGCAACATCAGCTTAGCAAAGACAGTGGCAAACTTGCCGTGAACTGCAGCATTTCCAATCCACCATTTGATGGCCCCGTCATTGGGTGTGTCAATTACAAATTCATCTGTGATTGGATCAAATTTCGCAACTGTTTGGAGGCCTTGAACATTTGAGCCTTTTAAAGCACCAAAAAATAAACAGTTTAGTTTAGATATGCATGCCAAGATAAGTGGAAAATTATATATTTTCAGGACCTTAGCCTATATCTTTATACAAGTTATCAGGCTTTGTTTGGAAGACAAAATGCCCCTTGCATGTTGTAGAATACCTATTTAATAAGAGACCTAATTAGGCAACATCCAATTTCACATTAACGTTTGGATTCACGACTTAAGATTCTGTGAAATTAGCAAAAATTGCCTTTTTTTTGGGGGGGGGTGTGGGGGCACTGGCAAGCATACAACGACAGCAGGAAGATGTTAGAGACACAACAGAGATAGATTTTTCATTGTAGTAGCAGATAACACACAAAAGCAAGGAACAAACAATGAAATTAACATTTGGATTCATGACTTAAGATTCCGTGAAATTAGCAAAAATTGCCTTTTTTTTGGGGTGGGGTGGGGGACTGGCAAGCATACAATGACAGCAGGAAGAGGTTAAGGACACAACAGAGATAGATTTTTCATTGTAGTAGCAGCTAACACACAAAAGCAAGGAACAAACAAATAAAAGACGAGCAGACTAGCTTACCATGATGCAGTTCAGTCATAGCAAAACAACCTGTATAGTCCATATTGTCAATACCATCATAGTACTTATCCTTGTGTTTCTTAGTTCCTAAATTGATCACAGAACCTCCCCAAAGACTGCAAGAGCAAAATAAATAGTCAATGCAGGATATAATGTACAGATTATGAAGATAATGTGACTAAATATTAGAGAGAGATGGAATTAGTACAACAGCAATCTAAAAAATGATCAACCCCAAAGCAACCACAATCTAAAAGTGAAAAAAGATAACCCTAATAGATAGATAAACACAATATTGTATTCAGTATCAACTCAGACAATAACATTCAAATCAAAACCTCTTAGCTCCACCTTTACTAGATATTGAAAATCACTAGCACAATTACCAAACCTTAAAAATCAAACAAAACCAAACCCATATCCAAAACACATCCTATTTCCAACCCAAATAACAGGGAAATTTTTTGAAAATACCATACAATTCAGTCCCTAAAATTTGGATCAGATTGTATTTTAGCATCTGGAATTTACAAAAAAAACTAAATTCTGCCAAGTAAGCAAGTAATGGTAGACTACAAGGCACAATTTTTTTTTTTTTTTTTTTTTCAAATTCTTTTCACAACAGGTTGCAAATTGTTAGTTGTTTTTACATGGACCCACAATAGATTTTATTCTTATTCATTCACAATTTGTCATATCGAACCGATATGAAAAAATAAACTTATTATTTACAATTATTTTTAGTAATTTGGTACTTTACATTTTATTTTATTTTTAATAATATTAATACACAACATTTTTTAATCACAGCTATAATTAGAACTTTCATACGCACAAATCCCCATGATGAGTGACCAAAAACTCGCATAAAATAGAATTAAACCAAAACTTAATAGCTCCCAATCCCAAAATAGGAAAAAAATAAAATAAAATAATAATCTTTTGGAGCAATAATAAAGATAAGATCAGCACCATACCTGTACTGCACACCCATCTTGATCCCAAGCGACATGTCGACAGCTCCCACAGCTTCCAAAATGGCGAAGTACTGAGAGGGCTCTTCCACGACGTACCTGAAGGGCCTGATATTGGCTTCTCTCACCAACCCCATCAGCTGCCTCATGCACAGCTCTCTGTGCTCGTCTCTCGAGATCTCCAACGGGGTCTGAAGCTCCGGCCTCGCGTTGAAGTACTCGAACACCTTTTCCTGAATCTCTCTGTGCTTCCCTCTCATGCACTCCGACAACCTCGCCCTGTCCACTTCCAGCTTCTTCCTCGTCGTCGTTGCCCCGCACGTTACTGTCCGAAGCTGAAGGTGATCATGATCATGATCATGATCTGGGTCGTTGAGGAGGTGCAAGGAGAGCCGTCGGATTCGCCGAGTTGTGGGGTCGTCGGATTCGGTTTCGTCGGTGTGATTTGGGTTTGGGTTTGGGTTTGGGTTTGGTTTGATTTGATATTGGGTTTCCATTTTTGAGAGAAAATTGGAAATTGGCAGAGACAGAGACAGAGGGGAAGAGTATTCTGGGTTGTGTTTTTTGAGGATTTGGGTTTCCTTAATTTATTTATATGGATGAGTGGGTGACGTGGCGTGTGTCAGAGATGGACGTGGAGGGATGGTATTGGTGGATATGTTTGGCTGTTGTTTCATTTTGGCGCGCCTTTCAACGTCGTGGGGGCGTGTGTTATACGAAAGTTTTTTTTTTTTTTTTTTTTTTGGCTGAATAATGAAAGTTTTTTTTTTTTTTTTGAAATGCTAGCGAATGAGAAAAGGCATTGATTAATAATCTAGGACATTTTTATGAAAAATAAAATAATTTATTTAAAAGTACTAGTTTTTATGAAAAAAATTAATGTTTTGATATTTTTTTATTTTTATAAAAATAATATTAAAATTTTTTTAAAATAAATTATTAATTAATACTCTTAAGGGCATTTATTAACATATTTTTTTTTTAATGAATTAGGATAGATGAGATATTGAGTAATAATTTAACCAGATCCGGCATTTAAGAATTGGGCAAATATGGTCAAAGAGATATATTTTGGACCTTTTGACCACAAATGGATGAGCCAACGGTCTTTGAATTTTTCCCTCTTATTTATTTATTTATTTTAATATTATGACTTGTTTGAATTGGGAATGAGGGTATTAGAGCATCCACATCCGGATCTCAAATCCTATCTTATTTTCTATTGACTTTATTTTTCATATCATTTTTCAACTTCCCAATTTATTTTTATTTTATTAAAATTATTTTTTTAAAATAATATATCCCACAATTACCATCATTTACAATAAAACACTTTATTTATTCTTTGGCATATAGAAGCCCCAAGGCTGATGCTCTTATAGAGCTAAATTTATGGTCAAGTTTACTTTTCTTCCCACTCCCTTTTCCTCAATCTAAACAAGTTAATAGTTTTGTTATGAGTTCCAATTCTCACGCGCTAAGTGCCTTTTTTTTTTTTTATTAAGCAATGTTATGTTAGGGATAAATATTTTTCATAATTTTTTTATAGATGTTTTCACAAATTTGTAAGTTGTAATTTGTGGAGCAGTATTTTTCTTTTTTTTTTTTTTTTTTTGAGAAACTCTTATTAGTTATTGTTAGAAAAATGTAAAAGAGTGAAAATAAATTGAACCCTAATGTATCCATTTAAACATGTTATTAAAGTTGTGAAAATCCTATAGTCTCAAGCAGGAAGAGAATAGATAATATATGAGTTTAACATGGTCATGAGCTAGACATTAGGGTGAGCTTATGTGTGGGTTGTGCCCTCTTTTCCAAACAATAATATTTTATTATTTTATTTTTTGAATTAGTAAGTCTATGCACAATAGTTCATCTTGAAGTTTATCTTAAAAAAAAAAAAAAAAAAGTTTATCTTGAACAGGGTGTCTATTCTTCATTATCTCTCACTCATAAAACTACTTCTAGTGAGAAACTTTCCAAGAGAAAATATTTATCTTGCATACATTTGCATAGAATTACATAGACAGAAAGAGAGTTTAGTATGATGAGTACGAAGATTACAATGATTCTTCTTTGTGTTGTTGATCATGTTATCTTGGGAGGTAAATGTCCTTAGAGTGTGTGAGTAGCAAAATATGCTTTAAGGAAATTCTGTCAAACACAAGACTTGATTAATTATGTATTATTCATTTTTCATGTATCTAGTTTGTGAGTTATTTAATTTCTGTACAAATTTATTCTTATATACATAATTTATTTAGTATTTTTGCCTATTGAATCTATTTGTGTTTTATAATTTAATCTATATGTTTTTCTTGCTTACTTAATCATAATTATAAATTTAAAAATTTTGACCATAAATAAATTAAAATTCATAACTAAATTAATAAATAAAATTAAAATTAGTATCTATTTTAGAATAAAATATAAATAAAAAATACTAAATATTTATTTATTAATACATTTCAATTCAATCATATATGATCTATCAAAATTAAACTCAATATTCTTTTAAATTGTGTAGGCATATACATCATGTATTAATTTCATAATCTAGGACAGAGCTAGGGGGGGGGGTGGAACCCCCTTATATTGTCAAAAAACAACTTAAACAGTATGAACATGTTGGTACAATGAATGAAGATTATGATGAGAATGGTAATCTTGATTTTTGGCAATAAAAAATGTTGTAATGTAATAATTATTACCATTCATATATTTCATTGTAAAAAATTAGAATAATTTTTTTTTTTTTTTTTTTGAGAAAGAAAATTAGAATAAATTTGATTGATACATGCATATAGAAAGAGATTATATTTTAAGATTAGTACGTGCATGTGGGAAGTTTGTATTTTAGAAATACATTAATTTTATAATTTTTTTATACAAAATAAGAAATTATACTCTAACCTAATCTAGATGTATATGTGTGTGAAACTCTCTTTAGGAGACTTGAACTCCAATATTTACCCCTACCCTCACAAGCATTTATATTTGTGGAGTGACCATTGCACCAAGAGTGCACAGTGGTATTTTATAAGTTATTTGCACATGCTAAGAAAAGATTAAATTCAATAAAAATAGATTAAATTCGAGAAGAATGTTGTATAAAATTTCCATACTTACACAGTTACACCCTCTGACTAGACAATAAAAGTATGAGCCCTACCACTCACAATCCAAAACTCATTAAAAAAATTTCTAAGTTTTTTAGGAAACTAAAGACAACCAAAACACTGGAACAGAAACCAACATAGCAGAAGAATTAAATAGAAACCCCAACCTCCATGGACTACTTTTTCTCTCATTTGCTGCAACTCTCTGTCTCACTAGTTAACCTTGAACCACTTCTCTCCCAAGGTGACGATCACGAGGGGTTTTAGGAGGCCAAAAGTCATTCGGCTAGCTACACGCACAATGGTCGGAAGACTCGGAATTAATGGGTTTGTTTCATGGTACGAATTTGGTAGAGGGTCCTGGTGTGGTGATCAATGATGGCTGAGTATGGAGGTAGGGCAACATGCACGGTGGCTGATGTTGTTTTTGTTAGTATCATTGGGACAATTTTGAGGTGGATGCATGGAGGTCTAGTGGATATTGAAGTGGTTGATGACTCCAGCGTTTGCTCTAGTCTGAAAGCTTTTCTTCTCACTTCTCACGATCCCAAAGCTTTTTTTTTTTTTGGTTTATTTAAGCAATGTTACGGTTAAACATTTTTCAGAACTTTGTTAAGTTAAAATTTGTGTGGCAGCATTTCTTTTTCTTACGGGTTATAAGGGATGTTGAGTTCATAATTTTAGGTTGGCAAATCATGAATAAATTTAGTATCTTGTATATATTCAAGATTTGGTGATCAAGGTAAAGTTGTTGCAACCAAAACATAGTCAATTAAAGCTTTTTGTATAGAATATTCAAGACGGTTTTTGAAGTTGCAAGCAGAGTGTTCATGTTGAACAAATACCATGGTAGAAGAGTTTATAAAAAATAAAAGGTACATGGTAGAAGATTGCATGGTCTTGAAGTTGCGTGCATGTACTCATGTTAGTAAGTACTCTATGAGGTAGGAGTAGGCTTAGGTTTAAGTCTATTGTGAACAATTCAATTTTACATAGTGAATTTATTTTCTCGAAAGTTAATGGTAAATCCCTAATAGAGTTTTTCCTGTTTAGGGTTTTCTTTCATAACCATATCACTTTGTATTATTTCATATACAACTTTGTTTTTTATTTGGGATATGGATGTGTGAATGATTAGCCATGAATTGAATTTTTAAGCATATTTGGTTAATTAATCAAACTCGATTTAATTTAATTTATTGGTAACAACTTGTATCTAAATTTTTTAACAAGAGATATCACTTTATTGAGTATCCAACTATATTACAACAGAAGAAAAATAGAAAGTTCGAGAGGGATTGAGAGTCTCTATATATTATACAATAGAAAAAGCAAAAATTCGAAAGGAACAAAGAGTCTCAAGGTGCAGTTATCTCTATACTAATTAACATAGAAACACGTTTAAAAGTTAAAAATATAAAACATTTTAAATGTTTAAGCTTTAAAATTGTAAGAATTGTAATATCCACTTAACAAAATTTAAACAACAATAAATATGTCAAATCCATTGCATGTATTAAAAAGATAAATTAGACTCCACATTTTTGTAACTTTTGATAAATATTAAATATTTTAGTAAAAATTAAAAAAATTAAAATGATACATAAAAAAAAATTAGACCCCAATTAAAATTTAATTTAGTATTTAATTGGATTTAATTTAGTATTTTCAATATATATATATATATATATATATATATATTTTAAAAGGAATGAAATTTACAAATCCCCACTCTCCCTCCCAAAAACGACATTCACAAAGTTCAAAGTTCAAACTTAGGAACGCGGAAGTGAGGACCATATTTTAGTACCAAGTGGTTCCCCGCCTCAACCAAATTTTAGTACAATTTCTTTATTTGACTCAAAACGAACACACACTCTGATTTCATTTCCTCTCCAAATCTCATACATCTCCAGATCTCCTTCAAGTTCAACTCAAGGTCAGTAAGCACTATCTCTCACACCCAGTATTTGCTTTTTCATGCTGTGCTACTCAATATCTGTGTGTGTGTGTGTGTGTGAAGTTTAATATCATTGCTAGAGTTAGATATGAAATTTAACCATGACCGCTGTGTTTCTGTTCCTGCTTTTGTTTATGTAGTAAATCGAGGATTCTTGAATTTTTGTCCAAAGGGTTCTGGGATTCGTTGATTTTTTGGCAATTGGGGAGGTGGGTTGTCTTTATCTTGTTGATTTTTTTTTTTTTTTTTTTTTTTTTTTTTTTTTTTTATAGAGCTTAAGATCTGTTGCCGGAAATTGAATTTCATGATGAGTGGAGATAATTTCACAGATGGGTTTGGCAAAACCCGTCCGGCTTTAGCCGATGTGACCAATAGGAAAAGGGCGTTTTCTTCGGTTTCAGGTGATGTAGGGCTTAATTATGGAGATGGGTATGGTAAAAATGTGGGTTGTGGAGATGGGGATCCAAAGTTTGCAAAGCAAGGGTGCTTAGGAGTAGAGAATTTAGTCCAAGAGGAATGTGAGGCCAAGTTTGGAGTAGATGGTAGTGAAAAGGAGAAGGATTTGTCCCCCACTTGTAGTGAGGTTGGTACTTCACTAGAGAATATTGCATCTACTGTTGTGAATTTACTGGATAAGAGTAAGGAGACATCAGATTTCTTTCAAGGCGACAGGATACGACATAGTGTTGCTGTGGAGACTGGTGATGTATTGAGAGATAGTTGTGTGTCTAGTATTTCGGCGCCTGCTTGCTCTGGACTGTCCAAGAAAAATTGTTGCGGGGTCGGAGGGAACTGTCAAGATGAGGAAGTGAGACTCAGTTCCAGTGTTACTGGAAGTAATGCAGTATGTGAAGGATTGGTCGCACGTCTTTGCAAGGATAATGAGAAGGATCAACAAGGTGGTAGATTGGCCTCAAGCAATTATGGGTCTGTTGAGTGGTCAAGATTGCCCAAGTCACATGGTTCTAAGTTCCATGAATTGGAAAGATGCACAAGCGCTAAGGGTGATGGTTGTGCTAATCTAAATGCCGGTACCGATGTTCTCAAAGGTTGCTCTTGTTCATTTTGCTTGAAAGGTGATCATAAGATTCGTAACATGTAAATATGTTTTGTCATGTGCTTGAATCTTGATTGCATGTGATTATGGAATTTAACATTTTGTATGCTACATATTGTTCTAACATGGGGATGTTTGTTTTACAATTTGGTAATCAGCTGCTCATATGTGGTCAGATCTCCATTACCAGGACATCAAGGGTCGAATAGCTGGTAAGTTTGTGGGTGGTATCTGATAGTTTACTGGTTTGGAATTTTCTTTCTCATTGTGATGTTGTTTTCCTTCATTGGTATTGCTTCATTTTTTAATTTAGTATTGAAGAAGAGTCAGAAAGAAGCAAGCATTTTGGTTCAAAATAGTTGCAGGGGAAAGGAGGTTGACATTCATGGCCAAGGGAACTTCAACAAAGTAACAAAATTAGATCCTGACCTCACGGGTCAGTGGAAATCACTCTTTCTTCACATGGAGAATATCTTTGTCAATGAAAGCAACCAGCTTGTGAGTGCAACTTTTGTTTCCTATGACTTAGCCACTTAGGTGTGTTTTGTGTTAAGTGGGAGTCATATTTTTCAAAATCCACTTGCCATTTTGGATAAGATCTAGAGAATTCAGGCTGTTTAAAGAAGTCCTGAATCAACTTGCTGGCCATAGGGCATTGGTGATAGCCACCTAACATCTGACTGCACTTTGTGGTTAACTATTCTAATCAATGCTTCATTGCTAGCATCAATGGCTCCTTATGATCAGGCTAATTCTCAAGATCACCCTTTATTCATGTCATGTCATGAAATTTAATTTAATTTATTTTTTTCCTAATCTCAATTGTGTTAAATTAGCCTGTTTTTCTGGGCAGCAATCCAGCTATGTTACGCTTAAAGATTTGAGAGAGAACTGCAAGATGGATCTGGAGATGATCAATGGAATGGCTTCAGAAAAACATTAGAGTCCTTGGTGATTGTAAGAATGTTTCATTACACTTATTTGATAGTTTGTGCTTGTGGCTTGCATGTAGATGCATTTGCCCATGTGTGTTCCTAGTTTGTTTCTCAGAGAACTCCTTGAACTTGTTACCAGTCTTATTGTATTGAGAACATATCCATTTAACACATATAATAGTGTTTCCTTTAATACCTACCATGAACATTTCCTCTATGAGAGAATGAAAGTTCTTTTCATTTGCCTCAATTCATGTTCCTTACTAATTCATTTGTTTGAGCTATCGCAGGTTTGGATTGATTTTTTCACCAAACCTGCCATAACTCTTCCAATGGCCAATAACTCGTTCAGTACTTGGTAATTCATGTTCCTTTTGTATATTTTTTTTGGTAGGTTCTTGTGCTAATAAATGAGTGGTTCCAATGGCATGTACTTTTAGGGGCTGTGCATTAAGAGCACTAAAACCTATGCTTTAAGAACCAAAACAGTAATTAATTTTAGTTAGATTCTGCTTTTGAATGTACTACATTGGATAGGGGTGATTACTGGTCGATTGGGTTCAAGGTGGAAGTCAAATCCCCACTCACCTGAATCTTTCGGATGGGGAAATTTCTTACCTGCTGCCGATTGACAGATCAGATGAAACTGTTTGCACCCCGTTATTGGGTTAGTTGTGGCCTCGGGTGGATCATCAAGTATGACATTTTAATATCAAATAGAAAGAAATAACCAAAATTTTAGATGAAACTTCATTTGGTTGTTGATTGAGAAACCGTTGTGCAATTAAGAAGTAAATATACTTTCTGTACTGGAATTGTTAAAAAGCGTCACCTCTCCCTGATAATGGTCAGGTGACTTGTTGGTGTGAGGCATAACATTTTCGTGTGGGGTAGGAAATCAATGATCTTTGGGTTTGAAAGAACCATAACAGGCACTGATTCAATTGAACTAAGCCAATGAGCTCTAGCTCAATTGGCACCTCCTCCCCTTACAAGTACTATTAGGTGGAGGGTGAAGTTGTGGGTTCAAAATCCATTAGGTGCATGTGTAACTCACTAACTCACCCCCAAAAAATGAAAGAAAGATCCATTTTAACTAAATTTGATCAGTTAGGTAAGGTTTGCTTAGTTCTTTCAGCAACCTAAATTTGATCAGTTTGGTAAATTTGATCAGGTTTACTTAGATTGCCTTCTTCTCAGTAGGGAAAGTTAAATTAATGTCCACACTTAGCATCTTCTATCAGATGGATCCAGGCCCTAGTGTAAAATTTAGCCTCTTCTTTTACAATTTAAAATGAAATTTCCACCGATAATTATCTTTTATTCTTTTATATTAATAATATTACTTTCTTACCTATTAATAAAAGATAAAAAAAATTCCACCAGTAATTCTAGATCATTTTCCCCCATTTCCACCCAAGCTCTTTTTATGGTAGATTTTATGGAGCTCTGTAAATCAGAATCAGGAGTTCCCTTTTTTTTTTTTTTCAACAGGTCAACATGTTTTTAGTTTTGATTTTTCTCTAATATCTCATGGATGAATTTAGACAATGGGTTTAATATATTATATATTATATACAATTATTATAATCAGATTCATGCTTCTAAAACTTCTTGTGTGCATATGATCTTACTTTAAAAAATAAAAATAAAAGCTTATTGTGAACATGAGGTTTCACCGTTATTTTTTATTTTTAAAAATATTCCTACAAAAATAATGACATTTATAAGGGAGAGAGATATTGTAGTAATTCAGAGATTTGTTTACGTGTTTCAACAGTTTGGATGCCAAATGTTACATGTATGGCACCAGGCCTCCAGAGCCATTTGGGCCTTAGACCCAAGTTGTATGGTATGTCCTGCGGTTCCCGACACTCAAGTTAGAAATCGGGCTTAAGGCCCACTAGGGCCATGGGAGCAAATCCTGCAGTATCATGTTTGGCCCAAAACCTGTTGGGCCGGTCGTTGATATGTGCTTGTCGGTTCGTGGCCGAGAAGTTGCCCAGTGCGTCCCATTTCCCATGCGCATGAGTGCTTAGGAAGGCCCTATCCCGAATGCTCGGCAACTCCTCGGCAAATTCCTCTGTCGAACATCACCCTTTCCTTGAAGTAGGAACCGGTTCCAATGCCACTCACACCATACTCCCAACGAAACATCCACTTAGCGATAACTGTATTGGACCCCTATTCCCACTAGCCTTGAGAGTAATCATCATTTTCCCACTAATTTTGGACTATAAATAGATGAGGCGAAGGAAAGGAAAGGGGTGGTTGAAAGTTTGAGAGGAGAGTATTAGTAAGTTACAAAAAGTGACAGGAAAGGAGTTCAGAGGTTGAAGAAATATTGCTGGGTCTCTAAGTTAGAATCACCCAAAGTAGGAATCCAAAACCCACATTATAAATATATTGTGAGCCCAAGAGCGAGACAGGTCTATTAAACTTGTTTAAGGTGCGCACATTACATTATTTATACCATGCACTTTCTCTGTCAATAAGTTGAGACTCACAATTTGTGAGTCTTAAACAGTTAGATGTGCAATGACAGGCTTGTGGTTAGTCAGGCTCTCTCTCTCTCTCTCTCTCTCTCAATAAATAACAATTATTAATTGAACAAACATCTCTCTCTCTCTCTCTCTCTCTCACACACACACACACACACACATATATATATATATTTTCAATCCACGACCTTACCCTCCACCCCTTTATTACAACTTTTTTTTTTTTGGTGATATCTCTTTAAATTAAATGCAAGAACAGGCAATATTGTCTATATATGATTAAAAATACTAGCGTTATGTTGCAACTGTTATTTTAGAACCTTCAATGGGCTTGTCCCTTGCAGGTCTAGGGCCACATAATTGTCCCAGGATGGGTGAACTTGGCTGTATTCTTGGATTAGGGTAAAATGTTAACAGAGTTGAATCTTTTTTTGGGGGGGAATCTGCTCAGAAGTTTGTACAGTGTAAGAGTTATTTTCTTAAGTTCTCTTGATAGATTTGATTGTATCTGGGGAAGCTGTATCGTCCATTCAAAGCCAATATATGAACTTTTCCTCTCTAATTTTTTAGGGCACCTTTTGCATATTTAAGCATTTTAGAAGTGTCGTCAAAATATTTTGTCATATGAAAGTTGTGAAATTCATAAAATTACGTTGATAGAAAAATTTTATTTGTAAAAATTATATTATAAAACTAAAATTTAATATAGAAAACTGTTGAGAAAGTTGAGTGGTTCTTTTTCAACCCATTTGGTTTCAAAATATTGAATAAATAGACTATAGATTAAACTTTTACATTTTACTATATGGTCTAATTTACATATTAATAAAAATCTCACATATTTCCCTGGAGTCATGCACATAACATATATGTGTAAAAAAAAAAAAAAAAAAAAGTAGCATAAGTAAAAAAAAATGCAACAAAATTCAAACCACTTGATTATACTTTTAATTTGTCTTAGGGAAAAAAAAAGAGAATACTTTAAAGTGTCTAAAGATTAATATTTAAAAAAAAAAAAAAAAAAAAAAAAAAAAAGCCGGTATTATTCAGTCCACCTTGGTGTATTCGGTCCACTTTGGTCATATTCGGTCCACTTTTGTTCTATTCGGTCCATTCTGTCCAGGTTGGTCCTAATCGGTCCACATTGGTCCTATTCGGTTCACATTGGTCTTACTCGGTTCACTTTTATTCTTACTAGTGTGTAGTTTTGTGCATATGCACAAGTACAATAAAAAACAATCATAATTATATATATTTTTTTAGAAGAGATTCAAATTATACATAGTATTAGCTTATGCTTTTTTAAAATTATATATTTGTAAAATATGTAATGGTTTCTCATTATATATATATATATATATGATTTAGAATTTTTTTTTGATGGGTATGATTTAGAATTTAATTGGATTTAAACTCTTCTATTTTTTTCACCCAATAATTCTCTTGTCATAAAAATTAAAAGAAATAAATGCGTGGCGGGAAATTGGACTCTAATTGAAATTCAATTTGGAATCTAATTGGATTTGGACTCTTTGATTTTTATACTTAATAATTCATTGAGTTTAAATTTGATTCGAAGCTGGTGTAAAACACTGCTTTTACACCAGCCAATTAAAACATGCCACGTTATTTGGCTTATTTCACAATTCTTATCTTCTTCTTTGGATTTTCTTTCTCTCTTCGTTCCCTTTGTAACTCTCTCTTCTCGTGTTTTTTTTTTTTTTTTTTTTTTTTTTTTTCCATAGCATCAAATCTATTGCTCTTCCCCACACTGATCCATGCATCAACACAGTGGTAGTGGGCATTAAATCTGAAAGTAAAAAGAGAGCTAGAAAACAAGCATATCAACCTCAAAAAGTAAAAGCTTTTATTATTTAAGCTCCCAAAAAACCCAGATTTAGCACCAAACAAAACCCACAAAAATTAATCATGAAATATCTCATTTATAAATTCAGAGCCATTTGAATTCATTCAAGATCAATTCTAAACTTAACATGAAGAGCTAAAAATCATCCATCAAAAACACAATCAGTAATATTATAAATAAATTAATAAATAAATAAAAGCCAAAAAAAGAAACATTCAGAGTATCACAGTCACTCACATTGGTACTCTGAAACTACCAAATAGGCATACTCTATTCTAATTTCTATTTTCTAAGACTGTGAACCCAAACAAGCAAAGAATTAGAATGTAGAGTAGCTCCTTTGACACATTCATAGCAATAACCAAACAAAACCCATTAGAACAAATTCCTGAACAAATTTCGGCCCATTGCGTTGTGTTTCGGCTATTTCGAGAGAGAGAGAGATGAAACACAACAATAAGTCAAATAATGACGTGGCATATTTTTATTGGTTGGCATAAAAGAAATCTTTTACACTACGAATTTAAACTCTAATTCATTTGGCACAAAATTAAAAATCAAATGGGATGCATGACGCAAAATTGAGAATTCAATTAAAATATAATTCAATTTTCTCTGAACTTTAACTATATATATTCGGCCCACTTTGGTCTTATTCGGTCCTATTCAATCCACTTCGATCCTATTCGGTTCATTCAGTTCTATTTGGTCCACTTTGGTTTTATCCGGTCCAGTTTGGTTCTATTTGGTCCATTCAGTCCAGGTTGGTCCTATTCGGTTCTATTCGGTCCACATTGGTCTTATTCAGTCTATTCAGTCTAATTTGGTCCACCCTGACTTCGGTCTATTCAATAATGCGTTTTCAGTTAAAGGGAAGCAAAACTTTAAACTTTTCTCCAAATAAGAAGTTATAACTGAAAAAATTTTGTTTGTGAATTTCTTTATTTTCTACAATCTTTAAAAAAATCATTCATAGAAAACATAACCCAACAGACTACTATTGCATTTCTAAGTTCTAACTCATAAGTCTTAACTGAGAACAGAAATAATCATTTTATAACATGTAATCATTCCTATCCATATGTCCTTGAAATTCAACTGATTCTCCACTTTGGTTCTGAATCTACTCTACTTATTTCACCTACCTTATCGGTTAGATTTTTTTTTTTTTTTTTTTATCAAAGTAGCACCAAGATTCAATGCAGTCCAGCTAATCAGTAACTTCAAAAGACTTCTCTGTTTTTAATTTTTTTCTTCTTTTGAGGTCAAAGCCCCACTAAGATCCTACAGCATTAGTTAGTCGGTGCGTTGAGTTGACTTACATTATGCATTTAAGGGTTCTATTTCAAGACATGAACTTCCAACAAATCATGTGAGACTGAGAGTATACCTTTGTTATTATAGACTACACATCCTAGTTGGTCATTTCTTGTTTGGCTTTTGCAAACAGTATTAGTTCATTTTTTGATGCATTGTAATTCTTGCAAGTAAAAGATGTACATTCACTTCCACTGAAAGCATTCTTAGAGAGCTAGTCGTTGCTGTGGTTTATTGATAGCAAACTCAATGGTGCAAAACATAGATAAAATTCCATAATTAACTAATCACTTCTCTTAAACTATTCTAAAATTCGTATAGTGAGGTTGGTTTTAGAGTAAACCTTCTTGTTTTAGAACCTTCAATGGGTTGTCCCTTTCAGGTCTAGGGCCACATAATTGACTCAGGATGGGTGAACTTGGCTGTATTCTTGGATTAGGGGAAAGGGTTAACAGAGAGTTGAATCTTAGAGTGGGAATCTGCTCAGAAGTTTGTACAGTGTAAGAGTCATTTTCTTATGTTCTCTTGATTGTATCTAGGGATGCTATATATCGTCCATTCAAAGCCAATATATGATCTTTTCCCTCTAATTTTTAAGGGCACCTTTTGCAGATTTCAGCATTTTAGAAGTGTTAACAAAATATTTTGTCATATGAAAGTTGTGAAATTCATAAAATTATGTTGATAGAAATCTTCTTTTTTCTAAAAAAATTATTATAAAACTAAAATTTAATATAAAAGACTATTGACAAAGTTGAGTGGTTCTTTTTCAACCCATTTGGTTTCAAATTATTGAATACATAGACTATAGATTAAATGTTTATATTTTATTACAGGTTTAATTTACTTATTAATAAAAATCTCACATATTGCCCTGTAATCATGCACATAACATATATATAAAAAGAAAAAGAAAAAAAAGACTAGCATAGGTGTAAAAAAAAATTGCCATAAAATTCAAACCCTTTGATGATAATTTTTATATTTTTTAGGAAATACATATAAAAAAATACTTTAAAGTGTCTAAACATTTATATTTATAGATTTTTTTTTAAAAAAAAAAATTCCGGTCTAATTCAGTCCACCTCTGTCTATTCGGTCCAATTTGGTCATGTTCAGTCTACTCGGTCCTATTTGTTCCACTTTTGTCTTATTCGGTCCACTTTGGTTCTATTCGGTCTATGCAGTCCATTTTGTCCAGGTTCGTCCTATTCAATTCACATTGGTCCTAATCGGTCCACTTTTATTCTTATTCAGCCCACTTTGGTCTTATTCGGTCCTATTCTGTTTATGTAGGTCTTATTCGGTCCATTATGTTCACTTTGGTCTTATTCGGTCCAATTTGGTCCTATTGGTTCTACTCAATCCACTTCAGTCTTATTCGGTCCACTCTATATACTTTGGTCTCATTCAGTCCAATTTGATTCTATTTGATCCATTCTGTCGAGGTTGGTCCTATTCGGTTCTATTCGGTTCACATTAGTCTTACTAGGTCCACTTTGGTCTTAGTCGGTCTATTCAATCCAATTCGGTCATTTCGGTCCATTCTGACTTCGGTCTATTCAATAATGTGCTTTCAGTTTAAGGGAAAATAGAAGTTATAACTGAAAACATTTTGTTTGTGAATTTCTTTATTCTCTACAATCTTAAAAAAAATAATTCTTAGAAAAAATAATCAAACAGACTACTATTGCATTTCTAAGTTCTAATTCAAGTCTTAACTGAGAACAGAAATAATAATTTTATAACATGTAATCATTTCTACCCATATGTCCTTGAAACTCAATTGATTTTCCACTTTGGTTCTTAATCTACTCTACTTATTTCATTTTGTCTTATTTCGCCTACCTTATAGGTTAGATTTTTGTTTATCCAGGTAGCTAGCACCAACATTCAATACAGTCCATGGCTAATCAGTAACTTCAAAGGCCACCACTCTGTTTTTTGTTTTTCTTTTGAGGTCAAACCCCACTAAGATCCTACAGGATTAGTTTGTTGGTGCGTTGATTTGACTTACATGATGCTTTTTTTAGGGCTCTATTCTAAGACATGAACATCTACAAATCATGTGAGACTATGAGAGTAAACCTATGCAAACAGTATTAGTTAATTTTGTGATGCATTGTAATGCTTGCAAAGAGTAAAAAGATGTACATTCACTTCCATTGAAAGCATTCTTAGAGAGCTAGCTAGTCGTTGCTGTGGTTTATTAACAGCAAACTCCATGATGCAAAACATAGGCAAAATCCCATAATTAACTAATCAATTCTCTTAAACTATTCCTAGATTCACTTAGTGGGGTTGGTTTTAGAGTAAACCTTGTTAGTTGTTAAGTTGTTCTTGTCTTTTTCATTTGATATATTAACAAATAGAAACATATATAGTTTATTGTTTATCTACTTATCATCATAAACATTATGGCCAACCAAAGTTATGTCACTATAAGTTCTGATGATTGCACTCTCTAAACAAGTACTTGTTTTTCCATGAAAACGACTGAATTGCAGAACGTAAGATTATCCATTTTTAAAATATGTTATCGTATTCAAATCACACTCATACCGGCATGTGCATTTGCACACGACACATAGCATGTGTAGTATTTAAGAAAATTATCGAATGGCTGATTGCACAAATTTGATATTAAAAAGTTGGAAACTTAAAAAAGTAAGGGCTGTTTGGTAGTGTATTTTAAACAACAATTTTCAGTATGTAAATAATATTATACGTATTTTTACACACTTTTTCATCAATATGTATTTTTAAAAAATACAAACAACGTTATTAGAATAACATTATTAAACCGGCCCTAAATCCTTTATATGATGCTTCTAAACATGCCTTAAGTCCTTTATATGATGCTTCCGCGAAGCTGCGTAGTTAGAAGGACAATTAGCTTAATGATTAATTTGCTGTTGCATGTGATGACGTTCAATTCTCAGCCAATAAATTGAGAGAAAGTTCGTTGTGACTTGTGAGGTGTTGCTTATTCAGCGACTTTAGCCATTATAGTTGGTGCTTAGAGTTGACAAATGTGAAGGTCAACTACATAGGTAGTTCATACTTTTAAGTAAAGTTTTTATTTTTATTTTTATTTTTTTTTTTTTTTAAATTTAGTTTGTGGTCAGAAATGGTTGAGATATATTGGAGCAAAAAGAAGTCTACTTCAGTGTATCATTAATAATGTTTTTGACTAATTCGACCAAAGCTGGCAAAGGGAGTAAATGAACTATACATTTCCTTTTTCTTCTGACCTAATTTTTTAAAAAAATGAAAAATTAATCAAGAACACTTTGGGATTAAGCTAGCTTAATCCCAAAGTGTTCTTGATTGCAGTGGCCACAAGTTCCAACCTTATCTCTATACTTTTATGGGAAACACTCAATTAATATTGCTCACTAAGAGTCTTTTGGTCTATATTTCTTTTAAAGCTTCATTTGTTTTACTTGATTCTCTCCTATGTTATGGGTTTCATGAGCATCTTCTCAATTACAACTCATTTGGAATGGGTACAAAAGAAAAGGAATGGAAAAGGATAATAGACATCCACCATTCTCTTTAATTACTTTCTACAAAAAGGTATGATGATAATATTGTTATAATTACATTCTTTAACCAAAGTTCCTTGTAGTTTAGTGACATATTAGTTTTCCTTGGGCTTGAATTGGAGGATTTTATCCCCCACTTACCAGCAAAGAAAATAAATTGCAATTTTATTAAAAGGAAAAAACTTTAGAAGTAAAGATATTAGTATAAAGAGAAGAATTAACGTCAAAAAAAGGATAAGAGAAGAATTAGATATACATTTTATTCACATTTTGATTTTTCATTAAATAACAACAACAACAAAAAAGTTTGATTTCCTTGTGAAATCTTATACACAATGTTAGGGTTTTGAAATGATGGTGAAAAGGCAATTCCAAATGGAGAATGAGTTGTTTTGGATCAGGTTCAACAAGTTAGTGAGTTAAATGTACACCTCTAGGCACTAAAATAAACTTACAAAATAAAATTGTTATAAATCGTCGTGATAGTAAATTTGATTAATATCTATATCACATCAACAACATAATAAATGAATTATTATGTTATTTTATTTTGCATTTAAAAATTGATTCACCAATTTGTAAAATTAATATAATTAAATTTGGGATAAATTAAACTTTTCCTCCCTAATCTATCACATTGATTAAAATGTCTTTCCGACCAACTTTCAAAATGCACAATTAAAACTAACATTCTAATATTAGGGGATCAATTGAGTGTTATGAAAGTTTGAGTGATATTATAATCGAGGTGAAAGTTTATAATAAAAAAGTATAATTTACCTCAAAAATTATTTATTTATTTTGTAAATGTGATAGTATTTTAACTTATGATGCTTGTTCGTAATAACAGACTTCACTAATTACGTTGACGGAAACGGAATTATAAGGGCCCGTTTGGTAGAGGATTTTAAATAATGTTGTTTGTAGTTTTTTGACATATGTGTAGGTGAAAAAATATGTAAAAATATGTGTAATATTGTTTAAAAACTGAAAATATGTTATTTAACTAATCTACCAAACAACGCCTAAATTTCTTAAGCTCACTCAATCATTAAAAAAGAAAGAAAGAAGAGGAAAACAGGTTGGAAACCAGAGGCATGTGAGGGTGGTGAACACCTAGCAAATCACATGAGGAAAGCCCACGTGAAGTGTTCCCTCCATTACATTTCGGGCATGAGATGAATAGGTACTTCTGTTCCAAAACTTGCATTAAGTTTACTGTATGCCCCAGATAGATTCCGCACCAGCAAGCAGGTCTCTGCATTAATTCTAAACTAAAAAAACAACGGTTAATAAAGAATTTGGAAAAAAAGACAAAAGACAAAATAATAAAGAGAGAGAAAGAGAAAGAGAGAGAGAGAGAGGGATCGAAGTTCAAAGACCTACATTGTATTTGGATGGGATGAATAACTTTGATGCAGAAGAAAGAATCAACCGCAAAGTCCCGTCACTAGGTGTTACCTTTTTTTTTTTTTTTTTTTTTTTTTTTTTTTTTTATATCATGATTGAATTTCACGTCTATCAAGACTATAACCTGTGCAGTATTGTAATGTAATGTGTTCACATTTGGGAGTTTTGGCATGTTCCATTCCATCTCTTCGAGGTTATTCTTGTCATGCAGTGCTGCTGCATGAAACAATGCTCATGATTATTATTATTATTATTATTTTTTTAACTTTGTTTTCATCTTTTACTACATAAGCAAGTTTTAATTAACTTAATTTACTTACCATGTAATATTCATCATATTAATCATTCTTTTAGATCAATATTTTTTTCTAAATAATAATTTAGAGATTACACTATAAAATATACCACTAGTTTAAAAATTATAAAAAAAAATTAATCAATTATAAATAAACTAAATAATACATACATGCTCATAGGACAATCTGGAAATCTTATGGATAATAAATAGGGTACATCCTTCAAGTCCATTAAGCTTACCACCAGAATGTTTCAGAAAGGACACAACGCACATATCTTTCATTCTTTTTTTATATATAAATAATTACTTCTCAGCATAAGAGTAATAAAAGGCAAAAAGTGATATATAATATATATTTAATGTAATAAGCTATTCATGATATAAAAATCACAAGTCAATAACCTTGATGTCAAATGACAATTTTTATCATTTTCAACGAATATTTCACTCACCACTTAAAATGTATTAAAAATAATAAGAGAAATAAAAAAATGTACTATTCACATATATAAATATAATATATTTTTAAAAATATATAAATCATTAGTGAAATTTTATGTATAAATTCTTAACAATTAAAAAAAACAACAATGTTATATATACACAATAAACTTTACAATTTTGTTCGTCATAATTTTGTTTGGACCAATTCTATTTAGCATAACACTTTACAATTTACACTTACACTACTTTTATTATACATCACCCTTCAAAGTATATATATAAAATTTGCTAGGTCATGGCTGCATTTATTGTAGAAGGCCATAGAGATTATAGAATTCAATGAATTTAGGACCACCAAGTTAGGTTATGTACTTTCTCAAAAAAAAAAAAAAAAAAAAGTTAGGTTATGTAGTTGAGAAGAGAAGTCTAACCTGAGTCCAGTCATAAAGATATATATATTGTCATGGACAGGTCATATTGTATTATAACCACCATTATAAACCCCCACGCTAACGGTTACAAGGAGAATCAGGTACCACTAGGCTACATGGCCCGGTAGTAATTTTATGTATAAATTCTTAACAATTAAAAAAAAAAAACAACAATGTTATATATACACAATAAACTTTACAATTTTGTTCGTCATAATTTTGTTTGGACCAATTCTATTTAGCATAACACTTTACAGTTTACACTTACACTACTTTTATTATACATCACCCTCAAAGTATATATATAAAATTTGCTAGGTCATGGCTGCATTTATTGTAGAAGGCCATAGAGATTATAGAATTCAATGAATCTAGGACCACCAAGTTAGGTTATGTACTTTCTCCACACAAAAAAAAAAAAAAGTTAGGTTATGTAGTTGAGAAGAGAAGTCTAACCTGAGTCCAGTCATAAAGACATATATATATCATGGACAAGTCATATTGTATTATAACCGCCATTATAAACCCCCACGCTAACGGTTACAAGGAGAATCAGGTACCACTAGGCTACAAGACCCAGTGGTAATTTTATGTATAAATTCTTAACAATTAAAAAAAAAAAAAAAAAACAATGTTATATATACACAATAAACTTTAAAATTTTGTTCGTCATAATTTTGTTTGAACCAATTCTATTTAGCATAACACTTAACAGTTTACATTACACTACTTTTATTATACATCACCCTCAAAGTATATATATAAAATTTGCTAGGTCATGGCTGCATTTATTGTCGAAGGCCATAGAGATTATAGAATTCAATGAATCTAGGACCACCAAGTTAGGTTATGTACTTTCTCCACAAAAAAAAAAAAAAAAAAAAAAAAAGTTAGGTTATGTAGTTGAGAAGAGAAGTCTAACTCTAGTCCAGTCATAAAGACATATATATTGTCATGGATAGGTCATATTGTATTATAACTGCCATTATAAAGTAGTATCACATCAAACGTTATAATTATTATTGCATCTATCTTACGTGTTAGACTATAATTAGTTATTTATCGTTATTCTATAAACCTATTTTATTTTATTTATTTATTTTTTTTTTTTTTTTCAGTTATTCACAACCTGCTATGTGGACAATATCCACACAAGTTATGATATTTTAAGTGGTGTTAGAATTTTTGTTACAAATAGTAGAATAGTACCTGCAAAGCAAAGTGATATATTTAGTAGTGTAGTAGTTATCAATTGGTCCAATACACCAATAGGTAGATAGAGATTAGTGTAGAAGACCGTAGCGTAGGGACCTTTGCTTGGCTTGTAAGTGACGTCCACGTTGGAAACGACGTGGGAACACCTCAATGTAGGGCCCCCGCCATCCCATCTTCAATATGTATATTTTTTTGAGGGTAGGTCCCCACCATCGATGCAAGTTGATTGAATTTTTGAACGATCCTTTTACTTTCGCTTCCTTCTTACGCAAACTTTGGTGTACACATTCTTTTCTCTTTCTCTCATTCGTCAGTCGTCACTCATTTCTCAACGTTTTGACTTAAAATAGCTTAACCATGGTTAACTACTACTTAACCCCACCCTCGTTCCCCTCCACCCACAGATCCATCCTCACACTTTTTAGCTCTCCTACCTAATCTAGATTATGACCACCCAAAAAAGGCATTAAATATACCTAATCTGGATTGAATTAGCTAAGCTTTCTCTCTTTTATTTTCCTCTTTTTCTCTTTTACACAAGATAAAATTCAGTCGGACCCCCTGGATAAAAATACCTAATCTAGATTGGATTAGCTAAGCAAGATAAAATTCAGTCGGACCCCATGGATTTGAGGTCATGATTCTTATTGATCATGATTCTTTTAGTGGCCATGACCTCTCTCATCACTATTTACTGCACAAATGAAAAGAAAAATTCAAGTTTTTATATTGTATTTAATTTAATTTAAGATGATAATTTAATTGTCGTCCTAGATGATAGATGACACATCATATAATTTGTTTATTTATGCTATATTCATTTATTTTACTTTATAAATCGAGCTAAATGGAGAGCAAAGTGAAAGACGAAATTTATACATGGATATGCATGGCCTATTTATTTTATTTTATTTTATTTTTTTGATAAGATTCATGGCCTATTTATAATTCACTTGAGGAAGTTAAGCATAAATTTTATTCTAGTGAAAGGTAATTTTAGTCAAATCTTGGAACTCCCTTTATTTTATTCGAATCACGCTTTTATGATAAGTCTTGTGAGCACATAAAGAACCAAGCTAATATTCACTTACTTTTTTCTCAAAAAAATAAAAATAAAATAGGACTCTTCGCATCGTTTTATATGATGCTTCGTAAAAAATGAATGATTCGAGTAATGACACTATAATAAATATATTATGCCTACAACAAAAGTCCCATCAAGGCTCCGGTAGGTAATATTTGTATTACTCTTTTCGTCACATAGGCTGTGGCGTGAGGTCAATAATTCCCCTTGGAGATCTATTTTTTCTTTCAACCAAAAAAAAAAAAAAAATGATATCTAGACATTATCTTACTAGAAATGATCCCCTACCATTTAAATCCTCCAATCTTCAACCTTTTTTTTTTTTTTTTTTTTTTTGATACAAGATAAAATTTTTATTCTAACCTAATTTATGTATATATGTGTGTGAAACTTTCTCTTAGAGACTTGAACCCCGACTCTAATCCCCCACACCCCATAAACACTTATACTTGTGGAGTGACTATCGCACCAAGGGTGTGCAATGATATTTTCAACTTTTTAGACAAATGAGATACATGTGGTGACATTTAAAAAAACCCAATGATCTTAAAAAATCTCATGTAAACTACAAAAAATCAAATAAATGCCACATGACATAAATTTAGCTGAAAATTAAAAGAAATTAGAGGATTTAAATGTGAGGGGACCTAGTTTAATATAGTTGGATTTTTTCTTCTTCATTAGAGTGATATTAAGAATACAATAAATTTTACTATTACACATGTTTTACAAATTAATGTGTCATCAATCTTTGAAAATTCATTTAGAAATTTATTATTATTGTTGAAATGGTGCCAATTGTATTTATTGACATGTCAATTTATAATCATTTTTGTACGTTAATAAAATTGATAATAATTTTATTATTTTATGATTAGATTGTAGTGGGTCTATGTGTGAGGTAGTAGACCAAGTTAGGAATGTTATAAAGTGTTGTTGTGCCCTACCTTTATGGTAAAATAAAAGGATAAAACCTAGATATAATTATTAAAGTGTTGTACATTAAATTCTTCAATGAAATTCAATCACATGCTTGGTTTGGCAAATGAGTTATACAATTAAATTTTTTTTTTTTTTTTTTTTTGAAATGAAACTTTATTAAACTAAGTCAAAATTGAATACATCATCCAAGTCCAAGGGAGTTCTTCTACCCATACGCATTTTAAGGCATGTGCCAACTTATTTCCCTCCCTTCTCACATGTTGGAAATTACATGTCACTAGAGATGTAGTACCGCTCCATATTTCTTCAATGATGTGGCCAAATAGAATGGCTCTTTTTATTGATAGCATTAATAATCCGTTAGGCAATCTCCCTCAAACATGACTTTGGAAAGACTAAGCTCCCTTGCAAATGTCATTGCCCGGAAGCCGCTAATGCTTCAGACATGTTCTATGGATTGACTTAGAGCACCCATAACATTTTGTCCCTAATCACCATTTGGGAGAAGATAACGCATTTTGTGCTATATTGACCAATGTAGTCATATAGTTGAATTTAATTAGAAAACTTAAGGCCTAAAAATTGTATATATAATTTTCCTGAAAAAATCATTTTTGAATTGGTTTTAAGTTTTATTCAATTTATATTGAAAGGGTTTGTTTGTTAACACTCCCCAAGAAAACACTTTCAACTAACTCAACAATTATATAAATAAATAAATAAATAAATATATAAAAATAAATATATATATTCACAACTAATAGGGTAATTAGTTTTAATTTTATTAGTATACATTTTCACATTAATTCCACTGCTAATACCATTTTTATTATAACATCACTCATAATAAGTTAAACAATAATTATGAAAACCTTGAAAAATTATTAGGAATAGCAATTTGGTATCCCCTTGTATAATAGTAAAATCTCACTATAATAATTTTTTGACATAATAATATGGTATGACATACTATTTTATTTAGAGAAATAAATACATCACATCAATATAAAATAATTACTTGAAAGAAAGTTAACAAATGTTTGGAAAAAGTTAGCAAGGGTTTAAGTAATATTTTTAAAAACTTTTTATAGTATAATAAAAAAAAAGTAACTAAGTTTTTTTTTAATATAAATTTTTATATTTTTTGAAAAAAGTAGGGTAATTTTTTAAAAAAAATAGTTTATTAACTATGGTAGAAGCAAACTATGGTTGAGTTTTCATAGATTTGCGTGATGAATCCAAATTGGCCTTTGGCTCACCTCTCTAGAATCCAAAGGTCGTTTACCCTTTGCCCCTAAAATCCAAAATGGTCGTTTTCTCTCTCTATCTCTAGAATGGCCTTTACTGCGAAGCATGGCGCCGCAATTGACGATTACTTGTCCATCTCACAAACTTTGTCAGTGGTCACATGGGGCTACACGCGAACCATAAACTCAGACTTATAATAAATACTATAACAATAATAACACAATGGTCCACTTAACTTAATTAATTAAATTAAAATGTTAACCATGGTTACGTCCTTTTACCACCAAACTTTCAACTTCAACTATGGCCTGTTTGAATTCTCTCAAAAAAAAAAAAAAAAAAAAAAAAAAAAAAAAAAAAACTATGGCCTGTTTGGGGTTTTAGTCTTAGTTTGATGAAAAAAAAAAAAAAAATTGGCCTGTTTAACATTTTTTGATAGTTGTATAAGAGATTTGGGGTTCAATCCCCGCCTATACCAAAAACTGATTGGTGTCTTAGTTTAATGATAAAGAGCTATCATCGGGAGCGGATACCATAGGTTAAAACTCTCTCTAAAAAAAAAAAAAAAAAAAAAAAAAAACTACAATCGGTTTAGAATCCATATATTTTGTTGAAACTCAAATTTAAAATTAGTTAAAATAATATAGTGGGATCCAAGAATAATATCAAAAAGTGTAATGAGATTTATAAATAATAACAAAAATAAATTAAATAATAAAATTAATTGAAAAAATTAATTATGTCAAATAAATACTACAACTTAGTCTTCACAATTCCCAAAACCAGACAATTCATTTTCTCCTCATCCCTTATTTATTTATTTATTTATTTTTTGGTCCAGAAGCAATTAATAATCACACTCAGCTCAGCATCACCACCAACGGCAACAATTGTAGATTTAATATTAATGACCAAATTAAACACATTAATGTATTCATAATTAGAGTCGTAGAGTTGGTGTGCACGACACTGAATTTGTGCTTCTGCGTCTCTAATTTCTTATATATATATATATATATATTTAGAATTTAACTTACTTCCAATACTTTTAAAAAAATAAATTTCCTTTTATTTTATATCCACTGACTAAATAAAAAGTAGAAATTAAAACTCACTATCACTTATCATTGTATATTTAAAATAAAAAAATACGTTCATTTAAAAAAGTACTAAAAGCCAAACACATTTTTTTAATCATAGAAATTATCTTAATTGGTTTTGAAATCAATGGCATATAAATTTGACACTGACACGAAATGATCTTTTTTTATTTTATATTTATTTTTTTAATGATAAATATGAGATGGTTTCATTCAATTATTGTTTTGTTTTTGCTTTTGAACAATTCTCATATTATTATAGAATTTATAGAAGACACGAAATGGTTTCCATGATCAATATTGATTCTTCCTCCTATTTTATTGATTATATATATAAATTTAAATAAAGTAAACACCGTATGTTCAATAAAATGATTGGAACGTGTCATCAATTTCATCATGATATGAGTATTATATCTATAATTTTTTATTCTAAGCAAAAATCTATGATTTTCAATTGACTATTTCATATCTCAAATATAAATTGTATAGAAGATCTCAAAAAAAAAAATTGTGCTTAGAAAATGTGAGATGAAGAGGGCTTGGGAGGAATTTCCTCCAGTGCATTTAACCCAATACATTATGAATATGTGTCTAAAACATACCACATGTTTGTATTACAATGAGTTCAGTGCATTGGAGTATTGGACCAAATCTTAACTCATGCCGAGATAATTAGTTTGTTAATAAGATATCAAATTCTCTATAAATGATTATTATTATCTATGTTTTGTTTAAAACATTACAATAAATAGTTGAAATCCATTTAAGACATTTATGATACTACATTATATAATAATTATGATTTTTTTAGGAAAATAATTTATATTAATCAACATTTTGCACTCAGATTATAGCTTGGTTTGGTACAACTTATTTTATGCGGTTTAATAACAACAAAATTATAATGCCAAGAGCCTTATATCTCAAAGTCAAAGACATTGCTTGGTGCTTCTAATAAATTTGACGAGGGATCAAATTTTCTCTACCACCACTTACAATTGTATTAAAAGAGGGTTCCATTTTATCTATAAAGAAATGTATATAAAAAATAATTTAAATTTAAAAAAATAAAAACCATCGATATATGTTTAGTTGCCCTTCGTCCAATACCATTTTGACCCCCCCCCCCTTTTTTTTTTTTGGTTATGATTTTCAATATAAACACAAAAATTGATCATAATTTCTTAAAGAATAATGCTATGTTTATAACATTTTTACAATATATTTTATATGACATGCTATTACTTATTTTAATTTGGACACTTAACATCACTTTTTAAACCACCAAACATAGTTGTTATATAAGATTTGTTGTGAAATCATAGTAAAAATATTGTGAAGATAATATTACTCTTTCTTAAATATACATGTTTTAATTTAAAATAGAATCTAAGTTTAAAACAAGAAACTTTAACTACCTTTTTTGGTACTTGAGGGAGATGATTACGATGATTGTAGTCTTGAAGATGAAGGTGTACCAATTCAATTAGGTTTTCCATTGAGTGTCGTAATAAGGTTCTCAAATTTATTAATTTTTTTATCATCTAAGAGAAAGTCTATATATACAAAAATTTTGACCATTGTTAAGGGAAGTTATCAATAGTAACTAAAAAAGTAATTTCAATAATAGATCTGGACGAGAATGAAAAATGTTAGTGAAATAACGAAATACACAACTTTTATTATAATTTCTTCACATAAACTTATCACTTTTTCTTTACGACTCAAAACTCGCCAATTATGACAAAATTGTGTATTTTATTATAGTTCTAGCTAGGATGAAAATGAGTAAGAGCAACTCAATAAAAAATATTGTCAAAAATATATATATTTTTTTGATTTATATAAGGCGTAATGCTGATGTCACATAAAATAGCGGAATATCGAATACGTACCACAACTCTCTAGTGAAGTCTTATCTAAGGTAACATTGCCCTTCATCTAACATCAAGCGGTCCAGGGAGTTGCATTTAATGTGATTAGTAGCACATCACATCTTCATCAGAAGCCAGAAAGATTTTTTGATCAAATTGGAGTGGCAAAGGCAAGGGGCGTGTCGTTTACAGTGGAGAAAAAAACAAAAACGCATTAAATTCCAAAAGTAGATAACGAGAGCGCAATACTGTAGTAGCAGTCAACTAAACACACAACAAATCAAACATCAACACGTGTAAGCAACCGTTTTGCCTACCGGCACCTGCGAGTCACATTAGTACAAATGTACGCGTACGTGTCAGAACCGCATTGGCCAGCCATTATCGAATAAAGGCATCCTTTGAAGTTGACGAGGAAGAGAGTGTGTGTGTGTGAGAGAGAGTTGTGATTAAATTAATCAGGAAAAAACGTGGTTAGAGCAGTGAAACTTAGAGGTTTTAGGACAAAACCGTGGGCTAGAGGTTATATAAGCGAAGATAGAGGTTGAGCTTTAGAATGCAAGAGTGCGAGTAAGGTCACTAAGAAAAAAAAGAATAGAGCAAGAACTCAAATTTTCTCTCAACTAGCTTCCTTTGCAATTGTAACTTTGATCATTTTCTCTGTTTTCAACTTCACTCCCCCACCCCCCTTTATTCCCCGCTTCTCTGAATCCCTTTCTGTCATCGTCTGTCTTTCAAGCTTGTGTTTTTTTGGGTTTGTTTTCTTGGGTTCAAACTGAGAAGTTTGTGTTGAATTTAAGAAGAAAAAAAAAAAAAAAAGCAAAACCCAGAAGGGTGTTTTTGAAAGCCAGGTGATTCAGAATAGAGATCTCAGGAATTTTTTTTTTTTCTTTTGGTAAAGTTTTAAAATTTTCACTTGACAACTAAAGAGGGTTGTTTTTCTATCCCTCAGGTTGGTTTTTTTCAATTTTCAAGGTCCAAATACTAGGTTGTTTATACAGGTCTCTTTTTTTTTTTTTCTGGGGTTTTCTTGTTTTCTACAAAATTAACTCCTGTTCTTTAGTTTTGGTAAGAAACAGGTTGATTTCAAAGGAACCCTTTCTTGGTATTTTTTTGGTTTCCTTGTTAAAATTTTAGTCTTTTGCAGTCTTTGCTTGTAACTTTGTTAAGAAGATGGCAACAGCTATAGGTATTTACAATAGCAGCTCAACATCAAATTTCTCAGATCCCGGAGAAGAGCTAATGATAGCACTACAACCTTTTATGAAAGGTGCTTCACCAACCTCTTCTTTAACCCTGTCTTCTTACTCTTCTTCTTCACCTCCAACTTCTCCCTCTACTTCTTCTTCTTCTTCTTTCACATCTTACCCTTCTTGTTCTTACTCTACAAACTCTCCCCCTCAGCCCCACTTGTACCCTGACTTTTGCTCCCCATCGAGTACCCAAATGTTTTGCCAAGGGTTCTCGAGCCATAATAACCAAATGGGTCTTGAGCAACAAACAGGCACAATAGGGCTCAACCACCTTACCCCATATCAAATCCTTCAAATTCAAGCCCAAGTCCAATTCCAACAACAACAGCAACAACAAATTGCTGCTTTGGCTTCAGCTTCACTTCAAAACCAAAGGCTAAACCAATGGCAGCACCAAAAAGCAAACAACCTTAACTTCCACCTTGGCCCAAAAGCCGTCCCTATGAAACATGTTGGCACTCCTCCAAAGCCCACAAAACTATACCGGGGAGTGAGACAGAGACATTGGGGCAAATGGGTCGCTGAGATTAGACTCCCAAAGAATAGAACACGCCTCTGGCTTGGTACCTTTGATACGGCTGAAGAAGCAGCTTTGGCTTACGATAAGGCTGCTTTTAAGCTCAGGGGTGAGTTTGCTAGGCTCAATTTCCCTCATCTCAAGCACCAAGGAGCTCACATATCAGGCGAATTCGGTGACTACAAGCCCCTCCATTCCTCTGTAGACGCCAAGCTCCAAGCAATTTGCCAGAACTTGGCTAATTCACAGAAACAGGGGAAAACAGAGGACCCCTGTTTTGTTTCTGATACAAAGCCAACAATTCCAATTCCTCCAGCTCCTTTGAATGCAAATTCGGCTTTTGATGGTTTACCAAAACCAGAATTGAAAAAGGAAATCGGGTTTCTTGGAGTGGAGGATTGTAAGGTGGAGAATTCTTCGTCATCATCGTCCGATGATTCATCATCATTGGCAGGCTCTTGTTCACCAGAATCCGATATTTCATTCTTGGAGCTCACAAAGTGGGATGAGATTGAGAATTTTGGGTTGGACAAGTTTCCTTCAGTGGAGATTGATTGGGCAGCCATCTAATAAGCATTAGTCACTGTGTAATCTTTGTAACTTTTAGTTTTTGGCTGGGTATCTGTTGCTCTTTGTAATGTCTAGGTTTAGTTTGAGGTCTTCAGCAGCTTCTGCAATAAATTTTTGAAAAGTTGCAGAGGTGTTGCTCAGCTTAATTAGGAGTCAGTCAGTAAAGTAAAGGGTCCGTCAGATGTTTATGGTTGTTACTTTTTAGTAGTGTTCAAGGTTTCTCCATCTTGGTCCTGCTGGTACTTTTATTCCTTGCATGGCCATGGAGAATTTGAAGTTTAGTCTTTGTTGTAATTTGCACTCGAGTGTAACTGTCTTTGAAAATATAATATAAGTTCTACTTTCTGTATTTTGTGTAAACTATGGTGAGTATATGAACTGTTATTATTATTTTTAATTTGTTTGTGATCTCAATTTGTCTGGACAACATTGCACCTCATCTTCAACACTATGTGGACTGTCATCAATGGATTTTATTTTTAAGTGGGGTAAATGTAGTATTCTATTCTATATAGATGAGAGGGTGTTGTGAACTTGGATTTATACGGAATATAAGGTCGATTTAGGTTGTATAAGAACTTTGACTAGAATATTAGGACGATTTGAGTAATATATGAGATTACAAGAATCGAAAGTATAACTTGATTAACTTTTTGGAATATAGCGCAAATGTTATTAGTTTTTTTTTTTTTTTTTTTTTATAAATTTTATTTATTTATTTATTTTTAAGAATTTGATAAATGGTATTAAGAGTCATTTTTATTTATTTAACAAATTTATTTTTAAGAAGAGCTAGAATTTATATGATAAATGTGTATTTTCAGAGAGTCGATTTAAATTTAAAAAAAACAAAGAATAACACTTGTGGCCTGTGATAGTTCCCTTCCTGTCACCACCGTGTGTTACTGATATGTGTTTAGCAGGGCCGGCTGAAAGGGTGATAAAAGACAAGGCCCTAAGTAAAAAAAGAGCCAAATTTTAATCTAATAGGGTTATTTATAATCAATAAATAAAATAATATTTTTTTCCAAATGAAAAATAAATAAAAAAGAGAGAAAAATGTAATCCACAATATGTTTTTCATAACACTTTTACAACTAATGCTAAGTGTTATTACAACTTGTTATTGATGGCAAAATAATAATTATAGTGATATTTTCAAATAAAAAACAAAAAGCAACTTAAAACTTAATTTGTTGTCCAAAGAATGTTAACTTCTAAAAAAATAAGAATAATAATAAGAGTTGAGTTAGCAAACTTTTACAGTTTTTATCTAAGTCTATCACTTCACCTTTTACTTACCAATACCTGTCACCACCAAAAGTATGAAAAATTTTGTCAAATTTTTCTGTCTATAAAATTTCTAAAAAAAAAAAAATAAAAATTCTGAGTAGCTCATGATAATGTAATTTTGTATATAAAACAAGATAATCAATTTTTGCCTTAGGCCTCCAAATGCATCAAGCAGCCCCTGGTGTTGAGTTTAGTATCAAGTTACCGACGTGTTGAGTTTACTATCGAGTGTATTAGATCTATCTAGGCATGTGGTGGAGACGGTGACATATTTTATTTCAGAAGTAACACTAACTCTAGTTTGGAGCCTAATGGAGCGAGTGAAGTAAAGTACAATAAGTGGAACGAAGCAGAGCCTTTAGATTTTCATAGTTAAGATTTTTGTCGCTTACTACCAAAACAAGTAGCTTGTGTTGATTCTCTCTTTTTTTTTTCTTCTTAAATTTTCACCAAAAAAGCAACAGCATAGTAGCAATGTTCACTACCCATTCTGACTAGAGACTTTGAAGGATTATGTACCAAATTTTGGATTGCAAATGGGTAAATAACGAGAGAAACAGTTGAAAGTATAATCAATAAATAAAGAAACTTGGTTTATTAAAAAAATTAAAAAAAAAAAAAGAAACTTTAATGGCTCTGAGGCACGATAAAATTGTTTGTAAATAATATTTGTCTTATTGCAAATTTGTCCTCAAGATATAACCAAGTCTGTTAGGTTTCACCAATAGAAATTTTGGAAAGACCCTCAGAATTTCTAGTATTTGTAAGAGAAGTCAATGTAATATTAATAATAAGAGTTTTAACAATATATATAGATCATGAAATCCATTAGAAACAACCTCCTAATGTTAATAAACATTTAAATATCAAGTTGTGCAACTTTTGCCAATAAATTTCACAGAAAGTGTAATTCTACATAATCTCAACCTACTTGACCAAATGGGCTTCTATCTTTTTTGGGCAAATTAATTAGCCTTTTGTCCTTCTTTTCCAAACTAAATAGGGAAATGCTCATCTTTTGAAACTTGACTTTTTCAAAATCGAGTTAAGTCCTATAGTGATATTTTTAAGGACCTATAGTGGCGTTTTATAACTTGATATCCATGAAATCGAGTTATAGGCAATAGGGCTCCAGATTTTTTTTTTTTTTTTTAACTCGATTTTGAGAAAGTCGAGTTTCAAAAGAGGGATATTTCTCTAATTAGTTTGGGAAGAAGGGCAAAAAGACTAATTAATTTGCCCGAAAAGGGCAGAAGCCCATTTTGTCCCAACCTACCAAGAGTCCAAGAAGAACACTAAACTATAGACAAAAACTTCCACGAGACCCTTGATCAATCGAAACACAATAAATGCATTTTTCACTTATTTATTTATTCTATTGTTTCTTTCACTCTATCCCTTCTAAAGAGATAGCAACACTATTTCACTTTTAAAGTGGAGTCAAACTTATACTACAACTTAGATATATAAAATATCCAACATCAACTGCTATAGTGCTATCATCATTCTTTCAGGAAGAATAAGCATTGAACATCCTATCTAATCAGAGATTTGAAGGATGATCTATCAACTCTATATTGTTATCATTATGGAAGAATAATTGGCTAGTGGCTACCCTCTTGGGCATGTGAGGTTTGGAAGAGAAGACTTTGATAGAATTGGTAATGCACGATGGAAAGTTCAGCACTTAAAATATTTCATTTTTTTCTTCTTTGTGTGAGTCTCTTGGCTGAAAAAAAAAAAAAAAAAACCAATGTTTTTCTTTACCCTCACTGACACCTATGCAAAATTTTCTCTTTACTCCCTTCGTTCTATTAACTCAAAGGAGTTGTTTCAAAAAAAAAAAAAAAAAAAAAAAAAAAAAACCCTTACAAATCTCGTTGTCTCTCTTATTGTGAATTTGTGATAGCTACCTCCTCTGCAAAAATCCATTTTTTCTCTATCTCTTGATGTTACACCCAACTTCAGGAATCTTCTTCTTGCCAATATGCAAAGCCTCTTGGGCCAAAGTCACAAAATTCTATAAGATATTGTCTCTAAATAAGCTTTAATTCATAATCTCTAAAGGACAAGTAATACAATAATTTTTTTTTCGACGATGGAATACAAATTGACATGACAATTTACATTATAAGTGTCACATCAATAACATAATAAATAAATAAAACATATCATAACTACTACTAATTTTATTATAAAATGTTATAAATTGATGTAATAATGAATGTGATTAGTGCCACATTAACATAATAAATATATATTTTAAATTATTTTTTTGTTGTGTTTTAAAATTGATACATAGATATATGAGTCTTATACAGTAAAATTTATAGTAGCTGTGACAATAAAATCCTTTGACCAATCAATCAAAGAAGAGACACAAAATAACTTCTCTTGAATTAATTTCATCTTCTTTTGAATTGTAGCTAGGTTTCCCATAATTTAGAAATCAAATAAAATCATATTTATTATCTAATTATATGTCAAAAAACTTTTAACTTTGGGTTTAAAACAACAAATAACCAAAATCAATTAACTTAACAACACAAGTCATTTGAATGAAAAAAAAAAAGAAAAAAATTCAACAAACATGTTTTGAAGTTCACAAAAAGTCAAAAAAAAAAAAACACACTCACTCACCCACCATATAGGCACCACTTGGTCTTACAATGCACACTCATAGGAATGTGATGCCTTAACCTTTTTTATTAGGTTCTTTTTGGATCAATTTTTAATTTTTGAGGGGAGTACGAATGATTATTTTGATTGTAACTTTTAAAATTTTATGTGTATAACTGTATATATAATATTAAAAAAAAAAAACCACCCCGGTCTAGCTTTGGGTGTCCTTGCTTGGACTAATATGTGCATTATATTTTACTTTTGCTATTGTGTTATAAAGAGATGAGAATAAAAAATATAATCTTTCCTCAATTAATGAAGTGAATAAAGTAAAATGGAATGAACATTCCTGCCCATTTTATTTTCTCTAAAAATTATTTTCATTTCATTTTCTTCCGTGACAGTGACTTGTATTATTCGGAAAAGTTAACCGACGCCCTAAAGATGAGGAAGATTTAGTGGTTTTACTTCAATGAATTTTATGTTAATGGCTTTGCAACATTGTATGCGAAAAAATTGGTAAATTGGACAAATGCCCATATCAAGAAGAAATTATACGATCTTCATAGTTGATCATGTTACTTGTTCATCATTCCACTAAACGATTTTCACATATTTAAAATTTAACAAGAAAGTCTGCATTTGGATAACTTATACAGTCCTCATAGTGGATCACATTACTTGTCTACTATTCCACTAAAAAACTCCCACTTATTTAAAATTGTCGAGTCGGCTTATAATAAAAAAAAAAAATTTGTTAAACTAACTCAATAATTTTAAACAGGTGAGAATCTTTTGGTGGAATGGTGGACAAGTGATGATGTCTACCATGAGGACGGTATAATTTCTCTAATTTCTGTTAATTTTTTTAATTATAAACTGAATGGAATGGTAGATTGATCTATTGTGAGTACTGTATAATTTCTCCACGTGAAGGCAGATGTATGATTGTATATTGGAACAAAAATTTCCTGAAAGGACGGATTTTACCCCCACTTGAGATTCTAGACAGATCATGCAGAATGGAATTCCTTTTGCGTCAAGCAGATGCCTCTAAAAATTTCATCCAAAATTCAACGGGTTGCTCAATTGCTATTAAATTCCAAATACATGTGCTGCATTCTCGATCAATTATTGGCGATCATACGTAAATGCTTTCTTTACATTTCATATCAAATTTGGCTTGGGATAGTGATACGTAATTTGCTACCCAATGAAATGAAAGATCTATATTTTTTGCGCACCAATAATTGATCGAGGACGAGCCAAATTGATTAGATCATTTGCTTCTTCAACCTTTTTCTTTATTTTTTATATATTTTTTTGAATCAACTTGCTTCTTGTACTCTAATATAGCATTAATCCAACCAATCAACGAAAAGTAGGCAATAAATTATGCCCTTGCAAGTGACATTCACATGGAACCAGGGCCAGTAGTCATATATTACTAATCTTTTTGACTTAGGGGTCCCTTCTAAGTTCTAATCGAGAAAGGGAAGAGTAATTTGATTCCTAAAAAGTAAAATCAAGGAATATCTTATCTTTTAACCTATATAATCCCATGTATCAATATTCAGTGAAACCAGTCAGTTAAAGTCATTTGTTGTGAAATAAGTAACTTAAATTTAGCCTTCATAGCCTTCATCTGCGCTAGAAAGAAACCCATTAATAAAAAGTAATTATCATAGAAGGTCTATTTTACCATTATTGAGATAATAAGTTATTGATAGCAGACAAAAAAATAGCGTAAATGGTGGACTCATAAAAATGAAGGGTCTTCGTGGGTTTTAATTAACTAAATTGGTAAAGTTTGTGATAGTTGAATAAGAGAATTGGAGTTTAATCTCCACCTACACTAAAAATCGATTGATATTTTGATTTGATGATAAAAAATACAATCGTCCTAAGCGACACAATATATGGATAACATCAGAGAATTGGAGTTTAATCTCCACCTACACTAAAAATCGATTGATATTTTGATTTGATGATAAAAAATACAATCGTCCTAAGCGACACAATATATGGATAACATCATTTTTGCCCTTATTTATTGCGTCTTTGCTGACAATATCAGGAGGGCATACTGGATCACTGACATACTAAAGACTTGGGCAACAGAAGTGAATCTAAGTAAGAGGTAGAGAAACAAAATAATAATAATAATGCAAGCATCTAGGATCGCCCATCACTTTTGGAGGTTCTATAACTTTCTTATCTGCAGGCTTAGATGAGAGGTGGGAATAGCAAAACAATGGGGTGCCGCTGAGCCCACTCACTGGCACATAGAGATTTATTACAGCTTTACAGGTTATCTTATCCCCCCGAGGCTTGAGATAAGGAATTTGCCCCTTATCCTATGGCCCCCCAAGAGAAAAAAAAACTTAGAAAAGACAAGGAATTTGGCTATCACTACCAGCAAGGAGAGAAAAAAAAAATCAATCTAATCAATATTCCTATTCTTTCTTCTCAGCATGCAAAGACAAGTTCACACTGCCAAAACAAATGGGTAGGAAGAAAGTGACACTGAAAAGCCATTCTTGGGCCATCAGGAATCCTTCCAATTCCAAACCTTAGCACGCTCTTAACCTTTATCTCTTTCTTTTTCACTTAAGTTACATTTGTTTATGAAATTTTATATGTGAAAATGGTCTCTAATTTTACTTTTTGAATTGTTCACTTTGCATAAAATTTGTCTAAAGCATCCTATAATACTCCAAAAGAGGTGTGAATGGGATTGGAAGCTTGCATCATAAAGTTATTCCAGTAATCCTTTGAGGGTGGAGAAAGGTCATGACCCAAGTTGCTCATTACACTTTCCAGATTATAATGATGTGGCTTTGTGGACTCATTGAGGTTAAGAATCACATTTTCCTTTAACTCAAAACTAATATATGCCTTTAAGGTACCTAGGTCTATGTGAGAGAGAGAGAGAGAGAGAGTTAGTAAGCTTTGACACCCATATAAAGCTTCAAGATCGGGCAGCTCCCACTTTAAGCCTTGCCCGCTGCTTTTATATGTATGGAATATAGGTAAGCACTAAATAAGATCTTTGATTCTTTCTACATCCTCTGGGTAGTCACCTCAAGATCCCAACTCCTCAGCGCGGTCAGTATAATCTTCTTAACATGACTCATGAGTAATACTAAAGAGATATGACAATCTTTTTAGACTACAAAAAGGGAAAGATAGGCATATATGTTACCAAAAAGAAAGGAAGGTGATCATAGAGAGAGGAAAATGATTATTTTTGGGCTACAGCACACAAATGGGAGATTCATCCAACCTCCTTGCCGTTCATTATTTGTGGCTAGTTAAAAATTGAAATTCAAATAACTTTTTTTGTTTTTTTAAGCAGAAATTCAAATAACTTTTGATACAAAGAACTAATTGACATTTAGGCCAAATAACATTCCTAATTGTTTTTAAGAGAGAAGTACGAATTCCCACTCCACTTAAAATGGAAAAAAAAAGTAGAGAGAGAATCAATTGATTTTTTTTTTTTTAAAGTTATTTTTTTAAAACATTTAGTCAAAATGATACGTATTTGTAGATTAGACATGGTATCCCACAAAAGGGTAGGATAGAGAAAGGGGTAGAAGAAAAAAGAAAAAAACAATAACATCCTTTTGCATTTTAGATCAAAATCAAATTGACCCCGGTACTTTTAATTTGAAATTATAAATCCTTAAACTTTGATTAATACCCAAATTATACATTTTGTTAGGAAGGGCAATGAGCGGGATGGGGCTCAAGGATGAGTGCTTCACCCCGCCCCGCATGTCGGGGCAAACTACCTTACCCCATCCCCACCCCACGGGAACCCACCCTACCTCGCCTTACCCCACACTTGTTACATTTAAAAAAAAAACTTATCACAATAATATAAATCATAATTTTTTTAGAAGAATATAAATCACAGTTGAAATTATAATTGAATTGATCACTTCAAATCAAGCTAATTTTACCAAAGATTGAATAATATAATCCAATGTGTTTAACAAGATAATATCAGAACAAAAACTAAAATTCTTAAGGTTTGTTTTGATACCACTTATTGCTGAAAACCGAAAACTTATTATTGAAAACACTATAAAAAAATAATTTTTAAATGTGTGTGTAGGGACTAGGGTCCAAAATAGTGTATTGGGCCTTGGGCCTTGTTTGAGGACATTAATAAGTTCGAGGAGGAGTAAGTAGTTGTTAAACGTTCCCAATTAAAGTCTCACAGATGGGTAACAAGTGAGAGGTTATCCGAGGAGGAAATCCTCCTAGGATATGATGAACATAGTTCACAATATGTACTCCATCTGTCACCCTAATCCTCCAAAAAACTACAATAAAAGAGACATACTTCATGAACATACGAGAAGGATGGAAACCTAAAAATATCTAAGGGAAAGCTGCTATCACCGCATTAAATGCACCGCAACTACTTTTCTGGCCACATTTATGTGGAGAAGATCTTTAAACAATACTACCTTAACTACCACAACTCACAGAAAACCAGAAAGGGTGTGTCGATGGGGGACAGGTACTTAAGTAAGGGTTCGGATGATCAACAGGTGGAGGGTGAAGATGATCCAAAGGAGGATATATAAGGTGAAAGACTCTTCATGGAAGGGGGATCGGGAAAAAGAGAAAGAGAACACTGTAGTAATTGTTTCTATATTCAATCGTGATCAATATACATAATTACGGTCTCCTCGGATTGAAAGTCTATTGATATCAATACATCTTGTTTGTGCTTGATTGTCTTTTAATTCTATATTAGCCATAGTTCAAATCATTAGGACTTAGTTCTTTGATCCACTCTCTACAAATTTATTGTATTGGGCTCATTGGGTCGAGATCTCATATACTTTGGGTTTGGGCCGCAAATCGTGACCCTACAGTGTAAATAGTGTAGTGGGACCCAATTTTAAAGCAAAATTTACGTTTTTCTGTATTTGCGGGTCCTGTGAACAGTGCATGGGACCCAGAGAAAAAACACCAAACGCAGATGTGGGTTGTTTTGAGTGCAATCCAAACTCAGCTTTAATATGCAAGTATTTAAAAACTTACTAATACAATTTCTAATCATTTATTTAGAAAAAATATTTAGTAATACAAACCAAGTTTTTAACACTAGTCTCGTACCATATCAACATAATCCAAAAACTGAAATGAAAATAGGAAATAAATTAGAAATGAAACCCTATAAAATTTTTGTAAAATATTAATGATATGAGGGATATTTTATAAATATATGCGGGGCAGGCAGGAAAGAAATCTCACCCCATCTCCAACCCCAGGGATAGAGAACTACTCTTTGGCTAAGGGGGGCCATGGCCCCTGGAATTTAAAATATAATATTAGTATATACATATATAAATTATTTTAACGTTTGAGCCCAAACAAAATTAATCTTAGTCCTCCTCCAAAAAAGTTCCTAATTGGTTCATAAAACTTCAACCAACTGCTCTGCTTTAGATTTGCTTATTTGAGACTTTATGTATTGGTGTCTGGCTGTTAATTTTTTAGCTTTTAAAGAAACATAAACAATGGTTTTCTTTCATCTTAAAAACGAGTGTTTGTGGTGCAAATTTTTTTATCCAATCAAATGGCTATTAATTTTTTTATTCAATCAAATGATGTAATAATGTCATTGTTTTTTCTCCCAGAAATGTCAAATTTGCCAGATTTTATAGATAATTCTTTTCTAATTATAAACTATTTTCTCCATTAAGATTAAAAGTACAGAGGTCAGTTTGATTTTTTAATGTTTACTCAAATTTTAGAAGGTGTTTTTATTATTATTTTTTTCAATAGAAAAAAAAAAAAAAAAAAAAAAAAAAGTAGAAAACACATGATAGTTATGCATTGGCTGAATACAACCTTCATCACTCGTATTGATACACGCTAATTGACTTCCCAGTTATGCTGAATACAACCTTTTCATTATTTCTCAAAAAAAAAAAAAAAGAATACAACCTTTTCATTTGGCTCCACTACTAGCATTACTTATTTAACTATCATTAATAACTTATCACTTAAGTTTTATTATGAAAATATTATGTCGGTAGCTTTATTGATTCGTCAAACCTTTGATAATAGAAGTCTGTGATCATAAACATTAAAAATGCACCAAGGGAAAGGCAAAATGTCAATCGTAACTAACAAACAAGCCATCTACAGCATCAAAGTTGAAGAACAATATCTCTCATGTCCCAAACCTATCATGACATTGTCAAGAAAAACCCCATACTAACGATGCACCAGTGTGCAGATGTTACTTTATTTACAAAATCTAGAAGAGATGGGTAACAACATTGTAATGTAAGATTGGGTTTTGTCTTGAGATAGCTATCATAGGCAAAAAGTTGATAATCAGAAAAATGACTATCCTAATTCCACATCAACTTCTTTTCACACCATTGCTTCTTTCAGCTTCAGCCAATGTTCTCCATACACCTCCCAAAGCCCTAGACCAGAAGAAAATTGACAACTCATTAAGAATTTGTTTACACGAGAGAAAAAAATGGATACAAATTTCCACCTTCTATCCCAAAAATTTTGACCATGTCGTCACCAATTTGTGAAACCCATAACGAACTAAACATGAGTCACAATTGTGTTTTTAAGCCTTTGTTGTTCAACAATCATCAGCTATGAAAACAAACAAATAAATAAAAGCTTCGACCGTAGCACATCTAAAAAAACATGATTAAATTTCACGAACCATCACACCTAATTAAAAGGGTTTTGATTTTACCCTTTATTTAAGGAAATTTTTTTTCTATAATTTGGAGATTCTTGTGAGCAGATCCTAGTGTTACTATGGTGTCCTGCACTATGCATATATTGAGAAATGGATAGTTATAAGACTTACTTAAGGTCTTGAGCCAACTCCCCCAAAGTCATAGATGCCATTGCCTTTCCTTTCATGCGAACGATTTCGTGGATTCTAGCTAACCTATTCCAAAGTTGTTTCAATTATAATGAGAATAATAGAAACAACTATTTTTGCTCAAATTGATTACAAATAAATAGCAGGATGCTAGAATATCAATAACCCAAAAGGCATGAACAAATGCAAATTCCATGATGACATATCTTTCCAACGTGAACTCAACAAAGTGTGCAACTATTGTTAGAATAACATACTTGGGCATGATTGTATTGATTACCATTTAAATGATTAACATGAACCTAACTATAGAACTTGAGAATTTCAACATGCATATAGCATAGGCATGTACAAATAAAACAGCCACATTTAAAAAAATATATATACATACAAATAATTCACCCGAAATTTGCATGTGCCGTTTTAATTTAGTTTTGGTATATATTTTATCTATTATATTTTTTCATTTGTAAGTTACATACACATCCATTATTAAAAAAAAAAAAAAAGTTATATATATACACACACCTAATATGTCTTGAACCTATGACTTCACTTTTTACGTTGCTTTTACAAGAGGAACATTTACCATTTTAACTAGAGCTCATTAGCATTTTACTAGATTAATTTAATCCTCAATCTTCTAAATTGTAGTCAATATTTCCTTCATCCAGGAGTGTTAGAAACAAAGTCCAGAACAATTGATTTTTTTTATACTAATAAAAAATTATTTCTTATGTAATAAGTATATAAGAGTAAATTTATACAAATTACCATTTCTATTCTTGCAACCAAATAGATCTTAGAATGCAAATAAAAGTAGTGAGCATAAAAGGGTGAGCCTTTTGTTTATTAAAAAAATTCTAATCATAACATAATTAATCTGCTTGCAGAGGTTATATGTATCCTCAAGGGCAAAGCTGAATGCAATTCATACACCACATTATATAAAAGAATATTTCATAACAAGGATATCTCAAATTGAGCATGATGTGATTAGAAGGGGTGGAAGGCCTCTAAAATAGAGCTTAATTTGAAAAAAAAATGTGGATTCAAAGATACTTTGTAATTTATAATGAAGTTAGTAGATCTCTCTATAAGCTGAAAACTTTTTTTTTTTCTTTTATAAGTAATTAAATTTATTGATAAAAAAAAAAAAAAAAAAAAAAAAAAAAACTAAGCAGTATACCAGGGGTATACAATAATCAACCTCTCAAGTTAAAATGATAAACATATCTAAAAGAGAAAAAGAAAATGTTGGCAGAGCTAAAGTCCAATCAAACAAAGAATAAAATAAAAACATCTTAAGCTTAAGAATTGATTGTTAAGTTAACTTCTCTCTAAATATATTGTGATTTTCATTTGTATTTCAAAAGAGTTTTTGCTCATTAAGTGCTTGAATTTATTGTTCTAATGGCGAAATGCTGGCTTATTTCATGCTTTCAAAAACCAAAATATTTCGGGTTCGTTTGGTAATGTTGTTCTAATGTTGGCAGACATACTTGATTTCTAGAGGAGTATCCCTTCTTTCAGAAGACTTGAATAGCCATTATTGAACAATATTAGCCCTGTTGGGCTTTGCACTTTTAAGAAACTAAAAATAGCTTTTCATTTTAAAGCTCTATATCGCAAAACCCCTACTACAATAGATTTATAAATTATAAACACTTTCTATGGTAATAATGCCAAAGGGAACATTAGCAATTTAGCATCGTAATTCATATTAATAATATCATGCAACATTCTATTTCAATGTGTTGTGCTGCTTAAGGAATTTCAAACCAATTTTTTATATATGAAAAAATCAAACTGATTAAAAAAAAGAAGAGGAATGAGAAATCAAGACAGAGACAGGTGCAACTAGTTTAACCGAAGAACAAGACATACTTATCTTCTGGAGGAGCATTCATTAATGGAAAATACCTGAATAAACAAGATGCAACAATATTAATTAGCATTATATCATATCATATCGATAATTATGAAACATGCAATTCCACATGTCAAATTCAAATACATGTTTAATTGGGATAATCACCTTTATGTTGCTACTTCAAAAAAAAAAAAAAAAAAAAAAAAAAAAAAAAAAAAAAAAAAAAAAAAAGAAGGAAGAAGAAGAAGAAGAAAAAGATGGGCTTACTGTTTGGATGCAAAGAGATAGAGGGAAGAGAGAAGGTGGCCAATATTATGTACTAACTTTTACTACCTTGACCTTAAATTGGCAGTCCAATTAAAATAAGTGTCCATGATTTGATGACCTAATAATAAATCATTCCAATTTTTTTTTTTTACATTAATAAATAATTTTAAGTCAGTACATGCATAACAAACATATTGGGAGGGGGAATGTTTCAGTTATCTATATATATAGAAAAATTGATTTAAAAAAAAATGCTAGCTAGTTACAATGAAGAGGGAATATTTGAACCCTGAAAATATGAGGATTCATCAACCAATTGAATTACATTGTTTTAATCTAATGTGGTTGTTGCTAATGAATCTTCAATGCTTTTTTTTTTTTAATTAATCAATTAACATCTAAAAAAGGTGTGATTCTTAGTTACTTCAGGAACATGGAGAATGATCCTCCTTCCTCTCACATTCATAGCGAGGTCCATTTATTAAATTTATAGTGGGTGAGAGGAGGGAGCACAATTTCTTCATTATCTGAGAGTACCTAATAATTTTCCCTAAAAAAATCAGTAAAAACAAAAAATTTAAAAAGTGAAAAACGCACTAGCACTTGCCATTTCTCCTGGTAATCCCTATAGGTTGATTCCGCTAATTGCACTGTATACACAGCACCATAACCCATAACAAAAAGACGCACTACAAAACAGCATGAAAATCAGAATTAGGTTTAAGGTTAGGGGAAGAAGAAAAAAAAAACAAAATTTTTATTTATACTTAGACTAGAAGTATTTATATGATGAAAACAAACAAGAAAGAAAGAGATAAATAAAACCCTAATCTGAAAATATAATATAATCAATAAACATAAAATCCATACAGGCTCTCCCAATGGTCTTTGTCATAAGAGCCGCCATTATGCAATTTAGTGTTATTACATGTTACTATTATGTATATATATGTTTGGGGTGCACTGGGCGGTGCCATGCACCATCACGTATTTAGGCCTATTTTATTTTATTTCTTTTGTTTTTTTGGGTAAGGCTGGGCCTTATTAATAAAATCATACACTATATTGGCTTGTTACTGAAATTTGTCAAGATCTTTCTTGTATACTTTGGTCTTTGAATAGCATTTTGTTAAGAGCTGTTTAAGTTGCAAGACATTGAGTTAGCTATGTCTACAGCCTATGATCACCCTCAAACTAATGAACAAATTGAAGTTGCCAATCGCAGTTTGGATCAATATTTAAGAGTTTTTACTTGTGTCAAACTCCAAATTAAAATACACTTAGCGGTTGCATTAATTTGGCTGAATTTTGGCTTAATACCAATTTCGACACTTCTACTAAGTTCACTCTCTTTGAATTGCTTTGATATGGTTTGCTTCGAGAATCGAGATAGATGATGCATTTTGAACCAATTTAGCTCAGTTAGGCTTAATTCAAATTAATATACTAAAATATGATCCATTTACGCAAAAATCACTTAATTATATGATTTCTCTTGAATCAATGATCACAAAGATAACTTAGGCTTGATAACTTATGTACAACTTAGTCATTTAAGGTTTTCTCATTCTTCTTGTTAATTTGCACATTTTCCAAAAAGTTGTATCGGTAATTGGAGGTAGAAAGGATTTGAGGGATCATCTATCGGTGGCTTGGTATCAGAGTGTTTTATATTTTTTAAGTAACCAATCTAAAATTGATTTCTACTCGTACATGCAATAAGAACAATGAGAAAGTTAATTGTTACACCATTTATTCAAAAAAAATTTCCCAGGACAAAATTTGGTTGCAATTTCTACTAAAAAAATTAACATAATTATGTTAATTTTGAAAATCTAACTGTTAAATTGTATGTTTTTTATATTTTTAATACACAAGTCAAATTTCGTGTTAATCGAATATTATTTACTATTTAATTTATAAATTTTTTTTTACGCATAATTTTAGACTATAAAAACTTGAAATTTTAATATTTGATTGATCTTTGATCTTCTGGAAAATTTTGAATCATAAAGGACATAAAAAGAAAATGTAATTCAATTGTAATTTTATTAAATTTATGTCTAATAATTAAGTTTGTAGTCACTGGCTATAATTAAGTTTGTAACCAAATTTTGTCACTTTTTTTATATAGATATTATATGTGTAAAGAGGGTGCTCCCTAATATTGTATTTTGTTTGATTTTTGATTTTGATGTGCCACTTGGGCAATATTCTCTATTCTGATGTGGCAATAATAGATAAAATATGTCGCTGTTAGATGCTTATAGATGCTGTATCCTGTATGTGCAAGATTTAGTTCGCAAAGTCATTATTAGACTAAATTTATCTCCAATCAATACCATATGGTCCATATCCAATATTTAACGACTTTTTATGGAATACTTCAAATTTTTGTCCCTTATAAATAGGATATGTCATGTATTCTTTGGCTTCTATCTTTCATCCTAAGTTGTTGAAAGTTTTTGACTTTCGAATTTAGTGATATTGGATTTCCTCACAGACACATAAAAAGAAAAAAAAGAAAAGAAAAAAAAAGAAGCAATTATATGTGTTCCTTAAAATCATTTCTTTGTAGTGTCAACATTTTGATCTTTTTTCAAAAAAAAAAAAATCTTAATTTAGAATTTAGAAACTCTTGTTTACTTATAACTTATGTATTGAATGCTTTTATCGATTTCTGATCAATAAATAAATAGTAATATTTTAAACATTTCTTCATGAATAATGAATTCTTGGACATTTTTCCTTTGTGATCATGTTACCTACTTTTTTCCCCCTTAATTTGTTGCTTGATAAATATTTTAAAGTGAATTTGTAGACTTTGATTGATGGAAGCCTGGCATTGTTGGAATTCTTCAATATGAACAAGATAATCGAACACACGAACATACGGAAATGGGAAATCTTGGCCAAAACTAGATCAAGATGCTTTGTTCCTATGCTTGTAGCTTCACACCAAAAGATCCGAAGCACAAGTGAAAAGTATCCTAAACTTTAAGGGTTAGAAGTGTAATTTAACCTTTAAAAGATTGTAGAGAAAGAGGTAATGATTATATAATAAAAAAAGAATATAAATAAGTAATTAAATCAAAAAGGTTTAATAAATAGAACCTGATTTAGGAGCATCTGAAAAATATGTAGCTCCTAAGTTAGAATTTGGTTAAATTTTTAACGAGGTTAGTGTGAAAGTGTGAATAATCTTAATTTTACCATCTTGTTAATTAGTTTGATTGAGCTACTTTGTGGCTAAGACTAAACTTAAATCCCTACATTCTTCATCAACTTAAATCACTCAAATCACCCTAACTAAGGGTTACATATGCATGATATACTGGGAGCATGAAATTCTTTACAAGGTTTAGACACACAAGTCACAACACTACCAAAGGATAGGATCACATGGAATGCCAAATTAAAGATAATCAGGTCGGCCAATATTGCTACTTCATCCTCACATCTCCTTTTCCAGCTTTAGCCAAGTTTGTTCCATGGATCTCGATATCCCCAACTCCTAAAACAAACAGTTGGAAAATTGCAAACAAATATGTTACAGGAAAATTATATAAGTAAGATTTTACAAAAAATAAACTCACTCCCTTTTGAGGGAAAATAGCTACATATACTCAGTCTTCACAAAAACCTTTAATGCAAATTTTTTCTTCTAGTAAAAAAAATAAATTACTTCATCAATAAAGTCTGAGATTTGTAAAGAACCAAACATGATTCTCAATATGAATATGATTAACCAACAAGATAAGTAGATTTAACCCAAAGCATGTCTTCAAAAATCAAATTAACCATATTTCATGGGTTACCACACTTGATTAGAAATCATTTGATGGGGACTCATGTAAACCATTCATTTCTTTAAAAAACAGATCTAATCAAATTGGAAAGGTGATCTTCATATGATGCCATTATAACACAAGATTTTTTTAAAAGTATCAATTTCTGTAAGGAATTTTTCTCACAGTAGAGAGGCTAGAGTAATACCTTCTTTCATCAACAATAGAGAAGCATGTGAATGGTCTACTATGAGAACTTTTAAAAATAAATACACAAACTATAATAAAAGAAGACACACCTAAGTTTTGCAGCCATCTCCCTGATTGTCATAGACCTAGCTGACTCTCCTCTATCGTGAATTATGGCTTCAATAGTAGCTAACCTGTTTCAAAATGTTGTCATTAGTATTCAATAGCAAGGACGACCTTCTATTGATTTTGAATGGAAATAGAAAATAGCACCGTATGGTAGCGAAGTCTTGATAGTGGAAGTCAAAAACATGAAGATCAATGACCTAAGTAACATAAGCAAATGCGAATTCCATATATGAAGCCACAACAGAATTCCTTCAGCTAGAGCACAATAAAATTGCTAAGAACATCATGATTTGGCAAGAACATCATGAGCGCTTATGATTTTAGTGATTTAAAATTAAGAACATATAGAAATCTAGAGTAGAAAATTACACTCCTGCACAATTCATCTACAAATGAAACATAGTACTTAAGCACGTAAACAAACACAAGAAGTTCTCCAATCATACTAAAGAACGTACGCTTAGAATATAATATGCAATCAAACATTGATTCAAATTCCTAAATTGCATTTCTAACCCAAGTCTCATATTCGAGGACAAAACACTAATTTACAAGAAAAAAGAAATAAAGAAAATAATAAATATAGAAAAAGTGTAAAACATACTCTCTTTCAGACTGTGTCTCTGGATGGTAAACTTGCTTGTAGTCATCTTCTTGACTGTTCCAAAAATTGTTCCAATATCAGCCACGACATAACATAATACTCCATAAACTAGCTAATTAAGAATAAGAAATAATAAAATTCTATTATGAACACATAAAACTTAGATCAAATTTCCATCTTGCACGATAGGAAGCTAGAGTTCTTGGTCAAGTTTTTAGATGTTTTATATGCTGCCCGCAATAATTTAATGAAAAGAGAATCAGGTGTTTTGGCTTTCCTTCAACAAGTATCATTCCCTAGGAGGATAATTTGGAGGATCACTTTTGACTTCCTTCAACAAGTAAATTGTTAAGGTTTTAAGTTATTTCTATGGTCCATACAAAATTGGCACTCTTGGTGGTGCTATAACTCTCCATATGCTTGTCCAAGGGGGACTCTCAATGGGAATGATAGGTCACTTATCATTCCCATTGGAGGAGCAAATGATGGGTCTCCCTTAGACGAAATAACTAAAACCTTAAGAGAACTTGTATTAGTGTTTGTGTAATAAAAAAATAACTATATTTTAGTCGATCAAACTTAAAATTCACCCATATCAGACTATGCAAAGTTGTGTAAAAAACTAAATAGAACCCTCTTCCAATTTGATTTCCAAGACTAAAAATCAATTAATTTTAAAGTTATAATTCACAATACAAACAACAAAGGGGAAAAAAATTTATCAAAAGGAATTTTCAGGGACACAATTATAACTAAAACACGGTCATGACCTACTAGTTACTACCCAAAGGAAAACAAGTCCAAGACCAGTTACTAACTATAACTAACTTAATAATTTTAAAAAAAATTTAAGGTTTGATTTGAAATTAAAAAAAAAATTATAAAGTTTAATATGTAAAACCCAACAACACTTCTTATAAAAAAAAAAAAAGTAAAACCTAACAACACTAACCACAGTTCCTTAACGTCCAAATAGACTTTTCTCCATATTGCGCAATGACCAATAAGAAGGAAACAATTACCCACTGCAAAACACAGGATGAGAAGCGGAATTAGGGTTAGATTAGGGTAAGAAGAAAAGGAAAAATCCAAAAGTTTATACATACTAGAAGGAAGGCTTTATTATTGTATGATAAAAACAGTAAATAAACCTTAATCACATATATTCTTTTTCTTCACTCTTGTTTTGTCCCTCTGTTAATTAACATTAAACAAGGAGTACGAGAGTGAAGGAAAAGAATACATGTGATTTACTAAAATTTTATTGTTGTATGATAAAAATAGTAAATCTTTATATAGGAAACATCCAAGTGCAAATTTTCGTTGTAACTTTTAAATTATTTTAATACGAAAAAGAAGAAAAGAAATATGATGAATGAACATGAACGTAAATTCATACCAGTTCCCAAAGCGCTAAATATAGCCGCCATTATGCAATCTGGACTAATTAATTCCTTGTGTTATATGTTTGAGGTGAGCGGTGCGACCATCACAGTGTTTATATGGGGCTCTCTCTTTTGGTATTTGGTAAGGCCGGGCCTTATTAGATTGGACCATTTCTGATATAAGCACAAACTCCGCTACTAGCAAATCTTCTCTGTTTAGCAAATCTTTGTCTTTTTTCTTAAAATATAAAAATATTTAAAGGAATGCTCACTTGATGCACACGTGGTTAATAAAAAATATTTCATTAATATTAAAAACTCACACCAACATTTTATAAATAAAGAATCCTCATGAGGAAAAAAAAAAAAAAAAACTATCTTCCTTAATTTTAAAGAAAAAAGAACCCAAAAAAAAAAAAAAAAAAAAACTCGTATATGTTTGGATAGTGCTGATTGCGTCTGCATTTCACATTTCACTTTTTTTTTTTTGAGAAGAGCGTTAATCGAGTTCCAGTGAGTTGAGTGCACTGTTCATGGGACCTACAAACTTTTTTTTTTTTTTTTTCAACAAAACTTTCATTAAAAATGGGTCCCACAACACTATTCATACATTTAAAAATTATTTTATTATAGTGTTTTTAGTTTTTAGCAAAATAAACGGTATCCAAACGGACCCTAATCTGCATTTTTTTTTTCTTTTTGGTTTCTTGGCAACCTCAATAATATATATATATATATATATAGTTTCAACCTATGACGTTCGATCCTGATAATTGTTTTTTATCATCAGACTAAGATACCGATTGATATTTTGGTGTAGGCATAGAACGAATCTTAGATCTTTTATTCGACGATAAAAAACTTTATCAGTTGAAATAACTGAAACTCACCTTTAAACTCTTGATACGATTGCTTTGTCTTAGTCTTATTTTCTTCTTTTTCAATGTTTGACATGTTTTGGTTTCATTTTTTCTTTTATGATTTAGATCCTTACTTTAACACTGAGGCTAGAACAATATCTCCTTTTGAGCACAAGGAAGTTTATGCGTGAGATGATTGTGAGGTACAAGAACTCCATTTTCTTTTTTCTTTCTTTGACAAGTTTACTATATAAATGATATGTCAAACAATATTTTCCTACTCGCTTCAACACTCTTTGACGGAGTTTATAAAATCTTGGAAGGTTGGTCTCTTCTATGGTCCAGATGGATTCTATGATGACAAAAAAGTAGACAGAATTATTTAGGCAAGCATATTGGTAGGCGATTTGGATTTATTAGTAAATTGGATTACACCTCATTGGATCAATATGGTGTTTTCCTCTTGAGAGAAATAATATATAGAATGAACACTATCCTATGTGTTCGCTATCTTATTTCTTTTGTAAAATTTCATCAAAAATGTAAATTAAAGACTAAATTGTGAAGGTTTTGAAAAATATGAAAGATTGATCGAAACTAGCTATAACAATATGAAACATGGCTTTAGCTTCCAGTGCATCACTACACCCAATGTAGACACTTTTTTTCCCCTTCACGATGAATCATTAAGGTAGTGTTTGGATCCAGTTTTTTTTTTTTTTCAAAGGGGACAATTAACACTGTTCATATATTGTTCATGCACTGTTCACATATTATTTATGCACTGTTCATGGGACCTACAATCACTTTAAAAAAAAAAAAATTAAAAAATGGTCCCACAGCACTATTCACACATTTAAAAATTATTTTGCTACAGTATTTTTAATTTTCAGCAAAATAAGTTGTATCCAAATGGACCTAACACAATACATAAGGTAAATTGTTTTTCAGTATGCCTTAAATAAAGAATGGCATTCTTAAACAATGTTGTCAACTAACTTGGAAAATCTGTTTTTTGTTGCTATATTGGCATGTTACTGGCACTTATCAAGATCTTTCTTGAATACTTTGGTCTTTGAATATTTTAGTTTTATCCATATATTTTTGGCATGCAGTCCCATCAGGTACATGTGCAATCTGCATTTTTATATTTGGTAGGTCTTGGTTGAAGCAGCTACATTAAGAAGAACACTAGTGACTTAATATGGTGTAGTGGGTTACCTATTCAGTGGTGGCTCCATAAATTTTGTCAAGGGTGTTCCTATTCCACTTTGAAAAAATTTCGGATCATTTCGGTCTATTTCGGGTGTTTCGGGACGTTTCGGTAAATACTGGCCAAAATTTAAGATTTGGCCGGCATGAAGTTTGTACTTAAAAAAAAAATGTTCTTAAAACCAACACAAATTTGCATTCTCAGACAATCGAAAAACCTCAAAAGGAAAGAAAAAAAAATGAAAAGAAATGAAATGAACAAATATAACCGTACAATAAACTATAAGTTCATTTGAAATATTAATAAAATTATTAATTATTGTTGTTTAGGCCCTGACCCATCATCAGCCCATCTACCCCCTCCCACTCAATAGACAAGCACAAGCCTGATGCCCCAATCACAATAGCCTGCTAATCAGAAAATTTCACAATTACAATACACAATACACATTACACTAAAAGACAGTCAACACCAACACCAACAAATAAGATAAAAGCCAAATTCAAAAAGACAAAAAACAGCCCAGGTAAAAAGCAAAATATAAATAAAGGTAATTCGGCCAGCCAATCAGAGAATTCAAAAAAGATAGAGATACTAAGTAAAGTTAGACTATTAAAGAATAAAGAGAGATAACCATTCGTTACTTTCATTTCATTTTTTCATTTCAGTGAGATAAAGAGAGAGAGACTGGGTCTCAAAAAAAAAAAAAAAAAAAGAGATAGAGGCGAGAGACCGAGAGAGAGTCAGAGGGAAAAAGAGAGAAATACCTTGAGGGAGGGAGCACCGAGCGGTGAGTGGCGAGCACCGAGCACCGAGCACTGAAGCAGAGCGATCTGCGATGAGAGGCGAGCGAGCGACGGCGACGACGAGCGATCTACGGCTATGACGAGCGATCTACTGCTACGGCGGCGTGATCTGCAAGCGATCTGCGAGCGATCTACGGCGACGGCGACGACATGACCTTGGGTTTGGTTTGTTGGGGTTTGGTTTTGGACCTTTGGTTTCCTCTGTATTGGGGTTTTTTTTTTTTTGATAAACACTAAAACACCTCTGTATTGGAGTTTGTTTTGCTTTTGCTCTGTATAGACCGATTGTATTGGGGTTTGGTTTTTCTACAAAGCGATGTGACGGTGGGTAAGGGTTTGATTTCTGATTATCTGTATTGGGTTTTTATTTTTATTTTTTTTTTTTTTATATTTTTTTTTTCTTGAGAATCCATGGGTTTGCTACCTCTGTAATCTATTAGGCTCGTTGTGGGCTTGGCTCTGTTACAAATTTTTTTTTTTCTTTAGATTTTAGTTCAAATTTTTTTTGGGCTTTTTTTTTTTTTTTTTTTTTGCTTGAAAGTAGAACATATAATTTTTTTTTTTTTTAATTTGACGATGTTCCTAATTTTGTGACTAAGGGTGCTCCTAATTTTGTGATCGTGGTGTTCCTAATGCAGTTTAAATATAAATTTTTTTTCAGGTCGTGGTGTTCCCACTGTACCTATTTGATCTTAGCGGGTTCCATAACATTTGAAGTAGGATTTAAGAAGAAAAATGGGGTTTTCAATTGTGCATCTTAATCTCCAATTCTTATACCGATTTTAATTTCATGTATTTTGATACTTGACTCAAATAGTATGTCTCATTTACACATTGAGAAGCACGGGTGTGGCTCCAAGGTCGCCACACCAAAGCACTTGACACGCAATGACGTGCCAATTCGCCTCTTTTTTTTTCCAATTCGCACTGATTTGGAGCCAATATCGGCTGAAATACATGTTAAAAAATAATAATAATACTAAACTTGAGTTGATTTCTTATTTAGTTATTAACTTATTATATATTTGTCAAATTATTTGTAGGTTAAACAACTTAAATTGAAATTACTGAATTATTTGTAGTTATTATTGCTCTTAAATTGATATATGTTTACCATTCTATGAAAATATATTTAATAATTTGTAAAGAAATATATATTTGATAATTTATTAATAAACATATCTCACCACACCCACACCTTACTTTTTCAAGAATTGCTGAGTTGCCGTATCGCACCCGAATCCGAATCTGCACTTGTGCTTCCTAGTTTACACATATTGAGCTTCTGTAGTTTCAATTATTCTTAGAAAAAGAGAATACATGCTGCTTTAGGAGGTAACTAAGTTACTAAGGAATGTTGTGACCTTATGGCACTATGAAGTCCATTATGCTATATTTAAGTCTCCATGCAAAATCAAGGACCATTTAGGACTTTGCATGGACTTGTAGCAGTTAACATTATTTTTCCCATTATGAAATATATTTAGAATATATACGTATATATTTTTGTTTTTTGTTTTTGGTTTTTTTTTTGAGATAGTTACAAAATGTTGCTAATCTCACAGCTCAAATCCTTTTTTCCCCCCAAGACTTCTAAATACTTTGTGCATGGAGAAGTGTCAATTAAGTTACAAGGCTATTAGCTATATATTTTTGTTCTAAACCCATTTTTACATGATTCTTACTAGACTGGATTAATAAGTAACTTCATTCCTACTGTTGTAGAATAATCCTAAAGACACCATTCCAATGCTAACATTTTACAGGACCTTTAATTTTGGTCAAAGTGTTGTAGAAGACAGGGAGGCCAAAAATAAATAATTTATCAAACAAAAGAGCAAAGAAGGTGTGAGTTCAAATATTATGACCACGTTGAATGTCATTATGGAAGAGAAAAAGAAAAAGAATTAAATGAGTGGAATTTCTTTTCTTGAGAAAGCTGTGCTGAAAAGCATGAGCAGAGCTAAAAAGCAACTCCAAATTCAACAAGAAAATATGTCCATGGAAAAAAAAGAATAAAGAAAGAATGAATAAAGAATATTCAAATGGAATAGAAAAGATTAATACTGAAACTGAATTTGTTAGGATGCTTTAAACTCTTTTGTGCAGCATTGGTGACCCCATTTTGAAGGCAAATGGGTTTTTGGTTCTTTCAACTTCTAGGTTGAAAACAAATATTCTTTCATCTAAATTTTTGTAAAATTTTCAACTTTGATTTTTTTGTCCCATCTCTCTCTTATTGTACCTCTACTTTTTCTATAGGGAAAAAAAAAAAGTAGAATACACATGATAGTTATGCAAAGGCCCTTGTATGTATACAACTTTTGTTGGGATATTATACAAAGTAAAAATGGAAGAACAAGATTAACATAAAAGACAAATAGAAAATAGATAACTTGGAGATATTATATCATTTTCCTTAGACAATATTTGCCCCCCACACTTTTGTTGCTAAAGGGTTATCGCAAATTTGTCTCCAAGATTCAATCAAGATGTTAGGTTCTATAGATAGTAATTTCGGAGAATGACCACAGGATTTCTTGTTTTTCCAAGTGAATATAAGCCTCTATTTATACCCATATGATTATGTTTCATGAAAAGACACGTATGAAGAGTTAGTTATTTTTTTAAGTGAACATAAGCCTCCATTTATACCTGATGATGCCGAAAAATCGTCAAGAAGCCACACGGTCCTTACGTGCTCTCGATAAGAACCCGCACAACGCAAAAGTTGAAGACCTTAAGAGGAGTACCGGTGTGGTACCCGCCAAATACCCTCCAATGGTCAAGTTAGAGAAATCTCTTGTTCACAACTCTAGAGTGTTAGAGCTGGGGGAAATTGTGCATACCTTCGTTTGTGAGGGTTTTGGGGTTTTTATAGTAGTGTAGGGCCAAAATCCATGCCTTGATCTAGAAGTTCTTTCCTTATAGGAGAGAACCTCTTTAATTCGTGTATCTTCCGGAATCCTTTCCTTATAGGAGTCTTCTTGATTAGAGGTAAGCGTGGAGCACAAGATATTTCCTTATACACACATACGTGGAGACCAAGCAAGGCCACGTCGGACTTGTCAGAGATTCATATATCCCCTTTAGCTTATTCTCTTGACCATCGTCTTCTTGACTTTCTATCTCCAGCTTACTATCTCCAGTTCATTGTCTTGATTTATTATCTTCATTTTATCGTGCCCAAGATGTAGCCGTCAAGTATGGGGTGGAGTTGTAGACTTTACAAGGTTGTCTCTCATGAGTGAAGTTGACAACCTTGTTATGTTCGTCGCCTTTTGTTTCGTCATGGGTTATGTTGACACCCCATTTTGCAACCCGCATTTAACCTCACATGGAGGGTAAAATGGTAATTTCACCTTGGAAATATGCATCTTTATTCTGGTCATTAGATCCTTAATCTCATTTCACCAAAATGATCTTGATGTTGTAACGATCAAATTGACTGGTCATAAACCCTAATCGGACCATCAGATTGAAAGTTATCATCAAATCAAGTTCTAATGGCTGAGATGCACAATCACAAATTGAGTCCGACTATATGTGATTATGAACAATTGATTTCAATTGGTTATAAGTATAATCAATTTGAGAACGATGATGTGTCATAATTTGATTGGTTAGGACTACATTTTATGGTAGGGTTGCACACACCTAATTATTCAATGAGTAATTTGTACAATTATCTTTTAATTAGGGTAAATTTGGAACCAATTAAGTCTAAAATGAGAGTGATTGGAGCCATTTAATGTTAATTGGGAGTTAATTTGGGACCGATTAATGTTAATTGTGCTGAAATCATTTTCTAACAAATGACCTCTGCTCACCATTTCATCGATATCTCTCAGAATATTTTGAATCTGTGAATGAGGTTAATTTTCCCAGAAACTAGACATCCAGGGCTTCAATTTGAGCACAAGAACGAGACAATTCCAATTAGAATTGTGTCAGATATGATTATTTGAAGTTGGCTCTACAGGCTGTTACAGCAGCTACGGGAAAACCGAATTTTGGCTTGCTCCTGACTCTCACCAATCTTTCCATTTAATGCACCAGATTTCCCCCAAGGCTAAAATGAGGTCTAGGTTCATGATTCTTTGTCAACCCTCATTAAATGGCTTTCTATTCATATTTTCTCCACCACTACTATATAAACCCTCCATCTCCTTCATTCCAAAACACAAAAAGCCCCCTATCTTCCCCTCTCTTGAGTTCTAGTGAAGTTGAGTAGTCTTGTCATATCTTGATCTTCCCGAGACTCAAGGTATTGAGTGAGACTCACTCTCCCTCTCCTAATTCTTCTTTTCTTCTACCTTTAGAACCTCCATCAAGAGTCCCCTTCTCCACTATATGGATCTTGCATAAATGTATAATCCATTTCCCTAACTGTTTGTTTATATTGCCATAATGAGAATTTAAGATTAAAGCAGGATAATTCATTTGAATATGTTTAAATGTTCTTAATTGTTTTTATGTGTTCTTCACATGTTCATGCATATCACTAGATTTAATCTTAAATCCACATCAAAAATATGAAAAACATGTTTGTTTAATAATTCTTTCAAATCCTTGAATCTAGGTTATCACCATCCACACACGTTCACTAGAATTTATTTATTTTTCAATCTAAATGCAATGCTTAATAAATTGAATTAGAGTTTATCACATGCATACACATTAAATTCAACTTGCAAATTGATTGATATCATATTGGATGATATGATATGAATGTTGGCCACCATAATCTAGAAGACCGGTTTCACCGGGCAAGATGGGTGCCTAACACCTTCCCACCTTATAACATAGCCTCCAAGCTTAGATCAAGGATTAGTAGATCAAATACTTATCCATGTAATTTTTGATTTTTAGATTGTAACTAGGAAACACAGTCATGTACTTTATCTTAGATTGTATCTAGGACCAAAGCCATGTAATTTCCTATGATCAATGTAAATTAAATTTCAAATTAATAAAATGAGGAACTTTTCAATTTTGGTTTTCTTATTTATTCCAATAATTAAATAAGTGGCGACTCCATTGTAAAACCCTTAATCTAAAGGGGAAAATATAACTAGTCGAACCTCCATTTTGAGAGGCAATAACACGACTCCACCCATTCACGTGGGTTTGGACCAATATCCCATAAAAACGGGCCGGGGGCGTGGTCTCTCACGGTGGCGACTCGACTGGGGATATTGAGGGCTAAGCTTCAATTAGATTATGGTGGCCAATCATGTCATTGTTTGTTTATTGCTTTTTGTATATAATATGTCTAATATGTCATTATATTGCATGTCATGCATCATTTGTTTGAATGAAATTTATTTTATTTATGTGCTAGCCCGGAAGCCCGGTAGTATTAGCCGTGGATTGTGGTCTTCATGAGACTCACATACCCAGCGGTGAACCTACCACCCACCGCGACAAGGATTATCATGGTTATGCCATGGTGGTTCATAGGGACAAACTGCACCGTTCGGACCAATGCGGCATTCCCGACATCACAAGTTGGGAGGTACGTCGTCCTTGCTTGTGGGGACCTTTAACCTACCTTCTACCCATGTTGTAATGACCCATAGAACCTACCTTTAGGTCGGTCCATGTTAATTACATTGCATTATGCATGTGTTTGGTCGTTGTTTGAACCATGATGTGCCCAAGTCCAACGCTTGAGCCCATCATAATTGTTTGAACCTTGTATGCTATGAATGAACTCAAGCCCAAAGGCCTGTGATTGAACTTTACTTGGTAGGGAAACCGAAAATTGTTTCTTGAATCATTCTAAGCCCAATACTTGAGCCCATCAAATGTGTATTCGCATGATCAATGGCCAAAAGTTCACAAGATACATGCCTTCCAAGTGTAAGGTCAAGTCATTTCAAGCAAATACCAAATGATCATATGGTTCAAGCCTTTCAAGTGCAAGCCCAAGTCATTTCATCATAATCAAGGTTCAAGCACACCAAGCCTCAAGCATCCTAAACGGACCAAGAAGAAGCAAGTGGCCCAACTTTGCCTCACTCCACATTTGGTTTGCAACATCATGGTTAAGCGTAAAGTTTGTTTGTTTATTCCATGTTTCTATGTTTCTTTGAATTCAAAAATTTTATGTAGCATTTAATGAGCTTTGTTTGTGTATATATATTAAAAAAAAAAACAAAAAAACAAAGAAAAAAATTTCAAAAAAAAAAAATCAAGATTTCCAAATCTTTCCAAAAAAAAAGAAAAAATTTCAAATGTCTTCGGACTAGGAGCATTAGGCCCCTGAGTCATTTTCAAAAAAAAAAAAAAAAAATCTTTGAACTAGGGGCATTGGTCTTCCTAGTGACTTTTTCAAAAAGGCCCATTTTTTTTCAAAGATTTCAAGATTCTTTAAAGTCTTATTTTCAAAATGGTACATGAGGATCTCTTGGACAAAATTTTTTCTAAATTGTGATGTTTAAAGGCTTGAACAATCAACTTGTACTGAGAAAGTATTAATTTCATTTGATCCATGTAAACACTTTTGTTAAATTACTTTGAATAAAAGAAGAAATGGTCTTACAAGGCAATCAAAGAATTTATCCATCAGAAAATTCAAAAAGCTCATGCATTCATTCCAAATTTCTAAAAACTTTTGTGTCTCCAATAGAGCATTCATACTTTTTCTTTTATGAGGAATTTATTAAAAGAGCTCAAGTCACCGTGCCTGCAAGCAAGCATTACTAGGGATAGGAGGTCGTCTTTGGTAAAATAAGATTATACCTTAATACCTAGAATGATCATTATCCATTGCTAGCCCATTTGAGCCTTTAAACACTTAGCCTATTTTTCGCATGAACCCATTAAAATCTAAACCTAGGGTGGGAAAATTCAAAGCTTGCATGCTTAAATCTCATGTTGAGGAGGAGTCGACCTTATAGCTTTGAAGCTAATTGATAAAGCTCTCCTAGAAGACATGAAAGACAAGTAGAGAATTCATTAAGCTAAAGATAAGAGATCATCAAAGTAAAAGAAGTTTTCACTCAATTAAGGAAAGAGAAATGAAATTCCATCAATGTGAGAGAAAACAAAATGTGCATCAAGTTTGAAGAACCCAAAATTCATCATGCCAAGAAGAGTAGAAGGTTCATCCAAAAGAAAGTTCATCCAAAAGAAATTTCATCAAAAAGGAAAAGATTCATCAAGCACAGAAAGGTGCAAGTGCATTGAGGCAAGAAAGAAGTCTAGAGAGTGCATCAAAATGACCAAAAATCATTAAGCTGAGAAATATAAGGAGGGCAAAAAGTCTCCAAAAGTTCATTCAATCAAGAGATGAAAAACCAAAAAAAAAAGAAAAAAAAAAAAAGAAAAGAAGCCCGCTAGGCTGAAAACCCAAAAGGGTGGTCTAGGCAAAAGTTAGGGCCAAAGAAAAAAAAAAGGGTAAAATCCTAGCAAATTGGAAACTTGAAGATGTAATCTAAAAAGAAAAGGATTTTACAAGATGAAAGTCTAGAGGTATGATTCAAGATGAATGAACATAAAAACAAATGTTGATACAAGTGACCAATGAAGACTAGTGAGAAGATGACAAAGAAGGAATGGGACAACTCCTCCAATACTTGATTTTTGAGTAATGCATACTTGGGGGAAACATCATAGGGAATTTTGAGCTTTTTATATCTTTCATTTCATAACTTAAACCCGGCCTACATTACAACCCATGAATAAGACCTCCTTAAAGTCTTGCTAATTGTAGGCGCATCTTAAACTCTAATAATATTTTTCTCTTGAATTAAAAAGGAAAATTGCTTAAAATTGTCAAACCCCACATGATGATATGTCCGAGGACAAATTTTCTCAAATTCTCAAATCCTCAAAATGACTCAAAAGAACTTCCAAACCTGGAGCACTCTCTTTGTTTGCACCCAACAATGTGATTCATAAATATTATCACATTTCATTTTTTGATTGCCTTTGAAGACTTAATCTGACGATGTTCAAAATGATGAAGCAAATTTGATTATATGAGTTTAATGATCTTGATCCTTCTTAATCAAAGAGATTTGTTTGATTCTTAAACACTTTGATTTGCCAAAATGGTTGTTCAAAGGATCACCTCTTGTTCATAAAATAAAATAAAAAGAAGAAGAAAGAAAGAGAAATCTCATTTCCACAAAAAAATAAAATAAAATCATTCTTTTTCAAAATCCAGTTCTCTTGAACTACGTCTTGACCTGATCCTCTATGAGCGAGGCACGTAGGCAGCCTTGTGGAGGCCCGGTCCCATTCACCCAAACAACCTTGGAGAACAAAGTCAAAACAATGTGACAAAATTGTTTGGGTGCATGTTAGGTTAAGCCCATTTGTTTGCATTAAGCATGTTTAAACTTGGTGCATCAGCCTATTTATATTGTGTGCAAGTTTTCACGATAATTGGTTTCTAACAAGCTAGAGAAAGAAAGCCTTTTTGTAGGAACCAAGGATGGCAGACCATGATCTTCTTTCATGTTCCCCAATGGTCACAACATCAAATGAAGTCAACTTCAATCTAAGCATGGAATATTGCCCAAACTAGGGGCATTGGGTAAGTACCTCCAATTCATTTCAATGAATAAATCCATTGCCAATTGAAATGATCTTTTTGCAGGAATTGAGCAAGGACTTATCTAGCAATCCGCATCAACTTCTAGCCAAAGTTATTCTCATTCAAAGGATAGGTTTTTCAACAAAAAAAAATCATCATGAATAAATCTTCATCACCATCACTCCATCTTTATCTTCATCTTCTTCACTTTTTGATAATGAACAAATCTTCATATTTCAAAAAAAAAAAAAAAAAAAAAAAGAAGAAGAAAAAAAAGAAGGAAATTTTCAAAAAAGGCCTTGGGACTAGGGGCATTGGGCTCATACTTCTTAGGTTGCTTTCAAAAAAAAAAAATCATCAATCAAAATTTTCAATTCCTTGAAAAAATTAAAGATTTCCAAATTTTTCAAAAAAAAAAAAAAAAAATTCATCAATCAAAATTTTCAATTCCATCAAAAAATTCAGGATTTCCAAATTTTTCCAAAAAAAAAAAAAAAAAAATCTTCATTAAATTCTTCTTCAGGAACAGAAAGCTATCATCCTCTTCCATATTCTCCGGTGGTGCAACATCAAGTCAATTGTCCACCCTCAGCATTCATCGAAGCATGGAATATGTCCCAAACTAGGGGCATTTGCCAGGTATGCCAAATTCTTTTCAATGAATAACTCTGTTATTAATTGAAAATATTTATTTTGCAGGTACTAGGGTAAAAGGCCCACGCACATCGGCATGAATAATACCTTCCAAAAATCCTAGGTCTCTGAGAATATGAGCCAAGATCCAAAACCCTAGGTCCTTTGAAACACATGAGCCAGGATCCAGAACCTTTGGTTCTCTGAAAACATGAGCCAAGATCCAAAAACCCTAGGCCCTCGAAAAACATGAGTCGGGATCCAGAACCTTTGGTCCTCTGAAAACATGAGCCAAAGCTCAAAAAACCCTTGGTCCTCTGAAAACATGAGCTAGGATCCAGAACCTTTGGTCCTCTGAAAACATGAGCCAAGATCCAAAAATCCTAGGTCTCTGAAAACATGAGCCAGGATCCGGAACCTTTGGTCCTTTAAAAACATGAGCCAAAGCCCAAAAAACCCTTGGTCCTCTGAAAACATGAGCCAAGATCCAAAAATCCTAGGTCTCTGAAAACATGAGCCAAGATCCGGAACCTTTGGTCCTCTGAAAACATGAGCCAAAGCCCAAAAAACCCATGGCCCTCTGAAAACATAAGCCAAGATCCAAAAATCCTAGGTCTCTGAAAACATGAGTCGGGAATCCAGAACCTTTGGTCCTTTGAGAACATGAGCCAAGATCCAAAAATCCTAGGTCTCTGAAAACATGAGCCAGGATCCAGAACCTTTGGTCCTTTGAGAACATGAGCCAAGATCCAAAAATCCTAGGTCTCTGAAAACATGAGCCAGGATCCAGAACCTTTGGTCCTCTGAAAACATGAGCCAAGATCTAGAACCTTTGGTCCTCTGAAAGCAAGAGCTAAAGCCCAAAAATCCTTGGTCCTCTGAAAACATGAGCCAGGATCCGTCGTTCTCCAGGTAAGCATATCTTGTACTCATTCAAAAAAAAAAAAAAAATTGCATGCATGAACTACGTTTGGACTCGATCCCCTACCAAGAGGTACGTAGGCAATCTCCCTCGAGATTCGGTCCACATTTTGATCCACAACATGACCATCTGCATTTTTATCTACATGCATTCACCACGGTTAAATACTAATTGCAAAGTTAGGTGTCTCTTTCATACATTGACATTTTCTTTTCAAGCTCTGCTAATGAGGGGTATTTTGTTGACACCCCATTTTGCAACCCGCATTTAACCTCACATGGAGGGTAAAAGGGTAATTTCACATTGGAAATATGCATCTTGATTTTGGTCATTAGATCCTTAATCTCATTTCATGAAAATGATCTTGATGTTGTAACGATCAAATCGACTGGTCATAAACCCTAATCGGACCATCAGATTGAAAGTTATCATCAAATCAAGTTCTAATGGCCGAGATGCACAATCACAAATTGAATCCAACTATATGTGATTATGAACAATTAATTTCAATTGGTTATAAATATAATCAATTTGAGAACGATGATGTATCATAATTTGATTAGTTAGGATTACATTTTATGGTAGGGTTGCACACACCTAATTAACTAGATAGTTAAACATTAATTATTCAATGAATAATTTGTGCAATTATATTTTAATTAGGGTAAATTTGGAATCAATTAAGTCTGAAATGGGAGTGATTGGAGTCATTTAATGTTAATTGGGAGCTAATTTGGGACGGATTAATGTTAATTGTGTTGAAATCATTTTCTAACAAATGACCTCTGCTCACAATTTCATCAACATCTCTCAGAATATTTTGAATCTGTGAATGAGGTTAATTTTTCCAGAAACTAAACATCCAAGGCTTCAATTTGAGCACAAAAACAAGACAATTCCGATCAGAATTGTGTCATATATGATTATTCGAAGTTGGCTCTACAGGCTGTTATAGTAGCTACGGGAAAACCAAATTTTGGCTTGCTCCTCACTCCCACCAATCTTTCCATTTAATGCACCAGATTTCCCCCAAGGCTAAAATAAGGTCTAGGTTCATGATTCTTTTTCAAACCTCATTAAATGACCTTCCATTCATATTTCCTCCACTACTACTATATAAACCCTCCATCTCCGTCATTCCAAAACACAAAAAGCCCCCTATCTTCCCCTCTCTTGAGTTTTAGTGAAGTTGAGTAGTCTTGTCATATCTTGGTCTTCCTAAAGCTCAAGGTATTGAGTGAGACTCACTTTCCCTTTCCTAACTCTTCTTTTCCTCCACTCTTAGAACCTCCATCAAGAGTCCCCTCCTTCACTATATGGATCTTGCATGAAGGTATAATCCATTTCCCTAACTGTTTGTTTATATTGCCATAATGAGAATTTAAGATTAAAGCAGGATAATTCATTTGAATATGTTTAAATGTTCTTAATTGTTCTTATGTGTTCTTCACATGTTCTTCTTTGTTCATCACATGTTCATGCATATCACTAGATTTAATCTTAAATCCACATCAAAAATATGAAAAACATGTTTGTTTAATAATTCTTTCAGATCCTTGAATCTAGGTTATCACCATCCACACACGTTCACTATAATTTATTTATTTTTCAATCTAAATGCAATGCTTAATAAATTGAATTAGGGTTTATCACATGCACACACATTAAATTCAACTTACAAATTGATTGATATCATATTGGATAATGTGATATGAATGTTGGCTATCATAATCTAAAAGACCGGTTTCATAGGGCAAGATGGGTGCCTAACACCTTCCTACCTTGTAACATAGCATCCGAGTTTAGATCAAGGGTTAGTAGATCAAATGCTTGTCCATGTAATTTTCGATTTCTACATTGTAATTAGGAAACACAGTCATGTACTTTATCTTAGATTGTATCTAGGACCAAAGCCATGTAATTTCCTATGATCAATGTAAATTCAATTTCAAATTAATAAAATGAGGAACTTTTCAATTTTGGTTTTCTTATTTATTCCAATAATTAAATAAGTGGCGACTCCATTGTAAAACCCTTAATCTTAAGGGGAAAATATAACTAGTCAAACCTCCATTTTGAGAGGCAATAACACGACTCCATCCATTCATGTGGGTTTGGCTCAACATCCTATAAAAACGGGCCAGGGGCACGGTCTCTCACAAGTTAATTACAAAATTACCTTTATTAGTTGTCCCTTACTCCATAGCCTCGTCGCCTTTAGCCGACGGGTTATGGAGTTAACGTCATGGAAGGGTCATTTATGTGTGATGCCTCAAGATATGTTTTCACAAGTTTAGAGACGCACTTGTCTATTTAGTTATAGATCCGTCTATTTGTTGTGGTCTGTAACCTTATCCCGACGGGATGAACCCGCTTACGGACTTAATCATGGACCCGTATGCTTAGTTAGGTCCAACCACTTGTTGTGGATCCATCCATTGTTTTGTGGACTTTATTTTATTAACCCATCTTCGTGGGATGAACCAAATTACGGACTTGTCTATGTTTAGGTCCGTCCATTTGTGGTGGATCTGTCCACTGTCTTGTGGACTTTGTAATGAGGTTGCTCACTTTGTGGATTTAGTAATAATCTCGTCCACTTTTGTGGGGTTGTCCACTTTGTGGACTTAGGCTCATCTACTTCGTAGACTTGGTAATATGCCCGTCCACTTTGTGAACTTAGGCTGGTTTGCTTTGTAAGCTTGGTAACGGTTTTTGTCCAACTTTTGGACTTATATTAAACTTGTCTACTTTGTAGACTTTGGTGATAGGCCCATCCACTTCGTGGTCCTAAGCTCGTCTACTTTGTAGACTTGGTAATAAATTCATCCACTGTGTAGACTTAGTCGTAGACTCGTCCACTTTGTGGACTTAGTGATAAATTAGTCCACTTTGTGGACTTAGCGAGAGACTTGTCCACTTTGTGGAATTTGAAATAAATTCGTCCACTTTTGGTCGTAATCATGAATTCGTCCACCTAAGGACTAACTAATTTCGTCCCCATAACAAATATGCTAGTTATTTCTGAATAAACTCCTCTTATTATGATGAATGCATATATAAGTAGAAAATCGTTCTAAAAAGAATAAACTTCAGTCCTTTGGGCTTAAAAAGTACTTGTAGGCAAAAGTAAACTAAGATAAATGACTAAAAGAAATAAACTGGGAATGAGAAGTAGTGTTCTTCATGCTGTCTTCTATTGGTAGTACTTCCTGAGAGGCTCGGCGTTCTACGGATGGCGTAGCTTCCGCCCGTCAAGTGTCTCCAAGTGGTAGGTGCCTTTCTTTAGCCTTGGCGGACCGTCGAGTTTTCAAGAGTGTCGATCTCGGTTGTTCGCTCTGGTCGAGAATCATCAAGAAGTATATCTTCAAGTCTTTCAACGGGCTCTGCCATTGTCCGATGTTCTTCTGTGCTCATGGCCTGGAAGTGGTCATCCATTTCCATCATGGCTACGTAACACTCGCGTGCCGCCACTTGATCTCCCCGCAACTCCCCTATTCCATAATCAGTAGGGAACTTGATCATTAAATGGTAGGTTGAGGTTATAGCCTTCCACGAATTGAGGGTAGGTTGTCCTATGATGGCGTTGTAAGCGGACGAGCAATCGACCACGAGGAACATTACATTCTTAGTGATCTGCTCGGGATAGTCGCCCCACGATTACAGCCAAAGTGACGACACCAAGGGGGAATATCCTTGTCCCTCCAAAGCCAACGAGCGGAGTGTTAGTTGGAACTAGTCGCTCCTTATCAATCCCCATCTGCTAGAATGCGAGGTAGTAGAGGATGTCACCGAGCTCATTGTTGTCAACCGTAACCCGGTGCATGTTATAGTCTCCTGCCAGTATGCTAACGACGAGTCCATCGTCATGTGGATGATGAAGACGTCGTGCATCTTCTTCCGAGAATTCGATGAGGGGGTTGTCGATTTGCGCCATCTTGGGTATGGATCTGTCATTTGGATGTTCGAACCATCCCGAGGTAAGTCTTATGGGCCTTTTTTGACTACCCAGGAGTCGCGGTGCCTCCTACGATCATTCTTATATCTCCTATGGGTGGTCCGGGGCACTTGTTCTCCTTGCTAAAGAGTTAGTTATTTTTTTAAATGAACATAAGCCTCCATTTATACCTGATGATGCCTAAAAATTGTTAGTAAGCCATATGGTCCTTACATACTCCTGACAAGAACCCGCACAACGCAAAAGTTGAAGACCTTAAGAGGAGTACTGGTATGGTATCGGCCAAATACCCTTCGATGGTCAAGTTAGAGAAATCTCTTGTTCACAACTCTAGAGTGTCAGAACTGGGGGGAAATTGTGCGTACCTTCGTTTGTGAGGGTTTTGGGGTTTTTATAGTAGTGTAGGGCTGAAATCCATGCCTTGATCCAGAAGTTCTTTCCTTATAGGAGAGAACCTCTTTAATCCATGTATCTTCTGAAATCCTTTCCTTATAGGAGTCTTCTTGATTAGAGGTAAGCGTGGGGCATAAGATATTTCCTTATACACGCATGCGTGGAGACCAAGCAAGGCCACGTCGGACTCGTCAGAGATTCATATATCCCCTTGAGCTTATTCTCTTTAGCTTATCCTCTTGACCATCTTGTTTTTCACTTACTATCTTGAGTTTATTGTCTTGAGCTTACTATCTTGACCATCGTGCCCAAGATGCAGTCGTCAAGTATGGGGTGGAGCAGTAGACTTTACAAGGTTGTCTCTTATGAGTGAAGTTGACAACCTTGTTATGTCCGTCACCTTTTGTTTTGTCATGGGTTAATTACAGAATTACCCTTATCAATACCCATAGGGTTATGTCTCATGAAAAGGCATGTATGGAGAGTTAGTTATTTTTTCATAAAACGGTTAACAAAGATTGAAACCTCTTCAACCTTTCTGAATAGTCACCAGAAAATTCTGCAGAAAATTCCAAAAAATTTAAGAAAATTCTAGAAAATTCAGATTTTCAAATTTTCACTTAGAAAATTCAAGAAATTTTCACTTTATGAAACCATATTTTCCAAACTCAAAACATCATTATTACAATCTATCCTTGTATATACCTATATATACAACAACTTTCATTGCTGATGCATCAACATACTAAATTGACTTCTAGATTATAGGATAAACATCAATTCGTTAAACCTTATTTAAGAGAAGTGTGATCAGATTCATCAGAAACAATAAAAGTGCACCAAGGGAAAGGCAACATGTCGATAGTAAGTAACAAACAAACCTAGCATCAAAGTTAAAACATCAAAGTTCAAGAACAATACCTAGCATGACATTGAGAGTATAATCTATGCAAATTACAAAATTGAATTTCCTTTGGTTCATGTTATCAAGAGAATTCCCATATTAACGAAGCACTCGTCTGCAGATGTTACTTTACTTACAAAAATCTACAAGAGATTGGGTTTTGTCTTGAGATAGCCATCATAGGCAAATAGTTGACAATCAGCATGACTATTTGTTTACTTTAACTTCAGCCAATGCGTTCCAAATACCTCCCAAAGCCCTGGGCCAGAAGCAAATTGAAAAATCATTAAGAATTTTTCTACACGAGAAAATAAAATTCACAAATTCCACCTTCTAGTCCAAAAGTTTGACTTCATCATCAAGATGTGAAACACAAAAAGAACTAGATATGAGTCACAATTGTGTTTCCTTTGTTGAGCAACAAACACCAGCAATGAAAACAAAAAACAAAATCAAATTTTTGACTATAGCACATGTTCAAACATACAATAAAATTTCATGAACCACCATTATAGTTGTCAAAATAGAAATCGTATCGTAAATCATTTTTTCATTGTTAGGTATCATGCATGGTAAGATACACAGACAAAGTATAAAATTTATGGAGAAATTATAATATAGATATATAAATAATATATTTATTATAAAATTGTAACATATGCAACTAATGACTACTTTAATTATCCCTTATGCTATTATATTTTGACAAAAATAACCAAATAAATCAAATGAAAATATATTTATAACAAGTACATTTAAATTTGTTAGGTTCTAAATGTTTAGAACAATTGGCAAATCGTGAACACAAACTTGTATCTTACATAGATGACCTGTTTGTTTTGTTTAGGGGGAGAATATAAAAAACTTTTTGTTGTATCTAACTTAGGGGGAGAGTTAGTTTATTTTTTTATATTCTGTTTCATATTATTGTTTATATGTCTTTCTTTCCACACATGCGGTGATGTGTTTGTTGAGTGTTTCAGGAAAGACAGGTGCATTCTGATCAAGACCTTCTACCTCTTCTTGCAGCTTCTAGGTTAGGAGTCTTAGATTGGGATTTGTGATGTAATTGGGCATTTTATTGTATTGGGTTGTTCTTGTATTTGAGCATTTCATTTTGTATGAAAGTTTTGTCACGAATTGCCAAAGGGGGAGTTTGTTAGGTTCTAAATGTTTAGAACAATTGACAAATCGTGAACACAAACTTGTCTAGATATAGATCTTAGAGTCTATAGGTATTATTAGACAATACTCAAGGTGATTCAAGTCAAGATTCAAGAACATACAAGCTGCAGGAAGAAGATTTCATAATCATGTCAGTTCGATCGATCGAAAGAGAGGCTCGATCGATCGAAAGTCGTATCTGCAGAATTTTAATTTAACCCAAATAGCAATTCAAGCCCATTAAGGATTAGGGTTTCTAATCTACTTCTCCCAGTATATAAAGGAAACCCTAAGCACGTTTTTATGTGGCTTTTTAGAGAGAAAAGAGTGTGTCTCTTTTGTATTTAGGGTTTTGTTCCTAAAAAGCTCTCTTATGTCTTCTATTGGTGCTATTCTTTGAAAAATCTCAAGATCCGGTATTGTAGAAGTTGCTGCCTTCTCTTGTCATCAAAGGTGTTGATGATCTAAACCTTCAAGGGTGGTCTTGGAGTCACAAACAGGAGAGTTTGTGTTGCAAAACCTTTGAGTGAGATCTCAAAGTCACAAATGGGGGTGTTTGTGTTTTGCAAAGGCCAAAGAAAGAAGGAGTCCGTGGATTCGGAGCTTGCACGTGGTCGTGTCGGTAAGTTCTACTGGTTGGTGGCAATAAGAAGTCGAGCGTGGGGGCTTGTAAGTCTTATTGTATGAACTTCGATTCTTTCTAGTGGATTTGCTTTTTACCTTGAGGATAGCTAGGTCAAATCCTCCCCAGGTTTTTACCGGTTTGGTTTTCTGGGTGATCATATCTTGTGTTATTTATCTTTCCGTTGCCTTGCATGATATGATTTTTGTGATTGTGATAACCTAGATTTATTAAATTGGACTAAGTAACAACTTGGCTAATTACCTAGGTTAAATCAATTGTGTTTTTAAGGGGTCTAAAAACCATCAAAATTTATCAAATGTAAAAGTGTTAAGACATAGTATATAAGTCAAAATAAATTTTTAATTATAGTTTAATTATCACTTGTGGTCTCGTGGATTGAAGGTTGCGACTAAGTTAAAATACAAAAGTTTTTTGAGTTAAACTTGGAAAGAAATGAGAGCTTCACCTGAAATCCGAGAGAGAGAGAGAGGGGGGGGGTGGGGAGTAAAAGGGTCTGTGGGGCAGTTGGCAAATATGGTGGTCTAAAATTTTAGGGAAAAAACTCATGTCAAGGATTTGTATTGGGCTAAATTTATAATAGCCCAATAATTTTATTTAAAAACAAGTAGAAAAGCATTTGAGCTTTAAGTCAAAGCCCTAAATTTTAATAAAAAACCTAAATCAAACCTTATTTTTATGTATAGTTTGATACATATGATTCATACTTATGTATCGTAGATATGTTTATCAACTTTTTGTGCACAATATGTATCGTATTATGTATCATTCAATATTGTCAACTATGACCACCACACCTAATTAAATAGGTTTTGATTTTACCATTTTTTTTAGGAATAAAAATACTACAGTCCACCATTATGTTTGGTTTAAATGAATCAGGTTTGGAGATTCTTGTGAGTAAATCCTAGTGTTATTATGGTGTCTTGCAATATACATATGTGGTGAAACGGATTTGAAAGTTGAAAGACTTACTTAAGGTCCTTAGCCAACTCCCCTGAAGTCATAAATCCTGCTCTCTCTCCTTTCTTGTTAATGATGTCATGGATTCTAGCCACCCTGTTCCAAAATTATTTTCATTCGGATGAGAATAATAGCAACAACTATATTTGTCCAAATTGATTATAAATAAATACCAGGTTGCCAGAATATCAATATCCCAAAAGGCATGAATAGATGCAAATTCCATAGTCACATATCATTCCAGTGACATCAGTGAACTCAACAAAGTGTGCAATATTGTTAGAATAACATACTTGGGCATGATTGTATTGATTACCAATTAAAATAATAACATGAACCTAAATATAGAACTTGAAGAGCTTAAACATGAATATAGGCATGAACAAATAAAACCACATAAGAAAAAAGACATACAAATTATTCACCCTAAATTTGCATGTATTGCTATTTTAGTCCTGGTATATATTTGATCTATTATTTTCTTATCAGTAAGTTACATACATAGCTATCATTTAAAAAAAAAAAAAAATTACATACATACACAGTGATAGGTCTTAAAGCAATGCCCTTCCTCTTTAAGTTGCATTTACAAGAGGAGCATGTATCATTTTTACTAGAGCTCATTAGCATATTACTAAATTCTAATCATAACAGAATCAATCTGCTTGCAGAGGTTATATTCATCCAAATAGGCAAAACTGAATGCAATCCACATCATATAAAAGAATATTTCATAACAAGGATATCTCATAAAGTATCGATATCTCAAATTAAGTATATGTGATTAAGCGTGGAAGACCTCTCTAGAGAGCATGATTAGTGAGAAGTTGTCTCTCTTCTCACTAATAAATCTTCAAACAGACTAATCTTCAACAGTTCAGTAATTTCAAGCTTCAGTGCTGCTACAAGGAGGCTAACAAGACAGAGGACACTCTTGCCAGGATGGGTTGTTGCCAAGTGAATCCCCTTTTGTATTACTCCCTTCCCCTTGATTGTGTTCTTCCAATTTTCTCTTAGGAAACTTATGGTGCTTGTTTCCCAAAGTTAATCCTGGGCTCTGTTTCTTAGTCTCTTTTTAATGCTAGTTCCTCTTAACCAAAAAATAAAACGAAAACATCCTAAGCTTGAGACTAGATTGTTGACCTCCCTCAAACATATTGTGATTTTTATTTATATTTATATTTTAAAAGGGTTTTGCTCATTAAGTGCTTGAATTGACTGTTGTAATGGGCAAATGCTGACTTATTTCATTGCAGCCATATTTCATGCTTTAAAAAACTGAATTTTTTTTTTTTGACAGACATACTTGATTTCTAGAGGAATATCCTTCTCTCATAGACTTACAAAGCTTCAAATCCTCTTCTCGAAAAAGAAAAAAAAAAAAAAAAAAAAAAAAAAAAAATTCAAGCGGCTGATAACCCATCAAAAAGAGCCTTAAGGGAGTCCTTAAAAGCTGAAATTTGGAGCTTTACTATATACTTTACTGTTTATGCTTAGTAAATTAAGAACTTTAAAGTACTATTCACTATAATTTACGCCACTGAAAAAGCTATAGATCTTTTTCTTTTAAGTTCTACATTGCAAAACCCCTGCTACAAAAGATCTATAGATAAACCTCTACTTCCTATAGTAATGCCAGCGGGCACATTAGCATTTTATCTATAATCATGCAACATGCTATTTCAATGCTGTGCAACTAAAGGAATTTCAAACCAAAAATTTTGAAAGAAAAAATCAAACTGACTAAAAAAATGAAGATGAATGAGAAATCAAGACAGAGACAGATGCAACTGGTTTAAGTGAAGAGCAAGACATACTTTTCTTTTGCAGGGGCATTCTTTAATGGAAATAACCTGAATAACCAAGATGAAACAATATTAATTAGCATTATATATCATATTGATAATTATCAAACATGCAATTACGCTGTTAAATTCAAACAAATGTTAATAGGGATGATTATTAATCACCTTCTTTTTGCTACTTGAAGTTCGCCTTTAACTTTATCCTCAAAAAAAGAAGTTGGCCTTTAACCTATGTTTGGATTGTGAGAGATGGAGGGAAGAGATACGGTGGCCAATATGTACTAACTTTTACTAGTCCAGATAAAATATAGAAAAGGGCAATTATTAGTATTACTATTACTATTACTATTATTATTATTATTATTAATGACATAGGAGAACTTCACTCTATTATAGGCACTATTATTATTATTATTATTTTGATAAACGGGCAAAGCAATTTATCAAAATACCAAATAGTACAGTTGAAAAAATGAGATAAAACTGTAAAAAAAGACAAAAAAATTGTTAGAAAAATTTCAAAAAAGTTGTTAACGAGCACCACAACCCTATTATTTTTATTTTGATAATTTGATAATTACAATGGGAAATGAAATTTTGATAAATAGGCTAAGCAGATTATCAAAATACCAAACAGTACAGTTGAAAAATGAGATAAAGCTGTAAAAAAAGACAAAAAAATTATCAGAAAAATTTCAAAAAAGTTGTTGTTAACGAGCACCACAACCCTATTATTTTTATTTTGATAATTTGATAATTACAATGGGGAATGAAAGATTAAAAGTACTAACAATTTAAGCTATAAGGCTTTAATCTTTTGTGCCCCCATTGCTAATGAATTCTAGTGACATAATAATGATGATGCAAAATTGCTAATGAATCTTCAATTTGAAAATAAAAGTAAAAAGTGAAAAAGGAAATAGCACTTGCCGTTTATGCTTGTAATCCCTATAGGTCGATACTCGATATCGCTAAATCCACAGTATACCCAGCACCTAAACCAATAAAGATAATAGGGACTACAAAACAAACAAGAAAACCGGAATTAGAGTTAAGGGAAGAATTAAACCCCTAATCTAAAATAATCAATAAACCTAAACATAAAATCCATACAGACTCTCTCGCAAAGTCCGTAGGAGCAGGAGCCACCATTATGCATGCAATTTGGTCGAGAGGAGTGTTACTATTATTATATACTTGCTTGGGTTGCACTCGGCAGTACGACCATCATATATTTGGGCTGCTTTTTTTTTTTTTTTTTTGGGGGGGTAAGGCCGGGCCTTATTAACAAAGTCATACACTTTTTTATTATTATTATTAATTTTTTTTTAAAGAGTTTCAACCTATAAGAAGACTATTTGTAAGAGAAAGAGGGAGGAAGAAATCATGTCATTGTATACCATATCATAAAAATTGGACTTAAAAACCATGATTGTGTGAGGTGACTATCATGTTTAATTACCAAACAATTTTTTAGATAGAAACAACAATTTAATTGTTCTCGTCAACTTTTCCTCTACTTCCTTTCCATTCTTTAGATAGAATCAAAAATTTAATTGATGATATTAATTTTTTTTTTCTCTCTTTGCTTATCATATGCTATATAATAAACACATATCCCTTGCTAAAAAAGAAAAATATTTAACAATTAAAAACAAAGTAAAATGATAATGGATACAACTAATTATCTCTAAGACTCTTTTCTAATCTTTTCTCAAAATGGATCAAAAAAAAAAAAAAAAAAACATTTTCACACAAAAAAAAAAGGCATATAAAGGCATATACGGAGAACACGTTCACGCAATGTGCCAATCTGGAAGGAAAACAATACCCAAAATTTTTCAGTCAAATCTGCATACCAGGTAGCTTGTAGAATGAAGGAGCAGTCACGGATTGAACATTCTTCAGCAGGTTCAAATTAACCAATCCATTGGGAGAAGAATTTAGTCTTTAAAGTTTAAATACTCCCCCTAAGGTCTGCACCTTTGTTTGGCGAGCATGTTCAAATATACTCCCTACTAGAGATAATTTACACCGGCATAAGATAAAGGTTGAACCAAGGTGTGATTTTTGCTGCCAGCAACCCGAATATGTAGGACACATGCTATGGGAATGCCCTTTTGCAAAGAATGTATGCATGGGGTCAGTGTCGGGAGAAAAATCCAAAAGATGTTCCAATGATGTCCAACACTTCTTTATATTGTTTCGGTTGATGGTGGACAAACTTCCTCAACCTGAGATGGAACAATGGGCTGTGACATTGTGGGCAATATGGAATGCTCGAAATAAATTCTATTTTGAGAGAATTCAAACACATCCTAAATCCATCCTAGATGGGGCTCTTGGATTTTTGGATGAGTACCAGAGGCTAGTGGCAGCACAGAGGAGTTCTTGATAGCGCTAATGTTTGGTTCTGCTCATTTTATCTGTACTGGTGTTTCCTCCGGTAATTTTTGTAATTTTCCTCTTTTGGAATTGCTCTACCATTACCCTGGCAAGCTTTTGCTCAGGGCTTAACTTTGTACACTTTTCTTTTCTTCAGTATAATTTCTATCTTTTACCTCCAAAAAAAAAAAAAAAAAGAGAGTGAAAAATGGGTTAATAAAAAAATGTAGCTCTTTAGTTAGAATTTGGTTAAATTCTTAAAGAGACTAGTGTAAATACCCTTAATTTTACCATCTTAATTAGTTTGATCAAGCTACTTTGTGGCCAAGATTAAGCTTAAATCTACCACCGCACACCCTTGGTGTTGGTGCTATAGTCACTCTACAAGTATAAGTATTTATAGAGTGTGGGGGGCAAGAGTCAGGGTTCAAGTCTTTAGGAGGGAGCTTCACACATATATACACTTAGATTAGGTTAGAGTAAAATTTATATTTTGTAAAAGAAAAAAAAAAAAAAGAAGAAGATTAAGCTTAAATCACTCAAATCACCCTGACTAATAAGGGTTACATATGCATAATATATTGGGAGCACAAACTTCTTTGCAATTTTTAGGCACACAACCCTACCAATGGATAGGATCACACGACCTGCCAAAATTAAAGATCATCTAGGCAGCCTTGTTTTTTTGGTAGGAAAAAAAAAAAAAAAAGTTGAAGGAAAGAGAGTTGTGTCTCCATGTTGCTACGTTGTTCTGAATTTGTTCCATGAATCTCTATTTAGAAACCTGAGACAAGCAAGTTGGAAGATCGCAAATAAATATGTTACAAGGAAAAATAGGAAAAGGAGGGAAAATATATAAGCACAATTTATACAAAATAAACCCACTCCCTTGTGTGGGAAAATAGCTACATATGCCTAGTGTTCCCAAAAACCTTTAATGCAATTTTTTATTTTCTGGTGAAGAATTTAAATTGCTTCATCAATAAAGTTTGAGACCTATACCACACATTGATCTAGTATGTTTAATTAATCAACAAGATGAGAAAATTTAACCCAAAGCATGATGTTCAAAAATCAAAACAAATTTCATGGGTCATCACATTGATCACAAATCATTTGAGTGGTCTTTGTCTTTTTGGAGGGGGAAGGGGGAGACTCATGTAAACCATTCTTCTCATATGAAGCCATTATAACACGAGTGTTTTTCAAGAATCTCCATAACCTAACCAAACAAAAAATAAAATAAAATAAAATAAAATAAAACAAAAATACCTTCTTTTATCAATGATAGAGAAGCATGTGAATGGTTGGGGAAAATGGGCTTTTGCCCTTATTTAAAAAAAAAAAAAAAAAAAAAATCTAGCACAATGTTCATGTTTTAAAATTATTAAGCACTTTGTCCCTATTTTTGAAACTCAATTTTAATAAAATCGAGTTCTGTATAAAACTCGATATGCTCAAAATCGAGTTATATGTAAATTTTTAATTGAAACTCGACTTTAGTAAAGTCGAGTTTCACCTAATTTTTTTTTTTAAAATTAAGTGGCAAAACATGCATAAAACTCAACATTGCTAATATCGAGTTCCACCTGTAATTCAATTTTTTTAAAATTAGATTTCAAAGCAAGGACACAGTACTTAATAGTTTCAAAACATAGACATTATGCTAGATTTTTTACATAATAAAGGCAAAAGAACATTTTCCCCGTGAATGGTCTATTATGAGTTTTTTTATTTTTTTAAAAAATCCACAAAATATAACAAGACATACCTAAGTTCGTCAGCCATCTCCCTGATTGTCATAGACGTAGCTGACTCTCCTTTCTTGCGAATTATGCGTTCAATATATCTTAGCCTGTTCCAAAATGTTGTCATTAGCATGTAATAGCAAGGACAATTTATTTACTTTGAACATGTACCAAGAAAACAGAAATTAATACAATATGGATCAGAAGTGAAGTTTTGACATTAAAAGTAAAAAACATGAAGATCAATGACCTAAGAAACATAAGCAGATGTGAATTCCATATATGAAGCCATATCAGTATGGTTTCAGCTAGAGCACAATAACATTGCTAAGAACATCATAATTTAGATTTTGGCATGAACACATCATAATTGCTTATGCTTTCAGACTAGCCCATTTGACCCATTGAGTCAAACAACTACTGCCTTATTTACAATTCCATTCTTAGTTGATGGAGTAGGCTACAGGACCCAGTCGAAGACTCTTGATGGGTTCTGCAAATTGAGTAGATGTGATTATTAGGGATGAAACGGCAATAGAATAGAGCATAATTTGATAAATGCAAATCAACAGGAAATTTTCTTTTTAAAAGAGTTTTTTTTTTTTTTTTTTTTTTTTTTTGCTAAAATTTTATTATGGAGAAATGGTGATTCATTTTGTTGGAAGCTATATTCCATGCTTTCAAAACCTGGACTTTGCTTGCCTATTAACATGAGACAGATCATATTAGGGGTAAAAAGAAGGTGAATTTTTGTGGAAGAGATTTTTTAAGTTAACAACGAGAATGAAGTTGCTATAGTGGATGTCCCGGCTATCTATATTTAGAAAATGGCCATTCTTATGACAAAACTTTGCTTAATTGCTATTGGAATGTTGGTAACTTTTTTTTTTTTTTTTTTTTTTAACTTTTTATTTATTTATTTATAGATATGATAAGATTTGAATCTGTGGCATCTTATATACTATTTGTTCTTTATTATCAGATCAAGACACCAATTAATTTTATAAGTTAACAAAATTCTAACTTATGTCTCTTATTTGATAATAAAATATTTTATTAATTGAATTAACTGAAACCTAATTATAATCTGTCAAACTAATTCAACTAAAACTAAGAATAAAAAATATATATATATATATATATATAGAGAGAGAGAGAGAGAGAGAGAGAGAGGCGCAAAACATACTCTTCCGCAGCCTTCATTTCCCTGTTCCAAAAATTGTTCCAATATTAGGGGTGATATAATATACTAGCCAATTAAGAATAAGAAATAAGAAATTTTAATAATGATCACATATAATGTAGATCAAAATTCCATAAGCATATAAACATCATTCCAAGACAAACAGAAAGGTATAGAGCTACCACAACATCATTACTCTTAATACACTTACTAAACAAACTTGTGCGTATAATACATAAATAATTACATAAACAAATATTGAAATTTGTCCATTTGTAGTTGGAACCTTAAGTATGAACCATTCACAAAAGGGACTGGATTAGGTCCAGTGTCTAGTGACACTAGACCCGTTAGGATTGTGACATGTGTCATCATCCAACCGGTCCAGTAGTACACTAAAAGCACTAGACCCAAACCTCCCCCTTCACAAAATATATTAATTCCCATGGATTTCATTTAAAAGCATTGAATTTATTAATTCCCATGAATTTTGGTTAAAAGCTCAGAGACCCATGGCAAAAACCCAGCTGCTCGCCACCCAATTGGTGCACCGCTGCTCTCATCGCCACCGCCTCTCTCCATTCACTGCAAAACTTAATCTTCCCAAACCCACCTTCGTTGATCTCCCATACATCATGAGGAAACCCACCTCCATTCAACTCCTCAACCATCGCAAAACCCAATCTCCACAATCGGGGAAGGAGAGAGAGAGAGAGGCTCTTTTTTTTTTTTTTTTTTTTTTTTTTTTTTTTTTTTTTTGGGTTGGAATGTAAGATTTTATTTATTATATATATGTTCCAGAGTTGTGAAAACGTGGGGAGGTAATAAAAAATGTGTTTTCAAGAGCATTTTCAAGAACACAACAAAAAAAACTTGAAAATATTTTCTAGAATATTTTCAAGAACGTAATCAAACTCATAAAAATAATTTATAACTGGAAAAAAAAATTCAGATGAAAATAAAAGCAGCAGGCATTTAGTGGGGGAAAATAATGTGATTGTGGAAGCAATTTTTTTAAGTTAACACAAAGAATGAAGTTGCTATAGTGGATCTTTTGGCTATCTATATTTAGAAAATGGATATTTAATAGGACTATATGTACACCATGGTGTACCTGGATTATTGATTAACAAAATTTTGTTATTTATCAAAAAAAAAAAAAAAATATTGCAGTTCACAAAATCTAAATGATTTAAAGTTTATTTCTAGCAATTGTCTCCATAGTATTTGTGGGGGCTATGGCCCAAAGTAACGAGTTGGGCCTTGGGCTTGTCCGAGGACACTAGCGAGTCCAAGGAGATAACATGACTTAGATGATCTACGTTACAAGCCTTATCATGGGAGACAAAGAAAGAAGGTTCGAGGAGGAACTTCTCCTCGGACACTGAAAAACTGGAGCAAACGTATGTTCAAACTGTTAAGGCACACTTCCTAAACACGTGAAAAGGAAGAAAACTCAAAATATCTAAGGAAAAGCTGCCACCACCACATTAAATACAATACATTTGCTTTTCTAGCTTAATGTGGAGAAGACCCCTGAACAGTACTACCTTGGCTGCCGCAACTCACAAAGGACCGAAAGGGGTGTACGATGGGATAGATGCTCAGGTATGAGTCCAGGTGACCAACAAGTGTAAGGTCCAGATGATCGGAGATAGCCTATATGATGTAAAAAAGCTCCCATAAGAGGGGGGCATAGAAAAAAGGGAAGAAAAAGAGAGGAAGAGATCGAGAGCATGTAAAAGAACCCTAATATAGTGATTTGTGATCATAAAAATTCTAGTCTCCTCGGAAAAATGGTCTTTTGACCGTGACAGGTCTTATTTCGTGTTCATTTACCCTTAAACCCCATGCAAGCCGTAGTTCAACTCATTTTAACCTAGTTCTTCGCACCATACTCTACATAAATTCATTGTATTAGGCTCTTTGGGCCAAGATTCTAGAAAATTCGAAGTTGGGCTCCAAATCCAGCCCCTACAATTGGCGCCGTTTGTGGGAAGAACTTGAGTGTTAGTGAGTACAATGGTTAAACATGGCAGGATCAGGTCCTCACCAAGAAAATCCACGCCAAGCCGATCCTCAACGGAGAGAACCCATTGGGCCTCGGCGGAAAAATAATCAACTTGACCCCGAGCCAAATCTGGGCAACGAAAGGAATTGAGAGGGAGGTGTACATACTACCCAGACGAGCCAAAGCCACTCCCAAGTAGGTAGTCACGCATCCCAAAGGCAAAACAACCGTCAAGCCATGCAGTGAGAGATAGATGACTTGAAAAAGAGGTTGTGCCGTACACAGCAAAGGCGGTCCCCTTCCAGCTCCGACATATCCTTTAATGAGGAAGAGGATGTCGATTCAGGCGGAGATCAAGAACTCCCCAAGTGGAACCTTCTCCTATGAAAAAGAACAGCGTCATGAACGGAGACATAAGAGCCCGTCTAGTAAGGGGTTGGGTAATGATGCCATGAACAAAACTCTAGATCAGATCTCTAAGTCACCCTTCACGCACAGGATAGAAGGGGCTAGACTACCACGGCGTTTCCACCAACCTATGTTTACCATTTACAAATGACCACCTGTGGAGCATGTGAGTCAGTTTAACCAAAGAATAACCATCCATTCTCGGAACGCAACTTTGATGTGCAAAGTTTTTTCGTCGACACTGGGACCCGTGGTGATGAGATGGTTCAACGCCTTGAAGACGAACTCCATAGATTCTTATAAGCAGCTCACCCAAGCTTTTTGCTCTCGTTTTATCACGAACAACGGGGTTCCTCAACCTCCGAGTTCGTTGTTGTCATTATCCATGCACGAGGGGGAAACTCTAAAAGCATATTCGGATAGGTATTGGGAGATGTACAACGAGATGGATGGTAACCACGACAACGTCGCCATCAAGATGTTTAAGAGTGGTCTCCCCACCGAGCATTGTTTAAGGAAGTCCCTAATCGGTAAAATCATTACCAGCGTTTGTCAACTTATGGACAGGATTGACAAATACAAAAGGGTGGAAGAGGACCAACTACAAGGGAAAGGAAAGGAGAAGATCATCCCTCACAAGGGGAATGATTACAGGTCGAAACGATACAACAAGAACCAGCCGAGAAGAGATTTTGCGAGACAGTCTGGACTAACCAACATGCTAGTGGTTAATGCCGTATTCAGAGAGCCAGTGCAGCAGGTTTTGGAGAAAGTTAAGAACGAGCCTTTCTTCAAGTGGCCAAATAAAATGGCCGAGGACTCCTCAAAGCGCAACTAGAGTCTGTATTGTTAGTACCACCAAGACCACGGACATACCACCGAAGACTGCAGGAATCTCTGGAACCACCTGGATAAGTTGGTTCGAGAGGGAAAATTGTGGCACCTCTTACACCCCTCTAGTGGTCATCTGGGTCAGGCAGTCCAAAAACCCCGAAAGACGTATCTTTGAGACCTCCCATGGGTACGATACATGCCATCCTCGCCGCTCCGGGGAGGACTAGCTCTTTTCCCTCCAGGGTAATGTCTGTGGCTCGGCTCTCCACCAAGGATAGTGATAAGGAGTCCAAAAGGTCTACGAAGGGGAACTCACCTGTGTTGGGATTCTCAGACGAGGATAAGATTGGAACCATTCAACCCCTCGACGATGCTTTGGTAGTTACGCTTAGGGTTGAAGGGTTCGACGTAAAGAGAATCTTGGTAGACCAGTGCTGTGGAAATAATGTACCCTGATCCGTACAAGGGGCTGAACCTAAAGTCCGAGGACCTAATGGCGTATGATTCCCCTCTGGTAAGTTTCGAAGGGAAGACTGTGACTCCAAAAGGACAAATCGGACTACCCATATAGACCGGATCAGAGGTGGTGGAGGTGGATTTTATCGTAGTCGTATTTGTTGGAAAATCTGGTTTTGTATCCCATAAAAAACACACAATGAAATAACAATCACGGATCTACTTCAATCATGAAAGATAACATGTAACCTTGAATTCTAGAACAAAGAACAGGATGCGTACCTTGATGCAGTGAATTTCAAAACCATGACTTGAGAATACCTTTAATCTTCATCTCAATTCCACATGGTGCCCAAGATGTGTGGTCTCTCAATTAGTCCTTTGTACATAGACTCTCAAAGAAAAATCCTTTTTTTCTCCTTGCAGAGAAAAACTGGTTTCTTTTCTTTTTATCATACATACGTCCAAACTACATTAGTAGTTTCTTTATTTAATAACTCTTATTAAATAAAGATCGATTATCTAATTGGGTTAACCTTTTAGGCCTACCCAATTGGGCTTTAGTTTGTGGCTTGAGATGGGACCAAAGGGAACAAATAAGACTCTAGCTCCAACACCTTAGTGCATATCATAAGATTTTGTGCTCAAGAAGGTGTAGCACATGCACAAAAAGAACATAAGGTGAAGCCTCGGTTTAAATTGCTTAATACTTAAAATTGGTGTGTACTATTAGGCTTGATGCTAAACTCACATGACTTAAAATTGGTATGTATATTATGAGGCATAAATTCAAGAAACTTACATGATTGCAAGCTTATGATCTAGGAGATGTGGGAGTTATATGATGTAACTCTTTAGGTGATAGTCTCTTTTAAATTCTTTGTGATGAATTTTGTAGATTTTGTGATTGATTGCTATTCACATATCACCTCACATGTATCTCAAGTTTTTGCAAGTTGCACACACTACACGAGTTACTCTTTGCTAAACTTTGTACATGTTATTGTGTGTGTTTATGGTCCGACCAACCATGTTTTGCAAATACTTTGAATTTTGTGCAAAATTAATTTGTTGCTTGAAAATTTATGGAGAATGCAAGAAATTTTGTTTTTGGGAATTTGGGCTTAAAATTCTTGTTTTTGAAAATCATATCATCTCATACTCATGCATTTTGTTCTTAAATTTCAATGCTTTGAGTTGATTCTAAATGTTTTTCAAACAACTATGTTTTTCCTTAAATTTAGTGAGCCTTTGCCCATTTCGATCGATCCATTCTATTTTTCGATCAATCGAAATTTTTTAAATTTGTTAGAGAGAGCCTCTGTCTGTTTCGATCGATCGAAACTGTTTTTCGATCGATCGAATTCTTTTAAAATTGTTTTTGTTAAAGCCTCTGTCTGTTTCGATCGATCGAGGCTGTTTTTCGATCGATCGAAACTCATGAATCATGTTTTTTTAAAATTCAGATTAGACTTTTTCAAAGGCACTTTTTCAAAAGTTTTTCAAACTTTCCTCTCTCTCCGACTTGGCTAAGGCTCCACCAAGGATTTTTTGTCGTTTTCTTCCGAAATTTTTGCAAGGTTTTTGTCTTCCAAGGCCTGTAAGTCCTTTTTGCCCTTCTTTTGCATTTTATTTCATGATTTCATGCATTTTTCATGCATATTCATTGGGTATTTTCGACACCTTTCATATTTTGGGGTTTTTGATGATTCAAACCATTTTTGGTGAAATTGATCATTGGGTTTTTGTTCTAGGATGTTATTATCATGATTCTTGTAGTTTAATTTGATCAATTTTGTGGTTTTTGAAAAATTGAAAATTCTAGGGTTTGAAATTGTTCCGAATTGGGGATTTTGTTCAATTTAGGTTAAATTGATGAAATTGGCTTGTTCAATTGATGTATTTGGTCATTAATTTTTGAACTCTATCATGTATGATGATCAATTCATCAATATCTTTCAAATTGATCAAGTGGTTCTCCAAATTTTGGGGTTTTTGTGTTAATACCTCTATGTTCAAGCCAATTTTGTGAATTTGAACTTTTTGGACTTAATTGCATTGCATTAGGACATGCATCATACCATTTACTTTGTTCATGCATCATATCGATTTTTGTTCTATATTTTTTTTTGTACTAACTTGCAGTTTGCCCTTGGTTTTGTATTTTGTGTTTTTGTTCTTTTGCTCTGTGTTTTGGTCCTTATCCTAGCACCATGCCTAGGAAAACTAGAGCCCATAAGACCCCTTCCATTTCCTCCGAGTCTCCCTCTAGGAGTGAGGTGTTTAGGAATGATAAGTGCAGTGAGGCCTTTGATACTTTAAACAGTAAGCGTAAGATATGGGCTGAGCGAGCTGTAGTGTTAGATGAGATTGATTCGGCCATTAGGGCTAACTTTAAGTCTAGAGGTTGGTTGCCTCTCTTAGAGATAGATCATCCACCCTCGACCGCCCTGATTAGAGAGTTCTTCTCAAATCTCTCTTGCCACGTTTATGATTCCAACACCCTTGTTAGGAGTTGGATATGAGGTGTTGAGTTCACCATTACCCCTCGGGTAGTGGCCGAGGCTCTTGGGGTTCCGGTTATTCGGGAGCCCGACTATCCCTATGATGAGTCACCCTCATTAGATGTTGTCCTGTCATACATCACTGGGTCATCTATCTAGTGGGGTTCTCGATCCTCGGATTACGTCCGCCGAGCTTACCGAGACCGCCTATCTTTTCTTTAGGATAGCGTGTCATTCGTTGTGGCCTATTTCTCACTTCCACACCATCCCTCTAGAGCGATGTGTGTTTTTGTCTGCGTTCGTTTCTGGAGCGTCTATCAGTTTTCATTATTTGTTCCTTCGTTCTTTGAACGAGGTTCATAGGAGTTCTGCCGTAGGGCATGCGCTTATTCATCCTATTTACATTCATAGGATTTTGCTCTTTTTAGGTCTAGATGGTTTCTCGTCCGGTGAGCCCGTGCATGTTGTTGCTTCCATAGGTGCCACCTTTCTTAGACAAAGGGCTGCTCACTTGAGAGTTGCTCATTCACGTCCTAGAGGTGCGTTATCTAGTGCTGTTCCCCCTCCTCCCTTTTCTACAGGTGTTGATGCTACCGAGACATCGGGTGCTGCTGCGATCCGATGTTCCTCCACCAATCGCTTCTTCGATGATTGAGACATTCGTCGTACGTTGGATCATGTCTTGACCGTTCAGGCGGCTCATGGACAGATTTTGGTGGACGTGCTCGATGAGATCTGTGCCTTGCGTGCGGAGTTGGCGCAGTTTAGACCACCTCCCTTTTAATGATGGATTTTGTTTGCCCTTCGGCATTCCGTCACAAAAAGGGGGAGTCCTTTGTAGAGTTTTTTGTTTTCGTGGGGAGAGTATTTTCTTTGGTTGGAGCTTGTGGAGTTTAGATTGTATCTAGGTGCTTCACATTGTATTTTACTTTTTTAGCTCTTGCCATGTTTTTGATGAGATATTCATGTTAGGGGGAGTATTTTTTTTGTTGGTACTTTATATGTTTCTTGTTTCAAATTGTTTATTGATTTATATTTATGAGTTATTCATTGATATATGTCTTTATTGTGTGTTGTTTGAAATCAAGAAGTTAATTTGTTTACTTGTATTGTTTCTACACATGCGGTTATGCATTTTGTTTAGTGTTTCAGGAAATATACAGGTTGATTCAATTGAACTGCTGTCTACACTTGCAAATGATGGATAATAGTTAGGATTGAATTTGTTTTATGAGCATTATTTTTGTAAAGGGCTTTTTATTTTGTAAACTTTGAGCTTCTAGTTGTGTTTTGTCATGGATTGCCAAAGGGGGAGTTTGTTAAGTTCTAAAGACTTAGGATTTTAGGTATTTAGAACTCTAATGTGTATTGTTGGCAAACCATGATCAAAACAATGTATTTAGAAGTGTTTTAGTATTGCTCAAAGTTGTGCATTTATGTAAAGTTGGAATCGAGCTTAATGCAGAAAAGTTTTATGCATTTCGGCCTGGCTCGATCGATCGAAGCTTAGGCTCAATTGATCAAAGCTCGAGTAGAATGTTTTTCTGCAGAATTTTCCAACTCAGCCCTAGTTGTTTTAAAACGTTTTTACGGTTTCTTATTTGTCCTAAGTATAAAAGGCAAACCCTAGCCACGTTTTAGTATTGCTCATATTGCGGTTTGTGTAAATCTCTTGTGAGATCTAGAGGAGCTTTCCTTTACACAAACTTAGGGTTTTCAAGGAAAAGATTTATCTACACCTTGATGATCAACTCGATTCTGCCATTGAAACTTAAAGAAAACACAAGCGGGTGTGCTTGTATCTGGTGGTGAATCCAAGAAAGAAGGAGTCTGTGGATTCGGAACTTGCACGTGGTCGTGTCAGTAAGTTCTACTGGTGGGTAGCAATAAGAAGTCGAGTGTGAGGGCTTGTAAGTCTTATTGTATGAACTTTGATTCTTTCAAGATAGTGAATTCAAGTTTACCTTAAGGATAGCTAGGTCAAATCCTCCTCAGGTTTTTACCGGTTTGGTTTCCTGGGTGATCATATCTTGTGTTATTTATTTTCCGCTACTTTGCATGATTTGATCTTTGTTATTGTGATAACCTAGACTTGTTAAATTGGACTAAGTAACAACTTGGCTAATTACCTAGGTTAAATCAATTGTTTTAAGGGGTCTAAAAACTATCAATATTCAATACCGCTATAAGAATATAATTGCACTCTAGGCCTTATTAATAAATTATATCACAAGACATTATTATACATACAACCCCCTCATTAAAATATTCGTAGTAATACAAAGTCATGAGTGTTGACTGCCACTTTGAAGATTACTACATCTTAATCCTTGAGTACCAAACTTAATCATTTACGTTATTCATCATATATTTATGAAATCCAATTTCATAAATATATACTTTAGTAACTCCTTACTAAAGTGGTTGGGCCCAACACTCTGAATAACCAAACCCATTAAACTTATCTCAAGGAAATATTTTATATCTCCGTTAAGAGATTATGAATTCCATCTTGAGAATATATGTTCCATCAACATTATATGTGGCTGCCCAACATAGTGAGGTTTTGATCGTATCTTATAGATCTCACTCACGATATATCAAAACAACCTACATCTCATGATCAGGTCCATTATTTTCTCAGGATTTAGAGTTGATGTAAATAGAAGTCGTGAGATTTATTATTCATTTGATAGTCGTCAGGAGAATAATAAATCTCACAATGTCGATTCAATATGTTTTAACTCTTAAAACATATCAACATATCAACTAGAAGTCTCCACTTCCATGATCAAGACAAATCATCTTAGTTGATATGTTATAGTCTTTGCAGATGAAATGCCCAATTTCATCACCGACTACGAACTAAAATTCTGAGTTTACAAAGAACTTGTGATTTATATCTTTCTATGACTTTTCACATAAATCACATACTATGCATCTCATGGACTAAGATAATGTCCCATTGTTCATAAATAGTCTCATATAATTAAACAACTTAATTATTTATAACATGCCAATAAATTGGATTTTAGGGCATAAACCCCAACAATCTCATGCATATCCAGTGCAGAACCCTCGGCATCTGTAAGAAAGGATTTATAGCAATCAGCCACCTAGGCAGTACCCGTTCATAAGCCAGCCGAGGAGATAAAGTGTGAAAGTCTAGAAAGGGTTTCTGTTGACAATGACCCATAGAGATTCTTTCAAGTCAGCTCGGAACTACCTCTCCGAGAGAAAGGGGAATTGATTGGGTTTTTGAGAAGAAATGTTGACGCATTTGCATGGGACGCCTACGATGCCCTAGGGGTTGATCCGAATCTCATTTGCCACTACCTAAACGTTAACCCATCCTCTATTCTCAAAAAACAACCACCCCGACGCCCGTCGAAAGAGCATGCCGACGCTGTTAAGGATGAAGTGATGAAGTTGAAAAAGGCAGGAGCTATCAAAGAAGTCTTTTACCCCGAGTGGTTGGCAAATACAGTGGTGGTAAAAAAGAAAACTGGGAAGTGGCGAGTCTACGTAGACTTCACAAACTTGAACAAGGCATGCCCAAATGACCCATTCCCGATGCCTCGGATAGACCGATTAGTAGATGCAATCGTAGACCATCCTCGAATGAGCTTCCTGGATGCCTTTCAAGGTTATCATCAAATACTACTGGCCCTAGAAGATCAAGAAAAAACAGCGTTCATGACACCCGTCGGAAACTACCACTATAAGGTGATGCCTTTCGGTTTAAAGAATACAGAGTCTACCTACCAAAGGATGATGACCAGAATGTTCGAACCACAACTAGGTAAGAGTATTGAAGTCTACATAGACGATATAGTAGTAAAAAGTAAAGTGATATTCGAGCACATGAGAGATCTTGAAGTCATTTTTGGCATCTTAAGAGAGCACAAGCTGCGCCTCAATGCCTCTAAGTGCTCATTTAGTGTCGGGTCCGGCAAATTTCTGGGCTATATGGTAACTCACAGGGGAATAGAGGTGAGCCCAGGCCAAATCAAAGCAATTCATAACCTACAAGCTCCTCGGAACCCAAAAGAAGTCCAGAAACTCATTGGAATGATCGCGGCATTAAATCGGTTTATTTCCTGATCTGCAGACCGATGCCGACCTTTCTACCTCTTGATGAACAAGTGGAAAGGATTTGAATGGTCCGAGGAGTGTGCCCTAGCCTTCCAGCAACTTAAGGAATACCTGTCGCGGCCACCCGTCATGACTAGCCTTGAGGCCGATGAAGTTTTGTTCGCCTACATAGCGGTGGCCCCTCACGCTGTGAGCTTGGTATTAATACGAATTGACAACGGCATACAACGGCTAGTTTACTACGTAAGTAAATCGTTACATGAGGCCGAGGTGCGTTACTTACCACTGGAGAAGGAAATTCTTGCAGTAGTGCATGCCACACGGAAACTCCCCCACTACTTCCAGGCACACATGGTCATTGTCCCGACTCAACTTCCCCTCCGGTCAGTGCTGCCCAGCGCCGATTACACGGGAAGAATCGTCATGTGAAGTATGCTTTTAGGGGCTTTCGATATTAAGTACATGCCTCGGACCTTTGTCAAGGGTCAAGTCCTCGCTGATTTAATAGCCGAATTTACTGAACCCCTAGTAAAAGCAGTAGTAGAGAAGGAAAACATGGATGGAAAATCGGTTGGCACAATCTCTACACAAGGAGCCTCACGATGGAAAGTCTACGTTGATGGCGTGGCAAACCAAAGGGGATCTAGGGTAGGGCTGGTTCTAATATCGCCCGAGTATGAAGCCGAGTATGAGACTTTGCTACAAGGAATGGTCATGGTGCAAAAAATGGGCGGAAAGGTGATAGAAGCGTTCTCGGATTCCAGACTGGTCGTAGGCCAGGTGAGGGGCGAGTTGGAGGCTAGGGATGTGAGAATGCAGGAATACCTTGGTCAAGTCAAACGCTTGCAATCGGACTTTGAATTTTTCAACTTGACGCATGTCTCTAGAAGCGGGAACACACATGTGGATTCATTGGCCACTCTTGCCACGTCCTCAGAGCAGGATCTACCTCGAATTATCCTTGTCGAGGATTTATGCAAGACAGATGCAATCAAAAAGGATATAACTCGAATCCATTAGATCAGAGTGAGTCCGAGCTGGATGGATCCCATAGTGAGTTTTCTCAAAGATGATGTATTGCCCGAAGAGAAATTGGAAGCCAAGAAGGTATGAAGGAAGGCTCCTCGATTTGGTTGTCGAGGATCACAAGCTATACAAACGCTCCTATTCTGGGCCATATTTATTATGCATACACCCAGAAGCATCAGAGACATTGCTCGAAGAACTGCATGAAGGAATTTATGGGAGCCACACGGGAAGAAGATCGCTAGCACACAGAGCCCTCACTCAAGGGTATTGGTGGCCGGGCATCCAGAAAGAGGCCCAAGAATATGCCAAGAAATGCAACCAGTGCCAGAGATTCGCCCCAAATATCTACCAACCGGGAGAAGTCCTTAACCCCCTTTCCAGTCCTTGGCCGTTCGCTCAATGGGGTCCGGATATTGTTAGCCTTTTCCCGAAAGCAGTAGAAAATAAACGATACTTGATGGTCGGCACAGATTACTTCACCAAATGTGTTGAAGGTGAGCCTTTAGCCAACATCGGGGATGTGGATGCAAAGAAATTCATCCGGAAAAACATCATTACACGCTTTGGAACTCCTCGCACCCTCATCTCGGACAACGGCCTTGAGTTTGATAGTAAAACCTTCAGGAAATACTGCTGCAACTTTGGAATCACGAACCGATATTCCACTCCGGCCTATCCTCAAGGAAATGGGCAAGTCGAGGATGTGAATAAGGTCATAATCAACGGGCTGAAAAAGAGACTGGATGATGCAAAGGGAAGATGGGTGGAAGAACTACCACACGTCCTATGGACCTATCGAACCACGCCATGACAATCAACGGGAGAAACTCCTTTTTCGATGACTTACGGGGCCGAGGCTGTGCTCCCCCTAGAAACTAGCTTCCCAACGTTGAAAACCAGCACTTTTACCCCAAGTAACAACGACGAGTTGCTAGGGAGAAGTCTAGACTTAGTCGAGGAGAGAAGAGAAAAGGCAATGATCCAATTGGCCTATTACCACCAAAAGCTTAAGCAGGGGTACAATACTAATGTAAAACTAAGGCCACTAGGGCCAGGCGACCTCGTGATGAGAAAAATTTTTGGTAGCGCCAAGAACCCATCCTGGGGAAAGCTGGGACCTAACTGGGAAGGCCCATATCGCATCACTTCAGTGGCGGGGATAGGTGCATATTATCCGGAAGACCTAGACGAGAAAGCTGTACCCCGCCCATGAAATGTAAATAACCTAAGAAGGTGGTATTATTTATGAAAGCGGCTTTGCCTATATTATATTTCGTGAAAACTGCGTGTCTTTCGGCTCATTTCTATCTATCCAAGTTTTAAACAGAACCTAAGTCCTGCATGGCTCCTCGGACCACAGGCTTAGGGAAAATTAACAACTTATGGCTCCTATCCAAGTTTTAAACAGAACCTAAGTCCTGCATGGCTCCTCGGACCACAGGTTTAAGGGAAATTAACAACTTATGGCGGCTATCCAAGTTTTAAACAGAACCTAAGTCCTGCATGGCTCCTCAAACCATAGGCTTAGGGGAAATTAACAACTTATGGCATCTATCCAAGTTTTAAACAGAACCTAAGTCCTACATGGCTCCTCGAACCACAGGCTTAGGGGAAGTTAATAACCTAGGACTTCTATGCAGTTTTAAACGTGACTAGAATCTTGCATGGTAGCCTTTATTGCTTAAAGTTCATTGCACAATCCTATTCTTCTCACTTGGTTATATTGGCAAAATGTTGTTGTAAATTTCAACTAAAGAAACAGTCACATTGACTCGGAACAATACAATAAAATTCCATCAACGTCAAGCAGAAAGATAAAAAATGGGAGAAAGAACATTTGCATTAATAACCAGGAATAATACTGAGCTTTTAAATGAGAAGTCTTTGAAAAAGAACAAAAATGCAATACAACTTCCGTCCAAAAAAAAAAAAAAAAAAAAAAAAAAGAGGAGATGAAAACCTTAGGAGCTAGGCCTCGGTGGGAGGGATCCTCTTTTTGCTCTAGTTGAGGAGGTGGAACATCCTTGGCTTTGGGACCGGCCCCATGACCCTCGGCCTCGGTGATTGTCTCCTTAGAGAGATCCTTGGCCTTGGAGGAGGGCTTCTTCTCCTTACCCTTGCCTTTACCCTTCTCTCCCTCCGCATCCTCACTCTAGACGGTGACCGACTGCAGAGCCCTGGTAATTTCAACTAAGGGGATGGCATCGGGAATGGCCGCAGGGTGCTTGAAAGCTTTAGGGGCATCGATAAGGACCTCCCGGATCTCTGGAAGGTAGAAGACGTTCTCGTGCAACCTCATAGCATAATCTGCGGGGACACCCGCAGCATTATGAGCCCGAGCCCATGAAATGCTGCAGTAGTCCCCGCATACTTACGGCAACTCTTTGGTAAGCCTCGCTTTCGTCTCCTCCGCTCCAAGCCGGTAAGCAGCCCTCTTCTCGACCTCGGCTGCTTCCTTGGCCAGTTGGACCTTTTCCTTGGCTTTCTACAACGCAGCTTTGAGATCCCGAACGGCCTGTTTTTCAGTAGCAAGGTTGATCTCGATCCACGTGCAAGGCGGTGGCGTTGGTCTTGAGCTTGTTTCTCAATAGTTTTCAAGCCAGCCAAAGCATTCCTATGGCCTATCTCCGCCTCCTTGAGCTTCTCAACTAGCTCATGATGCTCCCGCTTGAGGGCCCATAGGGTCTTCTCTACCTCGACACGAGAGAGGGTTTCGACGTCGACCAACTTGTGGTTGTCGTGGCACCACTCCTCGGCCATAAAGACCTGCCGAGTAATCTGTCCAAGAATGACAAGATGACATGAGTTAGAATATAATATGACCCAATGATCTTGCCGATAAGAGGATAAGTTGCCTTACCATTGCAAGATCCCTCTCAGGGATAGGAAGAGTTCACCCCGAGAAAATCGCCTGTAAGCTTCCATGTCCCTCGGGAGGAGCATAGGCTGCTCCAGGGCTTCAGCAATGTACCCGGTTTGGCCCCTGTTGTACTCTCGGACCGAGGCGTTATAAGGAATTGCCACTCCATCCACTTCAAGCCGAGGGCTTCAAAGTGCGTGGGGGCATGCGCACTTCAGCCCGTTCCAGCTCTTCTCGGCTCTCCATAGATGAAGCCATTTTATCCCGATGCTCCCGGGTCACCTTTTGTTGTTTAGCGCCCTAGCGAGGACCCACCTCACCTTTCTCAAGGGACTCAACTGGCCTCTTCTTCCTCAGGTCGTGATTAACTTCAAGCCGAGATCGGCGGGGATCCGTGGAGGAGTGGGAGGAAGGTCGGAGGGGGTCTAGGACTTGGTGGGTGCCTTTGAGGTTTGCCCCTTACCTTGGGTAGCCATCGGCTCCCGCAAACTTTTTCCTTTGTTAGAGGCCATGTTGTCCACCTCTTCGTCGGAAGAATCGTCCGAACAGGCAATAACGAGAGGAGGGGTGCCGATCACGGAGTTTCTATCCGGCTTGCCCTCGGCGTCCGAAAGTTCGATCGGAGGAGCTTTTGGAATAGCCTCCTCAAGGTAGAACTCGTCTATCTCCTCCTCTAGAGAAAGACGAGATGATTCGATCTCCTTTTTAACAAACGCCGCAGCTCCGGGATTGTTTTGTGGAGGTGGTTGTGCAGCTGGTTGAGGATTCTCAAGGACGGGCAAAACAACCGGCGGAAGGTCCCCTTGAGCCAAAAATCTCGACTTCGACACGTCAATCCTAGCCAACCTTGGGCTACCGGCTCTTATGGATTGGCCGACGTCCAAGAAAACGCGGGACAAGGGTTCATAACCCAAGATCAAATGAGCAGCATGCAGTTGCCCGTCCTCGTGAACAAAGATCTCTCGACCTCGGGAGGTAGTTCAAGGCTTAAACGTTTGTGTGGCTCGGCCGAGGAGCGACGTGTGCTCTATCTGCAAAACAGCCGAGAAGGAAATTGTAATTAAATTACAAAAAAATTTGAATCTTCAAGCGAAGGAAATAAAACTAAAGGGTTAAATCCCCTCCCAAGGGATTGATCTTAAAGGTACCGCACCTGGATCTCCTGCCCGAGTTGGACAATGAAAATCGTCGCTTCACTCCCCCGAGGCAATAAGATAGTCATCCTTCATACTCTTATTAGACTTAGGAAGATAGGAGATTAGCCTAACGATCTCGGACCAAGATTTAAGGTAGTACCTCGCTTTGGCAAGATGGTGGCACTCATACATGTGAACTACGTCGTGCCATGTAAGGCCTAAACCCATCTGTTCGTTTAGAACATCTATGCTGCCCAAGACCCTAAATAGGTTGGGAGCGCACCGATCCGGTGTCAACTTGTGGTTAAGCAAATAATCCCGGGTAATCCTACGCATGGGAAGCGTCATTCCTCCTTCTATAAAAGCGATAATGGGAATGACGACTTGACCCACGTCCCTATCGGTCAGTACTCATTCCGGAGGACAATACTCCAAAACCACCCCCTGCGGGATGCGGTACCTTGCTCTAAAGGCCTCCATGGCAGCCGGAGTATCTACTAAATACTTGAATCTACCCATCTAGGCGAACCGACGGGCCGAGAAGGAAGGCCGAGATGAAAATGGGGTAATGTAGAGGAATGAGAACTTACGAGTATCCTTACAACAATCTCTGAAGCCCTCAGAGATCTTCTCAGGGAAAGACTCCTCATGGAAATGGCTATGGAAATTCAAAGGTCTGGAACGTTTATGAAGACTGTGCGTTGAAATTCTCTGGAGTTCTTGTATGTTAGTAAAAAAGAAAAGCAAAAAGAGTTTCCTCGAAGCTTTATATAGCAAGAGAGGAAAGGGAAGGTTACTCCCGCTCAAAATTCTAGGAGGGATGTCAACCATTGGATCTACGCTTCGCCGCTAGATGTAGGGAACACAAAGCTGCCTGGAGCAATTAATAGCGCCTCGTAACCTACAACGCGTCGAATAAATCGCTCCCACACGTGTGAACCAAAAATTAATTGGTCTTATCCCTTAAAAAATCAAAACCTCGCTTTTCTCCTCGGATGGAGATAAAAACCGGAGTTTTGAGGGGCTATTGTCGGGACTATAGCCCAAAGTAACGAGTAGGGGCTTGGGCCTGTCCGAGGACACTAACAAATCCGAGGAGACAACATGACTTAGATGATCTACGTTACAAGCCTTATCATGGGAGACAAAGAAAGAAGGTCTGAGGAGGAACTTCTCCTCGGACACCGAAAATCCAGAGCAAATGTATGTTCAAACTGTTGAGGCACACTCCCTAAACGCGTGAAAAAGAAGAAAACTCAAAATATCTAAGGAAATGTTGCCACCACCACATTAAATACAATACAATCGCTTTTCCGCCACATTAATATGGAGAAAACCCCTGAACAATACTATCTTTACTGCCGCAACTCACAAAGGACTGAAAAGGGTGTCTAATGGGATAGATGCTCAGGTATGAGTCCAGGTGACCAACAAGTGTAAGGTCCGGATGATCAGAGATAGCCTATATAATGTAAAAAAAACTCCCATAAGAGGGGGGCAGAGAAAAAAGGGAAGAAAATGAGAGGAAGAGATCAAGAGCATGTAAAAGAACCCTAATATAGTGATTTGTGATCCTAAAAATTCCAGTCTCCTCGGACAAATGGTCTTTTGATCGTGACAGATCTTATTTCGTGTTCATTTACCCTTAAACCCCATGCAAGCCGTAGTTCAACTCATTTTAACCTAGTTCTTCTACCCATACTCTACATAAATTCATTGTATTGGGCTCTTTGGGCCAAGATTCTAGAAAATCCGGAGTTGGGCTCCAAATCTAGCCCCTACAGTATTCTATGGAATTTGCAAAATTTATGATACTTTTCATTCTTGGGATCAATTAACATATATTAATTGGGGCCAGGTAGTGCCTAAGTTATAGGTTGTTCTTATTTATTTTCAAATCTGACATTCTCACTCTCATTTTTTTTTCCCCCTTTTTGAAAGTAAAATTTGTCCCTCAACTTATAGCAAGTATTATCATCAAGGTTCATATATATCTTAAAATATTATCATCAAAGTTCATATATTTCCTCAAATAAAAAAAAAGGTTCATATATTTAGAGAGATATCCATTCTTTTCTTAGCGGTCAAGCTTAAGAAGTTCTTAAATTGCATCACAGAGGAATATTTCTAAGGATACATTTTTGTAGGGACCAATTACAATTTGTAATAAAGGATCTTTCGGATAAGGGAAAAAATATCTCAAAAACAATAGCAAAAATATATCATTTGTAAATATCTCAAAATATACTAGGGTCTTAACCTGTAACATCTACTTCATGATAATAGTTTTTTTTATCATTAGACTAAGATATCAATTAGCTTTTGTGTAAATGATTCTAACCCAAGTTCCATTTCGACAACAAGACACTTTACAAGAAAAACAAATATAAAGAAAATAACAGGTATAAAGAAAGCATAAAACATACTCTATTTCAGACTCAATTTTCAGACGGCCGTCTTGCCTGTTACAATATCAAGGAGTGATTTAACACAATACACAATAAACAAACTAATTAAGAATTATAAATAAGAAAATTTTATGATGATCACATAAAATGTAGGTCAAATTTACATGAACATATAAACATCATTCCAAAACAAACCAAACAATGTTTATATAAAGTCAGGATTATTTGTAATTCGATCAATATGTAGGATTTCTTATGCCAGTCATAATTAGATTTTAATAATACTTTATAAACAAAGTATTTTACTCCTATGAAGTCATTTTGATGAATAAAATTTCTAGATTGTAGATTGAAAGTTCGCAAACTAGGTTTGTTATGTAAAACTAGACTTGGAAAAGGATTACGATACTACAAATTGGGAATTCTTCCAATATATGTTTTGGGTTAAAATGATGAAATTGTATTTCATTTTGTATTTCCATAATTCGTTTTTGGTTTGATCAATGGCACACCAAGTGGCTTTCTCGAAAGTTCGAGAGATTACAATAGGGTAGGGCAATCCTCTTTTACTACTTCTCTTGATAGATTTCCAGTAAACAATGCAAATGGCAAATCATTAGAGATATCCCACTTCTGCTGAAAATACACTCTTCTGTGGGGGTAGAATCCAACCAAATGTATATGTGAGGTGTGTTGTATCATGTTTTGAAGCTATCTATTATGGGGTTGATGATAAATTTAGCCAAATGGTTTGGTTGTGAAGAGGTTGCATTTGGGGCCTCCTCTAGGATCACAATTCCAATCAAGGAATATTGTGGAGGGGTAAGGTGATCACAAATTGGTGCTGAATGTGCATGGCAGATGGTTAAATTTCAAAATTTTAATTATTGTGCTTTTATTTTTTTGGCTACTCATGTGTCTTTGTGAATGAATTTTTTATTACTAAAAAAAAAAAAAAAAAAAAAAAAAAAAAAAAAAGAAAAAAAAAAAAAAGATGCATATATACCAAGGAATCCTTTCTAAGAGTGCAATAATTAAAAAAAAGATCTCCCTAACAATGTCACATATTAATTAAAATAGATGAGCCTCTCCCAACTTGATTCCCAAGACTAAAAATCAATCTATTTTAAAGTTATCATTCAATACAAACAATATATAGAAGGAAAAAAAAAAAAAAAATCCACCAAAAGGAATTTTCAGGGATACAATTATAACTGAAACTCGAGCATGAAGCAACTCTAACCAGTTGTTGGGTCTAGGTTCTTCACTGCAGTGGGAATAGAATTCCTAGACCTACCACTACCAGTTACTACCTAACTCAATAAGATTTAAAAAAAAAATTGAAGGTTTGATTTGGAATTAATAAAATTATAAAGTTAAAAATGTAAAAACTCAATAGCACTTACCGTGACTCCGACCTTTCCTTAAACCTCAAATAGATATGCCTCCATATGCACCAGTGACCCATAGCATAGAAAATATCACCCACTACAAACACAGGATGAGAAGCGGAATTAGGATTAGGGTTTGGGGCAGAAGAAAAAGGCAAAATCCAAAATTTTATACATATTTTAATTTATTACTTGATAAAAAACAAAAACAAAAAGAAGAAAAAAAAAACACTAAAGAAAAAGAAAAAAAGAGAGACGTGTCAATTAAGAGTATGAGAATGAAGGACAAGAATACACGTGACCGAGATTGTACGATAAAAACAATATATAAAACCTTAATTTTCAAACTTTTTCGTGTTTTCATTAAAGACATCCAAAGTTAGGCTGTGTTTGTTTCATGTAAAATATTTTCCGGAAAATACTTATTTTCCAGAAATGCTATTTTCGGGAAAGGAAAATATTTTTAAGTGTTCGGTTGCATTTCAGAAAATGTTGTGAAAAATATTTTCTAGTGTTTGGTTGTGTTGTTGAAAATACCATAGAAAACACATTTTCTACTTATTGCTCACATTTTCTCGGTTGCCAAACAAATATATAATTTCATTCATCAATCCAGAAACACAAATAAAACCCAGAAAAAAAAAAATTCATAATCCGATCAAATTAAGAGAAGAAGGAAGAGAGAGAGGCGTCTGGGTTCGACGAGAGGCGAGATCGTGCGGCGGAGGCGGAGGCGAGATTGCAATCGGGGACGACGAATCTGGGTCGAGGACGATTGGTTTTGGGGTGCAACGAGAACGATCGGTTTTGGGTGGATCGATGCTGGGGTGCGACGATCTCACCGGTGGTGCGATCGGCGCGACGAACAAGCTCGGTCTTGGGTTTTCTGGGTTCCTCGGAGTCGGTTTACGGGTTCGTTGGAGTTCGGTCTCTTCTCTCTCTCTCTCTCTCTCTGTGCGTGCGAGAGCGATCTCCCTCTCACTCAACTCTCTCTCTCTGTTTTCCGGAAAATGGTATTTGAAGGTAAAATAAAAACGGAAATCAATTTACACCCCAACACAGGCCAATTGAAAAGCATTTCCAGAAAATGTATTTTCCATGCGCAACCAAACACCCGTAAATACAAAAAAGCATTTCTAGAAGTGATTTTCACCCAAAACAAACACAACCTAAATCTCTCTTCTCCATTATACCCATTGAAATATAATTGATAAACATAAATTTGTACCGCGGTAAAAGTGGTTTTTTCTGCCATTACGCAATCTGGCGACTGATATCTTGTGTTATGTGTTAAGGTGAGCAGTGCGACTATCACAGTATTTATATGGAGCTCTTTTTCTTCTTCTTATTTTTGTGGCTAAGGCCGGGCCTTATTAGATTGGACCATCTCTGATAGCCCAAACTCCGTAGCAACGATAATACCTGAGGTGCTGTTTGGTTTAACATTTTCCCATATATCTCACAGTAATTCATAACTCATTCACTGAAATTTAGCCATGCTCTAAATTCTCATGAAGAAAAGTGAAGCTCACCATTCTCATTTTCATTACATTACAGAACCCAGCATTTGTTTAATCTTTTCTTTTCTTTTCTTTTGGATGAAACGCTAGAAGCAACTAGCAAATCTTTGTCTTTATCGTTAACTAGTTATAGGCATGTGGGTTGCACATTTTTTATAGGTTATTTTTTAAAATATTATAATTATTATTGTGATGCATAGAATAATAACTAAATCATAATTATAATAATAATCAAGGGCTTTTTTATAATAAAAAAATTAATAGTGCTTCCCATTATTGCAAATGAGTAAATATATACTAGACTCATCATATGCCCTCCACGCGTACAATAAGGCTTCTTCTTTTTTGGGCTTAGCGTCATAATTTTCTATTCATTACCCAATTTTTTGTGCGTTCGATAAGATATTTAAATATATATATATATATATTTTTTTTTTTTTCTGGTTAGTGTCATAGTTTTCCATTCATTACCAAATTTTCTATAACTTTTTAAATATATCAAGTTATTGACATACACACACACACATAAATGCATGAAGTTTTACAATTTTTTTTATAAGTTTTTATATTTTGAAATTGTTACATGATAGTTCATTATTAGTTATCATTATATATTGTTAATGTGGGTAGGTGTGGCCATTCTATTTTGTTAAGTTTGTATTAAATTTTTATTTTTTATGCAAATATTATTATCTATTTGTCATTGTTTTTACATACAAAATTTAAACTAAATGACAAAACTCAACCTAGTAGCACTATATTAATTATTGACCTGTAAAGTTATACTCATTCATATATAAATAATATAAAAAGTATCTATTTTACCAATCAAATGTTTGACCAATCACTAACTTTACGATTTTTTTTCCTTGAATCACCTACTTTATAATAAAATATTAATATAACATGATAAAAGTACAAACATATGTAACAAACCCTCTACGCACACACACATTCATTTATTCCACAATTCACACAAATAACATTATAACAAAAATAAATAAATAATAACATACACAATTAGTATTAGACACACACTTACACACATATAATATAAATTTATAATAAAAAAAGAGATACTCACAAATACTCACTATTTAATTTTAGAGTCAGAGATATTGAGATAGTTAGATAGAGAAGAGAGATGAGATGAGATTCATGAGAATGAGATGAGCTAATCTATGTTATTTTTTAGTTTTGGGATGGGTTGATCTATGTTGTTGTTTGGTTTTGGGTTGGGTTGATATATAATCAGGGTGTGCAAAAAAAATTTTGAAGGTTAAATTAAACTAGTAATTTTTCTAACAACATGTAGAGCCGCCTCTAGAGTTGATTTTAAAAATAAACAATTAATTAAAAAATATTTATCTATATTAAAACGAGGTACTTCATGGTGCTTCTAATAGAGACATCTAGATTCCAATGTTCAATCTCCTCTCCTTCAATTATTAAATTATATAAAATAAAAGATAATATAAGGACAAAATATCTTTTTTTATCTCTATATTTTGGGTATTTTCATTTTGGTCTTTATGTTTTGAAAACATTTAGCATTTCATTTAATCCTTGTCGGTATCTTAGTGACAAAATTTATTGTAGTGACTCATGAAATGCTCACCTAACGCATGCATGACTAAAAAAATAAATATATATTTACTTAATATTTAAAAAGCCACATCAATATATTAATAAATAAACAAATCCACATGAGAAAAAAAAAAACCTTCATTCTTAATTTTAAAGAAAAAAGAAAAAAAAAAAAAAAAAACTAAATCTACTTTCTTTTTATCTTCTTTTGGTTTCTTGGTAACCAAACAAACACACACATATATTATTGATGAATTTGGAAATTTGTAATATAATTTAGGTATATTATGTGAATTATAATATTTTGTTAAAAAAATCAATAGTTAATGAAGCTCCAATTTTCCATAAAGCACAGAAACATGTAATCACAACTCACTAACTTGACCCAACCCGAATTGATTCACATAGTTTGAGTTGAATTGGTTTTTAGTTTTTACACATGTGATGGGCTGGGTTAGATTGAAAAAAAACCCTCCATCCGATCCATTTACACACATAGACTTCAAAATGTTCCGTATTATTGGGCTTGGGAATGACCCAACCCGATATGCAACTTATTGACTAGAGCGTGAGCTTCACTTGTAGTTTTGTGCATGACCCACCAAATGCTAAGTCTAAGTTCTAATCGTAAACCGCTTGCGTTTCAGGTATCAAAGCCTGACATTAAGGCCCAGTATTTTAGCCCAGATCAGGATACTCCAGAGCCCATTAATTTGTTTATTTGATTCCTTGTACTTTTATTTATTTATTTATTGGCAAATAGGCATTGTCTTGAAAAAAAGATAGATACTACATACCATCTTTGATTTTAATTCTTTTGTAGCTTGTATTCAAACCTTTCATGTGTAGTTTTTACTTAATTGGTCAAGTATGTTATAGTTGAATAAGAGATTACCTAAGTTTGAATCCTATATACATTAAAAAAAAAAAAATTCAATTTATATCTCGACAAGAGCGTTATAGATTCGAGTTTATTTTATCTATCCAAAAAGAGAAAGAAAAAACCTTTTCTATTTTTTTTTTTTTTAATTTTCTGTTGAGAAGACCTTTTCTAAAAATTTAAGCAGCAGATTTGAACTTTTTACCATTACAAAATCTCATATTTGTTTCAATGGTTTCTTAATTTTCTGGAGTTGGTAAACAGGAACATCAATAGGACAGAAAGAGGCTAGAATATGGAACTCTTCCTAGTGGTAATCTATTCAATTTGGACAAACATCAGGCTCTTGTACTTGGGCCATTGTACCTCGCATGCCTTTTCTTTCATTCACTTTAGTCGGCAAATGTATAAACCTCACATCAACAACTTGTAGTTGGTTGCACTACTTGCACATGTTCTGTATATGTAGCCGTTTTTGGCACAGTGAAGGCCCAAACCAAATATTTTCATTTCATCATCTAAAATTTTGAACGAAATGATCTTTGTATCACTCTTTTTTTTTTTTTTTTTTTTTTTTTTTTTTTTTTTTTTTTGAGATAACAGATAGATTTGTTTCATTTTCTTTCCCCTCAAAGTTTCATAAGTAGCAAAGAGACTCCAAACAACTAAACATCTTTAACTGAAGAATTAATATTAAGGGATATTACACTTTACCATCTAAAACTCTACTCCACATTACACTTTGTATCATAAATTTTTTGAATACACGTTTTGCACCTCAATTTATGACTCATGTTACACTTTGCACCCCAACGTTAAGTTTACTGTTAACTCGGATGAAAATTTAAAGTTTAGGGTGCAAAGTATAATCAAGAGTATAGTTTATGATAATAAAGTATAATTTATCTTTTGTTTTTTAAGTATTGAGAAGAATGGCACTTAGGTATCTTCATACTTTTCCATCCAAATTAACAACAAACTTGACATCGAGATGCAAAGTGTAACAAAGATCATAATTTATCTTTTGTTTTATTTTGTTGTGGATCTTATGCATCATACAATGTTAATTTCTTTATAGCATTCCTTTTGAAATATGACCATTTACACAATTACAATATTTTAGTTTCTCAAGTGGACTTCACCCAACAAAACACACGTTTACTCAAACCAAAATAAATAAATAAATAAATACAAAGTTGTCAAGATGCTCTTTTTTTCTTTTTCTTTTTCTTTTTAAGTAAACAAAAGTGCACTATGTTTGTGCATGTTCAAATGTGAAAGTCGCTAAAAATTTATTGTTTTGCTTAAACTAGCGATTTTTTTGGTGGTATTCTTAGTCATTAAGCTTCATTTCTTTATTTCTTTAAACTCTATCTATCTCACACATACGTGCATATAAATATATGCGTTATAACTAATGTACAAACACCTAATCGGCCCCCCAAGTTAAAAATCCTGACCATGCCCCTGATCATAATTTGTCTTTTTTATTGTTCCTTAGCATGACCAAACTCTCTAACAATTAGGATTTTGAACGCGTGTAAGCTTCACATCTAAAAGCATTCCCATCACATTATCTTATTAACCTATCTTTTAATTTTATTTTTAAAAGAACAAAATTTCTCTCCAAACTAGTTTGGAAAGAAACTTTTCAAACTTTTCATATATTTCTTTTCTTATGTAAATTTTGAAAATCTAACCATTTAATTTTATGTTCCTTATGTTCTTAACAAGCATATCAAATTTCGTTCAAATTATATATTATTTACTATTCGATCAATAAACTTAATTTTTATACACAATTTTAGATCATAAAAATTTGAAATTTTAACATTTGTTTAATGAGATAGCAATTGATTTTTGATCTTCTTGAAATTTTACATGCATGACGAATATAATAAGAACATGCAATCTAACGGTTAGATTTTTAAAATTCACACTTAATATAAAAATATATAAGGAGTTTGTAAAGTTTCTTTCCAAACTAGTTTGGAGAGAAACTGTGTTCTTTTTAAAATATGTTCCCCTGTTTAGTATTAAAAAAAAAGGGGTAAGAATGAACAATGAACTTTTTTATTTATTTCAAGATTCCAATTTTCTTCTTCCAAATGACTTTTCTATATATATATATATATATATATATATATGAGAGTTAGTTTAAACATCACATCTATAGCATCTTTGACCAAGTACTTCGTCAGGTAGTTAAAGTGTAAGCTGCCAATAGGTCCAGAACTTGGTAGAAACCAATTACTTTGACCTGACCCCATAATTCAATGTTTGAAAGCCTAAATCTTGACTGGAATAATGAGCTGAACAAGCACATGATATGTTTATTTGAAGAACAATAAAATTGGACGGTGGAGACTCAAGACTGAAGACTCGAAAGCTTCTTTCAAAGAGTGAAGTGCAAGGGAGTTTCTTCAATGAACCTATACGCACTGATTCGAAAGTGATATTCTTTTTCTTTACCTACTTAATATTATTATATGCTCTGAGAGTGAATGTAGAAGTTAGAGTGATTCGCACCAATACCCCATTTTCATAATTTTTTTATCAAATGAGTGATACTAATTATACTGTAAATTTTATTATATAACTTATACAAACTAACCTGTCAACTTTTAAAAATGACACATATATAAAAGAAATTAAAATTTTTTTAATTAAAATTAAAAATTTTAATAGTCCTATTCATTGTCAGTTTGTAAATTTATTTAATAAAATTGATAATTTTTTAAACATTTTCCTTATCAAAATGAAGAGTATTGGTGCTTTCCCCATATTCAACCTACTGGTTCAAAGTCTAAAAGCCATCATTTTCATCCATCCCAATCAAGGATACTGCCATGATGTACTTGTAAGTTTATGAATTTAATACTTATGAAGTTAAAGGAACTAGTTGGTATCAATTATTAATGTGTCATACCTAGAAAAAAATCTAGTTATCAGCCTCTACTGTGTTTCTAGGCCATGCCAGAATCTTGGTCACAACCTTTTGGCACGCTGATTTGACAAATCGAAATAACAATCTAAACCACAACCCATTAACTAATTAAAGTGTTGAATATTTTTCAAGATCTCTTAGGTAGCAAATTGTGATTTTGTTTGAGAGATTGTGTACGATTGTTAGGAATGTATCTCCACAAAACAAAAAGAATTATTATTCTTAAGAAGGATTCCAGATTTTGTTATCATATAGATTTGGATTTTGATATAGTTGGCCACATTTGAGTCAGCCATGTGCTCTCTTCTTCTTCTTCTTCTTCTTGCGTAGTCACCTCGCAACAAATGGGTTTTGAGTTGAGCATTTTATGAAACTTAACTCATTTTGGAACACATGCAACTAAATTAAGGTTTTGTCAACCTATTTGGAATTTTAAGCCAGACCGTGGCTAGGGTTAGCCGACTTTCGAAAAGCATCATGACCTCGTGGGTTTACAAATTGGTTTTCAATGGATTCTTTGCCTAATTTATTCCACACCACGCATTTATTCCACACCCACGCACCCAACACACAGAGAGAGAGAGAGAGAGAGAGAGAGAGCTCATACATGGTTAGTAATGTTTATTCAATGAAATGTAACACTTTGAATTTTCTTTTTAGATGGTTAGAAATGCTTACATACTAAACATGCTGTTCATACAGCTTGAATCCACGCTCTCCCCTGCTCCCTCAAGCACTTAGTGCCTAGGAGGTACCAACTTGCCCAAATTGTGCGATATAGACTCTAGAATTTTAGACCTACATCATGAAGTCCTCCAATTTTCAATCAAATTTGTCATTTGTGACACATTGTACTTATTTGAATTTATGCGGATTACATAGACTTTCAAAGATCATTATTAGATTTTTTAAATGCAGCATGTAGCATGTCTTTTATCTAGGTGAAAATCGGAAGGAATTGAATAATTTAAATAGCAGGGATCATTTTCCTTTTGTCATTCTTAATTAAGTCAGTCCATTTTTTAAAGGAAAAATAATTAAAATACAAAAATTACGTACTATTAATTTCATAACAAAATGCTTATGAAATAATGTGACTATGAATATAATTAGTATAATTCTTTTTTCTGAAGTGGATTGGTATCACTTTAAACATAGAATATATAAATATACGAATTATTTTTTTTATGTTTGGTGGCACATTGATTTGTAAATTTTTTAAATAAAATTTATAATATTCCTAATATCCTAGAGAGTAGATCTTAGGATGTTTCATCACATCAACTATAAACCCATTTCAAAGTTCTATTCTTCTCTGACCAAGAGTTGATACCATTGATATTTTTTTTGGCCAGATAAAGAGAGGATTCGATCATTCGAACCCATTTGCGCCATTGAACTTAAAGCCTAAGATGTGCTAATAGGAATTCGAATGGGATAAGGATAACTGCACAAGTACAACCCTAGGCACCTTTAATAATGGGAACAGGTATTCATTGCACTTGGAAGCACGTATTCATTGCAGTGGGGAATTAGGAACCGGAATATTTAGTACTTTCGTAGTACCATTATTATCATTATTATTGTCCAAATATATTTATTAGAGCATTTGCATCACGTGATTTTTTATTTATTATTTACTTTTTACCATTTTAACGTAAGAATTTGTTTTTTATATTTTACATAATTACTTTTTAAAAACACCCATATCAAATTATCTATTTTACACTACATTTTATTAAAATATTATTTTTTCATTGATATTTTATTACTCTCCCAAATCATATATCTCTCTCTCTCTACCAAAATCATAGTTTCTCCATATCTCAAAAAATAATCATAGCAACCCAAACCCATGAATCCAAAACAACTTATGTGCAAGCAGCAATCAACTCACTCAATTTGACAATCAAACTCACCACACGCTAACAATCACAAGAGAGCATATTTGGTAAAATAAGAAAGAGGAAGAAGAGGGGGAGAGGGGGTGTGCAATGGGGAATTAGGAACCGGAATATTTAGTACTTTCATAGTACCATTATTATCATTATTATTGTCCAAAGATATTTATTAGAGCCTTTGCATCACATGATTTTTTATTTATTTTTTATTTTTTATCATTTTAACATAAGAATTTGCTTTTTATATTTTACATAATTGCATTTCAAAAACACCCACATCAAATTATCTATTTTACACTACATTTTATTAAAATATTATTTTTTCATTGATATTTGATTACTCTCCTTAACGTATCTCTCTCTCTCTCTCTCTCTCTCTCTCTCTCTACCAAAATCATAGTCTCTCCATATCTCAAAAAATAATCATAGCGATCCAAACCCATGAACCCAAAACAACTCATGTACAAACAGCAATCAACTCACTCAATTTGACAATCAAACTCACCACATCCCGACGATCACAGGAGAGCATATTAGGCACAATAAGAAAGAGGAAGAAGAGGGGAGGGGGGAGAGGGGGGGGGGGGTTGCAGTGGGGAATTAGGAACCAGAATATTTAGTACTTTCGTAGTACCATTATTATCATTATTATTGTCCAAAGATATTTATTAGAGCATTTGCATCACGTGATTTTTTATTTATTTTTTATTTTTAACCATTTTAACATAAGAATTTGCTTTTTATATTTTACATAATTGCTTTTCAAAAACGCCCACATCAAGTTATCTATTTTACACTACATTTTATTAAAATATTATTTTTCATTGATATTTTATTACTCTTCCAAATCATATATATATATATATATATATATATCTCTCTCTCTCTCTCTCTCTCTCTCTCTACCAAAATCATAGTCTCTCCATATCTAAAAAAATAATCATAGCGACCCAAACCCATGAACCCAAAACAACTCATGTGCAAACAGCAATCAACTCACTCAATTTGACAATTGAACTCACCACACGCCGACGACCACAAGAGAGCATATTAGGTACAATAAGAAAGAGGAAGAAGAGGGGGAGGGGGAGATAGAACAAATATTGGGAACAATGAGAAAGAGGAAGAAGAGAGTGAGGGAGCGGAAAGGAGTAGATATTGGTGGAAAAGAAATATTACAATTTCATTTGCATATAGACAATAACTGTATATATTTTCATGATTATTGTAGCTAGAATGATACATTACACAATTTTGCATGAGCTTATGTGAGTATTTTTTGGGGTTGGTTGGGGAAAATGTGGGGTTTATGCTATATTAGATAGACTGGTGTACCCCCTCAAAAAATAGATAGACTGGTGTAAATACTCTTAATATTTGGTATTAAAAAAAAAGTCATTTAATTTATTAATATCGGGAGAATATATAGTCTTCAACTACATCCCTTAATTAAGAGTTTTATAGTTTAATTAGTTGACACTTCTTCTTATTCCCAATAGAGACATCTAAAATTCAAATTCCCTCACCTCCAACTATTGATGTAAAAAAAAAAAAAGAAGGGGTGGGGTCTTTTAGGCTTTATGTATTCTTTAGCATTTTCGAATTTCTATTATTTTATTCATTATATCTTTTTCTTATTGTTTTATATTATTACTGTTTTATCTTTTGAGATTATTTAATGTTAAAAAGGCTGAAGTAATAAGTAGTGTTTGGAATCACTAGAGAAAGGCATTCTCATAAAGTTTAGGTGTGAAATGGAAAGTTTGACGACTTAGACCTATAGATGTGATATATTTGTAATGATTTTGAGTTGAATTTTTTTTTTTTTTTAATCACCTTAATCCGTTCATAATATCCTAAAAAATAGATATGAATTTTTGATTAATACTTAATTTATTTAACTAAGTCTAAAAAGATATCTAATAATATAGCAAGTGATGAATCCCACTAAGATTTGTGTATCGAATTCCTCCTCCCTTCAATGTGAACATGAACCCCTTGTACCAACCTAGAATCTCGATGATTTGGGATAACAACAAAGACTCACGTGTACATATTGAGGACTTGATAATGTTCTAATCCCCAATTGCTATATCTTTCTTCTTTAATGATTCCATTAAGGGGTCCCATCGTTTGCAAAGTGTTAATGATGTTTTTATAATATTTGTTCCATAGAACAATGTGCTACATCTAGTAGCAAATTTTGCAATATGGTTGTTTTTGTTTTTTTTTTTTTTTTTTTTTTTTTTTTTTTTTTTTTTATATATATATATATCTAATTGAAGTTATTTGAAGATTTAGCATTTTTTTTAAATCGTGTTTAAGAACATGATTTTATCACTTAAAATTGTTAATTTTAAAAACATGATTTCAGTTAACTTGTTTAAAATCATGTTTCTAAAAAAAAAATATTTCTAATAAAAAATAAACTAGATTACAAATAGTTTAAAGACAATACTAATTTAAAAAATATATATATATATATATTATTTTTACAAATTTCCCTTACATCTAGCCCTAGCAAAAGTCAATTGAGCAGGGTTCTGAAAAAAAATTCAAGACCTAAAATGCCAAGGTAATATTTTGAAGATTTGGTCCTACTCACCATAATCAGTTTTAGTAGATCATTTGTTGTCTGAGTAATTTGATGGCTAAAATTGGGTTTTACCTATTTCATCCAAATTTTTCAGCAAAATGCCCTATGTCTGAAACTATTTAGGGATATGTCCTTGTTTTGAAACTAGATTTTTAGAAAATCGAGTTTCAAATGTAAAACTTGATTTTTGGACAATCGAGCTATAGCGAAATGAAACTTATTAAAAAAAAAATCTGGAACTCAAGTTCCATGAACTCGAGTTCCATTCAAAGAACTCGAGTTCATGGAACTCGAGTTCCACTTGAATATTTTCAAGGAACTCAAGTTCCATTCAGTCGAGTACTTTGAATGGAACTCGAGTTCCCATGAACTCGAGTTCCACAATTTTTTTTTTTTTTTTTAAAGTTTCAGTTCCGTATAACTTGATTGTCCAAAAATCGAGTTTTAAATTGAAACTTGATTTTTATAAAATCGAGTTTCAAAATAAGGGCATTTCCCTAAATAGTTTCGGACATAGGCATTTTGTTTGAAAGTTTTGGCAAAAGGGGCAAATGCCCATTTTGGCCGTAATTTGATTGTGTTGTGCAATTCAATCTCTTTTTTTTTTTTAGCCCAATCTTATCTACCATCAGATAGATTGCTTTGTTACTTATTCCACTAGGAATTAGTACAGTTTTTATGGTACATTATATGCATCCATTCACGATTCATGGGATGGTATTTGTTAATGCATGAATTTTACACAGCCAATCCAAACCCAAATACAACAAAGTCCAATATTTGTCAAAAGAGAATAAGGGGTTTATTTGGTGAAGCGTTTTGAGAGCTTAAAAGAACGTTTTTAAAACCCAAAACTCTTTTCTGCAATCACCACTCTTCATAACTCTTTTACAAATATTCATTTTAAATTCAAAACATTATTTTCCAACATATAATACACATAAGGTGTTTATATATGCACGGTAAATTACTAAACAAGGAACCATGTCTAGTTAGAGTTTGATTTGGTATGGAGTGTCATGACAACATTATTTTTTTTTTAAGAACCACGACAAATTTCCCAAAACAAATTAAAAATGGTTTAATAATTTTTCAATTGAATCAAAGTTACCTATAAAATATGATGTGGTAAATTTAGGGCGGGGGGGGGGGGGGTGGTAATGAATTCCTTATGAGTTTCATATCAAGGATTATAGATAGATTTCGGGGACCCAAAACGTGTACGGTATGATGAATTGGATTGAAATAACAAATAATCACATGGGGTGTGGCTTAATGGTAGGAGTCCTTGTCCCAGCACTCAGAGAGGAGCGATTCGAGTGATAACCCTAACAAGGCCCGTGTGGTATATGTGATATTACCCATTGCCATTACGTGGCGTAGAATCGATATACCCACATCGGATACCCCATTTTTTTATTTAGCAAAAAAAGAAGAAGATAATGTCTCGCTAGAGTCTAGGCTAGGGTCTAGAAATAGATAGTTTGTCTCTTTTACTCTCTGATTGAAGGGCATTAAACTTATAATAATAATTTCTTTAAAAAATTATTACTATTTGTTAGTTAAAACTTAAAAGTGTTGTGGCAATCCCATTAGATTATGATAGTGATTACTATGTTTTTAGTCCCCTATTCTATTAATAAAAATATTAAACAACAATACAATATAAATATATATATGCTTTTATCTTTAGATTATTTGGAACAATTTCTTATTAGCTAAAAAGACACATGTTACCATATGCAGTGAAGATACCTTTTTTTTTTCTTTGTTTGTAGGAAATCACATCAAATTACGGTTTTTAACTTTATAATCCTTACTCATTCGCATATAATAAAGTTAGGAATAGTTGTTGTGAATCAAATTTTTTTTATGCCCAATTGATGTTGAAAGTTAAAATTTTCAAATGGGGACAAAGATTCCGGCCGCGTGGAAGGCCATCATGCCGACCTGGACCTTACGAGGAAGGTCCCATTAAATCACATCACCAACTGTTTCAGTTGGGCAATGGTTTTTTTGAGGGATAATCCAAAAGCTTAAAAAGCTAAAAAGGAAAAAAAAAAGTTAAGGGTTTTAGCTTTTTTATCACAATATCCCAACTACTTCGTCCTCATATATACCTTTCTGTAGTGAAAAGAACTCCAATATTCAAACCCACATCAAGCAAAAGCAATCCATGGAAGCTTGGAGACTCAACAAGAAATTCAATTCATGAATAATTTATAAAAATAAAAAAAAATAAAAAAGAAGAGGAAGAAGAAGAAGGAAAAACTAATTCAGAAACAATGTTCTCACACTTAACATGATTATGATACAATTCTATGTCGACAAAATTGGACGTATATGCCGACTACTATTTTGTTTTAGGATAAGACATGTGGATGGGAAACATTGATGTGGTTGTAGATGATGATTAAGATCATAATTTATTTATTAAGCGCATAGGGCATAGGGCTATGAAGATCATATGTGACAAAAAGAAATGGAGGATAAGGACTAATTAAAGCTTAAACTATAAAGACTGCGGATATTAATTTCTTTCATGCTTTCTATTTTATAATTATTATTATTATTATCTTAAACATAAAAATGAAAGCCTGCTACTATGGTAGGATAGATTGACACCACGTAGAAAAGTGCTCAATCTAGAGCCCCATACGTTGGCATCTAACGAGAATATTTTCTTGCACTAATTAGTCTCTTTTCTGGTAAAGCGGTTGGTATTCAAGGACATTGATACGATTCCCTCGATGTAGAAAGCTTTTTCTTCTTTAGTTTTTAGTTTTTTTTTTTTTTTTTTTTTTTTTTTTTTTTTCATAGTCTTTGTTTTGTTGTATTTGTGTGCAATACATTATATTTTTTAATTAAATTCAAATATAAAATGGCATTGAATTAAATTATTCTTATAAAAATTGATAATTCTATTTCTGTTTTAGGATTTGGCTTACCTCCCGTATTTTTTTAACTGAAATCTCATTTTGTTTTAATGAAAAATTATCACATTACCTACTAACTAAATAAAATGTAGAGATTAAAACCCACTACCGTTTGTCATTGTGTATTTAAAATAAAAGAAGATCTCCAATTAAAAAAGTATTGGAGGTAAGCTAAACTTACTGTTTTATTGATTAATGCAATCAATTGTTTGAATTTAATTAGAAAATTTAATGTATATACTTAAATTTTCTTCTTACATAAATAATTAAATATGTAGATATGGATTTGTTATTGAATCCAAGGTTTCCTTTTTCTTTTGGCGTTGGGGAGGTGGGGTGGGGGGTGGGGCAAGAAACATAGCATAGCATAGCGAGATGCGAATGGCCTACATGGCCACATAGGAATCCTGGTGCACAAAATGACTAGAAAGTTTTAATATATTAATCGGGTTTCACAAGGCAAAAGATAAAAAGCTTTAAAGTTTTGATAAATTAACACGCCAAGTTTGTACACAATGTCTAATTGGGGTGAAAAGTTGATTGATTGCAAATTTAGGAAGGACAAGTGGGTAGAAGATGAGTGTTTTTTCCACCCCTTTGTGGAGAGTACACATTTTTATCCTAAACTATACTTCATTTTTATATTTATCGCCTTAAAATACAAGAATGCACAATCGGCTCCTTAAACTAAAATATGTTTAACACTTTGCACCCTCCCATCAATTTCTCAGTTAAGTGTAATGGAATGTAGTAGGGGGTAAAGTGTCATAGAGTTCTTATTTTGGAGGTTCAATCGTGCATTTCGATAGTTCAACGTGCAAAGTATAAAATAAGGTATAGTTTTAAAGTGGAAAAGTGTAATTTTTCATTTTTCTTTGCTTGTTTAAAAGGAAAAATGAGGTTGAGAGTGTTCAAATTGGGGAGAAAATGAAAAAGAAAAATGGGTCTTTTAAGTCAAATTACATGAGTACCCATTCAGTCTATTGTTAGCAACTTAAAAAAAAAAAAAAAAAGGAAGAAGAAGAAGAAGAAGAAGAAGATGTTATGTCCATCTAAAAGAACTATAAGGCTATAACCAAGAAAGTAATGTAATCTCGGAAGGGACCTCGGCTAGTATTGGTCAAGGTGGTCGATACTATACCAGTACCAACTGTACCGGTCGGTATTTATCGCACCGGTACATATATCGACATCAAAATGCCAACATTTTGTACGGTTTAAATACTAGCCATATCGGCCATGTAATCGCCATACCGGCCGATTTCGGGCATTATCGGCCTGTACTTAGCATACCAGCCGGTTTTTTTTTTTTTTTTTTTTGTAATTTTTGAATTTTTGTAAGGACAAAATGGTAACTTACTTATATTAACTTATTATTATTGTTTGTTTTCTTAGTATGCAATGAACCATTAGACTTTCAATTTTTTATATTGTGTTTTTTTTTTTCTTTTAATTGATGCTAAAGTCTAAAACCATAAATAATTTGTTATGAATTAAGGTAATGTTTTATGGTAAACATACATATATACATATATAAATATACATATATATTTATAAATATAAAAAATAACAGTAAACCCAAAACGGTACACCGGTATTGACTAGTACCAAAATATATCGCTCCACCGATCAAACCGGTACAACCTTCGGTACAAGATTGACTCCCTTGGTATTGGTATTGAACAAAGAAAAGAGGAATGTTTTGTTTGATTACAAGCAAAGTGTGGGATATATTCAAAAGAACGTATTGAGAAATTTGTTTCATTATATGATGCTCTTGTTGAATTACATGGGAAAATGTAACCAAAGGAATAAAATAAAGGGCAGAAAATAAATATGATCATAAATATGTTTATTAAAGGATAGTGGATATAATAATTCTTATGCATTAATTTTTCTAAGATGACATCTTTATTAATTTAATTGATAAAGACTTACCTCCCGTACTTTTTCAAAAATGAATCTCATTTTATTTTAATGAGAGACTACTACATCACCTACTAACTAAATAAAAGATGGAGATTAAAATCCACTACTACTTGTCATTGTATATTTAAAATAAAGGATATGTCCAGTTAAAAAAGAACTAGAGGTAAGTCAAACCCTTTTTAATATTAATTAAAAAAATGATTTCTCATACACTATGGGTGTGTTTGTTTGGAGATGATATAGCGTGGGTGGAAAATTTTAGAGAGAACATGGGAAAGAAAACTTTTTTTGGAGTGTGTTTGGTTGGGTAAGGAGAAAGGATAATAAATGGTGGGGCCCAAGTGTTTTCTTCCCAGGCCCACCAAAAAGTTCTCCCCAAAATGGAGAGAAAATTGAAGGGAGAAAATAGAACTGCTTAATGGACAAAAATGCCGATGTTCACTTGCACATGGGCTTCATCCGTATGTTTCTCTTTTTCACTTCATTTTTTTCCCTTCCTCTTGGACGTTGCCTTTTCTTCTTCTTCTTTTGTTTTTTTTCCTAGACATGACCTCTTCCTTCCTTTTTTTTCTAATTTATTTTTTTCCTTTTGATTTACCGAGCAGGCTTCGTCCAGTGTATGTCACTCATATATATAAATAAATATATATTTATATGTATGTATGTATGTATGTATGTATATATATATATATTTTTTTTTTTTTTCTTTTGCTTTCTATTGTGTGTGTGTGTGTGTTTTTTTTTTTTTTTTTTTTTTGTCTGTTTAGATGTGATTTTTTTTTTCCTAGACATGATTTTTTAATAAATTTAGGTGATTGCTTATTATTTTTGGTTGTTGTCACTTTTTTGGTTTTAATTAGGCATCATTTTTTAACAAGAGTATATGAATAAATTTATACAAACTCACTTTTTTCATCCCTCTACTTTTCCACTCCCAACCGGACAAAAACGAGGGAAATTAAATATTTTTTATCCTCCCACTTTTCCACCCCTCCCAACCAGACAAAAACGAGGGAAATTAAATATTTTTTATCCTCCTACTTTTCCATCATCCCACTTTTCCATCTCTCCAACCAAATGAACCCTGTGTGATACAGGCATAATAGTCATACAAACCACCTTTTTCATCATCTTATTTTTCTTCTCAACCAAAAATTTATAAAATCAAAATATTTTGACTTTTGGTTTACCCCTTCATATTATGCCACATAAGTTTTTGAAGTCTCATAATTATACACATTATTCTACTATATGTTTTTAATTTATTTTTTTATTCTATTATATATTTAAATCTTTGATAGGCATTGTTGTTGCTGAGTGGCATTGTTTCTGTTGATTGATAGGCATTCTTGAGTGTGCTTGTTGGGAGTGCTTATGCTTGCTGAGTGCTTGTGCTTGTAGTAAGTAAGTGATTGCTGAGTAGTGTGTGTGGTGTTGCGGTGGTGTAGCTGATAGTGAGGTGGCAAGTGAGTCGGTTGTTGGTTAATAGTTGGGGGTTGAGTTAGTTGTAGCAGTTGGCAGTTAGGCTAAGTTGGACCGCTATTTAGTCGATTAGTTAGGTGGGTTGTCGGGTAGTTAGTTAGTTAGTTAGTGCAAGGGTGCTTATGTTGAGGAAGATATCTGCGGGAGGAACAAATATTTCCCCAATCAGGTATTGTCTGTTTTGGAAATGGCGTTGAGCCTTAGTCCTCACGAATTTGCTCAATCCCACATCGAGAGAAACGCCTTCCACCCTTGCCTTATAAACATGTGGGGCCAGAGAACTTACGACCCGGCCCACTCTCCATCAAGGCCCGGGGACCGTGCCGAGGAGGGTAGTTGCCGATGACGAATAGTTAAAGGCCAAATAGCCTAGAGACGCAGCCGAGGATGACTCTGTCCTCGGCACCCCAAGATTCGAAGGGAAGAGCGACATGTCATCAAAGGCAGCCTCCAAAAGGACCCCAGGAAGAAGAGGCGAGTAGAATGGAACCCACATGGGGGTACGGTGTGGAGGTGGTTCAAGGTAAACACGTCCCTTCCGCATTGAATGCATCCACAAACGTCCTAACCATAATAATGAGAAAAGACACCTGAACAGAGTGGTTTCGGTTATTGCAACTAACAAAAAGTAAGGGGAGGCGGCTGATGAGACAAGTACTCGAATAGGCACCTGCCCGATCAACAGGTGGAGGGCCAGGATCAGCCAAGAAGGGTTATATAATGTGAAGATTGATGTGCAAAAAGGGGCTGGGAAAAAAGGCCAAAAACCAAAGCCTCCTAGACCGCATCGAGGAGAATGACTCCTCGAGCGAACACGACTCACTATTGTACGAACACCCCGATTAACCACCGTTCGGTGACCAAGGCCTAGCCTTTCAAACCTACGCTCTACAAATAATATTGTTTGGACCGTTTTACGTGCGAACCCAATATCATTTTGTGGTCGTTACAAATTGAGTCCTTACAAAACCTTTGGTCTAAGAAAGGGTGTACCGTAGTGTGTGTGATCACACACATTACAGTACACCCTTCCTTAGGTCAAAGGCTTATAAGGCAAGGGTGGGAGGCGTCTCTCTCCAATGTGGGATTGAGCAAATTCATGCGGGTGGGACGTAGGTCAATCATTGCCTATCCCAAAGCAAACAATGCTTGATTGGGGACCGAGACGAAAGTCCTTCCACGATATCAATTGTACAATTCATATGAAGAATAAATGAATAATACAACTCCATTTTGTTCTCTCTCTCCTCACCTTCTTCTTATCTTCTGCTCTTCCCTTCTTCTCAATTTCTTGAACTCTTCTCTAATTTTCCATAGAACTTGTTGGTTCCTATCAATCTTCCATTAGAATCCTACAATGTCATAATTTCTTTATATGATGGAACATATAAATTCATATATAGATACAATTTCCTTCTAAAAAACTAGATATAAATACAATTATAATAAATATCTATTAATTACCATAATTATTAAATTTTGTATTTAGATAATAAACATAGAGAGTAATAAATAATATTTTGTTAAACTTATATATATATATATATATATATATATATATATTTATATATAATAGAAGTAATTGATCTCATAATATTAGGGTAAACATCCTGACGATGTTTAACTAAAAAGAATAATTCTAAAAGATCATATTTATTGTAAAAAGTTTTTTTTTTTTCCTAGAATAAAAGTTCCATGAAAAAACTAAAATGTATAGGTACAATAAACATGGAGACATACCTCATAACTAAATAAATGCATAGAAAAATTGAACAAAAATGATCTTTATCTATCTATAACCTATAAAAATAATATATTTTCTTTTTGAGAAACCTATAAAATTAAGTACACGTCATTATTATAATATTACATATGTTTCACGTCATTATTATAATACTACATATATTTTTCCCATAAAAAAATACTACATATATTTTTTAAGTGGTATTTAGTTTCATTTTATATTTAAACTCTTCATTAGAATCTTGATATATTATATTTGCTCAAATAGTAGACGAAATAATTTCACACACAAACACAGTCATAATAAATGCATAGACAACAAGGTATAGTTCTATATATAAATACAATCATGGTTAAAATGCAAAACTAACCCTCTAAGTTTCACCTTTTGTCATTTTAGTCCTCTAAGTTTCAGTTTAGTCATTTCAGTCCTCTAAGTTTCAAATTTTGTCAATTCTGTCCTCCGTTACCTTTCTGTTAGATACTACCGTTTATAAACCAAAACGATGTCGTTTTGGAGCTTTTTTTTTTTTTTTTTTTTTTAATTTTAATTTTACTGAAAAACGTTAATTACCACCAATAAAAAAAAAAAAAAAATAAAAAAATAAAAAAAACACTAAGGGAAGTAGGAAACAATGTCATGAAGGAGAATGCCCCTGGGACATCATTGGCACAATCCCAGCCACAACCCGATCTGACTCCGGATCCCCTTCCTCCGTTGCCTCCGCCCGTAATGGTTGGAGCCCAAGTCCATTTCACCAACCAGGAACACATGATCAAAAGGGTATGATGGTTCTTCAAGCCTGCGAAATCACAGGTGACGATATCCTTCAATTCTATTACCACATTTGCCTCTCCATCGCGAGAAATTGCCGCATGTGCTTCTTCGTCATTCAAGCCTCAGAATGTGCCAATGATGTACTTGGGGCATTTTCCTTCACACATTATTCCTCAGATTTTTTTTTGTTTTGGTAATTAACATTTTTCAGTAAAATTAAATTAATTTTTTTTTTAAAAAAATCCTCCAAAACAGTAGCACCTAACAAAAAGGTGATGAAGGATGGAATTGACAAAATTTGAAACTTAGAGGACTGAAATGACAAAACTGAAATTTAGAGGACTGAAATGACAAAAGGTGAAACTTAGAGGGTCAGTTTTACATTTTAGCCTACAATCATAATAACTATCATAATTATCATATTTTATATTTTGGAAAAAAATAAAATAATTAAAAAAATCATATTATGTTGAGTTTTTAATTTAACTTTTGATTGACTTTATAATATTTTGCCATCTAACGGGCGTGGGACAAGCGAGACAGATTAACATAATGTAAAGTTTTGCAGGCAACGTGGGCTTTGCAAAGCCCTAAGGAGCAGGGATGGGGCAAGGCAGTTTGCCTTGTCACATGAAGTGGATTGGAGACGAGGTAAGACAAAACCATGTGAGACAGGGGTGAAGACTCCATCCTTTAGCCCCGCCCCGCACCACTCCAGTGCCATCCCTAATTGTGCCACATAAGCTTTTGAATCCTCACAATTATACAAGTTGTTATATATATATATATATATATATATATATATATATATAAATACAATCAAAATAAATGCCTATTATAACTACCATAATTATCAAATTTCGTATTTAGACCTTAAAAAAAATCATTTTATATTAAAACTTTCTCCTAGATTGCATGTACGATCTAATAATTTTATATTTTTGTTAAATTAACTATATATTTTTTAATTTTCTTGTTAAATGAACTATTGAATATTATTAAGAGGATATATTTGTTGGCCTGGAATTAAAATATTGACTTAGCATACAATACAACAGGATTGTCCCATCTAAATGCAGCATCCACTTTCTCAAAAAAATGCAGCATCCAAAGTTATAGGAAGAACAAAGCTTTAATATCATAGGTGATGTAATGTAATAGTATTTACTATTTAAATTCTGAATGATTTTCTTTTTATAGGTAAATACCTTAGGAAATTTGATAGAACAGTTTTAAATAAAGCAATGTAATGAAAAACTTCATATATATATATATATATATATATATGAGATGGGTTCAAGTTACACTTAGTGTAACTCTACAAAAATTACACATTTTTTAAACCGTAAATTTCTAAGAAATCTAATAGTGAGAAAATCACTATAATTAATGTCAGCTTTAAAATTAATTGATTTCCATATTAGCTATCCTAATTAATTTGAGAGAATATTATATTATTTTCTTTTTAACTTTCTTTCTCTCTCCTAATCAATTCATCCCTAACCTTACACAAAAACATATTCTCAACGTTCTTGGGCATGGAGGTAGTTGATCCTTAAAATTTTTTTTTTTTTTTTACATTTTTTTGTTGTGTTACTTTTTTTTTTTTTTTTTTTCCTTTTTGTTGGACATTGTTTCAATTGTTGCAAAACTAAATTTGATCAAGAATACCATAATTCAAATTACTTTTTTCTCACATAAAAAAAAAAAAAAAAATCAATTTAAGCATATACCTTATTATTTTAGTAAAAGCTGTAACACGTCTGATGAGGTCCTAGAAAGTTCATCCAACCAAAAGTAAATTTTTGTTTATTCCCATTTTACCAAGCTAGGAAGAGGGTGATATTCAACTGCTTACATTGATTGGTCACAAGATTTTGATATTTCCCTAACTGTTTGTATATTATAACAAATAATCAAAAAAAAAAAAAAAATTGTCTCTGAGGGAAACCAGGCCAAGACTCCTAGTGAGGGAAATAATGGTGGTAATGGGTCAGAAGACAACCAAAACTGGTTTCTTGTTCTATTTCTTATTATGAAAGAGTGCTGTTGCAGTGTTGCGAAGACATTGCAACACATATAAGACGTATTTTTTTCACATCTCAGAATACAAGTACCATTCAGCAAAAATACGTGTACGTATGCGGGACAACTGCCTCCATGCCCAAGAACGTTGAGAATATGCTTTTGTGTAAGGTTAGGGATGAATTGATTAGGAGAGAGAAAAAAAGTTGAAATGAAAATAATACAATATTTTCTCAAATTAATTAGATTAATTATTTTTTTTTGAGAGTCAATTAATTAGATTAATTGACTAATATAGAAAGCAATTAATTTTAAAGATGACATTAATTATAGTGATTTTCTAACTATTAGATTTCTTAGAAATCTATAGTTTAAAAAATGTGTAACTTTTGTAGAGTTACACCAAGTATAACTTGAACCCATCTCTCTCTCTCTCTATATATATATATATATATATATATATTATCTTAGGAAAAGATTCTTACCTTCAGCTATTTCCATCTGAGGCTGCTGTTTTGCAATTTATTTATTTATTTATTTTTCATATATTATCTAAGTAGAGTCATGTGTATGCTTTTTTTTTTTTTTTTTTTAGGAAAATGTGTATGCATCTAGATGTATCTTATTTGGTAGAAACTGTAGGTTAAATTTACTGAACTCACCGAAACAATGTTCTGTACTCTCTGTAGTCTGTAGTCTGTAGTCTGTAAATAATACGAGTAACAAAGCAGCAAAAGGTAGAAATATAAACAATTCAAATGGTGGGAAGCTCACAATCATGTCACAGTTATTTCTTTTCGTTAGTGTGCTTCTGGGATATTTCCCAATCATTAAAGCACTAGAAAAGGAGATGGGAAAAAAGGATAAACTAATAAAAATTAAAGGATATGATGATAACCTAGCCAAAAGAAGAAGAAGAAGATATGATGATAAAAGAGTGAAAAAAAAAAAATGACTACGGATGATAGCAAAGGATCAGTGTCCTAAAAATAATGAGGTGTCCAATAAGTGACCCATCCTGTCAATATTATTCTTACTTTTTTTATGAGTTCCGTTTGTTATTTGCTTAGCTTTTTTCCATTAAAAAAAAAAAAAAAAAAAACACTTTTAATAATATACAATTCTTGTTCTTTTTAATTGGGAAGTGCTACATCCCACACTTCTCAAAATAAAATATGGAAAAAACCAATATTTAAAATATATATATATATATATATATATTTTAGGAATAAAGACTAAAAGTATTGAAAATAATCTGAAAACTTTAGTTTGTTTTGAATTCGCTTATTTTAAGTTAAACATATATTGCAATGAAAAATTCTTTGAGGAGATAATGTAGAGGCAAAAATATTCGCATTGTTTCTTTGTGATAATGTTATTTTTATCATATTCATGTACTTGGAAAATCATCTTGACAATGAAATTTAGAAAGTTTAATTAAATAGTGAAAGATCAAGATTAATATGTGGCAAGCGAAGAAAAAGGGGCCAAAATTTTAATTTTTGGAAATGGGGTCCATGAACCGACCCCATATCTTGCAGGAAACTTTTTTGGGTTAATTTATTTTTATTTATTTTTTGGTCCTTTGAATATTCGCCACTTGGTGGATTTATAGTAAATGAGTGTACAAATTGATGAAGTCCACTAAATTTAAGGGAAAATATTGTAGAAAGAATATAAGAGAACATATGATTGTAATTTGCAAATTGTTTTTGAATCTGGACAGAGAAATAGCCATAATCACTACTGCTTGCCCTGAGTAGACCTGGTTTTGTCTCATAATAAATTTAAAAACATTGCAAGAAAATATTGATTAAAAACAATTTCTTAACATAACAAATTAAATAAACAGTTTAAATGGAGAGAAAATAATAGAAGGTAAACATATAATGCAATGAAAAATTCTTTGAGGAGATAATGTAGAGGCAAAAATATTCGCATAGTTTCTTTGTGATAATGTTATTTTTATCATATTCATGTACTTGGAAAATCATCTTGACAATGAAATTTAGAAAGTTTAATTAAATAGTGAAAGATCAAGATTAATATGTGGCAAGCGAATAAAAAGGAGCCAAAATTTTAATTTTTGGAAATGGGGTCCATGAACCGACCCCATAACTTGCAGGTAACTTTTTTCGGTTATTTATTTATTTATTTATTTTTGGTCCTTTGAATATTCGCCACTTGGTGGATTTATAGTAAATGAGTGTACAAATTGATGAAGTCCACTAAATTTAAGGGATAATATTGTAAAAAGAATATAAGAGAACATATGATTGTAATTTGGGCAATTAGTCTATTCAAGGTATATGCCGGGGCCAAAAGCAAGATTTACATAAAGTATAAACAAATATATTCTTAATGATTAAGGGCCGGTGACACGAACCAAATCACAACAGGAGAACCGTTCTTTTGAAAACTCAAATGGTTTTTTTTTTTTACCTTTTAGCCCAAGAAAGATGGAAATCTCAATGAGATTGACTCATTGTGATTGATCTCTACATATTCTAAGATCCCTATTATAGATTTTCATCAACGTTTTATACATTATTATTCAGAAACAAAATATATAACCTAAGATTTATCCAAATAATAATGCTTTTACAATGACTTAAATTATATTTTGGTTTCATGAGTTCCAGTTAGCTCAAATAATAAAATCTCTGATAGTTGAATAGGATATTTGGGGTTCAATCTCTGTCTACACCAAAAAACGATTAATGTCTTAGTCTAGTGATAGATGAGACAATCACCATAGGCAGACGTGTGTCATAGGTTAAAACTCTATAAAATAAAATAAAAATTATGGTTTGGTTTCAAATCGCTTTGGAGTTACCTTTCTCAAACTCACTATGTGGCAATTAAAGAGATCATCCTTGTGTATTTTTAGTCATATTTCTTTTTTAATGAGTTATGTGAATTGTTTAAATAATACACATGTATAGTCTTATAAATCGTGATATATTAGGTTGGAAATGATAATTCCAAACTAGTTTTGGAGTAAAACTTTGTACTTTCTTCCGGCATAACAAATCTCATAACATTTTTACAACAAGTTAAATAATTAGCCTACCATAAGTAAAAAGAAAATGAATTTGAAAATAGAACATTGGAACAATATCTACCACAACTTAAAACAAATGGTGTTATAAAAATAAATGTCGTACATCTAAACTTTCTCAAAAAGTGTTTAGTGATAAACCAACAAGTTGGAAATGGAATAATCCCATACAAACCATAGTTAAAAGTTAAGATATAATAAATCCTATTTTAATTTGACAAAGATAAAGAGAATTCTCTTTTTCTTTTTTGGGTTATAGATTTGTTTTTCCAAGTGGGGTAAAAGGTAGAGGAGGATATATATCATGAATAAAACAAAGCCTATGCAAATTGCAAAAGATAGGAAAGGGAGGATATCCAGATTAGTAAAGGATTGGTCATGATATTGGGGCAAGGATTAAAAGAGAGAATGGTGGTACCCCACACGTGTCATCTCACTCTCACTCTAATTTTCATATCAAAGCTAAAGTGGGACCTAGAAATGTCACGCGTGGCATGATGAAATTATACTCCCTCAAATGGGACCCATTTCTATTAGAAACTTTCGGTTTATACCGTTGGGGTGGTCGTTATTTTCGTTACTTGTCGTTTAGCTGCCTCAAAAGTTGAAAAATTCAGACATTAAAGAAAAAAAAGAGCAACCTTTGAATCTTTCATTTTCGAATATTTGGGAAATGTACTTGTGTTTAGATACTGTTTATTTTGTTAAAATTGAAAACTTATTACTCAAAATCTTGTAGAAACTTTCGGTTTATACCGTTAGGGTGGTCGATATTTTCATTACTTGTCGTTTAGCTGCCTCAAAAGTTGAAAAATTTAGCCATTGAAGAAAAAAAAGAGCAACCTTTGAATCTTTCATTTTCGAATCTTTGGGAAATGTACTTGTGTTTAGATACTACTTATTTTGTTAAAATTGAAAACTTATTACTTAAAGATCTTGTATATAAAGATAAAAGTTAGTTAAAATAGTACCGTAAGGCCTATTAATAATATCAAAAAGTACATAAACAGTACCATGGGACCTACCATTTTTTTAGCAAAATGCAAAATTTTTTCATCCCCAATGCAATCTAAACACACGCTAAATATTAATAATATCAAAAAGTGCATAAACATTGTCGTGGGACCTACCATTTTTTCAGCAAAATGCAAAATTTTTTCATCACCAATGCAATCTAAACACACGCTAAATTTCATGGTTAAAGACTTGATATGAACGGCGTGGATTGTTCACAAAGCAAATTAAAGATTGAATTAACATTTTAATTAGATGGTTTAGATTCTGTCATTCAAGCTTTTTTCCACGTTATGCAATTTGTTTAAGTAGAATAGTCAACATTCAAAAATAGTAGTAGTGGAGAATATCTCATCTAGGAATGTGTGAAATGATTGAATTATTAACTTAGATCTCTTAATTTTGATTCAGTCAAGGGGCGGCAGTGGGTTGGGTTAGGGTTCTATACATATACTACCCAAACCCGATCGAATATTAGTTTAAATACTTAAAAAATCTTTATTTTTAATTTCTTTACACAAAAAAAAAAAAAGTATAGATTCTATAATAAAAGTATATATACCTATATCTCTCTTAAAATATTACTTAATTTGATGTATAAGTACTTTTAAATTTTTAAATTTTCGAAAATTATGAAAAAAAAAAGTCTGCTTTTTAGACACCAGTATTAATTATGCCACGGATTTGTTAATTACTAACCAATTATTTCAATCATGTTATCACAATTCTAATCTATATATATATATATATATATATATATAATCAAACCTTTTTGGCGTCACAATTTTCCACGTCAGCACAATATTTAAAAAATAAAAAATAAATATTTTCCACGTCAAGACAATATTTAAAAAATAAAAAATAAATAAAAAATTATAACCCCTCAAAACCCTAGCAACCTTACCCCTCTCTCAAGTTAAGAAATATAAAGCCACGGTTTTCGCAAACTCTCTCTCTCTCCGGATGTAGGAAGCCTTAAAGCATTCAAGATCTACAAAACCCTAACAACCTTACCCCCCCTTAAGTTAAGAAATATAAAGCTACGGTTTCGCAAAAACTCTCTCTCCAGACGTAGGAAGCCCTAAAACATTCAAGATCTACAATGCATGGTATAGATTTTAGCTTATAAAGTTCAGCTTTTGTAAGGTTAGTTTTGTTTATATATTAATTAATTAGTTTTATTCAAGAATTAAACCAAAATTTTAACTGCTCTATCATAAAATATTATTATTAGTATGAATTTTATGGAGTTGCGGTGTTCAAGAATTAAACCAAAATTCTTTTAAATTATCTATAATATTTTGTCCTTTGAAAATTTTATCTCTTTGATTTTAGTATATTGTGTTTCTTAAGCTATAGAGAGATTTTCTTTGGTTTTTGCAAACTCTCTCTCTCTCTCTCCGGATGTAGGAAGCCCTAAACGCACGGTATAGTATTCAAAATCTACAACTCACGGTATAGATTTTAGCTTATAAAGTTCAGCTTTTGTAAAGTTAGTTTGTTTATATATTTAGTCCTTACGTTTAGGTTTAGTTTAGGTTTAGGTTTTAAGAGATTTATATATTACTACTATGTGGCTGAATTTCCCGTGACATCAGTTTTATATTTTTAACCAAATACATCAGGAAAGCAAGAGAAGGCGCATAAATATTTAGTCCTTAAGTTTAAGTTTAGGTTTAGGTTTAGGTTTTAAGAGATTTATATATTACTACTATGTGGTTGAATTTCCCGTGACATCAATTTTATGTTTTTTTTTTTTTTTTTTAAATTTGTTTTATGTAAGATTAGTTTGTTTACATCAGTTCTTTGTCTCAAAGATAAGGCTTTTAATATATCCCTTGCAAGCACACATGAACTTAAATTGTCTTTTAATATATGCATACTTTATTATTTTCTAATAGTTTTCTCGTGCATCGCACGGGTTAGCGACTAGTTATATATAGTTGTAAACCATAGTTATTAAACCCGATTAAACATTAACCAAGTCTAAGAGCTGGGTCATTTGGGAGAAATTATTATTTACATCGGAAGGACTGCTGATGTGGTCCTCCCAACTAATGAGATGATGTCATCTATGTAAATATATGAGTGAGCTTTCTAATTAGCACAAGGAATAAAAAATAAAAAATTATTAGATGATGTAACATTTGCATAAATAATAGTATTTTATTGGTTGAGAGATCAGGAAGGACTATATCAATTGTCCTCCTGGTAGACTTAATAATTTCTCGTCATTTGGTCATTGGTTCAATTAATGGGTCATCAATGTTTATATAAAAAATTAAAAATTTATAAAAATAAGTTTAAGAAGTTATAATATATATATATATATATATATATATATATATATATATATAATAAAAGTTAGGCTTAGACGCTGTAGTTACGCCACGTGACTTCACTATATTGTAGAAATTTTATTAAATTTTTAGATTTTTAAAGAACTAAAAATGAATAGTATACTACCAGGACTCTAATTCATTCTTATCATTAAATAAAATTATATTAAAATTATTTTTTTATTTGTTAGGATATATTTCTTAAATTAAGGGATAATATTTAACATAAAAAAAATTTAATTTAGATAATATTTATCATCTAATTAACATTATTTTTTTATTTATTAGGACATATTTCTTAAATTAGGGATAATATTTAACATACAAAAATTTAATTTAGATGATATTTATCATCTAAATTTTCAAAAATTTTAATATTATTTTATCAGAATATCAAGCTACAAAACTTGATTATTAAGGGATAAGCACAATCCAAATTCTTCAAGATTGAGGTGATTAATATAAATCTATCCCAAAAAATAGTATATATCTCCAATAATTTGATAATCTCTATATATTCCAAAAAATAGTATATATCTCCATTAATTTGATAATTTATATATATATATATATATATATATATATATATCAAAATCCCTTATAGCTATCAATCATGTTCTCTTTCTCTCTCTTTTTTTAAAATTTTTTGTAATTTTTAATTTTTACGTTACGTTATGTTGAATCCCATATGTTACGTTTGTTACGTTATGTTGAATCAACTCTTTTTTTTTTTTTTTTTTTCATATGACCTTTTTTTAATTCCAATTTTTATGGGATAAAAACAAACACATTGATTAGATATCTTTAATTTAAATAAGATTTAAATGAATTATATTTCAAATGGAACTCTACCAATATATATAACCCTATATATCATTTTTGGAGTGAAGCTTATTTTAATATGTATACATTCTTTCTTCTTTTATTATTATTATTTTCATTTTTTTTATTTTCTTTAGTGTTATTATTGGTTTTTTGTCTTCATGTGATTTTAGTTAATGAATTCAAAACATTCGAAAACATTGTCAAGTTTCTAAAGGCTCCTTCTTTTTTTTTTGTATTTTGTTTTTATTAAATTGATTAAGTTTTGTGTATTGGTTGCCTTTTGTTTAAACTAATTTTCTTAGCTTTTATCTAATTTACATGCTTAGGGTTAGGGTCTTAGAATTAATGATTAAATATGGTTACAATTAATAGATTAATTTTAACAATTTTTTATTTGATTTTTATGTTACATAAATTATCAAGATGTTCTACATGTGTGTTCTTGAATTATCAACTTTAATTTTAATTTATAATATTATCAAGATTATATTAATTTTAGATTTATCAATTGTTTAGTACGTTTTTTAAAATAATTATCAATTTAAGATTCAATTTGGAATTATCAATTTAATTTAGTTTTAGGAAGAAATCTTACCTCTTATTTTAGTGAAATAATTATTTACGCTTGGTAATTTTTTCTTTTATCTTTATTGGATCTATTAAAATATGTAATTATTTATACATTTATTTTATAAGCTTTTTCATAAAATCGTGCAACGCACGAGCCTATAACTAGTATATATATATAGTTGATAAAAATAGACATGCCTAAATTATTAATTAAAATTAATTATAAAATACGTCACCTGATATAATTCAAATTGTAGGTCTCACAAGTAATATCATGAAAACATATATAAAATTAAAGGATCCCATCAATTTTTTTATTTATTTTTTATCTAAACCCTACGACAGAGTAAAAGACTCATTGTTGCGACCCTAAGCAACTTCATAACTCCGAATTTCTTGTACATGAATCCTTGCATCATGAACAACACTTTTCATTCGATCGAGTAATTCTCAAGAATGCATAGCATGTATTTCTTTAAATTGCTTCGACGCACCTTGATCTATTTGAGCAACACTTTATAGAACTTTTCATATTACGTTGTCAACAGAATATTGCCAATCTAAATCCAAACTAATAACAAATTTTTATGTTTAATTTTAGGTTAGCTTGACTTAATAGGAGGGTTAAGGGTTTGTTTGGGATCCGCTTATTTTGTTGAAACTGAAAATTTTTTGTTGAAAGTACTATAGATAAAGATAAAAGTTTGCTGAAATAGTATAGTGAGACCCATTAATAATACCAAAAAGTGCAGTGAAGCCCATGAATAGTAACAAAAATAAGCTGAATAGTAAAATAATTGGCCTTTTAATTTGGAGCCAAATGCACACTAAGGGTCTCTTTAAGATCTGTTTATTTTGCTGAAACTAAAATTTTTTTTTTTGAAAGATTGTAGATAAATGTACAAGTTAGATGAAATAGTACAAGAGGACCCATGAATAATGCCAAAAAGTGTAGTGAGGCCTATGAATAATAGCAAAAATAAGCTGAATAGTAAAATAAGCTGGCTTTTTAATTTGGAGCCAAACGCACACTAAGTTGACTCATAATAAGTTTAATAAGAGGGTTTGGTATGAGTTGGGTTTTTAAAATATAAAGTTGACTCATAATAAGTTTTGTTCTTAGTTTTTAATTGTTTTAATCAAGTGCCTATGATCTATTATTGATTTAATCATAATATTAATCCAATATACTTTCAATTACTGTAATTTTTTTTAAGAAGTATTTTATATAATATATATCTAGCTTGGAGTACCTTTTTTATATATATATATATATATATATACACAAAAAAGATTGAAGTTGATTGTCCCCCACCCCCCTCCACCAAGAGATTTTTCTATCTCCACTATTGTGTGTGTGAGAGAGGATTTGCATTCTTGTTTTTATATCCATTTCAAGTGATTGGATCAACCATTAACTTTTATTTACTTATTTCTTTATTTCTTTAATTTTTTTTTTTTAAAAAAAAACTTGATAGTTACAATAGGGATGATAGATTTAAACCTAAATGTCTCCATTGGAAATATTAACAAAATACCGATTAAATTACAAGACTTTTCAAAAAAAAAAAAAAAAAAAAAAAAGACTATGGAGATGGGGGAAGATTTGGCAAGCTAATTTGTTGCTTCTTTTTTTCTTTCTAATTTATGTTTTATTGCCTATCTTTCAGAGCATCATTTTAGATGCCAATTAGCATGGGAGTGATTACAATAGATAATCACTAAAAGTAATTATAAAATATTAGTGTTTCCAACAAATACTAGGGTTCAATTCTTCCTCTCTTATTTATCGAATTATTAAAAAAAAAAAATGCAAAACATTTACGATTTTCCTGGTCTAATATGTTTGTTTCGTTGAGCCTAGTAATTTAATCTTATAACCAAGTGGGACATTAAGTAGTTACATCTATGTCGGATTTGCTAAGGTGAGATCACTGGTATGCAGCTAGCCAGTGTAATTAGTGAGTCTGTGTCCCCTCGCCCATGGTTAATGGGTAACCCCATCCATCATAGGTGGGTGGACCGGTAGCCATTAAAAACAACACATGCAAAATATGGTTATTTTCATTTTTCTCTCTTTATGGCGTTTGATTTAAGGAAGATTCTTCAGCTCTAGTAAAAAGATTCTTCCAAATTGCGTACACAATCCATAATGTCCAGTCACACGTGTCGGATAAATTCCAAAAATCATGCTAATAACAAACGAGTTGTTTTGCTATGAAAATTTGAAAAATCATTCTAGAAATATACAATTGAAAATTTGAAATATCATTGTAGTGTAACATTTTGTTGTATTCATATATTTTCTTGTATTAAACCGATTCCTTGAAAAATTCATGATACCCACCCACGTATAAAATTGTTTCTTTATGTTATGTTATTCAATGAAATTTCGTCGAATAAAACTGTTATGCTATTCAATGAAATTAGTCAATTACGTAGAATAAAAATCAAAACATTGAAAGATTGCAATAGAAAGTCCACTAAGTAGATTCTTAGGCATTTACAATTTCCTTGAACAAGAATTTTCCAAGCCATTTTTTTCCAGTCGGAAGTTTCTTTTGGGACAATCTAAAGTAAACTGACGTAACATAGGTCTTCTTTCTATGGGCAGAAATATCTAATTCCTTTTAGTATACGGGTTCTTTTTCTCTAGGACGCAGTTGATTGTAGAAAATTGAAAATTAAACCTTTTTTTTTTAAGAAGAAAATTGAAAATTAAACCTAAACTTACTTTAAACTACATTTTCCTCTAGAGAATCAAAATTAAGTTACCGAATTATTTATTTATTTATGTACAAAAAAAGTACAAATATCTTTAGCGTTAAGAAGACTAGCTCTCTGGACATATATAGTAATTCAATCGGTAGGTGCCACAAACTTGAAAAAAAATCCTGTAGAGTAGCCCTGTTGTGGGATTCAAACTTATTAGGGCCTTTCTTTTGTGAGTCATGGTCCCCAACTCTTACATAGTGTGGGGTTTGTTTGTTGGCCCATGGCTAGGTTTGTGTCCCATGCGTTCTAACTTATGACTTTTCCACCATGAACTCCTTAATTTGCAAGCATTCATATACGTTGAATGCCACAGTTCACACGATTCAGTCTATTATTGGTACCCTCTGACTAATAATTGTTTCCCAATATTATTCTCTATTCAAAGTGCAATAGAAAGTGATCACCAATGAGATTCCAAAACATTTACAATCTCCTTAATATCTTGGAAGTCTTATTATTGATGATAAACAAACAAACAAAAAAAAAAAAAAAACAAAAAAACAAAAACCCAACTTTTTTTAATCTAAAAAAAATCTAAGTATGCATTTCGTTAATTAGGGAGTTGAAAATTACACCTGAATTACTTTTAACTATTACGTAATGTATGATTCAAATATAGTTAGAATTCATTTAATTAGACAAACAAAGGCTTTTGTTGACATAGGGACAAGAGAGAGCCAAATTATTGACTTATAATTTTCTTTGGGCAAGGGTTTCTTCAGTCTTCATGTCACCCTAAAGTGATCGAGACCAATTCTCCATACTTGTAGATACAGGAAACTTCCCCATCCATTGGTATGGGAGAATCTTGAAAATACAACTTATTGATCATTGGCGCAATGAGGAGGAAAAGTCTTAATCAAGACCTTCCTTTTATGAGGCATGGCCCCCAAACTATTCTCTCTAATTAGGTCTATTAATTGATCTATAAGTTTGTGTCCCATACATCTTACCAAATTCTAAATCTATGACTTTTTTTTCCCACTCGTGAAATACTATATATGCAAGCAATATCATTTATCATATATACCTTTACTGTTGGATTTTAAAGTGATTCAATGCATTATTAGTACCCATAGTAAACATTTTACATCATGAGAGAGCGAGAGACTTTTTCTTAGATGTGATACCGATGGAATACATATGAATAGTGCATTATTACTTATTAGCACTTTCAATAATATGATAAGGAAAAAGAGAGCAAGTAAGAAAAGAAAGAAAGAGAAATATATATATATATATATATATATACATATATAAGGTGAGATTTAATTATTAATTCAACATACATCCAAAGGAAACAAAATGGGTCCCTCTCATAATCACAGACCTAACACCTGATATTCATCTCTCCCTGGCAGTTCGCTGTCAACCATGAACCAACACTACCTCCTTCCTATAATTACTCAGTCTTCGACTACTTTTTCAATCATACATAATTATTAAAAAACAGTTTGGCACTTTGGCTTCTAATAAGTTCCATGCCTTTGAATTTCCTTTCAAACATGTAGGTGCACCACAGTTCCTTTGACAAGGGCTTCAAAACCCTAGTATTCTAGAAAAATAGAAAATAGAAAATAGAAAATAAAAAATAAAAATAAAAAGCTCAGTTTGGTGGCCATTAGTCAAACCACGTGTCGTACTTGAGCTACCACTAAAGCTTGGCAACTTTGCACGCGTTATAGGAGAGGAAAAAGTGTAGTTTATACTTTATAGTTTTATACCTAACGTTGGCAATTATAGAATGGCTAGCTACCCCACGAACATTTTTATTTTCAATAATTTATTCGTACTATGCATGCTGTTCCCATTTACCACTATACATGCTGCTGAATTGAAGTTCTTAAAGAATTGACTTTAGCTACTTAACTTTCTCCGCCAAAAGCCAATGATCAACTAAGACAAACTCGTTTAACATAAATAAATATGCCATTTCAGAAATGCACCCCACAAATCCAACATCTTTATAATTTGTGCATTTATTTGTGCATATAAAGTGTTTGGCCATTTATTTGTGCATTTTCATGAACTTTTGTTTTCTAAGTATTATTTTTCATCTTTATAATTTGTATGAATTACATTTTTATTTTGAAATTTTATTTCTGTTCTTAAAGAATTGAAAATGTTACAACTACACCAAAAGAAATCTATTACATCAAGTATTAATACAACATAATATATATAGTGGTATTTGACAAAATATTGCATCTACAAGTTAAAATTGTTGTAATAGTAACTTAAAAGTGTTAAATTATTATATCAATAATAATAAATTGCAATAACTTATAATTTTTAGTTGCTCTAGAAGCTTTAATACATTAGGAAATTTTTTTGCAATAACTTAAAATGAAGAAATCATTGCAATAAATCGATATAAATTATTCTTGAAATCCATTGCAACAAAAATTTCAAAATAAGCTTATTGCAACGAAGTTATTATTTCAATAATTTGATATAAACTTTTTTACAATTTCTTGCAATGACAAACATGAATTTGTAATGAAAATATCATTGTAATAACCTAATTTCAATTATTTATAATCTATTGGCCTATTGCAATAACAAAATGAAGTAGTTATTTATTACAACGAAGATATCATTACAATAATTTGTTCCGAATTATTTTTATCAATTATTTGCAATCTATTGCAATAAAATTAAATAAAATAATAAGCTATTACTACAAAATATTCGAAGCAGTAAATTATTTGTCATTAAAATATTTGGAGTTTATTCCAACAAAAATTTTTATTGCACAAGTCTATTACCTCAAATTTTACTTGAACACCCTACATCAACTATTGCAATGTCTCTAATTTTATTGCAACATTTTTTTTTTTGGTAATAAACATTTTTTTCTAGTAGTGTACACTTTTTGTCAATAAACTAAAAAAAAAAAAAAAAAAAAAAAGTAGTTTAGAGATGAAAATGAATATTTTAGCTTTACTTTTTTTTAATAATTTCATTGTGCAATTAAATACTAGAAAATTGTGTTAACGTTAAGTGGAACTTTATAGTAATAATTGCCCAAGGCATGCATTCCAACAGCACTATAAACTGCACTAGTAAAGAAAGCAAAATGTGAGACCTTTTTTTTATCATGCAAACTTTGGTAATATCCTTTATTCCTTATTAATGAACCTTCTGCGAAATGCCATACACATACCCTCCAAAAGAGAAAGTGGGATCGATCATCGATGGAAATTGATCGGAAATTATGTTTATAATAATTTATAGCTGGGCAGTGCAAGGAGACGTCAGAACATGCGACGTCATAGTTATTACTCATGGCTAATTTCAAGAGTAAGTTTAGTGATACAAATTTTTTCACAATTTTGTCACAATTTTACAATGTAGTGACTCTTGAGTAGTGAAGATAAAATAATAAATTTATATGGGTCCATAATTTCATCATTCAAGCACCATCACGTGACAAAGTTGTGAAAAAATTTATGGTATTAAAAAATGACTCTAATTCCAGTTCTCATAGGACTCACTACCTTGCTAAATTCAATGGTCTCAATTTTTTTTTAAAAAGAAGACCACCAACATCCCAAATCAAAGCAACATATTTAACGTTTTCCAATACAAAAAATGCTAAACAACCATAACAAGGAGCAACAAAGTCTGAAGCAAAAACACTTTGTCTACACACAAGAATAAAAACAAAGAATCAAAGTGCTTGACATCATGTCATCATGGCCCTTCACAAGCCCATGTGCCAAAAACTAAAAAGAATCCACTATTATTATTCACAATCACAAGCCTCGCAAATATTCACCTCGAGCTGCACGAAATTATTGAAACCTCATATACAAACAATTCTAGTACAACAACTACAACAACACGAACATGTTCTGGGTGTGACTCTTTTACGAGAGTGCGAACACGCTACACACAATACCACCAACCATTTCAAAGGCACGGGAGAGAGCGTGTGTTTTTTTCCGAATCACGCCGACCAAACACACACAAAAAGTTGACCTGTTTTCCACAACACGTGTGTATGAATGTGTGGCTCTGACCTGGCCCCACTTTTGCTTTTTTCTCACCATGGGATTTCTAAAATTTGCCACGTGTGTTGAAGAAATAGCGAAAGAAAGCCACACGTGTGGTGTTGGGGATCTAGTACAACACTGTGCGTGGCTATTGTCCCAATCGTAGCACTAACTTTTGGTACTGTCAGGACCTATGAGACTTGGAAATGAGACACGTGTGAAACACGTCAGTTTTGATACCCTTGGGGATCTGTGATTGTTTCTCGTTGGGTAGACCGAGCGTACACTTTTCCAGCCACCCTTCTATACTCAGAACATTTTGGGGGTGGCTATTAAAGTGAATCTAGAGACTAGAAGGCATAAATTTAGGCCCGAATAATGTACGGCATATATTAATGTCTTGACTCTATTAAATTTATAATAGCTTGACAATAATTGTATGCAAAACTTAAGGTCGGTAGAGTTGTTAAATAATTTATTTCTAATTTTTAAATAACATTAAATATATTTTTACATATTTTTTTATCTACACGTATTTTAAAAACTTACAACGTTACTCAAACTTTTCTACTAAACGAATCCTTAATTGAAAAAACTTATAATAAGCAAGCATCATTTTAATTTAAGATGGTGATTAAAAATGTAAATTAAGGTGAATAACACGGAATCCCACTTTGTTTAAGCATCATTTTAATTTTTTACAACCGCACATTTTTAGTGTGATGGTCATTTCACAAGAGTCGAAATTTAAGTCTCTAAGAGGAAACTTTACACATATGTATTCTTAGATTAAGTTAAAATAGAATTTCTATTTTATATTAAAAAAAAGTTCTTTATACTTTAGTTCACTTTTCCGTGTACTTCTTTATTTCCAACAATAAATTAAAAAAAAAAATGTTAGTACTACAAATTTTGTCATAACTTGCCATGTGTGCAAATTGTATATAGAGTAAAAGTGATGAGTTCATATAAATCCACAACTTTACCTTTCACAATTAGCCATGTAAATAAATTACAGTAAAGTTGTAGTTCTAATATTACTCAAAAACAAATAATATCTTTAAAGCTATGAAAAAAAGAAGAAGAAGAAGAAAGTAATAGCTTTAGAGCATCTCCATATTCAATGCCTACTATTTTTGACTAGTAAAGTACTAGACGAAAGATCTCTAAATTCATTCAAATGTTAGTGTTAGTAACAAATTGAATCCCCCCGCCACCCCCAAAAAAAAAAAAAAAAAAAGTAACAAATTGAAAATTGCATAGATACCCACTAAATATGCGAGTTCACATAACAAAATCAAATGGCCACGCATGTGAAAAAATTCTGAACATGACAACCATATTATAATATGGGAATCTCTTCTTTTCTTGGTCTTAACGAATAATTTTCCTAATATGTAATAACATATAAGATTCAAATCTTGGAATGATTCCTTTGATTTGGATTAACAGATGGTTGCTCTCTTTCTTTAATAATATTTCTGATTCACATTCTTGGTATGCAACTCATCTTGCGTAACTATTATTGTTGTGCATTTCTTCTTAGACCAAGTTACATTATTATGCTTACTCTCATCCACACACCAAACAAAAAAAAGAAAAAGAAAAGAGATATGACACGGATCTAGAAGCTGAGAATATGATGCGTTAATTTACCAAAAAAACAAAGAGAACATGATGTGTTAGATTAAAAGTTAAAGTTGGCATTTTTTTAACTATTTAAATTTTTGGGACATTGGAACAATCGATAATTTTTTATGATATCATAGCAAAACGTTCTAAGTTCAAATCATGTGCCTACCTTACCTCTCATTGATAAAATATATATCCCATGTGTATTTGGTCCACCTTGATAAAGATAGGTTAGGTTCACTTCAACTTTTAGAACAATCAATAATTTATCATCACAAACAAAACTAAAAGCATTCATTTCCATGTCTATTTTAAAGGCTAGATACATAGAAGTGAACTGATGGGTTCTCTCTCTTTGTGTGGTGCTTATTTACTTTTTTTTTTTTTTTTTTTTAATGCAATATAAAAATTACACTCTAACATAATTTAAATATATATGTGTATGAAGCTTTTTCTTAGAGACTTGAACACTAACTCTTATCTCCCCTCACTCCAACATACTAGAGAAATGAAACTTTACAATTTATTATTGGACTTTTTTTTCCATATAAGAATTTTTTCGAGTGAAATTATTTTCAAGCACATTATAATACAACAGCCCACAGTAAGTACAAAACTAGGTAACTGCTGCAAATTTAGGGATAGTAAAGCATATTTGTGGGAATTTGACATGTGTTATTGTTAAATTATGTCTCTCCGTTCAAGAAAATATATATGAGATCACGTCGAAATCTTATATCATAATTAATGCAGATGCAAGATAGGAAGATGATATGTAGGAAATTTTTGTGAATTGGTTAATAAGTATGTGAATCTCAAGGACATACTTTAAGTTCTTCTCTGAAAAAAATTACAGCTCATACTCCATAGCTATTATTAAAGTTAACAAATACAATTTTAACAACAATGTCATCCAATTAATCTAAAGAAGAATGCTAAGCATATGCTACTTTTATTTGGTAAATAACATTTGAATTCCTTAATCAGAACAAAGTGACTAGGTTCTTCTGCGATGGATAGAGTTAGAATTCCTTAATCATACTTTAAGTTATTGTCTTTTATTCTTTGATAAAAAATAAAAAATTAAAAAATTAAAAAAAAATAAAAAACTAAACAAAACTTTACCTCAAGTTGTTACACAAGTACTAACAATAATTTTATAGTTGACATCATTCTTTTTTTTTGAAACTATAGTTGACATCATTCAAATGAATTTATGTGATGAAAAGGTGTTAATTTTGATTAAAGTTATTATACTTCAAATGGCATACATTTTATAAAACATTTACATTGAATTTGATAGAGTGACTCTTATTGTTGAAGTTAGTTTAGATGATCATTTGATGATATGTGTTGTTGAGTTAATAGTGTTAGGTTGGCAAATTGTGAACTGAAGTAGTGTCTTGTAAGTATTTTTCATACGTATTTAAAGTCCAAACAAGTGCCCAAGGCAACTCAAGAAAAATTGCACATTCAGTATTCTTGATACATTCCCAATAGATTGAGAACCTTGATGCTTGCCGCTTAATTCAATAGATTGAAAATTGTACTCACAGAATCCAAATCCCACCCAATTAGCCCTCTAAGCTTCTAGGGTTACAAGCCTCCAAAGCAAAGATATAAAAGAAAACCTAGAGGATGTCAACAATAACTTTTTGAGAGCTGTAATTTGAACACCTAGGGTTTGGGTTAACCGAGTTCTCTAAAATTGTCAACTTGTAATTTATGTTTCAAGATTTCAATGAGTAATCAACACATAGACCAGTTGCTTTGAAAAATCTTTAAGAGGGTTCTTGAAGTCATGAGCAGGTATTCACATTTGAACTAAGTCCATGGATAAAGGAGTTCAAGAATTTAGAGCTGCGTGGGGTCTCATCAATAAGTCTACATAAGGTAGTAATAGATTTGGGGTTAAATTTGTTGTAAACTTCTATTATGTTCTTACTTGATCTATTTTCCTTGGGATTGGTGGATAAGCAATTGAAGAGTTTTTCCAGGTTTGATTTTTCTCACTATCACCATATCCCAGTGTTATTTAATTTATGTTGTTTATATTTAGCAATATGGTGTGTAAATGATTGGCCGAAACTCAATAATTAAGCACAATTGGTTAATTAACTCAACTCAACTTTAAAATTGAATTTCGGAAGCAACCAAGGTCTAAATTTGTCTCAACATGTGTAAAAAGAGAGTTATTACTTCGCTAGTGAGAATGAGCCATTTGATTCAAATGGATGGAACCAAAAACTTAGACGAATACTTAAAATAATATTGATAGAAGTTGTTATAAATGATAGGTTAGTTAAAGAGGTGATAGAAATTAGAAGTTTGAATATAATAGAATAACAAAAAAGAACATATAGTGATAGAGACCCCAAATTTCAAGAGTAAAATTTTGTTGTTGTTGTTGTGTAACAAATTTATTTCCAAATGTTATGCCAATATTAACTATAATTTTATCATCCAATCGATTTGTAGGAACATTCTAGTATTATTAATTCCTAACATATGAAGTTCCTACTTGTACAAACACTTAATATTATTTACAATAGGTTTTTAATTAGCAATGCTAGAATCCTATATAATAAGATAATTGCAGTGTACTTACCTTTCTCTCTCCAAAAAAAAAAAAAAAAAAAAAAAAAAAAAAAAGAAACAATAATATCAGTGTTAGAAGGCACTTCCATGGTAATAATAACATTATCCACTCGCTTTGGAAGAAGCGTGATACTTTCAATAGTGTAAAACACCTAAAAACCTTAATTATAATAAAAAATTGACCAGAGAGGAGTGAGTGAGAGAGAATGATTTGGGAGGTAAAAGGATTTGAAACTTTAGCATTCTTGACAACAATAGACCAGCACATAGGTTCATTGTGTAACAAATTTTGGGTTATATTACTTAAATAAAAAGTTAAGAAAATTTTGCACATATAATGAAGGAGAAATTAATCAAATTATTGTGAGAAAATTATGTACATTTTCAATTTTTTTTTTTAAAATAATTTGATACAGATGTTACACCATCTGTGTAGTAAAACTCGATAATGACGTACACTGTTCATGTTAAGTGTATAACACTATTGAGAAGAATAACAAGAAAACCATATGGTCAAAACTCAAAAGTCAAGGCTTTAGTTGATGCAGAGCCTATTGGGGTTGGGGAGTTTGAGTTGGCACTGCCCCAAATATTGTTGTACTACTTTTGCTGTTATTGTAGCTGGGACTGCCCAAGTCCCCAATAATGTTTGTACTCATAACACTATTGAGGAGAATTTCAAGAAAACCATATGGTCAAAACTCAAAAGTCAAGGCTTTAGTTGATGCAGAGCCTAGGGGTTGGGGAGTTTGAGTTGGTACTGCTCCAAATATTGTTGTACTACTTATGTTGTTATCGTAGCTAGGACTACACCAATAATGTTTTTTTTTTTTTTTTTTTTTGGATACATGTTTATGCAAGGAATAGAACCCTTGAGTTGAAAAACACTAGCATAACTAGGTACCACTTAGACCAGTAGGCCCGGTGGTCAATAATGTTTGTTCTCAGCAATAATTGTATTGCATAAACAGGTTAGGTTTCAGAGCTGCTTGTTTTGTCACATAACAAGGGGCTGGTGACACTCTTCTACTACTACCTTTATTTCTGGGCCCAATGAGACAATGAGTTACTCAATTTGGTAACCTACAATACCTATATCTAAGTTTAAACTGGTTTTGAAATTTTAGAGGGCCAACGAATCCAATCAATAACCCCAAACGAAATATATACTAATAAAGACTGAGGATTATATAAATGATAGAGAATCAATCCATAAAGGAAATCCAGCGCAGTCTCAGCCCCCTGAATCTGAACAGTAAGTTTGTGACTGAAATGCCACTTGGCAGAAGCCCACGTTTTGGTGACTCACCGAATTAAGGAGTGCCCTCCACGTGGTCAAAACTGTTTCAACAGATTATTTTTGGCAACACATAAAACTGTTGTGGTTGATTATTTATTACTTTTAAGTAAATTTATGAGTTTTATTTTTTCACCGATGACCGTCGGCGAAAGTTATGACAAAAGTTGTCGAACTAATTATATATTTTTATCTGTGGATATAGAATTTTTGTATTAACTGACCGACGTGGTGAGTATTTTTGTGACTGTAACGGTGACACGGCTAATTTTGTGCGTAAAAAGCGTGGGAGGATTATTATTATTATTATTTTTCAACAATTTGTGCAATATAAAACCAAGTAGTGGTGGGACCCATACTGATTTCGGGGGCTGTGAGAAAGAGTTGGGTGGGACCCATAATCGAGGCGAGTTTTTGACGGGCATTAATCTCGTCCGTTTCTGCTCGATGCCACTTATAAATTGGGACCATTCACTCCTATGTTTTCTCACACTCTGCAACCCATACCCTCTCTTCTGTCTCTCTTTCTTCTGCTTAAGCTTTAGCTACCAAACATTAACTCACTTATTAGAGAGTTCTTCTTCATAAACAGAGTACTCTGTTTCTGTTCCTTCTTCATCTTCCTACACGTACAATCTTTAAGATTCTCCCCTTTAACTCATACTTTTTTTAAGGTATTGCTTCAAAATCTGAACTTTTCATCAAATGGGTGTTTGTTTTTTTGTTTGGTTTAGTTTAATAAGAATTTTGGTCATCTTGGATTTAGAGAATACAAACTCTGTACTAAAACTTTGAGTTGGGGTTTTGTTTTTTTTTTTTTTTTTTTTTTTTGCTTTTGCAGTGAGTTTATTGTTAAAAAGGAGTACAAAAATGACAAAGCAGAATGTGGTACTTGACCCAAAATCTGGTATCAACATGACGCTTGCGATGGCCATGTCGAAATCTTCTTCAATTTTAACGATGGCGGCGCAGAAGCCACCGGCAGCACCTAGTGGTTGCATTACCATTTCAAGGAAAAAGCGTGTCAGTAACATTGAAATCAATGGTGAAGCAAGAATTAACTCTTGGCTTGACTCAATGAAAGCCTCTTCACCTACACATATCAAAGCCACACCTTTAGCTGATCGTGACCCCGGCTCTTTTATTGTGAGTATTAGACTCTCACTTTGTTCAAGAAAAGAAGGAACTTTTTTGGTTTTTGGCGTTGGGGGCTTCACAAATTTACAAGGATGCATGAATCTTAATTTTGTTTTGTTGTTTTAATATTGGACAAAAACAGGTTCGTCATCCTTCAGCCTTGGATAAGTTTGAGCAAATTATTGAAGCTTCAATGGGAAAGAAAATAGTCATGTTTTTAGACTATGATGGTACACTTTCTCCAATAGTGGATGACCCTGACCGAGCTTTCATGTCTGAAGATGTAAGTACTTGTTTTTTCCTTTGTCTAGCTTTGCCTTTTACATCATATTTTTTTTTCCCTTTGTTTACCACTTTTTGATTTTAACTATTGCTAAACTTGTGTCTCGTTTCTATGTAACTCAGATGAGAAAAACTGTGAAAAATTTAGCAAAGTGTTTTCCCACCGCTATAGTGACTGGGAGGTGCAGAGATAAGGTACATTTCATGCTGTATGATTCTTTTGTCCTTGTCTTTACCGTTGGATTATTAGCTTTTCTCTCTCTTTTGAGCTAAAATGAGTATTGTTCAATACTCTATAGGTGTATGATTTCGTACGCTTAGCTGAGTTGTACTATGCCGGAAGTCATGGCATGGACATTAAAGGACCAGCAAAAGGCTCCAAACACAAGAAAGTGAGTGAGCTCAGAGCTAAAGCCTAAAACTGTTTATGTACTTTCACAGTTTCACATATATTTTTAAACAAAAAATTTTGTCTTTTTATTGATTTCTAAATTAATTTCTTTGTTTCCATTTTTTTACATTCTTCAGGGTAGTAGTGTTCTGTTCCAAGCCGCCAGTGAATATCTTCCTATGATAGATGAGGTTTGTGTCCTTGGCAATTTTCATATGATTTTATTCATTGAATAAATACATCTAAATGATTTAGAAGTTGGTGCTTGAATTTTGAAGTTAACATGAAGAAATTTCAATTTCAGGTTTTCAAACTATTGGTAGAGAAAACCAAATCAACTTCTGGGGCTCAAGTAGAGAATAACAAGTTTTGTGTCTCTGTTCATTTCCGACGTGTTGATGAAAACGTATAACAATAATCATGATTACTATTACCATGGTTTATATTTTTATTTTTTCCTTGGTTCACGTATATTTTAAAAGTATATTCTATATTTCTATGTATGTATGTAAAAGGAAGTCTGACTTTAGTGCTTGAACATACAGATATGGTGTGAACTTGCTGAACAAGTTAAATCAGTACTAAAAGAGTACCCAAAGCTTCGACTTACCCAAGGACGAAAGGTATGACATGGCATCAAACTATTAGTCCAGTTGATCTTGTATTTTTTTATATATAATTTTTTTGAAAGTTAATTTTAGTTTGTATTGCATAATTAAATGATGTCTGACTTTCAACATGGTTTTGTTTGGTTCAGGTGCTAGAAATTCGTCCTACAATCAAATGGGACAAGGGGAAGGCTCTTGAATTTTTGTTGGAGTCACTTGGTGAGTTTTATCTTTAATCAATAACCACTAGTTGTTTATTTTATTTTATTTTAGGTAATAATAGTACCAAACATACTTTAATCATAACTAAATATCCATTTTCTTTTTTCTTTTTTTTTTTCTGGGTACTTTTTTCCCTTAAAAAGTGATTCTAACACTAATTTTAAAGCATAAAACTGCCTCAAAGGATGGTTGATACCACTTCAATTATTTTACTCACTTAAAATATTGATGATAGATCATATGTTAGAAAATATTATAGATATAGAGGTCGTTTGGATTCAGTGTTTTCCGTTGAATCCAAGCTGCGTTTTCTGAATTTTTTTGTTTTTTTTTTTTTTTTTTTTTTTTTTTTTTTTTTAACTTTAGCCGCACATTTTGACTAAATCAACAGTGAACAGTGCATTCATGTATGTTTGTTTACGGACCTACAAATTTCACTTTTCAAGAACTTTTTCATTAAAAATGGGTCCCACGATACTATTCACATATTTAAAAATTATTTTGCTACAGTGTTTTCAGTTTCGGTTTTCAGTTTCAGCAAAAATAAGCTCAATCCAAACGGACCCTAATAACAATTAAATTCTCTGACCACTTTAATATTAATCTTTTGATAGGATTTGCCAATTCTACCGATGTTTTTCCTGTTTACATTGGAGATGATCGCACTGATGAAGATGCATTCAAGGTATTCTACGTTTGAATCAAATTTAATCATCTTCATAGTAAAAATTGTAGTTTATTGATAGACTAAACTTTAAATTTATTATCTATCAGGTATTAAGAGACAGAGGACAAGGTTTTGGCATTCTTGTCTCCAAGTTTCCAAAAGAAACTAGTGCATCTTATTCTTTACAAGAACCAAGCGAGGCAAGTACAAAATACATGCACTTTAATGTAACTTTTGGTAGTTTTTGTAAACAAAAATATTTCTCATAGAAATTTTGCATGCCTCCTATGGTATCTGACTAACTGTTCTTTCTTTAATGTTTTTATAGGTTATGGACTTTTTGCAACGCTTGGTCCAATGGAAACGACTACATAGGCAATCCGGGGTGTAAAGTGATATGTACCCCCGCAGCTTTTTTCAAGAAATGTATATGGGTGGAAAAATAACATGTATTTATATTTAGTATAGAAGAGGTAAAGAAGGAGAGGGGAAAAAAATGACAAGGAAACAGAACATAGTTGTAACCTTTTCTTGTCTTGAAGGCCTTGTGTATCTTCTAACTACCTTTGTACAAGAAAAAAGTGAAAAACTACTTTTGTATAAGGGAAGAAATTGTAGTGAGAAAGTTATCTAAATGCATAAAAATTTTACTCTATCTCTCTCTTGAATGTTCTTGGTGTGCCCTTAAAAAAAATGCTTATTTAGCTTATTAACTTCTCTGCAATATTTTAAAGCCACATATTTTATAGGTACAAATTTAATGCCCAATTTTAACAAATCAAAGTAAAAATAATCTAAATGTACACCTAATATGAAACAACACAATAATGGAATGCTTAATCTTTATTTTATGGATAAAATTTAGCTACAAAATTTATTGAAGATGAATTTTGACAAATCCACCATTAGATTACATCTCTTTCTTATATCCTCCATCCTTGCAAAATTTCTAAAAAATTAAAGATCAATAGCTATGTCATCAATAAATTATTTAAATTGCAAGTTTTTATAATTTAAAATTATGCATAAAATATAAAATTATAGATCATATAGTAAATAATATCTGGTTGACACAAAATTTGACATGTATATTAAGAGTGTAAAAGAAAATGCAATTCAACAATTAAATTTTCAAAATATATAGTAATGTTTATTTTATTGAGTAAAGTTGTAGTTTTAAATTACAACCAATTTTGTAGCTAAATTTTGTTCCTCCTTTTTTTTTTTTTACCAATTCTCATAAAATTGTAGGATATGAATTCAAAGTGTTTGTTCTAAAATAGTTTACCATGATACTTATATTCAATCGTATGATATAACCATAACATACTACATTATCTTTATAATTTAATTGTTAAACTAGTTAAGAGCCACTACAAGAAAAAAAAATGTTTATTACAAAAAATAATCATAACATTAGAGTTATTACAATAGTTGTTACAAGGTGCTGCAAAAAAAAAAAATTAAAATAAAAATAAGGTATTAAGTTTGTGAAACAAAAAATTTCATTGCAATAAACTTTAGATGTTTTAATGATAACTTTGATGCAATGAATATTTGCTGTTGCAATAAACAATTTATTGCATCGAAATCTTGTAGCAATAGACTATTATTTCATAAATTTTATTATAATAGAATGCAAATAATTAACAAAAATAATTTGAGTCAAATTATTTCAACAATATCTTTGTTGTAATAGATAATTGTTTCATATTTTTCATTACAATAGATTGTTTATAGCTTCATGTTTGTTATTGTAATAGATTGAAAAATAATTAATATTTAGGTTGGCTTTGTATAGCGGACAGATTTGCGTGGCGTGCGATTTTTTGGTTGGATCCCGTGCACTGTTCATGGGATTTGCAAGTACGGAAAAATGCAAATCTAACTTTAAAACTGCGTCTCACAAGAATATTCACACATTTAAAAATTATTTCGCTACAATATTTTCAGTTTTTAGTGTTCAGCAATAAGTGGTATCCAAACAAACCCTTAGTTATTGCAAAGATATCTTCATTGCAATAAGCTATCACTTCAAAATTTTCATTGTAATAGATTGCAAAAATAATTGGTATCAAGTTATAACAACGACTTCTTTAATTTAAGTTATAATTTTCAATTCGGTAAAAAAAAAAAAAAGTTAAAATTTTCATGATGTTTTTATTGAGAAATTTTCATTGATAGATTGCAAAAATAATAAAAGCATTTGTTTAGAAAATACTTTTAGAAACTTTTTATGGAAAAGGAAAAAAATTAACTGACTTTATTTTTTTTACAGTTATTTTTTTAAATATTTCTCATAAAAATCATATCAAAACTTCTAAAAATAGTTCATTAACAAATGTCCTAAAAATACCCGTTAACCAAACCGTATCAATAAAAGCACCATAAATTGTAATTTCAAAGCTAAAGCATAGTAGAAATATGCGAGGACCAAAGAAAGTGTAGTTGCTTTGTAAATGTATCCAACTGCTTTTGAGATAGTAATGTGCCTAGATCAAGACGGTTATAGAGAAAACCACCTAGGAATACTTCAAAGTAAAAAGATAAAAGGCAAAATCTCAATGTGGCATGGTATCTACTATTTACATTAACTCTCTATCATAATTATTCTGCCTTCATACATTTATGGTTATTATAATTTTTTTTCTTTTGGTGTAAAATACCAAAAAGGTCAATACTGTCCTGATATCGACCATGTCGGGAGTATACTGTACCAGTCTTTAAACCAATACTAGTATTTCTCCAAAACTTACTAGCCGATATTGGCATTTTGGCTGATACAATAAAAAATAAATAAATAATTGAAAAAAATTATTAGAAAATATTTTATTTAATCTAATATATTAGTTAATGCACTTAAGCTAATATGTAGACTTATAAAATATGTGAATTTTAAATTTTATGTTGATAAACATAAAAATTAATAAATTCATACTTACATAAATGATACAAATATATATTTATGTATATAAAATTAATAAATTCATACTTACATAAATGATATAAATATATATATATATATATATATATTTATGTATATAAATATATAATGGCGGTAATCCTAAAAGGGTATATCTGTATCAACCAATACCGAAATATTTCGTTTCTTTGGCCAAATTGAAACAGCCCCAGAAATTGACTCATTTGAAAAATACATACACAACACTTCCATATTGTTTTCCTCTAATATATGGAATCTTTAAAGAATTTTACTGTAACCCTCAACCTCCTGTGGTGTTATTTTATAGGAAAGTACCTAATAATACTCTTGTTTTATGCAATTTAACAACAAAAAAAAAAGAAGAAAAAGTTCTCTTATTTTATGTGTAAATTATTAATTATGTAAAGTTTAAACTCCTACAGTACCCTTATTACAGTTCTAAATATGAAAATAGTTTACACATAAAACAATATCAAATAAAGTTAAGAATTATACTCAAAATTTCAGGGGAGCTCCATGTTTTATGAAGAAATAATAGGTGAGTTTTGTGTGCTTTTCTTTCCCTTTGTTCTTCTTCTTATATTTAAGTTTTTGACAAAGGGTGGTTTGAATAGTGATCTCCATTTCAAATCCGTGGTATCCTCAACCAATTGTGTAAACTTTAAGAGTTTGATAGTTATATTTCTTGTACTCAAAGATATTTAATGGCGATAAGATTGATTCTTTGTCCTTTAGGTTGCCACCTTCTGGATACAACTCTGAGGAATCTTGGTGGTTGGGGAGAGAGGAGAAAAGAAAGGGATATGTTTGGAAAGACGTAGAAAGAAATAGCCAGAACCAGTAATTTTGTTGGGAATGGAAAAAGAGGTTTGTTTAGTGTGTACTGTTTAGATCAGAAGGCTAGGCTCTAAATTATAAAGAAATAATGCCTTGTATAACATATTCTCCCATTTTAGGGAATCAAAATTCAATTCGTTCTTGGCTCTTGGGAAGGACATTGACCTTTGGTAGAATTTGGGGGCAGCTATTCAAGCAATATTGATCTTGTATTATCCCCAACTTTAATAGCATTAGTACTAACACCACAATCAATGGACTCTAATGAGCTTCTTATTCTGGATCAATTCACCATCAAACATTAAAGATAAGACAATCAAAACAATTTTATTTAGGTAAAAAGTACAACTCAATCACTCATCATGCATGCATTAACCATCAACAATATGAGAGTAGATTTTTTAGGCTTCATCATAGCTTATGGGAATCCATCTTTTTTGAAGAGATAAGATTATCAAAACAATTTTTGATTGGATAATTGCATATTCAAGTAACGTGAGGACCCCTTATCAACAATTAGATATCATACTTTTGCTTTCGATTGTATCACAGGCTGAGTCAAACGGATAAGTTTTACACTAGATCGTTTATTGTTCAGAAAGATGCATGCATGGTCTGCTATATATAAGGCCAACACATTTTGTAACACTTCCTTATTTGATATTCAACTTTACCAATCTGTTCTTCTTTTATTAGAAAACAATTGATCGCATCTACTGGTCGGACACAATTTTCGATTCTTGCATTATGGATTTATGAACAATTAGTGAAGTAGATGCACCAAACCATGGTAATAGTTGACCTCCCAATGTGTATACTGTTTATATATATATCAATAATTGGTGCACTAAAAAGCATTATAAATTATAGCAAATAACATTTCTCTTAAAACTGTCTAACTATAATTAATGCTGCATTTGTGGTGATAGATCTGGCAAATGGTACAAGCAATGATAAAGTAATTTCTGTTGTCCTTTATAGTTCTATTATCAAAAGCACAATTACTTATTGTTTGCCATCTTTAACAACAACTCAGAGTGACTTTCACTTCTGTTAATCATACTGTCTTCGTTAATGCAGTTTAGCAATTAAGTAAGAAAAAATTGGGCCGAATTATTGTTAGGTACTATGCTTACATTAATATATTTGCTTGTCTCATGTTGAAGCTGCTTCCTTTTCCACATACCATAGATGTACATACACCCTTTTTTCAGACAAGGTAGTAGAAAAAGAGTTAGGATAATTCTAATATGCTTTAGAGATACTCTATTCTCTTTTTTTAAAAACCTTTTGTTAAGTAGAAAAATGAGTTGGCACCATGATAGGACATAAGTGACACTAATATAAAATACTTAGAGACACAACTTATGTGAATTGACTAGGTATTATACACATCCAAGAAGCTGCGCATGGATGTTGTTGAAACAAGAAATTTGTAAAGAAGTAAATTAATTGGAGGAGGATACAATAAATGATCCTCTACTCCACAAGCAAGACACAAACAATTGATTTAATTATGGGACATTGGATCTTTGCTGTAGGGGTACAATCATAAGTATTGCACACAAATAAAGAAACAACCCTACCCCATTGGGTACTTAGATTTGAAGAAACCCCACCTCAGAGATGAATGGGATCTACTTCATTTTCTAAGGCATTATTTTTCACTTTGTAAAAAGGGTGTGGAAGGAAAAACACTTTTTTTTTCCTAGTTAGGTTTGTCATGAAAGGGAAACCCACCACTAGCTAGGTTAGGGAATCTATGGTTGAATGAGGAGTTGGAATCCACTTAAAAGGGGGTATTTGATGTGAGGAACACACATGGATTTTGGAATGGAGACACTAACATGGTTCCAAGCTTTGACAACCTCGTTTCTTTCGGACGTGGAAAGATGGAGTCCACTAGATCCAACTATCATTGGCGCCTTAACTGAATTAAACTATATCTTTTTAAGATTCAATTATTGGTGGAAAAGAAAGAGACTTCCTCTCCATCCAATGTAGCCAACTGTCACTACTAATATCCTACCCTTCCTTTTATACTTTTTCTTTTTTTCCACAACATTATTTACTCATGCTCTATAAACGTTAAACGATACAAGTTCTTAATCTCACTCACTCACCCACCAACCCATTATTTTATTATTATTTTTGTTTTTTATAGGAACCAACCCATTATTATTATATAAAAAAATACTAGTGTTATTTGATACAGAGACATAGCTTTTTTCTTTATCTTCTATTTGGGTTAAAAAGTACTTCCATTTAAGATCTTGTTTATGGACTTGAATCCATTATAATATGAAAGTTTTGATACATTAAAAGATATGGCTGCACATAAACACATCTTGTTTCCACCAAGCCAAACCATAGATTAAATATATATAGATACAAAATCTTTCATGTGAACAACTAGGCCATTCCTATTGTAAACTCTGTGATTCATTTCTGTACTCTCCCTCTCTGCTATATAGTATTAGTTCAAGCATTTTGCTAGCTCTCGTTGCAGTACAGACTATATATGGTTGGTCAGATTTATTATAGCATGGGAGAGGAACCTTTAGGCATTGGCGTGTCAGTAAGACTGAGTTCATATTAGCGTAGTTATGGTCCTGAAACCACGTGTCAGGTAATTGCAATGCACAAAGTAGATTTCCAACACGTGTGCTGCTTGGGAATCGGTCCCCGCAATGAGGGTCGAGCTGTGGAGGGTGGTGGTTTGTCTTGGAATACTATAAATACATGTATATAGAATGGGTGTAGTCATTGGTCTGATGTGCCAAAACTCTAGCTCACATGGATTCCCATGTGACCCTAGATGCTCCTATTATGGGGAACAAATATATAGTGACTATGTATGAATGAGACATTGGTCAGAACCTCTTTAGAATCATTTGCCATGTATGCATGAAAGAGATTTCTCATTATGAGGAGTATATGAGTGATTAAGAGTATTAATGGGTCATTGGTTGCGGAGGGATGTCTTAATAGGTGTGTGAATGAGTTAGCACTTGAAAGATAGATAAATCTCACTGCAATGAAAAAAAAAAAAATTATTGCAACGAAAAAAATAATTGCAATAACATTAGAGTTATTGCAATAGTTGATAAGGAATGTTGCAATAAAATTTGAGGTAATAAGTTTGTGCAACAAAAAATTTTGTTATAATAAACCCTAAAATCCAAATATTTTAATGACAATTTTTATGCAATGATATATCTATTATTGCAATAAACAATTTACCATTTGTATAGGCTATTAATTCACGAATTTTATTGCCATAGATTACAAATAATTCACCAAAATAAGCTGGATTAAATTATTTATCTTCGTGTAATAGAGAATTACTTCATTTTGTCATTACGATAAATTATGAAATAATTGATATCAAATTATTGCAAAGATGTATTCATTGCAATTTCGTATTTGCCATTGCAATAGACTAGAAAAGAATTAATATCAAATTATTTCAATGATAACTCCATTGCAATAAGCTATTAATTCGAAAATTTTTATTGCAATAGATTGCAAAAATAATTGGTATCAATTTATTACAACGATTTCTTCATTTTAAGTTATTATAACAATTTTTCCTAATATATTAAAGTTTCTATTGCAACCGAAAATTATAATTATTGCAACTTATTATTGTTGATGCAATAATTTTAACTTGTAAATACGATATTTTGTCTAATACTATTATACATATTTTGTTGTATTAACACTTGATATAATAGTTTTTTTTTTTTTGTGTGTGTGTAGTGTCTCAATACCCTTCTTTATTTTTAAACACAAGGGTCTGATCTGATGTGGGTTATGAATTAGAATTATTGTGTACAAAGTCCGGATTAAATGTATGAAGGACAGTTGCTAGAAGTTTAAGATAATGGTACAATGATTGTCACATTATTGTTAAATAAGAAAATTTTTACCAAGGAACTATAGGGGGTGGAGTAATGCCAATCCTTCTCTTATTTTCCCTTTCATCTATTCAATACGTAGATGCATATATTAATCCATCGAGCTCGGGTTTGCTCACCTTTATTCCAACTAAAAAAACCAATAATAAATCAAAGAATAATAATTTTTAAAAAAGAATGGAGTTGAGCAGTTTCATATATATTAGTCAAACTCACTTCCTAGTAATATAATAATCAAGAGGATTGTTGACCAATTATGAAATGTATATCACAGTTATTGTGGGCACGTGCATGTGTGAAGACTTGCACTTAGAAAGTATTGGAATTTGCAAAAACAACATTATTTGAAGAGAGGAAAAAAGGCATTTTACTACAAACAAAATGAACAGTGAAATTCATAAAAGAGGGTTATGGTTCCCAGCTAACTCTCAGTGCTAACCATGTGCAAATACATGTAAAAAACACAAAGAGGATGGATTGGGAGGACCTTTTTCCAAAACTTCATAATTACTGAGTTGTAAAGTATTTTTCTAGTGAAAAAAATAGGAAAAAGACCTATTCTAAAGTCTCCATTGTTAACACTCCCATAAAAGGTTCTCTCCTTTAGTGCAACTCTTTTTATTTCTTTTTTTCATCTTTTAAAGTACTTCCACCCTTAAAGCAACTTGCTTTTTAGATAAAATCATATATCTTATAAACTTGTTTTTCTACTTTTCATGCTCTTCTTCTTCTTTTTTTCCATTGTTAATTATTAGTATTATTATTCTTATCATGCTAAAGATCTTTCGAGGAAAAAGCAACTTAGAAATGGAGTAAAGAACTGAGCCACATACACTTTTGCCATTGGTGTATATGGTCCTTAAATTCTCTTTCTGGGTCTCTCGTCGTGCACATGGTCAATTCTTCTTGTGATATCATAGTCAACTCCATCAAAGACTCAATCATGAATGAAGTCAAATTAAGCATTTTATTAAATTGGTGTAACTATATATGTAATTAATATGTTACACTTAATAATGGATCTAATTAATTCAATTCGTAAACTCTTTTTATCTTGTAAAAAATTTGAGATTGAATCTTCGAAAAAAAAAAAAAATCTATTTGTTTTGATTTGATGATAGGTAATAGATTCAAATCTTATCATATTCTTTTATAATAAAAAATCATTTTAATCGAGTTTCCAAGCAATTTTTTTCTTTCGATCTTTTTCATAGTTACAAGAGGGTGCGGGGAAATCTTCATTCCAACAATCAAGTTACCAAGTCTCTCAGCCCCCGGCGTTCAAAGTTTCAAAATCTTCTTCACTCTATCAGCATTTCATAGATATATGCTTCTGAAATAATATTGCTCATAATTTCTTGCAAGTGGAAGACGTGTCAATACAAAATAAAAACTTTTAGCTCAAATTAGAGGAAGTCAAATTTAAAAAATAAATAAATAAAATAGGCTAGAACTAAAGCTTTTTATTGCTACTAACAGTTTACAGTCCACTTAATTAGAAACAAATAATAATAAAAACCCTTACAGTTTACTGATTATTTAGAAGGGAATCTGAGAAATTACGGGCCCGTTTGGTAACCCTACTCAACACACATTTTTCACATTTTAAACTTACTTACACACATTTTAACACACTTTTTTACCTACATGTATATCAAAAACATTCAAAATACATTACTCAAACTTAGTTATCAAAGTAACATGAAAATTTGAAACTGTTCTTCATTAATTTGTAGGATTTAGGCTCGTGTTAAATTAACTAAACTAATATACTTTCCAAACCAAATTGTCTATGTACACTTAATAAAAGATATGCTAAAAGTAGTTGTGCCTTATATATGATATATTCCTTTGATTCTTTTCATATTGTATACTCTAGCATCTTCTAATGCACCTTACCATGAAAAGCGGATAATTTAAAGATTAATTATTAAAGAAGAAAAGATCTAGACAGATACTATAGTATAAATACTTTTTTTTTTTTTTTTTTTTTTGAGACGGCTATAGTATATATACTTGATCTTAGCTTTTCTTTTTTTGATAAAGTAAAAATGGTAATAAGTTGTGATTATAGTTTCTCACATGTTTTGGAGCGCCAAGGTAATTCTATTGTCCACAATCTTACTAAACATGTCACAGATTTCTCGGTTTAGATGAAAGATATTCTTTCACACTTTACTATTGTAATCCAAGTTGATATAACTTTTCAGTCGATATAAATTTTCATTAATAGAAATTTCAGTTTTCTTCTAGAAAGAAAAGATGATGACTAGACTAGTTTCCATATTTGGGCATTATCATTGTATCCTATCCATTGAATATGGACTTGTAAATAATGGAACCGATGAGTCATAACTATTATCTCAGCCTCACGAGGACATTTCATGAGAAAGGTATTCATTTCCCATTATAGGCTAGTCACTTTTATTGCAACATACCATGAAGGTGGATAATTTAAGATAAAGATGTAAAGCCCAAAGATAAGGAAGTTTTGACACCGATCAAGAAAGACTTGGGCTCACAAGAAATTGTATTCGAGTTTAGGTTTTAAGACAACCTCAGTTCAACATGAAACTGACAGAGTATACCTTAATGGGTCTGGAGCCTGGGCACGATTAGGTCCATGATCCTCCTCATGGCTAGGGCCCAAATTACTCTAGGAGGACATGACTGGGCCCTCTTTACTGTGAGTTCTGTTGAATTACTTGGGTTTCTCACTCATTTGCACCCCAGTATTAGAAAATTATAAAAAAAAATATCATAATGGGCATTATAGCTTGGTCCAATTTTTTCTGGGCTCCAAGCCAGAATTTTGCTTACAAGAATATTTCTAGACCAGACCCAAAAGTAAAAATATTGCAGGAGATACCAGGGGAGCTGTCTAATATTTGTAAAGTATAGTCAGATCTAGTTTTCAAGCTGGAAGCAAAAAAAAATAAGAACAACAACTTGAATACTCTTTAAATGTATTAGGAAATTAGAAAAATAAATTGCATGTTTCAAGTCCAGCTTCTGTTATGGGAAATTAACAAGAACAAAGAAGAAAAATTGCCTACTTATAACAAATTATACAAACATATAATTATAGATAGTATTTTGCACTAAAAATTAAACATTTTAGCCCATCATCAAACTTAGTTGACATTAAAAAAAATAAAAAGCATTCATGAAAATGACCAAATAAAAAATTATTCATAATATTGCATGACCCGGGTCACCAAGCCACTCTAGCATCACCACCATTGCCACTTTATCTAGGACTTGAATTAGTTCTGACATTCTTCCGATAAGATCATCGAACCCACCCCCAATGTATTGACCTTAATTTTACATGCAACGTCCATGTCAAGAATCCATGTCTTAATCACACCCAATTTCAGTTTCACTCTAAGTTTCGCATTTAGAGTTAAGGAGACCGGTACCTTAGTTTTATTGGCCTTCATACTCTTCTCAATCTCCTTAGGTAGCGTTTCTTTTGTGCCTTTTAGAAAGACTTTAATCTTCTTGAAACCATTCTCTTCTTGCTCCAACGATGGAAATTTGCCTGTAGCAATCTTTTTGCCCTCGGAAGATAATGTAACAACCCCACCACTGTCATAATCAATTCCCATAATTTCATTAGGGTTATTGGCCTTCAATGAGATTGTGTACCCAGCCGATTGAGAATGTTTATGAGTAGAATTTTGTGCATACTTGACTAGGACATGTGCCACGGAGAATGAAGGACTTTTAGACCTATAGACGATGGACAATGTCACTAGGATTAGAGCAATTAGAAGTGCTAGCACAACCAAGATGGAACCAGTTATCCATACCCAGCACTGGGGTCGAGACTTTTTGTTCTTCTCAACAGGTTTTTTGCCATTACGTTCCACAAAAAGGGCATTTTCCGGTGGTGGAATGCGATAAATTTGATCTTTAGGGATTTGGATTACGTAGGTTTCGGAGTTCATATCAGGAGGCGGTGTTATTAGAAGCGGTGATGGTGGTGGTGGTGGCAGCGATTTTGACCCTGATGAATGTAGCGGGAGAGAGTTGTCATCCGTGTCATCACCATCGGGCGCTGGTGGAACCCGCCCCTCCATGGGTAAAGGGGAGGGGTGCACAAATGAGATGATAGGGTGGTGAAGGCAAATTGAGGAGAAAGAGTGATTTGCATGGGAAGAGGTGGTTGCATGGGAAATTGGTTTGGACAATAGAGGAGGGGTGAAGAGAAACGAGGAGTACCGGCTTGGAAAAAAATACAGCTCATGTTGGGAGTGAGTGTAAGGTTGAGTATGGCTCTAGGGGTCACATATCGTTTTGCCGATTAAATCCTATTTTTGGGTCATTTTACTTGGTCAAATCCAGACATTTAACAGTTGCATCACTTGTGTTTTGTTCATCATGAAGCAGTCAAAACTTGAATTTAATGGGAGGGACAAGTTCCAATTGAAATGATCTCTTCCATGTTTTGTGTTTCACTTTATGATTTATCAATTATAATATGCCATGTGATTGATTTTTTCCGTTTTAAATTTTGATTATTTTATGACGAAAGTTAAATGAATATATGATGAAATATAAAATGAAAAACAAAATGTGGTACGTATGATTTGCATTTAGGCAATTCCAACCTATAATAATTTTGAGAACAACTATAAAAATGTTACCTGATTTAATTTAAAAAAAAAAAAAAAAACGCGTTTTCAGAATTATTATATGTTATTCTATCTTATGTGTGTACATTCTGAAACAAATTCCAACACTAGCAAATAAAATTATGAAGTTCAAATGACATCTCGTCTAGAAGACTTTTACATGAGTGCTAATTTTCGTTCTTGAATTTTTTATTTGAATAATTAATTTTTTGGAAATTAGATGTGTGATAAATTAAACACATCCCTTAAATTTTTTATTTTTTATTTATAACTATAACACATCCATTTTACTTGGTCACTATAATTTTTTATTCATTCTTTCTTATTATGTGGACCGTCATAGTTATAGTGACTATTTGAATCTTGGCTTCTGTTATGTCTCTTTTAGGTCCAATGGGATGGACAAATTCTTTTTTAATACATAAGGAGCCCCTACTCTCCCTTTAAATAAATGACAATTAGCTCATTTAAATTGCTATTCTTTTCAATGGGTATTAGGTCCAGAGAGTGGGTTTCTTGTCTTCTCAGACACCGTACTCATAAGTCACATCTAGCAACCACCGTATAATTTGAGAAATTAATCAAAGGCTTTTTCAAGATTTCAATAGAGGGCTCATCATTAAACCATGGAGGTAATGTGGTTTCTTCATAAAAGACCCATACATGCATTGAATAGTAAAATATATTTTAGATAATTTCTAACAATAGGATATGATAGAACTATATGCATATCACATGATTAGATCCGTTAATGTTTTAATGAAAATTACAATTTTTTTTTCCTTTTTGCTGAAATATAGTTCAAGTGGTTAATAGCTTAAATAGAAGAAAAATGCTAGGATCACATAAACTTACACAATTTTTTCCACAAATCACCACGTGACAAATTGTGACAAAAATTGTGTAAGTTTATGTGGTCCTAGCAAAACTCCAAATAGAAAGTACAAAGACAAAATTAACACCAATGTCAAAGTCCAAAGATAATATTCGTAAAACGTTAAAATTCATTAGAAATTAATTTTGTGTGTATATATATATATATATATATATATATATATATATATATATATATATATATATATATATATATATTTATATGTATATATATATATATAATTGTAGCTATATTAATAAATGGGAAATGCTAATGAGTGCCCTAAGGTTAAAAATCCAGTTAAAGAAAGTTTTTATGGGAAAAGAAAAAAAAAATTAATGTTTTGTGACTTTTTTTCATTTCTCATAAAAGTGATATCAAAACTTCCTTTAACTGGATTCTTAACCAGTGTCTTAAGGGTACTCGTTAGCATGACCCTTAATAAATATCATTGGCAAAAAAAGAGCTAATTTAATTCATGAAAATTTTGTTGTATCAAAATTTTGGGACAACTCCCTTAAAAGTTCCATGGCTTTTGAGTGGAGTTGTGGTATGTCTTTGTGTTAGAACCCCTTTCCCTCTCCCTTGTGTGTGCGTGTGTGTTTGTTTCTCAAAAAAAAAAAAAAAAAAAAATTTGGGACAAAGTATTATCTTCGTTAGAGATTTGTATGGGAGGGAATTAAGAAAATGGAGACAATTTTGAGAGAGAGAGAGAGAGAGAGAGAGAGAGAGAGAGAGAGAGAGAGAGAGAGAGAGAGAGAGAATTGTATTTCATTTGATTGCATTTTTTTTTTTTTTTTTTTTTGAGAAACATTTGATTGCATATGTTGGTAACACATCCTATGACAACATAAAAGAACATGTCGCCCCAAAGATGAAAGTGGGTACCTCACTTTTAATACAATTAATTAGCCATATGTGCAATGCACGTAAAAGTTCAATAAAGTATGATTTAATCTAGGAAACAATGATTTTTACTCTTTTATTTTGTATGTAGGGAAATTATTGTGTACTTCCGGAGTACCATAAATGCGTACCCCCTCCTCTCACATGGGTCCCATTAATTAAATTTATGGTAGGACTCACTATTCATGTGAGAGAAGGGAGTACGCATTTATGGTACTCCTAATAAATTTGACAATTATGATAATTATTATTAGATATTTATTTTGACTGTAAAATATAAAGAGAGATGCTATGTCTACAACATTTTTACAACAAATCACAAGTAGTTAGTTGTTATTGGTTCAAATTTGAAACTAACACTAAGATTACTTTTTTGCCCTAACAATAATAACCAGTAACAAACTGCCACTTAGTATTTGTTGTAAAAATGTTGTAGAAATATTATTTCTCAAATATAAAATATAAAATTTGATAATTATGGTAATTAACTATAGGTATTTATTATGATTTTTTTTTATATGGAGCTACTAAAAATATTCCTATGGTAATTATTAATAGATATTTATTTTGGCTGTGTTTGTACATGAACCTATATATTCTACTATTTAAAGAAAATATGACGTGGCAATATTCTTTTATATATATATATAGATAAATGATATGACAAGATTCTAATTTGAGGGTTTAAATATAATAGGAGTAATAGAATTCAAATCAAATTAAAACATACTGTCTATTAGAATATTAATCTGCCATCATGGACAATCGATTTGATCCTAACCTGTGGTTCTTTTTGGTTGATGACAAGTCAACATTTTTAGCCAATCGATGGGATCGAGTTGGGTTCAAGTTTAGCCCAAACTTGACTTAATCAAACCTATGGAGCCAAAACTTAGATATATGGCTGTAAATGACTCGAGCCAAGCAAAGTATTAAAAATTGACTCAACCGGACTTGTGAGTCTACTCCTTCAAAACTCAATTCAAACCAATTCAACTGACCTTTTACCCAAAACTTGTGATATTGCCAAAAGGTGCCCAGAATCTGATCTATTCTCCATTTTAAATCAAATCTCCTTCTATTGCCATCCAAGATTCTACTCAAATCCGTAGAGATCTCATGATCTCTAGCGATATCTAATCGAGATCTTGCAATCTTCGACAAGTTCCACCACATCTCGCTTATTCATTCTCTTTGACTATTTGAACTCGACTTGATCTGTCATCATGGATAATTGGTTTGATCCAAACCGGTGGTGCTATTCAGTTGACGATAGGTCAACATTTGTAGCCATTCGATGGGATCAAGTCGGGTTCAAGTTTAGCCCAAACTTGACTCAACCCAACTTGTGGACACCACAAAAAGTGAGCCAAAACTTAGATATAGGGCTGTTAACAAACTAAGCCAAGCCGAGTGTTAAAATTTCAGGATTATTCATTTAATTCTTTTTAAATATGAGTTGAGCTCAAGTTAATCACCAAACTAGATTATATGTTCAAACTTGATTCATATTCTTATCAAACAAGCTCCAACTCATTTACAAACAACTTGATTGACTTATTGTTTTCCAATGTGTAGTAAAATTTATGACTATGTTTTTTTATACCAACTTATAAATATATATATATGCTAATATTAATAACCAAATTATAATTGAAATTTTTTTTTTTTTGAGTTTATCAAATATAATTATAAATTTATAAAAATTCGATCCACTAGCCTTATATTGTTAAAATGTATTAATAATTTAACTAAAAAATTAACTATTTATATTATCAATAAATTATAAATAATAATTTAATGTCTTATGAACTTTTTCCCAAACTTATGCAATCTAATCTAATGTCTTATTAAGTTTATTATAAACATTTGTACATATAAACACGTAATTTATACATACTTTTTAATCTAACCTCGTACTCATAAGCTTGTACATGAACACAATATTATGTGTGAGTTCGGCTTGTTTAATAGTCAAGTCTAAAATTTGGACTCGAGCTTGGCTCATTTGCTAATTAAATAAACATAAACAAGTTTTTTCTCAAGCTGAGATCAAGTCGACCATGTCCACAATTTAACCAAAGGAAACCAAAGAAAAGAATACAAATGAGATCACTCAAGTTTCATTATTTCAGTGACAAGCAAACACCATACAAGGTATAGATGGCGAGCCCCAATATTCCTAGTGTAATAGTTATCAAAAAAGAAAAAGCAAAAAAAGGACCCTACCAGTTGTTATGATAGAAGTTATAGATGGTTGTATTGACTATTGAGTCTTGACAACCCAGCTAACTCGTTACCAATTTCCACGTTTTTGTTCTCCTCTATTTTCGGTACGGTACCTTTTTTGCCTCCCACTAGAATATGCTTTTCATGATATAGCTCTCTCAATAGGGTTGGAGAGCATTCTTATCCTTAGCTCAAAATAAAGAAGAACCAGCCAAAATAATTAAAGTCTTCCTATCAATTCGGTGGGACGTACGTTCCAGGTAATTGCCCTGTTCTTTTTTTTTTTTTTTTCCATTCCTCACTTACACAACTCATTAGTGATTGCTATTACTTTCACAGAAAAATCTTTTATAGGCCGGACGTATGAGGTCCATGTCATACATTTGGCGCAGGAGATTCTATCTCCACGTTCGCACACAGTATGTCAGTGTCAATCTTGTAGTTTTTCATCACACATCTTTTTGTCGCGTACCGCACAACGATGTCGTATTTTGTATAACATGATCATGTCTCCCCCACCTCGATTTCCTCATTGCTCATGATATATAGGCTATAGCCAAACACAACGAAGCTTCACACATCGCAATCCCAATTTTCACAATGGCTCTCAACACCACCTTCTTTTTCATCCTTTTCCTCTGCGTTCTCTCCATAGCCCAATCTTCCGTAATATACTCATCAAATCTAATATCTTCATAACCATCTTAGCAATTGCAATTTCTAACTAACTTTTTTTTTTGTTGTTAACAGGACGATGATTGTGTGTACACTGTGTACATCAGGACCGGGTCGGTCATAAAAGGAGGCACGGACTCGATCATCGGAGCGAGGCTGTACGACGAGTACGGCGAGTACGTGGAGATCAAGAACCTAGAGTACTGGGGCGGACTGATGGAGCCAGGCCACAACTACTACGAGAGGGGCAACCTGGACATTTTCAGCGGCAGAGGCGGGTGCCTTTCGGCTCCGATCTGCGCTTTGAATCTCACTTCGGACGGGTCGGGTGCCCACCACGGGTGGTACGTTAATTACGTGGAGGTGACGACGACTGGGGTCCACACCTCCTGCACTCAGCAGTTGTTCACCGTGGAGCAGTGGCTCGCGCTCGATACGGCGCCGTACGAGCTCACCGCCATTCGGAACTACTGTCCGTACGACGATTCGGAGAAGAATCGACGTGGCCAGCTTAAATCTAGTGTGTAATAAACGAAGGGTTGTTGGTGATGCTAAGGTTAAGGTTTATTAAGAGTTTATTTTAGCTAAATAATAATTATTACTATTTAATGTGGAGTAAGATGAAGATGAAGATTGAATGATGTATGAGTTTTAAGATTTGCTGGATCTGTGTTGTTTGTGGTGAGAATGGATTTATTTATTAGAATCAAACAAATTAACAACTTTGTCGTCACAGTCTTTAATGTGAACGATTTTTAATTAAGGAAAGATGCCTTACTCTGATCTAGTGGTAATTGGTGCTTAAAGCATTTTTTTTTCATTATTTGGTGTGTCAGATTCTAACAGGCTCTGTCCTAAAGCTCTTGTTTCTTTTGGGGAAAAAAAAAAAATGTCGGATCGGATCACATGGAAAGAGTTTGGTTCAATTTATTATCATCTTAAAAATTATCATTTTTTTTTTTACACAATACATGAAATAAACTGTTGGACATAAACCCACATAATAATTAATATTTTAAGAATACTGCTTCCAACTTTATAATAAATTGGGGATTTTATTTAAAGAGAGTTTTAATTTATAACATATTTTATTATGAATTTGTTAGTATATTTTTAAGATAAAAATCTATGATTTATTATTATTTGAAATGTGTACTGGGTAAAAATTAATATAATGCAATTTATTTCTCATTGATAGGAACTACAAACAAGACCTATGAGTTGGCCCAACAAGGCCCAACAAAACTAATTACAAAAGGTATAAACAGGATGATAGTTATATCCTAATTCCTATAGTTATTACAAAAGGGAGCACTCTTTCGAGCCTTTAAGAGCTGAAATAGATGTCAAACACTTGAGGAATATTCGAGGATCCAATGGGGATGACTCCAATATGCTCTGTATCTCTCTTTTTTTGTTTTCTCTTTTCTCCCTAAACAATTGACCATGTTTGGTTCCTCTGAAAACAGAATGTTTTTAGTTTTCATTTTGTATAGGCCCCACCAATTAAAGCCCTGATTGGTTTTGTTGTTCTTGTTTTAAGTCTTCATTTTCAAATTTTTTTTTTTTTAGTGTTCTCAAAATCCATTTTCCCAATTCAAAAAATCACTTGCACCATTTGGCACCAGTTTTCTAGTCTAGTTTTAGTTTTTTTTTTTTTTTTTTTTTTTTTTAAATTAAATATTCATCATCACACCCGCACCAATGAGTTCTAGGTGAGGATAAAAAATGGAGAAAACCCAAGAGATTGAAGCAAAAAATGGAGAAGTTAAGGGTTTGTTTGATAGGTGGATTTTTGTTTTTGTTCTTAAAACAGTGCGAAAGTAGTTTTCAAAAAATTGAATTTGAAACTAGTTTTTAGAGGACAATTTTTGCATTATACTTGTTTGACTCCCACTTTTAAGAATCGTAGGGGAGTGGTTTTAGCATTAGATGACATTGGGCCTTCCTAAAAGGCCGGCTCTCTACTAGGAAAGTAAGGTCCTAAGCCCAGTAAGTTAAAGTTAGACCTAGGGGAATAGTGCCCACTAGCTGAAGTCTATTAGATACAGCTCCTTGGGTAGATTCACCAAGTCTATTAGACCCACTTACCTAACACAATCACATTTATTATTGAATGGCTGGCCTCAATAGTACTTTAAGCCCAAAAAATCTTTCTTTACCATGAAAAAAAGGGAAGAGGTGTCTAAAGGAACAAGTATCTTACCAACTGTATGATGACATCACATTCCAAGAAAGAAGGCAAGAGAGGAATATAAAGAGAGGCTGGACATACATTATCTAGGGTGGAGAAAATTATGGAGAGAGAAATTGCAAAGTGAATGTACACTTGTTCTTGGATGTTAGTATCTTGGGCAAGCTTCTTCTTATGTTCATAGGTTTATACAAGATCCATACTTTTGATATCTACTTCTTGTTCAAATCTCCCATTGTGGATTAATCATTCCTTAACCAATATAAATTAGTTGTGATGCGAGAAAGAATTTTTACTTAAGCAGGTATTTGTATGATTCTGTTTTCAACCCCCACAAGAATTTTCAAAATATTGAAAAAAAAAAAAGGTTTGGAAGATCATTTTATATTTTTGAGACAAAAATTAGCTGGTAGATTACATATTAAAATAAAACTAACGTTAAAATAGAACACAAATGGATTAGGTAACCCAAAAAAAAAAAAAAAAAAAACCAATGGCAGTAAAAGATATATTAAAAAAAAAAAAAAAAATCAACACTAACAATACAACAAACCTATTCGTTCTCTCTCTCTCTCTCTCTCTCTCTCTCTCTCTCTCATTTAGTGCAAATTTGTTGTTTTCAGTTTTTTTTTTTTTTTTTTTTTTAATGATAAGTTTTGTTGTAAATTTGTTATGATAATGATAAGCTTCTAAATTGTAGAGACTGAACTTTTTTTGCAAATATGTGGGATTCATTATTTTCAATTTATTTACAAATTACAACTATACCATTAAAATTATTTTTTGTATTCTTAAAACTCTCTTAGTTGTTTTCAAAATCTTATTTTCAACAATGAAATAAGGAAACCGTTTTCTAAAAAATGTATTTAGAAAACACCAACTAAACTATAAATTTAAATGGTGAATCCACTATTTTTGGTTTTAAGAACAAAAAACTATATAAATATAGCAACCAAACAGCCCTAAAGTAGAAACCAACGCCTTTAAATAACGGTTCCATTTGTGGGTATGACTCACTTCCCTCTCTACTTAGTTCTGTTGTTTTTTATAAAAAAAAAATCTTATATAAAGATAGTTTTTCTTGTTTTCCAGTATTTGGTAGTATAAAAAAAATTAGTCAAAAGAAAACTATCTTTAGTCAACATAAAAAATATAACTTATTTTTAGAGATTGTTTTCTTTTTTCTTTTCTTTTTTTAAAACAATTCTATCTCACAACAAGCTAAATAAGGAAAGTTAGAAAATTGTTTTTTAACAAATTTTTACCAAATATTGAAAAATGAGATAATTTTATAAAAAATGCCTTTTGGAAAATGAATCATTTTTCAAAAAACATTTTTACCTAATCAAATAGAGGGAGCAAATCTCAAGCCTGACCTCTTCCAAGTTATTTTCTTTGTCCTTTATCAACTAGTGTTATATATATACATATATAGATATGTATGTATGTATTTATGTATGTCATTAATTTTGTGATACAATGGCCATGTGAATTCAATTGGAGTAAGAATTTGATTCCTTTGCAATGAAGATGGTTACAATAATAAAGATTATATGGGCAGCAAAATTTTCCAAATTCAGCACAATGACTAGAAGCAACCATAGTTATACTTGCAAAAAAATTTCTGATTCAACACCTTTTGAACATCTTCATTTTATTTTTTCTTGGAACCCACATTACATAAAGCTGGTGAGAAATGCCACGTTTACAAAAAAGTAATTTCATTGGTGAATTCAAATTGGAACCAATATCAACTTATTACTTAGGATTTTTGTTGTTAAAATGTTATGGACGTACCACTTTTCAAAATTGTATCTTCTTCGTAATAGTCACAAACTCTCACTATTGTTATTGATAAATCCTAATAAGCAATAAATAAACAAAATTTACATACAAACGAGGGGGAAAATAGATGAAATGCCAAACCATATATTCCGACATGCTAATAAGAACACTTCCACAGTTCCACACCACCACTATATGGAGTAAAGCTAAATGAGCTGTATTGTGACAAATAAAATAAAATAAAAAATAAAAAATCAATTAGGTCCTTTCCACAGGAATTTGAAATTTTCAATCAAATTCTGAGATTAAAAAAAAAAAAGATTACACGCATTTGAACTATACATAAACAAATTGAGAAAAAAGTATACCTAATAGGCCTATTACATCTTGCTATAAAAGAAAAAACAAAAAAAAATTGTGCCATTCACATCTCCATATCTAAAACTCTCTCTGTCTCTCTGTCTCTCTCTCTCTCTCTCTCTTAATACAGGACGATGACCGAGTCAGATCCACCATTCATCGTGCCATTCACGTCTTCACCACGTTGTCTCTTGAGCTGTACCTGGGCATCCAACAAGGCTTGGCTTACATGCTCGTCTCCTGGACTTTCCTTTAATAACACCTCGTAGTCTTGTATTGAAGCTTCCCATTTTCCCAACTACATATTTAACATCCAAACAAATTTTTAATTATTCACTGCCTAAGAACATTGCTAAACAACTATATTTTTGGGTTCTCAATTTCACGGCTTAAAATCAAACTAAGGTACCTCTATTTTTGAAATGGATTCATATAATGGTTCAGATAAAATATTACAAATCTTAAATGTATATTTAGTACAATATTATTTAAAATTTTAAATGATATGACACCATGTGTACTATTTAATATTAAGAAATAAAATTCTAACCGTAAAATGTTACTTGAAATGCATTATTAGATTTCTTATATGTTGAGATGCCATTCTCATATAACATTACCAACATTCGGGTGGCCTAGTTGGTAAGATAACGAGCCGACAAGTCTCGGGACTTGAGTTCGAGCCTCAACAACTAGCTGTGTGTTGGTGCTCCTTATATCCCATCTCCATCCCAAACGGTTCAAAAGAATAATAAGTGAGTTTCTCACAGATTAGGAGTATGGGGTCTCGTCCGGGGAGCGGGTAGGGTGTTATTATGGTTACGCCCAAGTAGGGAAGCCACACTAGTCACCCCCTCTACCCATTTTTTGTTCACCAAAAAAAAAAAAAAAATTTCTCATATTACATTTCAAGTAGTACTACTAGACTGAAAGTTCTGTTTATTTGAGTTAAATACCGCAATTCAGTCACTGAATTTTTAACATGGTATATAGTCTGCAAAAGAATAAAAAAGAGTAACTTTAGTCACCTTGGCATTGCAATCGGCTCTTCTTAGTCTGGCCTTGCTGTAAGAGGGTCTCAAGTTGAGGGCAACAGTGCAATCCTCCACTGCTTTCTCAAATTGGCCAAGTTTGGACCGAGAAGTAGCTCGGTTGCACAATAACACTGAATTGTATGGGTCATTCTCAAGTCCCTCCCCGTATGCAACACATGCCTCGGAGAATCTTGATGCCTTGAAATGGTCGTTACCTTTTGATCGAGCTGCTGAAATAGCGCGAGCCTTCCTCATCGCCATTTTTGCTTCCCTATTGTTTGAGTCAAGACGAGCTGCTCGTTGAGCTGACTCCAATGCATCATCAAATCTGTTAAGCCATTGGACACCAACAGTTTTCTTATTTGCCTAATAAAAGAACATGTGAGGTTGTGCTTCAACTAGGCATACTTAAATTTGATAGACAAAAATCTTGATCAATCAGGAGTAGACCGTTAGAATAATGATTAAATTCAATGTTTGTTAGGTGTGGGTTACTTGCCAAAAAGAAAAGGGAACATTTTTCATGTTTTGCCAGAACATTTGCTTTGAAATCCAAGTGTGTGTGATACTTCATACTAGACACCAGGGCTATGATTTTAATTAACCATATAGAAAACGCTAACCTGCCAGCTGCCAAGTCAACCTGAGCACGTATAGCTAACAAATTTGCACTACCAATAGGCCCAAGGAATCTAGTACATGAGTCAAGTTCAAAATTTGGACCCTTTGACATTGTTTCATCTGCATCTTGATGCTTATGGAGCTTCAACAGGGCCTCAGCTTGCAGAGCAAATATCTTTTCAAAGCAACAACCAGGGCAATGAGTCACAGATGCACACTTACAAAGGTTGACAGATTCATATAAAGTGCAAAATTAATAAGAGACCAATTCTATTACTTATGGCTTACCAGTGGTGCTGAATCTGCACCTGCAGAAATAGCGTATGCAGCTTCCTTAATCAGGGTGTTCCAATCTCGGAATTTGCGAGCCTCAGTGCACTTGTTGAGATGGACCTGAAGCGATTTCACTTTGGCTATGTCATCAGGGTCCGCCTCTGGTCCTGCATGTTTAAAATGATACAATGCCTTTTCTGCTTCCCCTAATCTGTATGCAGAAATATATTCTCAAAATTATAAGAATGATAATGTCTAACAGGAATAAAAATGCACAGACTAGCAAAAAGAAATTATTCTAGGGAAGTACATATGATTGTTCATATTGTCTAGGAATAAATAGTTTTAATTCCTTACCTTAAGTATAATGTTGCCAAACGATGATGAGCTCTTTGATAATGAGGTTCGATTTGAATAGCTTCCCTGCACTCAAAAACTGCTTCAAGAAGCCTACCAAGAGCGGCTAATGCGGCACTTTTGTTGCTTCTATATGAAGCCTTATTGGGGTCAATGGAAATTGCTGCATCATACAAGGCCAGGGCTTCAGCAAATCTTCCATTCTTGTAATCCTCATTGCCCATAATCTTCAATGTCTCAGGATCCATTCTGGTTGAGAGAGCTCGGCACAAGGAATTTTCTAGACTGGGTTTTCCTTCTCCATAAGTACTTGTTACCACATTTCCCCTTACCCCATTTGAGTAATTTGAGTTATTTCCGTTTGGCGTTGGAATTTCTTCTCTTCCAGCCTTAGGAGGATGGTTAACAACATTATATGAATTCACATTTCCTCCTCCTGGCTGCCTTAAGTTACCTAAATTGCCAAAAAGCATTAAATTGCCAGATGATGCGCGAACAAGATTATTACCTCCCTTTGCCTTTTGATGATCCACAATCATACTTTCTAGCTCACCAGAAATTCCAATGGCTTCCCTTGGCACCCTTCTGCCTTGGTTAACATATCCTTGATTCGGAGCTATCTTTGTTGTTGAGCCTGTGCCTGATGAGGGTACAATTACAACCTGATTGGAGGGTCTTCTACCTTGGACTTGATTATATACAGCAGGTGCCCTTTGAGGATTTTGTGTAGGTCTAGCCACAGGTATAGTTGTCGGCTCTGACGTATTAGGTGAGTTCTCAATGAATGAGCTTTCGTCAGAGTCACTTCGCCGCCTTCTTGAATTTGGAGTGCTTGGTGTCTTGACAAATTCAGGACCATTTCCTGAGTGAATAGAACCGGTAGAGGTAGCTCTTCTTGGCCAAAAACCACGTCTACCGAATACTGCATTTAAGAGGCCACAACCTGATTTCTTTTCCCCCGAGTCATCCATTTCTGTCATGATCCCCACACAATTCAGTACCCTGTACAATTCTTGTTGATGGGTGCAGTTTTTTGTATTGTATATATGATAAAAGGAGAATGATTGTATGTTATCTTGCCAACAATGCGAACAACATTGTTGTTGTGTTACAAATTGATAACTAGATACAAAATTAATAGCATTCAAAAATAACAAAGAAAATTAGATCTAACTAAGGGAAAAAAATGTACAAGTGGGGTTTGCAATAGGCCTACCCTCAGGAGATGATCAGTATGATGGCTTCCTGGAGTGGCTGCCAGAAACCAATTTGTTTTTGTTTTCTTTGTCATTCAATAAGAAAGACGATGAAACTAGATGACATGATTTGTGGATGAAAATTTCAGGCAAAAGGAAGAATGATTTACAGCTTTGATGTTTTATTAAAAATGAAACAGTTGACCTTCATCAATCTTTTTTTCCATTTTTTTCTTTCCTTTGTGTTGGGAAAGGGAAACCAAGAGACCCGGTCTTGTATTAAATGAGGATCTCTAGATTTTTAGAAATAAAAGGAATTTGGCCTTATCATGCACCTTATTCGACCTTGGTTTTTTTTTTTTTTTTTTTTTTTTTTGTGTGTTCATTCATTCACAGCTAGGACAGAGAGACAGAAAGAAAAAGGAGGGCACGTTGGAGTAGCGACCCACGTTAGAGGCCAGCTATGATGTATCAATGAAAAAAACCAAAAAACAGACCTATTGTACCCTTTTCTATGGGCAACAATATGCATGGTTTTGAATCTTCCGATGTTTTTTTTTTTTTTTTTTTTTTTTTTGAAAAAATCAAATGGTGTCAATTAAATTATAAGGCTAGATTGCCCAAACTAGTATGGCAAGTGACATAACCCTCAAATTTTCATCTATTTTGGAACAATTTTATTTAGTGAAAGTATTATAGATAAAACTAAAAATTAACTGAAATAGTATAGTGGAATCCATGAATAGTACCAAAAAGCAGAATGAAACCCATGAATGGTTGTAAAAATAAGCTAAATACTAAAATAAGCTATCCAATATAAGTTATCCCAAACACAATTGAAATAACCATTTTTAAGATTGATACTTAAACCGTCCGCTATTTGCATTAGATGATACGCCTCACACAATTTTGCTATGTGCTAACCTCTTAGTAAAAAGTTGGACATATGTCTATAACTTCATTAATTGGACAAATTATAATAGGAATGATAATTTTTATTACTCGGAATTAAATGTAGTGTTGTTATGATTTTAGTGTCCCACATGGGTTTAGTATAAGCTTAACCGTGTCTTTATAAGCTCTTTGGCACCCTTCTCTTGCAAGCTGGTTTTCAAGAGTGAGTTTTACCCATGAGTTTGTAACATTTGGTATCAGAAACAACCACCACCTAAGTAATCGGGTGTAACTCATTAAGTATGAGATCAATTGAGTTGCGGTTTTGCGGTCGGATCCCCAAGGGGGTGACCTAGAGACTAGATTAAAATAACTAATAGATGAGGTCAATATAAGCTTAACCATATGTTTATAAGTTCTTGGACACCCTCCCCTTGCAAACCGGTTTTCAATGGTGAGTTCTAACCATGGGTTTGTAACAAGTGTAATGAAATAACTAAATCATTCATAAGTTTAGTTGTGAGTTGTAACATTAAAATAAAGATTAAGATTTATTTTAGAAAATATTTTACTCATACAATTTTATTTTCTTAAAAATAATATATTTTTTAAAAATTTTGAGATAAAGATTAGTTATTTTTTGTTATTTTTATGTGTATATAGAAAGTTCGTTTATTTGGAAACATATTAATTTTAGAAATTATTACAAGAATAGCTATTACAATCATTTTAGAGAATAATAGTTAGCTATTACAATCATTTTAGAGAATAATAGTTATTCTTCATTTTAAAAAATAGCTATTTATAAAAAATGACTATTCCTTATAATAAAAACATAACCAAATTAAAAAATAGCTAAAAACCATGGGAATAGCTATTACATTATAGTGCCAATTACAGTCTACCAAACATGCCATTAATATATATATATATATATATATATATATATATATAATGGGTAAATACTTCTTAATTTTTAGTTTTATATAATCCTACCCTTCAAAAAAAGGGAGGTGTTGAGGCACAAGTAGGGGTGTCAAAATCATCTCAAACCCACCCAAAACTTATTTGGGTGGTCAAATGAGTTTAGACCCAATTATCATAAGTTTTAATTGGGCGTTAACAAAGTTACCCATTACTTACCCAACAAATCACCAATTTAATACCCAACTCATTTTAAGGAAAAAAGTAGAAGACTAAATCTCTCTCTTGGAGTCTTCATTTGAAATTAGGGGTTAGGGTTTCTCTCTTTTCCTCTCTCTCTTCAATTGGATTAGGGTTTCTCTTCAATTCTCTCTCATGGTGGTTCACACCAAGTTTAGAGAGTGAGGTCGAGAAAGAAAATAAGAGAGAGCTTTGGGTTTGGAGACCACCACCGGTGGCAAGCGGCATTAATGGAGTTTAAAGACTAAGCTTCAATCATGGAAGCTAAGAGAGAGAGAGAGAGATTTAATCTTTAATTATTTTTTTTTATTTAATTAATGTCATGTGGTAGCTTATGCGGAAGTCCATGTGACATAAAAATAATATTTTAATTTGGTTATTAGTCACATCAGCATTTTTCATCCATCGGGGACCATTTTGGCACAATATCAAAAAATTATGGACTAAATTGATACATTTAAAAGATTATAAACCAATTTGACACACAGCATAAAGGTTATGGACCAAATAGGTAATTCATTTTTTTTAGACCAAACCAATTAAGTCTATTAATAGTTTTTATTTTTTAGACCAAATCAATTAAGCCAAATTGCAAAAGTTTTTTTCTAAAGAGGAGATTGCAAAAGTAAATTATGACAGGATGCCAAAATTCAAAACTAATAAAAACTGAATTTAGTATTATAAATAGAATAATGTAACGGATATAACAAAAAATCACAACAATTTCACAACATTCCTAAATTAGCATCTCATATTATTTAAAAAAAAAAAATTAATTGAAAATTGTGCTAGGCCCCATGTGTGAGTTGCATGTTAATTTGAGAATGTTGTAAAATTGTTGTGGCTTTTTATTGTATTCATAGCATTACCCAAATAAATATGTGAAACTTGGATTAAAAAAAACAAAATAGTAAGAAAACAGAATTTCAAATCTTATTTTTAATGTACTAGTTTACATTAAAAACTATGACAATGATGATTAAAAACTTACGAATTTAAATTGTAAGTTCAAATAAAGACGTTATTAAAATTAATTTAAATAAAAAAATAGGATTAAAATCTCAAATGTAATTAAAGTTAAAAATAATATAACGAATGAGAGAAGAGGGGTCTACAAGCATCTATAGCACTTGGGACTAATGGAGTAAACGGTTGCTTTGGTTTTCTTTTTTGGCTTTTGCTTTATAATGATTGAACAATCTGATAGTTAATGTAAACATCATAATATACTAAAATCAAAGCATAATTAGAATTCAAATGAAATCCAAATTAGACTTTAATTATAGTTTAATTTTGCGCAAGCCGTTCATTTTAATTTTCATAATTTTAATGTCAAGTTACTCATTCATAATACTCAACTCACTACAAAAAACGCGGTCTGAAGTCGCGTTTTGTAGCCGCGTTTTTGGAAAACGCGGCTACAGCTTTTCCTTTGACATAGGCTTACTCATTCATAGTACTAGTCACAGGCTTACACAATGCTTGACACAGTTACAATTTTTTGTGCCGATATATACATATATATATTTTTTTTCCTTTTGTTCAGTAAAAGTAATTTGGTGCTTCTTCCAACCACACAATAGAGTTATCAACATAAAGAGCACACTTCGTACAGCTTGTATTGTCATATTAACTATTTTGAGGATTTGTATGAAAATATATATAATCCTTCTTGTTAAAGAATGAAGAGGACAATAAATTTATTTATAAAGGAATTTTTGTCATGGTATGTTAAATAACTTATAAATTGCAAGATGAGCTTCACATGTCAATATAAAAAAGTTTTTATTTGCTCAAGTGAATCATTTAAAAGGTTAAGAGAAACACAGTTATAGCAATCTCCTAATTTCTATCCGACATAGAATTTTTCTTCAAATTCAAATTATATCATATCAAAACTCTAAAATTGTGTAATTCACTCAAAAATTAATATACTAATATCAGCTAAGGGGGAAAAAGAACATAAAAAAAGATAATACAACAAATCATTAAATTAAACAAGTGAAAATAAAAAAATTACTTTTTGTCATCTATATTTTTTATATAAATTCTGATATAGAATAGGTACTCTCAACCCGAGCCTGTCTCTTCCAATTCTTAAGTAAGTGCATTAAAATGGACTGAAGTGGACCACATGGACTGAAGTAGACCAAATAGACCAAAATTGATCGAAGTGAACCAAAGTAGACTAAAATGGACTAAATTGGACTGAAATAGACCGAAGTGGACTGAAGTGTACCAAATTGGACCGAAATGTGTTAGGACATATGCAGATCATGTTAAGAACATATGTCATTTAGAATTGGCTAATTTTTTGACAAAACGCATTTTACTTGTAATTGGGTAGATCTAGGATGTGTTCAAAACTTCAAGAAATAAGAGTTCAAATCCAAATATTGAAACTATGCAAATCTGTCCAAGAATCAAGTGAAGAAGTGATGTTCTTTAAAACTCGATAGATAACTTAACAGATGTATCTATCGAGATTTAAAAGGTAAAGCTCTATGACAAGCTTGACGGCAGTATCTATCAAGAATTACAAAAAAGTTTTTCAAATCAGTTTTTCACGCATATCTAAGCTATGTGTTTAGGTTTTCTTTTCTAACAACCCTAGACATGTATAAGGATTATTTTAAGGGCCGTCTCACTTGATGCAAAGGTTTTATATAAGCATATTGTGACTAGAGACATATACTCTAGTTTATCTTTCTCTTGAAGAAGCTACTGCATTTGTATGCCATAGGGTTTTGTGACCAAGAATATTCTTGATCTTCATCGTCTAGATGAATTGAAGAACTTTACAGCCAACATCCTTCTTAAGTTGGTGTGTCAATTACGTCATCGAGATCCGTGCATCAATTGGATAGTCACATACAAAAAGCCGCGTATTGAAAGAAGAGATTGCCACTACATTACAAGTCCAATTGTGTATTGGGGTAAGGGTTCAATTGTAGGTTGGTATAAGGTCTTGGGATTCCTTTACTTGTAACCGCTTGTTTTGATAATAGTGGATTCTTGGAAGTAGTGACCTACAATTCACCTGGTGAGGTTTTGCCTTAGTGGTTTTCCCCATTTGTAAACAAATCATCATGTCAAATTTATTTTCCATTTTGCATTTAACTTAGTTGGTGATTTATTTGTACTACCACGCTTATTGCATGTAATTGAATCTAATTAATTCACATGGCTAATTAATTGATTAATTTACCAAAAGGGGTCAATACATTCTTGACCTATCAAAATGAAATGAATTGGACCGAAGTGTACCGATTTGGACTAAAGAAGACCGAAATGGACCGAATAAATTAAGCTAGACTGAAACGAATCAAGTAGATCGAATGGACTGAAGTAGACAGAATTGGATCGAAGTGTACCAAATGGACATAATAGAATAAGCTCGACCGAAATGGACCAAAGTGAACTGAATCATTGACCACATCAACATTTTTTATTATTATTTTTTCTTCTAATTTTTTTGATAATATTAAATATATTAACCAATTGATGTTACACATTCATCTTGTTTGGTTTTTCTCCCTAATAATATCTTGGCTGATTTAATATTATCAAATCAAAGAAAAAAAAAATGGTGACATAGCCGATGATGTGGCTCAACAGGAGCATGACAATATTAAATATATTAACTAATTGACTTTACACATTTATCTTGGATGGATTTTTTCCCTAAAAATAGTTTAATATTATTAAAAAAAGTTAGAGGAATAAATCAATAAAAATGGTAACGTTGTCAATGATATGGCTTAACAACATGACAATATTTAATGTTACGCTTCAACTTTTAAATATTATTATTATGTAAATGCCAATACTAATGTGTTCACCTCATCATTATTATCGTTAAATATTTTTGTGGAAAAACACGAGTTACAACCTAATTTGCATTGATTTTTCACATTAAGTGCCTTAAATAATTGTATCGCAATTTTAGATGGAATGCCTTTGTTAACAAATTGGACATTTCACACTAACTATAGTTAGTGATTCGCATTTGGGAAAAGCAAGAGGCCCATCCCATTTTATAGTTCAAGACTTCAAGATATTCATCCGTAGAAATAACTAGTTTTATAGTTATAAATCATATGGATCAATCCCATTCGGGTCTCGTAAGTTTTGGGTTTGATTTCTCATGAGCATCATTTATGGTAGCTAAGGGTTTGGGTAAGCGTTGTCATTGGGCAAACACACGTTTTAAGAAACACAATTAGAAAGGCAAAAACTCAGCTTGTTCCCTGAAAGAAAGAGAAAGACAATTAGATTTTAGAGTTGATTTTGTTTTACCTCCATGGTAAAATTACATTGATCTCACAACTTGAGTTGAACCTTGGACTTGACCTTGCACTTGATTTTTGCTAAGACCAACTTAACAATTTTTTTTTAACGTCCCACTCAAAATGAGAATTTTAGGGCCTATTTGATTTAGTGATATCTCAGTTTTCAAAACCCATAACTCAAACCCAAAACTCATAACTCAATTCTCAAACCTCACCTTTACTCAAAAATTGCAAAACACGTGTTTGGACTCAGTTCTTAGTTACATATCGCTACAACTTTTCTCCAAAACCGTGGACCCCACCACTAACACTATCCAATGTTGCTATTGTTGCTACCCGCGTCTCTCCATCTCTATCTCTCTATCTTCTCCCTCCCTTCAACCCACAGCCACTCATCGACGCCATCAACCACTACCAATCCACCACCACTAACCTTGACCACTAGCCACCATCAACCACTACAAACCGATCCACCATCATAAACCCAAGAACCATCAACAAAACCCATTTATCAACCATCGACAAAATCAAAACTCATTCATCAAAATAAAAATAAAACCCATCAACAGAACTCGTCAACCATCAACAAAACCCATTCATCAACCATCGACAAAATCAAACAGATATATAAATAAAAATAAAACCCAACACTAGCGACAAAATCACGGCGACAAAATCAAAACCCAACACCAATGATCATAGTCTTGGTGTTTCAAGGCTCTCGCTTTGATGGTGGCAATGGAACTGGGCTGAACCAACACCAGCGATCATGATCTCGTGGTTTTCCTTTTTTGGGTCATTAGCAGAACCGGGATGAACCAGAAAAAGGAAGAAAGAAAGAAAAAAGAAAGAGAGAGAGAGAGAGAGAGAGAGAGAGAGAAAAGTGGGAGAAGAAAGAGAAAGAATAAAGTAAGAGAGAGGTAACACCATCAACACATATGAGCCCCACAAAGGTCAAAAATTTACAATCTTGTCACTGAGTTATGTATCTCAGAAACTGAAAACACCAATTTGGTGTTTTCAGTTTTCATCACTCTCACTCAAAATTTTTGAGAGATGAAAACAAGATTAGGAAATCAAGCCAAACAAAAAAAATTATGTGGGTCCCATGTTTTTTGATAACTTAGTTATGAGTTTTGGATCATATCACTCAAAACACCTCTAAACCAAGCAAGCCCTTAGTGTCTAGAAAAGTATATTCTTCCAACTTTTTTTTTTTTTTTTTGAGATCATTTGGAATAAAATAAGCCTTTTTTTCCCTTAAGGAGGAAATATTTTTGAACAATTGACAAAGGATCATATTCTTGTTCATATTCTAATTGATTGCAAAAAAGTTGTCCATTTGATTTTACTGACTAATAAGTAAAGTATTTTATTATTGCATATATTAAAATGATTGGTTGATCATTTGCTCCTAAAATTGGGTTTAATTTGCTCAAATTCTTATTTGCCTTAAAATTTTCTCTATTAACTTGTTTTAGATGATAATCCCATCATTCTATTAACATTCCCGTTGAGCCTGCTACTATCATATCAACAATTTGTTGACTTCTTTCATTTTTTTATGTAGTTGAGAATTGAGATACTATTAACATTTCTTGCATTAAATTCAATATTTCAGCATCCACCAAGGCAAAACTGACTAAGCCATGCTTAAAGCTCAGGAGACACGCTTCTTATGCAAAAAAAGAATATCATTCAAAAATTAGATTGCCATTCATCTTTTTATGTTCTTGTTCAAATGATGTTGAAACCGATTACTCAGCTAACTAAAAATCTAGCAGCTGGTTAGTCAGGTGTGACATTTGAACTCAGTAAAATGTGTAAAGAAATTTCATCAAAAAAATAAATAAATAACTCCAAAAATAAAGGTCGTGTTAAAATGATGTCAAAAATATAGTATTTCTCTTACTGCATATCAGAATTGACATTCTATCAAAAATTTGGAGCTATTAAGTAGGGGTACTTATCATCGCCTTTAATATTGCCTCTGACAATTCCTCTGCATTGTACTCAACCCCAAAGCATCTTGCAACCTCTATTCTCGGGTTCATCAGATACCTGCTAGTTTTAAGATGGGTTACATACACTTTGAATTCAACCAGGAAAGAAAAAGAAGGAAAAACAAAGACCAGTGAAGGATTTACATGTTGTGGGAAGAGTCAACAAGATAGTCATCTCCCTCCTCTTCTACTTTTTTGAAATATATGCGGTACTCCTGTGCCATCTGCCTGATAGCCGATACAGGCCCCGTTAATCCTATTATTCTTGAGTCAAATTCTGCAATCCGTAAAAGGTTTGGGAACATGATGCAAGAAAAACAGAGGATCAAATAAGTTATTTGTATCTTAAAGCTGGCATATTGCTATGCACTTTGGTTTTGTGGGAACTCTCACCGTTAAGGTAAGCACGAAGTTGTGAAGGGTTGTCACGTTGAGGATCAATAGTAACAAACACTGGTAGAATCTCGGAATTATATTTTGACTCTAATTTCCAAGCAGATATACAATGTCAGTGATCATAACAGAAAATCAGTATCATTCATTATAGTTGATAAAGTATAAAGTATAAACCTAGTAACTTTACAGCCTTGGCCATAATTTGTACTTGCTCTGGCCCAACATCTGGAGATGAAGTATAGCCAAAATAGAGGAGAACCCACTTTCCATGAAAATTCTGTTCAGTAACAATTCGATTCTCAGTATCAACTAAAGTGAATGGACCACCAATTGTAGGCCCCTTTACAGTATTTCCACTGGATTTGTTACCCTGGCCTGAGTCAATAAAGAGAGAAATGAGAACAAACATGTTATTCAGTCATATACCTAATGAAAATCTTTCTTCCGCAACTCAAATATAGAAGCATATATTTGTATTAATATAGTTTTACGATAGATTATCAACAGTCCTTTCACATTTCTCATGCTTACCTTTTCATAGTTCAAACTAAGTAGAGAACAGGAGTCAAATTAGGCAAACAGTTTATTAATTATAGCCAATACTAAAATTATCCCATATAACATTCAAGTTTTTGTTGTGGATGGAGAAATGACATTAGATAGTTGATTTGCATATTATTCTAGCATAACTTAACTACATCTTCTCAACTTTTAGTTGCTTTTGCTTACATGCTGTTGATGGATGGGGATAATACAAACCTGATCAATACTATAAACCCTGCTGGAACTTTTTGGACATCTTATACAACCATGCTCTATAGCCAACATCAGTAGTGGCCAACAGTGTGGCAAGCAATTCTGGGCCTTACTCCAGACTCCAGTTGATTCCTACCCAGTGACAGCATATAATGCTTTTAAGTAGACCAATTAGAATAAATGAAAATTGGGTCCAAATTGCCATATCCACAAGTTACCTCTTCAGTAACTTGAACTAATTTCAAGTTAGACTAAGAACCACCACCACAAATCATATCTTTTTAAGTATCACGATTATAATGCAAAAAAAGTAGAAACGGATACTGAATAACTCAACCAGGATAATTTAAGGTGTTGTTGAGCTATCTAGTTTAATATAATATCTTCCTAGATAGCTGCCAGGAGCTGCCAGATTAAAATTTCAAAGCTTACTAAGAGGTGGCATAGGTGTTTAGAAAAAACCAAAGAACTTTATTTTAGATATAGGGCCTGTTTGGATACTGTTTATTTTGCTGAAATTGAAAACTTATTACTGAAAGTATTGCAGATAAAGGTAAAAGTTAGTTGAAATAATATAGTAGGACCCATAAAGAGTAGCAAAAATAAGCTGAATAGTGAAATAATTTATAATTTTAATTGCAATCCAAACGCATGCATAATTTTGATTGATACATCGATAGTTGGGGGTGAGGGGAATTTGAACACTGGTTGTCTCAAATAAAAACATCAAGAAATGCCAAACAGTTGAGCTACAAGGCTCTTGGCTTTATCTTAGATATATAATAAATTTAAACAATAGCAAGAGCTAGGTTTAATGTGAATCAAACAAAGCTCCTTACTCCTATCCCACTTTGAATGTGCTAAGACTTAAAAAATATCTCTAAATCTATTAAAAAGGAAAAAGATTCAGGAATTACTTATACCAAGGAGGACAAGGGAAACCCATATATTCATTATTCAATTATGGGTGAAGTTAACTGCACCCCCTATGTTTAAGCCACTCCTATCAATTGCAATATTTTAATAATGTAATATGAATTATTGCAATGCTGCTCCAATGTGCAAGTCAGTTAATCAAATTAAATGGTAGGGTAATGTGCTGATAATGTGACTCGAGCAGAAGGGCACAAAGGTTGGGACAGGCTAAAATAAAGGATCCTCCATGGCCATCATCCATAACCACCATTCTTGATGACTAATTTCTACATAAAAATGGCTGGGAAGAAAATCCCAAGATTTGTGAAGGGATTGGCTCAGCAATGTTTTACAAGCACCAATTCCAAACTTTAGAGGGCATATAGTTCTAACAAATTTTTGATGCAGCCATTACTGCACCCACCAGAAAACCATTCAAAGGTTTAGAAAATGGAACAAAGAAGGTAAGTTTAAGGTTTACCATTCTTCAACTTCATAAGTTCAAGGTATCCCCTGTACAATGCCAAAGTCAGGGCCATTAGTATCCAATCTACAATTACCTTCTTCCTTTACATGGCCTTGCTTACTACTCACCAAAAATCAGACATACTCTCCACTCTTTCGTTCCCACAAATGAATTTTTCTAAATTGAAAAGAAAAAATCATCATTAAATTTATAGCTTATAAATGCAAAGGGATACCATTTACATGTTAAGTGTGTCATCCTTTGGGGCTTCTACTGGCTATTAATTATTCAGCCATTCAAGATCCCTAAAAAAAGGACTTTCTGTACACACTACACACGCTCATACAAAATATTTTCTTTCATTCTTTTCCTTTTATGGAGTTCCTTTGAAAACCTAGTATATAGACGCTGTCATCTCACTTATTTGGCCCCCCTTATTCTACCTTAAAGCTACTTCTTACACTTGAAGCCTAAGAGGTAGCAAGCAAATGAAAAACTTTCTTTATCACAACAAAAAAAGAAAAGTGGTGCAGGGGTGTATCCATAACCTTCCACTAGTGACAGCTATTGATATCAACAAGGCTACATCATGATAAAGCCTAAACAAGTCTTTTAAAGGCCCAAAAGCTGTTGAAATACATATAATCATGAAATCACTTGAGCTTTAAGATCATCATGGCCCTCAAAATTGTCAGGGAAAGTGGTTTTTGGTGCTGTAACAGAAGCCAAACCTACACAGGAGTTGCAGAAGGAAAAACAATCTACTCTGCTCTCCACAAATAGCGCACTCATCTACCCATCAGTACCAGACCATCATGAAGACTGCAATTTGATCATTGGGTTGTAAGCATACACCTGCGTCATTATACTAAAATGGATGCTATATTTCTTCCACTCAAACATTTTAACTCATGGGAACTAATAAGTGAAAGCAATGATCACATCCCTGATAAGTACAAATCATTACTGACAAGTTCAAATTTGGAATAAAAGATGCAATCCAACTCTTTAAGATGACTTTCCATTAGTGATGCAAATGATGTGACTGTACCTTCTTCTGTTTGCATATCCTTTAGCATATTTCTATGATATTATAGTTAATATAGCATCAATTAAATTTTTTGACATTCTTCAAGAAAAGTGTGCCATAACATTAATAGAAAGCCTTAGCATAAAAAATTAACAGTCTATCATCATTGTTTTCTCAATTCAATCACCAGTTAAACTGTATTATGAGGGGCTTAAAATCATGATTGGAATGTGAAAAAATCTCTAACACTTTCTCATGTCTGTGTATGTGCATTCAGAAACTCGAAATCTTCAGTTGTTGGAAGGACCTGCCTATAGAAAAACTAACAGAAACCAACTAATTCCCACTTCATGAGTATCTCAACAATGCAGAAATTGTCTCATTAATTTTTTTTTTCCTTATATGACATAGACAACAACAAAACAAATGATGCAATCTCAAAGAATGGAAATCAAAAAAGAACAACAACAAGACAAAACTGAAATAACAATGTTGCACCCAAGAGGTGCAAGTTCTCAATTATTCCCATTCCCACTTCATGATTATCTCAAGAAGAAATAAATTTTCTTTTTTTTTTTTTTTTAAATTGGATAACATAGGGAGCCTTACTAAATAAGAGCCCTTTGGACTCACCTTTAGCTAGTAAAACCTACAGATAACTGACCCCACTCGCCAGAACTGGTTACTGGGTAATTCGAGAACATTCATTCCTGACGAACTAAGCAGTTTATGCTCATGCCCAGGAGCAAGGAATAAATTGTCTGATTAATCTTTTCTTATTTGACATAGACAGCAAAGAAACAGATGACCCAATCTTACAGAGTGGAAATCAAAGAAGAACAACAAGATGAAACTGAAATTACAATGCTGCACCCAAAGAGGTAAAAGTTCACAACCATTAACTTTCAGATTCCAACCTCTAACTCCAACCCATTAAAAAGAAATAATGGAGTATAAAAAGATGTACCTTTCGGAATTGCTCTTCTCTCATCATTATAATGAACAAGAGTTGCTAGTCCCGCAAATCCAAGTAAAGCAGCTGGCTAAAGGAAAATAAATAAATATAAATGAATCATTAACTTCCAATGCAGGGTCCTAATCTTGTTCATTATTCATATATTTCAAGGAGATGTTGAAAACAAGAAGTGGCACATATTAACATGAGAGAAAACAAGGGTAAGGCAGCATACAACTGCATAAACAGCCCATGAGCGAGAAGCCTGTGTTTCTACAGAGGTCACAGAATGAGCACGTGTCTTTCCATTACTGAACCCCCCTGATGATTTGGTATAGTTACAAGATTGAATTCTCTTAGATGGACCACACCTACAACATCCATATATGATTCAGCACAAAACAAGGGTGCAAGCTTGTACAATATTTTTCAATAGGGTATTTTGGTTTTGAGATATTGCTTATGCTTGCCAAATGCCATTAGGGAAGAAAAACATGATATTGCACATAAACAAAACAACCCCCCAAAAAGCCTATTCTAAAACAAAAGTTTCAATCTTTCAGAAATATTGACAAACTTCAACATACAAATACATTAATTCAAGTCCCAAAACCAAGCCAAATTTCACAATCTTTAAAGTTGACTAATCCAAATAGTACCTGAACTCTCCCACTCAATAATCATTGAATGAAACAAAAATTTGTACATATCATCTAAAACAACACACACCCCCCCAAAAAAAAGATATTGCTTATGCTTGCCAAATGCCATTAGGGAAGAACAACAAGATATTGCACATAAACAAAACAAAACAAAATAACCCCCAAAATGCATATTCTAAACCAAAATTTCAGTCTTTCAGAAATCTTGACAAACCTCAACATACAAATACATTGATTCAAGTACCAAAACCAAGCCAAATGTCACAATCTTTAAAGTTGACTACACCAAATATAGTACCTGAATTCTCCCACTCAATAATCATTGAATGCAACAAAAATTTGTACATATCATCTAAAAACAACACACACACCCAAAAAAAAAGATATTGCTTATGCTTGCCAAATGCCATTAGGGAAGAACAACAAGATATTGCACATAAACAAAACAACCCCCAAAATGCCTATTCTACACCAAAGTTTCAGTCTTTCAGAAATCTTGACAAACCTCAACATACAAATACATTGATTCAAGTACCAAAACCAAGCCAAATGTCACAATCTTTAAAGTTGACTACACCAAATATAGTACCTGAACTCTCCCACTCAATAATCATTGAATGCAACACAAATTTGTACATATCATCTAAAAAACACACCCCCAAAAAAAAAAAAAAAAAAAAGGGGACTCTATGTTATTGAATATGAATACAGAATTCCCATTACATCATGCTAGAGAGTCATATAAAAATAGAGCTACACATCAATTTAGAAAGAAAGGATTAAAGGGGTTTTGTGAAGTAACTGACCTCTTGAGTAGATTGAGAGCCTGCTGTGTAGAGCTGCGTTTGGAGGAAAAGAAAAGAAACCGAGAAATGGGCATGGCTACCTTACTAAGCTTTCTGGTAATTCGAACTAGACCTCTCTTTCAGGCAAGGAGCCATTTTCAGATTTTTGTCGAAAACAAAGACTAAAAGCACACGCGCTTCGTTCGTTTCTTTCCTTCTGCTGCTACTGATTTTCTTGCTGCCCAAGCTCAAATTTATTGGTTTTTTTTTTTTTTTGGGTTGATGTTGTATTGTAGAATTCGCTTTCCTGCTAACACCAAAGTGGGTTCAGATTTGTTCAGGCCCTTGCGCAGTTGTGCCCCATGAAAGCCCATGTTGTCTACTAATTTTGTAAGTTTTAAAATAAAAATGGTTAGGTAATTTAATAAAGAATCAATCATAATATATTTTGTTGTTAACGTGTGTATTTTTTTTTTTTGTTGAAAGAGAGTTTTAACCTATGGCGTCCGCTCCCGATGATAGCTATAAACCTCTTATACAACCATCAAAAACTTTACCAATTGAGCTAACTGGAACTCATGTTGTTAACGTGAGTATTAAATCAATATATTAAAAAAAATTATTTTGTGATTTTTTTTTTCACTTATATAAATTCAATTGATTTTTTCATTATAATATATATATATATATATATGTAGGGGCGGTTTTTGGGGCCCAAGTCCAACAAGTAAGTGGTTCTAGCCCAAAAGTCCCTAGACAATGAATTTGTAGAGAGCGGGTTACAGAACTAGGGCTGAACGAAGTGAACGTTAGTTAGTTGTATGCCATGCAACAGATCGAACGTGAGAATATTCTATTTAAGTTTACAGGATACCGATCCGAGGAGACTTATAAGTGCACCTCTTGCTCTAGTTAAAGACTACAAAATTCTTTAACATCTCTCTCTCTTTTCTCTAAATTCTCCGATCCCCTATTCATGGGGATTTCCTTCTCTTATATAGCCTCCTTAAATTGATAAGGGTCTTACACTTGTTAACCATCTAGACCTTCACTTGAGTGTCTGTCCCATCGGACGTCCACCTTATCTTTTCGTGAGTTGCATTGGCTAATATAACACTGTTCGACTGTCTTCTCCACATTAATGCGGCTGAAAAAGTAGCTTCCTTGCATTTAATGCGGCAGTTGTGGCTTCTCCCTGGATGTCTTACATTTTCCTCTTTCCTGTTGCGTGAGGCTCATCCTACTACCCACGTTTGTGTAGGATGGTTCTTCCTTTGTGAAGGGGCGCACATTGGGCCCATATTTGTGTGTTCAAGGAGACATTCCTCCTCGGACGTCTTTTAAAATAAACTGGGCTCAACAAGATTGGGGGAGAAGTCTTTTGGTCCCCCTTTTCCCTTTTGGTCATGGTTGGGCTCCGTGCGGGGCCCAAGGCCCATTGTTGACTTTGGGAATTTTACCCCTACAATAGCCCCTCAAAATTCCGACTCCTTCTTTCTTGTCCGAGGAGGAAATGCGGGATTTTGACATTCATAGGGTTATTTATTGTGGATTCTTACTTCACCCGTGCGGAGGTATGCTTCTCACGTGCCTCATTAATGACGGAGGTGTTTAATGACCCATGAGGCGCTAATTATTGCTTTTAGCGGTTTTATATCTTTTCAATCCGACGGTTGGATGCTAGATCAATGGTTGGGATCATTTCCATTTCTCTAGGCGGGAGTATGTCTGTCCAACTTCTCCCGGATATATAAGATTTTTCAAAGGCATTTCCTTCTCATTTTTGGACAAGCACTCAAGCACTCTGAGCACTCCAGTACTTTCCCTTTCAAAGTGTTCAAGCCTTCGCAATCGTCCCCTTGAAGATTTTTCGCAAGTTCATCACCCGTAAGTGCACATTCTTTTTCGCTTTGCCTTTTCCGGCGTTATTCTTTAAGTAAATCGTCTTCGCGTCACCTAGGATTAAGGGGATGGGTAAGCTTGAGAAAATGGTAGATTCCCCGGCCGGTATGGAAGGCTTGGGGCTAAATCTGTATTTCACGGAGGTAGGTCTAGAGTATTGTTCTCTGGAGGAAGTCTTAATCAAGAGAAGAACAGGGCGGGTTGCCATTCCGGTGATAGCCTTTGTGGAAGGAGGAATGATCATTCCTATGGGGAGGATAACTAGGGATTATTTGCGTGGTCATAGGTTGGCCCTTCACCAATGCGTCGCGAATATGTTCCGGATTCAGGGTGCATAGGCGTCTTGAACAATCAGATGAACCTCGGCCTTTCATGGCATGACGTGGTTCATCTATATGAATTACACAGCCTCGGCAACTCATATTACTTGAAGTCCAGGTCCGATGAGGTGAGGTTGATATCCTGCCTTCCCAAGTCCAATAAAAGCTTGAAGGATGACCTTTTGATCGTCAGGAACCATGGCACGACGGTATTCACCGCCCGGTCGGGACAGGAAAACCAGGTGGGACACCATAGAGTTAGATCCCTTAGAAGGGATCTTAGTTTTGATCTTTCTTTTTCTTCGTTTCAATTTTGACTTCGCTTGTTTGCCTCCTCGGACTAACGTAACCCTTTCTTTGGGCTTTGCGGACAAGGCGCATACGACTCCTCGGCTAAGTTTGGTCAACGTCCCAGCACTCAATTTCCTTCTAAGGTCTAAAATTTACGTGAGTGCAGACGGGCAATTACGGGCTGCACCTCTGATTTTGGACTACGAGCCCTTTACTCGTGCTCTAGTGGAGGCCGGTCAAGCAATCGGGGTTGGCGATCCGCGATTAGCACGAATCAACGTCTCCATACCAGGTTTTCTTGCTTCAAAAGATTTACCTCCCGTCTAGTCGCCCGCTCGGCGTGCTTTTCCCGCAGTAGTTGTCCAAGTGGAAGAAGCCAGTTCCTCGAACTAGTCTTTGGAAGATCAGATAGACCAATTCCATTTCGCCGAGGAGGGAGAGGTGTCGGCCGAGGCCAAGAGAGCTCTCGGACTACGATTCAGATTTAGACCGCGCCGGCGGCCCACGATCTTGGTTTAGTAATCGCACAAGTTGATACCAGCCAAGAGGTTGAAGAAGAAGGAATGGATCTAAAATAAAGGTCTGGTCTCGGGGGCCTCCTTTCCAACAGGAACAAAGGGCAATCCTCCAAGGATGTCCCGAAGGAACAATGACTGACCTCAAGGCTCCTCCTCCTTTTCCTCCCACATCGGATGCAAAGATCGTAGCCTATGCCCAATTTGAGGCGAAAGAGGCCTGTGGAGGAATTGGAGGAGGGCGAGGTTGGCCAAGAAAAAGCCAAGCCTCAGAAGAAAGGCAAAGAGACCAAAGAGCCTAAAGAGAAGAGGACCAAGTCCATTAATAGCCGAGACGAGGCGGCTATTCGGAGGGAACAGCGGATATGGTAGCCAAGGCTCGAACTAGACGGTGCCCCAATTTCCTAGGATGCAACCCCGTGGGAATCCCAGCGAGGGCAGGCGTCATTCTTGGTCGAGACCCTGCAGCAGCCTCTTCTTTTGCCTCGCGATATGAAGGGGCTCCGGGATACTCGCAACCAAACCTCTTTATGTATTTGAAGAGGGACATGGCTATGGTAAGTGAAAACTTCTCCTATCTCGTTCTCTTGTTACGTATCTATTTATTCATCATTCTCTTTTAATTAGGCTTTTACTTTTCTGGCCCAGGTCACTCAACAAATCTTTGTTCTTTGAGGAATGGGCCAAGAAAGCTCGTGAGGACCTACACAGTGAGGCTCGGCCCCATTTGTCTTTGCCGAGAAGACTGCTGGCGACCTTAGGCAAGAAAATGATCACCTGAGCAGTGAAGTATAGGAGGCAAAAAAGGGTCGTGCGAGCGTGGAGGCCGGCCTTAAAAACGCCACTAAGCAGGCTAAGGATCTGCGCATACTGACTCCGCTTGATCCGAGGAAAAACTCGTGTGAGAGAAGCGACAGATTTGAGATCTCAAGGCCGAGATTGCGAAGGTCAAAGAGGAGGCCCGCCTGGCCAGGGAGGCGGCCGAGAAAGCAGTGGCAACCTCTTAAGATAGCGGAGTCAAGGACACCGAGATCGGCCGACCGAGGAGGTGGCCGCTATATGCGGGGATTACATCACCATGTCTTGAGGTGTAGCCTTGGATCGGGCGGCGATCCCCGGCGGACTCCGATCTCCGGAAAGTCGAGAATATCTTTTTCCGGAGAATATTCGTGAGATCCCCGACGTGGTTATCCCTGAAGAGCCTCTCCCAACGAAGGCCTTAGCCTCGGACTCCTCTATGCCCGAAGGCGAGGATGCGCGGCCGGCCGTGAAGGACAAGTTTTCCGAGGACAGTCTTTCAATCAGGGAGGTTGTTGCACAGGCTAAGGAGACTGTTCCGGGACCCCAAGCAGCAGACAATTAACCCGGGCCTACTCGGGGTTCAGATTTAGGAAAGTAGTGTAGGATTTTATTTGTTTTACCCTTCATATTTTGTTCTGTTAATGTTTGTAAAAGGATTGCTTTTGGATTTTAATGAAAGGTGTCGTTTTCCTTTAAATCTTGTTGTTTTACTTTCTCTTCTGTTTTCATCATGAATGGATGTCTATTCGCCATTAATCGTTGAAAACCAAGCATGAGTAAATGAATATGTAAAAAATGATAGTCGATAATTAGACAAAATGGTAGCGAGGTTAATTTCCCCAAAGTCTGTGGTCCGAGGAGTCAGACAGGGCTTGGGTTCTGTTTAACACTTAGTGAAAATAGCTGCAAGGTTAATTTCCCCACTTAGTGAAAATAGTTTAACACTTAGTGAAAATGGGCAAGGTTAATTTCCCCCAAGTTTGTGATCCGAGGAGCCAGGCGGGACTTGGATTCTGTTTAACACTTAGTGAAAATAGTTTCGAGGTTAATTTCCCCCAAGTCTCGTGGTCCGAGGAGTCAGGCGGGACTTAGGTTCATTTTAACACTTAGTGAAAATAGATTAATTTCCCCCAAGTTGGTCCGAGGAGCGAGCACCGGTTAATAATTTAATTTTTTTTAACACTTAGTGAAAATGACCCAAGGTTAATTTCCCCCAAGTGGACAAGACTTGAGTTCTGTTTAACACTTAGTGAAAATGTCTGAGAGGTTAATTTCCCCAAGTCTGTGGTCCGAGAAGACCATGCGGGACTTGGGTTCTGTTTAACACTTAGTGAAAATAGTTTCGAAGTTAATTTCCCCCAAGTCTGTGGTCCGAGGAGCCAGGCGGGACTTGGGTTCTATTTAACACTTAGTGAAAATGACTGTGAGGTTAATTTCCCCCAAGTCTGTGGTCCGAGGAGCCAGGCGGGACTTGGGTTCTGTTTAACACTTAGTGAAAATGACTGCGAGGTTAATTTCCCCCAAGTCTGTGGTCCGAGGAGCCATGCGGGACTTGGATTCTGTTTAACACTTAGCCCAAGTAGTCAGACAATGTCTGGCGTCAAGAATGATGTCTTTCATTAATAAAAGTACCTTTTCGGGTTATTTACATTCCAAGGCCGTGGCACTAACGTTGTGTACCCGAATTTCGTTGGCCTTCTCTGTTGTTGGGCGGTAGAGATCTTCAACTAAAATAACCCGAGGAAGGGGTTGAGCCGAGGAGGTGGCCGGCGTTGCGAGAGAATCAGCATGGGTGTTCCCACTCCTAGGTACATGCGTTAAACGGAAGTGATAGAAATGGGTCTATAGGTGCTTAACCCGGGCCAGGTACTCTTGCATTCTTTCATCCTTCGCCTCCGGCTCCCCATTTACTTGTCCCACGATGAGTCTCGAATCCGAGAACATGTTTACGAATTTTCCACCCAATTTTCGGATCATTGACATTCCCTCCAATAGCGCCTCATACTCGGCTTCGTTATTCGTGGCCGAGAATCCGAACCTCAACGACTTTTCTATGGTTACCCCTTCGGGAGAGACTAGAACGAGCCCCACCCCTGAGCCCCTTTGGTTCATTTTGCACCGTCGATGTGTGCTTTCCACCAATTATGTTCATCTTTGAAAAGATGTGGCTTTGATTAGTTTCTCACCAGCACTTAGTGATCCCGACACCTCCATTCCTTCTAGGGTGGGCTCCGTAAATTCAGCTATTAGATCGGCAAGGACCCGACCTTTTTACGGTGCGAGGCATGTATCTAATGTCGAAGGCGCCCAAGATCGTTCCCCATTTTGCAATTCTACCTGTGTAGTCGGCGTTGCGGAGGACGGATTTCAACGGAAGTTGAGTTAGCACAACTACTATATGTGCCTAAAAATAGTGGGGGAGCTTCCGCGTGGCTTGTACGACGGCCAAGATAGCTTTTTCAAGGGGGAGATACGGGGTCCCCCGCCTCCCGCAGCAATTTGCTCAAGTAATAAACAGGTCGCTGCGTGCCGTTGTCTTCTTGGATTAGCACTAAGCTCATCGCATGAGAGGCTACTGCGATGTAGGCGAACAACACCTCGTCGACATCAGGACTGGACATAATCGGTGGTCGGGCGAGGTATTCCTTGAGCTGTTGGAAAGCTAAAGCACACTCCTCAGTCCACTCGAAGCCCTTCCACTTATGCAATAGGAGGAAGAAAGGCTCGCATCTATCCGCCGAGCGGGAGATGAAACAGTTTAAAGCGACTATCATGCCGGTGAGCTTCCGGACTTCTTTGGGATTCCTAGGAGGCCGCAGGTTATGAATGGCTCTTATTTGGTCGGGGTTAACTTTTATTCCTCTGTAGGTCACCATATAGCTTAAGAATTTTCCTGAACCCACCCCAAATGAACATTTGGATGCGTTCGATCGTAGCTTGTACTTTCTCAGAATTTGAAAGACTTCGCCGAGGTCTACGATATGGTCGGCCACCAATTTGCTTTTTACCACCATGTCATCTATATACACTTCAACGCTCTTACCCATCTGCTGTTCAAACATCCTAGCCATCATCCTTTGATAGGTCGACCCTGCATTCTTCAAGCCGAAGGGCATCACCTTATAATGATAGTTTCCGACTGGGGTGACAAAAACAGTTTTTTCTTGGTCTTCGGCAGCCAGGGATATCTGATGGTAGCCCTAGAAGGCGTCCAAAAAACTCATTCGGGGGTGTCCGACAGTCGAATCTACCAATCGGTTTATTCGTGGCATTGGGAAAGGATCCTTCGGGCAGGCCTTGTTTAAGTTCGTGAAGTCTACGCAGACCCGCCATTTCCCGCTCTTCTTTTTTACCACGACTGTGTTGGCTAACCATTCGGGGTAGAATACTTCTTTAATAGCCCCTGCTTTCTTCAATTTTGCGACCACTTCTCTCACAAGGTCGTGTCGTATGTTCTTTTGACGGTCGCCGAGGAGGTTGCTTCTTAGGCGTTATAGCCGGGTTAACATTAAGGTGATGGCATATGAGATCCGAGTCAACCCCGGGGGCCTTATAGGGATCCCAGGCGAATATGTCCACATTCCGTTGGAGAAAATCAATTAGTGTTGACTTCTCCTGTGGTGGTAATTCTGAGCCGATCTGAAAAAACCTCTCGTGGTCTAATCCGACGAGTATTTTCTCCAGCTCCTCACGGCTCACCTCCGTGGCTGGTCCTCCACCACCCGCAGTTGGGACCGGGGTCATTGATTGCTATAAGCCGTTCTCGGCTGAAGTGGAAGGTTCACTATTTGGTCGTCGTGAGATTGCCGACACCATGCATTGCCTAGCCATTCCTTGGTTCCCTATTATTTCTTTGACTTGACCTCTTGATGGATGCTTCACTTTTTGGTGCAAAGTTGATGGCACAACCCCTAGTGCATGAAGCCACGGTCGGGCCACGATAGTTGTGTAGGGGGAGTACACATCTACCACAATGAAGTTCACCTCTACCACGCCTGAGTCTGTTTGCACAGGCAGCCTAATCATGCCTTTTGGGGTGACGGTTTTTCCTTCAAAGTCGACTAGAGGGGAATCGTATGGCGACAGGTCTTCTGCCTTCAAGTTCAACCCCTTATACAAATCGGGGTACATTACCTCCACGGCCACGCCTTGATCAACTAACACCCTTTTCACGTCATAACCTCCCATTACGAGCGTGACGACTAGGGCATCATCGTGGGGTTGAAAGGTTCCTTGCTTGTCCTCCTCCGAGAACCTAATTAAGGGCGTGGCACTCACTCTGGCTCTCTTGGATTCCCTGTCGTCCGGCTCGGTCGGGAACCTTCCCACCGACATTACTCTAAAAGGGCTGGAATCGGTCCTTCCGGTGCGACAAGAATAACATTTATTGTGCCAATGGGTGACCTCAATGTGCTTTGTCTGGTTTCGATATTTGACTGTTCTCGCCATCCTTTAGGGCGATGCAACAGATGCCTCAACTTCCCTTCTCGGACAAGCCAATCTAAATGGTTTTTTGATTTCGCAATCATCGGTGGTGTGACCTGGCTCCTGGTGGTACGCGCAGCATGCATTTCGATTACGTTTTGAGGGGTCACACCGCCATCCCTGTTCGGCCATTGAAAGAAAGGTTCGCACTTCACGTTCTCTAGGATCTAGTGTAATGGTTCTCGGAACACAACATGGATCGCTGAGCCCCAGAGTAGATCTGGATTGTTCCTCATAGTCTCTTCTCGCCTGTCCATCTTTGTTAAAGCGGTCCGACTCAAGTCCCTCCTCTCCTAAGGGACAACCTTCGCTTTACCCTTCCCCCCATCTTTGGTCCTCCTCGACCTTTTTGTACTTGTCAATTCTGTCCATGAGTTGGCGCACGCCGGTGACTCGGCTTCCCGGTGAGGGACTTTCTTAAGCCATGCTCGTCGGGCAGGCCCCTTTTGAACGTACTAATGGCGACGTCATCGTAATTTCCTTCTATCTCATTATACATTTCCCAAGATCTATATCGAGTAGGCCTTCAACATCTCTCCTTCCCGCATGGACAAGGATAGGAGGGAATCGAGGGGCCGAGGGACTCTGCTTTGGTGATGAAGCGGGAACCAAAATCTTGTGTCAACTGTTTAAAGGAATCTATGGAATTCGGGTGGAGGGCATCAAATCATCTCATCGCCATAGGTCCCAAGTCGGGACGGAAACACCCTACACATTAACGCCTCATCCCTAGAGTGGACGACCATCCTCTGATTAAATTGGCTTACATGCTCTACTGGGTCAGTCCGACCATTGTATATGGCAAACGTTGGTTGATGGAACCGCCGAGGAAGCACTGCCCTCTCTATTCTACGCGTGAACGGCGATCGGGAGATGCGATCCAGGGCCTTGCTCATGGCATTGTTGGCCAGGCCTTGGTAAGATGGGCTTTTGTGGCCGCGTTTGTGAGGCCGCTCTTCCTCATAGGAAAAAGTCTCGCTCGGAGGGGTTCTTGATCTTCGCCTGTATTCGCCGGGTGAAGGGCGTTTTCACGCTGCGCTTCGGCATGACTTCTTCTTCAAATCATCAATCTCTTCTTTGTCAGAGAGCCTTTCGATCGTTTTGCTTATGGGATGCATGATCTTTCCCTTTTGAGCGGCTTCTACTCGTGTGAGAGGTGTTCACACCGCCCTCTCGTTGATTATCTTGGTCCTTCTCTCGTTCGAGATTCAAAAAATTGTCCCGCCGTTGGGAATCTGCACGTCCGGTTTGGCGCGGACCTGATCCTTCCATTTCTTACAGTTTCACTTGTCAAGACACAAGTTCTCCCCACAGATGGCGCCAATTGTAGGGGCGGTTTTTGGGGCCCAAGCCCAACAAGTAAGTGGTTTCGTCCCAAAAGTCCCTAGACAATGAATTTGTAGAGAGCGGGTTACAGAACTAGGGCTGAACGAAGTGAACGTTAGTTAGTTGTATGCCATGCAACAGTCTGAACGTGAGAATATTCCATTTAAGTTTACAGGATACCGGTCCGAGGAGACTTATAAGTGCACATCTTGCTGCGGTTAAAGACTACAGAATTCTTTAACCTCTCTCTCTCTTTTCTCTAAATTCTCCGATCCCCTCTTCATGGGGATTTCCTTCTCTTATATAGCCTCCTTAAATTGATAAGGGCCTTACACTTGTTAACCATTTGGACCTTCACTTGAGTGTCTGTCCCATCGGACGTCCACCTTATCTTTTCGTGAGTTGCACTGGCCAATGTAACACTGTTCGCCTATCTTCTTCACATTAATGCGGCTGAAAAAGTAGCTTCCTTGCATTTAATGCGGCGGTTGTGGCTTCTCCCTGGACGTCTTACATTTTCCTCTTTCCTGCTGCGTGAGGCTCATCCTACTACCCATGTTTGTTTGGGATGGTTCTTCTTTGTGGAGGGCGCACATTGGGCCCATATTTGTGTGTCCGAGGAGACATTCCTCCTCGGACATCTTTTAAAATAAACTGGGCTCAACAGGATTGGGCCAGAAGTCTTTTGGTCCCCTTTTTCCCTTTTGGTCATGGTTGGGCTCCGTGCGGGGCCCAAGGCCCATTGTTGACTTTGGGAATTTTACCCCTACAATATATATATATATATATATATATATATATATATTATATAGACAAAATTGGACTCCTAATGCTCATAATTTTTTTTTTTTTTTTGTGGATGTGAATTTTTTTGTGTGTGAATCAAATACTCATAAAATTGGATTAGAAAAGGTTATTGCAAAAGTGAATATCAGTTAGGTTTAAGGTGACTTGAATATTAATTGAAATAGAATTTTAAATTTCTTGAAAATTATGTAATATGGTTTTTCGTAAAGTAAATTATTAGTAATGAAATTTAATATAAAGTCAATTATCTTAATAGTTAATGAGTGTAAACACTTTTCGCAAAGAGAATATAGTCATTTAGTGTAACCACTAAAATCCCACTATTATTTAATGGTATATGATTTTGTTAATTTTAAATATATTTTAATTTATAATTTTATTTTAAATGATAGTATATATTTCTAATTATTAATTAAAGTATAACACTTCTATTTCTAAGTTAAAGTTATTGTTGAAATAAGGTATGGTATGGGCATTGTTGTTTAGCCAACAAAGAAGAAAGGTATGGGTATTGTTGAAATTTACAGAGATCCCTTCTCAATTCTATCTTCTCTTCAATTTTGAAGATAATGACAATTTGTTTAGGTACTTTCACTCTTTCAGCCATAATTTAAATCCAGCTAATTGCTATCATCTTAACCATTGGCCAATAATAGAAAGCTACATGTGGCTACACTTTGCAACTTTATTTTCATCGTCATCCTTCCAAGTGTCATTCATACAAACCATGCTGACATTTTTTTTTTTTTAAGAATAAACTATGATACTTTAACAGAAATGCAACTTAGCATTTTCAATAGAATAAAATGATATCACGGATCAAAGAGCAGCATATTCATTTATTGCTACCCGCCGCACCGCACAAACTAGTGATGCAAATGTAAAAGTTGGTTTTAGTTAGTTCAACTAGTAAAGTCTCTAATAGTTGAATAAGATATCTCCCCGTCTACACCAAAAATCAATTAGTATCTTATTTTGATTAAGAGTGCAAGAAAACATCATAGATTGAAATTTTATAAATAAATAAATAAATAAAACTAGTGATGCAAAACATAACGATCGGGGGCATATCACTTATTTACTAATTGTAGGAGTTCAACATCCATATATAACATAGGGCACGTATTAAGAGGCGACTAGATAAGGAGTTTTCTCTCTAGGTTTGTGGGGTTTTCTCTCTAGGTTCTCCAAGGAGTCCCAGAGGTGAAATTTTTTTTTTTTTTTTTTTTTGTCTCTATACGAACAGCTCTCTCCTTCACGGTAGAAAATTTTTGCTTAAACATTTTGGAAAGAAAGCTATAGATGATATTTTGAATAAATGTGTGGGTTTACTGCTATTAGAGAGGGAGGGAGCAGAGATTGTTATAGGTGCCCCAGTGATAGAAAGTAATAAAGTGTTGGTTGGGAAGTTCTTCACGAAACGGCGAGTTAACCTGGAATCGATGGGCGGGTGCGAGGTCTATATGGAAAACGAATCAGAACTTTGAGGTGAGTGACTTAAGAGATAACAAGGCATTCTTTCTTTTCTAGAATGAGGATGATGCAAATAAAGTCCTCTTGCTCGATCCATGTTCCTTTGACAAATACCTCATTGCCTTACATAAGTTGAAAACAAGAGAGGTAGTGAGTAAGATCGGGTTTGACAAGATGGTAATATGGATCCAAATCCACGGTATCCCAACCATGTACCAAACCAAGGAGGTGGGGTATAGCATAGAGGCCACCATTGGATCTGTGGAAAGTGTAGATGTGAATGAGAAAGGGTTCTGTCTTGGAAACTTCATGTGAATAAGGGTTACAATAGACATTTCGAACCCACTGTGCAAAGGTCGGAAGGTTCAATTGGGAGGATTAAGTCAGATTTGGGTTGACTTCAAATATGAGCGAATGCCAATATTTTGCTACCTTTGCGGCATGGTGACTCACGATGAAAACAATTACCTAGTAGGGCTTCGTCATACGTAACGAATGAATACAGAGGACAAGCCATACAACCCATGGCCGAGGGCAATGCGGGAAAGGCTTCAGAAACCACAAATGGTCTTGGCACCTTCTCGAGATAGTGATGGGGAGGTACAAAGGAATGCAGACTTCCTTGCTTAGGCTGCCACGGTAACGAACCGTTCCCCGCAAAGTGTTTGGGGAAACCCAGTCCTAAACAGCAGCGGTAAAGGACAATGAAAAAGGTAGGGCTAACGTGGGGGGGTGTGGTCACGTTTACCAAGGTGGAAATCCCGAGAATCCTTCACGCGCAGCGAGGTTTTGAGTTTGAGGAGCAGCTAAAGGAGATTGATGCAACGATTTGTGGGGATACTGCTAACACAACGAATCACCATCATGCAGAGAAAAGCATGGGTATGACCGAGGCGATACAAACAAATGTTGAGTCCCCTTATGCGCATGTGAAGGAGGAAGTTTCAACTAGCAACAATGGGCCCCAGGGAAAGTTAAATAACAACACAATGACACTACCTAGGCCACAAATGATTAACAAGCCAGCTAATCAAGCCCAGGTAAAATCCCAAACACTTTCTCCTTTCTCTATGGGCCTAACTTCACCGTCTAGCTCAACAAAGCCAAAATTGAAAAAATCCAACCAAGCAACATTAAAGAAAGGTTGAGTGGGCCCAACCATGCAAAAAAAGAAAATAATTCACGTAGAGTGATAGAGATGGAGAAAAGAGGTGGTTTGGGGATAGGTACCATGATGGAGGTAGAGCATACCGAGAAGAGCGGTAAGCATAAAACCTGTTCTCCCTTGAAAGACATATCAGTAATTGTGGAGAATGTGAAAAGGACCAAGGTATAAGGGGATGTCATGGCCTTTAGCAAACTCATGGATCAAGAGCTTGGATCAACGATGGTCGCAGTCACCGCCCGCAGTAATGAGTGCGATAAGTTGGAACTGTAGGGGACTTGGGAACCCCCTCACAATTAAAGCACTCCACAAAGTAGTGATGGAGGAAGATCCCACCTTAATTTTCTTAATGGAGACTAAACATGATGTTACTAAGATGAAATGGATCCAAAGGAAGTTGGATAGAAAATAGGGACTAGTGGTACCATGTGTGCGGCGGGGTGGTGAACTTGCCCTCCTATGGAGGTGTTCTACAAGCGTGGAGGTGCAAACATACTCAACCAACCATATAGATGCTATCATATCGGAGGATCGGGGTGTAAGGAAGTGGAGGTTCATCGTTTTTTACATGCACCCCGAAACTAGTAAATGTAGTGAATCATGGGCTTTTTTGTCAAGACTCGCACTGCAGCGATTTACCTTGGGTGTGTATGGGGGATTACAATGAACTCATGTTCACAAGTGAGAAGGAGGGTGGCAATGCTAGACTAGAGGACCAGATGAAACAATTTCGGGATGCGATTAATAGATGCAATCTTAGGGATTTGGGGTACAAGGGATCAACATTCACCTAGCGGTGGAGGTTGGGCAACCATGGGCGGATACAAGAACGGCTAGACAAAGGTACCTTTGGTCTCAACCAATTGGGTGGGGATGTTCCCACGCACTAAGTTATTCCATATTGCTTCCTCTACTTCTGATCATAGTATATTGCTCTTAAAGGCAACCAACTCCTTTCGGCAGAAGCTCGGGAGGTTTAAACTCTTTCGGTTCGAAGCCATGTGGCTTAAAGATAAGGCGTGCAGTGAGATGGTTCAGGAAGCTTGGGTAAGAGGTGAAAACAGGGGCTCTCAATGGCCAATTACTAGTTGCTTAGAAGAATTTCAATCCACATTGACATTGTGGAACAAAAATGTGTTTGGCCATGTGGGTAGAAAAGTCACAACATTGCAAATGAAGCTCCAAATGTTGGAGAATTCGAACATAGGTGGCGTAGTCTTGGATGATCTTCATGAGACTAGATTAGAGCTAAACAAAGTACTAGCTATTGAGGAAGGTACTTGGTTATAGAGGTCAAAAAATAGTTGGTTAAAAGTAAGGGACAAGAATACAACCTTCTTTCACACCAAAGCATCCAACCGCCTACAGCGTAATACTATAAGTAGGGTGTTGGACTCCAACAACATGTGGATAGAAGATGAGGAGCAAATTGGCCATGAGTTCGTTCAATATTTTGATGACCTCTTTACCTCCTCCAAACCTCGAATTGAGGGGGAGCTTATTGATGCCATTCAGCCAAAAGTATCGAACATGATGAATGCCTCACTGAATAGGGAGTTTCAGGTAATGGTAGTCATGAAAGCCTTGAATCGGATGCATCCCATGACGGCCCTAGGTCCTAACGGTATGCCCCCTTTATTTTATCAACATTATTGGCCTACTGTTAGAGCTACTGTTATATGTACTACATTGAATTCTCTTAACCACGGTATAGCACCGCCCAAGTTTCATGAGACTTATATTGTGCTCATCCCAAAAACGAAAGATCCAGAAAGGGTCACGGATTGCCGACCAATAAGCTTGTGCATGTGGCTTACAAATTAGCTTCAAAAGTGGTGGCAAACAAAATGAAGTTAGTGTTGTAGGAAATCACGTGTGAAAACCAAAGTGCATTTGTGGCGGAGAGATTAATCACAGATAATGTCTTAGTGGCACATGAAGTGATGAATCATATTGGCAAGCTAAGGAAAGCTAAAAGTGGGGAAATGGCATTGAAATTAGACATGAGTAAAGCCTACGAGTAATACGACTAGGTAGAGTGGGAGTGCTTAAAGCAGATAATGTTAAAATTAGGCTTCCATGAGCATTAGGTGCAACTAGTCATGAGGTGCTTGTCGTCAGTCTCTTATGCAAGAAGAATTAATGGCAGGCCATGTGGGGAAATACATCCGACACGTGGGCTCCAACAAGGCGACCCACTCTCTCCATATTTTTTTCTCATTTGTGTGGAGGGCTTGTCTACCTTACTCTGATTCAATCCAATGGCAGAGATTAAGAGGAGTGGTTGCCTCGGGTGGGGGCCCTAGAGTGTCTCACCTTTTCTTCGCCAATGATAGCCTCATTTTTGGAAAGGCCATGTTGGAGGAATGCGTTGAAATTCAAAGGGTGCTACAAGTTTATGAACAATCATCCGGGCAACAATTAAATCGGTAAAAAACCTCCCTATTTTTCAGTCCTAAACATGACTAATGAGTTAAAGGAGTCAATCGGGGCAATGTTTGGTGCAAGTGAGATTGAGCCTCATGAATCCTATTTCAGGCTACCATCCTTGGTAGGTCGGTCTAAAAACAATACTTTTGCCAACTTAAAACAAAGGGTTGCAAACAAAGTGTCAGGATGGAAGGAAAAACTCTTGACAACAAGCTTTGGTAAGGAAATACTAATCAATGCGATTGCACAAGCTGTCCCGTCTTATTCCATGTCTTGCTTTCTCTTGCCTAAGAAATTATGTGATGAACTCACTAGGTTGATTTGACAGTTCTGGTGGAGTCAAGTTAAAGATGAGAAAAAACTAACTTGGCTAAGCTGGGACAAGTTATGCATGCCAAAGGAAATGGGAGGCATGGGATTCAGAGATTTGCGGTTGTTCAATTTGGTGCTTTTGGTGAAGCAAGGGTGGAGGTTGCAGACTAACTCCACATCTTTGGTTGCTTGGGTTTTAAAGGCGAAGTACTTTCCTCTTTGCTCCTTCATAGAGGCAGATTTAGGTCGCCACCCTTCTTATGCTTGGCGAAGCATAATGGCGGCTCAAGGGGTGGTGCAAAGGAGCATGAGGTGGCAAATAGGCTCAGGGGAGGGTGTGAGAGTTTGGTGCGACAAATGGATCCTTAAGGCAACTTCATACAGTATTGTTACAAGTGAAGATGCACGCTTTCGAATGTTACTCCGATCTGTGACCTCATAAACAGAGAATCCATGGAGTGGAAAGCGTAAGCAGATTCGATGTTGCTTCTTAGAGAAGGATGTCGATGCTATTTTAAGCATCCCATTAATCTTGCATCGGCCCAAGGACAAAATGATATGGGCAGAAACACTAAGTGGAAAATTTACGGTCAAAAGCACATATAGATTGGCCTATGAGGAGAATAGGGATGGCGGCACGATTGATTGCCCGAACCCCTCGACGAGAAAGAAAGTATGGAAGACACTATAGAGAATGAACCTGCCTCAAAAAGTCAAGCATTTTGCTTGGAAGGCTACTAGGGACATTCTAGCTTCCAAAGAGGCTCTACAACAGAGAGGCACATCATGGTGGAAGGTGACTATGCACTATGCGAGAACCCGAGGGAAAACATACTTCACATTCTCTAGTTTTGTGCTCATGCTAAGAAAGTGTGGAATTTGAGTAAGTTCTCTCTTCCTTTTGACATTGGGCCCAACTGGAGCTTCTTGGATGCTATGGAAAAGCTTCAAAGGTATGAGGAAGTGCAACTCGGTTTGGCAAAACAGTTTGTATTTGTGTGCTGAGGTATTTGGAAAGAGAGAAATGTCATTCGAACCGGTGGAAGGGGTAAACCTGGAAGGGTTACACTGAAGAACTCCCTCGGCTTAATGGATGAGTGCCGGATGACCAATGAGGGCCCGAGGAAGCTAGCAATAGCGAGCCCCGAACTAGTAAGCAACCCCATGGTGGGTCCCTTTAGGGCTTTTGAGACGGAAGCCAAAGCTTTGGAGATCGGTATGCGCTTCGCACTAGACATAGGCATCCGAGATGCGGTGTTTGAGAGCAATGCGCTGGAAGTCATCAATGCAGTCCAGGGGATAGCAACGCCAAGTTCTTCGACCCAATTCATTGTGGATGGCATCCATCAATGAGCATGCATCTTTAGATCATGCTGTTTCACACACACTAAAAGACATGAAAATGTCCCTACTCACAAGTTAGCACAGTATTCTAAGCCATTAGTTAGTTACGTTGCTTGGGTGGAATCCTGCCCGAGCCATATTGAGCAGGCCTGTGCTCGGGATATTGATGTAGCTACTATTTCTTAACTCATGAATACAAATTCAGTACTTCCTATGGAAAAAAATAAAAAATAAAAAATAGGGCACGTATTAAAGCTTGACAACATTGTTGAACTTAACAATAATAGTATTACACTTAATATAACTTTACAAACTCTCAATTCTTTCGACTGGCATGGCAGAGAAAGGAGATGCTTAGACTTCATCTTGTGAATGGCATATGCAAGATTCAGGCTTTTGGGGCAAGTTGCTATGCAATTCTTAATAGTCCTGCATCTATATAATCTCCTTTGATCCTCCGTTAAGGCTTGCAATCATTCATCCGTGAAGTCATCCCGACTGCCAAAAGACCACAAAACATAACCTAAAACTGATCGCTAGCACAAAGGATGTATCAACTAGCTAATAGAGTCCTTACATTTTGATACAAATTAATGGGAATCACTTAATATTAGTAATAATATTGGATACAAACTTAGCACATTTGAATGAATTAAGCTTAAGCACTATTGTTATATAATTAATTTGAAGTGCTAAACATTTTTTACCTATGAGAAATCCATCTATAGGCATGAAGCAAAGCTGCAAGACCCAGGAACTCCTCAAGGTTCCACCAGTAGGAAGGGCATGAAGTAGTACAGCAAGCACACAGTATGCACTCATAAAACCCATCTAGCTTCTTTCTATCCTTGGGTGATTGCCTATATTCCCGTCCATCCTCCGGAGCTTTTCTTGTTTTTAGCCATGGCTTAATCAACCTATGCCAATGCCCATTAATGAACATTGCAATTTAAATAGAGCCAAATTGGGTCCAAGAACTATTTTAGTAAATTTTTTAATAATGAATTTTATTAAGATTGGGAATTAATGTATGTGACTTTTTTGTGGATTTCTTTTTTACTTAAAAAAAAAAAAAAAAAAAAAATTCTCTCCTGTTTCCTTCCTGTATATGATATGTTTTACATCTACATACACATATCTCTCTATCTCTTAAAATTTTTTCATACATATGACACTCGTTATGTTCTATAGTTTGATCCAAAAGCATATTTTTAGATTTCAAACCTCTAATACCCACTCCATAATAACTGTTCTTCATCATCAAGTCCATAAATCAATTGATTTTTTTTTGTGAAGTAAGGTTTGAAGACCCCATATCTCTTATTCTACTATAAGAGATTTTTATTAGTTGTATTAACTGAAATTAACTTTTTTCTATTAACCTACGGATTGGAAAAAAGGGTTTAAAAAATGTTAAGACTTAAGATCCCCTTTTTTGGGGTCTTATACTCCGAAATAACCTGGACATATAATATAAGGCCACTCTTCTTTCACTTCCTTTTTGGTAAATATACAGAACTACTTATACTTAAAACGGACATATAATATATAAATATAATATAAGGCTACTCTTCTTTCACTTAGCATATTTGTAATGATTAATTTCTTCTGAAATTATCATTTTTGCCACAACTTTAACGTCATAGATCACGATTATCTAGTTATTTTATATAGATCTACCACTTTTTCTTCATCTTTTATTTTTAGCCACATCAGAGTTATGATAAAAAAATATGTTTTTTTTATATAGACCTACCACTTTTTCTTTATCTTTCATAATTAACCACATCAGAGTTATGATAAAAATTATGACACAAAAGCTGTGTCCCTAGATTTTCTAGTAAAGATTAGGGTCTGAAATTTTACTACACGTTTCTAGAATCAGGTTTTTAGGCCCGGACCCTGAAACGTTTGCAACTCCCAACAAAGAGAATGGATTCATTGAACATCAACATTTTATACACAGTGGATGAAAATGAATAGAAAAGCTAGCAAATAAAAATTGCTTGTCTTACTTGTATTGCTGGTAGAAATTAGTGAGATCAACGACAAGATCTTTGATGACAAACATGTGAGGTAGAGGGGTTAAAAAAGTGGGCCTGGAAGTGTCTGGATCAATGGGCTTGAGGCATGCCACAGTGTTGGTTCCATCAATATTCATAGCACAAGACCCGCAAATTTCTTGTCTGCAAGACCTCCTTTATGTCAAGCTTGGATCGTCCTCTGCTTTGATATTTTGTAATACATCCAAAACCTACACAAAGTCTCACATCCATCTATATAATATAAGGCTACTCTTCTTTCACTTAGCATATTTGTAATGATTAATTTCTTCTGAAATTACCATTTTTGTCACAACTTTAACGTCATAGATCATGGTTATCTATTTCTTTCACATAAACCTACCACTTTTTTTTCATCTTTCATTTTTAGTCACATCAGAGTTATGATAAAAAAAAATATATGTTTCTTTTATATAGACCTACCATTTTTTCTTTATCTTTCATAATTAATCACATCAGAATTATGATAAAAATTATAACACAAAAGCTGTGTCCCTAGATTTTCTAGTAAAGATTAGGGTCTGAAATTTTACTACTCGTTTCTAGAATCAGGTTTTTGGGCCCGGACCCTGAAACGTTTGCAACTCCCAACAAAGAGAATGGATTCATTGAACATCAACATTTTATATACAGTGGATGAAAATGAATAGAAAAGCTAGCAAATAAAAATTGCTTGTCTTACTTGTATTGCTGGTAGAAATTAGTGAGATCAACGACAAGATCTTTGATGACAAACATGTGAGGTAGAGGGGTTATAAAAGTGGGCCTGGAAGTGTCTGGATCAATGGGCTTGAGGCATGCCACAGTGTTGGTTCCATCAATATTCATAGCACAAGACCCGCAAATTCCTTGTCTGCAAGACCTCCTATAGGTCGAGCTTGGATCGTCCTCTGCTTTGATATTTTGTAATACATCCAAAACCTACACAAAGTCTCACATCCATCTATTACGTTATTCAAATAAATGAATTATTCTGTCTCAATTTTAGTGTCCCACCTTATGTTTTACTAATAATTTGTAGTATCACATCTCAATTTTAGTGTTCCACCTTATGTACTACCATGGTCTCTTTTTTTTTTTTTTTTTTAGAAACTAGTATCACACGTGTGTTTGTTTTTTTTTTTCCCAATCCATTTTGGTTATAAAGGTTGGTTACTTTATATATATAAATATTAAATAAAAGACTGTGACATAATAATGTAATTGTTAGAGTACAACAAGAACATTCGTAGTGCTAGCGAAGACTTTTTTCATATATATAAACTAAATTCGCTTTTCAAATCTTAATAAACCTCACATTGGAGCTCAGGCATGATCACTATGTGGAGCATGGACAAAGTATCAAGAGGATAAAAAATAAAATAAAATAAAGCAATACTAAGCATTTTTCACATCAACTAAATTTGCAAACTTTTACTAATTCTCATGTGGACCTAAACTAATATCACCTTTTTAAGTATCGCTTAACAAATTTCACATCAAATTCATCAAACAAGAAAAGTATAAGTTGTCAAATCTTTTGGAAAAATATAAGTACACAATATTTAAAAATAAATATTATTGAGGTGGCAGGTTATAATTGGTGTCACAAAGTAATGATAGTGGTGGGCTCGGATGAAATTGATTATATTTTGCCAATTTATCAAAAAAATGTGAAATTTGTTGTTGTGTCTAGACGTAGCATTGCTCAATTTTTTGTGTCTATAAACTTTCAATAAGTTTGTGTCTATACACTTTCAATAATGCTAGTATCACATACTTCCACACATATTTTGTCACAATTGTCCTATACGACAAATTTCGACAAACCAAAAGTAGTGGCAAAAAAAATGCCACAATTATCTTATACGACAAACTTCGACAAACCAAAAGTAGTGGAAAAAAAAATGCCACAATTATCCTATACGACAAACTTCCACAAACCAAAAGTAGTGGATGGAGAGTCCATCATAGTCTACCATGTGAAAGTGTGTGGTACCATATACCACGTGAAAGAGTGTGGTACTATATAGCATTATTGATATAGACTTTCTCTACGAAACAAAGTATTTGATCAATGAAGAAAATGTACCATTGGTCCACGGTTGGAGAGGTCGACAAAGTGGGACTATAGGTAGGGCTTCTTGTTGGGATGGTCAGGGTTCCACCTATAGATCTTGAACTCCTTCATGAGTCTTTTGATGTTGCTTTGGATGGTGCCATGGGTCTCAACAGCTTGTTCTGCATGTGTTTGGCCCACAGGGTGGCCTTCCAGTACCGGAAAGTCTTTCTTCTTTGTGTCTGCTCTGCCAACTATACGTGACACCTTGTTGTAGCCATGTCGAAGCCAGCTTTTTGACATCCTCCTCCACTTTCAGAATAATTTGAGGTATTATTGGTGACTCGGTGTAACTCAATTTTCTTGAGCCCAAAATAGATATAGTAAGTATTGCTTAAAGGCTCTTGCCTCATGCATGGCTAGAGACACGTGGTTGCAAAACTGTTACGTGTTAACAGTACATAAAATGTGTGATCGGTGAGACACTTGAAATGGACTATCTATCTTTCTTATTCTTCCATGACTAAGCTCTCTGAATTGGGCTTGGTCTTGTTGAGGAACTTGGATCTATTTTGGATTTGATGGTTAAAATTTTAAAAATAAATCATATGTATTGCAGTGTTGGGCCTCAATTCAAAGAAACAATAAGACTAAGCCGAACGAGAGAGGAGAGGGGGGAAGAAATATTTTAATTAGATGAGTGCCGGCCTCATCCAAAATGTAACATGATTTTTTTTCCCTATGGTTCTCTAGGACAGGATACTTGTTATAACCAAAATCATATAGTTTATTTCAACTAATTTGATCTTACGAAAGAATGATATATAGAGCTTAAAAGTCATAAAACTTTTAAATACGTGGTTATACTGTTATAGTCATAATTTATGATATTCTAGCTATAAGCCTGCCAGCAACATGTTTGGAATTTGGAGTAGGTTTTGACTAGCCCTTTCTTATTATTAATAAGACAGGTTTGGAACCTATACAAATGCTCCTTACCCCTATCTCTAAAGGGGCTCATGCACTGCACTTCACTCGCTGCCTAATATAATATACAAGAATTATAGATGGATGATATCAGAACAAATATATATGTCTCAATAAATGTTATTGGTATTACTTCAATAATATATAATAAATATATATATATATATATACACGAATTATCAGAACAATAATACATATCGGTTTATAAGTTTTATGTTAGTGAAATTTGAGTATCCTTATCATCATATATTAATTTTAGATTTGATCATAACACCGCTTAATTTTCATAAGAAGACAATGGGGGGCTGGCAGCTAGCTGTGATGCTTCTTACAAATTGAAAATCTGTACTGAATGGTCAGAGCATTAGAACAGGTGGTGAATATACATGCAAAACAAATGAACCGTCAAATACTTGTTTAACAAGAACTTGTGGACCAGAAAATCACTGGACCACCCCTTTGTAGACTTTTTACAAGGTTTTGACCCAAACCAAAGACTCCCCCAATTGAAGCTTGAAATTTTGAAATTTGGGGACGTGGTCTCTCGTGTCATAAGGGAGTTACTGTTTCTACTTTTTGTTTTGTTACTTCAACTCGTGAATCCAACACATGGGAGATAAGAGAAAGAGCTAAACAACAAAAAGCATGAAAAGAACATCTCCTATATGTTTTGTTGTGTGAAACAACCCGAATAGACGTTTATTGTAGGTAACACTTTACACTTTTACAGCATGGAACCATTTAAAGATAAATTTTGCTTAAAATTTGGGTTGGTTAAGTTGATTTGAGACGTTTATAGCCGGTAAAACTTTGTGCTGTTAGGTGGGGTGGGGCAACTTCTACTTCAATTTTTCATTCTCAATTGTGATTACATTCTTATCGGGAAAATTATGATTGCTCTTTATATCTCTTTCACATCAAATCCATTTATCAAGGTTAGGCTTAACTGCTAAAGAGAAAAATAAGTTAATCTAAAGTTTCAAACACATGGTTTTAAAAAATAATTAAAAAATCCGATACTCCATATATTCTATAATTTTTTCCTTGTAAATCATATATATATATATATATATATATATTTGAAAATCAGAGGAAAAAGAAAAGAAGAAGAATAATTCATATACTGATTTGAATCGAATCGGTATTCATCTTTTTGATTGTTTGGATTCCATGTCTATGTGGCACCAGAGATAAAACCACCAAAAGAAGAAGAAGAAGAAGAAGGGAAAAAAAAGCCACACAGGAATATTCTTTTCAGTGGTGTAACACCATGGGTGTTCAAGAAATTCTGATTTGGAGAATATATCATGGGAATGAGAATTTTATTTATCTCACTATAATTGCATAAAACTTCAATTTTCCAACACACGTGCAACGTGAACCAGAATTGGGCTGACTAGCTCATTGGCACCCCTACAACCCATCATTACATGAAAAATGGTGCAATGGCTTTTCTTTTTCTTTTTTTTTTTTTTTTTTTTTTTTTTTTTTTTTTTTTTTTTTGTTAAAGGAAAAAACCATTTTTAAAACCTTAATAAGAAAAATTTATTAGGTTTTGACCTAAAAAAATTAAATAAATTTTAAAATTTTTTTATTATTTTCTTTAAAAAATAAAATAAATAAAAGAAAAAAAAGAAGAGGAAAGTTTATTAATGAAACCCAAAGGTAGCCCATTTGGCCTAATCTCGTTGCCAAGCTGCTAAAGACAAAATAGACATTAATTGCCCATGGGCTGCTGTTTATCATACCAACCTGACCCGTTGATTGATCAATGCCCATTTGGCCCATGGGTCAAGTAAAATAAAATAGTTGTGAACCTATATAAAAATGGTGTTACTCTCATGACCCATCATCAATTGACAACTTAGTAAGGTTTGAAATTACGTATGTTTAGAGGATTGATGAGAAATTCTTGTTCCATAGTTGTGGTAGTGACATTGAAAAAGTAATTATAACTACTCTACAAATATGAAGGTAAAGAGTATAAGATTAATGCCTTGATTTTCATGTGGCTAACCCATCATCATCGACAATGAATAAAAGAAATCGAATAGCACTAACGAATGGCGATACAACAAACTCATATAACGAACCCATGGCCACCGTAGCGCGAATGAAAGAAATCGATTGACACTGATGGATGGCAAATTGATGAACTCAAAGAATGGTTGACGATGGCACCCATGCCACCAATGTCAGCTCTTCACCAGGGCATTGTATGATCACTCAAAGATCGTTACACAGGAGCTAGTGTGGGGTGAGAGAGGCATGAGAGGTGGGGAAGATTTGAGAAATGAGAAAGAGGTAAAGGCTCAACTTGAAAAACAAAAAAAAATAATGTCAATATACAATATTTAAATAGGGAGCAAGAGTAGAGTGTCTAATATGTAGGCAAGTGAGAAAATTGTGAGTTAATATAAATATACATATATATATATATATATATATATATATATATATAAAACAAGTACACCATTAACTAAAATTTAGCAAAAACGATGAAGGATATATGGTGTGACTAATGCTCTAAATTCGAGCATATAAATTGCAAACAATAATTTTACAAGATAGAAATTCTATTTTAATCTAATCTAAATATATATGTGTGTAAAATTTTCTCTTAGAGACTTGAATCACGGCCTTTATGCCCCCCACTTCACAAAAACTTTGTACTTGTGGAGTAACCACCATGCCAAAAGTGCACGGTGGTCAAACAATAAATTTAAAAATACAAAATTTTCAAAAAAATTGTACAACTATTAATGTGGCATGTTATCATTAATAAATAAAGTAGTATATTAATGATGAATCCATAAATGGGGCGTTTAGTTTGCTGTAATGTGCTCTTAATTGATGTAATGCACATTACAATGATGTGACACACACTACGATAATATAACATTAAGAGCATTTTTGGTTTATTTTATTTTTCTAACATTATCATAATTTAAAATTACAAAATATATTACATTATCTTAATTTCATAACATTCCTAATTAATGTAATGTGTATTCTTGTATTAAGATTATATTAATGTAAAATTATAATAACGTAATATTATGGTGTAATGTAATATCACGGCGAACCAAACGTTTCCATAATGTGATGTTGCTCTAACGAGAATGTCACCTTAACAAATTGTGAAAATATTAGGTATGTCTCTAGCTAACAAATTGTCACTTGCAAAAGAACCTCTCTTTTTTATCTAAATTATATGTTAAAAATTATTCAATCATAATCTCAGAATTTTTGCCAACCAGACTCACACAAACCCTTATGCTGTGTCTTAAAGTCTTTAGAATGTCTGGCTCTGCAGTCATGATCTATATTCCTTTAATTGCTGAACAGCCATGATCTATCATCTTTATTCATCCCTTATTATGAAGAGTCAATATGTATATGTGTAACAAAACAAGCATCGAATTATCTTTATTCTAAAATTCTTCAACCGTATTATCCCAGCATAAAAGCAATATCACAGAGATTTATGAAATAATGGAAGCTCACCGTAAGATTATGAGGGTCCCCTCTTCGAATCCCAACACATAATAACCTTTTCAGAGAACCGAGCATTTTGTGAGCTGAAATTATTTCACAAAGGGAGTCATATATATATTAAAAAAGGAGACCCCATCAAACCAACGGTCCAGATCAATGATAGGATCTGTCTGTTGCATCCAAGTGGGTACAACAGGTTCAATGAAAATGATAGGTCCCATTGATCCCCAAAATTTTGATATTAAAATGTCTATGTAGTAGGCAGAGATAGTGCCCACTTAAGTAAAAGCCAAAGCAGCTTATAGGTTGAAGAAACCTTGATTAGACAAAATTAGGTAATTGATTTGAGTCAATTGAGACATGTAAATTATGAATCTCTACTTGTGTCATGGTAAAAACTATTAGAACTGTAAATTTTTTATAGTTAAAAACATAAAAATATTCTTGGTATTACATTATGTGTAGGCTTTGAAGACGTGGGGATTGGGATGTGTTAGAGCTAGGGTTTGGTTTTGTAGGGGCAAATACAGACCATTGGTAAAGAAAAGAATAAATATAAACACGTAGAATGATAAAGACATCAATATAACCCAAGTTTTATTATTATATAACAATTAAATATTCTAAAAGGATAAAATAAACAGTAGTAAATAACATCAGATTTCTTTTCAGCTTTGATGGTTGCAGCGAACTCAGGTGTTGTTGAACTGATCCATCCATCTATCCATAGATTGGATCTTTCTTCTTCTTTCTTCCAAAAAAAGAGATATATATTTTTTCATTATTACATAAGAAAAATTTTTTAAAATAAATAAATAAATAAAAAAGAAGAAGAAGAATATTGTGTAGAAAAGTAGTGGCATAAATGTCATGTAAAGTAGAACATAACAGGAGAAATATGATGATTTTCCATCTACATTTTTCAGCAGGGAGAGACTGTGAAAGATTCTCTGATGCTCCTCAATAATAACATAAAGATATTGAGAATTTCATACACAATAATATTATTCACAATAATATTATTATACCATGGTTTTCTGACTTGGTCAATTATGAAGCAAAAAAAATTGTACTAATTTTTTTATTACATTATTTTAATTTATAAACCAATCAGTGTGAAAAAGAAAATAATGAAACGAGGTAGTTACTTTGGCCATCCTTTAACCTAACCCTAAAAGGAAGAGACGGAACTATTAAATAAGTACTATAAATTGATTTGCCATTATTTTAAATACCCATTTCTTAGATTTATTAAGAGCTTATTTTATTTTAGTAAAAAAAATTTTTTTTTTTTTTAATTTAGTACAGGACTTTGAAAAGTAATGGTGGTGACGGTGGTTCTCTTTCCTTTATATCATTCAACAACCATCTTCCCTAATTTGGTTGCTTGCCCACCTCATTATTCCAAAAAATAAATAAACAAATAGTAATATTAAATAGAAACAGACTGAGAAATAAATAAATAATAAGATTATTTTTTTTTAATTATATATTCTAACAGCTCCCTTAATCTCATATATTTTTCTTCATTTCACACTACGAATCAAAACCACAACTCTCACTTACTTTGACCAGTAAGCCTCCCCCTATCAAAACCTCTCTCTTTCTCTCTCTTTCTATGGCTACCCCACCCTGATCTTTTTGAGTGGAACCTTAGACACAAGCAGCCTCTAGCTAGAGAAGAAAAGGCTATAGAGAACCATTCCTCTCTTTCTTTTCTCTCTATTTTTTGTGTTTTTTTTTTTTGGCACTATAAGCCCTTTGAAACCCTAATCCACCTTAACCCCATAATAGTAAAAAACCAAAACCAAAGGGCTTTCATTTGTGTAGCTCTTCTTCAACCATCAATTTCATGATCCGTGGGTTGTTTATTATTCTCTCTTCTTTACACATACCCCTGTTGCTCAAAGACAAAGCAAAAGCACGCAAAGCCACTGTCTGAGTTTCCAGATCAGAGCCTTTAAGACATGGGTACTTTCTGAAAGCTCTTCTTCCAGAAAGATCTCTCTCTTATCTGATCTCTCTCTCTCTCTCTCTCTCTCTCTCTCTCTGGGTCTTTATGATATTATTACCTCATGCTTTGTTTTGTAGCTTCCTCTTAAATGGGTTTGTGTATAAAAGTAAGTGAGTAAGCAAATCTCTCTGCAGCTCTAGCTCTCTCCATATCTCTGTCTCTCAAACTTACGTCTTTCCCTTTGTGTTGTGGTTTTGTTGGCTCTATCTCTTTGTTGTTGTCTTTTTCTCTCTGTCATGGATTCTGGTAATAGTGGCAGTATGCAATCTTCAAGTGGCGGTGATGAAGAGTATGATTCACGCGCCGAATCGATCTCGGCCTTCTTGAACCCGCCTGGCCATGTTGGTTCATTGTCTAACCAAGCTCATCCACATCAACAGCCACACCACCAAACCCACACGATGTTTGATCCTCTATCAAACTACTTCGACCCTTCATCATCAACAGCACGGTCAGTTCAAAACCCACTCTCAAACCCAAATTCCCTGCTGAATTTCGATATGGTGTGGTCCAAAACACCAAGATCTGACCCAAATCCCACCGATCTTGGCGGCTTAATAACTCCCTCATCCTCAGCTTCTAGCCAGCCATTCTTGACCAACCAATTAGGTGGACAACAAACCAGAGCCCCTACTTTTCACAACATTCAGATCCCTCCCCAAGCTGATCAGCAACAAAATGCTTCGCGTGCTTCACTTTCCTCCACTTCAGCAAACGATCAAGCACAGCCCAGCAACAACAACATGGTTCGGAACCCAAAAAAGAGGTCCAGAGCCTCAAGGCGTGCACCCACTACTGTTCTGACCACAGACACCACAAATTTCCGAGCCATGGTTCAGGAATTTACTGGGATTCCCGCACCACCCTTCACTTCCTCACCGTTCCCAAGAAGCCGCCTTGATCTCTTTGGCACATCTTCTTCTTTAAGATCATCAGGGCCAACAGGTTTAGACCCTTCACCCCCTCCTTATCTTTTAAGACCTTTTGCTCAAAAAGTTCAGCCTCTCCCATTTGTTTCTTCCACTTCTTCTACTACTTCAATGATTGATGCTTTAGGCTCTAATCCCACTACTAATGCTCCTAATTCAACTTACCAACACCATAATCTTCTCAACATGAACATGCAAAGCCCAATTCTCAACTTCCAATCCCTCCTTCAAGCCCAACCTAAATTCTCACTTTCCAATTCACCCAACATACACAATCTTGGCTCTAAACCTCAGGGTGGCTCTATGGAAATTCCATCCAATGATCACTCACATCTTAAGATGGGCACTAGTGTTTTAGAAGAATTTGGGTTGACACAACAACAACATCCACATCATCATCAGCAACAGCAACAGCAGCAGCACCACCACCACCATGTTAGTACACAACTCATGAGTGGGCTTCCAAACATAGTTTCTTCGGATGGAACAACATTGTCTCGGACCGACAACAACAACAACAGCAACAACAATAATCCTCCTCCAACCAACTGGACCAACGACACGGGACTCAATGGAAGTTATAGTAATTCAGAGAGGGTTACTAATAATGGAAAGTTGAATTACTCGGCTGCTGCTTCTGCTTCTTCGTCAGATTTTCATCATGGCGATAAAGGGTCAGAGAATGTAGCTACAAGAAGTGAAGGTATGGTGGAATCATGGATTTGTTCATCAGATTAGGCATAACCAAAATATATATATATATATATATCACCAAAAAAAGAAAGAATGAGGTAGCGGTATAAAGATATATGGCTTGGAAGAAAATGTTGGTGTTGTCCATCTTATAAACCATGACCACCAACAAAATCAAAACACCTTTTTTGGTTTTTTTTTTTTTTCTTGTTAACTTTCCTCTTAATTATATGTAAATAATAGCCTCTTCTTTTGATTCTCTTTCTTTCTTTTTTTTTTTTTTGGTCATTTTCATACATTCATATACGAACGAAAGACCATGGTCTGTTTTCTGTGTTTATTATTCTCTTTACTTCAATAGTAAAATGCTGTTTATTTTTGCCTTATAGACTGCGTGGCCTTTCATGGCTAGCTGTACATGGGTTTCTGAGTTTGACTATTATTATAAGGAGGAAATTTGGATCAAAGTGGATACAAAGCAAACCCATCAAACAGTCTCTCTCTCTCTCTCTCTCTCTCTCTCTCTCTGTATGTATGATGTATCTTCCTCGTACCTTCTCTTCTGAAATTTCTATCATATCTGAAAACGAAGAATGAAAATTCTACTCAAAACTCTTCAGTGCAAATCAGCTAGTGGCTTAGATTTTTGCCGGCTTTTTACGTTTAGTCCCTATCTCCACAAATTTCTTAATAATGCTTTATTTAATTTAAATTTTATTTAATTATTTATTTCCTTAATAATCCGTATTATGTATGGGAGTGATTGATGGCGAGATTTAGGGAATCGTTAGCCGCCGCAATCTTGTTTTATAGGTTTCAAATCAAATACATCTTCATGTGTATGTGTTCCTTTTTTCTTTTCTTTTCTTTTTCATAAAAAAATTAATTGTGTGATGTCCTGGTAGGCTTAGGGGCTGTTTGGTAGACTTGTTTAAATACATATTTTTAATTTTTAAATAATATTACATGTATTTTCACACATTTTTTTTATTCATACATATTTTTACATGTATTTTCAAACAATAAAATATATGATTTCAAACACATGTACCAAACACCCTCTCATGTGCTAAAAGTTTCACACGGATCCATGCATTGTACAACACCATTAAAATATAGTTTTACAGTAACCACTCCCATCTTTGGACGACATTTTAGCACTTGGCTTTGCCTACTTTCACACAATATATATAATATATCTATCTTTCAAGGTTGTACATTTCGGGCAAAACAAAACCTGTATTTCAAAGGTTGTACATTTCAGACAAAACTAACTTTTTCCGTTGGTCTTTAAAGTACAACCACAAGATTAGAATTTCTTTCTTTTGTTTTTATTTCTCTTCGTTGGATAGAGGATGCGCGGTATTCTTTCTTTGTATTCTCACTTGGGAAAAGTATGAAGTGAACTAGATGCATATTTATATGCTTTGCGCCACATTTAAAATATGTTTGGTTTGCCACATTTTTTTACAACTTATTTATAATATGGTTTCCTGATTACAGGGGAGGAAAAAAATTATCCATTATTAGTGGAAAATGTTTCTGGAGAAGTTTTTATTTTGATAATTTTGTGGTTATTAAGGAACCTTAATTTTTTTTTCTTCATATTAGTATTAATGAATATGCCAAAAACAGGTGCAACTTGGTGTACAAGAGCTGTGTAAAATGGACATTAATTCATGCCACTTTTCAAGCTGGAATTTATCCTAATTCTACTCAATCGTCGGGAGTAGGTTTTTGTAGTTTGAGTCATTTACCAGAAAAATTTAAAAAAAAAAAAAAGAAAAAAAAAAAAAAAAAGAGGTAAAGTAAAAGTCCGTATATGCCAAAGTATTGAATATTATGTAGTCCACATTTGAAATTTTTCTATATTTTTCACGGCCATTTATGTTTTTAATGTTTTATTAATGCAATTTTTCTATAAATTTTTCAAGATTTTGGCTGTCAAAAAATCTAGATCTCATTCTTATATGATATATGTCAAAAAAAAATATCCCTTCATATTAATATATTAATATATATATATATATATATATATATATTCCAATATCAAGTCTTATAATTCAATAAACCTTTTTTGGTGATTTTAACGGAGATGTTCAAGATTCAAATTCCCTCTCCTTCCAAATATCAAATTATAATAAACAAAAATCCAATATTTCCCTTGTGATATTTCAGGAAATATTTCAAGGTATCTTTTTTATCTCCAAAACTAAGATCATGACTCAACTCACACCCCAAGGGAAAAATAAGTTTGTGAAAATCTTGTTATTTCAATGATTTGAGAAAGCAGTAGAAGGGATTTCATGGAAGCAAATTCAGTCACTTTGAATGTATATTTGGATGAGTCTATTTTTTAAATAAATAAATTGTGTAAATTTACAATTATATTTAAAAATAAAAAATAAAAATAAAAAACAGAATATTAATTTCAACTATCTAGGCAGCATTCCCATATTAATTTGACATACAATTTTGTTGGCAATAAAAATCTTTAATAATTTTTTTTTTTTTGAGAAATAAAAAAAAAAATCTTTAATTCAAGCCAAAAAAAAAAAAAAAGACATACATTTTTGTAGGTGGACGTGCCTTGCTATGGGTATGGGACACTAATTAACTTGCTTAATATCTTACTGTTGTATTAATATTCAATCTCAATTCCTGGCATAAGTATGATTTTAGCCTCAAGAATTTATGGGGTAGAGTGGAGATAAATACAAAGAAATTTTCAGCATCTTTTAGCGGTAACTTTGCATTATAATAACTAGTTAAGAATTTTATAACTCAATTGATTGGTGTCTTCTGGTATTTCCAACAGAGGCATTGAAAATTTAAATCCTCCTCTCCTAATTATTGAATTAATAAATAAATAACATAGTCAACAACAAAATGATAATTTCTAAAGAAAGTATCAAAAATCAAAATTTATAGATCTTAATGTACATGTGTGATGTTGATACTGTATATTTTTCTTACAAAAAAAGTTTTAGGATCACGTCCACCGCCCTCTCCCCCTCTTTTTGAGTCCACGTCCCCATCTTTACCCCCCCTTTTTAAGTCCACGTCCCCATTTTTTCCTCTAATCACCTATAATCACATAAAAGACAAGGACTCTCTATTGCTAAGACTTGGAATTATTCTAGAACCACAACTTTTTGTGCCACAACTCTGATGTAATAGATTGTGAGTGACTGCTTCTCATTTTCACATGAACTCACCACTTATTATCTACCACTCACAATTTATTACAATAAAATTGTATTACAAAAAGTTATGATCCTAAATTTCCTTAAGGATTGAACTTTAAACTAAAATTCGGACCATCCTTAAAAAAATTAATAAAATGGGACCAACAATATATGCCAATTGCCATAAATTATTGCAAATACTGCACTAAGCAAAGGCAACTAGGCAAGTTTTAGCATCTTAAATAGTCATCACTCTTGTTTATATAAGTAGTTAAGTACTGTCTTTTTTTCTCAATTTATCATTACCCAATCACCTTTTAGATAAACCTACAAAATAAGCACATTGTAAAAAGAAGGAAAACAAGAGAGAGGGGTAGAGGGGAAAAGCTCATCTCAACCTTTTTGTCAAACATTATTGTGACAAAAAAGATGATTTCCATTCCCGCCAAAGCACAAAAGCAAATCGCACATGACAACCACATAATGTTCCAATATTTTCAAATATCAAGAACTAGGGAAAAGTTGCAAATCCATTCCAAGCACTTGCATATGATATGCCAATATATATCTGAAAGCTGGTAATCTTTTTTCATTTCAACTGATTGATAGATCATGATCTTTTTCACTTCAATTATGCATCTTTCACCTTTGGTTTAAATTTAGAATGATGAGAGGGAGATGAGTGTGCTTTCAAAATGTTTTGAATCTTTTGGCAAAAGGAGGCATGCAACCCATAGGATTTTGGGAGACTTTTACAAAAGGGTACTAGATTTCACATTTCTTTTGGAAATGAAATCTTTTTTTATTTAATATAAATATTTTAAATAATAATAATATAAAACAAAAACGTTGAAATGATTAGGCATGGGATTTTGAGAGATTTAAGGGCCAGGGGGTCTAGGCCTTTTAAGAGAGAGGGTGTTGTGACCGGTGACACTTCTTTTAGCATCATGGTGGCCCATGTCAGTGAATAAGCCTTTGCTTAATAGCAATGATGGCTATTCTCTCTCACTCACTCACTCACACTCATCCCCATCTCAGCCCACAAGGTAAATATCACAGGCTGAAACAGTAAGGTAAACTGTGGCAAAGGCACCACTTTCTCACTTTCTACATAAAAATGCCCTACAAATTTGAGCCTAAACTCAAAAAGACACTGAACTTTTTGGCATCCCCATCAAAAAAAGCTGGCACCATCCCTTCCTTACTTGAAACCATCCACACTCTGAAAGAAAAAAGAAGAAGCATATATTCAATTGCTCTATGCTAGAAGAAGACAAAGTTTCGTATTATGGAATAAACAATATTCTATAGCACACATCTCTCTCTTTTTTCGAAAACATATCTTGATGTCAACATGATGCTTGATTTCTACATTCTATACATAAATAAATGTTTTCAAAAGAAGTTTTAATAAACTAATTCAACTATATATGCAACCTTTGACCTGAGTTAGTAAATGTGTCATCTAAAACATTTATTTAATATGGGGTCCCTAATTAATTAACCTAGCTAGACAAATTCACATGCCTTTGGCTTATACGTACACTATTTTAAATTGTACCCTTTTAAGGGGTAAGACTTTTTCAATTTCTTTTTTGTGTTACTTTTACTTAAACGAAAAGAATTTTGCATCACCTTTTTGTCAAATGGTCCACTCTTTATAAAAATGAACTATATGTCTATATATATATAAGATGGCCCATGGCCAACAGCAACCAAAATATGAAAGCTTGAATTATCTTTTATATTCTCTGATGGACGTGGTTTACGGGAACCATGATGATGATGAAAACAGACTGACTGAGAGCTCAGGGAAGTGAGTCTCTTCAGTCTTCAAAGTCTTTGTGCTATACTTCTAGCTAGAGCATTATTAGCTATATATATATATATATATATACAAACTTTTTTTTTTGTTGCTAATTAGGGTTATACTATACAAACTCAATTATTGTTCTTTTGAACAATTTAATTGCACAATGATGGTTAAATTATTATTTGGAAAAACAGTGAAATATTATTCTGATATATGGTGAAGGATGTCCAAGGCAGCACGGCATTGGAGTGAAAGTGAAAGCAAAGACAATGTCAAATGTAATCAAAATTCTAAAGCATATTTGTTAACTTGTAGTAGAATCTTAAATGGGTTGGATTGCAAGGTATATCTAACTTTCTAACCTTTAAAAAGTGAGACCAATTAGGAAGGGGCCGAAGTTTCCCGCTTCCCTGTGTATATATGATAACCCCATTAGGACCTCAACCTATCATATATACGACCTTTAAAATGCATGGCATGAGGTCATAAAATGAACTGTGTGAATCAAAGTCCAACTTGAGAAGGAGCATCGGACAACATGCTGTTCAGCATGTGGAATAACGATTAAGATCCTTTGTCCAATGCAATTGGTCTCGAGGATTGGAAAAATATTATCTTATATGTCCGTCTTATGAAACGCGCCTCTCATGAGTATTTGTGGACCCCACAATAGTATTTATGAGAGTCACACTTCACAGGACAAACGTATAAGATATTGTTTCCAAAAACTTAGAATAAAAATGAACTTTTTAAATTATAATCACAGCATTCAAAAACAATTGCACTTGGTGCAATATTCTAAATATTGCATTAAATCTCAATATGTAGAATAAAACATATCGAAGTTAACTTATTTCTAAAATTGACATCTTATTAGTTTCAATTTGTTGAACAACTGGATCTAAGTCAAGGCCAACTCCACCAAAATTTCACATAGAATCACATCAATCAAATAATAATTTTCTAAGTGTACGTTTGGATAGAGTTTTGCGCGTCCAGTGTCCAACGGTTTTTGGTGGGCCCGAGTCTCATGCACTGTTCACGAGACCTACAAGTACTTTTTTTTCCCGGAAAAACAACTTTAAAACTAGGTCCCACGATACTAATCACACTTTTAAAAATTATTTTGTTACATTATTTTCTGTTTTCAGTAATAAGTAATATTCAAATAGACCCTAAGACCCAAATTTAAAAAAGTTTATTGCAAATATCGAGCTATTTCCCCTTTCAATTAGTGGTATTAATTAAGCACTTTTCCCTTGCTATTGGAACTTTCGTCAAATTTAATGGAAGAGTAAAAAATAATAATAATATTTTAAAGAAAAAACTTATTCAATAGAATTTGGAATTTTCCATTGAATTTGACAAAAATCCTAACAAAAGGCGACAAAGTGCTTATTACCAATATCTATTATCTAATGAGGAACATTGTTTAGTTTTGTAATTGGATAAAAGTTTGGTATAATTAGGTACAATACTTTAGATTCTCAATTAAATTTAATGGCATGGTTATATTAGCCAAATAGTAAATACAAATTCTTCTTTTCATATTTTTGTTTTCCACTTTATACTCCACCAATTATGGTAAACCATGTCTTTAAAAAAAAAATTTTTGACAAATTATAATTGGCAAAGAATAAAGTGGAATAAAAAAAATAAAAAAATAAAAAACTATGATAGATGATTTGTATACGCCAAATAGGAATATAAATCTTATGTATTATTTTTTGTGTTCTACTTTATATTTTACTAATCACAACTTATCATGTATTCTTTTTACTTTCTTTATAAAATAACTAAAGTTTAAAATGGAAAACAAAATCATAAACATAACATACCTCAATTGATGGAGTATAAATTGGAACACAAATAATTATACAAAAATTTATATTCACCAAATAGCCACATAGTGGTCCCTCAAAAAAAAAAAAAAAAAAAAAAAGCCACATAGTGCTAATGTTTATTTTATTTATTTATATTAATATATATATATATTCACATAGTTAAATCTAATTGTCTTTTTACCAAAAAAAAAAAAATCTAATTGTTTCTTCTTTTCTTTTCTTTTCTTTTTTTTTTTGAGAGAAAGTATATCTAATTGTTTCTAAAAAAATATTCTAAATGTCTTTGAGGGAAGATAACGCATTAACGCCTGTTGTGCGGCATGTTATTTAATGCGACCGCGTTGTTGGTTTAATTAGGGAACTTTCTTTTTTGAGAGGAGTTTAACTAGGCAACATTATTACTTCAAATGAATCTTTCACTTTATAATTTTGGGGCATTGTAATTGCGGTATACTTACAACAATTCTACACACCTAATTCCCATATGGTTTCTCAAAAAAAAAATTAAATAAATAAATAAATCCCATATGATTGATTGTCAAACTTAAAATAAAAGCAACATTATTTTCACATGGGTTTAATGCTAGGACCACAAACAATCACACAACTTTTGTCACAGACTAGTTGTGAATGGTGAAAAAAAAAGTTATGCATCCACACCTCAACTATTCACAACTCATCACATGATGAGTTGTGAGCCTTGTGGCAAAAGCTCTGTGATTGTTATTTATGGTATTAGTATTGTTATTTTTATTATGCACCAATCACAACTAGAAAATGCTAAGATCACAACTTAACACATTAACCTAAGTGTGAAATTGGATGTAAAATTTGGTGTGCTCTTAGATTTTTTGCTATATTAAGGGAGAAAATTTAATTTGAAAAGATTAACCTATCTAACTTACTAATTTATTTTCTTAAGTCCATTACTCCATTTGGCGGTCCTGCTTGGGCCATAGCTACACTTGAGCAGCTACAGTTGTACATTACTTTTGAGCTCAACAGTCTACTGATCAATAGCTAATTAATCTTGCCTATTAGCCTGATCAATGGATTTCTTGAGTAGATTTTAATGGCCCACCTTCTTCTTCCCCTGTGAGTATATGACACATACAGAATAAATCAGCTTTAAATAATTAAAACCAAAGATTCATACCAAAATAATACAGTTCCTCTAAGACCATACAATTTATTATAATTTTTGTCATAACTTCTTGATATTTACAATTATAATTGGCGTAGTTGTTAACCAAAAAATAAAAAAGTGAGATAGACTTTCTCAAAATAAAATAAAATAAAACCAAGAACACTGCACTCTGACTCAGGGAAAAATAAATAAAATGGAATATACGACGACGTTTTGTTTTTTCACTAAGAATATACGATGTCGCTGTAACAACAGAAAATAACATTTCAGTCTGCTAATGCGGCGACGTAACACTACAACCTTCTGTAGTCGGTGGAATTAGTTGTTGCACGGAAACATACATCGTCACCACTGTTAACCGAGCAACATTATTGAACTTTCATTTTTTTTTCTGGTGAGCAGTCGTTTTCTTTTCTTTTTCTCTTTTTAAAATATAAAATCATCTAATTTCTTTTATCCACCTACTTTTGAATGAAACATGGGGATAAATTTTTTTTTTTAATAGGATTTTGATAATATTATATAATTTCCTCTAAATTTTGAAGTAATTTTAATTGATTTAAAAAAATGATAATTAAAAACATATATTTTTTAAATAATTTCAATTAGTCAAGTCAGTTAATTGTTATTTACAAAAATTTATAGAAAATTTATATTAGTTGTATTTATAAACTATCTAGAGACACAAAAAAGTTTTCATGCAAATAGCATGTAACATTTTTGCACATAAAAAGTTGCGAATAACTTAAGAAAATTTATATCTGGTGAATACAGTTTCATGAAATTTCGATAATTTTATATGTTATTTCTGTTCTTAATAAATTAAAGACCACATGATGTTCATGTGATGACTCTTTTAGTGCTCAAATAAGTCTGATCTATAATGTATATATGATGAGGATAAAATTAGGTAGACAATAGTGACGGTACAGGCTTGACAAGGGTGACGAGATGGTTTTGTCGTCAGCATTCCATCAAGGCCGACGGGGATCTCAAGTAAAAGAACTTCACATAAAGTTGAACATCCCGAAGTTAACGGGATAAACATATATTGACGGGATAACATAAATCGACGGCGTCGATCGATGGAATGTTTGATCCGCACGTTTACGTGCATAAGTAAATAACTTGCTCCCCACGTTTCATGAAACCTAAGGACTCCTATATGGAAAAAATCCCATAAAATACGCCCAAGAAGACTCCTATAAGGAAAAAACTTCTACTCCAAGGAAAAGAGGGGCAGCCCTCGCTACTATAAAAACCCAAGCACTCTCACAAACCAAAGTACGCATAATTTACCCTCTCTAGCACTCTAGAGCAGTGAGAATAATTCTAACTTGACCTTCGGAGGGTGTTTGGCCGGTACCACACCGGTACTCCCCGCTAGGTTATTCCTTTTCGTTGTGCAGGTGCCATTTGCGACGTATGAAGAACGTGTGACTCACTGGTGGTATTATTTCCGGCATCATCAATGTACTTGATTTTTGTTTCTTTTAGTTTTCAACAACTCTTTATGGGTGAATTAAAACAATTTAATTAGTCCATTGTTTTAATTGAAGCTTTTTTTAATAAATCTGGTAGAATATATTTAAACTCATTCCTTTTTTTCTTTTTCTTTTTGATACAAGATAGAAATTCTACTTTAATCTATAGTACTAGTCTAATCTAAGTATATATGTACGTGAAATTCCTCTTGGAGACCCCATCCTATAAAAATTTTGTACTTATAGAGTGACTATCACTTCAAAAGTGCATGTTAGTAATTTAAATTCATTCCTAAATCCTAAGTTATATAGGAAACTGTTCTTAAAAAAAGAATTATAGAGGGAATTATTATGTAACGTGTCCTTAATTTTCTTTACTATATAAATTAGTTTTGATAACTTCTATTTGACAAAAGAGTACTTCAAAGTTTGAACTTTAGATGTTCTTATTGAAACACCAGAAAATGTCATTTGACTCAAAGGTTATTGACTCTTATCTTATGAATTTGAGTATCTGTAAAATGTATCATATTATTTTAAGGTACTTTAAAACTTGTATTTTTAAAAGCCACAGTAAGCTATCTTGATATACAAATATGGATACAAGTGTTTTGTATCTATGTGAAAGCAACATGCAACAATTATATCATGAGTTTAAAATCTCATAGAAAAGGGGGGGAAATTAGCTCTATTTACATCTAATTTTAGTCACATAGCTGTTTAAAAAGTCATGTGACTTATTTATATTAATAAACATGGATAGTATTATCAACTGTCATGTAATGAGTTTGAGAAAGTTCCTCTAAACGGTTTGGAAAAAAACTATATTCAAAACTTATTTTTTTGTATGCATCATATTTACCTAATAAATAAAAAAAAGAAGTGTTTAGCATAAATTGACCAAATAAGAAGACAAGGTAATAAAACTTAAAAGATTTTTTTTTTCATTAAAAAAAAAAGCCTACTAACCTCAATTTTAGAAATTTTGATTGCAATTTTCACTATGTATAATTTATTGATATATCATTTTATGTTGTCTTCAAGAAAATATAGGTTAACTCTACAACTTAGTGACATTCCTAGCCTATTTCACAAGGAATCAAGTTCATATGTCATGTGCTTTAGTTGTGTGTCAGTGTGTGTTAGAATTTCAGTTCTTATAATCCTAGGTTACTACTATAAAAGTTAAACTCTTTTGTAGCAGTATTCTGATTATATAATATATTATAAATATGTTTAAAAAAATTTCAAATAAGTATTACAGTTTTTTTTATTAAAAAAAAAATTATCAATTATATCATACCACTACAAGTTAATAATTTTGGAAATTGGACATGAAATTGTGGAAGACGTATTTAATGTCAGAGACCAAAAAATGGTTGTCAAGTTTTCATTGGTCAATTATGAAATTGTGGAAGACGTATTTAATGTCAGAGACCAAAAAATGGTTGTCAAGTTTTCATTGGTCAATTGTAATTTGTAAAGGATGTGGAGGCAGATGGGACAGTCCTTTAACCCTTTTTTGTTTGAATTTTTTTTTTTTCCAATAAATTTTCTGTACTCGGGCTCAAAAAGGAAGAAGAAGAAAAAAATATCTTTCTCAATAAATAAGAATTATTTAAAAAAAAAAAAAAAAAACGTTGACATATCTTTTGAGATTGCCAAGGTCAAGTCCAATCATTGAGAAACCAAAATAAAAATGAGTGGAAAAAAAAAAAAAGAAAAAAAAGGAAAACCCCTTTTAAACACTTTCTTTAAGCGTCTTTTCAGGGAAATTAGTGAATTCATTCCGAATGAGAAAAGGTGGGATTTAATTAACAGTAATTCCTATCTATTTGGTGCCTAATTAGATTTAAAATATTATCCTCTCTGTCCGTCCAAGTGGGTCAGAGGTGATTTTCGTGAATCCTACATTGTCTGCCACAAAATTCTCATACACTCTAATTCCCGCCATCCAAATTATGATGTCCCTCGCCACATCTAACAAATTCCCACGAATCAAATGGTGCACAGTTGCAAGGATATGGTACACCGTTTCGGGCCTTTCGGCATAGATTTTCTGGCTGCAAAAAAGTTTATCCTAGATGCGGGCTAAAATGAACAAATACTACTATATAGTTGAAACTTTCAGCAAAATAGTACTCTCTATAAATTATACAGAAAAATACCATATTTTTGTAACTTGATTTTATGAATATTGGGTTATGTGTAGAACTCGATTTTATAAATATCGAGTTCCAAAAAAATAATTATACAGGACTTGATTTTATAAATATTAAGTCAGGAAAGGTTTTTATCCGGTGAAAATTTTCATTAGACACGGCAGGATTCGGACACGTGTCCAAAAGCGGACACGTGTCCGCAATCCAACATATCCAGTAAAAACTTTCACTGAACACAAGCCGGACCTATCAAGTTTTACATGGTATTTTTTATTGAGAAAAACAGTACTATTTGGATCTTGATATTTACTAAAAAAAAAAAATCAAAATGGTAGTATTTTGCTACAAAGTTTGTGAATAGTGTTATTTTGTTAAAAATTTCGAAAATATGTGGTATTTGGTCATTTTGGCCCTAGATTAGTATGGAAGAAAATTTCACAAACTCATTATAGGGTGATTGATAAAATCATTTTTGTGTGTTTTTAATTATATAATTCATTTAATAATTTATATGGTTTATTTAAATGATACGTGCATGATGCGTGGATGGTTTTAGCAATCTCCGATGAATTGGTTTGGAAGATGCGTGGAAAAGTATGAATCCATGAGTTTGATGACAAATGTACTGAAACTAATTTGAAGTTGTTATGCCACTTTTGGCTTTTAATGAACCTGATTTATTTGAACCTCTATAGGTTTTAAATATTTAACGTATATTCCAAGGAAAAAAGTCAAGAAATAATAAATGTTTAAATGTAAGTAATAATTTTTTTTTTTGGAAAAAAAAATTGTCACTTATTAATTGATCTGTACATTGCACGCAAAAAGTCATAATGATTGTGTATTTGTATGTGCTTTTTTGATATTTTGTATACAATTTTGTTTTAAAAATAAAATAAAAACTTCATTCAGTGGAGTACTAAAAATTTAAACAGGATAATGTAAAAAATTAGTTGATTTCGACTGAGCTTTGAAAAGCATAAAAAAGTAAATCACACGCATAGTTCGAAGAAATACTAGTATGGTGCCAACCAAAGTTCATCTATACTTAAGTCAACAATCTGAATCCTAAAAATACAATGTCTTGAGGTATTGAGTTTTTCTCATACCTTGGATTGGGTCATACTTGGTGTTTACATAGAACTTTAGGGGCCGTTTGGATTGAGTTTTTTGATAACTCAATTATCTGTTTCCATAACTCATAACTCAAAAATGGTGGGACCCATAGTAAAAAGGTTGTTTGGCCAAACGATAACTCTGTTTCCATAACTCTGTTTCCATCACTCAATTCTCTCGATTTTTGAGTTATGAGTTACGGAAATCAAAACAACAAAAGGCTGTTTTGGTTTCCATAACTCATAACTCAATGGCATTTCCGTAAATAAACACACATAAGGGACCCACTGACCGCAACTTTTGACCATCTTTTGACTTTTTTTTTTTTTTTTTTTTTTTCTGGGTTGGCGTTGGCTTTTTTTTTTTTTTTTTTTTCTTTTTCTTTTCTGGGTTGGCCGTTCAGGTTTTTTTTTTTTTTTTTTTTTTCTTCCGGGTTGGCGTTGTCTTTTTTTTTTTTTTTTTTTTCTTTTTTTTTTTTTTCTTTTCGGGTTGGCGTTGTTCTTTTTTTTTTTTTTTTTCTTTTTCTTTTTCTTTTCCTGGGTTGGTTGTTCGGTTTTTTTTTTTTTTTTTTTTTTTTTTAAGCTTCGGTGAGTTGGGTATTAATAAAAATAAATAAATAAATAAATAAAACTACTCAGATCTTGGTGACAGTGTGTGGGACCCATGAATAGTGTGAAAAAATTGAGTGATGAAAATAAAAGTGATGTTGCCAAATGAGTGTGAAAAAATGAGTGATAAGTGATGAGTGATGAGTTATGAGTTATGAGTTATGAGTTATGAGTGATGAGTGATGAGTGACGGAAATTGAGTGATGAAAAAATGTTACCCAAACAGGCCCCTAGCCATTTTCCAATGATTTTTTTTTTTCATTTTCTCTCTTTGTGAGTTGTAGTTAGCTCAACTGGTAAAGTTTTCGATGGTTGTATAAGAGATCCGGGGTTCAATCCCCACCTACATCAAAAACCGATTGGTATCTTGGTCTGATGATAAAGAACTATCATCAGGAGTGAACGTCATAAATTGAAACTCTTTTAAAAAAGGGTTGTAGAAGATGTCATGACTAAAATTAAAGGCGAATATTTCAAGTTATGAGCCAATGTTTAGAAGTGGTGCATCAATTATATGCGGATATCACCCACGTGCTGCAAAGATCCTACTTTTTCAAATAAGATTGGGTTGTCCAAATTTTATGCCAGGCGTTCCATTATATTACTCGTCTATTCCACCTTTAGACCGAGTAACAGCGAGTTCTTGGACAATACCTTTTGAAGAACCTATATCCTATCAAAATGCATCTTAATTTGTATCCACAATGTCATACCTCAGTAGCATTGTCGAGTTGATGTCCTATATAAAGAAAATCATGATTCAAATTTTCCTCCCACTTATAACAATTCAATTGTTTAAGTGTATATTAATTTAAAGAGATGAGGAGGCCCCTCCATTCATAATTTCCACACATACACACACAACACGCACAATCACATAGCTAGAGACATACAAAAACATGCTATAGTAAAAAACGCGTACAAGGATAGACTGGTTTGCATGTGAAGGCCAAGCAGAGAGCACTCTGTTAAGTTTGGTGTGCGCCATTGATTGGATTTGTCTCCCCAAGCAAAAGCTCAAACAGTTTAGGGAAAGCCCTTTTGACATTTTTTGAATATTAATTTGCACAAACAAGAGACAAAGGGTGATTCAGCAAAAAAAAAAAAATAGAGAGACAAAGAGTGGAGGGGGGTTGTGTGGGCCCATTGCCAAGCACAACCGCTCTTTGTCTCATCATGCTTGCTCCCCTTCATGATGCCAATTCTCTGATCCCTTATTCATGAAATCATGGCAAATTGGCAACTGACTCAGCTATGACCCCACCCAACCCTCTGGCTCTCTGGTCCCACTTTATCCCTTTATTTATATAAATAAAACATTGTATTTACATCTAATTACCATAATTATCAAATTTCATATTTTAAAAATAATAATAATAAAATAGCTATATGTGAACATATTTCATTGAGCTTTCTCATGTATTGCTTGGGTTACTGGCGAGTAATAATATATATAAAACTCAAATGTTTGAATTTTGGTTAATCTCATGATACCGTGCAACATAAATTTTGAAAGTCTTATAATTTTACACATTATAATTTTAATATATATTTCAATTGAATTTAAATTCTATATTATATTTAAACCCTCTATTAGAATTTTGACACATCATATTTTATTTAAATCATAAAATTTACAGTTTTGTATAAAACAATCATTATAATTACCTATTAATAACTACTACAATAATCAAATTTCATATTTAGGGTTAGGGAAAGAATTTATATTAGGTTAAATTTTCTAGTGCTTCTACCAACTTTATAGTATAATATAAACTTAATTAAGCATAGTAACTACTCAATATATCATTGTAATAATTTTGTATTACTCTCATTCAAATATATTGAAAATACAAATAAAATATTGTATATATATATATATATATTGAAAATACAATATAACTATTTAAATCATTGTTGAAGGGTTTAAACATTTGAACTTAAAGTCATTTAAAAAAAAAAAAAAAGTATCTCAAATTCATATCATTATGACTGAATAGAGTAAGAAAAATCTTTAAATCCAACTTATTGACAATCCTATCTTCAAATTCATATCATTATGACCGAATGGAGTAAGAAAAATCTTCAAATCCAACTTATTGACAATCCTATCTAACGGGAAAAATTGAACAATACTTTGGGAGTATAATGATATTGAAAAACTTCCTCGTCTTATATGAATAATGAGTTTCACTACGAATTTAATTAATAGAATTTATTGTTATGTAAAATAATAGAATACAACATTATTGTACTCTCAAAAGAAGATTATATAATTATTTGTTTATGAGGGTTTAAGGATCAATATATAATATCTTGATAAATTGCAAGTAAGGAAAAGACTAAAATAAATGAAAAATCAAACGTCAAATCAACTTCAACTTTACTTAGGGTGGGTTTGGATACCGTTTATTTTGCTGAAATTGAAAATTTATTACTGAAAATACTGTAAATAAAGGTAAAAATTAGTTGAAATAGTTCAAGTAAGACTCATAAATAGTACCAAAAAGTGCAGTGGAACCCATAAATAGTAGCAAAAATAAATTGAATAGTTAAATAATTTTAAGTTTCCATCCCAAACCAAATGCACACTTAGTGGAAGAAAATAAACCATGTTTCAATAACACCAATTCAAAGCATTTTTTTGGTATTTCCTACTAAATAAATGAATGGCACTTGTAAAAAAAAAAAAAACCACATTAGACTACTCTAATAAATGATTAATTTATCTTTCCGATAGTATAGAAGATTGTGATTAATTTATTAGAGAGGTCTGATATGGTTTTTTGAAATAGGCATCACTCATTTATTAAGTAAGAAATACCAAATCAAATACTATATTAGTATTATCGAAACATGATATACTTTCTCACTTAGTAGGGAGGATTATAGTAACTTTTCTCTTACAAATCTAGCACCATTTACAAAGATAAATTAAAGTTATCATGACTTTTGAATATAAATGTGTTTATTGTGTGTTTTAGTGTTAGAAGCTCATTCTCTTTCTTGTTTGTGTATGTATTTGTTTCTAAAAAAGAAATGAGTAAATGTCTCGCGTTGATTAAGAGAGTGTATTGTGTAGTAACGGTAAAATTTGTTTAATTTTCATTTAAAAGTAATCATTTCTTTTCAATAGAATTTGTAGTATATTTTTTCGTTAAAACTATATTTTCTCGTATTTGTTTTTTATTAAAAAAAAAAAGAAAAAGAAAGTAAATAAAGAGTGATGATAACTTACAAAACCTTAAAAAAATGATTGTTCACTTTGGAAAAATGAAAAATATAAACTTTACCCAACCCAAAATGAACACTCTCCATTAATTCCTTTCTAATACAAAGAACAAAGAACAAAGAGGGTGATGATAACGAAATCTGAGATGATTATTTATAGGGGCATTGAGTAGGATGTGATTAGATGGAATGGCACTACCTTTCGGTGAGTCAGTTGTCAATAGATTCAATACACACTCAGAGAGAGATGAGATACGAAGTTCATGTCTCCAACCATAGCGCATAGTATAATTAATGATGTCATACACAGTGCTCTATGCCCCTATCTTCATAGAAACCAACCGACCTATGAAATGACAGCGGGACAACCCGCCTAGTTTTTTGCGGCAACAAAACCCTCCCTTAAACCCCATCGCCCCACTTTTAGGTGGGATTTTTTTTTTTGGACTCCTATTTTCATATCTCTAAAATGAATGCAAATCATTTTTGTAAACCGTAAAACATATTTCTAAAAACAAATAAACAAACATAATATACCACAAATCAAGTTTTAGCACTACAACAAACCGGTAGATATAATAATATGATCAAGCAAGTAACAAAACATAAAAACTATGTTATTAAAAATTAAATGTATTATTGAATTTATATTTTCATTGATAAAATTAGATCTCCATTCTCCACAAACCAACTTTTTAAAAAAAAATTTTGACCATGTCTTATCTTAGCTGAGGCAAGAAAAAACAGTTCCATTTGAGATATCTATTATTTAGTGTAATAATTGCATATAACATCCTTCTAACTGTTTCACATAAAATTATAGCCCATAAATATGGGACTCATTCTCATATAAGAGGAATGCTACATAAAATAGTTGTACATAATAGATAATACCACCTCCGTTTGAGAAGAGATTGAAACATAATGCAACCTATAGGGATGATAGGCTTAGGAGCCAATATCTATGTTTATATTGAGCCATAGGCCCAATTCAAGGACGTTAAACAATCCAAGGACGGGTAAACACTTTCACAAGGACGGTTAAACAATCCGATTAAACAATCCAAGGATGGTTAAACAATCCAATTAAAATCATTCAAAAGGGTGGTCCGAGGAAGAATTCCTCCCTACCGAGCAAGGCCGAGGTCAGAAGATGCGGTCTGATGTCAAGAGTAATGTTTTGGATCATTTTATGGTAGATGATAAGTATCAAGAAGGAACAGGACAGAGGAAAGTCATGAAATATCTCAAGGGAAAGCTGCTACCACCACATTTAATGCTCTGCAGCTAACTCTCTAGCCGCGTTGATGAGAAAGTAATACTTGAATAGTAACTTTCAACTTTACAACTAATACACGAAGGCTTTAGTATGAGGCTAATGGGACAAGGATCAACACCAACAATCTGATCCGCACGTGGAAGGTGGAGATGAAAGGTGAAAATAGTATAAAATGGAAGAGATACTTTGAGAATAGGGGATCGTGAAATAGAAAAAGAAAGACTGTAACAATCATGAACTGAACTTGTAATCAAACTTGAGAAAAATATATAAGAACCGATCTACTCGGACTGTACTAAAGACAATTTTTCTTTAGATTAAACCGGTCTATCTTTATTTTCTTGTCATCTAAATCCACTTTAGTGGTTATCTAATTTATTAAAACCCAGTTTTCCAACCCACTTTCTATAAATTTATTGTATTAGGTTTTTTGGGCCTAAATCCATCCATCCACCCTTTGAGCTAGGGAGTCAAATCTGGTCCTTACACAATCAATATATACATCCTTTCAAGCATGTATTGGAATGAATACTCAATCTCCTAGTAGATTTAATAATTTCTCTTACTTGAATGTCCTTTTTACAAAATTTATGTAATTATACTGTTTAGATCGACGTTCTTGCCTAGTAGGCTAGTAAGTCAAATAAAGTTGCTTCTCTTGCAAAAAGCTCATAGCATGGTCTTTCAGTTCATGGCATTACAGTGGAGTATTGGACCCTATCCGTTGCAATGTTCAAGGACAATTATAACAGTTAATGTACCCTTTTGGACCTCTTAGTTAGTGGGCTGCTGAGATGGGGCAAGGAATTGGGACCAAGCTAATCGCTAAGGCCGAGGGCTAATAGTTTACCAAAAGGTCAAAAAAGAATTGTATGGTTATTGGCAATTTGCTGTAAGTCAATACTGAAAAAAAAAAAAAAAGAAAAGAAAAAAAAAAGCTAGCCATGCCTCGATATTTGGCTGGAGGTAAACAAGAAAAAACAAAGGATTGACTTTTTTGACAAAGTAGGGTTTGTTTTGTCTTTAAATATTTGGTGTTTGATTGCGGTTTAAAATTATTATGAAAGATATTTTCGAGCGTTTGATTTGTACTGAAAATCATAATCTTTTCTTACAAAATATCTAACAAATAATTTTATAACTACCTACAACAAAAAACCCCCCATAACAAATAGAAATCCCATTGTAGGATTTCTCAATCATAAATCAAAGGAGCATATGCAAGGAAAAAAAAAAAAAAAAAATTCAATAACCTTGCATGGCAGATCAAAAGAGGCGGAGCAACAATGGAATGGGTTGCTTAACATGGGTTGTTGGATTAAGGGTATAAAAGGGTTTATAATAGGTTTTAAGGGACGGACCCAAGATTTTAAGTTAGAGAGAACCGGAATATAAGCAAAAAAAAAAAAAAAAACTCCAAATAAGCATTCATATAATATTAACAAATTATAAATACACAAAATTATTATTTCTTAATACATTAAGATGCAATTATTTACCAACAAAGATAAAGACAAAGACAAAAAAAAAAAAAAAAAAAAAAAAAAAAAAAAAAAAAACAAAATAATGTTTTTTTTAATACTAGGCTAGCTAGGATTTATTTATTTATTTTATTTTTATATAATTAGAGTATTCACAATAGTGATGCTAAAAAATTTAGCTTTTAGCATCTCAAAAAGCTATTTAATCTATTTTTAGAGCATTCCCATAAAAAATTCTAAAAAATTTAGCATTTAGGTACTATTTGGGTACCAATTATTGCGTCCACATTTTTCAGCAAAATGCATTTCAGGCCTTTCTTTTCTTTTCTTTTTTTTTTTTTTTTTTTTTTAAACCAGCGCCTATTGCACTATTTATGGGACATGAACAATGCAAATAGGCATATCTACATAAACCCTTTGGTGAACAGTAAATTTTTTATTATTTTCGGCCAAAGCAAAATAAGCGGTATCCAAACACACCCTTAGCATCTCAAAAACCAACTTTATAACATATAACACATCACTTTACAATATCTCTTACATCAAAACTTCTATTTTTTTTAACACTTCATTTAAATATTCTTTCTTTATCATTTTTTATTCTTCCTCTCTCTGTGTCTCTCTCTCCTCTGTCTCTCTCTTTCTCAACCCAAAGACCACCTGGCCATCACATCCACCCACCCATACCACAACCACCACATCCACCCACCATCGCCACCACCAACCGGATCCACCGCAACCACAAACAAAAAAAAAAAAAAAAAAAAAAAAAAAAAAAAAAAAAAAACCTCCACATCCAAAGCCACCGAATCAACCCAAACCCACAAATCAACTTAGCACCCAAACTTCTCGACCTTCAACCAGTACCTCTCCCTCACGCACCCCGCCGGTAAGATCAATAGCTGCACCACCATCTCGAATGCATCCAATATATCATTGAAATCTCTGTAAATAGTGGAAAAATCCAATCGTCAAATATTCAAATTCCAAATTTACCCTCAATACATATATTAGATTGAGTTAAAATTCGGTGGTAGGGGTATCGATGGGCAAAGAAGACGTCGCGGCAAAGGAAGACGTGGGTGTGGCAGGAGGTGAGACGCTAGATGCCATCGACGAGAGAAGGGTCGAGCCTTTGATAGCCAAACTTATTGATGAGCTTGTCATAGTCGATCTTGCCTCCTTCTTTGGCCAAAACTTCCCATGGATTCACTACCTGTTCTTCTCGGACCACCATAGAAGGAGAAAGAGAAAAAGAGAGGAAAGCAGGGGTCCGAGAAGGAGAAAGAGAAAGAGAGAGGGAGAAGAATGGCATGACACACGAGAGAGTGGGAGAGAGAAAAAAATATTAAAAAACTCTAGCATCTTGCTACAGTAGGGTGTCAAAGATGATATTCTATCGTAGCTCAATGCTAAAATTTTTAAGATTTAGCATATTTGATGTAGGTATGTTTTTATAAGTTGAGGTACTAAAATGCTAAAAATATCATTTAGCATTTTTAGCACATTTGATGAGAATGTTCTTACTACCTCACTTTACAATACACCCAACATCAAATATTCTATTTTTTTACCACTTATTTTAAAATAATATAAATAACTCATTAAAATAATAAGGAAGAGAGAGAATTTGAGTTTTTCAATTGAAGGAAGAGAGATAATCTTAATAAAATATTGTATTTTATTTTTAACAATTTGCTACAATCAACTGATATCTATACTAGTTTACGGTAGTTACAAAAAAAATAGCTTTAACTTCTTCAATAAGAGCACCAACATTGGTGGAGCCATAATTTTTAGCCTTTAGCAACTTAAAAAACTACTTTATTTATTTTAACACCTCACTTTATAACACTACCAACATGAATGGTTCTATATTTTTTTGCAATTCATTTAAATATTCTTTTTTTATTCTTCATCTCTTTCTCTTTATTCTTTGTCTCTCTCTCAAAGATCATAGCCACATAAACCGACAAGAACCCACAAACACATCAACGATCACAGGCCACACAACCAAAACCCACTTCCATAGCCAAAACCCACAGCCAAAATCAGCCACCATCACAACCACAACCCACCGCCACAGCCAAAATCAACCACCACCACCACTACAACCACCAATCCACAAAGACCCACACCCAAAACTAATCACCGCCACCACCACAGCCACCAATCCACAAGACCCACACCCAAAATCAACCACCACCTCTACTACAACCACCAATCCACAAGATCCACACCAAAAACCATCCACCACCACCACAGCCACCAATCCACAAAACCCACACCCAAAATCAACCAACACCACCACCACCACAACCACCAAACCTGCATAAGAAGAGAGAGAGGAGAATGAACCCAACCACCAAACCCAAAACCCAGTGGCGAGATGGTATAGGTGAGAGCTCGGGTTGGAAGAAGAAATAAAATTTGAAAAGGAGAAGAACTGAACACACTCACTGTGAAGATTGGGATGTAGGAAGAAAGAAACAAAATTGAAAGGGAGAAAGACTGACTATGAAGAAAGAGAAAAGAGAAATGGTCAAGAATTGAGAGAGAGAGAGAGAGAGAGAGAGAGAGAGAGAGAGAGAGAGAGATGAGCTAGAAAAAAAAAAAAAAAAAACAGGAGCAATGGGAAAAAGAACAAAAAAAAAAAAAATATTAAAAGCAAGTAGCAACACTCTGAGAAATTGGTACTAGTACTAGTTTATTGTAGCATTTAGCCAAATTTGTTTGCCTATAGCACCACCAATGTAGCACAACATTTTGTAGTTTGTGGTGCTAAAAATAGCATTATAGCAATATGCCTCCACCAATAATGATGCTCTAACACATGGTTTTTTGGTTCTTTGGTGGTAAAACAGTTTTTTTTTTTTTTTTGCTAAAATACAATCACCATTATAAATGCTTTTACTGTTTTTGTTAAGTTTTTGGGTTGGATGGTTGTTAGTTGTACTAAGTTGCCTAGGCTAATTGAGGAAGAAGGGAGCCTAAGGTTTTGGAAGATGGGGCAACTATACAAAAATGAAGAATATCATAAGTAGAAAAAAAAAAAAAAAAAAAAAAAAAAAAAAAAAAAGGTCTAGGGGGCTTGGGCCCCCACCTGGGTCCGTCCCTGGTTTTAACCCCATTTTGTGCATCTATATAAATTACTTGTTGCAAGACTTTTAGAGACGATAGAGGTCGTCGTATTAATGTTATGTTGAGAGCAAACCTTCATGAACCTAAGATGTTCTAATTTCCTCTCCCTATGATGTTTATCCACTAATTAGGATAAATCTTTGATTCCTTAAACTTAGAGTTTGTTTTCAACAGTGGGTCAATGTTGTTTTTATTTTGAGTTCCTGGTTAGGGATGAGGTTCATTCGTGGAGGAGATTTACGTAGAAGGATTCTAGAAATTCTAGGGCCATCGCAATGAGAAGCTAATGAATGTGCTTGTTAAGGTTACAATAAAAAGTCTTGTTGTGTAAAGATCATCTAAGTAGAATGTTATAATTGTTTATTTTAGTGAATTTTCAATGAGATTTGATTATTGGATTGGTTTTTTTGTTTGAAGAGATTTTTATCATGGTTTTCAAACCTGGATCGACTGGCAGTTCAACCGAGTTAACCGTGAACCGCTAATGAAACCGGTTTTTTTATATATGAGAATCGAGACCTCTTCCATTGAAGCTCAGTGGCTGATAGCATGACCAATGGACCAAGTAAGCCTCTTGTGTACTAAAAGAAGTATTATTAAATATATATATATATATATATATTATATTTACATGATTTATTCTTTCCAAAATTCAATGTCACCTTTCTCTTATTGTATTGAATATTACTAAATTTATTTAAATTGCTAAATTAACTTGTGATTTAAGAATAATACCTTTGCATAGGAATTTTTTATTTATGAATTTATTTTAAAGAGATTTTAATTTAAACAAAATGATTTCTACTTGAGGGATTATTATACAAATTATTTTCATGCTTATTTATGTTGTATTATTTTCTATTAACCTTATAATGAACTATTTTATGTTAACTTTATATCATGAAAATTTATTTGAAAGTTTGTTTTAATTTTTAAGTTATTTTTGAGTGAATTTTGCTAATATTTACAAATTTAATACATTTTTTTATATTTTAATTAATTAAAAAATTAATTATGATATCATTACGATTGGACCTCGATTGAACCTCGATCCAACCTTAAAAACCTTAAACCTCTCCCTTTACCGGTTCTTTAAATGGTCCTGGGTCTGAAAACCATAATTTTTATGTGTGTGTCCTATTGCTTTTATTACTATTGCTTTGTTTAATGATATTTATGGCTATTGAAATAATTGTGTTAAAATTTTCTATTTGAAATAAATACAACTTAATCCATAAATTCAATTAATCCGCTGCATTGGAGCGTAAATAAAATTTTGTGAACTGTTATCAAAGTTTTAAGAACACATAGCGATCAAATGGAATTTAATTTAAGAGTAATGAAAAGATTCAAACGAGCATATTAGTTGGTCTCCCATTGGTTGGGCCTGGCCTGATTGATATAAAGCCACTAAACCTGTTGGGTATTGGATGATTTATGCTGTGTAGAAGTCAATGCCACTTACTTTCTATATTTTTTTGATAATTTTATAGTTACAAACTTACAATGGTGTGTGAGAAATCGAACCGTGGATGTCTCCATGAAAATAACGAGGAATACCAGTTAAGTTATAAGGCTATTGGTGGTGCCCCTTACTTAATGTCACCTCAAGTCGCTGAGGATATATTTTACTTGTAAAGAATGATATGGAAATATTTTATTTAAATATACTTAAAATAGGAACTAATGAATATTAAGAATATATAAAATAATTGGCAAATTTATTTTTGGTTGAAAGGTGTGCAGTATCAATATTAAGAATATAAATAATCATTATTTTCTTCTAAAAAAATAAAATAAAATAAGCCTTCGTTTGGTGGGAGGATCGAAAATGTAAAAACATGCAAAAGTAGATAGAAAATACATTACAATCATTTTCATATATGTATTTGGGGGGCAAAATTGTGGTTTTAAAAACTGGAACAAGCAAACAATAGTTTTTGCCCCTAGTTTTTTTTTTTTTTTTTTTTTTTGAGTTTTTAATCGGACCAGATTAATGCTAGTTCTCGATTCAACCGGTTGAATCGGTCAGGCTGGTCTGATTTTTAAAATAATGAGTAGAATGGAGAAGTGATAAGATTTGATGTTAAGTTAATTTATTTAGTTTTTGTAAAAAAAAAAAAAAAAAGGTTAATTTATTTAGTTGAAAAGAAAGATAAATGGAAATAATAAGTTATGATGGTAACAAATTTTGGTGAAAAAGCAAAAACATCATCTAGGGTTTAACTTAGTTGCAAAAACACCTTATGGGGTTTCAATTTTTCCTTATGACTCCATGGAGTTTCTATATCCACCAAATTGACCCATGGGACTAACTTTTGTTAACTCTTATGCATGAAAAAATCATACACCCATCATGTGACTACATTAAAAAAACTTACTAACAAATTCGCTTCAATGGTCAAGTGATGGTCTTGTCAATAAGGGCTAATGGAAGTTAGTCTTAGAGATAAATTTGGTGGATATTTATAAGAAAGAATTGAAACCCTAATTGGTGTTTTTGTGACTAACCCAAATTCCAGGAGTGCTTTTACATTTAAACCAAAATACTTTTTATACCATTTTCATACCACATGAAGTCTTTATTATTATATTATGAATCATATAATTCCATATCCTATATATCAGGATTTTTGAATTCGCCAACTCAAAGCATTAGCATTTAGTATGCTAAAACACCCAAAATACTGTAGATCAAATCACTGTAGCAATTATACTTATTTTTTATTTCCTTTCAACCCTATCTTGTCCCTCTCTCTTTTCAAACCAAACCACTCTCATTTATCCGACTCTTTCAATGTCTCTTTCCCCTTTCAAGTCTGTTGTCATGCGGATCTGAGTTGCGCTGGTTGTGGTAGTGTTTCTAGTGGCAATGATGATGGTGGATTGGCATTGTTGTGGATAGCTTTTAGCTTGGCTACTCAAGTTTGAGGACAACTTTTAGATCGCAATTGTTGCGTTTTTTGTGTGTCATTGATTTTAGTTGGGGATTGTTGATTTTGGGTTGGGTTAATTTCAGCTATGGGTTGTTGTGGTGGAGAAATTATAAGATCCACATGGTGAACAAGTGATGTGGTTCACCATTCCACTAAAAAACTTCCACATTTTAAAAATTGTTAGTTAGAAAAATTTTTTAAACCAAAATTAATTATTGACTCAACAATTTTAAATAAGTGGAAGTTTTTTAGTGGAATGGTGGACAAATAACGTAGTCCACCAAAGGACTCTATAATTTCTCGTTGTAGTGGGCCATTGATTTTGGATGGGTTGATGTAGTGGTGGATTGGTTGATTTTGAATTTTAGGTTTTTATTGGATAACGGTAGTTAAAACCAACATTAAAAAAAAAAACAAAACAAAAAATTAGACACTTTATCTAATCTCCCGTTGTTCCTAAGTAGCTTAGGGTTGTAGTCACAATAACGACAGTGGTGGTTAGATTGATTTTGATTTACGATGGTAGTTGGTTTTGTTTTGTTTATTTTATTTTATATATGATAAGAGTTCTTTTAAGTTATTTTAATGTATTGTATGGGTGAATAAAACGTGAAATATAGATTGTTATTAAATAATGTGTTAAAATTGTAAAAATAGGTTTTTGGTATGCTCCAACGGCATTTTTTAGCGCACCAAATGTAAATATATATATATATATATATTTCTTTTTTTGAGAGCGGGATCAGCATGTTTTTATTTAAGATGGTGGTAAATCAGCAGCTAATATACAAAACATATCCAATAACATCTCTCGTATTTTATTTGATTATACCTCAACCATCACCAATTAAAGTTATTTGCAATAATAATAATAAAAAAATTGCAAAAACTTAAACCGAGTTTTATTTTAATTCCTTCCAACTCAAAAACAAAATCACCAAAAAATTAATCATAACTCATAACTGTCATTAGGCACAATTCACATAATTTTATAATATCAAAAGGTTCTAACATCTAGCTTGAATATTTCTCATTTATATATTAATTATTTTACTGTCTGAGAATTTCTCTCAATTAATTTGAAACATTGTTTGTGAATGAACTATTTCTTTTGTCAATATTGGGGAAAAAAAAAAAAAAAAAAACAGGAGGCCCTCTACGTCAGCTTCACCTCAGGCTTAGTACAAGCGTGGCTATTCATTTGGGGCCCTCAAAGAGCCAATGAGGAAAGTACACGAGTAAGAATGAGTGGACGTGGGCCCGAACCCAAAGAGGGAGGAAGTTAACGTGTGATGATGATGGTGATGGTGATGGTGATGGTGATGATGATGATGATAGGGTGGTGTCCATGTCCACGTCATAGTGAAGGGCCCCACACGGCCTACCCAAGTGGATTATTTTTTGTACCTGCTCGGCTGCGCCTCTCTTAATTGTACGGATAGCTGATGACCCATCCATCCCCTTGACACTTGACACTGACACAGATTATGATTTTTGATGGCGACCTCTTCTCTAACCTCTCCTTCCCTTTGTTGTATTGCATTCCACTCGAATAACCTTCCTATTATATACACCATTCACATCAAAAAGTTTCACCCCCAAAAAAAAAAAAAAAAAAAAAAAAAAAAAAAAAAAAAAAACCCACTACATGTTAAAATTTATTTTTTTAACACCTACACTCTACTGTATCATCTTTGACAATTTGCTATAACTAGATGGTTAAACACAAATTTTTTTTGAATGAAAGTTAGAGAGAAAAAGACTTTCGGTGATAAAAGAAAGAATAAAAGCAGAATATTTTAATAGATTATTTAATGTTGAATGTATTATAGAGTGAAATGTTAAAGTTAGATAAAGTAGTTTTTTAAGTTGTTAATAACTAAATTTTTTAGCACTTATAATATGAATGCTCTAACATTTTAATATAAATTTAAGTTGTAAATTATGATTGAAGGAGTTTGTTATTTATTATCAAGTTAAGATATTAATGATTTATTTTTGTGTAAATGGCTGATCTAAAAAACTCTTTCAAAACTATAATTAAAAATTGAATTGGTCAAAGGAGGAGGAAAAGGAAGAGAAAAGACGATAAATCTAGAAGGAAAGGGAAATGATGAATTTTCTCTTTTAGGTTTGGATGAAAGAAAGAGAGGAAAAAATAATGAGTTTCTTGTGTTTGATTATTCAAGAGAAGAGAAAGAAAAAAAAATATGCATTGTTAGTGATTTGACTCGTTTATACTCTTTTTAATTGTATTTTATGGTAATTTATAGTGAGGGTTCAAAAATAATTTTAGTAGAATTGAAGCTTTATTTTTTTCCTTCCTTTTTGCCCAACTTTGCAAGGAAAAAAAATGGTAAAAGGTGCACAATAGTCAATAGTCGTCCTAGGAATGTTCCCTCCACCCAAATCTCCCTTCCCTTTATCTTTCATGCTGACCAAATAATAAAATTCCACCAACCTAATTTCATTCATTCCCTATCTTTCCAATTTCCATTCAACTAAACGTAGTATTAGATCATAGAAATAGAATCTGATGTCCAAACTGTTTCCATTTTTCTTTGTTAGGTATGATTTCATTGAATTTAGTCCATCATAATAACTCAATTAAGTTATAAAACACTAGAGAAAAGAAAGATGGTGACCATCTCTTTTTTCTCGAGCTAGTTTTTTTTAAAGAAAAATTTGTGTACTCAATAACTTAATACGCTAATCACGGTTATTAAAAAGGAAACCTAATCCATATCTATTAGATACAAGGAAAATTATTGTATACTCTTGAAATACTATAAATACATATAAATAATTTTCCGAGATACAAATAACATGGAAAAAAAAAATAGAAAATATCAACATACATATAAATGCACAAATTTATGCGATTTACCCAAAACTAGGACTACGTGACTACATTTGTGGAATTACTACAATTTTATTAAGGCGGCTTCAATTGTAGTAGCGGGGATTATTAGCGCTTTTATATGTGTGTGTATACATATAACTCTTATTACTTTGATTACATGTGGAAATTCACAATAAAGGGTCTAGGACATCTATGATATACTCAAATACTAGAAATTAATATTATATTATTTTAATTTTAAATGATATGAAACTATGTATGTCACTATTTTGTTAGATATATAAGAAATAAAATCTAAACCGCGAAATGGAGTATTAAAAAGATCTTATAGGGTTTGTTCACCTTTGAGAATTTTATAACGCTTTTCAGAGTCAATTTACAATGATATTTTGTTTAAGTACCATTGTTCTCTAATCCGATATTAGCATTGGAAAGAAATCTAATGTACGTAGAGCCGTAGAGGGAGGTTTTTCCATCCATCCGTGGTTAAATATCGAGATGCATGGTCTGCCCTGGTGGCTTGTCTAGCCTGAGCCTTGTCTAGCCCAAAGCTGAATAAATCATTGAGATTGTACAGAACTGGATTGTTTTTAACTAAAGCCCATTAGTCTCTTCTACTTTCTTCTTCTTCTTTTTTTTTTTTTTTTTTTTTTTTTTTTTTTTTTATTATTATTATTATTTTTTTTTCCAGAAAATGTTAGCCTTGAAACAAAGGATGGCTTATGGCTATTGCGGCGTACAAACATGGCCTTACATCCCAATTTGAAACATATTACAATACTAAGACGTTTTGGGCCATACAATGTAAATCAAGGAAAAATTAAATCAAAAGCTCCTTATAGGCCTAGCTAGCCGTTTTTGCTTGTCGTGGGCCATTTATTTACACCAGAATGTAACTGTTGGGCCAAGTATTAATTTTGATTATTGGGCTTGTTATGGTTCAAAAAATTCATATTAGACCCCTCCCAAAAGTCAGTCAGTCTCCAAAATTTAGAGTTTACCCAAAATGTACAGTAACCACCTAGCCATTATCTATGCCAGTGGCCCCCTTCTAAAAAAATAATAATAATAATTTTACTAACAAAAAAAATCCTTTATTTAAAAAAAAAAATCTCTACTCATTTAAAAAACAAACTTATATATGTTTGTGTTTTGATCTATGAAAATGATTATTATTATTTTTGTCATCAACAAAATGACTTTACAATTTAGCGTAAATGTTGACTGGATTTTTTTTTATTTTTTATACTCAAATAAATTATCAATAGATTCTCAAAAAAAAAAAATAAATTATCAATTATAAGAATTAAATTATCAATATAAGTGTGTTGTGGAATTGGTTATTCTTAGGTTAGCTCTAGATCCTTGAGAGGCATTAGGATTTCTTTATAATTGATTATATTTATTTGCAATTTTTTTTTAATTTTATCAAAAAGACTTCACAATATTTCACCATTATGAGTATAAAGTATTTCAACGTCTAGACTTTAAAAAATTGTTAAATATTTTGAATTGTGTCAATGGTTATTAAGCACTGGAAGATAAATAACCAATTAATTTATTTATAGCATGCATATACTTGCACTCACTCTTCTAGTTTTTATATTGCAACTATGGAATCATTATTTCAACTATGAATATTATTCAATTTAAAAAAATATATATAATCGAAAATAAAATGGTAAATGACATTCTAAAAAACTCTTTAATTTTGTATATTACAAGGGAAATTATTGAAAAATTTAGTATGCAATCAATAATAAATGATTTTAAAGATTTAAGAGAATGTTGAGTTCTTATTTGATAAATACATATGAGAGTTTAAATGTATTACTGTAATACCCCGCATATCTTTATTTGAGGTTATTTTATATGAATATATATATATATATATATACACACATAATTGATTGGCCATAAGTAATTTTTCTTAGTAATTGCAGCCCACTACTCCACTAAGTCCACATCTTTGATGCATTAAACATAGGGTAGAAGAAGAGATAAATTAGGGTTTTCATAGTAAGAGTTTTATCACTAAGGAGATTAGGAGGTGTATTTTTCCCTCGGAGTTTAGAACACATACAATTAAAGAGGCAGACAATTCTTCCAGGTATGATTTTCAATCTGTTAGAAATAAAGAATTAAAGGATTAGAATTTTATCATAGAAATGTTAATGATGTGTAGATTGTTTAAAAGGGATTTTCCTAGAATATGACTTACACTTTTACGTTAGATTGCCCTCTGCGCATTACTTGTATTCTTGAACAGTGCCATGGAATTACAAGTTATAATCCATGAATATGGCTCATGTTTTCTTTCAGATGGATATATATATATATATATATATATATATATATATATATTAAATCCTAGAATTGGCCACCGTGTATATCCATGAACAAGTCATGCATCAAATCATTAGTCATGAGGCTTTCACGTTTTCTTTGGGGTTATATAATTAAATCCTAGGTTTGCCCATAGTGTGTATTCTAGAACAAAGTTATGGTTTTAGAGCCTAATTCATGTTTAAGGTTTTACTTTTTTTTTAGGACATATATTAAATCCTAAAGTATTGGCTGTTGCCTTTGAGTTTTGATAAATTCAAGGAAACATATTTTTGGGTAGAGATGCTTTGCATCAATGTTATCATTTAGTTCAGCAAAATATTTTCCTAGTGAGTCAGTTTGTATAATTCAATAAGTTTTATATTTTGTTGAGAATATTAAGTAATCTCCACAGTTGATTATAAGTCCTATTTAAGAGTGTTTTGAGACTTTTTAGAAGTTGATTTGGTTGGACTTTTAAGGTGATTCAAGTGCTGTAAGTAATTATGCATAATATGCACAAGTTTTGTTCATTAGATTCTTAGAAGTCAAAGGTTTTCAAAAGTTATGCTTTTAAGCTTACATTTTTAAAAGTTTATCAAAAGCATTTTTTACACATTTGAAAGAGAAATTTCGACTTTTAAATGATGTTTTAAAGAGAAACTTTGAATTTTAAATAATGTTTTGAACATCCGAATCTCATTTAAAAGATGATTTCTAAACCAAACTATTTTCAAAAAAGAATTGAGTTTCAAGATAAATTTTCTAAAAAAGTTCTTGATCTTTAAATTTGTTTAAAACTAAATGATTTCAAATTCATATTCCTAATTTCCAAATTGCATTTAAAATGTTTCTTTTAACAAATTGAATTTTCAAACTTACTCAAGAATTGTAAAATATTTATATATACTCCTCAGTTCCTATTCGTTCCCCAAAAGAGTCAAGCATCCTTTGATTTATGTTTCAATTTAATAATGTGATATTTGATATGCCTCTATATTTGGAATAATTGTTAATATTAAGAAAATTATTCTATTTTATATAAACTTTGCTTTTGTGATATGTGACTCAAAATAAGTGTTTTTAGAACATATCAGATATATGTGTAAGCCCACTCCCAAGGTTGTATGTGGGAATAAGTATTGATCCCTCACTAGCAAGGGTTAGATGTAGGTATCCGCTCACATGATTGTATGTGAGAATATGTGATATGTGTATATATGACACTATGCTCTGATCAATTATTTGTATGTGTTTTCGAATGGTTTTAAGATTTGACTACATATGTATTAAGTGGTTTATTATATGTTTTGGAAAGAAATTATATTTGATATTATTGAATGAGTTTGTGAAAAATCAAAATACTTGTGCTTTGCTTGACTCTATTTTGTTGTCTATTGTGCATAATTGCTTACTAGATGTGTGGCTCACCCCATCAATTACAATTTTTAGATTAAAGTTTTATTGGGAAACAAAAACTTTGGATCTTTTTATAAGGTGCGGGGTAGAGCGTGGGAGTTTTTAGTCGACGTCAATAATGCTTGAAGCTTTTAAGGATTTTTAGTTATTTTTATTTCACTTAAGATTTTACAGCATTTGGAGATTATTTCTAAATTGTGGATTTTAGTATTGTAAGAGATTTATTAAGAGCATTGTTTATTTGGAGTTTACTAAATTATGTTTAATTTAATTATGCTTATTGAGTTATGTAAGATTAGCAAGTTAGTCATGCATCTAAATTCATGTTCCATGGATTTGGGTCGTGACAATGTTGGTATCAGAGCTGAATTTAAAAAAGACTACAATCAACACTGTCACAACCCAAATCCATGGAACATGAATTTAGATGCATGAAAAACTTAGCGATTTTGCATAACTCAATAAACATAATCAATTCCATAATAAAATAAAAAACTCAAAATAAACAATGCTCTTAATAAACCTCTTACAATATCTAAAATCCACAATTTAGAAATAATCTCCAAATACTGTAAAATCTTAAGCTAAATAAAAATAACTAAAAATCCTTTAAGGCGTCAAGCATTATTAACGTTGCCTAGAAACTCCAATGCTCTACCTTGCACCTTATGAAGAGATCCAAAGTTTCTGTTTCCCAATTAAACTTTAATCTAAAAATTGTGATTGATGGAGTGAGCCACACATCTAGTAAGCAATTATACACAATACACAATAAAATAGAGTCAAGCAGAGCACGAGTATTTTGATTTTACAAACACACTCTATGATATCAAATATAGTTTTTTTTTCAAAGCATAAAATTAATAACTAACACATATGTGATCAAATCTTAAAATCATTCAAAAACACTTACAAATAATTAATCAAAGCACAGTGTCACATATACATATATCACATATCACATATTCTCACATACAATCGTGTCAGTGGATACTAACATCTAACCTCTGTTGGTGAAGGATTAACACTTATTCTCACATACAACCCCGTGAGCGGGCTTACACATATATTTGATCAATTCTAAACACACTTATTTTGAGTCACACATCACAAAAGCGAAGTTATATAAAATAGAATAATTTTCTTAATATTATCAATTATTCCAAATATAGAGACATATCGAATATCACAATATTGAATTGAAACATAAATCAAAAGATGCTTGACTCTCTTAAGGAATCAATAAGAACTGAGGAGTTTATGTAAGCATTTTACAATTCTTGAATAAGTCTGAAAACTCAATTGGTTAAAATAAACGTTTTAAATACCATTTGGGAAAATAGGAATATGAATTTTTTTTGATAATCGAAAGGGGGGGGCGGGGGCGACCATATGTGGCTTACTCCTTAGAGCGGGCAACCCCCGTTAGGGAATGTTGGATTAAACTATAGCTACTGTGACTAAGGTGCTACAGAACTCACCCTAGCACCCCAAGAGAGCTAACGGATGAGGCGCAATGCATGCTAGGAACCCACCCCCCAAATGGTACCCACCACGACTCAAACGAGGGACCTTATGCATGCACACGGGATCTCACCCCACTAGGTCACCCCTTTTGGGGCAGGAATGTGACTTTGAAATCATTTGGTTTTAAACAATTTATAGAACAAGAATCTTTTTAGAAAGCTAACATTGAAACTTAGTTATTTTCTGAAAATAGTTTAGTTTAGAAATCATCTTTTAAATGAGATTCAAATGTTCAAAATGTTATTTATAATTATAAGTTTCTCTTTAAAACATTATTTAAAAGTTGAAATTTCTCCTTCAATGATGTAAATATGCTTTTGATAAACTTCAGAAAATGTATGCTTAAAAACATAACTTTTGAAAACTTTTGACTTTTAGAAACCTAATGAACAAAATTGTGCATATTATGCATAATTACTTACAACACTTGAATCACTTTGAAAATCTAGCCAAAACACCCTCCAAATAGTCTCAAAACTCTCTTAAATCCCCCACAAAATATAAAACTTATCAAATTATACAAACTAACTCACTAGGAAAATACTTTCTTAAACTAAATGATAACACTGATGCAAGGCATCTCTACCCAAAAATATGTTTCTTTGAATTTATCAAAACTCAGAGGCAGCAACCAATACTTTAGGATTTAATACATGTCCTAAACAAAAAGTAAAACATTAAACATGAATTAGGCTCTAAAACCATGACTTTGTTCTGGAATACACACTATGGGCAAACTTAGGATTTAATTATATCCCAAAGAAAATGTGAAAGCCTCATGACTAATGATTTGATCCATGACTTGTTCATGGATATACACGGTGGCCAATTCTAGGATTTAATATATATATATATATATATATATATATATATATATATATATATATATATATATATATATATATATCCATCCGAAAGAAAACGTGAGCCATATTCATGGATTAGAACCTGTAATTCCATGGCTCTGTTCAAGAATACACGTAGTGAGCAGTGGGCAATCTAACATAAAAGTGTAAGTCATATTTTAGGAAAATCCCTTTTAAACAATCTACACATCATTAACATTTCTACGATAAAATTCTAATCCTTTAATTCTTTGTTTCTAACAAATGGAAAATCATACCTGGAAAATTGTTTGCCTCTTTAATTGTATTTGTTCTAAACTCTAAGAAAAAAGTACACCTTATAGCATTCTTAGTGATAAGATGTCTCTTACTATGAAAACCCTAATTTATTTCTTCCTCTACTCTATATTTAATGCATCAGAGATGTGGGCTTAATGGGGTAGTGGGTTGCAATTACTGACAAAAGGTACTTATGGCCCATCATTTATGTATCTATATAAAAAATATATAATAATCTCAAATAAAGATATGCAGGTTATTACAATTACTAATTATTTTGTGCTTTTTATTTATTAATATTGAATAAATACTAATTTTATTTTTCATGTAATAATTTAGTTTTAACCTTTAATTTGTTTTTTTTATTCATAAGGGGTCAAAATTTTTTGCTTAATGTTTTGGCCTCTTAGATAAAATCCTGATTCCTAAGGTCCCTTACTCATTTGTACACACCAAGATTTAATGACTCAAGTGAAGTAAGTATCAAACATTTTTTTTTTTTTTTTTTTTTTTTGAGATTCAAGTATCAAACATTTTGGTAAATCTTTCTTCATTGTTTTTCATATATATATAAAATTTCCTATCACGAGGGGTTCAATCCCCGCCTACACCAAAAACTGATTGGTGTCTTAGTCTAATGATAAAGAGATATTATTAGAAACGGATAATATAGGTTGAAACTCTCTCAAAATTTCCTATCACGACCTGAGCCCATCCTCCCTAGAAAGGTGCCAATGCCCAATGGACCATCTATGCAGTCCGCAAATTAATGTGATATATGTGCAGTAGACATTTGTAATTTTGACTTTTTGAGTTCAATTAATTGTTGAATTTATTTGTTTCTCACGAATTTTTTTTTTTTGAATTTATTTGGACACAGCCACATGGAGGAGAAATTATAAGGTTTTCATGGTAAACTAGTGATGTGTCCACCATTCTATTAAAAGCCTCACACCTGTTTAAAATTGGTGAGTTAGAAATTTTTTTAAACAAAAACTAATTATTAATTTAGCAATTTTAAACAAGTGGGAGTCTTTTAGTGGAATTGTAGACAAGTGACATAATCCACTAGAGGATCGTATAATATCTCCATATGGAGAATAAGAGACAAAGAGACAGCATTCTACTACAAGATCCACATTTCAAGCCTTTGATTGTATGATAGACATATTAAGCCAAAGTAGAGAAATTACTAAATTACAATATTTTCACAATACTATCACAAAAAAATAATACCACTGAAATTACTTATTTATTCACAAAAAAACAATACATAACAACCTGATACTTAAGATTTGTTGTAAAAATATTATGGAGATACAATTTCTCTAACTGACAACTAGCAAGTCTTCCACACATGTTGGTCTTCAAGAAGAAAGTTTAGACACAAAAAATTGACACTTGTGAAGATTGTTAGTAGGGTTTTACTAACGTATGCTTTCACCACATGCGTTAATAAATTTTTTTTTAAATTTTTTATAAAAAAAAAAAAAGAAAAATTGATTAACTTTTTGGCTATTTTTTAATTTCTTATATAAAATTTCATAAGTAATAGGTTAAAAAAAAAAAAAAAAAAAAATTGACGTCCTATAGTTGGCCCAAATAAGACCAATAAAAATTTGACAATTAAACAAAATGCCAAAAAATTTGTCTTTTTATTTATTTATTTTTTTTCTGAATAAAATATTTGTAAATTTGTCCATTCCACGAATCCACGTTCCCAACTTGCTATTTAAATCTCGGAGCCTCCACCAAAAGTCAAACTATCACAAACTCCTTCCAAAAATATAGCAAAGCCAGAGGACAGTACTTGCTTTGATCGAACAAGAAGATGAAGTCAGAGACTGTGACATTACTCTTGGTAAATCTGGCGAGCATAATGGAGAGAGCTGATGAGAAGTTGCTGCCTGGGGTGTACAAGGAAGTAGGAGCAGCTCTCCACACTGACCCAACTGGTTTGGGCTCACTCACTTTTTTCCGATCCATAGTGCAGTCTTTGTGTTACCCACTTGCTGCTTACTTAGCTAGCAATCACAACCGTGCCCATGTCATTGCTCTTGGTGCTTTCCTCTGGGCCGCAGCTACTTTCCTTGTTGCCATCTCTTCCACCTTTTTCCAGGTATCTACTACATGTCACAGTTTCCTCTTGCTTGTGTTTATCATTGTAGATTTGATCGCATGGGCAGATTTCTGATTGTTTGTTGATATTTTTAGACTTGTATAGTATATAATATGGTGCATTTTGTGTGTTGTGTGTGTGTGTTTTGGGGGGAGTGTTGATCTATACCTATCTAGCATGTTGAGTTCGATGGTCTTGGAAATTGGCAATATGGGTTCTTGATGTTTAACTTGGTGTTAGTACATATTGTTGCTTATCAACATATAGGCAATTGTGTGTGCTTCAACGTGATAGCATACCGGTATCTTTTGTGGTGTTACGTGTTTGTGTTTTGAATCTCACCTCCGACCTCTCCTACCCCACTATCTACCTACTTTCCACAAAAAAAGAAAAAAAAAAAAAAAAAGAGAGAGAGAGAGAGAAAAGAAAGAAAGAAAGTCGAAGGCAATTGTAAACAACACAAATAACTAGTTAACCAAAAAAAAGAAAGGAATTTGGGCACCAAATAATATTACCATTTTTAAGAAAAAATGAGATTTATGATATCTGAAACCTGATGAGGAAATTGAAAACTATGGCATTTTAACAAAATTTAGTGCATTTGGGTGTATCCAAGTCAAGTTTAATTGAGTTAAGGAAAAACATAAGAAACTTGGAATGTTGAAGTTTTAATGGAGGAGTTGCATGCTTTGATGGTTGAAGCTTCGACAAGTTGAATCTTAAACACCTTAAGATTATGTATGTCGGATAGACTTGTGGGCAAGAATTTTTTTTATGGCATTTATTGCTTTGGTAGGAAAATTAGGCCTTTCTAATTCAGCTGCATAATGTAACATATGGTAGGATTATTTGGCTAATTAGGTTGCAGTCTCAAGAGGTTTAAATGGAATTGGACTTGCCATTGTCATACCTGCCATTCAGTCTCTTGTTGCTGACTCAACTGAAGCTAGCAATCGTGGTTTGGCTTTTGGATTGTTAGAACTAACAGGAAACCTTGGCTCCATCTTTGGTGGGTTCTGTTCAGTACTTATAGCCTCAAAATCAGTAATGGGCGTGGCTGGCTGGAGAATTGCTTTCCATATGGTAGCATTTATAAGTGTCATAGTTGGGATATTGGTCCGCCTCTTTGCGAATGATCCACGTTTTTCTAAGAGTGATTGTGGTGCTAGAAATCAAGTTATTCATAAACCTTTTTGGTCAAATGTTAAAGAGCTGATTCAGGAAGCAAAATCGGTAATAAGAATCCCATCTTTCCAGATAATTGTCGCACAAGGTGTCTCTGGTTCAATCCCTGGATCAGCCTTTTCATTTGCCCCTATGTGGTTGGAGCTTATAGGTTTCTCCCATGAAAAAACGGCAGTCCTTTGGACCATACTAATTATTGGTGGTTCATTTGGATGTGTGTTTGGTGGATGGATGGGGGATAACCTTGCAAAATGCTTACCCAATTCAGGAAGAATTATTCTGTCACAAATAAGCTCAGCTTCGCTTGTTCCTACAGCTGCATTTTTGCTGCTAGTATTGCCCGATGATCCATCCACTGCATTTATGCATGGACTGTCCTTGTTCATTCTGGGATTTTTTGCATCCTGGGATGCTGCAGCAACTAACAAGTATGTATACTGGATCAAATATATTTTTCTTTCCTAATTTTGAGAACCAAAAACCTTTGTGCTCAATTTTCACAGCATACAAGTGCACATGAGATAGGGATGGGTTATGTTATGCATGATGCATCCACAGTATAGTAACACCACCCTAGGGAATCTTAATCACCTGATACCCGATATTATTGGTGTTAGTGTTTATTAAGATAAATGGCCTCAAACATAACTGTGGACCAAGTTGCTCTGTGTAGGAACTGTTGATGCATTTGGTTGTTGTAAGACCAATTAAGTCAGGTTTTCCTCCATAATTGGACAATACTGAAGCCAGATTTTAGAGCAACAGTGTTTTAGTCTTGAAAAACTTTTGAGGAATATAATTTTTGGATAGGTAGGTTGGTTACCCCCCACCTTTTTTGGGGGATCTGATAGTCCCTTGTGTTAAAACCAAATTTTGAAACAATATTTTGGGAGCTTAATCATGCGTCAGCTCTAAGCATATTCTTCACTATCTTCTTTGGCTAGCCAAGTATTTTTGACTAGTTGTGATCAAAATCATCTTGAATTATATTATAACTTCAGAGAAGGCATTTAAAATAGACGTAGACGTAAATGTTGTATATATAGGTATATACATGGTTAGATTGTAATAAAGATGTTTGAGTTTGAAGAATATTGTTTCATAAAGTTAATAAAGTAAAAAATTCAAGTTTTGAAATTTTCTAAGTGAAAATTCGAAATTCAATATGTTTGATCGGTCGAAGCTTTTGCTAGATTGACCAAAATAATGGGGAAAATGATCCTGGAGCTTCTACCTTATTGGATTGCTATTTGATTCCTATTCGATTGATCAAAAAGAGCGTTCGATCAATTCTCGATTCCTCTCGATCGGTCGAGATTCGTAAAAACTGAATTTTCTACAGAATTTTTTAGTAACTGTTTTGAACGCTTGAAAAGATTTCAAGCCTTGTGAATAGTTTTATGAAACGTTTTAACTTTTCATACATGCCTTTTGATGAAATATTATAACTTCGGAGAAGACATTTAAAATAGATGTAAATGTTGTATATATAGGTATATACATGGATAGGTTGTAATAATAATGTTTAAGTTTGAAGAATATTGTTTCATAAAGTTGATAAAGTATAAAATTCAAGTTTTGAAATTTTCTAAGTGAAAATTCGAAATTCAGTATGTTTGATTAGTCGAAACTTTTGCTAGATCGATCGAAGTAATGGGGAAAATGATCCTGGAGCTTCTACCTTACTCAATCGCTATTCGATTCCTATTCGATTGATCGAAAACAGCCTTCAATCAATTCTTGATTACTCTTGATCGGTTGAGACTTATAAAAACTGAATTTTTTATAGAATTTTTTGGTAATTGTTTTGAACGTTTGAAAATGTTTCAAGCCTTGTGAACGGTTTTATGAAATGTTTTAACTTTCCATACGTGCCTTTTGATAAAATATAACCTTATGGGTATAAATAGTGGCTTATGTTCACTTGATAACTACTACTTCTTTTCTCTCCCAAAAACTTAGTTTCTAAGAAATACAAGAAATCTTGTGGGTGTTCTCTAGAATTGCTATTTGTAGAACCCAACAACTTGGTTGTATCTTGGGAACAAGTTTGTGATAATCCTATAACAACTCCAGTGTAAGGGAAAATATTGTTTAAGGATAACAATTTTGTGCCTCAAAGTTATCTATTTTCTATTCGTCTTTTGTGTTAAAATTTTTCTTCCTTTATTACTTTGTGTAATATTTCCAATAGTAAATCTTATTGGTCTCCAGCATAAATGAGTACTACTTTTATATCTGAAAGCATTTGGTCATATTAAATATGAAGTAACACAGGCCAAACTCAGGCAAATTTAACTTGAACAAATTGAATTATATCTCATATTCTCTATTTTTCTAGTTTTCTTTGAATGTAAAATGTGTGGACAGTCCAATATTTGCAGAAATAGTCCCTGAGAAGTCCCGTACGAGCATCTATGCTTTGGATCGATCATTTGAGACCATACTATCGTCATTTGCTCCCACTGTAGTTGGGATTTTGGCTCAGAACGTTTATGGTTATAAACCGATTCCGAAAGGGTCATCAACCTCTGCAGAGATTGAAACAGATAGACAGAATGCTGCATCACTTGCCAAGGCACTCTACACAGCAATTGGCATTCCAGCTGCAATTTGTTGCTTCATCTACTCCTTCCTTTACTGCACATACCCAAGAGACCGTGAACATGCAAGAATGTATGCATTAATAGAATCTGAAATGCAAAATATAGAGGCAGATAATTCTCTTTCAGACTAAATCGACATTGATTATGAAGGGTTGGATGATAATAATGTGAAGTCATCTCTTCTTTAACATTAGCCAGTGTTCTCCAATCTATGAAAAATGAACTTACACAATGAAAAAGCTTCATAGGCACACTTTATCCACAATTGTCAAATGCTTTTTATGTTCCTTTTAAGTTCATATCCAAAACAATGTTTATCCATAATATCTTTTGGTTAATAACTTGTAATATGGTTTTGGACATGAGTAGGTTATAAATTACTTTGGTGCACTTGTTAACTCTTCTTATAGCCTTGTTGTAAAATTAATGTTGTTCATCTTATTGAAATCTAGATGCACTTGAGATACTTGTGCACATGCTGACACACATCTCTAAGTTTTATCTTGTTCTAGCATGTTTTATTGATTATGAAATCAACATAGGAAGATATCAGCAGTTTTCTTTACAATTTTGAAATTTTCATTGTTAGTACACTATTCAGAAACTCACAATAGTTACTGTGTTTCAAAGTCATTAACTCTGAGTTTTTATCAGCAATCTGGATATATTGTAGGATCTTATTCACCATGGAACTTAGTTAACGCCAAAATATTTCGCTGAAAAGTTTTCACCACAGAATAAACTATTTGTAAATTTTTTTCATGATCTCTGGCTATTCTGCATGAACTTCAGTGGCAAATCAAGCCATCCTCATCACACTTCTATTGCATCTTTAAGTTGTCAATAAGAAGATTTAGAAATCAAATTGCTCTCCTCAGCAAGGAAAGCCTGTTGGTGAGTAACAAGGTTCTTTCACTTCCATTTTCTCCTCTTTTTTTCTTGACTAATCTCTTACCTATGAAGCACTTGGATAATATTTTGACCCAAAATAAGGTCCAGTAGGGATGTTTGACTTTTGATAGAGTCGGCAAGACCATGTTGGAGCAAAACTGCACTGCTACATGTCCAATGTCTACACAAAAACTGAAGCTGCATGTACTAACATAAACAAGCCAGAGTATTCAAGAAACCACAATTGGCAGGGAATTTTTATCAATATGAGTAGCCGCAAGAGTTTTCTTCTTGCCTCAAAATGATCAACCACATTGACATAAATTATAGCTAGAAAAACTAGCCCATGGTTATTACACATGGATCCCTCACACTCAAGCAAGAATGTCATTTCTTTGAAGTAAGCAAAGTGAAAGTATGAAATGTTAAAGAAGGGCACTTCCCTGTGAAGTCATCACTTCAACTACCAACTCCAATTTCTTGAAGTATGTCACAGTTTTCTTTTTATATATTTATTTATTATTATTTTTTTGATTCATTGGACTCACTTGCCTAGTGATTTTGTGAAAACAGGTGCAGATAGCTCCACCAAACTTCAGGCAGCTTTCAGATCATTGTCATTTCTTTTTCCACTAAAGAGCTTAGCTAGATTAGGCATTACCTTATTTTTCTTCTATATAGTGAAAGAATTAAGATGTCGTGAGCCTGGTGAGGCAGAATTCTGAAACTTGGCTCGCCTGGATGGAGTAAAATTGCCATTACCTTTCATAGATTTTCTATGTAATTCTAGTTGCAAGTTTTCAGCTTCTGCATTCTTCTTGCGTTTCTGTCTCCAGTTTTGTAATTCTCCCTCAACTGTACACTTTTGCTGAAAGTGATCTCTTTGTTTTGTAGGCCTCACATTCTTCCTCCACCCATACCTCTCTGATCTCTCTCTGAGCTAATTCTGTCTTCATCAATATTTCTTTCTCACTGGCCTTTAGAGCTTCAATCCATACATGTGCAGTAGCAACCTTTTTATCAGCAGTTCCTTCAGCCCGAACTGCATGCCCAGTTAGATACTCATTCAAACTTTGAAATGCTAATCTTGGAACTATGCTGTCATGGTCTTCTCAATAAGAGTTCTCAGATACTAAAGAGCTAAAGCTTCTGATGATTTAATTACCTCAAGTTCTTGCATGGCTGCCTCTAATCTTTCCTCGGTTAATTTTATCTCAAACTCAGTCTTTTCAATGTTTGCCTTAATGGTTGCAGTTTTTGCTGTATTAAGCTCCTCTTTTTTCTTTAGCCACACACACACATGCATGAAAACTACTTTTCTTTCTTTGCAGCCTCTCTTCTGTCTTAAGCTGATCAAGAGTTAGGAATAGATTGACTAAATTGATTTTGCCTTTTCCTTAGCTGCAGATACAGCTTCCAACTTGGACTTGGCTCTGAGCAGCTTTGAATTGTGATTTTGAACGGTTAAATCAGGATTCACTTCTATTTTCTTCAACCAAACTGTCTCTTTTGTGACACGCTTTAGTTTATTTTTTATAATGTCCATAGAGGACAAGAACTGAAAACCTTTTTCTCTGACCACAGACAACTCTTTTTTTGCTGCTTCCAGTTCTGCTGTAATTGACTGCAATGAAGGTGAAGTAATGAAGTTCCCAATTCTTTACCTTTTCAAAACTACTACGGCTCAAGCTATCATTTCTTTGAACCTTTGCTTCCATTTCTTTCACTAAGCTTTAGCTCATTTTGCAAATTGCAACACATGAACATCAGACATAGTGGCAGTCAATTTCGCTTCAAGCTCTTTGATCGGTGAGTCTCTTCAAATATCCTTCATCTTCTGCTTGGTTTTCTCACTTGAAGCTGAGAATTTAGTGGTTTCCTTCCCTTCACTCTTTGAGCTTTATCTTTCCAAACTCTTTTGAAGCCTCAATCCGTGCCAACTCAACAAGCACTTCTTCTTCATTGGCACCCTCAATTTATTTCCTAAGGGCTTTAACAGAGTTCAAATAAGACAACATTTTTGAACTTGAGGCTTTAACTTCCTTCTCCATCCTCGATTTCTCTTCCCAAACATAAGCCTTGTGAAGCTTAAGCTTACTCAATTCATGTTTCACAAATTCCAACTCTCTCATGACTTCTTCATACTGATAACTCTCAACATTTTTGCTCTTGAAGATGACTTATTTAAGAATTCAGAAGAAAAAGTTTCATTAGAAAATGCAAATGGATGATATTGTATAGAATTAAATGTAAATGGTATGATGAGGTTTTGATGGTTTTTGAAAAATAACTGAGAAATCCATCCGGGGTTTCTTGAGTGATGGACTACCTTCAAGAGCCTATCTCCATACAAATATACGGCTGTTTTAACTGACCAAGTTCTTCTATTATCCAACTTTGCTCTATCCATTTGAGCCTGTTCTAAAACCAAGAAAGTATATATTATATGTACTTGCTTAATCAATAATTCTTTAGCTCAAAACTGAAGCCAATTTTTTAAGAACTAAAATCTGAGTACACTTCTGGCTAAAGAAACTATAGTAAAGATTTATATTTTACAATAAAATGCAAGCAGTTTCATGGTCTTCAAATGATTGAAGAATAGTTATTCAAGAATGCTAAGAGACACAGTAGGAGTCTTGACAACATGTGCACAAATAATTACCTGAGAATGTTTTTGAATATATTGAGGTAGTCTTGTTTGTAAGGTGGACGTTGTGTTCTGTGTTCTGTAAGAGCATCCACAGTAGGTGTGGCAAATGTGCCAAATGCTAAATATTTGGCATATTTGCCACACCAAACACAAAAAACACCAAATACCAAATGTGCCAAATCCTATAATTTTTACAACATGTAAACAGTACCGTTGCAAATTTGCAACGGTACGGAATAAAAATGGTATAATTTTAATCATATTTTATTCTCTATTCTCTCTCCTCTCTCTTCATTTTCATTTTATTCTTTTCTCTTCTCTCTCACCTCTGTTCTCTCTCACCGGTTCCCTCTCTTCTCAACCACCGATCCCCTCTATTCTCTCTTTTCCCTTTAATTTAAGATCAGTTTGACGGTGGCCATTATCACCGGAGGTGCAAGCGGCGTGGACGACGAGTTCGCCACTCATAGCGCACGAGCCATCGTCATCGTCGAGCCATCGCCATCGCTATCCGATCTCATCTCTCTCTCTCTCTCTCTCTCTCTCTCTCTCTTTTGGTGGTTGTTGTTTTGATTGTTGTTGGTTGGCCGAGATTTGTGGATCGGCGTTGATGTGGGTTACGATGTGGGTTTTGGGTCGGCGTTGATGTGGGTTTCGACGTGGGTTTTAGGTCGGCATTGATGTGGGTTTTGGGTCGGCGTTGTGGGTGTGAGATTTGGGATGGGTGAAGGTTGCTACGGATGATCCGGATCGGTGAAAGTTGCTGTTGGTGTTTGTTTGATGAAATGATGAATCGGTGGCTATGTTTGTCTGTTTGAATCAATAGCTATTTGTTTGTTTGAATCGGTGTTGGTTTGGCATTTGGGTGGTGGTTGTGCCTGGTGATTTGTTTTTTTTTTTTTTTTTTTTTTTTGTTGGTGGTTTCTGCCTTGCTGGGGTGTGTGTAATGGTGGGGGTGGTGGTGGCTGTTGGTGCGGTAGTGGTTGTTGGTGGCTGTTGTTGCGGCGGTGGTGATGTGCCGTTGTTGTTGATGGTAATGAGAGGGAGCAGATAATATATTATTTTAATGTGTAGTATATATTATTTTAATATATAGAATTGAAGGATAAAACATCCGATAAATGGGATGTTGTAAAATAATGTGGTAAAATAATAAAGTAGGTGTTTGATGTAGCAAAATGACATAATTTTTGCCACAGCTACTGTGGATGCTCTTAGAGAGGAAATGTTTTAAGTTTCATTAGGCAATCCCAAGAAGGAATAGAGAGATAAAACAGCAAAAGGGATTGAGTCCCGATGATTGGCCGACATAGCACCGATACCAACCGGAGTTCTTCTAAAGATGCTACAAAAACTCATAACATTTTACAAAAAGTAAGTGTCAAATCACATCAAAATAAAATAAAAATAAAAATTAATGTTTATTACCAACGTATCAAAAAACAACTAAGACTGTGCATTGAAATCATAATTTCAAAGTAAAAATCGTGACTCTAACTCACATTTTTCGTCACTTGTAAATGTGTGTAACAGTTTTTATCTAAAAAATAATTATACTAGGACCCACTACAATTCTAAAGACAATGCATAGACATTTTCACAACACTCTTGTTTTGAATTGTGACTCACATAATTTATAGGGCAAAATTAGGGAGGAAATGACTAAATGCACTTTATTTTTAAAGTATGTAACAAAACACCCCTCTTTCCAAAGTATTTAGCAAAATGGCCATATTTTGGAATTTGATTTTTATAAAATCGAGTTCGGTGTAAAATTTGATATCCTTAAAATCGAGTTTTATGTATATTTTTAAAAACTTAACATTAATAATACTGAGTTTTACTTAAAATTTTAAAAAAAATTTTAGACTCAAAATATAAATAGAACTCGACATTTGTTAAAATTGAGTTTTCAAAAACATGAGCATTTTTCTAGATTCTTTGGAAAAATGGATGTTGTACTCTATACTTTATATTTAGCCATTTTGCCAAAATGTAGACATTAGATGCAAACTGGGAGACCATCGGGGTATCCGGAATGTCCCATTGAAAGTCAACGCCATTCCCAACTCCGGTAGTACTAGTACACACTATATGAAGCAGAGGAAAACAGAGTAAAGTGATTGAAATAGTGATATGAAAATGAAATCAGAGGCTTTGACGTTGGTGCTGGTCAAACTGGCTGGCATTATGGAGAGAGCTAATGAGGCGTTGTTGCCGGGCGTGTACAAGGAGGTTGGTGAAGCTCACTCACTCTGTTCCGATCCTTAGTGCAGTCTTTATGTTACCCAATAGCTGCTTACTTAGCTCTTCGCCACAACCGTGCCCATGTCATTGCTCTTGGCGCTTTTCTCCGGGCTGTTGCCACTTTCTGTGTTGCCATCTCCTCCACCTTCTTTTAGGTACCTCTATTCCTATACAACTTCCTTATTCTTTCTTGAGTGCTTATGTTTAAAATTTGTATATATAAATTTTCATTTTTCAATTCTCTTCTTTTATATATTGATCTCATATGTGCAAGTCCAGACCCATTTAGCATGTTAAGTTGGGTTTTGGTTAAATCAGAAAGATGTGAAAATGAGTGGAAATACATGTAGGAAACATTTTGGATCGGACTTTTTTCTTTAGCATTTGTAATGGGACAATAATAAGAACGATACCACCCCCCCTTCTAAACATTCTTTTTTTTGTTAAGAATCCATATAAAAGTTCTTGAGCTAGCCTAGCACCACTTTTATTGTATTTCACTAACTCTCTTGAATCTTACGCTCACCTAAAAAATTCATTGTAAGTAAGTCTTTGATGCTTGCTGCCCCCAAATAGCTAGGCAATACCGACAAAGACATAGTTCTTCTAATTAGCATGGTCTCACATTTTGGTATCATTTGATTAATTTAGGTGGCGGTCTCTCGAGGTTTAAATGGAATTGGACTTGCAATAGTTATACCTGCTATTCAATCCCTTGTTCTTGATTCAACTGATGATAGCAACCGTGGTTTGGCTTTTGGATGGCTTTGAATCGACAAAGCAAATCTTGGATCCATAATTGGTGGGTGTGGTGTCTTTGTACTTTTTTTGCTGCAACTTCTATCATGGGTATACCTGGTTGGAGAATTGCTTTTCATCCGGTTGCAATCATAAGTGTCATAGTTGGTATATTAGTCCACCTTTTTGCAAAAGATCCACGTTTCTATGAGAGCACTAGTATAACTAGAAATCAAATTCAAAAGCCTTTTTGGTCAGATGTGAAGGACCTAATTCATGAAGCAAAGTCAATTATTAGAATCCCATCTTTCCAGGTAATTGTGGCTCAGGGTGTTTTTGGATCATTCTCTGGGTCGACTTGGTCGTTTGCTCCTATGTGGTTGGAACTTGTAGGTTTCTCCCACGAAGAAACAGCATTCCTTTGGACTATACTAGTAATTGGTGTTTCACTTGGGGGTCCGTATCAAAGTCCTAAAGCTTTAGTTTCGAGTTCTGCAGCGAGAGCATCCGATGCTACACAGGTGCAGCCCAAGTATTGTTAGCTTCCAATGCCTTAATTTCAGCATCCATGGCATCTTGCCACTTGGGATTACCTACTGCTTGGTGGTAAAAGGTAGGTTCTGTAATTGAAGAAATGGCACAACAAAAGGACTTGTATGAAAGGGAAAGGTTAGTGTAGGAAATATAAGATTGAAGGGGGTGTGATGTACCTGAAATGGAGGAAATTGGAAGGGCAACAAATGAGACCCGATTACAATGGTAAGCTGCAAGATAAGAAGGAGGCTTAGTAGGTCTAGTAGACCGTCTAAAAGCAACAGTGGTCGACCAACAGGTGGCTGACTAGACAGATTAGCATGAGGTAAATCGGATACATCGGGAAACTCCTGAATGTCCTCATCAAAATCATGATGGATTTGGACAATGGTATCATCAGATATGGGCAAAGAAGAAAAGGAAGGATTGGAAGAGGGAAAATCAATGAAAACAGAAGATTGGGTAGAATTAGAAGAGAAAATGGGTAAAGGAATGAGATCAAGAGACTGAGGAGGATTAGAAGAGAAAGGAAAAGTGGATTCATGAAAAACAACATCCCTAGAAAGGAAAACAGTATGGGAATCAAGATCAAGAAGCTTATAACCTTTGACATTGAAGGGATATCCTAGAAAAACACATCTTCTAGCTCTAGGAGTGAATTTATGCTTATGAGGAGTGAGATTAGTAGCAAAACATAAGCATCCAAAAGTCCTAATGTGAGAATAGGAAGGTGGCTTGTTGAATAGGATCTCAAAAGGTGTTTTATGACCAAGAATTGGAGAAGGGAGCCTATTAATTAAGTAGGTTGCGGTGAGAACACAATCTCCCCAAAAGGATAAAGGAACATTAGATTGAATTTGCAATGCCCTAGCATTTGCAAGAATGTGTTGATGTTTTCTCTCCACAACTGAATTTTGTTGTGGAGTATAAACATAACTCAATTGGTGAATAATTCCATTGGAAATATAAAAATCTGGAATGCTAAATTCTAAGGCATTGTCAGATCTAATGGCCTTAATTTTGGTTCCAAATTGTGTGAGGATCATGTTATAAAAGGAAACAACTAATGGTCTAACATCAGATTTTGCTTTTAGTAAGAAAATCCAAGTAGCTCTAGATGCATCATCAACAATAGTAAGGAAGTATTTATGGCCATTAGAAGTCAAAACAGAAAAAGGGCCTCAAACATCCATATGAACAAGATCAAAAGGATGAGAACATTTATTATTATTGAAGGGAAAAGGAATCCTTTTCTGTTTTGCTAAAGGACAAACTGTACAAGTTTTATTACAACAGTTCTTAAGAAAAGGAAAAACATGGCTTAAGGACTGAACCTTCACATCAGAGGGATGTCCAAGCCTTGAATGCCAAAGAGAAAACAAATTGGTGGAAAGATTAGATGAACAAGTAGCAGAAAAAGACTTGAAAGACTGCTTGGACAAAAAATCAGCAAGAGAAGTAGTGGCTTGATCCAAGCTGGAATCTTGCATCAAATACAGGCCATCATGCATTTGGCCCTACCTTTAGTCATATACAGAACTACAAGTAGCTTACAACACAATTCCAACTATGCTACATTCCTATTCTGTCGTTTAGGAGTATCTGTACAATTCTTAATTCTCTTCAACTGTGCAACACTAGATTCATTTACTAAACAATTACTTAACTCTTCAATCTTCATACTTGTTGCTTTGGCACTTTCTTTGTGATATCATCAAAAGGTCTTGCTTGATCTGGTACACACCGATCTTTGTCCCTGGTGCACTGCACCATTGCCTTTGCGTTGCAGCCTGAGCTGCATCGGTGTGGCGACTAGTGTGGCGGTGATGCACCTACTACATGTTGGTGCTTTGCCTTGGTGCACCATCTTGTTGCAATCGTGTTGCGCTTGGGCTGCACTTGTGTAGCATCGGATGCTCTCGCCGCAGAATCGAAACTACGACTTTAGGACTTTGATAGAAATAGTCCCCGAGAAGTCTCGTACAAGCATCTATGCTTTGGATCGATCTTTTGAGAATATGCTAGCATCAGTAGCTCCTGCAATAGTTGGGATTTTGGCTCGTAATGTATATGGTTATAAAGCGGATCGGGAAGGATCTTCTAACTCTTTAGGGATTGATGAAACAAATAGAGAAAATGCTGCATCACTCGCCAAGGCACTCTATGTAGCAATTGGTTTTCCATCGGCAATTAGTCGCTTCATCTACTCATTCCTCTATTGCACATACCCACGAGACCGCGAACGGGCAAGAGTGAATTCATTGATAGTGTCAGAAATGCAATGACTTGAGGCGAATGATTCTCCTTCAAGTGAAATTGACATTAATGACAAGTCAACTCTGCTTTCCCTATCGCCTAACATTCACAGACATGGAAGGATGATGAACTCAAACAATAAAAAGACTTGTGGCTTGTTTGGAAGTTTATAGAGGGAGGAGAGTAGAGGAGAGGAGAGTAGTGGGGAGGAGAGTAGAGTAGAATGGTTATCCTCCACCTTGTTTGGATGTTTTTAAAATTAATAAGGAGGAAGAGAGTAATTAGTCGAATTCTTATTTGGATATTTTAAAAATTAGGAGGGAGAGAAGAGAAAATGATTTAAATAGACAAATTTACCCCTATTTGAAAATAAACTTCGGCATTATCAGTCTATAATTAATTTGTTAGATTAAATAATTATTTAATCAACATTCTCATTCCATCGGTATAAAACTACTATTAACTATTATAAAATAATTTTAATTACCTCAAAAAAAATTATAATAAAAAATCAAAAACCTCCTCCAATTTCCTCAACTTTCACTAGAAACAAACAATTCCCACATTTTCTCACTCCCCAAACAGCCATGGCAGCAGCCACCTTCAACCCCAAAACCCAAACCTACACATCCCCAAGACCACCGATTCACCTCCCCACCAACCCTGACCTCTCTCTCTCACCTCTTTCCTCTTCCAAAACTTCTCTTCTTCCCCACTGACCTCCTAGCCAATGTACGACTCCGTCCTATGTGCTATTGCTGAATAATCTAAATGCATCTCATCTATGAAATACATATCATAATTAAAATCAGGATCATATTATCCATAACCACATGCTTACTAGAATTTGACATTTTAATTAGAAAGATTTTAAATAAAATACCTTGATGCAACAAACTTGATTTCAAATAAATTTTTTGTAAATAATCTTCTTGAATCTTTACTTGATCTTCACCTCAATGACTAATATCTTGACCAATATTATGGTTTTTTTCTTGTTGAGACTAGCTCTACCAAGATAGCCCAAGAAGTAGTGAAGAAATTGATTTTCACCTTCTCCCAAACGGAAAATACAGCTGCTCTGTTCTTATATACGAGAAACAGAGTGTAACAGAGTTCCTTAATTATCGTATATTAGCTAGCCGTTGGGGGTCAAAGATTTTGGTGGAGCCTAATGCACCCACATAAATATTCGGCTTTTACAAGCTATTTATTTAGACTCCTAATGCACTTAGAAGTTAGAACAGGCGGTGGCTTTCCTTTAACACTTATCATCTCTTTTTGCTTATTTTGGTTTCAAATATATATATATATATATATATATATATTGAATTTGATTTATGATACCCGATTCTAATCATGCCTTAGATTGATAACTAGCGCACTGATTTTGTGTTCTGGCTAGAACAAATCTTACTTAACAATACTTTCTCGCCTCCATAATCAGTGCTTTTAATAAACCTAACAAACAAAGATTATTTTGGGGGTTAGAGTGTAACAGTGTAACAGAGTTCGTTAGATAACAGAGTGTTAAATTTTCTCAAGAAACAAACAAAGATTATTTATATAATCAGTTTGTAATTTTGTTAACTTAGAAAGGATAAATTAGGAAATTCATTTTGTCAATAATTTATCTACTTTTCTCTCCCTCCAAATCTCTCCAATTTGGGGGAATTAAAAATGAGGGGTTAGAAGAAGTTAAAACCCTTCCAAACCTCTCCAAATCCCTCCCCTTCCTTCCTTAAAAAACTTCCAAACAAGGTAATTAAATTACTCTCCTCCCCTCTACTCTACTCTCCCTCATTTTTTAAACATCCAAACAGACCATTAATGGGCACACATTTTGTATTGTGTGTTTGCTTCTGAAGTTTCTTAAAATAAACATACCGTTAGGTTTTTAGTGTTGTCCAATTCCATGGCATTTGCTTTTAATCCAATTCTAGATTGTTGGTGTAATATAGCATGATGTGTAAATCTATAAATCTGACTAGAAGAGTCTTGAAGTATTGAAATTTATAGCTCGCTTGAACGAGATCAAGACTTGCTCAAGCTAGATGGAAGAGGCGAGCTCAAGCAAATCACTTAAATAGCAAAAGGCTTGTCTAACCCTCACTTGAGGCTTGCTCAAGTGAGATCGCAAAAACCAAAAACCTTGTTTCCATTTTAACCTCAGTTTCAACTGTCGCCTAAACCCAACATTGAGCATGACTATATAAAGCACCTTATGCACGATTTTCAATAGATTGACGGGCTAAGAACGTAGAGCTATGTAGATACTCCATTTTGCACCCTTTGTTTAACCTTACCTCAAGGGTAGCATCATCATTTCATGATGTAAGGGAAAATTCATAATTTCTAATGTTAGATTGTTTAATATCCATTGAAAAAAAATCTAGAAGTTCTAACAATCAAAACAACATGTTGTGTGCATAAATTGAATCACCATATCAAAAGTTATAGTCGAATTAAAATTTCAATATTCAATATGCATTCTTGCAATTGAGTTTGATTCGCCATGATTATAATAAATCAATTATGATTAGTTTTTAAAGAATCAATTTTAATTGATTATGTGTCATAATTTAATTGGTTCAATTTTAATGCAAGATTGCATATTGATGCACCATTAGGTTATTACTTGTTTTAAATAATTGATTAGTTATCTTGAAATTTGAGATAATTAATTAATATTTAAAATTAATAAATGAACCATGATGATTCCTGACTCTAAAAATGACTAAGATTAGAAAAAATGTCAAAAATCACAAAAGAAACAAAGAAAAATCGAATTAGGACTCTGGATCCGGATGGGTCTCAAGTCATGTTGTGTCAACCTGTTTAATAAGTAGGTCGTATTAGGGTCAAGGAATCCTTACACAATTAAAAAATGTGTCATGTTCATGTCGATCTATATAGTCGAATACTCATAAATCAACACGAAACGAATTACTGATTTCTTTTTGCATCTAGGATGGACAAATAGTGTAACATTGGAATTATAGGCTATTAGATATGTTTTTTACCTAACTTGAGATTGTAGTTACAGAAAATTACTAATAAAAACAGATTCTTGATTAACGGCCCATTTCTTAACAAACTCAAAAGAGAAAACCTTTAGTAATGGTAAGTGTCTTGTTTTATTGCTGGAACGGTGGAACCTATAGGAAAAAAGTGACAAGTAACAATAGAGCATGTCTATCTTGAGGCAAATAGGTGTTCTGATCTTTTAGCAACCATGAGAGCTAACCAACAGAAAATTAAGGGAAGTGTTGTATGATAATTGTCCTATGTTTTGGCTACCCGTAACATTTGGGACAATACTGGAATATGTATGTTAAAGACTAGTTAATTTAATTTAATTTTGTTTATAATGTAACTAAACAGTATCTTAGTATACATCCCAATGAGTTCATGTAATAACTCATTGATAATGATATTTTTAATGATCTTCAACATTTGCACTCTTCGATTTAGTTCAAATAAATTTAATAAATTTATTAGTTGTTAATCATAATTACTTAGATGTCAATCCCATTTTGCTTTAATTTTTATTATGGTCGTTGTGTTCTTAATCTTCCCCATTACTAAAAAAAAAGTGATCTTGATTAACAAGTTACCAATAGAAAATTAATATTTCTACACACTGGCTAGACAGAACCCCAGCTCAGCTGTCTCCTCTCTCTCTCTCTTCTATATGAAGCACCTGAGAGAGAAAAAGAAAGCAGTTTGACTAAAAAAGAAGAATGTAAATGAAAATGAAGGTGAAAGCAGAGACTGTGACATTGGTACTGGTGAATCTGGCTGGTATTATGGAAAGTGCTGATGAGGCTTTGTTGCCAGGCGTGTACAAGGAGGTAGGGGAAGCTCTACACACTGACCCAACTGGGTTGGGCTCACTCACTCTCTTCCGATCGATAGTGCAATCTTCTTGTTACCCACTTGCTGCTTACTTAGCTCTTCGTCACAACCGTGCCCATGTCATTGCTCTCGGCGCTTTCCTGTGGGCCGCCGCCACCTTCTGTGTTGCCATCTCCTCCACCTTCTTCCAGGTATAACACACTTCTTTTCTTGATTTTGTTTAGATTTGTAACCTTTTCTTTTTTAATTCAATTCCTTGTTAATGCACGTTCTTTTAGACGTGCAGATCCATATACCAATCTAGTATATGTTGCTTTTCATTTTTACTTGCCCACTTCTTTGCCACTTATAGAAGGTTTTTGTTTGACCAAGGTTTCTTTTTATGGAAAGTACTATGTTTTTCTTAAGTCTTTTTTCTAAAATGATTAAAATTTTTTTTTTTTTTTAAAAAGACCTGAGATATTGCAGTTGATGAAGCATATAATGAAAAGTAGGGAGGATTTTCATTCCTTATGTATTGCAAACTGAGCTGTGGCTTTAGACTTCTATTTTTTATTTTATTTTTTTGCTAATCACTTTAAACTTCTAGTTAACTCAATTGATAAAGTGCTTGAATAAGTAAGACATTGCAATCCAATCCTGCAAAAAAAGAAATATTGACTTAATAGTAAAAACATTCTCTAAAAAAAAAAAAGAAGAAGAAGAAGAGAAGCTATAGCATTATCTCTGGTGCAAGAGTCTTTAACATTTAATTTGGATCATTTGGTTAATCAGGTGGCAGTGTCACGAGGTTTAAATGGAATTGGACTTGCCATAGTTATACCTGCTATCCAGTCCCTAGTTGCTGATTCAACTGATGATAGCAACCGTGGTTTGGCTTTTGGATGGTTACAACTAACAGGAAACCTTGGATCCATCATTGGTGGGCTGTGTGCTGTACTTTTTGCCCCAACTTCTATTCTGGGTGTACCTGGTTGGAGAATAGCTTTCCATCTTATTGCAGTCATAAGTGTCATAGTTGGTATATTAGTTGGCCTATTTGCAAATGATCCACATTTTTCTAAGAGCAATATTACAGCTAGAAATGGAGTTCATAATCAAAAGCCTTTTTGGTCGGATGTGAAGGACCTAATTAAGGAAGCAAAGTCGGTGATTAGAATCCCATCTTTCCAGGTAATTGTGGCTCAGGGTGTTTCTGGATCATTTGCTGGGGCAGCTTGGTCATTTGCTCCTATGTGGTTGGAACTTGTTGGTTTCTCACATGAAAAAACAGCATTCCTTTCTACCATACGAGTGATTGGTGTTTCACTTGGGGGTCTGTTTGGTGGATGGGTGGGGGATATCCTTGCAAAACGTTTGCCCAATACTGGAAGAACAATTATGTCACAGATATGCACGGCTTCAGCCATTCCTTTAACCGGAATTTTGCTGGTACTATTGCCTGATGATCCATCTTCAGCATTCATATATGGATTGGTCTTGTTCATTATTGGATTTTTCACATCCTGGGCAGCACCAGCAACTAACAAGTACGTATACTTAATCAATTTTGTGCTCTACATAATCTCTGATTCTCCCCTTCTAATTGTTTAGTATTTTGGAATTGATTGTAATTGTGTTGATTACACCGGGGTGATTGTCCATCTATAATAGTAAAATTTTTCGGGTTATGGTGATGCAAAAGTGCACATATTTAGTTCTTGAGCTAGGTTACTTCATGCTAAAATATTTGATGTTATGACCGTATCTAGTATCTAGATCCCCACCTCCTGACTGCTTCAGAAGGACCACGTGTAGATAATGACCTTAGTAATAATAATCAGATCTTGTTGAGGTTTAAGATCAATAGTGTGCAGAAAGTGATCAGGCCTATGTTAGTGTACATGGTATTAATGTTAGCCATGGAGATATAAATAGCTTTAAGAGAGCAGCCAAATTCAATTATCAACAATTCAACATGGCTGTTCTGCTTTTTTACCTTTGTTTTCACAATTTCCCTTGACCTGGCGTTCCTCTTCAAGATAAAGATTGCATAATCAGCAACTATATACACATGATCGGTCCTTTTTTTTCCCCACTGAATACATGATCAGTCAAGTGAAAACATACTCTTCAATGCACTTCTTTCCATGGCTGAGAAACGTTGATAAGTTATTATCAGAACGTCTTATTAAAGTTGCAACTGCTCATGTTTTGCAGCGAGGCATGCTCAACTATGCTATTTCAGCTTTAACTAATGATGTTGCAATTAACATACCTCAACTCTTTCTTTGATATTTAAATGGTGTACAGTCCAATATTTGCAGAGATAGTTCCTGAGAAGTCTCGTACAAGCATCTATGCTTTGGATGAATCATTTGAGTCCATGCTAGCATCATTTTCTCCCGCCGTAGTTGGGATCTTGGCTCAGCAAGGTTATGGTTATAAACCAAATCTGAAAGGATCCTCAAATTCTGTAGGGATTGAAACAGATAGAGAAAATGCTGCATCACTTGCCAAAGCACTCTATGTAGTAATTGGCATTCCTTCCGCAATTTGTTGCTTCATCTACTCATTCCTCTATTGCACATATCCAAGAGACCGTGAACGAGCAAGAATGAATGCACTGATAGAATCAGAACTGCACCGGCTGGATGCTGATAATTCTTCTTCAAGTGAAATTGACATTGATTATGAAGGTGACGAGAGCCTTGGTTTGAATGATACAGATGACAAGTTATCTCTGCTTTCCCATCAGCTAACACCTAACATTCAAACACACTCCACAGAGAAATAATGAACCTGTCAAGTAGAATTTGGAGTACCTAAAACCTCTTACTCTGAACCAACTCAAACGATAGAAAAGATTCATTTACATGCTCAGCCCAAGGTTGATATCTGCTTTTTAAGTGATCACCAAATCGATTTTTGGATATCTTGCCATTTTTAGTTGCGCAAGCTCATAATTTGTTTGGAAGATTTAATGAGTAGGTTTCTACCAGCATGATCACTTGTTAAATTGCCTTATTTTTTGGATTCTTTTTGTATACTTAAATCTCATTGTTACGTAGTACCTACTAATTTAATATTTTGTCCTTTTCTTTTCTACAATAAGTAGGGGATAAGCACCATGTATATTCAAACTTGGACTCTCCTCTAAGACAGTAATTATCTTATGTATTAGATATATGTAGGACTTACACATTGTGAGAGAGATGATACATATATTGGATGTATGAGATACCTTCTCCTTACAAGGGGAGGGTGCTCGGGAGTGATTTAATAATCTACGACTTTATTACAATCTTGATGCAGTTGAAATAAATTGCATGGAAAGTCAATCAGATTTATGAAGATGTTGAACTGTAAATTTGGGGTAAATTTTGGTGTCTAAGATCGTAATGAAAGTTTGAAATTGCTTCAACAAGTAACTCACCAAAGTTTAATGCCAGTTTCCCCACATTAATATAGATTTAAAAAGTAACCGTACCAAAAAATTTATGAACAATAGTTTAGGCTAAAGCTCATTTTATAAGCAAACATCATTATGTGATGAAGATGGCAGATTGGGGTATCCATGTAAGTAGGTAAACGCATTAATCTGAGGCATCACCTCTAAAGTCCTCCCAATAGTTATTGGGTGTGCGAGATGGAGGGATTTCGCACATCTAACTTCGACTGTCTACATTCTTGAAAAAAACTTCAACTGATTACTCACTTAAAAGTTAAAATTATCCAATACTATTCTAATATCCTTAAAAAGACTTTTATGAGAAATAAAATTGATTTTCTAAAGACTATGGTTTGGTGAAACTGTCTTAAAGTATAAGGTGAGGGATTATTACAAGTTTGTATTGAAGTGATGCTTAAATCAATGTTGTCAATTCCGTCCCGTACCGGCCGGTACGGCCGGAATATACCGTATCGGCCGATAATCCGCACGCTCGACCCCTGTTTCGCATCGGAAAAATACCGGCCGTACCGGTAATTTTGGGCAATACCGGCCGGTATAGAAAAAAGTTTTTTTTTTTTTTTTTTAAGTTTTGTAATTTTTGAATTTTTGTTAGGAAATAATGGTAACTTATTTGCATTAACTTATTAGTATTATTTGTTTTCTTAGTATGTAATGGTAACTTTTAAGCTTTCTATTTTATTTATTTATTTTTTCCCTTTTAATTGATACTAAAGTTTAAAACCATGAATAATTAGTTCTGAATTGAGGAAATATTTTATGGTAAACTTTTATATTTATTATTATTATATATATATATATATATATATATATGCACAAACACACACACACATATATATATATATATATATATATTTATTTATCTATAAATATAAAAAATAGCGGTAAACCCGAAACGGTACACCGGTATTGACCGGTATCCGAAATATATCGTATCGGTAGCCAAACTGCACGGCCTCCGGCACGGTATTGACATCCTTGGCTTAAATTCATCCCCAAAAAAAAAACGATGCTTAAATTTATTTATTTTTAAAAAGCTAGTAACTTATGATTTGAGATTAAACTGTTGTTTTCATTTAAAGATATGAATATCATGAAAAGTAACTACTATGGGTAAGTGGCTGTAACAGTTAAACCCACATCAGAACTGATCCTAGAGCTACACCTTTCATATAGCACCAAGGCACAAATAATTGATATGTAATAAGTATTGAAATCTGTCCAGACTATATAAATTTGACTAATTAAATAATGAAATAATCAATCGTGACTGATTTTAAGTCTAATTTTAGAATTAAACTAGCAAACATGAACAAGTATATCAAATTTCCATGTCAATTAGGAGCATTGCTCTATTCTATAGAAGCGTTTTTTTTTTTTTTTTTTTTTTTTTTTTTTTTGGTGGCGGAATGCTCTAAAGAAGTTGATATAGAAAGAGTTGTGATAGAATCACTTTAGCATTTTTTATATACATTAAATCAAATGCTCCAAAATTTTTTAAATTAGAACATATCTTTAAGCTGGGTCCACTAGGAGTCAAAACTTTTTTTTTTTTAAATTTTTTTACAAAAACTAAAACTTAAATAGATGATTTAGAAATCCGATATCGATCAAATTCAATAAATCTATAGAAGATGGGGTCTTCTCCAAAAAAAAAAAAAAAAAACTATAGAAGATGGGAATTTTAGAGAGAGAATTGAAGCTTGAATCACATGGCTAACTTTTCATACTACCCCTACTAAAAAAAACTTTAAAAGATAATTAATTTGAAAAAAGTGAACGTAAATATGGATAATACAATTAGAGATAAACCTAATTGACTAATTAGGTACCACTTAACTCAACTCATTGAATAATGAAATCGAATTCAAGTCTTGTTTACGTCAAAAATAAATTACTTAGTATCTTGACTTTATAATAAAGATCATCCATAAAGTTCAACTCATGCCATATCTCATATCTATTAAAAATATACTCATTAATTTAAATATTTTAATTAAACCCGAGATAAATCACCAATAATCTTGTAGTTCAAGAAATAATCATGTAATGTTTGCTCCTTTTTAAGGAAAATACGGGATCAAAAGAATTCTTTGTTCCTAATCTTTAAAAGGAAATATTCCTTTCTTATCAAAAAAAAAAAAAAAAAAAAAAAAAAAAAAAATCCTTCCACTTAAAAGAAGAAAAGGGAAAAAATAGTAAAATAATAAAATAAAATCCCTTAACACATCTGGACGCTTGGAGGCCCGCTGGATCATTTCGCACACTTGTTGCCGCCACCTCTGGCCTCACTTACACAGGACAATAACGGCATCGCATCTCCTTTTCACTTTCCTTCCCAAAAAAGCAATAATTTCAACGATTAATAAAGACAAAAGAATTTAACCACTTGAATGTAAGGGTGAGTTTGGTTCAGCCTTTTGTAAAAGTGCATAATAAAAAAGTGGAGTTTTCAAAAAATGCATAATTGAAAAAGTGCATTTTCAAAAAGTTGAGTATTTGGTCAAAACTGTTAAAAAGTGCTTTTTGAAAAAGTTGAGTGTTTGACTAGCACTTATAAAAGTGACAGTTTGAGAGATAAATTACCAAAAAGGACAATGTATATATAAGAGCATCTCCAGCAGATTAGACAAATTTTTGTGCTGTTTGGACAATCAACGGTGACATTTATCTTTTACCTATCCACTTTTTTAATTTTAATTTTGTAATCAAATTTATTCTTTTTTAATATTTATTTTTCTTTTTCTATTCATTTTCAACAATTATATTTTTCAACAAAAAGTGTTACATCCACAATATTTTTTGCAATACTTTCACAAGGATCATAACAAAATCTTATATGAAAAGTTATTACTAGTTCTAATTTGAACCCATTACTGAAATTATATTTTTACTCATCAATATTAGCTAATTATTTAAAATTTATTGTGAAAATATTGTGGTAATATTTTGAAATTGTGATTTCTAATACTTTTCCTTCTTTTTTTTTCCTCCATATGTTACCTTTTCCTTTTTTTTTTTTTTTTTTCTCTTGTATTTTATCCCACCACACACGTGTACACTATTTTGTCCACACCCTCTCCTTTTTCCCACACCTCCACCTTCCAGAAGGCTCTCTCATTCTTTCATTCTTTCCTTTTTCCTTTTTCATTTGTTTCCAGAAGGCTCTCTCAATTTCTTCTCTCTCTCTCTCTTTTTTTTTTTTTTTTTTTTTTTTTTTTCCACTTGATTTCCAAAAGATCTCCACTTCCGCTTCTTGACTTATATGAAGCAAATTGCTCATGAACCTGAATCTGAAAATTGAGAAGCCTCACGACTGAATCGAACACGTGTGGGTTCGGTCTTTCTTTGTCTTCATCTTCTTCTTCCTCTTCTTCTTCTTTCTTTCTGTCTTTCTATGTGTTTATGGTTGTTTGGCTGTGGGTTTGGCCGTGGGTTTGTGCTATTTGATTTCTGTATTTTTGGATTGTGGTTTGTGTTTTGGGTAATGATTTTAATCTTCGTCTTCATCTTCTTCTTCGTCTTCTTCTTCTTTCTTTTTGTCTTTCTATGTGTATTTTTGGTATGCATTTTTGGATTGTGGCCGTGGGTTTGTGCTATGTGATGGGTATTTCCGTAATTTTATTTTTGCAACAAGAATAACCCTCGAAAACGCGCATTGCGCGTTTTCATTTATGGACCCCTAAGGGTACATAAAAATTTCAGCGTTTCTCCTTATTTTTGGTCTATGCCCAAAACGTAACTTTTATCAAAAAGTTGCGTGTTGGGCTTAACCAAACGCATATTTTGGTTTGGCTTTTTTCCAAAAGCCCTTTTTGGGTTCAAAACGTGGAAACAAACGGGTACTAAATCTTGCTGTCCCTAATTTATATCTTTCTCTTCTCCTACATTCCTCCACTTGAATCCAATAAGTCTAGTTCCACATATTTCATATACACGTTGTCACAACTGTTTTACATGGGTAGATTATGAGTGATAAAGAAAAAATAATGAATTCATATGATAGTGACATATAATTAATCACTAGTTGTCACATAAAATAGTTATAGCAAAATATGAGCCAAAATGGGCATTTGTCCCTTTTGCCTAAAACAAATAACAAAATACCCCTATTTTAAACTCAATTTTTAGAAAATCGAGTTATAGGCAAAAAAATTTTAAAAAAAAAAAATTACATGAAACTTGAGTTCTATGTAACATTTTGCAAGTAACTCAATTTTCATTAAATTGAGTTTTTCATTGAAACTCGATTTAAAAAAAAAAAAAAAAAATCAAGTTTCAAAACATGGGCATTTTGCTAGATAGTTTCAGAACAATGACATTTTGCTACTTGTTTTGGGTGAAAGGGGCAAATGCCCATTTTGGCCCAATATATGTGTATGAATGTGTATAATACTAGATGTATTCACTTGAATCTCATACATCCCAACCCTACATGACTACACTACATGTGGTAACCCTCCATTTAATAACAATAGTAATCACAAGTAAAGTGCACACAAGCGTCCCATATAGGGTTATAAATAAGTTCAGCCGATCAAATATTAAAAATTTAAACTTGTTTGTTTAATTTTATTTCAAACACAAGTCCAGTTAGAGCTCATCATCAAATAAAATATAAAATTATATGTTCAAGTTTTGCTCATTTTCTTGTTAAATAAGTTCAAGCTTGTTCACAATCTACTTGATTAATTTCTTTTTTTCCCTATATAGTACAATCATAACTATAAGTTTTTTTACTCATTCAAAAATCTATATTAATAATTAAGGGATAAAACCATTTTTCGTCTCTACATTTTCACGTGATTCCCACTTTGGTACCTAACTTTTTTTTTTTTCACCACTTTTAGTGCCTATCCTGAAAAACGCGTCTCGTTTTTGTCCTTGCCGTTACATCAGAGATGGAAATTGCATAGGTGGCAAACGGCATAAGTTAAGATCATTAAAATAATAATAAAATTTTTTATTTTAACATTAAAAAATGTCACGTCAGCATTTAAATAAAAAAATTAATTTATTAATTTTAACTAAATAAAAAAATTAAAAACATAAATAAAAACAAAAAATTACATTAATTGAGATCCGAGGGTGGCTTGGACAATAACAATAAGAACATAAACCCAGATCTAAGAACACAAAATTAAAATCCAAAAATCACAAACCTAGAAACACAAACACAAAAACAAAAATAAGAGATCTTCCTTGTCAACCAAACACAAAACACAAAACAAACTGGTTCAAAGCATAGCCTTCCCATTCTCTTACTCCTGAACCACTTGAGGTCGCTTGTTGATCTGCTTGGCCAGCTCAAACACAAATCATGGAAAAAGAAGAAACAAATATTAACTAAGCGCAAATCGAAACCACCACCAACAACACCACCCAGTGACAGATCAAGACCACCGACAAAGATTGTTCCGGCGGCGAAGAGGAAACCACCAATTCTAACAAAAATAACAACATCGTTGTCTATGGTGTTGATAGCAACAACCAGAATGGCAACGGTAGTGGCGAATCGGGCGGCGAGCCGCGAAAAAGGAAGTCGCGATGGGTCGACGATGAGCCCAAGCCCCTGCCGACTTCACTGCCGATTCAACTCCCCGATTTCATGAAAGAACTCATTGATGTGAGGGATTACTTAGTGCCTCAGAGCTTGGCCCTATCCTAGAAAACTTGTTTGACGAATATGGGGATGTGGGTGCTGAGACCAATTTATCTTCTAGGGTAAAGATGAATCGGCGGGATTCTTTGGGTTTGTGTTTGTATTCTTAGTGATTTTTGGGTTTGTGTTTGTTGTTTTTGTGTTTGGTTGACAAGAAAAATCGATTCTTTGGGTTTGTGTTATGTGTTTGTTGCTTTTGTGTTTGGTTGACAAGGAAGATCTGTTGTTTTTGTTTTTGTGTTTGTGTTTCTGGGTTTGTGATTTTTGGAATTTTATTTTGTGTTTTTAGATCTGGGTTTATGTTCTTATTGTTCTTGTCCAAGCCACCCTCGGATCTCAATTAAAGTAATTTTTTGTTTTTATTACTGTTTTTAATTTTTTATTTAGTTAAAATTAATAAATTAATTTTTTTTATTTAAATGTTGATGTGGCCTTTTTTAATGTTAAAATAAAAAAATTTATTATTATTTTAATGATCTTAACTTATGTCGTTTGCCACCAGTGCAATTTTCATTTCTGATGTAACGGCGGGGACAAAAATGAGACACGTTTTTCAAGATAGGGACTAAAAATGGTGAAAAAAAAGTCAGGGACCAAAGTGAAAATCGCGTAAAAATGTAAGGACGAAAAAAGGTTTTATCCCAATAATTAATAACTAAATTACACTTGAAATTATATTATTTGAGTTACTTATATAGAATTATTTTCATTTTATGAATTTATAAAAATTGGATTTAACAACCTTGTATGGTTAAAACTTATATATAGTTTTTACAACGAATTGATTGTTTATATTATCAATAATAATTTGATATTATAGGAGTCTATTTAAAAACTAACACAATCTAATATCAAGTCTATACAAGAATGTTCTTAAACAACTATACAAATAAATATATAATATTATATACATTTAAATCGAGCCTCATGTTTACAAGTTTTTTTTACAAACACATTATTATGTTTGAACTTGGCTCATTTAATAGTTTAGCTTAAACTTGGGTTTGAAATTGAGTTATTTACTAGACAAACGAATATAATCAAGTCTTTTCTTTAGTCAAGCTCTAGTTGTTCATAAACAAATACAATTAGGCTTTTCCTAACCATCGGTTGTCAAAAGGCCATGGCGGCACCACCTTGCTTGAAAAGAATCTCTTCTATAGGCTACTACCTTTGTCTTCAAAGAACTGAAGAAGATAGGTTACCAAGTCTGTTGCATGAATAAAGGCAGTGTGTTCCGAGCGTGATTAACAACTTCCATGGTCTAGACCATTGATGTAGTAGATGATCGTCCTCAACCATGGTTAAAAATGGCTAGGATGGTTGCAAAGAACCGCCATTAATTTGAAGTTCTTGAATGTTTCTTTTTCACAGAAATGCCATTAATTGAATCTTTTGCAACTTTTTTTTTTTTTATAAATATAATTACAATATCTCGCTAACTAGAATTTGACAAAATCACCATTAATCTAATGTTGCCTCATGAGAGGTAAAGATGCTTATCATAACTCGATACGCCAAAGCAAAATGTTGTTTATTGCATACTTGATCTAGGTAGTAGCGTGAGTTTTGATTAATTTTTTAGTTTAATTATTTATGTACAACTTTGAAAGGTTATTTTTTTTAGGGATATTTACATTTTTATTAATTTTTAGAAAAGAAATAAATCAATTGTAGGAAAAGGCTAATCCAAAGGCACAAAAATTTACTACTATTATCATATGTGCTCTGCTCTGCAAATTTAACATACTCTACTAATTGTTCTATTAATTTAAATATGATAAATTTTTTAAACCCTATCTACTAAAGAGGCATCTTGATCTGAGTAGTAATAATTTACCACTATTATTGTTTTTTATTTTTTATAAGAAACTTGTAAGTTTTATTAAAACAAAGATGACATCCTATTATCGTTAAGTGCTAAACTATTCTATTCTATTCATATGGTATCGCTAAACAAATCAATAGTAATTGTTATTTCTTTACATGTTTCTCTATTCCTATTAAAACTTATTTCTATTTCTGTATAAATGTACCAACTAATTGTTTTCTGGATTTGGATGATTTTATTTTCATGAATTTATTTTATTTATCGTATAAAATAAATACATCTTGAAAAAAAAAATGATACCTTAAAGAAACTGTATATTCCTTTAATGAAAAAAAAGAATAAAGAAAAAAAAGTCCTAGTGATTAATGTTAACATAAACATGGATAGTTCATACACCATAGAGAGGTATTCTGGTACAAATAACGTGGAATCAATTTTTACAGGATCAATGGAATTAAAAATTCTTTCCTCCTACTCTTTAAAAGGAAATATTCCTTTCAAGGCAGAAAAAGAAGGAAAAAAGAGAAAGTAAAACTGTAAAATAGCCCGTTTTGACAATGGAGCGCATGCCTGACTTCTTGCAGCCACTTCTCTAACCAAAAAAAAAAAAAAAAGATCGGATCTTAATTTTTGAAGTATTTTTTTTTTTTTTTGAGAAAGTAATTTTTGAAGTATTAGTTTAGAAAATATTTTTAAAAATTTTTTATTAAAAAGCTCTTAATTTTTTTTTTTTTTTATATTTTACATAAAAATAAAACAATAATACTGTTAACACATTTCCACCTCCGTGTTTGTTTCTTAAAAAAAAAAATATATATATATATATATATATATATATTAAAACACATGTTGACCAGGCCCGCAAAATCTTCGTCTTAATAAAGACAAAACAATTAAGCCACTTAATCCTGTCCCTAATTTATCTCCTACAACCCCTCCACTAAATCCCATGCATCCCAGCCCTACACGTGGCAATTTCTCCAAACTTTTAGCTAGATGTAGACCCCACAGCATACCATGGTAAACTCAAGTCCTTTTCTCAGTTCCCATCTCTCTAAGGCTATTGACAATTTTGTGTATGTCCAACTCAGTCAACCCCCCAACTTCTTTCTGAGTTCTCTGTCCAAAAGCAGAGACAATCCGCATTTTATGAATTTCTGATTGGTGTCCTCTGTTTCTCATTCTCAGACAGAAACAGAGACTCTCTGTTTTGAAACAGAGGAAGAGAAGCAAAAAAAAAAAAAAATGAAAACAGAGACATTGACTTTGGTGCTGGTGAATCTGGCTGGTATAATGGAGAGGGCAGACGAGTCATTGTTGCCAGGGGTGTACAAGGAGGTTGGTGAAGCTTTACACACAGACCCAACTGGGTTAGGCTCGCTCACTCTGTTCCGATCCATAGTTCAGTCTTCTTGTTATCCACTTGCCGCTTACTTGGCTGTGCGTCACAACCGTGCCCATGTCATTGCTCTCGGCGCTTTTCTCTGGGCCGCCGCCACCTTTCTCGTTGCCATCTCCTCCACCTTCTTCCAGGTCCATCTCTCTCTCTCCCTTGGTTAAAATTGGATGATATGGTTAGAAATGGGTGACATTTGTGTATGTTTAAGGTTATAAATTTTGTGTTGTGTTCGTGTTAATATGTACAGATCTATTTAGTCAGTAGTAACACATGTTAAAAGAGTGAGTTGATTCAAGTTGAGGTAAAGAAATAAAGATTAACATTTTTAGAAGTAGTAAAATAATACATATTAATTAAGAGGGTGACAGATATTATAGCTTTGAATAGAATAGAATGGAAGAAAAGAATACATTGGCCGATCCTAATGAGTCTATTGAAGATCCATAGCCGACCCCAAGCTTTTGGGGGCTAAGGCTTGGTATTGGTTGTTGTTGTATGGGGTATTTAGTGTTTTCATTTTGCTTTGGGAAATAGGGTCTTTATTTTTTTTATTTCTAGTGTAGAATTTTCTAGAATGGGCAATATGAAAATGGGTTGTAACTCAAAACATGTAATTCTTATGATTTCAGCTCAGCCAAAAGGAAAGAATGAAAGAAATCTTTTGGTGCTATGAATTCTAGTATGGGTGTATTGATATTTTTCATTGTACTTCTATACATGCTCTGTGTATTTACTATTTACCAGTCAATGTGATTTCTGGTCACTTTTCTGTGTTTCCCTTTGACGCTTTCATCAAACTTTTGAAGGATTTAGTTTAAACTTTAAAGTAGGTAAGAGGTTTAATTCATGACTGCTGCTAAAATGTTATTTCACAATGACTTTAAAGATTAACATTTTGATGGATGAAAGATTGATAATATAGCTTGTATAGTAGCTAATAATGACTACCAAAAAACTTAACAAAGAATGAGATAATTTGGTGTTGTTTTCTTAGTATTTGGGTGCAAAAGCCTTGGTTTAAAGTTATTTGTGTCCACCAAAATCTCCCAAATGGTAACAAGAATGCAAAGACGTTTATGATGAGTCCTTAAATATAGCGTTACATGTTCAGAAAAGGCTATTGTCCTTTCCAGGGCTAAAAGTTAGTATTGCCACAGCAATGAGATTCTCCTCATATGAATTTGGTCTGGCCATAACAATATCTGATCTGTATTAGACATCGCTGTCACGAAATAAATATGCATTTAACTATGAATGAAATAATAGTCATTCCAAGTGCTTTTCAATATTTTCAGAAAAAGCCTTGTAGTTGGTTATAGTTTTGAATTAAATGGTGTGTGAAAGAAAAAATATGTACATGACGTAAGAGCTAAACCATATTGCATGATGAACAGTTAGAATTTAGGACAGGACAAAAGAAAAAATATGACATATAGGTTATATATATATATATATACACACAGTCAAGGAATTTGATTCTTTAATGAATGAGCTCCAAACTAAACCTTGGTGGAGGAAATGAAAGTCTTCCTGTTTATTCTGTTTGATGCATTTTCTGTTAATTCTGTTCCCAAAAAGAATATGCTGACACTAGAACCTCAGTTTCCTTTTACTTGCATGATAAATATGAACATTTAGTTGCCTGGTTTAATAAAACAGGTCGCAGTTTCAAGAGGTTTAAACGGGATTGGACTTGCAATAGTGACACCCGCCATTCAGTCCCTTGTAGCTGACTCAACTGATGATAGCAACCGTGGTATGGCTTTTGGATGGCTACAACTAACAGGAAACCTTGGTTCTATAATTGGTGGGCTATCTTCTGTATTAATAGCCTCAACATCATTCATGGGCATCCCTGGTTGGAGAATTGCCTTCGTTTTGGTTGGACTAGTAAGTGTCATAGTAGGAACTTTGGTCTACCTATTTGCAAATGATCCAAACTTTTCTGAGACTGATAGAGCTAAAGGTGGAATTCACCGTAAGTCCTTTTGGTTGGAAGTTAAAGACGTAATTAAAGAAGCAAAGTCTGTTATGAGAATCCCATCTTTCCAGATAATTGTGGCACAGGGTGTCTCTGGATCATTCCCCTGGTCAGCATTGTCATTCACGACTATGTGGTTAGAACTTATTGGGTTCTCCCATAAAACAACAGCATTACTTTGGACGCTCTTTATAATTGCTGCTTCACTTGGGGGTCTGTTTGGAGGGAAAATGGGGGATTTGCTTGCAAAACGCTTACCCAATTCTGGGAGAATACTCCTTTCGCAGATAAGCTCAGGTTCTGCCATTCCTTTAGCTGCGATTTTACTGCTGGTATTGCCTGATGATCCATCCACAGGATTCATGCATGGGCTGGTTTTGTTTGTAATGGGATTGAGCATATCCTGGAATGCTCCAGCAACTAACAAGTACGTATTCTTGATCCATTAGATCCTCTGTCCATATGTTTGAGAACTAACAGGGTATTTGGCTTTTCTGTTTTAGGGTTGGGTGGGGAAGAAATGGAAAAGCAAGAAAACCGTTGCTTCATCAGTTATCACAAGCACTGTAGTGCACATGACACATGCATTGTGTGCATCCACAATTTAATAGAACACCCTAGAAATTTTTTTAAACTAAAATAAATACTATGGGTCTAAATGTCCATTAAGATGGATGGTTGGTACAATTGAGTTGAGAATGGATGAGGTTGCTTGATTGGACTTGTTAGTGCAGGTGGTTGCTGTAGTGCAGCCTCAGCACTACAGGTTAATTTAGAGTGACCCTTGTTGTTAAGAGTGTGATGTAATCAGTCTTGCTCGTATGGACATGGGAAATAGGAATGTTTCCAACATTTAGGTTAGGAAGGCCCTGATGTTGAAACAAACATTGCAGTCACTCCACTCGGTGATATCAATCTTTAAAAATCCCATTATACATTTTAAAATTTTCTCAACTCTTTGGGTATGTTGGCAGACTGTCAACTGCCAGACCTGTGTTTTAATGGAGAATATTTGATGGTGAAGAGTTAGTATTGTCTAATAATGAAAATTATTGTAGGAAAGTGTAATGTACACGAGGGGTCAAAGAATAATATGCAGAAGCATGCTAACTTAAGGAGGTGACTTTAGGAAAACCTGAATGGTGCTTCCACTTCTGGATTCCTAGCCGTACTAGGTAGCATGTTAGATCTCAAAATACTTAGGGCAGTGCACTGCATCAGTGTTAGTCTTTTGGTGGTAGTAGTATAATTAAACCAGTGAGTTTAGCAGTACATGAAGTAGAAAAGGCAGTTGCAGTTGAGTTATTATCACAGATTTTTATTTCTTAAAAACAAGCCATGGAGAGGTTCAAGATCTGTGCAATGTGCAAAAAAGTGGACTTATTTGCTAATTTATTCATATGTGCATCTATATTTTCATTGTATTGTACTCATTTTGTGAAGAGTGGGGGGTGGGGGGTGGGGATGGAGTTCGTGTTAGTCATGAAATATAGCAACCAATCCAATCCTCAACTCTATTGCTCTACTTCTTTTTCCTATACAGACATTTTTTTTAAATACCAAAGCAGCCACTCTTGTATACATGAAAAAATTGTAGGCATGATGTGTCAAGCTAAAACTTACTCTTCACTGCACTTCTTTGCATGGCCAAGATGTCCCCAAGTTATGGTTGGAGTCATCCTGGAAGAACTTTGAACTCTCTAGGAAAGACCTGATAGAGATAGAGATTCATTCCTCCACATAGGTGCTGCTACTATGTCAAAGTCCACAATGTCATATTAGAGTGACAGGCCAAGACTATTGAAGTTTTAAAATGAGCTGATGAAATTAAATATGCATACCTAGATTTCTAGTATTCTTTGATATATAAACAGTGTACACAGTCCCATATTTGCAGAGATAGTCCCTGAGAAGTCGCGCACGAGCATCTATGCATTGGATCGATCTTTTGAGTCCATACTATCGTCATTTGCTCCCCCTGTAGTTGGAATTTTGGCTCAGCACGTGTACGGTTATAAACCTGTTCCAAAGGGATCATCAGACGCTGTAGAGATAGAAACTGATAGAGAGAATGCTGCATCATTGGCCAAGGCACTCTATACAGCAATTGGCCTTCCAATGGCAATCTGTTGCTCCATCTACTCCTTCCTCTATTGCACATATCCAAGAGACAGGGAGCGGGCAAGAATGCAGGAATTAATAGAATCAGAAATGCAACAACTAGAGGAAGATAATTCTCCTTCAAGAGAAGAGTTCGCTGAAGTTCATGTTTCAGAAACAAAAGAGCTGAATGGCAAGGAAAGAAGTGAAGTCAGCATTAAATTTGGAGGGGAGGAGAATCTTGATTTGGACAACAACGATGAGAAGTCATTGCTTTCCCATCAGCAAATGTTCTTAAATCCAGGACAATAATGAACCTGCCAAGCAGAAGTTAAATTATGAGGTCCTGTCTAGTTCATAATCAACTCAAAATGATGAAAATGCTTCATCAATACACTTTGTCCAGAACGGTTAGCACCTTATGAGATCCCTTCAAGTTCATAACCAACAGTCGTTTGCATTCCAAGTCACTCAGAATTATAGTCTTGTTTCAGAAATCAACTGGTTGGTTTATTCCGCGATATGAGAAAAAATTAAAAAGGTTAATTCTTGTTAGAAAACACTTGTTAAATCTTTTATGATCTCAATCTTTTGATTAACGGGTATTATAATAATTATCCATGTTATTAGAAGTAATAACATGGAAATTAATTTTATTCATATTCATGAATACATTGAAATTGCAAGGTTTGACAGGGATTTTAGTCAACTGTGATATAAGATGTGGGGTTTAGCTCTGGTATGGCTTTATGTAAAAGGGTTGTGATATAAGGCTTTATGTCAGAATTTTTGTCAACTACTTAGCTTTATGTCAGTATTTTGTCAACTTTATAGGCTTTAGATCAGTTGTATACAATTTCTCCCATTTATTCAATTCTTTATTAAATGGGACTCACATTATTTTAACCTTAACAAACACCACCCGGTGCTTGTTAACATTTGCCTAAGTAAAATGATATCGCCATCTTTATGCGGTCAAATGGCCAAACACAAAATTAACTAGTGATTACTGACTACTTACTCTATCATCTACTAAAAAAGCTCTATCAATTACTAGTACACCAAACTCAAAATGTGTTTATTTTCAAAGGTTTTTTAAGTTGTAAATTCAACTTGTTCATTTCTACTTTGGCATACACGAATAATTTACAGCTTTAGATTCAACTTAGGCCTTAGCCTTCATGTGTTCGGAATACAAACTAATCTTTGTAAATTAAATTGAAATAGAATGCTTCTTCTTCTTCTTTTTATTTATTTATTTTTATTTAAATAAAATTAGAATGCATTTATATTCCCAACAAAGAACACCAGCACATCAAATAAGCTATTATTAATCTATTCTTTTTCAATTTTCTGAAGACCCTTTTAATCAAATCCTAAGAATTTCCCTATGTTGTTCACAAACGTCAAAGACATTCCATTTCAAATTAGTACATTCGAAATAAATGAACTGAATTGTAAATCCAATTAAATTCATTGCATTTGAGAATTGAATTTCAAACTTGAATATTAATCCATTTCATCACAGTGAACTTAACTGAATTCCAAATCAATTTCTCTCAAAAAAAAAAAAAAAATCAATTCCATCACGAATTGATTCTGTAAGGACTAGGATTAGACCCTTAGCCTACTAAAAATGGATGATGGCCCAACAAGTCCAAAATAATATATTTGTTAGAGTGGATTTTATAGGTGAAAGACTCAACAAATCAAGTATGGGCCACAATAGGTTAGATTCATGCTAGGAAGATAAGAAAACACAATTTGAAAAGAATAACACTCCTCGGTCAAGTCCGAGGATGAAGTGCTCTTATATTCACTCAAGTTTATCTAAGTACAAGGTGTTCTTTCTTTTCTTTTTTCCTTCTCGGATTACATGCCCGTTTTTTATGGGAGCCTTTCCCTTATATAATCCTTCCATCCTTCATCCCAACCTTTCACTTGTTGACCTTATAGATGATCTCTTGGATGTTTGTCCCATCCAAAACCTCTTGGAAGCTTTATGAATAGTTGTAAACTAAGATATCACTGTTTATGTGTCATTTCCACATAAATGCGGTCGGTTGGTTAGGTACAGAGCATTTTTAATGTAGTGGTAGCAGCCTTTTTCCCAGATATTTCTTCCTTTGTTTCTGGCTACCTTCTTTGAAGTTTTTTCTCAAAAGACTGATTACCTTTTGTATAGCATTCCTGAGGTGGCTAGGTTCCAACCTTCTCCAATGCTTTCCCGAGAAAACTCGTCTCCTCGGGACCTACCATCGATTCGTTATTATCTTTCCTTGTCCTCGGCTCATTGATCCCAAAACTTAATAGACCTTGAGACCATCCTCAAGTTTCTATGTGTCCTCGGGCATGGCCCACAGCCCACGACCCAACTCATTTACTCAGCCTACTTATCCTCACAGATTCCAATTGTATTGTTAATCTCCTTAGCCTTATATCCTGACATAACTTCACAAACCAATACTATCTTTTGACATGCTTATATATCATATTAGTTGTTGTTCGCATGGAACATAGTTGTTGACTTCTTTTTTTAATGCTTCACAAAGAAGCTTACACTTAGGAAAAAATAAATATTATGTTTGTTAGGTCGTTGGTAAATGTTAGAGTGTGTGGTGTTGCATGCGTATGGTACTGATGATGGGTGCGTGTGGTGCTGATGAGGTATGCGTGTGGTGTTGCATGCGTATGGTGCTGATGGTGGGTGCATGTGGTGCTGATGAGGTGAGCTTGTGTTGCTAATGAGGTGTGCTGTGTCAATGCTGCTAGGAGTATATAATGTAACGGTGTCATAGATGGTGTTGTAATTGCCTAGCTGGCATTGTATTCCTATACTATAGTCTATATATACTAGTATTGGAAGTGTATCTACATTAGCATTGTATAATTTGTATTGTCTCATAGTTAGTTAGTTAGGATGAGTAGTATTGGATTGGCTAGCAGGCAAGGTAGTTGTACAGCAGGCTTGAGAAGGCAGTTAGGAAGTTAGTTACTGATGTGCTATAGTATTCAGGGTATTAAACTGGGAGAGTGGTTGTACAAAGGATATGAAAAGATCGTTGTTTTCTTTACCAATATTTCCCTCTGTTCTCTCTATCTCTCATTTCCTTCTTTCTCTGTTCTTGGAGGTCTGGCTGTCCTCGAATTCAGCTACCCAAAACTCCTTAATTCCTAGCAGTAAATCTGCAAGTCTATGTCATCAATTGGCCCCATGTTTGCTGTAATGAAATGTCAGTCATACATTATGGAGCTGTATGTAGTCATTAAATAAATACTTGAGCAACAACGTAAACATCGGGGTGGTGGCGCAGTTGGCTAGCGCGTAGGTCTCATAGCTTCTGAGTTATCCTGAGGTCGAGAGTTCGAGCCTCTCTCACCCCAATCCCTTTTTCTGTCTTTTTTTTTCCCTGAAATCATTTTATTTTAGCATAGACTGAAAAGGTCCTAGGATCAAACTTCCATGGAAAACGGTATTTAAAAGAATCCATAGGATTTGAATAGTAGGAGCAAATCAGCATCCATCATTTAGTAATATTTTTTCTATTTGTGATGAGATAGCAATTTAATATTAGTCTCACAAGTGGCAGGAACTTTCTTCATTTATCATTGATGCTTTGGAGTCTGGAGTGAGTCTGGTCGGTGCTGCTCTGGATGCTCATTATATTCATTTTATTCTGCTTAAAATATGTGCTAATTGTGCCTCTATTCTAAGGGGCATTTTAAATAATAATGATAATAATAATAATAAATGCCTCTAAGAAATTAAGACTATGGTGTGTTTCAAAATAATTTAGACCACTGTCATATTTCTTATTGTAGGGGATTGTTTGGTTCGTCAATATATGGAAACTGCACCTTGTAATTTTTAAAGCTGTGGCCAAAATTAGTTGATCTAGTAGTAAATATAGGAAATATGTGAGGGGGTGAAGAGTGGCGCCATAATCTTTCTAAAAGGAGAAAGAGATTCATCAATTTAGTTACAACAGTCAAGAGCCTTGTAATCTAGTTCAATTAGCACTACTTGAAATCTTTAACTTTGATATCCAATATTCAAATCTCATCTTCCTCAACTATCAATTTATAATAAAAAAAATATAGCTACAACCAAACACCCACCCACCCCCCCACCAAAAAATAGTTGGCCAAATTAAATTATTTACATAGCATTATAGGGAATGAAGCAACCGTCTTTAGAAAGTAATATATAATATGATCAAGTTTATAGGGTTTACATGTGATGAGAGATAAGATTCAGACGTTTGATGCATAAGATAATTAGTGGTAAAAAAGATTTCATCTTTTTTTTTTTTTTTTGGTAAACAGATTCCATCTCTTTTTCCATATATATTCACCTCTTGCTCCATACATACACATAATAAATATGACCCATTTTAGCAAATGAAAAGGGGGCCATGTCCTCATCAAAGATACAGAATATTTGCTTTTAAACAAAGAGATGAAGAAATGTGATCTTTTCCTTCGTGGCCTTTGCTCCTTTTTATTTTGCTTTATGTGCTTTCCAGACGGGTCACTTGCAAAGCAAAAATGTTCATACTTTCAGTTGCAAAGATCGACTTAGGAGTGGACGCGCAATAGAAAAGAATTAAACTCGTTGTTACCAAAGAAATGTGACCAAATATCAATACATTGTGGCCAGGGATATTGGTCCATAATATGAGGTGAGTCCATTTCTGCATATTAAGAAGTCCTATGTATCTTCTCAAAAAAAAGAAGTCCTATGTAAAAATGAACAATTAAAAAAGAAAAAGATTGGTGATTGATTGTTCCTTTTAAAAATCAGTAGCAATCGTAGAATTGGAATGCACACATGATTGTGTGTTTGGTTTGGATTTTGGAACCATGCTGGACCTCAACCCATGTTTGATCACAAAATAAAATAAAATCCAACCCTATAATGGAACACAGACTACCTTTTTTTTTCTTTAATAAAGGTTTGTGTTTGTAGTTGTTTCCTATCACTTTCATTCAATCAGATAAGCCATTTGCCATTTTGTAGATCCTCTAATTTTTTTTTTTTTTTTTGAGATTCTTCTTTTTCCTTTACCTTTTATAATTGCTTTTAAATTTTCTGTCAAAGACTCGAAAGTGTGAACTAGACTCACATGATATCCTATGAAAGAGTAATAATATGCATAAAGTTAGAATGCTCAAAATATGCTTGCTTTGTTTCAAGTAAGTCACCACATATCAGAGTTAGACAGACAAGCATAAGAGAAACATATATAGCGAGGAAAAAAATAATATGTCAACCTCTAGTTAAACAATTAAAGAATATTATAAGATTAAAATAAGGTTAAGGGTGGTTTTTTTTTTTTTTTTTTTTTCTTTCAATCTTAACTAATAATTTACTATTACAGTATAACAGCCTTGGATTTATAAACCAATCGGTTCTTTTATGTACGTGAAGATTATACCTTAAATTTCTTATTCAAAAATCAAAAATTTTATAAATTAAACCACGCGTCTACGAATAAAAAATAGTGAGAACATTCTACAACGAAAATAAACAAATATTACATAAAGGAAGCTTTATACTATTAGATAGAAATTACACAACTTAACTCCACTACTTTTAACTCCAGTGCACTGAACCGACAGACGAGGTCCAAAATTACAAGACGATGCATTAAAGTCGTAGGACAAAAAAAGACAAAAATTTTAGGTACAGACTTGCTTAAAAGCTATGTGGTCTCCATTAAAATACGAATTACCGACGCTTGGCACTGGCGATCGAGTTGCTTTCATTTGGGTTATGGGAACCTTCAGCCACACAAATCTTTGGCCCCACAACTAATAAGAACATCACATTCCCAGAAATTAGAATTTTACAAAGTGGGCCCCCACAGTACTCACGGTGGTGGATGTTATTGTAAAAATCCATCAGAATCAGAACTACTCTATGATGTAATTATGTGAATTTCTTTTGGTTTTTCGGGTCGGTCATGGATCATCATCATGCTGTGAATGAATTGTTGAACTCCATGTTGATCCGCACAAAGTCTTCCAAAGAGTGCAACGTGGAACCCTGACTGAATTAACGTGTCTTGGGCCCAACGAAAAATTGAGAGCTTTTACTATTATTTTTTCCTCTGATGATGTGAGAAATCGAATGGATCGGTGCACCCAAGTCAACTAATTCAACTATAAAATAAATATAAAAAAAATTTGCTAAGTTCCCCAAAAAGTCCACCTTTTTTCTATTAATTCACGAGGTAAAATAGTAGATACCTTTTTACTATTTACAATTTATTATATTAAAGCATCCATAGGACAAATGCCATCCTATCCTATTTTACCATCCCAAAAAGTTACTTTATCAAATATACCATACCATTTTTCAATACCCCAACATCCCAAAACTCTATTTCTTTTCTCGGTTTATTTAAATATTCTTTTTATTATTTTTTTACTATTTCTCTCTCTCTCTCTCTCTCTCTCTCTCTTTTCCTTTTCGTCAAAGTCCCTCAACTGGCACAAGAACGGATAAGGAAAAAAAAAAAAAACATTTGGCAAGTCTCTCATGGGCTTAACACCACCACCGTTCAACCACCGTCAAACCAAAACCAAATTAAACCACCATCAAACAACCACCATAAGACCACCATCAAACCAAAACCAAAAACATTAAAAAAAAAAAAAAAAAAAAAAACCATCAAGCCCAACGATCAACCCATTAAAAAAAAAAATCAATATCGGTGCCATTAGAGCTGATTCAAACCCATTGAGCCACCACTAGCAAACCCATTCAAAACAAATCGCCACCACCATCAAACCAAAACCAAAACTACATTAAAAAAAAACCATCAAGCCCAACGATGATGCCATTAAGCTCCGATTCAAACCCATCTGAGCCACCACTAGCAAACCCATTCAAAACAAATCACCAAGCAAACCCACCCTCCGCCCAAACAAACCCAAAGAAACCCGCCGATCCTCGCCCCAGAGCCACCATAACCCACCACGACCCGCCACGATCCACACCGATTCAAAAAATCGGACTCCATTAATCAATCGAGCCAACACACACACACACACAAACGATTCACAAACACCGAAATTTTCGGAAAAAGGTGGAGACCCACCCTCGCCCAAACAAACCCAAAGAAACCCGCCGATCCTCGGTCAGAGCCACCATAACCCACCACGATGCCACAATCCACACCGATTCAAAAAAAATTGAACTCCATGTTGATCCTCACAAAGTCCACCATAAAAGAGAGCCAACGTGGAAGCCACCATAACTGAATTAACGTGTCTTGGGCGCCAACGATCTAAAATTGAGAGCTTTGAGCTATCCGGCTTTGATTTCGTGAGCTCCAAAAGGGAAGCTTCAAAATGGCGAGAGAGAGAGAGGGGATGAGAAACGGAGAAGGAAGAGAGAGAAAAGAAAGAGAAAAAATGAGAGAGGAGAGAAATTACCGGGTTTTAAAATATATTAAAAATTATTATTTTTAGTTCCCCAAAAAGTCCATCTTACATTTGAGATTTCTATTCCCAAAAATTTTTTAGCCTTTTGGCATATGGCCTTAAAATGGTGTTTTTGATTGCATGCCAAATGTTATTTACAATATTTATTATATGGATGCTCTTACAATTTATGGTAAATATTGTAAACTTTTTGTGATTATTATTCATCTATTCTTCCCTATTACATGTTTGCCAATAGGTTATGAAACCGACGGCAATTACTTAGGTGGAAATCCAATACATGCTAATACTTCAGTGAGTCATACTCTTTGAGTCAAATTAGTCTAAACTAACCAAACCAATTTGGCACTTATTATTATTATATTATGTCCATAGGTTGGAAAACTAGCGAACACACCAAGTTATTAAAGTCAAACAGTATCATTTTAAATTGTAAAACGACCCGTGAGTTGCAAATATGAATGCTGGTTTCACCATTCTTTTTTCCAAATACATTCCTTATTTGTTTGACTATCTCTTATTTGGTTTGAATTTCATTTGCTTATGGGCCTAACTGATTTGACCCTTTTTATTATATATAAAAAAGAAATGCTACGTCTACAATATTTTTATAACAAATCAGAGATGGTTAGTTGTTATTGATCTAAATTTGAAACTAACACTAAGATTATTTTTTTGCCCTAACAATAACAAACCGCCACTTAGAATTTATTGTAAAATTATTGTAGACATATCATTTCTCAAAAAAAAAAAAAAAAAAAAAAGATATATCCATCTCCCTTTATCAATTGCTAAATAGCCCTTCACCCTAAGCTCCAATTGATTGGATGAATGCATAATTTGATCCCAAAATCCATCAAAAGTGTCTATAGGCAATAAGCATGCCCACTCCCACTTAAATCCTTTAGTCTTAACAAATAAGTCTATGTTTTTTTTTTTTTCCTCAAATGATTAAATAAATTCCTTATTAATTGATGTTCCCCAACGTATGAAATTTTTTTGAAGCTTTTAATAATTCGAGGAAGGGGACAAGCAAAACTTAAATTGGAATCAGGGCCTATATCACATTCTACAAAACAAAAAATAATGAATGGCCCTTTTTGTTTTTGGGGAACCAATTTGATTATAATTATTGACCTCTTAAGCCATCGTCTTAAATGAATTTTAATAGTCCTCCTACTATACAGTAAACCCAAATTAATGAATTAATTTTAGACTAAAATATCCATTTCCACTAAGCAAAATCTAGATAGCTTAATTAATAAGTATTAAGCAGTATTATTACACTATTGCTTAGAGGCTAGAGCTCAGAGAGAGAGAGCCAATGAGTGAGCAGCAACAGCTGGGCCAGCAAACCCGCGTAGATTGGAAACTCTACAGTCTACACTGCCTACTTGCACCATGTGACCCATCTCATCTCCAAAACACAGTTCTACTTCTGCATTTAAGTCCTTTCATACCCACCCATTCCTCTGCTTTTTCCTCCTTTAAAAATGTGCTACTTATAAATCCTTCTTTTGCTCCTTCTCGCTGTCCCGCTCTCTCTCTCTGTCTCTCTCTCTCATTATCACTCTAGATCCAATCCAAAGCCTGTTACAACTTTGAAAAGCCTCTCAATAGAGATCATCTCTTCAAAGCAATATCTACCTAAGTTTCAAAAAATGGCTCCACTAGTGTACTTCAGTCTCAGAAAGGTACAATTACTTTATCTTGTTCTATTACTCTTTACTTCTGTATTCCTTTGTGCCTGCTCAGATTCTCAACTTCCCAACAAACAGTTTTCTGGTAGAAGAAAATTGTTAGAACTAGAAACAGATGAGCCACCCAAAAAGAAAACCAATAGCCTATCCACCAAGGACCAGATCAAGCTTAGCAAGCCTAGTTTATCCTCAAAAAACCAAACCAAACTCATCAAGTCTAGTCTGTCAAGCAAAAACCAAACCAAGCTCACCAAAGCCACCAATTCTACCAAACTAGCATCCAATGTTTTATCCAAGTTAGGATTCAAGAAGCTCAATTCCACCTCCAAGATCAAGAAGCTCAATTCCACATCCAAAGCCACAAATTTTAACAAACCCAATTCATTTTCCATGAAGAAAACCTCAGATCTAGGCAAATCAAGCACACCCAAGAACAAAACAACCAAAATCACTACCAAGAAAGACACACAAAGTTCACAACCCCTTGTAGAGAAGAAGTTAACAAAGCTTGAATCTGAAAAACCAATCAAAAACCAGCAACCAAATAAAAAACCCAACCAGACCAAAAAACCAACACAACCCAGCTGGTTAGATGAAGAGGATGATTTGGTTTCAGAGTTCAGAGACTTAACAGGTTTGCCCACAAAGTTCCAACGAACTCTGATTCCAGACCTTGAGAAATTCTCAATCACCTCAAAAGCATACATTTTCAAAGCCAACAAAGAAATCACAAAAGGGTTCAAACCCATTGTTGGAAACAAATATGCAGCCACCATTGCCACCGTAGTTTCTTGTGCTTTCATGTTAATCCCATTGCTTCTAGTCTCTCTCATTTTCACTAAAATCAAAGCCTATTTCTCACTCCAAAAGCTCTTGATTTTCATCCAAATATACCTCTCCATCTACTTCTCAATCCTTTGCCTCTCCTCGCTGGTCACGGGGCTCGAGCCACTCAGGTTTTTCTACGCTACTTCGATGTCCACCTACGTTTGTTTACAGGTGCTACAGACACTTGGATACGTGTTATACTTGTTGCTGCTTTTGATGTACCTGATTCTTGTCTTCTCAACTGAATGTGGGCTGGGCTCAAAGTTTCTGGGCCTGGCCCAAACCTTCGTGGGCTTCGCCGTTGGGCTGCATTATTACATGGCGGTGTTTCACAGAATGGTGATGCACCAACCGCCCAAGACCAATTGGATAGTTCACGGGATCTATGCCACGTGTTTTTTTGTCATTTGTCTGTTTGCTAACGCTGAGAGAAGAAAGAAAGCCTACTTGGAAGAAGGCGGCGAAGAGGGCAAGAAAAGCTAGTTATTTTTGGGTAAAGCTTGTGTCCAGTATTATTTTGTATACACGTTCAAATTCAGACATATGTTCACATCGTAACAAGTTAAGTGCAAAAAGCACTGGACACAAGCCGATTCCAATTTTTTTCTCATTTAGTATTTTATTTATTTTTTATTCTGTTTAGTTTTTACTAGACAGGTTATTTTCCACAACCATAGATTTCAAGTGGTACAAAATAATACCATTGGTCAAGCTCAAGCAAGAAGCAACCATGGTGTTATTAGTTATTACTTTATGTACAAGAAAGTGGACAATTTTTAGCTACTTGATTTAATTTTTTTATATGTATAATTGTATGTTATTATTATTATTATTATTATTATTATGATTATCACAATAAAAATGAAGCCCATAATTTATTTATATTTTCTTTGTGAATGTGCATGTGCATGTTAATATGGCACAATTCTCTAGGGGTTCCTAAAAAAGGTGAAGCATTAAAGAAAGAATATTGGGAATTTTAGTTCATTTCATCGCAGAAAATGAGGAATGCTCCTTATAAAGAGAGGGCACTAGCCTGGGACTATTACTTCAAAGGACAGCTCGTCAGTCCCACTTGCCACTAAGATATTCTGGCTCCTCTGTAATTGGACCGTGTTTTATGCCCCAAGTGTAAATTATTTTTCATTGTAAATTATTTAGGAATTCTCTTCCCTAGCACAACGTGGATCACCAATTAATTTAATTAGTAAATTTTATTATTACATAAGAGAATAAGAAATTATGGGTTTTAATTAACTCAATCAACAAAGTGTTTTTTTGCTAAAAAAAAAAATCAACAGAGTATTTTATCATCGAATAATAGATATAAGGTTTTAAATTTTCAATTAGTTCAACTGATAAAATCATTTATTTTCAAATAAAAAATCTGAGTTTTTTCTCCTACATCAAAAATTAATTGATATTTTAGTCTAATGATGAAAAGCAATTATTAAGACTTATGAGTAGATGTCATAGATTAAAACTTTCTTTCTAAAAAAAAAATAGATATGAAATTCAAATCTTGCTTATGTAAAAATTAATTAGTGTCATAATCTAATGATAAAAAATAATTATCATGTTCATCATTAAAAAAAAAAAAAAAAAAAAAAAAACAATTATCATGAAACGACTTCATATATTAAAATTTTGTTTTATCTATAAAAAAAAATAGATAAAATGATATAATTCGTGTGCATTTCAAAATTTATTTTAATAATTTGATTAAGGCTACAATTAATTATATGTTGTGTTAAATTATTAGTTAAATTCATTTATATGGTTATTATATCAATCAATGTAATATAAAATTTTTAATTTAATTTAGTTATGTGAATTTATTGACTAATATAATACAAATCATTTTATTTTTCTTCTTAAGATTTAATTTTATCCTTCATTGATCAATGAAGTCCTATAGTTGATTTTAATTAAAGATAAGGCAGAGCAAGTGTAACTTTTTTCTCGAGTTTTGTCTTTGATCAAAATGCCGACGGATTTGATGTTTGTGTCGGTGGCTCATGGTCTCATGGATGTTACAACCTTTGTATGTACAAATCGACAATACAAAATTACAAATGCTTACATGAATTCAACGACTTTTTTTTTATCTTGAAAACGAGGTGTCTGCTACTCTGCTTTTGGATTGTACTAGAACCACTAGTAGTTTTCAATTCGAGTGAAACGTTTACTATATGATTGGGCCACCTAAATTATTTTCTAAATTATTGCTGTTGAGACCACGATCCAAAGTGTCAATTAGATAAATGTGATATAAATTTTTTTAATCTGAATATAAGATATCTATATCTATACTCTTACTAAAAAAATGAGAGTTGAGGTGATTGTTTGACAAAACAACTTCTCTCAAGTGTTAAAACGGCAAACCCAGCAAAATGAAGATTGAAGCTTAGCGGATTCTTTGGAACTCTAAAAACATCAACATTTGATAGAAATTACTTAATTGCCCCTACCCTCATTTGTGAGCTAAATAAAAAAGGGCCATTTTTAGTCTTTTTCTTGTCATGTTTATAGTGCTGGCTGCCAAACATGTACAGGTATTTTGACGTTTTTATCCTTTAAAACTTTAAATTAGAAGAGTTAAAAAGCGTGGATAGTTTTGTCATTTTGGCTCCACCTTTCTTGTCTTATCTCTTTACTTGAGGTGTTTGACACCCAACTAGAGATAAGAACAAAGAAAGAAAAAGGGGGTCAACCATGACCCATGAGTCAACTGCTTCCATCATAAGAGAGAGAAAGAGAAGAAACAAGAAAAATAAGAAGTTGGAGAGAAAGAAAGTTGAAGATTTTGTTTTGATTTAGCTCATTATTATTTTTTTTTTTTTTGATGGAAGTATATTTATCTCATTTAGATGTAGCTTATGCACATGAGTTCATCTTGCATGTAAATTATTACTTTTTGCTTGCTCTTTTATTTTTATTTTTTTTATTTTTTATTTTTGAGAAAGTCTTGGTTGTTTGTTTTTATAAAGATGGAGATTTTGTTTTTGGTTTAGCTTATTCATTTCATTTTTTTATTTGATGAAATTATATTTATTTCATTTAGATATAGCTTCTCCAGATGGGTTCATTTTTGTGGATTATTATTTTCTTTCTTACTGTTTTTTTTTTTTTTTTTTTTTTTTGAGAAAGTTTTGCTGATTTGTTTTGGTCAATAACCTTTCTTTTGGTCAGTAATTCATAAATAACTTTAATATTGGAATGCTTATTTATTACATTTATCATTTTAGGTGTCGAATTGAAGTTGATTTATGTGATGAAATTGGATCATTGCTAGTTATCATATTTGGAAACAATGCTGAAAATTTCTTGAATTGCACATCGAAAAATTTGATGCTAGCAACCACTGAGGGCCGGCTCTATGGTGGAGCAAAAAATGCAACCGCCTAAGGTCCCAAGTAAAAAAGGTTTGTTAAAAAGGCTCAATAAATTTTTAAACAATAAGATTATTTATAATCAATAAATAAAATAATTTTTTTATTAGATGAAAAACAAATAAAAAAATAGAGAAAAATGCAACTTTCGTCCATAATATTTTTCAACACTTTTACAACTAATGCTAAGTAGCAAGTTATTAATATTGTTTATTGTTGATGGCAAAAAAATAATTATAGTGATATTTTCAAATAAAAAACAAAAAGCGAGTTTAAAATCTAGAATTTGTTGTAAAAAATATTGTGAATGTTGCACTTCTTAAAAAAAAAGAATAATAATAAGAGTTTAATTAACAAACTTTTACAAGTTTTCATCTAAATCTACCACTAACACCCTTGTTTTACTTACCACTATCAATCTACCACATCAACAAGTATGAAAAATTTTGTCAAATTTTTTTTGTCTTTAAAATTCAAAAAAAAAAATTCTATGTAGTTCATGTTAATTAGTAGTAATTTTGCATCTAAATAAGATGATCAATTTTCGCCTTAGCCCCCCAAATGCATCAAGCCGCCCCTGCAACCACCGAGGCATAATATGGGCACACTCATAAAATTCTATTTATTTGTTTGTTAAACTTATAAAGATATTGCTCAATAATTCATAAATCTCTTGTTTTTTATTATGTTTGAAAATATATGAAATTCTCATATTATTGCTTTAATAGTAGGATGGAATACAAAATTTAGAAAACATTGCAAGGCTTTCTTCCGACCAAGAGTTCATTATTCATCTCAAATCTGCAAGTTATGACGTTCGTGGAGAAACGCACAATAGATTTAATATTGTTTCCATCTTTGATTTGCCAAATGAAAGTGAATGAATACAAGCTACTGTGACAAGTAAATTAATATGTATATGTGTTTGAGAACTTCACTTAGAGGTTAGAAAAAACGAAATTTTGAAAATCATGGAAAACAGATAGAGACATAATTATTACTCAATTATGTATCAATTTGTCTTCCCTTTTGTGGCTCAAAGGTGTAGATATAGTATCAAATGTGTAAATATGGATAAATTCGTTCTTTTGGATCTCTTTTTGTACACAATATATACTCATCTTTATAAACTATGCTTGTGATATTAAAACTCTTTTTTGTATAAAGTCTAATATGATCTACGTTATTATTATAGTTAATTTATAAAAAAAGAAAAAGAAAAAAAAAGGGTCCTGTACTGGTGTCTATGGTGTCTATGTTGAAGGTAATCATAGATTTGATAATATATATGAATATTTTGAAACATTTAATAGTATAATTTCTTAGTAATCCAATAATTAAATAATTATAAATAAATTCTATTTCTAACCTTAATTGTAATCTTTTTATTGGCTAACACGTGCTCTTGCACGTGCTTCAAAACTAGTGCTATTAAAACAATATGAATTTTCTTATCAACCAGCCAAAAACACAATACTCCATTTTCGAAACAGTTTATTTATTTATTTATTTATTTTGGCTAAAAACTAAATAAATTGTTCAATCATATATTATACATGTGTTAAAGTATATTTGTACTTTTGAAAATCGCATCATTATATATTATTATATAATATAAGTTAGGTTTTCTTATCGTGGTTGTGCCAAATGGCTACTCTCACTGATTAGTAAAATAATTTTATATTATTTGTTAAGATATATTTCCACAAATTAAGGGATAATATTTAACAATTGTTTAATTTAGGTAAAAATTTATCATTTAAATTTCAATAAATTTAAATTTTATTCAAAATAAAATTCTATTATAAAAAACTCTAAATTTAAATCCAAAACAACAACCCAAGTTTTCTTTCTAAAAAAAAAAAAAAAAAAAAAAAAAAAAAAAAAAAAAACTAGGTTTTGGCTTCTACACTAACTAAAAGTCTATAATCAATATTTTAAGAAGAACTAATTAGTAATCCATAACTTTTCAATATAATCTCTCTTAATCAATTAAATTCCACACAATACACCTCACGTTGTTGTATTTTTTTCATTTTTTTTTCTCAATATGCAACTTACGCTTATTTTTAATAATAAATTCATCTTGCTTATTGTTATTTGCTTCTGAATTTGCGTGCAGGATATTATGCCAAAAGAAGTTTACTATAAAGAAGCAAAACAATGGACACCCATTTAAGTTCTTGGTTTTCTTATCTAATTTTAAAATTTTTTATTCTCACTAATTAGTAAATTAATTTTATATTATTTGTTAAGATATATTTCATCAAATTGAGGGATAATATTTAACAATCATTTGATTTATGTAAAACTTTATCATTTAAATTTCTAAAAGTATATTATAAAAAATCCTAAACTTAAATCCCAAACAACAACCCACTTTTTCTTTCTCAAAAAAAAAAAAAAAAAAAAAAAAAACCCAATGTTTTGACTTCTACTCCAACTAAAAGTCTATTATCAAAAAATTCTAAACTTAAATCCTAGATAACAACCCATGTTTTCTTTGTGTATGTTTTGATTTTGGGTTTGGTTATTATATTTAATTTGTCAGTGTGTTGATTTTTTTTAAGTAGACTATCACTAGGAAAATTTTTTTATTGAGAAACTATTTTGTTTATTAATGTTTGTGCTAGCTAGAGCATAGGTTAAACATAACCCAAATAGGAATGATCAAACTCATTCCATATCTCATATGAAGAAATTAACACAAAGCACAAAGAGAATTTTCAAATAAAGTCCAAACTCTAAACAATTAGAACTTAAAGCAATTTTTTCAATTAAAATTATTTACTTATATATTTTATAATTCATTGTTACTATTTATATTTAGTAATTTTGTTTTAATAATTAAAAAAATAGCTTACATATGAATTTTCATCAAGCCATGCATCACACGAGAATAATACTAGTGTGAGAAAAGTAAGAAAATTTGAGATTTAAAAAACTACACATAAAAGGTAAAAACCAAAAACTAAACTTATAAACTCTAGCCAAATAGACACGTACAGACATTGAAATGGAGGCAATGTAAACAATTACCTCAACCTTTTACAACCCAAAAAAGAAAGGAAAGCTTAATTAGCGGACTAAATTAAAGACATGGGAACAAAATGCCAATACACAAGACAAAAATAACATGAAAGTAATTGTCTTTTAGCCTTCTTTAGTGTCAGCAATGCTGGCCTTCAGTCCAGAGAGATGTCAGAAGCTTCAATTGTAGACCAAGCTCGAGTGAGTTGTCCTTTGTGGTTCTTAGCTATGGATGCCAAACATATATGATTGGAGCACAAAACTCATATAAACATCATTTCCCTAGCTAGTGTCATTGAAGAAATGTAACTTATGGGTTATAAAAATAGGCATTCTTCTTATCAAACTGACTTTGTGAAAATCGGTATTTTTTTTTTTTTTCTTTTTTAGCTGAAAGACAGAGAGAGAAAATCCCATATATGAATGTGTGTGTACATATATTGCATCTTTTAGGCATGACTTAGAATGAATTCTTTGTTTTTTTTTTTTTTTTTTTTTTTTTTTTTTTTTAATATGGGAAACGCATAAATTTTATTAAGTACTTTCAAAAGAAAATACATAATGAAGAAGAGCTTATTCTAAGAAACAAAGATTCTCTTCCTTCCAAGTAGAAAAATCAACTATGCCCTTGACATGTTTAGCTAAAAGATGAGCTGGCTTATTGCCTTGACGGCGTACATGGGAGAACGAAACTTGATAAAACTCTCCACAGAAGGCCTGTATACCCACTATCAATGAATCCATAGAAGTAGGAGTTGGAGATAGACCAGATAGTGCCTTGTGGATGATGAGGGAGTCTCCTTCCAAAATAAAATCTTGAATACCTATATCCTTTGCAAACAGCACCCCTTCTTCAAAAGCCTTCGCTTCAACTTCCACCACCCCAAATGGTTCATTAATTCTCTTGCTTATATCTGCTGCAACATGTCCCTGATCATCTCGAACCACTACTCCAATTCCCACAGCCCTGTTTAGTTTGATTGATTAGAAAACAATTTTCGTCATTGCTTGTAGACTGTAGTGAAACTTGTGAGCATCAATATTTTCTTTTGAAACATACTAAATGCTCTTAACAATTAATTTGGGAAATGAGATGAAAAAATTTTGTATGCGTTGGTCTCATGAGACTGACTAAGGAGATATTGTCTCTAAAGAAATTGATGTAGAGAGTTTAATATGACATTCCCTACAAAATGCTAATTTCAAAAATAAATTTTAAAAACAAGATTTTAGAGCATTACCCTACAAGCTTGTGGTTTTTTATTTTTTTTTAAATAAAAAATAAACAATAAACAATAAAAAGAGCAAAGTCAGTACCCTTTTAGAAAAACATTCTCCAACATCATGGGGAGTAAAGTAGATTCTCAGTTTTGTCACAATTCGTCTCATTTCCAAGTCGACGAATGGTAGTTTAACCATTTATTGTTAACATTTTCAACAGTAGGTTAGCTTTTATTTCTTGCTGTATTTATGAGTATTATTCTACTAGATTTAAATGTATAGCGTATGCCACCATCATATTAATGGGCACAAAAGCTAAGCATTAAAAGTATTAATAAATTGTACTAGCTAGATAACAATTATTGTAGGACTTCAAACGAGTCACGCGAGCTAAGTATTAAAAGTTCGTGTTTGTTCATTTAATTTTATGAACACAAATCAAACTTGAACTCATCACTAAAAAATATTACATTTTCAAGCATAGCTCATTTTTTTTGTTGAACAAGTTTGAGCTTGTTCACAAGGTTTTTTTTTTTTAAGTGTTAGGAGTAATGGCTTAAAATCCAATTTATATGACATTTCTTTAATTAATAAAAGTGTTTTTATTTTCTAACATTATTTATGTATGAGCTTTTTGAAAATTAGATGTAGTTCATGAGATACATTGTATTGTATGTGATTTAAGTATGAAAATCAGATTCACATACAAAAAATTTAAATTATAGGTTCCTTATAAACTCGTTTATTGGGCTTGCAGGCAGAAATTAGGTTGCACTCAGGTGCTCTGGGGAGAATATCAAGAGGCCCAAGTTATATAGACTTATAGTCATCTAGAGATACCCATATGCCTATAAATTAATAAGGCCCAAAGACGTACGCTATGCTAATCTAGCCTGCATTTTCTAGCTTATTCTGGTTCTGGGCCAGCCATTTGGAATTGGTTTAACTTTGATAATTCAAAATTTTGCTATGCACGAATTTAATGGGTAAATTATAAATTACACCCTTAAAGTTTAGGGGTGATTGAATTTTACACCTTGAAATTTCAGAAATTGGATTTTATCCTTTGAAGTTTAGGATGTTTGAATTTTATATCCTGAAATTTCAGAATTTGGATTTTACCCTCTAAAATTTGTGAGTGTTTGAATTTTACATCAAAAAATTATAAAACTTTAAGATATAAAATCCAAATACCTCTCAAACTTTAGGGGTAAAATCCAAACACCACTAAAATATAGGAGCTAAAATCCAAATTTTGAAATGTCAAAGAGTGAAATCCAAGGTGTAAAATCAACTTTTGGGTTAAATTTGCATAATGGGATACTTCCAAGAAATTTTCCACCCCTACGTGACGTATTTGGCTTCTCAGTACATAACTCTCTTTCTCTCGTCAGACTATTCAGAACTATAACCTCAATTCATACCATGCTCCATAACATTCTCATACAAGGCTAGTTGAAACTTGAAACACAAATCTGAAAAAGAAACTGACTTGAAAGCCCAAAATATATTACAGAGAGGGAAGAAACCAAAGACTAATATATATATATATATATATATATAAATGAATTGTCAAATATACTCATACAATATTCAGATTTATTAGTGGTGATGGTGGCTATATATGCATGGGAACAACATGGTGACCGGCGTGGTGGTGACCGGTACCGGCATGGTGGTGCTGATGATGGTGTCCTCCATCCTGGACTCCACCTCCATCATCACCACCAGCTCCTCCACCGCCATAGCTGTCTCTCCTCTTCCTAGGTCCTTCAGAGCAAGCAAATATGACCATTGATATAATAGAGAGGGACATAAAAATCATGCCCAACAAAAATAAGCCACCCGAGAGAGCAGCCTCATCTACATGCATGGCACCCAAATCTCTCGCCATTCTTGGGGTTAATTTCCTTCTCTCTTGCTATAGCCCTCCAAGTCTGACAATGTATGTTGTGATCATTGCCATAAACAAAGCCCCATTTCTTAATTAAATTGATTAGGGCAGCGCAAGGGCTATTTTAGTAAATGAGTCTAAACCCAACCTTTTCTTTTGCTTTGTCCAATTCCCTCCTACTCATTTTCCTAATTATCTGGTAGCCGCCTTATTATTCAGCACGTACGCATCCTATCTCGATTCTCCATCAATTACCTTAATAAGTGGAGAAACATCAACGTGCATTAAGTTCACCATTTTGGAATCAAGTCAACTATCAACTATTCGCACCAGGGATTCTAATCCTCAACGGCAAGTTGAGTTCAAGACTATTGTTGATTAGATTTTGCAGGCTTGTTTGAGAGGTTTTGAGGAATTTAGCGTCGAAACTAGCTAGTGCGGAGAAAATTTGGTTAGCTGGTTTGCAAATAAGGTAGTGGAACTTCACAGTTCACACATATTACTCCATTTGCATAAATTATTAAAATTAACACAAAGCACAAAAAGAATTTTCAAATAAAGTCCAAACTCTAAAGCAATTTTTTTAATTAAAATTTTTTACTTATTTTATAATTTATTATTACTATTTATTTAATAATTTTGTTTTAATTATTTTTAAAAAAATTTAACTTACATATGAATCTTTATTAAGCCGTGCATCGTAAGGAAATAATATTAGTGTGAGAAAAAGTAAGAAAATTTGAGATTTAAAAAGTTACACAAAAAAGCTATAAATTAAAAACTGAACTTATAAACTCTAGCCTAACAAACAGGCGTGTATAGACAATGAAATGGAGGCAATGTAAACAATTAACTCCACCCTTTACAACCCAAAAAAGAAAGCTTAATTAGCAGACTAAATTAAGGACATGGGGAAAAAATGCCAATATACAAGACAAAAATAACATGAAAATAATTGTTTTTTAGCCTTCTTCAGTGTTAGCAATGCTATGGCCTTCAGTCCAGAGAGATGTCAGAAGCTTCAATTGTAGACCAAGCTCGATGAGTTGTCCTTCGTGGTTCTTAGCTATGGATGCCAAACATATATGATTGGAGACAAGATTCATGCACAAAATTCATATAAACATCATTTCCCTCGCTAGTGTCATTGAAGAAATGTAACTTATGGGTTCTAAAAATAGTCATTTTTCTTATCAAACTGAGTTTGTGAAAATTGGTATTTTTTTTTCTTTTTAGCCGAAAGACAGAGAGAGAAAATCCTTCATATGAATGTGTGTGTATGTGCATATATATCTTTTAGGCATGACTTAGAATGAATTCACTGTTTTTTTGTGATTTATACCCTTGTGTACATACGAACTTTGGCCTGATTTAGTTGTGTGATAGCTCTGTTTAGTTTGATTGATTAGAAAACAATTTTCGACATTATTTGTAGTGAGCATCAATATTTTCTTTTGAAACATACTAAATGCTCTTAATTCCTAATTTGGGAAAAGAAATGAAAAAATCTTGTATGCGTCAATTTTATGAGACTGACTCAAGAGATACTTTCTTAAAAAAAAATGATATAGAGAGTTTAATATGATGTTCTCTAACAAATTGCTAATTTCAAAAATAAAGGGAAATGTTAACCAAAAAATATTTCTTAGAAACTATTTTTAGAAATAATTTTTTTGAGAAAATGATAAAATAATAAATGTTGTTGATAATTTTTTATATTTCCTATGAAAGTGGTGTAAAAACTTTCTTATTATGGTTTATTAATAATTACCCTAAAGGCATCCATTAACATCACCCAATTTTAAAAACCAGATTTTGGATTTGGAGCACTACCCTACAAGCTTGTGGTAGTTTTAATTATTTAGGACTTGTTTGGTACTTATGTTTAAATAACAGATTTTCAATTTTTTTAAAAATACGTATGGATGAAAAAATGTGAAAATATGTGTAATGTTGTTTAAAAACTGAAAACATGTATTTGAAGGGTATTGTTTAAATTTTCAAAAGTATGTTCGCTTTTAATTCTTGCTGCATTTATGAGTTTTATTCTATTGGATTTAAATGCATAGCAAATGCCACCATCAAACTGATGGGCACAAAAGCAGACCAGTCCGTACTATCAAAAAAAAAAAACAGACCGGTCCGGATCAAATCAGATCTTTGAAAGATGGAACATGAAGCACCTTTTACCAGTTGAAACTTGAAACTGATTTTCAGGTGCGGTGTTAGCTTTCAACTAGGATACACAATAAGGACACTGGTACAGGTACGGGTATGACACATTGATATAAGTCATTTAAAAAGAAATTGTAACATAAAACTGATAGTACGACATGAATATGACACAGGTACAGTGTTCTAAATAAAATTTCCATACTTCTAACTTTTCAACTTTGTCATTGCCACATATAATGTGCATCAACAAAAATAAATTTTACTAGTCATCAACTCCTAGTAAGACTTTAAATGAGTCAAGCAGAGTTAAGTATTAAAAATTCATGTTTGTTAATCTAATTTTATGAACATAAATCAAGCTCGAACTCATCACCAAACAATATTACATATTCAAATATAGTTCATTTTTCTTATCAAATAAGTTTGAGCTTGTTTAAAAGCCTTTTATTTTTATTTTTTTGTGTTAGGAGCAGTGCCTTAAAGTCCAATCGGTATGACATTTTTTTTTAGTTAATAAAAGTGTTTTATTTTCTAACATTATTTATGTATGAGCTTTTTAAAAATTAGATGTAATTCATGAGATACATTGCATGTGATTTAGGTATGAAAATGAGATTTGCATAAACTCACTTATTGGACTTGCTGGCCGAAAATTGGCTGCACTCAGGTGCTTTGGGGAGCGTATCAACAGGCCCAAGTTATAGACTTATGGTCATCAAGAGATACCCATAGGCCTATAAATATGGCCCAAAAATGTACGCTAAGCTAATCTAGCCTGCATATTCTAGCTTATTCTGGTTCTGGGCCAGGCATTTAGAATTGGTTTAACTTTGATATTTCAAAATTTGCTATGCACGAATAGATAATATATTGCAATGGTTATTCACTTATTCACGTTAAATAGGTTTTTTTTTTTTTTTTTTTTTTTTTTTTGAGAATCAAGATAGGAATTCTTTGATTGCATTTCATTATAAAGAATAACTATATTCCTCTTAAAGGTTTGTAATATTACCAAGGATCAAGATGATTTACTATGAATCCTTAATTTAGTTTAAGTATATTCAAATTAAAAACTATTAATGCATTTGATAGTATAAGATTTTCTGCCCTTTGTCCAACCGTATGACATTTTTCACAATAAACTCATCTAATATGTTTCTTAGTCAACCTTCTGCCATCGATACTCACAGTACTCTCTAACCTTTTGCCATATCTATTCTTCACATTGGTACTCTCTGATAGTCTATTTCATTCTTGCAGTTCTTTCAGCGCTCCTATTTAAACAATTGGTTCACGGATTTTTCATGCATTGTCCATATTCTTTAAAACAAAATATATTGAAAATTTAGAAATAAAAAATACCTATGGATTCTACTATGAATACTTCAATTCCCAAAAAATGTTATAAGAGTCACAAAGTTTTTTTTTTTTTTTTTTTTTTTTTTTTGTAAATAATTTAATTGTTTATATAGAAATGAAAATTAACTTTTGTCCCAAAAAATTTCATAGGAATCTCCAAGGTTTTTTTTTTTTTTTTTTTTTTTTTTTTTTGTAAATAATTTGATTGTTTATATGGAAATGGAAATTAACTTTTGTTTTTGATACTTGATTTTTTTTTTTTGGAAATATATTATCTATTCTGTTAATTTCCATATCATTTATTATCATACTGTGGGAGCTTTGCCCTCCGCACCACTGCCCAACCTATTACTCAAATTGGCAAAAATACACTTTTAGTCCCTACATTTTGGGTCAATTTTCATTTTGGTCCCTAAATTGATTTTGCTACTAATGGAATCCCTAAAAAAAGAAAATCGATTCTATTTTGGTCTTTGTCGTCAACCCACTAATGGAAACCTCCTACGTGGCAAATGGAGTGCCTTGCTTGCTAACATGGTGCTAACGTAGCCATTAAAATATTATTAAAAAAATTATTTTGGCATTTTTAAATGCCTTTGTGAGACATCAAAATTTTTATGATGTACCCAAAACCGTCCAATTGATCATGATCGAGTATCTTTGATCAAGTTAACTTTCAATTAATAATGTAGACAATCAGCAAATGAAATCAAGCCATGTAGCAACATCAAATGAAGAAAGCCATGTGACAACGTCTCAAGAAAAGACTTATATGGAAGGTTCTTATTAAATGGAAAACCAAAATTAATTCATAATTAACCCTCAATAAATGCAAAGAGAAAATTCCAAATCAAATGCTATTGAATTACCTATAAATAGAGGTTTCTCATATGAGAAAATGAGGAGAAACTTAGAGAGAAAAACCTTACTAACACTCTGCCAAAATAGAGAGCCATCTCTAAGTCCAAAAGAGCACCCCTACTCCCTCAAAATCAAGGCTCATTTCTATTTCTTCAAATCAAAGTAGAGATTTTCCTTCAATTAAGTTCGAGATCAAGCCAACGGCCCTCAACTTCAAATCAAAACTCAAGTACATCCAATCCCACATCCAACTTGGAGACATCAAAGTACGATTCAAGATCAAGCTTCATGGCCATTCGGATCGTAAAGTTACTTGGAGATCGAATCGGAGGAGTTTTATTGTATTCTTTCATTGCAAAGAGTCATACAGAGGATTGTACTCACATATATACAAATCAATACAATAAATAATTTGTTACACTATTTCGTGATCGTGTGATTCTTCTTTTACGAAAATTGTGTGTACAGCCACATCAACATTTTAATTTTTAAAAAAGCCACATCAAAAATTTTATAAAAATAAAATAAATTAAATTAAAAAAACCTTAAATCTAATTTAATTAAAATTATTTCTTAAAAAAACAAAAATCATTATCTTTTTAATTCTTTTTTCTTTTTCTTTAACCTTAATTCTTTTTTCTTTTTCTTTAACCTCATCATTCATCAGATTTTGAAATATCTCTAAACTTTCTCTCTCTCTCTCTCTCTCTCTCTCTCTCTCTCTCTCTCTCTCTCTCTCTCTCTCTCTCTCTCTCTCTCTCTCTCCTCACCCTCGGAATCTCTCTCGGATCCAAACTCTCTCTAATCTCAATATCTCATCTCCGCCATCATCGAACTCATTCAAGACTTAGTGATGAGGTTGCCGCTTCTGTCAAAGAAAGAAAACTCATCGACCCATCAAGAAGGTCTGCCTCAAAGATGAGGTCTTCGCCACCATCAAATCTGATGATAACTCACCATAGTCACCAATTCAGTAGTTTTGTTTTTGTGTAGTTATGGCTCCATTGTTTGAAACCCTTGTCACCGATTCGGTATTAGAGCCCGGATCAATGGTTATGAAGACGAGATAAGTGGTTCTCACACCTCTTTCTACCTCACCCGTAACACCCCGACCCAACTTTATAATTAAACTATGCGTTTGAATCCGTCTCTCTTTTCCTCTCTTTAAGGTTGATTTGGAAGTTTTTAGCTTAGGATTTTTGTAGATTTGATGTTAAGGCTTTCTTTGGTTCTTTGGGAAATTTTGGAAGATTTGATTAGGTGGTGGTGCTTTACTAGTTGCTGGGTTTTTATTCTTTTGCTTGGATTTAATATTCATGTTCTTTGATTCGGTAGTGATGATTTGGGAGTTTTTGTTTGTTTTTTTTGTGGGTTTTTCTATGTTTGTTTGCCAAGAAAATTTATGCATTTGAAGGCTAAGGTTTGCTTTGCTGGAGATATGGGTTTGGAGTTTGGTTGAGATCCGGGTTTGGGGTTTGGTTCTTTGCTGGAGATTGATTATGGGGAAGAACACTGGGGAAGAACACTGGGGAAGAACGTGAAGAACATGAACATGTTCTTCTGAAAAAATAATTAAAGCAATAAAAATAAAAGACAAGAAATACGTTTAATTAATTTATTTTGTTTTGATGTGTTTGGTTATAAAGAAAGTACACAAAAGACAAAGACAATTATAAGAAAGTAATGATTAATTTTCTAAGAATATGAATCATAGAGATTGGAATAAAAAAATAATTTTAATTAGAATAAAGTAAAATTTTTGTTTGAAAAAAAGTAAAAAAATTTTAATTAAAAATGAGAAATTAAATTTTTTATAATTTAAATGATGACGTGGCATTCAAAAAATGCCAAATAATTTTTTTAACAATATTTTAATGGCCACGTCAGCATCACATCAGCAAGCGGGGCACTCTATTTGCCATGTAGGAGATTTCCGTTAATGGGTTGACGACAAGGACCAAAATAGAATCGATTTTTCTTTTTTAGGGACTACATTAACAGCAAAATCAATTTAGGAATCAAAATGAGAATTCACCCAAAATATGGGGACCAAAAGTATATTTTCGCCTACTCAAATTAGCAAAACAAACTCTAATTAAATGCTCGCTGCTTTATGAGCTTCATTCCGCTCCGTTTAACCCATAAAGCCCACTGGCCATTGGCCCAGTAACAAATATTAGCCAACTCCAAATTTGTTTATTAAATTTTTTTAATCACTTATCCAAGAAAAAATACATTAGGTATATCTTACCTATTTTGTTCAAATTTTTCCTATTTCATTTTTTTTGGCACTAAAGTTATATGCCTTCAGCTCCTTTATCTGCCAATCTAACTACAAATGTACTCCACAAAGAGATGTGAATGAAAACCTTTATGTGCAATTGGATATGACAAATGTTTGCTTCTTCTGGAGCTATAGTTCTATTCTTGTCAATGAGATTTACTCGTTAGTTGGTAGGGTTAACACGTGGTCATTGGCTCTATTATGGAACTACATGCTATACTTTGATTCTAATCTATATAGACCCGTTGGAGCGGATGTTATAGGTTAAAACTATCTAAAAAAAAAATCTATATTGACCAGTCCTCTCTCTCGGATGGGAACAATACTCAAGAATACCATTTCAACTAAGTACATAATATTATTATACGATTCAATTATGCTAACTACATTATTTTTTGATATAGAGAGATGAGAGAGAGGCAGGAATGGAGTTTTAACTTTGAGTTAGGGGGGACGGATTTACTATTGACTGTGTGTGACAGTTTCAACCTTTAATTTTGCTATTGCTTAGTTCTTTGAGATTTTTTTTTTTTTTTTTTGGTATGGGTAAGAACAAAATTATTTTTGTTTAGAATTTTTAAAATGGCAAGATTTTTTATTTTGGATAAAATGGATTAATTGAGCTTAATTTTTTTTTAGTTTTACAATTGGAAATTTTTGTTGTTGAGCTATTTTTTTGAGCTTGTATATTTTGTTTTAGATTTTAGATTTATAAATTTTTTATGGTCACTAAAATGAGGAAAATGTTACAACTACAAACTTTTTTATAAATTACTAATGTGATAAAGAAACGTGAGATTGTGACTGGAACGGAGGAAAAAAAGAAAAAGAAAAAATAAATAAATATTATTTTAATGAGAGGGAGAATAAAAAATATTATTTGATTTTAGTAAAATTTTTACCTATACCACCATCAATGTAGCACACTTTTTGTATATTGTGGTGCTAAAAATAGTAATTTAGCTTTTTAGTACCACCAATACTAATGCTCTTAGAAAGTAGAGTTTTCATTTTCCATTCCGAGTCTCCCCTCTAAAAGGACAACATGACTTTACCGATGAAAGTCTTTAAACGAAAAGGAAAAGGATACAAGTTGACTCAACAAGTCACTATTTTTAATGTGACTTGTTAAACCACTCGTTCTTTTCATCATTATTCAACATGGGACTTCACTCACACGTATATATCCAACATAAAAAAAACTCCAAACTAAGTAAATTCAATCTCAAAATAAAGCACATATTTATTCATCTAATCTTAAAAATATCCAAATGATCTAAACTTTACAAGATTTAAACATATACGAAAATCTTAGCTAACTCCTCACAGAACAGAAACTTCTTCAAGAACAACTAGGTGCTTAAAATCTCAATAGTTACGATCACGTTCTTGCATGCACTTGTCCCTATGAACGTGAGCAGCTTATCTAGAAAAATATAGGGACATCGAGAACGACCTAAAATCTCTATGAGATTTAGCTAAAATCACTTGGTTCAATTTCAATTTTCTAGCAATCACTTCCTCACTCAAGTTTTTTCTCTGCTTTTGCTCTTTACTCTTTTTGTTCACTGGCTCCCAAATTGAATTATGAACAAGCCCCAAGTGAAACACATTTTTTAATCAATTGCTTCTCACTTTTTTCTACTCTATTATGGCCGTGAATATCGACAATGAATAACGGAGAGGAAAAAAAAATTTTTAAATTGAAACGAATTCGTAAAGTTGGTGCTTTAATCTATAGAATTGGGATAGGAGCAAAACAGTAAAGCTTTGTTTCCCTCTATAGGTGTTACTGTGACCGGGTCAAAAAATATTCTAGTGATGACTACTCTCACTTGCTCACAGTGTACATTTTTCTTAGCCTTTTGTAGCCACTCTTGGCGTGGCCTCTACGTTCAAAATTTTGAGGACCTTGTTAAATTTTCTAAATTGTAGTGTGAATTTTACTTCTACACTGTAATTTACTGTTTCTTTTTATGAAAATATTTGTCATGAAATGTAATTTACGTATTACTGGAATATATATTAACTATGTGCTTGTACTCATCAAAAAAAAAAAAAACTATGTGCTTGTAGCTTGTAGACAATGCTTTGAAATTTGCATTAGAGAGTTTGGCATTGAAACATGGAACTATTAGGCCTTAGGCTTTTGTGGAAACTTTCTTGTTGAAGGCACTGAGATGAATAGTACCTGGTGGCAATCAAATGAATACTGTTGTTGCAGTAGATGAAGCTGTTAGGTACCCCAAGTAAAGAAGCTAGCAGTGATAACAATTTAATCAATTTAGTTAGGCATTGAGGACGTTATTAAAGACTTATTGTGGGAATAAAAAGTCAACACATTTGCAATCCTGGGAAAATACAACTTATCAGCATCCTGGTGTTGCAGTAAGGACAACAATGGTATGAGGTATAAATATAGAAATATACAACAAAATCATTATTCAATAGTCCACCCCTTTTAGGTAATCGGTCAGTGCTAGTGTTGTCTTCCCGGTATGGATGGCTTTGTCTACTGCACCTACTGAAGATGGGTCACCAAAGACCTGCAATTAGAAATTACAGCAGGAAGGAAGCTATTATAAGAGCCTTGATTAGTTATAAAATCAATAACAGCTTTGCAATCAATTATGATTTCTAAAGTTCGTTTATTTATTTTTTTTTTTCCTGATAAGATGATTTCTAAACTTTAGATGTGAAGGGTAATAGCAATGCCTAAAGTTTGGGTTGGACACATGAAGCGGCACCAACAATTTTTTATAGGCTTTATTATGCTTTCATGTTGCGTCTTGAAGTATTTTTAAAACCTACTAACAGTACTAATGGTTGGTACAGCTTCCTTTGTGTCTACAACAATGTAATCATGTAATTGATGGCATAATCCATTTTGCTATAATATATTTAGATAGCATCCAAAAGAAAATAGATTACTCACCTTATCTAAACTTTTTCTAATTTTTGTCTACCAAATATATTTCTTGATTCATCAACTCCCACATTGAAATTTCATAAAATGGCTTGAGTAGTGGCGGCTTCCGAACAAGGATTTCTTGTGACACTTGTTTCATTGTAGGGCGAGATTTAGGATTGGAATGTAGGCAGGCCAATGCTAGTGTCACAACTAAAACCACATTTTGAGCAATTGTTTGGTTAATATGAGGTGAAAGGCGAGCATCTAAGACATCTTTCAGCATGATATGTCGAGCAGATGATGATGCTAATGAGGATATAAGCTCTCTTGGATGCCTTCCCATTATTATTTCAAGCACCACTACACCAAAGCTATAGACATCACATTTTTCGTTCACAACCATGGTGTAGGCAAGTTCTAAAACATAACACAAAAAAGGGTGAGCACAACTAAAAGACTTAGAGAAAGAAACCTGTTAGAAATATCCTCCTATACTAGGACAATTATGTAGCCACTTTGGCACATATCATCAATTTAATCTTTCTAATATATATGTGAACATATGATCAATCATTAATCTCATGTTTTCTAAAAAGTGTGTTTGTGTATGTAGTAGCTAAATATTTACCTGGTGCAATATATCCGTAGGTGCCAGCAAGTGTGGTAAAATTGGAGGAATCAGGATTTAGGGGTCTAGCAATGCCAAAATCTGCAACAATAGCCTCAAATTCTGAGTTCAATAAAATGTTGCTTGTGGTCAAGTCTCGATGGACAATTGTTGGAATGCAATCATGATGCAAGTATGATAAAGCATTTGCTATTCCTTTAATGATATTCACCCGCTTCTTCCAATTCAATTCCTTTGCTTCAACATCATTGCTCATGGCATAAAATAAGCTTCCTCTTTCAAGTATTCATAAACCAAAAACATGCATCGGTTGTGTAGACAAAACCCGTAAAGCTTCACGATATTTCGATGACGAACTTCAGACAAGACTTTGGCTTCATTCCTAAAACTCTTGTCAAAAGCTGGCTCCTGAGATTCTAAACGGTGAAGTTTTTTAAGAGCAATCACTTTTCCACTTGGTAGTGTTGCTTTGTAAACACTGCCATAACCACCAGTTCCAATGCAATATCTGATATCAAAGTCCTCTGTTGCTGTAATGATGTCTTCGAATGCAATATTTCCATCATAATTCCATATTGAGAATAAATTTCCATTCCTCATTGCTTTACACTCATTTTTATTATTCCTAATTACCTTTCGGCAAGAGAGGAACACAATTCCAACTCCAAGTAATAAGAAGCCGAGGATAACAGGGGCAAGAATAATGATCTTATTCAAATTTGAGGATTTCTTAATCCCTGTGGAGCAATGAGGTATTCTTGAGATGTGGTCATCGCATAAATTCTTGTTGCCCATAACTGACCTGAGTGTATTATATCTCCAAAAACCATCTGGGATTGGACCTTCCAAGTAGTTGTAAGACAAATTGATTTGGCATTGGAAAACTAGTGTGCCAGGAATCTGACCAGTAAGAGTATTAGAGCTGAGATCCAGGTGTCGTAAGTGTTTGATGTACCCAAGTTCAAGCGTTATATTTCCACTAAACAAGTTATGACTAAGGTCAACAATAGTCAGGTTATCTGGGTATGAAACTTCAGGAGGAATGGTTCCACTAAGGCGGTTGTAGCTCAAAAACAATTGACCCAAAAAAAGCAATTTCCAAGTTTAATTGGAATGGATCCGCTCAGATTGTTGTGGGAGAGGTCTAGAACAGAAAGACTAGAGAGATTGTTTATATTAGGCCGTATCTCACCAGAAAGTTTGTTCAAGGAAAGATTCAGATATCCAATCGGGTTAATTGAGTTAACTCATCTGGAATGATTCCAGATATGTAGTTATTTGATAGATCCAACTTTTTCATAAATTGCAAATCTCCCATTGTTGGATTTATGGAACCATTTATTTGATTTGAATGAATATCCAAATATCTTAAATTGGTTAAATGACCATTTATTTTATTTGGATATCCAAATATCTTAAATTGGTTAAATGATTTTACCAACAAGATTGTTGACACCAAGATTTAAAAAATCCAATTTGGTCAAGTTCACCAGAGTTGAAGGTATTTTACCAGTAAGTTGATTATTATGGAGATCCAAGTGCCTCAACTTTCTCATGTTTCCTATTTCTAGTGGAATGGAGCCATTGATTTGGTTGGAATCAAGAGAGAGAAGGGTCAAGTTTGTCAAACAACCCAAAGTATGGGGAAGTGGACCAATGAGCAAGTTATGAGAAAGGTGTAGAGAAACCACATTTTTCAGGTTTCCAATTTTTGAAGAAATAGGACCAAAAAGATTGTTTTTATTAAAATGCAGAGCCATCAAATTCTTCAAATTATATATTTCAGAAGGGATTGTACCCTTGATTTGATTTGAATGTAAATCAAGATGAGTGAGACCAGTCAAAAGACCAAGAGTTGAAGGGATCGTACCACTGAAGAAATTTCCACCCAGGTGTAATTCAACAAGACTTCTCAGGTTTCCCAATTCTAAGGGAATTGGACCGGTCATTTGATTGAAAGAAATATCAAGCTTCTCTAATTGAGTGAGTTTTATGAGTGAGAGAGGTAGTTCACCTGAAAGAAGATTCCGAGCTAAGTTAAGGTGAGTGAGTTTAGAAACACTACCAATCTCTGATGGGATGCGCCCATATAGCCACACTCTTGCTAGATTGAATCGGACCAAATTTGGGAATGAAGAGAAGTTGAAATTGCTTAAGTTGGTTTGCTGATAGCATTCTGCGTAGTCTAAGTTGATCTCTATCACGCTTCCACCATCATTGCAAACGATACTGTCCAACTTGCAAGGACTTAAGATTTTCTCTTCTGATTCTTCATACTGCCAACACCACTGGTTCAGAGCCTTTAATTCCTGGGCTAGTGACGATGATTGAGGCTTTGCAACAGTAGTATTCGCATGGTTTATGATTATGATAGTAGTAATCCAAACTAATATAACAGGGGAAATAGAAACAGAGGATGGCATGTTTAGCGGATGATTGATGATTGGTTTGGTTCAATATAATTTTACTAAGCAAAACAAGTATAGATTCTGATGGCAAAGCATAGCATAGTGACATGATAAAGCCGTCCTGATGCATGTGGGACCGACAAGAGCTTGGGAAAAGTCTTTAGTTTTGAAAGTGAGAAAGTGAGAGGAATCCATCTTCTCGCTGTGTGGAATCTTTGAATTTATGACCACTAATTAAGCTTGGAAAAAACTTGTTCTTCCGTAAAGAGCAACGCAATTCTTCTCACATGCGTGTAAAAAGCTTTTGCTTTTAGCAAAGGCTAAGGAGAAATTCTTCTTGCCGTGTGGATTTTTTGTCAATCCAAAGAGAATGCGAGTCAAATAAAAAAATCTTGGAAAAAGCTTTTGCTTTTGGCAGAGAGCAATTTTTCTCTCCGTGTGGAGTCTTGGGTATTTGCATAGAGAATGGGTTGGGAAAAGCTTTTAGTTTCCAAAGTGAGAGCAATTCTTCTTGCGGTCTGGCTGCTTTGTATTTGCAAAGAAAATGCGATACAATTTATTTTATGTCTAAAAATTAATTTTAGTAAATACTTACATTTCAAATCTCCCTCTCTACTTGTAATAATTGAATAATGAAAAATATAAACAAAAGAAAATCAGAATTCTTTCTTTTACAATTATCATATAATAATCTAGATTTAATTTGTCAAAAAATCCTCCTTAAATTGTTAAAATTACAAGAAAAAAATTAGGTTAAAATACACTATTTGTTTCTAAAGTTTCAAGTGAATAGCTCTATTGATCCATAAAGTTTCAAAATATTGGAGATTGCTCTTACGATTACCTCTCCAACTGGCTCTTTGGTGTTTCATGTTCTAACCTTAGAGAATGATTCAGGCTGTGTATTTTTTTTTAATATAATAAAGTTGCCACATGGACAAAAAAAATCACATCATTGTTTTGTAAGAGACATCAGCTAGAGAATTAAAGAAAGTTAGTGGAGGGATGGATTTAGACATTAGGGACTAATAATGTTCACTTGAAACTTTAAACACCATGAACACTCACAAAAACTTTAGAAACCAATAGTGAATTTTATCCCCCCCCACACACACACACACACATTAATATATATATATATATATATAAGCAAAGACCTCGTGCGGGAGTATATGAGATCTTGCCAAGTAGTGCTCTAATTTTGTATTTTGCCTTTTTTTTTTACCTCTTTCATTAAGTTTTTCTATATCAATATGAGCAATAATGGTCCCACACGTTTTCACTTTTTAGTTTTCTATTAAAAAATAAGAAAACACAATTTGATTGATTCGCCAATATTTCATATTTTTTTCTTTTTTGATGAATTTTCATAATTTTCTCACAACCCATAATTTTGAATAAAGTTTGTGTTCTAGAAATTTTCTTAGCACAATCCAGATGGTCTCATTATTTTTTCAAAGAAGGCATTTCTTTCAAAGAAATTTTATTAATGCAATCCTTCTATGTACAACTCTCTTCTTCTCTTTCCCTTCCCTTACTTTTTCCTCCCTTCCTTCCTTTTCGGTCATCTCCCTTACAACCAAACAGGATATTAGTTTCCAAATTCAACTAATAAAAAAAAAAGTGTTTAGAGGATATTAATAAAAAGAGTCTATCTCCAAAAAAAAAAAAAAAAAAGAATCTGAATTTGATAAGAATAGGGTGTAAAATCCATATTTTACACCATCCAATAAGAGACTGTCACATCAGTTTTTTACTTAAAACTCAAGACATCATACCACAATTAATAACATCTTAATAAACTCCCATTTTGGTTGAATTTTCAGATGAGTATTAAAATTGATTGAGTGTGGTTGTGTTTATTCTTTAATATATGATAAGATGATGAGGCATGTTGGAATTGGAGGGTGTAAAACTTGGATTTTAAACTACATCTTTATAGATTTTAATCTTTAATAAAAATATGTAAAAAAAAACATGTTTAATTACCATTTTAGTCTTTAACACTTTTACTATGTGTCAAAATGGTTTTTGACACCTTAAACATGTCTGTAAGGACTCAATTTGTGACGACCCAAAATGATACTGGATTCGCACGTAAAAAGGCCCAAACAATATCATTTGTAGAGCGTGGGTTTGAAAGGCTAGGCCTTGGTCACCGGACAGTGGTTAGTCATGGTGTTTATACAGAATTAAACCATGTTCGCTCAAGGAGTCTTTCTCCTTGAGGCGGTCCGGGAGGGCTCGGTTCTCGGCCTTTTTTCCCCAACCTCCTCTCCGGATTGCTTGCCTCTCCTTTTATATTAACCTGTACCCTTTATCCTACGTCCACGTGTAGGATCGACTTTCCAGGATCGATACTTGTCCTATCGGCCCATACCCAAAGTGGTGGGATGGTTGTAAAAGTCGAAGAGCATGGTTTCGTCGGTCAGAGTATTCAATGACAATAATGGCAGTTTTCCCTTTATCCTTGGTCGTTATACTATCCAGCGTCCCCTTCTCTATTGACATAGATATTTTAGATTTCTTCCAAAACTGTTCCTATACCGTTCTTGCCCCTTCTTTCAAGAGGACCTTGGGAATGCCGAGGACAGAATCATCCTCGGCTATGTCTCAAGACTACTTAGACTTTTATTATACGTCCTCGGCTATATCCCTCCTCGGCTCGGGCCTTAGGCCCCAATGTGAAAATGGGCCAGGGCCACAAGTTATTGAGCCCCACAATAGCCCCTCAAAATCCTGCTGTCCGATCTCTTGGTCGGACAGGAGGGTTTTGGTGATGCCAAGCCTTTATTGCGCTTCGTTTAGCTCTGCCCTTCATTAATGTTGGTGTCTCTTCGTCTGCTTAGGAAATGCGCCGGGCTACAAGACATTCTTCTAGATTTACACACGATGCGCCCCTGCTTTGTTTTGATGTACGAGGCGCGTCTTTAATAAATTTCCTTTACGAGGCCAATCAAATCTGACAATTATAGATGACATTGGGGAGTTGAACAGACACTATACCATTTGCAGCTCTTCTTGGAAATCAGTACGGATTAAATGCCACTAAACTTACCTTCCATATAAGAAGCCGGATGAGAGGGTACTTCCTTTGCATAAAGACCCTTTAACGTTTCTAAAGCCTTAAACTTCAAAGTCGCTCAAAGTTTTCCTTATCGACACATTCAAATCTTATAGTGTGATATGTCCGAGGTAGAAACGGGGGTAAAGAGACCACATCCTCTCCAAAAGCACCGTGTCCCTCCGAAGCTTAAGATGGCTCGGTTAGGACGGGGTTGGCAGAGACTCAAGATATTTCTCATCCTCCTTCAGCCAAAATCCGAAGCAGGAGCTAATCGCATCGAGCTTTTGACGCAATTGAGGGTTGTTGCTCATCATCGCACCATCCGCTCTCCTATGAGCATAGCTAATATGGCACCAGCGTGTTAGGAGTCGGGGCTAATGCGGGGAACTAAGTATCCCCGCTTCTTCCTCTCTTCCTTCACACGGTGCCTCCTTTTGCCCCCCTTCTTCTTCTTTCCCATCACCGGATCCATCCCGGTGCTTTTCCTTCTTCCTCTTCTTCTCCTCATCCATCAAAAGAGGTCCTCCTCTCAATATGGTAGCTACCAGAGCAGAACTTAGCGAGATTTCTTATTTTTGTTGTTGTTGTTGTTGTTGTTGTTTTTTTTTTTTTTTTTTTTTTTAGTTCTGGTAATTTGTTTCCTATATAGGCTTGTTTAAGCCCTTCATTGTCTGTTGTACTACTCCTTTACATTAATAAAAGTTGCCATTGTTTTATTCTATGTACTCTTTCTTCCCCGCAATAGTTATGCCGTGAATGGACGTACTCATGCATGACTTCTTTTCATTTTTATACTACGAACGATACTTAGGGTCCGTTTGGATACAAACAAAACTGAAAATCGAAAATCGAAATCGAAAAACATCGTAGCGAAATAATTTTTAAATGTGTGAATAGTATCATGGGACCCATTTTTAATGAAAAAGTTCTTTGAAAAGTGAAATTTGTGGGTCCATGAACGAGACACGATGTCTTGTGATTGGTCAAAAAAATTTGAAAAGTCAAAGTTTGCGACTCTTGTTCAATAAGCGATGCATGAATAGTAGCCGCAACCCTCAAAAACACGTGAAAAAAAAAAAAAAAAAAAAAAACATAAACGCAAACGCAGAAGTTTTCATCCCAATCCAAACGCAACCTTAGAGCCGAAATCCTTGTTAATAAAAAGACTTTGATTCCTGGGCTAGTGACGATGATTGAGTTTTTGCAACAGTAGTACTCGCATGGTTTATGATTATGATAGTAGTAATCCAAACTAATATAACAAGGGAAATGGAAACAGAGGATGACATGTTCAGTGGATGATTGATGATTGTTTGGGTTCAATACAGTTTTACTAAGCAAAACAAGTCTAGATTCTAATGCAAGGAAGACAATCTCGTACCGTACCAGCTGGTATTTACCGTGCCGGAACCTTCGCCGGTACAGAAACGCTAGCATTTCGTAGCGGTTTAAATACCGGACGTACCGGAGCTGTTTCGGCCATACCGCGATATATACTGGATTCCGGCAGGTTAATGGATACCGGACCGGTACAAAATTACACAAAATGCTTCTTTCCCTCCCCTCACGCAGCCATACTTTCTGCCTCCCTTCGTTTCTATTTCCTCTTTACACTAACGATGAAGTCATGCCATTTGGTGGAGAGCGGCGGCACCAGTAAATATCCAGCAAGCTTTGAGTCCTTGAGAAGAGCTGAAGGTTTGAAGCTTTAAAAGAAAGAGAGAGTCCGAGGTGAAAGATTGAGAGAACTGTGAACCTGTGACGGAGGTGAAAGAGTCTTGAAAATAAGGAAATGTTTGACAGTGGAGTGATAAAGTTTAATCGTGTAAAGATAAGGGCTTGTTGGAAATTGTAATGACATGTAGGTTGTACTTGTACGTCTTAGGCGTGTGATGTGGATCAGAAAAAGAAAAAGAAATTAATAGGAGTGCATGTCTCATTCTTTGCGATTACAAAAAATCCACACGGCGAGAAGAATTGCTTTGCTCTTTACTAAAGTACAAGTTTTTTCCAAGCTTAATTAGAGGTCATAAATTCAAAGATTCCATACAGTGAGAAGATAGATTCCTCTCACTTTCACACTTTCGAAACTAATGACTTTTTCCGAGCTATCGTCCAATGCAGACGGCTTTGTCATGTCACTATGCTTCGTTTGTTCCTATGTATTTAGAGAATTTGGAAAATTAGTTATGCCTACTAAAAATGTTAAAAATATCTCAAATGTAATTTGATAATTTTTATTCTTAAAAAATAAAAAAATAAAAAGGTTAAAATTGATATTTAACAAAATAAAAAAATTACTCGAGAAATTTTTTTTCCTAAAAATTAGCACACTTTCTATCTAAACAGAGAAATAATATGTCTACAACATTTTTACAACAAATCTGTCTACAATATTTTTACAACAAATCTTAAGTAGCAGGTTATTACTGGTTGTTATTGTTGGGTTAAAAAAGTAATCTCAGTGGTAAATTCAAATATGAACCAATAACAACTAAGAGCACCCACAGTAGATGTGGGATATGTGCCAAATGCTAAATATTTGGCACATATCCCACACCAAACCCACTTTGAGCCCATTTATCGGACATGGGATATGTTATATTTTTTGCAACATTGAACAAGACCGTTACAAATTTGCCACGGCACGGAACGCGTGTGGTATATTATTTCTTCTTTGTTTATTCCTCTTTCTCTCTCTCATATCTCTTTCATCTTCTCCTTTCAGCAATTCCTCACCGCCTCCATCTCCACTCTCTCACATATCTCTTTGCTCTTCTCCTTCAGCCCGATCTACATATGTGCCTCCATCTCCACTCTCCCACACTCTTTCTTCTTTCCTTTCCCCTTTTGCTCTATTTTCTTCCCATTCATGAATATGAGCCACCACCGATTTCCTCTCTACCATCACCGATCTAATTTGTCCCTTCATCGATTTTTTTTTTCCCCTTTTTGTTCGCTCTCTCCTCTCTGTTTTATCTCAGAGTCGTCTATCGGGTTGTGGGTTTGTGACTTCGGATTGTGATCGGTGTAGGTCTCTGGGTTGTGGGTATCTCCTCTCTGTTCTATCTTGAGTCCCCGATTCATTGTTCGTCGTTCTCGGAGCGTCGGTTCGCTATTCTATCTCTAAAGGTTTCATCAATTCACCGTGAGCCAAGTTGGTTTCATCGATTCGTTCTCCGTCAAGGTTGTATTTTTGTGCTTGCTTTTTTTTTTTCTTATGAATTTGAAAGCTTGAACCTTTACCACTAATTGGCTTAGTATTTTTAAATTAAATACTATTTTTGATGTGGGTTTTTAATCTTATCATCCGGGTTTTAATTAATTTGTGGGATGGTGTGTGTGAGATTTGTAACCATGTATAGTAAAGTTCTTTGTGTATGTACAAGTGTACCGTGTAAAGGTCGATTATATGCTTCTTTGTGATGAAAGAGTTACTTCCCCTGTGTTCGGCTTTCTTCCGCTATTGTCTCCCTTTGTCTTCTCTCTTGACTTTTCTGCTTTCTTTGTGATGAAAGATTTTTGTTCTTTTTATAAAAGCTCTGTTTGCCTCTATGGGAAAATACGCAGAAAAGTTTTCGATGAAAAACATGCTTTAATCAAGTTGTTTAAGGAAGAATATAGTAATTGTTGATTTAGAGAAGCATTTTTGTTTGTAAGAAGTAAGAAATAAAGGAAAGGAAAGTGCTTTTAGGATTTGCTCAATAAAAACCCAGTCTTGAATTCTTTACTATTTTCCTTGTTATTTTCTGAGAAGATTTAATTCAAAAAGGAGAGCTAAAATTTAGAGATATTGGGTGTTTGCTACAAATTAAATGGAAGTTAGGCTTTTTGTTTAATTATTGATCTTTGCATATGGAACTACGACTTTATGTACAGTGAAGAAAGTAGTATTGATCATTCATTTTTTTAGTTGTAATTGTTCTTACTTTTTGCTTTGGTTAGGGAAAGTGAATAATTTCAGGTAATTTCTTTACTTGTTAATCCTTTTTGCTTTTGTATATATTGGAAGGAGCAAACATTCCAATTCAAACTCGTGTCTTTTGAAGTAAGGGTAGTGTACAATGAAGAGAGCATTGATTTTAATGGCCTTTAACCATTCGTTTGTCTTTTTGTAATCTCTATCTGTTCAACTATGTATTAAGGGTCATGCAAATGTGAGTCTTGTAAATTCAATGCAAACTGTTTCAAGCAATCTACAAACAAAGATGTATGGGGAATTGCAGGTCATTTAATTCATGGCATTTTGCAAGGAATGAATGGCTTTAATTATGCAGAAGCTAGATACATTTGCGGGAATAGCAACAAAATAGCCCATGAGCTAGCTCAACAGGCCAAAAATTCAGGAGAGGAATGCAAATGGATTGGTGTGGTCCCCGACAATCTAGCAAACTTGTGTAGGCTGGAAGGGATCTAGCGTTTTATTTTGTTCTTTTCTTTCCTGTTCTTTTGGCTTGGCTGTCTATGGTCTCTGTTGGTGCTTTGTCCTGCTTTGTTGGTGGGTGTTGTTTTTCGCTATGTACCTATTCTGTGTTTGCTTAATGAAATTTCAGTTTCAAAAAAAAAAAAAAAAAAAAAACTGGCCAAAATATGACAGAATTAAGAGGATTCTTTGAAAATGTTACCGTTAGAATTGATGAGATTTGAAAATATGATTGTTGTAGGAACAAATATTACCATTAGGAACAAATATAAAGAAAGAATAAAATAAGAATTAAAAAATAATATTTAAATGAAATGGTAAAAATATAGAACATCCGATAAATGGGATATTGTAAAATGATGTGGTAAAATAATAAAGTAAGCTTTTGATGTGGCAAAATGACATAATTTTTACAACGGCTGCTACGGATGCTCTAACCACCTATAATTTGTTGTAAAAATATTGTGAACCAATAACACCTTCTATCTCACATACGTTTGATTTTTTTTTTTTTCTTAAAAACTAGCACACACTAAATCAGCAATTTACTCCATTTTAAATCCTAAATTTTAGTTTTATAAAAATCATTTTTTGTGTAACCTTACTATCACTACTCACTAGATAATTTCAAGTTGAAAATTATATTAAACTTAAAATAAAAAGAAGAGCCTCATCACATCGTGCAGAGTGCATGTGACAAGGCTAATATTTGCATATAAAGTCTATTAACAATAAGCTTTGCCATTAGAATAAGGGAGTCAATCTCATATCGGAGGCTGTACTAGTTTGGCTAACATAACGATATATTTCTGTACCAGTCAATACTAGTGTCATTTCAGATTTACCGCTATTTAAAAAAAAAATTATTTGTATATATTTTAAAAATAAATAAATAAATATTATTTTCATATTTATAACTTTAATTATTTGGTAAAAGTTAATTTGTTAAGCTTATAAGTTTATTATTAAAAAAAAAAAAATTGAACAAAGATAAAAGTATGAGACCAAAAAATGATAATAACAAAGAAGGGGTAGTAGGCGAGAAATGGGATATTACATGAGAGGAGTTTGGTAGAAAAAGATTAAATCATATCATATACTATATAATAAAAGTTGGGTTTTGACGCTATGGTTGTGCTACATGGCTTCATCAAATTGCAGAAATTTTTAGATTTTTAAAGAACTAAAAAAGAATAGTATACATTTTTCAAAAAAAAATAGTATGCTACCAGGACTGTAATTCATTCTTATCATTAAGTAAAATTAGATTAACATTATTTTTTTATTTGTTAGGATATATTTCTTAAATTAGGGGATAGTCATATACTATATATTTCTTAAATTTGACACCGTGGTTGCACCATTTGGCTTCACCAAATTGCAGAAATTTTATTAAATTTTTAGATTTTTAAAGAACTAAAAAGGAATGGTATACGTTTCTCAAAAAAAAAATGGAATAGTATACTATCAGGACTGTAATTCATTCTTATCATTAAATAAAATTAGATTAACATTATTTTTTTATTTCTTAGGATATATTTCTTAAATTAAGGGATAATATTTAACATACAAAAATTTAATTTAGAAAATATTTATCATCTAATAAACATTATTTTTTTATTTGTTAGGATATATTTCTTAAATTAGGGGATAATATTTAACATACAAAAATTTAATTTAGATAATATTTATCATCTAAATTTTCAAAATTTTAATATTATTAAATTAATATTATTTTATCAAAATATCAAGCTACAAAACTTGATTATTAAGGGATAAGCACAATCAAAATTCTTCAAAAGGTGATTAATATAAATCTATCCCTAAAAACAGTAAATATCTCTAATAATTTGATAATCTCTATATATTCCAAAAAATAGTATATATTTCCATTAATTTGAAAATTTCTACATTAATGACTTTTAATATATATATATATATATATATATATCAAAATTCCTTATAGCTATCAATCACGTTCTCTTTCTCTTTTTTTTTTTTTTTAATTTTTAATTTTTTATATGTTACGTTATGTTGAATCAACTCTTTTTTTTTTTATATATTTTTTTCATTCTATTCATATGACCTTTTTTTAATTCCAATTTTTATGGGATAAAAACAAACATATTGATTAGATATCTTTAATTTCAATAAGATTTAAATGAATTATATTTCAAATGGAACTCTGCCAATATATATAACCCTATATATCCTTTTTGGAGCGAAACTTATTTCAATATGTGAATGCTTAAATCACATGACAATGCAAGTCTACATTCTTTCTTCTTTTATTATTATTATTTTCATTTTGTTTATTTTCTTTAGTGTTATTATTGGTTTTTTGTCTTCATGTGATTTTAATTAATGAATTCAAAGCATTCGAAAACATTGTCAAGTTTCTAAAGACTCCTACTTTGTTTTTGTATTTTGTTTTTATTAAATTGATTAGGTTTTGTGTATTGCTTGCCTTTTGTTTAAACTAATTTTCTTAGCTTTGATCTAATTTATATGCTTAGGGTTAGGGTCTTAGAATTAATGATTAAATATGGTTATAATTAATAGATTAATTTTAATAATTTTCTTATTTGATTTATATGATACATCAAATTATCAAGATGTTCTACACGTGTATTCTTAAATTATTAACTTTAATTTTAATTTATAATATTATCAAGATTATATTAATTTTAGATTTATCGATTGTTTAGTACATTTTTTAAAATAATTATCAATTTAAAATTCAATTTGGAATTATCAATTTAATTTAGTTTTAGGAAGAAATCTTACCCCTTATTTTAGTGAGATAATTACTTACACTTGATAATTTTTTTCTTTTATCTTTATTGAATCTATTAAAATATATAATTATTTATATATTTATTTTATAAATTTTTTCATAAAACCGTGCAACACATTAGCTTATAACTAGTAATTAGAAAAATTAAAATGGTGGATGAGCAATGACATGCCTGATGCCTCTTGCCAGTTGCCTTGTAAAAAGGTTTTGCTTTTAGCAAAGACTAAGGAGCGATTGTTCTTGCCGTGTGGATTTTTTGTCAATCCAAAGAGAATGCGAGTCAAATAAAAAAGCTTGGAAAAAGCTTTTGCTTTTGGCAGAGAGCAATTTTTCTCTCCGTGTCGGGTCTTTGTATTTGCATAGAAAATGGCTTGGGAAAAGCTTTTAGTTTCCAAAGTGAGAGCAATTCTTCTTGCGGTCTGGCTGCTTTGTATTTGCAAAGAAAATGCGATACAATTTATTTTATGTCTAAAAATTAATTTTAGTAAAGAATTACATTTCAAATTTCCCTCTCTACTTGTAATAATTGAATAATGAAAAATATAAACAAAAGAAAATCAGAATTCTTTCTTTTACGATTATTACATAATAATCTAGATTTAATTTGTCAAAAAATCCTCATTAAATTGTTAAAATTACAAGAAAAAATTTAGTTTAAAATATACTATTTGTTCCTAAAGTTTCAAGTGAATAGCTCTATTGATCCATAAAGTTTCAAAATATTGGAGATTGCTCTTACGATTACCTCTCCAATTGGCTCTTTGGTGTTTCATGTTCTTAACCTTAGAGAATGATTCTGGTTGTGTGTTTTTTTAATATGATAAAGTTGCCACATGGACAAAAAAATATCACATCATTGTTTTGTTAGAGACATAAGTTAGAGAATTAACGAAAGTTATTGGAGGGATGGATTTAGACATTAGGGACAAATAATGTTCACTTGAAACTTTAAAGACCATAAACACTCACTAAAACTTTAGAAACTCATAGTGAATTTTATCCCCCACCCACCCACCCACCCATATAGTTAAATGGCCTAGTGTAACTTTACAAGAATTAAACATTTTTTAGATCGTAGATTTCTAAGAGATCTAATGACTAAAAAATGTTAACTACCTATGTCATCATTAAAAATTTATTGTGACGTCCTAAAACATTTAGAGAGAGAGAGAGAGAGAGAGAGAGAGAGAGAGAATTATGCCATATCTCACTACGAATTTAATTAGTCAAATTCACCAAAAATGAGAGAAGAGGAAGTACTACATCATTGTAATCCAAAGTATACATCCATACACACATATAATGGTAATCTCAAAACAATACATTAATCTGGGAATGGGCAGACATTTCACTAATTTAATTAGTATAAATTTTTCACCCAAAAACATTATTTCAACTAAAAATTGAAAACTAACACAACTAGAGAGACAAACTGACAGTCTCTCACTCACAAAGTTTTTTTTTTTTTCTAATCAAAATATTGAGGATCAAAAGTGTGGTCACTCTCTCTACACCACTTAAACCCCCCTACATTGCATTATGAATTATGATCACTAAAACACTAATGTGGCTTGCCACTACTCAAACCAATGACTCATGGATGTACTCACAAGTAGGACTTTGCTAATATTGGTGGGGATTAAGCACAAGAGATCCAGTGCAATAACACACCCACGTGAGATTTAAAAGTTAATAGGGTAAAATAAATGAATAAATAAAACAAACAATACAAATAACTCTTACATACGGGTGTGATAATAGCACCAGATCCAAATCCAAGAGATCCATCCCACAAATCTCAGCCTTATCAGGCACCTCCATTTCTTTCTTAAACCAATTGTTATGCAATTTGATTTAGAAAATGACTTTTTCTAGAGTCTTCTTGATTTATTTGTTAATATGTTGTGGTTTTGGAATTAGTATTTAAATTGTAGGCAAGGGTAGGTGAAAATCCTTTTTCAAAAATTGCGACAGAGAGAAAATTGTTAGGTAGTCATGTTAGAGATACCTCTATGAATTTAGTCAGTTTTAGCTTAATTCTTCAAAATAACGATGTATATTATTTCAAAAACAATAATAACAATGCATATATTTGGATTTTGAAGCTGCTTTCATTAATGATAGGCTTTATAGAATTGGTATTGGAGAAAAATGGTAAAGCTGTGTGTTTCCTTCTATTCAAGTGACTGAGTCTACTCTCACTTGCTCACAATGTGCATTTTTCTGTACTTTTTGTAGCCACTCTTGGCCTAGCAACTACGTTCACAATTTTGAGGCCCCTGTTAAATTTTCTACTATGACCTCTCTGTTCCTAGTAATTTATGAAGGGAAGAGTTGCAGTTGGATGAGTAATCTACTCACTCTTAAAGGATTTATTAGCCTTCAAAAAAAACCAAAAATAAAAGTCACACATTAGCATTCCTGGAAAAATACAACTTATCAGGACATCCTGGTGTTGTAGTAGTAGAGGGGAACAGTGTATGGGGTATAAAATATAAAACAAAGTTACAAAACCATTATTCATTGATCCGCCCCATTTAGCTGATTGGTCCGTGCTTTATTTACCGCACCTGCTAAAGATGGGGGCATCAAAGACCTGCAATCAGAAATTAGAGTAGTAAAGGAAGCCATTATAAAAGCCTTTATTAGCTACAACATCATTAACAACATTGAAATCAATTGTGATTTCTAAAGTATAGATATGAAGGGTAATAGCAAGCGGAATCGTGTTTTGCTACTAGTGACGATTCTAAGAATTTTTTCCAAGGCTGTTATTATAAAACTTAAATTATAGAAAATTTAATAAAAATAGAACATATATTAACAAAAAAAAACACACACACATAAATACATAAAGTCTTACAATTTCTTTTTATGAGTTTTCTTATTTTAAAATTATTAATAATCTCTTTATCAATACCGCAAACTACATCTCTTTCAAAATTTTAGTTCAATAAAATTTTGGGTAAACTATATAATTAGTCTCTATCCTATACACTATATTTCAATTTAATCCCTAATCTTTCAATTGTGTCAATTTGGTCCCTAACATTTTAATATCATGTCAATTTAATCCCTAACGTTATCTTTTAGATGAAAATTTATGACATGTCTTATGGTCAAAACAAAAAATTAGCTTGCATTAATGAGACAATAAACTTAAATTTTATTTTGGCCGCTTGTCATGTTAGCAACTTCCATCTAAGATATAACATTAGAGACTAAATTAACACGACATTGAAAGGTTAGGGATCAAATTGACACAATTGAAAGGTTAGGGACTAAATTGAAATATGGTGTAAAAATTAGGGACCAAATATGTAGTTTATCCTAAAATTTTTCTTAGGATTTTCCTTTTTGTTCGTAAGGGCCTAATATATTGTTAAGAATACCAAAATTTAAGAACAAAGTTTGACTACAAATCTACAACTCTCACTAAACAAATTAACATGACTACATATTTTGAAAATCTAATCGTTGAATTGCATGTTCTTTATGTTTTTAAAACATGTGTCAAATTTCATACCAATCGGATGTGCTTTACTATTCAATCCATAAACTTATTTTTTATATATAATTTTAAACTACAAAAACTTGAAATTTATTCATTTGATTAATGACATAGCTATTGATCTTTGATCTCATTGAAATTTTGCAAGCATAGAGGATATAAGAAAAAAAAAATGTAATCCAATGGTGGATTTGTCAAAATTCACATTCAATAAAAAAAATATTAAGTAAAGTTGAAGCCTTGGTCTACAACCAAGTTTGTTGCCAAATATTTTCTAAAATTTAATTATGTTGGGCCTAAAAAAAGTTAAGGTAGTCATAAATTTTTTTAAAGATAAAAAAAAAAAAATCATAAAATTTAAAAAATTTATATATAATGATTTTTTTTCTAGGTCAGACTGGTCTTGTGACCATCCTAGCATCAATATGGAGCCACCCTTGTGCGCTACGCCTAAAGGTTCGATTGGACACATGACACAACACCAATATTTTTATAGAAACCACAAATCCATTGCCCCCCCCTCCCTTTTTTATAAATGTCATAGTATTTCAAATCTATGTCACTCTCGCTCATGATGATTGCCCTTTATCATCAAACTTAGACACCAATTGGTTTTTTGTTAGGCCAAAGATCCAATTCCAAACCTTTTATTCAACTATAAGAAACTTTATTAGTCAACTAATTGCAACTCAAAAATCCATTGCCTTTTCATTAAGAATTAAACCATTATATTTTTTTATAGCCTTTATTATGCTTTTATATTTGGTATTTATAATTTTTATATGTATATATAGGAAGTCATGATACAAATTCATTCATGTCCACTAAAATCCAACTATTTAGTTGCTATTGATGGCGTAATCCATTTTGAGATAATATAACTTGATGATGCCGAAAAAATCACCAGTAAGTCGCACAGTCCTCGCACGATCGAAACAACACTTGTGCAACAAAAAGAGAAGACCTAACAGAGAGCACCAGTGTGGTGCCGGCCAAATACCCTCCGAAAGTCAAGTTAGAACTATTCTCACAACTCTAGAGTGCTAGAGAGGGTAAATTATGCGTACCTTGGTTTGTGAGGATGCTTGGGTTTTTATAGTAGTAGAGGGTTGACCTCTTTTCCTTAAAATAGAAGTTCTTTCCTTATAGGAGTCTTCTTGGGCGTATTTTGCGAGATCCTTTCCATATAAGAATCCCTTTGGTTATCACTAAACGTGGAGAGCAAGACATTTCCTTATATAAGCAATCATGGATGGCAAGCAATCCTTTATTAAGGTCGTCAGCTTACCCCACACCTTTAACCTTATTCCCGTCGACTTGATGATCCCCGTCGACCTTTGGGTATGCCTTGCCGATGCCTTTTTCTAAATCTCTTTTGTTGATACCTCCAAATGAAGGCTGACGGGTTTAATTGCCTCCTTCTGCTTTAACCGTCGACTTGCTTTAGTCTCTATTTTTATCCACATCATAATTAAATAGCCACAAGAAGATCCAAAAGAAAATAGATTACCCACCTTCTTGGCATCACATCTCTAAACCATTCCTAATTCTTGTCTACCAAATATATTTCTTGATTCATCAACTATTGCATTGAAATTGCATAAAAGGGCTTCGACAAGGGTAACCTTCGAACAAGAAATTCTTTTGAAACACGTTTCATTGTGGGGCGAGATTTAGGATTGGAACGTAGGCATGCCAATGCTAGCGTTACAACTACAACCACGCTCTTAGCAATATTTTGGTTTATATGAGGTGAAAGGCGCGGGTCTAAGACATCTTTTAGCATCATATCTCGAGCATATGATGATGCTATTGATGAAATAAGCTCCCCTGAATGCCTTCCCATAATTGCATGGTGTAGGCCAATTCTAAAACATAACACAAAAAAGTGTGAGCACAACTAAACTACTTGAAAGTTGTAAGTAACCTCTTAGGATTATTCTACTATAGTATGACAATTAGACATCCACTAAGGAGCGTCTCACCAATTTGATATTTCTAATAAATATTTGAGCATATGATCATTGATTTATCTATTGTTTTTTTAATAGAGTTTGAGTTTGTGCCTATAGAAACAAAATATTCACCTGGCGCTATATATCCATAGGCTAGCGAGTGTGGTTAAATTGGAGGAATTAGGACTTAGGATTCTAGTTATGCCAAAATTTGCAACAAAAGCCTGCAATTCCAAGTTCAATAAAATGTTGTTGGTAGTCATATCACGATGGACAATTGTTGGGATGTAATTATGATGCAAATAAGATAAAGCATGTGCTACTTCTTTAATGATGTTCACCCGCTTCTTCCAATTTAACTCCTTAGCTTCAACATCATTGCTTAGGACAATAAATAAGCTTCCTTTTTCCATGTATTAATAAACCAGAAACATGCATCATTTGTGTAGACAAAACTTGTAAGGCTTCACAATATTACAGTGACAAATTTGAGACAAGACTTTGACTTCATTCTTAAAACTCTTATCAAAAGCTAGATCCTTAGCTTCTAAACAGTGAATTTTTTTAGGGCAACTACTTTTCCGCTTGGTAAATTTGCTTTGTAAACACTGTCATAACCCCCAATTCCAATGCAATATTTGATGTCAAAATCCTAAATTGCATCAATGATGCCTTCATACGCGACATTTCCATCATAATTCCATATTGAGAATAAATCTCCATTCCTTGGTGGTTTAGACTTGTGTTGAGTGTTCCTAGTTACCTTACGGTGTCGGCAATAGAGGAACACAACTACAAGTAACAAGAGTAATAAGAGGCTAAGTGTAATGGAGACGAGAAGAATGATTGTGACTTTCTTATACCAATAAATATAATGCACTCCACACAATGTGATGAGGCTCTTATTTTTATTTTGAGTTTAATATAATTTTTCAATTTGAATTTATCTAATGATGGTGTGGTTACATAGGAAATGGTTTTTATAAAACTAAAATTTAGGATTTAAAATAAAGTAAACTATTTGGATTTAGTGTGTGCTAGTTTTTAGGAAAAAAATATATCAAACGTACGTGAGGGGTAATTATTGAGTACTTTCGAGAGTACCATAAATACGTACTTCCCCTTCTTACATAACTATAGGTCCCACTAATTAAATTTATAGTGGTATCCACAATTCATGTGAGATGGGAGAGTATGCATTTATGGTACTCTCGGAGTATTCAATAATTTTAAATACATAAGTTATTTTAAAATAATTTCTCTGTAGTTTTTTTTTTTTTTGGTTGAATTACAATTTTAACCCTATTTTTCATTTTTTAAGAATAAGAATTATCTAATTAGATTAAAGGTATTTTTAACATTTTAAAAAACTATGACTAACTTTCTTAACCCTCTTAATACGGGAAATTATTGTGTACTCTCGAAGTACCATAAATGCATACTCCCTCCTCTCACATGAATGGTGGATCCCACTAATCTATATATATATATAAAACCGAAGCCTCTGCTGGCACCACAATTTTCCACGTCAGCACAATATTTAAAAAATAAAAAATAAAAAATAAAAATAAAAATAAAAACATTATAACACCTCAAAACCCTAGCAACCTTGCCCCTCTTTCAAGTTAAGAAATAAAACCCTAGCAACCTTACCCCTCTCTCAAGTTAAGAAATATAAAACCATAGTTTTCGCAAACTCTCTCTCTCCAAACGAAAATATCAAATTCAACCCCTTTAATTTCTCTTTATATTTTTTCGGCTTCTATAGAGTTATAGTGAGTTATGCTGATTTTGTTTTTTGTGTATGTGTGTATAGATGGTCATAATACTCCGGTATTCCAAGAGAAGTTTGTGTTTTCTTTAATTGAAGGCCTTAGAGAGATAAGTGCTGCAGTTTGGAAAAACAATACAAAAGACGATTTCATTGAAAAATGAAAGTAATTACTTTGTTTCATATTTTTGTTTTTGAATTGATTTTGTGTGCTTTTTAGACCCTTTTGGATCAATTTTGTTAATTGGGTGTTTTTTTTTTTTTTTTTTGATAGGGTCCAATTGGGGAAGGTTCTTTCAAAGGGCTACGGCGACCGATCGCACTTGGTGTCTGTATACTAATAGTGGGGGGTAAGTACTATAAATTACTAACATTTTTAAGTGTATTAGTTAGAATTGGTGTATAAATTTTGTTTAACTATCTCGTGCATCGCACGGGTTAGCGACTAGTTAAATTTATAGTGAAACCCACAATTTATGTGAAAGAGAAAAATACACATTTATGGTACTTTTAAATAACTAATAATTTTGCTCTTAATACATAGGAACAAGCGTAGCATAGGGACAGGATAAAGCCATCCTGATGCATGTGGGACCGACGGGAGCTTGGAAAAAGTCTTTAGTTTCGAAAGTGAGAGGAATCTATCTTCTCGCTGTGTGGAATCTTTGAATTTATGACCTCTAATTAAGCTTGGAAAAAACTTTTACTTTAGTAAAGAGCAACGCAATTCTTCTCGCTGTGTGGATTCCTTGTAATTGCAAAGAAAATGTGAGACATGCATGTAAAAAGCTTTTGCTTTTAGCAAAGACCTTAAGGAGCAATTCTTCTTGCCGTGTGGATTTTTTGTCAATCCAAAGAGAATGCGAGTCAAGTAAAAAAGCTTGGAAAAAGCTTTTGCTTTTGGTAGAGAGCAATTTTTCTCTCCGTGTGGGGTCTTTGTATTTGCATAGAAAATGGCTTGGGAAAAGCTTTTAGTTTCCAAAGTGAGAGCAATTCCTCTTGCGGTCTGGCTGCTTTGCATTTGCAAAGAAAATGCGATACAATTTATTTTATGTTTAAAAATTAATGTTAGGAAAGAATTACATTTCAAATCTCCCTCTCTACTTGTAACAATTGAATAATGAAAAATATAAACAAAAGAAAATCAGAATTCTTTCTTTTTTTATTTTTATATTATAATCTAGATTTAATTTGTCAAAAAATCCTCATTACATTGTTAAAATTACAAGAAAAAATTTAGGTTAAAATACACCATTTGTCCCAAAAATTTCAAGTGAATAGCTCTATTGATCCACAAAGTTTCATAATATTGGAGATTGCTCTTGCGATTACCTCTCCAATTGGCTCTTTGGTGTTTCATGTTCTTAACCTTAGAGAATGATTTTGGTTGTGTATTTTTTTTAATATAATAAAGTTGCCACATGGACAGGTTAATATCACATCATTGATTTGTTAGAGACATAAGCTAGAGAATTAACGAACGTTAGTGGAGGGATGGATTTAGACATTAGGGACTAATAATGTTCACTTGAAACTTTAAAGACCATAAACACTCACTCACTAAAACTTTAGAAACCAATAGTGAATTTTATCCCCCCCCCAAAAACACACACACACACACACACACACACACACACACACACACACACATATATATAGTTAAACGGCCTAGTGTAACTTTACAAGAATTAAACATTTTTTAGACCGTAGATTTCTAAGAGATCCAATGGCTAAAAATTGTTAACTACCTATGTCATCATTAAAAATTTATTGCAACCTCCTAAAACATTTAGAGAGAGAGAGAGAGAGAGAGAGAGAGAGAGAGAGAGAGAGAGAGAGAGAGAGAGAGAGAGAGAGAATATTCTCGCCAAATCCCACTATGAATTTAATTAGTCAAATTCACCATGAATGAGAGAAAAGGAAGTATCACATCATTGTAATCCAAAGTATACATACACACACATATAACAGTAATCTCAAAACAATAAATTAATATTGGGAATGGGCGGACTTTACACTAATTTAATTAGTATAAATTTTTGACCCAAAAACATTATTTTTACTAAAAATTGAAAACTAACACAACTAGAGAGACAAACTGACAGTCTCTCACTCACAAAGTTTTCTTTTAATCGAAAAAATGAGGATCAAAAGTGTGGTCACTATCTTTACACCACTTAAACCCCCCTACATTGCATTATGAATTATGATAACTAAAACACTAATGTGGCTTGCCACTACTCAAACCAACAACTCATGGATGTACTCACAAGTAAGACTTTGCTAATATTAGTGGGGGTTAAGCACGAGAGATCCGGTGCAATAACACACCCACGTGAGAATTAAAAGTTTATAGGGTAAAATAAATAAATAAAACAAACAATACAAATAACTCTTACACAGTGGTGTGATGATAGCACCAGATCCAAATCCAAGAGATCCATACCACAAATCTCAGCCTTATCGGGCACCTCCGTTTCTTTCTTCAACCAATTGTTATGCAATTTGATTTAGAAAATGACTTTTCCAAAGTTTTCTTGATTTATTTGTTAATTTGCTGTGGTTTTGGAATTAGTATTTGAATTGTAGGCAAGGGTAGGATAGAATCCTTTTTAAAAAATTGCGACAAGAGAAAATTGTTAGGTAGTCATGTTAGAGATACCTCTATGAATTTAGTCAGTTTTAGCTTAATTCTTCAAAATAACGATGTATGTTAGAGATAACTCACGTTATTGTATTTTTTTTTGTTTCACTTTTTTTTCCCCCAAGATGCAACACTTATGTTTCAATCTAATAAATTTATCTTATTGTTTTTTGCTTTTGAATTTGCATGCAAGATATTATGCCAAAGGAAGTTTACTATAAATTATATAAAATAAAATTAAAAACAAAAACAAAAACAAAACAATGGATACTCATTTAAGTTCTTGGTTCTCTTATGTAAGTTTTTTTTTTTTTTTTAATTTATATTCTCAATTTTTGAACTTTTTTGTGTATGTTTTGATTTTGGGTTTGGTTATTATATTTAATTTGTGAGTGTGTTGATTTTTTTTTTTTTTTTAATTACACTATCACTAGGAAAAATTTTGTATTGAAGAATTATTTTGTTTATTATTGTTTGTACTAGCTAGAGCATAGGTTAAACATAACCCAAATGCGAATGGTCAAACTCATTCCATATGTCATATTAATAAATTAACACAAAGTGCAAAGGGAATTTTCAAATAAAGTCCAAACTCTAAACAATTAGAATTTAAAGCAATTTTTTCAATTAAAATTATTTACTTATTTTATAATTTATTATTACTATTTATTTAATAATTTTGTTTTAATTATTTTTAAATAAATTTAACTTACATATGAATCTTCATCAAGCCGTGCATCGCACAAGAATAATACTAGTGTGAGAAGAAGTAAGAAAATTTAAAGTTTAAAAAACTACACACAAAAGCTAAAAACCAAAAACTGAACTTATAAACTTTAGTCAAACAGACGCGGATAGTGAAATGGAGGCAATACAAACAATTGCCTCCTCCTTTTACAACCCAAAAAAGAAAGCTTCATTAGCAGACTAAATTAAGGACATGGGAAAAAAATGCCAATACACAAGACAAAAATAACATGAATGTAATTGTTTTTTAGCATTCTTCAGCGTCAGCAATGCTGGCCTTCAGTCAAGAGAGATGTCAGAAGCTTCAATTGTAGACCAAGCTCGAGCGAGTTGTCCTTTGTCGTTCTTAGCTATGGATGCCAAACATATATGATTGGAGACAAGATTCATGCAAAAAATTCATATAAACATCATTCCCCTAGCTAGTGTCATTGAAGAAATGTAACTTATGGGTTCTAAAAATAGGCATTCTTCTTATCAAACTGACTTTGTGAAAATCAGTATTTTTTTTTTTCTTTTTAGCTGAAAGATAGAAAGAGAAAATCCTTCATATGAATGTGTGTGTATGTACATATATTGCATCTTTTAGGCATGACTTAGAATGAATTCATTGTTTTTTTTGTGATTTATTCTTTGGCCTGATTTATTTGTGTGATAGCCCTGTTTAGTTTGATTGATTAGAAAACAATTTTCGTTATTGCCTGTGTAGTGACTATTGAGCATCAACATTTTCTTTTGAAACATACTAAATGCTCTTAACTCCTAATTTGGGAAATGAAATGAAAAAATCTTGTATGGGTTGGTCTCATAAGACAGACTCAAAAATACTATCTCAAAAGAAATTGATGTAGAGAGTTTAATATGATGTTCTGTACAAAATGCTAATTTCAAAAATAAATTTTAAAAGCATGATTTTAGAGCACCCTACAAGCTTGTGGTTTTTTTTTTAAATTTTTTCTTGTCGAACAAGTTTGAGCTTGTTCACAAGTTTATATATATATATATATATATATATATATATATATATATATATATAGTGTTAAGAGTAGTGCCTTAAAATCCAATTTGTATGACACTTTTTAAATTAATAAAAATGTTCTTCTTTCTGACATTATTTATGTATGAGCTTTTTGGAAATTAGATATAGTTCATGAGATACATTGTATGTGATTTAAATACGAAAATGAGATTCTCATCCAAAAATTTAAATTATAGGCTCCTCATAAACTCGCTTGTTGGGCTTGCAGGCAGAAAATTGGCTGCATCAGGTGCTTTGGTGAGAGTACCAAGAGGCTCAAGTTATATAGACTTATAGTCATCTAGAGATACCCATAGGCCTATAAAAAGGCCCACTAATCTAGCCTGCATTTTCTAGCTTATTCTGGTTCTGGGCCAGCCATTTGGAATTGGTTTAACTTTGATAATTCAAAATTTGCTATGCACGAATAAATAATATATTGCAATGGTTATTCACGTTAAATAGCTATTCTTTGATTGCATTTCATTATAAAGAATAACTAGTTTCCTATGAAAGGTAATGTAGTCGCACAATTTTCCTGACCCAACTTCTGTTGATCAGGCCTAGGCCCAAAGCACAACCCACAATAAATATTTGTAGAGGATGGGTTAAAGAACTTGGCCTCGGTGAAACTATTAGGTCTTATGCATGTAAGGTACTGTTTGCAGAAAGAAATAAGAACGTAAAGAAGGATTCCTCAAGTCCGATTTTATTTCTTTAGTTCCTCTTACAATTCTGCCGTTCCCTTCTTTGAGGGACTCCACTACATTATATACTTCTCTTCTTTTCATCTCAACCTTACACCTGTTGACCATCTAAGCGTCCACTTGAGCACCTGTCCCATCAGACGCCCTCGTCAGTCCCTTTGTGAGTTGCAAAGGCCAAGGCGGTCTTGTTCAGAGTCTTTTCCTCATTAATGCGGCCAAGAGGGTGGGTGAGACGCAATTAATGTGGTGGTAGCCTTCCGCGAGATATTTTGGATTTAATTCATTTTATATGTTGGGAAGGTGAGCTGAAATGGTGGGAAAGTTCCTCGTCTGGGGGCTTCGTGATGTCCGAGGAGGAGTTACTTCTCGGACGGGTTTCCTTGGAGCCGCTGGGATTGAGTAATGCTTCATATGGGACTCCTCTTGGACAGACGCTCCTCGGACGGGCCCGAGTTTGGAATAGCCCATCATTTTTGGGCGGCCCCACAATAGCCCCTCAAAACTTCGGTTTTAACCTCCCTCCGAGGAGAAAAGCGGGGTTTTGATGTTTGTGAGTGGAGGGAAATAAGGAGATCGTGGGGCGCGCGTGCGAACCGTTACTTTTGACGTGCTACAATTTACGAGGCGTGGCCATTAACTTCTAGAGGCGTTATGTTCCCTTCATCCAACGGCTTGGCGTGGATCGAACGACTATCGTTCTTTCCCGTACTTTTAGGCGGGGATGATCTTTTCTCTCCTTCGGGCTATATAAGACGTGAGAGGGGTTCAGTTCCTTCTTTCATTTGCGTTTCACAAACCTCAAAAGACTCCAGAGAACTCCATCGAATCCCAGAGATATACGAACACTTGCATCCGTTACGCCGCCGTAGCCGTTTTTGTGAAGCGTTTTGTTCAAGAGAGATCTCCAAGCGTCCCCTTGAGCGTTTTGTGAAGGTACTGTACATTTCGCTTTTCTCACCGTTTCAATTCCCTCCTCGGACTGCTTTTCTTTTCAGTCTTTACTTTCATTTCCCAGTTCGATTCGAGATGGGTAGATTCGAAAAATTAGTAAAAACTCCAGCCGCTATGGAAGCCTTTAGGGAGAAATACCACATTCCCCGAGGGTTGGGCTGCTGATCTTTCGTCCCTATCGAAGGAATCTTGTGAGATAGAGTTGAGGGGGAAGTTGTTATCCCCATGATTGCTTTCATAGAGGGAGGGATGACACTTCCCATGCGTAGGATTACAAGGGAGTACTGTTCAACCATAGGTTAACGCCGTATCGTGTGCCCCGAATATGTTCAAGATACTAAATTTGTGTGTAGACGTCTTAGACGAGCGGATGAATCTAGGCCTCTCTTGGCATGATGTGGCCTATCATGCACGAATGTCACCGCCTCGGGGATGATGGGTATTATCTTAAATCCCGGAACGAGGATGTTAGGTTGATCTCTTGTCTCCCGGTGTCCAATAAGACCGTGAAGAATGACTTCCTCATTGCTTCTAGGGAGTGGTTCGACGGTATTCATTGTCCAACTCGGGTAGGAAACCCCGGTGCGGCGTCTTTAGGATCGATCATTTTTGGGAAAGGATTTGGTATTAAGGGGTTACTATTATTTTATTTATTTTTTTTTTTTATTTTTTTTTTTTTTTGCTTTCTGTGTAATTGGAAAATTTTTTGGACTGACCCCACTTTTCTTGGTTGTTTGCAGACAAAGCCCACGTCACTCCTCGGATAGACCTTGCGAACGTGCGGTGGCCGAACTATCTTCTCAGTCGGAGATTTACGCTACCGAGGACGGACGATTGCGTGCAGCCCATCCAGTTACGGGCTATCGGCCCTCGAGCAAAGCTTTCCAGGCAATCGGTCACGCTATAAGGGCGGGCAGTCCGAGGTTGGCTAGGATTGACGTGTCCCCAAACGGGTTCCTAGCTCCACACGATCCGCCACCGGTAGTGCTGCCTGGGGTCAGAAATCCTTACTTAGCGGAGCAGACTCCCTCCGTAGAACGAGCCTGGCGCTGCTTTGCCAGTCGAAGAAGAAGCTGAATCTTCCCGTCTTTCTCTTGAGGAAGAAATAGACAAGTTTTACTTCGAGGAGGAAATTCAGCAAAATCCCTTAAGAGAGTTTTCCAATCCTAAAGTAGAGCAGGACCGACATTCCGCAGTTGGTGTTCCCTCAATCGTTATCGGCTCGGACGATACTTGAGACGAAGAGGCCGAGCCCATGGCAGGAAAAGGGAAGTCCCTAAAGGAGTTGATGTCCTCCAGAGGGAAAGGTCGATCACCGAAGGGTCGGTCTTCGAAGGGGCCAACTCCATCACAAGCCAAGGCCCTTCCCCCGGTGATCACCCAGGGCGTCTCGGACCCTAGCCTTAAGGTCAATCCGGACCTGAAGAAGAAGAGGCCGGTTGACACGCCCGAGGAAGGCGAGGTGGCTGTCCGGCGGACCAAGCAGCAAAAAACCACACGGGCGCCAAGGAGAGCGAAAGGGCACCTCTTCTCGACAAAGCAGGATGAGGGGAATCTTCTTTGAAGTGCGATCGCCCCTCGTCCATGGGACCCAAAGTTGAGCTGGATGGGCTCGCCATTCCTTACACCGCTTCGGTCCGAGACTATAATCGTGGCCGGGCGGTGGTACGTGGCGGAGGCCTTAGAGCAGCCCCTACTTCTTCCTCGGGACATGGAGGCCTACAAAGGCGGTGCACTCAAGATTGAGCTCTTCCTATCCCTTAAAAGGGATCTCGCGTTGGTAAGTAATCCTTTTACGTTTTATCAATTTACTTGCTTCTGTTAGATTATATATTTTTCTTTTAAGGACACTCTCGTTTTGTCCGCAGATTACTCAGCAGGTCTTCGTGGGTGAGGAGTTTTGCCGTAATAGCCTTAACTGGCCGAGGCCGAGACCCGTGCTCGGACAGAGGTGGAGAAAGCCTTGGGGTCCTCAAGCATGATCACATTAAACTCGTGGCTGAGTTCAAGGATTCGGAGAACCGACGTAAAAGTGCAGAGGCCGGCTTGAAGAGTGCCGAGGACCAGGCGGAGGACCAGCGTAAACAATCGTACACGGCTCACCTTAACCTTAACACCGAGAGGCAGGCGGTGCAGGACCTCAAAAAGTCCATGCAAAAAGTAGAGGATGAGCCGAGGCGGGTAAAGGAGGATCCTCACCAAGCTAACTCCCAACGGACACGACCTGTCGAGTCCCGCAGGCAAAATAACCCGACCGGCCCAGGTGGAAGGGGAAATCGTGAAGGGAGTGTGCATACCACCCGGACGAGCGAGTCACGCTCGACAGAAGTCACGTGTCTCGCAGGCGAAAAACAAGAACTGTGCCATGCGGCGAGAGATAGATGACTTAAAAAGGAAGTTGCGCGACGTGCGCAAAGAAAGACGATCTCCCCTCGGCTCGGGCGAATCTTCTAACGCGGAAGACGTGAGTTACGACGAAGGTCAAGGACCCCCAAGCGAAACCTTTTCTTATGAAAAGGAGCCACGCCCGCACGGAAATATGAGAGCCCGCCCAGCAAAGGTTCGGGAGCGACGCCATGAAGAGGGCGCTCGGATCGGTCTCAAGGTCACCCTTCACGAATAGAATCGAAGGGGCTAAGCCGCCAAGACGCTTCAACCAACCGGTGTTCGCCATCTATTACGGCAAAACGGACCCGGTGGAGCACGTGAGCCGTTTAACCGGAAAATGGCGATTTATTCGCAAAACGAGGCCCCGATGTGCAAAATCTTCATCCATCCACTTGGGATCGATGGCGATGAGGTGGTTCAACAAACTGAAGACAAATTTCGTAGGCTCCTACAAGCGGCTCACTCAAGCTTTTTGCTCCCGTTTCATTACAAACACCGAGTCCCTCGACCTCTCGGTTCGCCTCTTGTCCTTGTCCATGCACGAAGGAGAAACCCCGAAAGCGTACTCGGATAGGTATTGGGAGGTGTATAACGACTTGGATGACAACCATGATAATGTTGCTATCAAAGACGTTCAAAAGCGGTCTCCCCACGGGCACGGCTTAAGGAAATCCCTCACCGGAAAACCGGTTGCTAACGTCCAACAAGCTAATGGATAGGATCGACAAGTACAAAAGAGTGGAGGAAGATCACCTGCAAGGGAAGGGAAAGGAGAAGGTCGCCCCCGCCCCTAAAGCCAATGATTTCAGGACGGAACGTCACAATCCTGGTCAGCCGAGGAGAGATTTTTCGCGACAGATTGGGCGGAGCGGCCCGCAGCGATGAATGCCGTATTTGAGAGCCAAGACAACAAGTACTAGAGAAAGTAAGGGATGAACCCTATTTCGGATGGCCGGCGAAAATGGCCGGAGACCCCGCCAAACGTAACGAGAACTTGTATTGCCACAATCATCGGGACCACGGGCATACTATCGAGGACTGCAGGAGTCCGTGGAATCACCTAGATCAATTGGTCCGAGAAGGAAAGCTACGCCACCTGCTGCACCCATCAAGCGGCCATCCCGCCAAGCAACACAAGAACCTCGAAGGGACGTGTCTTTAAGACCCCCCACCGGGACGATACATGTCATCCTCTTTGCACCGGGAAGAACTGGGCCACCCATCCCCAGGGTATTAGCCGTGGATCATCTCCCCTACAAGGGCAAGCAAAGGGAGCCCAAAAGGTTAAGAAAGGGAAGCTCTTTGATACTGGAATTCTCGGATGAGGATAAAGAAGGAACAATTCAACCTCACGATGATGCCTTGGTGGTCACCTTGCGGATTGGGGTTTTGATGTTAAAAGGGTGTTAGTAGATTCGGGAAGTGCGATGGAGATAATGTACCCCGACCTATACAAGGGGCTAAACTTGACTCGGAAGATTTAACGACTTATGATTCCCCCTTCTCGCTTTGAAGGGAAGCTCGTCACGCCAAAGGGGCTAATCCGATCGCTCGTACAGGGGGGCGGAAGTGGTGGAGGTGAATTTTATCGTGGTCGACGCTTATTCACCTTACACTGCGATAGTTGCAAGGCCATGGATCCACGCCCTAGAGGCCGTGACCTCCACACTTCACCGAGAAAGTAAAATACCCATCCCAAGGACGAGTAGAAGAAATCCGAGGAGATCGAGGCCTTGGCCAGAAATGTGGTGGCCGCCGTTTTACATCGGCCCTTGATCGAGTCCTCGGACCCAAAAAGCTTATAGCAACCAGCCTCCTCGGTAAAGCATAACGAGGGGCTGGCCGAGGAGATAAGGTGTGAAGGTCTATATAAGATTCTTGTCAACGATGACCGGGAGAAGTTCTTTGGTCGGCTCAATTGCCCTCTCAAGAAAAGGAGGAACTGGTCGATTTCTCGAGAGAAAATGTCGATGTATTCGCTTGGGACGCCTACGATGCCCCGGAGTCGATCCTAGCCTTATTTGTCACCACCGAACGTCAACCCCTCTTCCACTCCGAGGAAGCAGCCACCCCGACGCCCTTCAAAGGAGCACGCTAGTGCCATGAGAGACGAGGTGACAAAATTAAAAAGAGCGGGGGCTATCAAAGAGGTCTTTTACCCCGAATGGTTGGCAAACAAAGTGGTGGTAAGGAAGAAAACGGGGAAGTAGAGGGTCTGCGTGAGACTTCACGGACTGAACAAGGCATGCCCCAAGGACCCATTCCCCTACCCAAAATCGACCGATTGGTGGATGCAACCGTGGGGCACCCTCGAATGAGCTTTACGGACGCTTTCCGGGGCTATCATCAGATACCCCTTGCGCTAGAGGACCAAGAGAAAACGGCTTTCATGACGCCCATCGGAAACTATCATTATAAGGTGATACCATTCGGGCTAAAGAACGCGGGTTCAACATACCAAAGGATGATGACTCGGATGTTCGAGCCACAATCGGGAAAAAAATCATTGAGGTGTATATAGACGATATGGTTGTGAAGAGTAAAAGGGTGTCCGAGCACGTGAAAGACCTTGGAACCATCTTCGCTATCTTAAGGGAGCACCGCTTATGGCTGAATGCCTCCAAATGCTCGTTCGGAGTTGGGTTTGGGAAATTCCTAGGGTACATGGTCACCCACAGGGGGAATAGAAGTAAGTCCCGACCAAATCAAAGCCATCAACAGCCCTACGAGACTCCTCGGAACCCGAAGGAAGTGCGAAGCTCACGGCATGATTGCGGCATTAAACCGATTCATATCGCGATCGGCGGATCGATGCCGGCCTTTTACCTCCTGGTAAACAAGTGGAAAGAGTTCAAATGGTCGGAGGATTGCGTTCAAGCTTTCCAAAGCAGCTTAAGGACTACTGTCCCGACCACCCATCATGTCCGATCCGGAGGCGACGAGGTGTCTTTGTTTGCCTACATCGCCGTAGCTCCCCACGCCGTAAGCCTGGTACTAATACGGGATGATAACGGGTTGCAGCGACCGGTATACTATGTGAGCAAATCACTACACGAGGCCGAGGTGCGATACCTACCTATAGAAAAGGCCATTCGGGCGATAATGCATGCAACCCGGAAGCTTCCCCATTACTTTCGGGCGCATACGGTCATCATTCGACTCGCCTTCCCCTTCGAGCCGTGCTTCGAAGCGCTGACTACACGGGAAGGATCACCAAGTGGAGTGCTCTTTTGGGGGCCTTTGATATAAAATATATGCCCTGACCCTCCGTCAAAGGACAGGTCCTCATGCAGACTTGGTAGCGGAGTTTGCCGAGCCCTCTATAGAAACGATGACCGAGAAGAAAGACTGGGTGGAAAACTGGTTGGCGAGTTTCAGCCGGGGAGTCCATGCATTGAAGATCTACGTGGATGGCACGGCCAACCGAGAGAGGATCAGGAGTTGGGATAGTTTTAATATCGTCGGACGGCGCTGTCATTGAAAAGTCATTGAGACTCGGATTCTCGACTACGAACAATGAAGCCGAATACGAAGCCCTACTTCAAGGGATGGCAATGGTTCAAAGATTGGGTGGAAGAGTAATAGTAGCATTCTCGGACTCCAGTTAGTGGTCGGACAAGTGATGGGAGAGCTAGAAGCTCGAGATACTAGGATGCAAGAGTATTTGGGACAAGTCAAACGACTACAGACGAGTTTTGAATCCTTCCGTCTGACGCACATTTCCAGGAGCGTAAACACTCGTGCGGACTCGCTAGCCACTCTTGCCACATCCTTTGCATGCAGTTTGCCACGAATAATCCTAGTCGAAGATCTAGTCAAGGCCGATCCCATCGGCGGAAACCCGGCTCGAGTCCATCGAGATAAGACAGAGTCCCGGTTGGATGGACCCCATAAGAATTTCCTCCAAGACGATATCCTCCCGGAAGAAAAACTTGAAGCCGAGAAGATACGTAGAAAAGCTCCTCGTTTTCGGCTATCGAGAGAACCGCAAACTCTATCGGCGCTCCTACTCTGGACCGTACTTACTTTGTGTACATCCAGAGGAGTCCGAGTCTCTTCTTGAGGAGTTGCATGAGGGAGTATGTGGGAGTCACACCGGAGGAAGATCGGCGGCACACAGGGCACTCACTCAAGGATACCGATGGCCGAACATGCGAGACAGCCCAGGAATACGCTAAGAAGTGCGATCGGTGCCAAAGATTTGCTCGAATATCCACCAACCAGGAGGGGTGCTCAACCCACTCTCCAGTCCATGGCCGTTCGCGCAATGGGGCCTCGATATTGTCGGGCCTTTCCCCAAGGTCTGCGGGGAACAAGCGATACATAATAGTCGGAACCGATTACTTCACTAAATGGGTGGAGGCTGAACCTTTGGCCAACATCGGGGGCGTGGATGCCCGTAAATTGCCTGCGGAAGAACATTATCACCCGCTTTGAACTCCAAGAACACTCGTTTCCGACAATGGCCTCGGTTTGACAAAGAAGAATTTTAGGGAGTATTGCCGTGAATTTGGGATCATTAATCGATATTCCACCCCTGCATACCCCCAAGGAAATGGGCAAGTCGAGGCTGTAAACAAGGTCATAGTGAAAGGATTGAAGAAAATACTAGATGAGTCAAAGGGGAGATGGGTAGAAGAGCTACCACACGTCTTATGGACATATCGGACAACGCCGCGGCGTTCGTTCAACCGTGAAACCCCTTCTCAATGACTTATGGGGCTGAGGCTGTGCTTCCGATCGAGAACAATTTCCCCACGTTGAGATCTAGCTCGTTCACCCCAAGCGATAACGATGAGTTGCTAGGAAGAAGTCCGGACCTAGCCGAGGAGAGAAAGGAAAAGGCCACGATTCACATGGCCTATTATCACCGAAAGGTCGAGACAAGGGTATGATGCTAACGTCAAATTGCGGCCTGGGGTCCAGGTGATCTCGTGATGAGGAAGATCCTTGGCAATGCAAAGAACCCCTCTTGGGGCAAGTTAGGGCCCAACCGGGAGGGACCATACCGTGTCACATCCGTGGCCGGAATAGGCGCCTACTACCTAGAAGATTTAGATGAAAAGGCTGTACTTCGACCATGGAATGTAAACAACCTCGGGAGGTATTATTATTAATGAGAATGGCTTAGCATACGTTTTCTTTCATGACTACCCGCCGCTTGCCGGTCTACATTACAACTATTTATAAGTTTTAAAAAGAACCTAAGTCTGCATGGCTCCTCGGACCACGAGACTTAGGGGAAAGTAGTACTTAAGCCAACTATTTGTAAGTTTTAAAAAGAACCTAAGTCCCGCATGACTCCTCGGACCACAGACTTTTGGAGAAGTTATTACTCATGAGGGTTCATAGTTTTAAACAGAACCTAAGTCCTGCATGGCTCCTCGGACCCACGACTTTGGGGAAATTATTACTCTTGACAATTCATAGTTTTAAGCGTAACCTAAGTCCCGCATGGCTCCTCGGACCACAGACTTTTGGGGAAATTATCACTTATGATAGATTGGGAGATTATTACTTAAAGGAAATCATTTTAATGCGCGCGCGCAACCTAGCACAATCGCAATCGTCAAGTGCACCGCGCCAAAAATCCATTATTGTTTCGATTGATATCCTGTGTCTACATTGTTGCAAATGTCTAAAATAAAAAGAGCATTATCGATACACATCCGTAGTAAGCAAAACGACGTCTTATATTAATATTCCGAGTACATTAGCAAGAGAGGTCCTTAAAAAAAAAAAAAAAAAAAAGGGGGAAAAGTAGGATAACTCTCATTTAAAAAAAAAAAAAAAAAAAAAAAAAAAAAAAAAAAAACTATCCACAAATGTTGAAAACCTAGAAGTCTAAGTTTCAGCAGGAGGATCTTCTTTCTACTCGGGCCGGGAGGAGGAGCCTCGATGGTGGGATCTGCGGCGGGGACCTCCGTCATATTAGACACAAGGGCGGCATCAGGCACCGTCGGATCTCGCTCGGAGCCACTTGGGCATCATTAGGATTCGCACGGATCTCCCGAGGATAGAAGATACTCTCGGACAATCTTAGTGCGAATCCGAGGAACTCCTGCAGCATCAAGAGCATGAGCCCATGAAATATCGCAGTAATCCCCGCATACCTCGGGAATCTCCTCGGATAGCCTGGCCTCCGTCTCTTCGGCCCCGAGCTGGCGAGCGGCCTCTTTCTCGGCCTCTGTTGCCTCTCGGAGCAGTTGTGTAGTCGCACAATTTTCCTGGCCCAAGTTCTGTTGATCAGGCCTAGGCCCAAAGCACAACCCACAATAAATATTTGTAGAGGATGAGTTAAAGAACTTGGCCTCGGTGAAACTATTAGGTCTTATGCATGTAAGGTACTGTTTGCAGAAAGAAATAAGAACGTAAAGAAGGATTCCTCAAGTCTGATTTTATTTCTTTAGTTCCTCTTACAATTCTGCCGTTCCCTTCTTTGAGGGACTCCACTACATTATATACTTCTCTTCTTTTCATCTCAACCTTACACCTGTTGACCATCTAGGCATTCACTTGAGCACCTATCCCATCAGACGCCCTCGTCGGTCCCTTTGTGAGTTGCAGAGGCCAAGGCGGCACTGTTCAGGAGTCTTTTCCTCATTAATGCGGCCAAGAGGGTGGGTGAGGCGCAATTAATGTGGTGGTAGCCTTCCGCGAGATATTTTGGATTTAATTCATTTTATATGTTGGGAAGGTGAGCTGAAATGGCTGGGGAAAGTTCCTCGTCTGGGCTTCGTGATGTCCGAGGAGGAGTTACTTCTCGGACGGGTTTCCTTGGAGCTGCTGGGATTGAGTAATGCTTCATATGGGACTCCTCTTGGACAGACGCTCCTCGGACGGGCCCGAGTTTGGAATAGCCCATCATTTTTGGGCCGGCCCCCACAATAGCCCCTCAAAACTTCGGTTTTAACCTCCCTCCGAGGAGAAAAGCGGGGTTTTGATGTTTGTGAGTGGAGGGAAATAAGGAGATCGTGGGGCGCGCGTGCGTGCGAGAACCGTTACTTTTGACGCGCTACAATTTACGAGGCGTGGCCATTAACTTCTGGAGGCGTTATGTTCCCTTCATCCAACGGCTTGGCGTGGATCGAACGACTATCGTTCTTTCCCGTACTTTTAGGCGGGGATGATCTTTTCTCTCTCCTTTAGGCTATATAAGACGTGAGAGGGGTTCAGTTCCTTCTTTCATTTGCGTTTCACAAACCTCAAAAGACTCCAGAGAACTCCATCGAATCCCAGAGATATACGAACACTTGCATCCGTTACGCCGCCGTAGCCGTTTTTGTGAAGCGTTTTGTTCAAGAGAGATCTCCGGGCGTCCCCTTGAGCGTTTTGTGAAGGTACCTGTACATTTCGCTTTTCTCACCGTTTCAATTCCCTCTTCGGACTCTGCTTTTCTTTTCAGTCTTTACTTTCATTTCCCCAGTTCAGCTCGGATGGGTAGATTCGAAAAATTAGTAAAAACTCCAGCCGCTATGGAAGCCTTTAGGGAGAAATACCACATTCCCCCGAGGGTTGGGCTGCGATCTTGTCCTATCGAAGGAATACTTGTGAGATAGAGTTGAGGGGGAAGTTGTTATCCCCATGATTGCTTTCAGAGAGGGAGGGATGACACTTCCCATGCGTAGGATTACAAGGAGTACTGTTCAACCATAGGTTAACGCCGTATCAGTGTGCCCCGAATATGTTCAAGATACTAGGCTGTGTAGACGTCTTAGACGAGCGGATGAATCTAGGCCTCTCTTAGCATGATATGGCCTATCTGCACGAATGTCACCGCCTCGGGGATGATGGGTATTATCTTAAATCCCGGAACGAGGATGTTAGGTTGATCTCTTGTCTCCGGTGTCCAATAAGACCGTGAAGAATGACTTCCTCATTGCTTCTGGGGAGTGGTTCGACGGTATTCATTGTCCAACTCGGGCAGGAAACCCAGGTGTGGCGTCTTTAGGATCGATCCTTTTTGGGAAAGGATTTGGTATTAAGGGGTTACTATTATTATTATTATTATTATTTTTTTTTTTTTTTTTTTTTTTTTGCTCGTGTAATTGGAAAATTTTTTGGACTGACCCCACTTTTCTTGGTTGTTTGCAAACAAAGCCCACGTCGCTCCACGGATAGACCTTGCGAACGTGCCAGCGCTGAACTATCTTCTCAGGTCGGAGATTTACGCTACCGAGGACGGACGATTGCGTGCGGCCCATCTCAGTTTCGGGCTATCGGCCTTTGAGCAAAGCTTTCCGAGGCAATCGGTCACGCTATAAGGGCGGGCAGTCCGAGGTTGGCTAGGATTGACGTGTCCCGAAACGGGTTCCTAGCTCCACACGATCCGCCACAGTAGTCTTTGCTCGGGGTCAGAAATCCTTACTTAGCGGAGCAGCTCCCTCCGATAAACGAGCCTGGCGCTGCAGCTGGGTCGAAGAAGAAGCTGAATCTTCCAGTCTTTCTCTTGAGGAAGAAATAGACAAGTTTTACTTCGAGGAGGAAATTCAACAAAATCCCTTAGGGGAGTTTTCCAATCCTAAAGTAGAGCAGGACCGACATTCCGCAGTTGGTGTTCCCTCAATCGTTATCTGCTCGGACGATACTTGCATTTAAGAGGCCGAGCCCATGGCAGAAAAGGGAAGTCCCTAAAGGAGTTGATGTCCTCCAGAGGGAAAGGTCAGCCACCGAAGGGTCGGTCTTCGAAGGGGCCAACTCCATCACAAGCCAAGGCCCTTCTCCCGGTGATCCCCCAGGGCGTCTTGGACCCTGGCCTTAAGGTCAATCCGGACCTGAAGAAGAAGAGGCCGGTTGCCACGCCCGAGGAAGGCGAGGTGGCTGTCCGGCCGACCAAGCAGCAAAAAACCACACGGGCACCAAGGAGCAGAAAGGGCACCTCTTTCGCCGCCGGGGATGAGGGGAATCTTTTTGAAGTGCGCGATCGCCCCTCGTCCATGGGACCCAAAGTTGAGCTGGATGGGCTCGCCATTCCTTACACCGCCGGTCCGAGACTATAATCGTGGCCGGGCGGGGTACGTGGCGGAGGCCTTAGAGCAGCCCCTACTTCTTCCTCGGAACATGGAGGCCTACAGGCGGTGCACTCGATTCGAGCTCTTCCTATCCCTTAAAAGGAATCTCGCGTTGGTAAGTAATCCTTTTACTGTTTTATCAATTTACTTTCTTCTGTTAGATTATATATTTTTCTTTTAAGGACACTCTCGTTTTGTCATGATTACTCAAAGAGGTCTTCGTGGGTGAGGAGTTTTGCCGTAATAGCCTTAACTGGGCCGAGGCCGAGACCTGTGCTCGGACAGAGGTGGAGAAAGCCTTGGGGTCCCTCAAGCATGATCACATTAAACTCGCGGCTGAGTTCAAGGATTCGGAGAACCGACGTAAAAGTGCAGAGGGCTGGCTTGAAGAGTGCCGAGGACCAAAGCGGAGGACCAGCGCAAACAATCGTACACGGCAGCCTTAACCTTAACACCGAGAGGCGGGCGGTGCGGGGACCTCAAAACCGCCATGCAAAAAGTAGAGGATGAGCCGAGGCGGGTAAAGGAGGAGGCTCAGCTGCTCCGAGAGGCAACAGAGGTCGAGAAAGAGGCCGCTCGCCAGCTCGGGGCCGAAGAGACGGAGGCCAGGCTATCTAAGGAGATTCCCGAGGTATGCAGGGATTACTGCAGTATTTCATGGGCTCATGCTCTTGATGCTGCAGGAGTTTCTGCGGATTCGGCACTAAGATTGCCCGAGAGTATCTTCTATCCTCGGGAGATCCGTGCGAATCCTAATGATGCCCAAGTGGCTCCAGAGCGAGGATCCGACGGTGCTCGATGCCGCCCTTGTGTCTAATATGACGGAGGTCCCCGCCGCAGATCCCACCATCAAGGCTCCTCCTCCCCAACCCGAGCAGAAAGAAGATCCTCCTGTTGAAGCTTAGACTTCTAGGTTTTCAACCTTTGTGGATGGTTTTTTTTTTTTTTTTTTTTTTTAAATGAGAGTTATCCTACTTTTCCCCCTTTTTTTTTTTTTTTTTTGTAAGGACCTCTCTTGCTAATGTACTCGGAATATTAATATAAGACGTCGTTTTGCTTACTACGGATGTGTATCAGTAATGCTCTTTTTATTTTAGACATTTGCAACAATGTAGACACAGGATATCAGTCAAAACAATAATGGATTTTTGGCGCAGTGCACTTGACGATTGCGATTGTGCTAGGTTGTGCGCGCGCATTAAAATGATTTCCTTTAAGTAATAATCTCCCAATCTATCATAAGTGATAATTTCCCCAAAAGTCTGTGGTCCGAGGAGCCATACAGGACTTAGGTTACGCTTAAAACTATGAATTGTCAAGAGTAATAATTTCCCCAAAGTCGTGGGTCCGAGGAGCCATGCGGGACTTAGGTTCTGTTTAAAACTATGAACCCTCATGAGTAATAATAACTTCCCCAAAAGTCTCGTGGTCCGAGGAGCCATGCAGGACTTAGGTTGTTTAAAACTTACAAATAGTTGGCTTAAGTACTACTTTCCCTAAGTCTACGTGGTCCGAGGAGCCATGCAGACTTAGGTTCTTTTTAAAACTTATAAATAGTTGTAATGTAGACCGGCAAGCGGCGGGTAGTCATGAAAGAAAACATATGCTAAGCCATTCTCATTAATAATAATACCTCCCGAGGTTGTTTACATTCCATGGTCGAGGTACAGCCTTTTCATCTAAATCTTCTAGGTAGTAGGCGCCTATTCCGGCCACGGATGTGACACGGTATGGTCCCTCCCAGTTGGGCCCTAACTTGCCCCAAGAGGGGTTCTTTGCGTTGCCAAGGATCTTCCTCATCACGAGATCACCCTGGACCCTGGAGGCCGCAATTTGACGTTAGCATCATACCCTTGTCTCAAACTTTCTCCGGTGATAATAGGCCATGTGAATCGTGGCCTTTTCCCTTCTCTCCTCAACTAGGTCCAGACTTCTTCCTAGCAACTCATCGTTATCGCTTGGGGTGAACGAGCTAGATCTCAACGTGGGGAAATTGTTCTCGATCGGAAGCACAGCCTCAGCCCCATAAGTCATTGAGAAGGGGTTTCACGGTTGAACGCCGCGGCGTTGTCCGATATGTCCATAAGACGTGTGGTAGCTCTTCTACCCATCTCCCTTTGACTCATCTAGTATTTTCTTCAATCCGTTCACTATGACCTTGTTTTACACCTCGACTTGCCCATTTCCTTGGGGGTATGCAGGGGTGGAATATCGATTAATGATCCCAAATTCACGGCAATACTCCCTAAAATTCTTGCTGTCAAACTCGAGGCCATTGTCGGAAACGAGTGTTCTTGGAGTTCAAGCGGGTGATAATGTTCTTCCCAGGCAATTTCTCGGGCATCCACGCCCCACGATGTTGGCCAAAGGTTCAGCCTCCACCCATTTAGTGAAGTAATCGGTTCCGACTATTATGTATCGCTTGTTCCCCGCAGCCTTGGGGAAAGGCCCGACAATATCGAGGCCCCATTGCGCGAACGGCCATGGACTGGAGAGTGGGTTGAGCACCCCTCCTGGTTGGTGGATATTCGAGCAAATCTTTGGCACCGATCGCACTTCTTAGCGTATTCCTGGGGCCTGTCTCGCATGTTCGGCCACCAAGTATCCTTGAGTGAGTGCCCGTGCGCCAGCCGATCTTCCTCCGGTGTGACTCCTACATACTCCCTCATGCAACTCCTCAAGAAGAGACTCGGACTCCTCCGGATGTACACAAAGTAAGTACGGTCCGAGTAGGAGCGCCAATAGAGTTTGCGGTTCTCTCGATAGCCGAAACGAGGAGCTTTTCTACGTATCTTCTCGGCTTCAAGTTTTTCTTCCGGGAGGATATCGTCTTGGAGGAAATTCCTTATGGGGTCCATCCAACGGGACTCTGTCTTATCTCGATGGACTCGGGCCGGGTTTTCGCCGATGGGATCGGGCCTTGACTAGATCTTCGACTAGGATTATTCGTGGCAAACCGCATGCCGAGGATGTGGCAAGAGTGGTGGCGAGTCCGCATGAGTGTTTACGCTCCCGGAAATGTGCGTCGAGACGGAAGGATTCAAAACTCAAATCTGTAATCGTTTGACTTGTCCCAAATACTCTTGCATCCTAGTATCTCGAGCTTCTAGCTCTCCCATCACTTGTCCGACCACTAACTGGAGTCCGAGAATGCTTCTATTACTCTTCCACCCAATCTTTGAACCATTGCCATCCCTTGAAGTAGGGCTTCGTATTCGGCTTCATTGTTCGTGAGCCGAGAATCCGAGTCTCAATGACTTTTCAATGACAGCGCCGCCCCGGCGATATTAAAACTATCCCAACTCCCGATCCTCTCTCGGTTAGCCGCGCCATCCACGTAGATCTTCCAATGCATGGACTCCCTGGCTGAAACTGCGTCAACCAGTTTTCCACCCCAGTCTTTCTTCTCGGTCATCGTTTCTATAGAGGGCTCAGCAAACTCCGCTACCAAGTCTACGAGGACCTGTCCTTTGACGGAGGGTGCAGGCATATATTTTATATCAAAGGCCCCCAAAAGAGCACTCCACTTGGCGATCCTTCCTATGTAGTCAGCGCTCAAGCACGGCTCGAAGGGGAAGCCGAGTCGAGAATGATGATTTGTATGCGCCCTGAAAGTAATGGGGAAGCTTCCGGGTTGCATGCACTATCGCGAGAATGGCCTTTTCTATAGGTAGGTATCGCACCTCAACCTCGTGTAGTGATTTGCTCACATAGTATACCGGTCGCTGCACCCCGTTATCATCCCGTATTAGTATCAGGCTTACGGCGTGGGGAGCTACGGCGATGTAGGCAAACAAAGACTCGTCCCCGCCTCCTGATTTGGACATGATGGGTGGTCGGGACAGGTAGTCCTTAAGCTGCTGGAAAGCTTGAACGCAATCCTCCGACCATTTGAACTCTTTCCACTTGTTTACCAGGAGGTAAAAAGGCCGGCATTGATCCGCCAATCGCGATATGAATCGGTTTAATGCCGTAATCATGCCGATGAGCTTCGCACTTCCTTCGGGTTCCGAGGAGTCTGTAGGGTGTTGATGGCTTTGATTTGGTCAGGACTTACTTCTATTCCCCCTGTGGGTGACCATGTACCCTAGGAATTTCCTGCACCCAACTCCCAACGAGTATTTGGAGGCATTCACCGCAAAACGGTGCTCCCTCAAGATAGCGAAGATGGTTCCAAGGTCTTTCACGTGCTCGGACACCCTTTTGCTCTTCACAACCATATCGTCTATATACACCTCAATGATTTTGCCCAGTTGTGGCTCGAACATCCGAGTCATCATCCTTTGGTATGTTGAACCCGCGTTCTTTAGCCCGAATGGCATCACCTTATAATGATAGTTTCCGATGGGCGTCATGAAAGCCGTTTTCTCTTGGTCCTCTAGCGCAAGGGGTATCTGATGATAGCCCTGGAAGGCGTCCGTAAAGCTCATTCGAGGGTGTCCCACGGTTGCATCCACCAATCGGTCGATTTTGGGTAGGGGGAATGGGTCCTTGGGGCATGCCTTGTTCAGGTCCGTGAAGTCTCACGCAGACCCTCCACTTCCCCGTTTTCTTCCTTACCACCACTTTGTGTTTGCCAACCATTCGGGATAAAAGACCTCTTTGATAGCCCCCCCGCTCTTTTTAATTTTGTCACCTCGTCTCTCACGGCACTAGCGTGCTCCTTTGAAGGGCGTCGGGGTGGCTGCTTCCTCGGAGTGGAAGAGGGGTTGACGTTCGGTGGTGACAAATAAGGCTAGGATCGACTCCCGGGGCATCGTAGGCGTCCCAAGCGAATACATCGACATTTTCTCCGAGAAATCGACCAGTTCCTCCTTTTCTTGAGAGGGCAATTCAGAGCCGACCTGAAAGAACTTCTCCGGGTCATCGTTGATAGCAATCTTATATAGACCTTCACACCTTATCTCCTCGGCCAGCCCCTCGTTATGCTTTACCGAGGAGGCTGGTTGCTATAAGCTTTTTGGGTCCGAGGACTCGATCAAGGGCCGATGTAAAACGGCGGCCACCACACATTTCCTGGCCAAGGCCTCGATCTCTTGATTTCTTCTACTTGTCCTTGGGATGGGTATTTTACTTTACGGTGAAGTGTGGAGGTCACGGCCTCTAGGTCTGTGGATCCATGGCCTTGCAACTATCGCAGTGTAAGGTGAATAAGCGTCGACCACGATAAAATTCACCTCCACCACTTCCGCCTGATGCCTGCAGACGGGCGGTCGGATTAGCCCCTTTGGCGTGACGAGCTTCCCTTCAAAGGCGAGAAGGGGGAATCATAAGTCGTTAAATCTCTCGAGTCAAGTTTAGCCCCTTGTATAGGTCGGGATACATTATCTCCACCGCACTTCCCGAATCTACTAACACCCTTTTCACATCAAAACCCCCAATCCGCAAGGTGACCACCAAGGCATCATCGTGAGGTTGAATTGTTCCTTCTTTATCCTCATCCGAGAATCCAAAGTATCAAAGAGCTTCCCTTTCTTAACCTTTTGGGCTCCCTTTGCCTGCCCTTGTAGGGGAGATGATCCACGGCTAATACCCTGGGGATGGGTGGCCCAGATTCTTCCCGGTGCGGCGAGGATGACATGTATCGTCCCGGTGGGGGTCTTAAAGACACGTCCCTTCGAGGTTCTTGTGTTGCTTGGCCGGGATGGCCGCTTGATGGGTGCAACGGTGACGTAGCTTTCCTTCTCGGACCAATTGATCTAGGTGATTCCACGGACTCTGCAGTCCTCGTGAGTATGCCCGTGGTCCCGATGATAGTGGCAATACAAGTTAAGTTACGTTTGGCGGGGTCTCCGCCATTTTCGCCGCCATCCGAAATAGGGTTCATCCCTTACTTTCTCCGAGCACTGTTGTTGCGGCTCTCTCAATACGGCATTCCGCTGCGGGCCGCTCCGCCCAATCTGTCGCGAAAAATCTCTCCTCGGTGACCGGGATTGTGACGTTCCGTCCACGAAATCATTGGCTTTAGGGGCGGGGGCGACCTTCTCCTTTCCCTTCCCTTGCAGCTGATCTTCCTCCACTCTTTTGTACTTGTCGATCCTATCCATTAGCCGTTGGACGTTAGCAACCGGTTTTCCGGTGAGGGATTTCCTTAAGCCGTGCCCGGTGGGGAGACCGCTTTTGAACGTCTTTGATAGCAACATTATCATGGTTGTCATCCAAGTCGTTATACACCTCCCAATACCTATCCGAGTACGCTTTCGGGGTTTCTCCTTCGTGCATGGACAAGGGACGATGAGCGAACCCGAGAGGTCGAGGGACTCTGGTGTTTGTAATGAAACGGGAGTAAAAAGCTTGAGTGAGTCGCTTGTAGGAGCCTACGAAATTTGTCTTCTTGATTGTTAAACCACCTCATCGCCATCGATCCCAAGCTGGATGGGAAGATTTTGCACATCGGGGCCTCGTTTTGCGAATAAATCGTCATTTTCCTGGTTAAACGGCTCACGTGCTCCACCGGGTCCGTTTTGCCGTAATAGATGGCGAACACCGGTTGGTTGAAGCGTCTTGGCGGCTTAGCCCCTTCGATTCTATTCGTGAAGGGTGACCTTGAGACCGATCCAGCGCCCTCTTCATGGCGTCGCTCCTAGAACCTTTGCCGGACGGGCTCGTACTTCCGTGCACGGGCGTGGCTCCTTTTCATAAGAAAAGGTTTTGCTTGGGGGTCCTTGACCTTCGTCGTAACTCACGTCTTCCGCGTTAGAAGATTCGCCCGAGCCGCAGGGAGATCGTCTTCGCCTGCGCACGCCGCAACTTCCTTTTTAAGTCATCTATCTCTGTTGCATGGCTCTGGTGATGTTTCGCCCCGAGACACGTGACTTCTGCCCGAGCGTGACTCTGGCTCGTCCGGGTGGTATGCACACTCCCTTCACGATTTCCCCTTCCACCTAGGCCAGTCGGGTTATTTTGCCTCCGGGACTCGGCAGGTCGTGTCCGTTGGGAGTTAGCTTGGTGAGGATCCATCGGTGCGGGTCTAGTTCTGACATGCTTGACCGTTGTACTAGCCGATGCCCTAGTTCTTCCCACAGACGGCGCCAATTGTAGTCGCACAATTTTCTGGCCCAACTTCGTTGATCGAGGCCTAGGCCCAAAGCACAACCCACAATAAATATTTGTAGAGGATGGGTTAAAGAACTTGGTCTCGGTGAAACTATTAGGTCTTATGCATGTAAGGTCTGTTTTGCGAGAAAGAAATAAGAACGTAAAGAAGGATTCCTCAAGTCTGATTTTATTTCTTTAGTTCCTCTTACAATTCTGCCGTTCCCTTCTTTGAGGGACTCCACTACATTATATACTTCTCTTCTTTTCATCTCAACCTTACACCTGTTGACCATCTAGGCATCCACTTGAGCACCTGTCCCATCAAACGCCCTCGTCGGTCCCTTTGTGAGTTGCAGAGGCCAAGGCGGTACTGTTCAGGAGTCTTTTCCTCATTAATGCGGCCAAAAGGGTGGGTGAGGCGCAATTAATGTGGTGGTAGCCTTCCGCGAGATATTTTGGATTTAATTCATTTTATATGTTGGGAAGGTGAGCTGAAATGGTGGGGAAAGTTCCTCGTCTGCAGGCTTCGTGATGTCCGAGGAGGAGTTACTTCTCGGACGGGTTTCCTTGGAGCTGCTGGGATTGAGTAATGCTTCATATGGGACTCCTCTTCGGACAGGACGCTCCTCGGACGGGCCTGAGTTTGGAATAGCCCATCATTTTTGGGCCGGCCCCCACAGGTAATATTACCAAGAATAAAGATGATTTACTATGAATCCTTAATTTAGTTTAAGTATATTCAAATTAAAAATTATTGATCCATTTTTTATAAATATATGATTTCCTCCCTTTTGTCCAACCGTTTGACATTTTCCACAATAGAATCATCTAGTGGCAGAGCCAAAAAAAAATTTCAGAGGAGGCCAAGTTAGATATAAAAAAATTATTTAGGAGGTATTAAAAACCCAAACAATTGCACAATGTATAAAACTTGTGTTTTGGACTAATTCAAAAGGATTGAGAGGTTGAAGGCCTAAATTTTAAAATCTGAGGAGGCCAATAGTTACATTTTTCTATAATTTGTACTATTTTTATAATTTGAAAACTATATACAATGGAAAATTGAAAAAGCTAAGGGGCCTGGCCCCCTTGCTTCGCCTATGGACTCATCCATCATGTTCCCTAGTCGACCTTTTACCAACAATGTGCAAAAGTCATTCAACCCTATGGACAACCACATAATGACAAAGGTGTCAAATATGGAAACTCCCGCATGAGATATTAGCCCACTAACTCATGTTATCCAATCAACTGCATGAATCTCAAGAATTTCTCTACCATTATTCCCACACCTTCCATCACGTATTAGTTATGAAAAGCAAGTTTATGTAGAGTTCCTAACTTAGGCATATTGGAGAAGATTAGGCTGACAGATGCCCTCTGATAGTTTGTTTCATTATTACAGATCTTCCAACGCTCCTATTCAAACAATTGGTTCACTGATTTTTCATGCATCATCCATATTCTTTAAAACAAAATATATTATGCTAAAAAAAATATTGACAATTTAGAAATCAAAGACACCTATGGATTCTACTGCAAAAACTTCAATTCCCAATAAATGCCACAAGAATCCCCAAGTTTTTTTTTTTTGTTAACAATTTGATTGTTTATATTGAAATGCAAATTAACTTTTGTACAACAGTACAAGTTTAATACTTGATTATTTTAGTTCTGTAAAATAGCATTAGTTACAGTTTAAATAGAGATTTTCCTCCTTTTGCAACTACATAGTATCTCAAATATATTGAGATGTTTGATCAATATAGGTAAAAAGTATCTAATGTGTTATTCAAAATCTTTGCACATATTTATTAAGTTTGATAAAGTTTTTTTGTTTTGTAAATGAATTGCTGTATAAAATACATTATTTACATTTTGAATTATTTTCACAATTTTTTATACTTCTATATATAACATAAAATATACTTTATTTAAATTTGACCTCCAAAGAAAAATTCCTAGTTCCATCATTGACTAAAAAGGATCAATACAATTATTCAAAAACTCAACATGTTTAAAGCATCACCTTCGAAAATTATTCTTTGAACACCTCTTTACATTGCACACTAAGAGCATTCGCACTAGGCATTCTAAATGGCATATGTAGGAAAACTTTACCATTTTCACACAAAATTTTACCATTCGCACTGGGCATGCTAATTGCATTGTAGCTCAATTCTAAAACAAAATAATAGTTTTTAATACTCTCTCTCTCTCCTCCTTTTTAACCCTGAAATTTCTCTCTCCTCTCTCGTTATTTCTCTTCTTTTCTCTCTCTTTCTCATCTGCTCTCTGCTCTCTTCGGGCCCAAGACCCCGTGCTTTCTCCGATGACCCTCTCTCTCTCTCATCTTGTGGTTATGGGTTTCTCTATCTCTCTCTCTGGTGGTGGTGGGTTTGTGACTAACGTGGGCGTGGGTCGGCGTGGGTTTTGACGATGGTGGGTCGTGGGTTTTGACAACGGTAGATCGGCATGGGTTTTGATGAGATCGACATGGGTGTTGACAACGGTGGAGATCGGCGTGGTGGAGATCGATGGGTGGTGAGATTGGTGTGGTGGAGATCGGTGGGTGGCAAGATCGATGGATCAGGTTTTGATTTTGCTATGAATTTTGGGTTTTGATTTTGATTTTGAGTTTTGATTTTGCTGTTGATTTTGGCTAGATGGGGAGACTAGGCTTTGATTTTGCTCAGAGAGAGTGACACCGATGGTGGATTGGTATTTTACTGGAATTGTGACGGGTTTGGGGTCACGATGGTGGATGTCTAGTGGTGGTGTGGTTGAGAGGATAGTTGCTATGCGGTGAGAGTGACAGAGAGACAGAAATTAGAAATGAGAGAGATATAATTTGTTTATTATTTGATTGTATAATTTATATTATTTTAATTTGTGGTATTGTAAAATAAAAGTTGAGATCTTGGTGTATTGTAAAATAATATTGTATAATTGATAAAATAACTTTTTGAGATGGTAAAATATGATAAAATTAGGGATGACAATTTTTCCCCGCCTTATTTAACCCGCCCCTCCCCGCTTCGCCTCGCACGGGTTTTCCCCACCCCGCAAAGGCGGTGGGGCGGGGATGTGGCAAGATTTTAGCCCCGCACCAAGGGGGGGGCGGGGATGGGTTTAGACTTTTTAGACCTACCTTGCCCCGCCCCGCATTACTAAGGGTTATAATTGTAAATTTTTCATACCCTAAAACCCTACTATTTAAACAAACATATTAATATTAACATATTTTATTCTATCCAATGTGATTCTCTGTCTTTATTTTGTTATATGTTATACTATGAGATTTTTTTTTTTTTTTTTTTTTTTTATGATTGTCTTGTTAAACACTTGGATAGATTATTCAATTTTTTATAAAAATTATTTGATTTGATGGGATAAATTTGTAATTTCAAGTATATTTTTATTAATGAAATAAGTTTCATTAAAAAAATTGTACTAGTTGTAGGGCAAATTAACAAAAAGTAGAATTTTACGGGGTGGGGCGGGACTTCGGGGGGCCCCAAGGGGCGGGGATGGGGTAAGAAAATATTCCCCGTCATGCGGGATGGGGAGAGTATGGGGCAAGACAAAACCATGCAAGGTGGGGACGAAAATCCCATCTTTTGACCCCTGCCCGTCCCATTGCCATCCCTAGATAGAATGAGATTTTTTGATGTGAATGCTCTAAGAGCTCAAAAGAGCTGCAATAACACAAAAGGAGAATCACCATATTCCTCGTCGTCACATATGCAAGCATAATTAATATTGCCTGAGGCATTGAATGGTTTTTACTCAGCCTAGCCGATGTCTGCTGGCCCAACATTATTCCAATTTTCACAATCTAGTTTACGTATTCTTTTACCGATTCTAAGATATGCCAGTCCAAATACGCTCATGATTGGGCCAGCCCAACTATAGAGCCAGCTCTAGGGCCATAAATTAACTTTTGTCTGTTTTAAGAAATGGGTCGGTTCAATTGCCAGTCCAATTCGCAATTAGAATTTTTTTTTTTTTTTTTTTTTTTGGAGAAAACAATGAAGTTCTTCTAGTTCTTTTGTGCACAATTAATTCACATATCTCCTCTTCACATCCTTGGAAGTGAACGATCCTGATTATTTTGGACGTGGGATGGTAGGATCATAGAATCCTACAAACTGGATTGCGATTTTGATAACCTTGAATACCCTCAATATCTCACACACACAAGAAATTTATAGGAAGGAATCTATCTGAACTCAGTGATATTTTACATAAGAATTCGAAGGTGAACATGATGGACCATAATCTATTATTTTGTACAGGAGAAAAAGAGAAGATTAAATTTGCCCCAATTGCAAGGTACATAAAAGATCAGTTGGACATCATTGCATCCATATTTTTTACAGTTTAGGCTGACACTGAAACTATAAAAGTCCTTAATACCCCTCCAAAACAGGAAAAAATAAGACAGATCACTAGTGCAAGAAACTGTGACAAAGAAAAACCATTCAAATAATGAGGTGGATTGAATTTTGTTGTGAAAATTCAATTCATGCAAGATTAGCGCAAATAGAAGAGATAAATCAATGCAAAAAATTTATGTAATTCAACAATGTACTTACGTCCACAGAAATGAACGGTTAATAACCTATTGTACGAGAAAATAGGATTACAACAATAATTATGTATAACATAATTTTAGCCGATGAAAATTTCTAAAGTATCTCTGTATCATACTGTGGGAGCGTTCCCCACTGCACCACCACCCAACATATTACTCAAGCTAGCAAGACAAACTCTAATTAAATGCTCGCTGCTAGCTTCACTCTACTTTGTTTAGTCCATAAAAGCCTTTGTCCAATGGCCCAATAACAAATATGAGCCAACTCCAAAGTTGTTTATTAAACTTTTTCCTATCACTTTTCCAAAAAAAAAAGAAAAGACATTAGGTATATTTTATCCATTTGGTTAAATTTCCAATCTACTCCAGCCCCAAATTCTGCAATATAAATTGATCAATAGTCCAAGGTTCTCTGAGAAAATATAAAATTTTCCTATTTCATTTTTTTGGCACTAAAGTTATATTCCTTCAGCTTCTCTATCTGCCAATCTAACTACACATGCACTCCACCAAGAGATGCAAATGAAACCTTTATTTGCAATTGAATATGCCAAATGTTTGCCTCTTCTGGATGCTATAGTTTATTCTTGTCAATGAGATTTACTCGTTAGTTGGTAGGGTTAACACATGGTCATTGGCTCTATTATGGAACTACACGCTATTGAAGATTAATCTGATTCTAATCTATAGAGACCGGTCCTCTCTCTCAGCTGGGAACATTACTGAAGAATACTATTTCAACTAAGTACATTATATTATTAAAAATAACAAAATTTCCTGCCCTATTCAGTCTTATTCAGTCCACTTTGTCCATCTCGGTTCTATTTGGTCCATATTGGTCCTATTTCCTACTCAGCCACTTTGGTCCTATTCAATTCACTTCAGTCATATGCGGTCCTTTTTGGTCAACTAAAGTTCTATTCGGTCCACTTTGGTCTTATTCCGTCCTATTCAATAAACTTTAGTCCTATTCAATCAACTTCAATCCTATTTGGTCTACTTCGGTCCATTCTGCCCACTTTGGTCTTATTCAGTCATGTTTCGTCCACTTTGGTCTTATTTGGTTCTATTCAAACTTCAGTCCTATTCGGTCCACTTTGGTCTTATTCGGTCCTATTTGATCCACTTTGTTTCTATTCGGTCTTATCGGTCCAACACAGTCCACTTTGGTTTTATTCAGTCCACCTTGATTTTTTTTTTTTTTTTTGGATGGAAAAAGATGAATCCACTTTGATCCTATTCAGTACATGCTTCAAGGTATCATTTTATTAATTTTGATTTAACCTTTTGTGGGGGTGAAAGGCTAGGAAGCCTATATCTATGTATATGTTGGGCCAAGGGCCCGATTCGAGGAAGAACTCCTCCTCGGCCAGGCAAGGCCAAGGACAAAGGGAATGATCTGCCATTAAGAGTGACACCCCGGACCATTCCGTGGAAGAGGATAAGTATTAAAAAAAATAGGACAAATGGAGGCATGGAAATATCTAAGAAAAGTTGCTACTATTGCATTAAATGCTTTGCAACTAATCGAACCAAACTTTTCAGCCTTTACAACCACTCCCAAAGACTTTGGAGAGGGGTCGATGGGACAAGTATTATCCCTAACAATCTAAATCTACACGTGGACAGTGAAAATGAGAGAAAGATAGTATAAAATAGAAGAGAAGAGAACAAAATCAGGGGAGGAGACTTGTAACAAAGTCTTAAGAAAAGTATTGAAGAATCAACCTCCTCGGGTGAAATCCGAGGACATCTTCCCCTAGTAAACTTATGTTATTTTTCTTTCTTTATCTTCAAAACCTATTGGTCGATCATCTAATTCGCTAAGGTCCAAGTTTCCAACCCATTCTCTATAAATTCATTGTATTGGGCTCGTTGGACGAAGACTCCATACATTTTGAGCTTAGGCTCCAAATTGTGACCCTACAATTGGTGCCGTTTGTGGGGACTTGGTGTTTTAGTGAGTTGAACGCTCAACATACCGAGGCGAGGTAGCGATATATCAACCATTGGTGGAGGAGACCATTTTTGCCGTGGCGCATGCTACGTGAAGGAATGCTCCGTACGGAACAATATTGGGGGCTTAATATCAAGTACGTATCTCATGCCTCCGTCAAGAACCATGTTCTCACGGACCTGGTGGTCGAGAATGCTGAACCCTCATCAGATGAAATGACAGAAGCACGGCACATAGATGGAAAATTAGTTGACACGATCTTCTTTGCGTGGGATCCTTTGTCTAGAATGGTACATGTTGATGGCACTACAAATCAAAGGTGATCCAAAGTGGGGCTAGTACTATACCATCTCTATAAAGTGCTTAAAGAGAACCTAATGCATGCCTGAGTCATCGGACCAGGTGTTTGGGGAAATTAACATTATGACATCTCTATAAAGTGCCTAAACAGAACCTAACGCATGCCTAAGTCCTCGAACTAGGTGCTTGGGGGAAATTAACACTATGACATCTCTATAAAGTGCTTAAATAGAACCTAACGCATGCCCGAGTCCTCGGACTAGGTGCTTGGGGGAAATTAACACTATGACCTCCCTATAAAGTGCTTAAACAGAACCTAACGTATGCCCGAGTCCTCGGACCAGGTGCTTGAGAGAAATTAACACTATGACATCTCTATAAAGTGCTAAAACAGAATCTAACGCATGCCCGAGTCCTCGGATCAGGTGTTTGGGGGAAATTAACACTATGACATCTCTATAAAGTGCTTAAACAGAATTTAACGCATGCCCGAGTCTTTGGAGAAATTAACACTATGACCTCCCTATAAAGTGCTTAAATAGAACCTAATGTATGCACGAGTCCTCGGACCAGGTGCTTGGGGGAAATTAACACTATGACATCTCTATAAAGTGCTTAAACAGAACCTAACGCATGCCCGAGTCCTCGGACTAGGTGCTTGGGATAAATTAACACTATGACATCTCTATAAAGTGTTTAAACAGAACCTAATCCATGCCCGAGTCCTCGGACCAGGTGCTTGGGGGAAATTAACACTATGACATCTCTATAAAGTGCTTAAACAGAACTTAACGCATGCCCGAGTCCTCGGACTAGGTACTTGGGGGAAATTAACAATATGACCTCCCTATAAAGTGCTTAAATAGAACCTAACGCATGCCCGAGTCCTTGGACCAGGTGCTTGGGGGAAATTAACACTATGACCTCCCTATAAAGTGCTTAAACAGAACCTAACGCATACATGAGTCCTTGGACCAGGTGCTTGGGAGAAATTAACACTATGACCTTATAAAGTGCTTAAACAAAACCTAACGCATGCCTAAGTCCTCGGACCAGGTGCTTGGGGGAAATTAACACTACGAAATCTCTATAAAAGTGCTTAAACAGAACCTAATACATGCCTAAGTCCTCGGACAGGTGCTTTGGGGAAATTAACATTATGACATCTCTATAAAATACTTAAACAGAACCTAACGCATGTCCGAGTCCTCGGACCAGGTGCTTAGAGGAAATTAACACTATGCCATCCCTATAAAGTACTTAAACAGAACCTAACAAAATGCCTAAGTCCTCGGACCAGGTGCTTGGGGGAAATTAACACTATGACCTCCCTATAAAGTACTTAAATAGAACCTAACACAAATGCCCGAGTCCTTGGACCAGGTGCTTGGGGGAAATTAACACTATGATATCTCTATAAAGTGCTTAAACAGAACCTAACGCATGCCCGAGTCCTTGGATCAAGTGCTTGGGGGAAATTAACACTATGACCTCCTTATAAAGTGCTTAAACAGAACCTAACGCATGCCCGAGTTCTCGGACTAGATGCTTGGGGGAAATTAACACTATGACATCTCTATAAAGTGCTTAAACAGAACTTAATGCATGCACGGGTCCTCGGACCATGTGCTTGGGGGAAATTAACACTATGACATCTCTATGAAGTACTTAAACAGAACCTAACGCATGCCTAAGTCCTCGGACCAGGTGATTGGGGAAAATTAACACTATGACATCTCTATAAAGTGCTTAAACAGAACCTAACACATGCCGGTATCCTCGGACTAGGTGCTTGGGGGAAATTAACACTATGACCTCTCTATAAAGTGCTTAAACAGAACCTAACGCATGCCTAAGTCCTTGGACCAGGTGCTTGGGGGAAATTAACACTATGATTTCTCTTTAAAAACGCTTAAACAGAACCTAAGACATGCCTGGGTCCTCGGACCAGGCGTTTAGGGGAAATTAACGCTATGACATCATTATAAATGTTGAATGTAACCTTAGTACATGATGGTCCCCTTGGATCACTTGCTTTAAATTCCACATCCTTTGATGGTCGTGACTACTTGTTCGCAGTATAGAGCACACGGTTATTTTCTTGATTATTTCTACATAGTTAACTTATTTAAATTTAGCGGCCGGGTACTACTGTCGGTTTTAATAAAGTCGGGGTGATAACTTTTCGTTGCCGTCAACAACATCAATTCTAAGTTTCATTTGAGAAAAAATACCAACACACCCATTTATGAAATAATTATTGCAGAAATAGGAAAGATTCATAAAGTAAAAATGCAGCCCTTTTTTATTAAATAAAGGAAAAGTACATCATATACAAAGTGGCTTAGGCAGGCTTGTTTCAAAAGCTAACTATAAAAAAGAAAGTTCATAGGAATGGTAGATCCATAATCTTGTTCTAGCAGCAATCGAGCCAGTATGGATGGTACCGGCGATGAGAAAGAAAAACAGGCAGGAACGCTTGATGGACCCCTCTTCTCCTAACTACAAAATGTTACGCTATCAAGGCTAAGAAACAGGAAACCTATCTATCCTTGTCCTTGTTGATTTGCTTGATCAATCTTGGGTCGTTTTCACATCTATGCACGCATGATATATGTCGCCAGGTGAGACCCAAACTTTGTCGCACCAAAAATCTGATGCAATCTACACCTGCTTTGGGTCTTGGGTGAAGGAGGAGGGATTTCTTTCTTGCTTGGTTGAAGGGAAGGAGCGTCTTTGGCCTCTACTTCCCTTGCCTTAACTGTGTCATCCTGGATCTTGGTGGCATCTTTGGTTTTCGAGGAGGGCTTGGTTTCCTTGCCCTCACCTTTATCCTTGGCCACCTCATTCCCTAGACTTTGATCACCATTATGGCAAGGTCCCTGGGAATGCCTGAAAGGTTAAGAACTTGAGATTCCTGCAGAATTTAATGATCTGTAAATGAGGAAAAATGAGTCCCCCAAGGTGTCTTATATAGAAGGCAAAATCTAGTGGAAATTAATTCGCTCGAATTTCAAAGAAAGAGTTATGAGCGAGATAAATCCCGCTCAATTTCCAGAGAAATTCTCAACCGTTGGATCTGCGTCACTTCATAAAGATACTAATGAAGGTGCACCTCGTGTACCGAAACGTCAGGAACGCGACTTGGATAAACTAAAAGATATCTTGCAATCAGAAGTGGTGTAAAATGGGCACGAAGAGGCTATTATCTCATCGAGATCCTCCTTTCCTCCCATAGAGAAGAAAAGAAGAATCTTGAGGGACTATTGTGGGGGTGAAAGGCCGGGAAGCCCATATTTATGTATATGTTGGGCCAAGGGCCCGGTTTGAGGAAGAATTCCTCCTCGGCCTGTGCAAGGCGAGAACAAAGGGAATGGTCCGCCATTAAGAGTGACACCTCGGACCATTCCGTAGAAGAGGATAAGTATTAAAAAAAACATGACAAAGGAAGGCATGGAAATATCTAAGAAAAGCTGCTACTATTGCATTAAATGCTTTGCAACTAATTGAACCAAGCTTTTCAACCTTTACAACTATTCCCAAAGACTTTGGAAAGGGGCTAATGGGACAAGTATCATCCCTAACAATCTAAATCTACACGTGAACGGTGGAAATGAGAGAAAGATAGTATAAAATAGAGGAGACAAGAACAAAATCAGGGGAGGAGACTTGTAACAAAGTCTTAAGAACAAGATTGAAGAGTCAACCTCCTCGGGTGAAATCCGAGGACATCTTCCCCTAGTAAACTTATGTTATCTTTCTTTCTTTATCATCAAAACCTATTGATCGATCATCTAATTCACTAAGGTCCAAGTTTCCAACCCATTCTCTATAAATTCATTGTATTGGGCTCGTTGGATCAAGACTCCATACATTTTGGACTTGGGCTCCAAATTGTGACCCTACACCTTTTACAATTGAATTATTTCTCAACATTCTATACAACGGCTTGATGCATATTATTTTAAAGAGACAGAGATTACAATTTATGTGAACCTCAATATTGAATTACGTGAGACCATTAATAAATCTAGACGAGCATACAAAAGGGATTTCAACTAGAGTATATTAATGTTCCAATAAAAAGTCCCTTTCACAATTGAGATGGTTTGATTTTTTTTTTAAAAAATAAAAAAACTATAATGTTTGTTCCATAATGAATATTTTTTATTATTAGAATAAGATACCAATAGATTTGGATTTATTTTGTAGTAGGTGGAGCTAGATTGGATTCACAGTTTCTTTTTCGATAACAAGAAACGTTATTAATTAAATTTAATTTGCTGAATGTCACAGCCATGATATTTTGGCTGATTACTACATGGCTTAAATGGATGGAACTGTAGGGGTGTCAATGTTCAACCCAACCCGCGAACACGACACAAACCCAACACGGGTTTTTGTGGGTTAAGGTTGGACCTTAGCGGGTTTGAATTATAAACGGGTTAATCCGAAAGTAACACAATAAGAAAAAAGGTTATAAGAGGGTCAACCGCATGACTTGCAATATACACGTTTGACACACCAATTTATTTGTGTCAACCTAAAATAACACATTTAACACAACCCATTTAACTTGTATAACAAAAAAATATTCATTTTATTTTAGAGTTGTCAAATACCTTTTATATCCAACCTATATTTTAAATGTAAAATAAAAAGTGAGTAATTACAAAAAAACTTATAAGTATAATTGGAAATTGAAACTTTACAAATTTGATGTGCCCTAATATAATTGGAAATTGAACTATATTATTTTGAATGTGGGTTGAAGACTTGAAGTATATGCACTACTTTTGAGATGTAAAAAATATTTATGTTACATTTAATATTAAGCATGTTGAAAATGGGTTGTGTCACATTCTTGTCAATCCTAACACGACATGTTTATTAAGCGTGTTAATTGGGTTGGGTCAGGTCAATCAGCCTCATTAACATGTCGGATTAGAATTGAAGGATCATGACACGATTATTAAATGGGTTAGATTAGGGTTGAGCCATTTAGTCGAATACTTCTACCTCGACATGACACGAACTTGACACAACACAAACCTAACGCACTAACCCGAATTTACACTCCTAGATGGAAGTACCATTTGGGTGGTGGGTGCATGGTTTTAAATGGCAGAAGTACTTTCAATTTCAGGGCCTCCAATAGTAATATGAATATCCAGCGAGATTGAGAAAACGAATGCTTTGAAATTTGAATATTGAATTAATGCAAATCTACTTATCTGAAAGACAAAACATAGAACCGGTTTTTAAAACTGAAATTTCTACCACCTTTTTAATGGACAACAGCAAATTGTTTTGCAATAAAGATTTACAGTACAAACAAATTAAGTTTACGAATCAAGCATTTAATTCAGAAACAATAAACATTTAATAAGCCCGTAATTTTTCTGTGTACGTTTTTTTTTTAAAAAAATTTTGGTTCTTTCTTCGAGGAGGGAAAATTAATTTTGATTCAGCACCACCAATATTGCTTTTATGTTTTAGAATCGGAAACTATTTTCTTGAAGTATCACTTTCCATAGCAAACCATTGGATTGGACATTGGTCCCCATTTGTCTCTCAAGTGCTTGACAGTAAAACAAGAAAATTGTCCCTAGTTTCACATTTGTTTGCACCTTTGGAAGCACATGTATATCACCATGTGTTGTACAGTACTATTTACAGATCATGGTTTTCAAGTGCGCATGCATGAATTCTCAAATGAAAGGGACTGATGCCTCTTCTTAAACTTCTGGAACATGGTTTTCACACACCACAACAAGAAACCAAACAGATATATACATATTGGTTTTAGAAATTAGAACCGCACTTGTGTACAATCTGCTGCGATCCCAGGGAAACAGACATTTATAGCTTAATAATACACCATTGTGGACTGGTTGTGCGTGTCCCCTTTTTAATCAAAACTACCTCATCATGATAATACATATTTTATTGCATAAACCTTACAAACAGATATATTATCAATCACAAAAAAATTAATATAGTTACAAATTAATGTATTATCAATCTCTAAAAAAAATTAAGTCGTACATTTGTTTAACATATTAAAATGACATTAATTATGTTGATTACACTTTTGTAAGTTGTTTATAATAAAAATTTGTTTATCATTTTAAAGTGACGTATATTCATGCATCTATGTTTGGAAAATATAAAGAGATTCAATTCGAATTCATTGTACTTATTGTTCTTAATTACATGTAATTACTACTATGAATATATATTGTCCTAATAAAAAAAATTGAATATATATTGTCTACTATTTATTAAGATAAAATGTTTCATACATATATAATTTGTCATTATTCTGCTAGGGCCGGGCTATCAATTCCACGTATATACATTATATTGATCCCACAAAAGAATGTAAGCATAAACTATTTGAAGGCCTATTGGATGACATGATTAAAAAGCAAAACAAAAAACAACACTAAGGGGAGAGTTGAAAAAAGACCTGCAGCTGCAGCTGCAGGAGCTAGTATATAGATATGCAGACAACGTATGAACAGAAACAGCTACTGTAACTTGGCTCCATAGCTAAAAGAAAACTAAAATGCTTTCCCTATCATACCCCTTTTATTTCCTTTGTCAGAGTTATGTGTTTAGTGTTTACGAATATATATATATATATATACACACACATTGCAAGCATCGATCTTCTATCATTTTTCTTAGTCTATTGATTTATTCTTCTTCCTCTTTCTTTCCCTATTTTTATTGGGAAAAGGAAATTTAGCAACATTACTTAAACATCCGTACAAGGAAAGTCTGGGCCGGGGGTGAGTCACACCGCATACACATCAACCTCAAGTTGGCTCTGCACAAAAGTAGGGACAGAGAAAACAACAAAGGTTTTAGCTAGACGACAGCATTCTTTTGCGAGGAGATAATAAGCATAATGATTTTCCTCTCTATGTAAGTGATGCAAATGATAAACAGTCCAATTCTTGGCAATATGTTTACCCCAAAAAAAAATAATTCCTTACAACCTATTCTCACTCAATGAAATCAGTTGCAATTTGGCACATGAGTACATGATTATTTTTTTTTTTGATGCACATGTGTACATTATTGGAGATCATTTGTATGAATTTCAAATCTTGATCTCTAATAAAATCGAATAAAGTAGCACATGGAATGTCATTGTGCATCAACCCTTTGAGAAGGTATCTTATACGTTAGAGATATATGTCCTATCTCTCATGGTACACAGATTTCACATGACTATGAAGTCCATATGAGAGGATTTTGCATTGTGAATGTAAACCATCAAACAAAATTATGTTAAAATCTTGTTTCCATTTTTTTTTTTTTCTTTTCTCTCTTCATTAATTCACTCCACAACCTTAACCATACCTATATTGGTTTTATGATTAAACACAAGGTGTTCTTCGCTCAACAACTTTTAACCATACCTATATTGGTTTTATGATTAAATACAAAGTGGTAAGTTTCTACGAATGAAAAGCACCTCAGAGACAATATATCAAAGAAAAGAAAGCCTTACGGAGACACATTTTTCCTTCTTTTTTTGGATATGGTAAAACTGAAATTACAACAAACACAGTCATTGTTTTATCATCGAGCATATATACTACTTTTTATTTAATAATATAAAAATGGAGTTTGTGGGTGTGGTCACGATTACCACATCACTTAAACCCTTGTATTGAGTAATGGTATGAGACTACTTAAACACTAATGAATTTGTCACTATTCGAACCGACAACTCTTAAATTTGAAGGTGTGATGGACAACAAGAGCTTCCTACTACTAGCTAAACCACCTCCACCACCGACACTAAGACTATGAAATAAATTATTTCTTGAAATAATAGCTAACCTCTTGTAGTTCTTAAGTTGGAGAGGACATATATTTCCACGATTCACTTTTTAAAGAAATAGGAGCAACATAATGACGATCATCCATAATGGCTGTCCCGCTAAATATCAAACACACAGCCCTATTGCATGCCTAGCTACCTACCTACCTCAGCCAGACAGCCACCTTCGGTAATACTCCATTAATCCATTTGGTTTTATCTAATTAATGATGTTTTAACAGTGCTTGCATTACAAGTTACAACCAACACAATAACAAAGTTTTCATGTCCCAGCCAAAAAATAATAAGTGTACATGAAGGTTGTCGATTACTATTATTAACATGCAAGGTCACGTGACCTTTCGTCCATCTTGCTTAAAAATCTTCCATTCCAAGACGAAGAAACAAAAAAATCAAATTGATTTCAAAAATTTAATCATAATGCATTATTCTCTTTTTCTCATATTTATTGATGTCAATGAAAATAAACAGGAACACGTAAGTAGGAAGAGAAATGCTAAGATGCTAAGGTTAATCTCACGTATGACTAACACTGTCATGAAAGTATTTATGGGCCTTAATTGCCATTAGTTTTGTGAGTCAGTGTAGCTTATTTTGTTATCTACAACTTTTTAAAATATAACACTTTTCTTTTTACTCAACTCATTGTTCAAGCTGTTTCTCAAAAAAAAAAATTTATTGTTTAAGCTGGCGAGTACTTTTCTTAATGTTGGACCTGGAGTTTAGAAAAAAAAAAAAGGTTATTGTTTAAGCAAAATAAGCTTTTTTTATTTTAAAAAAAAATACTTAATCCTTATAACACACCAGGATAGTTTTTTGACATTCAAAGTCATGCATGCATCAAGCCATCATATAGCATGTTGAGAAATAATTTCAGTTGTAAAAGGTTAAATCAAAATTAATACAAATGATGGCTTGATGCATGTACCGAGTAGGATTAAAGTGGACTAAATAACACCAAAGTGGATGCATCTTTTTCCATCCCACCAAAAAAAAAAAAAAAAAAAAAAAAAAAAAAAAACCTTAAGGTGGACCGAATAAGACCAAAGTGGACCAAATATGACAAAATTGGACTGATTAAGACTGAATATGATCAAAGTGGACCAACAGGACAAAAAAAAAAAAAAAAAAAAGTAGATTGAATAGGAAGATTAAGACTGAATATGATCAAAGGAGCAATAGGACAAAAGTAGATTGAATAGGATTTAATGGACTAATAGGACCAAAGTGAACTGAATAGGACTGACGTATATTGAATAGGACCAAAGTGGACCAAATAGAACATAGATTGAATAGATCAAAGTGGACTAAATAGGACCAAAATGGATTGAATAGAACCAAATAAGACCAAAGTGGACAAAATGGACCTAAATATAACTGAAGTGGATAAATTTCAAACAGGTGATGGGAGAAGCTGCATAAACAAAAATAAATTTCAAAATGCAGAAAATATAAACGAAAAACAAAGCCACAAATAAACAATTTAACAAGGCAACTAATAAAGACAAGATGCATACCTATTGGATTGGGCAAGTAAAAAATAGCACCCAATTAAGATGTTGATATCATGTGTGTGTATATAAAATTCAATTAAATTTTAAGTTGGATAGTTAATTTTGTGTTACGTATCCATCTAAATTTTTGTGCTAAAATAAATGATGCATTAACACCTAACACAAAAGGCAAGAAAACCACAACAAATACACTCAAGTCTCTTAAAGCCAAAATTGAAAGAAAATCAAATTAGATTTCATATGGAGTATAATTTGATGCCAAGTGTCAAATTTAATTTATTAGTTTTGGTGTAGCTATTAACAACACTACAAAAATAGAGGAATGCAATTAAAAATATATTAAATGATGTAAATAGTGTGCAATTGTAATTGTTCTTAATTTTTCCCATGCATATGAATGGGGTCCCAAGCTAATTGAAATATGGGTGCTATTAACAGGTGTTGTCATAAAATTTAAAATAATTTATTCACTTTTTTTAGGGATGTGGAAAAAATTGAATATGTAATAAATGTGTGTCAGTTTATATGAAAAAAGTCAAATTATTTTATGATAAAGTACACTTAAAAAGTAAAATTTTGCCAAAGCTGATTCATTAACAGGTGTTGGCCGGCACCTGTTAACAAAGTCCTTAAAATATATACTACCTTCTAAAAATTAATCCATTGAAAAATAAAAAAGATTAAACCAAAGTGGAACCAAACCGGAGACAATTATGCTACCCTTTTTTTTGCTAAAGGACAATTATGCTACCCTAGATCTTCCTTGATAAAGAATCATGATAGTTTTAGCTTTTTTTACGATGTTTGGGAGATCTAATTAATATATACATATTAATTATAGGGTACTCTATTACTAATATAATATTTTAAAAAAATTTATTAGTCATAATGCATTTATTAATAATTATAGTGTGGCATTATTGAGGGAAATAATGCCTATGATGCCACTAAATAGGAATTTTTTAATTATTGGTTTAATGAGCCATTTCTCCCTATTGGATTTTTTTTTTTTTTTTCGGTTTGTAATTATTAGGTTCTTTATTGTCAAAGAAATTTTTTTGGTAATTTTTTTGTAATTATGCATTTAAAGATAATTAATGATGTGACATTATTGAGGAAGTGAATGCATGTGTATTGTAATGCCAATTATATTTTTGTTAGTTTTTTTAATTATTAGTTTAATCTCCTTTTGGAAATTTTTTTTCCTAGAGGGTACTCTACTGCTGGAGTATATTAGATTTTTTACACCAATTAATTATTTTTAAGAAAATAAATAACTAATAAAAAGGAAAGATTAGGAAAGTTTATTAGACAAATTTAAATTAATTTAACATTAATTTTAGTAGTACTTCTACCATTCTACATATTTATAGTCATTACACATAAACTGGTCAACTAATGCATTTTCAACAAAATATTTGAATAGTTGTTGTTTTGGAAGGAGAATGATTATGAAAATTAATAGGAAAATGACAAATTAAGAATGAATGATCATAGGTAAGAATAAGAAGGTGAGGTGAGCACAGATACCATAATAAAGAAATGTACTTGCTTATTCAAAATTTAAATTATATGCCAAATATTTAATAGGACAAAGTTTGGTTACAAAATTAGTTATAGTCCGAGAATACAATTTTACTTAATATCTTTTTATTGAAGGTGAATTTTGATAAATCCACTATTGGATTACATTTTCTTCTTATATTCTCCATGTTTGCAAAATTTATAGAAAATTATGGTTTCGTTTGGAAGTTCATAATAGAATAGAATGATCATAAGGCTCCGTTTAGGAGGAGGGAATGGAATAAAATGGAATAGAATAAAAGGAATATTTTTAGAATATTCTTCCCTCCTCTTGTTTGGGAGTTTTAACGGAGGGAATGGAATGTCCATTCCCTTGTTTGGGAGTTTAAGTGGGAGGAAATAGAATGGTTAGGAGGGAATGCTCATTCCTCCATTTTCCCTCAAAACCTCAAATTTTTGTTCCCATCAAAATTGGGAGGAATGGGAGGAAATGAATTTAGGTTTAATGAAATTTTTGTTAAAATCCCTAAAATACCCCTTTAATATTAGCCTTTTTTTTTTCTCATTCAATCGTAAGAAAAATAAAGCTATAATTCTTGCACAATATTATCCGTCCTCTATAAAGTGAAGCTGCTGCCACTGGTCTTTTTTTTTTTTTTTTTTTTTTTGTCTGCTGCAATTTTCAGATATTGCTCAAACCAAGTATGTCTATCTTTTTCTTTTTCTTTTCGGTTGTTTGCTAGTCTTTTTTTTTTTTTTCTATGAACTGTTTGCTAGTGATTCATGAGAGTGATATATAGTGTTTTTGTACACCTAAAAACCAAAACAAACTACATTCTGTACAACTAAAAACCTTGAAAGTGAAAAGAAACAAAAAAACCTTGAAAGTGAAAAAAAAACAGAAAAACATTACACTGCATACTAAAAAAAAAAATTGTATTTAGAAATTTAAAAGTGAGAATTGTTGGAAAACTCTTTGTAGAACTTGTGAATTTGAAATCGAGAACCGCTAGAGAACTCAAATTTGCTTTTACTCTGTTTCCTCTTCGATTCTTCATTATTTACGAAGCAAGTGGTGTGTTACGTACACTTGCATTTTTAAGTCAACCATCCAATTAGTTAATAGCTCCAACGCTTCACCACTTGTATGGTTAAGAGGAAATGTCTACAAAAGCTAGTGTACAAGTTTAGACAAAGACATGTGTGTGGTTAAGAAAAAAACAAGAGTAAAAAAAATTTTAAATGAGAAGAAACTAGAAAGTAATGCAATGTTGCAGAAAATCATACAATGAGTTAGCATAGAAATTTATTTTTTTACTATTAATGCTGAACATGAAAATGATTCACCTAGGACCGAGTAACATGACTCTACCCAAATTCAAATCAAGGCATTTCATTGAATATATTCTTAGCCAAAAATAATTCAAACAAATTTATTGCCCACTACTTATTCATGAAATCACAACAGAATTCTTGCAATGCAAATAACAAAACCAATATCGACCAAGATAGTTCCCTTTTCTATCCATCAATCTATGTTATAATTTATCAACGTCAATTCCTTTCTGTCTAAACAAAATATATACATAATATATTTTATGCATTTGTTTACAACTTATTAAGATGTTAAAGCTAGTGTACAAGGACAGGTGTGTGGTTAAGAAAAAAACAAGAGTAAAAAAAATTTAAAATGAGAAGAAAATAAAATGAAAAGTATTTTAATTAAAATAATAGTAGTTTAGAACTTTAATAAGTTGAAGTAGATTATTTTTAATATAAATTTTTTTATGCCTAAGGCCTACATATTTTTGATGGAAAATCCAACTTATAAAGAGATGTTCTTTGGTTGCCCGGATCATGAGCGCAAATGTGTCTTATTGACATCGATGTCTAGGCCTAAAAATTAAAAAAGTGTGGGATTTTTTGGCCAACCTTAGTTTTGGAATGGATTATGTTATTTTGTTTTGTTTTGTTTTGGCATGACTCATTACCGGAGTTTTTTTTTTTTTTAAGATATTTGTTTGCATTGTTAGACAATATTTATTTTGTTGAGAATAAATATGTGATGCGTGAATTTCTTTCAACATAGAAATATACATAACTTGTTTTTTAGCTACAATAATTTTTTTTTCCTTAATGAAATTGGGAGATGGAGATGTATTAAATTATCAAATCCATTGTAAAGCATACCCACCAAAAAAGATCCAATCTAAAACTAGCACCCCTAAAAAAATTTGCAAATTGAAATAAAGAAATTGTACTATTGTTAATTTTTCATGTCATTATCTTCATCTGTTAAATTATTGATTAGCGTGATACAATCTATTCACCTTGACAAAACAATATTGTAATTCAATAATTTAACACAGACCCAATTGTGGCTAACTAGTTTCACATCATCCACTAAATACTAAGCATTTCAAAGCAATTATAAGTTCTCATTGATTATTTTTTATGTTCTTTAAAATGAGGGGTATAATAGTAATGTTATTATAAAATGATTCCATTCCATTCCATTCCTTTAATGATCATTCCATTCTATTCCTTTATAAACTCCCAAACAGACTCTAAGAGAATGGAAAGGAATGGAATGAAATTAAGTAATCTTGATTAAATGTTTTAAAACAAAGGAATGAAAAGGAATGCAAATGAATATAATGTAAGTAATCTTGTTTGGAAGTAACATGGAGGGAATGGAATGGAATCATTTTATGACAATATTACTATTAGACCTCTATTTTAAAATAAAGGGTTGAATATATAGGGGTATTTTGGGAATTTTAGTAAAAAATTTATTAAATCTAATTCCATTATCTTCCCTTCCCTTATGAACTCTCAAGCGAAACCTAAGGCTCCGCTCGGGAGAAGGGAATGGAATGGAATGGAATGGAAAAGAATAGAAAGGAATAAAAAAAATAATTTTAAAATATTCTTCCATTCTTTTGTTTGAGAGTTTTGATGGAGGGAAAAGAAAGTTCATTCATTTGTTTGAGAGTTTAAGTAAGAGGGAATGAAATGGATAGGAGGAAACACTTATTCCTCTCTATTCCCATAAAATATCAAATTTTCATTCCTCGCGAAATTGAGAGGAATGAAATTAGATTTAATGATTTTTTTACTAAAACTCCCAAAATACCCTTATATATTCAACCCTTTATTTTAAAATATGGGTTTAATAGTAATATTGTCATAAAATGATTCCATTCGATTCTTTCAATGTTGCTTCCAAACATGATTAATTACATTCCATTCATTTTCATTCATTTATTTTAAAACATCCAATCAAGGTTACTTAATTTCATTCAATTCTATTCTTTTCCATTCATTTCCCTTACTTAAATACATTCCATTATATTCCTTTCTATTCCCTCATGACCATCTCATTCCATTCAATTCCATTCCCTTATGAACTCCCAAGCGAAGTCTAAGGAAATAGAGAGGAATAAGTGTTCCTTCCTATCCATCCCATTCCCTCTTAAACTCCCAAATAAGGGAATGAACTTTCCATTCCCTTCATTAAAACTCTCAAACAAGGAAAGGGAAGAATATTCTAAAATTATTATTTTCATTCCTTTCCATTCCATTCTCTCCTCCCAAACCAGGCCTAAATATCAATAGTCATGTTATCAATAAATTGTTTAAATTGTAAGTTTTTGTAGTTTAAAATTATGCACAAAATATAAGCCTATAGATCATATAGTAAATAATATTCGATTGACATAAAATTTGACATTTGTATTAAGAGTATAAAGAACATACAATTCATGAGTTAGATTTCCAAAATATATAATAATGTCTATTTTATTAAGTAAGGTTGTATCCTTAAACTACAACCAATTTTATAACTAAACTTTACATTTATGAAAAACATATAAATAATTTTTTAAAACTTGATATTGTTTGTCCATATAATACCAAAAAAATATAATGCATCCACAAGTTTAAAGAAGTAATTTTTAAATTTAAGTTTTTGGGCCATAAAGACCGATTCTGAAATTCAAAGTGTTGTTTAATAAGAGTCCTAAGACAAAAGAAAAAGACAGGCGTGTAGGAAACTGGGACCAAGAGCAGAAAAATAAAGGTTAATGATAATATACTGTTGGCGGAATTATAATTGGAGAAAATGAACCTGGCCACTACCCACCCAGCCCCATGACCCATCCTCAATTGCCCCTTTACTTTCATAACGGCACTCCCTCGCGCTCTCACTCACTCTCTCTCTCTCTCTCACGCTCCTTTCCTTCCCATTCTCTATAGTAGCTGTCCTTTTCTTCAATTTTTTTTTTTTAATTTGCTTTTAAAAAATAGAATAAAATGTAAATTTTACTTTTTTAGTTTGACTAAAATTTATTTAAGTTTCTTTAAGCTTATTTTTATTCAATTGAGTATTTTAAGTTTTAAATTTATTCAATTCAAACATTCTATTCAATATTTTATAGATTTTTATAAATGAGATTTTTTTTTTTTGGAAAAAATCTTATTTTTTAGTTAATTGCATATTTAATGATAATTTTTTAACAAAATTATAAAAAGTTCTGAATTGAATAAATGATAAATTGCAAATTACATTCCTAAAATTTGGAGTGTTTGGATTTTACATTATAAAGTTTCAGAATTTGATTTTTTTCTCCTAAAATTTGGGAGAATTTGGATTTTATACCTCCAAATTCTAAAATATCATGGGGTAAAATTCAAACACCTCTAAAATTTAAGGAATAAAATCTAAATACTTCAAAAATTTAGAAATTAAAATCCAAAATTTGAAATATGAAGGTATAAAAACCAAACACCCTTAAATTTAACCCCAAAAAGGATAAAATTCAAATTTTGAAATTTCATGTGTAAAATTCAAATATCCGAAAACTTTAGGAATGAAGTTTGCAATTTATTTTTGAATAAATTTGAAAATTAGAGAATTCAAATAAAGAAAAGCAAAGTTCTAACTAAATGAATTTTAGTCAAACTTAGAGTACACAATTTACATTTTAACCCCAAAAAGAGAAATGATATGTGCACAACATTTTCACAATATTTTTATAACAAATCTTAAATGGTAAGTTGTTATTGTTTGTTATTGTTGGGGCAAAAAAAAAATCTTAGTATTAAGTTTAAATTTAAATTAATAATAACTAACCACTTATGATTTGTTATAAAAATATTTTAAAAATATTGTATATGAAGCATCTCTCACCAGAAAATATCACAAATTTATAATATTTTCAAAAATATATCAGAATATTTAGAACAAAATGAAAAAAAGCTTTTGCTAAAAAAAAAAAAAAAAAAGAGCTTGGGTACTACGTGAACAGGCAGCGCGCGTGGGAATAGATCTGTTGATTCTGTTCTTTTGGGAAAATCAAATTTTATTGGGTTTTAGGCTTTTTTAAAACAGTGACCATATTTTTTAATTCAAAGAGACGAGATCTTCTCTCGCCTGTCAGAATCAAAACCCCTTCACATTCACAAAACACAAACACAAACACAAACACACAACACTTCGTATGTAGTACAACTCCGCTCTCTCTTTCTCTCTTCTTCTTGTCTTTTTACTTCAGTTCCGTTTCGCAACAACACCAGAAAAAGAAGCAGAAACACAACAACAACAACAACAAAAAAAAGATCAAAATCACTGGAAAGCAATATATTCTACTTTCAAGCACTTGGGGAAAAGAGAGAGAGAGAGAGAGAGAGAGAGAAAGGTTTTTCTTTTTTTCTTTTTTTTTCAGTGTTCGGTTTGGCTAAGGATTTTTTCTTTTGTTGTTAGTTCCCTTGTTGTACTTGTTACAAAACGAGTTCGTCGTCCGAGGTATCTCTCTCTTTTTCACTTCTTCGCTGTCTCTGTTTTTTTTTTCTTCGCAAATGTATTTTTCACTCTTCATGTTTGAGATTGTTGTTTTGCTTGTTATTATTTTGTGGGTTTGCGAGGTTGAATTTTACTGTGTGATTACTGATTAGGTCGTCTTGGGGTTTGGATCTTACTTAAGAACTTGTATTTATTTATAAGAGAACCCTTTGGTTAAAGCTTTGTCCTTTAGATCTAATTGATTTGAAAATTTAAGTTTAGTTGTTCTGTTTGTTTGTAGTTTGTACTAGAGTGGTCAACCTCTATTTTGTCTTAGTTTTTTTTTGTAAATTAATTGAAAATTTTAAAGATGCCGATTCTTCAGAACTTTGACAATTTGGGCTTTTGGATATGTAGAAATTCTGAACTTGTTGACAATGCATGTGTTGGATTGACTCAGATTTTTTATGTCGTATGTGGGTTTGGTTTGAATTAATATTTATGACATATGTGGTTTCTATGGATTCACTTTTTGCATTGATGAAATGAAATGAAAATTGAGTAATATGCTAATTTTGCTAGTGATTTGTATAGTTAATTAGTTATTTGATTTTATATGTCAATCCCTAAACAATGAATTCAACCATTACTTGGAGACCCTTTTAGGAACTTTCCTTAGAAAAAATGGGAATGGATATTCCTTAATTCAAAACTCTCTACGCCTATAGCCTGGATTTTCTAGAATTATTAGTGTTAGGAAATATGTATTGCAATTTATATGTAAATACATCTAGGAAATCAGGTATTTATTTAGAATGAAGATATAGTTTGGTAAACCATAGGGAAGTTAGAGTAGTTTAGTAAAGTTAATATTTTTATTCAATGGATCATGGATTAGTGGTTATGCATGATAACATGGGCTAATGTGTATTTAACAAGTACTATTACATTCAAGTTCTTATGTACAGTCCACAATCTACAGTGTCTGCACTATGCTTTCTTGCCACAGAATGTTTCTGGGGGGTTTATTGGCTTTGGTTGGCAGCTAATGACATTCTACCAGCCAGTTGCTAATCCAATGTGTCATTTTTATGCAGTGTTGAAGAATTTATTCAGTTCAGCTAGTTGATGAGGAATTAACTTGTCAGCTCTATGAATACTGATTAGTTCATTGCTGAGCATGGATAAAGTATCATCTGACTGTCCGTATCCAGGTTGCTTCTTCTGTGTCATGAAGGAAGGAAATCCAAGCAAGCGCAGAGCAAGTATACTGAAATTCTTTAGAGAACTTCCTTCACAGGATGATGATGGTCAGGTTCTCCCAATCAGTGGTCTTTGGAATACTGCCATGGCACACCCAAATGACCAGGAGTTTATTGATTTGGGAATATTTGAATGCATGGCTGCACTCATATGGAAGGGCCTAAAAAATCGCCGTTGGCTTGCTCATGACCAAAACATATACATTCCATACTATGCAGCCCATATTATTGGATCCTACACCATGAACATGGAAGAATTTGCAGATAGTGCTGTTCATGCTGGAGTGATCCCTCCATTGGTTGAACTTTTGAGAGGGAGGTTAACTTGGGTTGAACAAAGAGTAGCAGTTCGAGCTTTAGGACACTTGGCTACATATTCCAGCACTTTTCCTGCTTTAGCAAGTCATGGTGAGATTCTGGAGCTTTCCATTCAGCTAGCAATGAGTTCTCTAGAAATAGTTTACTCACATTTTTACCAGTATGTTGATAGAAGGCTAAGTTATCACTGTGATCTGCTTACCCGTGGCATGGGTGGTGTTGAAATGGAGTCCAGAAAGGCAGAAGAATGGGCTAGTCAGTTACAGTGCTGGTCCCTTCAGCTCATCAATTGTTTTGCTTTTAAACCTGAATTTCTTTCTACTATATGCAAGCCTGAATTCTTAATAAAGCTACCAGGAATGTGGGGTGGACTTGTTAATGAAAATTCACCTGCTGGTATTGGTTTATTAAGAACAATCTGCCATCATAAGCTGGGCAGGGGACCTGTTGCTAGCTGTACTGGCATTATTGAAGCATTGTGCAATATTGCTCGATCATCAGATGATTGGCAATATATGGCTATTGATTGTCTTCTATGGTTGCTACAAGACCCAAGTACTTGTCATAAGGTATGTATCTTTCACATTATGCTGCATATACTTCACCTTGCAAACAATTTTAATTTCCAAAGATTCCCGGGAAATCCAAATGGCACAACAGATTTAATTTAAACCTTTTAGTGACTGTTAATGTGGATTATTTAGTTTTTCTTTTGTCCAATTATTAATAATCATTGTCATAAATTTTAGATGTAGAAGCTATGGTCTATTAAATCCTTATATTAAATTTTATTGTTCTCATTTCTTATGTTGAAAACATCACTTATGCTATTTGGATTTGATTTTTATTGTGGATAGTTTTTACCTGTAACAGTAGCCTAAAGTATTGTGTCTTATACTATAAAATGACTATTTCTTACTCTTGAAATACCCTTTGCATTTAGGAGCCTATCACTTTGTCAAGGGAAATGTGGAATAAATATCTTCTGATGTTTTCATAGGTATTCCTTGCACGAGTCATGCAAGATGGTTAAGCTTTCCCAAATCGTTTGAACAGGCCCATCATTAATCCTTATCTATATTAAGTTGTCTATTTTTCTGAAGAATCATTATTCATCTGATACAATTTACGTTTGATCAAGATATCAATTAATAGCTGGATCAACGTCTAACCGAATATTAATGCAAGGCACAACTCTTTTTAGGTTTTCGAAAGTTCTGTCTTACCTCAAAGCATTTTTTTTTTTTTTTTTTTTTTTTTTGGATAAGTAAGATGTTTTATTAAAAGAAAGGAAAGCTCAAAATGGCAAGCTTCCTAAAAATTACAAACGGACATTCAAATGGTCCAAAAAATCAATTATAGAACTGTATTTCACCTCCACCTAATCACAATGCAATATCCAAACAAAGATCCTAGAAAACTATTTATAATATCCAGTGTTAATTCCTCTTCATCATTGAAAGTCCAATGGTTTCTCTCTGTCCAAACGGTCCACTTTATACAATGGGAGTTGCTTGCCGCACAACCTAGTTTTGATGACGTCTGAACACATCACTCCATGAAAACAGCAAATATATCACCTGCTTTTGCACCATCCTTATCACTCCAAAAGCTGTAAGTGCAAAAGACCACAGCTGTTGGGCCATTGGGAAATGAAGTAGCAGATTTCACAGCTACATTTGCACATTATACATCTATCAACAACCACCATCTTCCTTTTAATAAGATTATCTAAGTTTAGGATAGAATTTATGACTGTTGTTCATGCAAAGAAAGCCACCTTGCATGGTATCTAAGGGAATTGTGATGAAGGGACATGTCTCAAACACTCATAAAAAGATCTTACCCTAAACCTCCCTTTCCCATTCAGAATCCAAAGTAAGCAATCCTATTTCCTTTTGAAATTTGCTTGGAGTAAAGCAAATGTATCAATTCATTCATCCCTTCTAGTTCCCAAATCATGAAAAGTACCAAAGAATCATGGGTTCCAATACAAACTTCTATTATCCCCTCTAAATGAAATCAATTAGTTCATTGTAACATCCTTATTTGCGGCAATCAAATATAAATCTAGGTACAATTCCTTCAATGAATGATCCCCACACCAAATGTCATGCCAAAACCTGATTCTTTTACCATTCCCTGCCCTAAAAGACAAGAAATCAGAGAATCTATCCCAGCCAGCCCAAATGCTTTTCCACAAGCTATATGGTATTCTTGCCATTGCTGTAGTCTAGTCTCCCCAAGCTTGTCACCATTCTTGCATTATGCATGAACACCTCTGCATTGAAACATGGTAAGCAAAGCCCCACTCCCTTCTTGTTTTCTGTAGTTAAATGTATAGATTAATATGCCCTATTAATAATTAAATGTTTGTTTACATGTTACTAACTTGTGCATATTGGATTTTGAAAGTTAAAACTAATGGGTCTACTCAAATTGCAATCAAAATTCCATAGATAGAAGCAGGTTTGACTAACTTTTTTGCTATCATAGGATAAACTGTTAATTTTGCAAGCACTTGGAGTCCATAGACAAAAATTCGCTCCTTTATTTTTTCAGAGACCAGCATTCTTATGCTTTTGAGAGCAGTTCATATTGGGTTGACTATCACCAAAATTAATACTATGGTTGAGTGCTATCATATTGTTATCTTTTAGTTTACAGTAAATCACTGAAATGTGTTTCATAAGGTGCTAATGGCAACTGGCTTACTGCTAACTTATAGAGAACATACTTTTCAGTGGCTTTTGAGGCGCCCCTTGATGTGAAATTCAAGACAAATGTGTCAAAGCATATCCTTTAGGCTTAATTCTAGGCTCACACCAAGATTTTAAGGCTTTCATTCGCCATTTTCTTTTCACCTTAAGCCTCACTATATGTATGAAACATGCACCTCATATGAGTTCTTTTCAACTCTATAGCTTTTTGGTTCCTTTAATGTTCAATCGCTACTCTATTCTTTAAATTATATTGTATGACTGAAGATGAATAAAAGCTCTGCAGCACAAATAAGTGCCTTTATGAATAGGACAATTAAGAAAGGCAACATATTGGAGATGCTATCATCTGATCTTGTATCTTGAAAATTGAAGACTGTGTTTTGATGTGGACTTCATGGTTGCATGTCACTGGCTTTAAACTTTGTGTTTGAGTTCCTGCCTTAATTAGGGAGCTCAAATGGCAAGCCTGCTGGAAACCTAACAATATCATAAACTCCTTTTTCAGTCTACAACCTAATATTGGTAATGTGATATGGAGTTCTCTGCCTTAAATGCTGTTTACAAAGATGCACTCTACATTGTTGGAACCTTGTTGGTTCAAAATGTAATAGAGTTTTGCTTCACATTGCCTTGCCATGTTTTCTAGGTTACAGTTGGTAATTTAAGAATTAATTTCAAATTTTGACAGTTTGAAGTATCATTTTGCACCTTTTTTTTTTTTTTTTTTTTTTTTTTTTTTTATAGGTAAGAAAAAGATTTATTGAAAAAAGATAAGCATGAGAAAACACAAGGATCACGATAGTGAACAAGAAGAAAAAAAGAGGTAAAAAAAAGCAAACAAACACTAAGCTATACTAGAGACAAATAAAATCTGAGATAGTAGAACAATCTGAAAGGCTCCAACACCGAGACCAATCAAAAAGGGTCTGTCTGCATAACTCCAACATCTGATCCAATGACTTTCCCGTATCCTCAAAAGAACGCCGATTCCGTTCGGTCCAAATATTCCACATTAAACAACCCGGAACCAGATTCCAAATATCAGAATTATATTTCCCAAACCAATGATACCAATAGAAAAATAAGTTTGCAACGGAACCTGGCATGACCCAATCAATCCCAAACAGCCGAAGCATAAACATCCACAGAGAATGAGCAACCGGATAGGAAATCAGCAAGTGGTCCACAGATTCCTCATTACAACAACACATACAACAATGATTTGCCAAAATGCGGCCACGGAGCATAAGATTATCCAAAGTAAGGATCTGACCATGAGCTATTGTCCACATAAAAAATTCCACCCTTCTAGGAACTTTTACTTTCCAAATGCCCTTCCAAGGGAAAGTAGGAAAAGTTACATTTCGAATCTTATTAAAAAAAGACCGAACATCAAACTTCCCACTTCTGTTAAGACACCAAAAAAGTCTGTCACTACCTTCACCCCTAGGAATTCAAGTGTGAATGAACTGAAAAAGGGAATAGGAAGCAGCCAACTCCCAATCATTAAATTCCCTATAAAATCTTAAGCTCCATACTCTAACATTATCATTTTGCACTTATCAAAAAAAAGAAGTATCATTTTGTGGGGCTATGATTGAGTGAACACCATGATAAACTTCTTAGGAAGAATCAACTTATACTTGACTATAATACTTCCTGACTTGTTTTTCAGGTTATCGATAAGGCGGTACCAGCACTTGTAGATCTTGCAGAGATATCAGCTCTAGGTGATCACAAGAAGCTTGGTGATACCATTGTATCTGTTCTTCAGGAATGCATCCAATCACAAGGGAATGGACGTAACTCTCTCAGCAACCGCACAAAAGAACAGATCGAGGAACTACTAAATTCTAGGCAGAGATTGAAATGGGAAAAGAGCATGCCAAAGGAGGATCTCCACATTAAACAGGCAGCAGCCCTAGTGGTCAAGCTTGAGGGAAATTCCCTCTTTTCATCAGGTAATATATCTGGAGCTGCATCAAAGTACTCAGAAGCATTGGCATTGTGTCCAATGAGATCCAAGAAAGAAAGAGTGGTTTTGTACAGTAATCGAGCTCAGTGTTATCTTCTTTTGCAACAACCTTTGTTTGCCATAAGTGATGCTACACGTGCTCTTTGTCTTCACAATCCTCTTAACCGTCATGCCAAAAGTTTATGGAGAAGAGCTCAGGCATATGACATGCTGGGTTTAGCTAAAGAGAGTTTGTTAGATGCCATTCTGTTCATAAATGAGTGCTCTCAATCAAATGACCCTGATCTGTCATTGAGGCAAAATAAGGTTCCTGACTATGCTGAACGATTAGTGAAGAAGCAGATGCGTGCAGCTTGGTTATTCAGGGAGGCAGCTATCAAACATGGGGGTGTCCATTGTGAGGGTGATGCTGGTGACATCTATGGCCGAGAGACTGATGATTCCGAGTGGGAGACAGCTAGTGAAAGTGATATTGGAAATGATGGAAGAGATGAGATGGGCGATGATGATGATGATGACAGTGAATGGAAGAATGAGGACGAGAGGAAAGATAAATATGATAAACCCTCGATAAAAGGTATTGTTTGAGACTTCTATAACTGCTAACTTTATGTACTCGGTGTTTTGGATCTTTAAGAATGCTGAGGGCAAGTGGTCCATATGTGGAGAGTAATCCCACAATCCAATTTGCCCAACCTATAAAATGATGTTAACTGGCCGTGATGAAAAATTTAATCATATGATGAATCAAATTTTTCTATGGTCAAAGGTGATATTTATGTGAAACTCTAGAAGAGTTAAATTAAATGGTTTCCATCAACAGTTAAGTGTGTGCTTTACTTAAAAAATAATGATAATAATAAATAAATAAATAAAGAAAAGATAACTGTCTGGAAATAAAAAGAAAATGGTTCTTGCATATAGTTGTTGGTTCTCTCAGTGAAAATACTACTTCACTGTGATATGATAATAATGCTTAATTCGTGTGGCAAAATTATAAATAGGCTAAAATATCTTTAAAGATTACCCCTTTTTCTTTTTGTCTATTTTAAGGTACCTCCTGCTTTTGGTTTTCATAACTTCAGAGTTGGACATAGTTTATATACAACCCAGTTTGGAGGAATTCCTCCAAACTATTCCTCCAAACTAGGTTTGGTAGCACAATTAAAAATTGACTATTATCTTTGTCACATGACCAATTAAATGAGCTATCAGACCCAAAGAAGTCTTTACCTGCTTAGTTATGCCACTTGCCACCCCCACCACCGGTGGTGGCTCCTAAGATCAATCCCTCTCTCTTCCTAAAGCTGAACCACCATGAATGAGTGTCAAGATCCTCTCACTGTTCCTCACAGACCCACTCTCTCTCTTTGATCTAAAGCGGAGGCTGCCACTCCATGACGGCGATTCTTAGCTTGGTTTGACTGAGTCTAAACCCCCACCCTCTCTCTCTCTAAAGCCTAACCCTCACATCTCTCATATCTCTCTCTACCTTAATTTTTTCTCTCTGGCGATGGTTCTTTGATTTTGGGGCTGTTGTTTTGGAGATCTAACTGAGCCATGGTGAGGACTAGAAATAGTGAATGGTTTTGAAATGGGTATTTACAAAAGTTGGGTTTTAGGGGCTGAGGGGAGAACACGAGTTGGGTTTGTAAGGGACTGGTGGAGAGAAGTGGGTTAGGAGTTGTAAGGGCAGAGAGAGAAAAGGTGATGCAGAACGTGTAGGTGAATAGTAGTAAATAAAAGAACAAAACAAAAACCCAAGGCTTCACCACCTTGGGGTGTTTGGCATCATCACTAAATGTACAACACAAATCAGAAAATATCCTCTTATTTCAAAATACTCTACCACAGAATGTTTGGGGTGCCTCTTCTTATAGGTTCCAGATTACAACCATAATAAATGGCCACTGATTTGAAGGTACAGAAGTCAAAAACAAGGGCTACAAAGATCAATTTGAAGATACTGAGGACAAAAGGGGTAGTAGTACAACAACCCTCCCCCCCCAAAAAAGAAAAAAAGAAAAGAAAATAACTATCTAATCTATCTGGTGTTCGAACCAACTCCCCCAAGGTGAGAGAGACTCAACCTTGTCGCCTACACCTCCCCTAAACTCTTGTAATACGATCTAGTGATGTATCCACGCCACTCTGGTAGTGCTTGAATAAATATGGATCAAGTTGCTGTAGATCGTCTCTGATAATCCAAGTGCAGACAGACTTCGGACATTCTTGCCAGAGAACCTAAAAGCATTGAATTGTTCCACCCTTAGTGAAAACATCCTACAATCCAAAATAGCATCAATGGATTCTTTATGGGCTTGTGGAATGTGTAGTGGGGCAGGGTTAGGTGTAGGGCTAGTTTTTTTTTTGGGGGGGGGGGGGGGGTGGGGGGTTGTGTAACAAATAGGTCATAGTGATTGCTGGATCTTTGTATGCAACTAAATCCTCAATGTTAAAATTCAAGCTAATGCCATAATCATAGGGAAGATCAATAACATACACATTCTGGCCTACCCGCTTTAGAACTATGAACGGCCCAACGCTACAAGCTTGCAACTTCCTAACGGTCCAATCAGGCCTGATACAGATATGACATAGTCCCCTACATAAAACTCTAGGTATCAATGATGAGAATCAACCCTAATTTTGTAACAAGCATTGCTCTCATGAATATGCTTACTAATCTCTTTGTGCAAGTCATGAATGTGCCGAGCAAAAGACTTGGTGGATTCAAACATAAGAACATGAGGTGACATAGGGAGGAGGCTTGGCCTTGTAACCATGCACCACCTTAAATGGGATCATGCCAATGGTTCTATTAGCTGAGTTATTGTATGCAAACTGGTTTGTAGGGAGGATAGTGGCCCAATTTTGAGTGTTCACCCACTAGCCACCGCAACAAATTCCCTAGGCTTTGATGACAACCTTAATCTGGCCGTCTGGGGATGATATGTTGTATAGAACTTCAATTTCGTATTGACAAGGTACCTGATGCAGGTAATGTGATGGGCTGTTTGTGTATGGTTTAGAAACAATGAAAGGTTGAGTTGCTTAGAACACATTGATAGGTGGATAAGTACCTCTGCAAGAACACAGTTCCAAATAGCATGCAAAGGCTAACAATTCATTCAATTACCCGAAACTGATTTACAAAGAGCTTACATTCTATTACTTATACTAGTTGTTTGGCATTGGCAGCCTCTAGATGGTTGACAAGTGTCTAAATCCTATCGGCTAATGCTTAAGAAATCATCTAACTAACTAACTAATTAGTTACAAGAGGATTAGGATATAGCAACTTGAAATTGCCCTGCATCAGTGCCACAGGGTTTTTCAAAAATAACCCATAAAGCCAACGTCCCTGTTTGACACGATGGACTTGGGGAGACCATACAATTTTACAACTTCTTCAAAATACAACCTGGCAATTTTGGCCGCATCTGACTTCTTGCTTGGAGCAGGGGAGGACCTATTGAAAACAATGAGAATGGACTCATGCTTCTTAATGGTTAGAGGGAGGCCTAACACAAATTCCATGCTGATATCTTGCCATGGTCTATTGGGTATGGGCAGGGAGTGTAAAGGCCAACATTTTGCTTACAATGTTTGGCCAGTTGACATTGGTGACATTGATCAGTTACCTTGGCAAATGATGGTTGGGTATTTTGATGGCACAATAGGTAGATTTTTGTTGTTTTTTTGTTTTGTTTGTATTTTTTTTTTTTTTTTTTTTTTTTTTTTTTTTTTTTTTTTTTTTTTTTTGTTTGGTTTTGTTTGTTTGTTTGGTTTGGAAGGTTGGGCTTTTGGATCGGTTGTGGTTGTAGGTGTTACGTTTTGAAGGGGTGGGGGCTCTCAGGTTCAGAGTCGTGCAAGGGGAAGAGTGGTGGGACTCACGGGTTTTGGGGGATTTGTGGTGGGATTTGGGGTCTGTTTGTGGGCAGCAGCGGCTTGATTGGGCTTGTTCAAGATGTCATGGGGTAAGTACTTGAAATGCGAGTCATGATTTTACCAGGTCTGTGAATGAAGCTTCTTCTGTGTTTTGTTATGGCTAAGTTGTGAAGGGGTGCTGTTCTGAGTGTGGATGGGACTTGCTGTTTTAGGCTTAGAATGGTGGGGGTTGGGTTGGTGGGATCAAAAACACTCTGATACAAAGTTGATGCAGAATGTTTAGGTGAATAGTAGTAACTTAAAGAACAAAACATAACCCAAGGCTTCACCACGTTGGGGTGTTTGGCATCACCACCAAACGTAAAACACAAATCAGACAATATCTTCTTATTTCAAAACACGCTACCACAAAATTTCTGGGGAGCCTCTTCTTATAGTTTATTGACAGTATGATTGATGGTCTATTTCTCTTAATACAAAGTTCTGGAAAATTGAAATCTTTACAAAATCAAAATCCAATTATAATAACTGTACCCTAAACATATAATTTTTTTCCAATATAATCTACAAATATTAATTCCATGATTGGGTGTCAATGTTTAAACTACTGTTTGTGCAGTGTAAATTTAAAACGGATTTGACTTTTTGGTGGTAGATGTTTAAAGCTAAGCTTGTCTACAGGGTTTTTTTTTTTTTTTTTTTTTTTTTTTTTTAATTTAAACCATATCCTGTGCTCTGCTCTGCAAAAAGTTAGTTTGGCATGAATTGTTATGTGGTAGGTTTAAGGCCTTTTGTCCCTTGGACCATGTAATAAATTGGAGATGATCGATAACTAATCATCTTAATTTGTTTTGAAGATTGAATATTATAATATTTTTTATTCATTGCAAAGTTTGTTGCCTTTTTCAGTTTTATTTTTCACTTGCCAAGTTCTTATAAGGTGTTTATTTTGTTCTTTTTGTGCCTTTCATGTTGGACTCGTTAATTTTGTGTTAGAACCTTGATATGGAACAGACATAAAGCATGGATACAATGTGCAGCTTGCGGAGGATGAACCATGAATTGTAGATGAGTGAACCATCATCAAATAGAAACACTTATTGTGACATACATAACGAGGCCATGAATGAAGCAGATTTGTTGGGTTTCACGTTCGGCACCTATAGCCACCTTGATAGTAGTGGCAGTTGTAACTTCCATCTCATATCAAGCAGCTTGGAAAGGAAACATGTTTTGGGTCATTGTGTTTGAGAGCAAAAACTTGTTTTATATCATTGTTATTATTATCATTTTCTTTTTCATTTTCATTTTTTAACAAAATTTTCTTATTAAAATCAACTGTAGAAAAATGAACAAAGATTTTGAGTCTAGAGTATGTGAAACTTTTCAAGTGATGTAAGAGGCTTGTATATATAAAACCTTGGGGTTTATTGAATTTGAAATGCATATTTCTGTATTTGAATGATAGTGTGAATGTATGCTTTTCATTTGATATGTTCTTTCTCTGAGTTTATAAGAGTGCATTTGGATGCACTTTATTGATTGTTTGGTTGCTGAAAGTATAGTAGAAAGGTGAGGAAAATTATTTTTTCATTGTGGAACCTGCCAAGAGAAGCTGGTATTTTTTGGCTTGACAAACGCACACAAGCTCACATTATTAAGCATATTGTCCCAAGAAATATTCTCATAATCATGTTAGTAATTTACTTGGATTATTGCTGTTGCAAAAGTAGGGTGCTTCTTCTTGGTGGGTCTTTTTCAGAAAGTGTCTGCAGACTTTGAGGCAGTGTTATTTTCATTTCTGAAAGTGCCTGCATTAGAAATGCACTGGCTAGGAATATGTCGGTTTTCAATTGTCTAAACATCATCATAAGAAATGCACTGGCTAGGAATGTGGCAACTTACGCCCATGGTCTTTAGGTGAAATGTATAAAGAATTTTTTTTTTTTGTTGTTGTTGTTGTTTTTTTTTTTTTTTTTTTTTTTTGGGTTAAAAAATAAGGGATAGGTTAAAATGCATTAAATTTTTTATCAAGTAATATTTTTATATTTTAAAAAAAAAATAAAGTCAAATTGTACACATATATTAAAAAAAAAATCATAATAAATTTATGTGTGTAAGTCAATGAACCATTAACAATTATATTTTCTTTTAAAAAAAGTGTGCATTACAACTTATAATTTAATATTTATTAATTTTTAATGTGCATTCTTGAGACACTTGTTGACGAGTTATAAAGATGACAGCTTCTATTTTTGAAATATGATCTTCAATAGTGACATGATTTTATTGGACCAAAATGGCCACAAATAGGTGTGTTTTGTAATTTAGTACAACTTATTTTTGTTATTATATTATTTAGTTTAAAACTCAACTAACAAAAATATAATAATATTCAAATAAAAATAAAAATTTGAAAATTATATGCAAATGAATAAAGTTAATGTTTCGATTGACGGATGTTCTTAGCGCATTTGTAAGTAGACAATTTTATAAAAGTTTTAATAGCACTTTCATTATAAAAAATTATCAACAAAACTAATTTTTTTTTCCATCAAATTTTTTTAAAAATAATTATTAAATCAATACTCTTAGAAAATTTGTTAACTATTTTCAAAGTTAATAGGAAATGTTAAAGCCTTAAAGAATGTTCTAAGAGCATTGGTTTAGAAACATTTTATGAAAAAATGATAAAAAAAATTAATTTTTTAACAATTTTTTATATTTTTATAAATATTATGTCAAAACTTTGTTAATATAATTTATTAACAATTACTATGGACACTCATGACATGAACAGAGTTAATAAACCACATCAAAAAGTCTTAAGAAAGCAGTTGGATGTTGTTAGTTATATTCCAAATAATGGAAAATGACTGAACGAGAACCATGTGTCAATTTGGAGAGGTAAGACAGTTTGATGTCCTAATATTAAAAGGCGTTGACGAGAAAGAAATATCCCCTCAATGATTTATTTATTTATTTTTAAATCATTTTGGCATCAGTGTATTTTTGCCTCAATTATTTTGTGGTCAATTATAAATGATTGGTTGTCATTTTTTCTTAATTTTTTTCTTATCATCCACAATCAATCACGTGGACAGTTATAATAAAAATTATAGTGTATTATGTGGTTTAGAATTTTTTTTTTTTTTTTATAAACAAAACATTTTCACAACAAATTATAACTGAATAATTGTTATTGATTTCAATTTAAATCTATTATTGAGATTAATTTTTTACACCACCTATAACAATTCGTTTCGTTTATAATTTGTTGTGAAAATGTTGTCAAAAATAACATAAAAAAAAAAAAAAAAAAAAAAAAACCAATCCACTCTCATACTGCACAACCCAAGGGATTCACATCAAACGTCAGGCCCTAGATAAGGACGCAGTCGTTGAGATATTTGTTTTCTTATGCGCACGGATACGATTGTAATTTGCAATTAACATAGGCATCGTATTACGAATTACTCTTACGGACCATGTATGTGTATGTACTATATATATATATATATATATATACTTACTAGTCTCATCGTAATTTAAAAAAACAATGCCTACGTTTATAAAAGCGGTGGAGCAATTACAAAAGGAGAGTAAAAAAGAAAGACAAAGGAAAAAAGAAAGCAATATAATGAAATTTATTAAAAACAAATGGAATGTTTATACATTTTAATTGAGTTTTGAGTTATTATCTTCCTTTGAAATGAGTGAGAAAGTGATAATAGATGTACTTGATTTTATTTTTCTTTTAGAATGCGAAGAAGAAATAGAAAAAATGGTAAAGACGGAGAGATATGTAGAATGAAGTAACTGTTTGTTATTGAAAATGTGATAATATATATGCTCAAGAGAACAAGGAAAAAAAAATAACTTTTTTTAAAAATAAAAAATGAATTTTAAAATTAGTAATTTTAAAAAATAAAAACCGTTTGTTGGTAAACTGTTTTTTTAAATTAGTAGTTTTATATGTCTAATCATATTATTTAAGCTTTTTAAACATGTGAGTTTGAGGATATTTTAAGCATAAAAAAAGTATGAATCAAAATAGGAGAAATAGCTTTTTTAAATTTATCTAAAATTTAGGAATTTTAAAATTAGTAATTTTGCGTGTATAACCTTATTATTTAAACTTTCTAAATAGGTGAATTTTAGGCATCAAAAAATAGGAATCTAAACAGAAGAAACTCTTTAAATAGAAGTATATACATATAGAATATGGTAAAAGCCAAGAGCCATGGTTCCACATCCATTCAAGGTTTTAATTATTGAATTAAAAAAAAAAAAAAAACTGACATCAATGGCACATCAATTAATAAATTTTATGTGTAATAACTATCATCACTTTTTGGTTATTTAAAATCAAAAAATCATTTGAAAATAAAATATAATTGGTCAATCACTATGTTTTTCAGAATTTTTGTAGACATTTTTTTTCTTCTAGTCAGCTTAAAAGCTGGAACCCCACTTCATGTTATAAAATAATAAATAAATAACTTGATTTGCGATTGGTTTAGATATAATCTAATTTTTTTGTCTAATGCTATAGACACAAACTATTTTATAATATTTTTACAAACTGCTGATTTGGTTTTAACATTTACCAAATAATTATTGGTAAATAAAAATGTGATGTTAATGGTGCTCTATATTAAAACTAATAATAATTTGCCACATCAATAATTTATAAAAATATTGTAAAATAATTTGTGACTGTAGCATTACTTTATTTTTCTACTTTATTTTAATTTTCTATTAGTTGACACCTTCATATATTGTGAAAATGTCATGAGATCTTGTTGTGAAAAAAAAAAAACTCTTACATTAAAAAAAAAAAAAATTATAATCAAAATGTAAATATAGTTTTTTAGCTATAGTAAAGTAGATTCTCAAAAAGGAAAGAAAAGGGAGGGAAAAAAGGCTACAATAAGTTACGAGATTAAGATGATTGTGTCTAGTTTGGGAGAGACATACTTGATTCTTGAAAATTATCTTCAAAAAATGGCTTTTGTTAATGAATTCCCCAAGTGTAGTGATTAAGGTGCATTTAATTCTTTATAAAATAGTATTTTTGTACATTTTTCAAAAAATAAAATCCAAATGTACACATATCAAAACAACACACACACACATATAATTACAACGGGTTTATGTGTGCAAGCCAATGAATAATAATAAGTTTATTTTATCATCGCACACTTTTGACGTGATGGTCATTTTATAAATACAGGTTATTATGGGGTGGTGGGGAGGGTCATGGTTTAAGTTTCCATAATGAAGTTTCACATACATATATGCTAAATGATGATAATGTGGTCTTACCTAAGTGAATGAGGTTGTCATCTTGACTTTCATGTTGATTATTATGAATGGGTTACTTGACTCTAAAATTAAAAAAAATAAACTGGATACGTGAAGCAATGGACTAATTTTAGATTCAATTTTGGGTTATGATTGTGATTCTAATTTGTAGGAAATTGTATAAAAGTGGTGACTAATACAATTTGCAATACTCCAGGCCTTCAAGCCTAAAAGGTTGAGTTGATGGGTAATATGATTGACATTGTGTTTATAAACATAATAATATTTTGGAAAGAATAAATAGTAACTCATTAAGATTGTTATGAATAAATCAAACATAATTCACATTCCCATAAATATAATAATCATATTTATAAATTAAATTAAATGTGGGCATAGTTACATTTCTGAGCATCTAGGTTCTTTGAGAACCTAGATGTTGAGGTCACGTTAGATTTTCCAAACCAAACACTGCCTATAAGTAACAGGAAGAGGGAAAAAAAAAATTTCCTTTCTTAAAATTGAAAATCCCATAGACCAACTACGAACAAATAAACTATAATAAAAAAATATATTACAACACCAGAGGTTATGCAAATTTTTATTTTTATTTTTTATTTTATGAGAGGTCATGCAAAAATTTGAGTAGACGACAACTAGAAGAATAATATCACCTACAAAATAAGAAATACAATCTCGACATAACAAAGGCGTAAGCGTCACTCAATATAACTAATCTTACTTTGAGCGGCTCCTCTCCCGTTTTTAAGTCTCCAGTTATCTCCATTTTTATTTTAGATGAATGACACGTGGCTACTAAACAATCTAAGGGTCAGAACATAACAACTTAATTTAAATACAATTTTTATAACATTATTTTTCCTTCTCTCTCTCTCCTTTTCCCCTCTGTCTCTTTCAGTTTCACCTTAGTTTACCAAGCTACTGTGCAAACAAAGAAGAAGAAGAAGAAGAAGAAGAAGAAGAGAGTTACAACAAGTGTGGAGAGAATCTGCAGAACATCAACAAAGGAAACAAAGCAAAACCAGTGCAGAGAATCTACAAAACATCAAGAAAGGAAATTAAGCAAAGTCAATAACCACAATTAGTAAATCCCTTAGCCAAATTTAGTCTGTGGCTCAGTGCCAAAAGATTTATTCAATCACATTGGAATAGTCTGCAAATTTTGCTCTAAATCTCCCTCTAACCCTAGAATTAGATATTTTTTTTCTTCTAAAAGTGAACAATCAGAAAGCCTAAATCCTAAAATCTTCAATATAACAATAGCAAATTTGATCACGGAGTACAAGTCTCAGTCATGGCAGGAAACAAGAACCTGAATTGATAGGAGTGGACAAGTTGTTTCACTCACAAAACCACTAGATCGATCTCGGCAGCTTGGTGATTCAAGTGAGAGAGACAGAAAGGGGAAAGGACGAGAGAGAGAACGAAAAAGAATGCAGTCTAAATTGTATTTAAAGTGGTTATGTTATGACCCTTAGATTGTTTAATAGCCACGTGTCGTTCATCTAAAATAAAAATGGAGATAACTGGAGACTTGCAAACGGGAGAGGAGCCGCTCCCTATAACTAATACCACAATGAGATCACTATTGTTATTATTTTATTTATTGAGAGAAAGGCAATGGGATCTCTATTATAATACAACAACTTTTCGTGCTGTTAAGTTGTTGCACTTTTTTATTTATTTATTTTATTTTATTTTTGATAAAAAGGAAACAACTTTTATTAAGGAAACTTAACTAAAGTTGGCTAAAGTAAAGTTACAGTAACTAGGCGTAAAGGAACATCCTCCATCCACATTATCATCGATAAATAGTTAACTAGTCTAGTATGACTAGACAGGTTGACACTTTAAGTGCTCTATGATTATATTTCTGTTTTTGTTTTTAAAGTTTTTTTTTTTTTTTTTTTGAGTTTCAATTTATGACGTCTATTTTTAAAGACTTTACCAATTGAGTTAATTGAAGAGATATGCTACGTCCATAATATTTTTACAACATTTTCATAATAAATCATAAGTGGTTAGTTATTATTGGTTCAAATTTGAACATAACACTAAGATTACTTTTTTGCCTCAACAATAACAACCAGTAATAAATTGTTACTTAAAATTTGTTGTAAAAATGTTTTGAAAATATTGTGGACATATCATTTCTCTTAATTGAAACCTATTTTTAAAGTTTTTATTTCATATTATAAAGAAGAAGGTTTATTTTATTTTATATTTTTTTTACGTGTATATTACTAACTATGATACCCACTCCTGTATTTATGGATAGGTGATATATTACACTTCACTTTAAGATGCTATATATCATTTAATGAATTTACCAACCATTCGTTTAGACTTTTTAGGTAATTCTACCAAGATTACTAAAAATGAGTAAATTAAATTTTATCTAATTAACATTTGGAAAAAATAATGTTAATTATCATAATTTCTAAAATATTTATATATATATAGGTAATTATTTTTTTGAAAATCTTTTTTAAATGGATTAAATTTTAAGAAATCTAAAATGGTGGGGATTACTCTAAAAAAACAAACAAAGGATCCTAAAATCCTAATTTCAGGTGTCACCTGGTTGTCAGTTATTATTACAGACAATAAATATTGTTGCCGTATAAAGTCATTGCCCATAACGATTTAAAAAAAAAGAAGAAGAAAAAATTTACCCCATTGCCCAAAATTACTAAATACCAAATATTCAGGACAAAAAAAAAAAAAAAAAAGAGCAGAGAATTTCCGGAAAAGGCTGCTGACACGATTCAAGATCACAAATCACAATCACAATCACTCTCACTTTCTCTCCTCTCCTCTCCTCCTTGGCTATAAAAATTCAAAAGCAAACTATTGATTGATGAAAACTCTTGCAATCTCTCTCCTTATGGTTTGGAGTTTTCCTCTCTCCGGTTCTTTTCCTGCCATCCAAACAGTTCTTCTGGATTAGACAAAAAAAAAAAAAAAAAAAAAAAAAAAACCGAAAAAGAACGAAAATCAAGAAAATCCTAGGGTTTCGATCGCCAAGATCTCCGTTTCAATTTTCTTAGGCGTCCGGCTTGGGCTCGAATTCTCATCAGGTAATGGAACCGATTTTACCGGAATTGGAAATTCAAATTCTGTTTTTGTTTTTTGTTCTTCTAAATTCCAAGGGACTGTGAAATTTAATTTCTTCTTCTTCTTCTTGATTGTGTGATAATTTAGATGGATTTATATTAGGTAGGTGTTTGGGCATTAGGTTATATTTTTGTCGAGGAAATTTAGTTTTAGGCTGGTATGGAAGTAGAAAGTAGCTAGAGTAGCTGATTGAAAATCGTATATGGCAATTAAATCAAGTTATAGCGTATTGTTTTTTCCCTCCCTAGTGAGAGGTATTTGGGACTATGTGTGTGTGTGTGTGGAAGTAGAAAGTAGCTAAATTGAAAATTGTATACAGAAATTCTAGCGTTATAGCTCATTTTTTTTTCCAGCCCCTAACAAGGTGTTTGAGACTCTTTGAGAGAGAGAGAGAGAGAGAGAGAGAGAGAGAGAGAGAGAGAGGCATTCCGTGTGGAGGCCATCCTCAAGTTGCATTTCCTAATGTCATCTATCCTATCCATTATGGACAATTGATTCAAAATATGTAAAATCATCACTTTTAGGTAGGTGTCCCGTCAGGGTGCAACCTAGTGGTTGGAAGCTTGAGATGAGATGTAAACTCAGACATTTTAGGTTCGAGAGCCACTAGGAGCTCTCTTGGATTACCTTATACTCGGTTTTGGGGGGCGGGTTTTGTATCTGTGGTTTACTCAATAAGGGTGGGTCCGAAGGGCCCTGCCTTGGTAAGGTTCCATGTCATAAAAAAGAAAAAAGAGGTGTCCCCTTTCTATGGTCAGAAAATTTTAGATTACCCACATTGCAATGCAATCAATATATGGTGTGTCTTGTAATCTTTGATACTTATTTTTTTTTTTTGGGTATCAGTTTGCTCTTGACTAACCATGTTATTCTTTGTTCTCTCTATCATTCATTAGGTAAACTTACCTTGATTTTTACTTGGGTTTGAAATTATTACTCGAAGTGCTTCTTTTTCTCCAAAGAACCTATAACTAAACTTTCACAAAATCCTTGGGACTATCATCTGTGACATGCTTGTTGCATTTCTACTAGTTTGCTCAAGCAGTTTCGTGATTCCTTGGTTAGTTGGTTATCAACTTAGTCAAATGATATTGCAGACATGTTTTTTTGATAAGTGATGTTGCAGATATGTTACCTGTTATTTGTGCCAAGAACTATTGTTACGAACAAGCAAATTATGTAATGCATGTTTGCTGGTCCTAAATTAGAATCTTCAGTCTCCCAAAACTATGCCCTCACTGAATTTTACATATGGCGGAGCATGGTTAACATTATTGTCTGTTCAAAGGTTTTGGTTCCTTCAGAGCTTACTCTGAAATGGTACTGCAATGTAGCATCCTCTACGTGTAGTTGGCAGTGTTTGTGGTATATATACAGGGTCTACTTAATACATTGTTATTGTTGTACAGTATCTCTGCTAACTTTGATCATCTTCTTCTGTGTTGGCAGATATCAACAGCTGCCTTTCCATTAGGCTGCTTACTCAATTCCAAGTGAATAATTGTCAAATGAGAAAAATGTATGGGAATGTAGAGAATTTAATTTCTCCTCCAAATTTCTGAAACTGTTCTTCAATATATTTGTGTCTATGGTCCAACAGCCTTGTAACTCAAATGGCACTAGGATTTTCCACGGAGATGTCCAAGGTTCAAATGGCCCCTCTTCCATAGTAACTATCCAAAAATGTATATAGAGTCCTTAATCAAGTATAGCCTTAAATGAATTCTTAATATTTTATTAAAAAATATTTTTCTAAATTTTCTCTCAATTCTCACATATTCGAATCAACTAAGCCTTAAATTCAATTAATTTGAGGCAGCATTATGAACCCTATTTAACTAAGGCCAACCACGCTTATTCATTTCTACCATTTATCTAATTATCCTGTCATTTCCATATTTAAAATATTCTTCTTTACTACTTTTACCCTTGTTTTATGCTTTGTCCACTTCTTTTCGCTCCATCATGTCTATTTTCATCTATTTTGATCCAAAATGGCAAAGAAGAAATGGACTGTCACGTCAGTTTCCTAAGATGGTTGCTTTTCAGTCTTACCGTGCTCCTTTTAAACCTTTGAATTATGGTTGGAATTTGATGTATAATGAAAGGGCCTGGTGTATACCACTGGTCCAAAAATTAATAATAAATAGAAAAGGAAAGGCGAATCTGGATTTTGACATTTAGAATGACCGTTTGGGATGTATATATGTGTCCTGTGTAGTGTGATTTGCCTTGTATTTGTCCATAGCTAAAGTTAAGGGGTGACACTGGCTTCATAGTTGATATAAAATAATGTGTAATTTCGCAGAAAACATGTCTCAATTACGCTTTTAGTGTGTGCAGCTTTCATCCTTAATCCATTAAATGCTTCTACTCTGTCTCATGTTCTCTGAAATTTTTTATTACTCCTATTTTGGCTGCAGATTATGTTTTCTCAATTACATCTAATTTCTAGCTCTGGGGGCTAGGAGGAAGCCATCACAGTTGCTGATATTTGTTGATAGGGGGGGTTTATCTTAAGCCATGCCTTCTCTTCAACTCTTGCAATTAACAGAGCATGGTCGAAGTTTTCTTGCCTCAAGGAGGTATTTACTGCCTTCTATTTGTGTTTCTGCTGATAATGTGGATGGCTGGTTTCAACACTTCAATTCCATTATTGTTTCTTTTTTTTTGGGGTTTTATAGATATGGTTCTTGCATTTGTGCTGTCTTTTTATGGTCATGATTTTACCAAAATTTTATAATCTATTATTATTTTTGACAAAGTCCTGGCATTGTATAATTTAATTCAATATATGATTATATGAATTTAGATTTAATAGAAATCGATTGTTTAATGAGCGATGTGAAAGCCTAATTAATTGACTAGTTGAAATTCATTAAAATCAAGATCCGGCAGAGACTATATTTACATGATATTGAATAATATGCAATAGATATCTTTTTTTTTTTTTGGATAGGCAAGAAAGAAAATATATTTTTGAAAAAGGAATAGCAGGAAAAATACATAGGGTTCACGATAGTGATCAAAGAGTAAAAAGAAACAAAAAATAACAAACAGTCATTAAACTATTGTAAGAGACAAAAGAAAATCCATAAGAGCGGAACAATCTAAGAGACCCCAACATTGAGACCAATCAAAGAGGGACCGTTGGCATAAATCTAACAACCGAGCTAGAGTTTTCCTAGTATCATCAAAAGAACGTCGATTATGTTCAGTCCGAATAGTCCACATTAGACAGATCGGAACTAAATTCCAAATATCAGAATTATGTTTCCCAAGCCAATGATACCAACCAAATAATAAATCTGCAATTGAACTTGGCATGACCCAATCAATTCCAAACAACTCAAGCATATACATCAACAAAGAATGAGCAACCGGACAGAAAATCAGTAGGTGATCCACAAATTCCTCATTACAACAACACATACAACAATTCGCCAAAGTGCGATCACGAAGCATAAGGTTATCCAAAGTTAGAATCTGGCCATGAGTTGCTATCCACATAAAGAAAGCCACCCTTTTAGGAACCTTAACTTTCCAAATGTCCTTCCAAGGGAAAGTAGAATGCGTTACATTTCAAATCTCCCACTTCCGTTTCGACGCCAACAAAGACTGTCACAACCTCCACCCCTAGGAATCTGAGTTTGGATGAAGTAAAGAAAGGAGAAAGAAGCTGCTAACTCCCAATCATTGAATCCCCTATAAAATCTTAAATTCCACACTATCATTTTCACCCACTAGAGGACTTAACACTTCAGAAATACAAGCTTTCTTATTGGCTGCACACACAAATAGCTGAGGATAAAGAGTAATATGCGATAGATATCTATGAGAGATTTTATTGTTCTGGGGGAGATAGGACAGATTGTCATTGTTTATAAATGTTAAAAATGTGTTAATAGAAATTGAGAATTAAACAGTTGAGAAGCATTTTTCTCTACATATTGGCATTACTTGCGAATCAAGATAATGTAAATAATGGCATTACTTGTTAATCAAGACAATGTAATTAATGACTTTACTTGTGAATTACGACAATGTAAATAACATCATTACTTGTGAATGAAGACAATGTAAATAATGACATAGTAAAGATTGCCTATTGAGGCCTTTTGGTGTTCAAAGTTGAACTATAGAACAAAAATTCAACCTTTCTCATTGCAATTCTTTGACCTTCATACCTTGAGGAGTGGAAGCTAACTAGGAAACAGAACCAATGAAGCTTGACTTGGCGTTCGACAGCATTCTTAGAGCATTAACTTTGGGAGTTTTATTTTTTGATGACATAGGAGAACTTCACTCAAATTAGTTGCATGTCGCAAACTATACTGTACAACAATTCTCATTTTTAATCAAACTCCTACGGGCAACTGACCCCACCCACTAGAACCAGTTACCGAGTAATCAAAGGGCTTTTTACCCTTGATGGGCTAAGCTTTTTATCCTCATGCTCAGGAGGCAATTAGCATTGGGAGTTTTAGAACTCCCAAAATGTCATTTTAGACTTCAAAAAAACAAAAAACAGCCCACATCCCGGTTCTCAAACTCTACAAATTTTACCCACCAGCTACAGTAAACTTTTACATATCAGTAAACTCTATAGTTTACTGTAGCATCTCTTTTATTTTTCTCTCTTCTGCTGTACTCTCTCTCACTCAGACCTCACCCTCTCTCTCTCTCTCTCTCTTGCCTCTCACTTCTCTCTGGCAGACCGGGTTTGGTGGTTGTTGGATTGTGGTTTTGTGTGTGCTGGTGGTGGCTGTGGTTTTTGTGGCTGGTGATGACAGTGGCTGGTTGTGGCTGTGGGGTGGGGTTTTTGTGGATTGTTTGGTGGGTTGCGGGTTTTGGGTGTGGTGGTGGAGGGTCGTTTGGGTGGGGCGGTGGCTGGTTGTGGGGGTGGATGGTTGAGTTTTTGTGGGTTGTGGGGTTTGTATGTGGTGGTGGTGGCAGTGGTTTTTGTGGCTGGTGGTGATGGTGGCAGTGGTGGTGGCTGGCTATGGAGGTGGATGGTTGGGTTTTGGTGGCTTGTGTGGGTTTGCTGACTGAGAGGAAGAGAGAGAGTGAGAAATGAATAAATAAATGAATAGTGTTAGGTGTGATGTGAAAAATAAGAAATGGGATGTTGGGCGAGTTGTAAAATAGATAAAATAGGTTTTTAGAGTGTAAATTGAGTATATTTTTAGAACTCCAAATGCTAATGCTCTTAGAAACCGAATCACTAATCTAATCTTTTTTTTTTTTTTTTATTTTTTATTTTTCTCTGGTTGAAACAATCAAAGATTCTTTGTGGCTGGCAAGATAGGCCATTTGGAGCTGGAATTTTAGTGCATGTTCTCAGTGCTTGCTTTCTTCTTCTTCTTCTTTTTTTGTTTGTTTTTTTTCAAATGGTACCTTCTCCCCTTGTAAGAGGGAAGGCAGACGGTGAGGTTGTGGGGTTCAAATCCTACCAGGTGCAACTTACTAAATGAAAATAAAAAACAATGTTCAAGTTTGTTTGCCTTGGCTAGACATAAAGTGGTTTCTGTTGCTTTGAATATTATATCGGAGGGAGGAGTGTGTTGTTGGAATCTTTATTTTATACAAGATTTTCATGATTGGAAGTTAGAGTTGGTTAATAAGTTTTTTTTTTTTTTTGGTTTTTTTTTTTTTTTTTTTTTACCTTCTTTATTCTAACTTTCAAGGTACCTACTGAACACTTTTGTTCCTTGAAATTTCAAATGAGTGCTATTGGATAGCGGCATTGGGGAAAGTGATAGTGTAAAATCCTTGTAAGAGGGGTTTGTGCTAGATTGGTATTTTAATGTGCAAGGAAAGTGGATAATCATTGGATCATCTTTTGCTTCATTGTTTTCTAGCAAGAGAACTCCGTGTGCTCGTCTTTTCTTTATTTGGGGTTAAATGGGGGATGTTTAAGACAGTGGTGGATTGTCTTGCTTGTTGGAGAAGGAAATGTGGTATGGCTATGAGGATTGAAATATGGAATGCTACTCTGTCATGTCTTATATGGATTATTTGGTGAAAAAGGAATAATTGAACTTTTGAAGGAGTAGAGCTCTCAATGATTTCGCTCAAATCACTATACCTAAGAACTCTATCTGCTTGAATGAAGAAATTAGCCAGCATCAAGTCTTCTTTTTCTGTAGAATTTGTTGATCCTATAAATTTTAGATTGTGATTCTTCTAGAGTTCTCATATACTTCCTACATACTAGAGTAATTTTGTCATTTCAAAAAATTGATATATTTTTTTAATGTGAACGGTCCATTCTTGAGTTTAAGTCTTTCTTTTTCCTTACTCTTCTTGAATGGTGTTTAGTTTTACTGACTTTTTTCTTGTCTTTCCCTTCTTGTTTTGCTTGATCATTGTAATTTGGTTTCTTGTTGATGATGCCCATATAGTATATTTCTTGTTTACTTGGGCTGTTTTATTTTCTAAATGAAAGTTTTATGATACTTGTCAAAAAAAAAGAAAAAAAAAAGAGATTTTTTTAAAAAAGCTCTCTTCAAAGCAATGTTGGTAAACAACTAAACATGAAGGGTATTTTCTTCAATTTTAAAGAACCATCAATAATGGTCAAAAGTCAAAACACTAACTCTCTATCTATTGAAGATACAAAATGTCTAAGCATAGATTCTTTTTGGTCAATTGAAGTTATGTTCATTGAAATAGGTCATTTTTCAAATTCCAATTCTATCTTAGCAACAATAATCTGTTCTAAGAAATTCTAACTTGTAAGTTTAATCTTAACCCGTCAATTATCAATTCTCAAGATTCAAATTTATTAGCACAAATAAGTCTTAAAACTTCCATTTTTTGAGTGAAATTCCCTACATAAATAATATATTGATATAGAGACTTGTGCATTGATATTTTGCCCAGGTTCATGGTATTTTGTATAGTTTATGTGGTTGCAAGGTGCCATTGTGATTACTATTAATGAAGAATTTATGGTCATTCAAAGTTTAAAGAGTTTAGGATATTGTGGATACACTGCCTTTTTTTGTAGGATTAATATGTTTTGCTTTTGGATATAATCTTTGAAATACAATAATAAAAACATTGAAGCCTTATTGTTTGTTCAGTATAGCTTATTTTGGTGAGCTGAAAATAACGCGGGGTTTGACTAAGCTGTTCCTAGGAAAAAGTGAGGCTTTAAAAAAGTTGTACCTAAGAGAATACGTTGGTTTAATTTATAAGATCAAAAGAACAATTGGAAATTACATATATAACTTGTAGGAGTTAGCAAATCGTCTATTAAAAAACTGCTTATAGAAAAGAAGAAGAAGAAGCTGGATACTTTATCAAAAAAAAGAAGATGAAGCTGGATATAATTTGATTTTAATCAGCCCTAGATATGTCATCCTTCAGTTTAATTGAGGGCACAATGTTGCTCTTTTATTTTCTATGGCTTGAATACTTAAATTTCACATGGATAATGGATTTTTTTTTTTATAAAATTTTTACAAGTAATAATAATTTTATTGAAAGGAAGGAGATACTTTATGCGCAGAGTGTGTACACAAAAGATTTCCGAAGAATATAAACTCCAATTTTCGCAAAGGAAGAGCAAGTTCATCAACAAAATCTAAAATAGTTTGCAAACATCTAGAACCTCTTTGGGACTACTCAAACTATATTGTCAGAAAACTAGATTTCAATTCCAAAATAGTAGACTCATTATTATATGCTCAATTGTAACTCTCCTCCCCTATAGCCCACATTAAACAATGAGGGGCAGAATTCCATGCAAAGGAGCTTCTATGTTTATAAAACCAACTTAACTCCCCTCCTTTTTTCCTTAAGACTCTTCTGGATTGGGTTACAGTGTTAGGCTTTTGTTCTTTTTCTTCAGTCCATGGTTTCATGGACTTTTGTACTTTATGCACTTGATTTGTTTTTGTCCCTGATGTATACTTCTTGTATACTCAGGTGACACCCTTCTTTTTAATATATTTTTATTACTTATCAAAAAAAAAAAAAAAAAATTATAAAACCAACCAGCTACACCAGCAGAAAAAGACCTTGGTCACTTTGGTATTCTTGAGTTATTTTCGTCTCTCTCTCTCTCTCTCTCTCTCTCTCTCTCTCTCTCTTTTTATCTTTATCTTTTATTGATAAGTAATGAAGAAGAGTTATATTCTTTTCTCTGTCTAGAATAATGTGTCTAATCTGTTTTTGGACTGCTGTCTATTGTACAATCCATCATCAAAAGGCACATCTTATTATGGATATGCATTTTATTGCATTTTTTTTGTTTTGTTTTCTGTTTTAAATTTCAATTATTTTTTATGAAGTTATATGCTCTGGTTTCCTTGTTCTTGGTCTAGTGAATTTTGTGTTTGCTTTAATTGAATATCATTGTGACAGAAAAGTCCCTTCTTCCTTACCATATATTTTTGTGTTCTACATACCATCATGTGTACAACCCCCTGCTTGACCCTTTATACAGACAATTATGATATTGTTCTTGTTCCACAGGAAAACTCTGCTACTTGCCACTGGTATCTTAGTTGCTGGAGGGACTGCTGCGTATGTGCAATCACGGTTTAGCTCTAAAAAGCCTGATTCTTTTCATCATTACAATGGGCTCAATAATGATAAAGAAAAACTGGAGAACGTGGTTAGTGATACTAGTAATGTGAAGAAAACTACGCGGAAGAAAGGAGGATTGAAGTCACTAAAAGTCCTTGCTGCAATCTTACTTTCTGAGATGGGCAAGATGGGTATGAGGGACCTCTTAGCTTTAGTGGCCATTGTGGTAAGCCTCTTTTTTGTGCACATCTGAGGTGGAGAGTTTCAAATGCCTTTTGTTGTTATTTGCCAATTACTCTTTTATAACTTTATCTTACATTTAAATATTAGTGTGTATTACTTTGAGACATGAAAATCATGAAAATTCAAATAATTATGAGTCATGAAGAAAGAACCTTTCAATGGTATCATGCTTGAACCATTATATAGATGAGTGTAAATATGAAGTTTTAATATCTACTGTATAAGCTCTTGGCTGAAAGATACTATCATGAATGCTTCCACAAGTTCCGTAACCTTTAACATTTTGTAATGGCTCTACATTTGTTCCCTTGCAAGTATTTTGTCTGCTATCAGTATGTTTTCTATGATCTGTTTTGGACAGTGTCTCAAATGTACTCCATTATAGTTGTGGGGCTTGCTTTTGCATTTTTTGTCATTATGCCTTAACAAAAAAGAAAATTATAGCTGGTAGCTTTGGATCTACAAATCTTTTCCTTTCTTTGGCAAATGAATGTAGCTCTTGAATTGCGTATTGTTATTGCAATGAATAAAACCTGTGCTTTTTTGTAACACGTATTTATCAAAAGATATAATTAAAAATAAGAAAAATATGCAAAAAGAAAACATTTATACCATGATCATGTATAAAATATAAATTGTAATGATCATATTCTCGGGAAATTGTGTTCCAAATATTTAATCCTAATTACAACTCAGAAGGTTGTGGGGACGGGATTTTTTTTTTCCTTTTTTGACAAGTAAGAATAATTTATTAAAAGAATACTGCTTCATGCACAAAGTACACCAAGTGGCCAATTTTTTTCAAAGAAATTGTGTACAAAAGGACAATGACAAAATGGAATCTCGAGTCATAAAGCCCCTAGCACAAGACCAATCAAACAAAGTGCCTACAAAAGTGTCCAGAAGCTGATCCCCAGTACTCTCCAGGGTTGGGACTAAATATTATATCATGAAATGTCTCTTCATTTTTTTTCCTCTTTGCTCTGACTTTATTCCGCATCTGAAGTTCTGAGTTTGCTACTTTGGGTATAACGTTTTAGGACACATATTTCTTTTCTCACTTTATTAAAGTTTCATTTTTCTCCTATTAAACCTTTTGGTGCTCCCTTCTTTAACTTCCTTTTTTGGTCATTTTTTTCCTATTAAACCTTGAGAGATCACTTGCCTCTTTTTTTTTTTTTTGGTTTTCTGTTTTGGGTAGAGGCATAAAAACCTTTAGACAGTAAGGGTGTTGGGGAGAAAAAAGAGGAAAAGAAAACAGGACTACTTGTAAGAGACAATTGTATATGTTAATATACTACTTCTAAGGGAAGTTCTAACTTTTTATTTTTCTTTAAATTTTTTTTTTTTTTGGTCCGAGTAAGAAGTTGTAAATCTTTTATAAAATAAAGTTAACATCTTTTAGTGATACTGAAGATAATTAGAGTATGTGGGTATTGTATTTATTCTCTTGCATTTTTTTTGTAGGTAAAGAATTTAAATTTGCTTAAAGAGCACCTGGGGTAACAAATTATGGTTATTTAACGTAATTTCTCAGATTTGTTTCAGGCATACTTTCATGTGTACTATTATCCGTTATATGAGGTTAGCAGTTTATTGGTTTGTATCCCCCCTTCTCTGTTCTATTTTCTCTCCTTCACCCCCAACAAGGATCCTACTTTAGCTTGAAACAGATGTGATTGCTGGCCGGTTTCATTAGAGCCTCATCTGATTGGACAGTCCCATTTTTCTTAACAGTAGTTAAACATGTGGATTTCCAAGTATAAAGGGTCAATACTCTGTACTGGTCCCCTAGGAGGGTTGGCTTTGATATGATCATACCCTTCAGCATTTTTCCATGAAGAGGTGGTTCTTGAGACTTGAACCCATACACACTTGTGCTTGGCAGCCCAATACTACTAGAGTTAAAGCTAGAAGGGATTGCAGTTTGAATTCTAATTATAATTTTTTTTCTTTACTTGTGATAATTCAGATTCAAGCAAAGGAGTTACTCTCCAACATAGAAAGTAATATCATAGATATCTTAGCAGATGGATAGGATAAAGATAAAATACAGGCTTGAAGGAATCACTCTCCAACATAAAAGTATAAAATCATGTATATCTTAGCAGATGTATATGTAATGTCTTGTTAAAATAAATTTTGTTGATGGTTGTTACTATACTTATTTAACGTGAAAAGACATAATCCCTTCTATGAGTGGTATGATGGGCTTTGAACTTGCAGCTGCTGTGTCACCAGTAGGCCCTAAAGAACCAAAAAAAGGTTTTATGTATCTTGTCTGTCTTAGTACCTAAGAAGGGGATAGAGAACTGCCAAATATTAAGCTATATGCATAAAATTAACTTATTTGAGAATATCAACTTTCCCCTTGTAAGGAATGGATTAAAAAAACCATGATTTAGATAGAAGAGTCATCAGTATATCATTGGAATGCGTTCTTTATTTTTGTGCTTTTTTAATGTGTTTATTTGTTGTGTATAAGAATGCATATTTGTATGGTTTAAGGTCAGAAGTGAAGGTTTACGTATCTTGTCTGTCTTAATACCTAAGAAAAAGGGGAAAGAGAACTGCCAAATCTTAAGCTATATGCAAAAAAATTACTTATTTGAGAATATGAATTTTCTACTGATAAGGAATGGGCAAGTTTTTGTGACAAGGACATGAGTGGTCTTCTAGTCTTTCTGTTGATTACTACCTCTGCCACTGTTTTCAGGTTTTGCGAACTTCTTTGAGCAACAGGCTAGCGAAAGTGCAAGGATTTCTATTCCGTGCTGCTTTTCTTCGACGTGTACCATTATTTTTTCGGTTGATTTCAGAAAATATTTTATTATGTTTCCTTCTTTCAACCATGCATGCGACTTCAAAGTACATTACAGGAATCTTAAGTCTGCGGTTCAGAAAAATTTTGACGAGACTTATCCATGCTCATTATTTTGAGGTACTTATGGTTGCCATTTTTGGGTGCCAGATTGCTGCACTAGTTTTTTGCTTCTTCTTTTTTTTTTTTTTTTTTTTTCCTCCCTTTCTCTTATGTTTTTTTTTTCTTTAATTTTTAATTTTTATTTTTAATGTCTTGTATACTTTCTTTATTAGTGTTGTCTATATGCTTTGCCAGAAATTTCAAAGAAAAAAAAAAATTAAAAAAAAATCCTCAGTGAGGCTTTGTTAGATATTGGTGACCAAGCTCAGAAGTTATTTTATATGTATTTGGCATTGGCCATTATTTGGAAATGTTTACAAGGAGCTTGTGATCTTTTAGCTTCCAAGGAAGCAAACTCTAGGGAGGGCTTATTTCACTCTAAAGATGGATTCGGTAATACTATTTGCTGAAGAGGTAACAAGTTAGATGGGTCTAGGTGATCTTTTCTGTTACTTGGATATCTTATATTTGTAGGCCAATCTGAAACTGCATTTTCTTGTGAGATCCTATGTTGGCTTACCTAAAAATTTGATTTTTTTGACCAAGATTAGGACCTTCTGTTGAGAGTAATTTGTGGAACATTTAGAGGGTCCTATGCCCCTTGTTCCTTTGACATCTTCTCAGTGGTTAAAATGATGTGAGCCAATATGATATAGTTACTGTTTCCATGCTTCTAATATATTCTGCATGCTTGGGCCTTGGCTCAGGTTATAAGGGGCTGGGTGGGTTCAATTTTAACTGATCAGAGAAAAAAAAAAGTATTTTTAAGATACCCCAAGAAGGCAAAATTCAAGGGTTTCCGTCTAAAGAGAGTCAATGATTTTAGGTAAGTCTAAAGTGCATCGTCTTGTATGCTCAAGTTTGTAGGCAAATCTTAAGTGCTTGTTCTTGTAAGCTCCTTTGCTACTTTACAATAGTTTGTTAGGCATAGAGTGCATTTTGGGATGTGTGATCCAAACCTTCACCTTCTTCTTTTAACTTCAGATTTTACAATTTGGGCTGATACATTCTGGTATAGCTATGTAAGTTTTGTACATTTGGATTTACTTGATTAATGTAATTTTTGTATTTGATATGTACACCACTGTATACTCCCTGTGTACTTGGGTGTCTTTTTTTTTTTTTTATATCAATAAATCTTTATTACTTATCAAAAAAAAAAAAAGTTTTGTACATTTGGATCTTATTTTGCATTTCTAAACCTTTTTTCTGTCTGATAATTTTGTTTTAAATAAAAAGGCCTGTTGTGATAACCTTTTCTCTGAATGCAATCTTAGATATAATATATATATATATATATATATATTCTTTGGTACCTTCGGTTCCTTTATGAGGGAGAGAGTTATTTAGTGTGCATATGGCTGATTTTCTCATAATCATCTTGTATTGTCCTTTTCGTTTGGTTTGTATTGCTTCTGCATCTTAATGTCCTGCTTTCATTCAAACATTTATAGTGCTCTCTCTTTAGTTAAGATCATGAAAATCTCATTTTTTTAATCATCTTTTCACTGTTGACACAAGAAAGAGCAGAATCTAATAATTGAGAAGTTGCCTAGTGAATGCGTGATGGTGTTTTACCTGGTACTAACAACACATTCTTTTTGTTGTTTATTAATTCTTTATTTTGGTTTCAGAATATGGCTTATTACAAAATATCACATGTTGATGGCCGAATAAGTAATCCTGAACAACGAATTGCCAGTGATGTACCGAGGTTCTGTTCAGAATTGAGTGAACTTGTACAGGAAGATCTAACAGCTGTAACTGATGGTCTGCTCTATACTTGGCGCCTGTGTTCTTATACCAGCCCCAAATATCTGTTCTGGATATTGGTAATTTTTTTTGTCGATCTCTGCCCTGATCTTTCATGTCTTTGATATGGTTCTTGATACTTTAGATGTTACAATACAGCTGCTTTCCTCACTATTTTCTGATAGCTTGTAGATTAATGTAATAATTGTTATAGCTTGCAACTTCAACCTCTTTTGTTGCTTTCCAGGCCTATGTAACAGGAGCAGGTGCCATGCTCAGAAAATTTTCTCCTGCTTTTGGGAAACTAATGTCCGAAGAGCAACAATTGGAAGGAGATTATCGGCAGCTGCATTCTCGGTTGAGGACCCATGCAGAAAGTATAGCATTTTATGGTGGAGAAAGCAGGGAGGAGTCTCATATTCAGCAGAAGTTTAAAAACTTGCTTAAGCATATGAGTCTTGTGCTTCACGATCATTGGTGGTTTGGGATGATTCAGGACTTTTTAGTGAAGTATCTTGGTGCTACAGTTGCTGTTATACTGATCATTGAGCCCTTCTTTTCTGGACATCTGAGACCTGATACTTCAACCATAGGGCGTGCAGAGATGTTAAGCAATTTAAGATATCATACAAGTGTCATAATTTCACTATTTCAGTCTCTTGGGACTCTTTCTATAAGTTCAAGACGTCTTAATCGTCTCAGGTATAATATGAGAATAAAATAGGTGTTTTGTAAGAATCAATATAAGCATTGTTTTAGAGAGAGAGAGGGATGGTGGCAATTAGGCATGTCCTATGCTGACTTTTGAATAATATTCTGACATATCATCTTTGTTTACAGTGGTTATGCTGACCGCATTCATGAATTAATGGCCATATCAAGAGAGCTAAGTGTGGGTAATGATAAATCTTCTCTGCAGAGAGATGGGAGCCCTAAATACATTAGTGAAGCTAATTACATTGAGTTTGCTGGTGTCAAGGTATGTGAAGTTCTTTGTATTGTCTACCTTGTGTTTGTATTTGTTTGATAAGCCTGCCCTGTGTTTGTACCATTTTTGTGTTTTTATGTTCTTATAGTAATAGTGTATTTCAGATTGTTACCCCCTCTGATAACGTTTTGGTGGATAAGTTGACTCTAAGGGTTGAATCAGGATCTAATCTTTTGATCACAGGTAGCCTTTTTAACTTAAGAGCATATTTATTTGGTGTTATTGCATTAATATTTTCTCTGCTATGTGCCTCCTTGCACTTTGAGCATTATTCTACATTGGTCTTCTTCCTCAGCATGCTTTTCACTTTTTTCAAGAAAAAGGAAAATTATGTGAGATCATAGCACTCTTTTTTGTTTTTTTAAACTTTGATTCTAAATGATGGTTAATGTTCTCAGTGCAACAGAGCACAGTATTCATTCATTACAAAGTGCTTAATTTGGTATGGTATTTAGTGTTGGTAGCTTATTGCAAGTAATGTTCAGTGTTTTAAATCTGTAGACCACACAGCTTGCTTGATGTGGTTCTGTTGAATACAGTGTTGGTGTGGCGGAAGTTGGGGGTTTTGTGGATGTGGTGAACTTATGATGCTCCGGGAGTGATGGTGGACAGTGGACCCAAGGTAGCATCAATGTGCTATTCTCAGACGTTATAGCACACATGGGTTTAAGCTTTTGGGGTGGTGGTTTGGTTGAGTTGGTGCTGGAGGTGGCTATGGCTTTATGCTTTAAGATGCTAGAGTGGTGGTGGTGGAGGTATAGGCTAAGGTGGAGGTTTTATCGTGCAAATCGAGAAATTGTCCAAATTTACTTTATCAAAAAAAGAAGAGGTTTTAACTTAAGTGTAGATAAACTGGATATAAAATAAAATCATTTCAATTCTTAATTGGTTTTATTTTTGGTTCAGTTTATATCGGAACTGAACAACTATATGGTTTGTCAAAAATCCTTTACAAACTACTTCTTTATGGCAGAATCAGAAATTACAAAACAGACACCAAGGGGAAAAAACCAAGCAGCACATATGCAAATAAAATACAATTTAAGGGCATGGGTAGACAGGGTAGTTTAAGATTGTAATTCAAGAAAATTTAATTTTTAGAAGAATTGTACTTAGTACCTCATTTGTCAACATATGTAGGCATTGTTTGCAATGTGATGATAACCTTTATACTCAGCATCTTGACATAAAAACAGCTCGTACTTAGTATTTTATTTGTCAACCTATTTAACTGACAATTTGATGTTTTTTAAATGCAATATGTTTTGTGATTTTAAATATATATAAAAATGCTTGTTTCAGTATGAATGGTTTTTTTTTTTTTTCTGAGATACCAGCTCAGTATGTCATCATGAAATATGGAATTTATTGATTATTTTCTGCTGAAGGTCCAAATGGTAGTGGGAAGAGCTCACTTTTCCGAGTTCTAGGAGGCCTTTGGCCTCTAGTATCTGGACACATTGTGAAACCTGGGGTTGGTTCTGATCTTAATAAGGAGATTTTCTATGTGCCACAACGACCGTACACAGCTGTAGGAACACTTAGGGATCAGTTAATTTATCCTCTTACTGCAGATCAAGAGGCTGAATCTCTCACTGATAGTGGGATGGTGGAGCTATTGAAAAATGTAAAGTTACTATTTTCTCTTTTCTCTCTTATTCTTTTCTGACTATCACATGATTCACATTGATGCTTAAATGTTTTATTTCTATCGGTGTTTGATGAACATCCTTTGATATTCCTACTTCAATTGTGCAGCGTTTTTTTTTTTTTTCAAGGTTGACCTTGAGTACCTATTAGACCGTTACCCACCTGAGAAAGAGATAAACTGGGGAGATGAACTGTCTCTGGGTGAGCAACAAAGATTGGGGATGGCTAGACTGTTTTACCATAAACCTAAATTTGCAATTCTTGATGAGTGCACAAGTGCTGTTACAACTGATATGGAGGAACGTTTTTGTGCTAAAGTTCGAGCAATGGGAACATCGTGCATAACTATATCACATCGACCAGCACTAGTAGCATTTCATGATCTGGTGTTATCCTTGGATGGAGAAGGAGGCTGGAGGGTTCATGATAGAAGGTAGGATTTCTAAGTTTGCTAATTTGCAATATTTGTGTTCGTTTATGTTAGGAATTAAGACTTTTGTTTATTAAACTTCCGTTATAACTGCAGGGAGGATTCTCCAGTCCTTACTGAAGCAGATAGCACTATGGCAAACCCTTTTGAGACAAACCGCCAAAGTGATGCAATGGCAGTTCAACGAGCATTTGCCTCGACTGTAAAGGTTAAAAAGATTTTCTCAAATCTTAGTTCCTGTTATGGCTAGCTTTCTTATATTGTACCGTTTTACTTTATACAACTCTGTGTTCAATGGTTTTTGTCCAGAATTCTGCATTTTCAAATTCGAAGGAACAGTCATACATTACAGAGGTGATAGCAAGATCTCCCTCTGTGGATCAAACAGTTCAATTGCCTGTGTTTCCACAATTCCAAACAGCTCCGAGGGCATTGCCATTGAGAGTAGCTGCCATGTTTAAAATACTGGTGAATCTTTTTGGCTCGGTGATGATTTTTAAGTCAGTTTTATTATGCTATATTGTTGCCATAGTATAAATTCACCAGCATAGTGGGTAAAGGTTGTGTTTTGTAATTACGTTATTTTCTGATGTTTTAATTCTTGATTTGGATCCTCTGATGAAAAGATGGCCCTTAGCATTCCAGTTTCTTCATCTTTTGAAACTTCTCAATATTTAATCCCAGTGGAAGTTTCATCCTTATGATTTTGCAAATTACAATGGTTAAGATATTCACATAATTGCCTGAAAATGTACTTGTTTGACAATTTCAATGGCTGTAGCTTTTGACTTTATTGCTTTGTTTTAACTTGTAGATGTTTTTTTTTGCAATCCACCATTTTATATTGGGAGTCCTGGTGGTTTTTTTTTTTTTTTTTAATTTTTCATTTTTAGAAAATTATGATAATTCTGTGACATTGTTGCCCCCACCCCAAAAAAAAAAAAAGACTTAAGGAAAGAAAAAAAAAAATTAGAAAGAGATGTGCTGACAATGGAACCCAACACTTGGTCTAATAAATTGATTTCTTAGTCATAAACAGGGTATCTTAGGTCCTTCGCAGCTGTGGGTGGTTTTTGGTTGTAGTGGGTCAATGGACTTGGGGTGAAATTTGTGATTGGGTTTGTTCCAGCCATGGGTGGTTGGTTGCCGGTGAATGGTTTTGACTATTTTTTTTTTTTTTTTTAAATCTTTAAAATCTTCTTTTAGAACATTTTTAAAAAACAACTACCAATCATGCCCTTAAGTTTACAAATAACAGTTTTTGTTGTCAGTATATCATGATACGAACAGCAAAGTGCATAATTTCTACCCTAAAATTTATATGTGAAATCATCATTTTTCCCAGTTACTTCCAATATATTTCTTTCCTCGAGCTTAGTAATCTTGATCTTTGTTGGGTTGTTGAATGCTTCTAACAGAGATTATTTTAAAGTGGTTCTTGCTACAGCATCATTTTTTCATGGAATTTTTTTGGATCCACACCTACGAGTTTCTTAGAAATGTTTTTATTGACCTCTAAACTAGTTGTTTTCCAGGTACCAACATTACTTGATAGACAAGGAGCACAATTGCTTGCAGTTGCTTTTCTTGTTGTATCAAGAACATGGATCTCAGATCGTATTGCCTCACTGAATGGTATTTTTGTTTCCCTTTTGTAAGCATTTTATGATCATAGGGATAATGTTTCTCATTGAAGTGCATTATTTCTCAGGAACCACTGTGAAGTTTGTTTTGGAGCAGGATAAGGCATCCTTTCTTCGGTTAATTGGTGTTAGTGTTCTTCAAAGTGCTGCATCTTCTTTCGTTGCACCTTCTTTAAGGTAATTTCTTGCTGCATCTTCTTTTATTGCACCTTCTTCAAAGTGTGGTGCCTTTGACGAGATTGGAATGCTAGAAGTTTTGATGGTTGTGAATGGTCTATCCTTGATGTTAAAACCTTCTTCCTTTGTACCTCGTTAGATTGGCTTATTGCTTTTCATCCTTCTCCTTGTTTTTCTCATTTAGATTTGGTTGAGCTTTGTAGTTTGAGAGCTTTTTGTAATTCTCCCTGAGTACACCCCCAGTGTACTTTTTTTTTTTTTTGGAGAAGGTCCCCCATTGTACTTAGTTTTGTTTTTATTAATAAATTTTTTTGTTACTTATCCAAAAAAAAAAAAGAAAGAAAGAAGAATTTTTTTAAAACTCAAGACATTAACCAGTTTGATTTTTGGCTACTGAAAATCACATTTTATAAATAATTTTGCTAAAAATGGAGTGTTAGCAGTTAAATCCATATACTGTTTACTTTGTTCCTCAGGGAAGAAAGTTGTGTAATATTCCATCTGTGGTAATTTTCTTGAGTAGGTTGCTGGTAGTTGTTCTTTCTGTACTTAATGCTCTTGTACAGCTGATTTTGTATGATTACCTGTATTAGATTGTTTACGGCGTGGTGAAGAGAAAATTAAGACAATTTATTACCACTCATTTAATAATGGTCTAATTATGTTTTGTTTCATAGGCACTTGACAGCCAGGCTGGCCCTTGGTTGGAGGATCCGTTTGACCCAACACTTACTGAAGAACTATTTGAGAAATAATGCATTTTATAAGGTACTTATGTCTGAAGTGCACAGTTGATTATTTTGGTATGTCTATCATGTGTGAACCCCCTTAGCATGCTTGGTAGACAATCCTCAGATGCAGCGCATTAAATTAAAGCTTTTTGTTTGCTTATGGTTTGCATTAACTGACACTGCTATGATTCAAAATTAAGTATTATTTCGTTTCAAATGATTCAGTAAAAAGAATTTTGTTTTGGGAATTGTGCGCTGCATATCACAATCTAAGTAGTTTCAATTTTTTGGGTCGGTGACCAACTTATTAAAAGTTTATATTTTTTTGGTATTTGAATTAACTGTCAGTGTTATGATTTTTTTATTTTATTTATGAAAAAATATTGTCTTAAAATTTATGCTTCATGGTCAAAATATATGATTCTGTTCTTTTGGATTGGTGTTTGTTTCATTAAAAGCTATTTGCTTGATTTTTAAGCTCTTTAGTGAGACATCCAGGAGTAATGCCAAATTCACGTGAAACGCCTGTCTTTGTAGGTCTTTAACATGGCAAGCAAAAGTATTGATGCAGATCAGAGATTAACTCATGATCTGGAAAAGTTGACAACTGATTTGTCAGGACTGGTTACTGGAATGGTAAAGCCATCTGTGGACATTGTCTGGTGAGTATTTTATTCAATTTAGTTATCATAGTGGCAGGAGTTGGTGCCAGTAGTACTGATATGAGGTCGAGCTAGTACTTCCTCTTTTGTGATTTTGATTGATACATTATTACATGTTGCTCTTATTGTCAAGGTTTACCTGGAGAATGAAGCTGTTAACAGGTCATAGGGGAGTTGCCATACTGTATGCTTATATGTTACTGGGTCTGGGTTTTCTAAGAACTTTTACTCCTGAATTTGGTGATTTGGCAAGTCAAGAACAACAACTTGAAGGAACCTTTAGGTAACTTCTTTTTTGTTTCAGCTTCCTGCTTTGCTAATGCTTAGCTATTTGCTTTAAACCTTAACCTCACCTTTTATCATGCATAAATAGGTTCATGCATGAAAGACTGCGTACCCATGCTGAGTCTGTTGCTTTCTTTGGGGGTGGTGCTCGAGAAAAAGCTGTAAGTTACCTGAACTTCACAGTATGTTTTGTGTATGGATGTTAAGTTGTTTTTCTGTGATTATGGATGTTGGTATTGCTTGATGGTCTGGACCTTGATCTTTGAACATAGATGTAGGGTTTGGATTTTCACCTGATTGTTGGTGTCACTCATTGTCCTAATTGTCAAAGACTAGAGTAAACCAGTGAAAAAAGTGACTACTTTATATGATAATTTCTAAAAGGGGATTGATACATAAGAATTGAGTGTAGAATGCACTGGTATAGGACACTTGAATATGCCATGTTGTTTATCAAGCCAATCTTAAAATTTTAATTTCCCTGGATAAAAAAAGGCTTTTGTTAGATGAATACATTCTATTGAAGTTGAACTTGTCTTTTTAGGTGATGTTTTCAATTCAAATGATGTTTCTTGTTAGTGATATTAAAATAACATCTCCTTTTTGGTAAATGCTATGGTGATCTATCACTGAAAAAAAATAGATCTGAATAATGTAGTGATTCTACTGTCTCTGTCTTAAAGCATCTATTTAGTTACTTCAGCTTGTCTGGTAATCACCTTAGGTTAAAATGAGAAGCTTAAAGTTTTCATTGACATGTTAGCAATCATAAATATCTGAACTTTCGTTTACAGATTGGTGACAATTTGGGTCAGATTTATCTTCTGAATAAGTGAAAAACAGTTAATGGATTGTTAATGAAATGTTTCCCCCCCTGTTTTTGGTGATACCTGGATGTCTAGCATGTATTCAATTAAGAGGTTGAATGACTTGTTGAAATCTGGACTCAACAAGAAAAGAAAATTGTTGTTGTAGGTTAGGTGTCTTTAAGGATCATCAGTCGAACATTGTAGAACTCCTTGAATATGTACTTTTGGCCATACTAATGTCTACATAGCTTTTATTCTTCTACTCTTGAATTTTATTTTGATAAATGCTTCTGCCTTCAAGTATCGATTTGAAGCTTATCAAAATTGATTCTATTTGAGGCAATGGATATTTGAGTTGCTTAATATCCTTACATTTACACTTTTATAGTTCTTCCTATCTATTCCTTTATCATATGCTCATTGCACTCCTTGTAGTAGCTGGCAACTTTTAAAACTTGTCTGCTACTTCTCAAGGATGTGAAAACAATAGATACAACTGAACCACAATGCTATTAGACATTGTGTTTTGTATTTTTTTTGGGAAGGAACTTGTCTTTAACTTGTTTTGTATGCAGCACGGTTAACTCTAGCCAAAAAAGTTTGTATGAGATGCGGTCTTTAACATTATGTTTCACATCGTTGGTATACCTATTAATTTCTTAATTTATATGCTCCTAATACTAAGCAGATGATTGAGTCAAGATTCCGGGAGCTTCTCAATCACTCCGCGTCTCTTTTGAAGAAGAAATGGTTGTTTGGTATACTTGATGATTTTACCACAAAGCAACTCCCACATAATGTGACTTGGGGGTTGAGCTTGTTATATGCTATGGAACACAAGGGTGACCGAGCATTAGTTTCCACTCAAGGTATGATTAGCATAACAATACTTTCATGACACTTTTAATAATTACTCTCTCTCTCTCTCTCTCTCTCTCTCTCTTATATGGTGATATTTTCTCCAGGTGAGCTGGCACACGCATTGCGGTTCTTAGCTTCTGTTGTATCTCAGAGCTTTTTAGCCTTTGGCGACATTCTTGAATTGCATAAGAAAATCATTGAGCTCTCTGGTGGCATTAACCGAATTTTTGAACTTGAAGAGCTTCTAGATGCTGCACAGTCCAGTATGTCTTTCTTTGTTCCTTTAAGACTTCAACTAATATTCGTATGGTCAATCTGTACTTTTTAGTCTCTTACATATGCAGTAGTTTCTAATATTCGTCTCTGAAATTTTTAATCATGAGCTGCTACCAGGCTCTCTTGGCAGTTTAGCCTATTTTTATTGAGCTTTTTAAAAATGTATAGTCCAACTTTCTCAGTTTCTTGTGACGACTGGGAGAGGCAAATGATGTAAAACGGAAAAAACAAAAATGATGATGAGATTTTGGATGCAACTGAGTTTTAACTGCTTAGTACAGAGTTCAGTCCTTAGTTTCTTGGAGACTGTGTTGTTTGCTAGGGAATAAAATTTTTATTTTACTTTGGGTCGGATAAATGTCAGGTTGTTTGTACCTCCTTGACTTGTACCAGCTATGTTTATTTGAATTAGAAAGAAGGGGAGTTTTGGATTTTTTATGTTTTGACATCTGTATGTTGCTTGTTGAATTATTTTCCATTTCAGTCAAGCATAGGTTAGTACAGGTTGATCTTTCCCACATTTTGGGTGTCAATTCAATCCACTGCCCTTGGTTGAGGATTTTTCAGTTATCCTTTTGATCTAGAATATAGATCTAGTGAATATCTGTTCTTTCTTCAACCAGCCACTGGATCTAGTTTCCATTGTTTTTCCTTTGATTTTGGCTAAATGATGCAGGACTGCAAGGGTAGCAAATAGAAATAATAGGAAAGAAAGAAGAACCTGACAGATCCTAAACTTCACTACCTAGAATAACTGAAACCCTTAGAATTTATCACCAAAAGGTGCTTGGAATCAACACCAAGCTTGAGAGAGAAACTCTATTCTGTATTATTCATCAAATTCGACATAACAGTATTGTTACTCTAAAGCATATTAAAGGGGTAGCAGATTATATCAAATAAGGGGAATCAATTCATAATTAGATGGCAATCAAATATTAAAAACCTCAAAATAAAATTTATATCAACACAAATCCCATATCTGGACCAATGGAATCAATTGGCATTAATGTAGTGTCCACACTAATTCTTTTGGGGTGAGAGAAACTTGACCTTGTCAAGTACAACTCATGGAGGCACAAGATGGGTAACAGATGTAGGACTAAATGGGGCTTAAGGATGGATCGGGTTTGGGTTTTTAATGGGTTGAGTTGGGTTTAAGGGCCTTTTTCGTCATTGTTTTAATGGGTTGGGTTGGGTAAAAGTTTTTTTTTTTTTTTTTCTTTGGGGGGTTGGGGGTCATTGAAGGTTTGGAATTTTTTTTTTGAATAGGTTGAGTTGGGTGAAGTCTTGGGTTTATGTAAGTTAGGTTGGGTCAGTTGCAAACTTGGGGCTTTTGAAGATTCGGGTCAAATGCAAGTCTGAGTCAGGTTTTACTTAGTGACAGGGGTTATGGCTTTGGTAACAACAGTGTGGTGGCAGTGAAGGATTTTGGCGGTCTGATTTGACAATGCACGAACCAAAGTTTGCTTTGATACCAAATTTGGTGCAGGACAGGGAGGGTAGCTAATAAAAATAACAGGAAAGAAAGTACATGACAAATTCTTCGCTTTAACACCTAGAATCTGCCTGTAAGCTTCATCATCTAAAGGTGCTTGGAATATCCACCAAGCGAGAGAATCTCTATTTCTATTATTCATAAAGTCAATCTAACAATAATATTTACTCTGTGGCCTATAAATAGGGCATTGGCTTATATAAAATAAAGGAGATAAAATCTTAATTAAGATAACATACAATTCCCTTAAAACCCTCAAAATAAGATTCATATCAATTCATTCCATAATCTGGACCAATGGAATCAATTGACATTATTCTCGTGTCCGCATCATTCAGCTGGTATAGAGCCCCTTAAGTTTGTTTGTGGAACCATACTAGCGCTTGTTAGTGGGGAGATATTGAGGAAGAGACTACTTGATGGGAAGCTGATATATGGTTTATTGGAATATGATCATTCTTCTCTTTTCTATCAGTTGCAACATGAAGAACATGCCTTGGTTTATTGGTAAAAAAAGAAAAAAGAAGAAGTGAGCTATACTATTTATTACTGAAGGAGAGCTCTCAAGTAACTAAATCCAAGTGGCAGAGGATGAGATTTAGGGGTATAAACTGCAGAGTTATTATGCTTTCCTTTTCCTCTATAATTATCTTTAGGTTACTGGGACAGTTGGACGATGATGACACAGTTTTGAGTTTATTTATTCTTGTGTCATTTGGGAAGCATGTCTGTTTTATCGGTATAGATGTGGATTACAGCATGTTGAAACTTTTTGGAAAGGCTAAAAAATGTTGTTAAAAGGGATCAGGGAGATAATAAATCTCTCTTATCATAGTGACGTTAGTTTCTGAGCTCACCATATCAAACTTTGGAACTTAGTTGTAGTTTTATTTTGTCTTCGTTTGTTTGATTGTAATGTGTACCATGTCACAATGCTTTTCTTCAAATATATTGATGAGTTGAACTGGCTTTTTTGCCTGTATATATTGCTATGTAAATTATGGTTAATCACAATTATTCTTGCTTGATGATTGTTTGAATTGGTTCATCAGAAGTTATATGTTTGTGCTAATATATTAGCTGGCCTTGCAGCGGATTCTATGTTTGATAGTAAGTCACTATCTAAGAGGAGAGATCTTTACTCTGAAGAAGCCATTTCCTTCTCTGAGGTGGATATCATTACCCCGGCACACAAAATGTTGGCTAGGCAGTTGACATGTGACATAAGACCAGGGGAAAGCCTGCTTGTAACTGGTTAGTGAAGTAAGTTTCTATATTTATCCGGTTATGCAAATTTGATTCTGACAACAATGCAATATTTTAAGGTCCAAATGGGAGTGGGAAAAGTTCAGTCTTCAGAGTCCTTGGAGGTCTGTGGCCTGTCGTTAGCGGAAGACTTGCTAAACCAAACCAGAATATTTCTGAAGAGGCTGGATCTGGTTGTGGTGTCTTCTATGTTCCTCAGCGACCTTATACGTGCTTAGGAACGCTGAGGGATCAAATTATATATCCTCTCTCCTCTGAGGAAGCAGAGTTGAAGGCACTGAAGTTGTATGGAAAAGGTGAATTTCTTGATTAGATCAGAATACCTATGCTATACACTCTACTTTCCATCCTACTGTATCATATCTAGATATGGTTAGCAAGTCATCTTTTTCTCATGTTGAAATGTTTGAGACATTTTGCTTATGTTTCTATTTTCAGACTGAAATACTGTTGAACCTCAGAAGTAGAACTTATATCTTCAATTGGTGAAACATTTATGGTAGTAGTAGTAGTAAAAAGTCTTTCCTTCACCCTTTTTTCCTTGGTTGTTTCCCAGCCTACTTGAAATTGTCCCTTCGCACTGTGTTTAACCAAGGATCAGCCAGAGTTTATGTTTTCCTGGGGATGCACATTTGGGCATCCCAAAGCTAGAGTATGTCAGCATCTCTAGTTTGTTTTCTTGTTTTTTTTTTTTTGGGGATAAGTAACATCTCTAGTTCTTGACATTAACATATTAGCATGTGTGCTGAATTTGGAGACATCTAAACAATATTTAGTGTCTGTTTAGGAACAGTTTATTTAGCTTTTTGCTAAAAACTATTTGCTGGAAGTGTGCTAAAGTATACTTGTACCTTGAGAAAATGCAGAAAAAGTAAGGTTTTAAAAAGTTGTACATAAAAGCTAAAAACTAAAAGCTGGAGCTAATAAGCTGATGCCAAACAGACATTTAAAGTTGAAACATTTGAATTGGATCCTATTGCTTGACTTTGCCATGGTCCCCCACCAAACACCATCATGGTCCATTATCATGAGCTTTTAGTAAGAAGCTACAGCTTCATGGGTGATTTTGATAGTATGTAAAGCCTCTCCTCTCTATGTCAAGAAATTCAAAGAAAATGCTATGAAGTCAACTTTTTATCAAATATATGTTTGCACCAATTACTTTGCTTTTAATACATTCTTCTAGCCATTGTTTAAGGAGAAGTATCATTAATAGATTTCTTTGTAATTGTGGAAATGTAGGTCAAAAAACTGCTGACACCAAAAACATCCTTGATTCACGATTGAAAACTATTTTGGAGAATGTTCGATTAAATTATCTTTTGGAAAGAGAGGAAGCTGGTTGGGATGCTAATGTGAATTGGCAAGATATTCTTTCTCTTGGGGAACAGCAGAGATTGGGCATGGTGAGCCAAATTAATACAAGTCACTTGTTAAAAAAATGCTATAAAGAATGTAGTGACAAATTTCTTTATAACTTCAATACGATATTTCTGTTGTACCAGGCGCGCTTATTCTTTCACAAGCCTAAATTTGGCATCCTTGACGAGTGTACCAAGTATGTTATGGAAGTACTCATCTTTTTCCTTCTCAAAAGAGATGGTTTGCCGGTTATCTGATTTCTTGGTTTTATGTTTATCTTTTCTATAATTGCAGTGCAACAAGTGTTGATGTCGAAGAACACCTTTATAGGATTGCAAAGGATTTAGGAATCACAGTTGTTACCTCCTCACAAGTAAGTATTTGGAGTATGTTGTACTTTAGAGGCACTCTGTATTGATTACCCCTACCATTTCCCTGCATGCACAGATTTTATATAGAATAACATAAATTTAAAGTTTGGTTATGTGCATAAAATAATAAAAGTATTAAAACCCTTATGTGCATATATTATATATAGAAATATCATAATGCAGTGTGATTTGAGTACCTTCCTAAACCATGGTTCCCATTTGTAAATTATAAAATAGGAAATGCTAACGAGTGCCCTTAGGGCATTGGTTAATAATCTATTTAAAGAAAGTTTTTTATGGGAAATAAAAAAAAAAATTAATATTTTGACAGCTTTTTTCATTTTCCATAAAAATGGTATCAAAACTTTCCTAAAATAGTTTATTAATGAGTGCCCTAAGGGCACTCATTAGCATGATCCTAATAAAATTTATCCATTCCCCACCCCCCGTTTGCATTATGTTTATCTGTTGCTTTTGTCTTTTGGCAGCGACCAGCACTTATACCATTCCATGCCATCGAATTACGGCTAATTGATGGGGAGGGAAACTGGGAACTTGGTTTAATCAAGCAATGAAGTCAACTCTGCTAGCATCTGCAATGACTTCCCTTTTTCACCGTGTAAGATGATAATAACACTTACACTTTGCGGTGGGAAAAAGCCATATTTGGCTTTGCTAATAGAAGAAATTGATTTTTTTTACATATACCATGAATTATTGTGCTATATACTTCAGGTGGGGCTAAGTCAGATGCTAATCAAATCAGTCCAAGTGCAGAAACGATTATACAAATGGATAATAAGATTGGAGCGTACAAGCGGGTCATAATAGCTTCAGTAGCATAAAGTAAAATCCTTTCTGTAAAGTTTTCTTCCATTTTTTCCCCCCCTTTTTATTAGCCATTTGATCAGTCATATCATATGTTGTAAGAATTCTAAATCTATTACATTTATTAGCCCCCCATCAATAAAATGCCAGAAGAAAAGGTTATTTTGATCTCATTCTGCATTTTATTTTCTTTAATCCCAAAGAAGTGCCTTCAACTTTCATCAACCTCATATTATAGTCGCTCTTTCATCACTCTATTTCATCATCCTTCGACTCTATTTATGGGCCTCGTTGAGTTAGCATTAGGAAAAGCCCAATCTTTTTATCATTTAGCGTTGAATTGTTTACCTATCTTTTAAACTTGTGTTATGCATGGCCGAATGATATGAGTTGTATTGGGAAAGTTTAGGGATGGAATTTTTTTGTCAGAACTTGCTAAGGTGATTGTCCACCACATCAGTCAATCACTCAATCATTTTAGAAAGTTGTGACAAAAGCTAAAAAATTGTGGTAAAAGTTGTATTTACGTAACAGAGAACAGAACAGGGCCTATATAACTTACATACTACAAGGAAAAAAAAAACATAGATTAACAAATAGTCTATTATTGTTTCTTTAAAAATAACCATTAAGGATGATTTATTGTGGAGTTCATCTAATAAAAAATTGGTAAAAATTAATGAGGTGATCGAAAATATTATTGAAGTGATAAATGAAATTCAAAAAGTTAACTTTATTGACTATATATTCTATAAAGTTGATAAAAAATCTGACATAAAACAAAATGATTTGGCATAAAGTTATTTTTTAATGAATTTTTTTTTTTTGGTTTAACGGGTGCTTTACGGTGTTTATTAACATTACCCAAAAATAAAAATTCTGTTATTGGGCTAAAGTTGTTAATTTAACTGGTCTGTAACCAGTGGGGTGCGCAAGAATGCAGGTAATGTGGATTTCTCAATCTTTTTAAATCTTTTTTTGTCTATTTATGAAATTTGATAATTATTATGATTGTGTTTGTATATGAAACAAAATATTGTATCATTAGACATTTATTATAAAATATACTATGTTCAAAATTTTTTTTTTTTTTTTTTTTGAGAAACAAACACACACAGAGGGGAAAAGGAAATAGGTTCTAACACAAAGAATGTTCAAAAACTTGATTGTTCATATCTTATTTGAAAAATGCACAACTGGAATAATTTTATTATATCACAATAATAATAAAATAAGTTAAGAAGTAACAATTTTTTTCCTAAAATAAAATTAACAAGAATGAACAATTTTCAATTGCTACCAAACAATATTCTTATTAGACTTTTAAGTTGACAAAATATGAGAATGGCCATAGTGTAGGAATTTTAATGTGCGCTAGTGCTTGCCCGTATGCTAACTTAGCTGCTGTCGGCTCGCCCGGTGCAAATGGCTTTTTTTTTTTTTTTTATTTTTTATAATTTTTAATTTTTTTATGAAACCAATCACCCTTTTGTTGAAGGTCATTTAAGCTTTTCTTGGAATTTAAACTTATCCATGCATGCATATATATGAAGTTACAAGTTAGTTTATATTATATATATAAAAATTGAAGCATTTTGACATTTTTTTTTGTTTTTAACTTTTTCATGTTGTGTCACGTTAGTTTTTGAGACTTCACAATTTTACATATCATTATTCTAATTTTTTTTAATTGATTTTAATTTCTTTTTTATATTTAAACCATCCCTTAAAATCTTGGTGCATCATACATTGTATGTATTCTACATTTAAACTATCCATCAAAATTTTGCTACTCGTGGCGGCTATGCTTGAAGCTAGGGCCGTGGACTAAGTCGCAACAAGGAGGAGCTCAGAATACTAACGTGTGGTTAACGATTACTAACTTTATTAGTATTTAAAAAAACTGTGTGGATCACAGTCATTCTATCGGATTACAACAACATTTTAGCAATTAAAAATCCAAAAGATAAACTCCGGTCTCCTTTCTAGTAAAGTGAGAATTATAATTTATAAATAGGAAAATAAAGTGTTATTTTCTGATCTGAGGATCTTGTTAAGCAAGTTGGGTTGTAAAGTAAAATCTTCTTGCTTAGGAGGTTTTGCTTCCACTTAGTAGAATAGTGATTTCTTCTCAACTTGTAGGGACGAGGATAGATGATAGTACTTTCAAGCAAGAAAAAAAAAGAGAGATAGAAGATGGGAGAGAGAAGCAATTTGTTATAATAAAGTTTTCATGATAGATAGAAGATGGGAGAGAGATGCAATTTGTTATAATAAAATTTTCATGATACACGGGTTGATGTCGTGTGATATTGAATCTCAAATTTCTTATTCAGAGACTTTATCAGTTGAGCTAACTGGAACCCACATACGTTATAGCTTTTTAATTTTTTTTTGACTTATATATAATATTTATTATAAAATATAATGATTGGAGAATAAGTTTTAATTATATTATATATATCATCAAAAAGAAAGTAAAATAAAAATTTTCTATGATTAATATATGTAAGAATATAATAACTATTTTACTTGAGTTAATTTATAATTATTTAATTATTTCGACTAAATTAAACGTATGATTATTTATTATATTATTTTTGATTATATGTGTTATTAAATTTGTTTTTTGTCTTTTGCTATTTCCAATAGTTATCAAAGCAACTAAACTTGAGGAAGAATATCATGTTCGAACCATTTTTTATTTAAAAAATGTAAATTTTAGAAAAATAATCATAATAAATTTATGTAGGGTCACGTTTTTCAGCCCAGGCCCAAGATGAATGGGACCTTAGACCAGTGAGCCCGGTACAATGAATTTGTAGAGAGTGGGCCAAAGAGCTAGGCTTTAGCGTATGGACAACGGTTAACACGGTATTCTTCATGATCGAGTTGAGATGGATTGAGTTTACCAGAGAGGATTGGTCCTCGGCACGGTCCGAGGAGCTTTTTCGGTGTGCCTTTGGTGTGTTGGGGGGTCTCGGCCCGCCTTTTCTGTCTCCTTCCCCTCCCTTTTTATAGTAGTTTCCTCCTTTACGAATGGGGTTCTTTAGGTAGGTACTTGTCCCATCAACCCTTCCCTCCAGTTGTTGGGAGTGGTTGTAAAGGTAGAAAAACATAGCTATGTCGGGCATAAGGCATTGAATGCGGTCATGGCAGCTTTTCCCTATGACATTTCCATTTTCTCTGTTGTCTTTTTTTGCTCTAGTCCTTTTCTTGTTCCGTGGAATGATCTGGAGTGTCATTACCAGTGGCGGGTTGCCCCCTTTGTCCTCGGCTACATCCATGCCGAGGAGGGTTCTTCCCATGGCCGAGGAGGGTTTTTTCCTTGGCCCAATGTTGACATGGACTTTTTTGGTCTTTTACCCCCCACAATTCATATTACATAAATTTACACCTTCTATAAATAATGAATTCATAAAAATAAATGCATTTATCTCTTTAAAATTAAAGATTATTTCATTATTATTTTTAAAATAGATATCATACAACAGAATTTTAACTTTTGATGTCCGTTCTATGATGATTGTGCTTTATTATTCGGTCAAGACATCAATATGTTTTTGGTGCAAGTAGGGTTCGAATCACATATTTCTTATTTGACAACAAGAAACTTTACCAGTTAAGACATGACACTAATTTATGATATTGCAATATAAGTTACTAAAGACCATAGATTTTAGTAAAATCAAACTATAATTAATTAAAAAAATTAACTTAAGTTATATGACAAAAGCAAGTAAGATTTAAAAAAAAAAATCAAAATTAAAACTTATGAGAGAAGATAAATAATTTAAAATAAATAACGGAACTTCATTTCTTTTAAAAAATTAAAACTTTTTAATAATAAATTGTAATGTAATTTTAATGTAGTGAAACTATTTCATCCAGAATAAAAATTAGCTTAATAATTTTAATGTATTTATAGTATGTAATGGGTACTCTTTTATTATATACACAGTAGATAAAGGGAGAGTATTTTTTTTTTTTTTTGGTAGAATAAAAGGAGAATATTCACTTATTTTATTGACAATTTCTAAGACATAACTTATATCATATATTATATGATATAATAATGTGTGTATATATATATATATAAATAAAAATGAAAGATGAGTATATGTGTGTGTTATTGGAGAGTTTAGGTCCCTATCTTTTCTTTTGAAAGAAAATACGCAGATTTCACACAATAAATTTTCACGACCGTATGAAATTAAGCTAATCACATGACACATTAAAATTTTATCATTTGGGGTCATGAAGTTAAGGTATATTCCTTTATTCCAACAATAAGAATCTTTTGTGTCTTGGAAGTTGGAACTAAGTTTTAATGTAAAAAAGAAAAGAAAAAAAAATCACTTATTTAAGGTTCGTTTAACTTATATTAGGGTATGTTTCTATACAGATATTTTAAAAGATTTCTTGCAAAGATCATGACTTCAAACTTCAAAGCAATAGCCTCTATAGTTGATGTATAAAACACAAAAAAAAAGCTAAGATAAACGTGCATATACGAATTGTGTAGATGACCAATAACGAGTTAGTGGTAGATGAAAATAAAGAGTTAGTGGTATTTTTTTTTTTTTAATTTCACAAGATCGGATTAGAATCTAAGGGCAATCACTCTATAATGATTATATATTATACACACAGATAAAAATACACTCACAGATAGTGTATTATTGGGGGTGTCCGTAATTTTTTAACATTTTGGATCAGACTCCGTAAAACGATTCCATGGTGACTCCACTCCAGCAAGTTTCTAGTGATTAATAAATAAGAAATTAAAGCTTATAATATGTAACTTACGGGATGAGTCAACTTTAGCTACAACATGAAATAAATATAATCAAAAGCTTAGCAGAATATAAGACAATTTATGATAAGTATAACCCAACAGCTAGCCTACTGTTAAACAATTCTTGGTGCCTGTGGCCAGTGGCAACTGTTTTTAGTGACAATTCCGAAACAGTATTTTTTTGCTAAAAATTTCCAAAAAAATGTAGTATTTGGCCATTTTGGCACAATTATAGTGCTATACAGTACAGACATTCACATAAGGACTTTTTCTACATCTACATGTTGAAAATTTTAAATAATATTGCTAATAAAACTTATCTAAAATAACCTTTCTTTAGAATAGTAGTAGTGGATAGAAATTATATCTCATCAAAGGGAGATCACTGATTCAAGATGAATCTACATAGAATAATGGATTTTTTTGTGAGTTGCTGGATGATGCGAAGCTAGAACTTTTTCCCAAGAGGGGACAATGAGTAAAATTAAAAAAAAAAAAAATATATATATATATATAAATATATATATTTTATAAAAATTGCAAAGGGGGGGATAAGGGTTTTTTTTTTTTTTATAAAAAAAACAAACCTAGGGGACCTCTCCCTCGCTCTGCCAATGGTGATAACTTATAGTAGAAGAGGCCAAACTGCCAAAGTGTTGGCCGATCTTGACCTTTAGCAACAAGATCAGCTAACACTTGTTCTATGAAGTATTTATCATCAACTTGTTTATATTTTTAGGGAGTATTGCTATCCAGTGGTTGTAAGAATTACTAAATTATTTATTTTTAAATTAAATAATGATGTGAGGATTTTATTCCAAGTTTAACCATTTGGAGGTTTGGTTTTCTCAAAGAAAATCACTACTTATTGTTTAGACTTTTATTTTCTACATATATAAACTTTTTTTTTTAATAATTCGATAATTACAATGGGAGATAGGGCATTGAATCTTGGATGTCTCCATTGGAAACACTAAGAGATGCCAATCAGTTGAGTAACAAAACTTTTGACCAACCAAGTTCAACATAAAAGAATATTACAAATGATTTTATAGTTTAGGGTGGATAGTTGCGATTAATTGTAATATAAAATTTTAACATAAATGCATAACCATTAGATCAATATTTTATAAGAAATTTATCACTAATTTTTTACTAAAAAAGCTCATGATTTTAATAAGAACTAGTCCTTTAGCATGTGCTTTTGGAGTATTAGGTGAAAGGATTAGCAAAAATGAATTAATAAAGGATAAAGCTTGGGTTCAGTGCTATGTGTTCATTAACAAAATCAAAAGTTTGGCAAGGATTATTATACTTTTAAAAACCAAACCAGTCCAAACTACTTAGTCCAATCAGTTCAAGCATGAATGAGATTTTAATTGGTTTGGTCAATACCCTATAATTGAAACTTTCTAAAAAAACTAGTGAATATAGAAAAACGATAGTTCAACCACACAAACCGAAAATTAGAATTGGTTTTGACTCACCATTTCTTACCTAGCCAAAAAAATCTTTTGACCTACACAAACCGAGCAAAATTGCAACTGCAACTCAATTTATAGTTTCTTTTTATTAATTTTGACACTAGTTTTAGATAATGAAGTGGAAATTAACAATTAATTTCAAATCAGTTTATTTTTTTTTAATAATTCGGATAGTTACAGTGAAAAATGGAAAACTTGAACCCTAGACATTTATATTAAAAACATCGCTAAAGTGCTAATTGAGTAATAATACTCTTGACATTTCAAATCAGGGTGTTGACTGTTGATGAACATTATACGTGTGAATGTTGCATGCATGAAATAATTTTTGAGGTAGAAATAAGGTATAGGAAATAGGAATACTACTTTTGAGTTTTGACGGTCAAAATGTGTTCTTAACTGAAAGTGCCTTCTTTTTCTGTTAGAAAGTGTAGAAGTAGATCAGCTAGGTGATGGGAACACTACTTGGTTGGTGCTTATACCAATCTGGCTTTGACAAGAGTAATAGCAGATGCATTTGGCAAGATATTTTGAGCAACAACAATTGGAGACTTACATGTAAAATTATGTTGAATAAATTATGAAAAATTATTCACTTTTTAGGTATTATGGTTGATTCGAGGGTTGCTTGATAGTTGGACCATATAGTCCATGAATAATAAATATCTTACTTAAAGATATATCACTCAACTTATTAACTTGAGATCTCAAAATATAATTTTAATTTTTACCTTATGAAAGAAGCTTGCAAAGACACTTGCCAATTGTCAATCGTCTTTTCCAATGAAAGATAAAAAGGAAAATTGTCTTACTAATAAGTAAAAATATTGAATAATTATAGAGACATGCTTAATTTTACAAATTATTGATTTGTGTAATGTAAATGATAAACACTTTTTTCCACTATTAATTATATGGACCCAAAACTTTTCATCGATTACTCACAATTGCATAAGTCAATAAATTGTAAATTTTAATGTGTGATTAGGTGTGTTTATAGGCGGACCGAAAAATATTAGTAATAACATTCATTTTTGAATTAAAAAAATAAAAGAGATTAGTTTTGTTTTGATGATTGGAAGTTTCGCATTGAAAAAAAATAAGAAGAATGATATATACTTCTTTTCTCTATAAATATCATTCTCTTTCAATAATTCAAGCATTGGGTAGATGGGTTAACTTTGGTAGGAGACAACATTCTTTTATAAGTAATGATGGGAACATATAAAATAACACAATTTTTACCACAACTTGTGGCAATAGTTTTCTGCTATTACTCTTTTTTTTTTTTTTTTTTTTTTTTTCTTTCTCTGTTGTGAAATATGTACTCAGGATCAAGCTTAGCCGTTTCTCAAAAAAGAAAAAAAAAAAAAAAAAAAAAAAGGATCAAGCTTAGCTACTTTAAGCATCCACGCGTGCCAATAAACATTAAGGTTTCTTTTTGGTGGGCAGGGCGTGGCAATGAAGTTGCAAGTTGCAATGGTCGATTCAGAAAATCTTGTACGCACTACACAATCTCGTAGGATCATCCACTTCATGTAGATCTAAAGCATTAAATTAGTAAACTAAATCCGCCCACGAGTACAAATAAGATCTACCTGGCTAGCAGGGTCACACATTTAATTTTTTAAGGCTAAGTACAGTCTCCTCTAAAAGCAATACCATCTTTCCCTTCCAAATTTCCAATATATATATCTCCAGTTTCCCACAGACCAAGGTATCTAAATTAACCCAACAACACAGTTTTCTTTACAAACACCAACTTTCAAAGCCTTTACTTCTCTTTAAATCTCAATGGGTGCTCCTCAACTTTTGTCTTCCCTTAGCTGTGAATTGAGAATCATCGAAGCAAAAAATGTGGAATTCAAGTCCAAAGGTTCCTTCTTTGTCAGATACTATCTTTCTGCAGGAAACAACAAAAGTATTCGCCTCAACACCCGAGAGATCTCCTCCAAGTCCGACCTCTCTTGGAACGAGTCCTTCTCTTTGGATTGTTTTGGTAACCAAGACTCCATGGACAACCTAAAGCAAGAAAGCGTGGTTTTCGAGCTCCGGTGGAGGAACAAAGTGCCAGTTCTTGGAAAGATTGGAGGGTCACAGCTGTTGGGGAGGGCAGAGATTCCATGGAAACAAGTGTTTGAGTCACCAAACATGGAAATAGAAAATTGGGTCACTATGGTTTCAACAAGACAACATGTGCTTGAAGGTGCCAAGCCACCTAAGCTGCAAGTGGGAATGAGAATTCAAGTTCCTGCAATGGTGGAGATGGAGGGGAGGACACAAAGGAAGGTTAACAAGCGGGAATATGAGTGTGGATGCATAGATGGTCATGATTACAGTACTTGTAGAGATTATGAAATCTTTGCACTAACAGCAGCTTTGGAGGCCTTTTAGGCACAACTGAAAATTAAGTTTTGGTTGGTGTAGATAATTTTGCCTTGGCTATTGTTATTTGTTTTATTAAATTGAGGATCTGGGAATTTTGATTTTGTATATTTTTAGATAGTGGTGATGGGAAATGTGTACAGCTCCATCAAAATGAGTTGGTGTTCGAGCTAATTTGAAGACTGTTCTTTCCTTAGGAGCAATTTTCTAATGAGAATTTTCAGCAATTATAACTAATTACTTGGCTGCTTGGTTGGTTATATCATTTGGGCATAAATATAGGCAAAAACCTAAAACTGACTCATTTTCATCATTTGTCATTTTAGTTCTCTAACTTTCATTTTTATCATTTCAGTTATTTCAGTTTTAATTTTTGTCAATTTAATATTTTGTTAGACGTCAAAACAATTGCCTATATTGAGAGATATTTGAGAGAGATATCAATATGAACTTCAGCTATTTTTGACACCGAATCAATCTCAACCTTCCCAACCAGCTTCGACCCATTCAACAAAATCTTCATATCACTCAGCAACCTCAACCTCCTCCTTCGCCAAGAACCCATCCCGGGAATCCATCGAATTGAACACCGCTGCCACGTCAGCCTTAATGGCCTCGCACGACAATGCCACAACCGCATCGAAAACCGTTGACAATGTTGCTGATTCGTGATCCAACAAAGTAGAAACTCCAAACGCCGATGAGAGTCTATCGAGTGCAGAGGAGTTGAGTCGTAGTGAAGCGAAGTTGGTGGCAATGACGTAGAGTGTTGGATTAGGGACTTGGAATGTTGGTTTCACTATTTTAAGATGATTTGCACCAGAATCCTCACTGCACAATGGAACTTCCTGGCATTTAGATTTTATTGGTCTCTCAAGTGTAACATCCACCTTCTTTTCTTCTTCATCTTTCCAAATTAAAAAAAAAAAAAAAGTCGAAATGGCGTCGTTTTGACTCACTTAATGACACCACTTAACTAATGTCTAATAGAATACTAAATTGACAAAAATTGAAACTTTGAAAACTAAAATGACAAAAATAAAAGTTAGAAAACTGAAATGATAGAGGATGAAAGTTAAATGGTCAATTTTGAATTTTTGCCATATATGGTTTATGAACATCAAACAATTCCACTTTGTTTTAATTGTCACAACATCCAAACTAATAGCAAATAATGGGTTTTAGCATCCGAGTGACCAAGAATATATACTTCTTCTTGCTACGTGAAAAAAGAGAAGATATATATACCGAACATTCAGTATATGTCAGTACAAATTGGATCCAAAAATTCCAGTACCAGGCATATCAGTGCAGCCAAATTTATCTTTTAAGCCTTACATCCCTATGCTTGTAGCTAGCCTGGATATTTATGTTGTGTCTTGTAAAATGATAAAGATAATAAAAATAGATAAATGAAATATTTTCTTTAATTTTTCTGGCCCTATATTTCTTTACTAGGAAGAATTCGTTAAAGGAAGCAATTAGATTAATTTCTTTTTCAGTTAGCCCTAACGTTGTTCGTTTTCGAACCCAGAGTGTGTTGCTCAGTAGGATGGAGTAGGATAGTCACTTGGATATGATTTTGAGCTGGACCTAATTAAGATCGAGTTTATGATGAGGTCAAGATCAGGCATTCCTTAGGGATGAGCCAACTTTATAATATTGGAAGAGAGCAGGCTCAGGGCATGAAGGGATATATACCATGAGGAGGCTTGCAACGCAAGTCCTTGAAAACAGCTGAGTGAGGCTGGTCGACCCTCCTCGAGGAGGTCGAGGGTAGCCAAGAAGAATTTATAGGCAGTTAAGATGGTTTTGAAGAAGACCTAGAAACTAGAGTTTTAAAATCCAAAGCAAATGAAAAACTGAAAAAGTGAGTGATTTCCTTATTTTTTTAGTCGTATCGAGGTTCAATCAATAATCAAACTAATGAAGTTATAAATATTTTAATCAATAATTCAAAAAAAAAGAGAGAACAAATTGCATATTATAAGAGAGGCTTAAGCTACCACATGAAAAAGTAAATCTAGAATAATTATAAACAAAAATAACAAAGCAGCAAGATCCCCCTTAGTGGGAACTAGTATAGGACCTCATATATCAAAATGGACAATGTCAAATGGTGCAGAAGAAAAAGAATCACTGTTATTTAATGGTAAATTTGTTTGCTTCCCAAATCGCAAGACATACAATCAAACTTATTAAATCTAATTGATCCTAAGTGACTTTTAATTAAGATGCTAATAATTGAAGACATGACAAGGATCCATGATGAAAAGTGGGGGAGTGCCACAATAATTGGGAGTGATGGTGGCAATAGCAGAGAAGAAGATCATACGAGAGAGAACCTTTAGGTGGTTGACCTCAAACAAATGTACAACTTTATGGCCTATCCTCACTCCCAAAAGCTGGTCTATCTGTGGATCTTGCACATCAAGACCACTGTTAGAGAAATGAAGATGAAGATTAAAGGATAGCTTAGGAACAAGGTAAAGTATTTCCCAACGGAAAACTTAGATGAGGAAATAGATCTGATGTTACCAACAAGCATAGAAGATCCGTCAAAGGTGTAAATGGTAGTAGGATGAGCTGAGGATGTTTTATGAGAGAAAAATAATTTATTAAGTATCATGTGATTGCAACATAGAATATCAAAGAACCAGGAATTTTTACACAAAAAATCAGTTTAAAAATGAAATGTTTGCCGTTTTTGGGTTTCTATTGAAACAATACTAGTAATGCAGACTAACAGAAGGCCTTGATTGAATATAATTTGAAACTTATAGGGTTCAATTAAATAAAAGTAAAGTTAGAGGCCTAAAAATAATTTTGGTCAAACTTAAATAGTGCAATTTATAATTTAGCTTTTTTTTTTTTTTTTTTTGTTTAATGCGAGACTTCCAAAAAGTCTTTCTCATGACAACATTAATCTCTTTTATTTATTTTATACTCCAAAAAAAATGTTATGACTTATGACTAATATTTTTCAATTTGCTCACAAACACGCTTAATCGACCGTACACACAATTTCACAATTTGCTAATTTGTGCGATTGTGAGTGGTAGATGAAAAGTGATAAGATCATATAATCTGTAATAGACAAAAGTATCAATCACTCATAGTCACACAAATCAACAAGTTATAAAATTAAGTGTGTGAGTGTGTCTCTAGAATTATTCAATATTTTTAATTATTTACTTATACCTTTCCCTTCTAATTTTCATTACAAAATACAATTGTGTCTTTACAAGCCTCTTCAGTAAGGTAAAAAATTAAAAATATATTTAAGAATTTTCGAGCTCATGTCCTATATGATCCAACCATCAGGCAACCCTTGATTCAACAAATAATACCTAAAAAGTGAATAATTTTTCGATTATTATTTGATTCTGCCTTTTAAAACTATTAGTTAACTCAACATAATTTTACATGTAACTCTCTAATTGAAGAGGCATGTAATCGTGCTGGGGTTGCTTAAAATGTCTTATCAAATGCATATTACTCTTGGCAAAACCAGATTGGTAAGCACCAAACCAATTTGACCGTCAAAAGTAGTGTTCCTAACTCCCAATTTGATCTACTTCTACACTTTCTACCAGAAAAAAGAAGGTACTTTTAGTTATGAACACATTTTGACCATCAAAACTCAAAAGTAGTATTCCTATACCTAATTTCTACCTCTAAAATTATTTCTTGCGGTCAAATATGTATTCGTGAGAATCAAGCTTTGCTACTTAATTTAAGCATCCACGCTTGCCAATAAACATTTAGGTTTCCTATTAGTGGGGCACTGATGATGGGCAGGGCGGGGCAATCTAGTTGTAGCCCAACATGCTAGGAGTGGTGCCAGAAAACCCTATTGTATTATGCTATATTTGACATTATGTACACCATGATTTATTAGAGTAACTAAAAGTTGTTTTATTATCTAAAATAATGGTAACTTAATCATTTGGATATTTTCATATGATCCTTGAGATGTATTGTATTTGATTTAGTTACAGAAGACATAAAGCATAAGTTCCTTGTAAATTTAATATTTTGATTTTATAGTTTGTGATGAATTGGGCATTTAATCTGTGAAGATTATAACATGACCACTGAGATGGTTTTATTCTTAAAAATAAAAAAACTAAAACTATTTTTTTTTTAATCATGAAAATGGAGATTTCTAATTGATATGTTGATGTGTTTTAACTTTTAAGTATTGTAAAATACATTAAATTGTGTGTGAGATTAATTATTTTATTAATAATTGTCAACTAAATAATAAATTTCATGACTTTCATTTACATAAGCTCTCAATCTTGAGGGAATTGCGAACCTAAACATTAAATATTGTTTTCTTTGATGTATCAAGAGTAAGATCTATTTTAACAATCAAAATCTCAGTATGTTGGGAAATTGTACACGTAATGATGATTGAATAACTATTTTCAAGATTGAATCTATAATCTCTTTTATCATGAGATATAAAATATTCCCTTGAGATAAGTTTAATGGGAACTCAAGGATCAAGAGTTAGTAATTTTCAATGTGACAATTATATTTTATGACTTTGTGTTACTTTGAATATTTTCATGAAAAAGTTAATTAATTAGATAATAAAATTTTGAGATATAATTTTATTAGTAAAGCCTAGAGTGCAATTATATTTAATTATATAATGGTATAAAATTAATTAATGATAACTTTGGGTTTGTCAAGAGTTGATGAATAAACCCAGAGTCCATTGGAATTAGAGCTTTATTTGTTACTTTAGTCCCACCCTAAGCTACACGCTAAAGTCCAATTGGATTTGCTCAAAAGGCTAACCCAATTAGATAATCAATTGCTTAAAACAAGAATTATTAAATAAAATAATTTCCTACGTACATATGATTAAAACAAAAGAAAAACAATTTTTCTAGAAAACTACTTATCATCAAGAAAGAAAAAATAACTTACAGAGAATTAATTGAGAGACTACATATCTTGGGCACCAAGCTGGAATTGGGGTAAAGATTGAAGATTTCTTAAGATTGATCCTCTACTTTAATTTAAGAATCATTTCATCAAGGTATGTTTTCTATTCTTCATTTCTAAAATTCAAAAATTTTATGTTATCTCACATGAATAGAATAGATCAATATATTTTCCCTTCTTGTTTTGTATGAGATGCAAAACATAGTTTTCAACACAACATTGTTGCATTTTGAAAATCTTGTACACAATCTTGATCATCCACTTCATGTAGATCTAAAGCCTTTGAGTAAACTTAATCCTACAAGTTCAAATAATATCTAGCTAGCCAGCTTGGTGATACATATAATTTTGAGCAATGTTACATACATAACAAATTTTACAATTTTTTTTACAATAGATAAGTTTACAAGCTTTTACTTGTTCTTATCTAAACTCACTATCGACAACATTTTTTTATCTACCAATAATAGTGATTTCCTCTCAACTTGTGGAGACGAGGATAGATTCTAGTACTTTGAAAAAAAAAAAAAAAAAAAAAGAGAGAGAAGATGGGAGAGAGATGCAATTTGTTATAATAAAGTTGTGTGGCTAAATTGGGAAAAATTATATCTTGTTTAGGGTGTAATGTGTATACAATCTCCTAAACTGGACTTTGCTTGCTTAAGCCCATATAAGTCTAACCCACACTACAAAAAATGAGGGCTATAGCCGCGTTTGAAAAACGCAGCTATAAACCCTAAAAACGAAGCTATAGGCTATAGCCGCGTTTTCTATAGCTGCGTTTCCAAATGTGACCTATCCTATGCGACAATAGCCCCCTGCGAGGGTTTATAGTTGCGTTTTTATAAACATGGCTAGAGGTCCCCCTATAGCTGCATTTTTTACCCCCTATAGCTGCGTTTTTCACCCCCTATAAGCTAAGACCTATAACTGCATTTTGTAAAAAACGCGGCTATAGACCCGCTTTGAGCTGCATTTAATACGTGGCTATAGCCTGGACCTATAGCGTTTTTAAAACGCAGCTGTAGGCTCAGATCGTAGTTGCGTTTTCTAAAACATGGCTATAGACTATCTTTGTGCTGTGTTTAGAAATGCATTTAAAGCCCCTTACATTGTGTTTTTCTAGCTGCGTTTTAAAAACACGACTATAGGTTTTTTCTTTTTTTCTTTTTTCTAGCTAAATCTATAATTCCTGCCCAAAACAATTGCCAACACTCAACAGATGCAACCAATTGGAACCAACAAAACAATTTCCAACACTCAACATTTTGTCTTAATGGTGTTATTAATGCTGCCAATGAAGCAAGCTTGCTCTATGGTCTCTATACTATATCTTTTAGTCCTCATGTATTCTTAACAACCATTTAGATACTGACACAGAGCAAGCTAAGCCTCCAATCACAAACCCAACTACCAAAAGGTATTCTTTCTCTAGAGAACAAAATGACAAAGTTGTATACATGAAAAAGAGGATGCTAACGTAGACAGATAAGTACAATCCATTTCTATAGAATGTTAGCAAAGAGACTGATAAAACAAAATTTCTAGTAGAACTTGCGTTTTACTTCTAAATTTTCTACCTTCTCTAAGTTTTAGAAACCAGGTAAATAGAAGTGCTTTTGCTGTGATGAGACACCTAAAGAATCAGCCATTCCAACCAAAATGCGATCATTTCCCAACCAAAATTTTACTTTCTTAGAAACCAAACGAAACCCAAAATCAATAATTAAAAATTTACCTATTAGTTAAACACTCACTTTGGGGCAAATGTTGGTAACAAAGGATGAGGAACCCTTCAACCACAGGTCCACAACATACATACATACCCCCTGCTTCATGACCAAATATGCGAGGAAAAAGCGATGTCTTCCCCTACAATAGGAGAAATTATAAAATCCACATGGTGGACAAGTGATCTGGTCCACCATTCTACTAAAAAATTTCCACTTGTTTAAAATTGTTAGTTAGAAAATTTTTTTTAAACAAAAATTAATTACTGACGCAGCAATTTTAAACAAGTGGAATTTTTTTAGTGGAATGGTAGACAAGTGAGGTGGTCCACCAGAGGACTCTATAATTTTTCCTACAATAGAAAGGAACATTTTAGTTTCAACTACAAAATGAATACAACCTCAACTCCTCAACCACACCTAGTCCAATTCGAGCACGTTGAAACTTTCCTAATCCATTTGTAAATAGATTCATCAAATCCAATTTATAAATTACATGGAAACAGTATGGCTAACTTCAAGCATTATTTTCCCACTTTAATAAACCAAATTAAATTTCAGATTTAAAGGAGCCAAAAAAAAAACCAACAAATTAATGAATGAATAATTACAAATGATCATTTATTTAATTAATGTATTTCCATTAATATTAGCTTGGAATTTGACATTTTATGTTTATGGTAGTTAATAGGCAATTATAATGAATGAATGTACCTACTACCCTATTTAAGAAATATCTGATGTGGCAGCATGGGTTAATTTATTTAATGTATTGCCATTAATATTAACTTGGTAAATACTCATTTTATAGGCATTTATAATGAATGTTACCGACTGTCCTATTTAAGAAGAATATGATGTGGCAACATGGGTTTTATAGGGAATTGTTATAGACCTGCTCTGTAAAAGTCCAACCACAAATTCAATAAATAATATATTTTTTTTTTTGGAGAATCACAAATTCAATAAATAGTAATTAGAAAAAATTCCAACCACAAAGTTAAAAGATTAATATTTCATGATACACTGGCTGATTTCCTGTGTGATATGTAGATACATTATAGCTCTTTTGAAAATATTCATTATAAAATATAATGATCGGAGAATAAGTTTTAATTATATTATATATGTCATTAAAAAGAAAGTAAAATAAATTTTTTTATGATTAATATATGTAAGAATATAATAAATATTTTACTTGAGTGAATCTATAATTATTTCAACTAAATTAAACGTATGATTTTTTATTATATTATTCTTGATTGTATGTGTTATTAAATTAGTTTTTGTCTTTTGCTGCTTTTGTTTCAATAGTTATCAAAGCAACTAAACTTGAGCAACAAAAAGTCATTTTGTAGTTGTACTCTGATTATGTAATGTATTAAACACTATTATTATTTTTGTGTGTGTTTTAATAAGTATTACTATTTACAAAAAAAAAAAAAAAAAAAACTTGAACAAGAATATCACATTCCGAACTATTTTTTTAATGTAAATTTTAGAAAAATAATCATATAAATTAATTTTACATAAATTAAAACCTTCTACAAATAATGAATTCATAAAAATAAATGCATTTATCTCGTTAAAATTAAATATTTTATTATTATTTTTTTATAGATATTATACAATAGAATTTCAACTTATGAAGTCCTCACCATGATTATTGTGCTTTATTATCAGGCCAAAATATCAATTAGTTTTTTGTGTAAGCAGGATTTGAAGCACATATTTCTTATTTGACGACAAGAAACTTTATTAGTTGAGACATGACACTAATTTATGATATTGCAATATAAGTTACTGCTTATACATATATTAATAGTATGCTAGTGTGATTCATGGGTTATATGTAAAGTAAAATAATAATAATAATAAAAGATCACAAATATTAGTAAAATTAAACTATAAAAAAATTAAAATAAGTTAAATGACAAAAGCAACTAAGATCATTTTTTTTTTATAATCAAAACTAAAAATTATGAGAGATGAATAAATAATTTAAAATAAATAATGAAAATTCATTTCTTTTAAAAAATTTAAACTTTTTAATAATAAATTGGAATGTAATTTTAATGTAGTGAAACTATTTCATCTAGAGTAAAAATTAGCTTATTAATTTTAATGTATTTATAGTATGTGATGGGTACTCTTTTATTATAAACATGGTATAGAAAGAGAGTATTTTTTTTTTTTTTTTTTTTGGGTAGAATAAAAGGAGAATATTCACATATTTTATCAACGGTTCCTTAGACGTAAAAATGAAAGATTCTTATTGCTAACTATTGGAGGGTTTAGGACTTTTTAGGTCCCTATCTTTTCTTCTGAAAGAAAATACGTAGATTTCACGCAATAAATTAGCATGACCGTATGAAATTAAGCTTATCACATGACACATTAAAATTTTATCATTTGGGATCATGAAGTTAAGGTATATTCCTTTATTCCAACAATAAGAATCTTTTGTGTCTTGGAAGTTGGAACTAAGTTTTAATGTAAAAAAGAAAAGAAAAAAAGATCACTTATTGGTCCGTTTGGATTGAACTTATTGTTTCTTTGAAAACTGGTGGGTTCGATTAATCGTGGGTTCAGTTAACTCAACTGGTAAAGTCTCTGATGGTTGTATAAGAGATCTGGGGTTCAATCTTGCCTACACCAAAATGATTGGTGTCTTAACGATAATAAAGAGCTATTATCGGGAGCGGACGCCATAGGTTAAAACTCTCTCAAAAAAAAAAAAAAAAAAAAAGAAACTGAAAACTGAAAATTTTAGCAAAATAATTTTTAAATATGTAAAAATAGTCTTTGTGGAACCCATTTTTAATATTTTTAAATGTGTGAACAGTGCATACACTGTTTATACACAGTAAATTTTGTATCCGAAAGTCAATAACTACGGCTTAAAAAAAAAAAAAAAAAAAAACGCACGTTTGTAAACGCAAACGCGCAATCCAAACCCCACCTAAGGTTTCGTTTAACTTATATTAGGATATGTTTCTATACAGATATTTTAAAAGATCTCTTACAAAGATCATGACTTCAAACTTCTTCAAAGCGGTAGCCTCTATAGCTGATGTATAAAACAAAAAAACAAAGTATAAGATAAAAAAGCAATAATACATGCATATATGAATTGTGTAGATGACCAATAACGAGTTAGTGGCCGGTATTTCGTATTTTTTAATTTCACAAGATAGGATTTGAATCTAAGGGCAATCACTCTATAATGATTATATATTATACACAAAGATAGAAATACTCATTATATATACACTTACAGAGAGTGAATTATTTGGGTGTCCGTAATCTTTTAACATTTTGGATCAGACTCCGTAAAATGATTCCAAGGTGACTCCACTCCAGCAAGTGTCTAGTGACAACTAGACAGGCATTCTTATATTCTTATTAAAACTTTGAAGCCTTATCCCTAAAATTGATGATTAATAAATAAGAAAAGCTTATAATAAGTATAACTTAGGGGATGAGTTTACTTTAGCTACAACTTGAAATAAATATAATCAAAAGCTTAAAAGAATATAAAACAATTTATGAGAAGTATAATAGTTGAACACCCTACAGCTAGCCTACTGTTAAACAATTCTTGGTGCCAGTGGACTGTTTTAGTGACAATTATAGTGCTATACAGACATTCACATAAGCTCTTATTACATGGTTGAAAGTTTTAAATAATAATGCTAATAAAACATATCTAAATTAACCTTTAAAATAGTAGTGGATATAAATTGTATCTAATAAAGGGAGATCGCTGATTCAAGATGAATCCACATATAATAATGGATTTATTTGTGAGTTGCTGGAAGATGATAACCAGTGGCAAAGCTAGAGCTTTTTCTCAAGAGGGGCTAAGGAGTGAAACATAATATATATATATATATATATATATATATATATATATATAAAATAAAAATTGCCAGGGGAATAAGGGTTTTTTTAAAACCTAGCGGCCCCCCCCCCAAATGATGATAACTTATAGTAAAAGAGGCCAAACTGCCATTAAGCGTTGGCCGATCTCGACCTTAATTTAGTAACAAGATCAGCTAACACTTGTTCTATGGAATATATATCATAAACTTGTTTATATTTTTAGGGAGTATTGCTATCTAGTGGTTGTAACTTGTAAGAATTACTAAATTATTTATTTTTATATGAAATAATGATGTGAGAATTTTATTCAAGTTTAACCATTTGGAGGTTTGGTTTTCTCAAAGAAAATCACTACTTACTGTTTAGATTTTCATTTTCCACACATATCAATTAGTTTTTTTTTTTTTAATAATTCGATAATTACAATGGGAGTAAGGGAATTGAATCTTAAATGTCTCCATTAAAAACATTAAGAGATGTCAACCAGTTGAACAACAAGGCTCTTGGCCAACCAAATTCAACATAAAAGAGTATTACAAATGATTTTATAGTTTAGTGTGGATAATTGCGATTAATTGTAATATAAAATTTTAACATAAATTCATAACCATTAGATTCAATATTGTATAAGAAATTTATCACTAATTTAAAAAAAAAATCAATTTAATAAGAACTAGTCGCTTAGCATGTGCTTTTGGAGAATTAAGTGAAAGGATTATTAGCAAAAAAATAATTAGCTAATAGAGGACGAAGCTTGGGTCCATGTGTTCATTAATAAAATCAAAAGTATGGCAAGTGTTATCATACTTTTAAAAACCAAACCAGTCCAAACTAGTTAGTTCAATCAGTTCAAGCATGGATGGGATTTAAACTGGTTTGATCAATACTCTATAATTGAAAATTTCCTAATACTAGTGAATATAGAAAAACGATAGTTCAACCACTCAAACCGAAAATCAGAATTAGTTTTGACTCATCATTTCTTACCTACCCAAAAAAATCTTTTGACCTACACACATCAGAGCAAAAAAGGCAGAGGAAGAAATAGCAGAAAAGAAGCCCAACATTAAATAAAATAATGTTATCTCTCATGCAAAAGTTAATTAACCCATCTACCCAATGCTTGAATTATTGAAAAAAAGTATGATATTTATAGAGAAAATAAGTATATCATTCTTCTTTATTTTTTCAATGTAAGACTTCCGACAGGTCTTTCCCGCAATAAAACTATTCTCTTTTATATTTTTCAATCCAAAAAAGAAGAAGAAGAATGTTCTGACTAATATTTTATTTTTCAATTTGCCTACAGACACACTAAATTGATCGTACATCCAATTTTACTACTTGTTGATTTGTGCATGTGAACGATCAATGTGAAATAATGGTCCATATAATTAATAACGGACAAAAAATATTCATTACTTATAGTCGCATAAATTAATAAATGATAAAATTGAATATTCAATTAGATGTATCTCTAAAATTATTCAATATTTTTACTCATACGTTGTGACAGTCATTCGTTTATCTTTCATTGGAAATTGACAATTGGTAAGTCTTTATAAGAGCATCAGCACTGGAAAGGCTATATGCCAAATGTAAGCTCCTTTTACCATTCAAGCCCAAAACACGCTCCAGCAATTGGAAGGCTATATGGGAAATGCTAAATTTTTTTTGGCATATAGCTAAAGTACCATCTTAAATGTAAGATGATACTGTAGCTGAATGGTATAAAAAAAAAAAAATTTAATACTCTCTCCTCATTTTTAACCCGGGAATTTCTCTCTCATCTCTCAGTATTTCTCTTCTTTTCTCTCTCTTTCTCATTTGCTCTCTGCTCTCTTCAAACCCAAGACCCCGGGGCTTCCTCAACGGTGGAATCGGATGGATCGGCGTGAGGGCTCCAACAGCTCCGATGGGTTTGAATCGGAGCTCCGATGGCTCCGATAGTGATTCCGACGAGGCATCGATGGTGGGTTTCTTTAGAGGTGTGGGTTTTGACAACGGTGGAGATTGTGGGTTTTGATGACGGTGGGCGGTGGGTTGGGTTTGGATCGGTGTGAGGGCTTCGATGGGTTTGAATCGGAGCTCCAATGGCTCCGATTTTGATTCCGACAAGGCATCGGTGATGGGTTTCTTTTGCATGTTTGATTAGTTTTTTTTTTTTTTTTTTGGGTTTGAAACTCTTGGATTGTGTTCTATTTTTGTTTGGTGTGAAGATGAAAGAAAATAAGAGAAGGTTCTGGGTTTTGTTGTTGTTTGCGAACTGTTTGGTTTCCTAGAAAGTTGAGGAAGAACAGTGAGAAAATAAAACTGATGAATCTTGATTCTTAATCTTTTTTGTCGTGGTTTTTCAAGAATGAAACAGTTTGTTTCAAAGGAGTGATTACTTGTGTTTGTGTGTGTGTGGCTCTGTGTGTGTGGTGATGGGTTTGGATAGGTGTATCATGGGTCTCTGTGTGTGGCTCTGTGTTGAAACCGGTGCTAGTCTGCTAGAGGTTGAGGGAGAAAGAAAGGAAAATGAATAGAAAAAGAGGAATAGTAAAAAAAAAAGAATAAAATAGAATATTTAAATAAAATGGAAGAAAAAATAGAATTTTGGGATGTTGGGTGTATTGTAAAATGGTATAGTATAATTGATAAAGTAGCTTTTTGGGATGGTAAAATAAGATGAGATAGCAAAACCGGCTGTGGATGCTCTAAGCCTCTAAGGTAAAAATTACAAATATGAGTTTTTGAGCTCACAAGTTAATAAGTTTTTTTTTTTAGATGAAACAAGTTAATAAGTTGAGTAATATATATTTGACTAAGATATTTATTATTAATGATGGTCCAATATTATCCAACCATCAGGCAACCATCGATTCAACCATAGTATACCTATAAAGTGAATAAATTTCGATTCTTATTTGGTTCTGCTTTTTAAAACTTTCATTAGTTCAACATAATTTTACATGTAACTCTCCAATTGGTGTTGCTCAAAATATCTATGCCAAATGCATCTGCTATGACTCTTGTCAAAACCAGATTGGTAAGCACCAAATCAAATTGATCATCAAAAGTAGCATTCCTGTCACCTATTTGATCTACTTCTACACTTTCTGCCAGAAAAGAAAGTACTTACAGTTATGAACACATTTTGACCGTCAAAATTAGTGTTCCTAATTGGAAAGTTCCTAATTAAAACTTTCATTAGTTCAACATAATTTTACATGTAACTCTCCAATTGGTGTTGCTCAAAATATCTATGCCAAATGCATCTGCTATGACTCTTGTCAAAACCAGATTGGTAAGCACCAAATCAAATTGATCATCAAAAGTAGCATTCCTGTCACCTATTTGATCTACTTCTACACTTTCTGCCAGAAAAGAAAGTACTTACAGTTATGAACACATTTTGACCGTCAAAATTAGTGTTCCTAATTGGAAAGTTGCATGTAAAATTAGTTGGTGCTTATACCAATCTGGCTTTGACAAGAGTAATAGCAAATGCATTTGGTACGATATTTTGAGCAACACCAATTGGAGAGTTACATGTAAAATTATGTTGAATAAAGAATGAAAAATTGTTTACTTTTTCGGTATTATGGTTGAATCAAGGGTTGCTTGATGGTTGGACGATATTGGCCATGAATGATAAATATCTTACTTAAAGATATATAACTCAACTTATTAACTTGTGATCTCAAAAATTCTTAAATATATTTTTAATTTTTACCTTATGAAAGAGTCTTGCAATTGTGAATTGTCTTTTCCAATGACAGATAAAGATATTGAATAATGATAAAGACAGTCAATTTTACAAATGGTTGATTTATGTGATTGTCGATGGTAAACATTTTTTGTCTACTACTAATTTATGGATCTAAAACTTTTCATTAACCATTCACAATCACACAAGTTAGTAAATTGTGAATTTAGGTATGCGATTAGGTGCGTTTATAAGCAGACTGAAAAATATTAGTAATAACATTCCTTTTTAGATTAAAAATAAATAAAAGAGATTAGTTTTGTTGTTATTGAAAGTCTCACATTGAAAAAAATAGAGAATGATATATACTTCTCTTCTCTACAAATATCACTCTCTTTCAATAATTCAATCATGGGGTAGATGGGTTAGCTTTTGTACGAGGCATAACATTCTTTTATTTATGTTGGGTTTGTTTTCTGCTATATACTTCTTTTTTCTGTGTTGTGAAATATGTTTAGATCAGGTGGGTTTACTGAATAAAGGTTAACCGTAGTTGAGTTTGAGCATTTTAAGTTTTAATTGATGTGGCATATTTTAGACCGTTGTTTTATTTTAAAGAGATCATGTCCATGAAATGGACACTCTCCATTTCAAAGAGAAATGGAGAGGATCCGGATCCCTTTAAGCATCCACGCGTGCCAATAAACACTAAGGTTTCTTTTTAGTGAGCAGGGCGTGGCAATGAAGTTGCAAGTTGCAATGGTCGATTCAGAAAATCTTGTACACAATCTCGTAGGATCATCCACTTCATGTAGATCTAAAAGCATTTAATTGGTAAACTAAATCCTACCATAAGTACAAATAAGATCTACCTGGCTAGCTGGGTCATACATATAATTTTTTAAGGCTAAGTACAGTGTAATCAAAAAGCAATTCCATCTTTTCCTTCCAATATATATATCATCAGTTTCCCACAGACCAAGGTATCTAAGTTAACCCAACAACACAGTTCTCTTTACCAACACCAACGTTCAAACTTCAAAGCCTTTACTACTCCTCTATCTTTTTGACTCTATCTCAATGGGTGCTCCTCAACTTTTTTCTTCTCTTAGCTGTGAATTGAGAATCATCCAAGCAAAAAACGTGGAATTCAAGTCCAAAGGTTCCTTTTTTGTCCGATACTATCTTTCTGCAGGAAATAACAAAAGTGTTCGCCTCAACACCCGAGAAATCTCCTCCAAGTCCGACCTCTCTTGGAACGAGTCCTTCTCTTTGGATTGTTTTGGTAATCAAGACTCCATGGACAACCTAAAGCAAGAAAACGTGGTGTTTGAGCTCCGGTGGAGGAACAAAGTGCCAGTTCTTGGAAAGATTGGAGGGTCACAGCTGTTGGGGAGGGCAGAGATTCCATGGAAACAAGTGTTTGAGTCACCAAACATGGAAATAGAGAATTGGGTCACGATGGCTTCAACAAGACGACATGTGCTTGAAGGTGCCAAGCCACCTAAGCTGCAAGTGGGAATGAGAATTCAAGTTTCTGCAATGGTGGAGATGGAGAGGAGGACACATGGGAAGGTTAACGAGAGGGAATATGAGTGTGGATGCAAAGATGGTCATGATTACAGTACCTGTGGAGACTATGAAATTTTTGCACTAACAGCAGCTTTGGAGGCCTTTTAGGCACAACTGAAACTCAAGTTTTGGTTGGTGTAGATAATTTTTCCTTGGCTATTGTTATTTGTTTATCAAATTGAGGATCTGGGAATTTTGATTTTTGTATATTTTTAGATAGTGAGGATGGGAAATGTGTACAGCTCCGTCAAAAGGAGTGGAGGTTGAGCTAATTTGAAGACTGTTCTTTCCTTATGAGCAATTTCTAATGAGAATTTTCGGCAATTGTGACTAATTACTTGGCTGCTTGGAATTGGTTATATAATTTGGGCATAAATATATGGCTTACGAACATCAAACTATTCCACTTTGTTCTAATTGTCATAACATCCGAACCAATAGCAAATAATGGGTAGTATCCTTGTCACCAAGAACATATACTTCTTCATGCTGTGTGAAAAAAAAAAAAAGATATACACATAAGCATTCAGTATATGTCAGTACAAATTGGATCCAAAAATTCCAGTACCAGGCATATCAGTGCAACCAAATTTATCTTTTAAGCCTTGCATCCCTATAGTTGTAGCCTGGATATTTATGTTCTGTCTTGTAAAATGATAAAGATAAAAGAAATAGAAAAATGAAGTATTTCCTTTAGTTTTTCTGGCCCTATATTTCCTGGGTCCGTTAGAGTATACATTAATAAATCCGTTTTTGGAAAGTTTTTTTGGAAATTGAAAAAGTTGTCAAAAAGTTTGACAGCTTTTTCAATTCCTTATAAAAAAATTTCCAAAAATGGTTTACTAACATATGCCCTAAGGGCATACCTTAGTAAAATCCATATTTCTTTACTAGGAAGAATTCATTGAAGGAAGTGATTAAATTAATTTCTTTTTCAATTAACCCTAACAGTGTTGTTTTTGAACCCAGAGTGTGTTGCTCGAAAGGATGGAGTAGGATAGTCATGTGGATGTGATTTTTTGCTGGATCTAATTAAGATCAAGTCTATGAGGTCAAGATCTGGCATTCCTTAGAGATGAGCTAACTTTATAATAGTGGAAGAGAGCAGGCTTAGGGCATGCAAGGATGCCATGAGGAGGCTCACAAGTCCTTGAAAACAGCTGAGCAGCCTGGTCGACCGACATCGAGGAGGTCGAGGGTAGCCAAGAAGAATTTATAGGCAGTTGAGATGGTTTTGAAGAAGACCTAGAAACTATGGTTTTAAAATCCGAAGTAAATGAAGAACCAGAAAAGGGAGTGATTTCCTTGTTTTTTCGTCAGACCAAGGTTCAACCGATAATCAAACTAATGAAGTTATAAATATTTAATCAATAATTCAAAAAAATGGAGAATAAATTGCATATTATTAGAGATGCTTAAGCTCCCATATGAAAAAGTAAATCTAGAATAATTATCAACAAAAATGACAAAGTAGCAAGATCCCCCTTAATGGGAACTAGTGCACGACCCCATATATTAGAATGGACAATTTCAAACAGTGCAGAAGAAAAAGAATCACTCTTAAATAATAAATTTGTTTGCTTCCCAAATTGCAAGACATAAAATCAAACTTATTAAATCTAATTGACCCTAAGTGACTTTAAGATGCTAATAATTGAAGACATGACAAGGATGCATGATGAAGAGGGGGAAGGGTCACAAATTGGGAGTGATGGTGGCAATTGCAGATTAGAAGATCATATGAGAGGGAACCTTTAGGTGGTTGACCTCAAACAAATGTCCGGCTTTATGGCCTATCCCCAATAGCTGGTCTGTCTGTGGATCTTGCACATCAAGACTGCAGTTAGAGAAATGAAGATCAAGGCTGAGTTCGCAAAATTGACAATAGAGAGAAGATTAAAGGATAGGTTAGCTAGGAACAAGGTAAAGTATTTCCCAACGGACAACTTGGATGAGGAAATAGATCTGATGTTACCAACAAGCATAGAAGATCCATCAAAGGTGTAAATGGTAGTAGGATGAGCTAAGGATGTTTTATGAGAGAAAAATAATTTATTAGGTATGATGTGATTGCAACGTAGAATATCAAAGAACCAGGAATTTTTACGCAAAAGAAATCAGCTTAACAACAAAATGTCTCTGTTTTTGGGTTTCTAATGAAACAATACTAGTAATGGAGACTGGCGGGAGGCCTTGATTGAATAAAATTTGAAAGTTGTAGTGTTCAATTAAATAAAAATAAAGTTAAGAGACCTAAAAAGAATTTTGGTCAAACTTAAATGGTGCAATTTATAATTTAGTCTTTTTTTTTGTCAATGTGAGACTTCCAACAAGTCTTTCTCATAACAAAATAAATCTCTTTTATTTATTTTTTAATCCAAAAAAATGTTATGACTTATGACTAATGTTTTTCAATTCGCTTACAAACACACTCAATCAATCATACACACAATTTCACAATGTGCTAATTTATGCAATTGTGAGTGGTGGATGAAAAATGATGAAACCATATAATCAGTAATTGATAGAAAGTGTCCACCATTTATAGTCGCAGAAGTCAACAAGTTATAAAATTAGATGTGTGGTTGTGTGTCTCTAGAATTATTCAATATTTTACTTATTTTATTATACCGTTCCCTTCTAATTTTCGTTACAAAATACAACTGAGTCTAAGCCTCTTCCATAAGGTAAAAATTAAAAATGTTTTCAAGAATTTTTGAGTTCATATCCTATATGATCCAACCATCAGGCAACCCTTGATTCAACCAATAAAACCTAAAAAGTGAATAATTTTTCGATTCTTATTTGATTCTTCTTTTTAAAATTATTAGTTCAACATAATTTTACATGTAACTCTCTAATTGAAGAGGCATGTACTAGTGCTGGTGTTGCTTAAAAAATCCTATCAAATGCGTGTTACTCTTGTCAAAACCAGATTGGGAAGCCCCTAACCAATCTGACTATCAAAAGTAGCATTCCTAACTCCCATTTTGATCAACTACACTTTCTACCAGAAAAAGAAGGTACTTTTAGTTATGAACACATTTTGACCGCCAAAACTCAAAAAGTAGTATTCCTATACCTAATTTCTAAGTCTACCTCTACAATTTCCTGCAGTCAAATATGTATTGAGAATCAAGCTTTTGCTACTTAGAGTGTTAGGTTTTAGATCCCTGTAAACAAAATTGCTTAACTTAATTAATTAACCAGGTTGATTATTAGGTTTATTTTTCAGATCTAGTTTAATGCAATAAAATCATATCATGTAAAGCAGCAGAAAATATAAAGAACACAAAGATATGATGATCCAGGAAAACTAAACCGGTAAAAAACCCGGAGAGGATTTAACCTAACTATCCTCAAGGTAAAAAGCAAATCCACTAGAAAGAATTGAAGTTTACAATAAGATTTAGACCACTAACATCATATTACTACTATGCGTAGAACTTACTACCATGACCCCATGATAGATCCGAGTCCACGGACTACTTCTTTCATTGGTCTTTGCAACTGAAGCCCCCACACTTGTGACTTTGAGACTCCACTTAAAGGTTTATCAACATAAACTCTCCTGTTTATGACTTCAAGACCACCTTTGAAGGTTTAGATCATCAGCACATTTGATAACTAAAGAAGGCAGGAACTTCTACAACACCAGATCTTAATATTCTTCAAGGAATAACACCGGTAGAAGACTTTAGAGAGCTTTTAGGTACAAAACCCTAAATCTACAAAAGAGACACACTCTTCTCTCTCTGAAAAGTCTTATAAAAACGTGCTTAGGGTTTCCTTTATATACTAGAAGAAGTAAATTTGAAACCCTAATCATTTTTGGGCTTGAATTCTTTGTTGGGCGAACTTAAAATTCTATAGACCCATATTTCGATCGGTCGAGCCTATTCCTCAATTGGTCGAACCAGGCAATTTCTGAACTCTTCTTTCTTGAGCTTGTATATTCTTGAATCTTGGCTTGTATCACTTTGAGCATTGTTTAATAATACGTATAAACTCTTGGATCTATATCTAGACAAGTTTGCACTCACGATTTGCCAATTGTTCTAAACTTTTAGAACCTAACAATCTCCCCCTTTGACAATTCGTGACAAAACTTACATACAAAATAAAATGCTCAAATACAAGAACAACCCAATATAATAAAATACCCAACTACATAACAAATCCCAATCTAAGACTCCTAACCTAGAAGTTGCAATAAGAGGTAGAAGGTCTTGATTAGAATGTACCTGTCTTTCTTGAAAACACTCCAAAAAAAAACATCACCGCATGTGCAGAAAAAAAGACATATAAACAATATGAAACGCAAATATAAAAACAAAAGTAAACTAACTCTCCGCCTGAGTTATATACATCAAAAAAAAAAATTATATTCTCCCCCTTACAAAACAATTTCATCTCCCCCTAAACAAAACATTTTAAAAACCTTTTTAAACAAGATTCCCACATTTCATCTATTTTCCACCCTTTTTGTCACGTATTGACAAAGACAAGCCAATCATAAGGTAAACAGAAAACATAGGCAACTGAGGATAAGAGAAAATAGATAATCAAAGACACAAATGAATCAAGTTCTATAGAGAATAGAGACAACTCCCCTTATGAAGAGAAACAACACCCCCTAAAAACAACAGAGGTTAAAAACAAGTTTCTCCCCCTATAAATATAGGAAAAACAAAACAAGTTTGGAGAGTCACTGGTGTGCAGGATGTGACAATCAAATTGTAGCCCAACACTGGTGCAACTTGCAAGAGAAATCTTCTACACAATCTCATAGGATCCACTTCATGTAGATCTAATCATCTAAAGCATTTAGTAAATCCTAGAAGTACGAATAAGATCTAGCTGGCCAGCTGTATGATACATTTAATTTTTTAAGACTAAATACAGTTTAGTAGTTTACTCACAAACAGCAATACCATCTTTTCCTTCCACTATGCAATAATACAATCACGATATAAATCCACACAGGCCAAGGCATCTAAGGGCCTGTTTGGGTAACCTTTTTTCATCACTCAATTTCCGTCACTCAATTTCCATCACTCATCACTCATCACTCATAACTCATAACTCATCACTCATCACTCATTTTTTCACACTCATTTGGCAACATCACTTTTATTTTCATCACTCAATTTTTTCACACTATTCATGGGTCCCACACTGTCAGCAAGATCTGATTTTTTTTTTTTTTTTTATTAATACCCAACTCACCGAAGCTTTAAAAAAATAAATAAATAAATAAATAAAAACCGAACAGCCAACCCAGGAAAAGAAAAGAAAAAAAAAAAAAAAACAACGCCAACCCAGAAAGAAAAAAAAAAAAAAAAAAGGAAAAAAAAAAAAAAAAAAAAAAAAAAACCTGAACGACCAACCCAGGAAAAGAAAAAAAAAAAGTCAAAAGGTGGTCAAAAGTTGCGACTGTGGTCCCTCATGTGTGTTTATTTACGGAAATGCCATTGAGTTATGAGTTATGGAAACGAAAAAGACCTTTTGTTGTTTTGAGTTTCCATAACTCATAACTCAAAAATCAGAGAATTGAGTGATGGAAACAGAGTTATCGTTTGGCCAAACAACCTTTTTACTATGAGTCCCACTATTTTTGAGTTATGAGTTATGGAAACAGAGAATTGAGTTATCAAAAAACTCAATCCAAACGGCCCCTAAGTAACCCAAAACACAGTTTGCTTCACCAACACCAACACAGAGCCTTACCCGTCTCTCTTTCTCTATCTCTTTTACTCTTTTAATGGGTGCTCCTCATCTTTTCTCTTCTCTTAGCTGTGAGATGAAAATCATACAAGCAAAAAGCGTGGAATTCAAGCCCACTGGTTCCTTCTTTGTTAGATACTATCTTACTGCAGGAAACAACAAAAGAATTCGCCTCAACACCCGAGAAATCTCCTCCAAGTCCGACCTCTCTTGGAACGAGTCCTTCTCTTTGGACTGTGTTGGTAGCCAAGACTCCATGGACAACCTAAAGCAAGAAAACGTGGTGTTTGAGCTCCGGTGGAGGAACAAAGTTCCAGTTCTTGGAAAGATTGGAAGGTCACAGCTGTTAGGGAGGGCAGAGATTCCATGGAAACAAGTGTTTGAGTCACCAAACATGGAAATAGAGAAGTGGGTCACGATGATTTCAACGAGGCGGCATGTGCTTGATGGTGCCAAGCCACCTAAGCTGCAGGTGGGGATGAGAATTCAAGTTCCTGCAATGGTGGGAATGTAGACGAGGACACATGTAAAGGTTAACAAGTGGAAATATGAGTGTGAATGCAAAGTGGTCATGGCTACAGTACTTGCGAAGATTACGAAATTTTTGCACTAGCGGCTGCTTTGGAGGCCTTTTAGGCATGCACTAACATGGGTTTTGGTTGGTGTACATAATTTTTGCCTTGGGCCTTACTGTTTTATTGATTTGATGACGTTTGTATATGTTTATATGATGATGATGATGATGGGAATTGAATACAAATTTGTCAAAAGAAGCTGGAGTAGTTGAGCTAATTTGAAAACTGTTTCTTTTCATAGGACCAATTTTCCAATGAGAATTCTCACCAATTATGATTTATGACTAATTACTTGGCTGCTTGGTTGGTTGTGTGAGGATAAGTAAATGGTTTATGAGCTGTCCATCTAGGATTTGTAAATGAGCCGAGTCAAGCCAAGTCAAACCGAGATTTAAAAATTCATACTTGTTCGTTTTATTTTGAACACAAGTCAAGCTCAAGTTTACTACAAAATAAGAAACATGTTCAAATTTGGTTCAATTTTTTTTAGAACAAACATGACCTTATTAACACACTACTTGATTAACTTATTATTTTTTCATATATGGTAAAATCATGACTAAAATTTTATACCTCTGTGGGGCTAGTGAATTCGCGACCCAATCCCACTTTACATGGGGGCCCAGGGCCTAGGGCCCAAGCCAAGGAGAGCTGTTGCCGAGGACGACCTCCTGCTCGGCACCTCACGAAATGCCTGAAGAAAGGGGGAAACTGAGTCCAGGGGCGGGGTAAGAGAAAAAGCTGCCAACATCATAATACCAAGCCCTCGTATCGACAAGTCCGTACTTTAAACCATACCCTTTAACTTTCCCAACGACCCCAAACCATACCGGGTATGGGTTGACAGGACAGGTCTAAACCCCAGAGCAGTGAAACTTACACGTGGACTCTAAAAAGAAAAACAAACATAAGTATAAAAGGGGGCGGGGATTGCGTCCGAGAGAGGGGGGATCCTACAACCCGCACCAATGGAGGGTCTAACTAGTCAAGCCGGACCCGCACGTACAAGAACTTCCATAAACGCCACGATCAAGCTGTCCACCTGTGCCCAAAGTCATGCCTTTCGAGCCCACTCTCTACAAATCATATTGTTGGGGCCTTTTGCATATAAGCCCAACGTCAATCTTGGGTCGCTAAGCAAATCGTGTCCCTACAATTGGCGCCGTCTGGGGGAAGGCTTGCGCGTTGGCTCGGGCGGCGGCGGAGTTAAGCTTTTGTCGAGCAAGGGTCTATGAGGATGCCTTCATTATCGACAGGTTGTTGTTGTTCCAACATAAGTTCCCACTAGGAGCTATGCCTGGCAGTGCCAAGGGCACGGGCAATTCTAGGGGCTTCCAACATTAGGTTAACCCCTACCCACCTGGGTCAAGGGGCTAACCTTTGAAAATTAAATCAATAGATAAGTATAAAAAAAATAAAAAATAAAAAAAAAATACAAGTTTTGGACAGAACCAAGGTCTTGCATGGTCCTCGGACCCAAGCCTCTGGGGAAACCAACTACTTTAAGGAAAACTACAAGTTTTGGACAGAACCAAGGCCTTGCATGGTCCTCGGACCCAAGCCTGCGGGGAAACCAACTACTTAAAGGAAAACTACAAGTTTTGGACAGAACCAAGGCCTTGCATGGTCCTCGGACCCAAGCCTCTGGGGAAACCAACTACTTCAAGGAAAACTACAAGTTTTGGACAGAACCAAGGCCTTGCATGGTCCTCGGACCCAAGCCCCTGGAGAAACCAACTACTTAAAGGAAAACTACAAGTTTTGGACAGAACCAAGGCCTTGCATGGTCCTCGGACCCAAGCCTCTAGGGAAACCAACTAATTAAAGGAAAACTACAAGTTTTGGACAGAACTAAGGCCTTGCATGGTCCTCGGACCCAAGCCTCTGGGGAAACCAACTATTTCAAGGAAAACTACAAGTTTTGAACAGAACCTAGGCCTTGCATGGTCCTCGGACCCAAGCCTCTGGGGAAACCAACTACTTCAAGGAAAACTACAAGTTTTGGACAGAATCAAGGCCTTGCATGGTCTTCGGACGCAAGTCTCTGGGGAAACCAAGTACTCAAAAGAAAAACTACGTTACATGGACCTTAAAATCTATTCGAGGATGGCTCCCCATTAACAATTGGGTTAATCCCTAAACCGCATGGATTCCCAAGTCTGCTCTCAGGCCCTCAATACCAAAGGGATTGATGCAATATAGATCAACATGTTGCCAAAAACACAATCGAAGTCCCTCATCGCTCGGCCATCCTCTCGGATGAATTATTTAGAGTTTATCGTTCTCGGACGGTCTCCTCGCGTGTATTACGGAATATTCATTTGTTATCTCGGTTAGTTTCGAGTTTAATTTTCTGTGAATTATCGTTATTATGCCTGGTAATGTCGGTAAATTAGAATTAGTCGGATTATGTTCCAAGGTTTCCTGCTCTAAATATCATTGAAGAAAAACACACCCAAAGCACACCCATTCACAAAGTAGTTGTTGCAAAAAAAAAAAAAAAAAAAAAAAAAAAAAAAAAGAAGGAAAGAGAAAAATATCCAAAACAAGTAAATAAATTCCACTTTTATTAAAATAAAGAAATAGTACAAACAGTACAATGAAAAGCTGGAATAAACTTATACTGGAGCTAACTACATAAGCAAAAATGAAAATACAAGAAAAGAAAGAGAAAGCCGAGGAAGTAACGCAAAGGAGAGGTTGGCTGTCGTTGTTCAAGGAAAACCATTCCTCAACACTTTTACATGCCTATAACTCAGGCAGCCAAAGAACCCAATGTGGGGCCTGCACCGTTGAAGAAAAGGCGTAGAGAGCCCGACTTCGGGCTAAGCGGAGCTGAAGAAAAGGTGCGGGGAACCCAACTTGAGGCCAGCACCGTTGAAGAAAAGGTGCAGAGAGCCGGAAGTTGATGGGCCTTCACGTAACCACGTCTGCGATAAAGCGACGGCGGCGATGGCGTAAAAACTTTACTTCTGATGCACCAAGAATCTGGTGCGACCAGTATTTGCTGCGGATTTTGACTAAAAGAAGGAGAAACACCATTTCCCCCTTGTCAAGACGGAATATTTTCTTGAATCTGTGCCTCCCTTGCCTGCACCACGCTACCTTGAGTCTCGGAAGGACCCGGCGCCTCTGTGGCGGATGGAGTTCCTTCACCCCAACCCGCGCCTCAAGCATATTACACTAAGGGAGGATAACATCGGATAAGGAGGCTGTGATTATGGGTGAAGGATTATGGTTTGGGAGGAAACTGAAGGATTTATGTGTAAGTAGAGTAACCTCCTATCCTATTTATTTAAAAGACCAGGAGGTGGCATTTAATTCACGCAAAGTTCCAAGGAACGCTACAAAAAAAATGGTTTCGGTTTAATTTCCAATGCCACCTGCAACCATAAGGTTAAAGGATTCTCGTGAAGGCACGTCTCGAACACTGGAACGTCAAAGGGCACCGCGTGACTAAAGACTAAAGGAATGCCTCTTAATCCGGTGCATCTCCTATGCAAATGAAAAAGCCCAAACATCAAAAAGTACATAATCTGAGTGAGTCGTGATGCGGGCCCAATATTATCAAAATCCTCATCCCCAACTAAAAGTCGGGCAGCAGGATTTTGAGGGGTTATTGTGGGGCTAGTGAATTCGCGGCCCAATCCTACTCTACATGGGGGCCCAGGGCCTAGGGCCCAAGCCGAGGAGAGCCGTTGCCGAGGACGACCTCCTGCTCGGCACCTTACGAAATGCCTGAAGAAAGGGGAAAAGCGAGTCCAGGGGACGGGGTAAGAGAAAAAGCTGCCAACATCATAATACCAAGCCCTGTATTTGATAAGTCCGTACTTTAAACCATACCCTTTAACTTTCCCAACGACCCCAAACCATACCGGGTATGGGTTGATAGGACAGTCTGAACCCCAGAAAAGTGAAACTTACACGTGGACTCTAAAGAGAAAAATAAACATGAGTATAAAAGGGGGCGGGGATTGCGTCCGAGAGAGGGGGGATCCTACAACTCGCACCAATGGAGGGTCTAATTAGTCAAGCCAAACCCGCACGTACAAGAACTTCCATAAACGCCACGATCAAGCCATCCACCTGTGCCCAAAGTCATGCCTTTCGAGCCTATTCTCTACAAATCATATTGTTGGGGCCCTTTGCATATGAGTCCAACGTCAATCTTGGGCCGCTAAACAAATCGTGTCCCTACAACCTCTTTACAATCTATGAATTTTTAATACAATTGAACTGTTTATACTTTATATCATCAAAAAACTACAAATAATAATTTGATATCTTATAAACCTATTTACAAACTTGTACAATTCAATCTTAAATTTATATGAGTATTTTTTAAGAGAAGTATGAATATAAAAATATGATAGCATATATAGTTAAACTGAGTATCATGTTCACGAGATTATTCATAGAGTAATGCTACAGCCTATAGCCACAAACTATTTTACAATATTTTTACAAAATGTTGATATGACCGACTTCTTATTAATTTTCATCTAAACCCCACTATTAATATCATTTTTTCATTTACCAATAATCATTTACTACATTAACAATTTGTAAAAATTTTTGTAAAATAGTTTTTATCTCTAGCATTTTTCTTATTCATAAACGCATTATTATGTTTGAGCTTAGTTCATTTAATAGTCGAATCTAAACTAATCTTTTCATAGGAGCAATTTTCTAAATAGAATTTTCTGTAATTATGACTAACTAATCGCAGACCCACGCGATGCATAGGAATAAATAATTATTTTGTATTGGAATATAATGTATAATTTTTTCTTAAAATTTTTTTGAAGATAATTTTTTCTCCCTAAAAATTTAAACAATTTCTATTCGGTCCAATTAGGTCTACTTCGGTCCAATTCGGTCAATTTCGGTCTTCCTTCAGTCCATTTTAGATTAATTGGGCCTTAAATTGATTCTTTTTGTAGGTTTTCTTTTCAAATTTAGCTCAAAATATTTTTTTCTTAACTATTGGGTTGAAAAGTATGAATTTTTATTATATTTGGGTTAAAATCTTTATTTTTGAGTTAAAAAATACAAAGAAAATACTTAAATAGACATTAGAAATTAGAAATATGAGCCCTAAAAATGCAATAAAATGATGAATATTCAAAAGTGCTTATTCAGTCCACATTGGTTCTATTCGGTCTATTCTATCCTCTTCGGTTCAATTTGGTCCATTCTATCCACTAAAATTATATTCGGTCCATTCAGTCTTTTCAGTCCACATTGGCTATATTCGGTTCATACTGGTCCTATTCTATTCACTTCGGTCCTATTCAGCCCACTTTGGTCTTATTCGGTCCATTCTGTTTACTTTGATTTTATTCGGTCCTATTCAGTCCACATTGGTCCTATTCAGGCCATTCAGTCACATTGGTCCTATTCAGTCTATTTTGTCCACTTTGGCTCTATTCGGTCCATTCTGTCCACTTCGGTGCTATTTTGTCCACATTGCTTCCATTCGGTCCTATTCGGTCTACTTAGGTCCGATCTGTCTAATCCACTCCAATTTGGTCCCATTCGGTCCATTAGGTCCACTTCGATCCATTTTGTCCTATTCAGTCAACCTTGTTCCTATTCTGTCCATTTAGTCCACTTTGTTCCATTTGGTCTAATTCAGTCCATTCAAATCACTTGAGTTTATTTTGGTCTATTTCGATCTATTTTTGTGCATTTACATAATAGGAAAAGACATGTTTGGGTTGAAAGCACCTAATTTAAATCCAACTTTATTAAAAAAAATATAAATTTATAACTCATAATATAAGAACACAATTTGGTTTCTAAGCCCAAAAGGTAATAGGATCTAGGTCTAAAGAGTCCAATACAATGAATTTGTAGAGAGTGAGTTAGAAAACTAGGCTCTAATGAGTTGGATAACAATTATAATGGATCCAGATGACAAGAAAGCAAAGAAAAACTAGTTTTATCCAAAGAAAATCGTCATCGACACAATCCAAGGAGATTAGTTCTTGTATATATTTCTTTTGGATTTGATTACAAGTCTAGTTCCTGTTATTACAATGTTTTTTCTTAATTCTCCGATCCCCCTACCATGGGGCTTCTTTCTCTATTATATACCCCTCTCTTCTTCATCTCCACTGTCCATGTGTAGGTCAAGTTGTTGGCCTTGATTCTTGTCCCATCAGCACCTTCCCGAAATCTTTGGGAGTAGCTGTAAGGCTGCTTACTCTTTGTTGTTCAGGTATCACCTCTACATTAATGTGGCCGGAGGGTTAACTACAGAGCATTTAATGCGGTGATAGCGATTTTCTCTTAGATATTTCTTAGCTTCCTTTTGTCCTATGTTTCCCCGATGTTTATTCTTATCAATAGAACCTTTCGAAGTGTCGTCTTTTAGGGCAAACCAATCATTTTGACCTCTACTTAGCCGAGGAGGCATTCCTTCTCGGACTACCTTCCTAGACCTTTGCAGTCATAGTTTGCTTGTGGCGCCTTGACTCTTTCATCTTCCCTATCGTCTGGCTATCCTCGGACTACTAACCGTCCTCGAACAAGGCCCACGACCCAATATAGACTCTTGGGCCTTTTATCCCTACACATAATATCTAAAATCTTAAGCACAATAATTATTGTTACTACGCTTTTGTTAAATCACATTAATGTAGCATTTCAATTCACTTCAATAAGATTAAATTTAAGTGAAAATCTTTCTAAAACTGTGATGGTTCATGATTTGCATCATGGTATGACATTACGAGTACACTTCTTATAAGCTAGTCTTTTTCTTTTCTTTTTTAAATAAAATTTTGGGTAAATTTTTCTGGTCCTATATTTCCTTACCAGAAAGATTCGTTGAAGGAAACATTTAAATTAAACTTATTTTTAAGTTGACCAACGGTGTTGTCTTTGAACTTACATAGTAAATCTCTTGGAACCAGAGTGTGTTGCTAGTAGGATGAAATAGGATAGTCACGTGGATGTGATTTTGGGCTGGACATGATTAAGATTGGGTCTATGAGGTCAAGATCAGGTATTCCCTAGTGATGAGCCAACTTTAAAAAACTGGAAGAGAGCAGCAGGCTCAGACCATGCAGGAATGCACATGAGAAGGCTCACAAGTCCTTGAAAATGGTCGCGAGCCTAGTAGACCAACCTCAAGGAGGTTGGGGGGAAACGACTGAAGGTTGAAGAAGACCTAGAAAAAATATTTTTAAAATTCGGACCAGATGAAGAAATAGAAAAGTGAGTGATTCCTGGTTTTCTAGTTGGAGTTTTATCCAATGATCAAATTAATAATGTCATAAAATATTTAATTAATAATTATTTAATAATACAAATAAAAATCAACTACTATTTTATAGAAATTATTAAAAAATTTCACATAAAATTTATTCAAGCGAGTTTTCTCACATTTATTTAAAAAACGGAAATAATTGTTGTTCCTAGCTATATGAAGCTAAATTAATAATTAAAATCCATGTGTAAAATTATACTTTAAATAAGGGAAAATTATTAGATACTCTCGGAGTACTATAAATGTGTAGTCCCTCCTCTCACATGAATCATAGGTTCCACCATGAATTTAAGTAAGAATGTTTTACAAAAGCTAATTTCTCGTTTCGAGATAGAGAAAAAAATAGGAGATGTTACCTCAGAGGGCTACATATCTTATAAACGACAACAATTCAACCACTCTTGCCATTCTCTTACTAGTGTGCATTATTAGGCAGGATAGAAAGTTCTAAAATAGTAACCTTATTCATACCCAGATATCATCATGGCTATTGAAAAAAGACAACTAAATTTGTTTTATAGAAAGAAAGTGAAGAATACAAAGAATGATAAGAAACGTTTCTAACCAATAGACATTAGATCTAACGGTGTGTTTGTTTTCTAATAGGTGGAGGAAGATGAGCTTTTTATAGACTTAGTGAATTGGTGAGGTTATACAAAGATTAAATAGACCAACTAAATATGAAATAATGGATATAAATACATCAAGTAAATTTAGATTAATGGATTTAAAAATGTGAGTTTAATATGGTTATAATTTCAAATAAAAATCCATCCATGTGTAAAAATTCATGGTCATAATTTTACTATGTAATTAATGGAGAATAAATTGCAAATATTATTGTTATTTTATTTAAAATATTCCAACAATAATCAAGGGATAAAGTATGTAGAGTCAAGGGTCCAGCCCACATATTGGGCCTTGGGCTCTGGCTGAGAGCATGGTGATCCAAAGACAAATAAATGGAGGTGGCAGAGTCAAGCTTAGAATCTAATAAGTGAAATACGAATGGGAGGGTAGTTCACTTTCAACCTATGATGTCCGCTCCTAATAATAGTTCTTTATCATCAGACCAAGACACCAATCGGTTTTTAGTGTAAACAATGATTAAATCTCAAATCTCTTATTCCATCATCAAAGACTTTATCGGTTCAGCTAACTAGAACCCACAAAATTTTAAAATCAAGTGGCATTGAATAGTCATTTATATTTTTAACATTTAATCTAAATCATAGGGTTTCATTAACTATTTAAACATGTTTGTTCAACAAATGATTAAAAATCACATAATATGCTTAAATTATATTTCAAATTCTCAAAAATAATTCTCAAAATACCTTAATAAATGAAAAAAAAAAAAATTAAAATAAAGGTAATAAAATAAACTTATGTATATGTTGAGTCGAGTTGGGCCATATATATGTGTTGAAAAAATTATTAACCCAAACCTGATCCAACCCTGTACTAAAATTTCAAATCCAATAACTTATGGTGTCAGGTTAGGTTGGCTTTGTCTAATTAGTAGGTTGAATTAATGCACATTCCACATTTCTACTTCTACAATTTCCAGCAGTGAAAAATAGTATTATTTTAAGCATCCATGCGTTCCAATAAACATTGTTTCTTTGTAGTGGAGTCACTGGTGTTCCAATCAAATTGTAGCCCAACACTGGTGCAACTTGCAAGAGAAATCTTCTACACAATCTCATAGGATCCACTTCATGTAGATCTAATCATCTAAAGCATTTAGTAAATCCTAGAAGTCCAAATAAGATCTAGCTGGCTAGCTGTATGATACATTTAATTTTTTAAGACTAAATACAGTTTAGTAGTTTACTCACAAACAGCAATACCATCTTTTCCTCCCACTATGCAATTATACAATCACTATATAAATCCCCACAGGCCAAGGCATCTAAGTAACCCAAAACACAGTTTGCTTCACCAACACCAACACAGAATATTTACCTCTCTCTCTTTCTCCATCTCTTTGACCCTTTTAATGGGTGCTCCTCATCTTTTCTCTTCTCTTAGCTGTGAGTTGAAAATCATACAAGCAAAAAGCGTGGAATTCAAGCCCACCGGTTCCTTCTTTGTTAGATACTATCTTTCTGCAGGAAACAACAAAAGAATTCGCCTCAACACCCGCGAAATCTCCTCCAAGTCCGACCTCTCTTGGAACGAGTCCTTCTCTTTGGACTGTGTTGGTAGCCAAGACTCCATGGACAACCTAAAGCAAGAAAACGTGGTGTTTGAGCTCCGGTGGAGGAACAAAGTTCCAGTTCTTGGAAAGATTGGAAGGTCACAGCTGTTGGGGAGGGCAGAGATTCCATGGAAACAAGTGTTTGAGTCACCAAACATGGAAATAAAGAAGTGGGTCACGATGATTTCAAGGAGGCGGCATGTGCTTGATGGTGCCAAGCCACCTAAGCTGCAGGTGGGGATGAGAATTCAAGTTCCTGCAATGGTGGAAATGGAGACTAGGACACATGTAAAGGTTAACAAGTGGAAATATGAGTGTGAATGCAAAGATGGTCATGGCTACAGTACTTGCGAAGATTACGAAATTTTTGCACTAGCGGCTGCTTTGGAGGCCTTTTAGGCATGCACTAACATGGGTTTTGGTTGGTGTGCATAATTTTTGACTTCGGCCTTACTGTTTTATTGATTTTAGGACGTTTGTATATGTTTATATGATGATGATGATGATGGGAAATGAATACAAATTTGTCAAAAGAAGCTGGAGTAGTTGAGCTAATTTGAAAACTGTTTCTTTTCGTAGGACCAATTTTCCAATGAGAATTTTCATCAATTATGATTTACGACTAATTACTTGGCTGCCTGGTTGGTTGTGTGAGGATAAGTAAATGGTTTATGAGCTGTCCATCTAGGGTTTGTAAATGAACCGAGTCAAGCCAAGTCAAAACGAGAATTAAAATTTCACATTTGTTCATTTTATTTTGAACACAAGTCAAGCTCAAGTTTATTACAAAATAAGATACATGTTCAAATTTGGTTCAATTTTTTAGAACAAACATGACCTTATTAACTCACTACTTGATTAACTTATTATTTTCTCATATATAATAAAATCATGAATAAAATTTTTTACCTCCATACAATCTATGAATTTTTACTACAATTGAACTGTTTATACTTTATATCATCAAAAAACTACAAATAATAATTTGATATCATATAAACCTATTTACAAACTTATACAATTTAATCTTAAATTTATATGAGTATTTTTAAGAGAAGTATGAATATAAAAATATGATAGCATATATAGTTAAATTGAGTATCATGTTCACAAGATTATTCATAGTGTAATGATACAGACCTACATCCACAAACTATTTTACAATATTTTTATAAAATGTTGATGTGGCCAACCTCTTATTGGTTTTCATCTAAACCCCATCATTAATATCATTTTTTCATTTACTAATAATCATTCACCACATCAACGGTTTGTAAAATTTTTTGTAAAATAATTTGTATCTCTAGCATTTTTCTTATTCATAAACGCATTATTATGTTTGAGTTTAGTTCATTTAATAGTCAAATCTAAACTTGTGTTTGAGCTTGGCTTGTTTGCTAAACAAACAAACATAAATAAGCTCTCTTTTAAATAAAATAAAAAAAATAATCGATAGAACTTCCCATCTATAATTTAGTCTATTTAGTATGTGTTTGGATCCATTGAAATTGCGTTTCACGTTTACGTTTCAGCTTTTTTTTTTTTTTTTGTGACGCTAAAATGCTACTGTTCATCATTGTTATGAACAGTGAGCGCAACTTTTGACCGTAAACAGTGTATATGTGCATTGTTCATGGACCCACAAATTACACTTTTCAGCAACTTTTTCATTAAAAATGGGTCACACGATACTATTCACACATTTAAAAATTATTTTGCTACAGTGTTTTCAGTTTTCAGTTTTTAGTTTCAAGAAAATAAGTTCTATCCAAACAGACCCTTAGTCTATAAAAATTAAAAGTGAAATCTTCTCTTAGTTTTCTGGTCCAATATTTCCCTACTAGGAATACAATAATGCGTTGAAGAGGGGAAGCAATTAAATTAAATTTATTTTTACCATATAACGCTGTTGAACTTAAATAGTTAAATCTCTTGATCCCATACAAATATTAAATATCAAAAAACATGGAGCCTGGAGGTATATGTAAGTGAAATTCAACAAACCCTCCTCCCGTTTGTTTTTCCTAAATTTATTTCCATCCTTGCCCTATATATGATTTTTACAACATATCCTTTCAAAACATAGTTCACTGGCCAATGGTACTCTCAGAACAGAAAAACAATCATTTTTCTGATAAATTGGGACAGTTCTCCTCTCATTGCACAACCTCAACGGAACCTAAGCTATTGTCCATAATTCCATATTCACCGTTTCTTTCTTTAGAAAATATGGATTACTTTCAATCCAAATTACCGACTTGATTAATTAACTAGTTGTGGAATGGATTTCAATTTAGTTTATAGTGGACCAGGGGCGGAGCCAGAAATTTTGGTTTGGGGGGGCCAAGTTATTATGTTAATATATTAGTTAAGACAAACCTCTACACACACATAAAAATTAATTTATTAAGAGAATCTATCATCTTCTAAATTTTAATGAGCATACAAAAGTCATGTATTTCTTCTATTAGACATGTACAAAAATTTATCATTTTTTACATGGTTTAATTTGTTAAACCTCTTAAATTATATGATTTTAATATAATTTCTCTTTCTTTTAAGAGCACCATTGAAATGACTCAAAATTTGGGGGGGAGTGCAACTTCAATTTTTACATGCTACATTTTTTAAAATGTAAATAATATAAATACTATAAAATAATTTTTTGAAACTTTGGGGGGGCCTTGGCCCCCCCACCCTTGTGTGTGGCTCCGCCACTGTAGTGGACAAACCCATATAACATATAACTAAATGCAACAGAAATTAAATTTTGACATGGAAATATGGTTACGAAGGTAAACTCTGATGGAAAAAACTCTCTAAGGGTTTATCAATCACCACCCAATGGAAGAATTTACTATAGTAAAATGAAAGTTTACTCACTTGATCACACGTAGCTATAACTCCAGTTGGACTCTTCTACCTTGTAAATTGCTTCAATGCAAATATACCCAATTTGTGTCTAACATTACAACAATAACTTAATTAATGTAGATATTCATAGCAGCTTCACTTGGAACACCCTTTGATTTTCAAATTTTCAATACGTTGTCGAAGACGAGCTCTATACAAAACTTGTCTACCATGTGAATTTCATCTTCTCTATATGTTTTCTCTATGTTTATGATGACCAAAGAATGCTTTAAATATATCTCCCCTACAGCTCGAATCCCAAGACCTGTATCATCATAGGCTTGATTATGAGAATTTAGTAATCTCATGGCTCAACTGATTGACTAGAGTCAAGGCATGAGTTGAGCTTTAATGAAACTTGATCTATTGAGCCGCAGTTGAGCTTTCAGTAGAGGCAATAGACGTTATAGCTTCTTCAGCAATTAGAGGCAAAAAACTTGCAACTCAAATTACGATTAGACACGTTTTGCAAAAAAAAAAAAAATCGCTCGCACTAATAGACTTTGACCCAAATATCTTTGAATAAAGTTTGGCTCTAAACAAATTTGAAACTCTCGTTTTCAACTAATCAAAACTAATCAGGTGATACATTATAAAACTATCTATGTAAATTATTTAAACAAGTTACATGACTCATTAAAAAATTCATGTAGTTAAAATTAAACTACATATAAATGATCTCTTCAATTACCATATAGTAAGTAATTAAAATACCTTTTTAATTGAAAACTAATTAAAAGGAAATATTTTAGTATGGAGACGCAACATTCAACTAATCCTGATCCTCTCGGGCTCAAATATGCGCATATACCTCTTAGATCCAATTGTCCCAAACAATCAGCAGCCCAGGTTTTGTTACACCTATAATCAGCAGCCCAGGTTTTGTTACTACTATATATATAGTATATACTATAAAACTGCTTCAAAAAAAAAAAATCCCAATACAAACGTTATAAATGTTAATTCTGTGTGCTAAAAAGTAATATACTCTAGGGGCAACTTTATACTTATTTCACATTTAAAAATAATAATAATATTGTCTGTTTTCGTTTTATTACTTTTATAAGACTTCAAGTGTGCATCAGTATTCCACCCCAAAAAAATCAATATAAAAAGAAAAGTATTCCACCCAAAAAATTTGAATCTCGTGTGAATCTATAATAATGGATGGCACAATTTAATAAGCAAATAAGTGGTACTCTCAGTGTGATGTTGGTGAGTTGGTGGAAAAGCCATAACAATTGTAACCCCAACACTGTTACAACTTGCAAGTGCTTAATTAAGTTTCGTTTTAATGTTAATATGGCCCTTCAAGAAGCTAAAGGGCTTAATTTAATTGGATATGACCTTCCTCGCAATCTTGTATTGCATGATTGCTTTCATGCCAAAATCTAAAGCTTAAGTATTTTTTTTATGGTATAAAAAGGATTTAGCTGGGGATCTACTCTCTCTAATTTTTGTTTGATTAGATTTAGAGCAGTCTTCATCAAAAAGCAAATAGCACCTCCCTTCTAATTGCTATACATGCAACACCATATATGATTATATTATATATGTGCCGGTAAAATTTTCCCCATACAACACCTCCCTTCCAATTGGTCTAAATTTTACTTATTGGCCTCCCCTCTTTTTTTTTTCATAAAAAAAAAATAATAATAATAATAATTGTGGGGATCGGCCCAAAATAATAAGCTAGCTGGGCCCTAGGCCCGTCCGAGAACGAAGCCCGTCCGAGGAGACATCGTGGCCCAAGCAATCCTTATTTAGGCCCACTGGGGCAAAGAGAACATGTCCGAGGAGTAATTTCTCCTCGGACACCGCAAAATCCAAATCAAAAGCGAGTCCAAGCCACTACAGTCCATCTTCCAAATACGTAAAAAGGAAGGAAACCCGAGACATCTCAAGAAAGGCTGCCACCACCACATTAAATGCATTACAACTACTCTCCCGACCGCATTAATGAAGAGAAGACCCCTGAACAGTGCTACCTTGGCTACCGCAACTCACAAAGAATTGATAAGGGTGTACGATGGGACAGGTGCTCAAGTAGGGGTTTGGATGATCAACAAGTGTAGAGCTCGGATGATATGAAAGGGCCTATATAATATGTAAGAAGTCCCCCAAGAGAGGGGGACGGAGAAAAAGGAGGGGAGAACACTATAGAGAAATCTTCTTGCATTAATCTGTGTCCATTAATCAAGTTTTAGGCCTGATCATTTGTGAGGGACCTCTCTTTAGAGTGGCATTTTTTCGTTCTTATTTTTGTATTCCCTTAACCCCTGTAACAAACCGTTTAAGCTAACTGAAACTAAGTTCTTTAGCCCATACTCTACAAAAAATTCATTGTGTGGGACTTCTTGGGCCAAGACTTGACCGACAAGGATTGGGTCGCTAAAAATTGTGTCCCTACAATAATAATTATAGAAACACACATTAAAGCGGGACAAAGTTTGACTATAAACTTAACTATAGTTTATGACTACAATTTCCTTTAAAAAAATTAGCATTACTACATATTTAGAAAATCTAATTATTATATTGCATGTTCTTTACATTTCTTTATGCTCTTAACACATATGTCAAATTTAGTGCCAATTAGATGTTATTTACTAAGATCCATAAACTTATTTTTTATACATAACTTTAGACTACGTAAACTTTGTAATTGATTGATAAAATAGCTTCTTCTTTTTTCTTTTTCTTTTTTGAGAAACGATGAAATAGGATCTTAGATCTTCTGGAAATTTTGCAAGCATTGAGGATAGAAGAAGAAAATGTAATTTAATTAAGAATTTGTCAAAATTCACATCAATAAAATATACTGAGTGGAGTTGCCACTTTAGGCTACAATTAAATTAAATTGTAGCCAAACTTTGTTCTTTAAAATATGAATGTCATTTTTTTCCCATATAACTCATTAACTTTAGGAAAATTTAAAACATATATTTCCTAAAATATTTAAGGAATTCTTATTAGTATTTTTTTTTTTCCAAAAACAATTAGACTCTCTTTTTCATTTTATAATTAGAGACTTAGGAATACAAAGGCATGAATTTCTTTTCTCTTTCTTTCAGAAGAAAATATTTAATGATGGTTAAAAATTAATTTGGGATATGTTCTACGTTGTCATCCATAAAAATATATATATCCCTTTAAAAAAAAAAAAAAAAAAAAAAAAAAAAAAAAAAAAAAAAAAAAAACCTCTTTCTCTTATATTATATTAAATATTTTGAGATAACCTTTCTAACTAATCACAAAGGGTCATTTTGGGATGGATTGTCAATTTGTAGGTTCCTATTCATCCCTAGAATATCACAGCAGATAATTGCAAAGATGGTGAATTTGTGGTCCTCCCCCTTAGACAGGTCCGAAATTAATTTAAACCAATCTCCTATTCCACTCAAAATATCCCCAGGTATATTTTGAGTGGGATGGTGTTGATTTGAGGTCTAATAATCGACAATTAACGTTGTATTGAAATCCACTAAGGTACAATTTATGTCTCAAATAAATTATTTTATACACTTAAAACTCTAACGCTTAGATCCAAATGAAACTGCGTGCATTTGATTACCAACTTGAATCATGGATCTCACAAATAAACATGGTCTCTTACACCATGTTATTGAACCATCAAAAACTTTAATTAATTAATAAGAAATCCAAAAAAACACAACCAATTGACACAGCTTATTTTCAAAATTCAATAATTAATGCACAACTTTTAATCTCAGTTAACCCACTTTTATTTATATATATATATATATATATTCTTTCTTTTTCTTTTTTTTGGGGGGTAAACAAGAAATGGTTAGGGGGGCAACGGTGATATATATATATATATATATATATATATATATATATATTCTTTCTTTTTCTTTTTTTTGGTGGGTAAACAAGAAATGGTTAGGGGGGCAACGGTGAGGCTTTCTTACTTACGTAACCATAATAACACCCTAATTTAAAAGCAACATCAACAGTTACCCTAATTTAAAAGCAACATCAACAATATTCAACTTCTTCGTAATTTTTTTTTTATACAAGATAGAAATTTGACTTTAGTCTAATCTAAGTGTATATATGTATGTAAAGCTCTCTCCCGAAGACTTAAATCCCGGTCTTTGCCTCCCATACCCCACAAGCACTTATATTTATGGAGTGACCATCGCATCAAGAGTATGCGGTGATCATAATGGGTGCATGGGTCATAATGGTTCAGCTATAAGCATGCATTTATCAAACAATAAAAGCAAGTCTATGTTAACATTAATTTGATAAGGATTTGTAAACCCTCTTGAGTAGAGGTATACATATTACATAGTATAAACCCTCTTGATTAGAGGTATACATATTACATAGTATAAACCCTCTTGATTCTAATCCTCTCATGTCTGAAAACTTCTAGTCACGTTGCATGGAGTTGATAGATCGATTGAGTCGAGTGAATGTTGCCTAGGATGAATCTAGGAAGAGACAAACGAAATCTCTGTTTAAGTCTTTAAGATGTGTATGTATATCATTTTTCAATTGGAATGTTATGGAACTTAACTATTATTAGAGTGTTAGGTTTGAGTTTCGGTTGCTGGAGCTTTCAAATGCAAGGTGATGCATTTGTGGTGAATTCAATAGTTGCTGGAGAGGAAATTTGAATCCTAATGTTTATGTTGAAAATACTAAAAAGTGTTAACTAGTTAAATTATAATACTCTTGACATGCATAAATTAAAGTTTCAGTTATTTAATTTTAACCATTTTCTAAAACTTTATTTAAATTGGGTGTGAGCTCTTCTGGAGACCATATAAAATTTAAATTATCAACATATATACTATAATAATAGCAAATTCCAATTTTGGATAATTAGACTTCCCCTTTTACGGATACACTTCAATTTCCCCAACTATTTGGAATTTGTAAAGGTAAGGAGTAATTTGCTAAATTGCAATACATCATGAACGACTTTGACCTCCGCTTAAATTTCCCAAACTTGAATAAAGAAAAATTTGGTTCTAATTTTTTCTTAATTTTTATAATTCAATAATTACAATATGGGAGAGACAGTTTTCTTAATAAACAAGAGAATGCAAATTGTCATGAATTATAAGACTCTTGAATCATGACTAATTCCAAACTTCTAGTTTGTTCAAAACCAAGCTTTTAATTTGGAGTTTGTGAAAATAAATTTTTCTATATGTATATGGTCCTAAAAAGATGTTCCTCAAATTTTTTTTTTTTTTTTTTTAAATGTTCCTCATGCAGGTCAATCTCAAAAGCACAATCCACCAGCTGCTTGCTTCTTTTTCCCCTTTCCTTTTCTTCTTTTCTTTTTGTATACCCTCCTTTTCAATGTCTGTTTCCCAACAAGAGACCAGTGAAATGGGTCTTCACTTCACTCCACCGCATCACTCAACCAAAGGAATTACAAATATTGCTAATTCAAATTTCAAACTCCCTTTTCACCGTAGCTGCCAGCTACATTGGAAACTTGCAAATTGACAACAATTTTAGTTGGGAGATGCAAACACCACACCTTTGAAACACTGTCATATACAACTCAGGTTCACACGTCCCATTGTATATGATTCTAACCTAATTATGTGGATTTTAACTGTTACAGAATTATATGATTAGCAACATCCCAACCAAAAAAATCTTCAGGATAAGTTTCCTTAGATGGTATACAAAGTTAACAACTGATCAAATTTGTAATAAGGATAAGGACATCTAACCTTCCGATGAATATTAAATTGTCTCAATTTGTTTTATAAAAGATTTCATGTTTATACATCTTTTTGAATAACTCCATCCAATTTTCTGGAATGACTAGCTCCTGTATCTAGACATGATTCTTTTGATCAATTTGTTTGATATAAGTAAAAAGGAAGAAAATTGCTTTATCAATAAGTTAATAATGAATGAACTAAAAGGCAAGCATGAAATACAATAGGAGCATCAATGCATAAACTCCTCCAAGTAATCTTGTTGCTTTCAATTAAAATATGTAACTGAAAACAAAGTTTGCAACTTTTGATCGATTGCTTTTCAAATGTGGAACTAATCAAACTGCATCTCTCGAGAAATCGAGCATCAATCGAGGAATAGTCGAATTATGGCTTTCGATCAATTGAGCATCAATCAAGTAACTTGATCTTGAATACTTGAGCAAATTTTAGTAGGATCTTTTTATATTACATTGTCAACTAATATTGCCAACCTAAAACCTAAATAGAACTCTAGTTCTAATACAAATTGTTGTGCAGTTACAAGGGTACCAAATGGATCATTTCATTAAAAAACCAATCTGTGATCATTTCAAAGACTATACTATATATTGTGAATGGAATAATTGAAAGATAGATTAGTAGATTCAATGTAACTAACCTCCTAACTTGAAAGGGAGAATAGGGGAGTGTTTGATACATATACTTAAAAACGAAAACATATGTTTGAAAACATGTGTGGAAATACGTGTGGGTGAAAAAATGTATGGAAATACGTGTAATGTTGTTTAAAAACTAAAAACATGTGTTTAAGTGGGTATACTAAACAGGGCATAGACTTTTCAGATTACTTTTGTGCTTACTTCTCATTAATGCATTCAAGGTACATAAATAGACTAAGATAAGATAACCTCATCAACGAATCCTAAAACATAGGAACTAATTTTATCCTAATCTATTACTACCTTATTTAGATAAATATCTATTACTAAGCCTAAATTTAAATACTTCTAATTCGAATAACAATTTATCCAGCACATTATCTCGGGCATAACACCATTTTTGTACATTTTTGTAACCATACTATTTGCTCTTTATGCATTGAGATAGCCTCTATATTTTCTTATATAAAAACAATCTCACATTACTAAAAATTGATAATAAAAAATAATATATTATCAAAATTGAAAAATATTTTAAACTTTAAACTTTAAATTGCTTTTTTAAAGATTTAATTGGATTATGTTTAATGAATCCTATCCACCCTAATGTTTTAGATTTGTATAAAACTTGGTATTCAATTACTTATAAAGGGGGAAAAAAATTTGAGCATCAGGAATTATAGCCTAATCTAAAAATGATTTTTTTTATTAATTATTATTAACATTTTATTATATAATTTTTTTTTTAAAAGAAGGTAACACATGTCAACGTTCACATATGTAAGAGATAGCGAGTCTGAAGTCTGAACTCCCCAAATGTCTCAATCTCTTAAAAAATAGAAAAAATAATAATAAGTCTGGTGGACGACATTTTTACACCAACCAAGATTTTTTTATCGATCTGAAAATTTCAAATTTTTTTTAAAATATCTCAAACGCACAGAGAGAGCGAGCGAGAGAGAGAACCTCTGTGAGAAATGGAGAGAAACACACCAGTGAGAAAGCCTCACACATCCACCGCCGATCTGCTAACCTGGTCGGAGGTCCCTCCGTCTGAATCTCCGGCCACCGCTTCCGGCGCTCGCTCTCACCAGGTACCGGCTTTTTTTCTCTCTCTCTCAGCGGAAAAATGTACTGTTGGGTTTGTTTACATTTACTCATTGTGTGTGTGTCTCTCTGTGTTTGCATTGATTCTCAGCCGTCCGATAAGATCAGCAAAGTCCTCCATGGAGGTCAGCTCACTGACGAAGAAGCTCAGAGCCTATTGAAAAAGTAAAAAAGACTTATCATTTCTATTACTTTTCACTCCAAAATTGTCTCTTTTCTACTTTCAAATCATCATTTCCTTTCATGCATTATCTTTATCTCAATTTGCAATCAGATCTAACCCATCTAAAGTTTTTGGTCAAAGTTTTTTTTTTTTTTTTTTGGGTTAATTCCTGATCTGTGCTATAAATGGGTTCAATTTTTATAATTTGTAATCTAAGCAATGAGCTAATAAGGCAATTATTAAAGTTAACTGCTAGTTTGCCATATTTTAGAAATGGTCTTAAGGTGTTGAAGCCAATGATGGGGTTTCTACTTTTAGAGCTATTGCTTATTCAAGATCACTAGCAAATAAAAAATGGTTTTAAGAATTAATTGTTTAGAAGAGAGTGGCAAACTTAAATTTTTTGATTTGATGGTTCATGTAGATTGTAGAGGCTAAACTAAAGCCCCCCAAAAGCTTACTTTTAGAGTTTATTTGGGTAGTATCAGTCCTTTCAACTCATGTTAACTCTAAATGCAACACCTTGGTTGAGCTTTGGCTCAAATGGGTGCATATGTAACTCACCATTCAAAAGGAAAAAGGGTAAAGAAATTGAGTGCTAGCTCCTAAATGAAGTTTTGTTCAGAAAAAGAAAAGAGCTGAACTTGAACCTACTTGAAACTTACTCTTTTTGCCCTTGTTAGGGTTTATGGGTGGGGTTCAAATTATGTGTGGCGTAACTTTTAATGGATGGGTTTTACGAATCAACTGTTGGATTATGTTGCCTCTTTAACTCTGTGCTTGCAAGATATCAAGATTATCAGTTGTTAATAACTATTTAATCCCTAAAATGTTTTAGTTTCAAGTTTTTTTTTTTTTTTTTTTTAAATTAACTTATACAGAAAATGTGAGCTAATTGATCAAACAGTAACATCCAATTAACACAAAATTTGACATGCGTGTTAAGAAAAATGAAAATGAGCAATCCAGCAGTGAGATTTGAAAATATTAATCCAATAAAAATTTACTACATGGTTTAACATTAATAAAAGGTTGCATCAAGTGTAACTTGATCTGGTATCCATATATATATAGAAAATATGAAGAATAAATCTTGCTGCTATAAAATTTGAAGCTTATGATAACGTCATTAGGATTCTTATCTCCAGTTCTTCTGGAATCATGATGACATATAATGCCTGTTTATCTAAGGCTAGTTACAACTGTTTCTTGTGCTACTTCTAGGAAGCCATGTTCAGGATATAAATTAAAAGAAATTACTGGTAGTGGTATATTTGCGGCCAACAGTGAGGATGGTACATCGGAATCTGATTCGGCCAAAACAGGACTCCGTGTTTATCAGGTATTTAGTTGATCTCTTTGAATTCAAGATGTAATATGAACATATAAAACATCAAAAGTCTATCATGTTGGCAATTCTCCTTCTAACTTATTATGGTTGAACTTTCAGCAGGCTGTGAATGGAATTAGCCAAATTTCATTCAGCACGGAAGAGAGTGTTTCACCCAAGAAGCCTACCTCTCTCCCTGAGGTAGCAAAGCAGCGTGAATTAAGTGGGACATTGCAAAGTGAGTCAGACTTAAAGAATAAGAAGCAAATATCAAATGCCAAGAATAAGGAGCTCAGTGGACACGACATCTTTGGACCTCCTCCTGAAATTGTACCTCGGTCAGTGGCTGCTTCACGCACCTCAGAATCAAAAGAAAGTAGAGACATGGGGGAACCTGCACCTCGAAATTTACGCACGTCTGTCAAAGTTTCAAATGTGAGTACTTCATGGGCATGGAAGTGAATCTTTTTATTTTCAAATTACATCCTGCCAAGTATTATAATTTCGATGAGAAGTTCAAATCTGTCACTCTGCTATCACCTTCTTCTAATACACCACGCTGAGTGAATGGGTATGGAGTGTCAAATTTTATGCATATACTTAAATTACAAATGTTCTATGGGCTCAATAGTTCAATTCCCAAGTTCCTGAATTATCAGAAGAGGATCCAATGGCAATAATTTTTCAATTGCAATCTTACGGTAATTACAAATCAATCCTTTTGATTATTACATTATTTCAAGGAGTGCAATACATGTAATAAAGCAGTTCAAGCTTCAAAGTCATAATTTAACTCTTTTCATACTGCACGCATAGCTTACCAATGAAAAAAAAAAATGCATACATAGCTTGATATTCTAAATTGTATTATTTCTTCACTTGAATGTCTATTTTAGGTCTCTCAATCTAATTGTTACCAAATTGCATCATGTAATCAGTATTTTTCTACGACTAGTTTTTGCTAGAGGATTGACTATGTCCAATACCTCTTTCAATCAGTTTTGGTTTTCTTCTGACAATTAAAATGTTGTGTAACCTTAACACATTTAAGCACAATGTGTGAAGGAAGATGTAGTATTCCAAATTCTGTGGTTCTGCTACTACAATTCTCCTTTTTTATGGTCTAATGGCTTGAAATTCATAATTATCCAAAATGGATGTTTTGTGAATTTTCATATATTTTGTTTTCAGCCATATAACCTCATGTTTTATTTTTGTTCATTTTATGTAGCCTGCTGGAGGTCAAAGTAATATTATGTTTAGTGAAGAACCGACTGTCAAGACAGCAAAAAAATACATAACCAGAAATTTGCCGAGCTGACAGGCAATGATATTTTTAAGGAGATGTTCCTCCTGGATCTGCTGAAAAGCCACTGAGCACAGCTAAGCTGAGAGAAATTAGTGGCAGTAACATCTTTGCTGATGGGAAGGCAGAGTCGAGAGACTATCTTGGAGGTGTCCGCAAGCCCCCTGGTGGTGAGAGCAGCATTGCTTTGGTTTAAATAATGAGTATATGCTGGTTTCTTCATATCCCTTTATGATGAACTCTTGTATTGACTGATAGACCTTTCATGCTTGATGAGGATTAAGAATGTGGGTTTTGGAGTGAATGAGTACTGTTATATTTTTACATTATTAGGGTTTAACATCCATATGAATATGGGATGGCTGGTTAGTTGGGTTATTTGTGTTTCAAGTTTCAACTATGTATTTACCTATGAACTAGGTAATATTTTAGGGAACCTTACATTTTCTATAATTTGATCCTAATATTAACATATGTATGTGAGTGTGAGGACAGACGGATGTGTATTAGATTTTAAATAAATAAAAATAAATTATGTTAAATTATAAGATTGTTATAGCATTCACATTGGGTCTTGCAAATGCCATATGTTGGTTCAATTTAGCATTAGAGTCTCAAACCCCCCCCAAAAAATCATTACCCAGTCTTGCAAAGTCTTGCAATTGCAAAAAAAAAAAAAATTGCAATTGTGCTACAGTGCTGGATGGCACTGTAGCAAGCTTGTATAAGTTTTATTATATTTTATTCTCTCTTTTCTCTTTCTATTTATTGGATTATATTATTTTATTGGGTAGGATATATTATTTTAATGAGTTGAATAGGAAAATAAAAGTTGGAATGTTAGGTGTGTTGTAAAATGGTATGGTATAAATGATAAGATAATTTTTGAGGTGATAAAATATAATTTTTTGTAGAAACTGGATGTGAATGCTCGGAAAATAAATTACTTATGTTATTTTGCTAAAAAACATATCTTTAAAGCGAAAAGTCAAAAAGTATGTAATAAATATATGAAATTACATAAATAGATTCACAAATTAGTATAACAAAAATAGTATCTTATGAAATCTTATAAGGTAACATATGCAGCTGTCTATTTATCATGAACTATTCAGTGGAATCACTAACATACCTATATGTATTTTTATTAGTCTTTATTTTTTTCATATTTTCTTCACAATATGAAAGATAGCCTATTTAGCAAGAGAGTGAGCTAGAGTTGACTGGCTTCTCTGTATTCCTACAAGAGTAGTATCAGTTTCCATCATATAATTATATCACTCCATTGATTGCTAACTGCGAAAGTGTACCATTTAAAATGATTTAGAAAACATAGCTACCAGGCCATATTTCGAGGCTAAATTGTACATATTGCATAACATAAGGGCCCCCATTTTAAATTCAGCAACCAAAAAAAAAAGGGTCCCCCATTTTAAAGTAGTTGTTGTTCAAAAGCTGTGCTAGTTACCACTTTTTTGGGCCATGTGAGGGATCGGGTGAACCACTCGGTCTCGTCGTGGTAAAAGATGTGCCATGTGATTTTCTGCTCCTCACACGAGTACTGCAGAATTTGTTTTGGCCCTTCCGAGCATGTGTCATTTGCCAATGGAGTAATGTATCTTTTGAGTTATGCTAACTTCATAAATTTTTACAATCTTTTTTGCAGTCATTAGAATAATGTTAGGTACACAAAACCAACACCACTTTTATTAGTATCATTCACATGTAATCTAACCTGTTGTGATTGTGAAAAGTTGTACCCTTATACTTGTCGTTTGTTGGTAAATTACATCCAAAGTTGTTTGAGAATTACTAGTAGTATTAGATCCAAAGTTATGAGCTTGTTGTGGTTACTCAGTCAATGGCATATATGATATATATCATCAAAATAAAATGTATTAAAAAACAAACCAACAAAATACAAAACACTCAAACACCACTATATGAAACAGAACCAGTATGTTCATCTGAATTAGCATGACAAACAGTGAACAGAGCCCGCTGGGAACCATAAGAACGCACATCCAAAGCAAAGACAACTTGTCACACTCAACATAAATAATGTTCATATGGAACATAACAAGAGACACATCCAAAGAAAAGAGAACTTATAGCAAATAGCATAGATTATTAACTCAAACCAGCAGGCATTCTCATGCATCCCCATGTCCAATCAGTGCAAGAAGCATTTTCTCATAGTCTCCAGAAGTGTCGCTGTCAATTGCACGTTCCAGAGGAACGCTATTCCTCCGATGGTATTCTTCTTTAATTCGTTGCATGTCAACCTCAGCTCGAGTTGTGACTACTCTTGTAAGAGCCCATTCATCTGTCCCCAACTTGTTGATTGCCAGACGCAAAACCTTCTCGAAATATTTCTCAGGGCAGGTCAAGCACTTAATTGTTGCTCTTAGTAATTTGAGGTACTCATCTTCAGGATCAGTCTTCAAATCCTGCAAAAAGGATACCAATTATCAGTTTTAATAGCATCATATTATTACCAGAAAAGAGATATTCAACAGGTCACAATAATATTTACATTTAACTTTAATCACTATAGGCATGCCAAATGAATGAGCCTGGCTCAAATGGAACTTCATCCTTCTATAACAATAGATACTGGGTTAAGTCGAGGGTTCAAAACCACTAAACTATAATTGCCAAAGACATATATAGTAATCGAGTCACAATTGCATGTATGCTACTTAGGCCATCTCATAACAAGTATCACCACAGCCACCAGAATGGTTTTTAAATCTTCGGCTAAAAATAATAACATCTAAACGGCCTACTTAATCTTTTAGACACCATAAAAATATGAAATTCATAAAATATTATTTAATACGGTGCTTCAATCAAGAACTTTTTCTAAAGTTTCCTCTAAGTACACCCTTATAGGCAACCAAAATGAAAATAATAGACATTTAATCAATTAACTTATATCTCTGAAATTTTGAAAAAAAAGATTTGATAAATAAGCGTGACCATGGGAACAATTCTAGTCTCAGAACATATATCATAGCATATGCTAATTACCTTATTGATGGCATTTCCAAATGCGTTGTTGTAGTGATTGAGTGTCGCATTGATCTGTGATTTACTCCTTGTTGTTAGAATTCTAATGATCTCTTCATCATTGTAAGCTTTGTCTGAGATCTTCTCATGAAGTATCTTAGCCTCTGATTTTGCCAATGTCATGTTCACCTCATCCCCCTCATATCGGAATGAGGTCACAAGAGGAACCAAAAGCTGTCAGGGAACCAGAACTAATCTATTAGCCAATGCATATTTTGCAAGCACAGCAAAGAAAGATGAGAACTTTTCTTTGCAGAAAAACTGAAAAACAAGTAAGATGTACAATTCATTTTAACCTCACTTTTTTAGTACTCTATAATAACTGATACCAATACGGCAATCCCTTCTCCAAGGAATAATATCATCCTTTGAATCTCCGAAAGATGCACTACCTATTATTTGCAAATTTACTAATACTGAGAGACATTGTATTTATTTGTACTCATAAACATCACCAATGTACAAAACATTCATTTGTCCAATCAATGTCTTCATTTTCTCTTTGTTTTTAACCGGCTAAGGAAGTTGCTACATCTTTTTATAAGAATAAACTTTGTTTCTCACAAACTTAAATCTAATTACTTATGACTTAGGAGTTTTATTAGGCTGTACCTTGCGAAAATCTCCAGATGTATGATATGCAACATCTTCTTCAAGGGATCTCTTAAAACGAGCATGATAAGCCTGCCTTACCACAAAGAGGTCATGTGAAGACCTAGTACAAGCTATTTCCATGACAATCCAGTTGTTTGAGGTCAACCTTTTTGTAGCCTCATTAGCCAAAAAAGCATCACGCTCAGCAGGATCCAACACCCACAGCAGCACAGTTCGCTATTTGATATTGATGCAAACAAAATGGACAATAAACAAGCATTATCATTAGCCTCTTAATTATGGCGCTAACGCAATCATTTCATAACTTCCCCTCCTACCCTAAAAATCATTTCACAAGAATCACAACATTTTAGTGTGTTTGGATGAGCTTCTTTTCACTTATGGCTTATTTTGTTTAAGAACAAGCTGTGCAAAAGCACAATTGTATCTAGAAAAATGTGAGATTTCAAATGGCTACACATAAGCTAGCAGTGAAAATAAGTTTACATTTTAAGCATAAATAAACAAAACTATAGTATGTAAGCTGGCCTTTTAAGCTAAAACAAACCAAATAAGTACATTTGTTACGACTTAGTGTTTATTTGCTGGTAGCTTATTTTTTTATCTTATTTGGTTATATACAACTTTTTTTTAACAGGTAAGAATAATTTTATTAAAACAAGGCTACTTAATGAAAAATAACACAAAGTAGCCTCAAGCATTACAAATAGAAAAGTATCTACGTATGAATCGACTCTACAAATAATACATACAACTTTTTAAAGCCTTAGTTTTTCTAAGTACTATTTTAATCTACTTTCAGCAATTATGCTCATCAAAATGCACACTTTAATTTATAAATTAGCCCAACTTATTTCATAGGTACAAGTTTTCGAAGCTTCAATTTTTATTATAAATAAATGAGTTAGTGAAAAAGCAAACCTCAAAGTCACTAGAGAGTTCTTTGTCAAGATCTTTAAGAAGATCTTCCCCATAAGTCTGAGCATAGGTCTCCCTAATTATCTTTCTCTGAGCTGCATTCCTGTGTGCCAATATCGATATGATCAATGCCTCATTCGTTCCCCATCCTGAATAGATCAACATTATCAATCAAAATCCATGCTAAATTGGATTATATATAATCAGATCAGAATAAAAAAATCAAGGATTTATGAAGTTAAGATTGAATAACATAAAATCTCTAATCTTAATTAACATGAATACCATAAAATCATTAGCACATTACCAGATTGGAATTGGAAAACTTAAATGTGATCATAAAACAGACAATTCAGTTTAAAGCACAGATCAAACATAGGAGTGATCAAAACGATCTGAGACAATTAGAACAAAATGCAAGAAATGACATTATAAGAGTAATATCGGAATTAGTAGATAACAAAAAGATTTAGAGGTTGAAACAGACAGAGAACCTTGGAAAGCCTTTCGGAGTTGCTCAGCATCCTCGGCCGGTGAAGGAACCAATGCTGGTACTTTAACAGATGCCATTGCGGTCTTTCTCTTGCAGTGTTTGTGTTTGTGCAATTGAAAAGATTATGTGAGCTTGGCCTTTTATATAACAATGAAATGAAGAGTCATTATAGGAATAATTTTTTTTGCCAAATTAGGACAAAAATATATATTGAAATGTCCGCTATATTTTATATAAATGTTACCTTGATTTACTTTTTATGGCAAGGAATTAAAAGTGTGAGTGTGAATACCTACTTGTTTATTAGACTAAATGCCACGTAATAGTAAGCAACAGTATAAAGGAAAACAGCTCAGGATTTTAAACTACATCATTACAAATTCATGCGTTACTTACGGATGAATTTAAATTTGAATCTTATCCTCTCTGTCAGACTGGGAAAGTTCTGGGAAGGTTCTAGATCTCTATGGTCTGATATGAAAATTATTTGGTATTCTAGGAATATCATAAATGCGTACTTTCCCCTCTCACATGAATGGTGGATTCCACCATAAATTTAATTAGTGGGACCCACCATTCATGTGAGAGGAGAGAGTACACATTTATGGTACTCCGGGAGTACACAATAATTTCCCGACCTCTAATACTATTATCTGCTTCTCTTAGAGTATTCACAGCAGTGAATGTAAAAATTTAGCAATTTAGCTCCACCAAAAACTACTTTATCTATTTTACTACACACTACACACTTGCTGCGAAGATGAATCTATTTTAGCTTCCAACACAATAAAATAATATAAATATCATAATAAAATAATATAACCACTACAATAAAATAATATATCTCACTCTCAAAAAAAAATCCACAGCACCAACCACAACCACCTCTACCCCCACACCCAACACCACCACCACTACCAGTCCACGACAAGGAAAAAAAAATAAAATAAGAAAAACCCAAATCTCCGATAAAATTCAACCACGCCGGTGGGTATTTCGACGACAAGTATAGAGGGTTTGTTCAAAGCCCGTCCGATTTGGGGTCCAATTCGTATGGGAAGCGATCGGAGGAGTCTCCACGCTACGATTCGATTCGCAATGACGGTGCGTATGCGTATGAAGGTGGCAAGGTGGAGCCGCACGGGGCTCGGGGCCACGCCCGAAGTCTTCGACATGGGCGCCCACGTTCAACGACTATGGGAGGTCGATTGGTTTTGGTTCTGGAAAGGATTCGACGGTGACTTTGAATTCGAGCAAGATCGTGAGGGCTGTCCCCAAGGCCGAAACTCAACAAGATGTGAAGAGTGGGGTCCAGAAGTTTCGGGTCAAGTTGCTGCCAGAGAATCTTGGTGAGAACACCATGGATGTTCTCTGCCAGGTATGACGATGAGCTTGAGTGAATAAGAGAGAGGGAATGAGAGAATGAATAAAAAAAGAAGGGGCTGGAATAAAATTTTTTTTTTTTTTTTTTAGCTCCAAGCTACAATGCACATCTATCTATATATATGCACGGTAGCAATTCGGTTAAAAAATTTAGCTATTGCTCCACTTCTGCATGGGTTTTTTTTTTTTTTTTTTTTTTTTTTTTGTGTTTTGGCACATCTAAAATAGCAATATAGTTATTTAGCTCCACTGTTACAAGTGCTCTTAAGAGACAAAAGTAGCATGATCTAAGGATGTCTTGATTCTCGAGCCTAAATTTTTTTTTTTTTCCTCTCGAGCCTAAACTTATGTGTTAAGGTTTTTTTTTTTTTTTTTTTTTTTGAGAAATACGTGAGCTTTATTAATATGAGGAAAGATACAAAGTATCTTGAATCACTAAGGACTCAATAAAAGATTGAGTTTCCTCTATCCAAATTACAAAGTTATAATTTACGATTCTAGTTTTGGTGCCTAAAAGTCTGTTTAAATTCTGCTTATTTTTCTTTGAAAACTGAAAATATTGTAACAAAATAATTTTTAAATGTGTAAATAGTCTTTGTGGGACCCATTTTTATTTTATTTTGAATAAAGTACTTATGGGTCCTGTGAAGCGAGTACCACGAAACCCACTGAACAATGCATAGTGTCTCCTAAAACGCATGCAAAAAAAAAAAAAAAAAAAAAAAAGGAAATGCCAAACGCAAGACGTAAACGCTAGGGTTGTCCAGTTTAACCCGCCACCCGCCCCACCCGCTTGGACTCGACCCGGAACCACCCGATCCGACTACTTTGGCGAACAAACTTGAGTCCCGACTCCAAAAACCCGACGCCGGTGGGTCGGTTTCGGATCTCTTCCTCTAAAACCCGTGAAACTTAACCCGCCTGAAGACCATAAAATCTAGCCATTTTTTCCAGATTCTGACCCCTTTTTCACTTAAATCCATCGATTTTTGGCACAATAAACATCGGATCTGGGCGGATCGGTGATTTCTCATCAAGATTTGGCAGAAATCTCATCGGATCTGGTGAGATCTCGCCGCGTTTCATTGGATACCGATGAATATCGGGTTCACTCGAAACCGACGACCTCCATTCTACGACTTGAATCGATGAACCCGTTACTATAATGGGTTAGTTACGAGTTGAAAAGTAGCCCACCCGAAATGTAACGGGTCGATTTACGGGTTGGGCAAAAACCAGACGTGGACTGACCCTAGTAGACGCTATCCAAACGCGTACTAAGAGCAACTACATCAAAGGTTGTAAAATTTTGCAAAATACAAAAAGTGGTTAATTTTACATATTTTGACCCAAAAAAATACTCACATCAGTACTTATAAAATTGTGCATATATATAAAAGCGCTCAATTACCGTGCATATATGACCAGTTCTTGTAACTTTACATTTAATATTTTACTATTTGTTTCTCTCTCCTTCACCTCACTCTCTCTTTTGCATCATTGAAGGAAACAATAAAAATATGTAAAAGAATGAATATTTTATTAAATAAATATTTATAATAGATAAATTGATGTGGGTGTTTTGTAAAAGTGGATATGTAAAATAGAAAAAAGTATGTTTTTTTAACAAAATAGACAGAAATTTTACACCCTTTGATGCAGTTGCTCTAAGCTTGTGGTTTAAGGCTTATTCTATAATTTAACAACTTAATAGGAGCCCAATATTTGAGTAACACAAAGCTCACCCAAGTTTGGGTTTAAGAATTTGGCAAAATGTCTTCATCTTGCCCAAGAGATGATTTTTTTTTTTTTTTTAATCATGTCATGCCCCATCCAATATGTATAATTTTATTTATTTATTTATTTTTTATGTACTATCATATTACCATCTCTTTCTTTTCTGCTCAAAAAAAAAATCTCTTTCTTTAGTACCTCATTGTTTGCCCCTTCTCATTCTATATTATCTCGCTCACTTTTTTTTTTTTTTTTTTTTTTTTTTTAAGATAAAAGGTAAAAAAATAAAAACTATCCCGCTCACTCTTTGCCCCATTGGTGTTGTAGTCAAATAATAAAATGCATCCTTCCGAACCTCACCCAAGTTTTATGGGTTCAAAGTAAAGGTCAAATGCATTTGTCTCACCCCAAACATGAATTTTGTCTATTTCATCCCATCCCATCCCATACATTTAATTTTAATTTTTTTAATGTGTATCATATTAATATTATTATCTTAAAAGTACTTGTCTCTCCCTTTAGACCTTTCATTATTGCCTCTTCCCATTCTCCATTATCTCTCTCTCTCTCTCACTCTCATTGGTGTCGTAACAAAACATTAAATGCTTTCATCAAAAAACATTAAATGCTTTCATCAATTTCAACTTACTTCGCTGCTATCCTTAATTGGTTTCATAGACTTGGAAGCAATAAAAATAAATAAAAAAGCTACAAAGGCACGTCATGTTGCATCACATTTAGATTTTAATTTGATAATGTTTTTCTATATGATAGGAGTGACCATTTGTGGTTGCATATTGAGTTTATGTCATGTTAACTCATGAGTATTCGACTATATAGATAAACACTAATTCGATATGTTTATTAAAAGAGTCAAGATTTATTAATCCTAACACAACTCATTTATTAAATGGATCAATCATGTCGATTTGTTTATCAGATTTTACCAAATTAAAAAAAAAAATTATGCAAAAACAAACAAAAAAATATTTTTGATATAAAATTCATAACTAATGAATAACATCACAAATAATTATCTATACTACTATTTAAAGAGCTTCTTACTATTTGGGATCCTCATTTTTTTGGTTCAAAAATGCCCCACATCTCTATATTTAAGTAGAGACAAAACTAACGGACAATCTGATAAAAATACAACTCTAACTCTCACTAAAACATTGCTTAAAAAATAGGACCAATTTCCTATGGTTTTATCCACTTATAAATTAGATTTTCAAAATAAAAATTATATATGAAAAATAAAGATACAAACTTTTTTTTCTACAAAATAGGATCACTAAACCCAAAAAAGCCTCATCTCACATGCATGTGATGAGGCTAGTTCAAAACTAAAATATATCTCAATATCACAAATAATCAATCACATTATGTCAAAGAAAGTAAACCACAACAACTAATAAGTTTAAATACCTAATGTTTGAAGGGTATATTAGTAAAATGTCATTTAATTAAACGGATCAAACGAGTCAAATGAGTTCTATAAATTGAACACTAATCCACTCATTTATTAAACGGGTTAGTCATGTTAACCCGAATATAACACGAATCTATTAAATCTCAACCCATAACCTATTAATTTCATGTTGTGTGTATATCATGTTGGATTCATGGATCATGTCCAATTTTGCCACCCCTTAATGCAATATAGAATGAAGGATGTGATAATTAACAATGGGTCAATCAACAAAAGGAAAATCTCAAAAAGAAAAGGAAAATCCAAAAAGAATGGGCCAACTCAGTACTTCTTTAATGGACCCACTTCACTTGTCCAAGAAATAAGCCCACCTCAGTACCGTGAGGATAGATAGGTATGAAAACGACGTCGTTAATGTCTACTTTGAATAAAAATAAAATAAAATATATGAAAGTACGACGACTCCACTGGGGATCGAACCCAGAATCTCTGGTTCCGTAGACCAGCGCCTTATCCATTGGGCCATGGAGTCCCTTTTGTCCATCCCCAAAGTTAATTACTATTTAACGTACTTTAAGGACTAGATACTACATAACATTGAAGCCTACAACAAGGTCACCGAGAATAACTTTTGACGTCCATTACACGACCCTGTCGGGTCACCTTTGTTGGCCGCCAATGCCATAGGTTAATATCTTTCGTTGGGTGGCAACAAATTCAACTGCTTTGAAAGCTATGTTACTTTGGATATACTCTTTCTTCTCCTGCCAATTCAACCTTACCCAGACACTGAAATTCTTTGACATATAAAGAGAGAAAAAGATTGTAATTGTAACATAGTACTTTTGGCATTAAAAAAAAAAAAAAGTGGGAATACAGAATCAAGAATCATCATATCATATGTGTTGAAAATTGTACTGTAAAATTCCATCTTTTGTGTGTTTTTGAAAAATGGGTAGACAGCAGTCACTGAGGAACAAAGCAGCTCACTTTGTGTCTGATCTCACCACTGTCATCCTCAACCCCATCTCTGACAAACCTTCCAAACCTCATCCTCATCCTCCTACACCTCATGTAAGTATCTCTCTCCCTCTGCTATGCCTTAAAAATCTTGACTTTTTCTCTTTTTGTGGTTGATTTTTATATTTTAATGCAAGTTTCATAATTTGGGGTTTTGGTTATTGGGGTTCTGGTTCTCTATGTGGGTTTTTACTATATATGTTCTACAAGTCATCAAGCTAATTGTTTGGAATCTTAGAGCTCTGATTGGCTCTAACCATAGATGGGGTTTATGTGTATATTTTGTTTGTGATCAATTTATCATACAATGGAAGGTATTTCATTATGAACTAAAAAAATATGAGACTGATGGTTAGGATGCATAGCATATAGGAACAAAACCCTTCATCCAGATAAACATTAATATTGCTTGAATTATGATTGTGTTGAGTTTAGAATTTAGACTATTCATTAATTTGTCCAGATTCTAACTCTGTAGTTTTTGTTTTGTTAGGAAGATGTGAGTGAGTTGAAAATAAGTCAACTAGAGTCAATTAACGAAGAGGGTTCTGGGGATTTAGTGGATGGGCCTGATACTTCATCATTTAGCGCTTTTCTCTACTCTCTATTGTCATCCTCTGAGACTGAAGATAAATCAAAATCAGATGAGCAAAAGAATGACGAAGTGGAATCGGGTGACCTGCAATCAGACAATGTAATTAAAGAAAGTGGTGGGAAGAAAAGTTTGTTTTCTAGGGGAAAACAATCACTTGGTAGAGCTATGTACAAGGCTGCAAGAATTGGTGGCTATCGATCCCAGGATCGTAAGGGTGACTCTGAGATGAAAGTTGATGGAAATGATGCTGCTGAATTAGCTGGAGTTGAGATGAAGAATGTGCAAAATGAGAAAGAGTGTCTGGCTTTGATCGAAGTCCCAGACATTTCTGAACCTTCTTTGCTTCTTTCAGAGAAAACCAGAAGTGCTCTTTATGCATCACTTCCCACACTTGTTCAGGGGAGGAAATGGTTATTGCTCTATAGGTGGTGTGAAATTTCATTTGCATAATTGAATTTGGATCTTCCTAAAGTTGTAAAAAATCTTGCTGTTACTATCAATTATGTACTCTTGCTTAACATATCTATTGACCTCTGCAGTACATGGAGGCATGGCATATCACTTTCAACCCTGTACAGAAGGAGCATGCTTTGGCCTGGATCCAGCTTGCTGGTAATTATAAATTTTTGTTTTTCTGGAGATTAACTTGGAATTCATATATTTAATTACTATCTTAGAGTAGAAAATCGTGAAAGATTTATTTAGGTGCTCAAATCATTGAAGAAATATGTTTTTCTTGGAGATGAATTCATAGGCAAAATTGGATTTTAACATATTTTGAAAGTTTAAATTCTTTGAGCAGATGTACATATCAATTTTCCAAATTTTCTAGAAGCTTGAGGTTTCAGAACAATTATGTTGTTAATTTGAGAAAGATGACCTCTTTTATTTCTATTGTTAAGCTAGGAGCACAATTTGTGTTATTTAAATTTTTGGGTGTCACTACACACACTTAAATTCAGGATAAAACTTTTGTATTTATCATATGAACTTACTATTCTTTCAGGTGGTTGGAGACCGTCGAGGTGCAGTATTTGGTGGCATGGTTGAGGCCCCTCTAAGACCAACCGACAAGAGAAGATATCAGGTGTTGCTGAAACACATAATTTTTTTGGGTTCATTCAGCTAAGTATTTTGTTTTATGAATCTTTTTGACACGGACATTGAACAGGGAACAAATGATACATTTGTTTTTACAAATAAACCGGGTCATCCTGTTGTATTCCGCCCCACAGGTACTTACTACTGCATATTAGCTTTCACAAGCAACTCATCTGTGATTTCCCATCGACATTTGAGTCTTAGGCTTGGTTTTTCATGTATTCAAAATGGAAAGCAACAAGCTACATTTGTTTTCTCTTGCTTAATCAATGTAGTTAACATTGTTATCACAAAGTGGAATGTGTGATAAACATTATGCTTTCTACCAACTAGGATTACAAATAACAACAGAAATGATTGCTATACTATTATTCTTTGAGTGCTTAGAAGATATGTATATGCAATGGCCGACCCCAATTAGTCTTTACTCTGTTGAATTGAGGATCCATATGGACATGGTTTTATCCAGAGTGGACTTCCTGGTTGGACTGGGTTAATCATGAACAGAAGTCAATCTATTACTGTTTTTTTTTTTTTTTTTTTTTAAATTCTGAAAACCATGCATTTTAAATAATACCAGTGAAATATGCAAACCATAGGTCAATCCAGCAAACCACTGAACCATTCACCAGTTCAACCGGCTCAAGTTGTAAAAATTTGAAATGGTTGCCGAGGGGATTCAAACAAAAGACCCCCATGAAATTGTCTCTTTTCTGTGTATCCTAGGTTAGTTCCTAAGAGCTAGATAAAGACAGATAATTTCATCATGGGAAACTGGATTTTGATTTGCTACATTTGCCATTTACTGATCCTCTCCATAAGATTGCATGCTTGATGTAAATTTCCATTTTCTTATTGTCTTAAATTTAATTTGTGTCGGTTTTTTTGTAATGATTTGCTGGAATTTAAAAAGAATTTATTATTTATTTTCAAAAATGTATGTTGTCATTTACAAAGTAAATGTCAACACTAAGAAGCTATCATCTATATATTTTAGTTTCCTGTAACATTTTAATTCTAGGTTTAAGTCAAGCAGTAAAATTAATGAGATCATGGTAGAGATTTGACTCTCTGGTTCTACCTCAAATTGGATGTCATAGAAGTATAATTATGTGGAAAAATTATTAAAGGCATGCACACAGCAGTGTGGTCCTGAACCTAAACCTGCCTTGAAAGGGACCACTTTCTCAGAAGGGTGCTGGGTTTTTGTTCTACCTTTTGGTTTGGTATGCAAGACTAATTTTGGCGGAATGCCTTGTTATATATGAGCAGGTGTAAATCGCTATTTCACTCTGTGCTCCACCGACTTTCTAGCAATTGGTGGAGGTGGTCACTTTGCACTGTATTTGGATGGTGATCTGTGAGAATTCTGCCACATCATCCCTCCCCTTTGTTTTGTTGAATCTTTCTATAGTAGCATACCTTAGTTCCAGGATAAAAGAAAATGTTGCTATATTAGTTTTGTAACTATCTTGATTTTTTCTCTTGCAGTTTGAATGGATCAAGTTCTGTTTCGGAAACATATGGAAACCCTTGTCTTGCACACACTGAAGACTTTGAAGTGAAGGAAGTTGAGGTGTGAAGAAATTTATTGTCTCTCTCTCTCTCTCACACACACACACACACACAGAAGCACACATGTTTTCTACAGCTTGGCTTACCAATTATTTGGTTGTGGTGCATTTGTTAATTGATGCAATATCTCTTTTGTATTGAAAAAAAATAATAATAATAATCCAAAATTTCTTCATGTAAATGCAGTTGTGGGCCTTTGTATATGCTTCAAAGTACGAGGAAATACTTTCTTTAAGCCGAACAGAGGCACCTGGGATTTGCAGGTGGTAAATGCTCTGCAAACTCATTTGATGATTGGCCACCTTCTTAGTGAGGTAGCAGCTTTGTATTGTTGCATAATGCTGATTGCTGATTGTCTTCCTAGTTGAGAACTGAGAGTGGACGGTCTTTTGTACATACCAAGATATGCTCCAACTCAGTATATTTTTGTACATATGTATTCGCCCCGGTATATACAAAGAGGGCTTGTGTTTTTTGAACTGCCAGTTTTGGGTAAAAGCTGAATGCTGATGGTATACTAGTTGATAATATGAGTAGTGGTCCAAGCAAAACAATGTGCAGTTTCAGAACTGAAACATGCATTTTCTTTTTCTTTTGGTCCTTTTGGTGAGGGGTGGGGAGTCAAGTGATGAACGTTCGGTTTACAAGGACTAGAATTACGAAAATTTACTTCCTTACATGTTTAGAAGAGATCTAACAATGAGAGCATTTACTTTTTAGGTAAATTAATTTTTCCTTAAACTATACTCCTTTTACACTTTTCCTCATAAACTATGAGAATGTATACTTACTTCTCTAAACTATTACTCATGAAATGGGATATAAAGTGTTACATGAGCAATATTTTAGAGGAGTAATTGTGTACTCTCATAATTTATGGAGGCAAGTGTTATGTGGATAATAGTTTATGAGAGTAAACGTGTTTTTTCCTAGTTTAGGGGGTAAGTGTAAAAAAAAGTATATGCATTAGAGGAATGAAGTGAAATTTCCTTTTTATGCTGCAGTGCTAAAAAAGTAATCTATCTGTTATCTTTTGTGTTCTTCATACTCCAATAAAGCAGAGGTTTGTTGATTTATTCAATAAAGTTTTATCCAAGTGGTTGGATAAGTATTCACAATCCAGGTTGTTAAAAAAAATCTATTTTACAACTTTAAAACCTATTTTATCTATTTTACCATTTCATTTTACAACTTACTTAATATCTTAGTTTTTATTTTTACATACAATTCATTAAAATAATATAAAAAATTATATTTACAAATCATGAGTGAGAGAGATGCAGAAGTATGAGAGAGAGAGAGAGAGAGTAAAATATCTATATTTGTTTACAGCTCATGAACAATAGGGTTGTATATGTATACAAATTACCATTCACTGTTGCTAAAAAATTTTAGATACTCATACATGAGTAAAGCTATGTTTTCTTTTCCCAATTATTGAATGATCAAAAAATGAAAATGGTTGGTGTCGAATATTCAAATTCTCTTTTCCCAATTATTAAATGATAAAAAAAATGGTTGGTATAAAATATTCAAATTCTCTTTCTCCAATTATTGAATGATCGGGAAAAATAAAAGTAAGCGGATAAGTTTACTTCTAAATTAAATTAGAAGAAAAAGAAGTGTCCAACTAGAAAGGAAAATGCTTGGTAAGAGAGTGTAATTAAGTGTGTGTGTTCAATAGTTAGTTTGTTTCTAAATAAAATAATATAAAATAAATCCTACTACTACAAACTATTTTACAACATTTTTTACAAACTTCTGATGTAGTAAGTAGTTATTAGTAAATTAAAAATTGATGTTAGTAGTGGATCCATATCAACATTTTGTAAAAATATTATAAAATAGTTTATAACTATAGAAAATGATGGCTTTTCCTCATTTGTATCAGATTCAACTTTTCATGAACATGGCTATATTATTATGTACATGGCCAACATATTTGTATTTAACCAAATATATTTGCATTTTATTGGTATGATACACACAAGTAGTGAATTCTAAAGCCCGACCTTACTTCCACATTTTTTTTTTTTTTTTGATAAGTAAGAATGACATATACAAAAAGCTACTCTATGCATGAAGAACATAGAGCAAACCCCAGAAAATACAAGAAGAAAAAAACAGAGAAAAAACAAAAAAGAGAACCAAACAACAAAATAATTACAAAAGAAAAATGGAGCTAAGGAAAGAAGGGAAAGAATCACTAGTCGTGAGTCTCTATGCCCGAGACCAATCAAAAAGAGTCTCACTAAAAGAAGTAAGCATCCGATCACCAGAGCTATCCAAGTCCTCAAAAGTCCGCCGATTCTGCTCCTTCCAAATACACCATAGGATGCACAATGGAACTAAGTTCCAAATCCGAGACAAATGCTTCCTCAACCAATTCCACCAGCCAAAAAGCAAATGGGATCAATCTAGGTATAACCCAAGACAAGCCAAAAGTTATAAAGACAAAACTCCATAATCGATAAGCCATTTCACAATGAAGAAGTAAGTGGTCTACCCTCTCCACAATGACGGCACATAATGCACTAATCCACAAAATCCAATCTCCTCAATCTCAAGTTATCACCCGTTAGGATCTTATTCCAAGCTACACACCAAACAAAAAAAGAAACTTGCCTAGGGGCCTTTGCTCTCCATATAGCTTTCCAAGGAAAGACAATTGAGGGAGAATCCCTTAATTTGTTATGATACAACCGGATGTCAAATTCCTCATTAGGCTTCAACTTCCATCTCATCTGGTCTCCAACATCCATTGGAGGAGTATTAGGTCCTAATAAACGAAGAAAATGCAGTCCTTCATCCATCTCCCAATCATAGAATTCTCTAATAAAACGAACATCCCAAATTCTTCTCTCCTCCGCCTCCCGCCTTGATAAAGAAGCTCCTACATATACCTCCTTATCAATGGCAATACCATACAACCTTGGGAAAGCCAATTGAAAAGGTTGATCCCCATACCACCCATCCCGCCAAAACCTCACTCTATTCCCCAACCCAACAACAAACGGCAATTTTTTTGAAATCCTCCCAACCCATGCGAATACCTCTCCATAAACCACACCCATGAACTCCCCTACCCAGACTTTGAGGTCCATCCCCTCATTCTTCCCCATATTTTAAAGCTACCACCCTCCTCCATAACCGATCCTCTTCCTTCTCAAACCGCCACAACCATTTCCCCAATAAGACCTTATTGAAAGTAGTAAGTTTCCTTATCCCCAAGCCACCATTGGCTATAGACGCATAAACTTTATCCCATCCTACTAGATAAATCTTGCTATCACCCTATAGAAAGTCCCTTTGCAACTTTTCAATTTTATTAGCCACATGAATAGGAATGGTGAATAATGATAGAAAATAAGTAGGAAGACTAGATAGCGTACTATTGAGTAACATCAATCAACCCCCCTTAAACAAGTACGACTTCTTCCACCCAGCTAATTTCCGCTCAATTTTTTCCAAAATTGGATTCCAAATTGAAGGGGAATTATGTGAAGCCCCCACAACGGCATGCCAAGATAAGACATAGGCAAAGTTCCAACTCTACAGCCCAAAATTTCAACCAGGACATGCACATTAACAACCTCCCTATTGGAACCATTTCACTCTTGTGCACATTGACCTTCAAACCTATTCTTGCTGAAAACTAAGTAACAACAACCGAATATGAAGAATTTGCTCCACATCTGCATCACAAAATAGAATAGTATCGTCTGCAAACAATAGATGTGAAACACATTCCCAACCACCCCTCCTACCCTCAACTTTAAAACCGCAGATCAAACCAACTCCCTCCACTCTTCTCAACATCCTACTAAACACCTCCATCATGATCAAAAACAGCATAGGAGATAAAGGATCCCCTTATCTTAAACCCCTTGAACTACCAAAGAAATCATTTGGAGATCCATTAATCAAAACAGAACTGAATTATGGATATACAAGTACGAATCCACTTACACCACTTCACTCCAAAGCCCATTCTATTCAACAAATACAGCAAAGCCTCCCAATTCACATAATCGTAGGCTTTCTCAATATCAAGTTTACAAATGACTCCGGGAACTCTACTCTTCCCTTGGCTATCCACACACTTATTCGCAATAAGAACCGAGTCAAGGATTTGTCCCCCACCCATAAAGCTATTATGAGTCTTAGATATCAACTGATCTAAAACCACTCTCAAACAATTTGCCAAGATCTTAGCCAAGATTTTCTACACACTCCCCACCAAGCTAATAGGACGGAAATCTCTAATATTAGAGACATCATGCTTTTTAGGAATTAATGCAATGAAGGTAGCATTAAGGGATTTTTCAAACTTACAATGTTGAAAAAACTCTTCAAAGACCACTAGGACGTCTTTCTCCACTACTCTCCAACAATGATGATAAAACGCCATAGTAAACCCATCCGGACCTAGAGCTTTGTCACTTTCTAAGTCACTTACAACTTGAAGAATCTCCTCTCTCTCAAACTTCCTTTCAAGCCAAACCCTCTCCATATCCCCAAATACGATCAAAGTCCAAACCTTCCACAAAAGGCCTCCACCCTCGGTCTCCTTGTACAAATTTTTATAAAATTGTACTACTTGATTCATTACCTTGGATTCCTCCTCAAAAACTACCCCATCCACCTCTAAGGTCCTCGGAAGATTAAACCTTCTATGGGAGTTAGCCATTTTGTGGAAAAACTTGGTGTTATTATCCCTTTTCTTGATACATAACATCCTAGATTTTTGTCTCCGGAAATTTCTTTCAAAGAAAGAAGATGCTCCACACTGGGACCTCAAATCGCCCTATGACATTTCTCCCCATCAATGAGATCAAAATCCCCTTCCTTAGCGTCTAATGTTTTCAACTCCTCCAATAATTGCTTCTTTTAACGCTCTACATTACCAAACTCTCGGCAATCCATTGAATAATGTCCTCTTTCAGAGCCTTTAGTTTTTTTCCAAGCACGAAACTAGGTGTACCTATAAAGGAATGCCGATTCCACCAAGATTGAACTCTATCCACAAATCCCTCCGTCTTTAACCACATATTTTTGAATCTGAACGGACTTTTCCCCCTTGCCATTCCACTTTCCTCCAAGAGAATTGGACAATGATCCGAGATAGGACGGGGTAAAATTCTTTGAATAACATCTAGGAAATGGTCCTCCTAATCTGGAGTGACCAAAGCTTTATCAATCCTAGACATCGATGGTTAATCAATACCACTTGACCATGTAAAACTACCTCCTTCCTAAGGCAAATCAACCAAGTTAAGATCCTCAACAAATTCAAAGAATTTTTCCATAACTAGGGTCAAACGTGTCTCACCCCTATGTTCAATAGGAAAGCTACCCACCAACTCATCCCACATGTGACCCCTCTCGTTATTCTCATTTGGGCCATAAACGCCTGAGCATGCCCATATAAAACCGTCCCCCACCCCTTGCCACTTTATTGAAATTGAGAAAGTACTAACCATAACCTCCACCTTATCCAAAACCCTTTTATCCCACATAAGCAAAATACCATCAGTGATCCGATCGGTCTCAAAAACAGCCCAATCCACATATGGATGACTCCACAAACTACAAACCAGTTGTCTATTCATGCTAGCAATTTTCGTCTCTTGTAGACAAACAACATCACACTTCCACTCCCGCAACAAATTCTTCACCACAAGTCATTTCCGAGGATCATTTAAACCTCTAACATTTCACGAAAGCATTTTTATCTTCATAAACACAAAAATATCCCCAACTACTCGACACCAAAGACAAGACCACCCTCTATCTCTGTCATAATTCACCAAAGAGATTAAGTTTTGCAACTTTCTACGTCCCTTGTTTTTGGACTTAGCCACTTTTTTGCTACCCGTTGCTTTCTTGTGTAACACATTGGTCGCCTCCATCATAGTTTCTAGCCTCTGTAAGAGAGCAATGCACAACTTCTCATGTCGAGTCATTAACAACCCAACCAATTTATCAAAACCGGGAATTTTGTGTTTCACCCACCCAGAAATATCTAACTTAGTCTCAATACTCAACACCTTAGTGACCTCCTCTAACTTTGCCGAATTTGTCAACGCACTCGGAGCAATGATTTGCAGAGATAAACAAACCGACAATTCTGTTTCACCAAAACCCACAGAAAAATCATTTGCATCCTCCACAAGCATAACCTCCCTAGGAAGGCTTAAGAGTTCCTTACAATAAGAGGAAGTAACCTCCCGACCCAATACTCCAAAACCCAATTGACTCACTCACAAAAACTCAGAAAAAGATCGGAAAAGGATGTCCAGCCAAACGCAACACTAATTTGAGAGTCACCGTCCTCTTACCTTCGTAAATCAACCCACCCGACAACATATTGGAGCCCAAAATCTGTTCGGTCGAGCTAAACACGAAAACCATCGTCGGAGGAGACTCGATGCACCCGACACTTCTACCGACGAAGCACAACACCGACACTCCACCTATATCGAAAAAATAGGACTCATCGGAGGCACCGAGAAGCTCTTTCCTCCATTCTCGACTTGAACCTATTCCTTTCGTGTCCTCACAGGACCTCTAGCCACCTGTATTGGCATCTTAAAGCTCGTCGGAATCACCAATGTGCTCTCCTCAACCTTCTCGTGAATATTGGTTGAGAAGATAGGCCCTACAAATTTATTGGAACATTCTCCAGGCTCAAAAGTTTTTGGGCTTATGGTATTTGGGCCTAAACTAGACTAACTAATTGGCAGTTGGGCTGCCAATTTGTTAGAGCCCAAACCCAGCTTACCCTTGCCAAGTTCCTTACAAGCCCGTGTTACCCATTTAAAATTCTTTACTCCCCCTTTATTTCTATCCCAAGAAACCCGTCTCCTTCCTTTCACATCAATCTCCACGATTAGACCACTCCCTATCCAGCATGATCTCCTTAAATCACTCATCTTCCCAATTTCATTTGCTTTTGAATTCAAACTAAAACTTAATGTGATACGTTTCCTATTTTTCGCCGAATTTTGCTCACCTAAATCTGTCTCCACATTAATGCACTGTTCCCTCCTATCCCCTCCTCCCACCACCATCGTATCAGGCTTGCCCACCGGAAAATCCCCCACTTTAGCACCTGTAAATCTTGAATTCATCGCCAACAATCCCTTTGACTGATTCTGCCTCTCCACAGACTCCCCTTGAATCATATTTTTATCTTTATCCTTGGTTGTAATATGTTGTGAGTGAGTCACATCCCTTGGCCGCACCTGACCCTTCAAGATCTCAACAAAAGACCGAGAGGGTGAAGCCCCAACATTCTCCTCTATGGCGGGGACACAAATTTGGCCTGGCCTGAACCACCTCAAACATATTGGTCAAGCCCAAAGACCTTCCAACCATTTTGTGCTTTGCCTCCGGGAATTATGACGGATCTTCTACGCCCTGCCAACTTTGAGTTCAAACACTAAAAGGAACTGACCAAAGGAATTTGATCCTCACTATAAAGTGTACGCAATGTCTACTTTCCTAAGTGTAAAAAAAACTGTTTGGGATTGATTCGACCACCGTGTGTTCTATATTCTTCATCAACCATAATGCTACATTCTTGCCCATGAATACTAACTTCATGAAGTGTTTGCCCTATTCAAAAATACGTAAGGAGAAAAATTTTCCACCTTCCTCAACCACCAATTGAAAAGGCTTAAATTCAATGAAAAACTACGAATTCCACCCATACTTAAACCCCTAACCCTTCTTAAACCTTATGTTGAAATTAGACAAAGTGCATTCCTTGAAGAAGTGAATGTCAACCACAATTTGAAAGAAACAGGAATTCTAGTGTTCCACCGGAAAACCAACTTTGCAGGAACTTTGAATGGAACACCATGGAAAAATCAACCCATTTGTCAATTTTTTTTTGTATTTTCTACAGGTGAAGTATCGTTTGAATTAGAGCTTATTAGCAAAATACATTTGTTTGAAATGACTATTCGTCTTTTGGACGAAGGTTTCTCAAATACTGGGGGAAAAAAGATACAACAAATTAAACATCCATTCACAACCACATGACATTGCCAAGCTTAAAATTGTTAAGATAGAGTAATCTAAGTCTACACAAGAAACCTGCGGAAAGACAAGTACAGAACTCTAATAGCCTAGCAACCAACAATCCAGAAATTGATTACAAAACAGTTGTGAGAGAGCCGAATTGATGTAAATGACAGGAACTTCACAGCCACAAGCCTTTTGTATCAGGATCTGTCACAATACCAGAAAAGGGTGTTATTAACTACATAATCTCACCAAGAGCCTTGTAGCTCAACTAGTTACGCACCTTCTAGTGTTTTTAACGGAGGCATTCAAGATTCAAATCACCCCTCACCCGTTGTAACTATCAAATTATCACCAAAAACAATACACAATCTCATGCAAAATGCTTTCCATGATACATGGACTGTACAATAAGTCAATAACCCAATTTCCTTGCCCCAAAAAAAAAAAAGATTTGGTGCATATTTAAATGAATCAAAGTGTAACCAAGAAACCAGATACCTACCCGTCAAGAACAAATTTCAAGTGATGTGACAAATAAAAAAGTGAGGAAGTCCTCAATCAAACAACCGTTGTAGCTTTCTCTACAATCTCTGGTAGCTTTTGAGGGGAGCCATTTATCAGATTGGCGTCCTTGGCATCCACTTCTTCCTCATATGCAGCTGCATGAACACCAAGGGCAGCACGACCAGACGGGTCAGGATTTTTGACCACGCAGCGTCCCATTCCACAGCTTTTGCTGTACTGCATGCTACACTAGGACCTCCAGGAACTGTTGACCTTGCAGCATTCTGTTCAGAAACGGCAAATTGAAAATAAGTATTTGTAATAAAATTTTAAAGATAATGTATACAATAGTCAGCACTCAGCAGGCACAGCAGGCAACACTCCAGTAGATATTGATCTTCCATTTAATTGAAAATAAGGTGTGGGAAAAGAAAAGGAGAAAATTTAGAAATTTAGAACTGTGACTTCAACATTGCACCTTCAAGATGAGAATGGAAGAAAATCTAACACCACAGATGGTAGATTAAAGATAATGATAAACAAAAACAAGCAAATATACACCACTCTAACTCTCATTGGAAACATGCAAAGACCAACCTTAGGATAGAACTTCTCAAATATAGACCTATAGTAGTATGCTTCCTTTGTGGCAGGAGTATTTTCAGGGTAAATAAAGCTTGCGTTCGTCAACATTGCATCTGTTACCTGGCCAGTAATGAACAGAAAAATGAGAAATAATCATATGCAGCCAAGGAAGAAGTATCACTTATATTTCATGATCTGGAAAGTCAAAAAAGTTAACTACAGCTCTGGTTCCAAATGGTATATGGCAACACAACTGATTAAGCAATATAACTCATATCACCAATCCCACAAATTCAAACTATGCATACTTGTTTGTTTGCATGATCCTTCAAGCCGTCAATCCAACTGTACCCAACACCATCACTAAACTGTTCCTTCTGCCTGTATAATATGTGCTATAACCAAAAAACAAAGAATTCCAACAATTATTGCACAAATATTACATATTCAAGTCAAATATAAGAAGATGTAGGAAAAAATAAAAAAACAAAACATGTAAGAAGTTTGGGCGGAATGATGGATGGGAATGTAGCAAAAGTGCAATAACCCCAACCTTTGGCAAATATGGACTATGTTCGTCATCGAATGCATTGCGTAGGATCCACTTTTCAATTCTTCCAAGATCAGGCCTGATCTGTCATTGCAAATACATGGAAGTAACTAATAGGTACATTCAAAACAAAAGAGGGGGAGGGGTGGTGTTTACATATACAGATTTCAGAGCAATTGCCATCATAAATGGACAATTAGTTTCAGAATGGTGTTTCATTTGACATCATAATCTTTAAATGGATATAAAAATAATTTAGAGATTTCTTAACGATCTCCCCTACCCTATTTCAATTCTTGAGGCGCCTATACTGAAATAAGCACCATATACTAGGATACTTCCTACCCCTAAGAGTAAAGAAAATCCAGAATAGTAAGAAATGGAACTCGAGATGCATATTCAATCATCATGGGCCGTAAGAATTAGAAACAGAAGCACAGAAAGCAACCAAGAAAAATCAAAATTTTAATATGTGTTGATATGCACTAAGGTGTGTAGATATAAATGCCAATGGCAAACACCAGCTAATAGATAGTTTTCTAAAAAATAACAACCATAAATTCCTTAAATTTTTTATAGGTAGGTAGCCACTAACGGTTTATTGCATTCTGATCACATATTATATCTGAACTGCTCTGCAGGTTAAAACTGTGAAAACAAAATGTACAACCAGAGTCAACAAGTGTGATACCAATTTCCACTCAGGATCAATGCTCATAGCAACGTTGATGAATTCTTTATCTAAAAAGGGTACACGAGCTTCAAGACCCCAAGCTGAAGTTGATTTATTGGCCCTCAGGCAGTCATACAGATGAAGAGATTTAATCTGTTGCAGTATCACAAAATGTCAAATAATAACACGGTAGTATAACGGAATCCAGCAATTTTACATGCACACAATGATCTACCACAAAAAACTGAAAAAGGCACTGTGTGGATACCTTTTGACATGTTTCTTGGTGAAACTCCTCCTTGTTAGGCGCCTTGTGGAAGTACAAGTAACCCCCAAAGATTTCGTCTGAACCTTCCCCAGAAAGAACCATTTTCACTCCCAAAGATTTAATTTTTCGAGACATGAGAAACATTGGTGTGCTAGCTCTGATAGTTGTAACATCATATGTTTCAATATGGTAAATGACTTCCTCAAGTGCATCAATGCCTTCCTGCAATGCCAAAGAGAAGAAACATTTCTCATATACTTGAACTAAACAAATCTGAGCCTTTTGCCCCCTTGTGGGGAAAAAAAGGAGGGAAACCATAAGTAATTACCTGAACAGTGAAGTGAAACTCATGATGGCGAGTTCCAAGATAATCTGCTACCTCTCTGGCAGCTTTCAGATCAGGAGAACCCTGAATATTAGAAAATGGAAAAGGAGCACATAAACATCTAAAAGGATAATCCTTAACCATAAATCTAATAAAAAATTAATTTCAGGTTAACAATCAAGAGACACATAAACTAGCAAATTCTTGTCTCAAGTAACACCAAATTTTGCACATGTAAGATAAACAATTAAGACGTCAATAACCAGGTCAATTTCACACTATTCTGCATCAACTTTTTAACACCCTATACAGAGGTCACACAGCAGATCAAAGTCAGTGACTATAATAATCTATAGATACCACTAGAAGCACTCAGACAGCTGTTTTAAAAGCCATTGGACATAAGCCAGCCAATATCCAAGCATGGGATAAAGATAGTAACCCAGAAATCACCACATGGGCTTGCTTGGAATCATCACCAAACATTGGAGAAAACTTTCAAACCAAATTTCATTCATCCATGATCAACTATTTAAAATAGTGAGTCCAGGGCCTTTTAGGCTTTTAATTGGCTTTCCAAATTACATCCAACATGAAAACAAACTAACTCATAATTAGATTACATAAGATTTGGAATTAATCAACCAGGTCCAACAAAATCAATCAGCATTAATAGGTCCAAACTGTTGGTTTCACCTGTAGGCATTTGCCTAGAAGATGATTGTAGTGATTACATTTTATCATATCAACATATTGTGATTTATTCATATATATATATATATATATATTCATATCAACACATTGTGCAATCAAAATCTGCATGCACTAATAAAAGTTTTAAAATAAATAAAAATTTTATAACAATAGGTAACAAAACAACATGCAAAATCAATTATAAAAAATTTTTTAAAAAACAACATACAAAATTATCTTCATAGATTCCATTTTATTTTCCTCACCTAAAAATTTGTGTACCTAGAATCATTAAAGCCCGTCCTAGACACAAAAGAATAAAAAGATAAAAGAGGAAGGACTAAAAATAATAACCAAGTACTATTACCTTCAAACCAACGCAAAAGGTGTGCAACTGTGATCCCCACTGACAAGCAGCTTCTAGTTCTACCATATGGCGGCTAGCCACTGCAGCAACAAAGAGGAGTCCAGTCCTCCGGACAAAAGTACACCAAATGGTACATCTGTCATAAGTCTCTTTACCACAGCCTAAATGAATTTGATACCAAAAAACAAGATGGATGAAGTTAAAAACACTAAGTATTCATTTAGTATGAATAGCACACAGGAAGCAATTAATATAGAAAATCAGTAACATCCAAGATGACCAAGAAAATAAGATCAACTAAACTGGTATATTTCACAAATTCAAAGAGGATAAACTAATTGCCCTACAAGTTAAGAACAAAAATAATAGCACTAGAATTTAAACAAGCACAAGTTCAGAGCATGCCTTCTTAAAGGTCTCACGTAGAAGTATGGGATCATATGGAGTTGAGGGTATCTGCTCTGAAAACCATGGTGGGTTATACCATCTTCTAAGTGCTCCTGTCAACATGTTACAGATTATAAAATAAACAGTTCATAAAACACCTAACACATCTAAGTACAAAGTTTAAAATTTCTAAAATTAATCATAATGTCTTGAGTTCCCCACATAAAAAAAAAAAAAAAAAAAAAAAATTGTAAAATAAATTTCAGACACAATCTTTTTTGTTATAAAAAAACATAACCAACTTTGACCATTAACAATATGATTATAAATTTTTCTGAAAAAACTTCAGGAACATTCCATAAAAGGCATTAATAAAATAATCCTCATTATCATGAATTGGAGCTTCAAATCCAAAACAGATTTCAGAATTTAGACCAACCCAGAACAAAAATTAGTCCATCAACTTTGAGAATGCATAACCAATACTATATTTAATCAAAAGAGAACTTTGCTCTTCACTAGCTCTGTAGATGTATACCCTGTTTGCTGGAATATAGATGCCCAGGGAGAAAAGACATGAATCTTTCACAATCATCACTCAGAGCCTTCATTTCTGAAGCAAACCATACCGATCCTACAAAATATGATCAACCATTAATTAAAGTATGTGGTCCTCACTAAGATTTTGAAAAATAAAATATCAGATTAAATGGCAAGCTCTAGATGAAGTACAAAACAAAAGTTTAAGTATCAACTGAGCCAAACTGGGTAGACTTTAAATTACCACTAATTTAAGATCTCACTAAAGCTGAGGAAATGGGAACTTAGAAGCATTGTAGTTTTTTCCCATGATCAAGCCCATCTTATATGCAACATACCCCACTTATTAGAAATGATTAAAGTCAACAAAGATTACAACTAGTATTTTTAAACTTAAGAAATATATAATAATAAATAAAACATAATTAATCAAGAACAGGAACGAATGTCAAAGTAGAAAGATAATAAAACAAAAAAACCTCCTTGCCATCCCTTGTTGACGTTAACAAAGTAGTTTATCTTCTCAAATCTATTAGGCTTCACTAAAACAAGTAAACCACAAAGGCATATAAATGAAACAGGAATAAACATACTAGTGCTCTTATATGAGCAACATTGACCACAAGACGAGATATCAGTATTACCATGTAAAAATGTCTAGAACCAGAATGGTTTTTATAAGCATAAAAGTATTAATGTATCAACAATGAAAATTATAAATTAAGACAGAATCTACAGGAACCTAAATATTGGGAGCCAAGCAAGATTAAATAATGCTTGGGACATCCCTCATACCAGCTCTATAAGATAGGAAAGGAGACCAATATATGATAGCCAACAACTTTTAATATTCCACTTAGATCTAGCCCGTTATGAATAAATGCCCCTAGATTACTCCGCAATTGGTTCTAGCGGGTAGGGTCAGTTGCTTGTAGGTTTTACTATCTAGAGACGAGTCCCAAGGGCTCTTCTTTAGAAACTTCCCTACGGCATTCAAAATATATATATATATATATATATATATATATATATATATATATATATATATCCACCTAGATCTTAAGAGAAAGAAATTCCTCATACCAAAATGAAGTTACATACCATCAAGACCCCAACCGATATATAGTGGGGTAATACCAATAGCGTCACGAGCTGCAATAAAACTGTTGTCCCGGGTGTCAAGAAGAACAAAGGAGAACATGCCATCCAACATGTCCACAAAATCTTCTCCATACTCTTCATACTGGAAAGATAAGTAGCTAAGTTCTCAATTGCTTATAATAAGAAGTATGAGCACAAAATCTAAACAGGTTTTCAATTACTTACAAGATGGGCAATCACTTCACAGTCGCTTCCAGTTCGGAACTGATGAGACTTCAGCTTCTCTCTCAATTGTTTGTGGTTATATATCTCACCATTAACCTAAGGACAGAGTTCCAAAATTCTAAGATGAGGACCATGAAGCTTTGTCCGTATAGTTATAATTTTTTTTTGTTACATAGATAGGTAAAATTTCATTGACTAAAACAGAGACACCACCCAGCACACGGGATATGTGCAAGGTGCGACATATAGTAAGAAAAGGTTTCTACCAATTCAGTATGAAACACTAAATGCAATTGTATTGTATTTTTATAAGTGAGTTTTGGCCCGAGGGGAGAGGGAATGGGAGATTCGAACTAGCAACCTCCACCCCATGAGGCATGGTCCCAAATCAATTGTGCTACTCTTTGGGGTTACCAAATGGCATTGTTAAAGAGAATAAAAGCTTAAAACTAAATATTATTGATAAGAACCATGAACGATTACAAAGAACGCACAAATCACTTTTATCCAAATACAATATTGTAAGTTTACATTTCTACATTATCCAGGTTCTACCATCTTAAAGTTCATCCAAAGTCTACCAAAATCAACATGTACATTCAAAATTTTCTCTATAAATTTTTTTAAGGGGCTTTACAGTTTTCCAATAGCTTTAAAACTAGAAATAAAAAAGATAAAAATAAAAAACTTTTATAGTTTTATTAGACAAAACTAGACATATGATGTTCCTTGAAGGCCTTTGAAATTATCAATCTTGTTGTGTATGCTGTGTCTATGAACTTGTTATCAATTATCCTCCATGCCTAGTAAATATGTGAGGGGGGAAAAAACAAGAGCAATGATCAAGACACGATTTTTTTCACAACTTTCTTAAGGTGGCAAGTTGTGATTGGTTACTTCACATGGGCACATCACTGACCGCACTTTTATTATGCACCCATCACAACATGCCACCTCAATTGCCTAACACTTGATGAAAATTCTAGTGTCACTAGATTTATTGAAAAAAAAAAAACACAATAGTTATAGAATATACCGTGACAACAACGGTCTTGTCTTCGTTGTATAGTGGCTGATCGCCGGAAGTAGGGTCTACAATAGCTAATCGTTGATGAGCAAGATAACAGTTTCCATGACAATGCAAGCCACTCCAATCAGGACCTCTATGGCGCAACCTACACTTCCAAATAAATCGAAAACAAACACGATTACTGTTAGTGTTATAGGCATTTCATTGTCTCTCATATAAACAAAAAAAACAAAGCCAACATGTACTTGGAATCCCAAATCCCCCCACAAAAAGAATAAAATAACAACGATCAAAATTGAAATTAATTTTGCATTTTTGGTTAGGCAAAGTAAAATAGAGCGTCTGATATTGCCAGCTTATTTAACTTTTTGTTGATTGCTTTTATATAGGCGACGTTATAAAAAGCTGTACATAAATAAAAATGATCATTTTAGAATTGGGAAACGCTTATATATGTATGTGTGCATGCATGTTTGTATCGAGCTTGAAATGATAGAAATGGCTGAATTTGGTTGAGAAAAATGTAATCGTATAAAATGTATTCTTAATAGAACCAAACATCAAAAATTTCAAAACCATGATTCATGACCATTTCATATCAAAAGAATTTGAAAACCTGCGAGACAATTCGATGATGCGAGAGCGCTTGGCTTGAGAGTTGTCAATGCAACCGAAGACGGCGAGAATTCCACACATGGCTGGGCTGGCGGCTTCTCTCTCTCTCTGTCTCTCTGTGCAGGACTGTGTGTGTTTGTGTGACAGAAAATGGAGGAGAGAATTGAGAGTGGAGGCTGGTTTAGGTAGGGAATCCAGTGGGATTTTGTGGTATTATATATGATCACAGCCGTTGATTCTGACTCAGTCTTTCAAAAGATTCCGATTCCATTTTTGTTTATTTTAATTACCGACTAGGGTTTAGGGCGTGCTCCTCTGGCGAATCGAATCTACGCAAGTCAAGCTGCTTTTTACTTTTTTAGTACTGTCTGTGTTACCTTATATCTAGCTCTAATTAAATATATATATGGTAAGCTAACAGAGCACGACGCCTTTGGGTCTTTTTCTTTTTTTCTTTTTTTGGACAATTCATATCAGCTTCATGTTCATATTAATCAGATTATCTAAAATTTTCTTAATTATTTTAATTTTTTCAATTACTATAATCATCATCTTCCGTTCTCTTACTTTATGGTCAGAACAGGTAAAAAAAGAATAAAAAATTTAAATAAAAAATAAATAGTGTCAATATAAAATTACACGATTACTATAACAATTATATATTTTTACACAATTTTATATAAACTAATGTGAGTAAATTTTGGACTTAATTAGCTAAAATGTGATAACTTTTTTTATTATACAAGCACACTAATGTGACACTTTGATCGGTTTATTTCAAAGTAAAATATTTTAAAATATTTAAATATTTTACATGTAAAACATTTCAAGTTTCGACAACCTAATTGCTAGGGTAATCACGACTAGTGTAGTGACCTAACCACCAAATAGAGGGAGGGTTTTGGTAAAATATTTTACAAAGTTTTTAAAAATAAAACATTTTACAACTTTTTTATAAAATATCTTACTATTAACAACAAATACTTTATGACCACATTTTACATGTAAACAAACTTGAAAATAGGAAAACACTCCAAGGAAAAAAATTTACTTCAAACAAATGAAACGTATTATTAGAATCAATTTGGCAAAGCTATTGTGGAATTTCTCACCCTGGTATATCTAATCACGATCTGAATCCTCTTCGTTACACTTTTTAAAGATTATTTAATGGTTTAGGGTTGGGATTTGTTACCTTGTATAAAAGATAATAATTAATGTTAATTAAATTTTTTTTGCAAGTCAAATATGAACACCCTAAATTATATGTAAAGCCGCTATTGAGGGTGCAAGGCCCATTGAAGGGTTTGGGACCTTGGGTGGTGAGTTCAGGAAAAAAAAATGTCACTTTTAATAAATTCTTTTGATGTTTTTAAATTCTAATAATGACCATTCATCAGACAAAAAAGTATCAAAGTGTTTTGCCATTATGAAATTTTCACGAAATTACATGTAATTGAAAAACAAAACTACCATTAATGGATAACCGGCTATCAAGTTATGGTGGGTTCCAGTTAGTTCAACTGGTAAAATCTCTAATGGTTGTATAAGAAATCTGGGGTTCAATCTCCGCCTATACCAAAAACCGATTAGTGTCTTGGTCTGATGATAAAGAGTTATTATCGGGAGCGAATGCCATAGGTTGAAACTCTCTCTCAAAAAAAAAAAAAACTATCAACTTATGGTATGTTTTTCTTCTTTAAAAATAGGTTATGGTATATTTCAAAATTAAAACCTTTTTTTTATGAGTAATGTTACACACACAAACCATTTTACATTATTTTTACAAAATGTTGATATAGCCAACATTTTATTGGTTTTCATCTAGACCCACCATTAATATCACTTTTTCATTTACTAATAATCACTCACCACATCAGGAGTTTATAATTTTTTTTAAATAATTTGTATCTCTAGCATTATTTTACTAATGGTTATCAATAGTCTCTTCACACAATGACATTACCCAATTCTTGTATAAAGGAGAATTTAAGTTCGAATTCTCCATCCCTACTTTGTATTAATTAAAACAAAAAAACAAAAAAGGAAATAGTAATGTGTAAATTTTTTTAAGGCATAAACGTCACATATAAATGTCTTGGTCAAGCTTATGGGTCTGTTTGGATTGAGCTTATTTTTACTGAAAATGAAAACTGAAATCGCTCTTGTAGCAAAATAATTTTTAAATGTGTAAATAGTCTTTGTGGGACCCATTTTTAATGAAAAAGTTCTGAAAAGTAGAATTTGTGGGTCCATAAACAATGCACGAATGCACTGCATTCATCGTGCAAAAGTCAACAAATGCGGGCTGAACAAAAAAAAAAAAAAAAAAAAGAAAGAGAAAACCGCAAAACAAAAACGCAGACGCCAGGAAACTTTGAATCCAAACGGGCACTATGTATTGGTATTGCTTTTGCTAGCTTTATTTGTTTAAAGTCAACAAATAAGGCTAGGCAAACACATGCGTCTTGACAAATTGTCAATCAACTTGTGTATTTAAGGAGTTGTCTTATAAGATTCTCACAAAAAAAAAAAAAAAAAAAAAAAAAAAAAAAAAAAAGAGGAGTTGTCTTATATTTTTCTTTTCTTTTCTTCTCTTTTCTTTTCTTTATTAGGGGAGGTGGGGAGAGGGCACTTACTAGTTTGGTCTTTTAACTATTAGAAAGTCCAATTTGATCATTCAATTATGAGATAGATTTAAGTTACACCTAGTATAACTCTTTAGAATTACACATTTTTTAAACTATTGAATTTAAGTATATCTAACAGTTAAAAAAAGACTATAATTATTATAAATATTCTTATTAGAATCTAATTAATTACCCTCATTTATTACCTTCTAAACTTATTTCTAAACCAAAAAAGTTTGACTTTTGACTCTCTCATTTATGTTTCTCTCTCTACGTTTTTCTCTCTCTTTCTCCTCCACCAGGACCACCACCTCCACAGGTTGCCGGCAGATATATATATATATATATATATATATATATATATATATATATATATCTTTTCACTGACATTGATATATACATCTATATGACTATATCTCTCCTTCTCTCTCTCAACTTAAACGGACTCTCTCTCTTCGTCTTAGACGAGATTTGGGTAACCAATGAACTTGAGATAGCATAAAGAGTTTATAAAGTTTCATGAAACTTCAATAGTTCAATAGATAATGGAACATGATTATCCAAAAAAAAAAAAAGATAATGAACATATGGTCCCTTTTGACTTTTTTTGAATTAAGCAATTCGAAACAAGATCAGTACTAGATTAATTCCAGGAAATCCGAGCTTCCTTAGAATTCAATCTGGATAAAAGTTCACATATTTTATTTCATAATGCCTTGGCTTTATTTATACACATGTGACAGCAACATGCAAAGACTAAAATCAAGGAATATATATGTATATATTCCTTGGTTTGTGAGTTCACATGTTCAACGTGCAAAGACTAAAGTTCACATAATAATATCTGGTTTGTGAGTTCACTAACAATAGAGGCTTGTTTTTTTTTTTTTTTTTTGGCAACTTGTAGAGGTGGAACAATGGTGGAGGAGCAATAATGGAGAAGACAGAGAAAGTCAAACGTAGAGAGAGAGAGTCAAACGTCAAAAGTTTTTGGGTTTAGGGTGCGTTTGAATTGACTTCAAACTAATTCCGGAAATGATTTTCCGGAAAATTCGGTGTTTGGCTGTCACGGAAAACGTTATTTTCCGGAAAATCATTTCCGGTTGACCACGAATTTTCCGTTTGACCACGGAAAATGAAATCGCCTTCATTTTCACTTCATTTCACTTAGGAAAAAAAAGAGAGAGAGAGAGAGAAGAGAGAGCCCGGATCGAGAGAGAGAGAGGGACGATCGCGCCGGGCAAGCGGCGCGCGATCGACGATCGCGCGCCGCTCGTCCGACGATCGCGACCGCTACCGACGAAGCGGCGCGGTGCACGATCGCGATCGTCTCGTCGATCGACGAAGCGCTTCTTCTCTCGTCGATCGACGAAGCGCGTTAAATCGATCGCGATCGTCGATCGCGATCGTCGATCGACGATCACGATCGTTCGTCGATCTCGCCTTCGCGATCGTTCGCGCCGGCGAGATCGCGATCTCGCGAACGCGATCGCGAAGGCGATCTATCTCGCCTTCGCGATCGTTCGCGCCGGCGAGATCGCGATCTCGCGAACGCGATCGCGCCGGCGAGATCGCCTTCGCACCGGCGGGTTTTTCGGATGTGTTTTTCTGGGTTGTGTTTTCCGATTTGTGTTTTCCTTTCTTCTTTTCCAAACACTAAAAAATATTTTCCGGAAAATTTTTTGAAATGCAACCAAACACACGTAAATATTTTCCTTTTCTAGAAATTAGCATTTCAGGAAAATATATATTTTCCGGAAAACGTTTTACGGCAACCAAACACAGCTTTAGAGACAGATTTAGAATGTAATAAATGAGGATAATTAATGAGATCCTAATAAAAAATATTTGTAATAATGAAGGGTTTTTTTTAACCGTTGGATCTACTTAAATCCAATGGTTTAAAAAATGTGTAATTCTAAAGAGTTACACTAGGTGTAACTTGAACCCATCTATTCAATTATTAATGGTATCGATTTAGTCCATTAATTCTTAAAATTTAGTCAATTTCATTATCGGGTCTTATCTCTACCTAAATTTTAACAAATTTAATAGAGCATGATTTTAGATTTTTTTCACTTTTCATAATAACCTTTTAGCGTAAGCCTATTTCCCAAATTAGTTAAGGACGACATTAACTTGATTTTGAAAGTTTGGGGATTAAATTGAAACAGTTAATAGTTGAATAACTAAATTGAACTTTACCCAATACTTGAAGGATTAAATAGTAATTTAATTATTATTTTTCCATATTACCTGTGGGGACCGGCCCAAAATAACAGGCTGGACCCTAGGACCATCCGAGGACGCAGCCCATCCGAGGAGTCAGCATGACCCAAGCAATACTTATTCAGGCCCACCGGGGCAAAGAAAACATGTCCAATGAGTAATTTCTCCTGGAATACCGCAAAAACTGGAGCAAAGGTACATCCAAGCCATTACAGTCCATCTTCTAAATACGTAAAAAGGAAGGAAACCCGAAATATCTCAGCAAAGGCTGCCATCACCACCACATTAAATGCATTACAACAACTCTCCTGGCCGCATTAATGTGGAGAAGATCCCCGAACAGTGCTACCTTGGCTACCGCAACTCACAAAGAACTGAGAGAGGTGTCCGATGGGACAGGTGCTCAAGTGAGGGTTTGGATGATCAACAAGTGTAAAGTCCAGATGATTGAAAATGGTCTATATAATATGTAAAAGTCCCCCAAGAGAAGGGGATGAGAAAAAGAAATGAGAGAATACTGTAGCATGGAGAGGAGCCTTACAGCATTGATCCGCATCTATTAATCAAGTTTTTAGCTCTATCATTCCGGGTGACCTTTCAACATAATAGCATTTGTTCTTATACGTGTGTTCCCTTAACCCATGTCACAATCCGTTTAAACTTACTTAAACCGAGTTCTTTAGCCCATACTCTACAAGAATTCATTGTATTAGGTTTTTTGGACCAAGGCTTGTAACAACAAGAATTTGGTTACTAAATTGTGCCCCTACATTACCCTTAAGTTTTCTTTTTGAAAAAAGTTAACGAATGTTTTAAGAGCAATGGTTTATAAACTATTTTAAAAACATTTTTATGAAAAAGAAGAAGAATTTTTAACAGCTTTTATATTTCTCATGAAAGTGGTATAAAAATTTCATAAAATTGTTAATTAAAAATATCCTAAGAGCACCTATTAAACCGGACCCTTTATTTTTTAACACTCTTGTTATGTAGGCATTGCTAAAAAGTTCGTGATGGCATCAAGCTAATATCTGAGGTCACAAACATAAACAATTGAATTAACAACCATTATATAAAATAAATGAATAATAGCCATTCTAGACTTTTTTTTTCCCTTTTATTGGGAGGGAGTAGAGGAGGAGAATGTATAAATAATTGCAACACCTCTCTCACAAATGGTGGACTCTATACACTTGTGGTACCCGCATATTATAAGAGAGATACTTCTTAAACTCGTCCCATAAGATAATTTTCTAAGAAAGAGATTGATAATGATGATATTTATTTATGTCTTATAAAAAATAAAAAATTCTCACATCAATTAAGCATGCCATTTCATCATCCATCTCACAAATTTCTCATAAAAATTAATGGAATTTAGCATCCTTTTAACTTTTTTATATAATATAATTAAATAAGAAGTAAGAAGGTATTACTTACTGTGGGGGCCAGTTAGCGAGAAGGTACTATTAAAATCGTACAAGTTGGGCCTATGGCCCAATCCGAGGATATTTACTAGTCCGAGGATGGTCAAATAAGGTTATTATGAGAATAGTAGAAGAAAAAGAAGTAAAGATTGTATATGATAATCCAAAATATGTATGAGGAGAAAAGTCATCTCGAAAATAGAGATCCGAGGTCAGTAGAAATGTCCTATCATCCCGAACATCCTTCAAGATTGCATCACGGTTAGAAGTCAGACATTGGATAAAGGAAGAGTAAAGGGAGGCAACAAATATCTACAAAAGTTGCTATCTCCACATTAAATGCATCCCAACTAACTCTCTGACCGCATTAATGTGGAGATGATATATGAACAATGGTGAAGCAGCCTTATAACTACTAGTTGAAGGTTCCGGGAGGTGTTGGATGGGACAAGAAGAAGTTCTTAGAACCTAACATACACGTGTGTGGTGGGGATAATACCAAGATTATAATATATAGCATGGAGAGGTGGCCTAAAGAGGGGGATCGAAAAACCAAGAAATCTTTGTAATAATCCTTTGAACTCTTGTAACCTTGATCATCAACTTGACATTATAACATAGCTCCTCTGATTGTGCCGAGGACAGATTTTCTCACTTTACTTGTGTTTGATTTTCTTAAAAAAAAATTGTTATTGTCTTTCTTATCGAATAGAACTAGTTCTTTCACCCACGCTCTACAAATTCATTGTTTGGACTCGTTGGGCTAAAACCCAATTCTATATTAGGTCCAATCCAAATTCAGTCCTTACACTTACAAAGACCATGATATCTAACAATGCGTTTGGAAAGGGAAAAGATGAGGGAAGAGAAGGAAAAGGAAAGGAAAGGAAAGGAAAGGAAAAGGAAAAATGAGATTTATATTGATTGGGTAGTAAGAGGGAAGAGAAATAGGGGAGAAATTGAATCACTCGGGGTCAAATTTTGATTTCCACCAAATAGAGAGAAACTCCACACATAAAGTAATTACAAACTTTGACTTTTAATTGCTTCAAAAAAAAAAAAAAAAAAAAAAAAAAAAACCCATTTTGACTAACTAGTTTACATTCCTCTCTTTATTTTCCTTTCTTTTCCCATGGCTTCTACCAAACAAAGCGTAAGCCTTAGTGTGAGGTCATGACTAGGGTTAGGAGTGGTGGTAATGGACGAAGACAACAAAAGGTAGGAAGATGAATGCCCTCACTAGTAGCACTATTCCGAATAAATCCTTTACCTGGGACATCTTCTTCCTTTTTGGCATCCGGAACCTCCGGCTTCAAAGAAATAGATGCAACTTTCAACATTCTAATCCCAAACCTTCTCTGTTGAGTGATGTTGAAATTCTTGCATCCGAGTTCTCTTGTATTGTCATTCCCCAAAGGTCCTGTCTATAAAAACACTTAATTCGGGTTAGATGGAATCTCCCAAGCCCAGGATGGTTTAAATTAAATACGGATGGGTCACCCCTAGGTCGCCCAGCCCGGCAGGGGGGGACTCATCCGGGATGATCATGGCGAGATGGGTGAAGGGATTCCTTAGAAGAATCGGTAAGGTCAGTAGCCTTGAAGTGAGTTATGGGCTATCCGGGATGGCCTTATTCTCTCGCAACCACTTCTAATCCAGGAGTTAATTATAGAACTTGATGCTAAAGTTGTTATTAGCCTTCTAACCCGCAATACTGAGTCCTTTGCTCAATATGCTCCTCTTATTGATGATCTGCAGGAACATGCTACACCGGCACCCTTTGTGGAAGATCCAAAGATTGTTATAGGGAATCTAATGCTTGCGCCGATGCTTTGGCCAAGAAGGCAGTCTCTAGCCATCTAGATTTTTGTATATTAGACACTCACTTTGTGGAGTTATCCCAATCTAACGATGCAAGACCTTTTTCGGTCCTTTTTGTAATCGGATTTGTAACTATACAGTCCCCTGTGGGTCGTTGTTTAGCTTTTAATATAGTCCAGGTTTAAAAAAAAAAAAAAAAAAAGAATTCTCAACGAGAGAGATCATTTTTATTTTTATTTTTTTAAGTGATGAAATTATTTTGTTCTATATGACAGACATCATACATGTCATTCTAAATGAGATATTTTTAAGTAGAAGGCATAACTTTGGAAAAACAAAATAAAAAATTTTTATTTAAATTTTTTTATATGATGGAATATAACGGTAATGAGATAGTTTATCAATTAAGACATTACATTAGATGAGGATTGAAGTGGACTCAAAGTTGGGTCACGGGAAGGTGCAAGACCCAAAAAAATAAAAAGAGTTTCTGTATAAAACATTTTTTTTTTTTGAGAAACAAATTAGAATATTTTTTTCACGCGTTTTATTTTGGAGTATTGTGATTACTGTAATTATAAATGTTGACTTTCTGTCGTGAACAGTGTATATATGTATTGTTCACGGATCCACAAATTACACTTTTTATCAACTTTTTCATTAAAAATAGGTCTCACGGTATTATTCACACATTTAAAAATTATTTTGTTACAGTATTTTCAGTTTTCAATTTCAACAAAATAAATTCTATCCAAACACATCCAAAGAAAACATTATCAAAATAAAGAAAAAAGGAACTGGATAATCATCAAATTGCACTTTTCACATTTTTCTTTTAACTTTTCATCATGTCTGGCATTGAATAAATGCGAACCTGCCGACCCCCTTTCACCTCACTGGGTCCAAGCTAAAGATCACACATATTCTCTACTGCATCCCAACACCAAAAAAAAAAAAATCATATACCACCCCAGTTTCACGATATAAATACTAACACAAACCAAACAAACAAAAAAAGGAAAAAAGAAAAAGAAAGCTCTAACCGCTCTCTCACACTCAACAGGGTCGCCAATTTCCAAGCTCCAACAATGGCGACCAATGCCGTCAAGTCCAAGAAATCCACACCGCGCTCCGACAAGACGAGCGCCAGGATTTGGTTCTACTCGCTCCTGCTCACCTTGCAGTACGGAGCTCAGCCTTTGATCTCCAAGCGCTTCATCAGGTAACCTCCTCGTTCTTCAACTACCATTTCAGCACTCTGATCTTCCACAATTCCACATTAGAGATGACAGACAAAGATTTGTTGTAGAGTTTTCTTTGGTTTTTGAAATGTAGGCGAAGATTTTTCTTTAAAAAATAACTAAAATTGGGCGGATTGAAAATTATGGATCATAGCTTGGTTTTAGGGTTTAGGAAATGCTGATTAGGTTTTCAGGTGATTTTAGTCGGTTTTAGTTTCTTCAATATAACAACGATGTAAATCTTGATTTGGATCTTGAGGCTGCTTTTATAGATGAATTGATGATATTGTGCTCAAAATAGATAATGCTTTCCTGATTGGGCAATGTTCTCCTGTTGTGTAATTTCTTTTTGGATAAGGAACACTCTTTTTATGTAATAAGGACACCAGTGTTTCCATACATGTTTAATACCTTGTGGTGTTGTTATCACATACTACCAGTTATTAATTGTTTAATAGTTAGGGGGCGGGGGGGTGAAGATTTTGAACCGTGATCAAAACACGAAAGGGTGCTAGTTAAGCTACAAAGCTCTTTTTTTATGGGCCAGTGGGATCACCCATGCCTACGCACCCCCACTATGCAGACATTAGACAAATTGTGAAATGCCTTAGCTAGGAGTCGAACCTGAGACTTCTGAGTTTATAGTTAGTCCAGGCATTCTCCCTTGCTGCCGAGGCATCTCAGGTGGGGGCAGTTGAGCTACATAGCTCTTTGCTACAATCCGCTATTAATGCAAATATTCTAATTTGTAATTTTATTCAAATAGCTCAATCACCTTGTTTAGAGGAGGGAGGGGGGGATGTCATATAGTCTTGGTTCTTTGAAGTTCACATTGTGCTGTTGTCAGACAATGTGTTCCGTGTGTGTATGGAGGAAGGAGATGCTATTTTTACTTAAGATGGCAAAGAAAATTAGCATAGTCTTATTTGGTTCTTTGAAGTTCACATTGCCAGACAATGTACTCTTGTAGGATACTAATGCCTGTATTTACATTAATACATATGTTTTTGTAGTGTAGTTCTCTTGTTGCTCATCATGAAAATTAAATTTTAAAATCAATCGCAAACTTTTACTATTTTGCATTCAATCGCCACTTGCAAAGAACTACTTACAATACAATTTTGCATTCATAGATTGATGGGCTATTTAGTTCCTCCATTCCCTGTACAGGTGGGATAGGTTTATTGCTTTTAAGAAATTGAATATTTTATGCTCAGTTTTATCTCCTTACATGGTAAAGAAGTGCCATTATCTCATTATAGATTTCTTCTGCAGACGAGAGGTTATTGTCACTTCTTCTGTTTTAACATGTGAGATAGCAAAGGTAAAGTTTGTACTCGAAATGATTATCTTCTTCCTATCTATTTTGATTCTGTTTTAATTATTGCTGTTGTTGTTGTAGTAGTAGTAGTAGTTATAATATTCCCTCATAAACAGACATGTACTCTTCATGTACTTCTTAGGTTATTTGTGCCCTATTTTTCATGACAAAAGATGGCACTTTAAAGAAAGTATACAATGAGTGGACTTTGGTTGGGGCGTTGACTGCATCAGGACTTCCTGCAGCTATTTATGCACTGCAAAATAGTCTACTGCAGATTTCTTACAAGAATCTTGATTCACTCACATTCTCAATGCTGAACCAGACCAAAATATTTTTCACTGCTATCTTTACATACTTCATAATGAGGTATGTTCCAGAATGGCATCTCTTCAATTCTTCAATTCTTCTTCTTGTTTTGGCACATATGGTTTCTCTGACAATTGGTCCTCAGTAAAAGCAAATAACCTTCTATGCACTATTATTAATAGAAGCTGGAGATTAAGACGATGTTTATGTTCATTTGGCTGATGCTTTCCTGCTATGCTGCAAGTAGTTGATTTCATATTGATCTGAAAGACTGTATTGGAACTTGCAAATGACTTGTTTAGTGGTTAATTGCCTACTGCCCTCTCTACCATTTATGAGGTGATGTGAGATTCAAAGAACGGTGCAAATAATCCATTTATTATTGTTGCAAATGATGTCCACTAGTAGCCCATGGTCCCTTTTTGTTTATGGTGTAGATTTCTTCAGCTATTACATTACTTTCTCTTTTGAGTATACTAAGGAATGCGAGTGTTATCTTGTGTCTTTTAGGTAGTTCTATGGTACAGTTACTTGTTCCATTTTCCTTTGATGGATTTTTCTTTTCATTAGCAACATATAAGGTACATATGAAAATTCAATAGTGCCATTGTCCATTGTTAATGGAGTTGTGCTCATTTTTTGATGGGAATGTCCACATTTGGAGTTCTATGGTACACCTATTTTCACCCCCATTCTGACAAATGAAAATTTATCTTCTCGAGGCACATATTTATGATTGTTTACGACGCAATGCCAGTTATTTTGAGAGATAGCACATTAGAATTTACAATGTATTTGTTTTGCATATTTGGCCAGAAATGTCTCAATAATGCATTTGTTTCTATAGATAATCTGGTTATGCAAAAGTCTAGGGGTTGTGAGGTATCTAGCATTAACTTTGGGCTAATCTTTGAGAACTCAATATGTAGGCAGAAGCAATCAATTCAACAAATTGGGGCCCTTTTTTTGTTGATCATTGCAGCTGTCCTTTTAAGCATTGGCGAAGGCTCTAGCAAAGGAACTAGTAGTGCTGATGCTGAGCAAATATTATTTTATGGAATTATTCCTGTATTGGTTGCTTCTGTACTCTCTGGACTAGCTTCTTCTTTATGTCAATGGGCTTCTCAGGTTAGCACAAAAAAATATTTTTCTCTAATTAGAATAAGTGATTCCATTGTCTTGTTAATTTTCTTTGCTCTCTAATACATTTACTTTTATTACAGGTCAAGAAACACTCATCGTACTTGATGACTGTAGAAATGTCTTTTGTTGGATGCCTGTGCTTGTTGCTCAGTACCTCTAAGTCTCCAGATGGAGAAGCTATCAGACAACATGGATTCTTTTATGGTTGGACTCCTCTAACTTTGGTAATTATCTGACTGCTCTACAAGAAAGCAATGTGAATTAATTCTATATTTATGCTGTTCTTTCTAGCTCATACTCAGGTAGAGAGCTAGCACGACTATCTAATAGTTAGTAGGACCAAACAGAGAGAAAATTTTATAGTTTACATCAAAGATCGCAAACTGTCTCTGCTCTTGCATATTGCTATTAGTTTGATGCGGAAAATTTAGATCGCGATGCTTTTTATTATCATCCCCTCTCAATCTTAGTAGTTACTAGATAGTACATCCATCAATAGACACCTTTGTTGTGGAATGCTGTATTTATGGGAGTATGTCTCATTTTTTCCTTTTATTCATCCTCTAGATGGGCTGACTGTGCTTGTTGACAAGCTGAGTATAAGTTAAACTTTATAGTTTATACATATACATGGTCTTCTAATTTTTGTATAATTGAATCATTATTTAAAAAAAAAAAAAAAAAAAAAAAAAGCTGTGAGTGTTTGGGCTAAATATATACCTTCTGAGTTGTTTCCTCCTCAACTCCAAGATAACTTATGCTTTATTTTAGAACCTCAAAAATGTCAATTGTTCTTTATATTATTAATTGAGGGGTAAATTTGCAATGCTATACACAATTGCCAGGGTCTGTTTGTTTTAGCTTAAAATGACAGTTTATTTTCACCACCACCTTATAACTTCTTAAATCTTCTCTTTTTCTAGGTACAGTTATTCTTTAATACAGATTATTTTTAAACAAAACAAGCCAATGAAAGTAGGATCATCCAAACACAGTTGTGACTTATGAAAATTTTATGACTGCAGCGGTGGGCAGTTAGATATATATATATATATATATATATAGAAAATTCATCAAGAATAATAAGCAGATTATTCTAGGGGCCTGGGTTCAAGTCCAAACACTCAATCTATGGGCGGGGTGGGGCGGATAAATTGTATTGCACCCAAAAAAAAAAAAAAAAAAAGAGAGAGGAAAGAGGCACCAATGACATGATTAATCAAGGATGTGGTGTGGGCTCTTTGAGGCTTCAGGCCAAAAGAGTTCAGGAGTTTGAAACTCCTTTTGGAATTGATTATTGTAATCAGGTTGACAGTCAACCGGCATTATGGAATTCGGATGCAAACCCCCTTCCTGCCCTTTTATCCTCTCCAAAAAAAAGGCCCAAAAGAAAAAGAAGCCACTCACCTGCCCCAAAGAGCCCAGCAAAATACAAATTCCTCAAAGTAGCATAAATGCTGATGTAAATTATATTTAGTAAAACACATGATAATTTTATGATACTGCACTTACTGTTTAGCTTTTGTTGATGTGCCTCAACTTCATACCAATTTATTTTATTTTCATTTCAGATCCCGGTTATATTCAATGCCCTTGGAGGAATTCTTGTTGGCCTAGTTACAAGCCATGCTGGCGGTGTTAGAAAGGCAAGTTTGACTCTGTTATTCTTTTGAGACTTGATTACTTGATCATTCATTTAAGAACTGAAATATAGCGTGGTATACATATCTATCTAATTGCTAGCCATATTTGTGGGAATGACTGGCATCTTCCATTTCTTAAACAATTACAGTATCACTTCTCTCTTTCAGTTTTTAAATTATCAAGAAACTGTTTCATTGTGGAGAAGCTAATTGTAGAAGATATTCCTAACATGATTGCAGGGGTTTGTCATCGTTTCTGCACTTCTTGTCACGGCTATGATGCAGTTCATTTTTGAAGGGAAACCGCCTTCATTGTATTGTCTTGTGGCTCTCCCAATCGTGGTTTGTAGCATTTCAATATACCAGAAATACCCGTACCAAGTTAAAAAGAAGGAATTGTAAATTGTCACCACTACAGCATTTGGTTAGAAAAATTTCAATCTGTAAATGGTAGTTAGAACTTAGAGGAATTCTTTTGGGAGTGTACTTGTAAGTACCCAATCAAGGGAATTGAGAAGACACGCTATGCTGCTTTCATCAAAATTCATAACCATTTGAATGGGGTATTGATACATGTTTGAGCAGTGCAGAATCGTGTGGGAAGTTGAATATTTTTAAATTCATAAGAACAATGGACGTTTGAATTGAGGCTATAAGTAAATTGATGCCAAAACTTTGGCAGCATTATAGTTATAATTTTTTCCCGCGTTGTCATGGTAATCTTTTCCACTTTGTTATAGCACAGCGCAGCATTCTTGAATTCATTCTCAGTAACAAGGTAAATTATATTCCCCATGCACACTAGCAAGAAGGGGAAATTTTAAATTGGACCACTGCAGGCAATTTGAGATGAGTAATCAACTGGTTATTGCTTGGTAAATTAAATAGTCTAACCTTTTCTTCTTGTTTTTTTGGATTGAATAAATAGATGACGACTTGAATGTATTAAATTTTAATATATTTTGGACACTTTCTTGCTGATCCCTTCCGAGAGGTGAAGGGATTGAATTTCACCTATGATTAGAGGTGGCAAAGTAAGTCAAATCCATTTATCCACTTAAATCCACCCACTCTAATTAAACTCAAACCCACCCAATTATTAGTTGGGTCAAATTGGTATCAACCCAATTAGACCCAATGATTATTGGGTTTTAACTAAAAATTCATTGAGCCTCATTTAACCCAAAAACAATATACTCAAATTTAACCTAGCCCTTCCCATTAAAAAAAAAAAAAAAAAAGTCTTTAGACGTTTTAGTGTTTCAGGGTTTTCATTTTCCTTCAATTTCTTGGCCTCCAAACACTCCTCTCTCTCTCTCTCTCTCTCTCTCTCTCTCTCTTGAAACAAATAAAAAAATAGAACCAAGCAATCAAAAAACAGACAATTCAAAAAAAAAAAAAAAAAAAAAAAAAAAAGAGAGAGAAATACCCATATGTGCCTTCGCCTATCTACTCCAATTTTTTGTAGCAGTCAACATACGGAACCCCATGATGGGTACTCCTCCATGTTTAGCTAGCCTGGATTTATACGGAATATAAGGTCGATTTGGGTTGTATAAGAACTTTGTGTAGTGAGCTTGAATTCACGCCATGGCTCCACCGTGTCGTCACCAACCACCTCAAGAATCTGAAACGCCTTCGTCTATAAGAAACTCTGCTTTTGATTTGCAAACAATGCGTACGCTTGCGACGATGACGAGAATCGCAACCACGGAGCTTTGAGCAAGGCCAACAATGACATGACCATGTTTACTAGGCTTTATATTCTCTTGGAGCAAGTTGGTGCGTAACACGCCTCACGTAGTTTTGAGTTTGAAATGACATTTCTTTGTATTTGTTGCATTGTTTAGCTGCCAAGAAAGTGAGAGAAAATAGAAAAGAAAATAAAGTATTTTTTTATTTGGATTTTTAATATAATTGCTGATGTGGATGTGCTTATGTGGAATTTTTTAATCTCAAGAAAGTGTTGGAGTTTTTACTTTAATGGCATTTTGGTAATTTTGATAATTGGGTAATTGGGTGAATTGGGGTTTACCATAATAATTGGGTTGGGTTGGATTTGGGTTAGAAGCAATTAGTTAAATAGATTTTAATGGGTAAATGGGTTTTATATACTCAATTCAATTATACCCATCCCAAACCTACCCATTTGACACCCCTACCTATGATCAGATTAGTGGGCCACTATAGTTTACTACCTATGATCAGATCGGTGGGCCACTATAGTTTACTAAACTTTTTTCGTGGTGTTGTTGAAAGCGAATTGTGAAGTAGGCATCACTTCCCCTCTACTCTCCTTTCATTTCTTCTCCTTCCATCTCCCTATGTTTCAAACATACCATAAGTCTCCTTAGCACTGAAAAACACATTGGAAATTTCACAAGCTATCTTATATATTTGTACAAGCTATCTTTTATATTTGTGATGTGGTGGGCCTGAGTGAGGTGAGTGCAAAGTTTCATGTGTAAGGGTGTGAATCAGTCTTGTTGACTAAGTGATCATAGGCTCATTGATTAAGTGATGCACTCACATGCACACTAGATTTCCTTTTCCTCTAAAGTTATCCTAGTTAATAAAAAATTATCGAAAATTAAGTTGTATATTTTTCCTCATTTAGAGAGATTTGGACTTATGTTCAAATGATAAAAAGAAGAATTCCCCGATATTGTCAAATGTCAAGACTCGGATTAGGCATATTTTTAGAGAAACTAACCAATGTGCTGATGCATTGGCCAAATTTAGATCTCCCCTTTCTGCTGCTATTGTTTTTTTTTTTTCATTGCCCATCGGTTGTGGTAGAGAACCTATTGCCCCTTGATATAGGGCAGCTATGTGTAATAGTCTTATTTCCATTTCTGCTCTATATCTATATGCTCTTTCACCCAAAAAAAAAAAAAAGAAAGAAAAAAAAAATTGTCAAATGTCTATGTTATCCAAAATGCCCTCATACAAGGCCCACGTCCATACCTGGCAGCCCATTAACACTCATAGGTTGGACTTTTACTACCGCATGCATTAGCTAAGACCCGGCCCATTCCTAATCACACACAAAGCTCCACATTTCTCATCTTCATCACTCTGCTCAACTCCACAGTTCACACCCAAAAAAAAGCCGAAAATATGGGAAGCAGATTGGGAAGACGAGTGGTCCACTTCGCGAACCTCCCAATCAAGCTGTTGATGCCAAGTAACTTCAACAACATCACAGAAATCGCTATCAAAACCATCCCTTCCGCCTCGAAGATCGAAATCAAGCGCGTCCTCGAGTCCCTCTACGGCTTCGAGGTCGACAAGGTCAGCACTCTCAACATGGAAGGCAAGAAGAAGAAGCGCGGCGGCCTGTTGGTCGCCAAACCGGACTATAAAAAGGCGTACATCACTCTCAGAAGCCCTCTCTCCATCTCCCCGGACCTCTACCCGATTCGGATCCTCGAGGACGCGAAGCAGCGCATGAACAAGCAGACCAAGTCGAGCGTGGTCGAGGACGGCGAAGGGAAGCACCACTGGCTCGTCGATGATAAGCCTAGGGTTGCCGAGAAGAAAAACGAGAGATTCGGCGTTCGCGATCGAGATCGAGAACGCCGTCGCGGCGGCGGAGGAGGCGGAGGCGGCGGCGGTGAAGTGGCGAAGTTTCCGTGGAGCAGTATGAGGTCTCCTGTTACTTCTGCGAGGAGGTAGGGTTTTGAGAAAAAAAATTGATTGTGCTTAGAAATGCTTATGATTTTGATGGATTTTTGGATGTTTTATGCTTTTGCTTATGATAGATTAGAATAAGAACTTCTTGTTATTTTAAGAGGAAAGAAGAATTAAAAGCATTTTGATGGAATGAGAATTGTTTGTGGCTTATTTTGTTTATTTCATTAGGTACATGTATTTAAAATCTCACTTAGGCTATGGAATGTGTTGTGTTTGTGAAGTGTAGAATATTGAGGATTGAAGAGTATCAGGGATTTGAAATTAGGAATGCGTTATTGTGAGAAAAGTGCTTGTAGTTATTTATATGAAAACAATAAAATGGAGTGTGAAATTTAATTTTAGAAATTGATTCTCGATCAAATGACTTTTTAAGTTGGTTTTAGAGGATCACAGAGTAAAAATTAGATGTTTTGCTTGATGTGCGAAATGTAAATGTAGCTAGTGTGGTGGAAGATGCCGAGCTTCACCTGAGAGCAATGAGCACGTAATTGTGAATCTTAAATTGATTAAATTTTTGTTCGTGTCTTGTAGCGTAAAGTGTAGCTAACTACAAAATGTATGAGACTATAGAAATAGTATGTGACTAAAATTATGGACTTCCTTTCTTCACTCTCCACTGATACAAGTTCTATGGGCATCTGCTATTTTTCTTCCAAGCTAGAGAAGCTTTTTATTTTTTGGGTATATGTAATAAAAATCCATTAAAGCTAGAGAAGCATTAAATAATACAGATTATGAGTTTGCTCTAAACCTTGTGAAATGAAACCCCACCAAATTGGGAAAGCAGATATGGATGATCCTGTTGAAGGCTTTTGGATGGAATTAGCATTATAGTGCAGGATCTTAGATGTTGAGAAAATTTAGGAGATGGATGACCTTCGATTGAAGCTACGTCTACGGGCTGGGTTGGGTCTCTGTTGTCCATCTCCAGTTTCATCCCCATTTAATTTTGTATGGAAGGAGTTCTTGATCTTCCTCCAACTGAATGCCCAACCCGATGCATTCTTTGGCTTGTTGCTTAGCTTTCCATACTCCTGTTGAAGCCCAGAGTAGTCACTCTGTAGCGCTTCCATCTTCGTCTTCATGTTTTCAAGCTCTGTCTTCATAGTCTTGATCTCCATGTTTGTAGATGACTGGTTTCCCTCCGGCTCAGAGGTATTGCCATTCTTATCTAGCATTTCTTCCCTCATCTTCAGTTGCTCCGACAGTAGCACCTGCATATCTCATCTCATCTTCTCTTCCACATGTGAGAAATGTTAAGTTGATATGCTACATACTGGTGAGCACTGAGCTCATGGCACTTTATGTCTGTTGAGTGCATTTACAGTCTTACTTAGCTACATGTCTATGAACTTAGTTTTGCAAAGAGCCTCTCGGCTCAGTGGCACTTTGTCTCTTCCCATAGGGAAGAGCTTGGGTTTGAACCCTGGGCCAAGGTCCCCCTCAACTTATTGTAGCCCACAAGAAAGACTATGAACTTCACTTTGTGGAATTTTTTTTTTTTGATAGGTCACTTTGTGGAATCTTATAAATCTATAACGATAGGCAGGCTGTGCTTGTGACATCATAAATACAAACATGCATAACTTTATATATATATATATACACACACACACACATATATGCATATATATGAAGTATCAATGTACTTTGTAAGAATAATGATATTTGGCCTAGTGTCCATTCTTTATCCAATATTCATTATTTAACTACCTAGTATTGTTTGTTGATGAAGTATGTAAGAGTAAGACTTGTATGGATCTAAAAGTTTCTTACTTTTATTACTCACTAAAAGATCTACAAGGCTTGTGTAAGACAAGGTCTAGAATTCATAAAATATATACCTGGACAATGGTTCTTAGAGGCAATCGATCATTTTGTGCAGCATGCATGCATGCATCAAGAGACAGTTTCTCACAGTTCATTACCTTGCACAGCCTTCTTCGGTCATGCTCAGATAGTGAGCGATTAGTCTGAAAAGAAGATTACATTGTAGAGTTCAAAAATTTCTTTCACTTCCTCCTCCCAAAATAAAAGGCAGATTAATATAATAATAATACACAAGAAGAAGAATGGGAAAGGATAACAGTTAACCTTGAGGTAGGTGTCAATGGCTCTATAGAGACCATCGTGACATGTTCGAACATTTTCTGGCAACGATTCAGCCAAAACTTGGAACTTAGTGACAGGGAGATTTGGGTCTCTTGCAATCTCAGCTAGGTAATTGTCTAAGAGCTTACTTATATTGCATTTGCCAGACTTCTGTTGCTGTTGCTGCTGCTGCTGCTGCTGTTCATGCATCAAAAAATATTCCACTATCCTTTGCACCACATCTATGTCATGCATTGTGCATTGTTCAGGAGAACTGTGCCAGCCATTAATGAAATACCAAGGATGAAAATTTAGTATTATTAGTTTCTTGATGGAGTGTGGTTAGTTATTCTTTTTATAGAGTCTTAGTCTATTTGGTTAGTTATTCAACAACTTTTTCTATTAAAATTTTTCTGGACTGTAATGTCATATCACACAATTTAGGAAGAAAGAGGAAGTTAGTATACTCACTTTGTTAGTTCCCCTTATCAAAATTTTTGTAACTTGGGATCAGAAGATCATTCACACTGGCATCTTCCAACATCATCCCCACTCTCTTTTCAAGCTCCGAAATCAAAGCTGGTGTTGCAGAATATACCATTGCCATCTTTAGCATCTGCAACAGGAATTTACATGAAACAGCTTCTTGTTGAGGAGGAAGCATGCTTATTAGGCTCTCAATAATTGCTTTTTGCTCCTTGCTGTGTGCAATGCCCCCTTCTTCCTTCTGACTACAAATACTGAACTGAAGCTCATTCTTTCCATGGCCATATCCTCTAACTCCTTCTATCTCCATGTCCATACCCGGCAACCATCTCTCTGCATAGTGCATGATGCATTTACCTATGATCTCTGGTGTTGTTCCCTTAGCCCTTATTGCTGTTATAATCCTCCTGAAATGATCAATACGAAGGATAGCTATATCATCAAACCACCAGCCTTCTTCATGAACTGCATCTCCAGTTGATGAGTTTTTCCTAGAAGCCTTCCAAGCTAGTGAGTCACAGCATCTTCTAACAATTTGTAAATTTTCAGCCCATGGAGATAGAGCTTCACAGGATTTCAGAACAGTAATGGTATCTTTCCATGAGCAAAGGACTACAAATGTGAGGAAAGCTTCAGTCTTGCTGATGAGATTTCCATCTTCAAATTCTTCAGTCATCTCCAGAAATTCTGACGCACATCTTATTGAAGCTATGTTATTGGGGTTTAAGTCCAGTGGGAGACCATAACAGAATTTTAAAATGATTTCAAATGTTTCTGATCCCCCTGGGAAGTTTTCAAGATTGAGGTTGTACCCATAATTTGAGATTGAAGGCTGAAGTTCCAATTGGCCTATGTAGCCACATTTTGACACCAAGGGATACTGTTTCAGGAGAATTGAGTTATGAAATGAGTGAATACTTCTGGTTATTTATCTTACCCCCTATATTCATCTTTAATTTTGATGTCAAAGTTATATCTGGCCCCCAACAAAGAAAAATCAGTATGACAAAAACACTATGGTTTTATTTATGCATTTAAATTCTCACATGGTCACATTAAAAGGAAGGAGACTTCTTGTTTAGATTGCTTCACTAGGCAATAGTCACATCGGTATGGTGTATTATATCTACCATTTCAAGTAGTCCCTTGTATTATATTTATCAGATCATGTATAGTACACACATTCAATCACTCCAAATGAAACAAATTGTATCAAGGCAAAGTGGTGTACGTGACACATAGTTTCAAGTGGTGTCTCCTAATATGTATGTATATATATATATATATATATATATATATATATTCTACTTTTTTGTGCATCGGTATGGTGTATTAAATCTACCATATCAAGTAGTCCCTTGTGTTATATTTATCAGATCATGTATAGTACACACATTCAATCACTCCAAATGAAACAAATTGTACCAATGCAAAGTGGTGTACGTGACACATGGTTTCAAGTGGTGTCTCCTAATATATATATATATATATATATATATATATATATATATATATTTATATATGAGTTAGGTTCAAGTTACACCTGGTGTAACTCTAAGTAATATTATACCACTAAATAACTTATTATTAGATGCGAATTTTGACAAATTTACCGTTGGATTACATTATATTCATATACTCTCCATGCTTGCAAAATTTCTTAGTGATCAAAGATTAATAGTCATATTATCAATCAATTGTTTAAATTCAAGTTTTTGTAGTTTAAAATAATTCATAAAAAATGAGTTTATGGATCATAAGGTAAATAACATCCGATTAGCATGAAAATTGACATGCATGTTAAGCACATGTTATGTATATATAGAGAGAGCATATATATGTAAACACTTAGTTTCAAGTTACTTATTAAAAAAAAAAAAAAAAAAAAAACACTTAGTTTCAAGTTTTTGTGTGTTTCATAGTGAATATTGAATATTGAACATTGTTTTTTTGTCTTGTTTATACCTTGTGAACGTTAAAGGTAATTTCTTGAACTTGAATTGATAAATCTGTTGGTATTTGAGACGTGATAAACCTGCAAGAAAGATTTTATTAGAGAGAGAGAGAGAGAGAGAGAGAAGAGAAGCCGCTGAAAACAAAATGGATCAGAGGTAAAAAAAAAATGCCAAAATTGAATATTTATGTCAAAGATGAGAGAATATCAGCTTAGACATTCTCTAGAAAGAACATGCTGTGGCTTTCCCATGATAAACTGATTTGTTGCCAATTCTAGACTAATACTTCTATTACCGTGAGTGTTCTCTCTTTTCCAAGCTATCAGCTATAGAGACGAATTTGGTGGGAATTACGATGCGTTGGTCATGAACTTGATCAATGCCATCCGAATCACTCCCTGGGCTTTGTGGTTCAGTTACTTGAGGAGACTTCTGCATGGTGGCTTTCTAGCTGGAGACATGAGTGACAATACATATGGTCAAAAAATATGGTATAATAGGGTGGGTTGTTGTCTACATAAATGCCTGAGAAGTGAGTATATGGCTGGCTTAGGAGTACCATTATGAGGGTTGGTGGGGGGGGGGTTCATTTTTTTTTTCTTCGATGTCTATTCCCTGTCGCAAAATTCGATTGTGACATATTGAGGCCCATTAGGTTAGTGTCCGAGAAATGAAGATGATATTGGCTATGCCAGTTCCATTTTGAACCGCACAAATGTGGACTGGACCAATGGATGATTGTGTGGTTTCATATGTAGGTTGACTGTTCCCAACATTTGTAGCATATATGTAAACATTATTATTATTTTCTGTTTACTTACCAGAAAAAAAAAAATGAGGATTTGTTTTAACTATATATTTCTTGTAATGTAAAACACGCATACATTTATGCTGACATTTTTTTTGAAACAAAATTTGGGAACAACAAACGATTTTGAAACACGCATACATTTATTTCCATATTTGTTTCATTTCAAAAAAAAATACCTTGTGTGAAATATATGAAATAGAAATGTATTCAAAGGTCTCTTTCTGCATGCAACTGTACAGCCTTGATAATGTGCTGGGTATTCAAAACTTCTATACTATTGTCTGTTCAATTACATGTCAAAGATGTCCAAGGGGAGATACCCCATTGTTCACTGGTAATTTGACAGCCAAACGACTGATTGTATATTCTCACATTTTTGAAAATATTGATGTTGATACCATACATTTGCGTGTATCCCATATCTTGATTGGCTTCATATTGGAGCAGCTTCTAGAATATGAAATCCTCACCAGGCAACTTTCTTTCAAACTGACTCGGCTCGGGCAAGGCCAAAATAGCTCCAAGTTAGGATCCTCACGGCTTGGGTGGGATCATGATTGTGATTGTTTTTGTGGAAGTAATATAAAACAAAATTTATATTTTCATTTAAAGATCGTTCTACCATATAACAATAGATTCTAAATAGAACAAAATTGCGTACTTCTCTTAGCAACCCGAGTGTGTTGTCTCCCAAGGTATTCAAGTCTCTCTCTATGTTCCTTTTTAGGTTTTTAGAAGACTGCAGTATCACTCAGTAATTTTGATGGCCAACAACTAATATGATATATATATATATATATATATATATATATATTTTTTTTTTTAAGACTTCTAAATCTAAGAGAGAGATTGGACGTGGGATCCTTAGGGATCCTAATCTTGATGGTAGGATTAATCAATAACTTTTTGAATGTTATTGACTTATCTTGAAACTCTTTTAAAATTATTCCTCAATTTTCTTAACCATATCAAGAAAATATTTGAACTTCTACAAATTGCAATAATATCCATCAACACATTGCAATTGACCCCTGAAAATTAGAGAATTACAAATGAGGTCCCATTACTTACAATTTTATATCTATGTCCTTCCACCATACTATATTCCCACAAGCCACTAGGATTTGGATTAATATCTTTGTTATATCTCTAGCTTATATAACCTTTAATTTCTTGATTTCATAATTTCTATTAGACTCCAAAATATCTTTAAAAAAACTCTTTAAATATATATATATATATACACAATATTATATTTATGAAAAACATTTTTAAAAAATGTCACCGGCTGGTTTTGTTTTGAATCCAACTTTAATATGAAAATCAACTGAATATACTATTTTCTTTAGAGACTGGTGGATTCATTGTAAAGCATTTACACATTTTACTCATTACACACATAACCCAACATGTTTGTATATAGCCTTTAAAATAAGCAACACCAGTTGACATTGTCAAAGTTATGTGCATAATAAATAAATAATTATACATAAACCTCTCATGTTTGAGGACAATAGAAAAATTGTGATAGAACAATCTTTTAATTAACGGTGATCATTTCATAGGGTGTTCTTGATCGGATCTAATTTAGTGTATGTACTTGTTACATTACACCCACTTGTCTACTTAAAGTAACTACTTCAATGATGGAGTAAATCATCCTATCACATAGCAGCACAACAAGTGTAGGCTTCAATGGTGATATTAAATTAATATCCACAGCCTAAAAAAATTTAATAATCTATGAAAAATCATTACTCCCTGTCTTTGGTTCCTTAACCATTAACATGATTTTTCTACAGAGCGATATCACATGCCACATTTAAATAATGAAATATACCTATAAAAATTATGTATGTGAAAATAAAATTTTATTATCAAATAAAAAATGCATAGTATTGTTTTTTAGAACACATAATTCTAACAGATTGGACCTGCCTTTGGCCAATTTGGACAAAGTGAAGCATGTCTGAAAAATTATTGGTCTCACCTCATTTGTGTACTCATCCCAAGAAAAAAGATGTTCTCTTGCGTTAGTTTTTCCAACCTTGCTTGAGCCTTGAACTTTTTGTGAATCCCATTTCAATGTCCCAACTCTAGGATTTGAACTTCCTAAGCTTTTTGGGACTAGTTGGTTAACTTTATGGTTTGTTTGGATTGGAGAGAGATGGAGAGTGAGGAGAGGCGATGTCTCTCCATACAAACATAAGGTTAGTGACTAAGGTCAATTGGGAGGATTGAGACTGTTGCACTTGAATCCAATTAGGGGGTATCAAGTGTGTTTGTCATTAACTTTTTAATTTAGCTTTTAGCTTATTTTGTTTATGTATATTATTTAAAACTTCATTTCTTCCCACTTTTCAATGTCCAATTATAAAAGCACACTTTTAATAAATAAAAACAATCTACAAAAAGCCAGATACATTGATGTCAAACGAATGGGGTTGATATTTTTTGCATTTGACGCTAGATGGACATTTGTTGGTTTTTGGTTTAGCAGTATTGGTGTTGGTCTGTGTGGGATATTTAAGTATTTAAGTATTTATTATATATGTTGTTATTGGTCTGTGTAGTTGGAATCTGAGCTGATGGCCTGTTGTGGGCCTCATCTAAGATTTGTTGGTCTTTGGCATAAAGGAACTATAAGCATGTAAGGTTTGGGTTCAGCCCACCTTCAAATAGCATCACAAAATTTTTGATAAAATGGTCAGCCTGCCAGTCAGGTGCCTCTGGTTCTAAAAGCAGCTCTGCGTGCCCTGTCCAGAAGGCGACTTGCATTCTGGTCTGATATATATATATTAATCCCCAATATATATCACAAAGTTTTTAATCCTCAATATATATCCCTATTTTTTTTTTTCATTCATATCATGTTCTGTTGAATTTAATATCTGAAGCTTGTGGGTTTTGTTAGCTTAGGTGTTGCTCTATTTTTGTTCAGTTCAAAACTCAATGGTTCTTGTTCTGTTATGTTTTTGTTGCCGCTGGTTAGTCTTTGTTGGGTCTTCTTGTTGTATAGAGTCTTTGTTTGGGTCTTGTTGTTGGTCCTGAAGGTCTTCTTTAGTTTTTGCTCTGTTTATGGTCTGCTTCAAGCTCTCTCTCTCTCTCTCTCTCTCTCTCTCTCTCTCTCTCTCTCTATATATATATATTTGGTTGGTTTGGTATTGTCAGAATTCAAAATTCACAGTTGACAACTGCTCTGGCCCATGTCAAAATAATGGGCTCTCCTCCAACTACAACCTGGTCATGTCAATAGCCCAATTTGTGACACCAATTTGGTGGGTTGGCCCAAATTAGTGCTTGACCACCCCTAATTGCAATGAAAGACTATTATTTTATGATAAAATTTATATTTTATCATTGGCAAAATATCACAAAATAACATGATAATCATAAAAGAAGACGAAATATGATTCATATGCGAATCCAAAATTAACCATGTGACATCATGTCATCATCATTTCTTGTACAATGCATTAGATTAGAGCTTTGCCCACCTTTTAAAGGGCTTGGATCCACATTGACATTTTTTTTTTCTTTCTATTTTACATTCTCATTTTTTAAAATACTGCATATCAAATTATCTACATTTCTATTAAATTATCAATTTCTTCTTGATTTTTTAAAATTGTTTATCTTTCTTCACACATAACAATCATCATTAACTTTCTTCCTTATCCTTGAGATACATAAAGAAATAATAAAACACTAAATTCAAAATTAATAGCGTCAAATAAAATTTTTATGATTGCTATAACAATTATGTATTTTTATATAATTTTACATAACTTAAATATGGGTAAATTATGAGCCTAATTGGTTAAAATATGGTACATTTTGAATTATACAAGCAATAATGCAAGCAATAAGCTTATTTTCACTGCCATGTGTATGTTGCAGGAGCATGATTGCATTGACAAATTCATGCGCAATTGCACATGCTGGTGTAAAACTTACACAATCTCATTCAGCAAAAAAAAAAAAACTTACACAATCTTATTTCCGGTCAAAATTCACACCCTACCATGACAATAATAACGGCTAATCCATCCTCTGGAATCTGGATTCATAAGCTGTGGCGGAGGAAGTGCCATGTTGTTGGGCTCCATTTTTGCCGTAAGATGAAGCTATTTATTCATAACAAGAGAACAGCTGAAAGACAAGGCCAGAAAAGTACTGTTGGATTTAAAGACATTGTTAGACTTTTGGTTGCAAGATTTCTCGTTAATTGTGTGCAAGCTGCAAGCAATAAATTCTATCCCCATCCCCATCCTTTAATTCATTTTGAAAAAGTCTATGTCATGAAAATTATCACAACTTCTTGTCACAATTTTAATTAAACAGAGTGTGATTAGTAAAGAAAAAATAATAAGTTTATGTGTAAGTAATAGTTAATTACTCATAATTTGCTACGTTAGAGTTATTGCAAAAAAAAAAATATATATATATATATATATATATAAAATAATTTGTGTTCGTAGAACAATTCATTAATTTCTTTATAAGATAGTTAAATTTTTAGCTAATGGGATGGGATTGCTTTCCGCACCCTGCAGCATCATATGGATTTATTCCATTCTATGTGTAACTTGCACATTTGCACCCACATATCCATGCACATGTTGGTGTAAAATTTACGCAATCTATTTTATGAGAGGATGGCATTGTATGATATTCACGAGGCCTTAGATTTAAAATATTTCACTTCTATTTTTGGAAAATTTCTTAAGAGATTTCCTTTATGTCCGAGGAATTGTTATATATTCAAAGAATTTTGAATACACTTAAAAAAAAAAAAATTATTCAAATCCTAACACGAGCTAAAGAATATATATAAAGAAAAAATAGTGATATTAGGGACATTATTTAATTTTACTACATAAAATTTACATATTGATGTGTTAGAGGGAAGATGAGTGTTATGCTTCAGTGGTCAATTTGATTGCTGAGGCTAAGAAGTAAGAACCTAACAAAAGCCTTTGTTGATTTTAGTTTTTTTTTTTTTTTTTTCATACTATGAGACAGGACACTTTTATTGCTCACGACCTTGTTAGACATGTTAGAGCACTAGCAATAGTGGTGCTAAAAAGCTAAAAAACTATTTTTAACACTACACATAAAAAAGAGGGTTGCAGTAGTGGAGTTAAAGGTAAAAATTTTGCAATCATTGCTATAGTGCACAGTTTGTGCACTGTTGTAGCTGAGAGCTAAAAAAAAAAATTTATTTTGCGCTCACACTACTTTTTTGATTTTTTTATTCTTTCTGCATTTCATTATCCTTTCTTCGTGTCTCTCTCCTCACTGTCTCTCCATCTCTTCTTTTTCTTCCTCCATAGACCGATTGTCGATCCGCATGAGCCAGATTGCCATAGACCCATCGCCGCCAACCCACGCTCGGCCACCGACCTGACCCATCTCCGCCTCTCTTCTCTATTTTCGGGGTTTCGACTTGTGTTCGACTTTGTGTTTCAAAAGTTGTGCTTATGTTTCGGGTTTGTGTTTCGGGCTAGGTTTTGTTTTGGGATTGGGTTTGGGTTTGGTTGTGCTGATTTTTCTGCTTTCTTTTTTTTGTTCTTCTTCTTTGGTTTTGATGGGCACGGTGAGGTTGTCCAGTGATTTTTATGAGTTTGATGGTGGTTGTGGTTGTGTATTGGTGGTTGAATAAAATATTATTTTATTGTAGTGTTTATATTATTTTATTATGTTAAAAGCTCAAATAAAACCATTGTTGTAGGATGTGAGAAGTTAAATAGATAAAATGACTTTTTATGGTGCTAAAAAGCTAAAAATTTAGCTTCACTGCTATGGATGCTCTTAGTAGCTTACTAGTGTGAATGAAAAATGTACCTCCACACTTTAATATTGTAATTTTAACCTATTTGGCTAAATTATCTTAATAGTAAAAGTTACCATCTTCAAAAAAAAATTAAAAAATACTAGTAATCATACCAACATTCATTAATTAAGTTGTTATAATCTGTTAATCACATTTATTATAACATGAATTTGTATTTTGTAAAGCCAAATTTGTAATAATTTTAGTATTTATCATATCCAAAAAAGCCAAAGAGTTAAGTGTCTCCGACTCACTTGAGCACCGTGTAGATTCGGGAGTTGTGGGCTTGGGCCGAACAAAAAAGAGTGTCATGTTACCTCGGGTTTCTCGGGCTCCATGCATGCTTAGAGCATTAGCATCAGGAAATGCTACTCTACTCTATTTTACCATCTCAAAAAGCCACTTTATCATTTATACCATACCATTTTATAATACCTCCAGCATCCCAAACTTTTATTTTTCTATTCTACTCATTAAAATAATATATCTACATAATAAAATAATATATATCAAAACCCAAATAAATAAATAAAACCCAAATCTGCAACCACCTACTACCACCACCACCATAAAGAACATACCCAAACTGAAACCCATGGCCACGCCACCACCCCACGGCAAAAATCCAAGCAAATGAAACCCACCTTTGCCACCACAACTAGAGACACCACCATGGCAACAACACACCCACCACCACCATGCAAAGAAACCCACAAAAAATCAAAGAAAAATCCATTGAGAACCCCCATTAAAATCCACGGAAAGTGATCTCACGCCTCCACCGGCGTTGTCTCCATAACCACGGCCCCATGCAAGATCAATACCCAACCACAACCACGGCCCCATGCCGCCACCGCACCATCGCGACCCAAAACCCACTCCCACAAATCAAAACCCCACACCCACACCACTGGACCCCATTACAAATCAGAGAGAGAGGCCACAGATGACCGGAAGGTACCCATCGGCATCGACAGCATTGCCAACCTCCTTGGCAATGGTCTTCACGGCCTTGAAATCGTCGTTAGAGGCGGCGGGGAAGTCGGCCTCGATTATGTCAACGCCGAGCTTGGTGAGCTACCGGGCTATGTCTAGTGTTTCCTTGGAGGTTAGAGAGGCGCCGAGGATTGCTCGCCGTCGCGGAGAGTGGTGTCGAAGATGAGAACGTAGTTGGGGTCAAAGATACGATTGGGGATGTAATTGGGGCGGCGGCGGGGGGAAGGTGTGGGTGTGGGAGTGGAGTTTGATGGGGAGAAACAGGAGTGGGAGATGGAGAGGCAGTGGCGAGTGAGGGAGAGAGGACTGAAATGAGAGACAGAGATGAGAGATGAGAGAGTCGAGAGAAAATATTTTTATTTTTTACAATGTTTGCTCTGAGTGCAATTCTAAAGATAGAATTGCCTTTGAGTGATATTGCAAATTTTTACAATACTTGTCTTTAGCATTCCCCGATGCGCTCTTACACAATGAAGCTACTTAATTATTATTATTATTTTTATTTCTTTGAGTAATGAAGCTACTTAATTAATAGTGAAGGTCAACTAGTTTGCCATTACATTTGCACTTTTCATAAATAAATAAAGAAAAATACATTTTCTTTTTGTGAAGTAAAAGGATAAGATAAGTGGGTTAAAGTCTGAATTAAGATAATGCTACTAAACCACAATACTCTTAATATAAAAAGAAACAATATTTGAATAGTGAACAAATGCCTTTTGCTATTAAAAATTTCCCAGAAAATTGGACATAAAGGCAGAAAGATGTTGATTAAATGGAAAGGTTAAAAAAAAAAAAAACCTCCAAATTGATGGAACCTCTAATTAAAGTGAATGTTGTTTGCCTACTTTGCTCAATGGGTCCAACCGCCAATGGGATACTTATGTCATATCCTTTGTTGATCATCCAGATCAAAGACTAATAAAAGGGCGCAAATAACATTTTGAAGAAAAAACACAGACACACAGGGATCAATCCTTATATAGCAAAAGCAGAGTGCCAATAGAAAAGTTGATTTTCACCATGCTTAGGATCATCATGACAAAAATGAGAGATTTCACTAAACTAATTGAGATACATACTGATGGGATAGGGATAGTGAAAATTACATCTCATGTTCGTCCATATGAATCGTCCATGAACCTTGAGTCAAATGTTCAAATAGACCGTATGAGCAAAGGAGTTGTCCACAGGCAAAGCACATGGACGATTCACAAACACTCCGTGCGTGAACAAAAGAGTCGTCCATGCACAAAGCGCATGGACGACCACATGACACTTAGAAATCCTCAGGTATAGATTCACTCACGTGTGTGGAAGACTTGAGCCACAAAATCTTGGAGCGATTACCAAAGCCATATTCATCGCCACAGATTCCTCCTAAGTACGTAACTTCCATCAACGGTTGTAATTCCTATAGCTGTTGAGGAAGTTATGTCTAGACTCACTAATTTCCACGAATCTTGGGAAGTTACTAAGCCAATAACCGCTCCAAGATTTTCTATATAAGGACCGGTCTGAATCAAATCAAGGTAAGTGTGTGCTTTCTAGGATTTTACATCCGATAAAGTTGGAATTCCATTTCTTGTGAGAAACTAACTTAGCCATCGGAAGGTGTTTGGCCGGTCACTCCGGTCCCCTTTTGATTGTGTGTTCATCATTGTAGGCCTTCCACAACCACTAGTAGCCCATCGAAGCCGAAGCATTGACCTATTGATCTGTGCAGCATCACATACTATATTAGATAGATATTTATTGGGCTTCAACCATCTTGGGCAAACGTTTTCTAGGTAAGCAACCATTTATCTTATAATATTTTGATAATTGTTTTAAATAATTTCTAACTGAGACACATAATACATCACACCCAAATTAGTATTTAAAGCATGCAACTTTTCCCTTTACCTTAGAAAAAATTATTAAATATTCTTATAATACAAAAAATATAGTACTCTCTTACCTCACATAAATAATGAATCACGATAGATTCAATTGACATGATTCACTAAAATGGTAAAATATGATAGAGTAGTGATAATCATTAATAACACAGTTATACTCTCATAATATTGAATAATTACTCATTCTTTAAACAATTTGATTTATATTTACCTCATTGACATTCTTTGCTCTCACGAGGAGAACTAGGTTCGAAATCTCTGGCTCGTTATTCTAATTATTAAAATATAAATAAAAAATAAAATAATAAAATAATAAAATAATAAAAAAAAACACCTTATTGATAGACATGAATGTAATAACAAGAAGGTAAGTTGAAAGATTTGACTTTTTATTTTCTTCTGCCGTCTTCAACTACGACGTGTTTGGCGGTTTCTCCTCGAAACAACTATATATACATTCAACTCAAAAACATCCATTCTTTCTTGTCTCCCTTTCTCTTTCTCTTTCTCTTTCTCTCTCTCTCTCTCTCTCTCTTCCATATTTTCAGAAGAGAGAGAAAATTTTCTGAGATTCAGATCTAACAATCCTAACCTGCACACCCCACATACCCGAAATACACTCTCTATAAGAAAGAAAGAAAGAAAGAAATGGCAGCTGTGTCCCCTCTAGCCAAATACAAGCTGGTATTCTTGGGTGACCAATCCGTAGGCAAAACCAGCATCATTACTCGCTTCATGTACGATAAATTCGACGCCACCTACCAGGTCTGTCTCAGACTCAGGACCTCTCACCTTTCTTTCTTTTCATGTTATTGAATGTTCATATATGAATATTTGTGATTTGGATTCTTAACATGAGTTTTGTCGTTTTGGAAATTCACGTGGATCGTTCATCATTCAATAACAATCTTTTCATTCTTTTACGTTATTAGAATTATCATTTTTTTTTATACATTTCTTATTGTGCAAGCAATGTGTCACGGGTTCGACTCGAAGAACCAGCTTCTTAAAAAATTAGGGTAGAGCTGTTTACCAATCATATGTTCCGTTCTTCACAAAAATAAGAATTTTGTGCAATGAGTACAATGTTTTAATTTTTGTTTGAGAGATAAGTTAAGATAAAAATTAGCTTCGAAAACGTGATTCTTATCAATTCTCATGTAAAATTATTATTTATCTTTTTACAATCTTGGATGATATTTACAATTTTTCAAGGGATTATTAGTTTATTTATTGAACCTTTTAATTTGGATTCGAAGATTTGTTCTCTTGAAGGGTTTGTAATTATAATTGTGCCGTCTTTGATTTTTTTTTTTTGGTTCACTTTTATTATTGTTTGTGGTGTATTCAATTAATGGGATGAATTGTAAATGCTTATATATCCTTTAGTGGGATGAATGTTTAATTCATTTAGTTGCTACCGCTAGAAAAGCAAAAGGAATTAAACATGAAGTCTTGCGTTGTTAATTTAGAACAAGGATTCAGGCAAAGATTTTAGTAGGTGTGTATGAGCTGATTACTCATAATTGTTCAAAGACATTACTGTTATACTCTGCCACCAGTTAGTGCCCATTATTTTTTGTTAGGTTTAATGGAAGATGATTAAAGTAGGTAATTTGGTTATGGAAATTAGATTTCCACAGTATTAAACTTTTGCCTAATGCTTAGCTACATAAACTGCAGGCTACAATTGGAATTGATTTCTTGTCAAAAACAATGTACCTTGAAGATCGGACAGTTCGTTTGCAGCTTTGGTAAGATGCATCACCTTTTGTTAAATATTCTCCCAAGTTAAAAGATTTTTGCTGACAGAATAAACGTTGGTCAGGCTTAGGGCTTAGCAAGCAAAGTTTACCATGCTTTACAATGTTTGTAATGAACATTAGATAGTAAACTGTCTAGTAGCTGATTTTGGTGACATACCCGAGTTGTTTTTCCAATTTTTTCTATTTATGCATTTGATGTATATATCCGTTTAGTTTTGTTGGTATAATATGATAATATACTTCACAGGGATACTGCTGGGCAAGAAAGATTTAGGAGTCTCATTCCAAGCTACATCAGAGATTCTTCTGTTGCCGTAATTGTCTATGACGTAGCAAGTATGTATTTAGTCTAGCTCAAGAGAAGTTTACTTGTTTCCTTAGAATTTCTTTTTGGGGGGAACACTCCTTGCAAGCTTCTCTGTCAAATTGAGTTCATTTCAGGAAGATAAGAAGAAGCTAAAAGCTTTTCCCTTAGACTTTGCCATACAGATGAACATGGTTTTCTAATTCCTAACAAAGCTGTCATAATGCAGATAGGCAGTCATTCCTGAATATTAACAGGTGGGTTGAAGAGGTACGTACAGAACGGGGCAGTGATGTCATCATCGTACTTGTTGGGAACAAAACTGATCTTGTTGATAAAAGGTGAGGAATTAACAGATTATCTGTTCAAGTTTAATAATTTCAGTTTCTATTCATGGGAGTCAACATGACCTATGTCTTTAGTTGGTTTCTTTAGATTTGATAAACCTCATTAACAAAACACTAGACAGTACTGGTTTATCTTCTGTGAGTTGGCATGCATTGGCATTGATCATAAAGAGCGTAAGAGAATTTTGTCATTTTTTTGTTGTTGCTAAGTACAGTTTTGTTGTCATTAGTACAAAGGAATTCCTGCTTTATTATGTTAGATTTATCAGAAACATTGATCTAGTTATTACTTTTGCTACTGTTATTCTGTTTCCAAAAATTGTTCTGATTATGTTGTTTTGGTGATCAAACAGGCAAGTATCTATAGAGGAGGGAGACGCCAAGTCTCGTGAGTTTGGAATCATGTTTATAGAAACCAGTGCAAAAGCAGGATTCAATATCAAGGTAAATTTTAGGGGATAAAAGATCCTTAATTGCTTCATATCTTTTGTAACTCTAGGGTGGGGAGTGATCTATTATCTCATCTTATGTCATTGCACTCAAAGTGCATTTCTTCTAGTATATTTCTAGTGGGGAATTTTAAGTCCATGCTGACCATCCCATTTAGTTTGCAATGATCCCTTCCTCTGATACATGTCTGTTTTTGTGTAATGTTGTTTTGGTTTCTCATATTTTTGATAACTTCCATTACTTAAAATTGCAGCCTCTCTTCCGTAAGATTGCTGCTGCCTTGCCAGGGATGGAAACCCTTTCTTCCACAAAACAGGAAGACATGGTTGACATAAATCTAAAACCCACTGCCAATTCATCCCATCAAGAGCAGCAAGGAGGTTGCTGGTGCTAGAGAAATGTATCTGTTTCAGAAGATAAAGAGAGAGAGAGAGAGAGACGCCGTTCAGATATGAAAGCTGAGTGAGATCAGGCGCTTTATAGCTAGATGAAGTTGCGGCAGACTTGAGTGTTTAGTGAACAAAGGTAGTAATGCTTTTGGTCTGACAAACAACGGTTGATATTTTGGAATCTTTATTACCATTAGCATTTGTTTTCTGCAGTACTTGTCTTGAAATTTCTCCCAAATGTTATTAGTGTGACCTGCAAATTCTCTTCAGGATTTCATTTATTACAAAAGAAAACTCTTTGGATATATTGTAAGACATCTTACATTTTTTTTTCTTGGATCATCTTATTACATATAAGAAGGTATCAGTATGCTTCGGGTATAACATACACATACCTTGTATTTAGGTCAATGATATATTGAAAGTGGTAGATGGAATTGGTAGCATTAACCATATGTGAAGACTGATAATGTGACTATTAGCAAGAGTAACTGATTAGCATATGCAATTGGCAGCATCACATAGTGGTGGCATGCTAGTTGTTGCATACTAGTTCATTGACATAATAATTCCCCATCAGATATGCATAGCACGGTGCCCTTATTGCTGAAATATGAACACTGAGATAAGCTGCGATAGTTGCATATTACAGAAAATTTAGTAGAATTGTGAATGATAGTTACTACTTATGTACAGAGGACATCCAAAAACAGTTTCATGTTAACATTGTGGGCAAGAGATCTTCAACAGTAGTTCTGAAGAGAACTACACAAAAGTAGGTTGAACAATCAGACATGAACATAATTATCACCACTCTGCCTAACTTTCAATGTCAGATATATCAGCACCAATGTTCCCAAACTTGACCTGGAAAAAGAAAACACATAATTGAATCAATGGTCAAACAAAGGGGGAAAAAACCATAGAAAAGGCAAACTCGTCCACAATGAAAAAACCTTGCCAGCAGCTGGTATTAATTTCAGTAAAAAGTGCTCCCCATCAAGCAAATAAACCCATCTGTGCAAAGAACACCTCCTTTACCCGTTTGGTTATTATGGAATGTGTGGCTGGGTGAAGGGCTTGAAACTTGAAACTGCAGGGCCCTCTAGTGAGAATGCCAGTGATACCGGCATGTAGTCTAAAATCTTAAATGAAAAGCCGTTTTGTATGCTTTAAATCCCAAGTGTTTAGTGGAGTAAAATCCTATAATTATAATTGACACCAAGCCAACAACCCATTCACATGCTTTTCCCACCTTGATCATTAATATCATACAGCAAATTATGTCTGGGTCCTCCTAATTCTAAAGCAAGCATTTCCAACAAGTTCTAAGTTGAAAATGTATCATGATAATTATTCTGGAACATTCAGAGTTCATAATTATGTCAATATGAAATGATGGAGGCTCAAACCAGAGCATGGATATAAAGCATATATCATTGGAAAGCAGTACTTTCCCTACTGTCACTATCATCAATTCGTTGAGGATCTGCAGCTTACATGATTGAAAATAGGAGAACGATCTTTCTTGAATCAAATGAGGTAGAACGCTTATATCTTCTCCATCGATTATTTGCAGTATCATGGGCCCTTTCAGTCACTGATTTATCTGTTCGATCAGAAATGATAGTTGAAAAACAAATTAGGTACCTAGTTGTAAACCGGTAAGCATACAATGGTATTAGAAAGTGTGCAATATGTATGTTTTTTTAATAAGTAGAAAGTGTGTAATAAGTTAATTATATGCATATTAAAAGTTTGTGATTAAAAGTAGTTAATTGAAATTGTAGAGAAAATTATTAGATATGCATCTCATGCTGGGAAATTGACTTAATCTTCAAAGAACAAACTAAGAAAGATTCAATATTATGCAAAATATTGAATGACACCTGAGAAATAAGATGGTGAAGACACCTGACAAAAGTTTACACGCAATATTATTATGAAGAATTCCAATTTGATTAGCCATACAAAGCAAAGGGATCATGACCAATAATTCTATCTTCAAGTCTGGTCAACCATATCTCTTGTAAAAGTGGAGTTTCTAGTCTCTGTGTGTGTGTCATGACGTGGTACGCTCATGCTTGTGCACTAGCACCTCACCATTTTTCTGATAAAAAAAAAATAACATGAAGTTCTCTCATGCTTTTGGCCAAGGAATCATACGCAGTCCACTTGGATATAAGAAGTTTTGAATGTCTTCAGAACCTAGAAGCAGCCATGGAAACTTTCCCTGGGAATATGCTCTTCTTTTCAAAAAAAGGTTCTCACTATTCGATGCCTTACAAAATATGTTCATTTGTCAAGCCATCAGGAAATTGATGTATGAAACATCTTTCAAACCTAAGCTGCTCAGCAAAGCTTGCTTTTTGACAATATTTCATATTCATTTAAACATGTATGGATTTGACAAAGAACAACACCAGAATTTATGAGACAAGGGATGCAAACAAATCACAAAGAAAAGAGTCACAGCTTGCCTTTTGACAGCATATCATATTCATTTAAACATGTATGGATTTGACAAAGAACAACACCAGAATTTATGAGACAAGGGATGCAAACAAACCACAAAGAAAAGAGTCACAGCTTGCTTTTTGACAGTATATCATATTCATTTAAACATGTATGGATTTGACAAAGAACAACACCAGAATTTATGAGACAAGGGATGCAAACAAATCACAAAGAAAAGTCACAGCTTGCCTTTTGACAGTATATCATATTCATTTAAACATGTATGGATTTGACAAAGAACAACACCAGAATTTATGAGACAAGGGATGCAAACAAATCACAAAGAAAAGAGCAATAAATCAATGGTAACATAAATGCTTACATACCTCTTGAAGTGCCAACATTCATAAAAAGCTGCATTAGTTTTCCACCTATTGTATGGCTTGCTTGTCTCCACAACACCCTCTGCAAATGCTTTAAGCCATTAAATAGAAACTTTAGAAACAGAAGAAAACAATTGAATCAACATTAATTTAATGACAGATAAAATGATTCCACAGAATCCAGACCATATAATAAGTGGTTTGTAATTTCTTTAAATATACTATTTTAGATAATTTAAAGGCTATCTATCTAATAGGAACTTGGACAATAAAACTTACAGTTAGTGCACCTTCACTTTTCAAACTTTCAACAGCTTCATCATTGGGTTCAGGTGTTTTTGAATATTCCTTTTCAATATTTAAATCGACAATGCATGGGGAAATAGGATCAGCACTTTTCACTTGCAAATCAATGCAATTTTGGCAATTCAATTGTGCATCCAAGCACATCTGATTTTTAGATAGATTAGCAACTTCCAAAAAGCTTAGAAATGCCAACTCTGAAGCACATTGTGGACTCTTCCCTTCACCAGACAGCACTGAAATGCTGTAGACATCTTGGCCCTGCAAATATAGACATTATATTTTAGCCCAATTTCCAATTTCCAAATTCTGATTTTGCATTAAATTAACCATTGAGTTGAATGATCAAAATCACAGGGACTGGAAAGAAAACAAAATGATGTCTATTGGAGTCCAGAGTGATAACAACCAAAAATATAACCTACAATCAAGAAACATGACTCTAGCAATGCCAGTCACGGCATCCTTCAAGAATTCTGTAAAATAAACCCGCTTGGTCTATCATCCTTCAAGAATTTTAAAATTAGAAAAAAAAGGCCTTGTCAACATTGATAATTATCCTTGTTTCCTTTTATCATGTTTTCTGATAGATAAACATGACAGTAATATTCATGTTCCTACAAGCATAATCCAAATTTAGTGAGTACCAAACTAACACATGTCCAACAACTTTGATGACGGCAAGATCCTCTTAATAATAATCATAACTATCATTTACTGCCCTTTAACCAAATACTTCAGGTTGGAAACAGAACTATTGATGAAAGATGAATGCAGCACTTATTCATGTCACAACAAATCAGGACTAATAGTGACCGTACAAGATGCATTCCAAAATGTGTTTGTGTAATATCGTGGATGGAGCTAGGACTTAGAGTTAAGGGGGTGGCTTTGCTTTGTTGGCTGTGTGCGGCGGATCCGGCCTCAGGCTCTTTTGCTACCTAGCCGTTTAAGGTTTTTTTTTTTTTATTGATAAGTAAAAAAGTGGTGTATGTGGTGGGCCAAATGCTAACCAATAAAATTTGCTATCTCAACAATTTGTAAAAATGTTGTAGAAAAGTTTATGGCTATAACATTACTATTGAAAGAATCAATGATAATGTTAAGGGGGCAAAGTGTAATTTATATAACAAAATTGCTAAAATAAAAACCCACGTATATACTAGTAATTTTTTTTTTTTTTTATAAAATTGGGGGAAAACTCTAGCTCCATCCATGCATGTGGGTAGCAATGAATAGTGCATTCAGTTTTAAGCACTAAAATTCCCAGAAAAATCAACAGAAACTCATTATTACTTTCTTTTTTTTTTTTTTGAAAAAAAGAAAAAGAAAGAGTAATCTACAACAGTTAAAAAGAGGAACTTACATGTGAATTGTGCAGTGGGCAACTTAGTCTTGCTGGAAATGAAGCCCCCTCAAGCAGAATTGGCAAAATATCTGAAATGAATTTCAAAAGAACCATTCAAGATGCATGCTTAAATAATAAAGTATGTAATTAAGAAACTGATTTTACCTATAGAACAGTGCTGGTTGACCTCATCAAAACTTTGATTTAGTAGCTTGAAACATGAACAGCTGACAGGTAAGCTGCAAATACCATCCTGGATGCCCCGGTTGTTTTGTCCCCCCTGCAAGCAATGTACATGCCAAATTCATGCATGAAACATTCTATAATTAGGGCGTGGGGCATTACAATATGGTTTTACATGACTCATATACGATACCCCAATTATTAAAAGCCATTTGCTACCATCACAACTAGAAAGTTATAATATGCTTTGGCATGGACAAGCAAAGCAGGACATTTGAGTATCCAAAGGAAGCACTATATAATAGGGAATTCCTCTACATTTGTTACAGTACAAATGAATAAGTCTTCATAAAGCCAGAAAATAGCAAAGGATCGGATAAGAGCAAAGGAAACGGGGCCTCCTCCACCTTTTTAAAGGAGAGGGGGTAAGGATTTGAGGGAATTTGGGGGAATTTGAAGGGTAAGGGATTTACATTTTAAAAGCACAGAGTTTAATAGAAGAAGAGTATATTTGTCCATTTCTTTATACATTATCATTTTTCCTTTCCTCCTACAACCAGACAAGAGGAATTATATCTAATTCTCCTTCCTCGATATTAATTTTAGAACATCCAAAATAAGAAGATAGGATATCTACTCTCTACTCCTCACTTGTTCTCTATCTCCCTCTCTTATCCTCTCCTGTCCTCTCCCCCTCCAAACTTCCAAAAAAAAGTGCAAATTATTGCAATGAATGTGAGGGTTTCGATTCAAAATCGTCAGTGTTGCACCAAATGAAGTGAAGATAACAGTCTGTTGAATCAGCAAGAAACTGCTTATCATCTTAGCTACATGAGAGTGGATCAAAACTCCTTTTCTTTTCTTTATTTCCTAAAGCATAAAGGAAACACAACTAACTACTAAACAGTAAACATCTCACTCAACAAGCTAAGAATTTAGTTCAAATACAAAGGAACACAATTACAAAGTTTAAAAAAAAAAAAAAAAAAAATGCAGATTTCAAGTTCCAAGGAATAAAATTACTAGTAGAAAAAAGTTGATTAGAGCCTAATTAGACTAGGTGGACCAGCTCAATTCTGAATTTCAAGAGACAGTCATAAAATTCAGTTTTTTATTTTTTATTTTTATAATGTCCGATAATTAGGTCTACCCCCATCAATTTCTTCAACACTTCCATAATGCTAAGAGCAACTAAAAAAATTCTAAATTTATTAACTTTTATGTTGCTTTATCTTTAAAAGTAGAGTCAAATAAGTGAAAAAAATCGAAAATTTAGTTCAATTTCTTGGCTTCTAACCACTTGAATTGAAAATTGAAGCACAATAAGAAAGCAAACTGGAAATGCAGCTGGAATCAGAGAACCAAAGGTTAGAATAGTTAGAAATCGTCACTGATAAGCGCTAAAGCAGCTGTAATTTTGAAGAGAGATTCAAAAACTTTACCTCATTGGCCGAATCAGCAGCCATTGGCATTGTGAGCAATCACAGTCTGTGAAATTTTAGCTAAGGTGTGAAGTGTATGAGAGAGAAAGAGAGAGCCTTTCGTACTTATATTTTCAGATTGCAGAAAGAGAGAGAGAGAGAGAGAGAGAGAGACGCTCACAGGTCTACTAGTCTCTCTCTGTGGATGTGAACGTTACGTGGGCAGAGAGAGCTTTTTACTTTTTCTTCCTTTTGATCAGTATAAAAATTTATATTCTGTTAAGTACGCGGCGCGTTTGTCTGAAAAAGCAACTGACTACGACTACGACGTCGTCGACTTGACAATTTGTTATTGCTATCTACCACTCTCGCTGTACATGAGAATGTATTTTCTATGACCAAATTAGCCTTAAGTTTCCTAGACAATGACCGTTCTTATTTTTTGACGTTTAAAAAATCTTATACGTTTTTCAATTTCCACTATTTCTATTTAGGGTCCTTTCTTGGTTATTTTTTTGAAATTGAAAATTTTTTGCTAAAAGTATTATAAATAAATATAAAAGTTAATTAAAATAGTCCAGTACTAAAAAGTGCTGTAGGACCTATAAATAGTAGTAAAAATAAATTGAATAGTAAAATAAGTTGGCAAAAATAATATTTGTCAAACAAACACTTATGAGTCTTTTGGCTGAATATTGCTAAATTCGGAGTTTATTTGCGTTATAGACACTATTCCAAGTTATTTAGGAAATTGAGGAAAAAGAGTGAATTTCGACAACAATGTTGCCAAAATTCAACAAAAGTATGAGAGAGAAAAAAAAGTAGGAGAGATAAAATTTTGAATTTTGGTAATCACATTACCGAAATTCACGATGTCCAAATCTCCCGACCGAGTGGGTGTGAAGTGCCCAAAGGGAAACCAATTGTGGCAATTCCATTGCCGAAATAAGGGGGGGGTGGAATTTGTGGCAATGTCATTGTCAAAAATGGGAGGAAAAAAAAATAGTAGTTGCCGAAATCTAGGGAGGAATTTAAAAAAAAAATGGTGCGTCCACAATATTTTTACAACAAATCAGAAGTGATTAGTTTTTATTAGTTCAAATTTGAATTTAACACCGAGATTACTTTTTTAATCCAACAATAACAATTTGCCACTTAAAATTTGTTGCAAAAATATTGTAAAAATTGTGTGCACATATCATTTCTCAAAAAAAAAAATTGTGGAATGGATTTGTGGCAATGGCATTGCCGAAATAGGAGGGAAAAAAAAATTGCAATTGGTTTGTGGCAATGCCATTGCCGAAATAGGGGGAAAATAAAAGTAATCTCAGTGTTAAAAATAAAAGTAATGCCAATGCCATTGCAATTGGTTTGTGGCAAGTTGTTATTGTTGGATTAAAAAAGTAATCTCAGTATTAAATTCAAATTTGAACTAATAATATCTAATCACATGTGATTTGTTGTGAAAATGTTGTAAAAATATTGTGGATGTACCACTTTTTTTTTTTTTTTTCAATTCCTCCCCAAATTTCGACAACCACAATTTTTTTTTCCTCCCATTTTCGACAATGGCATTACCACAATTGCCACAAATTTTTTTCCCCCTATTTCGGCAATGGCATTGCCATAATTGGTTTGGGCAAAGATTGACAAAAGAGAATTTCGATAATGTAATTACCGAAATTCAAAATTTTTCTCTCCAATTTTTTCTCTTTCTCTCTCATACTTTTGTTGAATTTCGCAAACACCGTTGCCAAAATTTACTCTCTTTCCTTAATTCCCTAAATAACTTGGAACAAGACCTCTAACACAAATAAATTCCGGATTTAGCAATATTCAGCCAAAAGACTCAACACTTATTGTCCTCCAAACTTTGGTACTTTTAGGGTCCGTTTGGACACTATTGAAAACTGAAAATATTGTAGCAAATTGAATAGTCAAATAAATTGGCAAAAATAATATTTGTCACATAGACATTTATTGTCTTCCAAACTTTGGTACTTTTATTTTATTTTTTAGATATTGTAAGGTGATTTATTTGATCAATGATTCGCATACTGAATTTATTGTCTTAGATAAAGATAAAAAAAATAGAAGAAGAATTTATTGTCTTTAGATAAAGATGAAATAATTGACATATTCTGAGCTTTCTATTACAATATATTTTGGAAATATTTTGGAGCCAATTTTTTTTATTTTTTAAATAAATTAAAGAAGCATTATAATGGATGAGACTTGCTAAGAAAGAACTTAATTTTTCTATTTTACATACTCACTTTTCAAAACATCCTATGACAGATTATTTATTTTACACTAAATTACATTAAAATATTTTTTTAAATTGTTTCTCTTTCTTTACACACAATAACCTCCATCCAATCTCTTCCTTCAACCTTGTAAAGAAAGAATAAAAAACTATATGACAGATTATCTATTTTACACTAAATTACATTAAAATATTTTTTTAAATTGTTTCTCTTTCTTTACACACAATAACCTCCATCCAATCTCTTCCTTCAACCTTGTAAAGAAAGAATAAAAAACTATATGACAGATTATCTATTTTACACTAAATTACATTAAAATATTTTTTTAAATTGTTTCTATTTCTTTACACACAATAACCTCCATCCACTCTCTTCCTTCAATTGTAAAGAAAGAATAAAAAACTATATGCAAAGTGAATAATATCAATGTAAATTTACACAATTATCGTAGCAATTTTGTAATATTACACATTTTTAGTTTGACTGATATGGGTGATTTTGGAGGTTGAATATGTAAAATTGATATATTTTTATATTTTGTATTGATTGATGCAAATGCTTTAAGTGCTCATTTGGCTTAGGTTATTTTCATTTATTTATTTGACTTAAAAAATAAATTGGACAAACTTACAATGACACTAAAAAAAATTAAAATTATAAAAGTTGTACTTAAGCTAAATAAGTTGAATGTTAGACCAGGCAGCATAACTAACTTTCCTCCCAAAGTTTGGAAAAAAATTGGTCAAATAACTACTAGATTAACAACCATTATAATCTTGCTTGAATATGTTTAAACTTTAAACTAGTGACCTCCATTTAATGAGGCATGTTTCTCAACTAATTGTACTACTCCTTAGGGTTGATTCTAAATTTACATCTTGTGTACGGGCCAAAGATGAGCGCTAGCCAATGGTTAATACTTTAGAAAGCATTAAAAATAAGATATAAATTTATGAATCAAATAATAAATAACATATTTGTAGGACTATAAAAATTCAAAGCCAACTTAGAATAGTGGAGTCAAATTTAGTGAACGTTTGGATAGAGCTGAAAAGTGTTTTCAATCTACTTGTGTGTGTTTTTAGTGGGTCCTGTGCATTGTTCACGAGACTCGCAAGTACTTTATTCAATAAAAAAAAAACTTTAAAATTGGGTCCCACGATACTATTCACACATTTAAAATTTATTTTGTTACAATGTTTTTAGTTTTCAGTTTTCAACAATAAGCGGTATCAAAACAAATCCTTAAGGTCCAGTGCAATTAATTTGTCAGAGTATGAGCTTGCAAGGTTAACTTTGACATGTAGTTATGATCCAGCTAGAGGATTAATGAAATGAGAACTTTAAAGGTAACAAAGGAAACACGACGATAGAAGAATAACACTTCCTGAGGTCTAGCCGAGGATGTAATATGCATAAAAAAGGTTTAAGTCTTTAATACTGAGTCTTGTTCTTTAGTTTTTGTCATTTTCTTTTAGGTTTTTCCTTTCCTTTATATAGGTCTTAGAATTGCATCATATCCCTCCACTTGTACAATTAAGATCTTTCCTTTGGATGCTTGTCCCATTAGAGTTGTGCTGGAGGTGATAAAGCGTGTTGCAAGCTGTGAGTCCACTGTTCAGGGGTTACTCCTTCATTAATGTGGCCATCTAAGTTGGTACAGTGCATTAAATGCGGAGGTGATGTCTACTTTATCCAGATATTTCATTTGTTCCTTGCTTTCTTATCTCTTCCTCCTCCCTCGGTTTCTTGTCTTGTAATATTGTTGGCTTGCTTAAGAATCCTCGAGGGATGCTTGCTCCTCGGGCTCCTTAGAAGGTCAGCCTCTTTATCTTTTTTTCTCGAACTCAAGCCCTTAGGTTAGGTCAGGATCTGATGTGCGTTGTGGCCTTTTTTTCCTTCTTAGGCTGGGCCCATAGTTCCTACTCCGTACTCGGTTCCTCCCCTCCCATACTTTCATTTATACAAAATTTGGCATGAATATTATACACACACACACACAAGAGCTCTCAATAATTTAATTTTAACTTATACTTTAACATATTTAAACTTCAATGGGAGCTCTCAATATTTAGTTTGAAAATATTTACCAAAATTTCAAAAATATCAGAATTTATAAAATTAAAAAATTAAAAATATCAATCTAATATATATTCCATTTTTTTCCCAATAATTGAAGGTTGATAGATTCTCCTCTCTATGGTCAAAATAGGAATTAGGTCATACCATTAAATTATAAGGTTTTTGAAATTGTTAACCTTTTTCGTAGATAAAAGTTTTTAAAAAAATTTGCTTGGGAGGCAGTAAACAAATTCCTCCTATATATATATTTTTTTTATTAGATGTTAATTTTGAAAATATAACCGTTAGATTGCATTTTTTATTTATTCTTAACACATATGTCAAATTTAGTTCAAATCGGGTGTTATTTAATATTTGATTATAAATAAACTTATTTTTATGCATATGTGGTGGCAAGAAGATAAGACGAGTTGAAAGGATGATATACTTGCTACGTTTGCTCACACAATTAATTTATAGAGGTGGGATGTTTAATTAGCCTTATATACCCTTTTTTGAGTAGATTAATCTATTTGGAATTGGAAAAAATAATATTAAGGCTTCGTTTGTTTTGGCTTCAAACTGATTCAGGAAAAGTGGATGTTTGGTCATTTATCGAAAATTCGGTCAAACTGAAAATGTTTTCAGTTTGACCGTAAAATAAGGTTGAGAGGGCGGAAAATAATTTTCGTTCTCATTTTCACTTCAAATCACTTCCGCCCTAGGAAAATAGAAGAGAGAAAGAGACAGCAAGGAAGAGAGATCACACCAAAGACCCCCAAAGACCGATGAAGGCGAGATCGATCCACATCCAACGGCTCCGACAAACCCAGAAAACCCAAGACCGAGCTCGCTCATTCATCGAGCAATGCCCAAAAAGAGAGAGAGAGAGAGAGAGAGAGAGAGAGAGAGAGAGAGAGAGAGAGAGAGAGAGAGAGAGAGAGAGAGAGAGAGTGAGTGAGGCAAGGAAGGACTCGGATGCGCAAACAGAGAGATAGAGAGAGAGAGATCGTGCCGTCGAACCCATTCCTCGGATCGCGAACCCAGAAATCATCAAACCCATTCATCATCGATCGTCGCGGACCCAGAAATCGTCAAACCCATTCGCCACCAATCATCGCGAACCCAGAAATCATCGCACCATTCATCAAACTCGAGATCGCCCTGCCGAATCGTCGATCCGCTTGCTCTAGGTCGATCCTCCTCTAGGTCGATCTTGTCGCCGATTTGCTTGCTCTCTTTGATCTCCGATTTTCTTGTTGTTGTTGTGGTGGCGTGGGTGGTTCTTGTTTTGTTGTTCTCTGATTTTGGGTTGATCTTTGATTTGATGAATTTTTTTTTGTTGGGTATTGAGAATTTGGGTTTTGATGAATTTGGGTTTTGTTGGATTTGATGATTTATTTGTTTGGAAGTCGAGAAAATGTGAAAAACATGATAAAAATGGGTTTTTTTAGAGCATTTTCAAGAATACAACCAAACACCAGAAAATATTTTCCAAAATATTTTTTGGAATGCAACCAAACACTTGAAAATATTTTACATCCAACCAAACACAAGGCTAAGGGTCAATTTGGATACGCAATGAAAATTGAAAAAAGAAAACACTGTAGCAAAATAATTTTTAAATGTGTGAATAGTGTTATGAGACCAATTTTTAATGAAAAAAGTTGTTGAAAAAAGAGGTTTGTGGGTCCCGTGAAGTGCGGGGGGACCCACTAAACAGCACTAAAACGCGCTTCTCAATGAAAAAAAAATGAAACACAAACGCACTGCGTTTCAGTAGTATCCAAATAGATACTAAGTATTATTATGCAAGTATTTTAGAAAGATAGCCTTGAAGGGCTTGTATTGAACTCCTCGAGTTTAGTCCAAAATAGAGATTACAAGTGTTCTCAATCCGCTTTCTATAGGGATTCTTGTGCCTTATATACTTAGCTAAGGTGCATCCGAGTTTGTACATATGGAGGGTCATGGTTTACTTCCATTGATATTTGTCCCATCGTGGCCTTACTAGAAGGCTCTTACATTAGGTTATGAGTCGTAGTTACACTATTCGGATGTCATGTCTCACTAATGCGACCAGCTAAGTGGATGCAGAGCATTGAATGTGGAGGTGATGGATACTTTATTTATCTTATTTTTTTCCTAGCTTGATAACAAATCTTCCTTTTCATCCTTGGTTTGTGCTCGACTGGCCCTACTGACATGGGATCTCGGCTTTCCGAGAATGCACAGGTGTCCTTGGAGTCTTCGAGCTTTGTGGTTTTCTTGCTTTGGTAGAGGGTTGTCCGTATTTTCCCAAGGGTATGTTATTAATGTATTTTGAGGTCCGTACATATGATGCTATCCTCGGCCTATTTGTTCATATCCTTGGATTCTCATCTCCCCATAGCATAATTTTATACCACAAAAATTTGAAATTTAAATATTTAATCAATGACATAGCTATTAATTTTTTATTTTCTTGAAAATTTGCAAATATGAAAGATATAATAAAAACATATAATTCAACAATTAAAATTTCAAAATTCACATCCACTAAAAAGTTATAATAAATAAATTGAATATAAAAAGAATTTGAAGAATTTTTTCCGTAACTTTTGAAAAGAAGCAGTTTCCATACAAACCACGCAGCATTTTCTCAAAAGAAAAAAAAAAAAATATATATATATATATATATATATCCCCATACCATAAGCACGTGGGAGATTCTTTCTACGGTGTACAAAACGTGAAGGGCAAAAGTGAGAAAGACGGCAAGAATCTTTAGAGATATTATAGAACGGTACAAGATTTGTATAGATGTTGAGATTAGCGCTGCATGTGAAGCTTTAAAGCGACGAAAAAGCTATTTTGGTACTGAAAACAAAGACAACGAGACAAAAGTCAAATCAAACGGAGTCACGGGGCTGTTAACTATTTTCACAAAACCTTTGAGAATAAATATTGGGACCCCACCCTCTTTCGCTGTCACTGTTAACGTTTACGTAAGACGAACAATACAAATGTAGACCGACTTTGTCGTTTGGGGCAGGTTCATCTTATTTAAAATTCGATCCGTTGCATGGTGAATCCGTTGGACCTTGGAAGTGTGGAAATTGTACCATGTGAGCTTTGGCATGACTTTCAGTTTTCAGCGAATCTGTATACACTTGGGTTTCTATTCGATTCGATCGCCTTGCCCCAATCCATGAAATTTTTCTCCAAATTCATTATAGAACTTCACGGGTTGTTGACTATTCAGAACCTTTTTTTTGGGGACGAGCAATGTTATGATGTAGACCAGCCTTGTTTTATTGATTTTATTTATTGTCCGTTTGTCCTTGGATTATAAGTTAGTAATAAACTTAAGTAGTTAGTTTAGTGGTTAATAAGTTCTTATGATATGTATGAGATTTCCAGTTTGAAATTTCTTGCTAATATTTTGGAGTCACTTCTATGAGATTTCTTACTGTAATAACTTGGTATGTGTAGGACGAGAGATTGTATACACTCGAAATAATAATTAGATACTTGAAGAGGTTTTTGAATATTTGGACACTCTCATTTGTCACAAAAAATAATAATTTGGTGTAATATTTGAATCATAAATATGTCTATTAAAAATATTAAAAAGTGTCAGTTGAATTATAAGATTTTTAGCAAATATAATAGCAACAATTAGTAGCACTTTTATGAAAAAAAAAAAAAAAAAACACATCTCTCTCTCTCTCTCTCTTATTGGGATCCGAGATAGAATTATAGTCTAGCATAATTTAAGTATATGTGTGTAAAATTCCCGCATGAAAATTCTGAACTTTAACCCTTGCCCCCAACACCCCATATGCAATTATATTTGATGATCACGGTAAATCAAGAGGGTGAATGCTCCAGACGTCAATGATCTAGCGGTCACTTGAAAAGGCTTGCAAAGAAAACACACTATCAAAGTTGATCGGTCTGGACTGGTCAATAACCCTCTGATGCTTAAGTTAGTTTTTCTCTCAAATTCTGGAGTTCCAACTTCTTGGGAAATGTTTCACACTTACCTTTTCTTGTCGTAAATGAGTGTTTATATACTCCGCTCTTGGAGCAGTTATTTGACATGTAACTTCCCCTATATTTGAGGAGGTCAAAGAGTTCTTGGATAACTTTCACAACCGCTATGGGAGTTATCGTATATTCATCTTCTATAACTGTTAATGGCAATTTAAGTATTCACAAAGGGAGATGAAGCGGAGCCTTATTTACGTCTTTAGAATAATAACATGTGGCCCAATTTACTAATTTGTGTAGATAAAACTTCTCTTGGAGTTTGTGTTGGGGATCGTCTTGTTACAATCCTCATAGACGACCATAGGCCCGTGGACAACCCACCAACTTACGGATGATTGTTTCATTTGGCATGGCCACTCTTGGTCGGGACAGCTCTCATGAACGAGATTGGAGTTCAACTTTTTAATCAACTTTTAGTTCACCATCAATATTTGTATAGGAACCATTACCAAGATTGTCAAACCCGGATTGGATTGGGCGGTCCAACCGGATTAATCAAGAACTGAATTGAAATCCGGTTTTTTAAATATAGAGAACCAAATTTATTGGAAATTCCATGAACCCCTTATTATTTATTGGAAATTCCTTCAAAGATATTCAATTTTACTTCAAAAATTAATCATAAAATTAAATGTTTTCATGGTTATTATTTTATTTTATTAACTTTCTTATTTAATTTGTAAATATTTGTTTGAAAATCATTAAATTTTCCTTACATATATAGATATATTAGTCAATTTTGCTAGTTTTATAAATTTAATATCTATATTTGGGCTTTAATTAATTATTAAAGTAATTATGACGTCATCGCGATTTGACCTTAAAAATTTTGAATCTCTCCCTTTACTGATTCTTTGAACTGTCCGAGTCTAAAAACCACGACCATTACATCAAATGTGTGCGGTGGTTCTCTTTTCTCATTTCACACATTTACAAAAATTTATCAATTTTGTTACCAAACAATTGTAATAGATTGAAATCACTTTATAATTGTAACTTGCCAATTACATTTTTTTTTTTAGAAAGAACTTGCCAATTACTTGGTCATACCGTAGCTAAAATTTTGTTGAGCCTGGACATGAATACTCTAGAGCAAGGCAGGGATCAGTGGTCCACGTTAGTCCTAATTAATATTTGCTAAGAGTTATATAAAAAAATATTTGTTTAGAATCTTTAACTCAATTGTTACCTCCTAACAGTGTTTCCTATAAAAATATTCAAGTTCAAAACTTCAAATCCCCCACCCCAATTATCTATTTATCAAAAAATATATAAAATTAATGCTATATGTATATATAATATTTTATCGATACATGTTTTCACACTAGGATACAAATAATTTATAATTCCATTAATGACCAATATTTATTGGATTATTATTATGTGAAATCACATAAAACTCCACAATCTAATCTTAGTTTTAATTGAACCATAAATCCCTAATTTATATCAATTAAACACTATAATTACAAAATCATTTCAATATAGTTCAATGTGCGAAAAGAATACCTAATGTTATCCACCTCCTCTCCCCTTTTTTACCTTACATTAAGTAGGGGAGCGGGATTCAAACCCAAATTCTTTCCCATGGAAGAATTGGACAATGTTACTATTCTTGGCATCCACACCTTCTATTATTATTTTATTATTATTCCCACTCCTAACCATGGATTTAAAAACCAAATTAGGGGCAAAATTAGATTTGCCTTTGGCTCCCGGCTTTGGCTAGTTTTTAAGGTTTTTTCCAAACCAAACTAGTGGTCAATTTTTGATTCAATTGATCGGACCGGCCAGTCTGATTTTTAAAATCATGCTCCTAACTCCCGGCTTTGGCTAGTTTTTAAGGTTTTTTCCAAACCAAACTAGTGGTCAGTTTTTGATTCAATTGATCGGACCGGCCAGTCTGATTTTTAAAATCATGCTCCTAACAACTCTCTCTCTCTCTCTCTCTCTCTCTCATTTGGTTTGACTTGATTGCTTAATGGTGGGGGGACACAGTAGTGTTGTGGCAATGGTAAGGAGCAACAATATGGGAGGAGGGATTCGACTTAGTGACTTCTCAAAGTCTCTCTCTCAAAGAGTTCGACAATGGCTCTCAAATCGACAATGACTCTCTTAGATCAAGAACAACTTTCTTTGTAATGGTTAAGTTGATTTTTTTTGTTGTTCAAAACGAGAAGAGAGTGAAGGGGAAAATAATGAAATAATGAATGTTAAAATGATAAATAACCATTTTTTTTTTTTTTCAATATATATTCCCATTAAAAGCTTATAAAAGTTGAACAAAGCTTTTTAAAAAAGGCTCCAATTTATGGTTTTAGTTTTTTAAAAAACTATAGTTTTATAGTTTTACTTAACAAATGTTGTCTTGGAAGGTGACTCCCTACTGGTGATGGCGGCCTTGAACTCCAAGAACCCTGTTTTGGCTCCTTATGGTTTGATGATTCAAGACTCTCTGTCTCTTTCTTCAGCTTTTTCAAAATTGTCCTACTCTCACACTAAGAGAGAGGGCAACACATTTACACACAATTTGGCACAATTAGCAATTAATTTATCAAATTGTGTAATTTGGATGGAAGATGTTCCTCCTGATGTATTGTCTTGTTACCAAGCTGATTTAGTTGGTATTTCCTAATTAAATGCATCGCTATGTTGATTCTCAAAAAAAAAAAAAAAGTTAGAGATATTTCCCCAAATTGGTCTATTAATAAAGTCATTAGTAATATATCAAGTATTAAATTTCATTTCCTCAATATTTGTTTCGTTGGGTTAAGAGAGATTGCAATTCCACCATTTATATAACTATAAAGTTCTCACTTAATGTGAAAGACTGTTTTTATTTCAGTAAGACAATCTACCAAGAATAATTGTCCATCCGTTATTTTTCTTTGAATGGAAATTACAAATTATCAATAAATAAATAAATAATTGGTAGATCAAGTTGTAGGTTACTGGACCAACCATTTACAAGATTTTGAAAGGATCATAGAACATAGAGGAAAGTTTCCAAGGTCCCAATGAGCTTTTCTTGTAGGGTTGAAGTTGAAGTCTTAAAAAGATCTAATTCCCAATTTTAAAGGACTTTTCCACTCTATAGCTGTTGGTCTGCAACTTCAGCCTTACTTGTAAAGCAAGCTGATTTTATTTAAAAATTCCTAAGATCTTTACTCATTTTTTAAAAGAACATAAGATTGTCTAGGATCTATAGGCTTCTGCAATCCAAATTATGATTTTAACAACTATGATCCTAATATTACATTTTAAGGATAATTTGTTGAGTTTTAATTTTCTCCAATATTTCACGTTAAAATTGATATAGAAAATCGATTGGTCTTTTATATGCTTTGATAACATGAAATGAATATCCAAATTAGGTTTTATTTATGTGTGATTAAATTCATAATAAACATATGTGTGCATACAACTTAAAATTTATTTGTGATTATTATAAAAAAACACACATATTACTTCTATGTGGGAGAAAATGGGCAAATGCTCTTTTCTCCTAAACTAAGCAGTGTTTTGCCTCATTTTTCAAACTAATTAGGGAAATGCCCATCTTTTGTAACTCGATTTGAGATAAATCGAGAAAAAAAAAAAAAAAAATTTGGAGCCCTATAGCGGTGTTTTTAAGGACCTATAGTGACGTTTTAAGGACCTATAGTAGCGTTTTGTAACTCGACCTCCATGAAATCGAGTTATAGGCAATTTTATTATTTATTTATTTTACCTATAACTTGATTTCATAGAGGTCGAGTTACAAAACGCCACTATAGGTCCTTAAAATGTCACTATAGGCTCCTTAAAAACACTGCTATAGGGCCTAACTTGATTTATCACAAATTGAGTTTCAAAAGAGGGACATTTCCCTAATTAGTTTGGGAAAGAGGGTAAAAAGCTGCTATTTTTGCTCGAAAAGGGCATTTGGCAATTTTTTCCCTTCTATGTGTGAAATGGAACTTTGGATTTTTATTTTTATTTTACGGTTTCCTGAAAAGCAAATAGGGTTGAGTTAATAAAAAAAAAATTTTTTGAAAAGGAACTTTGATTTTTTTTCTTTTTCTTTTTTGGAGTTTTTGAAAAGTAAATAGCAGCCTAAGGTAATGTTAAGTGGGATATTTCTGGAGAAGAAATGAGAATTCTATCTAGGCTAAAATATTATTTTTGTCCTTAAACTTTACCAAAAGTTTTTTTTTTTTTTTTTTTAATTCCTAAACTTAATTTTTTTTAATTCATAAATTATTGAAAAGTTCATTTTTCTTCCCTAAACTAGTGAAAATGTTTTACTTTCTATTCTTAAACTTAATAAATAAATAAAAACTATTGAAAAAAGTTATTTTTTCATCCTTATTTTTGTCTCTTAAGTCTAAACCATTGACCAAAAAACTCTTTACATATTTTAGGGATGGAAAAAGAACTTTTAAAAGTTTAGGGATGAAAACAAAGTTTTGGTAAAGTTTAGGAACCAAAATAATATTTTACCATTCTATTTATTTAACATTTCACCTCATCAAAACAATGCATTTATGTCAATATATTAATTACTTTCCATACATTAATGAGATAAATTTATTTATTCCTATTAATTAATTATCTATAGTCTATAGATGATGTCTAACTATTTATATAAAAATAATTGTTAATTGATATGGTTTTTTTTTTTTTATAAAATTTATACAAGAAACTATTTATTGGAATACTTATTATAGATAAAAAAAAATTTTAATAAAATTATAAAAACTTATGTGCATAAAATATTAGTTGAAATAAAAAAATAGTTGTGAATTCATTAACTAATATGTTCGTATTTTTAGTTATATGAATATTAACAACATACTGTTATGTACATTTCTCATCCTTTTAATATACGTGTGTGTGGAACCAATACTATCATAGCCTAAACTAGTCGCTAACCCGTGCGATGCACGAGATAATAAACAAAATTTATACATATTCACTTTTATTGGTACAATCATTTGAAAATAATTCTAACTAATACCCAAATGTAAGAGACACATTGACTTACTATTTAAAGTAGCCTTCTCAAGAATTTACACATATTGTGCAACTGAGTCTTAATTTCTCATCAACAATAAAAATATGGAAATTCAAAACATGGAAAGAAAATAAAAATTACAACAATTAATTCCATTATCTTTCATGCTATACTTTGTAATTGTACGGAATTAAGTCAACTCAATTTAAGTAGTTGTAATAAAATTGGTTTCTACTATTGTCTATTCTATAGAGATATGAACGTATTTGATTTTTCAAACAATTATCGGTATTGCAATAAAATGATTTATTATTGAAAATAAGAAACAAAGAAAATCTGTCTATAGCTTAAGAAACACAATATACTAAAATTAAAGAGATAAAATTTTCGGAGGACAAAGTATTATAGATAACTTTAGAAACAGATTATACACTTAAAAGGGTTAGTAATTTATAGTACTTACCCCTCACTATTAGTATACAGACACCAAGTGCGATCGTCGTAACCCTTTGAAAGAACCTTCCCCAATTGGACCCTATAAAAATAAAAAATAAAAAAAACAAAAAAAAACACACAATTAACAAAATTGATCCAAAAGGGTCTAAAAAGCACACAAAATCAATTCAAAAAACAAAAATATGAGACAAAGTAATTACTTTCCGCTGCCAATGAAATCGTCTTTTGTATTGATGTTCCAAACCGCAACACTTATTTCTCTAAGGCCTTCAATTAACGAAAACACAAACTTCTTTTGGAATACCGGAATATTATGACCATCTATACGCACACACAAAACAAAATCAGCATAACTCATTATAACTCTATAGAAGCCTCAAAAATATAAAGAGAAATTAAAGGGGTTGAATTTGATATTTACGTTTTGAGAGAGAGAGTTTGCAGAAACTGTGGCTTTATATTTCTTAACTTGAGAGAGGGGTAAGGTTGCTAGGGTTTTGAGATGTTATAATGTTTTTATTTTTATTTTTTATTTTTTAAATATTGTGCTGTCGTGGAAAATTGTGGTGCCAACAGAAGCTTCGGTTTTATATATATATATAGATTTGTGTAACATAATTAAACAAAGTATTAACAAAGTAGTGAGTTTTAATTAGTTCAACTAGTAAAGTCTCTCACGGTTAAATAAAAGATTTAGAGTTCAATTCTCACCTACACTAAAAAGCAATAGATGTCTTGGTCTAATGATAAATAAATTATTATTAAGAGTGAATGTCATATTTTGAAACTCTCTCAAATATAAATAGAATAAAAGTATTTATTTTCATGTATTAATTACTTATAGACGGTACACTAATTATTTATATAAAATAAAATTTTATGATTTTTTAAAGATCAATATTGAAATATTGATTTGGAATATGACATTCTTACTCAAATTGAATTGCTTTGGCAATAGTTGAAAAGACAGAGATAAAATAAAATTTAGTAATATACTGTAAAGAATATTAAAAAAATTTATATGCTTAAATTAGTCAAAATAATCGAATATTTATTAATTTATTCAAGCAATACATATTTCCCAAATACTGTAACACATAATAACTATTAAGTCTATTATAGACAAAAATAAAAAATTTCTTACAAAATGTTTCAAAATGCACACAATTAGTTGGGCCAAAATGGCCCAATACCACGAATTTTTGAAATATTTTGTAAAAAAACACTATTTCGGAACTATATAGGAAAATACCACTTTTTATGGAACTCGAGTTTCTTAAACTCGAGTTCCTAGGAGTTTTGCCACCGTGGCGCTACTGAGGTGGAAATTGGACAATTAAAAAATGCTTTTTTTTTTTTTTCTAAGGTACTCGAGCTTGGTGAGCTCGAGTACCTTGTAAGGAACTCGAGTTTAATAAACTCAAGTTCTTTATAACTTTTTTTTTTTTTTTTGGTTGTTGGGATTATTGACAAATAAACATAAACATAAAAATAAGTAGCTTTTTTTTTTTTTTATGTTTTTATTTATTTAAATAGAAGCATTGTAAAATATAGAGATTTTAATTTCAAAATATGAATTTAATTTCTACATTAAGTAAAACTGTTCATTGTTTTCTCATAAAATTTTTCGGCCCAAGCCTCTGCTCCATGGACTAAACCTCCAAAAATCTCCCATTAAAAACCACATAATATTATTCGAATCGGGTCAGGTCGTCAACATGAATCAAATGATACCCTTAAAGTGTGGATGAAATGTTTTATAATGCTTAAATTTATAAAAGATACTAGTGAAAGTTCCATGCGTTGCATGGCTTTAATCCTAAATTTTTTTATATATTTTTTTGAGAAATTATAACTAAATGAGTTATTATTACATAATTTTAGAATTATTTTCTAACTATATATAAGACAACTGATGATTATGTACATTCAACTTTTACAAATCTAAAGATTAACTGTTCATTAGTTTTGACTAAGTTTATATGAAATCATTGTGTCATTTTTTTCCCTGCTATTCTTTGTTGCTACATATGATTCTTGTGCTTTGGTTGGACAATGTCCTCTGCTTTATAATGTAGGAAACACCTTAGGAAGTGAAATGCCTCCAGTTTGATAGTTTTTACCAAACATGCTACTTTAAAAAAAAAAAAAAAAAAAAAAAAAAAAAAAAAAACTCAATTTCATATTTTACTTTTTAAAACTTCCACTTTTTCCAAAAGAACTGTTTGAAAAAGTGAACTAAACTCACCTTAGTAGAACTAATAGATTGTGGTTTTTTTTTTTTTTTAGTTGCAACTTACGCATATGCAAGTAACAATAATATGCAAGTATTATAAAAGATTTAATTGCTTGAGTTCAAATCATCTCCTTCATTAATAAATAAGGAGTTATAAAAAAAAATTAGAAAGGTTTTTTATTGATAATCTTAATTAAAGATATTATATATAAGGACAAATATACAAAATTATGCATGTGTATATTATAATAATCATTCATTTAGTTAGAAAATAATTCTAAAATTATGTAATAATAACTCATTTAGTTATAATTTCTCAAAAAATATATAAAAAAATTTAGGATTAAAGCCATGCAACGCATGGAACTTTCACTAGTATCTTTTATAAATTTAAGCATTATAAAACATTTCATCCACACTTTAAGGGTATCATTTGATTCATGTTGACGACCCGACCCGACTCGAATAATATTGTGTGGTTTTTAAGGGGAGATTTTTGGAGGCTTAGTCCATGGAGCAGAGGCTTGGGCCGATAGGCCCAAGCCAGAGTGTTGCCCCCGGGAAAAATTTTATGAGAAAACAATGAACAGTTTTACTTAATGTAGAAATTAAATTCATATTTTGAAATTAAAATCTCTATATTTTACAATGCTTCTATTTAAATAAATAAAAACATAAAAAAAAGCTACTTATTTTTATGTTTATGTTTATTTGTCAATAATCCCAACAACGGAAAAAAAAAAAAAGTTATAAGGAACTCGAGTTTATTAAACTCAAGTTCCTTACAAGGTACTCGAGCTCACCAAGCTCGAGTACCTTAGAAAAAAAAAAAAAAAAAAACATTTTTAATGGCTCAATTTCCACCTCAAGAGTATACGGTGACAAAATTCCTAGGAACTCGAGTTTAAGAAACTCGAGTTCCATAAAAAGTGGTAGTTTACTATATAGTTCCGAAACAGTGTTTTTTTACAAAATATTTCAAAAATTCGTGGTATTGGGCCATTTTTGCCCAATTAGTTGTTACTAAAATCACCAAAAAAAAAAAAAACCTACCTAACTAGTTGTTAGTCCTGGACTCCTGGGGACTTGAGTTGCTAGTGCGAGTGGGCTTGTATGGGATTATACGGGTCAGCAGTTCATGGGCTTCTCATTCTAAAAGGGAATACCCAGTTAATCACAAGTGTAAAAGCTGGACTTTGGGCTTATGTTATGGGTCCATTCAAACTAGAAACGAACGTTAAAGATAGTTACCCACCCATGGATCAAATTTGTACCCCTTCCGTTGAGAAAACATCGGATCGGGTTCGGACCGGGGAACCCATTTAGGACAAGAGTGGGGCAATTTGGGGCGGGTTGGTTGGGGGTCTTTGATGATTTTGACATTGCCGAGGTACAAATGAAAAAGAAATTGAAGAGATAAAACTGTTTTGGAGATAATAATAGAATATGCATAAAAAATAAATTATAAACAAAATATGTGAAAAAAGTTAAATTATATATATAAATTAGTTATTAAATTATTCTAAAAAAAAATTGTTAAATAAAAACATATATTTAGAAATTTAGGACGAAATGGAGCAGGTAAAATTTGTCATCATCAATAAGAAAAATTCATGTGGAACAAAACAGATTGAGTACAATAGATTTTTTGTCATCATTAAAGAGATCGATACAAATTACATACGTACCATATGAACATAGATCAATACAAATTACATACGTACCATCTGAACATAAAAAGATTGGTAGCTTACCTTAGATAAACTAATTATCAACAATATTTGTTGGAAAGTTTGTGTAAACTCTGATAGCTTTAGTATCTATGTGATTGCTGGCTTTACCCAAAATAGATTAATAACTATAATAATAATAATAATAATAATATTTTTTCCTAATCATTTTTAGAATTTCTGTCCAGTGTTAATGTTAGGTAATGTTTATCGAAAAGGGATATCGAAAAGGGAGAGGAACATATTTATTCCACAAACAAGTTGCATAGCAGCTGAAAGCATAATTCTCTAATTCTCTTTTTGGATTAAAGATAAAGTCTCGACCACCATTTCCATTCTTTTAATAAAAGATAAAAGATAGGAGAGGATGTAATTGTAAAGTGTACCTGAAGGCCTAAGGATTTGGCAATTTAATAAGGAAAATCCCAATTTGTTTATTTTGTTTTTCCTTTTTTGCTTTCTTGTGTATTTTTTTTTTTTCCTTTTTAAAATCACATTTGATGGGGGAGACCACTTATATGGAATCAATCAATCTTTTAGAGTTTTATTCAATGTTTTCTTTTCTTTCTTTTCTTTTTTTCTTTTCCTTTTTTTTTACCTCATAGAAATAGAAATAGAATATTGAAATTGTGTTGAAATACTCACCTTTTAGTAATTAATTTCATGGTGATCCGATGTGAGAGGCAAGTGAACTAATGACTGCATTTGAAGAAGCCGAGGCTCTTTCTCTCTCAAGTCATTTGATTTATGAAGCCTTACAATTTGAAGGTGATTGCATTAATTGTTTTTAACCAAATTGTCAATGATTCCAAAATATAAAAACCAAAATGATATTTTCACCTATAAGTAAACATGCTACATCATTGATGGACTAACCTACAATATTTTGAACATTTTCTTTATATGAATTGTGTATTCAATGTGGTTCAAAATTGAGAGGTTTGCAAAACACTCATCATGGAGAAAAATGTTTACTTGATTGAACTTTTTCTTCACTCTAGAATCAGTATACGTTTCTCCAAAAACAAAAAGAATCAGTATACAAGTATTTGTTTTAAAAATTTGCAAATTTTAAAAACAAAGCGAATTCTCATTATAACTCCTTGCAAAAAAAAAGTAAAACTTGTTCATAAGATTATTCTTTACAGAGAGGTGTCTTTTTATTTTTTATTTTTTATATATATTTTTTAAAAGATGGTAACTAAATAAAACTCAAACAATCAACTAGAGTAGAAATGAATAAATAATAATACTTAGATACTTAGGGTAAGTTTAGTATATTGAATGAGGATTATAATAGAAATTGTAATATTTATTACTAGGAATAAAATATGTTGTAATGTAATAATTAAACATATTCATAAGTTTGGTTGTGAGTTATAACATTAGAATAAAACTTAAAATTTATTTTAGGAAATATCTTACTCATACAATTATATCTCTTTAAAAATTGTTATTTTTTAAATTTAAGAGAGAGATGTGCTATTTTTTATGATTTTTTATTTTTATAATTGTTAAATATATATGAAAAGTCTGTTTATTTGGAAATATATTAAGTTTTGAAATTATTGCACTTATTAAGGAATAACTAATACAACATTTTTAAAGAGGAATAGTTATTCCTCATTTTGAAGAATTACTATTTATAAGAAATGACTATTCTTTTTAATAAAAACATAATCAAACTAAAGAATATCTAAACTATAAGAATAACTATTATATTACAGTGCCTATTACAGTTTACTAAACATACTCTTACTGTACACACTATTATAACTCAAGTTTTTTTGTCCGTAATACTGTTTTTGCAAACATATTAGTTATGTAGCTAGAAATAAAACATATTAATTATACGACCTTATTTAAAACTTGGGTTTTTAAGGTATGAGTTCTATAAAGAAAAGCTTGAGATTATATATATATATATATATATGAGATGGGTTTAAGTTACATCTGGTGTAATTCTACAAAAGTTATACCTTTTTTGGATCATAGATTTCAAAAAGATCTAATGGTTAAAAATCACATAAGCCCACTAAATTAATTTGAGAGAATATTATATTATTTCATTTTTTTTACTTTGTTTCTCTCTCCTAATTAATTCCTCCCTAACCTTGCACAAGTGCCTATTCTTACCGTATTAAGTTGCAGATTTGCTTTCTCATGGTCATATTCTTAACGTTCTTAGATTGCAAATCAGTGAGTTGAAACTGCCATCAATAATAATATACTAAGGACGTGATTCATAATAAGAGAACATAAAATACATAATATTTGTGTGCTGTGAAAAAATTAAGGGTTGAAGCCCCATGTTGAAAGCTTGTGTTTGAGGCAACAATACAAACATGAAAACTTTTACTGTTTCAAACTTCAAAGTTTAAAAGAATAAAACTTTCTTTCCAACTTCTTTATTCTTTTGAAAGCTAGTATTTAAAACTTACTGCCTCTTTGGCTTTACAACTGAATATTAATAATTGCTTTTGCTAGGAGATTTTGAGTTTATGAATCCACTAGCGTTTATGAATACAAATTGAAATCTTGTTTTTTTTTTTTTTTTTTTTTTTTTTTTTTTTAAATGAATCCACTAGCGTCTATGAATGAGGGGTCATTGTTTTCAAATGCAAATGCAACATCATTTATGGGAAAGGAAATTGAACTGCTGAAGTATAATTTCAGTGGAGAGGATTATAGAAACATAGAGGTAACAGCAACAAAGTCTCTCAAGATTGTTTATAGCACAATTCCTTAAAAAGATGCAATTAATTAGGAATGGATGTCAAAAGTAATAAACATTTAATGATGTATTTTTAACAATTAGATCTTTTGAAATCAACGGTTTAAAAAAGGTGTAATTATTATGAAGTTACACCAGGTGCAAATTTTATGAAGTTACACCAGGTGTAACTTGAATCCATCTCTACATATACATATATATATATATATATATATCATATTATATATAATAAAAGTTGGGCTTAGATGCCGTGGTTACGCCACGTGACTTCACCAAATTGCAGAAATTTTAGTAAATTTTTAGATTTTAAGAATAGATATATACATATTTTTTTGGATAAATATGACAAATCAAGAAATGAAAGAAAGTAATATTTAATTTACAACTATAACAGTTGTGTCTATTTAAAATGTTATCAACAAAGCCTAAAATCAATAGAATAGAATTATCTAAGGATAGAATTTAAATAAAAAGAGAGATAAAACTACACTAAAAAAAAGAAGTCTAATGCATCTTAAATTGCAACAACTTATACTACAACATATACTACCAAAAAAAGAAAAAAAAAGAAAAAGAAAAAAGAGGTCTAACACATCCACTTAGAAATTGAAACTCCCATAATTGGAAAAAGAGCTTCCGTTGTATATTGAAATCATATATACAAATTTGCATAAAAGAGGTCTAATACATCCACTTAGAAATTGAAACTCCCACAATTGGAAAAAGAGCTTCCGTTGTATATTGAAATCATATATACAAATTTGCATATGTTTCTTTAAAAAACATAAAAGGAAAAAAAAAAAAATAGAACTTGCATTTTTTTTTCCTTTTTTTTTTTTTGGTGGATAAATTTGCATCTTATGTCATCTTTTTCCTAACAATTAAGTAAAAAAAAAATTTTTTTTTTTGAGTTTTACCTAAACTACTTCTCTTTGTTCATATCTTCTTCTTCACAACCTAAAATTCTCACTATATATACACACAGTTTTTTGGTGTTTCATTATTTCTACTACGTATTTTACAATTATTTGCTATATTCTTCATTTCTCCTCTCTGCCCTACCTACAACCTTGCAGGTAATTTTTTTTTCTTTTATCAAATTGAAAAAAAAAAAAAAATTAATATGTAATTATTAAAACTTTCTATAAAAAACGTAAAAGGAAAAAAAAGATATTAAAAAACTTTCCTTTTAAAACTTTCTTTAAAAAAACTTTTAGTTCTTGCAGGTTAATTACATATTAGATTTTTTTTTTTTTAAAAAAATACTCCTACCATCTATTTCACCGGATGCTTTTGAACGTTTCAATTGGGGCTATCGCTCACAACTTTTTTATTTTAATTTGTATATATTAATATTAGATTAATAAAAAAAAAATTATATAGTAAGCGTAAAATAAAAACTACTTCATGTAAGATTGTAGGTAAATTAATATTAGATAATTAGGACTCTAATTTATTTTTATCTCTAATTCATTATTATCATAAAGTAAGTGTATCTCAAAAAAAAAAAAAAAACTGTGGATTAATATTAGATTAATCAGGACTCTAATTCATTCATATCTCAAATTCAAAAAATAAGGACTCTAATTCATTGTTATCATAAAGAAAGTGTATTTCTAAAATAAAAAAAAAAACATACTACTTCCCGTATGTTGTTGTTGTTGTTTTTTTTTTTTTTTTTTTTTTTTTTTTTTTGGGTATTAACTTTAACGTAAACAAAAATTAAAAAAAAAAAATCTAATAACAATAACTAATAACGTTAACTTTTTTTTTTTTTTTTTGGGATAAAGTATTTAAAAAAAAACTAATATGTAATTAACCTAAACTTCTTGATTAGGTAACTTCAAGGAGTTTAGAGTATTTGATTTTTACTTGGACTCCTTTTCTAGGTGGAGTATGTATATATATACACAGTTAGTTGGTGTAGTTTTTTATTCTCCAATTTATAGTACAGTTTTTTTTTTTTTTTTTATTTAGGCTTCCATTTTTCTACCTACAATCATGTAGGTATGTATTTTTTACTCTAATTTTTTATTATAATCAATTAAATACGTTTTATGTATTTGTTGCCTTTTGTTTAAGCTAATTTCATTATATTTTTCTTTTTTGAGAGGGTAATTTCTTTATGTTTGATCTAATTCATATGTTAATGGTTTGATCCAATTTAATTATTTTGTTGTCCAATATATATGTAAGGTGTTGTAGTAAATTCCAATCATAAACTATTAAATTTACATACAATTTTGCAATCTATATGGTACTTTAGTTTTTTTAAAATCTGTTTATTTTTTTTTTTTATTTTTTTCAGGTTTGTCAAGAAAGATTTCAAGCATCCTAAGAAAGGTTTGTAATTTAGATGTAGAACTTTGAAATTTTTTTAATTAGAACAAAGGTTCTATTCCTTGAATAGTTCTACCTTTAAAAAGTGATCAATTTTATGTTACTTTGTCTAAAGATTTTAATCATTAATATTATTGTTAACAATCATCGCAAATCACTTATAATGTAGATTCATTAGATATAATATTCATATGCGAATAATTTGATACGTATAACTACAAATGATATTATAATAACACAATTGGTATGTTAGAAGATAATTTTGTATTAATATGCTATCATTTTATATTTGATGGTTGTTATACTAATACAATTTATTCATTTCGTTATAATAATTACTTATTTGGTTACAATAATTATATATATTCTACAAAAAGAGTGCAGCGCACGGGCTTTAACTAGTACTAGCCCCATCTCACGCACTACACGCGCGTGCGATGAGGCTTTTTTTTAGCAAAAAACCCATGTATTTATTTTATATATATAATTTTTATTTTAAGAATCTAATTTATAAATTTTTTTTTTTGAGAATGAATCTAATTTATAAGTAGATAAAACAATTTGAAAATTTATAGGGGAGTAGTCCTACTTTTTAGGCAATGTTTTAGTGGGAGTTAGAGTTGCATTTTTACCGAATTGTCTTTTAATTTTGTCTTTACTTAAACATAAATGTGTAAGGGCATTTTTGAACTAAAAAATGAGGAATCCAAACAGAAAAAACTCCTTAAATAATAGTATAGATATATATAAAAGAAAGAGTTGAGTTCCAAATAAGATTACATACTAATACGTATGGTTATTTATCAGGAAAAAAAAAAAAAAAACTCATGTAAAATTGAGTATATAACGGTTATGTAATACGATTTTCCGAAAATAAAAAGGCTTCCTCTTTTTTGAACCCCATTTTCGAAACAAAACGGTATGGCGGAAAGGAAGCAAAAAAGGCGAAAAAAGACAGCGGCAAGCATCATCAGACTCCAACTGGAATGCAAAAATGCGTATGCCAGTGCGAGTAGGTGTGGGGCGATGCAATTGGCCCTGTCGAATTCGAAACCAAAATCTCATTCCCATTCCGATTCCATTCTCTCTCTCTCTCTCTCTCTCTTTCCCTTCAAGCCTCCCCCACCCCCCACACCCCCCCAAAATTTTTTTTTCTTTTTTAAAATCCCAATGCACTTATTAAAACCCAAACCCAAACGCAAACCCCACTCCCACCAACCCCTCAACTCCCAAAACCTCACCCTCTCTCTCACCACCACCGCCGCCGCTACCGTACCAATGCACGGTCCAGATCGATGGCTCACCCACCTCCTAATCAATTCCGAGCCCTCCGATCCGTGTCTCGGACTCGGCGGCTTATTCCTCGACCGCCACACCATTCCTCCCTCCTTCGTCTCACTCTTCGATTCGGGTTCCCGGACTATCCAGACCAACGCGGTGGTCAGGCTAAGAAGAAAGAGATTTCGGGGCGGGTTCTTGTCGGTGAGCTTGTCGATAAAGGGCGGCTCCGATGTGGAAGTCATGGGGCAAAACGGGAATAATAAAAGTTTGGTGGAGGAAGAAGAGGAAGAGGACCACGAAACGGCGTCGTTGTCGTTGTGTAATAAGGAGGAAGACAAGGTTAAGGTTAAGGTTAAGGTTAGGGATCATCGTCAGGTGCTTTCAATGTCACCAAGCATCTCTGGTCTGGTGCTGTTGCTGCTATGGTCTCTAGGTGTTTGCTCTGTCTCAGTCTTTTTTCAGTGCTCTATTTGATCAGTTTTAGTAGTTACTAGTTAGTTGGTATCTGAATTCCGTTGCTCTAACTGTCAACCTGAATTTTTATCATTGCACTGAAATGAAGATATACTTATATTGGGATAATCCAATGTGAAAAAAACATGGACTAAATTTTACTACTGATACAACAATTAACACAAAACGAGCTTTCAAGTTAACTCAACTAGTAAAGTCATTTTTCTTGAAAAACTAATATGTTAGTAAATCTTAAAAAAATAGTGATTTAAGAAATATATTTATGGGCAAAACTTAGTTACGTTTCTTAGGGGTCGTAGTATCTTAGTTTCTCCAATTAAATTAAATTATGTGGCTGCATTGATCAATAAGCCACATGGTTGAAATTAATTCTCTAGAAAAAGATAACAGTGTTTGTACATGGTTGAGTTCAATTGGGTAACATAATGTACAACACCTATGAGGTTACAAAACTGCATCTAAATTTTTCCATTTATGTTGTTGACGTGGTACTAATAATGTTCACCGTCATGTCAATTTGTAAGCCTATCTTAATAAAATTGATAGTTCTTTTAGTATGTAGTAGATGTGCTTCTTAATTGGCTTATTCCTTTTTTTTTTTTTTTTTTGTGTGGGTGTGCTCATGTGATGGTGTATCAGGACCTTTGTTGCCCCACTAGAGAGATTAAAGCTGGAATATATGGTTCGTGGGGAACAGAAGAAACTTTTTGAGCTAATCCAGACAATCGCGGCTTCACAAGGGTTGAAAGGTTTTTGGAAAGGAAATTTTGTCAATATTCTTCGCACAGCACCCTTTAAGGCTATCAATTTCTACGCTTATGATACATACAGAAATCAACTGATGAGAATGACTGGGAATGAAGAAACAACAAACTTTGAGAGGTTTGTTGCTGGTGCTGCATCTGGAATTACTGCCACCTTGCTTTGCATACCTATGGACACTGTATGTGGCAAGATAACTCTTTGTTAGTTCTGATCGCATGATTTATTGTTTTTATCTTATTTTTTGCCTGGTGAACATTTGAAACTTTTAAACTAAGGAAAAACATTAAAAATATATAAATTTTTCCCTGGCTCCTCCAAAGGTGGGCTCAGAGGTTCCATGTAAAAAAGAAAAGAATTCCCTTGATGTGTCTCATACTTATATGCATAATACTGATATTTTTTACTTTTATTTTTGATGATGTGGAATCTCACCAAGTTAGGGCCCTTTGGACCCATCTTTGGGGAGTAAACCATTGATACATGACCCCACCTATTAGAACCGCGTATGATGATGTAGTTTAATTTTACTTTAGGAAAATATAGAATCCAACACCCCATTTGAAACCATATATTTTGCCTTTACTGCTCTCTTATCCTAAGATCGAGTCATGAGCATCCACCTTTGTTGTTCCTGCAGGTCATTGCTTGCCTAAAAGTCTAGGGTACGCACACTACTTATCAAAAAAATAAGTTTAGGTTACCAAGCTAGTGCAAGAATAAAGAGTGCCATAAATATGTTGCTATCTATCACTATATTTTGGGTAATGTAACGTAACATATGGGCGAAAAGGTTAAGCAAGGCTCTCTCCTTGTATCGATTTCAATTATTGTGTGTCAATTTAGAAAGAGGTTTCTGTTTCTCATCGCTGTTGCTCTTCTAGGTCATCCCACTTCTGTCTATACTTGATATGAGATGAAATGATTGAAATCGAAAGTCAAGTAGATGGAAAAAAGGGGCTAGAGGGGGTGTTGGGACATCACTTGCAAGGGCACAACCTTAGCTATGCCTGGCGTACATTAACTTACTTGCCAAATAGACCATATGGCACTAATGTTTTCACAAATATTAGTTGAGTTGGATATGGTATCTATTTTTAGTTGGATGTCCTTGAAATAAGATCATTCAATTCTGTTTATATTTTGCTTCAAATGAATCCATTTTGTTTTCATTGCATATGTGAGTCTATGAGGTAATTATATGATGTCATTAATGGACCTTACTTTTGTTGCAAAAAATAATCATTTCTGTGATTCAAAACGGTCTTACACAAGTTTCATGTTGTAATCTTAGGATCTCAGGTTCTAGATTTGTTTCAGCTTATGGCTCCAACTTGGGCAATGTTATATAGAAGTCTGCCACCTTACGTATCAGTATGCTCATAGTACGCATGTTTTGTAAATTTTAACAGAATAATATTTGGTTTGGATGGGATATGTGACAGGCTCCATAAGAATTTTAGATAATATTACCTTCACCTATACAAGAAATTATTGTTGAAGTAGTTAGTAAATGTTTTTGTTTTGTTAATCTAAAACAATTCCTGCAGTGATAATAATGCCATATAGAAATCACCTCTGGAAACAAATCATCCATACATCACATCCTAAAATTTTAAAGTTTTCAGATCAGGACAAAGATGGTAGCACCTGGTGGGGAGGCCTTGGGTGGTGTGATCGGTACTTTCCGCCACATGATCCAAACGGAAGGGTTCTTTTCTCTTTACAAGGGCTTAGTACCCTCTATTTTAAGCATGGCTCCTTCTGGTGCAGTGTTCTATGGTGTTTATGATATATTAAAATCAGCATATCTGCATTCGCCAGAGGGGATAAAAAGAATCCAAAACATGAAACAAGGTCAGGAATTGAATGCTTTAGAACAGCTGGAGTTGGGTCCAGTTAGAACATTAATTTATGGGGCAGTTGCTGGTGCTTGTGCTGAAGCTGCTACATATCCATTTGAAGTTGTGAGGAGACAGCTTCAAATGCAAGTGAAGGAAACACAGTTAAGTGCAATGGCAACTTGCATCAAAATTGTTGAGCAAGGAGGTGTTCCTGCTCTCTATGCAGGATTAATTCCCAGCTTATTGCAGGTACAGTTCAGATCTTTGGTAATCTTTTATTTCTTGAAGGATTTTTGGTTCTTAGAGTAATGATTACTCGGTGGATGAATGCTTTAGTAGACCGTAAAATTGAAATAGATGCCTAGTTTTCCAAATTTTGTTTATGTTCTACACATTATCAATCCATGTATGCCACACAACTGGTAATTGTCCTGCCAATGATAAGTGCTATTGAAAGATGAAGTTTAAGATGGTGAGAATTTCTTAGATTCCCTTCCCACCTCTCTCAATTTTTCTTCCCCAAGGTGAAACAAATGACTTTTGAGCACTTAAAGAGATCCAAATTAAATATATTCATGGTCTCTACATCTTTGGACAAATTGTTTATGTAGAGGAGCTTTATTTAGTATGAAATATAGGGGTGGTGAAAGAAGCAAAGAACTGAAGAAAGCAACTGAATATTTTCCCCCTCCCCGGTAGAGCCATTGTGTGGTTCACCATGGGTCTTACAAGAAGGCCTTGCATCTTCTTTCTTTTCAACATTTTAGTTTGGGTAAATCTGACTGGATTCAGCAAAAATACATGGATCTCTCTAAACACAATTGTTGGGTGAGCTATCACTGGCATCTTCATCCTTCTTTTGTTATTCATGAAATTTCTTGATCCAGATAGGATAATTTTGGGTGAGCTTTATTCATGACGCCTGTCTATCCCTCAAATCAATCACTTCATTAAAGAGATCGACATTATCTAGATTATAAAATTTCTATTCCTATCAAATAATAAAAACTAGAATCCCAGCCTCTGATATTAAATTCCACTCAGGCTGCCTACCCTAGAATTTAAAACCTTACTTACATCCCACTTTTGAATATAATTCCTTACCTCCAACCTCATAACCATGGGAGGTCAATGTATTTTACCTCTTCATGCTCGTTACAGAAAGGTGAGACCATGGGTTCAACTGTTTAAGACCTACTAGGTGCATTTTAAAATGCACTACTTAAAGTTTCAGGTTTGCATAACATGTACATTAAGTTCAATTTCACTGCTTTCTTGTGGAGCACTTGATAACATCAATTTACTATTTCAAGTTTCCAACATGATTTTATCTGTCTTTGATTTTCAGGTTTTACCATCAGCTGCCATAAGTTATTTTGTGTATGAGTTCATGAAGATAGTTCTCAAAGTAGAGTCCACATAGAAGTGCAAGTCTGCTAAAAGGTACACCGGACAGCACTTGTGATAGTTAAATCTTTTCCATAATTTTTTGAGAGGCCGCTGTGCCCATGGTGGGAGAGGGGGTGGGGGGTTGTGGGGGATGCTAGGATAAAGGGTGATAGGAAAAATGGAATATACATGATTAAATGGAGCAGTTGATGTTTTCGGATGTGCTTCTGCTAGACAATTGGAATCTTTTTAATTTTTAAAGCAAAAAATGATGGAAATTTTTCCATCAATGTATTTCTCCGATAACTTTTTTGTGTATTGGAAGAAAAGTGAATATTTTTCCCCAATTTTCATTTTGGTAGCAAAGGATGTTGGCCGTTGGACAAAAACATTACAGGTCTCTTTAACCTTTCCATATCCATTATGTCAGGGTAGTTGCTCCGTAAATGCTACTTCGGTTTATGAAAATTATGGTTTGCTGTCTCCAATTATAGAAGTCGACAATCATTTTTCTTCATTTAATATTGGATAAGAACCTATAAATTCGGTTAAAAAATTTCCATTGAAAATTTAAAACATCAGATAGAGTGGCAAAGCACGCGTTACTATATTACACTCTTTACAACTAATAATCTCGTACAATAAATAATAACTGGACCAAAGCTGAAAAGAATTTCTTTTACCATGCTGTAGGCCCTGCGTCCAACCGGTCAAGGCCATAAATTAGAAACTTGCAACATTGCCATGTATATTGATATAGCTATGGGAGCGCCACTATCTAGCACGTCATATTTATGTCATATATGAAACATAAGAATACACAAGAAAAGAATTGACAACTTTTTCTATTTTCTATACCAATTGAATTGGCAAGTTTTCAATGATTTTTATTTAGGACATCACTTACGTAATTTTTTTTATCCATAGCTAATAATTTGCCACATCAACAGATGTCTAATTTTTTGTATATGTAGATTTTCTTGCATAAATTTCGTAAAAAATGAGAGTACTGAGTACAGAGGTCTCTTTACCCTTTTATTTATTTATTTCCTTTGATGCCCTATTATAGTAAGCAGAAAAATGGCCTTGGAGACTTTGGTGTATGAGTTGCTGAAGTAACATGTGCATATAAAGTATAGACATGGAGGAATGGATAGCTGTTGAAACTATAAGACATTATTGAATTCCGGCAAGTTCTTCAAAGTTGATTTCTTTCTCGAGATATTCAAAGTAGAATATAGATAGAAACAAGAGAGTAGGTAATGTCATATATGTGGATCTAATAGCAATAGGAGGTTCCGAAAGACTATTCTCTCACAATTATCACGACTATTCCTGAAAGGCTGAAACTCTAGACTAGAAATAAACCTTTCTAATGAAATTATTCCTTCAACTCCCACCATTTGCTTCCAGAGTCCAAATTCAACATATAGGTAGGCGCGGTCTTGAAAATGTTTAACCAAATAGTATTGAATTGGTCATAGATGAGTTATATATGGAGACTCTGATCTTCTCTTATGATAATTACTGGGAGTATTTTTGTTTTTTTGATTTTTGAGAAGTACACTTTAGATGCTATGGTCCCTTTGTTGTATTTTGCAAATATCTGTAACCCAAGTAATTTGGTGGATTATGATTTCCGTAACTCATGTTGTATCTGTCGTAATAAAATTACACCAACCTTGTGGACTTAGCAGAGTGTGCTTAGTTGAATATCAAAAAAGCAGAGTGTGCTTCTGTATGAACTGATATATATATATATATATATATATATATATATATTTTTTTTGCATGATATGGTCTCATCTCATTTCCCATCCAGAGTTCCCCCCCTTTTTCCCCCACAAGGACATCTTAAGAAAATCTTGATTATTAAAGTGCTTCGGTTCTTTATGTAAGATAGGCACACAATAATTTTTATATTGTTTTTGCAGGTATGATTTTTAGTGGTTGGTGTAAAATCATTGTCATTTGAGTCTCACTTTCACTTTCCGTAAATTTATCACTAGCTGTTTGTTTGATTAGAATTTATTATATTAATTTGAGTCTTTTTATTATATTTTCAAGTTGCTCGAAGTGAATCTCAAAATGTTCAAAAGTAGCTCGAACTGATTTTTGCCATACTTCAAAAACTAGGGTCCAGGGTTTGGATTGAAAATGCTTAACTTAATAGGAATTTTTGTAAAATGTGCAAGTTAACAAAGAGTACCAGAAAATACTTAGCGACTAAAGTTATCAAGTTTGCTTTATCAAGCCTAACTGCCTAAGTTATCAAGCCTACTCTACCAAACCTAAGTTATGAAGCCTACTTTATTTATTTGCTGAAGCCTACTTGAAGTGCACATTCTCAAATCAAACTGATCTAGATTAAGCCACTTCAAAGTAAAATAAATAATAAGAAATGTAAAGGATTTAAGAGCCTACTTAATTATCCTAACACTAAAGTTATTCAAACTAAACAAGAGAACTGAATAAATGCATCAAACCTAATAAACAATTGATCTCATAAGTGCTCTGGTTTATTTTATGTGTCCTTTCTTGTAGAGTAAATCGTTCAAAATGGGGTTTTACCCATTTCTCACAAATTTTCCAGCAAAATGCACCATGTCCGAAACTATTTAAGGATATGTTCCTGTTTTGAAACTCGATTTTTAGAAAATCGAATTTCAATGTATAACTCGATTGTCCAACAATCGAGTTATAGCGAAATGAAACTTTAAAAAAGATAAAAAATTGTGGAACTCTAGTTCATGGAACTCGAGTTCCATTCAAAACTTGAATATTTTTAAGGAACTCAAGTTCAGTATTCAAGGAACTCAAGTTCCACAATTTTTTTTTTTTTTTTTTTTTAAGTTTTATTTTGCTATAACTTGATTGTCCAAAAATCGAGTTTTACATTTGAAATCCCTAAATAGTTTCAGATATGGGACATTTTACTAGAAAGTTTGTGAGAAAAGGGTATTTTGCCATTTTCCGCATAGTAAATCCTGTATCTATTCTTGAGGTTTTGACTGGTCATGCTTGTTCCCTATGCTTAGTGTCATTTCTTGATTGCATCTTCGTTGTCATATATGCTGCGAATAGTAAGGCTTCATAGCCTCTTTTAACTTGTTCGTGGTGACCATTACCTCATTACCCTTGACTGTCTAGCACGTGCCTTCATATTTTATACTCTGATAATTGCTTGAATTAACGGATTGAGATAGGTATTGCACCTGATGCAATAAAAATGAATGGTTAATGTAAGGACACGATTATTTAACGGCCCAAGAATGACGTTGGGCTCGTACATAAAAGATCCCTCACAGTATGATTTGTAGAGAGTGGGCTTAAAAGGCTTGCCTTTGATCACTGGACAATGGTCATTCTCGATTTTAGGGGGGCTCATGCAGAAGTGGGTTTGGCCCGAACATCCAAGCCCTACAACGATGTAGCCTGAAGGGTTTGACTCCTCGGACTTAGTTTGAGGAGCATCAAGTTCTTCCCATTCTTCTCTTCCTTTCTCCCTCCCCCTTTTTCCTTTGGCTTTAGTTTCCTTTTATACTTGTATTCCTCTCCCTCTTTAGGGTCCACGTGTAAGCTTTATCTTTTGGGAAGGGGACTTGTCCTATCAGCCCATACCTCAAGTGGTTGGGAGTAGACGTAAAGGTTGAATAGCATGGTCAAGAATAGGGGCCTGTCAGGCACATAGTTCTTTACTACAGTATTGGCAGACCTTTTCACTTGTCTTATCCCCGCATTAAACTCGTCCTTCTTCTTTAGGTGTCTCGTGGGATCTTTGGACGTGACATCGTCCTCGGCAATAGGTCTCCTCGGACTTAGTCCTGGGCCCCGATATGGAGCGGGCCTGGGCCATGAATTCTCTGGTCCCACAGTTAAGATTGAAAGTTAAAAAAAAATAATTTTCAATCTCAATTATTAAATAAAATAAAAATAAGTAAAAAAGATAAAAATGTAAAAAAAAAAAAAAAATTGTATAGGAAATGAGATAATTGCATGGTGCAATTGCAAATCCCAATCCTGAATTAACCACTCGAAGTACTTATTGCCTTTCCTTCCTCGTGATGGCTTGAAACTTCCAATAGGTTAATATGATCTGTCATTTTTTTGGCTTTAATCTTTAATTTTCTTTTTGAGAGATAATTTCATTATGTTGCTAACTTCGTAGCTCGAACTCTTTCTCTCTAAAACTTCAAGCACTCTGAGCATGATAAGATGTCAATTCAGTTACAAAGCCTTGACTTAATCTTTAATTAAACTATTTCTAACTTGGCAATGTATTAGCATATCCTTTTCACATGGCTCATTTCCATCTTGCCATGTACTTTCATCATGTACCAATAGCAACAAAGCATGTTAACAATGATGAATAATGTTGTGAACCTAATTAGGAATATGGACATAATTTTTTGTAATTAGCGCAAAATTACTCTTACTTAAATTTCACTTTTATTTGAGTTCACTATTGATAGAGATGTAAACAATGATAATAATGTCGTGTACCTAGAATGGACAAGGATGGTTTTGAGATCTGTTAGAATACCATACACCACAATCAAGATAGGTTGACAAATCAACCGCGTGCTTTTGAACTTTCTGTATCTTTTATTGGACTAGATATAAAGAGTTTTAAAAAAATCATACAAAAAGTTAATAAAAAAAAAAACAAACAAACATATGGACGAGGTTTAATACATTAAGAGACCCAAAAAGCATGGACGAATCATCCAAGGTGCCGTTTGGATTCAATTGAAAAAGTCTTTGTCTCGTCTGCTGCATTCCTTCTTTTTTTTTTTTTTTTTTTTTTTTTTTTTTTTTCACGCGTTTTGCAGAAAGGCGGGGGACAATTAACACTATAGCAGTATTGTTCATACAATGTAGCAATACTGTTCATGAGACCCACAACCACTTTATTCAGAAAAAAAAATTAAATTGGGTCCCACGGTTTTTTTTTGAATATATTAGGAAAGTCTAGTCCCATCCATCTCTTCCTTGGAACCATTCTTCATCTAGATGACGTTCTCCGTCCCCAAAGGCCTCCTTAAGGTACAGGTCCAAATTACAGGAGCCTCCCAGGTGCAAGACTTGGCATTAACATCGTCCATACCATTGAAAGAGTAATATCTTCTAGACATCTTGTCAAAATGTTTCTCCAAATCTTTCCTTTGAAATGAGCAACATTTCATCAGCAAGAATTCTTCTCGTGCTACCTCCTTATAATGAGTTGGTGCGCCCAAGAATTCATTATGGACAATTGTAAAGAAATCCTCCAATGTATTGCATTGGGCTGCTTGTCTCTGTCTGTATTCTCCCAAATTGATCCACCATTCTCGTAATCTTCCTGTAATCCTTGCAACAAACTTAGCAATAATCAGAAACAAGTAGCATTTGGAGTTTGAAGTTCAGCTATGCACCAGGAGTACATATTAAAAAACTCATCATGCCATCGAGAGGGAGGAACATTATCAAGGGTAAACAAATGTTTTGCATCCGTAGTTGGTGAGTAAGACAATCTGGTTTTGGTGATCGGGACAAAAGGTGGTGGAGAGAAGATTGGTGGCGGAGATGGAGGCCTTTGGGGACGGAGAACGTCATCTTCCTCTTCTTCTTTTGGATCAGTCATGAATATTTCCTCCAAACCAAGACCAGACAAGTCTAAGTCAGAGTCTTCTATTATAGGAAGCACAAAAGGCTCTTTGGGATCTTTAAGAGTGAGAGTTCTGAGAAATGAAGAAATTGGGTTTGGGGAATCGGGATTTATGGCTAACATATTCATGTCTGGGGGTTTTGAAGAGGCTCCTATGGTTGGATCTGGAGGTTGGTATAATGGTTCTTTGTCCCTTTTTATTGGGGAGGACTCATTTTGTGTTTTATTTTGGGACTCTGGTAAGGTAGAATATGTGATGGCCGGAAAGATTCCACTTGGTTTGAAGGGATTGTAATCAGGATGTGTTATAACCAGTGGCTGGAGATTTTGGTAAGGAGAAGTTGGCGAAAATGGGGAGGTTGGTGGTACCATCAAGTCTTTGTATAGTAATTGTCGTGGCTGGGGAGGTGTTTGGACATGTATGGGAGGAGTGAGAGTGGATTCTTTCTGGGATCTTTCCATAGATTGAAGTCAGAGCGAAAGAATCGCTTCCTTTCCTTTTCTTTTTGTCCGATGAGAGGAAACGAGACAGACAAGTCTTTGACTGTGGATGTGATTGTGGCCAACTCCTGTTCAATAGTTTTAATCTTTATCTTCAAGTCTTGGACCAAAGCATTTGAGGCCGAGAAGGTATGAGTAACCACCTCTGCCATCTTTTGCTGATTATCAAGTATCTTTGAGAGGACTTTATTTTGGGCCTGAGCATTTTTCGCTTGCCGGTTTAATGTCTTCTCGCAGAGGAGACTTGTTTTTTGGTTCCATCCGGATTAGTTCCGGCAGGGTTTTTGATTTTCCGGATATGTTTGGTATTGGTTTGGGGATGATCAAAACTTTCTAGTGGAGGAAAGTTCTGAGAATAGGAAGGTGAGGCTTGGTCAAACATGTAACACGATGATGGATTATGTGTTTGAGCAAGAGAGAGTGACTGGTATTTTGGTATTTGTGGAAGGACCTTTTGGTAATATGGGATCAATGAAGGTTTCGATCTTTGGTTTAGATTTTCTTTGCAAGAAGGGAATGAGGGAAGGGTTTGTTTCTGGTTCTAGGGTAAAGAACATAATAGTCAAAATTTTCGGATGGTTCTCCAAGAAGGTCAACTTCTGGATCTCCCGCTTCATATCTTTCTTTAAGTTTTTCTTTGGAAAGATTTCTTCTTTCTTTGCGAAGGATCCGCCTCAAACATCTCTTCTTCTTGGCAATTAATACAATCACAAACATCCCACCGGATGTGTCCAGTGGATGATTTTCCTTCATAGCAAGGCTTCCCATCTTCCCGAAATCCTTGAATCTCGAGCCCATCTTCTTTAACATACGAGACTGGTTGGAGCATAGCAATCTGTGTTGGAAAGACTGTTACATCCTTCTTTTCTCAAGGAGCTATCAGGAATTTTGTCCCTACTTCCCCATTTTCTTTTTCGATAAAAAGAGGAGTTTTTGATTGAATTGGTTTAGCCGCTTGATGGAGCATCTCATATTTCGTAATCCATGACTCTGGAAAAAGAGATGTCATCTGCTCTCTATTGAGTTGTCTTGGAACAAACGTACACATAGGCGTCATTTCGGGATCCACTTGAATTAATAAGGCATCATTAGATTGAGCCATATCCGGAACCGCCATGTCGAAAGCATGATTCTGTAGTCTATAGGCAAGCTGGTAGTGAAGGGTGGCAGCAAATGTGTCTTGCACCTGGGAGGCTCCTGTAATTTGGACCTGTACCTTAAGAGCATCACAAAGATGGGGATCTTTAAGGGACATATTAAAATTAGGGAAAAGTGTAACAAAGACTGTTCCCGCATTTAGAGTGGTTTGGACTGTCCCTATGATTGCATTTTGATATTCCAAGAATCTGGAATCAAGAAGTGAAATTCTAGAGACTACTGGGAGTCCTTTTCTTCCATGGAAAGTCAATGCCAACCTAACTGCTCCAAAATGAAGATGGGTATATCCTTGTTTTTGCCATGGGGTTATAAACTCTTTGGGAAGGGCAAGGGTAATGAAGTTTTTTTCTGTTTCGCTTCTTTGGGATGTTATACTTGGTCAAACTTGGAGGCTTGGACATATTCTTTTTCTTGTAGAAGGTTGAGAAGGGCCTAGAAGTTTTTTATGGATTTTTTAAAAGAGACTTGGGGTTTATCAAATCTTTGTATAAGGATTTACAATGGGAAAGTCGGTAATAGGGATTTTACTCTCTTCAGAACATGGGAGATCTCATACAAGTAATCTAACCTATTTGCAAAGTGGATTTTCGAAGGAAAGATCAAAGGTAGATTTAGTGGTATCAATGACTTCTAAAGATGAACTTGCCATGATAGTTTCTTTCAGATAGAACTGTCTACCAAAGACCTAACAGGACTAAGAAGCCAATCTTAGGTTGAGACGTCCACAAGGTTACTATTGGAGAAGCAGATTCTCTAAAATCTTTAAGAACAAACCCCTTAGTGTTCTATTTGATTATCAAATCCAGTGTTACGATGTGATTAATACGGAGGATCCACCAATTGTGGCAACAGTAAATCACAGAGCATACTAATCGGGACAATAATCAAATATACTAATCAAAGGAGGATGAAAGCGATCACGGGCTCTGATACCAGCTATAGGGTAAAAACGAGACAGGAGCTAGAGGAAAGATTGAAAGAGGGTGTAAGAAGATTATGAAAATTGGTTTACAAAATATACAACTAGCAAGAGATAAAAGATTACACGAAAATAAGGAATGGAACACAGAACTAAATACAGCAAACTCAAGGATATTATTAGACTTAACAACTTTTTTACATTGGATATGCTGGTGGACATCTTACAGGGATTCTTTCTTCTTTTTCCCATTTAAAAATTATTTTGTTATAGTGTTTTCAGTTTTCAGTTTCAGTAACAATAAATTCAATTCAAACGGACCCAAGTATCAACGTATTTTACTACCGGAAGAGCATTCCCATCAGCTCTCTCATAAAAAATGTCATTTTAACACATCATTTTGCAACATGCCATTTATCAGATGTTCTATACTTCAATTCTATACATTAAAATAATATTTACTATACATTAAAATAATATATTAATTACTCCTTATCATCCTCATCCTCATCGTCAACAACAACGGCACAACCATCACCGCCGCAACAACATCGACAACCACCATCGGCACAAACCCACATCCACCAACGCCACCTCAATTAAAAAAAAAAAAAAAAACACAACCAGAGAGATCGGCACGGCAAATCCCACATCAAGCACAACCAGAGAGATCGGCACAGCAAAAAACACAACCAAATCAAACAAACCCACATCCCAAATCAAATAAACCTAGAAGCAAAACCCACCACTACAGGCCGATTAAGAGAAATCCGATGGTGGGAGGTTCCGATGACGTGGTGGATGGCACGACAAGCTCGGCGGTGTGGCGTGGCGTGGTGATCGGACCATGGGTTGTTGTGGATGTGGTGGGTCGGGTTTGTGTGGCTGTGTTGGTGGACGGTGATCCGAGAGTGTAGATCGGGTTTGTGTGGCTGTGTTGGTGGACGGCGATCCGAGAGTGTAGATCGGGTTCGTGTGGCGTTGCGTGGCGTGGCTTGATGCTCCGGCCTGGGTTTTGTCGGAGAAGGAGGCGTGACGTGGAGAGAGAGAGAGAGAGAGAGCAAAGAAATGAAGTGAGAGAGAGAGCAGATACATTTCGGTGAAGGAATGAGGAGACAGAGGGAAGAAAGAGGAGATGAGGAGATAGAGGCAAAGTGGGCCCAACGAGAATAAAAAAGTAATATAAATTATGGTAAAGGTAAACGATGACGCTCTCAAATTTCAGAGCGTCATCGTAACATGTTCCAAAAAAATGGCACATATAGAACACTTGATAAAGCTCAAATTTTGGAGTTTGATGTGCCAAATGCCAAATATTATAGATTTAACACATTCAGCACACTTGATGAGAGTGCTCAACTATGGAATGTCAAATCTAATCCCTATCACGATCCTGTTCTACTTCAAAATGTTTATTAAAAAACAAAAAAAAATCATACAAAATGTTAAAAAAAGGAACATGTGGATGAGGTTTAATCCACAAAGAACCATGCATTCATTCAAGGACAATGATGTATGGAAAATTATATCATGTATCGGCCACATCCACATCAGAGAGAGAGAGAGAGAGAGAGAGAGAGAGAGAGAGAGAGAGAGAGAGAGGAGGGCAGTGTGTATACTTGCTCATCATCATGTTCTACATCCGGACAATAATTCTTTATTATATATACGGCACCAAGCAAGGCAAACACTGCACACAATAAAAATCAGTGTCCGTAGCCTTTACTCAAAACACATTCATTCAAACACTTCAGTCTTCACTGAACAAAAAATGGCAGCTACTCATGTTGCTACTCCCGTCTATGACCGTGTGAAAGAGGTTAAGGAATTCGACGAATCCAAGATGGGTGTCAAGGGCCTCGTTGATTCTGGCATTACCTCAATACCCAATATGTTCATTCACCCACCTGAGACTCTCTCCACCCTCAAAAAGCCCACCTCTCAAACATGCACCAAAAAGACCATACCACTAATCGACTTTTCCAACTTCAACATCCCCACCAAACGACACCAACTTGTGGAACAAATCAGAGATGCCACTTCCTCATGGGGCTTCTTCCAAGTCATCAACCATGGGATACCTCTGTCAGTCCTAGACGAAACCATGAACGCAATCAAAGCCTTTCATGACCAACCCCACGAGGTCAAGTCCAAATTCTATACCCGTGCCCACAATAGGGAAGGGGTTATATACACGAGCAACTTTGACTTGTACCGAACTAACGCTGCAACCTGGCTTGACTCGCTCACGGTTTGGTTGTCCCCAGAGAAAAAGCGTGCAGAGGAGAAGGAAATTCCTGAGGTTTGTAGGAAAGAGTTGCTTGCATGGGATTTGCATTCACAAAAGGTGGCTGAGGCTTTGTTGGAGTTATTGTCTGAAGGGTTAGGTTTGGGGGCTGAGAAGTTTAAGGACTTGGGGTTTTTGGTTACTAAGCTAATTATGGGACACTACCATCCTTATTGTCCACAGCCGGATCTGACGGTGGGGATTACACCTCACACAGATTCAGGGTTGACTGTGTTGTTGCAGAACCAGGTGGGAGGGTTGCAAGTGAAGCATGATGATGAGTGGGTGGATGTAGAGCCCATCCCTGGAGCATTGACGATCAACATTGGCGATACCATTCAGGTATAACATATTTTCTTATGAAAAAAAAAAAAAGAAACAATTTCCTCGGCTCAATATTTTTCAGGAGTACTTCTAATACTAGATGTTGCGATTTTTTTTTTCCTTGAATAACACGTTTTATTGACAAACATGGACAACAAAAAGGGGTTTGAGAGAAAAACTAGCCTCTCAGCTTACGAAAAATGGATTGATACATAATGAAATAGTGTAAAAATAGTAAACTCATGTAAAAGTAATATTACTTTTATTACTATAAGTCATATCAAAAGTTAAAAAAATGATTAAATTGTAAAACACACTTCAAAAATTTAATAGGTGAAATAAAATATATGGCAAACTTAGGTGTTACTTAACAAACACATCATAACAAGACGGAAGAAGGGGTTGTTAATCAAATCGATCCCCTAACTAATTAAAGCAAGTATATCAAAATTTTGAAATGTTAGGAGGCGAAATCAAAATGATCCTAAACTTTAAGATGTGCTTTACAATTTAGTCTAATTTAATGGTATAACCAAAGGGAGGATTTAGACCTTGGTTGGTTATCCTAATATAGGAAAATATCCTATATAACTGGGCATTATACTATGTTTTATAAAGGTCTGAATAATAATAACAATACATTAGTTAGTGTGTAACTATTAACATGTCTCACATCACTCCATGTGTATGACTATCGTAGGATGTAATTTATAAGAAAATGGTGCTCCTATAATTTATGTTTGTCCTGATTGTATTGTTTCATTTGGATTAATGTATTTAAAGAGAAATATTTTGATTTTAAATTTTAGTTTAATTAACTTGAATAAAGTATGAAATGAAAAACTTTTCTCCCCTATGAATGAAATTTATTGATAGATTCAATATAACTAAGTGTAAGATGCCATTTTAAATCCGTAACATTACAAGTGTTTTTATTTATAATAAGAAATTGTTCTTCAAATTAATTCCTCAATTTGAAATCCTCAAATTCAAACATTATTTATAGAATTTTGTGCATGTTATTCAATAAAAACACTTACATTATGTGTTTTTGCCATGTCATATTCTCTGCGTACATGTTAGAAAGTTTTGTCACAGTTCTCACTAATTTTGTAATTTTTTATTTAATTATTTTCTAACAGATAATGTCTAACGACAAATATGTAAGCGTGGAGCACCGTGTTTTGGCTAAGGCATCTAAAGAGCCACGTATCTCAGTCGAGGCATTTTTTAACCCGGAGACCGAGAGCGATACTAATTACTTTGGACCATTACCAGAATTATTGACACCTAATAAACCAGCTCTTTATCGCAAATTCACGATGCCAGAATTCCTAGAAGGTTTTTATAGCAAGGGATTGGATAACAAGTCTTTCATTCAAAAAGTCAGGCTGTGAAATGAGAATGATAACTAAATAAAGCTCTAAGTAGAATATTTTCACAAAAATTTCACAACAAAATCTAATTGGCAAGCTTTAATTAGTTCTCATCTTGGCCCACTATTTGCATTACTTTTTTACTTACCATTAACAGCTTACCATCTAGACTTTGTTGTGAAAATATTATAATCATAGCACTATTCATACTAAAGAGCAATTTTAAAGTCAATATAATGCATGCTGCATATTTATGTACCTATATGAATGGAATGGAGTGACCCATTCCTTGCTCTAGAAAGTGTATTGCTTGAGGCATAATAAATGACGCAAACTCAAGTACTTAGCTTAAAGCTACCCAACTATGAATAAAATTCATGCTAAATAAGCTTTTAGTATATATTTTGTTTCATATTGCTTTTTTCATGAGTGGTACCTCTTCCAAATAAGAAAAGTACAAGGACCAACATTTATTATCCAATTAACTTGAAGCACCCCATAATGTAATGGGTTCCAAAATACAGGGATCAACATATTTATTTCTTTACCACTGTACACTTTTGACGTGAAAGTCACTCTATAAATATAAATATTTGTGGAGTGTTGAGGATAAGGATCGTGATTCAAGTCTCCAAAAGAGAGTTTTACATACATATACATTTAGATTAGGTTGGAGTAAAATTTTTATCTTGTATATAAGTATTTTTTTTAATTATACTACTTAAAAAAATTGAAATTGATTTTGCCTTCAACTCTTTATTTTCATCTTGCCCCTCCTAAACTAGAATCCTAGCTCCGCCACCGCGAGTAAGCACAAATATTGCCTTGGAGACTTTGGTGTATGAGTACAGATGTAACATGTTGTATATAGACTCTATATTAGTTGTATATAGATGTAACATGTTTCTTAGTTTTTTCTATAGGAATAAAATTGCAGATTATCAAAAAATAGACTCTATATTATGGAGGATAGATACATGTAGATAATAAAGATAGCTGAAACTTGAAGGCACTAATAAATTCCTGCACTAGTTCTTCAAATAAGATTTCTTTTCTCTTCTTGAGATGCTCTTCATGGTATTAGGTAGGATATAGACAGTAACAAAAAGAGCAAGAGAGTAGGTATATTCATATGTGGATCAAATAGAAGATTCGGAAAGACTATTCTCACAATTTTCACAACGATAGCTGAAACAGATTGTTGTGACTTTTAGCTCGCCTAATTAAACCTTTCCAATGAAACTATTCCGCCCATGCATTCTAACGTTTCTCCAAAGTCCAAAACTCCAAGTTCAACATAGGTAGGCGCGGTCTTGAAATTTTAGCTAGGTTTAAGTAAATAATATTGAATTGGTCATGGATGACATATATATGGAGTAAGATCTTCTATGTTGGTGTATATATATTCAAGGCCGGCTCGATATAATTTGAAGGCCTAAGCCAATAAATTTAAGTGGGTCCTTTTATATATAAATGTCAATTAAATAAATTTATTTAATATTAACCGAATCAAGGTTAATTTGATGAATTAATACAAACCAGACCAAAGTTGATTTCATATAGAGATTTAAATATCATAGTTCAAGCATAAGATTCAAAAAAATAAAATAAATTTCTTTTTTGATTAAAAAAAAAAGAGGTTTACTTTTTCTTGGATATAAATCGATATATGGTTAAGTAAAGTTGTAATCTAATATTTAATTGTATATTTTGGTGTTACGAGAGAGATAAAGATTATTTGGTGTGTAGCTATGTAGGAGATTAGATACCTAATTTTGATAATTTACTGTGTAAAATATAGTTTTGTAAAAACTAAAGTCTCAATTTATTAGGATAAATTAATCATTATTGATGAAATGGGATATTTACGGCATTATGTTTTTGAACAATTTAGGATTTTAATTGGGTTAGGTTTTTTATGTTGGCTTTTTTTTTTTTTTTTGGAGGCTTTGTTAGAGATTAGAAAAAGGGAAATGTCAAATCTACTGTACAAATTTTACTACCAGTAACTATGGATCCAAGTATCAACATTATGGGGGCATTGTTAAGGATTTGCAAGTCATTTTAACAAAGAGCAATTGCATGCAAAATTTTCAAGTAGAAAATGGCTTCCTTCCCCTAGACTAAACAATAAAAACCCACTGATTCCCCCCCCCCCCCCTCCTCTTCCTGACAATCTTAAAATATTTGACATGAATATTATTCAAAACCCAGATTTAAATGGCACACCAAATGCACTCTACCTCTGGCATTATGACTACAGTTGTAGTAGACACATGCACACGACCCTGTGTTTTTGTCTAAGGAACATTGAACCCAATATTGAACACTGAAAGCTCGAAAAATGTGTTAAAAATACAAGAGCTGTTTAGAAAAAAAAAAAAAAAAAAATTACGGCTCGATAGATTTTACACTAACTTAATTCTAAGTGCGGAATAGTGTAAATGTAAACGAATAAACAAACAAGCTACTCTAACACATATTTATATAATCACAGCAGTAAAATGAAATGTAAAAGAGTAGGGAAGAAGAATGCAAATACAGATAACACGCTGATGTGTTATCGAAGAGGAAACCGAAGAACTCGGCGAAAAACCTCTTCGCCGTCCTCCAAGCGGTAATCAATCCACTAGACAATCGGTTGGGATACATGGGTTAGCAAGAGACCCTCCAAGCCTAATCTACCTGCTGTACTTAAGCCTTCCAAGTCGCTACTCCAATAAGGCTTCTCGGAATCGTGTCTTGTCTAACTCTTTGGATCTCGCAACAAGCTCCATGTTGCATATGCCATCCTTGGCTTCTTCAATACTTTCCAGCCGCATCAAATGATCACTTGACACTTTGAAAGGGTGTGTTAAGTGTTTGAGCTATGAACCTCTCAATGGTATGGAAATGGAGAGGTAGGAGTTGAGGAAAATCCACAAACTTATGTGTAGAGATATATGAGTATGATAATCTCTAACTCTCAAAGTTTTAGGCTAAGGTTTTCTCTCAGAAGCACTCCTCAATATTTGTGGGTAATGTGGGTATATATAGTGTGGGTATAGAAAGTGTTTATTAGATAGTACGATCAGCGAACAGAATGTTTTGCGGGTGTTTCGCGGGAAGGCCTTACTCGCGAGCTACTCGGAAACACGCTTGTCTCCATCTGTATTGACTCTTCGCATTCCAGTCATGTGCAAGGCACATGCTTCACTTCGCGGGATGCTTAGTCGCGAGCTACCCGCGAGAACTCTTCTGGCTTCAATTGCTTGAGTATTCACACACTCTCTCTCTCTATCACACAACCCTTATAATCAAATTCCACAATAATTATAGGATACAAAAGATTGAATAAAATTACAATCAAATTTGACACGAAATAAAAGCCAACTAAAACCATAGTTGTAAATTACAACTTTACAAACACCATTTTTAGCCTTAAGAATAGAGAAATAAATACATAAATAAAGATACACCTGTTGTATATATAAATACATACAAAGATAGATTGTAATAATGATATAAGTTTGGAGAATATTCATTTGTAAAATGAATTAAATGGAATTTCGAGATTTGAAATTTTCTTTGTGAAAATTCAAGTTTCAGGGTATTCGATTGGTCGAAACTTTAGTTCGAGTGATCAAAGTAGTGAGAAAGACTTTTCGATCGGGGCCCTAGGCCTATATATATATTGAGAGCGTTTTTTTTTTTTTTTTTTTTTTTGTGTTTAATTTCATTCAAGACATGTCAGCCAAAAAAAGAAAAAGAAAAAAGAAAAAGAAAAAAAAAAAGAGTACACTCTAGACACTCTTAAGCCTTTTATTGTAATTTTTTTAAAAGTAAAATTTAGATATACAGTATCTTAAGTTCTATATATCAGGTTCTTTCAATTAAATTCAAACATTTGATTGTTTTGACTAACAAAATAAAAACAATGTTGTTTATTTTAAAGAAAATTAAATTCAATCTACCCAAATGTTTGAATTTATTTAGAAAACTTAATATATTGTAGCTATTGTATCTAAATTTTACTTTTTTTCTTATAAATGTAACCCAACTAATTTGGTGATTATATATATAATTATTATTATTACTACTTTGTGGTAATTTATGTACTTTTTTTTTGAGAGAAAAAAAAGGGGACTCGCGTGTGGCAGTCATTGTCCCACGCCACGGCAGTCTGATTGGGTAATCCCATGGGTACCACTAGCTCGAACTAGAGCTCGGAAACTCCGAACCCACACACACCCCAGTTGTACCACATCCGCTGGGGTAGTGATGATGATGGTGGTTGGGTTTGTGAGAGAGAGAGAGAGAGAGGTAGTGAGTGAGAAAATAATAAAAAATTGTAAAAAAATGAATATTTTATTGAAAATATGTGTAGAATAGATAGAGTGATGTGGGTGTTTGGTAAAAATGGATGTGTAAAATAGAAAAAAATAGTTTTTTTTTTGGGTGCAAAATAGATGGAAAGTTTGCATCCACTAATGTGGATGCTTTATGATAGGCCAAGAATGTTTTGACCCCTTGTGATAGATTAACTAATTAATTAGCCAAGTTGATTAATTATTCAAATTAACATACAATATGCATGGCAGCACAAAAAAATCACCAATGAAACTAAATATGCAGCGGAAATTAAATTGACACGGTGATTTGTTTTCGAATGGGAAAAATCTACACGACAAAAACCCCCACCGAATGATTTTAAGGTCACCTCTCCCAAGAATTTACTATTATCATAACAAGCGGTTACAAGTAAAGGAATCCTAGTACCTTATACCAACTTACAGTTGAACCCTTACCCCAATACCCAGTTAGACTTGTATACTAGTGACAATCTCTCCTTTCAATGCACGGTTCCCAGTACGTGACTAACTAATAGATGCGCGAATCCCAGTACATGACATGATCACTAACTTGAGAAAGATGTTGACTACAAAGTTTTTCAGTTCATCACATAATAAAGATCAAGAAACTCCTTGGTCACAAAACCCTAAGGTGTACAAATACAATGACTTCTTCAAGAGAAAGATGAACTAGGGCAACTTCTGTCTTTGATTACAATTTGCATGAACAAAACTTTATTTCACACTTGTGCAATCTTTTACGGCCTTTAAAATAATCCTTATATATGTTTAGAGTTATGAGAAAAGAAAGCCCAAATATATACCCACGGATTGGATGAAAATCAGCTCTGAAAAACTGAGTTTCATAAATCTTGATAGATAGCCATCTATCGAGCTAGTTGTCGAGCCACGAGTGAAAACAGCTTTTAAACTTCAATAGATGCTAGCTGTCAAGTTTTAAAATCCAGCACTTTCTCACTTGTTTCTTGGATAGACTTGCATGACTTTAACACTTGAACTTGAAACATTGTTCCTTGAAGTATTAAACACATCTTAGATCTACCAAATTACAAGTAAAGTGCGTTTTGTCAAAGGATTAGCCAATTACATAAAACATTGACATATGTTCCTTCCTAACATTGAATCTCATCTGTCCTAACAATCTCCCCCTTTAGCAATCCGTGACAAAACCACAACAAATAAATGAAATATGAGAGAAGTCATAAATCACTCAACTCATAATCAATTGTTGAATACAATAAAATCTATCCTAACACAAACTCTTGAAATTTTTTGCAAGAAGAGAGTTTATGGCAAGTAGACTTTGACAACCTGTATTTCTGAAATACTTTAAACAAAATTCATTACGGCATCTTAGTGTGAAATAGAATTAAAAGATTGCATACAATATATAAGAAGAATATGCATAAAGAGAGAAAAGAAACAACACATGTAGATGATAGGTGAAATAATTTACATCAATATATATAAACTAAATATAAGTGCAATGTATGTCAAATGGTCACGAGACCAATGTACAAGAGATAATGTATCTAAAATAGAAAGAAAAGAGAAGATACAAAAATCCCACTACATCCCTCATATACATACTCCCCTTAACACAAAATCTCCTATACTAACCTTCCCCTTATGAGTATGACTACTCTCATCTCAAAACTACTTCCCCTTTTTGTCACGAGTGATAAAGGGCAAGTACATCAAGTAGACATCTCATCATCACTAGGCGAGCTAGCACCATCATCCTTATCAGCATCCTCACTGCCGGAGCCATCGTCACTCTTATCCTCGGACCCCGGTGGAGATGGAGAAGAAGCAACAATGAAATCACCCATGACAGCCTGTCGTTGTGCAATATGACTAACACGGTAACTCACCCGACACAACTTATTACCGAGAGTGTTAAGGCGAGCATCCATGCACACAAGCTGTGCCATGATGGTCTCAAGTGTCACTCCACCCGTAGAAGATGAAGGAGTGGAGGTGGATGGAGCGGTAGAAGTTGGAGGAGCAGCTGTCTCTGTCCATGGTCGCCTCGGTCGAAGCCGAGCCTCACTCCGTTTGATGGTAGCCCTATCTATGGCACCCATGACCGAGAAATGAAGGGACACGAGAAAAGAGATAGAAAAGTGGCGAAGGATCTGCATGATAGCGGAAGGAAAAATAGGCATATCATGGGTCGCCGTATCCCTATAAACATCTATAAGGGATAGAATAAAGTGAGAAGGAAAGTCGATAGAGATATCATCTAAGAGGGATAATAAAAATCTAGCACGAGGCTCTGTGATAGTGTTATAGTGAAACAGTGGGTGAAGAATGAATGTCATCACCATGTTAAGGAACCTCGAACCTTTTGCAAAACCCGAGTAAGGGGTGTTTTGATGATCACCCCAAGAAGAATGTGTCTCACAAAAGAGAGACGAGAGTTCGTCTTTGGACACTGTCCTCGGGCGTTCACAACCAAGGTAGTCGGGATGCGTTACCCTAGGAACGTGTAGTACCTCAGAGACAATCTCCGGAGTAACTACGATGCGCGTACCACGAATGAGAGAGAATAAATGAGGTACAAAAGTATCGATTCCATGCATATTGGAGTAAACCTCCTGTATGATCTTGGAATGGCATGTGATCGGGATGCCACACAATAACTCCTAACCCGTATTGTAGATGACGGTGGGTAGGTCGGTGTTAGAAAAAATCGATAGAACGACTTGGCGTTCTGAATGAATGCCTCGTTGTGAAAAGTTCTCCGAAAAGTCCAACTTGGCCTTTTCATCACGGAATTGTACGTGAGATGGAGTGGGGTCAGAAGAAGATGCCTCAAAATGAAGAGAGTTCCGGGACGGAGTGGATTTGCGTTTAGGTGTCATAGAGCCGACTAACGCAAGAGAGAGAGAGAGAGAGAGAGAGAGAGAGAGAGAGAGAGAGAGAGAGAGAGAGAGAATCAGAAAAGCACCAACAACATAATATAGAAGAATATAAAAGATTAAAGGTACGTATGCATGAAAATGCATGAACATGTGACATGCAAACTTAAAATACATCATGGGCTCAGCCCAATCCAAACCTACCAACACATATCATAGCAACAAAGTAAACACACATCTAAAATGCATGAAACATTGTTATAATGCAAATGTGATGCAATGCATGATCTTTTAGGGTCAAATATACAAAGCCCATCCCAAAAATTTAGTAAAAACTTCATTGATTTTGAAAAACCTCAAAAAATTCCAAAAACCCCAAAAGTTAGGTTAGAAATGCATGAAATGTATGATAAAATGATGAAAAGAGGATCATACTTGTGAAATATGCAAGATTAAAACCAAAGAAGGAGTGGGGAAAAGATTTGGAGTGATTTAAAGGTGATTTGGGAGGTGAAGAGGCAGAATGGATTGAGAGAGATCGAGAAAAGTGAGTGAGAAATCACGAGGATCGCTTATATAGAAACTTCATGAACCTCGATGGATCGAGAGCTATCGAGATTTAAAATGCGCCTTTTAGCTATCAAAGAGCTATTGGGCGTCTAACGAGAGGTGTCCACAAAGAAAGATTCTCGATGGATCGAGGTAGCTATCGAGAGGTTAGAAAGTTTCATGATGGGTCGAAGTAGCTATTGAGAGCTATCGAGAATGCAATAAAAAGAAGCTGAATGGTCTCAATAGATATCCTAGCTGCCGAGAGGTATTGAGAAGCTATCGAGATTGCTTAAAAACAGTTTTTCAAAGAAGAGAAAAAAACAGATATGAATGCAATCAAGCATGCTATTCAACTAAAGATCCAAACAACATTTTAAGCTCTCAAAATCATCTCTCAATCAAGAAAAATGTTAAGCACATAGATCCAAAACACACACACACTAAACAAGTCTAACCAATTTTATATTTCAAAAACAAGTCATGACAATTTAGTGAGTACACATTAACACATGTATTCCTTGTGATGACCAAATCACATTGTGGCTGCACATGTATCAAAAGTAGCAAAGAATATTGCGTGTTGTGTGTGAAAAATATCGCAAGATTGCATAAGTGTCTACATGTTATGACGATTTGAGATATAAGAAAATCACTTTAAATCACACATAATCATAACTGTTTGATAGGGACTATCACCTTTGAGGTACATTCTATAACTCTCACATCTCTAGAAGACAGGTTTGCAATCATATATAAAGCATTTTGATATTTTTGCTTTTATTTTTCTTTGCAAATTTTTCTTTTAATAAGCATATAATGCATAGGCATATAGAAAAGAGAAAAGAAATACCCAATGATGTTTAGCTTTTGACATTGCACTTTTGCTATGCCGAAGCATACATATGTCTTTTCATGATTGGCGGGCAACAGTGATGAGATGATTATTTATGCATTTCTCTTAGGATTTTCTTGTCTTTCCTGTCAAAAAGAGTGATACGAGTGTTAAGTCCAAGAAATCACTTAACCTTACTCATCACAAACATGAGCTGCAAAACTCACTTGCTTAGTTGTGCATAGAGATGCTCATCTAAGCTACAAAAGATATAAAGTTTAGAAAATTTTGTTTCATTGGCCATCCAAGGTACACAAGTATCAATGTAAACAAAACACACACTATTTTTGTATTTTTCTGATTTTTCAAATTTTATTTTATTTTATATGAAAAACAAAATACAAACAAAACTGAAAAGTAAACAAACAAAAACATGTTAAACAAAGCAATGCATAAAACTAGATTGACTCAAAATAATAAAGTAAAACACACAAGTAATGCAAAACAACAACAACAAGGGAAGAGAGAAAAAGTGACAGAATCACTTGAAGCCTTTTTCTTTCCACACCTTGGAAAAATCTTTCCGCTTAGCAAACCCTTGATCCGGGCAAAGTGAGGGAGAAGAGTTGAAACTGTTCAAGTTCGAAAGGAACATGAGGGCTTTAAGAAGATCTCCAAGAGGAGTACACGAGGATGGGCGATTCTGGTTTCTCGACGCCATCATGTTGTTGCTCTATTGAGTGGCTAACCACTTATAGTAATTAGGTCGAGTATGTCCAGCTGCGCCACGGTGATGACAGAAATGCTGCTTTTTCTATTTGAGCTTTTGAGTATTTCCCATCTTAGCCCTAGAGTTCTTAATTTCTTTCTTATCAAGCTTAGGGGGTGCTCCTAAGATAGATTTACCCTTGTCTATGTTCTTACTAGCTAATTCATTCTTAACATCATTGTTCTCGGTTTCAACATTATTAGTAGGAGGAACAAAAATAGTAGTACTACTAGAAGCAATAATAGGAGAAGAGAAATCATACCCTAAACCGGTTTGATCGAAAGTAGATTTCTCAAGATTAAGCATCTCATTAAGCTTCGCATTGGAAGTTCTCTCCAACTAAGCTCTGACTTAGAATAGTTCTGCTTCAAGTTTCTTGGTCTTCTCGGCCAATAAATTATTCTCAAATCTTAGTGCTCCAATGGTTTTATTTGCTTCATCAAACTTTGTGGAAAGCTCTTCTCGATCAAGCTCCACATCATTAAGCTTCTTGGTGGCCAGCCTATACAGTTTCTCATGCTTCTCAGAGACCTTGTACAATTTCTTAAAGACAGTTTGGATATCATCTTGATCATCCGTTTCTTGAACTTAGAGTCCATCAAGTCCTCTTCTTCATCCACATCTTCAGCAATCCCCTTAGTAGGATTTACAGTGGCGGTGAAAGCATTTAGGATTCCATCATCCTCATAATCAGAATCATCCTCGGGCTCCATGTCGTTTAACGTAGCAGTAAAAGCCTTACTCTTCCCAATAGTTTTGAGATAAGTAGAGCATTCTTGTTTCATGTGTTCAAAACCTTGACACCTAAAACACTTAGGTCCTGAGGGAACAAAGTGTGCGACCGCCATCCCTAGCATCCTTCTTGCCCTTATCTTGGCTCTTGAACTATGAGGAACTGGATTGCCTACAGTCCTTGTCGAAGCCCTTCCCATTTGCATTCTTCATGAACTTCTTGAATTGCCTTATAATGTAGGACTTCATTTTAGAATCTTCATCATCCGAAGACTCATCCATGTCACTGCTCTTGGCCTTGAGTGCAATACTCCTACTCTTGCTTGATTTCTCGATCCTTGTCAAACCCAACTCATAGGTTTGCAGATTGCCAACTAGCTATGTCAAAGGAATTTTGTCAATATCCTTCGATTCCTCAATCGGGGTGATCTTGGCATGAAATCTCTCGGGTAGAGATTTGAGCATCTTTCTAACAATCTTGGGTTCAGGAATGATTTCCTCAAGATTAAAAGCTGAGTTCATTATGTCCTTGAGCTTGTCATAGAACTTGTCAAACGACTCATCCTCCTCTATCTTGATCTCTTCAAAACTTGTAGTAAGCCTCTGAAGTTTCGAATCTTTGACAACCTTGATTCCTTCATAGGTTTTTTGGAGAATGGTCCACGCTTCCTTAGCAATTTCAGTAGAGGATATCTTCTTGAATTCCTTATTCGTGATCGCTTTGAATAGAGCATTCAATGCCCCTTTGTTGAAGTTTGCCGACTTATTTTGTATTTGTCATATATTAAAATTACACTAACCCTGTGGAGATAGTCTTAATTTTGGGTGAAGAGAGTTCTTTTTTGTAGATTGATATTTCCTTTTGTTTGTTTGCATCCCATGGGTTAGGTCTCATCTCATGTCCCACTCCCATCCAAAGTTTTTTTTTTCCCCCTTTTCTTTTCTAAGGACATCTTAATTAAGAAAAATATATAGATTGATTATTTATCGTAGTGCTTCTTCTGTTCTTTAGGTAAGACATGTCTTTTACTTAGTCAAAAGAATAAATTTTGCAATGATTGTACAGTTAGCCGCACAATATTTATTATATTTTTTTTACAAGCATTACTTTTTGTGATTGCTGTAAAATTACCGTCATCAGTCATTACCTGGGTCTCACTTTCGCTGGAATTTATCATGTACCAATAACAACCATGCCAATAATGATAAAGAAAGAAATAAATAAATTTATGAAAAAAAATGATAAATAATGTTGTATACTCGAGAGCATGGACATGATTTTTGTGATTAAGGCAAAATAACTTAAATCTCACTTTTATCTGAGACCACTAACAATATTTTCATGGATTCTATTAACGGATGTTCTTAGAGCATTTTGTTAATAGATTATTTAAAAAAAGTTTTGATACTACTTTAAAAAGAAATGTAAAAAATTATAATAATAAAAAATCAATTATTTTTTTCTTTTTCATAAAACTATTAAAAATATATTTCATAAATATAAGGCATCGATAGTTTTTCTCTACTTTAATTTTTTATAATATATCGACAACGATGTTAATTTTTTTTTAGTAAACAGTAATACTTATTAGAATACATACGAAAATAGTAATATTAGTGTTTTAAACCGGGTTTATAATACATTATATAAGCAGAGTACAACTACAAAAGGGCCTAACTTTTGTAGTTGTAAACTGGGGTTCTAAACAGCAGACACTAGACACACACAACCAATGTGGGATAAACATCTCTACTTTTTTTTTTTGAGTAAACAGTAATATTTATTAGAACATACACGAAAATAGTAATATTAGTGTTTTAAACCGGGTTTCTAATATATTACATAACCAAAGTACAACTACAAAAGGGCCTAACTTTTGTAGTTGTAAACTGGGGTTCTAAACAGCAACACTAGACACACATAACCAATGTGGGATAAACATCCCTACTTTTTTTTTTGAGTAAACAGTAATACTCATTAGAACACACACGAAAATAGTAATATTAGTGTTTTAAATTGGGTTTATAATACGTTACATAACCAAATTACAACTATAAAAGGGCCTAACCTTTGTAGTTGTAGACTGGGGTTATAAACAAGAGACACTAGACACACAACCAATGTAGAATAAATATTCCTACTTTTTTTTTTTTAGTAAAAAGTAATACTTTTGTGTAACTAGACCTTACACTACCACTTTCTCAACAAAACAAAAGAAAAAACCTTACACCACCAAGATATATTGACTGTCGTCCACGTGCTTTTGAACTTTCTATATCCTGGATTAGATACAAAAAGTTTCCAAAAAAAAACCAATAAAACAAGAAAGAAAAATGTGGATGAGATTAAAAACAAACAAATATGTGAATGAGATTTATCCACTAAGATATACGAAAAGAAAAATTCCAGGATCAATCAATTCTACAACATTTTTCCTCTCCTATATATATAGTGGCTAACTATAAGCAGTAAAAAAGAGAGTAATGTGTTCATTTGAAAGTGATAAATAACAATTTACAAATTACTAAAAAATAATATTAAGATTACAACTATTTATACAATTTTTGTCACAACTCATCACATGACAAGTTATGAGCGGGTCAATAAAAGGTAGTCGTATATGTTGTTAGGACATATGTGGAACATGTTAAGAACATATGTCATATAGAATTGGCTAATCCTTTGATAAAACGCACTTTACTTGTATTTTGGTAGATCTAGGATGTGTTTAATACTTCAAGGAACAAAAGTTCAAGTCCAAGTCCAAGTATTGAAACCATGCAAATCTGTCCAAAAATCAAGTGAAGAGGTGTTGCTTATTAAAGTTCGACAGATATCTCGATAGATGTATCTATTGAGGTTTAATTCTTCGAAACTCGACAGATATCTCAATGACTATATCTATCGAGGATTACAAAATTCAAATTTTCAGATCTGTTTTTCACACTTATCCAAGCTATGTGTTTAAGTTTTCTTTTCTCACAATCTTAGACATATATAAGGATTATTTTAAGGGCCGTCTCATTGAATGCAAAGGTTTTATTCATGCATATTGTGACCGGAGATAATTTGCCCTAGTTTATCTTTCTCTTGAAGAAGCTGCTGCGTTTGTACACCATAGGGTTTTATAATCAAGGAGCTTCTTGGTCTTCATCGTATGGATGAACTAAAGAACTTTGTAACCAACATCTTTCACAAGTTGACATGTTACTCACGCATCTTTGGGATCCGTGCATTGATTGGTTAGTCACGTGCTTGAAGCCGTGCATTGAAAGGAGAGATTGTCACTACATTACAAGTCCAATTGTGTATTGGGGTAAGGGTTCACCTATAGGTTGATATAAGATACTGAGATTCCTTTACTTGTAATCGTTTGTTTTAATAATAGTGGATTCTCGGGAGTGGTGATCTTAAATTCACCTGGTGGAGTTTTGCCTTGGAGGTTTTCTCCATTCGTAAATAAATCACTTGTGTCAAATTTAATTTCCGCTGCATTTAATTATTTGGTGATTTGTTTGTGCTACCACGCGTATTGCATGTTAAATTGACTTAATTAATTCATTTGGCTAATTAATTGGTTAATTTACCGAAGGGGTAGATACGTTCTTGGCCTATTAAGTGGTATTAGAGCAGGCACACTTTGATTAGGGTTAATCTTTCTTGTGTGATCCATTGACCCTTATTTGTCATGGATGTCTCTTATTATACCTCCTTTATTTGATGGCATTAACTATGCATACTAGAAAGTATGCATGAAAACTTTTTGCGATCTTTAGATAAGAAGGTGTGGCAAGTTGTGGAAATAAGCTGGATTAAGCCAAAGGAAGTGTCGGCTGATTAGGATGATGCTAAGATCAAAGCGGCAAATTTCAACAGCAGGGCATTGAATGCTTTATTCAGTGCAACCATCAATGAGGAGTTCAAGAAGATATCCTCTATTGAAATTGCAAAGGAAGCATGAACTATCATCCGGACAACTTATGAAGGGACTAAGGCTGTCAAGGATTCGAAACTTCAAAGGCTTACCACAAGTTTTGAAGAAATTAAGATGGAAGAGGATGAGTCATTTGATGAGTTCTATGTCAAGCTCAAAGACATAGTGAACTCTGCATTTAATCTTGGGGAACCATTCCCGAACCTAAGATTGTGAGAAAGGTGCTCAGATCTCTTCCGGAGAGATTCCATGCCAAGATCATCGCTATTGAGGAATCAAAGGACATTGATCAAATTCCTTTGATATAGCTGGTTAGCAATTTGCAAACCTATGAATTGAGTTTGTCAAGGATCGGGAAATCAAGCAAGAGCAAGTACATGGCAATCAAGGCCAAAAGCAGTGACACCAATGAGTCTTCGAATGATGAAGATTCTAAAATGAAATCCTATATCACTAAGCAATTCAAAAAGTTCATGAAGAATGCTAATGCGAAAGGATTCGACAAGGATCGAAAGCAATCCAGTTCTTCATAATTTAAGAGCCAAGATAAAGGAAAGAAGGATGCTAGGGACGGCGGTCAGACATAATTGTTCCCTCAAGACCAAAATGCTTCGGTTGTCAAGGCTTTGGACATATTAAAGAAGAATGTCCAACTTATCTCAAGATCATTGGGAAAAGCAAAGCCCTTGCTGCAACCTTGAGTGACACCGAGCCCGAGGATGATAATGATGACTTTTTTGTGTATTGGAAGAAAAGTGAAAATATGTTCCCCCAATTTTCTTTTTGGTAGCAAAGGATGTTGGTCGTTGGACAAAAACATGACAAGTCTCTTTAACCTTTCCATATCCATTATGTCAGGGTATAAATTTCTGGTTGCTCTGTAAATGCTACTTCGGTTTATGAAAATTATGGTTTGTTGTCTCCAATTATAGAAGTGGACAATCATTTTTCTTCATTTAATATTGGATAAGATGTTGGGAAAAATTCTATATTATTGTGAATAAATTTTAGCAAGCACAGCGGAAGCACAATCACACAAAAACACAAAGATTTACGTGGAAACCCTTTCTCCTTGAAGAGAAAAACCACGGGACAAACTCCGAATAATTTTACTATATAAAATAGAGATTACAACACTTAGAGATACAACTTGAGAAAAAAAACTCTCTTTTTCTTTTCACTCACCGCTCTCTTCCTCACTGTGTATTTTCTCTTACTCTCTCTATTTTTCTCTTCTCTCTTGCTTGCTCTCACTCACGCAGCTCTTCAAGAGTGCACTAGTCCTCACCACACTCTTGGAACTTCACTTCTTTTTTCCCCTCTGGGACTTTCACTTCTTCAGCCCATCTTCACTGGCCGAATGGCCTTTCTATTTATTTCTTCATCTTTTCCTTCTTTTCTTCCTTTCACACTCTTCACATCAAGTCACAATAAATGCAAACCAACTTATCTTGACTTAGCTTCAACCAATTTCAGCTCTCCCTTAGCCGAATGACCTTGCCTTCTACTTCTTTCTTTTCTTTCTTCCTTCCAACGTGTCTCACAAGTTTAACATCACATATCATTTATGTGGCTTGACTTTTGTATATCCCTTCATAAATGTTGTTGGACTTTTATATATAATTGAGGAAAAGATGCACCTAACTCTTCTCTTTCGGACAAGCTTCTCCAAACCCATTTCACTTTGCTGACTTCTCAACACTTGTCTAACAAGCTCATTTAATGAGCTAAGACAATGTGTGGGCTGGAACATTGTGCAGTGCACCCAACATAAGAAACTATAAATTTGGTTCAAAAATTGCTATTGAAAATTTAAAACTTCAGGTAGAGTGGCAAAGCTCGCGTTACTACGTTAAAACGATGTAACGGGCCCATTTAGTAATATTGTTTGTATTTTTTGAAAATATGTATGGGTGAAAAAGCATATGAAAAGAACTTCTTTTACTATGCTATAGGCCAAGGGTCCAACCGGTCAAGGCCACAAATTAGAAACTTGCAACATTGCCATGTGCATTGATATAGCTATGGGAGTGCCACTATCTAGCACGTCATATGTATGTCATACATAAAACATTGAGAAAATGCTTGTTGTCAGTTGTCAACAATGAAAAATCTGAAGATTATGCATGGTGTAACACTACATACACCAAAAAATTTGACAACTTTTTTCATACCGGTTGAATGGGCAAGTTTTCAATGATTTTTATTTAGGTCATTATTTACGTAATTTTTTTTTACCTTTAACTAATAATTTTCCACATCAAAAGCCTAGGCCCCCCCCCCCCCCCCAAATATTTTGAAAAATATCTATTTTAATATATGATGTAATTATATTTACAACTAATTGGGAAAATACAACTTGGCCCCCTTTATTTATTATTAAATTTCTAAATACTTTTTAGTGTAAGCATAGTTAACAAATAATTAAGTAATAATCCTCTCATAATATATGTTAAGAGTGATGATATGTGTGTGTGTATTAGGTTGTAAATAGCATTAGTTTTTTTTTTTTTTGGTGTGTAAAATGTAATAATATCTTTCCAAGTATAATTTTTTTTTTCTTATACCATGTAATTTTCAATTGTTTTAACCACATGTTTGTAATTTATAATTGATTTAATTACAATACTTGGCTGCCAACAAATTATTAAAAAAAACTGTATTTTATTTAATATTCATATAACTTATAAATTATAGAGTAAACAATATACAATGACCTAGTATTCTTTTAAATCTAAATAAATAGAAACATAAAATATAAAATGAATTCTTCAAAGCATTTTAAATATAATGATAATGATACAAATTTTTTCTTCTTCTTGAGTTTTTTGTTGTTTAGATAATGGTTTATGTTAATTGTGGCTCCCCAAATAAAACTTCTTGGCTCCGCCACTGCTTGGAGACTTTGGTGTATGAGTTGCTGATGTAACATGTGCATATAAAGTATAGACATGGAGGAATGGATAGCTGTTGAAACTATAAGACATTATTGAATTCCGACAAGTTCTTCAAAGTCGATTTCTTTCTCGAGATATTCAAAGTAGAATATAGATAGAAAGAAGAGAGTAAAGAGAGTAGGTAATGTCATATATGTGGATCTAATAGGAGGTTCCGAAAGACTATTCTCTCACAATTATCACGACTATACCTGAAAGGCTGAAACTCTAGACTAGAAATAATCCTTTCTAATGAAATTATTCCTTCAACTCCCAGCATTTGCTTCCAAAGTCCAAATTCAACATAGGTAGGCGCGGTCTTGAAAATGTTTAACCAAATGGTATTGAATTGGTCATAGATGAGTTATATATGGACTCTGATCTTCTCTTATGATAATTACTCAGAGTATTTTTTTTTTTTTGAGAAGTACACTTTAGATGCTATGGTCCTTTTGTTGTATTTTGTAAATATCTGTAACCCAGGTAATTTGGTGGATTATGATTCCCGTAACTCATGTTGTATCTGTCGTAATAAAATTACACCAACCCTATGGACTTAGCAGAGTGTGCTTAGTTGATTATCAAAAAAGCACAGTGTGCTTGTGTATGAACTGATATTTTATTTTCTTTCTTGTGTTGTTTGCATGCTATGGTCTCATCTCATTTCCCATCCAGAGTTCCCCTCCTTTTTCCACCCAAGGACATCTTAAGAAAATCTTGATTATTATAGTGATTCGGTTCTTTATGTAAGATAGGCACACGATAATTTTTAAATTGTTTTTACAAGTATAATTTTTAGTGATTGGTGTAAAATTACTGTCATTTGGGTCTCACTTTCACGTGAATTTATCTCTAAATGTTTGTTTGATTAGAATTTATTATATTAATTTGAGTCTTTTTATTATATTTTCAAGTTGCTCGAAGTGAATCTCAAAATGTTCAAAACTAGCTCAAACTGATATTTGCCATTCTTCAAAAACTATGGTCTAGGGTTTGGATTGAAAATGCTTAACTTAATAGGAATTTTTGTAAAATGTGCAAGTTAACAATGAGTACCAGAAAATACTTAGTGACTAAAGTTATCAAGTTTGCTTTATCAAGCCTAACTGCCTAAGTTATCAAGCCTACTCTACCTAAGTTATGAAGCCTACTTTTTTTTTTCGCTGAAGCCTACTTGAAGTGCACATTCTCAAAGCAAACTGATCCAGATTAAGCCACCTCAAAGTAAAATAAATAATAAGAAATGTAAAGGATTTAAGAGCCTACTTAATTATCCTAACACTAAAGTTGTTCGAACTAAACAAGAGAACTGAATAAATGCATCAAACCTAATAAACAATTGATCTCATAAGTGCTCTGGTTTATTGTGTGTGTCCTTTCTTGTAGAGTAAATCCTATATCTATTCTTGAGGTTTTGACTGGTCATATGCATGCTTGTTCCCTATGCTTAGTGTCATTTCTTGATTGCATCTTCGTTGTCATATATGCTGCGAATAGTGAGGCTTCCTAGCCTCTTTTAACCTGCTCGTGGTGACCATTATCTCATTACCCTTGACTGTTTGGCACGTGCCTTCATATTTTATACTCTGATAATTGCTTGAATTAATGGATTGAGATAGGTATTGTACCTGATGCAATAACAATGAATGGTTAAGATTGAAAATTAGAAAAACAACTTTCAATTTCAATCATTAAATAAAAAAATAAGTAATAAATAAAAAGATAAAAATGTAAAAAAAAAAAAAAAAAAGTGTAGGAAATTAGATACTGGTGCAATTGCAAATTGCAATTTCATCGGATCCCAATCTTGAATTAACCACTCGAAGTACTTATTGCCTCTCCTTCCTCGTGACGGCTTGAAACTTCCAATAGGTTAATATGATCTATCATTTCTTTTGGCTTTAATCTTTAATTTTCTTTGTGAGAGATAATTACACTATGCTTCTAATCTCGCAACTCAAACCTTTTCTCTCTAAACTCTCAAGCACTCTGTGCATGAGAAGATGTCAATTCAATTACAAAGTCCTTGACTTAATCTTTAATTAAACTATTTCTAACTTGGCAAATGTATTAGCATACCCTTTTCACATGGCTCATTTCCATCTTACCATGTACTAATTAATGTACCAATAACAACAGAGCATGTTAACAATGATGAATAATGTTGTGAACCTAATTAGGAATATGGACATAATTTTTTGTAATTAGCGCAAAATTACCCTTACTTAAATTTCACTTTTATTTGAGTTCACTATTGATAGATATGTCAACAATGATAATAATGTCGTGTACCTAGAATGGACAAGGATGGATTTAGATCTGTAAGAATACCTTACACCACAATCAAGATAGGTTGAAGAATCAACCGCGTGCTTTTGAACTTTCTGCATCTTTTATTGGACTAGATATAAAGAGTTTTAAAAAAATCATACCAAAAAAAAAAAAAAAACATATGGTCGAGGTTTAATACATTAAGAGACCCAAAAATGTAGTCAAATGTTGGTGGATGATTCGTCCATGCTTTTATCCAAGTGCACTTGGTTTTCAAACGTCTCAATGGACAAGGACGGATTGAGATCTGTTAGAATACTGCACTAGCTAGCAAGATATAGATTGACATATCAACCATGTGATTTTGAATTTTTTGTATCTGCTACTAGTTACAAAAAGTGACATAGGACAAAAGATGTGTTCAATTTTTATGCTTTTTTTTTTTTTTTTTTTTAATTTATGTAATTTTCGTTATTTTAATTTTTGGGGTTGTGTTCTTGATTTTAGGTGTTTTTAAGGCTTTCACAGTAAAATTAGAGTTCTATTATGGTAGGATATCAATGAGAATCAGTTTAGAAATATTAACTTGCAGAATAAGTTTTTTTGTAACCTGTAAATAGGTTTCCAAGATGTAAAATGAAAAAAAAATTACAAATTGATATTTTTATTATTTCTGGTGGATTTCAATATTCAAGTGCTCAAGAACGAGATTTAGCCCCTACTATGCTTTGTATCCTACGTCTATTGGTATCAGAGCTTGTTAGTATCCTGATAGCTAACCTACTGCATTTTTTTTGTTTTGCGTTAGGTAATATCAGAGCTTTTTAATGATTTAGTATGGTAAAAAACCAAGGTGAGCATAACAACCATGTTGAAAGAGATTAGGGGGTATAATCCTTTTGGGATGCACTCCAAACTCATCAACAAAGGAGGAATGAGAATTCCATGAGATTTGCAAAAATGTTCATCAATCTTGGTTTCAAAAACGAAGGTGATCGTGATGATGGTAGAGGTATACATGTCAAAGACTGCTTATAATATATCCATCAACTTGCGCCTTTATAATTTTAATGATATTCCATATATACTTTGATGGGGTATCATACAAAGAAGATTTCATAGATTAGATCTTAGATCTTGGATATCTTGAAAATTATTTTGCTTGTAGAAAGATCCTTGAATATTAATTTGAAGGTGCAATTTGTAATAATAAATTTTTTATGTGATGTAGCGCAGATTAGTGCAGTGATATAGAGTATTTCAGAATGCCAAGGGGCAAGCCTAGAATTTTCTCATGGCCAAGAATGAAAAAGATGAAGGCAAACACTTCCTTTTCTTTAGATTTTGATAAAATTATGTTTCGTACAAGTCAGAATTATAAGGGAATAAACTCATATATTATGGATAGAAACAAGATTTTAGGCATTCAATTATCAAGTGAATTCAGGGTTCAATGATAACAAGCCAATTTTTGAAGAAGAAAATATTGAAGACGTTGAATGTGATGATGAGATTGTAGACCAAGATACTATTTTGCACGAAATTATTGAAGAGACTCTAGAGGAAAACACAGAGTTAGATTGAAGTGATTTGTAAAATTGCATCGAGGAAAATATTGTGTTGTGGAAATTGTTCTATTACAAATCTAATAGGGTATCAATTAGAATCAGTTTAGGAATATATTCTATTTTGTAAAATAATTTTTCTGGAGCCATTAAGCGTGGGTTTGGATTGGCCATTTTGCTCAATCCGTGCATTTTGTGTTGTTTTAGTGGGTCCCCTGGGTACTGTTCACATACCACCAAGTAGAACAAAACGCAAATTTTTAGGTAAATTTAGGTCTCGCAGCACTATTTATACATTTAAAAATTATTTTGTTATAGTGTTTTCAACAATAAATTTTCAGTTTTTAGCAAATAAGCGGTATCCAAACACACCATAAATAAACCTCCAAGATGTAAAATGAAATTAACAATTTACATTTAATAAATTGAGGTTTTTATTTTTTTATTTTGGTAGATTACAATATTCTTCCTTCTTGATTTGAGGATCTCCTTATTAATTTAAAGGTTTCATTAAGTTAGAACGAAATCTAATCCCTATCACGATTCTGTTCTACTTCAAAATGTTCAAAAAAAAAATCATACAAAATGTTAAAAAAACGAACATGTGGATGAGGTTTAATCCATTAAGAGACACAAAAAGAAATGTAGTGGATGACTTGTCCATGCATTCATTCAAGTGCACCTTGATTTCAAACCGATCGACAAGGGCAATGATATATGGAAAATTATATCATATATCGGCTACATGTGAGAGAGAGAGAGAGGGGCAGCGTGTATACTTGCTCATCATGTTCTATATCCGGACAATAATTCTTTATTATATATACGGCACCAAGCAAGGCAAATACTGCACACAATAAAAATCTGTGTACGTAGCCTTTGCTCAAAACACATTCATTCAAACACTTCAGTCTTCACTGAACAAAAAATGGCAGCTACTCATATTGCTACTCCCATCTATGACCGTGTGAAAGAGGTTAAGGAATTCGACGAATCCAAGATGGGTGTCAAGGGCCTCGTTGATTCTGGCATTACCTCAATACCCAATATGTTCATTCACCCACCTGAGACTCTCTCCACCCTCAAAAAGCCCACCTCTCAAACATGCACCAAAAAGTCCATACCACTAATCGACCTTTCCAACTTCAACATCCCCACCAAACGACACCAACTTGTGGAGCAAATCAGAGATGCCACTTCCTCATGGGGCTTCTTCCAAGTCATCAACCATGGGATACCTCTGTCAGTCCTAGACGAAACCATGAACGCAATCAAAGCCTTCCATGACCAACCCCATGAGGTCAAGTCCAAACTCTATACCCGTGCCCACGATAGGGAAGGGGTTATATACACGAGCAACTATGACTTGTACCGAACTAACGCTGCAACATGGCATGACTCGCTCGCGGTTTGGTTGTCACCAGAGAAAAAGCGTGCAGAGGAGAAGGAAATTCCTGAGGTTTGTAGGAAAGAGTTGCTTGCATGGGATTTGCATTCAGAAAAAGTGGCTGAGACTTTGTTGGAGTTATTGTCTGAAGGGTTAGGTTTGGGGGCTGAGAAGTTTAAGGACTTGGGGTTTTTGGTTACTAAGCTAATTGTGGGACACTACTATCCTTATTGTCCACAGCCGGATCTGACGGTGGGGCTTACACCTCACACAGATTCAGGGTTGACTGTGTTGTTGCAGAACCAGGTGGGAGGGTTGCAAGTGAAGCATGATGATGAGTGGGTGGATGTAGAGCCCATCCCTGGAGCATTGACAATCAACATTGGCGATACCATTCAGGTATAACATATTTCTTATGAAAAAAAAATAAACAATTTCCTTGGCACAATATTTTTCAGGACTACTACTAATACTAGAAGTTGAGAACTTTTTTTTTCTTGAATAACACGTTTTATTGAAAAACAAGGACAACAAAAAGGGATTTGAGAGAAAAACTAGCCTCTCAGATTACAAAAAATGGATTGATACATAATGAAATAGTGTAAAAATAGTAAACTCATGTAAAAGTAATGTTACTTTTATTACTATAAGTCATATCAAAAGTTAGAAAATGATTAAATTGCAAGACACACTTCTAAAATTTAATTGGATGAGATAAAATATGTGGCAAACTTAAGTGTTACTTAACAAACACATCATAACAAGATGGACGAAGGGGCTGTTAATCAAATCAATCCCCTAACTAATTAAAGCAAGCATATCAAAATTTTGAAATATTAGGAGGCAAAATCAAAATGATCCCAAATTTTAAGATGTGTTTTACAATTTAGTCTAATTCAATGGTATAACCAAAGGGAGGATTTAGACCTTGGTTGGTTATCCTAATATAGGAAAATATCCTATATAACTGGGCATTAGACTATGTCTTATAAAGGCATCAATAATAATAACAATACATTAGTTAGTGTGTAACTATTTACATGTCTCATGTCACTCCATGTGTATGACTATCGTAAGATGTAATTTATAAGAAAATGGTTGCTCCTATAATTTATGTTTGTCCTGATTGTATTGTTTCATTTGGATTAATGTATTTAAAGAGAAATATTTTGATTTTAAATTTTAGTTTAAATAACTTGAATAAAGTATGAAATGAAAAACTTTTCTCCACTATGAATGAAATTTATTGATAGATTCAATATAACTAAGTATAAGATGTCATTTTAAATCCGTAACATTACAAGTGTTCTTATTTATAATAAGAAATTGTTCTTCAAATCCTTAATTTGAAATCCTCAAATTTAAACATTATTTATAGAATTTTGTGTATGTTATTCAATAAAAACACTTACATCATGTGTTTTTGCTGTGTCATGTTCTCTGCGTACATGTTAGAAAGTTTTGTGCAGTTCTCACTAATTTTGTAATTTTTTATTTAATTATTTTCTAACAGATAATGTCTAACGACAAATATGTAAGCGTGGAGCATCGTGTTTTGGCTAAGGCATCTAAAGAGCCACGTATCTCGGTCGTGGCATTTTTCAACTTGAGACCGAGAGCGATACTAATTACTTTGGACCATTACCTGAATTATTGACACCTGATAAACCAGCTCTTTACCGTAAATTCACGATGCCAGAATTCCAGGAAGGTTTTTACAGCAAGGGATTGGATAGCAAGTCTTTCATTCAAAAAATCAGGCTGTGAAATGAGAATGATAACTAAATAAAGCTACAAGTAGAATATTTTCACAAAAATTTCACAACAAAATCTAATTGGCAAGCTTTGATTGGTTCTCATCTTGACCCACCATTTGCATTACTTTTTCACTTACCATTAATAATTTACCACCTGGACTTTGTTGTGAAATTGTTCAGAAAATATTATAATTGTAGCACTATTCATACTAAAGAGCAATTTTAAAGTCAATATAATGCATGTTGCATATTTATGTACCTGAATGGAATGGAGTGACCCATTCCTTGCTCTAGAAAGTGTATTGCTTGAGGCATAATAAATGACGCAAACTTAAGTATTTAGCTTAAAGCTATCCAACTATGAATAAAATTCATGCTGAATAAGCTTTTAGTATATATTTTGTTTCATATTGCTTTTTTCTCGAACTAATTTTTCAATCTGAGTGGTACCTCTTCCAAACAAAGAAAAGTACAAGGACCAACATTTACTATCCAATTAACTTGAAGCACCCCATAATGTAATGGGTTCCAAAATATAGGGATTAACATATTTACTTCTTTATTACTGCATGCTCTTGATGTGGAAGTCACTCTATAAATATAAATATTTGCTGAGTGTTGGGGGTAAGAGTCGGGGTTTAAGTCTCTAGAAGAGAGTTTCACATACATTTACATTTAGATTAGGCTAAAGTAAAAGATTTATCTTGTATATATATAAAAAAATATATATATATTTAACTTCTTTTCCCTCTTTTGAGTTAGGATCTCTAAATAGACTTTTAGCTGAAAACTGCACCTTACTTTAAGAAGGAAAAAAATCATAGGTATGGGACCCAAAGATTAGAGAAATCATAAATTAGAAGTGGGACAACCAAATGACAATTTCATACTGTATAAGAAATACCCATTGGGAAATGTCATAATTTTTTTTTTCAATTGTTTTTACTAGCAGTGCAACTTCATCTCACCAATGGAACAAAGTCATATGAAAAGCTCACAACAAATTAATATAAAACATTTTAACCTCACAAAAAAATTACACTATAAGACACTGCTAGCTCCAAATCATATCTATTCTCTCAAAATATTCTTCCCATTCCAAGCATTGGTTCTCAACTGTTATTACTGCCAACCACCATACTGTTAATCACAGTTACCATCCATATATCGAGTTTGGACCTCTACCACCAGCTGAACCTCCATAACCACTAGCAGCTCCTATTTGACCAGGAGGAGGCATACCACTCCCAAGTCCCAACATATGGTGGTCATTGGCCTTGCGGTGAATATGGCCCTCCACCGTAGCCTCCAACTTGGGGCTCACGATTTTGCTTATAATCCCCATTCTGGTTTCCTTTAGGATTGGTGCCTATTTGGACCTCCAGGAGGACCATCAGGCCTTCCATATTGTTGATGACTAGGTCCAGTAGACACTGGAGGTTGTGTATTGATGGGATGATTAGGCCTATGCCAAAGTTGCGAATGATCTTACTCGGTATGTTGAATGGGAGGCAGGTGGGCATGCTGTTGAGGGTGCTGCAATTTCTCTCTCTTTGCTATTTCTTCATTTTGTCATTGTTTTTTAATTTTTTTTCCATTTAATTTCTAATGTGATGATTCATACTGCGGCAGGTTACATGATCAAAAGATAAAAGCAAGGTTACAACGGTAGCACCATAGCACACAGGCACTCTCACAAAACTCAAACCCCAAATACACCTAAACAACTCTCTCTCACCAGAAGCACGTGATAAGAACATTTTCTATAAATCCAAAGCACGACTTAGCTCTATACTGCTCTCTATTAAATATTGTGGCACAACTCAATTCTCATGCTATTAAAAAGAGCCGCCTTTATATACATCATGAGTTTGGCCAGGGCTTAATGCCCTTTTAATTAGTTGCTGAGGTTACTGATGTTTGTAGGAAACAGAAGGTTGCATGGGAATCGCATGCAACAAAGGTGGCTAAGGCTTTGTTGGAGTTATAGTTTGAAGGGTTAGGATTGCAGGCTGAGAGGTTTAAGAATCAATATTTACTTCTTTTTTCTCTATAGAGAGACTGTCGGTTTAACCGTTTAAGACCTACTAGATAGTAGATACATGTAAAAATGCATAAGACTTTAAATTTTCAGGTTTGCATCACATGTACGTGAAGTTCAAATTCGCTGCTATTTTGTGGAGCACTTGATGACATCAGTTTGCTATTTCAAATTTCCAACATGATTATATGTCTTTGATTTTTAGGTTTTGCCATAAGTTATTTCGTCTGAGTTCATGAAGATAGTTCTCAAAGTTGAGTCCGCATGGAAGTGCAATTCTGCCATAAAATACATTGGAGAACGCTTCTGCCAGACTATTGAACTCTTTTTAAATTTTTAAAACAAAAACTGATGGAAGTTTTCCCTCAATGAATCTTCTCCGTTAACTTCTTTTTTTTTTTTTTTTTATTGGAAGAAAAAAGTGAAAATATCTTCCCTCAAATTTTCTTTTTTATTTTTATTTTTTATGGGCAAGGTCTAATGTCTTGATGTTCTGATACCATGTTTTTGATGTTTTGGAGACTTGAACCCCAACACTTGCCCCTCCTACATCCTATAAAAACTTGTACTTGTGGGGGTATTAGGAGTTTTACTTGTTGTTGATGATGGCATGAGGAATGAGGGTGCTTGGACAGCATTGGACCAATCACTTGGCTTCATGTTTTCTCAACACACTTCCAGCTCCTCATGCCCGACTAGTGATGCTCCTAAGGACTTTTTGAGGGGGACTTGCCCGGTCTCCCTAGTTGAGTTAGATCGATGAGCGGTGATGAGGGGCAGCATGTGGAGGCACCTTGCTCCACATGATGCCCTAAGGCCATGGCAGAGGAGAGCCATGGTGGGTAGAGAAGGATTTTGATAATGGGCAAAGCGGTGGTGCTGACCTTATGTGAGGGTGCATGGCATTGGTGGCTTAGTTGTTGGTTCCTTATGTGTAGGCTTGGTGGCTGGAGTGCAAGGCGGGGTTGGGTTGCTGTGACGATTGAATGCTATGTGCAAGGCATTGGGCTAGTGGGGGCCGGCTGAATGCATGGACAAGTATTAGTGGGTGATGATGAGTTGCTTTGTGTGCTGCATGTAAGCATGCTGTGTGAGTTGTAGTGTTGATGGGAGGCCTTGAGCATGGGCTAAGCCTCCTAAAACGAGTGAGAACATGTTGTGTGGGCTGGTGGAGGATGGGCGGAGGCCTCATGGTCTGCCGAGACATGGGTTGTGCATGTGCAACATGTGCAAAGTGGCGATTACCAAGAAGTTCCTAGCTTTCTTAATGATCGGACTTACTGTGTAGGGGGCTGGAAATGTGAAGAGTAAGCCAAGATATCATCAGTTAAAGGTGTCCTAAGTTAGAATACAAGTGACAAATTGTCCAAGACCTAGCAATTACTAGGCAAGAATTGCCATAACAGATTAATTCTGTGTATATAACCCTAAGGATGTTGGGGGTGTCAACAGCAGAGTGTATTTTGGTCTTGGGAAAATTCTGTGTAATTCTCTAGGCTTGTAAAAGGGTTTCCTTTGTACTTGAGATTAAGTAATAAAGTTTGGGGGTGGGTTTCCTATAAATATTGTGTGTGCTGTGTGTTTAAATGTCTCTATATTATCTGTTCTAAGTATTACTAAAGTGTGTGTGTGGTGTTGGCCGAGACTAAGTCGGGGACTTAGAGCCATCATAGGCAGAAATTTTGAGTGAAAAATTGACTCTGTGACAATGAGTGATCATCGCACTAAGGATGCACCGTAGTATTAATTAATCACATAATACTAACACACTATAAATTGGTTCAACTTCAATTGAAAATTTAAAACATGCACTTATAATTTCTTCTAGTAGTCGTATTATGGATTAATTTACAATAAATAAATTGATAAAGAATGCGAAGAATTTCTTTTATTATTCAAGCAATCAATAAAACTGGAGTCATAACAAAAATTCATAACAATAACAGTATATATGTAAGGTGATATGTAAATTGGGCGGTGATGTGAAATTTTTATTGCCACCCTCACCACAAATCTAGCAATCAATAAAACTAAAGTCACAACAAAAATTCATAACATTAATTGTTTATATGTAAGGTGATATGTAAATTGGGGGGTGATGTGAAATCTTTGTTGTAACCCTCGCTAGAAATTAGAAATTTGCAATTTTCCATGTACATTGACATGAGTTAGGATTGTGTGCCTATTGGATTGGGTAAGTTGAGGATAAAAATTTCAACCAATCCACCATTGACAAGTTGGAAATATTCCAAACCGCCGCCGACCCACCAACTGCAAAAAATGGCATGATGGTTGAAAATTTTTGCTGATTTTGACTTGACACATCAAGTGGGTTATGCAAGTTAGTTTTAGTTATGTGTCATATAATAAATTTTAAAATTTATTTAGCCATTTAGAGATAAATTTAAGAGGTTGTATTTCCTTTAAATCCTATAAATCATTGAAGAAAACTATAGGAAGTAACCTGCTTTCCAAGTATACATGCCCACATTTCCTAAAGATACTTAAACTATGAGTACTTTAAAATCAACATTTTCTAAAAAATAAATTAATAACAAAAACTATGAGTATCATAACCATGTTACTGTATATGTTTATAAATATGTTGGAAAGTATCATTCATTTTTCATTTAAAACATGTGTAAATTATGGAGTTAACAAAATTTAATTAAAGTCTAGGTTAAAATGCAAATTGAATCCTCTAAGTTTGATTAAAATTTATTTCAGGCCTCTAACTTTACTTTCGTTTAATTGAATCCTCTAAGTTTTAAATTTATTCAATTCATGCCTTTCGTCCAATTCCGTTAAAAAATTACCATTATGTATGTAATTAACTAATAAAAAAAGATTTTTTGAGAAAAAAATTCTCACATAAAATATCTATAAAATGATTTTATTAATTTTATAATATTTTTACGTCAAAAAAATATTTTTTTAATGCCAATTTTTTTTAAAGAAAGTGGACGAAAGACCTAAATTGAATAAATGTAAAACTTAAAAGACTCAAATGAACGAAAGTAAAGTTAAAAAACTGAAATGGATTTGATTAAACGAGATGATGTAATTTGCATTTTAGCCTAAATTTTGTATATAGGTGAGTTGAATTGAGTCTTGGCAATTAAAAAAAAACCCAACTCAATGCCCAACTTGACCCGTCATTTTAATACTTTAACCCACCCAACGCACTTGAATATCAATTTATATACATATGAAATAGGGCGGTATAGACGTATAGTGCAGAATGGGTCAAACAATTTGAGCGAATTTAGCAGACTGTTGCAAGACATGACTGTGCAAGCAGCCGAGCCCCACTAGCTAGCACGTGCATAAATATGCACTACAATTTCAGATGCTTTCCATATACCCTTAGAAAAATCTAAAAACTATGATTGATGCATATGCTCACTCAAAGTACCCTATTACTATTATCTTTTTCTTTTGGAGGATGGGTATCCCACTTAGGTCACCCTTACGAGTAAGCAGGGGTGGAGTTAGGGGGTGTCGAGAGGGGGCAATTGCCCCTGACCTCACCCAAACTAACACCCCCTTAATATTCTTATATTTTCTTTGTGTATGTTTTTGTTTGCTTTAAGCTTATATTTTGTAACTCTGTATGTAATATTATGCTACAGGGTTGTCACTTTTAACTCTACGTGTAATTTTACTTTTCTTGGCTGATGATTAGTAAGAAGCTCATTATATTCCTCTTAAAAAAATCATTTTTAGTAACAATAGCTTTGACCTGAAATTTTACTTTGAAAATATTTCAAACTCGTCTAAAATATAACGAAGAGAAAAATTCTTATATGTACTCTATGTAGTCTTGAAATTAAAAAATGGTATATTATCACAACATCTCCAACCAATATGCCAAAATTTTTATGTTACTTTCTTTAATTCTTCTATAATGCTTTTACGATAAACATAATATAGCATAGAATTAATAAACATCAATACTTTTATGATTTAAAAATAAAAAACGTCATACAATCTATTTGTAAAAAAAAATCTAATGCTATGCAAAAAAAAAAAAAACAAAAACAAAAACAACAACAACAACTTAACACTTACATTACATATTTTATATGCTAATCAAAATTTTTGATTAATTAGTTAAGTATTTTTTTTAATTATACTAATTAAAAAATTGAAATTAATTTTGCCTTCAACTCTTTATTTTCATCTTGCCCCTCCTAAACTAGAATCCTAGCTCCGCCATTGCAAGTAAGCACAAATATTGCCTTGGAGACTTTGGTGTATGAGTACAGATGTAACATGTTGTATATAGACTCTATATTAGTTTTATATAGATGTAACATATTTCTTAGTTTTTTCTGTAGGAACAAAATTGCAGATTATCAAAAAATAGACTCTATATTATGAAGGATAGATACATGTAGATAATAAAGATAGCTGAAACTTGAAGGCACTAATAAATTCCTGCACTAGTTCCTCAAAGAAGATTTCTTTTCTCTTCTTGACATGTTCTTCATGGCATTAGGTAGGATATAGACAGTAACAACGAGAGCAAGAGAGTAGGTATGTTCATATGTGGATCCAATAGAAGATTCGGAAAGACTATGCTCACAATTTTAGCTGAAACAGATTGTTGTGACTTTTAGCTCGCCTAAACCTTTCCAATGAAACTATTCCGGCCATGCAATATTCTAACGTTTCTCCAAAGTCCAAAACTTCAAGTTCAACATAGGTAGGCGCGGTCTTGAAATTTTAGGTTTAAGTAAATAGTATTGAATTGGTCATAGATGACATATATATGGAGTAAGATCTTCTATGTTGGTTTATATATATTCAAGGCCGGCTCGATATAATTTGAAGGCCTAAGCCAATAAATTTAAGTGGGTCCTTTTATATATAAATGTCAATTAAATAAATTTATTTAATATTAACCGAATCAAGATTAATTTGATGGATTAATACAAACCAGACCAAAATTGATTTCATATAGAGATTTAAATATCATAGTTCAAGCATAAGATTCAAAAAAATAAAATAAATTTTTTTTTAATTAAAAAAAAAAGTGGTTTACTTTTTCTTGGATATAAATCGATATATGGTTAAGTAAAGTTGTAATCTAATATTTAATTGTATATTTTGGTGTTACGAGATAGATAAAGATTATTTGGTGTGTAGCTATGTAGGAGATTAAATACCTAATTTTGATAATTTACCGTGTAAAATATAGTTTTGCAAAAACTAAAGTCTCAATTTATTAGGATAAATTAATCATTATTGATGAAATGGCATATTTACAGCATTTATGTTTTTTAACAATTTAGGATTTTAATTGGGTTAGGTTTTTTATGTTGGCCTTTTTATTTTGGAGGCTTTGTTAGAGATTAGAAAAAGGAAAATGTCAAATCTAGTATACAAATTTTACTACCAGTAACTATGGATCCAAGTATCAACATTATGGGGGCATTGTTAAGGATTTGCGAGTCATTATAACAAAGAGCAATTGCATGCAAAATTTTCAAGTAGAAAATGGCTTCCTTCCCCTAGACTAAACAATAAAAACCCAGTAAAACTGATTCCCCCCCAACTGCTTCCTGACAGTGAAGATTCTAGTTTGAAGCTTAAAATATTTGACATGAATATTATTCAAAACCCAGATGTAAATGGCACACCAAATGCACTCTACCTCTGGCATTATGGCTACAGTTGTAGTAGACACATGCACACGACCCTGTGTTTCTGTCTAAGGAACGTTGAACCCAATATTGAACACCATTTTCAGCCTTAAGAATAGAGAAATAAATACATAAATAAAGATACACCTGCTGTATATATAAGTATATACAAAAATAGGTTGTAATAATGATATAAGTTTGGAGAATATTCATTTGTAAAATGAATTAAATAGAATTTTGAGATCTAGAATTTTCTTTGTGAAAATTCAAGTTTCAGGGTGTTCGATCGGTCGAGACTTTATTTCAATTGATCAAAGCAATGAGAAAGATTTTTTGTTTGAGGCCTTAGGCCTATATATATATATATATATATATATATATATATATATATTGAGAGCATTTTTTTTTTTTTTTTTTTTTTTTGTGTATGTTTAAGTTCATTCTAGACATGTCAGCAAAAAAAAAAAAAAAAAAGGAAAAGAAAAGAGTACACTCTAGACACTCTTAAGCCTTTTATTGTAATTTTTAAAAAAGTAAAATTTAGATATACAGTATCTTAAGTTCTATACATCGGGTTCCCTCAATTAAATTCAAACATCTTATTGTATTGACTTATAAAATAAAAACAATGTTGTTTATTTTAAAGACAATTAAATTCAATCCACCCAAATGTTTGAATTTATTTAGAAAACTTAATATACTGTAGCTATTGTATCTAAATTTTACTTTTTTTTTTTTTTCTTATATGTGTAACCCAACTAATTTGGTGATTATTTATATATACATATATATATATATATACATATATAAATATATATATATATTATTATTATTATTACTACTTTGTAGTAATTTATGTACTAATGATTCCTGTAACTTATTTTGTATCTGTCATATTAAAATTACACCAAGTCACCAACCCTGTGGAGATATTCTTAATTTTGGGTGAAGAGAGTGCTTGTTTGTAGATTGATATTTCCTTTTGTTTGTTTGCATCCCATGGGTTAGGTCTCATCTCATGTCCCACTCCCATCAAAAGTTTTTTTTTTCCCCCTTTTCTTTTCTAAGGACATCTTAAGAAAATATATAGATTGATTATTTATCGTAGTGCTTCTTCGGTTCTTTAGGTAAGACATGTCTTTTACTTTCCTTAGTCAAAAGAACAAATTTTGCAATGATTGTATCGTTAGCCGCACAATATTTATTATATTTTTTACAAGGATTACTTTTTGTTTTTGTGATTGCTGTAAAATTACCGTCATCAGTCATTATCTGGGTCTCACTTTCACCGGAATTTATCATGTGCCAATAACAACCATGCCAGTAATGATAAATATATAATGCCAATAATGTAATATCCCGAAAAAAAAAAAAAAAAGATTAAATCTGAGTTTGTTCAAGTAGTGAAAGATTCACTGCAAACTTGAAGCAAGAGTCTAAAAAAATCTAATTCTTTGTCAGATTTAAGTTTTATAAGAATTTAAAAATATTTTTTTATGTGAATATTTCGGCCAACATTGAGACTTTCTTTAGGCATGGCCGCATGAGTCTATTGACTCTATTCTGCGTAATTTTTCTTAAAGGAATAGTACGGGATTGATGGAGTTAAAAAAAAAAAAGCGCTGGACGAAAAGAAGGAACACCAACTTCTTTATGATTTATTATTAATTGTTTATTGATTGGTAAAGGAAGAATAGCGTTTTCATAAAAGCTTGTGTCAGAGCTTGCTTTGTGTGATTTGTCCTCGTGCCTAAAGAAAGGTATAGGCGGCAGTGGCAAATATATATATATATATATATATATATATATATATATATCCATAGAATAATCCCCTTGACAAAGCAACGGCCCGAAGCCAGCTTCCTTCTAATATTATTATTATTATTATTATTATTATTATTAGTTCATTGGTTTGGTAATTGAGGCATACAAGGAAGTCAGCAACTGATTATGGAACATGGTCTAGTCTAGGCGATGCTTTTGACCTTATATGATAATATGTATCGTAGATTTTTTTTCAGAGGCAGTAGAAGATATATACAAGGATTTTTACTTTGAGATAATAAAGAAAAATTATTAGATATTTTTAGTAATAGTTGAATTGGCCAATATTGTTATAAGTTATTTTTAAATTATTTGATTATTGAGTAAATGGTACTGTAAAATATTTTAGGTGATATCTAAGAATTTTAGAAGAAGTATTAGGGAGAAGTTCCCTAATCTTATCCTAATTGGTTTTATTTTGCATATTTTAACTACTGAAAATTGTTTATAATTGTTCGAATTTTTATTTCTATTGTAATATTGATTTCAAGTAAATGATTATTACAAATATATTTTAATACCGAGTATATGATTTTTATATACATGCTTGAATAAGATATATTTTTGTTAGAAACTATGATTCCATATATATGATTATGGACAATCTGACTATGAATTGATTCGATACCCAACTCGACCACGGGGAATATAGCGTGACCATAGTCATAAGATTGTTAAGAATATGAATTATATTTGAATATTTGAACTATTTTGAGTCCTTAAAACTACATATGTGATTTTGAAATGTTTGAGTATTTGAACTATTTTGAGTCATTAAAAACGTTTATGTATTTTTAGAACCTATTGTAAGTTATAACTTTTGATATATGGAAAACTAACTACTTTCTAAACTATCTATGATATATTTGTAAGATTAAAGTATGTGATCTATTTGCAACTTATTATTTTAAGACTATGAAACTTCTTTAGTTATTTTTGAAAACCTATAATATATTATAACTTTTGAAAACTCGTATTACATCTTATTACTTTACAAATCTATTGCTTGATAGAACTTACTAGGATTTTGGTTATTTATTGAATTGTCGGCTCACCCCCTTTTTCCCCTTCAATTTCGGATTGTGAAGTATAGCAAGTTTTGATATTGTGTTGTGAGCAGGAAAAGAAGCTTAGTGATTTTGGGATTTGATGGTCTTCTAATAGTTTTATATTTATTGGTCAATTGGCATTATGTACATGAGGTTTGGATTTTGTTCCTATTAAATTATTGGAGATCTATTCAATTTTTGAGGATAAATTTTAGTTGCTAAGAAGGCTTTGCACACTTGTTTGGTGCTTACTTTATAAGCGTGTGACGGTTGTCACGTGCCTATCTTTATAATTGGGTTCGGGGCATGACAAATAATGATAAAGAAAGAAATAAAGAAAATTTTCAAAAAAAAAAAAAATGATAAATAACGTTGTATGCTCAAGAGCATGGTAGGGATGGCAATGGGGCGGGGCGAGGCCGAAGGATGGGGTCTTCGTCCCCGTCCCGCATGGTTTTATCTTGCCCCATCCCCGCCTCGCCCCGCATGACGGGGAATACTTTCTCACCCCATCCCCGCCCCTTGGGGCCCCACGAAGCCCCGCCCCACCCCGTAAAACTCTACTTTTTGTTAATTTGCCCTACAACTAGTACAATTTTTTTAATGAAACCTATTTCATTAATAAAAATATACTTGAAATTACAACTAAATTTATTCCATCAAATCAAATCAATTTTTAGAAAAAATTGAATAATATATCCAAGTGTTTATCAAGACAATCATTAAAAAAAAAAATCTCATAGTATAACACAACAAAATAAAGGCAGAGAATCACATTGGGTAGAATAAAATATGCTAATATTAATATGTTTGTTTAAATATTAGGGTTTTAGGGTATGAAAATTTTACAATTATAACCTTTAGTAACACGGGGCGGGGTGGGTCTAAAAAGCCTAAACCCATCCCCGCTCCGCCCCGTGGTGCGGGGCTAAAATCTTGCCCAATCCCCGCCCCATTGCTTTTCCGAGGCGGGGAAATCCTGTGCGGGGCGAAGCGGGGAGGGGCGGGTTATGCAGGGCGGGGAAAAATTGCCATCCCTAGAGCATGGACATGATTTTTGTGATTAGGGCAAAATAACTTACTTAAATCTCACTTTTATCTTAGATCACTGACAATATTTTCATTGATTCTATTAACGGATGTAATTAAAATATTTTGTTAATTGATTATTTAAAGAAAGTGTTGATATTACTTTTATAAGAAAGGTAAAAAATTATAATAATAAAAAATCAATTATTTTTTTTTTTTTCATAAAACTATTAAAAATATATTTCATAAACATGGGGTATCGATAGTTTTTCTCTATTTTAATTTTTTATAGTATATCGACAACGACCTTACACTACCACTTTCTCAACAAAACAAAAGAAAAAACTTTACACTACCAAGATATATTGACTGTCGTCCCCGTGCTTTTGAACTTTCTATATCCTGGATTAGATACAAAAAGTTTCAAAAAAAAAAAAAAAACCAATCAAACAAAAAAGAAAAATGTGGATGAGATTAAAAACGAACAAATATGTGAATGAGATTTATCCACTAAGATATACGAAAAGAAAAATTCCAAGATCAATCAATTCTACAACATTTTTCCTCTCCTATCTAACGTGGCTAACTATAAGAGGGAAAAAAAAAAAGAGAGTGTAATGTGTTATTTGAAAGTGATAAATAACTATTTACAAATTCCTAGAAAATAATATTAAGATGACAACTATTTAATAGTTGTTGTAACTCATTACATGACAAGTCGTGAGTAGTCAATAAAAAGTAGTGCTAAATGTGAGTTTACACCTTCACCATTTAGAACTCCTCATATGAGGCGGTAAAAATTATGAAAACACTTTTGAGCATTTTAAACAACATTACACACTTTGTTACACACTTTTTCATCTATACATATATCAAAATTACTCTATCAACGTTACCCATACTCCTCAGCCGAACACCACAAAATAACTCATACAAAAAAGGTAGTGGACGATCTTTTCAATGCATGTATTGAAAGTTCAGTCGGATTTCAACCAGACAAGGACAGTGATCTGTATTTGGACTATAATTGACAATTCTCCATAAACGACAGCCCTCAACCACTATAAATTTCGGTGTCTGTATCCTTGCTCAATACACATTCATTCAATTACAATCAACACTCACCAGACTCACTACAAACACTTCACTGAGCAAAAATCATGGCAGCTACTGATCATATTGCCGCTACTCCCACCTATGACCTTGCGAAAGAGTTCAAGGAATTTGAAGAATCCAAGATGGGTGTCAAGGGCCTCGCTGAATCTGGCATTACCTCAATACCCAATATGTTCATTCACCCACCTGAGGTTCTCTCCACTCTCAAAAAACCCACCTCTCACACCAAAAAAGCCATACCTTTAATCGACCTTTCCAACTTGAACGTCCCCACCAAACGACACCAACTTGTGGAGCAAATCAGAGAAGCCACTTCCTCTTGGGGCTTCTTCCAAGTCATCAACCATGGGGTACCTTTGTCAGTCCTAAACGAAATCATTGACGCAATCAAAGCCTTCCATGACCAACCCCACGAGGTCAAGGCCAAACTTTATAACCGTGACAACGATAAGCAAGGGGTTATGTACCAGAGCAACTATGACTTGTACCGAGCCAAAGTTGCAACCTGGCATGACTCGCTCACGATTTGGACGGCCCCAGAGGAAAAGCGTGGAAAGGAGGAGGATATTCCAGAGATTTGTAAGAAAGAGATGGCTGCGTGGGAATCGCATTCATCAAAGGTGGCTGAGATTTTGTTGGAGTTACTGTCAGAAGGGTTGGGTGTGGAGGCTGAGAGGTTTAAGAAGTTGGGGTTTTTTGATGCTAGGCTGCTTGTTGGACACTGCTATCCGTATTGTCCACAGCCAGATCTGACGGTGGGGCTAAAACCTCACACAGATTCAGGATTCACAGTGTTGTTGCAGAACCAAGTGGGAGGGTTGCAAGTGAAGCATTGTGATGAGTGGGTGGATGTAGAGCCTATCCCTGGAGCATTGACCATCAACATTGGTGACATCATTCAGGTATAACTATTTTCTTTTTCCTTATAAACTACTTTGGATTAGAGTATAAACTAGTTTTTAACCATTTTTTATCCTAGGTTCTGTGGATATCTAAAGTTAAAACAATCATGTGTTTATAATAAGAAAATTTTCTTCAAATCCCTTAATTTAAAATCCTCAAATTCAAATGTCAAAATTTTGTTCATTGGATACAATAAAAACACTCGCATCACTTGGTTTTTGTTTTGCGATGTTCTCTGCACACGTTAAAAAGTTTTGTCATGGGGCTCACTAATTTTTTATTTAATTATTTTTTGACAGATAATTTCAAATGACAATTACGTTAGTGTGGAACATCGTGTTTTGGCTAAGGCATCTAAGGAGCCACGTATCTCAGCTGTGGCATTTTTCAACATGAACACTAATGCGGGTTTTGAACCATTACCAGAAATATTGTCATCCGATAAACCAGCTATTTACCGCAAATCCACGATGACAGAATTCCTTGAAAGTTTTTATAGTAAGGGATTGGATAGCAAGTACTTCCTTAAAAAAGTCAAGATTGTGAATTGAGAATACTAAAAAAGGCAATGACAATAAAGTCAATATGATGCATGTTGCTTATTTCCGTTACCTATGTGAGTGGAATGGAGTGACCCATTCCTTGCCTAAGAATGTACTTTGCTTAAGGCATAATAAATGAGGCAAACTTATTTACTTTACTTTGCTTCAAGCTAAATTGCTTCCTCACTCCAGATAGAATTCATGCTAATAGCCATTTAGGCTATATTTTGTTTCACAAATTATTTTTCTTGAACCAATTTCAATATGAGGGTACCTGCTCCAAATAAGAAAGGTATAAGATGAACGTTTGCTATCCAATTATAGCTAAAAGCACCCAAAAATATAATGGGTTCCACTCTGTCTGGTTTTCACTATTTGGACCTCCAGGAGGACCGCAAGGCATTCCATATTGGTGATGACTAGGTCCAGCAGACATGGGAGGCTTTGCATTATCTATATATATATATATATATATATATATATAATCAACCTTTTTGGCACCACAATTTTCCACGTCAGCACAATATTTAAAAAATAAAAAATGGCACCATAATTTTCCACGTCAAAGACAATATTTAAAAATAAAAATAAATAAAAATTATAACCCCTCAAAACCCTAACAACCTTACCCCTCTCTCAAGTTAAGAAACATAAAACCACGGTTTTCGCAAACTCTCTCTCTCTCCGGACGTAGGAAGCCCTAAAGTATTCAAGATCTACAAAACCCTAGCAACCTTACCCCCTCAAGTTAAGAAATATAAAGCCACGGTTTCGCAAACTCTCTCTCCGACGTAGGAAGCCCTAAAGCATTCAAGATCTACAATGCTCGGTATAGATTTTAGCTTATAAAGTTCAGCTTTTGTAAGGTTAGTTTTGTTTATATATTAATTAATACATAGTACTTTGTTCACCATTGAATACTCACATAATCAATTTCCAATTAGGTGTTCAAGAATTAAACCAAAATTCTAAATGCTCTATCATAAAATATTATTATTAGTATGAATTTTATGGAGTTGCGGTGTTCAAGAATTAAACCAAAATTCTTTTAAATTATCTATAATATTTTGTCCTTTGAAAATTTTATCTCTTTGATTTTAGTATATTGTGTTTCTTAAGCTATAGAGTGATTTTCTTTGGTTTATGCAAACTCTCTCTCTCTCTCCGGATGTAGGAAGTCCTAAACGCACGGTATAGCATTCAAGATCTACAACTCACGGTATAGATTTTATCTTATAAAGTTCAACTTTTGTAAGGTTAGTTTGTTTATATATTTAGTCCTTACGTTTAGGTTTAGTTTAGGTTTAGCTTTTAAGAGATTTATATATTACTACTATGTGGCTGAATTTCCCGTGACATCAGTTTTATATTTTTAACCAAATACATCAGGAAAGTAAGAGAAGACGCATAAATATTTAGTCCTTAAGTTTAAGTTTAGGTTTAGGTTTAAGTTTTAAGAGATTTATATATTACTACTATGTGGCTGAATTTCTGTGACATCGCTTTATGTTTTTTTTTTTTTTTTTTTTTTTTTTTTTTTTTTTTAATTTGTTTTATGTAAGGTTAATTTGTTTACATTAGTTCTTTGTCTCAAAGATAAGGCTTTTAATATATCCCTTGCAAGCACACATGAACTTAAATTGTCTTTTAATATATGCATACTTTATTATTTTCTAATAGTTTTCCCGTGCATCGCACGAGTTAGCGACTAGTTGATGGAATCATTAAGGTGGAAGAGCATAAAAAAGTGTGTTTAACCCATTAATAAATAAAAAAACAAAGAATGGTGGCCATGGGCTGGGTATGGTAATGTTTAGTTCATGGTACAATTAGAGCTTGAATAATGGGTTTTTATTGGGTTTTTAGATTTGGGTAATCTTTGAATTGTAGATGGATAGTAAGATTGTCATCCTAATTTTGACGGCTCTCACTAGTCACTATTATATAAGGGTAATTAACTAATTATTAGGTGTTTTTTGAATACGGTCATGTGTTCCACCTTTTATATTTATTGTAAACTCTACTACTTCAACTCTCAAGCAACCAAGGTTGAGTATTAAATCTAAACAGTAAACACTATATCAATACATAAACTCACACCGTAAAGGATCCATCAATATAATCTTCACTATATAAAAAAACCATGCATGTAGATTTTCAAAAAAAAAAAAAAAAAAAAAAAATCCATGTAAATGGAATAAAGATCATCTTTGTTTCTTCTCCATAACAAAGCCAAATCTCACTAAACAAGAAATCAAGTCACAAGTTTCTGTCAAAAGTTACTGAAATTGTGACTGGATTTCTTTCTCTTATCTTGAGATATTCTTCCGGGTATTAGGTAGAAATTAGAATATAGCTTAGAAGAAACTTTGGGATCAGAAGATACAAGATAGGCTAAAGAATATTCTCTGGAAATTGGTTTGGAAAATATTTCCACTCAAAAGCCTACTCAAGATTTCCAATTAAAAGCCTAATCTACATATTATGTGATGCAACCCGTGAGTCCTTAGAGTACCAAATACTTGAGTGCCCCGTTTGCTTGGTCCCTAGCTATCCCTGTGGCCCTTGAGACTTGAGGAGTAAAAGATAACGTCCGTGGAGAATTGGGTGAAGATGGTTATCAATCCAGATTCTAGAAGAGAGCCTTGGTGTACCTGATCAATAGGAAAGTAGGAACTTTGCAATCAGTATGCTACACTAAACTGGGACCTAATAATTTGGATGCCAATTTCGATGCAGCTCTGGCTGGCCAACAAAGCATGTGCTGCTATCATATGTCGCAATCGCATTGCTAATATTTTCTCAATCCGAACTGATGGCGCTGAAGCTAAGCTAAAGCAGCTCTGTTGGCTTACCAAAGAGCTGTGTCTTTTGGGCTCACAATATGTAATGATAGAGGGTGATGGTGTGAATGTCATTGAGTCTATTCAAAGTTCTATTTGAAAACCCAACTGGGCCATTGACTACGTAATTACAGACATTTGATCTCTTTTGTGTACTAGGAATTGCTGGCATGCCCAGCGTGTACCTAGACTCTGTAAATCCTTAGCCCACACTATTGCTAGAAATATGGGCTTTGTTTTGAAAACGCGAAGGAGCCATTTCTATCTCAGAAATTCTGGACCTTATGGTCTCCGAAGGATTAGCAGATGGAAACGAGTCCCTAGCTTGTTTTGTGTAATAAAACCCATGAGTATTCAGCCCAAAAAAAAAAAGTAGAATAAGAATTGTAAGATAGTAACAACCCGAGGATGAGAGAGTGAGTAGGTATATGTTTTGCAATAGCGGAAGCTCTACTATTGATAGTTTTTAGACCCCTTAAAACAATTGATTAAACCTAGGTAATTAGCCAAGTTGTTACTTAGTCCAATTAAACAAGTCTAGGTTATCACAATAATAAAGATCAAATCATGCAAAGCAGCGGAAAATAAATAACACAAGATATGATCACCCAGGAAACCAAACCGGTAAAAACCTGGGGAGGATTTGACCTAACTATCCTCAAGGTAAACTTGAATCCACTATCTTGAAAGAATCGAAGTTCATACAATAAGACTTACAAGCCCCCACGCTCAACTTCTTATTGCTACCAACCAATAGAACTTACCGACACGACCACGTGTAAGCTCCGAATCCACGGACTTCTTCTTTCTTGGATTCACCATCAGATACAAGCACACCCGCTTGTGTTTTCTTTAAGTTTCAATGGCAACAACTGAATTGATCATCAAGGTGTAGATAAATCTTCTCCTTGAAAACCCTAAATTTGTGTAAAGGAAAGCTCCTCTAGATCTCACAAGAGATTTACACAAACCGCAAATATGAACAACACTAAAACGTGGCTAAGATTTGCCTTTTATACTTAGGACAAATAAGAAACTCTAAAAACGTTTTAAAACACTTGGCCGAGTTGGACGAATCTGCGGAAAATCATTCTCGCCGAGCTTCGATTGATCGAGCCTGTCTTTCGATCGATTGAGCCAGGCCGAAAGGCACAATCCTTTCCTGCTTTAACTCGATTCCAACTTTACATAGATGCACAACTTTGAGCTAGACCTAAACACTTCTAAACACATTGTTTTGATCATGGTTTGCCAACAATACAAATTAGAGTTCTAAATACATAAAATCCTAAGACTTTAGAACCTAACAACTATAATTGTTGTTATTTGGGGTAAGTGGAATCTCATTCATACGAACAACAAAATAAAATATCCACACTAACACCAACCAAAATTCATTATGAATGATATGAATTACAACAACACTTAATCAAACCTCATAACATTCGCAACTCACACAAACAATCCTCACTAACAAAATTGAAACCTCTCACAAACACAAACTAATTTACAATTCTTACATGCACAAATTCACAATCCCAAAACCCCAATACACCCAACTATTCTCTCATACTCACAAACAAACAAATTCTCAACACATAAGTATCTTTCAAGTTTCAACCCAAAAAATTTACCAAATTATTATTCGAAGAAACCAACTCTATATTCTTCTAACAAACTTCTCCTCCCTACATATGAGAAGACTATTGAGTAAAAGTTATCAAACCTTTTGCAATAATGTCTATTTATAAGATGTCAAAGAAAATTAATTAAGAATTTGGGGCAAATTTTAACAATATTTCTATTTGAACCAATAACAATAGACTATATCAATAATGATGAATAATGTTATGTATCTAGAATTATGGACATAATATTTTGTGAGTAGCTCAAAATCACTCGTACTTAGAGCATCGGCATTGGAAAATTCCAATGCTACTCCATTTTACCATTCTAAAAAGCCACTTTATCATTATACCATACCATTTTACAATACCTCCAGCATCCCAAAACTCTATTTTTATTAAAATATTATTTCTTACCCTTTCTTTATCATTTCTTTCCAACCGTTTTTCAATCCCATTTTCCTGGGCTTTCCAACAGTCATTTTTATTCCTCTCTTTCTCTCTCAAACTTTAGCACCGATTCAACCCACAGAGCCACACACACACACCCATGATACACCGATCAACCTATCCAAACCCATCACCACACACACACAAACACAAACCATCAACAAAGCCACACACACACAAACACAAACCATCAACAAAGCCACACACACATAAACATAAACCATCAAACCATCAACAGAGCCACACACACAAACCATCAAACCAGTTGGAGCCAACAACGGCCACCGCACCCATCACCCAAGCCACCGATCAACAAACCCAAGCCACCAATCAGAAACCCACACCGCCGATTTGAAACCCAGGCCACCAATCAAAAAAATCATCACCGGAGCAAACCCATTCAAAAAAAATCATCACCGGAGAAAACCCATTCGAACTCATTCAAAAAAAAATCATCACCGTAGCAAACCCATTCAAAAAAAATCATCACCGAAGCAAACCCATTCAAAAAAAATCATCACCGGAGCAAACCCATTCAAAAAAAAAAATCATCACGAAGCCACCATCGGAGCTACCGATGATCAACCCAACAGATCCACCCACCGATCAATAGATCCACCATTTCAAACCCACTATCAACCGATCCCAGCCCACCGATCCAAAATCAACTCGCTGATCCACGTTGATCCAACCTCCAAAATCCAAAACCCAGGGGATGGCAATGAAGCTTCAGAGATGAGAGAGCGGATGGAGAAACAGAGAAGGAAGAGACAGAAGAGAACATAAATAATTGAGAGAGATGAGAGATAGAGGAGAGAGAGTCAGAGATAAAATATTATTTATTTTTTACAATATTGCTAAAGTGCAATTCTACATGTAGAATTGCACTATAGCAATATTGTAAAAAAAATTGCAATTCTGGGGTATACAATTCTCTGATGCAGATGGTTTTGGGGCTTAAAATGCCAAATTTCCCTTAAATTTGACATTAGCATTCTCCAATGCTAAGAGCATCGTGATGGGGCTTGTATATGCCAAATGTTAGGAACATTTGGCATTTAAGCCCCAAATCGCGCTCAACAATGGGAAGACCATATGCAATATGCCAAAAAAATTTTGAGATTTAGCTACAGTACCATCTCAGAGATGGTACTGTAGCTGAATGATATAAATTCTTTTTTTTTTAATACTCTCATTTCTCTCTCCTTTCTCATTTATCCCGGTAAATTTCTCTCTCCTCTCTCATTTTTTCTCTTTCTTTTCTCTCTCTTTCTTTCTGCTTTCTCTTCTTCCTGCTCTCTCTTCTTCAACGGAATGGAGGCAACGGCGTGGAGGCTCGATCAAAAAAGCTGTGGTGGAGGCGTGGAGGTCGTGGGTTTCCGGCGTTTGGGTTGAATTTGGGTGGCGTTTGGGTGGTGTTTGGGTTGGCGTTTGGGTGGTGTTTGGCGTTTGGCGTTTGGCGTTTGGGTTGAAGATAATGATGATGATGACGGGTTTGGGATGAATCCGGACGGCGACAGGCGACCCTCTCTCTCTCGCCATCGCTGCCGATGAGAACAGATGGGTTTGGGTTTGGTGAGAACAGATGGGTTTGATTTTGGATTTTGGATTTTGATTTTGATTTAGGATTTTGATTTTGGCTGGATTTGGTTGTGCTATGTTGCCGTTGGATTGTTTTTTTTTTTTTTTTTTTTTTTTTTTTTTTTTTTTTTTTTCTCCACGGAGTTTGTGGTTATGGCTGGTGCGCTGATGGTGGAGGTGGTGGAAGTAGTTGTGGCTGGTGGGCCGACGGTGGGGTGGGTGTCCGTGGCTCCGTCGGAGTGGGTTTTGGGTTAGTGGGTTTGCTACCTGGGTTTTTTTTTTTTTTTTTTGGTGTTGACGGTAGATTATGGGTTCTTCTTTGGTGGTGGCGGTGGTGGTGTTCGGTGTGGGTAGTGCGGCGGTGGTGGTGATTGTGGTTGTTGAACAGAAATAAAGAGAGAGAAAGAATAAATAATGTGTTTTATTGTAAATGATGGTAATTGTGGGATATATTATTTTATTGTGTAGAAATATTATTTTAATGAGTAGAATAGGAAAATAAAAGTTGGGATGTTGGGTGTATTGTAAAATGGTATGGTATAATTGATAAAGTAGCTTTTTGGAATGGTAAAATAAGATGAGATATGAGATCCGAATGTGGATGCTCTAATGCTCTTAGATCTCACTTTTACTAGCGTCCACCAGGACCACCATTACTTATTATATATCAATACAGGATGATGTCAACAATGATGTTAATGTTCTAGCAAAAAAAAAACAATGACTTTAAATTTGTGTGAACAAGGATGGATTGAGACTTAACGCTGGTGAAGTCGGATGCATTGACAAGTGATCCAAGCAGAACCACAATGCTAGAACCACAATTTTTGTTACAACTTGCTACTTGAGCAAGTTGTAATAAAAGTTGTGGTCCTAGCATTACTCTAAAAAAATGCAATTTTCCTTTAATAAAAAAAAATACTAATATATATACAAGTACTAATTTAGTAATTTTGTTCTATAAAATTTACACTTTGCCTCTTTAATAATATTAGTAATTCGTTTAAGAGTAATATTACAACCACAAAGTTTTCTACAACATATTTATAAACTATTGAGGTAACAAATTCTTATTGATTCGTATATGGGCCCACCACTTACATCACTATTTTACTTACTAATACCACTCATTACTTCATCAATTTGTAAAAAAATTAGTATTTCTATCATCTTCCTCCTTTTAAAGGCCATTAAAAATAAATATAGATCTAAAATCTAAAATAAAATATACTAGTCCAAAAATATTAACTCAACAACAAATATTACCAATAGCAAAACAAAAACAATTAACTCCAATCAACCAATTTTACTCAAAACAAACAACTTAGTCCTTTAAAAAAATTTAAACAATAGCAACAAAGCTAGGGGCCGAAGCCACCACACGCAACCAACAATAGATCCACCCCCTAATTCCCAGTCCTGTTCGACTACATTCGAGTGCTTTTTATATTTTTGTATTTGTTATTGGATAAGAATTAAGATACAAATTAAAAGTTCATTAAAAAAAAAAGAGGTGGTGTTTATTTCACACCACTTATTGCAAACAAATATATAGGTGGTGTTTATTTCACACCACTTATTGCAAACAAATATATAGGGTCCGTTTGGATTGAACTTATTGTTCTTTGAAATCGAAAACGAAAACATTGTAGCAAAATAATTTTTAAATGTGTGAATAGTCTTGTGGGACCCATTTTTAATATTTTTTAGTGCATGAACAGTGATGAACAGTGACAGAACAATATTTTTGTCCTCTGCACGGTGAACCCATGTGAGGTTATTGTTCACGCGTAGGAAAAAAAAAAAACTGGAAAACGTGGACGCAGGATTGAGTTGAATCCAAACGCTCACATAGTCATGATTCTAGTGCAAAAAGAGTGTGTATACACTTGTGTGCAATAAGTGATGTGTACTAGTATTTATGCTTAAAAAATCATATATATACATATATATATATATATAAAAAATTAATTAATTAATTAATTAAGAAAAAAACACATTAATGAGGTTTAATCCATTAAAAGATAATGTAGTGGGATGGCTTTCAATCCAGCACCAGATTTCAACCTATATTAGAACTATAATAATTCTCCATGGGTCGCGGAGCACATCTGTCCGGAAAATTTTTAAGTATTATATATATATATATATATATATATATATATATATATATATATTGTAAGGACACGATTTTAGTTGACCCGATCCTTGTTGGTCAAGTCTTGGCCCAAAACGTCCCACACAATAAATTTTTTCGTAGAGTATAGGCTCAAGAACTTGGTTCCAGTTGGCTTAAACGGTTTGTTGCATGGGCTCAGGAGATACAGAAATAAGAACAAAAGGAGGTAGCAGTGAAAAGAGATCATTCTCGGATGATAAGGTCTCAAACTGGATTAATGGGCACAGATTCATACAAATAAAATTTCTCTACAATGTTCTCTCCGCTCTCCCTCTCTCCGTTTTCCTGTCCCCCTCTCTTGGGGGACTTCTACATATTATATAGACCCTCTCCTATTATCCGGGCTTTACACTTGTTGATCATCCAAACTCCTACTTGAGCACCTGTTCCATCAAACACCCTTATCAGTTCTTTGTGAGTTGTGGTGACCAAGGCAAAGACTTTATTCGGGGTCTTCTCTTCATTAATGCGGCCAGGAGAGTAGTTGTGGTGCATTTAATGTGGTGGTGGCAGCCTTTGCTAAGATATTTTGGGTTTCCTTTCTTTTTACGTGCTTGGAGTGAGGACTACGATGAGTGTGAACGCACCTTTGACCTGGATTTTGGAATGTCCGAGGAGGAATTACTCCTCGGACATGTTCTCTTTGACCCAGTGGGCCCGAGTAAGGATTCTAGGCCACGATGTCTCCTCGGACGGGCCCGGGCCCCGATCAACCCATTATTCTGGGGCGGTCCCCACAATAGCCCCTCAAAACTTGAGTTTTTGATCTTCTTCCAAGGAGAAAAACGGGGTTTTGACATTTACAAATGATGGAATTAATGAGATGCAGGTTCGCGCGTGCGACGATTTACATTTTTAAAGCGCTACAATTTACGAGGCGCGGCCATTTACTCCAGGTAGCTTTATGTCTCCTTCATCCAACGGCGAGGCGTGGATCTGACGGCCAACATTTTTCCTCGAATTCTTGAGCGAGAGTGGTTTTCTCTTTCTCTCTCTTGCTATATAAAGCGCTAGAGAAGCTCATCTTTTCTTTTTTATCCGCATATCAGAAGTTCAGAGAAGTCCAGAGAACTCCATCGCCCAAAAATCTACGAGCATTTCCGTTCTTCAAATTTCCATAACTGTTTTCGCGAAGCGCCCTTCCTAGAAGCGGTTTTCAAGCATCTCACTGGTCGTTTGTGAAGATACTCGTAAGTTCCGTTCGTTTCGTTGCTTCGATTTTCTCCTCGGATTTCACTTTTCTCCTCAGTTTCTATTTCTGTCCCTCCAGTTCAACTTAGATGGGTAGATTCAAGGACCTAATAGATACTTGATTTGCTATGGAGGCCTTTAGGGCAAAATACCACATCTCGCAGGGGGTGGTTCTGCATGATCTTGTCCCCCCGGAAGGAGTATTGATAGATAGAGACGTGAGTGAAGTGGTCATTCCTATGATTGCCTTTATACAAGGGGGAATGACACTTCCCAAGCGTAGGATTACCCAGGACTACTTGTTCCACCATAGGTTGACACCACATTAGTGCGCTCCAAACATGTTCAGGGTATTAGGCTACATAGATGTCTTGAACGAGCGGATGGGTCTAGGCCTGACCTGGCATGACGTGGTTCACATGTACGAGTGCCACTACGTCGAGAAGGGAGGGTATTACCTTAAATCTCGATCCGAGGTGGTTAGGCTAATCTCCCGCCTCCCCATATCTAATAAGACTATGAAGGATGACTTCCTCATTGCTTCAGGAGAATGGAGCGATGGTTTTCATTGTCCAACTCGGGCAGGAATTCTAGGTGCGGCGCCTTTAGGGCCAATCCTTTAGGGAGGGGGCTTAGCTCTTCGGATTCACTCTTTTTTTTTGCTTAAGTCATAAATTTTATAGTTTAACTCTAATCTCCTTCTCGGCTATATTGCAGATAGAGCTCTGGTTGCTCCCAAGTTGAGCCACGTGAACGTTCGGGCCTTGAACTATCTTCTAAGGTCAGAAATCTACATTGCCGAGGACAGGTAGCTATGCGCGTGTCATTTGGTTTTAGGCTACCAACCACTAACCCGTTCCTTCCAAGCCATTGGCCACGCCATAAGAGCCGAGAGTCCAAGGTTGGCTAGGATTGACGTATCCAAGCCCAAGTTTCTGGCCCGAGAAGATCTCAAGCCGGTCGTGTTACCTGGGGTTCGGAATCCTCCACCACCCGCGCCATTGCCTCCGCCAGACAACCTTGAAGTTGCTGTACCAGTTGAAGGAGAGACTGAATCATCTCGTCTTTCTCTTAAGGAGGAGATAGACGAGTTCTATTTTGAAGAGGAGGTTCATAAAGTCCCCTTGATTGAGCTTTCAAACCCTGAAGGAGAGCAGGATCGAAACTCCGTGGTCGGCGCTCCGATTATTATAGCCTGCTCGGACGACTCTTGAGACGAGGAGGTAGACAATATGGCTGGCAAAGGAAAAACCTTATGAGAATTGATGTCCTCCCGAGGAAAAGGTCAATCTTTGAGGGCGCCTGCTCAGTCGCAGGCCCAGGACCCTCCTTCGATTGCTCCTAAAGTTCCTGCTGACCTTGGCCTCAAGGTTAACTCGGACCTAAAAAAGAAAAGGCCAGCTGAAATCCCCGAGGAGGGTGAGGTGGTGCCCCGCCAAGGCAAGCAGCAAAAAACCACCCGGGGACAAAAGAATAAAGGGGCTCCCTCCGTGGAGAGCCGAGAGGAGGAGAACCGGGCTGAAGTGCGTGCTCAACCGCGCACTTGGGGCCCGGTCGAGCTAGATGGGGTTGCTATCCCTTACACCGCATCGGTCCGAGAATACAACAGGGGCCGAGCAAGGTACATAGGCGAGGTTTTGGAGCAGCCAAGACTCCTCCCTCGGGATATGGAGGCCTACGGGAGGTTCTCTCGGCCCGAGCTCTTTCTATCCCTTAAGAGGGACCTTGCAATGGTAAGTCACTCTTCTACCCCTTCGTTAAATCATTAGACATTGTTGCATTCTAAGACGGTTTTTGTTTTGTTGGCAGATCACTCAGCAGGTGTTTGTGGGTCGAGGAGTTCTCATTGCGAAGAACTGCACTTAGCCTGAAGCTAAGGCTCAATCTCGGACGGAGGTGGAGAAAACCGTGGGGTCTTTCAAGCAAGAGAACTTTGAACTTGCGGAGAAGTTCGAAGAGGCAAAGAAAAAGCGCCGGAGTGTTAAGGCCGGCTTGAAGAACGTTGAAACCCAAGCGGAGGACCGGCGCCAACAATTGTACGTGACCGAGACCAGCCTGGTCACCGAAAAACAAACAAGATCTTGGATCTCGGGGCCACGCTACAAAAAGGCGAGGAGGAGGCTTGGCGGGCTAAAGAAGAGGTTCGGCAAGCTTGGGAAGCAGCCGAGGCCGAGAAGAAAGTCGCTTATCGGCTCGGGGTTGAGAAAGCGAAGCCAGGCTCTCCGAGGAAATTCGGAGGTGTGTAGGGATTATTGTAGCATCTCATGGGCTCATGCCCTTGATGCTGCAGAATTCCCTGCAGACTCGGCGCCGAGGTTGCCCGAGAATGTCTTCTTTCCGCCGGAGATCCGAGAGAATCCCGATGGCGCTCCCGAAGCTTCCGAGCAGGCCATGGCTATTCCCGATGCCATCCCTCCGCTTGATAAAGCCAAGGATCCTGCCAAAGAGTCTATCTCCGAGGTTCCTCCTTCTCACCAGAGCGAGAAAGAGAATCCTCCTGCCGAGGCTTAGATTTTAGGTTTTTAATTGTTGTATTTTTTTTTTTTAATGAGAGTTGTCTTATTTTTGTTCTTTTGTAAAGACCTCTCTTTGTATTGACCTCGGCTTATTAATATAGAACATTCTCTTTCTTTTTTTTTTATTCTCTTATGATGTTTACTAACACCGTTCCTCTATTTAACGTTTGCAATAATATAAATGAATATAAACGAATAAGAAAGAGGAATGTCGTGCAAATGAATTTGAATGATAGTTGTAATAATGCTAAACTTCGCATGTACCTTGAAATTGCATAAGAGTTTTGAGTTATTAATTTCCCCTAAGTCTGTGGTCCGAGAAGCCATGCGGGACTTAGGTTCTATTTAAAACTTGTAGAGACGCCATAAGTTGTTAATTTCCCCTAAGCTTGTGGTTCGAGGAGCCATGCAGGATTTAGGTTCTGTTTAAAACTTGGATAGATGTCATAAATTATTAATTTCCTCTAAGCCTGTGGTCCGAGGAGCCATGCAAGACTTAGGTTCATTTTAAAACTTGTATAGATGCCATAAGTTATTAATTTCCCCTAAGCCTCGTGGTCCGAGGATCCATGCGGGACTTAGGTTCATTTAAAACTTGTAGAGACGCCATAAGTTATTAATTTCCCCTAAGCCTGTGGTCCGAGGAGCCATACAGGACTTAGGTTCTATTTAAAACTTGGATAGATGTCATAAGTTATTAATTTCCCCTAAGCCTGTGGTTCGAGGATCCATGCAGGACTTAGGTTACATTTAAAACTTGTGTAGATGTCATAAGTTGTTAATTTCCCCTAAGCCTGTGGTTCGAGGAGCCATGCAGGACTTAGGTTACATTTAAAACTTGTGTAGATGTCATAAGTTGTTAATTTCCCCTAAGCCTGTGGTCCGAGGAGCCATGCGGGACTTAGGTTCTGTTTAAAATTTGTGTAGATGCCATAAGTTATTAATTTCCCCTAAGCCTGTGGTCCGAGGATCCATGCAGGACTTAGGTTCTATTTAAAACTTGTATTGATGCCTCTAGACTAATGGGTGTGCGATGATCGTGGAACAAAACATAGGCAGAGCTACTTTCATTAATAATAATATCTTCTTAGATTATTTACATTCTATGGGTGAGGTATAGTTTTTTCATCTAAGTCTTCTAGGTAATATGCACCTATTCCGGCCACGGATGTGATGTGGTATGGTCCTTCCGTGTCGGTCCCACTTGCCCTAGGAGGGGTTTTTAGCACTATCGAGAATCTTTCTCATCACGAGGTCGCCTGGACTCAAAGGTCGCAACTTTACATTTACGTCATATCCCCGCTTTAGCTTCTAGTGATAGCAGGCCATATGGATCATCGCTTTTTCCCTTTTTTTCTCGGCTAAATCTAGACTCCTCCCCAATAACTCATCATTATTGTTTGGGGTGAAGGCGTTAGACTTCAAGGTGGGGGAGCTGTTCTCGATTGGGAGTACGGCCTCGGCCCCATAAGTCATTGAAAAGGGAGCTTCACCGTTGACCGCGCGCGGCGTCGTCGATAGGTCCATAAAACATGTGGGAGCTCTTCCACCCATCTCCCCTTTGCCTCATCCAACCTCTTTTTCAGTCCACTTACTATGACTTTGTTCACGGCCTCGGCCTTGTCCATTTCCGAGGGTAGGCGGGAGTGGAATACCGATTAATAATCCCAAATTCGCAGCAGTACTCCCTGAAGTTCTTACTATCAAATTGGAGACCGTTTTCCGAGATGAGTGTGTGTGGAGTTCCGAAGCGTGTAATAATTTTTTTCCAAATGAATTTCTTGGCATCCACGCCCCCGATGTTGGCCAAAGGTTCAGCCTTCACCCACTTGGTGAAATAATCAATTCCGACTATTATGTATCGCTTATTCCCCGCTGCTTTGGGGAAAAGACCAACAATATCAAGGCCCCATCGAGCAAACAGCCAAAATGGAGAGGGGTTAAGGACTCCTCCGGGTTGGTGGATATTTAGGGCGAATCTCTGGCACCGATCACACTTCTTTGCATATTCTTGGGCCTCTCTTTGCATGTTCGGCCACCAGTATCCTTGGGTAAGTGCCCTGTGCGCCAACGATCTCCCTCCGGTGTGACTTCCACAAATCCCCTCAAGTAACTCTTCAAGCAAGGACTCAGATTCTTCTAGGTGTATACATAATAGGTATGGGCCAGAATAGAAGCGCCGGTATAGTTTATGGTCTTCTGATAACCAAAACCGAGGAGCATTCCTCCGTATCTTCTTGGCCTCCAGTTTTCCTTCCGGTAGTGTATCGCCCTTTAGGAAGTTCACTATAGGATCCATCCAACTAAGACTCTTTCTAACTTGATGGACTTGAGCTTTCTTTCCTCTAATGGAACTTGTCCGGCATAAATCCTCAACAAGGATTGTCCTGGGCAGGTCATGTGCAGAGGATGTGGCTAGAGTGGCTAGGGAATCCGCATGTGTGTTCTCGCTTCTCGGAACATGTGTCAGGTTAAAGGATTCAAAGTCGATTGCGCAGCGTTTGACCCGACCAAGATATTGCTGCATTCTAGCATCTCTAGCTTCTAACTCGCCCATCACTTGGCCAACGACCAATTTGGAGTCCGAGAACGCTTCCATTGCCCTTCCACCCAATTTTTGAACCATCATCATCCCTTGAAGCAAGGCTTCGTACTCGGCCTCGTTGTTCGTAGGCGAGAACCCGAATCTTAGCGATTTCTCAATGGTAATGCCTTCAGGCGATACCAAAACTAGCCCAATTCCAGATCCTCTTTGGTTGGCCGCGCCATCCACGTAGACTTTCCAGCGCAAGGTCTCCGTCTTTGAGATTATGCCAATCGATTTTCCATCCATGTCTTTCTTCTCGGTTATTGTTTCTATAGAGGGTTCAGCGAATTCTGCGACTAAATCCGCGAGGACTTGACCCTTGATAACCGTAAGCACCCAACAGCGCACTCCACATGGCGATCCTTCCTGTGTAATCGACGCTTCGGAGCACCGACCGAAGGAGAAGCTGTGTTAAAACAATAACCGTATGTGCCAAAAAGTAATGAGGGAGCTTTCATGTGGCGTGCACTACCGCTTTAATTGTTTTCTCCAATGGTAAGTATCGCACTTCGGCCTCATGTAATGATTTACTCACGTAGTACACTGGTCGCTGTACCCCATTGTCATCCCGTATCGTGATCGGGTTTACAGCATGAGGGGCTACGGCTATGTATGCAAACAAGACCTTGTCCGCCTCAGGGCTAAACATGATGGGTAGTCGTGACAAGTATTCCTTAAGTTGCTGGAAGGCCTGGACACAATCCTTCAACCACTCAAACCCTTTCCATTTATTTATCAAGAGGTAGAAAGGTCAGCATCGGTCTGCAGATCGTGATATGAACTGATTTAATGCTGCGATCATGCCGGTAAGTTTACGTACTTCTTTCGGATTCCGAGGAGCCCGTAGGCTATTAATCGCTTTGATTTGATCCGGGCTTACCTCTATCCCTCTGTGAGTTACCATATAGCCTAGGAATTTCCCGGACCGACCCCAAATGAACATTTGGAAGCATTGAGCCGCAGCTTGTGCTCCCTTAAGATGTCAAAGATGATCTCCAGGTCCTTTACGTGCTCGGACACTATTTTGTTTTTTACGACCATATCGTCTATGTAGACCTCAATAATTTTGCCCGGTTTGTGGTTCGAACATTCTGGTCATCATTCTTTGGTAAGTCGACCCTGCGTTCTTCAGTCCGAAAGGCATTACCTTGTAGTGATAGTTCCCGATGGGTGTCATGAACGCCATCTTCTCCCGATCCTCTAATGCAAGGGGTATGTGATGATAGCCTTGGAAGGCGTCCAGGAAGCTCATTCGAGGGTGGCCTACGATTGCATCCACCGGTCGGTCAATTCGAGGTAAAGGGAATGGGTCTTTCGGGCATGCCTTATTCAAGTCCGTGAAGTCCACACAGACTCGCCACTTCCTCGTTTTCTTTCTCACCACCACCGTATTTGCCAGCCATTCGGGGTAAAAAACTTCTTTAATGGCTCCGGCCTTTTTCAACTTCATCACTTCGTCTCTAGCAGCACTGGCATGTTTCTTTGAGGGACGTCGGGGTGGTTGCTTTTTTGGAATGGAAGATGGGTTGACATTCAAGTGGTGACAAATAAGGCTAGGGTCAACCCCCGAGGCATCGTATGCGTCCCATGCAAACACATCGATATTTCTTCTCAAAAACCCGACCAGTTCCTCTTTTTCTTGAGGAGGCAACTCGGAGCCGACCTGGAAAAATCTCTCCGGGTCATTGTCAACGACAAACTTTTCTAAACTTTCACACCTTATCTCCTCGGCTAGCTCATTGACTTGCCCTGCCGAGGTGGCTGGTTGCTATAAGTTCTCAGAGGCCAAGGACTCGGCGTTGGACCGACGTGAGATGGCGGCCACGATACACCGCTCGGCCATGGCCTGATCTCCACGAATCTCTTCTACTTGACCTCTGAATGGGTATTTTACCTTTTAGTGAAGTGTGGAGGATACGACTTCTAGGGCATGGATCCATGGCCTGGCTACTATCATTGTGGGGGCGAGTAGGCATCGACCATGATAGAGTTCACTTCCACCACCTCTGATCCGGTCTGTATGGGTAGTCCGATCCGCCCTTTTGGCGTGACAGTCTTCCCTTCAAGGCGATAAAGGGAGAGTCGTAAGTCGTCAAATCCTCCGGCCTCAGGTTCAGTCCCTTGTATAAATCGGGGTACATTACTTCTACTGCGCTACCCGAGTCTACCAGCACCCTTTTCACATCGAAGTTTTCGATTCTCGGCGTAACCACTAAGGCATCGTCGTGAGGTTAGATAGTTCCCCTCTTATCCTCGTCCGAGAATCCTAATATTAGCGAGCTTCTCTTTTTAGACCTTTTAAATTCTCTTCCCCCGTCCTCGGCAGAGAGCCGAGCCACAGACAACACCCTAGAAGGAAATGACCCGATTCTTCCTGGAGCGGCGAGGATGACGTGGATCGTTTCTGTGGGGGGTATTAAGGATACATCTTTTCGAGGCTCTTGCATTGCCTGGCCCGGATGACCGCTCGAGGGGTGTAAAAGGTGTCGTAACTTTCCTTCTCAGACCAACCGATCTAGGTGATTCCATAGATTCCTACAATCCTCGGTGGTATGTCCATGGTCCCGATGATAGTGGCAATACGGGTTCTCGGTTACGTTTTGAAGGGTCTCGGCCATTTTTCCCGACCATCCGAAGAAGGGTTCTTTCCTCACTTTCTCCAAAGACTTGTTGTAATCGGCTCTCCGAACATGGCATTCACCGTTTGCATGTTACTTTGTCCAAACTGTCTCGAAAAATCTCTCCCTCTGGTTGTGGTTATATCGTTCCATCCCGAAATCATTTGCTTTGGGGGAATGATCTTCTCCTTTCCCTTTCCTTGAGCCGATCCTCTTCCACCCTTTTGTACTTGTCAATCCTATCCATCAATCGATGAACATTGGCAACTGGCTTACTAGTGAGAGATTTCCTTAAGCCATGCTCGGTGGGGAGGCCACTTTTGAATGTGCTGATAGTGACATCATCATGGTTATCATCCCGCTCGTTATACATCTCCCAATATCTATCCGAATACGCCTTCGGGGTTTCTCCCTCATGCATGGATAAGGACAACAACGAACTTAGGGGTTGAGGGACTCTGCTATTTGTAATAAAGCGAGAGCAGAAAGCCTAAGTGAGTCGCTTATATGAGCCTATGGAATTTGTCTTGGTGTTGAACCATCTCATCGTCATTGGTCCCAAAGTGGATGGGAAGACTTTTTGCACATTAGGGCTTCATGTTGCGAGTAGATAGCCATTTTTGGTTAAACTAACTCACGTGCTCCACCGGGTCCGCTTTCGGCCGTGGTAGATGGCGAATGTTGGTTGATTAAAGCGTCGAGGCAACTTAGCCCCTTCAATTTCGTACATGAAGGGTGATCTTGAAATCTGGTCTAGTGCCCTATTCATAGCATCGTTTCCCAAACCCTTGTTGGATGGGCTCTCGTATTTTTGTACAGGGCGAGACTCCTTCTCGCAAGAAAAGGTTTCACTTGGGGGTGTTCTCGATCTCCGTCGATAACTCACATCCTCCTCGTTAGAGGACACATCTCGAATCGGGAGGGAGATCGCCACATTGCGCACGCCGCAACTTCCTTTTCGGTCATCTATCTCTCATTGCATGGCCTGATGACTGTTTCGCCTTTGGGATACGTGACTACCTATTTGGGTATGACTTTGGCTTGTCGGGGTAGTATGTACGCTTCCCTCACGATTCCTTCTCTCGCCTAGGTTGGCGGGGTTATTTTGCCGTTGGGACTCAACGGGTTCTGTCTGTTGAGGGTTAGCCTGGTGAGGATTCTCCTGGTGTGGACCTGGTTTTGCCATGCTCAACCGTTGTGCTTACTAATACTCTAGTTCTTCCCACAGACGGAGCCAATTGTAAGGACACAATTTTAGTTGACCCGATAGTCTTGGCCCAAAACGTCCCACACAATAAATTTTTTCGTAGAGTATAGGCTCAAGAACTTGGTTCCAGTTGGCTTAAACGGTTTGTTGCATGGGCTCGGGAGATACAGAAATAAGAACAAAAGGAGGTAGCGGTGAAAAGAGATCCTTCTCGGATGATAAGGTCTCAAACTGGATTAATGGGCACTGATTCATACAAATAAAATTTCTCTACAATGTTCTCTCCACTCTCCCTCTCTCCGTTTTCCCGTCCCCCTCTCTTGGGGGACTTCTACATATTATATAGACCATCTCCTATCATCCGGGCTTTATACTTGTTGATCATCCAAACCCCTACTTGAGCACCTGTCCCATCGGACACCCTTATCAGTTCTTTGTGAGTTGCGGTGACCAAGACAAAGACTTTATTCGAGAGGTCTTCTCTTCATTAATGCGGCCAGGAGAGTAGTTGTGGTGCATTTAATGTGGTGGTGACAGCCTTTGCTGAGATATTTTGGGTTTCCTTTCTTTTTACGTGCTTGGAGGGAGGACTACGAGAATGAGAACGCACCTTTGACCTGGATTTTGGAATGTCCGAGGAGGAATTACTCTTCGAACATGTTCTCTTTGACTCAGTGGGCCTAAGTAAGGATTTTAGGCCACGATGTCTCCTCGGACGGATCGGTCCTCGGACAGGCCCGGGGCCCGATCAACCCATTATTCTAGGCCGGTCCCCACATATATATATATATATATATATATATGAAAATCCAAATAAGCATTCATTTAGCATTAGTAAACCATCAACAAAGATAAATACACAAAATTATTATTTTTTAATATATTACAATGAAATTATTTATGAAAATGGAACTCACTGCTTTTTTTTTTTTTTTTTTTTAAATCTTTGAAATCATCTATGATTGAATTCGTACTAATTATCACATCGATGTCCCTTTCAATAAATAACATCATTACACATAATAGACAAACACTATGCTCACAAATGCTTAACAACTAACCAATAAATTTCAAAGTTGCAAATAATCTCTTTAATTATTTACCAAAAAAAACCTCTGTTGGGAAATTTAGACCTCGGTTGATAAAATTAACAAGTTTTAAACCCAAGTTGTTAATTAGATCTATTATGAATAATCCTTGTTCAAACAAAAAAAACATCAATATCTTGTCAATATCATGCATAGTGGAATAATAAATAAGACAAGATATGATGATCTAGGAAAACCAATGAAACAAACTAGTTTCACAATAAAAAAACCTAGGGGAAAACTTTGCCAAAATGCAATCCACTATAATAAAGAGAAGTTTCAGATCTAGTATAAAACTTTTGGCCCTAAACTCCACAATCCTAGTAGATGAACTTTTAGCAGAAACTTTCTATCGCTTCAAAACCTTTGAACTCTTCAATATATGAATGCTCCACCCATAATCACAATCGGAACCTCCAATTAACTTCAAAAACCTCTTGAAAGTTTTCCTCACAGTAGCAAGTTTGTGGTGGTTGCTATGACTTGAGCTTCTTCACCAATGGAATCTTGAGATCTACTTTGAAACTCTTTGGTTTGGTGAAATAGAGAAAACTTGGTTACAAAACCCTAGCCGCATAAATAGAGTGTTTCTCTCTCTCTCTCTCTCTCTCTCTCTCTCTCTCTGAAAAGCCTTCTAGTAGATGGCTTATGATGTCCTTTAAATACCGGTTCAAACGGATCTCAATTCGGATTTCAAACGAATAAGTTATGAGCTTTTTCGTGTTTCGGATTTTTGTTGATCTGCAAAGCTCGATAGATCGAGCTACTATCGATTTTCTATTGAGAACAATCTCAATAGATCGAGCTGCTATTGAAGAGACAGTAAGTTTCAACTTCTATCGAGCTGCTATCGAGGTACATATTGAAAATGTATTTTTCTTGACCTTTCCTTAAACAAACTTTATGTTTTCAACTTGGTCTTCAATTACAACTTTAAGACACATCAAAACTCAATAAAAGACACATAATTTGACACGGTTTGACAATATCGAAACACATGAACCTAACAACCTCTTTTGTAAAGACACTAATGACCAAAAACACTATTAGATGCACAAAAGTGACAGAATAGCACATGGCCATGGGTGATGTGTTACAATGTTAGTCACAAGACTCACCACTATTATTTAAAAAAAAAAAAAAATCCTTTTAGCTTTATTAAAGAGAGAAAGAGAAAGATGGAATCTGCCTCTCTCTTTCTCTCTTTTATTTTCGAATGTGGAGTGTGGATTGTGTGGAGCTCTCTCATCTCTGCCTCTCTTTCAATTATCAAATCTAAGTTAATCAACCAAGCACTAGTGATTCAGATATGAGAGTGATAAAATATTCTCATACAAAAAAGAAAAAGAAAAAGAAAAAGAAAGAAGAGATTAGATATAATTACCAAAAATTGGGCAAGTGTTGCGGTGGATTGGTGGTGGCGTCTGGTGTGGTGCTAGTTTGCTTTTGCTACATTGCTACCGCCTCTAAAAGAGAGTATCATTTTCCGTGCATCAAGACTACTTAAATATTACATGTGATAACCTTGCTCAAAAAAATTGTGAAATATTTTTTTATATATAATTTGATAGTATAACAGAAATGGGACTCAAACCCGATTATCATGATAAAAGAGAGTATTGTACCACTGAGCTATAATAAATACTGGCTTTGGTTTGTGAAAAATATTACCCGAACATTACTCAAAAGATTTAATGACACAAACTTTCTCCTAATTTTCTCACAACTCATGTGACGTATGTATAATATAAAATAAATAAATAAAATTTAACATATTTTAATAAGGACAAAATTAACAAGACTAAAATTTGGCCAAAACTCCACCAAATTAACATGACTACAATAAAAAAATATATTAAGTAGAGTTGTGACCAAACTTTATCTGAATGATAAATGAATGATGTGAGAAAAATTGTTTCAAACAAAGTGTCACTATCGATTTTATATTAGTAAATTGATGTTTAAGTGAATGGTGTTTTGGCTTAATGGCGCCTCTCATCCTTATTTGGTGGCTAATAATTGTAAATCTGCCAACTAACAGATTATTATTATAAAACTAATGAAGAGCAAAAGACCAAAGTCACCTTAAAGTTTCATATATATATATATATATATATATATATATTGTAGGTACTCAGGAATTCTTTGTCTTTGACTTTGGGTTTTTTGACTTGATTACCTTGTCTTACCTTTGCCTTGAATTCTTATGTCCCACATTATAAAGATCTCTTTCCTCTTTTTATCTCAATTCACACGTTCTTTTTCAACCTTTTTTCCATCCGATTAGATAAAAAATAAAATAAAATAATTCATACAAAAAGTTACATATATAAAACAACACCGGGACGGGATTTAACAAGTGGTAGGCGAAGACTTGTCAACATATTTATGGCAAGCTATCACCGATTTTCAATGAGGCAATTACTGTTTTTTACGTACTATTGACAATCTGTCATGTGAACGTCAACTTTTTATTTATTATTCTTTTCTTTTCCTTTTTTTTTTTTGGTTAAAAGGGATGAACGTTAGATTGCGGACACATATTTAAAACTGGATAAGTGTCCATATCTTACGGCTCAGTGGTCAGTGGGCACTAGAGAAGAGGGATATGCATTAACTGCACCCGGATTTCCACACTACAAGGACAATAATAGTATTTTATTTTTATAAACGACACCAAGCAAGTAACTGCAGTCCATAAAAATCTGTATCCGTAGCCTTGCTCAAGCACAGTCATTCAACCACAACCAGAACCATACCCACACTTCATTGAGCATATCATGGCAGCTGCTGCTGATCATGCTACTCCCACCTATGACCGTATGAAAGAGGTTAAGGAATTCGACGAATCCAAGATTGGTGTCAAGGGCCTCGCTGAATCTGGCATCACCTCAATACCCCGTATGTTCATTCACTCACCTGAGGCTCTCTTAGACCTCAAAAAACCCAACTCTCAAACATGCACCAAAAAAACCATCCCTTTAATCGATCTTTCCCACTTCAACTCCCCCACTGAACGACACCAACTTGTGGAACAAATGAGAGATGCCACTTCCACATGGGGCTTCTTCCAAGTTATCAATCATGGGATTCCCAAATCAGTCCTAGACGAAACCATAAACGCAATCAAAGCTTTCCATGACCAACCCCATGAGGTCAAGTCCAAACTCTATAACCGTGAAAAGGAGAGGCAAGGGGTTATGTACTCGAGCAACAATGACTTGTACAGAGCCAAAGCTGCTAGCTGGCATGACTCTCTCACGATTTGGATGGCCCCAGAGACAAGGCGTGCAAAGGAGGAGGATATTCCTGAGGTTTGTAGGAAAGAAATAGTTGCATGGGAATCGCATTCAACAAAGGTGGCTGAGGCTTTGTTGGAGTTACTGTCTGAAGGGTTGGGTGTGGAGGCAGAGAGGTTTAAGGATTTGGGGTTTTTGGAGGGCAAGTTGGTTGTGGGACACTGCTATCCCTACTGTCCACAGCCGGACCTGACGGTGGGAATCACATCTCACACAGATTCAGGACTGACTGTGTTGTTGCAGAATCAGGTGGGAGGGTTGCAAGTCAAGCATGGCGACGAGTGGGTTGATGTGGAGCCCATCCCTGGAGCATTGACTGTCAACATTGGCGACTTCATACAGGTACAATACACATGTTTTCTTATAGAAAAAACACCAAAAACAAAATTCAAAACAATTCACCTGTTTGGTTTGAAGTCACTCAAACTCAGTTTTCATAACTCAGTTATTATAATTCAAAACTCTATTCCATATCTTAAATTCTATTCTTTATTTTTATTTTTTTATGTTAACTCATTTCCATTTGGCTAAAAAAATTGACTTCAGTTTTCAGCTTAAAAACTCATCTTTAACTCAAAATGATAGCCCACACGTCTGCTTAGTTCATAACGGTCTTTCCTTACCCACAAACAATCTCTCTCCAATTGAGAGTTGAGACAACCCTCTAGAAACTAAAGAGGCTAAACCTAGAGGCCAGTAGCCAAACTTAAAGCTTCCCCGCCTCCTACCACCAACGGCAACCCACAAATCCACCAATCAAAACCCTCAAAAACCTAACCTACCACCGTTGTTTTCCATCCACCACCTCACAAATCACAAGAAATCAAACCCATCCACCATAGCAGATCCACTCACACCACCAACACCTTCAACACCACAACAAATTACCTCATAAAACCCACAAACTCTAAATAAAGAAAGAAATAAAACCCACAGACGCAGATCACAACCCTAATAGGAGCGGGTCTGTTTGGATAGAACTGAAAATTAAAAACTGAAACTGAAAATTGAAAAATACTGTAGTAAAATAATTTTTAAATATGTGAATAGTACTATAGAACCCATTTTAATGAAAAAGTTATTGAAAAGTGATATTTGTAGATCTATTAACAGTATACAAACACACTGTTCAAAGGAGAAAAATAAAAAAAAAAAAAAAAAATCAAAAGTTTCAACTTGAAAAAAAAAAAATTACAAAAACGCGCTTTCCAAATAAAAAAAAATTACAAAAACGCGCTTTTCAAATACACTCAAAGAGTGAAAGAAAAAAAGCTGAAAAAAAAGTGTCGGCACTTGATTTTTTATGTGAACTTGACATTGAGTTTGGTCCCACATGTTTGCCAAAATTTACAAGAATTCCACATGATTAACTCATAAAGCACTAGCGTCCGAGAATAAAAATAATAAATAAATAAAATAAAATAAAATATTAAAAAAAAAACCTATTTATATCCTCAAATACTATTTTATCTATTTTATCAACTTATTTTACAACTCACCTTATATTCTAGTTTTTATTTTTACATATAATCTAATAAAATAATATAAACTACTTAATAAAATAATAAAAAGTTTTTTCATCTCTCTCTTTCCTCCCACTATCTTTTTCTCTTTACACACAACTACAAGATTAAATATTATTTTTTTCTTTACAACATATGAATAGTAAGGTTGTATATATGCAACCTTACTATTCATAAGTTGCAAATTTTTTTAGGTATACAAACCCAGATGAAGTGGGTTTTTGCTCTCTTGGGTTGTAAAATAACAACTGGGAGTGTTTACACCCCAATGCTAGTGCTCATTTATGGTTCAAAAATATCAAAAACTTGTTTTTAATTTTTATCACCCATACTCAATTTTTTGAGTTTTAAGTGATAAAAATTGAGTTATGGGAACAAAACCAAATATACTGTTCACGAATTTTGAAAATTGAGTAATAGAAATTAAGACTGTTTGCTAACGTTATTTGAACAACAGTTTTTGTTGTTTAAACAACACAACACGTAATTCCACAACACTTTTTCACCCACATGTATTTCTACAACATTTAAACAACGTTACTAGAACAACATTACCAAACAACCCCTAAATTTTGAGTGATGATTTTGCTTAAACCAAACACCCCTTGAATTTCTAGACACAATATTTTTCACAATTTGGTACTTAATAAATTTATGTAAAATGAATAGAAATATTTTATACCGCTTATAGTATTTCACTTTATAATCCACGATTGACGCCACTTCAATCCTATTAAACCTTATAAATAGATATGAAAAGAATTATGAAATATATATATATATATATATATATATATATATATATATATATATATATATATATATATATATAATTTGATAGTATAACAGAAATGGAACTCAAACTTGATTCTCATGGTAAAAGAGAGTACTATATTACTGAGCTATATATATAACTCTTTGCTTTAGTTTGTGAAAAATATTATCCCGATATTACTCAAAAGAAAAAAAAAATAATGACACACTCTTTCTCCTAATTTTCTCACAACTCATGTGACATATGTACAATTTAAATAAATAAAAAATGTTTTACATATTTTGATAAGGACAAAATCAACAAGACTAAAATTTGGCTACAACTCCACCAAATTAAAATGACTACAATAAAAATATATTAAGTAGAGTTGCAACCAAACTTTATTTGAATGATAAATGAATAATGTGAGAAAAATTATTTCAAAAAAAGTGTCACTATCGATTTTATATTAGTAAATTGATGTTTAAGTGAATGGCGTTTTGGTTTAATGGCTCTCATCCTTATTTGGTGGCTAATAATTGCCAATCCACCAACTAACAGATTATTGTTGTTATTATTGTAAAACTAATGAAGAGCATAAAAAACCAAAGTCACCTTGAAGCTCTCTCTCTCTCTCTCTCTCTCTCTCTTTCTCTCTCTCTCTCTCTCTCTATATATATATATATATATATATAAACTTGGGTTTATACCAAAATGGGGTACTAGACTATGTTTTATAAATGAATTAATAATAATAGTACTAATAATAATAATAATAAGAATCTCGTGTCACTTAACTATCATAAGTTGTAACAATCATTTATAAGAAATAATGCTCCTATAATTTATGCTTGTGCTTATTGTATTTAAAGAGAGATTTTGATTTTAGATTTTAGTCTAAATTATTTGAATAATGTATGAAATGATAATTGTTTTTTCTACTGATGAAATTGATTGATGGATTTGAAATAAGTGTAAGATATTATTTCAAATCCATGAAATCGCAAATATTTGCATTTATGCCAAATATCTAAAGTTTCAACAATCTTTTGTTGTTCAATTTATAATAAGAAATCGTTATTTCTTAAAAAAAAAAAAAAAAAAATTGTTCATCAATTTCCTTAATTTAAAATCCTCAAATTCAAATATCATTTAGAAGGTTGTGTATGTTATGTAATAAAAACACTTGCATCACTTGGTTTTTGTTGTATCATGTTTTTTGCACACACGTTAAAAAATTTTCATGGTTCTCACTAATTTTGTAATTTTTTATATAATTATCTTTTAACAGATAATCTCTAATGATAATTACGTAAGTGTGGAGCATCGTGTTTTGGCTAAGACATCTAAAGAGCCTCGTATATCAGTCGTGGCATTTTTCAACGTGGGAACTCAAGCTCGATTCGATTATTTTGGACCACTACAGAATTATTGTCACCGATAAACCAGCTCTTTACCGCAAATTCACAGTGCCAGAATTCAATGAAAGTTTTTTCAACAAGGGATTGGACAGCAAGTCTTTCATACAGAAAGTTAGACTGTGAAATAAGAATTTTTAGATGACTGGTAAAGTTCATATATATGATATATGTTGCATATTTATGTACCTGTGTGAATGGGATGGAGCCACCCATTCCTTGCTCAAGAATGTACTTTGCTTGAGGCATAATAAATAAGGCAAACTCAAGTTCCCTGCTTAAAGCTAAATTGTTTTATATATAATTTATGCTAAATAAATTTTTAGCATATAATTTGTTTCACAATTTTTTTTTTTTTTGTTTTTGTTTTTTTTTTTTTTTTTTTTTTTTTTTTTTTTTTTTTATCTTTTTTCTCAAACCAAATTTTCAACTTGAGTCGTTCCTCTTCAAAATAAGAAAACTACTAGGATCCGCAATAACTATCCAATTAACTAGAAGCACCCAAAAATATAATGGGTTCCAAAATGGACCATTTACCCCCACTTCTTTATTTTCCCCTATTTTCTGCTTTAGAATTTCTAGATGGGCTTTTAGCTGAAAACTGCAACTCACTTTATGAAGAAAATTATTCATAGTTAGAAGATAAAAGAAATTTAAGAAATCATCAATTAGAAGTGGAACAGCCAAATGTCAGTTTCATTTTGTCTAAGAAAAGTACCCATTGGGATATTGTCATATAAATTTAATTTTTTTCAACATTTTCACCTGCATTACAACTTCATCACACTAATGGAACAAAGGCATACGAAAAGCTCACTAAAAAATGAATATACAGCATTAAGGTCAAGAAATAACTGTCACACCTAGTGTAATTCTTGTAAAGTTACACCTCTCTCTCTCTCTCTCTCTCTCTCTCTCTCTCTCTCTCTCTCTCTCCTTATTTATTGCTTTCTAGTTTCCACTAGATAATATTTTATTCAACACAACCTAACAAAACAAATACCAAAAAAAAAAAATCTATTTTCTCTGATTTCACAACAACTACAAAAAACAAGAGTCAAATAAAAATAACTTTCAATTGTTCCTTTAAAAAAAAAATTAAAAATAAAAACAAAACAAAACAAAACTTCAAATCTGAGCCTATCATACACTAAACAAGCAAACCTCCCTTTTTGTCACCAAGCAATTGAAATTTTGAAAGGTAGACCTTCTGTCTGGACTTGCTGCTTCACGCAGTCTAACCAAAAAAAAAAAAAAATCATATATCACACTTGATATAATAATTGTGTAGGTTTGTTAAAAATTTTAATTATGTAAATTTTTGTTTTTTCTCTTTATATGTATCTGTTAAAGCGTTGATATTGTAGAATGCAATTTTTAATAATAAAAAAATTGATATTTTGTTTAGTGTATGATAGGCTTAGATTAGTTTTTTTTTTTTTTTTTTTTAAAGGAGCAATTGGAAGTTTTTTTGGATGGAACTTTTCTTTTTGTTTTGTTTACTAGTGTTTGGCAGCCATGACCCATCGGGGTGGCCCCTGTGTTCAGACCCAATTTTTTCTTTGTTTTTTGTTTACACAAATATATACTTCTATCTTCACCATTAAAAATAAATAAAAAGAAAAATAACAAGTGACTTGTATTTGGTAGTTGTGGGGCCCAATAGTTTATGGGCCAGACCCACTTGTTCATGGGGAGCCCGTAGGCCCAAACCGAAAAAAGGTTATGGCCCAAGCTTAAAAGTATAAGGTCGAGGATGGTCCGGATATGCGGCCGAGGACGGTTTAGTCCTCGGCAAACCTAAAGCCCCTTGAGAAAAGGGTAAAAGAGAGCTATAAGAACAAATCCAGGAGAGGATCTAAAATATCTTGGGAAAGTTACCCTTACTACCCTTCCCGGATAAGACTATACACCTAAGAGAACTAGATTCTTAGGCTTTATCTACCATGCCCAAAGAATTAGGGATTAGACCGACGGGACAAATATCAGTCCTAGAAAAGTTGACCCTACACGTGGACGAAGGGCAGCAAACGTGGGGTAGTATAAAAGAAAACGTAAGGTAACGAAGTGATGGGATCCTCATCTCACTTCCTGGGAAAAACTTCAGGAATGAGAATGCCCGGACAATATATGCGCACCACCACGGAAAACCCACCGTCGGGTAACCGGAGAAAAACATTAGTGCTCCTCGGACATGATCCAAGGAGTCCAATCCCTCAATTTACAAAGTTGTAGGGCTTGGATACCTAGACTCAAGTCTTTTCTTGTCTAGGTTCACCTAAAGTCCAGCCTGGACTAACGCCCTGTGACCCAACGCTAGCCTTTCAAACCCACTCTCTACAAATATTATTGTGAGGGATCTTTCACGTGCGAGCCCAACATCATTGTTGGGCCGTTAAAGAATCGTGTCCCTACAGTAGTAATTGTGGAATCAGAGAAAATGAGATTTTTTGGTTAAGTTGTGTTGAACAAAATTTTATCTTTTGGAAAGCAATAAATAAGGAGAGAGAGAAAGAAAGAGAGAGAATGCTAGTGTTAATTAGATAATAAGGTAGAAGAAATAACATTTAATGATATTATTTTAACCGTTAGTCCTTTTAGAAATTTACAGTTTAAAAAATGTGTAACTCTTCAAAAGTTACACCAGGTGTAAGTTGAATTCATTGGTTATGTCTCAACTCACGTCCCATCCAAAGTTTTTTTTTTTTTTTTTTTTTTTCTTCTCTTTTCTTTTCTAAGGTCATCTTAAGAAAATTATTGTAGTGTTCGGTTGTGTAGGTAAGATATGTCTTTTACTTAGTCAAAAGAACAAATTTTGCGATGATGGTAACCTTAGCCACCACAATATTTTTTTATTTTTTATTTATAAGCTTGATTGTTTTGTGATGGGTGTTAAATCACTCTCACTTAGGTCTCACTTTCACCTAAATCTATCACCTACGAGACATTTATTAAGTACTAATAACAATAAATAATGTGAACAATTATGAATAATGTTGTGTACTTAGAATTATGGACATGCGTTTTTAATTAGCGCAAAATTACTCTTACTTAGATCCCACTTTAATATGAGCCCACCTAGAGATAGAGCCAGAATTTCAGCTTTGGGAAGGCCAAAGTATGGACTTTTAAAAAAAAAATATATATATATATATATATATATATATATAACCTCAATTTTTATTTTTTTTTAAAAGGGGACTAAGATTTTAAAACCAAAATAATACATGAAAAAAAAAATAATAACATGATTTTAGTGTCTACAATGTATAAACAAAAAAAAAAAATCTATTCATGATTGAAAGTTCCCGTTCAACAGTTATAATTTAAACATCATAAAGTCAGCACAAGTATAATAACTCTATAAATAAGTTGATAGGTTGTTGATCTTCTCCTCGTTACCAACCATTTGTTACAATTCAAGGAAAATTTTGATAAATAAAAAACATATATTTTCTTTGGGTTTATTATCATCCCCATCAAAATTTTGAGGGAAAAGATCAATTAAAATGAAATTTGATGAAAAAAGTCAACACACAAATGAAAATTAAAAAAACAAACAATTACCTTAAAACATAAATAAAAGAGTTGCATTTCTTGAATGTCATTAGCTTCTTATTTCTTGGTTTGTTCTTAATCTATCCTAATTAGAAAATTATATTTTGTTTACTAAAAATATTTTAGCTAACTGAAACTCTAAAAATCTTTTTTTTTTTTTAAATAATTTTTTCTTTTTCTTTTTCTTTTTCTTTTTCTTTTTATGGGAGAGGGGCCTCACATCATGAAATAGCGAATCATTTTATTTAATATTTTATGATCTATTTGGGTCAATTCAATTGTTGAGATTTATGTATGTTTTTAACTTTTAAGACCAAATTATAAATATTTATTTAAAACAATTTATTTTGAGATATTATATACAAAGATGAAATTGAGGATTGAAAGTGCAGTGCTTTCTGAGTTAGAGAGTGAAGTTACAAAGGGGCAACAGTAAACAACACGACTTTACACGACATCGTTTCTCACGTCGTCTATTTCTTAAATTTTAAAAATTTGTGTTTACAGTACATGGGTCAATGTGTCATGTTCTATTAGTGACAATTCACTAAAATATAATAAAATTCAAATTAAATTGAAGATTAGAACAAAATGAATTAAATTGTAGATACATAATATAATAATTAGAACAAAAGCAGTTTGGCGGAGGTGCGTCACTTGCTCTTTTTAAAGAAATTCAAGTTTTGTGATAGGAAATTTTCATAAACCGGTGTGGCAAAATTTCTATTTGACTTATTTCCTTGAGAATACAACAGCCCAACTAAATCGTTGTGCGGCTGAAGCTAATTCTAAACTAATATTTAAGCCCAAAGCTCAACAAAAAGGGGAAAAAAAAATCTTTCTTTGTCCAACCATTCTCAAAATATGTATTGTCGTAAATCACTTCTTACTTATATAGATATTGTTATGTATATAGACATATGTAAAGGAATGGTGCATATAGGTCTATATATAAGCTCATAGTAATTAGTCAAAATTAATAAGCATTATCACCTTATTTATTTTCCTAAATATTATACTTATTATTGTAATGGTAGGAATATCTAGAATTAAAGATTGGAGTATTTGCAATACAATAACTCTCCATTATTTTTTGGAACTCCTACACTTTTTCAATTAATAACAAAAAATCAATATAAATAAATAGCATAAGAATAAATATTTCATTTTATTAATTGGTTAATTAACATTAAAATGCACCAATATGTTCTAATTGGTGTTTTGTTTCCTTAGTGTGGTTAGTTAAGTCATGTTTTTCATTCCTTTGTTTTCGTTTCAGTCGACTGACTCTGCTCCTTGTATATATAACTAGAGTTGAACTTTTCCCATTCATTCAATGAGAATTTTTATTTGATCAATGATACGGTCACAACAATTTTCACAACATATTTCATACTTGTTGAGTTAGTAGGTTATTTTTTATTCTCATATGGTTCCACCATTAAACTATTTTATTAATCAAGAAAGGCTATAGACACAAAAATTTCACACCCATTGATATGGCATATTGTTCTTGATAAATAAAAAAATAATGTCAGTAGTGGGTTCAAATGAAAACCAGTAAAAGATAGCCTACTCAACTATTGTGAAATTTTGTGTCTATGGCATTGCTCTTATATATTATCCATCATTAACAACTTGTCATCTTAGACAATTGTGAATTTTTTTTTTAATCAATTTTGGTGTATCTTTAAACTTATTAATATTATTTCTGTTATGACATGAGATGGAAAACAAATAAACATAGGGTGTTGCTCGGGCCCCTAACATAGCTACACTTCACAATCTACAACTGACAACACTTTTATTATATTTCAATAACAATAAATCATATCAAATAAAGATGTTAATGTTGTGTATAAAAAATTAAAGAATGATTAAGGCTAGTCAAATAAATCATACAAATATATATAAATATATATATATGGCAAGTTACCAGTGATTTTTATATTAAGCTCAGATCTAACATTACTTTTTTTTTTTTTTTTACCAATAACTAATAATTAATCTATCACATTAATTAATGTCAAATATATCATATATGACACCAAGCAATTATTAAGTGCAATTAAGTTGGGCATTGTGATTGCGCCAAGTGACTACTTTCACTTATGAGTAAATTAATTTTGTATTATTTGTTAGGATAAATGTCCTCAAATTAAGGGATAATATTTAACATTTATTTAATTTAGATAAAACCTTATCATTTAAATTCTATTCAAACTGAAAGTCTATTATAAAAAATTATAAACTTAAATCCCAAACAACAACTCATGCACGTTTTCTTTCTAAAAAAGGAAAAAACCAACGCTTTGACTTCTACTTCAACTAGAAGTCTACTATTAATATTTTAAGAATAATTAATTAGTAAATTAATTTTATATTATTTGTTATAATATATTTCTTCAAATTAAACTTCAAACTCTAAACAATTAGAACTTAATTAAAGCAATTGTTTTGATTAAAATTATTTACTTATTTTATAATTTATTAATACTATTTATTTAATAATTTTGTTTTAATTATTTTTATAAAAATTAACTTACATATGAATCTTTACCGAATCGCGCATCACGGCATCAAGAATAATAATAATAGTGTATATATATATATATATATATATATAAAAGACATGTTCCGTGTGGACTAGTTAAATGTGAATGAGGTTTAACATGTGGTATTCTCTCAAAAAAAAAAAAAAAAAAAAAAAAAAAGGTTTTAAGTGGTAGGTGAAGATTTGACTGGCAAGTTGTGATTTTTATATTAAGATCAGATCTTAAGTTCTAATTACTTCTCTACCAATACCTAACTAATAATCGACTACATTAATTAATGTCAAATATATCATATACCACCAAGCAATTATTAACTGCACGTACTCCATAAAAATCTGCATCTGTAGCCTTGCTCAAACACATTCATTCAACCGCACAACCAGGATCACAAACACCTTCATCGAGCAAAACATGGCAGCTGCTGATCATGCTACTCCCACCTATGACCGTATGAAAGAGGTTAAGGACTTCGATGAATCCAGGATCGGTGTCAAAGGTCTCGCTGAATCTGGCATCACCTCTATACCCCGTATGTTCATTCACCCACCTGAGACTCTCTCTGACATCAAAAAACCCAACTCTCAAACATGCACCAAAAAAAGCATCTCAATCATAGACCTTTCCCACTTCAACTCCCCCACTAAAAGACACCAACTTGTGGAACAAATCAGAGATGCCACTTCCACATGGGGCTTCTTCCAAGTCATCAATCATGGGATACCCAAACCAGTCCTAGATGAAACCATAAACGCAATCAAAGCTTTCCACGACCAACCACATGAGGTCAAGTCTAAACTCTATAACCGTGACAACGACAAGCATGGGGTTATGTACTCGAGCAACTACGACTTGTACAGAGCCAAAGCTGCCAGCTGGCATGACTCTCTCACTGTTTGGATGGCCCCCGAGGCAACGCGTGCGAAGGAGGAGGATATTCCAGAGGTTTGTAGGAAAGAGATAGTTGCATGGGAATCGCATTCAACAAAGGTGGCTGAGGCTTTGTTGGAGTTACTGTCTGAAGGGTTGGGTGTGGAGGCTGAGAGGTTTAAGGATTTGGGGTTTTTGGAGGGTAAGTTGGCTGTGGGACACTGCTATCCGTATTGTCCACAGCCGGATCTGACGGTGGGGATCACATCTCACACAGATTCAGGGCTGACTGTGTTGTTGCAGAACCAGGTGGGAGGGTTGCAAGTCAAGCATGGCGATGAGTGGGTGGATGTGGAGCCCATCCCTGGAGCATTGATTGTCAACATTGGCGACCTCATTCAGGTATAAACTTTCTTCTTTTAAAAATAAAAAATAAAAATCAGTAAGTTCTGGACCATCCTGAAAAAAACCTTTAGAAGAAATTTGGTCGGCTTATTCTTCAGTCCTTCACCTTCATCTTCTTGCTCAGTTCCTGTACTTTGTATTCTTCAATTCTTTCTTATCTTTCTTCTTTTTTTTTTTTTGTTTTCTCTCTCTCTCTCTCTCTCCTGCTATTGTCGGGCCCTCCCCCACGTGAATGAATTTGAAATTTCAATAAAGATGGTAGAGTACTACCATCTAGAGAATAAAGCGACGTAACAAGATATTTAGGCGCTGTTCGGGTGAAAAAAAATTGCTCACTCATCCTTCCTCATTTAATTATTATCAATCATCACTCAAATATCATCATTTATTATTTAAAATATCTCAATTTCTTTAGGTGACATATTTAACACTTATTTTTAACTTATGATAACTCAAAAAATTTTACTTTTTATGAACCCAACGACTTGACACAGTTTTTTTTTTTTTTTTTTTTTCTTCAACCCCAATACCCAAACTCACTGAACCCCAAGCTTAAAGTTTCAAGGTTTTGAACTTTTTGCGCGCCTGGGGCTTCTCTAGTAACTGTCATAAGGGGTGGCCAATGAAGCAATATACAACCTTTATTATCAAATTGAAGCTGTTCTCCGTCAATATCTGGAAGAGGGTTCTTCCTATAGTTGAAGCGTACATAGCCAAACACCGGTGAGTCAAAATTATGTTTGGTATTCTCTGTAAAAGACTACAAATTTTAGTAGTACCTAGTAGGCGTATTGCTATGCCAAGCTCAATTTCCCATCTGGGTTTTCCTCAAATTCCCTTATTTGTTGTCAATTATTTCTCATCAGGTCTCATAGATGATAAAAAAAAAAAAAACCGAACTTAGAGCTTCTTATTATTATTTTTTTTTCCTTCAACCCCCAATACCCAAACTCACCGAACCTAAATTGCTCTCAAGCACAGTTCATCGCCTCCCTCTTCATTCATTCACCGAACCCAGATTGCTCTCATCACCTCCTCCCTCCCTAGTCTTCGGTACTATGCTTCGCCCTCCTTTATTTTGTTATTGTGGCTCTATAAATCTCTCCGGTTTGAGTTAGTTTGAGCTAGGAATTTTGTGGGTATATCGGTGATGAGTTGTGCAAATGTTGATAGTAGAGTACTACTGGATAGTAAATTAGAGAATAAAGCAACGTAAGAGCATCCACAGTAGTAGAGCTAAAAATTTAGCTATTTGGCACTACAAAAAATTACTTTATTTATTTTACCTACACACATGCTTCAACGGTGGATCTATTTTAGCTTTCAACACAATAAAATAATATAAACATCACAATAAAATAATATATTCACTATAATAAAATAATATATCCCACTACCCAAAAAACATCCACAGCACCAACCACAACCACCTCTACCATTAGCCACAACCACCACCACCACCACCAGTCCATAGTAGGAAAAAAAAAAAAAAAAAAAAAAAAAACACCAACCCAAATCTCCAATTCTTTTCCTCAACCCGGACCAAACAAAATCACCAATCATAAACAAAATAAAAAATCACCAATCACAGAGCTAAGCTTCGGTGAGGAGGACGAGATCGGCGTGGGTCTAAACGATGGAAGAGAAGTGGGTCTAATCGGCGCTTTGGGACGGTGGTGGGTCGGTGACGTCGAGCTTCGGTGGCGGCAACGTTGAGGATGAGTCGGGTTAACAGCGGTGAAAGAGTGAGCTTGAGAGAGTGACGTTGAGAGAGTGAGCTTGCGGAGAGAGTTTTGAGAGAGAGCTTGAGATAGATGAGAGTGACTAAAGAGAAAGGCACGGTGAGAACAAAAGAATTATTTTAATCCCAGGTTGAATAAATTTTTGTTTTTTTTAGCTCCAAGCTACAGTGCACAATCATAGATAGATGTGCATTGTAGCAATGAAGCTAAAAAATATAGATATAGGTCCTTCTTTGTATGGGTGTTTTTTGTGTTTTGGTGGAGCTAAAATAGCTATATATGTATTTAGCTCCATTGCTGCAAATACTCTAAGTTATTTATTCTTTCTATGGGACTTTGGGCCTCATGTAAAAAGCTTTAAAACCTAAATTTTAAATTAGATGTTATATTATTTACTGAATTATTGTGATATTTGCGTCAATGTACAAATTTTTTTGTCTATTTTAGTATAAGAACGTGTTATTTTTATTTTATACAATCATTTTTTAAAACATCTTATATCAAATTATTTATTTCAAATACATTTTTTTAAATATTAATTTTTTTATCAATTTTTTATTATTCTCCCAATTCATATATCTTTTTTTCTTATTTTTTTATTATTTCTTTATCAATTTACATAGCTATAGTAACAATGTAGTTTTTTTTAACACAATTTTGGCTAATCTGTTGTAGGTGAATTTTGGGGTTAAATGTACAAAAATAACTTTTTATACTATTTTGCATTAACCTATGTCAGTCCTCTTAGTATGTTTACTATTGATTTATTGTCTAATAGTCTCTTGAGTGGGGCATGTGTGGGAGTATGGCAGTAATTATTAAAGAAAAAAATTAGATTATTAAAGTCATTGGGGGTGAGGTAGCGTATTTACAACTTTTACAAATTGAATTGTTGATAGAGTAACACTAGTTACACAAAAAAAAATTTAAGTATTAAGAAAAATTCATAATAATATGTATACAATACAAAAATAATGCTTAGTTATGTATATTGAAGATATTTAACTTATAGCATTGGTAATGAAACTATCAGGTAATGAATTCAAAATATGAAAACTCGAATAATGAAATTAATTATAAAATTTTATGTATTTGTATGCATATTTTGTAAGTCGATATATTCAAGTTTTTTTTTTTATTAAATTTTGTAGGATTTAAGTTTCTTATAGTGACCATCCTAAAAAAATTTCTTGGAACCGCCACTATGCATTAAAAATTGTTATTGGGACTTAATAAAATAGTGTAAGTAGTATCACAATAAATCACATCACAAGATGTATTGTAAGTTATAGAAAGAAATGTAGATATTTTTTAAATAATTAATGTGTTTTAAATCCTAATTATTTTAATAAAAGGGAGGATATTATTCTATTGAGTTACACGGCTCTTCAAAAACATTAAAAAAATAATAAATAATTACAAAAACTTTTTAATGTTTTTTTATTTAATTTCTCACAAATAATGAGGTAACACATGTATATTTTTTAAAAATTAACATAATTATTATATTAAGTTAATGTTTTGAGAAATTAAAATTGTTTCTAACAAACTGTCACTATCGATTATATGTTAGTAAATTGATGTTCAAAAGCTTTGGCTTATTTGTGCTCTCCACCTTTGGTAGCCAACTGTAATTGTCATTTCTTCCAGTTATGTTCAATTTATAATGAGAAATTTTTCTTCAACTCCCTTAATTTAAAATCCTCAACTTCAAACGTCATTTGTAAGGTTTTGTGTATGTTATGCATTAAAAACACTTGCATCACCTGATTTTTGCCATTTCATGTTCTCAACATGGATGTTAAAAATATTTGTCATCTTTCTCTTTAATTTTGTAATTTTTTGTTTATATTTTCTAACAGATAATCTCTAACGATAATTATATAAGTGTGGAGCATCGTGTTTTGGCTAAGGCATCTAAAGAGCCTCGTATCTCAGTCCTAACATCTTTCAATGTGGGCACTATAGCTGATTCTGATTACTTCGGACCACTTTTAATTATTATCACCAGATAAACCAGCTCTTTATCGCAAATTCACGGTGCCGGAATTTCATGAAAATTTTTACAGCAAGGGTTTGGATAGCAAATCTTTCATACAGAAAGTTAGACTGTGAAATGAGAATACTAAGAGGACTAATAAAGTCTATATGATATATGTTGCGTATTTATGTACCTATGTGAATTGAATGGAGTGACCTATTCCCTGCTATCAAATGCACTTTGCTTGAGGCATAATAAATGAGGGAAACTTATTATGAATGATATGAATTACAATATGTAATGATAGAGGGTGATGGTGTGAATGTCATTGAGTCTATTCAAAGTTCTATTTGAAAACCCAACTGGGCCATTGACAACGTAATTACAGACATTTGATCTCTTTTGTGTACTAGGAATTGCAGGCATGCCCAGCGTGTACCTAGACTCTGTAATTCCTTAGCCCACACTATTGCTAGAAATATGGGCTTTGTTTTGAAAACGCGAAGGAGCCATTTCTATCTCAGAAAAAGAAATTCTGGACCTTATGGTCTCCGAAGGATTAGCAGATGGAAACGAGTCCCTAGCTTGTTTTGTGTAATAAAACCCATGAGTATTCAGCCCAAAAAAAAAAAAAAGTAGAATAAGAATCATAAGATAGTAACAACCCGAGGATGAGAGAGTAGGTATATGTTTTGCGATAGCGGAAGCTCTACTATAATTGTTGTTATTTGGGGTAAGTGGAATCTCATTCATACGAACAACAAAATAAAATATCCACACTAACACCAACCAAAATTTATTATGAATGATATGAATTACAACAACACTTAATCAAACCTCACAACATTCGCAACTCACACAAACAATCCTCACTAACAAAAATGAAACCTCTCACAAACACAAACTAATTTACAATTCTTACACGCACAAATTCACAATCCCAAAACCCCAATACACCCAATTATTCTCTCATACTCACAAACAAACAAATTCTCAACACATAAGTATCTTTCAACCCAAAAAATTTACCAAATTATTATTCGAAGAAACCAACTCTATATTCTTCTAACAGACTTCTCCTCCCTACATATGAGAAGACTATTGAGTAAAAGTTATCAAACCTTTTGCAATAATGTCTATTTATAAGATGTCAAAGAAAATTAATTAAGAATTTGAGGCAAATTTTAACAATATTTCTATTTGAACCAATAACAATAGACTATATCAATAATGATGAATAATGTTATGTATCTAGAATTATGGAGAGAATATTTTGTGAGTAGCGCAAAATCACTCGTACTTAGAGCATCAGCATTGGAAAATTCCAATGTTACTCTATTTTACCATTCTAAAAAGCCACTTTATCATTATACCATACCATTGTACAATACCTCCAGCATCCCAAAACTCTATTTTTATTAAAATATTATTTTTTACCCTTTCTTTATCATTTCTTTCCAACCGTTTTTCAGTCCCATTTTCCTGGGCTTTCCAACGATCATTTTTATTCCTCTCTTTCTCTCTCAAACTCTAGCACCGATTCAACCCACAGAGCCACACACACACACCCATGATACACCGATCAACCTATCCAAACCCATCACCACACACACAAAGCCACACACACACAAACACAAACCATCAACAAAGCCACACACACACAAACACAAACCATCAACAAAGCCACACACACACAAACACAAACCATCAACAAAGCCACACACACACAAACACAAACCATCAAACCATCAACAGAGCCACACGCATAAACCATCAAACCAGTTGGAGCCAACAACGGCCACCACACCCATCACCCAAGCCACCGATCAACAAACCCAAGCCACCGATCAGAAACCCACGCCGTCGATTTGAAACCCAAGCCACCAATCAAAAAAATCATCACCGGAGCAAACCCATTCAAACTCATTCAAAAAAAAATCATCACCGTAGCAAACCCATTCAAAAAATATCATCACCGGAGCAAACCCATTCAAAAAAAAATCATCACTGGAGCAAACCCATTAAAAAAAAAAATCATCACCGAAGCCACCATCGGAGCTATCGATGATCAACCCAACCGATCCCAGCCCACCGATCCAAACTCAGCTCGCCGATCCACGTTGATCCAACCTCCAAAATCCAAAACCCTGGGGATGGCGATGAAGCTTGAGAGATGAGAGAGCAGATGGAGAAACAGAGAAGGAAGAGAGAGAAGAGAACTGAAATAATGAGAGAGATGAGAGACAGAGGAGAGAGAGGAGAGACAAAGGAGAGAGAGTCAGAGATAAAATATTATTTATTTCTTACAATATTTGCATCTGAGTGCAATTCTACATGTAGAATTGCACTATAGCAAGATTGTAAAAAAAAATTGCAATTCTTGGGTATACAATTCTACGATGTAGATGGTTTTGGGGCTTAAAATGCCAAATTTCCCTTAGATTTGGCATTAGCATTCTCCAATGCTAAAAGCATCATCAAGATGGGGCTTGTATATGCCAAATGTTAGGAACATTTGGCATTTAAGCCCCAAAAGCGCTCAACAATGGAAAGGCCATATGCAATATGCCAAAAAAAAATTGAGATTTAGCTACAGTACCATCTCAAATGTAAGATGGTACTGTAGCTAAATGATATAAAAATTTTTTTTTTAATACTCTCATTTCTCTCTCCTCTCTCATTTATCCCGGTAAATTTCTCTCTCCTCTCTCATTTTTTCTCTTTCTTTTCTCTCTCTTTCATTCTGCTTTCTTTTCTTCCCGCTCTCTCTTCTTCAACGGAATGGAGGCAACAGTGTGGAGGCTCGATCGGAAAAGCTATGGTGGAGGCGTGGAGGTCGTGGGTTTCCGGCGTTTGGGTCAAATTTGGGTGGCGTTTGGGTGGTGTTTGGCGTTTGGCGTTTGGGTCGAAGATGATGATGATGATGACGGGTTTGGGATGAATCCAGACGGCGACGGGCGATCCTCTCTCTCTCACCATCATCGCCGATGAAAACAGATGGGTTTAGGTTTGGGTTTGGTGAGAATAGATGGGTTTGATTTTGGATTTTGGATTTTGGATTTTGATTTTGATTTTGATTTGGCTGGATTTGGGTGTGCTATGTTGCCGTTGGATTGTGTTTTTTTTTTTTTTTTTTTTGGTTCAGACACTGGGGTTTATGGTTATGGCTGGTGGGCCGATGGTGGAGGTGGTGGAAGTAGTTGTGGCTGGTGAGCCGACGGTGGGGTGGGTGTTTATGGCTCCGTCGGAGTGGGTTTTGGGTTAGAGGGTGGCGGCGTGGGTTTTTGCCCGGGTTTTTTTTTTTTTTTTTTTTGGTGTTGACGGTAGATTATGGGTTGCCGCTAATGGTGGCGGTGGCGGTGTCAGATGTGTGTAGTGCGGCGGTGGTGGTGATTGTGGTTGTTGAACAGAAATAAAGAGAGAGAAAGAATAAATAATGTGTTTTATTGTAAATTATGGTAATTGTGGGATATATTATTTTATTGTGTAGAAATATTATTTTAATGAGTAGAATAGGAAAATAAAAGTTGGGATGTTGGGTGTATTGTAAAATGGTATGGTATAATTGATAAAGTAGTTTTTTGGAATAATAAAATAAGATGAGATATGAGATCCGGATGTGGATGCTCTAATGCTCTTAGATCTCACTTTTACTAGCGTCCACCAGGACCACCACTACTTATTATATATCAATACAGGATGATGTCAACAATGATGTTAATGTTCTAGCAAAAAAAAACAATGACTTTAAATTTGTGTGAACAAGGATGGATTGAGACTTAACGCTAGCGAAGTCAGATGCATTGACAAGTGATCCAAGCAGAACCACAATGCTGGAACCACAATTTTTGTTACAACTTACCACTTGAGCAAGTTGTAATAAAAGTTGTGGTCCTAGCATTACTCTAAAAAAATGCAATTTTCCTTTAATAAAAAAAATACTAATATATATACAAGTACTAATTTAGTAATTTTGTTCTATAAAATTTACACTTTGCCTCTTTAATAATATTAGTAATTCTTTTAATAGTAATATTACAACCACAAACTTTTCTATAACATATTTATAAACTATTGAGATAACAAATTCTTATTGATTCGTATATGGGCTCACCACTTACATCACTATTTTACTTACTAATACCACTCATTACTTCATCAATTTGTAAAAAAATTAGTATTTCTATCATCTTCCTCCTTTTAAAGGCCATAAAAAAAAATATAGATCTAAAATCTAAAATAAAATATACTAGTCCAAAAATATTAACTCAACAACAAATATTACCAATAGCAAAACAAAAACAATTAACTCCAATCAACCAATTTTACTCAAAACAAACAACTCAGTCCTTTAAAAAAATTTAAACAATAGCAACAAAGCTAGGGGCCGAAGCCACCACATGCAACCAACAATAGATCCACCCCCTAATTCCCAGCCCCGATCGACTACATTCGAGTGCTTTTTATATTTTTGTATTTGTTATTGGATAAGAATTAAGATACAAATTAAAAGTTCATTAAAAAAAAAGAGGTGGTGTTTATTTCACACCACTTATTGCAAACAAATATATAGGGTCCGTTTGGATTGAACTTATTGTTGCTGAAATTGAAAACTGAAAACACTGTAGCAAAATAATTTTTTAATGTGTGAATACTACCATGGGACCCATTTTTAATATTTTTTAGTGCATGAACAGTGCTGCTACAGTTATGAACAGATGATGAACAGTGTTTTTGTCCTCTGCATAGTGAACCCATGTGAGGTTACTGTTCACACGCAGAAAAAAAAAAAACTAGAAAACGTGAACGCAGGATTCAGTTGAATCCAAACGCTCACATAGTCATGATTCCAGTGCAAAAAGAGTGTGTATACACTTGTGTGCAATAAGTGATGTGTACTAGTATTTATGCTTAAAAAATCATATATATATATATATATATATATATATATATATATATATAATTAATTAATTAATTAAGAAAAAAACACATTAATGAGGTTTAATCCATTAAAAGATAATGTAGCGGGACGGCTTTCAATCCAACACCAGATTTCAACCTATATTAGAACTATAATAATTCTCCATGGGTCGCGGAGCACATCTGTATGGAAAATTTTTAAGTATTATATATATATATATATATATATATATATATATATATAAATGAAAATCCAAATAAGCATTCATTTAGCATTAGTAAACCATCAACAAAGATAAATACACAAAAGTATTATTTTTTAATATATTACAATAAAATTATTTATGATATATATATATATATATATGAAAATCCAAATAAGCATTCATTTAGTATTAGTAAACCATCAACAAAGATAAATACACAAAATAATTATTTTTTAATATTTTACAATGAAATTATTTATGAAAATGGAACTCGCTTTTTTTTTTTTAAATCTTTGAAATCATCTATGATTGAATTCGTACTAATTGTCACAACGATGTCCCTTTCAATAAATAACATCATTACACATAATAGACAAACACTATGCTCACAAATGCTTAACAACTAACCAATAAATTTCAAAGTTGCAAATAATCTCTTTAATTATTTACCAAAAAAAACCTCTGTTGGGAAATTTAGACCTTAGTTGATAAAATTAACAAGTTTTAAACTCAAGTTGTTAATTAGATCTATTATGAATAATCCTTGTTCAAACAAACAAACATCAATATCTTGTCAATATCATGCATAGTGGAATAATAAATAAGACAAGATATGATAATCTAGGAAAACCAATAAAACAAACTAGTTTCACAATAAAAAAACCTAAGGGAAAACTTTCCCAAAATGCAATCCACTATAATAAAGAGAAGTTTCAGATCTAGTATAAAACTTTTGGCCCTAAATTCTACAATAGTAGATGAACTTATAGCAGAAACTTTCTATCGCTTCAAAACCTCTGAACTCTTCAATATATGAATGCTCCACCCATAATCACAATCGGAACCTCCAATTAACTTCAAAAACCTCTTGAAAGTTTTCCTCACAGAGAGCAAGTTTGTGGTCGTTGCTATGACTTGAGCTTCTTCACCAATGGAATCTTCAGATCTACTTTGAAACTCTTTGGTTTGGTGAAATAGAGAAAACTTGGTTACAAAACCCTAGCCGCATAAACAAAGTGTTTCTCTCTCTCTCTCTGAAAAGCCTTCTAGTAGATGGCTTATGATGTCCTTTAAATACCAGTTCAAACGAATCTCAATTCGGTTTCAAACGAATAAGTTATGAGTTTTTTCGTGTTGCTGATTTTTGTTGATATGCAAAGCTCAATAGATCGAGCTACTATCGAAGTTTCTATCGAGAACAATCTCGATAGATCAAGCTCGCTATTGAAGAGACAAGTAAGTTTCAACTTCTATCGATTTTGCTATCAAGGTACATCTTTGAAAATGTATTTTTCTTGACCTTTCCTTGAAAAAATTTTATGTTTTCAACTTGGTCTTCAATTACAACTTTAAGACACATTAAAACTCAATAAAAGACACATAATTTGACACGGTTTGACAATATCGAAACACATGAACCTAACAACCTCTTTTGTAAAGACACTAACATGACCAAAAACACTATTAGATGCACAAAAGTGACAAAATAGCACATGGCCATGGGTGATGTGTTACAATGTTAGTCACAAGACTCACCACTATTATTTAAAAAAAAAAAACAAAAATCCTTTTAGCTTTATTAAAGAGAGAAAGAGAAAGATGGAATCGCCTCTCTCTTTCTCTCTTTTATTTTCGAATGTGGAGTGTGGATTGTGTGGAGCTCTCTCATCTCCGCCTCTCTTTCAATTATCAAATCTAAGTTAATCAACCAAGCACTAGTGATTCAGATATGAGAGGGATAAAATATTCTCATACAAAAAAGAAAAAGAAAAAGAAAGAAGAGATTAGATATAATTACCAAAAATTGGGCGGTGTTGCAGTGGATTGGTGGTGGCGTTTGGTGTGGTGCTAGTTTGCTTTTGCTACATTGCTACCGCCTCCGAGAGAGAGTATCATTTTCTGTGCTTCAAGACTACTTAAATATTACATGCGATAACCTTGCTCAAAAAAATTGTGAAATATTTTTTTATATATAATTTGATAGTATATCAGAAATGGGACTCAAACCCGATTATCATGATATAAGAGAGTACTGTACCACCGAGCTATAATAACTACTAGCTTTGGTTTGTGAAAAATATTATCCGAACATTACTCAAAAGATTTAATGACACAAACTTTCTCCTAATTTTCTCACAACTCATGTGACGTATGTATAATATAAAATAAATAAATAAAATTTAACATATTTTAATAAGGACAAAATTAACAAGACTAAAATTTGGCCAAAACTCCACCAAATTAACATGACTACAATAAAAATATATTAAGTAGAGTTGTGACCAAACTTTATATGAATGATAAATGAATGATGTGAGAAAAATTGTTTCAAACAAAGTGTCACTATCGATTTTATATTAGTAAATTGATGTTTAAGTGACTGGTGTTTTGGCTTAATGGCGCCTCTCATCCTTATTTGGTGGCTAATAATTACAAATCCGCCAACTAACAGATTATTATTATAAAACTAATGAAGAGCAAAAGACCAAAGTCACCTTAAAGTTTCATATATATATATATATATATATTGTAGGTACTCAAGAATTCTTTGCCTTTGGCTTTGGGTTTTTTGGCTTGATTGCCTTGCCTTGCCTTTGGCTTAAATTCGTATGTCCCACATTGGAAAGATCTCTTTCCTCTTTCTACCTTATAAGGGATGAACCAATGGAGTTAGAGTACTATTAGTTTGGTGATCTTTTTATTGTAGGTACTCAAGAATTCTTTGCCTTTGGCTTTGGCTTTTTTGGCTTGATTGCCTTGCCTTGCCTTTGGCTTGAATTCTTTTGTCCCACATTGGAAAGATCTCTTTCCTCTTTCTACCTTATAAAGGATGAACCAATGGAGTTACCAAACTAATGGTACTCTAACTCCATTGGTTCATCCCTTATAAGGTAGAAAGAGGAAAGAGATCTTTTCAATGTGGGACAAAAGAATTCAAGCCAAAGGTAAGGCAAGGCAATCAAACCAAAAAAGCCAAAGGCAAAGAATTCTTGAGTACCTATATATATATATATATATATATATATATATATATATATATATATTTATATATATAAACTTGGGTGTATACCAAAATGGGGTACTAGACTATGTTTTATAAATGATTTAATAATAATAGTACTAATAATAATAATAATAATAATAATAAGAATCTTGTGTCACTCTATGTGTGCATCTATGTATAACTATCATAAGTTGCAACAATCATTAATTTATAAGAAATAATGCTCCTATAATCTATGCTTGTGCTTATTGTATTTAAAGAGAGATTTTAATTTTAAATTTTAGTCTAAATGATTTGAATAATGTATGAAATGATATAATAGTTTTTTTTTTAATGAAGAAATTGATTGATGGATTTGAAATAAGTGTAAGATATCATTTCAAATCCATGAAATTGCAAATAATTGTATTTATGCCAAATATATGTAGTTTCAATAATCTTTTGTTGTTCAATTTATTATAAGAAATTGTTATTTCTCAAAAAAAAAAAATCATCAATCTCTTAATTTATAATTCTCAAATTCAAACATCATTAGAAGGTTGTGTGTATGTTATTTAATAAAAACACTTGCATCACTTGGTTTTTGTTGTATCATGTTCTTTGCACACACGTTAAAAAGTTTTCATGGTTCTCACTAATTTTATAATTTTTTATTTAATTATCTTCTAACAAATAATCTCTAATGATAATTACATAAATGTGGGGGGCCTTTTTGCACCTTTGGGCTAGGCTGCCTTTTGCTACACTGTGGCCCAAGTGTTTTGGGTAGAAGAGTCAAGACCAGTCCAATTGCAACTCACCTTGGTTTGCCTTATGCACAAACTATGCCCATTTTTCTTGAAACTTTGGTCACATGCCCATGGCAAGTGAAGTCGCTATAAAAGAGTTATGGCAGACAAATACAATGGGACAATAATAAAGGCAACACACTTACTATTAGACGAAACGAAACTATTACAAAAGATTTATGGTAGATAAATATAATAAAACAATAATAAAAGAGATGTGCTTATCGCCAAGCCAAACAAATAAGAGATCCTAAATTAAAACAAGGAAAAGAACGATATAGGAACAATGAACACGTTATAAGTGAAATTACAAAGACAAGAAAGGGAATAATAACGATAAGTAATGAAATTAAGGAAGGAAAATGTTAGTCTGCTGTGTTCAATTGTGTTACGGGACTAATACTAAGGAGGGAACTACTTCCTCAATGTGGGTAACCTCGTAGGAGGATCCTGCTATAAAAATTATCCACTTTGGCTTATGCCCGAACGAATCCTTTATCCTCAACAGAGGGTAGGCTTTTAGAGGGAGAGAATGAATTAGTCTATTGGTGCATGCATGCCATTTCACACTCTCTATTTCTCTTCCCGATTCTCTTTTTCTTTTCTTTTTTTTCCCCTTTTTTACTTTAGTCCTTTCCCCCTCTTTTCTTTCTTTCTTAGAGCTTCCTCGTGTAGTTTTATGGTGATGGTGGTGCTGTAATTCTCTCCTAGTGGTTGCTACTATTGCGATGCTAATATCGTGCACGGCGAGGGCCCTTTATATACTGTTTGTCGTGACTGGTTTTACCATTTTACCCTTTAACTACTTTTGTCTGGATTTGGATGTCCTTCCGACCACCTATTGGTTTGTTAGCTGCCTAGCTACCACCACTTACTTGTGTTGACTATGCCACCGCCCATTACTAGACAAAGAAAACTGTTTTGTTTGCTTGTTCACCGTGGCATTCTCTCTTGCTATCCATCATGGCCGACACCTAGTGGTTCCAGCTCATCCTTCTCTCTTTTGGGTGGCATGTCATCCCAGCAAGACATTTCCCCAAAAAGAGTTTAAGCGGGAACCCCAAAATAGGCTTACCCTTCTCCCTACAGCCGGACCATACCCTCTCTTACCTCTGACCCATGACCCACCACTCTTGTATTGGCTGGTACACAGTTGGTGGTGCCTAGGCCTTGTGCGTACTTCAATTCCTTGTATGTCCAAAACTTGTTTGTTACTTATGCGTTTGCCGTGGATTGAAGGTTCGTATGTGCATTTTGCTACTCATTCTTAACTTCTTATGGCGTGAAATGTTTTTTGATCCTCCCCTCTTTATGGCTTGCTTCCTCCAAGGGCTGGGCCTTTCTTGATTATGGGCTTTTCTCCTTTTTAGCCCACTGTTTGCTCCTCCCGTTGGCTTGCCAATATTCCTACCATGTCATTCTGTTATTCCCTTTGGGCGCTATTTGATCCATGCTTGTTGGGCCTCTTTCATATACTCTTTTCTCAATTGGTTACAATGACCTAGTATGGTCATTAGGTTCATACTCATGCTACTTTGGGCTTTCTTGACCCACTACATTGCTTGTGGGCTCCTTTGGCCCATTTCTTTCACCTTGGGCATCCTCGGCCTATTTGCTATCCTTGGGCATCTTTAGCCCATATTCTAATTCTGCATTCCCATGGGCTTTTATTAACTCTTTTGAGCTTCCCCGACCCAATTACCATATCCTTCATCCTTGGAGTTCATGGGCTTTCCACCAACCCCTTACTTTCTTAATTCATTACTTTGGGCCTGTTGTGGCCCATTCTTACTCTTCTACATCATATAATGCCCATTAGTTTACTACTTCTTTCTTTGGGCTCCTTTGGGCCCATTTGCTTTCCTCAAGACCCTTTTGTTTACTTTATGGGCCTATGACCCATTATTCCCGCAAATTGGGCTTAAATGGATTTTCTCTTAATCCCGCTAACTCTTTCCCGCCAATATTGCTTTGCTTCTTCTTGCTGTTGGGCTTTTCCCAAAATGAGCATCAACAAGAAGCATAGAGCATCGTGTTTTGGCTTAGACATCTAAAAAGCCTCATATATCAAGAGTGGCATTTTTCAACGTGGGGACTCAAGCCAATTCGATCTAATTACTTTGAACCACCGCTGAATTTTTGTCACCTGGTAAACCAGTTCTTACCGCAAATTTACTGAGTGCTTAATTCAATGAAAGTTTTTTCTACTAGGGATTGATAGTGTAAGGTTGAATTTAATCAACCATCTTGTTGGCTTTATTCCGTGCCAAATTTGCTTGTATTTCAAAGAATTAGTAACCCCTGTATTTAGGTGGGCTTGTTGTAAGGGTAGTGAGTGAGATAGAGTGATTGAATGCTCAAGAGTGTGCAAGAAAACAGAGTCTCGCGGCTTGATCTCACGGGTTACTCGCGGCTACAAGTCGCCGAGCAAAGCAAAGACACGTGCCAAGCATGCCGTGAAGTTGAAGCGTCATGCTAGCTGGAGCACTACAGGACAAAATAGGACAACTAGCCGTTTCATTATTGCGCGGGCCGATCTCGCGACTCGTCAAGCCGCGAGTCCAAGCCGCGAGCCACCCTCGTTTTGAAAAACCCGACGTTTCACATTCTTTTCTCACCCTAGTATAAATACTCCTTATACCCACAAAAGAATGAGAGCTTCTAGAGAGAATTTTGAGAGAAACCTTAGAGTAAAACAAGATTGATTCATCTACAATCTTTATATAAGAGTCTCTTCAAATTCCTCAACTCTCTTCCTCTCCATTGTTAAACCCTTGAGAGGCATTTTACCAAAACATTTTCTCACCATATCCATTACTGTGAGATGGCTATTTTGGTGTTCGGGGAAGCAGTTAGGAAGGAACCAATTTACATTGGTTGATGCTATGGTCAAGTAGTGGAATCCGAGAAGCTAGAAAAGAAATAGTTCGGCGCAACCTCGTTGGAGCAAGAAGCTTGGAGGGCTTAGGTGCACTGGGTAAATTAGGCTTGGAGGGTCTATTGCTGTCCATGTATCCCAACTACATTTTCTAGTGGATTACTTATCGCTTGGAGGGCGGCGGAGAGGTTTTACGCCGAGGGCTTTTGGTTTCCTCTTCGATAACACATCGCTTTGTTGTCCTTGTGTTTGCATCTTCCTTCCCTTTTATCTTTGCCTTTTATTATCTCTTTGTGGGTTGTGATTTTAATTTGGCTTAAATTGTTTTCCAATTCTGTTTTATAGCTTTTGTTCATTTTCCGCACACTAGTTGTTTGACATAAAGCTTGAATTGGTTAATTTGTAAATTGGGGGTCTAAACATTCAAGGGTGTTTTTACACTATTTGAACTTTTAGATAGCAAGTCTTTCATAGAAAGTTAGACTGTGAAATAAGAATTCTAAGAGGACTGGTATACTACATATGATATATGGAGCATATTTATGTACCTTTGTGAATGGAATGGAGTCACCCATATTCCTTGCTCAAGAATGTACTTTGCTTGAGGCATAATAAATGAGGCAAACTCAAGTGCCCTGCTTAAAGCTAAATTGTTTTCTATATAATTCATGCTAAATAATCTTTTAGGATATAATTTGTTTCACAATTTTTTTTTCTAATCTTTTTTTCTCAAACCAAAATTTCAACTCGAGTCGTTCCTCTTCAAAATAAATAAGAAAACTACAAGTATCCATATTACAATCCATTTTTGTGTTTCTCTTCATTCCAAGCATCGGTTCTCAACTACTATTGCTGCCAACCGCCATAAGCCCCTCTTTGACTAGGACGAGGCAATAGGCATACCACTCCCATCATTAGCATATGGTGGGCCTCGGCCTTGCCAGTGGATTGCCATTTCTTCATTTTGTTGCTGATGCTGCCTTTTTTTTTTTTTTTTTTTTCCTTTTTGTGGAACTCGTGTGATGATTAATAGTTGGTCCGGCCATATGATTCAAAGATAAAAGCATGGTTCAACATATTATAAGACTAACAACTAACAAGAGAGCTCTCACTTATGTTTGATAAGCAGAAAACAAATAGATTATGGAAATTTATAAAGGAGTTCAAGCACAAAGGGAAATGTCTATGAAAGAACAAACAGAGATGACCAAAAATTATTTTCCTTTGGTGGCACAACACAAATGTTGTGTATATAAAATTAAAGGATGATTAGGTCTAGTCAAATACATTGAATCATGCAAGTTGTTTTTCAACTTCTTGCTTCTCTTTCTCAAAAAAATAAAAATAAAAATAAAAACTTCTTGTATCTCAGATATAAAAGGTTAAAAAAATAAATATTACAAAAAATATATATATTGATGAGTCCAGAAAAATCATTAAGGTCGTTCATTAATATTGACGACCTTGCATCATTAGTAGACCACTAAAGATAACCGCTCAACACATTCAATAACAACCATCAAAGGTCTTAAATTCTCATCGGGACAAAGAACGTTACAATCAAGATAATAATTACCATAATCTATGTACAACAACTACCTAAGTCACTTATAAAAGGGACAATTAGTCTCACTAGTTAAGGTACGTCAAAAACTACTACAAAAACACTATCTATATACGAAAGATATGGGTTGATACTAACTTAAGCATCGGAGCCTCTCCCACCGAGCACAACCTGATGATCTCTCCGATCAATTTCTCATTTATTTTACAGGTCCTACAAGATCGTCTAATACTCCGGATTGGACGAGTAATCCAACTAACAATTTTGTTATATATATATATATATATATATCTCACCAGCCCTAGAACCCAATTCAAACCATCGATCTACTATGAGAGCCTATGTTTTATATAATAATAAAAAAAATTAAAAATAAAAAAACATGTTACATGTGGAACTTTTTGTATCTTTTATTAGATTGGATATAAAAAGTTAAAAACAATAAAGAGGAGATGAGGTTTAACATGTGATAGTTAAAGACTTGTTACTATATGGCAAGTTACTGGTAATTTTTATATTAGCACATATATAATATTACTTTTTGACTTATAACTAATAATTGATCACATTAATTAATGTCAAATATATTATATACCGACACCAACAAATTATTAACTGCAATTATATATGAATCATGCACGTTCTTTTTCAACCTTTTTTTCCATCCGATTAGATAAAAAATAAAATAAAATAATTCATACAAAAAGTTACATATATAAAACAACATGTGGACGGGATTTAACAAGTGGTAGGCGAAGACTTGTCAACATATTTATGGCAAGCTATCACCGATTTTCAATGAGGCAATTACTGTTTTTTACGTACTATTGACAAGCTGTCATGTGAACGTCAACTTTTTATTTATTATTCTTTTCTTTTCTTTTTTTTTTGTTTAAAAGGGATGAACGTTAGATTGCGGCCACATATTTAAAACTGGATAAGTGTCCATATCTTACGGCTCAGTGGTCAGTGGGCAGTGGGCACTAGAGAAGAGGGATATGCATTAACTGCACCCGGATTTCCACACTACAAGGACAATTATAGTATTTTATTTTTATAAACGACACCAAGCAAGTAACTGCAGTCCATAAAAATCTGTGTCCGTAGCCTTGCTCAAGCACAGTCATTCAACCACAACCAGAACCAAACACACACTTCATTGAGCATATCATGGCAGCTGCTGCTGATCATGCTACTCCCACCTATGACCGTATGAAAGAGGTTAAGGAATTCGACGAATCCAAGATTGGTGTCAAGGGCCTCGCTGAATCTGGCATCACCTCAATACCCCGTATGTTCATTCACTCACCTGAGGCTCTCTTAGACCTTAAAAAACCCAACTCTCAAACATGCACCAAAAAACCAAAAACAAAATTCAAATCAATTCACCTGATTAGATTGAAGCATCACTCAAAACTCAGATTTCATAACTCATTATTCAGTTCTTGTAATTTAAAACTCTACTTCATCTCATATTCTATTCTCTATTTTTTTTTTTATTATCTTAACTCAATCTCATTTGGCTTCAGTTTTCAGCTTAAAATTAATCTTTTAACTCAAGATGATGGAGCCCGCCCATTTGGCTAAAAAATTTGGCTTCAGATTTCAACTTTGTGTATGTTTTGATTGCACTGAAAAACAGCAGACGTGCACGTCTGCTTTTTTTTTTATGTGGATCTCGTATATTGTTTATAGTCCCACAAATACGGATTTTAGAAGAAAAAAAATTTGTATTTTTAATTTTTAATAATAAACAGTATCTAAAAGATATCCTTAAAAATTCATCTTTTAACTCAAAAAGATGAGCCCACACATCTGCTTGGGTCCGAACGGTCTTCCCTTACCTGCAAACATTCTTTCTCCAACGAAGAGTTGAGACAACCCTCTAGGAATAGAAGAGGCCAAACCCAGAGGCTAGCAGCCAACTTAAAACTTCCCCGCCTCCTACCACCACCAGCAAACCACAAATCAACCTATCAAAACCCTTAAAAACCCAACCTAGCTACCACCGTTGTTTTCCATCCACACCTCACAAATCACAAAAAATCAAACCCATCCACCATAGCAGATTCACTCTTACCACCAACACCTTCAACACCACAACAAATTACTCCATAAAACCCACAAACTCTAAATAAAGAAAGAAATAAAACCCACAAATGCAAATCACAACCCTAATCGGAGTCGTAAGAAAGAAAAAAAAAAGGTGAGAAAAGAAAGATAAAAAGCTGAGAGCAAAGAAATCTAGGTGAAGGAGAAAAAAAAAAAAAAAAAAAAAAAAAGAAGGAGAAGAAGAAGTGTACAAACTGAAGAAAGAAAGAAAGAAGGAAAGGAAAGAAGAAAGAGAGTGTCGGCTTTGACGTGGACTTGACATTGAGTTGGGTCCTACATAACTCATAATTCATGACTCAAAAGTATCAAAAACTTGTTTTCAATTTTTATTACCCAAAACAGATTCACTCACACCATCAACACCACAACAAATTACCTCATAAAACCCATAAACTCGAAATAAAGAAATAAATAAAACCCACAAATGAAATTGACAACCCTAATCGGAGTTGTAAGAAAGAAAAAAAAAAAAAAAGGTGAGAAAAGAAAGATAAAAAGCTGAGAGCAAAGAAATATGGGTGAAGGAGAAAGAAAGAAAGAAAAAAAAAAAGGAAAAAAAAGAAGAAGTGTACAAACTGAAGAAAGAAAGAAAGAAAAAAAGAAAAGAAAAAAGAGTGTGTCTGGTTTGACATGGGGATAATTATTAGTGCTACTTTCGGAATATTAAATAATTTTCCTTGACGTGAACTTAAAATTGAGTTGGGTCCCACATAACTCATAATTCATTACTCAAAAATATCAAAAACTTATTTTCAATTTTTATCCCCAACTCAGTATTTTGAGTTTTGAGCGATGAAAAAATAGTTATTGGAACAAAACTATGTGTACGTTTCACTCCAAGTTAAAATGTCAACTTATTTACTATTTAGCTTATTTATGTTACTATTTATGGATTTTTTCGCACTTTTTGGTACTATTCATGAATCTCATCGAACTATTTAAGTTAACTTTTACTTTTATCTACAAGACTTTTAGAAAAAAATTTCAGTTTCAACAAAATAAGGGGTTCACAAATTTTGAGAATTGAATTATGGAAATTGAGTTTTGAGTGATGGTTTTGCCTAAACCAAACACCCCCTGAATTTCTAGACACAATATCTTTCACAATTTGGTACTTAATAAATTTATGTAAAATGAATAGAAATATTTTATACCACTTATAGTATTTCACTTTTATAATCCACCTATTGATGCCACTTTAATCCTACTAAACCTTATAAATAGATATGAAAGAATTATGAAATATATATATATATATATATATATTTATATATATAATTTGATAGTATAACAAAAATGGAACTCAAACTTGATTCTCATGATAAAAGAGAGTAGTATATTACTAAGCTATATAACTCTTGGCTTTAGTTTGTGAAAAATATTATCCCAATATTACTCAAAAGAAAAAAATTTAATGACAAACACTTTCTCCTAATTTTCTCCCAACTCATGTGACATGTCAATAATTAAAAAAAAAAAAAAAAAAAATCGTTTTACATATTTTGATAAGGACAAAATTAACAAGACTAAAATTTTGCTACAACTCCGCCAAATTAACATGACTACAATAAAAATATATTAAGTAGACTTGTAACCAATCTTTATCTGTATGATAAATGAATAATGTGAGATTTCAAAAAAGTGTCACTATTGATTTTATATTAGTAAATCGATGTTTAAGTGAATGGCGTTTTGGCTTAATGGCTCTCATCCTTATTTGGTGGCTAATAATTGCCAATCCACCAACTAACAAATTATTGTTATTATTATTATAAAACTAATGAAGAGCATAAAAAATTGAAGTCACCCTGAAGTTTTCTCTCTCTCTCTCTCTCTCTCTCTCTCTCTCTCTCTCTCTCTCTCTCTCTCTATATATATATATATAAACTTGGGTGTATACCAAAATGGGGTACTAGACTATGTTTTATAAATGATTTAGGGTGTGTTTGGATACCGCTTATTTTGTTGAAAATTGAAAACACTATAGTAAAATAATTTTTAAATGTGTGAATAGTGCGTGAAACCCATTTTTAATGAAAGTTTTGTTGAAAAAGAATTTTGTAGGTCTCGTGAACAGTGCATGAGACCCATTGAAAAAGTCACTAGCCACGTAAATGCGCATAAAATAAAAAAAAAAAAAGAACAAAAAGAACAAAAACAAAACAAAACAAAACAGATGCAAATGCTAATAAGCCCAATCCAAACGGGTACTTAATAATAATAGTACTAATAATAATAATAAGAATCTCACGTCACTTAACTATCATAAGTTGTAACAATCATTTATAAGAAATAATGCTCCTATAATTTATGCTTGTGCTTATTGTATTTAAAGAGAGATTTTGATTTTAAATTTTAGTCTAAATGATTCGAATAATGTATGAAATGATAATTGATTCTTCTACTGATGAAATTGATTGATGGATTTGAAATAAGTGAAAGATATTATTTCAAATCCATGAAATCGCAAATATTTGTATTTATGCCAAATATCTAAAGTTTCAATAATCTTTTGTTGTTCAATTTATAATAAGAAATCGTTATTTCTCAACCAAAAAAAAAAAAAAAAATTGTTCATCAGTTTCCTTAATTTAAAATCCTCAAATTCAAACATCATTTAGAAGGTTGTGTGTATGTTATGTAATAAAAACACTTGCATCACTTGGTTTTTGTTGCATCATGTTTTTGCACACATGTTAAAAAGTTTTCATAGTTCTCACTAATTTTATAATTTTTTATTTAATTATCTTTTAAAGATAATCTCTAATGATAATTACGTAAGTGTGGAGCATCGTGTTTTGGCTAAGGCATCTAAAGAGCCTCGTATATCAGTTGTGGCATTTTTAACGTGGGGACTCAAGCTGATTCTCGATTACTTTGGACCATTGCTAGAATTATTATCACCCAATAAACCAGCTCTTTACCACAAATTCACAGTGCCAGAATTCACTGAAAGTTTTTTCAGCAAAGGATTGGATAGCAAGTCTTTCATACAGAAAGTTAGACTGTGAAATAAAAATACTTAGAGGAATGGTAAAGTCCATATATATGATATATTTTGCATATTTATGTACCTGTGTAAATGGAATGGAGCCACCCATTCCTTGCTCAAGAAAGTACTTTGCTTGAGGCATAATAAATAAGGCAAACTCAAGTGCCCTGCTTTAAGCTAAATTGTTTTCTATATAATTTATTTTAAATAATCTTTTAGCATATAATTTGTTTCACAATTTTTTTGTTTTTTTTTTTTATCTTTTTCTCAAACCAAATTTTCAACCTGAGTCGTTCCTCTTCAAAATAAGAAAACTACAAGGATCCACAATAACTATCCAATTAACTAGAAGCACCCAAAAATATAATGGGTTCCAAAATGGACCATTTACCCCACTTCTTTCTTTTCCCCTATTTTCTGCTTTAGGATCTCTAGATGGGCTTTTAACTGAAAACTGCAACTCACTTTATGAAGAAAATTATTCATAGTTAGAGGATAAAGAAATTTAAGAAATCATCAATTAGAAGTGGAACAGCCAAATGTCAGATTCATTTTGTCTAAGAAAAGTACCCATTGGGATATTGTCATATAAATTTAATTTTTTCAACATTTTCACCTGCATTACAACTTGATCACACTAATGGAACAAAGGCATACGAAAAGCTCACCAAAAAATGAATATACAGCATTAAGTTCAAGAAATAATTAATAGATCTACAACACACTTTGGGGTTTAATCTCCGCCTACACCAAAAATCGATTAGTGTCTTGGTCTCGATAATAAAGAACTTTCACCAAAAGCGGATGTCATAGGTTGAAACGCTCTAAAAAAAAAAAAAAAAAAAAAAAAAAAAATTTATTTCTCCCCTCTTCCTGTGTGTGTGTTAAATACTTAGTATTTTCAAGAGAAAAAATAGTGGGTTAATCCCACATTAGAAAATAGATGTGAATTAAAGAGATTTAAAGTCTGTGCTGTGTATCTAAGAGTTAGGCCCTTTTAGATATACACAATTGTTAGTTTCTTTAAAACCTTTTTCCATCTCCCGTGTGTGTGTTAAATGCTTAGTATTCTAAAAAAATAAATAAATAATCTGTTCTTTTAGCCTTGAGTAATTTGGATAGCCAACTCCCAGCATTAGCTTATGGTGGTCTCCGGCCTTGCAGTGGATTGGCCCACCGCTGCAGCCTCCAACTTGGGCCTCACGATTTTGGTTATACTCGGCCCCACTCCGGCTTCCACTAGGAGGGTTCCTATTTGGACCTCCACAAATTGCTATTTCTTCAATTTGTCGCTGGTGCTCTTTTTTTTTTTTTTTTTCTTTTTTTTTCCTTTGTATGGAACTCTTGTGATGATTCATACTTGGTCAGGTTACATGATCTAAAAATAAAGCATGGTTCAACATATTATAAGACTACCAAGAGAGCTCTCACATATGTTTGATAAGCAGAAAACAAATAGATTATGGAAAACAATTTTTAAAGGAGTTCAAGCACAAAGGGAAATGTCTATGAAAGCACAAGCAGAGATGACCAAATATTTTCTTTTTTTTCTTTTGTGTTGTTTGCATCCCATTGGTTAGGTCTCAACTCATGTCCCATACAAAGTTCTTTTTTTTTTTTTCCTTCTCTTTTATTTTCTAAGGTCATATTAAGAAAATCTTGATTATTGTAGTGCTCGGTTATATAGGTAAGATATGTCTTTTACTTGGTCAAAAGAACAATTTTTTCAATGATGGTAACCTTAGCCACACAATGTGTGTGTGTATATATATATATATATATATATATAAAGGTTGATTGTTTTGTGATGGGTGTAAAATTACTCTCATCTAGGTCTTATTTTCACCTAAATCCATCACCTATGAGACTTTTATTAAGTACCAATAACAATAAATCATGTCAACAATGATGAAAAATGTTGTATACTTAAAATCATGGACATGCATTTTTAATTAGTGCAAAATTACTCTTACTTAGAGCATCCACATCAGTGAATGTAAACTTGCCATCTATTTTGCACACAAAAAACTACTTTTTCTATTTTACACATCCATTTTTACAAAACACCCATATTAGCCTATCTATTCCACACATTTATTCAATAAAATATTCATTCTTTTACAATTTTTATTATTTTCTCTCTCTCTCTCTCTCTCTCTCTCTCTCTCTCTCTCTCTCTCTCTCTCTCTCTCTCTCTCCGGACCCAACCACCATCATCATCACTACCCCGATCAAAGTGAACAGACCCAACCATTATCAAAGCATCATCACTCAATCACTCCACACCCAACCACCATCATCACCCACCCAACCAACATCATCAAGGAAAACCAATCCATTCAAGCCGAAACCCACTCAATCCAAAACCCATTCAATCTGAAACCCATTCAATCCAAAAGCCAAATCATCATCCACCCAACCCGAAACCCACCGATCAAACAACGAGAAATTAGTGGCAAGCAGCGATCGGAGAGGCTTCGTGGTGGTGGCAATCGCCGATTTGATCAGGCTTCGTCTTGGTCCGATGAGTTGATCGGCAGCAGTGGTTTGATGAGTTGATCAAATGAGAAAAACGAGAGTGAGAGCAACCAAAGACAAGGAGAGAGAAAAAATTACTAAAATATTAAATGCAAGTGCTACGAGAATCGTGCATATATGCATAGTTACTATAGCATTTGTGCATTTATACACAATTTTACACCCACCGATGTGAGTTTTTTTTTTTTTTTTGGGGTCAAAATGTGTAAAATGAAGGGTTTTTTGCATTTTGTAAGACTTTGCATCCACTGATGTGGATGCTCTTAGATCCCATTTTAATCTTAATCTACCTAGAGGTAGAGCCAGAGATTTAGCTTTGGAAAGGACAAAGTATGGACTTTTAAATAAATAAATAAAATATATATATATATAAGGGACTAAGATTTTAAAACCAAAATAATACATGAAAAATAAAAACTAACATGATTTGTGTCTACAATATATAAACAAAAAAAAAAAAAAAAATCTATTCATGACTGAAAGTTCTCGTTCAATAGTTATGATTTAAACATCATTGTCACATTGATGTCCCTTTTAATGAACAACATCATTACATACAATTGACAAGCACTACGCTCACAAGCATTCAACAACTAATCAATAAATTTCAAAGTTGAAAATAATCTCTTTAATTATTTGCCAAAAAAAAAAAAAAAAAAAAAGAGCCAAAAACAATATCAAATGCACAAAAGTGACAGAACAGCACATGGCCATGGTGATGTGTTACAATGTTAGTCACAAGACTCACCACTATTATTTTTTTATTAAAAAAAAAAAAAAAAAAAAAAAAAAAAAAAAAAAAAAAAAAAAAAACCTTTTAGCTTTTTCTTCATTTAGCATATGGTGGGCCTCGGCCTTACCAATGGATTGCTATTTCTTCATTTTGTCGCTGATGCTGCCTTTTTTTCTTTTCTTTTTTTCTTTTCTTTTTCCTTTTTGTGGAACTCGTATGATAATTAATAGTCTGTTTGAATTGAGGGAAAGGGGAGAGTAGAGTAGAGTAGAATTAGTGTGCGTTTGGATACCGTTTATATTGCTGAAAACTGAAAACTTATTACTGAAAACACTGTAGTAAAATATTTTTTATTGCTACAAATTACTGTTCACCCATTTTTAGCACTTGGTTGGTCCATGAACAGTGCCATGAACCAGCCAATAAAAACGCAAGGAAATGCAACCTCTGGAAACAAACGCACCCTTAGTACAAGATTAGCTTATTTTTAGCTAACTTTATTCTACTCCCTCTCCTTTCCCCTCCATCCAAATAGGCTATAATAGTTGGTGAGGCTATATGATTCATAGCTAAAAGCATGGTTCAACATATTATAAGACTAACAACTAACAAGAGAACTCTCACTTATGTTTGATAAGCAGAAAACAAATAGTTTATGGAAATTTTTAAAGGAGTTCAAGCACAAAGGGAAATGTCTATGAAAGAACAAGCAGAGATGACCAAAAATTATTTTCCTTAGGTGGCACAACACAAATGTTGTGTATATAGAATTAAAGGATGATTAGGTCTAGTCAAATACATTGAATCATGCACATTGTTTTTCAACTTCTTGTATCTCGGATATAAAAAGTTTAAAAAATAAATAATATAATATATATATATATATATATATATATATATATAAACAACATGTTACATGTGGGGATGAGGTTTAACCTGTGATAGGTGAAGACTAGTTAATATATGGCAAGTTACAAAGTGATTTTAATATTAGCACACTGCACACATCTAATATTATTTTTTTACTTATAACTAATAATTTATCACATTAATTAATGTCAATATATATATATATATATATATATATATTATAGAGAAATTATTGTGTACTCTCGGTAGGGCTGTCCATCCAATCCGAAGACCCGACCCACCCGAAGATTCCTGATCGGATCCGACCTGAAAACCGGCCGACCCAATCAAGTCACCGGTTGGCGGCGGGTCATTTGTTCCAAAAACCGTCTCCAGCGGGTCGGTCTCGGTTTTCCTCCCCAAAACCCGAAAAAACCCGATCCGACCGATGTACTAAGATTTCCATCAAAAAATTTCGAGAATCCGGCAGAAGTTTCCAGAATCCGGCGATATTTTCCAGAATCCGGCAATATTTTCCAGATTCCGGCCTCAAATTTCTAGATTCTGGCAACAAACTTTCATATTTCGGCAACGTATCAAGTAGATCTAGTGATATTTCGTCCAAATCTAGTGAAATCTCATGGATCTAGCGAGATCTCACCAGATCCGGTTAGATCTCTGCCGGATTTGGAGTTTTTTCTCCCGAAATCAACTATTTTGGCTGGATTTTTCATCGTGGACGGTTCCGACCGAACCGACCGTGTTTCTGGCGCAAAACCGACCGCACCGATCCAACTCCCTCGCCGGCCGACGGCGGGTCAGGATTTTCTCAACTCAATTCTATCGGGTCGGTCTCGGGTTGGGCACAAACCCGACCCGGACCGACCCATGGACACCCCTAACTCTCGGAATACTATAAATATATACTTATTCATCTCACATGAATAATGGATCTTACTAATTAAATTCATAGTGAGACTCACCATTTATGTGAAAGAAAAGACTACACATTTATGATACTCCAAAAATAACTAATAATTTTCCTATATTATATACAACACCAAGCAATTATTAATCGCAAATATATATGCATTAATCGCACCGGATTCCCACACTACAAGGACAATTATAGTATTTTATTCTTATAAACGACACCAAGCAAGTAATCGCAGTCCATAAAAATCGTGGTCCCAATCCAATTCCCCCTCTAATGCTTTTTACTCTTCCTTCTTCGGGCCGATCGTAGGTTTTCTGCTGGGAAAGCTTCAAAGACTTCAGGGTGAAGCACGCTTTTAGGGAAGCGAATAGAGTGGCGATGCTATGGCTAAGCTTGGAGGAGCGATGCAGGAAAATTTTGTTGTTTGGAATAATCCCCCATCCGATGTAATAGCAAACTTTGTGTATTTTGATACTAATGGGGATGGTGTAAGTAGGCTTGTTGCCTCTAACTTAGCCGTTTTGGCTTAGTTGTTTATTAATAATAATAATTCCTTTTAAACCAAAAAAAAAAAAAAAAAAAATCTGTGTCCGTAGCCTTGCTCAAGCACGGTCATTCAACCACAACCAGAACCAAACACACACTTCATTGAGCATATCATGGCGGTGATCTTTGAATCGCTGATCATGCTACTCCCACCTATGACCGTATGAAAGAGGTTAAGGAATTCGACGAATCCAAGATTGGTGTCAAGGGCCTCGCTGAACTGGCATCACCTCAATACCCCGTATGTTCATTCACTCACCCGAGGCTCTCTTAGACCTCAAAACCCAACTCTCAAACATGCACCAAAAAAACCATCCCTTTAATCGATCTTTCCCACTTCAACTCCCCCACCGAACGACACCAACTTGTGGAACAAATGAGAGATGCCACTTCCACATGGGGCTTCTTCCAAGTTATCAATCATGGGATTCCCAAATCAGTCCTAGACGAAACCATAAACGCAATCAAAGCTTTCCATGACCAACCCCATGAGGTCAAGTCCAAACTCTATAACCGTGAAAAGGAGAGGCAAGGGGTTATGTACTCGAGCAACAATGACTTGTACCGAGCCAAAGTGCTAGGCTGGCATGACTCTCTCACGATTTGGATGGCCCCAGGAGATAAGGCGTGCAAAGGAGGAGGATATTTCCGAGGTTTGTAGGAAAGAGATAGTTGCATGGGAATCGCATTCAACAAAGGTGGTGAGGCTTTGTTGGAGTTCTTGTCTGAAGGGTTGGGTGTGGAGGCAGAGAGGTTTAAGGATTTGGGGTTTTGGAGGGCAAGTTGGTTGTGGGACACCGCTATCCCTACTGTCCACAGTAGGACGACGACGGTGGGAATCACATCTCACACAGATTCAGTGGCTGATGTGTGTTGTTGCAGAACCAGGTGGGAGGGTTGCAAGTCAAGCATGGCGACGAGTGGGTTGATGTGGAGCCCATCCCCGGAGCATTGACTGTCAACATTGGCGACTTCATACAGGTACAATACACATGTTTTCTTATAGAAAAAACACCAAAAACAAAATTGAAACAATTCACTGTTTGGTTTGAAGTCACTCAAACTTAGTTTTCATAACTCGTTTTTATAATTCAAAACTCTATTCCATATCTCAAATTCTATTCTTTATTTCTTTTTGTCTTAACTCATTTCCATTTGGCAAAAAAATTTGGCTTGAGTTTTTAGCTTAAAAACTCATCTTTAACTCAAAAAATGATGGAGCCCACACATCTCCTTAGTTCGAAACGGTCATTCCTTACCCACAAACAATCTCTCTCCAATTGAGAGTTGAGACAACCCTCTAGGAACTTAAGAGGCTAAACCAAGAGGCCAGTAGCCAACTTAAAGCTTCCCCGCCTCCTACCACCAACAAAGAACCCACAAATCCACTAATCAAAACCCTCAAAATCTAACCTACCACCGTTGTTTTCCATCCACCACCTCACAAATCACAAAAATCAAACCCATCCAAACCCATTCACCATAGCAGATCCACTCACACCACCAACACCTTCAACACCACAACAAATTACCTCATAAAACCCACAAACTCTAAATAAAGAAAGAAATAAAACCCACGGACAGATCACAACCCTAACTAGAGTGCTAAGAAAGAAAGAAAGAAAAAAAGCAAAAAGAAAAAGAAAAAAAGAGTGTTGGCACCCGATTTTTGAGGTGGACTTGACGTTGAGTTTGGTCCCACATGTTTTCCAAAATTTACAAGAATTCCACATAATTAACTCATAAAGCATTAACATCTAAGGAAAAAAAAAAAAAAAAAAAAACCTATTTTACATCTTCAAATACTATTTTATTTATTTTACCAATTCATTTTACAACTCACTCTACATCCCAAATTTTATTTTTACATACAATTCAATAAAATAATAAAAAAATTTCTTATCTCTCTCTTTCCTCCCATTATCTTTTTCTCTTCATACAACTACAAGATTAAATATTATTTTTTTCTTTATAACCTATGAATAGTAAGGTTGTATATATGCAACCTTACTATTCATAGGTTGCAAATTTTTTTAGGTATACAAACCGGATGGAGTGGGTTTTTGTTCTCTTGGGTTGTAAAAAAACAGCTGGGAGTGTTTACACCCCAATGCTAGTGCTTATTTATGATTCAAAAATATCAAAAACTTGTTTTCAATTTTTTTCACTCATACTTAATTTTTTGAGTTTTGAGTGATGAAAATTGAGTTATGAAAACAAAACCAAATAAACTGAATTGTAGTGGGTTCACGAATTTTGAAAATTGAGTGATAGAAATTGGGTCTATTTGGTAATGTTGTTTGAACACCATTTTTCGTTGTTTAAACAGCACAACACGTATTTCCACAACACTTTTTCACCCACATGTATTTCTACAATACTTAAACAACGTTACTAGAACAACATTACCAAACAACCCCTAAATTTTGAGTGATGATTTTGCTTAAACCAAACACCTCTTGAATTTCTAGACACAATATTTTTCACAATTTGGTACTTAATAAATTTATGTAAAATGAATAGAAATATTTTATACCGCTTATAGTATTTCACTTTATAATCCACGATTGATGCCACTTCAATCCTATTAAACCTTATAAATAGATATGAAAAGAATTATGAAATTTATATATATATATATATATATATATAATTTGATAGTATAATAGAAATGGAACTCAAACTTGATTCTCATGATAAAAGAGAGTACTATATTACTGAGCTATATATATATAGAACTCTTGGCTTTAGTTTGTGAAAAATATTATCCCGATATAACTCAAAAGAAAAAAATAATAATGACACACTCTTTCTCCTAATTTTCTCACAACTCATGTGACATATGTATAATTTAAATAAATAAAAAATGTTTTACATATCTTGATAAGGACAAAATTAACAAGACTAAAATTTGGCTACAACTCCACCAAATTAAAACGACTACAATAAAAATATATTAAGTAGAGTTGCAACCAAACTTTATTTGAATGATAAATGAATAATGTGAGAAAAATTATTTCAAAAAAAATGTCACTATCGATTTTATATTAGAAAATTGATGTTTAAGTGAATGGCGTTTTGGTTTAATGGCTCTCATCCTTATTTGGTGGCTAATAATTGCCAATCCACCAACTAACAGATTATTGTTGTTATTATTGTAAAACTAATGAAGAGCATAAAAAACCAAAGTCACCTTGAAGTTTCCTCTCTCTCTCTCTCTCTCTCTCTATATATATATATATATATAAACTTGGGTTTATACCAAAATGGGGTACTAGACTATGTTTTATAAATGACTTAATAATAATAATAATAATCTCGTGTCACTTAATTATCATAAGTTGTAACAATCATTTATATGAAATAATGCTCCTATAATTTATGCTTGTGCTTATTGTATTTAAAGAGAGATTTTGATTTTAAATTTTAGTCTAAATTATTTGAATAATGTTTGAAATGATAATTGTTTGAAATGATAATTGTTTTTTCTACTGATGAAATTGATTGATGGATTTGAAATAAGTGTAAGATATTATTTCAAATCCATGAAATCGCAAATATTTGTATTTATGCCAAATATCTAAAGTTTCAATAATCTTTTGCTGTTCAATTTATAATAAGAAATCGTTATTTCTCAACAAAAAAAAAAAAAAAAAAAAAAAAAAATTGTCCATCAATTTCCTTAATTTAAAATCCTCAAATTCAAATATCACTTAGAAGGTTGTGTATGTTATGTAATAAAAACACTTGCATCACTTGGTTTTTGTTGTATCATGTTTTTTGCACACACGTTAAAAAAATTCCATGGTTCTCACTAATTTTGTAATTTTTTATATAATTATCTTTTAACAGATAATCTCTAATGATAATTACGTAAGTGTGGAGCATCGTGTTTTGGCTAAGACATCTAAAGAGCCTCGTATATCAGTCGTGGTATTTTTCAACGTGGGAACTCAAGCTGATTCTGATTACTTTGGACCACTACCAGAATTATTGTCACCCGATAAACCAGCTCTTTACCGCAAATTCACAGTGCCAGAATTCACTGAAAGTTTTTTCAGCAAGGGATTGGACAGCAAGTCTTTCATACAGAAAGTTAGACTGTGAAATAAGAATTCTTAGAGGACTGGTAAAGTCCATATATATGATATATGTTGCATATTTATGTACCTGTGTGAATGGGATGGAGCCACCCATTCCTTGCCCAAGAATGTACTTTGCTTGAGGAATAATAAATAAGGCAAATTCAAGTGCCCTGCTTAAAGCTAAATTGTTTTCTATATAATTTATGCTAAATAAATTTTTAGCATATAATTTGTTTCACAATTTTTTTTTTTTTTTTTTTTTTTTATCTTTTTTCTCAAACCAAATTTCCAACCTGAGTCGTTCCTCTTCAAAATAAGAAAACTACTAGGATCCACAATAACTATCCAATTAACTAGAAGCACCCAAACTTATAATGGGTTCCAAAATGGACCATTTACCCCACTTCTTTCTTTTCCCCTATTTTCTGCTTTAGAATCTCTAGATGGCTTTTAGCTGAAAACTGCAACTCACTTTATGAAGAAAATTATTCATAGTTAGAAGATAAAAGAAATTTAAGAAATCATCAATTAGAAGTGGAACAGCCAAATGTCAGTTTCATTTTGTCTAAGAAAAGTACCCATTGGGATATTGTCATATAAATTTAATTTTTTCAACATTTTCACCTGCATTACAACTTTTTTTTTGAGGGGGACCTGCATTACAACTTCGTCACACTAATGGAACAAAGGCATACGAAAAGCTCACTAAAAAATGAATATACAGCATTAAGGTCAAGTAATAACGGTTACACCTGGTGTAACTCTTGTAAAGTTGCATCTTTTTTTCTCTCTCTCTCTCTCTCTCCTCTTATTTATTGCTTTCTAGTTTCCACTAGATAATATTTTATTCAACACAACCTAACAAAACAAAAAAAAAAAAAAAAAAAAAAAAAAATCTATTTTCTCTGATTTCACAACAACTACCAAAAACAAAAGTCAAATAAAAATAAATTTCAATTGTTCCTTGAAAAAAAAAAAACAAAAAAACAAAACTTCAAATCTGAGCCTATCATACACTAAACAAGCAAACCTGCCTTTTTCTCACCAAGCAATTGAAATTTTGAAAGGTAGACCTTCTGTCTGGACTTGCTGCTTCACGCTGTCTAACAAAAAAAAATTTCATATATCACACTTGATATAATAATTGTGTAGGTTTGTTAAAAATTTTAATTATGTAAATATATTTTTTCTTTATATATATCTATTAAAGCGTTGATATTGTAGAATGCAATTTTAAAAAATTGATATTTTGTTTAGTGTAAGATAGGCTCATATTAGTTTTGGTTTTTTATTTTTTAAAGGAGCAATTGGAAGTTTTTTTGGATGGAACTTTTCTTTTTGTTTTGTTTACTAGTGTTTGGCAGCCATGACCCACCGGGGTGGCCCCTGTGTTCAGACCCAATTTTTTCTTTGTTTTTTGTTTACACAAATATATACTTCTATCTTCACCATTAAAAATAAATAAAGAAAAATAAAAATAACAAGTGACTTGTATTTGGTAGTAATTGTGAAATCAGAGAAAATGAGATTTTTGGTTAAGTTCTGTTGAACAAAATATTATCTTTTGGAAAGCAATAAATAAGGAAAGAGAGAGAAAAAAAGAGAGAATGCTAGTATTAATTAGATAATAAGGTTGAAGAAATAACATTTAATGATATTTTTTTAACTGTTAGTCCTTTTAGAACTCATTGGTTATGTCTCAACTCATGTCCCATCCAAAGGTTTTTTTTTTTTTTTTTTCTAAAGTCATCTTAAGAAAATTATTGTAGTGCTCAGTTGTGTAGGTAAGATATGTCTTTTACTTAGTCAAAAGAACAAATTTTGCAATGATGGTAACCTTAGCCACCACAATATTTTTTTTTTTTTTTTATTTATAAGCTTGATTGTTTTGTGATGGGTGTTAAATCACTCTCACTTAGGTCTCACTTTCACCTAAATCTATCACCTATGAGACATTTATTAAGTACCAATAACAATAAATCATGTCAACAATTATGAATAATGTTCTGTGCTTAGAATTATGGACATGCGTTTTAATTATGGACATGCGTTTCTAATTAGTGCAAAATTACTCTTACTTAGATCCCACTTTAATATGAATCCACCTAGAGATAGAGCCAGAAATTCAGCTTTGGGAAGGCCAAAGTATGGACTTTAAAAAAAAAAAAATACTCTCTCCGTCCCACTTTTTTTGTCATCTATTCCATTTTGAGATGTCCCAAAATATTGTCCTGTTTTTAAAAATAAAAGTCATTAATTTACTAATGTTCCTATTATACCCATATTAATTTACTAATTCAATTTTTTGATAAATTTTTTTAAGGGTAGTTTTGGAAACTTATACATTTTTAAAAGGTAGACAAAACAATAAATGATGTTCCCTTAAAAAGTTTGACTTTTCAAACAAGACAAAAAAAGTGGGACGAAGGGAGTATATAACCATTTTTTTTTTTTTTTTGAAAAGGGGACTAAGATTTTAAAACCAAAATAATACATGAAAATAAAAAATAACATGATTTTAGTGTCTACAATATATAAACTGTAAGGACTCGATTTGTAACGACCTAAAACGATATTGGGTTCGCACGTAAAAAGGCCCAAACAATATCATTTGTAGAGCGTGGGTTTAAAAGACTAGGCCTTGGTCACCGGACGGTAGTTCAGGTTGGCTCCGGTCAATGGATCTAGTCCGGATAATCTGGGGAGCTCTATGCTCTTCTTATTCTCCCTGTTTATAGGACGCCATGGCTAGGAGGACGGGTTGTCCCCCCCCCCCTTCCCCCTCTCTCTTATCTTATTTTATACGGGGCTTTATCCTCTCACCAGCGCCCACGTATAAGCTCACTTTCCTAGAACTTAAGACTGTCTGTCAACCCATACCTATAGTGGTTGGGAGTGGTTATAAAAGCTGAAGAGCATGGCTCTGTCGGGTGCAGAGCGTTGAATGGCAGTAATGGCAGCTTTCCCTTTGTCCTTAGCCATTATTCTATCCAGCGTCTCCTTCTTTATTGACATAGATATTTTAGTTTTTTTCCAAACTGTTCCTATACCGTTTTTGCCCTTTCTTCCAGGAGGACCTAATTGTAAGGACTCCATTTGTAACGACCTAAAACGATATTGGGTTCGCACGTAAAAAGGCCCAAACAATATCATTTGTAGAGCGTGGGTTTGAAAGGCTAGGCCTTGGTCACCGGACGGTAGTTCGGGTTGGCTCCGGTCAATGGATCTAGTTCGGATAATCTGGGGAGCTCTATGCTCTTCTTATTCTCCCTGTTTATAGGACGTCATGGCTAGGTGGACGGGTTTTCCCCCCCCCTCTCCCCTCTCTCTCTTATCCTTTTATACGGGGCTTTATCCTCTCACCAGCGCCCACGTATAAGCTCACTTTCCTAGGACTTAAGACCTGTCCTGTCACCCCATACCTATAGTGGTTGGGAGTGGTTATAAAAGTCGAAGAGCATGGCTCGGGTGCGAGAGCGTTGAATGGCAGTAATGACAGCTTTCCCTTTGTCCTTAGCCGTTATTCTATCCAGCGTCTCCTTCTTTATTGACATAGATATTTTAGATTTTTTCCAAACTGTTCCTATACCGTTTTTGCCCTTTCTTCCAGGGGGACCTTGGATATGCCGAGGACAGAATCATCCTCGACGGCGTCTCAAGACTATTTAGGCTTATATTACCCCTCCTCGGCTATACCCTTTCTCGGATCGGGCCTTGGGCCCCAATGTAAAAACGGGCCGGGGTCACAAATTATTGGGCCCCACAATAGCCCCTCAAAATCCTGCTGTCCGACCTCTTGGTCTGAGAGGAGGGTTTTGACGATGCCAAGCCTTTATTACGGTTCGTTTAGCTTTACCCTTCATTAATGTTGGCGTCTCTTCCTCTGCTTAGGAAATGCGCCGGGTCACGAGACATTCTTCTAGATTTACACACGATGCGCTCCCGTCGTTTCAATGTATGAGGCGCGTCTTTAATAAATTTCCTTTACGAGGCTAATCAAATCGGCGATTCTGAGATGACATTGGGGAGTTGAACAGACGCTACCTTACTTGCAGATCTTCTTGGAGATATGAACGGATTAAATGTCACTGAATTCACCTTCCATACAAGAAGCCAAGCGAGAGGGTATTCCCTTCACATAAAGACTCTTTAACCTTCCTAAAGCCTCAACCCTCAAGCTGTGCTCTAAGTCTTCCTTATCAGATAGCCACGACTTATAGTGTAACATATTTGAAGTAAAAGTGGGGATGAAAAGATCACATCCTTCTCAGAAGCGTTGTGTCCCTCCGAAGCTTAAGAGGGCTCGGTTAGGACAGGGATGGCAGAGACTCAAGATACCTCTCATCCTCCCTTCAGCCAAAATCCGAAGCTGGGGCTCGTCACGTCAAACTTTTGGTGCGACCGAGCTAAGATCACCCATTATCAATACCAGCCGCTCTCTTATGAGCATAGCTAACATGGCACCAGCATGTTAGGAGTCGGGACTGACACAGGGACATAGTATCCCCGCTTCTTCCTCTCTTCCTTCATTGGTGCCTCCTTTTGCCTCCCCTTCTTCTTCTTTCCCATCACCAGATCCATCCTGGTGTTTTTCCTTCTTCCTGTTCTTCTCTTCTTCCACCAAGGGAGGTCATCCTCTCAATATGGGTGCTACTTGTGGCGTAACTTGGAAAGACTTCTGAGCAGAGCTTAAAAAGACTTCTAGCTGTTCGTTTGTTTTGTTGTTTTTGTAATTCGTTTTCTATATAGGCTTGTTTAAGCCCTTCATTGTATCTGTTGTAATACTTCTTTATATTTAATAAAAGTCATCATTGCTTTATTTCGCATATTCTACCTCTTCTTTTTAAAATTGTTATGTCGTAAATAGCCATACTACCATATGACTTCTTTTTTTTTTTTATCATTCTGAACGATGCTTAGGGTCGAAACCCCAGTTAATAAAAAGGCCTTGCTCTGTGCTTATTGAAACTATCCGGCATAATAATGCTGATTTGAACAAATAATACTTAGGGCAGAAACCCTCACTAAGAAAAAAGAAAAAGATATTATGATGAGCTTATTAGAGTCATGCGGCATAATAACGCCGACCTAAGAAAACAATACTTAAAGCCAAAATCTCTTATCAAGAAAAAGATGTTATTATGAACTTATTGAGCCATCGGTACAAAGAAGACCGACTGAAAATGGGTTGTATACCCCAAATTTGAACGAGATGATGGCCGAATGCTCGGTGCCGTAGTGTAGGAAGTAATCATCCGAGGATACATAACCCAAAATGAACAGCCCCTGTAGGTCGCCGAGAATTAAGGCGTTTCACCAACCGCCTAATGACCTTCATAGCCTTAGCCTTTTTCTCGTATTTGGTCCGAGGACTGAGCGACTTAGAATTTTTCTTAAGCAGCTGACTTTTCCATAGGTTTGAGTCCGAAGACCATGCAATACCTTGGTTCTGTCCAAAACTTGATTTTTAAGTAGTTGGTTTCCCCATAGGTTTGAGTCCGAGGACCATGCAATACCTTGGTTCTGTCCAAAACTTGATTCTTAAGTAGTTGGTTTCCCCATAGGTTTGAGTTCGAGGACCATGCAATACCTTGGTTCTGTCCAAAACTTGATTTCTAAGTAGTTGGTTTCCCCATAGGTTTGAGTCCGAGGACCATGCAATACATTGGTTCTGTCCTCCAAAACTTGATTCTTAAGTAGTTGGTTTCCCCATAGGTTTGAGTCCGAGGACCATGCAATACCTTGGTTCTGTCCAAAACTTGATTCTTAAGTAGTTGGTTTCCTCATAGGTTTGAGTCCGAGGACCATGCAATACCTTGGTTCTGTCCAAAACTTGATTTTTTAAGTAGTTGGTTTCCCCATAGGTTTGAGTCCAAAGATCATGCAATACCTTGGTTCTGTCCAAAACTTAATTCTTAAGTAGTTGGTTTCCCCATAGGTTTGAGTCCGAGGACCATGCAATACCTTGATTCTGTCCAAAACTTTATTTCTAAGTAGTTGGTTTCCCCATAGGTTTGAATCCGAGGACCATGCAATACATTGGTTCTGTCCAAAACTTAATTCTTAAGTAGTTGGTTTCCTCATAGGTTTGAGTCCGAGGACCATGCAATACCTTGGTTATGCTCCAAAACTTGATTCTTAAGTAGTTGGTTTCCTCATAGGTTTGAGTGCGAGGACCATGCAATACCTTGGTTCTGTCCAAAACTTGATTTTTTAAGTAGTTATTTTCCCCATAGGTTTGAGTCCGAGGACCATGCAATACCTTGGTGCTGTCCAAAACTTGATTCTTAAATAGTTGGTTTCCCCATAGGTTTGAGTCCGAGGACCATGCAATACCTTGGTGCTGTCCAAAACTTGATTTCTAAGTAGTTGGTTTCCCTATAGGTTTGAGTCCGAGGACCATGCAATACCTTGGTTCTGTCCAAAACTTGATTCTTAAGTAGTTGGTTTCCCCATAGGTTTGAGTCCGAGGACCATGCAATACCTTGGTTCTGTCCAAAACTTGATTTTTTAAGTAGTTGGTTTCCCCATAGGTTTGAGTCCGAGGACCATGCAATACCTTGGTTCTGTCCAAAACTTGATTCTTAAGTAGTTGGTTTCCCCATAGGTTTGAGTCCGAGGACCATGCAATACCTTGGTTCTGTCCAAAACTTGACTTCTAAGTAGTTGGTTTCCCCATAGGTTTGAGTCCGAGGACCATGCAATACATTGGTTCTATCCAAAACTTGATTCTTAAGTAGTTGGTTTCCCCATAGGTTTGAGTCCGAGGACCATGCAATACCTTGGTTCTGTCCAAAACTTGATTTCTAAGTAGTTGGTTTCCCCATAGGTTTGAGTCCGAGGACCATGCAATACCTTGGTTCTGTCCAAAACTTGATTTCTAAGTAGTTGGTTTCCCCATAGGTTTGAATCCGAGGACCATGCAATACCTTGGTTCTGTCCAAAATTTGATTTCTAAGTAGTTGGTTTCCCTATAGGTTTGAGTCCGAGGACCATGCAATACCTTGGTTATGCTCCAAAACTTGATTTCTAAATAGTTGGTTTCCCCATAGGTTTGAGTCCGAGGACCATGCAATACCTTGGTTCCGCCCAAAACTTGATTTCTAAGTAGTTGGTTTCCCCATAAGTTTGAGTCCGAGGACCATGCAATACCTTGATTCTGTCCAAAACTTGATTCTTAAGTAGTTGGTTTCCCCATAGGTTTGAGTCCGAGGACCATGCAATACCTTGGTTCTATCCAAAACTTGATTTTTAAGTAGTTGGTTTCCCCATAGGTTTGAGTCCGAGGACCATGCAATACCTTGGTTCTGTCCAAAACTTGATTTCTAAGTAGTTGGTTTCCCCATAGGTTTGAGTCCGAGGACCATGCAATACCTTGGTTTCGCCTAAAACTTGATTTCTAAGTAGTTAGTTTCCCCATAGGTTTGAGTCCGAGGACCATGCAAGACCTTGGTTCTGTCCAAAACTTATAGGAATTCGGTGCATCGGGACTCTTTGGACTCGAGGGGATTAGCCCCTTGACAAAGGTGTGGGGGACATAAGTTTGATGTTGGAAGCCCCTAGAATCGCCGCGCGCCACCGGCACTTCAAGTGCAACCTCGAGTGGGAGCCGAGTTAGGACGACAACCCCGTCTTTGCTGGAAATGATGGGGACCTTCCACAAACCCTTGTTTGACAGAGTTCGATCCTACCAAGACTAACCGCTTTGTGCCAACGCACAAGCCTTTCCCACAGACGGCGCCAATTGTAAGGACTCAATTTGTAACGATCCCAAAGCGATATTGGGTTCGTACGTCAAGGCCCAAACAATAAAATTTGTAGAGAGCGGGCTAAAAGGCTAGGCCTTGGTCGCCGGACAGTGGTTAGTCATGGTTCTCATGGTGTTTGCATAGTGATGAACCGTGCTTGCTCAATAAGACTTTCTCCTCGGCACGGTCTAGGAGGCTCTGGTTTTTGGCCCTGGTCCCAGCCGCCCCTCTTTGTCTTGCTTCCTTCTCCTTTTATACTAGCTTTTACCCTCCCTTCAACGTCCACGTGTAGGTTCAACTTTCTAGGGTGATACTTGTCCCATCAGCCCATATACGAAAGTGGTTGGGGGTGGTTGAAAAGCTGAAAAGTATTGCTCTGTCAGGGGCAGAGTACTTAGTCGTAGTAATGACAGCCTTTCCCTTGTCCTTTTGTCGCCACACCATTCAAGAGTCTTTTCCTCATCAATGCGGAGGTGTTTAGCTCTTCCTCGAACCGCTCCCATACCGCACTCGCCCTTTCTTCTAAGAGCGCTTTGGGATGCCGAGGACAGAATCGTCCTCGAATATAACTCTAGGCCGTTTGGACTTTCGTTGCTTGTCCTCGGCAACGCTTCTCCTCGGCGTGGGCCGGGACCTCGAATTCTCTGGCCCCACAATTACAATTCAAGGAAAATTTTGATAAATAAAAAACATATATTTTCTTTGGGTTTATTATCATCCCATCAAAATTTTGAGGAAAAAGAATTAAAATGAAATTTGATGAGAAAAAGTCAACACACAAATGAAAATTAAAAAAACAAACAATTACCTTAAAACATAAATAAAAGAGTTGCATCGCTTGAATATCATTAGCTTCTTATTTCTTGGTTTGTTCTTAATCTATCCTAATTAGAAAATTATATTTTGTTTACTAAAAATATATTAGCTAACTGAAACTCTAAAAATCTTTATTTTTTAAATAATTTTTTTTTCTTTTTATCGGAGGGGGGCCTCACATCACGGAATAGCGAATCATTTTATTTAATATTTTATGATCTATTTGGGTCAATTGAATTGTTGAGATTTATGTATGTTTTTAACTTTTAAGACCAAATTATAAATATTTATTTAAAACAATTTATTTTGAGATATTATATACAAAGATGAAATTGAGGATTGAAAGTGCAGTGCTTTCTGAGTTAGAGAGTGAAGTTACAAAGGGGCAACAGTAAACAACACGACTTACACGACATCGTTTCTCACGCTGTCTATTTCTTAAATTTTAAATATTTGTGTTTACAGTACAGGGGTCAATGTGTCATGTTCTATTAGTGACAATTCACTAAAATATAATAAAATTCAAATTAAATTGAAGATTAGAACAAAATGAATTAAATTGTAGATACATAATATAATAACTAGAACAAAAGCAATTTGGCGGAGGTGGGCACTTGCTCTTTTTAAAGAAATTCAAGTTCTGTGATAGGAAATTTTCATAAACCGGTGTGGCAAAATTTCTATTTGACTTGTTTCCTTGAGGATACAACAGCCCAACTAAATCGTTGTGCGGCTGAAGCTAACTCTAAACTAATATTTAAGCCCAAAGCTCAACAAAAAGGAAAAAAAAAAAAAAATCTTTCTTTGTCCAACCATTCTCAAAATATGTATTATCGTAAATCACTTCTTACTTACATAGATATTGTTAGTTTGTGAAAATATTATCCCGATATAACTCAAAAAAAAAAAAAAAATAATGACACACTCTTTCTCCTAATTTTCTCACAACTCATGTGACATATGTATAATTTAAATAAATAAAAAATGTTTTACATATCATGATAAGGACAAAATTAACAAGACTAAAATTTGGCTACAACTCCACCAAATTAAAACGACTTCAATAAAAATATATTAAGTAGAGTTGCAACCAAACTTTATTTGAATGATAAATGAATAATGTGAGAAAAATTATTTCAAAAAAAGTGTCACTATCGATTTTATATTAGTACATTGATGTTTAAGTGAATGACGTTTTGGTTTAATGGCTCTCATCCTTATTTGGTGGCTAATAATTGCCAATCCACCAACTAACAGATTATTGTTGTTATTATTGTAAAACTAATGAAGATAATTGTTTTTTCTACTGATGAAATTGATTGATGGATTTGAAATAAGTGTAAGATATTATTTCAAATCCATGAAATCGCAAATATTTGTATTTATGCCAAATATCTAAAGTTTCAATAATCTTTTGCTGTTCAATTTATAATAAGAAATCGTTATTTCTCAACCAAAAAAAAAAAAAAATTGTCCATCAATTTCCTTAATTTAAAATCCTTAAATTCAAATATCACTTAGAAGGTTGTGTATGTTATGTAATAAAAACACTTGCATCACTTGGTTTTTGTTGTATCATGTTTTTTGCACACACGTTAAAAAAATTTCATGGTTCTCACTAATTTTGCAATTTTTAATATAATTATCTTTTAACAGATAATCTCTAATGATAATTACGTAAGTGTGGAGCATCGTGTTTTGGCTAAGACATCTAAAGAGCCTCGTATATCAGTCGTGGCATTTTTCAACGTGGGAACTCATGCTGATTCTCGATTACTTTGGACCACTACTAGAATTATTGTCACCTAATAAACCAGCTCTCTTTACCGCAAATTCACGGTGCTTAATTCAATGAAAGTTTTTTCAACAAGGGATTGACAAAGCAAGTTCGGACCCAATTTTTCTTTTTTTTTGTTTACATAAATATATACTTCTATCTTCACCGTTAAAAAATAAATAAATAAAAATAAAAATAACAAGTGACTTTGGGATGTGTTTGAATTGACTTCAAACTTATTCCGGAAATGATTTTCCAGAAAATTCGGTGTTTAGTTGTTACTTCAAATTCGGTCAAACTGAAAAGCATTTCCGATTGACCGAAAATGAGAGCCAAAACAACGGAAAATCATTTCCGTTTTCATTTTCACTTCAAATGATTTCCGCCCTTGGAAAATAGAAGAGAGAGAGAGAGAAAGAGCAAGAAGATCGCCAACGTCAAAGCAAGAAGATCGCGATCGGAGCAAGACGATCGCACCGCTCCGATCGTTCAAACCCACCCTCGTCGAACCCAGTCCACCGATCATCGAGATCGTCTCACCATTTCCGGACCACGCGAAGAGAGAGAGAGAGAGTAGAGAGATCGTCGCACCGCGAACCCACTCGCACCGACGAACCCCGATGAACCCACTCGCACCGATTCGTTCTCGTTCTCATTTGAAATTTTTGTGATTTTGATTTTTACTTTCTTTCTTTGATCTCCGATTTTGTTGTTGTTGTTGTGGTGGCGTGGGTGGTGGTGTTTTGGTGGTTTTCTGTTTTGTGGTGGTGGGTTTTGTGGGGGTGATGGTGGAAAATAGCATTTTGAGTGTTACCAAACACATGAAATTATTTTCTAGAAAAATTTTCATAACACAACCAAACACACGAAAATATTTTCCTTTCCAGAAAATAGCATTTCCGAAAAATAAATATTTTCCGGAAAATATTTTACATGAACCAAACACAGCCTTGTATTTGGTAGTAATTGTGAAATTATAGAAAATGAGATTTTTTGGTTAAGTTGTGTTGAACAAAATATTATCTTTTGGAAAGCAATAAATAAGGAGAGAGAAAGAAAGAGAGAGAATGCTAGTATTAATTAGATAATAAGGTAGAAGAAATAACATTTAATGATATTGTTTTAACCGTTAATCTTTTTAGAACTCATTGGTTATGTCTCAACTCACGTCCCATCCAAAGTTTTTTTTTTCCCCCTTCTCTTTTCTTTTCTAAGGTCATCTTAAGAAAATTATTGTAGTGCTCAGTTGTGTAGGTAAGATATGTCTTTTACTTAGTCAAAAGAACAAGTCAAAAGAACAAATTTTGCAATGATGGTAACCTTAGCCACCACAATATTTTTTTTATTTTTTATTTATAAGCTTGATTGTTTTGTGATGGGTGTTAAATCACTCTCACTTAGGTCTCACTTTCACCTAAATCTATCACCTACGAGACATTTATTAAGTACCAATAACAATAAATCATGTCAACAATTATGAATAATGTTCTGTACTTAGAATTCTGGACATGCGTTTCTAATTAGCGCAAAATTACTCTTACTTAGATCCCACTTTAATATGAGTCCACCTAGAGACAGAGCCAGAAATTCAGCTTTGGGAAGGCCAAAGTATGGACTTTTAAAAAAATAAATAAATACTCTCTCCGTTCCACTTTTTTTGTCCTCTATTCCATTTTAAGATGTCCCAAAATATTGTCCTGTTTCTAAAAATAAAAGTCATTAATTTACTAATGTTCCTATTATACCCCTATTAATTTACTAATCCAATTTTTTAATAAATTTTTTTAAGGGTAGTTTTGGAAACTTATACATTTTTAAAAGGTAGACAAGATAATAAATGATGTTCCCTTAAAAAGTTTGACTTTTCAAACAGACAAAAAAGTGGGACGAAGGGAGTATATAACCTCAAATTTTTTTTTAAAGGGGACTAAGATTTTAAAACCAAAATAATACATGAAAAAAAAAAATAAATAACATGATTTTAGTGTCTACAATATATTAAAAAAAAAAAAATCTATTCATGATTAAAAGTTCCCGTTCAACAGTTATAATTTAAACATTATAAAGTCAGCAGAAGTATAATAACTCTATAAATAAGTTGATAGGTTTTTGATCTTCTCCTCGTTACCAACCATTTGTTACAATTCAAGGAAAATTTTGATAAATAAAAAACATATATTTTCTTTGGGTTTATTATCATCCCCATCAAAATTTTGAGGAAAAAGAATTAAAATGAAATTTGATGAAAAAAGTCAACACACAAATGAAAATTAAAAAAACAAACAATTACCTTAAAACATAAATAAAAGAGTTTCATCGCTTGAATATTATTAGCTTCTTATTTCTTGGTTTGTTCTTAATCTATCCTAATTAGAAAATTATATTTTGTTTACTAAAAATATTTTAGCTAACTGAAACTCTAAAAATCTTTTTTTTTTTAAATAATTTTTTTTCTTTTTATGGGAGGGGGGCCTCACATCACGGAATAGCGAATCATTTTATTTAATATTTTATGATCTATTTGGGTCAATTGAATTGTTGAGATTTATGTATGTTTTTAACTTTTAAGACCAAATTATAAATATTTATTTAAAACAATTTATTTTGAGATATTATATACAAAGATGAAATTGAGGATTGAAAGTGCAGTGCTTTCTGAGTTAGAGAGTGAAGTTACAAAGGGGCAACAGTAAACAACACGACTTACACGACATCGTTTCTCACGTTGTCTATTTCTTAAATTTTAAATATTTGTGTTTACAGTACAGGGGTCAATGTGTCATGTTCTATTAGTGACAATTCACTAAAATATAATAAAATTCAAATTAAATTGAAGATTAGAACAAAATGAATTAAATTGTAGATACATAATATAATAACTAGAACAAAAGCAATTTGGCGGAGGTGCGGCACTTGCTCTTTTAAAAGAAATTCAATTTCTGTGATAGGAAATTTTCATAAATCGGTGTGGCAAAATTTCTATTTGACTTGTTTCCTTGTGGATACAACAGCCCAACTAAATCGTTGTGCAGCTGAAGCTAATTCTAAACTAATATTTAAGCCCAAAGCTCAACAAAAAGGAAAAAAAAAAAAATCTTTCTTTGTCCAACCATTCTCAAAATATGTATTATCGTAAATCACTTCTTACTTACATAGATATTGTTATGTATATAGACATATGTAGAGGAATGGCGCATATAGGTCTATCTATAAGCTCATAGTAATTACTCAAAATTAACAAGTATTATCACCTTATTTATTTTCCTAAATATTATACTTATTATTGTAATGGTAGGAATTTCTAGAATTAAAGATTGGAGTTATTTGCAATACAATAACTCTCCATTATTTTTTGAACTCCTACACTTTTTCAATTAACAACAAAAAATCAATATAAATAAATAGCATAAGAATAAATATTTCATTTTATTTGTTAATTAACATTAAAATGCACCAATATGTTCTAATTGGTGTTTTGTTTCCTTAGTGTGGTTAGTCAAGCCATGTTTTTCATTCCTTTGTTTTCGTTTCACTCGACTGGCTCTGCTCCTTGTATATATAACTAGAGTTGAACTTTTCCCATTCATTCAATGAGAATTTTTATTTGATCAAGGATACAGTCACAACAATTTTCACAACATACTTCATACTTGTTGAGTTAGTAGGTTATTTTTTATTCTCATATGGTTCCATCATTAAAACTATTTTATTAATCAAGAAAGGCTATAGACACAAAATTTTCACACCCGTTGATATAGCATATTGTTACTGATAAATAAAAAAATAATGTCAGTAGTGGGTTCAAATGAAAACCAGTAAAAGATAGCCTACTCAACTATTGTGAAATTCTATGTATGTAGCATTACTCTTATTATCCATCATTAACAACTTGTCATCTTAGACAATTGTGAATTTTTTTTTTATTTATCAATTTTGGTGCATCTTTAAACTTATTAATATTATTTCTCTTATGACATGAGATGGAAAACAAATAAACATAGGGTGTTGCTCGGGCCCCTAACATAGCTACCTTCACAATCAACCACTGACAATACTTTTATTATATTTCAATAACAATAAATCATATCAATAGCAATGCTAATGTTGTGTATAAAAAATTAAAGAATGATTAAGGCTAGTCAAATAAATCATACAAATATATATATATGGCAAGTTACCAGTGATTTTTATATTAAGCTTAGATCTAACATTACTTCTTCTTTTTTACCAATAACAAATAATTAATCTATCACCTTAATTAATGTCAAATATATCATATACGACACCAAGCAATTATTAAGTGCAATTAAGTTGGGCTTTGTGATTGCGTCAAGTAACTACTTTCACTTATGAGTAAATTAATTTTGTATTATTTGTTAGGATAAATGTCCTCAAATTAAGGGATAATATTTAACATTTATTTAATTTAGATAAAACCTTATCATTTAAATTCTATTTAAACTGAAAGTCTATTATAAAAAATTATAAACTTAAATCCCAAACAACAACTCATGCACGTTTTCTTTCTAAAAAAGGAAAAAACCAACGCTTTAACTTCTACTTCAACTAGAAGTCTACTATCAATATTTTAAGAATAATTAATTAGTAAATTAATTTTATATTATTTGTTATAATATATTTCTTCAAATTAAACTTCAAACTCTAAACAATTAAAACTTAATTAAAGCAATTGTTTTGATTAAAATTATTTACTTATTTTATAATTTATTAATACTATTTATTTAATAATTTTGTTTTAATTATTTTTATAAAAATTAACTTACATATGAATCTTTATCAAATCACGCATAACTTGGCATGAGGAATAATAATAATAATAGTGTATATATAAATATATATATATATATATATATATATATATATATATATATATATATATATATATATATCATATTATATATAATAAAAGTTGGGCTTAAACGCCGTAGTTACGCCACGTGGTTTCACCAAATTGCAGAAATTTTAGTAAATTTTTAGATTTTAAGAATAGATATATACATATTTTTTTGGATAAATATGACAAATCAAGAAATGAAACAAAATAGTATTTAATTTACAACTATAACAGTTGTGTCTATCTAAAATGTTATCAACAAAGCCTAAAATCAATAGAATAGAATTATCTAAGGATAGAATTTAAATAAAAAAGAGAGATAAAACTACACTAAAAAAAAGAAGTCTAATGCATCTTAAATTGCAACAACTTATACTACAAAAAAGAGGTCTAATGCATCTTAAATTGCAACAACATATACTACCAAAAAAAATAAAAATAAAAAGAAAAAGAAAAAAGAGGTCTAATACATCCACTTAGAAATTGAAACTCCCATAATTGGAAAAAGAGCTTCCGTTGTATATTGAAATCATATATACAAATTTGCATAAAAGAGGTCTAATACATCCACTTAAAAATTGAAACTCCCACAATTGGAAAAAGAGCTTCCGTTGTATATTGAAATCATATATACAAATTTGCATATGTTTCTTTAAAAAACATAAAAGGAAAAAAAAAAAAAAAAAAAAAAAGATAGAACTTGCATTTTTTTTCCTTTTTTTTTTTGGATAAATTTGCATCTTATGTCATCTTTTTCCTAACAATTAAGTAAAAAAAAAAAAATTTTGAGTTTTACCTAAATACTTCTTTTTGTTTATATCTTCTTCTTCACAACCTAAAATTCTCACTATATATACACACAGTTTTTTGATGTTTCATTATTTTTACTACGTACTTTACAATTATTTGCTATATTCTTCATTTCTCCTCTCTGCCCTACCTACAACCTTGCAGGTAATTTTTTTTTCTTTCATCAAATTGAAAAAAAAAAAAAAAAACTAATATGTAATTATTAAAACTTTCTATAAAAAACGTAAAAGGAAAAAAAAGATATTAAAAAACTTTCTTTTTAAAACTTTCTTTAAAAAAACTATTAGTTCTTGCAGATTAATTACATATTAGATTTTTATTTTTTATTTTTTTAAAAATACTCCTACCATCTATTTCACCGGATGCTTTTGAACGTTTCAATTGGGGCTATCGCTCACAACTTTTATATTTTAATTTGTATATATTAATATTAGATTAATCAAAAAAAATATTATATATTAAGCGTAAAATAAAAACTACTTCATGTAAGATTGTAGGTAAATTAATATTAGATAATTAGGACTCTAATTTATTTTTATCTCTAATTCATTGTTATCATAAAGTAAGTGTATCTCAAAAAAAAAAAAAAAAAAAAAAAAAAACTGTAGATTAATATTAGATTAATCAGGACTTTAATTCATTCATATCTCAAATTCAAAAAATAAGGACTCTAATTCATTGTTATCATAAAGTAAGTGTATTTCTAAAATAAAAATAAAAATAAAAAACATACTACTTCCTGTATGTTGTTGTTGTTGTTGTTTTTTTTTTTTTTTTTTTTTTGGTATTAACTTTAACGTAAACAAAAAATTTAAAAAAAAAAATCTAATAACAATAGCTAATAACGTTAACTTTTTTTTTTGGGATAAAGTAAAAAAAAAAAAAAAAACTAATATGTAATTAACCTAAACTTCTTGATTAGGTAACTTCAAGGAGTTTAGAGTATTTGATTTTTTCTTGGACTCCTTTTCTAGGTGGAGTATGTATATATATACACAGTTAGTTGGTGTAGTTTTCATTCTCCAATTTATTGTACAGTTTTTTTATTCAGGCTTCCATTTTTCTACCTACAATCATGTAGGTATGTATTTTTTACTCTAATTTTTTATTATAATCAATTAAATACGTTTTATGTATTTGTTGCCTTTTGTTTAGACTTGTAGGGTCCCGATTCGGGGTCCAGGCCCAACAATTATGTGGTTCCGACCCAAGGAGCCCTAGACAATGAATTTGTAGAGGGTGGGTTACAGAACTGGGCTTTGGTGTGTGAATGACGACCATCAAGGTATTTCCCATGGGCCAAATTTAACAAAGAGAATTAGTCCTTGCGAGAATCCGAGAAGCTTTTCTTGGTGCTTCCGGTGTGTTGGGGATTCCCCCTCCTCCTTTTTTTTTCTTTACTCCCCTTTTTATAGTCGTTTTCCTTCTTCTCTGGTGGGGTCCTTAGGGTAGGTACTTGTCCCTTCCGCCCCTACCTCCAGTTATGGGGAGTGGTTGTAAAGATAGAGAAGTATGGTTGTGCCTGTGCACAAGGCACTGAATACAATAAAGGCCGCCTTCCCTTAGACGCTTCCGTTCTATCTGTTGTCTTTCTCTACTTTCGTGCTTTCCCCGCCCTGTGGAACGATTTGGAGTCTCGCCACCGGTGGTCTATTACCTCTTTTACCCTCGGCTATATCCATTCGAGGAGATTTTTCCATGGCCGAGGAGGGGTTTTTCCATGGACTGGGTCCCTGGCCCAAGATAGATATTGGAATGGGCCTCTTAGTCTTCCCCTCCCCTCCCCCCACAAAGCTAATTTCCTTATATTTTTCTTTTTTTGAGGGGGTAATTTCTTTATGTTTGATCTAATTCATATTTTAATGGTTTGATCCAATTTAATTATTTTGTTGTCCAATATATATGTAAGGTGTCGTAGTAAATTCCAATCATAGACTATTAAATTTACATACAATTTTGCAATCTATATGGTACTTTAGTTTTTTAAAAATCTGTTTATTTTTTTATTATTTTTTTTTTCAGGTTTGTCAAGAAAGATTTCAAGCATCCGAAGAAAGGTTTGTAATTTAGATGTAGAACTTTGCAATTTTTTTTAATTAGAACAAAGGTTTTATTCCTTGAATAGTTCTATTTTTAAAAAATGATCAATTTTATGTTACTTTGTCTAAAGATTTTAATCATTAATATTATTGTTAACAATACTGCAAATCACTTATATTGTAGATTCATTAGATATAATATTCATATGTGAATAGTTTGATACGTATAACTACAAATGATATTATAATAGCACAATTGGTATGTTAGAAGATAATTTTGTATTAAGATGCTATCATTTTATATTTGATGGTTGTTATACTAATGCAATTTATTCATTTTGTTATAATAATTACTTATTTGGTTATAATAATTATATATATTTTACAAAAACCGTGCAACGCACGGGCCTTCAACTAGTATATATATAAAAGACATGTTCCGTGTGGACTAGTTAAATGTGAATGAGGTTTAACATGTGGTATTCTCTCAAAAAAAAAAAAAAAAAAAGGTTTTAAGTGGTAGGTGAAGATTTGACTGGCAAGTTACATGTTCCGTGTGGACTAGTTAAATGTGAATGAGGTTTAACATGTGGTATTCTCTCAAAAAAAAAAAAAAAAAAAAAAGGTTTTAAGTGGTAGGTGAAGATTTGACTGGCAAGTTGTGATTTTTATATTAAGATCAGATCTTAAGTTCTAATTACTTCTCTACCAATACCTAACTAATAATCTACTACATTAATTAATGTCAAATATATCATATACCACCAAGCAATTATTAAGTGCACGTACTCCATAAAAATCTGCATCTGTAGCCTTGCTCAAACACATTCATTCAACCGCACAACCAGGATCACAAACACCTTCATCGAGCAAAACATGGCAGCTGCTGATCATGCTACTCCCACCTATGACCGTATGAAAGAGGTTAAGGACTTCGATGAATCCAGGATCGGTGTCAAAGGTCTCGCTGAATCTGGCATCACCTCTATACCCCGTATGTTCGTTCACCCACCTGAGACTCTCTCTGACATCAAAAAACCCAACTCTCGAACATGCACCAAAAAAAGCATCCCAATCATAGACCTTTCCCACTTCAACTCCCCCACTAAAAGACACCAACTTGTGGAACAAATCAGAGATGCCACTTCCACATGGGGCTTCTTCCAAGTCATCAATCATGGGATACCCAAACCAGTCCTAGATGAAACCATAAACGCAATCAAAGCTTTCCACGACCAACCACATGAGGTCAAGTCTAAACTCTATAACCGTGACAACGACAAGCATAGGGTTATGTACTCGAGCAACTACGACTTGTACAGAGCCAAAGCTGCCAGCTGGCATGACTCTCTCCTTGTTTGGATGGCCCCCGAGGCAACGCGTGCAAAGGAGGAGGATATTCCAGAGGTTTGTAGGAAAGAGATAGTTGCATGGGAATCGCATTCAACAAAGGTGGCTGAGGCTTTGTTGGAGTTACTGTCTGAAGGGTTGGGTGTGGAGGCTGAGAGGTTTAAGGATTTGGGCTTTTTGGAGGGTAAGTTGGCTGTGGGACACTGCTATCCGTATTGTCCACAGCCGGATCTGACGGTGGGGATCACATCTCACACAGATTCAGGGCTGACTGTGTTGTTGCAGAACCAGGTGGGAGGGTTGCAAGTCAAGCATGGCGATGAGTGGGTGGATGTGGAGCCCATCCCTGGAGCATTGACTGTCAACATTGGCGACCTCATTCAGGTATAAACTTTCTTCTTTTAAAAATAAAAAATAAAAATCAGTAAGTTCCTCTACACAATATTGACCATCCTGAAAAAACCCTTTAGAAGAAATTTGGTCGGCTTATTCTTCAGTCCTTCACCTTCATCTTCTTGCTCAGTTCCTGTAGTTTGTATTCTTCAGTTCTTTCTTATCTTTCTTTCTTCTTTTTTTTTTTTCTCTCTCTCTCTCTCTCTCTCCTGCTATTGTCGGGCCCTCCCCCACGTGAATGAAGTTATTATAGAGTTTGAAATTTCAATAAAGATGGTAGGGTACTACCATCTAGAGAATAAAGCGACGAAACAAGGTGTTTGGTTATTGATTTCAAAACATATTGTTTAGTGTTTAAACACTAAACAATATTGTTCAAAAACAAAAAAAATATGTTTGGTCATTGATTTCAAAAAGTATTGTTTAAAAAATATTGCTCAAAACATATGTTTCAAATAATAGTTTTTGAAATCAGCTTGGGAGTGATTTTGAACAACAAAAACCATTGCTGAGTGGCATTTTCGTAATTAAGGTGAACAAGATCGGTCAACTTTTTCACACACAATGAACAGTACCGGCAGCTTTTAAACAATATTTTATATTTTTTTTGTACTTTGCTGATTTAAAAAATATTTATTTTGTACTTTATTCAGCTTTTTTTACCATCTAACACACACATACCAAACACATATTTTATATTTTTGAACACTGAAACATGTTATTTAAACCATGATACCAAACACATTTTTTTGTTTTATAAACACTAAAAACATATATTTCAATAACACTTTTTAAACTATAATTTTCATATCTTTTTAAACAATAATTTTTGAACTCTATAACCAAACGGGCCCAGGCGCTGTTCGGGTGAAAAAAAATTGTTCACTCATCCTTCCTCATTTAATTATTATCAATCATCACTCAAGCATCATCATTTATTATTTAAAATATCTCAATTTCTTAAGGTGACATATTTAACACTTATTTTTAACTTATGATAACTCAAAAAAATTTACTTTTTGTGAACCCAATGACTTGACACAGCTTTTTTTTTTTTTTTTCTTTCTTCCTTCCTTCAACCCCAATACCCAAACTCACTGAACCCCGAGCTTAGAGTTTCGGGGGTTTTGAACTTTTTTGCGCGCCTGGGGCTTCTCTAGTAACTGTCATAAGGGGTGGCCAATGAAGCAATATACAACCTTTATTATCAAATTGAAGTTGTTCTCCGTCAATATCTGGAAGAAGGTTCTTCCTATAGTTGAAGCGTACATAGCCAAACATCGGTGAGTCAAAATTATGTTTGGTATTCTCTGTAAAAGACTACAATTTTTAGTAGTACCTAGTAGGCGTATTGCTATGCCGAGCTCAATTTCCCATCCGGGTTTTCCTCAAATTCCCTTATTTGTTGTCAATTATTTCTCATCAGGTCTCATAGATGATAAAAAAAAAAAACCGAACCCAGAGCTTCTTATTATTATTATTTTTTTCCTTCAACCCCCAATACCCAAACTCACCGAACCTAAATTGCTCTCAAGCACTGTTCATCGCCTCCCTCTTCATCCATTCACCGAACCCAGATTGCTCTCATCACCTCCTCCCTCCTTAGTCTTCGGTACCATGCTTCGCCCTCCTTTATTTTGTTATTGCGACTCTATAAATCTCTCCGGTTTGAGTTAGTTTGAGCTAGGAATTTTGTGGGTATATCGGTGATGAGTTGTGCAAATACGATAGTAGAGTACTACTAGATAGTAAATTAGAGAATAAAGCGATGTAAGAGCATCCACGATAGTAAAGCTAAAAATTTAGTTATTTGGCACCACAAAAAATTACTTTATTTATTTTACCTACACACATGCCGCAACAGTGAATCTATTTTAGCTTTCAACACAATAAAATAATATAAACATCACAATAAAATAATATATTCACTATAATAAAATAATATATCCCACTACCCAAAAAACATCCACAGCACCAACCATAACCACCTCTACCATTAGCCACACCCACAACCACCACCACCACCACCACCACCAATCCATAGCAGCAAAAAAAAAAAAACACCAACCCAAATCTCCAATCCTTTTCCTCAACTCGGACCAAACAAAATCACTAATCACAAACAAAATAAAAAATCACTAATCACAGAGCTAAGCTTCGGTGAGGAGGATAGTATCGGCGTGGGTCCGAACGATGGAAGAGAAGTGGGTTTGATCGGCGGCTTGGGACGGCTGGTGGGTCAGTGACGTCGAGCTTTGGTGGCGGCGACATTGAGGATGAGTCGGGTTGACAGCGGTGAAAGAGTGAGCTTGAGAGAGTGACGTTGAGAGAGTGAGCTTGCGGAGAGAGTTTTGAGAGAGAGCTTGAGATAGATGAGAGTGACTAAAAGAGAGAGGCACGGTGAGAACAAAAGAATTATTTTAATCCCGGGTTGAATAAATTTTTGTTTTTTTAGCTCCAAGCTACGGCACACTGATCATAGATAGATGTGCACTTCGTAGCAATGAAGCTAAAAAAATATAGATATAGCTCCACCTGCTGTATGGGTGTTTTTGTGTTTTGGTGGAACTAAAATAGCTATATAGGTATTTAACTCCACTGCTTTGCAAATGCTCTAAGTTATTTATTCTTTCTATGGGACTTTGGGCCTCATGTAAAAAGCTTTAAAACCTAAATTTTAAATTATATGTTATATTATTTACTGAATTATTGTGATATTTGTGTCAATGTGCAAATTTTTTTTGTCTATTTTAGTATAAGAACGTGTTATTTTTATTTTATATAATCATTTTTTAAAACATCTTATATCAAATTATTTATTTTTAAATACATTTTTTTAAATATTAATTTTTTATTATTCTCCCAATTCATATATCTTTTTTTCTTATTTTTTTATTTTTATTATTTCTTTATCAATTTACATAGCGATAGTAACAATGTAGTTTTTTTAACACAATTTTGGCTAATCTGTTGTATGTGAATTTTGGGGTTAAATGTACAAAAATAACTTTTTATACTATTTTGCATTAACCTATGTGAGTCCTCTTAGTATGTTTACTATTAATTTATTGTCTAATAGTCTCTTGAGTGGGGCATGTGTGGGAGTATGGCAGTAATTATTAAAGAAAAAAATTAGACTATTAAAGTCATTGGGGGTGAGGTAGTGTATTTACAACTTTTACAAATTGAATTGTTGATAGAGGAACACTAGTTACACAAAAAAAAAAAAAAAAAAATTAAGTATTAAGAAAAATTCATAATAATATGTATACAATACAAAAATAATGCTTAGTTATGTATATTGAAGATATTTAACTTATAGCATTGGTAATGAAACTATCAGGTAATGAATTCAAAATATGAAAACTTAAATAATGAAATTATAAAATTTTATGTATTTGTATGCATATTTTGTAAGTCAATATATTCAAATTTTTTTTTTTTAATTTTGTAGGATTTAAGTTTCTTATAGTAACCATCCTAAAAAAATTTCTTGGAGCCGCCACTATGCATTAAAAATTGTTATTGGGACTTAATAAAATAGTGTAAGTAGTATCACAATAAATCACATCACAAGATGTATTGTAAGTTATAGAAAGAAATGTGGATATTTTTTAAATAATTATTGTGTTTTAAATCCTAATTATTTTAATAAAAGAGAGGATATTATTCTATTGAGTTACACGGCTCTTCAAAAACATTAAAAAAAATTAATAAATAATTACAAAAACTTTTTAATGTTTTTTATTTAATTTCTCACAAATAACGAGGTAACACATGTATATTTTTTAAAAATTAACATAATTATTATATTAAGTAAATGTTTTGAGAAATTAAAATTGTTTCTAACAAACTGTCACTATCGATTATATGTTTAGTAAATTGATGTTCAAAAGCTTTGGCTTATTTGTGCTCTCCACCTTTGGTAGCCAACAGTCATTGTCATTTCTTCCAGTTATGTTCAATTTATAATGAGAAATTTTTCTTCAACTCCCTTAATTTAAAATCCTCAACTTCAAACGTCATTTGTAAGGTTTTGTGTATGTTATGCATTAAAAACATTTGCATCACCTGATTTTTGCCATTTCATGTTCTCAACATGGATGTTAAAAATATTTGTCATCTTTCTCTTTAGTTTTGTAATTTTTTGTTTATATTTTCTAACAGATAATCTCTAACGATAATTACATAAGCGTGGAGCATCGTGTTTTAGCTAAGGCATCTAAAGAGCCTCGTATCTCAGTCCTAACATTTTTCACCGTGGGCACTATGGCTGATTCTCGATTACTTCGGACCACTGCTTTAATTATTATCACCAGATAAACCAGCTCTTTACCGCAAATTCACAATGCCGGAATTTTATGAAAATTTTAACAGCAAGGGTTTGGATAGCAAATCTTTCATACAGAAAGTTAGACTATGAAATGAGAATACTAAGAGGACTAATAAAGTCTATATGATATATGTTGCGTATTTATATACCTATGTGAATTGAATGGAGTGACCTATTCCCTGCTATCAAATGCACTTTGCTTGAGGCATAATAAATGAGGGAAACTCAAGTACTTTGCTTAAAGCTAAACTATTTTCTCATGTTGAAAATAATTCATGCAAAATAAGCTTTTAGTAAAAATATTATTTTAGTCCCTACATTTTTGCCCCAATTAATTTGGTTCTTGTTATTTTCAACTTGCAATTGATTTAGTCTCTACCGTTAACTCACTAATGGTAAAAGAGTTTGAGTTACAAGATTAGCAATGTATTGTCACTATAATTTTATATTAGTAAACTAATGTTTAAGTCAATGGCGTTTTGGCTTAATCGCTGTCAATCTGTCATCCTTTGGTGGCTAATGATTGTGAATCAATCACCTAACATAATAATAATAAAAATAATAAAGTTAAAATGCAAAACTGACCCTCTAAGTTTCACATTTTATCATTTCAGTCTTCTAAGTTTTAAATTTTGTTAATTCAATCTTCCATTAATCTTCTATTAAGTGCTAACATTTACTAACTAATTTTTTTTTTAATTTCTTAATTTAAAAAAAAAAAACTGAAAAATGTTAATTAAAAAAAAAAGTCCTCACTTGAAACATAGAGATATATAGTTATATACTATTACTAAAAGAACGATAAAGAGATATATACTATCACTTTTATTCTTTTAAATTAATTAAGTGATTTTTTTTTTTTGGTCTTCTTGCCAAGCCAAAAGTGTCCGTGCTCACCTCTATGCCACTTCACTTGTTTTGATTTTTGAGTTTGCATATCAAATTCCACTCTATCAAGTTCTGACAAAACCCATCTTGGTGCATCGGTAAGCCAGAGTGAATGCTGACTAACCTTATGTTTGAAATTAGGACTCTTTGTATTCACCTGTGAAGAAAACAAGAAAGTCATATATTTCACCAAAAAAATCAATCGGATAACACAATCACATGAAGAGAGGGGTCCACACTGATCCACTGCGCTTACTATCACGGTTATCCCACCATTGTTTTAGATCATCAAGAAGCTCTCTCCAAGAATTAATTTTAGAGTCCTCTCTCTCTCTCTCTCTCTCTCTCTCTCTCTCTCTCTCTCTCTCTCTCTCCCAAATTTTCAATTAATCAAGTTAGGATATCGGTGGGCATGGGGATAGTTTTTGACTTTTAGTGGGTAGGGAAATGACGCTGTTCCTAAGCCTTAGTTTCTTTTTCTTTTCTTTTTTTTTTTTTTTTTTTTTTGTAATTAACATTTTTCATTTTTTTAAATTAAGAAATTAAAATAATAAATAAAATAAAATAAAACTCCAAAACAGCATTGTTTTGATTAGTAAACAGTAGCACTTAATAGAAGACTAACAAATGACTAAATTGACAAAACTTAAAACTTAGAGGACTGAAATAACAAAAACTCGAAACTTAGAGAATCGAAATGACAAAAGGTGAAACTTAAAGGCTTAGTTTTTCATTTTAGCTTAATAATAATAATAATAATTATTATTATTATTATTATTATTATTATAAAACTAATGAATGAAGAACATAAAACCGAAGTCACCTTGAAGTTCATTTTCTTTTAAGCAAATGCGTGGGAGGGAAGGTTGGCAATCTCTACACGTCCAATGTAACATGGAGGGAGATAAACACTAACACCTTTTGAAGTTTCCTCTATATAACGTGGGTGTATAAAAAATTGAGAATTGGACTTGGACTTGGATTTGAAAACTTCCTATACCTCCAAAATTGAGAATTTTTATTTGAAAATATGCTCAAAACAGATACCAACAAAGGCCACAATTTTCAAACATACAAACCCAGATGCCTAATCATGTCTTCGTTATGGTAACAAAGAAACAGCCCCACGTGCTCTAAGAGACTGCACTTTCACTAGAGCCTTTTAGTTAACTTTAGGTCAAAACAATCTTCCTCAAAAACTTTTTCTTATCCCCAATTCAGGCATGGAGCAAAACAAACTTAGGAAAAACTATCCTATCCATCACATCCCTTGGAGAATTTTCCTTGCTTTCAATATCTAGGGTTTGTGGCTTAATCCAACAGTATGATAGCTGAACTATGGGCAATTAGACATGATCTTAAGATATTATGGGATAGGGGATACTATAATGTTTAGCTCCAATCAGATTCAAAATTGGCTATAGAATGGATAACTTCACAAGTTAAAAAAATTCCTTATGAATTTACTAATTTGGTTATGGATTGCAGGTCATTACTGGCCCGAGATTTGGAAGTGCACTCTAGTCACATATGGAGAGAGGCTAATGGTTGTGTTGATCTTTTGGCAAGAAGAGGAGTTTCCAACACAGGCAAATCTACTATAAATACATGTCCAACATTCTTGTTTCAATGCTTCTTTTGGGACTCCATGGATTTCAAGACTAACAAATTTGCTTCTTTTGAAGAAATATTTGTGGAAATTTCCTGTACTTCATATTTGACAAGAACCATCTAGCTTTTTTTTTTTTTTTTTTTTTTTTTTTTTGTTGGCTGTTGTGGAATTAGATAGGGGTCCGTTAGTTTGTTGGTCTGTTTATTTTGTTTTGTCTAGTGTCTCTTGGCTCTCCTTTTAGTTCCTATTTCTACAAACTCTTTTGTTTTAGTAATGATTTTTTTTTTCTTGAACAAAAAAAAGGGGGTCTCCAATGTGGGCTCATCGACTCCATGTCACATGACAGAAATGGGTAATACCATGTGTACCAGAAATCTCCTAGGATCATTCCTCATTTTGCAATCCTTCCTATGTAATCGACTTTCAAGCAATGATTGAAGAGGGAGTTGGGTTAGGACCACAACAGTGTGAACCTAGAAGTAATGTGGGAGCTTCCATGTAGCATGTACTACTTGTCAAGATGGCCTTCTCTAATGGTAAATAGTAAGCCTCTGTCTCATGTAGTGATTTGCTCACATAATAAAAATCGATATATCCGCACCCCATCATCAACCCGTATCAATACCGGACTCTCGCGTGTGAGGCTACAACAATATAAGTAAATAGAACCTCCTCCTCCTCGAGCTTGGACATAATAGGTGGGTGAGAAAGATATTCCTTCAACATTTGGAAGGCCGAGGAACAGTCCCCTGTCCATTCGAATCCTTTCCACTTATGCAACAACTAGAAGAAGGGCCTACACCTATCTACTAATCGAGAAATGAATCGGTTCAAAGCAGGAGTCATTCCTATCAACTTCTGGACCTCTTTGGGATTTCGAGGAGGCTGCAGGTTGTTAATTGCTTTAATCTGATTAAGGTCAACTTCAATTCCAAAGTGGGTAACCATATAACCCGAGAAACTTGCCGAGCCTACACCAAAAGAACACTTAGCGGCATTAAGGCGCAATTTATGTTTCCTCGGTGTCTTGAAAATATTCTCAAGGTCATCTATATGCTCGGACTCTACTTTACTCTTCACCACCCTATCATCTATATACACCTCAATATTTTTGCCTAACTAAGGCTCAAACATCCTGGTCATCATCCTCTGATAGGTAGACCCTACATTTTTCAATCCAAAAGGCATTACTTTATAGTGGTAATTCCCAATGAGTGTACGAAAAGCAGTCTTTTCCAGATTGTCTTGAGTTAACAATATCTGATGATAGCCCTAAAAGGCGTCCAAAAAGCTCATCCAAGGATGGCTTATAGTTGCGTCCACCAATTAATCTATCCGAGGTAGGGGGAAAGGGTCTTTTGGGCAAGCTTTATTTAAATCAGTAAAGTCTACAAATACTCGCCACTTCCCAATTTTCTTTTTCACCATTCTTGTGTTGGCCAGCCACTTGGGGTAAAACACCTCTTTTATGGCCTGACCCGCTTAAGCTTGAGTATTCCCCCCCTGGCAGCATCATAATGTTCCCTAAATGAGTGTCGAGGTGGTTGCTTCTTGGAGATGGCAGATGGATTGACGTTTAAACGATAACAAATGAAATTTGGATCCACTCCAGGGGCTTCGTAAGTGCTCCACACAAATACATCAATATTTTTTCTAAGAAAATCTACCAACTCTTACTTCTCCCGAGGAGGCGGCTAAACTCCGACCTGAAAGAACTTCTCCTCATTGTCACCAATAACAATTTTTTCCAGTTGCTCGCACTTTGCCCCTTCTACCACTTCCTCTGTGGACAACACGGCACCCTTGATTGCTATAAATCCCGCTTGACAAAGGCCGAGAACTCACCACCGGTCTGATCTCTAATTGCGGCCACCAAGCACCGCCTGGCCATAGACTGGCTCCCCACCAACTCCTCGACCTAGTCCCCAAACAAATACTTCACCTTCAAATGTAGGGTGGAGGAAACGACCCCCATGGCATAAAGCCAGGGCCTTGCCACAATAGCTGTATAAGGGGAGTAGGCATCTAGCACGATGAAGTTCATCTCCACGACCTTTGTCCCCTGCTCGAACGGGTAGTCAGATTTGGCCTTTTAGAAAGAAAATCTTCCTGTCAAACCCTATTAAAGGGGAATCGTAGCAGGTCGGATCCTCGGACCTCAACTTCAACCCCTTAAATAGGTCAGGGTACATGATCTCGCATCACTACCTTAATCTACCAACACTCTCTTCACATTATACCCACCTATCCCGAGGGTGACCACTATCGCATCATCATGTGGCTACAAGGTTCCAACCTTATCCTCATCCGAAAAGCTCAAAGCCGGCCGAACTTTCATTCTACTCCTCTTTGGATCAGGGGACGAGCCCTCTGCAGACGAACGAGCTATAGGCATCACCCTAGATGGCCGAGAACCAGTCCTTTCCAAAGCAGCAAAAATGACACTAATTGTACCTAGAGGTGGTCTTGTAGAAGTATCTCTCTCGAGGCCCCAACCCCTGCTCGACTACCCCGTCCGTTGGGTTGATACAGAATTGCTTCAACTTTCCCGCCTTAACTAATTGCTCCATATGGCTCCACAAAGTCCTGCAATCCTCGTAGTGTGCCCTCGTTTCTCGGTTGTACTAGCAATGAAGACTCTAGTTGCACTTCGTGAGGTCTCCTCCCACTTAGTTGGCTACTTAAAGTATGGCTCGTTCTTAATTTTTCTAAAACCCGATGCACGGGTTCTCGGAATACAAGATACTCACCATATGGGTGGTAGCCGAGTCCGGGTGCCCGGCAAAATCTCTCCGAGGTTGATTGCTATTGTACCTATCCGACCTGAAATCCCTCCGCTCTTGGGGGATCACCTTAGCCTTTCCCTTTCCTTACTGCTGATCCTCTTCGGCCCGTTTGTACTCGTTGATACAATCCATGAGCCAACACACGCTCCCAACAAGCTTTCTTGTTAAAGATTTTCTCAAATCATGCTCGGCGGGCAGGCCAACCTTAAAGCCCTTATGGCCACGTCATCGAAATTCCCATCAATTTCATTGAACATCTCTTAGTACCTGTCAGAATATGTTTTCGTGGTCTTTCCCTCCTGCATGGTCATGGACAACAAGGAGTCCAAAGGCCGAGAAACCCTGTTGCAAGTAACAAAACCAGCACCAAACGCCAAAGTAAGCTCCTTAAAGGAGTTGATAGAGTCTTCCCTCTAGCCGTCAAACCACCTCATCGCCACAGGCCCCAAACTGGATGTGAATACCTTGCACATCAAGGCCTCATTCTTGGAGTGTACATCCATTCTCTGGTTGAAGTGGCTTACATGCTCCACGGAGTCTGTTCTACCATTGTACATGGTGAACGTTGGCTGTGTAAACCGGCGAGGAAGCTTTCCTCTTTCAATTCTACGTGTAAAAGGTGACTTGAAAATTTAGTTCAGCGCCCTACTTAAAGCATCGTTTCCTAGGCCTTTGCGAGACGGGCCCTTATTCTTGTGCACGTAATGGTGACCCTCATCACACGAAAAGACTCGCTAGGGGGAGTCCTTGACCTAGGCATGTAAGCGCCATCTCTATCATCACCAAAAGAAGGGTCAAAATCTGAGGGAGTCCTTCTCTGTCGCTCGCGACGTAGCCTCCTACGAAGACAGTCAATCTTCAACTACATGCTTCTGGTATTCTCCTCATGAGAGATGTAACTCCCGCCTCGAGATCGGCTCCTACTAGTATGCATGGTGTGCACACTAACCTCGCGGTCCCTCCTTCATTCAAGATTGAGAAATTGGTCTTGACGTTGAGAACCAACGAGACTCCTCCCGGTTGGACCCCGAACCTACCATAGCTAGATATTGATCTCACTAAAACTCAAGCTTCCTATAGACAAAGCCAATTGTAGGGTCACGGTTTGGATCCTAAGCCCAAGAAGTAGTTGGATTAGGGTCCAAAGAGTTTGACACAATGAATTTGTAGAGAGTGAGCTTAAAAACTAGGATTCAATGAATCGAACAACATGCACAGTGAATTAAAGATAGTAAGAAAGTAAAGAAAGACAAACTCTATGCAAAGAAAGCCTTCCTCGGCAAAATTCGAGAAAGGTAGTCCTTGAATATATTTCTTTTAGACTTGGATACAATTTTAGTTTTTGTTGCTACAGTGTTTTCTCTATAGATTTCTCAATCCCCCATCCCCGGAGGATCTCTCACATTATATATGTTCATTTCGCTGATCTTGACTCTCCATTTGTTGATTATGCAGGCCACTACTTGAGTGCTTATCCCATCGACGCGCCCTTCCCGGTCTTACGTGAGTTGCAGCAACCAAGACAACACTATTCAGGAATCTTCTCCACATAAATGCGGCCGGAGGGTTTGGTGAAGTGCAATAAATGTGGTGGCATAAATGTAGTGGCAGCTATTATCCCTTCAATCACGTTAGGGCTAACCCCCTCTCTGAAACTCTTCCTCTACAGTGTGGCCCCCCTCTAATAATGTGCCCTTGACGTGGCTATGGCTTGCATCTCCAGCTTTACCGTCCGAGTGTATGGGCTCCTCGGAACTATATTGGCCTCCTTAGCCTTGGGTATGACACATGGCATTATCACCTTATTAATTTCTGTACCCCACAATAATAATAATAATAATAATTTCACATCACTTCATTTGTATAAGTATGGAAAGTTGTAACACTTATAAGAAAACGATGCACCTACAATCTAAGCTTGTGCTTATTGTAATTTGGATAGATTTATTTAAAGAGAAAGATTTTGATGTTAAATTTTAGCTTAAATAAATTGAATAAAATATGGAAAGGAATTTTTTTCTATTGATAAAATTTATTGATGGATTTGAAATAAGAAAGTGTAAGATGCCATTTAAAATGGAGTGAAATAAAATTTATTGTATTTTTTATTTTTATTTATAAATTAAATTCAATAAAGATGTAGTGTAAAACTCATGTTTTACCGCTCTAATCTTAACATTCCACATCATCTTATCACATATTTAAGAATAAGTACAACCATGTCCAATTAATTCTAATACCCTTGTATAAATCCAACCAAATTGAGATATTATTAAGTGTGGTAGAATGTATTGAATTTTAAGTAAAATGCTGATGTGGCAATCACTTATTAGATGGTGTAATACTTGGGTTTTACAACTCATCCTTACCAAATTTTGGGCTCTTTTATTTATGCAAATGGCAAAACTTAGATCTGAGTACCTTAGATATTGTTCCTTAGGTACCCCTTTTAAATTGTTGCCATCTGTCTAAAGAAACAATTCAACAAAAAGCATTAATTTATTTTTTCCTTTTTCCCCTTCTCCTAGTCCGGGTCTTTTTCCCTTCACCTAGCCAGAAGCTTCAATTTAGAAGGAAACTTAGAAGTCATAGGCGTAGGTAGTCCGATGCTCTGGGTGATGTTAAGAACTTACTAGACATAAGAGCCAATGAATCTTTGGTCTGTGAGGCTTTTGACAAACCACCCAACCAAAAAAGAAAGCCTCCAATGAGAGACCCACCTCCCAGTATTGTTGTCGGTCAATAATTGTTTCTTTCGGTCACTACCGAGAGGTCCATAGCTAGCCACTATCGAACTCGACCCAACCGGTGGGAATCGACGCCAAGATCCACCACCTCATCTCGACACAAAGATCGTCGTTCCCCAACCTAGATAACTCTCATGCTTACCTCTCGCCAATAAGGGGCTGTTTGGATTTTATGTTTCCATAACTCATAACTCTGTTTCCATCACCTATAACTCAAAAATGGTGGGACCCATGGCTGAGAAGTCTTTTTGGTTTTTGTTTCCAATTTTTGTTTCTATCACTCAATTCTCTAATTTTTGAGTGATGAGTTATGGAAACCGAAAACACATTTTAGATGTTTTCAGTTTTCATAACTCTATTTTCAATGGCATTTCCGTAATTAAAACTATATACTAGGTCCCACGGTCAGAATCCATTTGCAACTTTTGACCCTTTTTTTTTTCTTTCTTCACTAGGCTCGGTGAGTTTGGTTTCTTCATCTTCTTTTTTTTTCTTTTTCCTTTCACACTAGGTGGCTTCTTCTTCTTCTTCTTCTTCTTCTTCTTTTTCCTTTCACGCTGGGTCTTGGTCCTCTTCATTAAGCTTTTTGTTTTTTCTTCTTCTTCTTCTTTCACTAGGTTCGGTGAGTTTGGGTTTCTAGTTTTTTTTTTTTTTTTTTTTTTTTTTTTTCACCGGGTTTGGGGAGTTTGGGTTCTTTTTTTTTTTTTTCTTTTTCCTTTCACACTAGGTGATTTTCTTCTTCTTTTTTTCTTTTCCCTTTCACGCTAGATCTGGTCTAGTCTTCTTCATCTTTTTTTTTTTCTTCTTCTTTCACTGGGTTCGGTGAGTTTGGGTTTAAGGTTGTGTAACTCGGATAATAGAACACACTTTCGATCTCTGCTTTATTTAGCCGAGGAGATACTCCTCCTCGGCCTACCTTCCTGACCCTCTCATTCGTAGCTTGCTCAAGGAGTTCGAGTCTCACATCTTCATTATTGTTTATCCGTCCTCGGACCACTAAGTGTCCTCGGACAAGACCCAAGGCCCAACATATATTCTTGGGCCCCTTATCCCAACAATTATTATTATTATTATTATTATTATTATTATTATTATTATTATTATTATAAAACTAATGAATGAAGAACATAAAACTGAAATCTCCTTGAATTTTTTTTTTTTTTAAGCAAATGCATGGGAGGGAAGGGTGGTAACCTCTAAGTGCCTAAAGCAACACAGAGGGAGATAGACACTAACACCTGGTGTATATAAAATTGAGAATTGGACTTGGACTTGATTTGGAAACTTCGTATACCTTCAAAATCGAGAATTTTTATTTGGAAATGTGCTTACAGCAGATTACCAACAGGGGCCACAATTTTCGGACATACAAACCCAAATGCCTAATCATGTCTTCGTTGTGGTAACAAAGAAACATCCCCACATGCTCTAAGAGACTATACTTTCACTAGAGCCTTTTGGTTAACTTTAGGTCAAAACAATCTTCCTCAAAAACATTTTCCTATCCCCAATTCAGGCATAGTGTAGAAAAACTTAAGAAAAATTGTTCCTATCCATCACATCCCTTAGAGAATTTTCTTTGCTTTCAATATACGGGGTTTGTGACTTGCTAGGAATGCCTTAATTTAACAGTATGATAGTTGAACTATGGGCAATTAGACATGGTCTTAAGATATTATGGGATAGGGGATACTGTAATGTTTAGCTCCAATCAAATTCAAAATTGTCTATAGAATGGATAAATTCACAAGTTAAAAAATTTCCTTATAAATTTACTAATTTGATTATGGATTGCAAGTCATTCTCGACCCGAGATTGGGAAGTGCACTCTAGTCACTTATGGAGAGAGGCTAATGGTTGTGTTGATCTTTTGGCAAAGAGAGGAGTTTCCAACACAAGCATATCTACTATGATTCATAGGGGTGGCAAAATTGGACACGACCCGCGAACCAGATACGACACGATACAAAATTAACGGGTTATAGGTTGAGGCTTAATGGGTTCATGTCATATTCGAGTTGACATGACTGGCCCATTTAATGAATGAGTTGAGTTAGTGTTCAATACATAGAACCCGTTTGACCTATACGTTTAACCCATTTAATTAAATGACATTTTACCAATATACCCTTCAAACTCTAAGTATATAAACTTATTAGTTGTTGTAGTTTATTTTCTTTAACATATTGTAATTGATTATTTGTGATATTAGGATATGCTTTATTTTTGAATGATTATTTGTGATGTAGTTACTCATTAGTTCTGAATTTTATAATAAAAATATTTGTTTGTTTGTTTTTTCATAATTTTTTTTTTATTTTGATAAAATCTGATAAACAAGTCAACACAACTGACCCATTTAATAAATGGATTGTGTTAGGGTGAAGGAATCTTAACCCGTCTAATAAACATGTTAGATTAGTGTTGACCTATATAGTCAGATACTCATGAGTTGACACGACATGAACTCGACACACAAACACGAATTGCCATCCCTATTGATACATGCCCAACATTCCTGTTTCAATGCTTCTTCCGGGACTCCATGGATTTCAAGGCTAACAGATTTGCTTCTTTTGAAGAAATAAGTGTGGAAAATTCTTGTACTTCATATTTGACAAGAACCAACTAGCTTTTTATTTTTTGGTTTTTGTTTTGTTTTGTTGGCTGTTGTGGACCTAGATAGGGGTCTGTTAGTTTGTTGGTCTGTTTATATTGTTTTGTCTAGTGTCTCTATAGAGCCTCTGTTCCTATTTGTACAAACTTTATTGTTTTGGTAATGAATTATGAATCTCCTTTTATGCCCAAAAATAAAATAAAATAAGCGAGAAATACATAATCGTAATGGTGATAGACGGCACTTTATGGAGAGAGAAAGGAGCTCAAGAAAATGACAAAGCGGAGAGAAGTACCAAGAAATTCAAAGATAACCACTTTGTGAAGGGGAGTACCAACTGGGAACTCGATTCAAATGCGAATGCAGCTAGGAGCTATAAGGATAAGCTGGTGGGGGATATTCTGGGGCGCATTTAACAAGCATTTGGTTTTGATGCTTTCATGGAGGATGAAGCGGACTCGGTTGTGAGGAGTCGAGCCCATGTGAAGGAATGGTTGCAATCTCTCTGTCTAAAGAAGAAAAGGTCGAATCCGTGAGCCTTGGGGAAATGCTATCATTGTCAAAACGTTTGGGCGAAAAGTGGGTTTTCTTTTTTCGTCAACTAAACTGCGGACTATGTGGATGCCTTCTGGTAGAATGGATATCATTGATTTAGGCAATGATTTTTTTCTTATCAAGTTTAAGCTGCAGACAGACCTAGAAGTGGTATTGAAAGGGGGCCCTTGGTTTGTTGGCCAACAGTTTCTTGCCATTAGGAAATGGGAGCCGGAGTTTAAAGCGGAGGAAGCTTCTCTTTCCTCTGTGGCTGTTTGGATAAGGCTGCCTGGGTTACCTATTGAGTTCTACGAACCCACCATTCTAAAGAAAATCGGTCGAGCCATTGGATCGGTTCTGCGTATAGACTCCTATACAGCAAATGGTGTTAGAGGCCATTTTGCTAGACTCTATGTTCAGGTCAATAGAGAACGACCTCTCATCAATACTATTAAAATTGGTAAAATGGTTCAGCTTGTCCAGTATGAAGGGATCAACATGCTTTGCTTTGCATACGGCCGTTTAGGTCATCGTAAGGAGAAGCGTCCTGCGTTGATTCGAAGCTCTGTTGAGACTACCATGAACTCCTCTCCACAATCACCACCGAGGAACGAAAGCTCCTCTATTCCACTTTGAAAGCGATGAAAGCGGTGAGTTGTTGAAGGAACGTTTCGGTCCTAGTTTGGTATGACGTCCGATCATGTGGGTAAGGCGTATGGTGAGTGGATGGTTGTGTCGCGTAGGAAAAAACCCAACGGGAAGAATTACACCCACTCAAATGGAACCAGAGTTGTTGAGACTAGGGGACAAGATGTTCCACCACAATCAAGGGATCCCCAGGCAATCCCTCGAGACGTGGTCCCCGACAAAGAAAAGATATGAAGCGTAAGGCTTCTACGTCTAGTCTTTGGGAAAGATAGACACAACGGAGGAAAAAAACCAAGAAAAGCCAAGTTCTAGTCAAGGTCTTCTCAAGGGCAAAAGGGTCTTTCCTATAAAGCAACTAATGCTTTAACTAAACCAAACCATAGGAAAGTTCGACCGCATGAGTAACCGTAGTTTGGGTTGGGAACAAAATAATTGGCTTCCTAAGACCCCACTCAACACTAACACTATCTTCAACTTTAGTGCTAGGTCCTCCGAGAATAACGTCTCAAGACTTCCTCGGGCGAGACTTAAAAGGGAAGATAATCCCGGTGGGGAAATCAACTATTGCAGGAATTCAAAGGGACCCAACGGAGATCATGGGGTGGTTCAACGTAGAGGAAATGGAGGCGTGGAAGAATATCTTCCCTTTAACGGAGGTCGGTGCACAGCTGGGCTACCTTCCGATGACGGACAAGGCATGGTTCACCACTCCGAACCCATATTGGCACTTCCTGACGGATCAGCCAAAATTTCCTCCATTGATGTCCCAGCCGCAAGAGCATCTATTCGAGCAACCCCTCTACGAAAAATCTCTGAGTGCCTTGGAGAAAATATTCCTGGAACCGGTGATAACACAGAGGAAAATTCTGCTGGAGAAACCCATCGAAATGGCCATCATGGGAAATTTGTTCAAGGTGAAGCTTCTACAATTCTCGGTCCCTTCAATAGCACTCACCCTCAATATTTGCAGCAGTCTGGGGCCGTTGGGTGTCTTGAAGCATGCGGTGAATCTCTTCCCGGAAATTATTCGGGAGAAGAGAGAGTTGAAACAAACATGGAAGTTGAGGGAGACGGGTGAAGACCCTTCCCCGACTTATTTTGATACCCGATCCAATCCAAATCCCATTATGAACATTTTAATATGGAACTGCAGAGGGGCTATGAAGCCCAACTTTAAGAAGATCGCTCTTGACCTTATTGAATGGCATCAACCAGCTATCTTTGTCATTACGAAACCAGAATTGATGGGCCGAGAGCGGATTACATTATCAGGGGGCCTGCCTTTTGATGGGGCTTACTCGACTAAAACTATTGGTTTTTCCGGGGTATATGGCTATTATGGCGCTCGATCTTGTTGAAATGGACATCCTCTCTCGCTTTCTGAGCAGGAGATTCATGCCATTGTCCAGGTTAGATCCCTTTCTCGAGTCTTGGCTTCTTAGTGCTATTTATGGTAGCCCCGGTTTGGAGCGTAGTTTGTTATGGAACAATTTAAAAACTCTTCGAGTTAGACATAATCTCCGTGGGCGGTAATGGGGACTTCAATGATGTTACCAGAGAGGAAGAAAAATCTGGGAGAAATGGGATCAATAGTAGAAGGGTTTTTGCTTATAATGAGTGTATGGATTTTTGCAATCTTATTGATTTAGGTTTCTCTGGCCCAAAATTCACCTGGTCAAATTGCCGAGATGTATCTCGATTTAATTCAACAAAGGTTTGACAGAGTTTGGGTTAATTTTGGTTGAAAGCTCTTATACTTGGAAGCCATTGTTTCTCACTTGGCCCATATCAGTTCGGACCATTGTCCTCTTCTCTTATCATTGCAATCTAACTTTGTCCATAGGGGACTTCGCCCATTTCGTTTTCAACCTATATGGTTAAGTCATGATGGTTTTCCTGATATTGTGAGGGAAGCCTGGGAAGGATATAGTCAAGACATCCGTCGTGCGGTTGAAAATTTTACTCTAAAGGCTAAGATTTGGAATAAAGAAGTTTTTGGAGATATTTTTTAAAGGAAAAGGAATTTGATTGCAAGACTCCTTGGTGCAGAGAAAGCCCTTGCAAATAATCCCTCGCAAAGATTGATTGATATTCATAAATTTCTCTCTGGGGAAATGGAAAAGATTCTTGACTTGGAAGAGGAGTTATGGGGGATGAAAGCTAGGATTAACTGGCTGATTCAGGGTGAGCACAACACCACTTTTTTCCATATTACTGCCCTGAATAGAAGGAGCCGAAATCGCATTGCAGGCATCAATGATCCTAATGGAAATTGGATTGTAGACATTGATAGAGTTAAGGAGATTTTCCTTATGGGATTCAAACAACTCTATTCTTCCGAACAGGTCTAGTGTGAGAGAACCTTCATCGACTCCCCTTCCTTTTGAAAATTCCCTTTCGGACTCTGAGGCTCTTAACTTGTCCCCGCGCCTCGAGATCTGAAATCCTGTTTGCCTTTAATTCTATGAAGGCTTTTAAAGCCCTTGGACCCGACGGTCTTCATGCTAGGTTCTTCCAGCGATTTTGGTTAGTTGTGGGGAACTCTGTTAAACTAGAAGTGAAGAAAATTTTTCGGACTAAGAAAGTTCCTCCTTGGCTCAACAAAACTCTTATTGCCCCGATTCCTAAAAAACTGGGCCCTGAAACAATCAATCACTTTAGACCCATTAGCCTCTCGCAATACATTGTATTAATTGGTGTCCAAAATTCTTGTCCCGAGAATGAAGCATCTCATGCCCAAGCTGGTTTCCCCCTCACAAACAAACCGCTTGTTACGGGTAGAAGAGGTACGAGATAACGTCATCGTGGCCCAAGAACTTCTATTTGCAATGGAAAGGATGAAAGGGCGAACAGGCAACATGATAATTAAGATTGATCTTGAAAAGGCCTACGATCGTTTGGAATGGGGCTTTGTGAGAAACATGCTTTCTAGTCATAATTTTCATATGGACACGGTGGAGTTGATTTTGAGTTGCATTTCCACTACTGCTGTTTCACTTCTTTTTAATGGAGAACAACTTGATGAATTCCAGCCTTCGCGTGGGCTGCGGCAAGGGGATCCATTATCTCCCTACATATTTATCCTCTACATGGAATATTTAAGTTCTTTGATTAATAAAAAGTGTGATGATGGTGTTTGGGGCGGGGTCAAAGCCTCAAGGAATGGACCGGGTTTCTCGCATATATTTTTTGTTGACGATCTACTGTTATTTGTCAAAGCTACTCAAGAAAATTGTGAAGCCATTTCAGAGGTTTTGGAGGAGTTTTGCTCGGTAACGGGCCTTAAAATTAGCTGTGAGAAGTCGAAAGTTTTTTTCTCTCCAACAGTGTCGGATGAAGAAAGGGCGAAGTTAACTAACCATTTGGGTATCCGTGAGACAAACAACCTGGGTAACTATCTTGGTTTTCCCCTTAGACATAAAAGCAGGAATAGGAATGAGTTCCAATTTGTTATTGACAAAGTTCAAGCTAAACTAGCTGGTTGGAAATCTAACTGTCTTTCACTATTTGGTAGACTTGTTCTCCTTAAGGCTGCGGTCACCCCCATTGTTGAATACTACATGCAATGTTGCAAACTACCTGCTAGAGTTAGTGAGCGAGTTGATAAGCTCACCCGAGACTTCATTTGGGGCTCAAATGATAAGAGACGGAGACTTCATATGGTGGGGTGGGATAAAGTGACCAATCCTACCTCTTTGGGGTCTTGGCTTATTCCAAGTCAAAGCTAGAAATGATGCCATTCTTGCAAAACTATGTTGGCGTATAGCTTCAAATCCGGATGAGGCATGGTCTCAAATGCTTTGCAGAAAATATCTAACTCCAGCTAGATTGAGTGGAAGGGGTAGAAAGTATCCCGCTTCTCGTACTTGGAAGGCTTGTAAGGTAGGGGGTGTAATCTTTAATAAAGGCTTGAAATGGGCTATCTCTAATGGTGAAGGAGTAAATGGTTGAACGATTTTACGGCTGCCGTCGGGTCCACCGAGATGTCAGATCCAAGGACCATTGGCAGAAGGGGAAGAAAATTGTCTTGTGAAGGATTTTCTATCTGATGACAGAAGGTTTTCCTTTGTTCTCCCCGAGCGGATTGTGCAGGAAATAAGAGGCATTCCCCTTGCATTAAACTCTTCCCGTGAAGACATTCTTATTTGGGCTTATTCCAAAGACGGTAATTTCTCCTTAAGCTCGGCTTATTTGATTGCAAAAGATCTAAACCCTCCGAATTTTGGTACTTCTAAACTATGGGTTTGGAAATCTAAAACCACACCTCATATCAAATTTTTCTTGTGGCTGTGCTACCATGGCAACATCCCTACTAAAGGAGTCCTAGGTTCAAGGGGCTTTAATATTGACACTACTTGTGAACTGTGTGGTTGTAACTCTGAAACTATTATCCATCTTTTACGTGATTGTGGTGTTGCGAGGAATATTTTGAGGAAATTGGGTATAGATGATACAGATCGGGAGTTTTATAACACTCCTCTTGTTGAGTGGTTGTGGATGAATTGTGAATCATCTATCTCTTTTGATCAATATCGGGTTCCTTGGAGTTTCATATTTCCACAAGCTATTTGGATCATTTGGCTCCACCGCAACAACTATGTTTTCGGGAATAACAGAATCAATGAGTCTATACATTTGCGGCGTATAAAGAAAGGTGTTGAGTTTTATGCTATTGTTCCCGATAATTCAAACAAGCCGGCCAGAACTCAAATTCAAGTCAAATGGACCAAGCCCAATCCAAGTTGGGTGAAACTTAATCTTGATGGGGCGGCGGTGGAGTCCCCCGATAAGGCTGGTGGGGGTGGGGTGCTCTGTTGTAGTAGAGGGAATTGGATTGCTGGTTTTTCTAGGAATCTTGGAGAGGTATATCCAGCACTATGGCGGAGCTCTGGGCTCTTAAAGATGGACTTTTACTAGCTAAACAACTTAATCTAGGGAATATTAACATTGAGTCTGGATCTTTGAATTTATTGTTCATTAACTTTCTAACCCAAACATTGTGAATCTGATGCTAGAACCTCTCATAAATGACTGTAGGACCCCGATCAACTTGATGCCTAATTGCTTTGTGACCCATATTTTCCGGGAAGCTAATAGATGTGCAGATATTATAGCTAAAATGGGAGCCGAGTTAGTTTCTGACTTCCAAATTTTGTATGAACCACCGCCTGTGGTGGAAAATGCACTAGCTTTTGACAAAATTGAGCTATTTTGTAATAGACTGATTGTGTAATGTTATTTTCCTCCTGTTGTTTACCAAAAAAAAAAAAAAAGATAGACGGCACTTTTTGAGAATTTTGAAAATTTTATAAACCGTGTATATCCCAAAAAAAAAAAAAGTTAGTTTATTAATTGAAAAATAAAATAATTCTATCCCACAACAAAAACCGGGTATATCCACACACATACACACACGCTCATGCGCGCGCACACACACACAAAAAAAAAAAAAAAAAAAAAAAACAAAACAAAACAAAAAAAAAAAAAAAAAAAAAAAAAAAAAACAAAACAAAAAAAAAAAAAAAAAAAAAAAAAAAAAAAAAAAAAAAAAGGCAATAGATGTTGGTTGTGAAACTCGAATTGGACTGGGTGATATGACCCAACCCAAATGCCAGTTTTTTAAATACAGTAACAATCATTGGGCCACACACCTTTTGTCATGGGAAATTATTATATATAAGGACAATTTATAAATTAAATGACACATAACAATTCAATCTCGATTCCAGTTCAACCTCAAAAAATGACACATAACAATTCAATCTCGATTCCAGTTCAACCTCAAAAAATATTGAACCTCTCTTTCTTTTTTGGTTCTTTAAACAGTTTAATTTCAAAACCATGGTTTCAATCACATTCAAGTTATTCAACAACATCCAGAAAATAAAAATAGTTGTTAGTTAAAAATTAAAAAAAAAAATAAAAATAAAAAAGTGTTAGGCTAGACGAAGCAAAATAAACCATGATGCTCTTATCCCATAAAAAAACTTTGTATATAAGTGGGTAAAAAATGATCCCAACCGTCCAGCTTTTGTGTCTAACCAAAGAATTAATAAAACGGTACAAGAAGAGTTATTAAGAACAATTAAGTTGCGTATATTTATAAAGTTGCTACAATTTGGTACACTCGCTTGACAATTAAACAAGAGCAATCATAAGTTCTAAGTCCGACTTTTATTTAAAGCAATATTTGTTTCACAGTTATTTTATTTCTTTTCTCAAACCAATTTTTCAATCTGAGTGGTATCTCTTCCAAATAAGAGAAGAACAATGATCAACAATTACCATCGAATTAGCTGGAAGCACCCAAAAATATATTGGGTTCCAAAATGGACCATTCACTCCACTTTTTTCCATCTTGTCTGTTAGGATTTCTGAATAGACTCTTGGCTGAAAACTGCTACTCAATAAATAAAAAATAATTAATCATGATTCATAGCTAGGTGACAAAGATTGGAAAAATGCGGAACAGCCAAATGACAGTTTCATTTTGATTCATTGAATAAGAAAAACCCCATTGGGAAATTGTCATAATTTCAACTTTTTCACCAGCATTACAACTTCACCACACTAATGGAACAAAGGCGTACGAAAAGCTCACTAAAAAATGAATATACAGCATTAGGGTCAAGAGATAATTACTATAAAACACCACTCCAAAGCTTACGAGTTCTTCTGCCTTGCACAATTGCAATCGCATTATGAGAGGAGGCCAAAATTAACCCCCCCGCCCCCTATTTTTGTCTCTCTCTTCTGGATCATATCTATTCCGTCAAAATATCATCTCCATTCCAAGCACTGGTTCTCAACTGTTATTGCTGCCAACCACCATACTGTTGATTACGGTTACCACCCATCGGGTTTGGACCTCTACCACCAGCTGAACCTCCAAATTGACTACTTTGGGAATAATTTGGAGGGCCAACTCCATAACCACTAGCAGCTCCTCTTTGACCAGGAGCTGGCATTCCACTCCCCGCATATGGAGGTCCCCGGCCTTGCGGTGGATATGGCCCACCACTGTAGCCTCCAACTTGAGCCCCACGATTTTGGTTATACCCCCCACTCTGGTTTCCACTAGGAGGGTACCTATTTGGACCTCCAGGAGGACCGCGTGGCCTTCCATATTGGTGATGACTAGGTCCAGCAGACACTGGAGGCTGTGGATTATTAATGGGATGATTAGGCCCATGCCAATGAGACGGATGAGCTTGCCCGCCAGTATGTTGAATGGGAGGCAGGCGGGTATGCTGCTGAGGGTGCTGCAATTTCTGTCTCTTTGCAGTTTCTTCATTTTGTCGCTGCTGCTGCCTTTTTTTCTTTGTCTGGAACTCATGTGATGATTCATACTTGGGCAGGCTACATGATCCAAAGACAAGCATATTTCAACATAGTATAAGACTTTCTCGCATGCAAGGGAGATCACATGTTTGATAAGCAGACAACAACAAAAAATTATGGAAATTTTTAAAGGAGTTCAAGCACAAAGGGAAACGTCCATGAAAGCACAGGAGAGATATCCAAAAATTGTTTCCTACAGGTGGCACCACACAAATGTAGTTGTTCCCCATGGTACTCTTTATGCGAATGATATGTATAAATTAACCTCAGAAATCCTTGTAGGCAATAAGAGGCATGCACAAAATAGAGATGGGAATCATACCTCTTAGGATCGCAAGGTAAAGGATCATTCCAGAAATACTCTGCAACTAGTGCATCCTGGGCAGTTATTCTCTGCATAAGCAAGAGATCAGTACATAGAAAGAAGGCAAAGTAACAATGATAAAGGTAACAGTGAGGTGATGAAGAAAATTGTCTAGGATGTTAGAAAGAAGGTATCTTTTGGGGAGAACAGGATAATCCCAATACTAGAGATGGGTATTAGCACTCAGAATCTTCCTCTAGAGTTTATACTACATAATTTTCCATTTATTTAGCTTTTTGTAGTTTGCTTCTCGGTTAGCGAGTGACAGGGGTTGTTACCCAGTATATTTTGCACTTCATGCTGTTCTTTTAGCATCACCTCTCCAGCCCAGAAAGATTTAAAAAAATTAAAATTTTAAAAATAAATAAAGATAACAACAAGGGTCATTTGATTTTGCTTTTGTATGAAAGAAAATTAAATCCTCTATACTATCTACTCATTGCAAGTTTGCAACTGCTATGGAAAAGGCTGGCAGCAGGTTTAACACATTAATCAAATACAAAGAACCATCTGGTAGATCTAGTTCTTGGGAGCCAGCCCTATAAAAGCTACAGAAAAGTCTCTTTTTTTATAAGTAATTCATTAAAGCTTTAAAGCTATAGAAAATTGCAAATTCATAGTATATAAAAACAATTCAAATTAATTTAATTAAATGAAGAACTGCAAAAGAATATTTTAAGCAAATGGCAACAGAATACTTGGCAAAAGATTGAATACTATATGAAAATATTCAAAATCCACTGAGTAACCATGATAAAATAAGGATCTATTATAGTAATGAAAGGAACAAATCTAGAGTTTCATTGATACCTTTTCTGGATTAAGAGTCAACATGCTGTCCAGTAAATCTAGAGCATGGCGGTCAAAACTGTAAACCATAAATTTTATATCAGATTTAGAAAATAAGTACTCCAGTATCTTGTAACTGCGATTTGTTTTAAGAAAAAAACATAAGTCTTTGTTTACTTACTGTCTGAAAACCTCTCTGATGCGTCTCTTCATTGGTCTTGATGGCTTGAAATTATTATACCAAGGCATCTTTGAAACACCAGGCCAGTTGAGCTCATCAGGGGACCCACAAAGCTCAAATATCTTGTTCAATTGCTCAGGCTACAAAAATTGTGTAGAGATCATTTCAGATCAAAATTATCATCATTCAGAATTACTAGATAGAGAAGTGCAATGCCATGTATCATCATTTAATCACATCTAAGGTCAATGGTTTCCTGCAGGTTTCTCTCACTAACTTCTATGTTTTAATAATCTCACATCTACAAACCAACAAGCTCATGCTTAGTTGTAGTAAAGTCCTTGTCAACTGAAGGTTGAGTATTTACTATTTAGCTTCTCAAGGCTTAGCAGAGTATAGAGGAATAAGGAGCCAAGGATAAATACACGTAATGTCTCTTTCTTCACAACCCAACTAAATCTTAATCCCAACTAACTGGAATTAGCTACATGAATCCTTTTCCAAGATAATTGGATATAGCTACATGGATCATCCCAACTATTTTTTCCTTTCGGGTTTTCAAAATCATGTTTATAAGACATTACTAAGTTTATGCTGGCTGTCAACATACCGCAAGTCCTCTTTTGTCTACTCTTGTACAGCTCTAGCTGTGTAAAACAAATTATGACACTAAAAACCATAAAGGCATAGTTACTCTAACCCTCCTTGATTCATATTAGACACACACACATGTATCCCATTGGGAACAACTCAAACCTGACAGTAGGCAAAAGTCATAAAACCATCTTCTAAACAATGGTTAGTTAGCTAATTTAAAATAAAACAAGATCCAAATCACAATTTGATGGACTCGTGTGATTATATCAACTAACTAGAACTAGTGTTCATTTGCATATGTCAGCAAATCTTTCATAGTGAAGAGCCCAACCGTTTAACCCAAGCAGAAGAGAAGCATCTCCAGAACCGTAATGTAATTACTAGACATCTTTCATGCAATTAAGAAAAAATAATCCAGTACTTCTCACAGCATATACTAATCAATTGACTGTCAAGAGTGTGATCATTGACTATCATAATATCAACTTCATGTTCACCAAAGAATAAAAATAAAGTGATTTTCAAATATGTCTTTTTAACAAACGTTCTGGTTTTAACCTTAACACATAATTTTGGTTTAAAACTATATTCTGTCAAAAGCATATTTGTCAAGAAAAAGGGAAAACAAAACTAAATTCCAATAATAAAAAAATTATGAAAAGGCAGGTTGTAACAATCCAAAAATGAATTCCAAAGCAGCCATATTCACTACCATTTTACACCGCCAACAACACTGTATGTAAACTATGAACTAGAGAGAGCCTGCTTATGCACATCATTCTGCTTCTGCATGCTAATTATCAGACAAAAATTCAGGAACATATCTAACCTCATTTTTCCCAGGCAAGATTGGTTTTCCATTCAAAAGCTCAGCAAAGATACAACCAACGGACCACATGTCAACAGCTGGGCCATATTTTGTGGCTCCTAGCAGCAACTCTGGTGGCCTGCCCAAACCATAACAATCTGAACCAACTAAATCGAAATTGGGGATATTCTTGAAAACATTGAACGCCGAGTACAGGGAGAATTACACTCAAAGATTTAAGTATAATCTATATATTCGGTGTAATGTAACAACTTACCTATACCACAAAGTAATAACACGATTCGTAAGATTCCCAGTGTGGTCAGTAGAAAATGATCGTGCAAGCCCAAAGTCTGCTAGCTTCAAATTTCCCTCATTATCTATCAAAAGATTAGAACCTACAAGAAAGGTATTACTCAAGCATAGCCCCAATCACAAAACTTTAGCAACAACGTTTAATAAAAATATATCATTTTAAATAATGAAAAAATAATGATAACCTTTGATGTCCCGATGAAGCACTTGATTAACATGACAGTAATGGAGGCCAGTTAGTAGTTGCTTCATATAACACTGGAAAAATGATAATAATAATCAGTAATCACTACACATTAGATGTTTAACTACAAAACATATACTTTTGATTTTTAAAAATATAATACTTTGATCTGGGGAACTGTAAATCTCAGCCCAGGACGATCAGCAAGGCCAGTCAAGTCGTGGTCCATGTACTCAAAAACCATGTATATGCCACCCTTAAACTTATTACCATCTGCAGTTCCCAAAAACATGCAACTCATGTTAGAAATTACCATCTATTGCAGAATTTAGGTATCAGGGACATTTATAAACAACATGGTCAAACACAGGGTTGAGGGGCAAGCAAGAATAACTCATGAAGCCAACTAATCTTGAAAGCATACAACAACTCTCTCACCTTGATTCCCTTGCTCGTCTGTCTCAGGACCTTAGAGACAATAACAATAACAAAAAACAGAAGGTATTAGCAAAATCGATTCAGTACTGCTGTTAAGAATCTACCGAAGATACAGTATCCAAAGCAGGCAAAACTAAAAAGTACCTGGAGAGGTCACAATCTCTTTCAGCTTAATAACATTTTCATGATGAAGCTTCTTCAGAATTTTAATCTCTCGAATGGCTGTTATAGGAAACTGCATAACAGGCCAGACAAATTATTCAAAGGAAATGTGAATTTGTGTGCATATGTATACACACCTATGTATTGTTAGGTAACAACGGCTTCATCAACCTTTGTGGACTGTAATCTGTATAAATAAAAACACATTGTACATGTAAAGAAAAATTACCCCTTCTTTTTCATTGTCCATGCGTATTTTTTTTAAAGCAACAATTTCCCCAGTTCTGATTTCTCTGGCCATATAAACTTGACTGCAAAAATACCACAGGGAAAAAAATTCGACATCAGAAAAACCAACAAACTGAGTTCAATTATAATCCAGAAAAATCCAGATGGGTAAGTTTAAGAAAATATCATTCTCTAGAGCATAGAGACAATACAGAAACTTAAAAAGACATGGAAATTAAGTAATATCCTTGCATGAAACTTAGTCCCTGCTGCATTCCACAGTTAATGAGATAAAAGCTTCATTTTCATTAACAAATATCAAAACTCATAGTGCCACATCACAGTTATTAACTTAATAAAAAATCACAAATATCTACAAATAAATATTGAGACCATACTACATTGTTTATAGCTCTTTTCCTGTCTTCTTTAACTTGCCAACACCAAAGAGAATCTCAAATTTTGCAGTAACTCAATTAGTCATTGCCACAATGGCCATAGCTTTGCTTCGAATATGTGCCACCATCTACACCATTTCATGTATACTCAAACTTTTCCCTCCCTAAAACCCTTGATTCCATGAAACATGGAAACAAGCACATACAAAAACATTCCCTGCCTATATGGTAATTTTTTTTCATATAAGTAACCTATATGGTAATTGTTATCATTATTAGACCTAATAGAGAACAAAAGCCCTGGATGAAAAAAATTAATCATTGTCCATAACTCAAACCTCATTAAATCACTACAAGATTGAAAATTTATAAACAAATGGATGAAAAAAAGAGGAAAATAATGCATATAGTAAAGGAGTGGCTCTTCAAGCATATTTTTCTTTTCCTTTCGCGTCTTCTCCTAGTAATTTAAACAACGACGACAACAACAAACCTTAGTCCCATCTTTTAGGGGCTCGGCTATGGATTCTCAACAGATTAGTCAGAACCAGCCACATGTATTCTTTCCTGCCATTCTATTCTATTTCTATCTGAACTCATAGTCTCTACTACTTCCTTTTTTACCAGTACTAATAAATTAAAAACAAAAAAACAAAAACAGCTTCTAGTTCATAATTCTTCTCTCAACAAGGATTGCTTCTCCATGTTTAGTTGTTGATACACACAGCATCACGATTCAAAACAGAGATACGACATCCCAATCCAACAGAACCAAATACCCAAAAAAAAAAAAAAAAAAAATCTAGACTAAAGTTTCATCTTTTAGAATTTATACCCACTGGTACCACCAGTTGAAAAATCCAAAATTTACTCAAAAAAATTGAAAAACGAGAAAACCCCACAACAAAAAATTTAAATTCAAACTAAAAAAACAAACAATTCAAAAAAAGAAAGAGAAAGAGAAATACCCATATGTGCCTTCGCCGATCTGCTCCAATTTTTCGAAGCAGTCGACGCTTCTGGAACCCCATGATGGGTACTCCTCCACGTTCAGCTGGCCTGGTCCGGCCACCGCCATCTCTTTCTCTCACTCACTCTCTTGCTCTTGCTCTTGCTCTTGTTCTCGCTCTGCCTTCGATGCTTTTGATTTTCCTTTCCTTCTCTTGGTAGAGGTAATGGTAGAAAAGAGAAGGACAAAACTAAAATTACGAGCGGCTCAGGCCTGGGTTTGTATCTGCTATTGTTGGGACGCTTTGGAATTTGGTTAGTTTGGTCTTTTCATCTATATATACACATTGCAGAGATTGGTATCGTCCAGGACTGTTGTTCACTGCACATGCTTCGCTTTTTTCTTTTTCTTTTTTGTTCCTCTATAACCACTTTTCTTCTTTTCACTAGCGTTGGCTGCACGTGCAAGGCACGTGCTGCCCTAGTAGTGAGAAAATTAATATAAATTTTATGTGTGAAATCGTGAATTTTGACTCACCTAATTTGATTATATTAAAAAAATAAATTTAAGAATACAATAAACTATTACAATATTTTCATTTTTAGAATCTGAATAGATTTTTTTTTTTTAGAGAAATGCTATATTCATAATATTTTTTGAACAAATTCTAAATGACAAGTTATTATTGGTTTTAAAGCGATAACATTGTTATTGTTATTCTCAAAACATTTATTTTCAATTGTAGTTGGTCACTGAAAACTTTAGGCATTGTAACTGAAAACTTTAGGCATTATAGTTATAATGCCAGTTGAATAAACCAAAAGCATCAGTAACTCAGTGCTATCCATCAATAATAGCTTACCTATGATTTGTTGTGAAATTAATGTTAAAATGTTGTGGATTTAGCATTTTTTTATTTGATATGTAAGAAACTGAGATTTCAACAATTGTGAAAATATTGTGAAAAAAGTAAGTGTTGTAACATTTTTTAAAAATATTTATTTTCAATTGTGGTTGACTACGACTTCATATTTTATTATTTTATTTCGACTTATAAGAAATTGACACATCAATAATTGTGAAAATATTGTGAAATTTGTTGTATCAGTATAACAATATAAATGTCAGCTTACATCAATATTTTTTTAAAAAAAAAAAAAAAAAGACTAACTAAACCAAAGCACTATTGTAGCTACAAAGTCTTTGCACAAAGTGCAAAAACACTAAATGTACAGTGCCAAGACACTGTGCGCGCATTCGCACTTTTATTATAAACATTTATTTTTAGTTGTGGTTGGTCACAGTCTCATATTTTATTATTTTATTATTTTATTTCGATTTGTAAGAAATTGACACGTCAATAATTGTGAAAATATTGTAAAATTTGTTGTGTCAGTATAACAATATATATACCAATTTACATAAATATTTAAAAGGAAAAAAATATATATATAGTGCAAAAATACTGTACTAACAAATGTCATAACATTTTTACAAAACATTTATTTTCAGTCGTGGTTGGTCACAGTTTCATATTTTATTATTTTGTTTTGACTTATAAGAAATTGACACCTCAATAATTGAGAAAATATTGTGAAATTTGTTGTGTCAGTATAACAATATATAAAAAAAAAAAAAAAAAAAAAAAAAAATTACAAACGAAAGACTAAAAAAATGCAACTACTATGCGGCACTATAGCTACTGTGCAAAACTTAAACAAATGCAAAACTTAAACAAAAGGGTTGAAAAAAAAAAAAAAAAAAAAAAAAGACTCATGAAACCAAAACATTGTTACAGCTACAGTGCTGTACAGTGAAATACGTTAGGTGCACACTGTAGTGGCATAACTGCTTTTTATATATTAAGAAATAATCAATTGTTTGGTTATATTAATCAAAAAAAAAAAAATTGGTTATAAGTAATAACAATAAGGATAAAACCCTTTTTGATTGTGTCCTTTTTAAAATTAAAAAAAAATTTCCTTTCTGTTATTTATTATTTTATATTAAGATACCAACGTTTTTTTTTCCCCAAAGCTATATATATATATATATACCAAATTTTTTTTTTGATAAGATATATACCAATTTTTAACTGTAGCTGAAAGTCACAAATCCTTTTTTTAACATTAAGATTTAGTAAATGAGTGTACTAGGTGATAAGTTTCAATACTTTTTTTAATATTTTAAAAAAAGAAGCGTAAGGGCATCTAGACTTGGAAGATCTTGTCTAGATGTGATCATGACAAAACCCTACCTTCTAAAACACTAGTACTTAGAAGCCTAGATGATGATGGGAAAAGAGATAAGTGAGAGTGAGACCACAAAATTCATGTGTGTATAGTTTTTTTTATTTTTTTTGAAAATAGTTTCATCTTATAGTTTTCACTTCTGATGATTATGCTATTTATTATTAAACTCATATACCAATCGGTTTTTTGTATAGGCGGGAATTGAACTCCAAATCTCTTATTCAACTATTAAAGATTTTATCAGTTGAACTAACTGAAACTCACCATATGTGTATAGTTATCATCTAACACCAATTGTAGTAAGGATTTAGTAGCATCAATCAATAGGCATCTTGAAAACCGACTTTCGATTATCGTAGGGTGATTGTAGACTGGGTAGAGCTTAACTTTAGTATCCTACACACATAAACAAAGTAACAAAAGAGTTAAGCGACATTGGTGTGTTGCTTGCCCTAAGATCTTTTGACAGTGAAATTAGAGTCACCCTCCTTTACTCATGTGTGCAAAGATTAGGTTTTTTTTCTCATACCATGAGTGATTGGTAGGATCCTTTATTTATTGGGTCTTTGGAGTGTTGATTCTGCTGATATTTGATCCTTGACTCGTAGCAAATCACCTTAATTCTCCATTTGTGAGGAGGCGACATGATTGCATGATCACATCCGGAGACCAATTATTTCCTTTGACTTTCAAATAAGGATGTCAATGCTTGAAATTGGTGCCTTGACTTTGGATATTGTTGTTACCCTTGGTAAGTTATCTGTCAATGGACAATTTTATGCACCATCAATTATGCTCGTATTCCCATACTCGTGCTTAATGAACTTTTTCCATCTCATGAACTTGCAACACATGTTCATTATTCACGTGACGGCTAATGAACCCTATTGTAACACGTGTCCCACATTAAAGATCATGGGTGAGGTGGTTTAGTTGTTAGAATGTGGACTGTTTGCTCTTTTCCCTCCTTAATTTTTGGTGAATTTTCAAAGGCCAAAGCCATGTTCTAGTAGAACTCTTTCTTTTTCAAGTGAGTTCTTTACTTTGCAAAATTGGATTTCAATTTCTTGTTATTCATTTGTGTTTCTTTATGAGTGAGGGTCATAGTGGCCTTGAGGTTGTTGACTTTATCCTCGTCTTCTTCTCATTTTTATTTCATAGTTGAAGATGTGACCATTTTACTTACAAATTCCTTAGTGCATCAATTTTTATCCCAATCGTGGATGAGTGGGGAATCTATGAATGCTCCCATTGGGTCTTAAGGGGCAAGGTATGATGGTCCATTCCAAGCTTTGTCCTTTATATGCCAATACCTTGAGGGCGACAGACATTGCTAGGATACGATCTAAGTTTCATATACAACTATAATTATTAGGCTTCCTTCCCCGAACGAATTTGCATATTCCTCATTCGGTGGTAGGGTGTGTTTTCATGAATTGGGCATTTCAAGTTGGGGCATGCTTTCCTTTGCATCCCTTTGCAAGAGATTTTTTAGGCTTCTTTAACCTTGCCCTCGCACAACTTACCCCCAATGCTGGAAGGATGGTTATGGGTGCTTGGTATTCTCAATAGTCATTCGTTCGTTGGAGTCTATATGTTACTCTTTAGCTATCACCGCATTGAATGATACTTATAAGGTCATTCATCTGTTGGGTGGACAATTGTTCTAAATTAATACCTGCATTAAATGTCATTTATTTGACCGTCCATTTGTATGATTGACTATTGTTACAAATTCACACTCATCAATGATTCGTAAGCACTTTTGAGGATTTTGTAATTCCTTAACCACAAGCTTTGTATATCCCTTTGCGCATTTACATTTCTTATCCTTCCTTGTAAGGGGTGTAATCGATTTGCTTCGGTTCAGTCAATGTTCAATGCAATTTTTGCACCGAACCAAAAAATTTGGTATTAATTTTTGAGCACCAAAACTAATTTGTAAGGAAGGGATGCCAAACCGACCGATTACATTGAGTTTCGGTTCTGTTCGATCAAGTTTTGGTATTTGGGATGTGAGAAACAAAAGCAATTAAAAAAAAGGAATTTTTTTTTTCATCAAATAGAGATATAATTGAAACACAATCATAGTACAACAACTAACAAGAAAAGCAAAACCAACACAGACCCTATTTTCAACACAAAATACAGAGCAACATAGCCAAAAACATAAAACACAAACTAAGATTAAGCCACCATCTAAAACAAAAGGTAGCAACTACAAAGTTTCTTTAAAACAAAATCAAGAAGACATACCCATAGCAAGCAACCAAGAGAGAGAATCAGTGCTAGAAGAAACAAAATCAAGAAGACATACCCATAACAAGAAACCAAGAGAGAGAAACAGTGCTGGAAGAAATGAGAAAAATAAGGTCAAGGTATGTGGATATCAAAACAAGAAAAAGATGCAAGGTATGTGGATATCAAAAAAAGAAAAAGATGCAAGGTATGTGTTTGTGAGAGGGAGAGAAAATTGGGGGAGGGCGGCTGGAATGAGGGTTGTAGACTATTAGGGTTATAAGTTTATAACTTATAATATGCTAGGGTTTAACAAATTTTTAAAAACTCAAAATGGGTAGCGCGAAGGCTTGAACTTGTGAATAAGAGGCCGAAACATGCGTGTCATTCCACTAAGCTACTCACTCTATTATGTTTTAAACTTGCATAAATATATATCGGTTGGTTTCGGGGTGAAAAAATCCAGCACCAAAATTGAAACCGAAATATTTCGATTTCAAGAAATTCAAACCGAAACCAAACTGAAAAATTAGACTTAGTTCGGCCGGTTTTTTCAGTTTATCCGTTTTTTGCTTACCCTTACCTGTAAGATATATCCTAAACTCAAGTCTCTTGTACCTTCGTTTTGAGCCAATTGTTTCCATTTGTTTAGAGGGTTTGCATTTCAGGCATGGTGAGGAATTTACTTTAATATATGTGTTAATGTGAGATTTTATTATATTCGCATTGCCCATAGTCACGTGACTATAATCAATTAATTATACTCACATTGGCAAGAGTAGTGTGAGTATATATATATATTCTTTTGGATTTCAACTAGTGTTGTGGGTTCAAAGGTCACGTGTTTTTCACGTGATTTAACTTTTCGAGAAAGATTCCTTTTTTTTTTCGTCACGTCATTAAATAGAGTCAAAAAGAGCCAACAGAGTAAACATTGTATCAAATCTCTCAAAATGGCATGGTAATGTAAAATCAAAAAGTTTGGGGCGTTATATTTTGGGTGAAAAGTAATGGTAAAAAGGAGTAATTTAACTTTTTTTTTTTCTTTTCTTTTCTTTTTTAAATTATAAATGTCAATACCACTTTTGACAATAGTGATTAGTGAGCCATCCATTACCATGACCACAGCAGAATTTTGGGCTCTAAGGGATGGTTTATTCTTTGGGTGTCCAGATGGGAGTGCGAGAAGCTTGTGATTGAATTAGATGCCAAGGTGGTTGTGGAGCTATTGCGGTCCAATTCCCCCTCTAATGCTTTTTACTCCTCCTTCTTTGGTATTTCGTAGGTTCTTCTTTGGGAAAGCTTCAAAGACTTCAGGGTGAAGCACGCTTTTAGGGAAGCGAATAGAGTGGGTGATGCTATGGCTAAGCTTGGAGGAACGATGCGGGGAAAATTTTGTTGTTTGGGATAATCCCCATCCGATGTAATAGCAAACTTTGTGTATTTTGATACTAATGGAGATGGTGTAAGTAGGCTTGTTGCCTCTAACTTAGCCGTTTTGGCTTAGTTGTTTATTAATAATAATTCCTTTTAAACCAAAAAAAAAAAAAAAAAAAAAAAAAGACCACAGCATCCTAGGCTACTTTGGACAATTTTATAGTTGAGAAAAATTAACAAATGCCTTAAGTATATTAGTTTAACAATTAGAAATATTTTATGGGAAACAATATTAATTTTTTGTAACTCTTTATATTTGAAAAATATTATGTCCACAACAATTTGAGAAATACTAAGTGACAAGTTGTTATAGTCTGTTATGTGTAAATAAAAATGTAATTTAAGTTGTAGATTTAAATTAGAACAAATAAAAATTTATCACCTAGAATTTATTGTGAAAATATTGTGAATATATTATAGATATAATACTTTTTTTTATACTTTTCATGAAAATGATATTAAAATATGTCTAAATGATAAAAAAAAACAAATACTTTAAAGGTACCCATTATCATGATCGTTTACAATTTTCAAAGATTAAGAGCTCATTTGATAATTTTATTCTAATAATGTTATTTAAATATTATAAAAAATACATATAAATAAAAAGTGTTTTGAAAATACATTTAATATATTATCTACACAATAAAAACAATGGTTTAAACTACGCAAACAAACAGTATACTACTGCAGTAGTGAGTAGTGTATGCCCACAAGGGCCACAACGTTTAAGGGCATTAAAACGCGTAAAGTAGATATTTTTTTCGCATTACCTGGCAATATCCAGCCCGGGTTTCACGTCAAGAAGACCGGAAAAGACATTGTCACATTGACTTTACTTTCTTTTTTATTTTTTTTTTTTCCTCTTTTTATCTACTGAACTGAACTATATACAATTTTCACATGTACGAAATACGGAACTTGTTTTGTTTGTGTTGTTTTTTTTTACTCTTTTTATACTTTATTATAGTACTGTCCGAATTCCACTTCGGCTGCCAAGTCCTATTTCCTCCGTAGGTTCCTTTCTAAAAATTCTATACTCTCTCAAATCTCTCTCTATCCCTCTCAAACTTCTCTACTAGAATCTTAAACTTTGTCAAAATTGTTGACACAATCTTTTGTCAATCAAACACAAACACGCTTTCTCTTCTCAATTCAACTCTTTATCCCTCTTCAAATCAGACAAACGACTTTTATACATATACCTTATCCCCTTTTCAATTCAAAGAGTTGTGTATCTGTTAGAAATAGTAGTGTTTGTGAAGACTGGTTTTTTGTGTGTAATGAGTTGAGGCTGAGTGACCCAGAAAGAGTTCATGGCGGAAAGCAGGCGCTACGTTCTTGGTAACCAACTAGGTGGGTTTTTTTTTTTGTTTTTTGTTCCAAAGTAGAATTGTGGGGTTTTAAGTGTTTTTGTTTTTGTTTTGATTTTATTTGATGTATACTTTTCATGGGTTTTGCTTGTTATTATGTGATTCACTAGTGAAATGCTTGTACTTTGGTTTTTTGGGGAACTTTTAGATTTTAGATTTTGAATTTCGATTGTTAACGATTTATAGGTGGTACTGTAGTAGTCATGTGCTGGGTTTATTAATGAGTTGAGATTTATTTGGGGTTAAATCTGTGTAGTGTGATAGTTTCCACTTGTCTGCACTTGATAACAAGGGAGTGTTACTTATCAATGCTAGAGCAACAATAACCAATTTAAGTTCCAAAATTTTATGGCTCGGCTAATTATCAATGCTAGAGCAATGCTCAATACTGAGCTATCTGAGTTTAGAGATAATCTTGAACTAGTTTAGTCTTGATTGGGTTGTCCACGGTGAAAGACACTAAGTTGGAACCGTGCAGATGGCGCGATTGTGATCAGAAACTAATCTTGTATACTAAATGACGAGTATTTTTTTGTAGTCAAAAGGAGTTAAATTTTGAGGAGGAGATGAGTTGTATCTGCTGAAATAATCTATAAATGAATGTCCATACGCCAACTTAGATTCAAAAAATTTTCAGTCACTTGCTCATTTAAAATTCCTGCTGAATAATGGACGTGCATATACTCTGCATACGTGGATTGAAGATTTTTCTTTGGCACTAGCACTATGCTAGGGAAGCAGTTTACACATGTTATAGTAGTCCTTGAAAGTTTTGACCCTTTCTGACAAGGCCGTAGATTAGTTATTTTGATATAAATGGAAGATGCATTGGTATTGATTTGATGGTTTAAGTAACTATTTGTGTAAAAGTATTTATACTTGTTAGTTTGAAGCCGGCCATACTTTGATGTTTCCCAAGGATACAATTAACAATACAGTTTTTTGATGGCTATAATTTGGTGGAATGCAGATATTGAGCAAATACTCATAGAAGCACAAAGTCGATGGCTACGTCCAGCAGAAATTTGTGAAATTCTTCGAAACTATAAGAACTTTCGTATTGCTCCAGAACCTGCGAACATGCCACCAAGTATGACCCTTAACTGCATTGCTTTTGTTTGATATCAGGAACGATAGTTAGAAGTTACTTCTACCAGATATAGACAGCTATCTCATTGATATTATTGACTCAGATTTCTGGATGAACCTTTTGATTTTCTTATTTCATACCCCTCGCTGTTATATAGCTGAGATCAAGTTTCTGTTGCAACTGGTTTAATTGATGATAATTCCTCAACATTTGTCAGGCTAATCAGTTCTTTGGTATCACATTCTCTGATAAAACTTATACTATATGTTTCATCCCTATAGTTATCAGTTTCTCTGGACCATTCTGTTGCGGACTTCATATGAATGAAATCTATTTTCTCATTCTTCTGCTACTTACTATGTCCAATTTTCTCGTTGATTACAACAATTAAAATTGAGAGTTCTTTTTGCACCAGACATTCTTTTCCCAACTTATGATTTTTTTTTTTTGGGATGTGTGTAACTGATAGTCTTCCTGAAACCTTTATGGTGAATGCTGGTTTCAGATCCAGTCCTGAAATATGTTGGCACAGGCTTTACTTCCTAAGCTATGTGGCATCTCATTGCTCAACAAATAAATAAATAAAATTGTTTGAATTGATTCTACTACATATGGTATTGATTTGTGGTTAATCATTCCTTGGGGTTTTGTTTCTTCTTTCACTTGTTAAGTTCTGAAAGAATTGAAGCATTGTTGATTTGTTCCACATCCAAGTTCTTGTGGCTTGTTCAGAATGCCCTATTGTTGAATTAGAAATACATTTTCTCTTCTTAACTGTAGTGGATTTGTTTGATATCGCACATAATAATTTTGAGAAATTACTTATACTAAATAACTATAGCTATCTTGATAACATTATTGGCTTGGTCTGGAAGAACTTTACATTTTTCTTATTTTCGGGAAGTCCTCTAGAGATATATATTTTTTTTGGATAAGTAATTTATTACAGGATTTATATATAAACAATGATAGTCCTCTGGAGAGTTTTACATAAGCTTTAACCTCCTGTTTCTGCATCTATTTGCGTGATCCTGTGGACTGCAAAAAAAAAAAAAAAAAAAGTCCCTTTTTTGGTAGCTGAGATCAGGTTCCTTTTGCAACTGCTTTAAGTGATTATAATTCTATATTTGTGAGCCTAATCACTTATCTGAACTACGGTAACATGTGATGCCATCATGCTAATTTGGTGAACTTTCATTACTATTCTAGCCCCACCACTTCCACCCCCTTCCACCAAAAAAAAAAAAAAAAAGTGTTTTAGCATGATGGGTAGTTTTGTAAACTTTCTTTCATGATCGTCTCACATATCTCAGCATTACTCAATCAACAATTAAATCGAAACTAATATTACCCTCCCACACTGTCAGTATATAGATTAAATAAGTCTGAGATATGCAAATTGGTTTCCTTCTATCAACTCATATTCTGCAGTATCATCTACGGTGTACATTTTATTAACAATTGCCTAATTGCCTATCGCCTATAACAATTAAAATTGGAAATGTATTTACTTTAGACATAATTTTCACAACTTATTTGTTTATTTGACATGTGTAAGCCATAGTCTTGAAAAAAACTATCATGATAAATGCTGGTTTTAGACCTAGGCCTGAAGTATGGTGTTGATTTGTGATTTCTCGTTCATTCCTTTGGAGTTTGTTTCTCGTTTCACTTGTTCGGTTTTGAAAGAATTGCAGCACATTATTTATTTGTTTCACCTTTAAGTTCTTATGGCTTGTTCAGAACATCCTGTTGTTGTTGAAATATCTCTCTTCTTAGTTATCCTTATTGTTGAAATATTCATGTGTGAGTTGTGCGATTAGTTAAGTAGTGAAGTACCACATTGGATAATAATGACAAGAGTGAGTAGTTAATATACATAAAATTGGCTAAAGCTTTTGGGTTAAGTGACGTCTCTCTATGTTATATTAACTTCCCAATTTGAGTCTCCTCAACAAGTGGTATTAAAGCTGATGGTTTGATTGGGCTAGTGTTTGTTAGTGGGTCCCAGCAAGTAGAATGAAAGACTCCCATGTTATCTCCAGCCATGATTGAGTAAAAGGTTCTACTAGTGTTGAGTCAAGGTGATTGTGCATGTCAATGGCTCCCATAGTTGTGCAAGGAAGACTGTTAGGTTCGCTCCACCCAAAATTAAGTAAATGACACTCTATTGCATTAGACTTGATGGTAACGCAAGGCACCTGGACTGTTAAGAAAAAGGCTTCCGTTCAAGAGAGAGACTGACCAACTTGTTACCATAAGTGATTTGCTAGAAGGGAGTTGTAGGGTCCGTTTGGGATCCACTTATTTTACTAAAAATGAAAACTTTTTGTTGAAACTACTGTAGATAAGGGTAAAAATTAGCTGAAATAGTACGGTGAGACTCATGAATAGTATCAAAAAGTGCAATGGGGCCTATGAGTAGTAACAAAAATAAGTTGAATAGTAAAATAAGCTAGCAAAAAAAAGCTATCCAAACAGAGCTGTAATATTCATGTGTGAGTTGTGTGATTAGTTAAGTAGTGAATCTCACATAATAATAAGAGTGAGTAGTTAATATAATATAATTTGGCCCAAACCCATTGACTTACATTTTTTGGGTTAAATGGTGTTACTATATGTTATATTAGTATCTCAATTTGAGTCTCCCCAAGGTGATATCTCCTCATCACTTATAATTTAGTTCCCTCTATTTTCCAGGTTTTTTTAATGAACTTGAGGCTCCTTTGTTGCCTATATGGGTGTTTTAGAGAGCCAGAAGCACATGTTGAACAATGCAAATTATCTCAAATTCCAAATTTTGGAATTCCTCATTGAAAAGTAGGGAATGAAGGAGGTTCAATCATTCCTATATAAGGGTTGTAATTTCATATTTCTAAGAAGAGAGTAATAATCACAATGGATCTTTATATATAGGCCTTGCTATTGTGGAAAAAATATGCTGCATTGAAACATATGCATAATGTGGTATTCTTTGGAAGCTAAAAGATGCATGGTAGCTTTTGGGGGTGAAAATGCTTGCCTATGTGAGTTGTGTGTAATTTAAGTGTAATAAGTTTTGAGTTCGTGATGGTATTAAGTTTGTGAGTTGGGATTGAGTCTTGACTTTGGTGTAATGGGAGGGTTGGTTTATGTAGGCGAGGATTTGTGTTTAAGTTTATGACGTGGTTTGTGAATGTTAGTCAAGTATTAGCAATCCTTGTTGATACTTATCAAAAAAAAAAAAAAAATACTAATCCTTATTGATTTTTTTTGACAGGTTTATTGATAGGAAAAGTACAATGTATTTACAATAGTAAACTCACTGCACTTGAAACGAATACAATCAAATCAGTTGGAAGAGCTAACAGAAATAAGGAAATTAGACATGGAAATACAATGCGTAAAACCCCAAATACGAGACCACTCAAATAAAGTCTTAGCTAGCAAAGACTTCAACAATTATATAGGTCTCTCAATGTCCTCAAATTTTCGGGCATTGCATTCCTTCAATAGTAAACCTTATTGATGATAATAGATTTTGATTGGCATGACATGGATGTAGGCATGGAGTCTCGAATTATGTTAAATTTTGTTGTCTTGTGTGGATGTTTGATTTAATTGTTTATATGGGTGTTCTTCTGATAATCTCAAGCTTTACTTGATGGTATCTTCCATGATTACAACGTAGATTATGTTAGCTCATAAAAATCAACATTTTTTTAATTGTAGTTTTAGGTACATTTTTTAAGGCCTAAAAAAAAAAAAAAAGGCACTTTTTGAACACTTTTTTTCTTAATTTTTTGAAGTATACTTTAGAACATATATTCACATAACATGTATTTCCAATTTCAGATGGTTCACTTTTTCTTTTCGATCGGAAGGTTCTGAGATACTTCAGAAAAGATGGCCATAATTGGAGGAAGAAAAAGGATGGAAAGACAGTAAAGGAAGCTCATGAGAGGCTCAAGGTAGGCACTAGACATCATGGTTTTGTTTGCTGTTTGCTAAATCTTAGGGTTATGGTTCATTCACATTTAGGGTGTGATATATGTTAAAGGATTCTTTGTGTTTCCTGATTAACTGTGTAGAGAAAATTGTACTTCCTTACAGGCTGGAAGCATTGATGTGTTGCACTGCTACTATGCCCATGGAGAAGACAATGAAAATTTTCAAAGACGCAGTTATTGGTTACTCGAAGAGTGAGTATCTGAAGAGTTATTTGCGTGGTGTTAAGCAAAATTTTTGTTTGAATTTTAGCATTTTGCTCTATCGGTCTATCTTCTGTATGTAATTATCTGTGTCTCGTAACAAACTAGATGATGTAATAATTAATCTTCTTTGTTCTGCTTTTTGATGAATACTTAAAAGATAATGGAATGTTCACTCGATTGATCTTAGAATATTATGGCTTGTTTTAGTTTCACACTTTTTGGCTTATGTTTAAACTCTGACATTAGTATTAATCATTGAGAGACCAAAGTTTATTTTTATAAAATTTATAGAACTGTTTGTTGCATTTATTTTGAGAAAATTTTTCCTAATTTGGGGGTTTTCGGATGAGGATTTTTTTTGTTATTCTTTTTCTGGCCTTGCAATGAATTGCTTATTCAGTGAACAAAAAATTGTAAGGTTCGCTGCTGTACTCTCTTTTGGCTTGTTTGGATTGAGGCTAATTTCCAGCTAACTTTACTCTACTCTACTCTACTCTACTCCCCCTCACTCTCCCTCAATCCAAACTCCCTTTCTCTCTCATAACACACGTACACATAAAACACAAGCAGACACACTATACCTGCTTCCATGATAACTATTTTTTTCCTTTTCTCTTTTTATGTCTAATGCCATTTGGGATGGAAAAAGGATGTGCAAGTAGAGAAATCAAGTGAGTAATAAGAAAGTCAAAATCAATTGTTTGCTTCAAATAAAATCACCATTAGACCCTCTGATTGTGCAAGTATACAAACTTAACATCTAGTGGATTGTTTCCATTTCCAATTAACTAGGCTCCAAATCACTCATAATAAATCAAAACACTAATAAAGTAAAGCTGGAAATTAAGCAAAATTGTAAAAATTCCTAATAAATTAGAGAACCAACTACTACGAAAATCAACCACAGTTTCTGAAAAAACTCATGGACATAACTAGAAGCTGTGCTTTGAGCAGCAAATTGGATTCTTCTTCACATGCAAGGGGAAGTCAAAACATTGGAAGCTGCAAGAGGACAAGATGCAAAAACAACAAGATCTCCACCCACCTTAGAAATCCTCTGTGCTCTCTAAAAGTAGGAAACAAGAAAGGCTGTCTTCCTGACACTTGGAGAAAAAAAAAAAATACTCAAGAAATCCTACAATCTGTATTGAGTCCAGACACAGTTAACAAATTTTGACTACGACAATAGACAATCAACAATTTTCCTCTTTGTTTTCTGTTTTTCCTTTTGGCTTTCCACTCATTTGTTGCAAAATCCAGAGAAGCTATTCTATCATTGCCAAGCCTCTAGCCATGTTACTATTTATTTTCTATCTTTTCAGTTTTCTCTACTTTTCCCCCAACATGGATTTATATCAATGGTCTTCAGCTTAAAGGCATGTGAATGAATTCACAATATTTCCACTTCTAGTTATCAACCAGTCTTGTGCCACCGGTATTCTTATTGATTCAAAACGCCATAAGGCTTGCATAAATAATTGCCACTTCTGTTTCTTATAGTTTCTATATTTGAAATGGCTTTTGGTTTGGGTTTCTCTTCTGTTGCTTACCTAATTCACTACAACTGCAGGGAGCTCTCACACATAGTGCTTGTCCACTATCGGGAAGTAAAGGTAACTCATTTTTTTACCCTTTATTTTGTATACCCGTAAAGTCAAAAATGGGTAAACTGTGAATAATATAGTCCTTTGTGACATTATTAACTTCACTATCTCCCTAGTATTTAAATGATTCTTCTAAGAAAGATATAATCTAACCTTTCCCATTACACAGCTTCTTTGATCCATGGTGGTGGTTGTGGTATTTGTGTGGTATGGTGTTATTTTTAAACTTTCACTATTAGTGACTCTTAGCTTTTCAATAACAACAGGTTTATAGGTAATACCAAATAATATTTTGAACCTTGGTTGCCAATGAGCTCTATCTCTAATGGCACTTCCTCTGCCTATACGATGCTCATGCAGTTTTAGTCATATTTGCTATTTTTTGTGTTGTATGCTTGTTATTACTTATGTTCAGCTTTGATGCCCCTTGTAGATTGTTTGGAAACAGATTTTAATCTCCTAATTACTTCTGTTCCATATTAAAATTTTGGGAAATATATACAAAACCCTCCTATTGTTTTCCCTTAAAACACGGAATCCCTTTAAGGTTTTGAGTGTAACTTAGTTACATTTTCACATAAAACAATACCGTAGGGGTTTTTGTGTTATACTAAAAATGCCCAGGGGGGTTAAGTGTTAAAACTCAAAACTTCAGGGGGTTCCATATTTCTGTAGGGGGTTTTGTGTACTATTCCTTAAATCTTTATTTACATTAAAAATATTTGTACATTGAGTTTATATTCTTTCAATGTTTTCCAACTTGATCAGGGAAATAGGGCAAGTTGTAACCGCATTAAAGAGACTGAAGAAGCTGTTCCCTATTCCCAAGAAACTGAACCCAATTCTGAGATAGATAGCTCTGGGTCCTCTTGCTTTCATCCGAATAATAACCAAATAACTTCACAAAATACAGATACAACAAGCCTCAACAGTAGTGCTCAGGCATCAGAATATGAGGATGCTGAATCAGGTAGGTTTGTTGTTTTTATGCCTCAGTTTTTGTTTTAACTATAAGCTGCTAATGTTACTTCACAAAGAAGATTCTATACATGTTTGAGGATGATCTATCCCATGATTGTCCATTTTCAGCATGTTCTATATATTGTTTAATTACATTTCTGCAACTCAATGTGATATGTGCAGCCTGCAATTACCAAACAAGTTCTGGATTCCATTCTCTCTTTGAATTACAACAGCCCATGGTGGAGAAGATTAATGCCGAACTCACTGATCCTTATTTTCCTGGACCAATTTCAGGTGAAGTTGTTTGCTTTTATTTTTCAATCTATTTTGCATCACTAATATATAAAGGAATATTAATATCCCTGATTTTAATCTGACATGGCATATGAATTTCATTGTAATACTCTAAACAATTAACAGATGATTATCAAGGAAAATTTTCAACCATATCGGGAGTGGATTTTGCTTCACTTACTCAAGCAGATAAGGAAAAGACGGCAACAATGCTGCATTAAAAATCCTTGATTTTCCATTGTGGGAGGATGTCTTGGGAAATAATACTTCTGGCACTCAAGCTGTGACTTTTGAGCCATCATTTTTGGAAACAAAACCTGATACCACTGGAGTCCTTTCTAAACAAGAAAACCCAATACTGGGGCAGCATTTCACTAGCAACTTAGGTGAGAAGCAGGAGATTGGAAGTCACTCTCAGGCCCAAAAAGAATGGCAGGTACAGAGTTATTTACTATTTATAGTGTGTGCCAAGAGCTAATGCCTGGTCTCCCTCATGGAGAGAACCTAGGTTTGAACCCCACTCCCCACTTGTTGTAAGCAATATATTATGTAGCATTGGTATAATGTTTGTTTGTTTTTGCTAAAATAGTGTTGAAATGGTTAGCACTTCATCATGGTAGTTTTTGAGGATCGTAGCATGTTTAGAAAATCATTTTATTTTATGTTACAAGCTGGATAAGGGAGTTTCAATTGAAATATGGTATGATGCATTTTGCGTTATTGCTTGGAATATTATGATTATAATATATTTATTGACGACATTTTCTAGGTTCTTTCTTTTTAGATACTTCCAACAACAAATTGTTGTCAATGCAAGTAATACTGATTTTGCTGGTACATTTTTGACACAGGACAAACCAAAACAATGCAACCGAAATTAAAGAACAAGGAAAATAAAGATAGAAAACCTAGGAGTCAACACCAAGGGTTGGCTAGCGTCACCACCAAACTATTGTGACAATTTCAATTTTATTCATCAAAATAATCCCCCTTCATAGGAGTATAATTCTTTGCTTATATAGGTTACTAAACACTAATTTTAACTGACATAAGAAACCCTAATTCTAATTGACTTGGGAAATCCTAATAAAATAAAATACTAATAACCTAATTAACTACTAGAATAGAAAGAAAAAAGAAATTGACAGAAAATTACAATTGACTCCAAAATTGAAAAAGACCAAATTATATATATATATATATATATATTGTTTTAGCTATCAAAAATAAATACCACTTCGCACTTCCTGCATCAATTTTTAGGATCTGTCATAGTAAAATTTATCAAAGAATAGATAATGATGCATATTAAAATTTGGCATCGGTATCTTGTCTATTACAAAATTGAATCATTTGGTTGTTATGCTTCCCAATTTACTTTAGTTTAAACATGCTGAGGTTGATTATGTGAAAATCTTATAATCTTTAAGTCTTTACTATGTGTCTCTTTCGGAATATATGACATTGAGGCAAGGGTGTAGCTGCTATTAGTTAATAATCAAGTTGTAATTGCAGACTGAAAGTTTCTTGCTGGTGGCTTAAATTCCTAAATTTGTGTTGTACATGCGGTAGTTCCATTTTTACTATCTAGCATAGTAAATAATTCTTTATATGTTGGTTTAAGAGTTTATAGGGCCATAAGCAGTTTTCTTGTCAAATCCAACTATTTGTGTTCAGGCTTCTGAAGGCAAATGGCACTTGGATCAGAATGTGCATGCAGAATCAGTGTATGGTGTCACTTCTAGGTTTAATGAACAAGATGGTAATTGGGTCAAACTACTCAATTCTCGGGAGCCTTTCCTTCCAAAGACTGATAAGCTAGATAATGATCCTATTCAAAGTAACCTTCAAGTACAGCTTTCAGATGCAGATCATGGATATTATCTGAAATCAAATCCAGAGATCAATATGGCCCTAGAGGGAAAACCCAACTCCTCTTTCACTATAAAGAAAACTCAGTTAGATGGCTCTCTAAGGGAAGAAAATCTGAAGAAGCTTGACAGTTTCAACCGATGGATGAGCAAGGAACTTGGAGACGTAAATGAGTCACATACGCAGTCCAGTTCTGAGGTCTATTGGGATACTGTTGAAAGTGAAAATAGGGCTGATGAGTCCAATATTTCTCCTCAAGTGCACTTGGATAACTATACTCTTGGTCCCTCTCTATCCCAGGACCAGCTTTTCAGTATTATTGATTTCTCGCCAAATTGGGCATACCAGGGCTCAAAAGTTAAGGTATTCTAGGATTTAATCTTTCTTCTGTAATGCAGTTATATCAACTAAGCTTTCAAATTCGTCATCTGTTTTTCGTCTTATTTATCATTTCACTTGGTCTGGTTGTTTTTTTTTTTTTTTTTTCCCCAAAACCTATACAGGTCCTGATTACTGGAAGGTTCTTGAAGAGTCAACAAGAAATAGAAAATTGCAAGTGGTCCTGTATGTTTGGGGAAGTGGAAGTTCCAGCTGAGGTTATAGCAGACGGTGTTATACGATGTCATACTCCAGTACATAAGGCTGCAAGGGTTCCTTTTTATGTGACTTGTTCCAATAGGGTAGCGTGTAGTGAAGTGCGAGAATTTGAGTACCGAGTCAGCCTTATTAAAGATGTGGATATTATAGATTATAGTGACAACACAAATGATGAACTTCTTATGCGGTTTAAAAATTTTTTGTCTTTGACCTCTGCCGGCCCTCTGTCTACTGATTCTGTCATTGGAAGTGAGAAATCCCAAGTAAGCAGTAAAATCAGTTCATTGCTAGAAGGGGACAATGATGAATGGGATCAAATGTTAAAGCTTGCTTCTGAGAAGGATTTCTCTCCTGAAAAAGTACAGGACAAGCTTCTTGAAAAGCTACTGAAAGAGAAGTTGCATGTATGGCTCCTGCAGAAAGCAGCAGAAGATGGAAAAGGCCCTTCTGTTGTAGATGAGGATGGCCAAGGTGTACTGCATTTTGCAGCTGCTCTTGGCTATGATTGGGCCCTAGAACCAACAATTATTGCAGGTGTTAGTGTCAATTTCCGTGATGTGAATGGATGGACTGCACTTCATTGGGCGGCATTTTGTGGCAGGTGAGCACTTAAGATTTCTTTCTTGCTTCTTTGTAGTAGGCTTTGCCTTAGCCTATTCTTTCTTCTGCTTCCGGTGTAGAAGGCACTACATTCTAGGCCGAATCTCATAGGAGAAGGGAAAAACACTTATTTCATGTGTAGATATTGCAGGAAAACTATGTATGTCATGAAAACCTTCTCTATGAGAGGAAAATTAAATTCCATATAAACCTGGTTTAGGTTAATGAATGGCTTACCTGACCAGGATACACCTGAACAGCAATTGTTCCCTTGAACTTCTTGTCAAATTCTAATAATCACTTTTAACTTTTTCCTTTTCTTCTCCTTCCTGTTAACTTCTTGTTTGAACTTTCTTTATCAGAGAGCGAACGGTTGCTTCCCTTGTCTCTCTTGGTGCGGCTCCTGGTGCATTAACTGATCCAAGTCCCAAATATCCTTCAGGCAGAACAGCTGCTGACCTAGCTTCTGCCAATGGACACAAAGGAATTGCTGGTTATCTTGCAGAATCTCATCTGAGTACCCACCTTTCATCTCTTAAGTTGGACACCGGGGAAGGTGATGCGGCAGAGATTTCTGGGGCTAAAGCAGTACAAAAAGTTTCAGAACGAAGTGCAACTCCAGTCAGTGATGGGGATTTACCATATGGATTATCATTGAAGGATTCACTAGCTGCTGTCTGTAATGCCACCCAAACTTTTGCTCGTATTTATCAAGTTTTCAGGGTGGAGTCCTTTAATAAAAAGCAGTTAAAAGAGTATGGTGATGATACATTTGGAATGTCAGATGAACAAGCTCTTTCACTTCTTGCTCTTAAGACAAACAAATCAAGACTACATGATCTGCCTGTGCATGCTGCTGCAGTACGGATCCAAAATAAGTTCCGCAGCTGGAAGGGTAGAAGAGAATTTTTGATAATCAGGCAGCGGATTGTTAAAATTCAGGTGCATTGCCATTATTGCTTATGTATGCTTGATTTATTGGCTCCTGTTTTACTCTTAGCAGTTATTCTTCCTTGTATTTATTTTACTATCTCTTTCCCTCAGTTGAGCCCTGTTCATGAAATCTAACTATTAGCTTTCATTATGAAAGGCCCATGTAAGAGGCCACCAGGTCAGGAAGAACTATAAAAAGTTTACCTGGTCGGTGGGAATTATAGAGAAGATTATTTTGCGTTGGAGACGAAAAGGAAGTGGTTTGCGTGGATTTAAATCTGAAGCACTTACCGAGGGCCACAGAATGCAAGATAAATCTTCAGAGGATGACTATGACTTCCTGAAAGAAGGTAGAAAGCAAACTGAGCAGAGGCTGCAAAAAGCGCTTGCTAGGGTGAAGTCCATGGCTCAGTATCCAGATGCAAGAGATCAATATCGTAGGCTGCTGAACGTTGTGACTGATATTCAGGGATCCAAGGTACTTTATTATTTTGATTTTCTCCTTTCTTTCTCTGAATTTTTTCTTCTCAATCTTTCACGTAACAATATCTTTCCATTGTGTTTCCTTTTGGAACATAATCTGTGTTTCTTTTAACTGTAATAGTTCTGGATCAATTCATTTTATCAGTCCATGGGGACTTTTAGCATAGTAAGTTTTGCAATGCCTCCTGTTCACATTCTTTTGGTTAGATTAGTACTTATTAGTCCAGTGAGAACCTAGGATGGATGGACTAGGTTGAACTCTAAGCTGGAAAAATATTATCTAGAATCTCAAAATATTGAAGTACTTGTTATTCAATGCTTGTGTTGACTATATATGCCATTAACCCTGAAAATGTAATATCACTTGTTACCCTATAGTAGTAGGCGCGCAGCATGTTGTTGACTTGGGAGCTCATCTACAATAGATCACTAAAATAGGATGGAGTTTGTTGGTATATTGTAATATACCTTTTCCAATTTGTTTTATATTCAAAGTCTTTCTGTACACTCTGTTGATTTTGCAGGTTGTGGGTGATGGAGTTCCAAGCAGTTCAGAAGAAACGTCTGATTATAATGATGAAATGATTGATTTTGAAGCATTCTTGGAGGATGACACTTACATGCCTTCAGCCTGAACCTCTGGTTCATTCTCTTCTCTTGTAAAATAATGTTATTAGTGGCACTAGGAGTGGTATTATCAAATTGGGTTTGCTAAAAATACTTGTATAAATAAAAAAATCCTACTAATTCATTTAACAAAACTTAATCTTATAAAGCAGCTTTGCTATCTTGCCTTATTGCTGCCGCCGCGTCTGCAAGGTTGTGAACTTGTGGTGTGAACACCCTTTGCATCATCAAATCAATTATGTATAATAATAATAATAGCATTCTAATTAATGAACACTTTAGCAATTTGGTTAAAAAATAATAATAATAAAAATAAACTGCCATATCAATAAATTGTAAAAAAAAAAAAAAGGTTATGAAGCCATCACTAGATCAGGTCAAAGAATTTTTGAGGGATGCAGCAGTACTAAACTGGATGAGAATCAAAGAGCGCAGCAAAAATGGCAATAGGGGAAGCAGTCCTCGAAGACAAATATGGGGTTTAGTCAAATCATCATTTTAACCAGTAGTAAAGAGAAAGAACAATCATGGCAGAGAAGAAAGCAAAGCAAATGGCAAAAGCCAAGCTATTCTCTGAGAATGTAGCACCTGGGGCAACATGGAGTAAGGATTGAGAGTTGAGACTCTGCGTTAAAGCAGTTCCCAATAAAAATTCTGAAAAGCATCCAGGACAAAGCTAGTTTATGCTTCTAAAAACCCAATGCAGTCTTTCGATTACATTAGCAGTTAGGATGGATTGTGAAATTGGTTTCCTGTTTTTGTTGAGCATCTTTTGTTTCCTGGATCGATATCTGCCACTTTCTAGTGTAGTGAACTTTTTTATCATGGTATCAGAAAAAAAAAAAAAAAAAAAAAGATGGTTTTACCGGGCCTTCTTAGTCCATGGCATCTTTTTGGTAGTTTATGTTGCCAATTTTCCTTTGTTGATTTTAAAAATTAAATAATTGTAAAAAAGAAGAAGATATTTGTGAGGTGGCAAATTTCTTGGAACTCAACTTCCTAGTATACCTTGACTCTTGTAGAGTCAAGAATTCATATTAGCAGGAGAAATCATTCGGTCATATTAGTGAATTACGTTACTTGTCTACCATTCTACTAAAAAACTCTCACTTGTTTAAAATTGTTAAGTCAATAATCGGTTTCCGTTTAAAAAAAATTTCTAACTCAATAATTTTAAACATGTGAAAGTTTTTTAGTGGAATAATGAACTACGTCACCTGTCTACCATAGAGACTTTATAGTTTCTTCATTAGTTGAGGTAACAATGGTATTAAAATATATTGATAGTTTTGGATGTTGTGAGGGTACTTTAGTCAATTTGAACACTCAAAGATATTTGTGTCATTTTATAAGTTTTGGGATTATTTTTAGTCAATTTTGAGGTCCAGGGGAAATTTTGATATTTTTAGGTATTGAGACTATTTTCAATCAATTTATTATTATAATTGTAATTATTCCTGAACATATTATCATCCAAATCTATGAATGCTACATTTTTCATTTTTGGATAATAATGGAAATCTAACTAATGAATCAAATGCCGTAATCTTATATTACTATAACGTAATTCTATGGATTAAAGATTCAAGTTATTATGCATATAATGATTTTTATAACATTTTTTTTACAACATTTAAGTTGAAATATTTTTATTGGTTATGATGTGAATCACCACTAATATTACTTTATCAAACTATCATTCCCAACTCTTTATTTATTTATATTAAAAACCTATCATTCATGACTTGACACTTGATGGTAGGGTTGTAAACATGTCATGTTTTGTCAAATATTGAAAGTTCAAACTCACTTCGACAACAAATGTAAAATGTTCAAACTTAATTTGAGTTTGAAGCATTCCTACAAACAATGTTTGAGCTAGAGCTCATTAGAAAGTCTAAATGTTTGAACTCGACTTGACTTGGCTTGATTTATTAGTCAAGTCGAGCTTGAGCTAAATATCAAATTCAAACTTAAGCTCAATATCAAGCTATTGAAATCAAAATCCAATACAAGTACATTACCCAAGTTCATATTAAACATATTATTAAGTTCATTTGATTCGGATGAGTGTTCTCAATATCTACTAAATTAAACGCTTAGTAAGATATGAGCTAATTTTTCGAACTTATACCAAATTTATTACCAAGCCCATAAACCAATCTTAGTTTTTAAAATTTTTTTATTTATTTATTGAGCCCTATTGTTTACGAGTATTCATGAGCTTTTTTTATTTTTTATTTTTTTTGCTTAGGCTCGGTTTATTTATTAAATAAGTCTAAAATGAAGGTAAATAAACAACCAAACATGAAACTTTTTTTTTTTTTTTTTAAATTTTTATCAAGTCCAAGTCTTCCACTTTTCCAACCGTTAAATATTTTTATTTTTCGATAAGAACAACCGTTAAATATTTGATTCAGGTCAGTTGGCCATAGCTTAAAAGAAAGATTTTTGCCGACGTAAAAAGTATTACGCGGAAAAACGAAACTTCTCCGTCACTTCTCAACCAAAAATATATATATTTGAAAAAAAAAAAGACGCGGAAGAAAGCTTTTTCTTAGCAAATTCCTGACGTTTCATCATAAAGATGTTCTTAACCATCTTTGGCAATAACTGGAGGTTGTTTGTTAATGTTTTACTGTCCAAATAATTCTCTCACACTTCTATATTGAAATATCCTAAACTAGTGTCAAATTTTGGACAGTCACTCACCCTTCACATACTTTTTCTGTAATCAAAAGTCGCTTTTCAAATCTCAACCCTATTTCAAATCCAAGAACTATTTTATCTGTCACAAATAGTAGTGTTTTCTGAAGATTGATTTCTGAGTATTGAGTCGGGTGGTGAGTGACCCATAACGAGTTCATGGCGAAGGGCAGGCACTCTGGTCTAAGTGGTCTTGGTAACCCACTAATAAGTGAGTTTTTTTTTTTTTTTTTTTTTTTAATATATATATATATATATTTTATTATTATCAAGAATTGTTTGCTTCTTTGGTGTTTTGTAGAATTGTTGGGTTTTAACTGTTTTTTGTTTTTGTTTTGATTTTATTTTGTTTTATTTATCATGGATTTTGCATGTTTTTATGAGACTCACTACGGAAATGCTTGTACTTTGTGTTGTGGGGTACTAGAATTTGTATTGTAGTCTTGTATATTAATCTTTGTATTTTGTTTTCTACGTGTGATTTGTACTTTCCACATGATTTTTGTAACTATTCAGGAATGAGTTAGTTTAGTTAGTTAGTTTTTAATTTTTTTTATTATATAAACCGTTACTATTTATTACTTCGTATATTTTGACATGGTATGAGAGCAAAAGCAAAACTTCTTGTCATCAATATCGTTTCTTAATCCATATCAGATATTCTTCTCCTTCTGATTATTATACTATCTCTGTATTTTGAAAAACTTTGGAATTAGTGTTGAATTTTGATTGTTAACTATTTATAGGTGGAAGTTGTGTGCTGGGGTTTTAATGAGTTGAGATTTATTGGGGTTATATTTGTGAAGGTTTCCACTTTCTATAGAGATGATCATAAGGACTAAGGAGTGTTATTTATCGATGCTTGAGTAATGCTCAAAATCGAGCAATCTGAGTTCACAGATAATCTTGGTCTTGTTTAATGTTTAGTGATGCTTGGAAAATGGGAACAAGATCCTCTCTATTTCACAATTAAGATTTTATTTTCTAGATTTGACAGTGTAAAGTGTGTCATGACATTTAGTCTATAGTAGTCCTTGACGGTTGACCCTTTCTTACAAGGCCCTATATTAGTTGTTTTGATAAAAAATTAAAAATGGAAGGTGCATCGGCATAAATTTGACGGTTTAAGTAATATTTGTGTAAAATTATTTCTACTTGTTACTTTCAAGCTGCCCATACTTGTGATGTTTCCCAAGGATAGAATTAACTATATAGATTTTTTTATGACTATGATTCGGTGGAATGCAGATGCTAATCAAATAGTCACAGAAGCACAAAAACGATGGCTACGTAAAGCTGAAATTTGTGGAATTCTTCAAAATTATAAAAACTTTCCTATTGCTGCAGAACCTGCGAACATGCCTCCAAGTATGACTCTTAACTGCATTGTTTGGTTTGCTATTATTGACCTGGATTTCTGGACGAACTTTTTGTTTTTCTTATTTCAAACCCTCCTCCCTGTTATATATCTGAGACTAGGTTTCACTAATTATGAAGGAATGAAAGAAAAAAAGCTGAGATCCAGTTTCTGTTGCAACTGGTTTAATTGATGATAATTCCTCAACATCTGTGAGGTTAATCACCTCTTTGGTATCATCTATAGCATATGTTTCATTACCCTATTGTTATCAGTTTTCTAGACCTTTCTGTTGCATGCTTCATGTGAATGAAATCTATTTGCTCATTCTTCTGCTACTTACCATGTCCAGTTTTTCTCCCATTGAATTTAACAATTAAAAGTGATAATTTCTATCACCAGACATTATAGAATTGTAGCACCCTTTTTTTTTTATTTTTTTTTATTTTTTACACATCAAAGTTCTTGTGGCTTGCGCAGAACACCCTGTTGTTGAACTTAGAAACATGTCTCACTTCTTAGTTATCCTTATAATTTAGTTTCCTCTATTTTCCTTTTTTGTTTGTAATGACCTTGAGTCTCCTTTGTTGACTATAACGGGTGTTTAAGAGGGCCAAAGGCGCATGTAGAATGTTGGAAAAATTGTCTCAATTTTCAAATTTAGGAATTTTTCATTGAAAAATAGGTGATGAAGGAGGTGCAAGCATCCTATACAATGGTGGTAATTCCACATTGCTAAGAAGAGGGTAATGAATTACAATTGGAGCTTTATATATAGGTATTGCCATTAAGGCAAAAATATGCTGTGTTGAAACATATGCATAATGTAGTATTGTTTGGAATCTAAACGATCGATGTATGGTAGCTTTTGGGGATGAAAGATGCTTGCCTAAGTGAATTGTATGTAATTTAGATGTAATAAGATTTAAGCTCGTTAAAGTATTATGTTTATAAGTTGGATTTGAGTCCTCAGTTGGGTGCAATGGGAGGGTTGGTTTATGTTGGTGAGGGTTTGTGTTGAAGGTTTTATTTTTTATTTTTTATTTTTAATGTGGTTTGCAAATGTTCAGGTATTTTGCATCCCCATCCCATGATTGATGGCATGGAGTTGCCAAACTACATTAAATCTTGTTGTCTTGTGTTGATGTTTGATTTAATAGTTTATTTAAGTGTACTTCTGCTAATCTCAAGCTTGAACTTGAACACATTGGTACCAAAGCTTCTGCTATACAACATAGATTATATTAGCTTATAAATATTAACATTTCTTGTAGTTCTAGGTACATTTCATGACATCATCTACTCCAAAAATGAGGCACTGTTTGAACTTTTTTTTTCTTAATTTTTCTGAAGTATACTTTATAACATATATTCACGTAACATGTATTTCCAATTTCAGGTGGTTCATTTTTTCTTTTTAACCGGAAGGAGCTGAGATGCTTCAGAAAAGATGGCTATAATTGGACGAAGAAACGGGATGGAAAGACTGTGATGGAAGCTCATGAGAAGCTCAAGGTAGGCGATAGACATCATGCTCGAGGACAGACAATAATCATGCTGCTGTGGGCTGTTTACTAAATCATATGCTTATGTTTTTTTCTCATTTAGGGGGTGATATATGTTAAAAGATTCTTTGTGCTCCATAATTAATTGTGTAGAGAAATTTTACTTCCTTTCAGATGGGAGGCATTAAGGTGTTGAACTGCTACTATGCCCATGGTGAAGAAAATAAAAATTTTCAAAGACGCAGTTATTGGTTGCTCCAAAGGTAAGTGTCTCGAGAGTTATTTGTGTGTTGCATACCAAGTTTTTTGTTTCAATTTTAGCTTTTTGCACTATATGATCTCTGTGTGTGCATCAGCGTGTCTCACATGGTCAAATTTTTCACTCAAATTTTCTGCTTGTGATGACCCTAAGTTCTTGACTTAAGGTGTGTTTAGATACCGTTTATTTTGTTGAAAATTGAAAACACTGTAGAAAAATTATTTTTAAATGTGTGAATAGTGACGTGGGACTCATTTTTAATAAAAGTTTTGTTCAAAAAAGAGGTTTGTGGGTCCCATGAACAGTGAACGGGACCCACTAGAAAAGCTGAAATGCGCTTCTCCAAAAAAAGAAAAGAAAATAAGACAGGAAATGTAGACAGAGACGCGTATCCAAATGGATACTTAGTCTCGGCCAACACCACACATACATACTACAATAATACTTAGAACATATTATATAGGGACGTATACACACAAAGCACACGCAATATTTATAGGGAACTCATCCCCAACCTTTATTACTTAGGCTGCGTTTGAATCGACTTCAAAGTGATTCCGGAAATGATTTTCCAGAAAATGCATGCGTTTAGTCATCACGGAAAACATTATTTTCTGGAAAATGATTTCCGGTTGACCACAAATTTCCCCTTTGACCACGGAAATCCATTTTCGCCTTCATTTTCACTTCAATTCACTTTCGGAAAAAGAGAGAGAGAGAGAGAGAGAGAGAGAGAGAGAGAGAGAGAAGAGAGTTAGATTAGAGAGAGAGAGGGACGATCGCGCCGCTGTCCCTCTCTCGCCGCTCGTCCGACGATTGCACCGCTAGCTTGACGGACGGCGGCGGTAGCGGTGCGACGATCGCGCTCGTCTCGTCGATCGACGATCGCGATCGAGTGCGCGCTCGTCTCTTGTCGATCGACGAGCGCTCATCGATCGACGAGAGGCGAAGCGCGTTCGTCCGACGAAGCGCGCTCGTCGATCGACAGCGCCGCCTTTGTCGGACGCTTCGTTGGACGAGCGTTTTGCGGATTTGATGCATTTTCTGGTAAAATGATGAAATGAACCAAACACCAAAATTAATTTTCCGTAAAATGAATTTTGTGACAACCAAACACATGAAAACGTTTTCCTTTCAGGAAAATAGCATTTCAGGAAAATAGAATATTTTTCGGAAATGATTTTACGTGAACCAAACACAGCCTTAATCTCAAGTACAAAGAAAACCTTTTACAAGCTTAGAGAATTACATAGAATTTTCCCAAGGCTAAAATACACTTTGCTGTTGACACCCCCAATGACCTTAGGGTTAAATATACAGAATTAATTGCTATGGCAGTTACTACCTAGTAACTACCTGGGTCTTGGACAACTTGCCATTTGTGTTCTGACTTAGGACACCTTCAAGCGATGTTGTCTTGGCCTGCTCTCTACGTTTCCAACCCCTACATAGCGGGGTGATCATCGGAAATCCAAGAATTGCTTGGTACCTACCACTGCACATGTTGCATGTGCATGACCCTATGTTTCAGCATATCATGGGGCTTCTACCCACCATCCAACAACCCACACAACATGTTCTCACATGTTTTGGGAGGCTTGGCCCATGCTCATGGCCTCCCCCATCAACAATACTGACCCACACACACATGCCCATATGTAGCACACAAAGTAAATGTGACTATCGACCTACTAGCACTTGTCCATGCTTTCACCAAAGACCTACTAGTCCAATACTTTGTACACGACATTTGATCATCACAGCAGCTCGGCTCTACCTTGCACTCAAGCCACCAAGCCCACACACAAGAAACCAGTAACTAAGCCATCAATGCCATGCACCATCACATAGGGACAACACCATACACTCTTGGCTAACATCAAAATCTATCTCCGCCTACCATGGTCCTCCTTTGCCATGGCCTTGAGGCATCATGTGGAGCAAGGTGCCTCCACATGTTGCCTCCTCATCCTGCTCATCGATCCAACTCGAGTAGGGAGATTGGATAGATCCCCCTTAAAGAGCCCTTAGGAGCATCACTAATTTGGCATGAGGAGCCATGAGTGTGTTGAGAAAACATGAAGCCAAGTGACTGGCCCAATGCTGCCCAAGTACTCTTATTCCTCATGCCATCATCAACAACAAGTAAAGCTTCTATCAACATGTCATAGAAAACTAGATGATGTAAATGTCGACCTTCTTTGTTCTGTTAATTGAAGATTAAAGATAATGAAACATTCATTCAATTGATCTTAGAATATTATAGCTTATCTTGGGTTCCCACTTTTTGGACTTGTTTAAACTCTGTTATTAGTATCGAGTATAGGGATTGAAGTCCTTATTATTATTATTATTATTATAAATTATGTAATTGTTGTTGCATTTTATTTTGAGATTTTTCCTAATTTTTATTTCGTACACAACAATAATAAAACCTTAACTCCAAAATTTTTAGATTGGCTATGAATCCTCAACAAATTAATCAAGGTAGGTCATATGTATTATTTTCCTTCTTTTTATTCTATCCGAAAGCATTCATTTTCGTTGAGAATTGGGTCAAGTGGTGATAAGAGTAAAGACTGGCGGTTTGGTGCAACTATTGGTGGGTTGTCGGTTTGGGCAAGGTGCAATATGGCGGGTGGTGGGTACGGGTTTATAGTTGATGAGGTTGGGATCGCATTGGGTTGGTTGACTCTCTTGTTGTTGGTGTGATGGTGGGTGTTCAATAGCTGTAGGTTTTCTTTCTTTTTCGTTTTGTTTTGGTTTTTTTTTTTTTTTTTTTTTAGGTATGTTTGATGTTGGGATTCACTTGACATGATTTTAAAAATTGGACCGATCAAAGAAATGAAAAAGGGAGTGATTTTTGGTTCTCTAATTCGATTGGGATGAATTGATGGTCGAATTAGTGATGTCATAAATAATTAATTTTTTAAGTAAATTATAGTATTGGTCGCCCAAAGGATGCAAAAAAAAATTAAGAACAAATTTTGCTTTAATATCAAATTTGACGTTAGAAAAAATCAAAATGATTCAACAATTAAATAATAATGGGTAAAATTGTCAACCAATCACTTCCCTGGTTCTTGTTTGGATTTAACACCAAAAAAGAGTGAGCAATATCTAAAGTTTGTACTTTTACAACATTTTCACAATTAATTGTTAATGGTTCTAATTTAAACTCAATATTAAAATTACTTTGTACCCACCAATAACAATTGATAACAACTTGTCACTTAAGATTTATTACGAAAGTGTTATGAAAATCTCAGGTACATAACATTTCTCTATTTTTAATTGACTTGAAAAACTCTAATTAATTATAAAAACAACATTAACTCTAGGAAATAAAATACTGATATTATAACTAATTTACCTAAAATGAAATATAATTGATCAACACTAATTAAAAATAAATTGTTTATGTTATATTAAAATTAATATTAATTTTGCAATTCCCCCATCACACCGAGTTCACCAAAAGTCATGATTTGAGTGGATGTGGAAATACTGATATTATAACTAATTTACCTAAAATAGAACACTAATTGATCAACACTAATTAAAAATAAATTGTTAATGTTAAATTAAAATTAAAATTAAAATTAATTTTAATTGTAGGTTCTAGTTAGCTCAACTGGTAAAGTCTTTGATGGTTGTATAAGAGATTTGAGATTCAATTCTCGCCTATACTTAAACCCGATTGGCGTTTTGGTCCGATGATAAAGAACTATCATTAAGAGCGAACGTAATAAGTTAAAACCCTCTCAAAATTAATATTAATTTTGCAATTCCCCCATCACATTGAGTTCACCAAAAGTCATGATTTGAGTGGACGTGTTAATGGGTATAATTTCTTCTAAAATTGAGTATTTTGGTGTCAAAAACTTATGAAAAATTTGTGTGGAATCCATGTGTTATTGAAATATATTGAAATATGGACAAAACTGAAGGGAAACTTTATGGCCTGTTTGGAAGTAAAAAAAAAAAGGAGGGAGAGTAGAGTAGAGGGAGGGAGAGTAATTCAATTACCTTGTTTGGAAGTTTTTTAAAGAATGAGGGGGAGGGATTTGGAGGGGTTCCAACTACCTCTAAGTCTAACCCCTCATTTTTAATTCCTCCAAATTGGAGAGATTTGGAAGGAGAGTAAAGTAGATAAATTATTGACCAAATAAATTCCCTAATTTACCCTTTCTAAATTAACAAAATTATAAACTGATTATATAAATAACTTTTGTTTGTTTCTTGAGAAATTTTTTAAGGTGAATGAAAAAAAAAAATTGAACCTCACCGTTTCTTTGACTAATGTTTTGAAAATACATACGTTTACAATAACAACAAAAAAAATAAATAAATAAAAATAAAAATAAAAATAAAAATAATACCATTTTGCTCTCTGCAAGTTCATCAAAATTGCCGCAACATTGATTCGTCAATGGAGGCCGCTGTAGTTCCTTGTGATTCTGTGAAGTTCCTAACGAGCTTCATGTTTTCAAGCTTGAGCTTTTGAGCATAGTGCGCGTATGCCAAAGCCAGAGATCGATGATATTTAGCTTGCTTTCGGATCTGATCTAATCGAGGCTTGAGAGGACCCGATTTCAACGCTAATCTTGCTCTTCTTTTTTTTTTTTTTTTTTTTTTGGTTAACTGACATCTTGCTATTCTCGTAGTTCCAAATCTACGTGAACCACACTTGAATTCCTAATGTACTTATATTATGAAAACCAATTTTCTTCTATTACACAAATCCAAAAAAAAAAAAAAACTAATTTTCTTCTATTACATTTCTGAATCAGGAAATGAAAACCAATTGAAGCGACAAAACTAAGGGCCTGTTTGGGTAAGGAATTTTCGTCACTCAATTTCCGTCACTCAATTTCCATCACTCATCACTCATCACTCATCACTCATAACTCATAACTCATCACTCATCACTCATTTTTTCACACTCATTTGGCAACATCACTTTTATTTTCATTACTCAATTTTTTTTCACACTATTCATGGGTCCCACACTGTCGGCCAAGATCTGATGGTTTTTTTTTTATTTTTATTTTTTTATTAATACCCAACTCACCGAAGCTAAAAAAAAAAAAAAAAAAAAAAAAAAAAACCAACCAACCCAAGGAAAAGAAAAAGAAAAAGAAAAAAATAAAAAAAGAACAACACCAACCCAGGAAAAAAGAAAAAAAAAAAGGAAAAAAAAAAAAAAAAAAAGAACGCCAACCAGAAAAAAAAAAAAAAAAAAAAAAAAAAAAAAAAAAAAAAAAACTAAACGGCCAACCCAGGAAAAGAAAAAGAAAAAGAAAAAAAAAAAAAAAAAAGCAACGCCAACAGAAAAAAAAAAAAAAAAAAAAAAGTCAAAAGGTGGTCAAAAGTTGCGGCTGTGGGTCCTTCATGTGTGTTTATTTACGGAAATGCCATTGAGTTATGAGTTATGGAAACAGAGTTATCGTTTGGCCAAACAACCTTTTTACTATGGGTCCCACCATTTTTGAGTTATGAGTTATGGAAACAGAGAATTAAGTTATCAAAAAACTCAATCCAAACGGCCCTTAACTCATTTCAATTTTTTTTTTTTAATTTTTTGGTAATTGTTAATCTATTATCACTTGGGTGAAATCTATATGACAATTATTAAATATTTAGTGGTATTTCATTTTTTTTTTTTTTTTACTTTTATTAGTGGTATTTGATGGAATGAAAATGTTGATTAAATAATTATTTAATCTAATAAATTAATCATAGACCAATGTTGCAAGTCCATTTTCAAATAGGAGTAAATTTATCTATTTAAATCATTTCCTCTTTTTTCCATCCTAATTTTTAAAACATCCAAATAAGAGGAAGGGTTAATTACTCCCTTCCCCCTTACTAATTTTAAAAACATCCAAACAAGATAAAAAATAATCATTTTTCTCTACTCTCCTCTCCACTACTCCCCTCTACTCTACTTCCTCCCTAAACTTCCAAACAGGCTATTAGTTTCCGTTTTTAAAATTTAGTTATATAACAACTAAAATATAAACTTTCATCGTGAGGAAAAAATTTACATAACAAAATTTTAAATAAAAAACTTAAGGAAAAGCGCAAAAATACGTACTTAAATCTTACTTTCGATATATATGTCTCACGAGATAGGCCTAAAACAGGAGCTTGTGATTCCCATCACCCATACCCGTTTTCTGTACGGGTTAACGGTAGGAATCACTACTTCTTAAAACCCGATTTAAAAAAAAATAGAATAAGAACCATCGGATGAAATCGAAGACGAGGAGGAGAAACGACGTAGTTTTGAACTGCTGTTGCGTTTGGAAACTTCAAAGCTGGATCTTGATCGATCTTAGGAACCCAATACAAATAAAGGCGTATTTCTGAGAGTTGAGAGGAGGCCCAATCTTGTTCTTGTTCTTCCCCATTACTGTAATGTATCGAACCTTGGCCCGTCTAAGTGAAGAGGTTCGGATGGACCAGACCCGGGCTGGGAGAACTCGGAATCGGACTCGATTGGTGACTCGTCCGAGTCACGCACGGACTCGGCGGCGGCAGAGTGGCAACGGAGGAGTTGAACAGATGTGTATGGCAGAGAGTTAGATAGGAGAGAGAGAAATCTGTGGTGAGTGATTATTTATTTTATGAAATTTGATTTTAAGAACTAGTGATGGCATGGTCATGGTGGCAGTTATTACAGAGTGTAAAATGGGAGAAGTAAAAAAAATAATAATCAGATGTTGTCGTATTTACATAAATGACAACGATTTCTTACTTGGAAGGATCACTTCAGCAGTCCTCCCATGAACCTAACAATGGGGAATTACACCACGTTCAGATTGAATGTATTCTCATGAGTCAAGAGTTTGTTTTTAGAAAAGAAAATGGAGTTTTTTTTTAAAAATTTTACTCTTTTTATTTATTTATTTTTTATAACATATGTTTTAAATGCTCCTAAAATTATTAAGTTATTTATGGAAAATATTGAAATTGTTAAAAGAAAAAAAAAAAAAAAAAAAGGTATGTGAGTTAAGGAAAATAGTAAATTCTCCTTTTTTTTTTTTTTTTTTTTTTTTTTTTTGAGAAACTAAAAATTATGAAGTTATGTATGAAAATATTATGCTAAAATTTTATGTTTTTTAAAATTAGAGGGGAGGGGTGGAGTTTCAAAAGTCTCTGTTCTCTACTTTTCATCAACTTGTACTTGTAGGTTTGTGAGTGAAGGAATTAGCAATATTTCCACTTCTGGTTATCAACCAGTCTTTTTCAGCTGGTAATCTTATTGACTCTAGCTATAAATGCCATAAGGTTTGCTGAAGTTATTGCAACTTTTGTTTTCCATACTTTCTATTCTTGGAATGGCTTGTGTCTGAGTGTTTCTCTTATATTTTTTTACCAAACTCACTACTACTAGTACTACTGCAGGGAGCTCTCTCACGTGGTTCTTGTCCACTATCGGGAAGTAAAGGTAACCCCTTATCCATTTACCCTTTATTTTTGTTTATCTAATAAGTCAAAAATAGGTAAATTGTAAGAATAACTTAAATTATTTCCTAGTAGGTAAATGATTCTTCTAAGATAGAGATAATCTAACATTTTCCATTACACAGCTTCTTTGATCCAAGTTGGTGGTTGTGGTTTATGTGTTATGATGGTATTTCAAACTTTCACCGCGAGAGACTCTTCTAAAGAGACTCAGGTTTTTAATGATAAGAGGTTCTTAGGTAATACCAAACAATATTTCAACTTGGATGCAAATGAGCTCAAACTCAAACAGAACTTCTTGTTAAATATGATTTAGACCCCAATTCTTATTATGCAATAGAAATTGTCAACTTGTTACCAATTATCTCAATTATGTGATCACAATTCTAGTAATATAAACCCAAAAAAAAAAAAAAAAAAGCAAGTCACCAAATATGTAAGTGTAACAATAAAAGCAATAAAAACATAAGACAACAATATGGTGACAAAGTGGAAAATCGATAGAGAACGTCTTCAAAGGAAAAACTACTTCAGGGGTAATGTATCCCAATTAAGGCACTCCATTATACGAGAAGGAGTTTACAATTTAAAACAGAACTTTTGCTATCTAGACTCTATGAGACTTCAACTTAGTAGACAAACTCATTGTTGTGACTCATTGTAGCTTAAGAACTCTAAAGAGTCTAAACTTATCATACATGGACCCTTTCACGAATGACCTGTCCTTGTCAATGAATCAGCACCTCTAACCTACTTCAAGGCACCTTCTTGAAGGTTTGATCGACAATGAACTCATTGGGATGAAGACTCTGGTTTCAAGCTCTTGGATCACAAGTATGAATATAAACTAGAATGATTCTCTCTTTTGTACTCACTGATGGAGGCTATAATTTTCTCATGGTGTAGCACTTAGTGGCACTTAGTTTCTGCCTCCTTAAGCCTCATGGAAAATATAAGAATTTATAGAGTTGCCATAAGTAGGGTTCAGAGAAAGTAGTCTTTGACTAACCTAGCAAAATTAATCTTTCTCACAGTGTGGCACTTGGTCTCTTACGCTTGTCTAACCTAGCAAAATTAGTATTTTATCTCTTCTTTATGATTCCTCTTAAATGGAGGAATGTACACATTTTTTCCTTTAAAGCCAGAATTCTTTGTTGGAATGGAAGACCCTATCTTCATATGTCCTAGGTTGGTTTTATCAGAGTTGGGCTCTACATCAATCTTGGAATTAGATACCTTTTCCAATTTGGCATTAGATTCAGCAAGTTCTTCCAAAAACTCGACCTTAACCCTAAGGGAGAAATTCTCAATTTCTTACTCTTGACTCCATCTACCAACTTGTTGGTTTCTTCAAGTTTGACATCTAAGTCCTCCTTAATATATTCAAACTACTTTAATTTTTCCAAGGACTTTTCAACATTTTTTTTTATTATAATCAGCTTATTGGATTCATCAAGTTTTACATTTAAAACTCCAATTTCAAGTTCAATCTTGCTCAATTTCTAAGTGATTTCTTAGTCTTTCTTGGATTTGATAATTTTGCTAAAGAGATTGTTACCAGCAATTCTAGGATCTCCTATAGAATTGTTTCAAATTACATCATCACTATCATGAATATAATGACTCTTGACTTTGTCCATGACAAAACAGGGGTCAAGGGTCATGCAAGGAAATTAATCCTACAGCATTGAACCAAAGCTCTAATACCAATTGAAAAACGTTGTTTAGAACCCTAGTATGGCTTACTACCAATTTTAACCAATTAATTCAATTGTTCACCGGGTAGTTAATTAGTCAATATTCAGGCACAGTAGTAGAGAACAAATGCACAACAGTAGAGAACAAATACACACGCACACAGAGACAAGGATTTGTTCAGGAAGTGAAAACCTAAAAGGTAAAAATGCTCCAGGGCCAAGCCCAATTCATCAAATCACTATGAAGGTGTTGCGATACATACCATAATCTTATAGACTTCCCATACAAATAAATAGACACCTTACCAGAGATTCCCACTCCTGCTAGTAAGTGCAGACTCCTACCTTGTGATTTCAAAACAACTTGATGCCGCAAGTCAATCCACTGACCACAAAGTCAATCTCAATCACTCCAAGGCTTCTTGAAGATCTGTCTTGATCTGGTTTCAAACAGGAAGTCCAATACAAGTATGGTGATCTATGAGTTTGGAACACTCAACCTCTCAAAGATGTTCAATGGGAGAGGGTGGAAGAAAAAGAATAGCTCTCTCTAGGATTTTATTTGTTTTCTATGGCCATCTTCGTTTTCTGGAATTTGGGGTTGATATAGGGTTTAAATACAAGTAGGTTTTAGGCTTGCAGTGGGTACAAACACAACTCTGGAAGCAAACCTCAGAATTTCTATTATAGGGTTCAGTCAATTGAGAGTCTACCAAGAGTTTTTGTCTGAATCACCAATCTCATGCAATCTAGCTTTGACCTGACCAAGATCTTTAGTTTTGCATAGTGAACAGAAGATTCAGCCTTTAGCCCTTGTTGCAACCATTCATATTAGAATTACGAAACCCAAAATTACAAATAAATTTGTCATGGAATTAGCCAGCGCTAAAAATCCTAACAAAAGTTACAATACATGGAGGTAATACTGCTTTTGATGCTTATATCATGCATTCCATTCTTAAGTTCATGTGTGGTGGTGATCTTAAATATGATGCTCATGCAGTTTTTGTCATATTTGTTGTTATTGGTGTCGTATGCTAATTATTGCTTAAGTTCAGCTTTGATGCTCCTTATTGATTGTTTGGAAACAGATTTTAACCTCCTGATTATTTCTGTTACATATTAAATTTTAATTTACCTCCAAATTTTTGTATATTGGGTTTTATTCTTTCCGTGTTTTCCAACTAGTTCAGGGCAATAGGACAAATGTTAACTGCATCAAAGTCATTTTGCATGAATTTGATGAGAAAATTCAATGTAAAGAAAAAAAAAAAAAAAAAAAACCCTTTCTTTTTATGAATAAGCAAATCTTATTAACCAAAAACACAAGAAAACAACTCAACAGCCCAAATATACATGTAGAAAGCTACCAACAAGGGACAACAAAACCAAATCCCCACCCACAATACCCTGCCAAAGTTGGCAACACCCAATACAACAATTTGCGAACTACCCCTACCCAAAAAAAAAACTCTACTAGATCAAAATGTACAGCACAGTTATCAGCTTTTTGCACAAAACTCTATCACTAGTAGACAGTTTTGAAGGAATGAAGCCCTCTGCTCTCCATCTCATGCCATTTAGGATATTCTTCCCCATTTGAAATTTTGAAGCCAATACCCCTGGTGAAGGATTTGGTTTCTCAACCTCCAAATATGTTAGACAGTAGATGCCACAATCTTCTTTCCATTTAGTTGATTACAACCCCTTTGAAGCATACAATCCCAATCACAAGGAACTGTTCTACCAAGGCAAGAACCAATTTATTTGTTTCTACACCCTTTGGGAGAAAGGACACTCAAAGAGAAAATGATCCCTACCCTCCACTCTGTTTCTGCAGAAAAAACATAAAGGACTCGCCTGCCAACCCCAAGAAAGCATCCTATCACAAGTGGTCAGTCAATTTTTAACAACTAACCACATAATGAAAACATGTTTAGGTGTAACAAACCTGTCCCATATCAACCTCCTCCAGTCAACCTTTTCACTTTTAAATCTTCAAATTTCCCAAGCTGAGCTGCAAGAGTATTCACCAGTATGAGATGATGTCCATATAAGCATATCATTATCGTGGATCACAACCTGGCAGCAACCGTTTTGCAATGCACTCACTGCATCAGCTCTAGGGGGCCTCCAACACCAGTTCCCATTGGTCAACACACTAGAAACCTTTGCTTCTTTATAACTTCCAGCCTCAACTATAATATGAGAGCCAAACACCTCCAGCAGGTTTCCTTTAGGATGCTAGTTATCAGCCCAAAAAGGAACTTGGCTTCGAGCAATAAGCCATTTGGACAAAGGCCTAACCAAGGAATTTTTAGCAATTAACTCTAGTGAAGATTGATGAAGGCTTGAAAATTTGGGCATGTTTTGAGCGAATTTGAAAGGGTATGGGATAAATGATCATGAGAACCACTTAAATTCAAATCCTTAAGGGTTTGCTCAACCGAGTTTCAGGCAAGGTTCAAGCAAACCTTTCTGTCCAACAATTTTAAAAACTCGCAGGACACAATTTCAGGCGAAATGCAAACTTAAAATTTGCTAGATGCTCCAGATGTAATGCATTAAATGTAATTCCACTTGACCCCAATTACTCTTAAGACTTGTGAAAACATAAAAATTCAAGCAAAACAAACACTGATTTATCAGTTTTATATTTAATGTTAAAATTTATGTTGAATAAAAATGACATTTATTTTTTGAAATGGATCTACCCGGCTTGCGGGTTCAGTGCGTCAGTAAGGAATTAACCCATTTATTAGTCGTGTCATGAACCTATTTACACTAACCACTAACCCACAAAAAATCATGTTGTGTTCACAAGTCGTATCAAATACTGCTATCTCTAATTACATCTCACAGAAAAGTAACAATACATGAAGGTAAACACTGTTCTTGATGCTTGTGTCATGCATTTGATTCTAAGTTCATGTGTGGAGTGATATTAAATAGGACGCTCATGCCGTTTTGTCATATTTGCTGTTATTGGTGTCGTATGCTCATTATTACTTAAGATCAGATTTGATGCCCCTTTTGATCACTTGGTTGTTTGGAAATAGATTTTAATCTACTGATTATTTCTGTTAAATATTAAATTTCTATTTACCTTAAAATCTTTGTATGGATTTTTATTCTTTCTATGTTTTCCAACTTGTTCAGGGCAATAGGAAAAATTTTAACCGCAGTAAAGAAACTGAAGAAGCTGTTCCCTATTCCCAAGAAACTGAACCCAATTCTGAGATGGATGGCTCTGTGCCCTCTTGTTTTCTTCTGAATAATTACCAAGTAACTTCACAAAGAACAGATACAACAGGCCTTAACAGTGCTCTGGCATTAGAACATGTGAATACTGAATCAGGTAGATTTATTGTGTTTATGCCTTAGTTTATGTTTTACCTATAAGCTGCTAAAGTTACTTCACAAGGAAGATTTTATATAGTTTATGCATCCCTTGATTATTTATTTTCAGCATGTTTAAAATCTTGTGTGATTATATCTTTGTAACGTAATGTGGAATGTAGCTGTTAATCACCAAGCAAGTTCTGGATTCCATCCTTTCTTCAAATTGCAACAGCCCACGGTGGAAAAGTTTAATGCTGGACTCACTGATCCTTCTTTTCCTGGACCAATTTCAGGTACAGTTGTTTGCTTTATTTTTCAATTTATCTTGCGTCACTAATACATCAAGGAATATTAATATCCCTGATTCTAATTTGACATGGCATACAAACTTCATCGTAGATTCATAATACTCTAAACAATTAACAGATGATTATCAAGGAAACTTCCCAACCATTTCGGGGGTGGATTTTGCTTCACTTACTTCAGCAGATACCGATGGAGTCCTTCCTGAAAAAGAAAACCCGATACTGGGGGACCTTTTGATTGGCAACTTTGGTGAGACATGGGAGTTTGGGAATCACTGTCAAATCCAAAAAGAGTGTCAGGTACAGAGTTATCTACTATTTATAGTATGTTCCAAGAGCTTTATGGCCCAATGGTAATACCTTGTATCCCCCAAGAAGAGAACCTAGGTTCAAATCCCTCCTCCCCCACTCGTTGAAAAAAAAAATTATAGCATGTATCATTGGTGTCATGTATTCATATTTTTGCTAAAATATTATTGAAATTGTTGACCCTTTATCATGGTTGTTCTCAAGTATCGTAGTATGTTTGAGGAATCAATATTATTTTTATGTTACAAGCTGAACAAGTAAGTTTCAATAAAGATATGGGTGACGCATTTAGGGTTGTTGCTTGTAATTTTATGATTTTGACATATATTAAAAATTCTATCCTAGTTTAAATTGTGGTGATGACTTACTTAGCAGCCCCACTTCCTCTCCTCTCTTAAAAAAAAATTGTTGATACCTCATTAGAGATGGCAAGTTGCATTCTTTCTTAGTTTTTGTTGGAACACTTTTATGATCTATCCTTATATGAGATTTGTGCATAGTTAATTTTATCAAAGTATAGATGATTATGCATATTAAGATCTGGCACCTATACATACTTATTAAAAAAAAAAAAAAAATGGTTTTGCCACCCATGCATTATCTATCACAAAATTGAGTCATTTGTATATAATGCTTACCATGTTAGTTAAGTTAAGCATGTTGAGGTTGATTAGGTGAAAATCTATGTTATTGATGATAGCACAACCATGATTAGAGAAAAAAAATATCATCTTCGGAAATCTAAATTTAAGACAAATTCCAAGGATAAGGGCCCATGCTACTTAATTAGTTTGTTAGTATTTATTTGGTTTTTCTAGAGTCAAGGATATTCTAATAATTCTGTAATTATTGGGCATGAGCCATTGTTAAGGGCCTTATTTTTTATTTTTTTATTTTTTAATATTAATAAGTAAGTCTTTTTTAGTTTATGGGTCTTTTTGTGTGGGTTTTGATTCAATTCATTAGGGTTTAGTTTATTAGTTAAAGTACGGGTTCTAGTTCTATTTGGAAAAATTAAGATTTTGGGTCAATATAAGAAAAGTTTATGAATAAATCAAATGTTTTTAGTATTCCACTGTTTTTTTTTTAAATTTTTATAAATAGTATTGCATAATGTTGGCCTTATTGTTCTTTTTTTCCTTTTCCCTTATTTCTCTTCTTTCTCTTTAATATTCTGTCACTATGTTCATTGGTATCATTCAAAGAACTGTACTGTATATTGCACTGTTCATGATACTGTTCACAGATTAAGTGCAGACTCAAATTCTGTTCCCTTTTATCTCTTTGAAACCCTTAATCAATACTTTTATCTTCCTTACAAAAACCATAGTTATTCTTGAAACCTAACCCTTCGCTCTAAAGGTTCTAAACCATAAATTCACAATTCCTCCTAACCCTAAGCCCACCACATGCACATGTAGACGATTTCCCCAATATGTTCCACATCACTTAATGTCTTTACTATGTTTCTCTTTCACAATAGATATAACATTGGGACATTGGTATAGCTGCTATTAGTTAATAATGAAGTTGTAGTTACCAACTGAAAGCTTCTGGCTGGTGACTTAGATTTCTATATTTTTTGTTGTATAGACAATATTTGCATTTTAACTATCTAGCAGAGTACATAATTCTTTATATATTGGTTTAAGAGTTTATAAAGCCATGAACTGTTTTCTTGTCAAATCCAACTATTTGTGTTCAGGCTTTAATTTGCCTTGTAAACAGACTTCTGAAGGCAAATGGCCCTTGGATCAGAATGTGCATGAAGAATCAGTGTATGGTGTCACTTCTAGGTTTTCTGAACAAGTTGTTAATTTGGATGAACAACTCAATTTTTTGGGGCCTTACCTTCCACAGACTGATGAGCAAGAAATTCATCCTATGCAAAATAACCTTCAAGTACAGCTTTCAGATGCAGATCATGGATATTATCTGAAATCAAATCCAGAGATCAATATGGCCCTAGAGGGAAAACCCAACTCCTCTTTCACTATAAAGCAAACTTGGTTAGATGGCTCTCTAACAGAACTGAAGAAGCTTCACAGTTTCAACCGATGGATGAGTAAGGAACTCAGAGATGTAAATGACTCACATACGCAGTCCAGTTCTGGGGCCTATTGGGATACTTTTGAAAGTGACAATAGGGTTGATGAGTCCAATATCTCTCCTCAAGTGCACTTGGATAACTATACTCTCGGTCCCTCTCTATCCCAGGACCAGTTTTTCAGCATTATTGATTTCTCACCAAATTGGGCATACGAGGGCTCAAAAGTTAAGGTATTCTAGGATAAATCTTCCTTCTGTAATTCAGTTATATCAACTAAGCCTTCAAATGTGTCTGTTTGCTAAAAGTATTATACAAATGTTGTCTTATTTATCATTTTTCTTGATTTTTCATTTTTTTCCCCCAAAACCTATACAGGTACTGATTACTGGAAGGTTCTTGAAGAGTCAACAAGAAGTAGAAAATTGTAAGTGGTCCTGTATGTTTGGGGAAGTGGAAGTTCCAGCTGAGGTTATAGCAGACAGGGTTATACGATGTCATACTCCAGTACATAAGGCTGCAAGGGTTCCTTTTTATGTGACTTGTTCCAATAGGTTAGCATGTAGTGAAGTGCGAGAATTTGAGTACCGAGTCAGCCTTATTAAAGACGTGGATATTATAGATTATAGTGGCAACACAAATGACGATCTTCTTATGCGATTTAAAATTTTTTTGTCTCTGACCTCTGCTGGCCCTCCGTCTACTGATTCTCTCATTGGGAGTGAGAAATCCCAAGTAAGCAGTAAAATCAGTTCATTGCTAGAAGGGGACAATGATGAATGGGATCAAATGTTCTTTTTGAATGATTTCTCTCCTGAAAAAATGCCAGACAAGCTTCTTAAAAAGCTACTGAAAGAGAAGTTGCATGTATGGCTCCTGCAGAAAGCAGCAGAAGATAGAAAAGGCCCTTCTGTATTAGATGAGAATGGCCAAGGTGTGCTGCATTTTGCAGCTGCTCTTGGCTATGATTGGGCCCTAGAACCAACAGTTATTGCAGGTGTTAGTGTCAATTTCCGTGATGTGAATGGATGGACTGCACTTCATTGGGCGGCGTTCTGTGGCAGGTGAGCACTTAAGATTTCTTTCTTGCTTCTTTGTAGTAGGCTTTGCCTTAGCCTATTCTTTCCTCTGCTTCTGGTGTAGAAGGCACTACATTCTAGGCCGAATCTCATAGGAGAAGGGAAAAACACTTATTTCATGTGTAGATATTGCAGGAAAACTATGTATGTCATGAAAACCTTCTCTATGAGAGGAAAATTAAATTCCATATAAACCTGGTTTAGGTTAATGAATGGCTTACCTGACCAGGATACACCTGAACAGCAAGTGTACCCTTGAACTTGTCGAATTCTAATAATCACTTTTAACTTTTTCCTTTTCTTCTCCTTCCTGTTAACTTCTTGTTTGAACTTTCTTTATCAGAGAGCGGACGGTTGTTTCCCTTGTCTCTCTTGGTGCGGCTCCTGGTGCATTAACTGATCCAAGTCCCCAATATCCTTCAGGCAGAACAGCTGCTGACCTAGCTTCTGCCAATGGACACAAAGGAATTGCTGGTTATCTTGCAGCATCTCATCTGAGTACCCACCTTTCATCTCTTACGTTGGACACCAGGGAAGGCGATGCTGCAGAGATTTCTGGAGCTAAAGCAGTACAAAAAGTTTCAGATCGAAGTGCAACTCCAGTCAGTGATGGGGATTTACCATATGGATTATCATTAAAGGATTCACTAGCTGCTGTCTGTAATGCCACCCAAACTTTTGCTCGTATTTATCAAGTTTTCAGGGTGGAGTCCTTTAATAAAAAGCAGTTAAAAGAGTATGGTGATGATACATTTGGAATGTCAGATGAACAAGCTCTTTCACTTCTTGCTCTTAAGACAAACAAATCAAGACAACATGATCTGCCTGTGCATGCTGCTGCAATACAGATACAAAATAAGTTCCGCAGTTGGAAGGGTAGAAGAGAATTTTTGATAATCAGGCAGCGTATTGTTAAAATTCAGGTGCATTGCCATTATTGCTTTTGTATGCTTGATTTATTGGCTCCTGTTTTACTCTTAGCAATTATTCTTCCTTTTATTTATTTTACTATCTTTTTCCCTCAGTTGAGCCTAGTTCATGATGTCTAACTATTAGCTTTCATAATGAAAGGCCCATGTAAGAGGCCACCAGGTCAGGAAGAACCATAAAAAGTTTACCTGGTCGATAGGAATTGTAGGGAAGATTATTCTGCTTTGGCGACAAATAAGAAGTGGTTTGCGTGGGTTTAAATCTGAAGCACTTACTGAAGACCACAAAATGCAAGATAAATCTTCAGAGGATGACTATGATTTCCTGAAAGAAGGTAGAAAGCAAACAGAGCAGAGGCTGCAAAAAGCGCTTGCTAGGGTGAAGTCCATGGCTCAGTATCCAGATGCAAGAGATCAATATCATAGGCTGCTGAACGTTGTGACTGATATTCAGGGATCCAAGGTACTTGATTATTATATTGATTTTCCCCTTTCTTTCTCTGAATTTTTTCTTCTCAATCTTTCATGTAACAACATCTTTCCATTGTGTTCCCTTTTGGAACATAATCTGTGTTCCTTTTAGCATCCAGTTCACATGCTTTCAGTTAGATTTCTTATTAATTTAAAGAGACAACCTAGGATGGATGGACTAGGTTGAACCTTCTTGAATCTCAAAAGATTGAAATACTTATTAATTCAATGCTTGTATTGACTATAAGCCGTTAATCTTGGGAATGTAATATCATTTGTTACCCTAAGGGTCTGTTTGGATGGAGGGAGGAAGGAGGGGGAGTGGAGGGAAGTAGATTAGAGTAGAGGTAGCTAAAAATAGACTAATTTTGAGCCAAATCTATTCTTACTCCCCCTCCCTCTCCCTCTCCCTCAATCCAAACAGACCATAAAGTAGTAGGCACGCAGCATGCTGTCGACTTGGGAGCGCTCATCTTCATTGGAACGCTAAAATAGAATGGAGTTTGTTGGCATATTGAAATATACTTCATATGATTGGTTTTATATTCAAAGTTTTTCTGTCTCGCTCTTGTTGATTTTGCAGGTTGTGGGTGATGGGGTTCCAAGCAATTTCAAAGAAATAGTTGATTTTAATGATGACCCGATTAATACTGAAGCACTCTTTGACGAGACATTGACATGGCTACAGACTCAACCTCTGGTTGATTCTCTTCTCTTGTAAAATCTTGTGCTTGGTGGCAGTAATAGTGGTATTATCAATTGGGTTTGCTAAAGATATTGTATAAATAAAAAATCCTAATAATTCATTTAACCAAACTTAATCTTATAAAACAGCTTTGCTATCTTGACTTATTGCCATCGTGCCTGTGATGTGAACACCCCTTATAGCATCAATTATAAAGTCACCCCAAAAAAGAAATGGAAAGAAAAATAGAGGAAAAAAAAAATTTGTAATAGTTATTAGCAAAAGGTGTTATAAAAAAAAAAAAAAAAAAATATATATATATATATATATATATATATATTCATTTGACACTAAATTTTAGAGTTATTTTATTTATTGGTAAAAATACCTGTGGGGGCCGGCCCAAAAATGATGGGCTATTCCAAACTCAGGCCCATCCGAGGAGCGTCCTATCCGAGGAAGAGTCTCGTATGCAGCATTACCCAATCCCGGTAGCTCCAAGGAAACCCGTCCGAGAAGTAACTCCTCCTCGGACATCACGAGGCCCAGACGAGGAACTCTGCTCACCATCTCGACTCACCGTCCCAACATATAAAATAAATGGCGAAAAACACATTTTGGTCCCTACATTTTGACCCGATTCCCGTTTTAGTCCCTAAGTTTTTTTTTTACCGCTTTTAGTCCCTCTCCGGAAAAACGGTTCCATTTTAGTCCCTGCCGTTACATCGAAGCGAATATTCTTTGACGTGGCAAGCGGCAAAGTCAAAAAATAATAAACTAATGTCCACGTGGCCTAAATTAATAATAAAAAAATATTTTTAATGCCACGTCAAGCATCTAAATTAAAAAAAAAAATTAAAAACTCTCATTAAAAAAATCCTTAAATAAAAAAATTAATTTATTAATTCTAACTAAATAAAAAAAAATTAAAAACTCTCAAAAAAAAAAAAAAAAAAAAATCAAAAACAAATTTAAAACTAAGAACAACAAAACCCAGCAAGAACATAAACCCAGCAAGAAAACCCAGCAATATCCTTTGAAGGTTGTGAGCAATATTCTTAGTCTTCTCAAATATTTTGCTTTTTCTCTTTTCTTTTCTCTCTGTCTCTTAAAATTTCCTAGCACTTTCACTCTTTTTTAGAGTTATATTTCTCAGAGCTTGAGAGAAAAGAGAGAGTTTGGATCATATCTGTGTTAATATATGTCTATTCTTTGTATTGACTAAATTCATTTCAAATTTTGGTGTTTTTCTTTTTAAGTGAATTTCTGTTAATTTTGTTGGTTTTTTTTTGGTTACTAAATTTTGAGTTTTTTTTTTTTTTTTCTTCTTTTTTGGTGGGTTGGTTTTAATCGATTAGTATCGTTTCTACATAGAATTACTTTAATATTTCTTGGATTTTTTTTTTTGTAAAGTTGTGCTAATCACACATATGTCCGATTTGAAATGATATGGGGTGTTTAAGAGTGTTTGCTTTTGGTGGTTCACGCGCCGTGCAAGCCGCTCTTAGCTCGTAGATCGGAGAGTAGTTTCGGGTTTGAGAGGTAGAGACTTGATGATTCGGGTTCGGGTTTCGAGAGGCGTGTGTTGGGTGCAGGTTGGACCGAGACGCAGAGAGCAGAGGAGTGGTGGTGGTCTGTGTGTGTCACGGTGGAGCAAAGAGAAAGTGATCCAAGTGGGTATGATGGAGCACATCAAGAGAGAAATCTCGGTGATGAAGATGGGTTTTCTTCTTTGGGTTTAGCTCGTAGATCGGAGAGTAGTTTTGGGTTTGAGAGGTAGAGAGACTTGATGATTCGGGTTCGGGTTTCAAGAGGCGTGTGTTGGAGTGCAGGTTAGACCGAGACGCGAGAGAGCAGAGGAGTGGTGGTGGGTGTGTGTGTCACGGTGGAGCAAAAGAAAGTGATCCAAGTGGGTATGATGGAGCACATCAAGAGAGAAATCTCGGTGATGAAGATGGGTTTTCTTCTTTGGGTTTTGTTGTTCTTAGTTTTAAATTTGTTTTTGATTTTTTTTTTTTATGAGAGTTTTTAATTTTTTTTTTTTATTTAGTTAGAATTAATAAATTAATTTTTTATTTAAGGATTTTTTTATGAGAGTTTTTAATTTTTTTTTTTTTTTTAATTTAGATCTTTGACGTGGTATTAAAAAATATTTTTATTATTAATTTAGGCCACGTGGACATTAGTTTATTATTTTTGACTTTGCCGTTTGCCACGTCAGCAATATCCGTTTCGATGTAACGGCGGGGACTAAAATGGAACCGTTTTTACGGAGAGGGACTAAAAGCGGTAAAAAAAAAACTTAGGGACTAAAACGGAAATCGGGTCAAAATGTAGGGACCAAAATGTGTTTTTCGCCAAAATAAATTAAATCCAAAATATCTCGCGGAAGGCCACCACCACATTAATTGCGCCCCAACCACCCTCTTGGCCGCATTAATGTGGAAAAAACTCTGAACGATACCGCCTTGGCCTCTGCAACTCACAAAGGGACTGATGAGGGCGTCGATGGGACAGTGCTCAAGTGGATGCCTAGATGGTCAACAGTGTAAGGTTGAGATGAAAAGAAGAGAGCTATATAATGTAGTGGAGTCCCTCAAAGAGGGGGACGGCGAGAAGTGTAAGAGGGACTAAAGAAATAAAATCAGACTTGAGGAATCCTTCTTTACGTTCTTATTTCTTTTCGCAAACAGTACCTTACATGCATAAGACCTAGTATTTTCACTGAAGCCAAGTTCTTTAGCCCACTCTCTACAAATATTATTGTGAGGGATCTTTCACGCGCGAGCCCAACTTCGTTGTTGGGCCGCCAGAGATTCGTGTCCCTACAATTGGCGCCGTCTGTGGGAAGAACTAGGGCATCGGCTAGTGCAACGGTCAAGCATGTCAGAACTAGACCCGCACCAGGAGGATCCTCACCAAGCCAACTCCCAACGGACACGACCTGCCGAGTCCCAGAGGCAAAATAACCCAACTGGCCCAGGTGGAAGAGGAAATCGTGAAGGGAGTGTGCATACCACCCCAGGCGAGCAGAGTCACACTCGGACGGGAAGTCACGTGTCTCGAGGCGAAAGCAGTCACCGAGGCCATGCGGCGAGAGATAGATGACTTAAAAAGGAAGTTGCGGCGTGCGCAGCGAAGACGATCTCCCTCTGGCTCGGGCGAATCTTCTAACGCGCGGAAGGCGTGAGTTACAGGCGAAGGTCAAGGACCCCCTCAAGCGACGCCATGAAGAGGGCGCTGGAACAGGTCTCCAGGTCACCCTTCACGAATAGAATCGAAGGGGCCAAGCTGCCAAGACGTTTCAACCAACCGGTGTTCGCCATCTATTACGGCAAAACGGACCGGTGGAGCACGTGAGCAGTTTAACCAGGAAAATGGCGATTTATTCGCAAAACGAGGCCCGATGTGCAAAATCTTCCCATCCACTTGGGATCGATGGCGATGAGGTGGTTCAACGACACGAAGACAAACTCCGTAGGCTCCTACAAGCAGCTCACTCAAGCTTTTTGCTCTCGTTTCATTACAAACACCAGAGTCCCTCGACCTCTCGGTTCGCTCTTGTCCTTGTCCATGCACGAAGGAGAAACCCACGAAAGCGTACTCGGATAGGTTTGGGAGGTGTATAATGATTTGGATGATAACCATGATAATGTCGCTATCAAAGACGTTCAAAAGCGATCTCCCCCCAGGCACGGCTTAAGGAAATCCCTCACCGGAAAACCGAGTTACTAACGTCCAACGGCTAATGGATAGGATCGACAAGTACAAAAGAGTTGAGGAAGATCATTTTGCAAGGGAAGGGAAAGGAGAAGGTTACCCCCACCCCTAAAGCTAATGATTTTAGGACGGAACGTCACAATCCTGGTCGGCCGAGGAGAGATTTTTCGCGACAAGGTGGGCGGAGCGATCCTTGCGAGTGAATGCCGTATTCGAGAGCCGCGTACAACAGTCTGGAGAAAGTAAGGGATGAACCCTATTTCAGGTGGCGGGAAAGATGGTGGAGACCCTACCAGGCGTAACCGAGAACTTGTATTGCCACTATCATCGGGACCACGGGCATACTGCGAGGACTGCAGGAGTCGTGGAATCACCTAGATCAATTGGTCCGAGAAGGAAAGCTACGTCTGCTGCACCCATCAGCGGCCATCCCGGCCAAGTAACACAAGAACCTCGAAGGGACGTGTCTTTAAGACCCCCTACCGGGACGATACATGTCATCCTCATTGCACCGGGAAGAATTGGGCCGCCCATCCCAGGGTATTAGCCGTGGATCATCTCCCCTACAAGGGCGAGGCAAAGGGAGCCCAAAAGGTTAAGAAAGGGAAGCTCTTTGATACTGGGATTCTCGGATGAGGATAAAGAAGGAACAATTCAACCTCACGATGATGCCTTGGTGGTCACCTTGCGGATTGGAGGTTTTGATGTTAAAAGGGTGTTAGTAGATTCGGGAAGTGCGGTGGAGATAATGTACCTCGACCTATACAAGGGGCTAAACTTGACGCCAGAAGATTTAACGACTTATGATTCCCCCTTCTCGGCTTTGAGGGGAAGCTTGTCACGCCAAAGGGGCTAATTGATTGCCCGTCTGAGACGGGGGTGGAAGTGGTGGAGGTGAATTTTATCGTGGTCGACGCTTATTCACCCTACACTGCGATAGTTGCAAGGCCATGGATCCACGACCTAGAGGCCGTGACCTCCACACTTCACCGAGAAAGTAAAGTACCCATCCCAGGACGAGTAGAAGAAATCCGAGGAGATCGAGGCCTTGGCAGGGAAATGTGTAGTGGCCGCCGTTTTACATCGGCCCTTGGTCGAGTCCTCGGAATCGAAGAGCTTATAGCAACCAGTCTCCTCGGCAAAGCATAACGAGGGGCTGGCCGAGGAGATAAGGTGTGAAGGTTTAGATAAGATTGTCATCAACGATGACCCGGAGAAGTTCTTTTGGTCGGCTCTGAATTGCCCTCTCAAGAAAAAGAGGAACTGGTCAGATTTCTCGGAGAAAATGTTGATGTATTCGCTTGGGACGCCTACGATGCCCCGGGAGTCGATCCTAGCCTTATTTGTCACCACTTGAACGTCAACCCCTCTTCCATTCCGAGGAAGCAGCCACCCCGACGCCCTTCAAAGGAACACGCTAGTGCCGTAAGAGACGAGGTGGCAAAATTAAAAAGAGCTGGAGCTATCAAAGAGGTCTTCTATCCCGAATGGTTGGTAAACACAGTGGTGGTAAGGAAGAAGACGGGGAAGTGGAGGGAGTGCGTGGACTTCACGGACCTGAACAAGGCGTGCCCCAAGGACCCATTCCCCCTGCCCAAAATCGATCGACTGGTAGATGCAACCGTGGGGCACCCTCGAATGAGCTTCCTGGACGCCTTCCGGGGCTATCATCAGATACCCCTTGCGCTAGAGGACCAAGAGAAAACGGCTTTCATGACGCCCATCGGAAACTATCATTATAAGGTGATGCCGTTCGGACTAAAGAACGCGGGTTCAACATACCAAAGGATGATGACTCGGATGTTTGAGCCACAACTGGGCAAAATCATTGAGGTGTATATAGACGATATGGTTGTGAAGAGCAAAAGGGTGTCCGAGCACGTGAAGGACCTTGGAATCATCTTCGCTATCTTGAGGGAGCACCGTTTTGCGGTGAATGCCTCCAAATGCTCGTTCGGAGTTGGGTGCGGGAAATTCCTAGGGTACATGGTCACCCACAGGGGAATAGAAGTAAGTCGACCAAATCAAAGCCATCAACAACCTACAGACTCCTCGGAACCCGAAGGAAGTACAGAAGCTCATTGGCATGATTGCGGCATTAAACCGATTCATATCGCGATCGGCGGATCGATGCCGGCCTTTTTACCTCCACGATAAACAAGTGGAAAGAGTTCAAATGGTCGGAGGATTGCATTCAAGCTTTCAGCAGCTTAAGGACTACTGTCCCGACCACCCATCATGTCCAGTCCGGAGGAGGCGGACGAGGTATCTTGTTTGCCTACATCGCCGTAGCTCCCCACGCCGTAAGCATGGTACTAATACGGGATGATAATGGGGTGCGGCGACCGGTATACTATGTGAGCAAATCACTACACGAGGTGAGGTGCGATACCTACCTATAGAAAAGGCCATTAAAGCGATAGTGCATGCAACCCGGAAGCTTCCCCATTACTTTCGGGCGCATACGGTCATCATTCGACTCGGCTTCCCCTTCGAGCCGTGCTTCAAGCGCTGACTACGGGGAGGATCGCCAAGTGGAGTGCTCTTTTGGGGGCCTTTGATATTAAATATATGCCGGACCCTCCGTCAAAAGACAGGTCCTTGCGAGACTTGGTAGCGGAGTTTCTTTGAGCCCTTTATAGAAACGATGACCGAGAAGAAAGACCTTGGTGGAAAAGCTGGTTTGGCGCAGTCTCGGCCGGGGAGTCCATGCATTGGAAGATCTATGTGGATGGCGCGGCCAACTAGAGAGGATCAGGAGTTGGGATAGTTTTAATATCGCCAGGCGGCGCTGTCATTGAAAAATCATTGAGACTTGGATTCTCGACTCACGAACAATGAAGCCGAATACGAGGCCTTACTTCAAGGGATGACAATGGTTCGAGGATTGGGCGGAAGAGTAATAGAAGCATTCTCGGACTCAGTTAGTGGTCGGACAAGTAATGGGAGAGCTAGAAGCTCGAGATACAAGGATGCAAGAGTATTTGGGACAAGTCAAACGGCTACGAGACGAGTTTTGAATCCTTCCATCGACGCACATTTCCGGGAGCGTAAACACTCATGCGGACTCGCTGGCCACTCTTGCCACGTCCTCGGCATGCGGTTTGCCACGAATAATTCTAGTCGAAGATCTAGTCAAGGCCGATCCCATCAGCGGAAACCCGGCCCAAGTCCATCAGATAAGATAGAGTCCCAGTTGGATGGACCCCATAAGGAATTTCCTCCAGACGATATCCTCCCGGAAGAGAAACTTGAAGCCGAGAAGATACGACGAAAAGCTCCTCGTTTCTGGCTATCAGAGAACCGCAAACTCTATCGGCGCTCCTACTCTGGACCGTACTTACTTTGTGTACATCCGGAAGAGTCCGAGTCCCTTCTTGAGGAGTTGTATGAGGGAGTATGTGGGAGCCACACCGGAGGAAGATCGCTGGCGCACAGGGCACTCACTCAAGGATCTTGGTGGCCGAACATGCGAGACAGCCCGGGAATACGCTAAGAAGTGCGATCGGTGCCAAAGATTTACTCGAATATCCACCAACCGGGAGGGGTGCTCAACCCACTCTCCAGTCCATGGCCGTTCGCGCAATGGGGCCTCGATATTGTCGGGCCTTTCCCCAAGGCTGCGGGGAACAAGCGATACATAATAGTCGGAACCGATTACTTCACCAAATGGGTGGAGGCTGAACCTTTGGCCAACATCAGGGGCGTGGATGCCCAGAAATTCGTCTGGAAGAACATTATCACCCGCTTCGGAACTCCAAGAACACTCATTTCCGACAATGGCCTCGGTTTTGACAAGAATTTTAGGGAGTCTGCGTGAATTTGGGATCATTAATCGATATTCCACCCCCGCATACCCCCAAGGAAATGGGCAAGTCGAGGCTGTAAACAAGGTCATAGTGAACGGGTTGAAGAAAAGACTAGATGAATCAAAGGGGAGATGGGTAGAAGAGCTACCACACGTCTTATGGACATATCGGACAACGCCGCGGCGTTCAACCGGTGAAACCCCCTTCTCAATGACTTTGGGGGGTGATTTTGTGCTTCCGATCGAGAACAATTTCCCCACGTTGAGATCTAGCTCGTTCACCCCAAGCGATAACGATGAGTTGCTAGGAAGAAGTCCGGACCTAGGCGAGGAGAGAAGGGAAAAGGCCACGATTCACATGGCCTATTATCACCGAGAAAGGTTTGAGACAAGGGTGCGATGCTAACGTCAAATTGCGGCCTCGGGTCCAGGTGATCTCGTGATGAGAAAAATCCTTGGCAACGCAAAGAACCCCTCTTGGGGCAAGTTGGGGCCCAGCTGGGAGGGACCATACCGTGTCACATCCGTGGCCGGAATAGGCGCCTACTACCTAGAAGATTTAGATGAAAAAGCTGTACCTCGACCATGGAATGTAAACAACCTCGGGAGGTATTATTATTAATGAGAATGGCTTAGCATATGTTTTCTTTCATGACTATCCGCTGCTTGCCGGACTACATTGCAACTATTTATAAGTTTTAAAAAGAACCTAAGTCCTGCATGGCTCCTCGGACGAGAGGCTTAGGGGAAAACAATATTTAAGCCAACTATTTATAAGTTTTAAAAAGAACCTAAGTCCTGCATGGCTCCTCGGATCACAGACTTTTGGGGAAATTATTACTCATGAGAGTTCATAGTTTTAAGCAGAACCTAAGTCTGCTTGGCTCCTCGGACCACAGACTTTGGGGAAATTATTACTCATGACAATTCATAGTTTTAAGCAGAACCTAAGTCCTGCATGGCTCCTCGGACCAATGACTTTTGGGGAAATTATTACTTATGATAGATTGGGAGATTATTACTTAAAGGAAATCATTTTTAGTGCGTGCGCTTGTGATCTAGCACTATCACAATCATCAAGTGCACTTTGTGCCAAAAACCCATTATTGTTTTGACCAATATCCTGTGTTTACGTTGTTGCAAATGTTTAAAATAAAAGAGCATTCTTGACACACATCCGTAGTAAGCAAAACGAACGTCTTATATTAATATTCCCAGTACATTAACAAGAGAGGTCCTTACAAAAAAAAAAAAAAAAAAAAAAAAAAGGGGAAAAGTAGGATAACTCTCATTTAAAAAAAAAAAAAAAAAAAAAAAAAAAAGCTATTCACTAAGGATGAAAACCTAGAGGGCTAAGCTTCTGTGGAGGATCTTCCTTCTATTCGGGTGAGGAGGAGGAGCCTCGATGGTGGGATCTGCGGCGGGGACCTCCGTCATATCAGACACAAGGGCCGCATCGAGGTGCACCGTCAGATCCTGCTCTGGAGCCACTTGGGCATCATTAGGATTCGCACGGATCTCAGGAAAGAAGATACTCTCGGGCAATCTTAGTGCCGAATCTGCGAGGAACTCTGCGAGCATCAAGAGCATGAGCCCATGAAATCTGCAGTACTCCCGCATACCTCGGGAATCTCCTCGAGATAGCTTGGCCTCCGTCTCTTCGGCCCCAAGGCTGTCGAGCGGCCTCCTTCTCGGCCTCTGTTGCCTCTCGGATCAGTGAGCATCCTCCTTTACCCGCCTCAGCTCATCCTCTACTTTTTGCATGGCGTTTTGAGGTCTGCACTTTTGCCTGCCTCTCGGTGTTAAGGTTAAGGTGGGCCGTGTCGATTGTTTCGCTGGTCCTCCGCTTTGGTCCTCGGCACTCTTCAAGCCAGCCTCTGCACTTTTACGTCGGTTCTCCGAATCCTTGAACTCAGCCGTGAGTTTAATGTGATCATGCTTGAGGGACCCCAAGGCTTTCTCCACCTCTGTCCGAGCACGGGTCTCGGCCTCGGCCCGATTGCGGCACATTACGGCAAAACTCCTTAGCCACGAACACCTGCTGAGTAATCTGCGGACGAAACAAGAGTGTCCGTAAAAGAAAAATACACAATCGACGGGGAGCAAGTAAATTGACAAAACAGTGAAAGGATTACTCACCAACGCGAGATCCCTTTTAAGGGATAGGAAGAGCTCGGACTGAGTGCATCTCCTGTAGGCCTCCATGTCCCGAGGAAGAAGTAGGGGCTGCTCTAAGGCCTCCGCCACATACCCTGCCCGGCCACGATTATACTCTTGGACCGAAGCAGTGTAAGGGATGGCAACCCCATCCAGCTCCAACTTCGGATCCCACGGACGAGGGGAAGTGCGCACTTGAGCAAGGTTCCCCTCATCCCTGCTGTCCGAGGAGGTGCCCTTTCTGCTCCTTGGCGCCCGTGTGGTTTTCTGCTGCTTGGTCGGCTGGACAGCCACCTCGCCTTCCTCGGGCGTGTCAACCGGCCTCTTCTTCTTCAGGTCCGGATTAACCTTAAGGCCAGGGTCCGAGACACCTTGGGGAACCACCGGGGGAAGGGTCTTGGCCTGTGATGGAGTCGGCCCCTTCGAAGATTGACCCTTCGGTGGTCGACCTTTCCCTCTGGAGGACATCAACTCCTTCAAGGACTTCCCTTTTTCTGCCATGGGCTCGGCCTCTTCGTCTGAAGTATCGTCCGAGCAGATAACGATTGAGGGAACACCAACTGCGGAATGTCGGTCTGCTCTGCTTCGAGGATTAGAAAGCTCCACCAAGGGATTTTCTGAATTTCCTCCTCGAAGTAAAATTTGTCTATTTCTTCCTCAAGGGAAAGACGGGAAGATTGAGTTTCTTCTTCGACGAGCAAGCGGCAGACACCAGGCTCGTTTACCGGAGGAAGCTGCTCTCCTAAGTAAGGATTTCTGACCCCAGGCAGCACTACGGTGGCGGTCGTGTGGAGCTAAGAACCCGTTTCGGGACACGTCAATCCTAGCCAACCTCGGACTGCCCGCCCTTATAGCGTGACCGATTGCCTGGAAAGCTTTGCTCGGAGGTGATAACCCGAGAACCGAGATGGGCCGCACGCAATCGTCCGTCCTCGGTAGCGTAAATTTCCGACCGAGAAGATAGTTCAGTTGCACGCACGTTCGCAAGGTCTATCCAGGAGCGACGTGAGCTTTGTGCGCAAACAACCAAGAAAAGTGTGGTCAGTCCAAGAAATTTTCTAATTACGTAAAGCGAGAAAAAAAAATAATAACCCCTTAATACTAAATCCTTTCCCAAGAAGGATCGATCCTAAAAACGCCGCACTTTGGGTTTCTGCTGAGTTGGACAATGAATACCGTCGAACCACTCCCCGGAAGCAATGAGGAAGTCATTCTTCACGGTCTTATTGGATACCGGGAGACAAGAGATCAACCTAACATCCTCGTTCGGGATTTAAGATAATACCCATCATCCCCGAGGCGGTGACATTAAATGCAGAGATAGGCCACATCATGCCAAGAGAGGCCTAGATTCATCCGCTCGTTTAAGACGTCTACACATGACCCTAGTATCTTGAACATATTCGGGGCACACTGATACGGCGTCAACCTATGGTTGAACAGGTACTCCCTTGTAATCCTACGCATGGGAAGTGTCATCCCTCCCTCTATGAAAGCAATCATGGGGATAACAACTTCCCCCTCAACTCTATCCGTCAGTATCCCTTCCATAGGACAGATCTCGCAGACCCAACCCAGGGGGGAATGTGGTATTTCTCCCTAAAGGCTTCCATAGCGGCTGGAGTTTTTACTAATTTTTCAAATCTACCCATCCGAATCGAACTGGGAAATGAAAGTAAAGACGAAAAGAAAAGCAGAGTCCGAGGAGGGAATTGAAACGGTGAGAAAAGTGAAATGTATAGGTACCTTCACAAAACGCTCAAGGGGACGCTGGAGATCTCTCTTGAACAAAACGCTTCACAAAAACGGCTACGGCGGCGTAACGGATGCAAGTGTTCGTATATCTACGGGATTCGGTGGAGTTCTCTGAGTCTTTTGAGGTTTGGGAAATGCGAGATGAAAGAAGGAACTGAACCCCCGACGACGTCTTATATAGCCGGGAGGAGAGAGAGAAAAGATCGGCCCTGCCTAAAAAGTACGAGAAAGAACGATGGCCGTTCGATCCACGCCAAGTTTGTTGGATGAAGGGAACATAACGCCTCCAGTTAATGATCACGCCTCGTAAATTGTAGCGCGTCAAAAGTAACGGCCCACACGCGCGCCCCACGATCTCCTTATTTCCCTCCACTCACAAACATCAAAACCCCGCTTTTCTCCTCGGAGGGAGGTTAAAACCGAAGTTTTGAGGGGCTATTGTGGGGCCGGCCCAAAAATGATGGGCTATTCCAAACTCGAGGCCCATCCGAGGAGCGTCCTATCCCAGGAAGAGTCTCGTATGCAGCATTACCCAATCCCGGTAGCTCCAAGGAAACCCGTCCAGAAGTAACTCCTCCTCGGACATCACGAGGCCTGGACGAGGAACTCGCTCGACCATCTCGGCTCACCGTCCCAACATATAAAATGAATTAAATCCAAAATATCTCGCGGAAGGCCACCACCACATTAATTGCGCCCCAACCACCCTCTTGGCCGCATTAATGAGGAAAAGACTCTGAACAGCACCGCCTTGGCCTCGCAACTCACAAAGGGGACCGATGAGGGCGTCTGATGGGACAGGTGCTCAAGTGGATGCCTAGATGGTCAACAGGTGTAAGGTTGAGATGAAAAGAAGAGAGCTATATAATGTAGTGGAGTCCCTCAAAGAGGGGGACGGCAGAATTGTAAGAGGGACTAAAGAAATAAAATCAGACTTGAGTAATCCTTCTTTACGTTCTTATTTCTTTCTGCAAACAGTACCTTACATGCATAAGACCTAGTATTTTCACTGAAGCCAAGTTCTTTAGCCCATTCTCTACAAATATTATTGTGAGGGATCTTTCACGCGCGAGCCCAACTTCGTTGTTGGGCCGCCAGAGATTCGTGTCCCTACAATACCATTTTGGGACTACGGTCAATTTGATTTCTATATTTTATTAGTAGCCAATTTAATGCCTGCTATTTTGAAGTTGCGATCAATTTGTTTCCGACCGTTAAGTCATTAACAGAAAATGCTTACGTGGTACACGACATGCATAGTTGGCACAATTAACACCTACGTGGCTACTAAAATAATAATAATATAATTATTTATCATTTAAATAAATTTCATGTCAGCATTAAACAAAAAATCCAAAGTAGGAAATTTTTTTTTTTTGAACAAATGAGTTTAAAAAATTCCCTAGTTTTTCTTGGCAGCCAAACCCAAAAATGCAAAAATAGAAATCAACCCAAATAATTCATGTGGGGACAATTTTTGCCTAGACCAAGTGTTGCACTCTATCATCATTGGTCATCCCTTATATGGCATGGAGAGGAAGGCTTTCCTTCCAATGTGGGACTCTCCAAGCCAAAAATGACTACTAGTGCAACACTTGGTCTAGGCAAAAATTGTCCCCACAATATAAGGATCCTTTTATTGTAGGTACTTAGGAATTTTTGGTTTTGGCTTTGGCTTTGACTTTTCTGGCTTGATTGCCTTGCCTTGAATTCTTTTGTCCCACATTGGAAAGATGACTTTTCTCCTTCTACCTTATAAGGCATGAACCAATGAGAAAGAGTATCACTAGTTTGGTTAAAAATTCTTGAGTACCTACAATTCATAATAACTAAATTTTGTTTCATGAAAGTACTGATTCTGGGTTTCGATTTCATTATTTTTCAATTACACTTCTTTGGAATAATTTTGTTGGATTGATTGCAAATGTCTTCGTTGACGTGGATTTGGTTATTATGAATTTTTTGGTTTGTTGAGTTTGGCTGCCAAGAGAGAGCAACAAACAGGGGCTCATCCATTTGTCTTTATTTAATATTGACGTGGCATTTTTAAATGGTAAATAAATCTATTATTATTATTTTCGTTAGTAAGTTAATGGTAGAAACCAAATTGACTGCAAGTTCAAAATAATAAGAACTAAATTGACTGCTACCAAAATGTAAGAATCAAATTGATTGTGGTCTCAAAATGTAGGGACCAAAATAACATTTTGGCTTTATTTATTTTGACACACCATTACACAACTCCTATATTTCATTTCTTATTTATCACATCACACCCAACACTATTAATTTATTGTTGTTAATACACTCTTATCCCTTAAGGTTTTGGAAAATGAAACTCCACCTCAAACTTGAAGGGAAAAAATATTTTCCCCATTAACATTCGTTTGATCAAACTCTATTAAATTGATGTTAAAAACGTTACATACTAACCTACTGTAAGGACCGGATTTGGATCTTAGCCTAAATGATAGATGGACTCAAGCCCAAAAAGTCCAAAACAATGAATTTGTAGAGAGTGGGTTGGGAAACTAAGTTTAAACGAGTTGGATGACTAATAGAGTGGGTTCCAATGACAAGAACAAAAAGACAGAGTGAATCAACTAAAAAAATCGTCCTCGGCATAGTCCGAGGAGATCAGTTCTTATATATTTCTCTTAAGTTTGATTACAAGTTTTTTTCTTGATTGCTACAGTGTTTTTCTCTTGATTTCTCGATCCCTTTTTCTCTTTGCCTCCTTCTCCTTTTATACTCTTTTCCTCTTTCATCTTTACCCTCTACGTGCGGGCGGATGGTTGGTACTTGATACTTGTCCCATCAACACCTTCCTTTTTTTTTTTTTTTTTTGGAGAAACCGGACCCAAAGGCCCTATAATATTAATAGCAAAACAAGGAGAAATTACAAAGAGTCACGAGTGACAAGGGGAGCTATATCCTCAGGGGTAGTATTATACCAAACCTGTAACTCACTACCGGACTTAGAACTTACGGCTAAACGGTGGGCAACTAAATTGCCTATACGTTTTACATGGGAAAAACAACAAGACTGAAAATCATTAGCTAAGGACAGGACATCTTGAATCACATGACCATACTCTGGGTGAGATGAGTCCTTTTGCCTAATTGCTTTTATAATCACCTCAGCATCACCCTCCACTATGCATTGCACAACTCCAAGATCCTTAGCAAAAAACAATGCCTTACGGCATGCTAGAAGTTCGACAATTGCTGCAGAGGAAGGCATCATGATTCGCTGGGACAAAGCACTGATAACAACCCCTATGGAGTTCAGAACAACAACACCAACTCCTGCACATCCCAATTCCTTGAATGTAGCACCTTCCTGAAGTTTTTAGATAGTAGTCGTAACGTTGAAAACCACTGTTTAGGTATCACCTCCACATTAATGCGGCCCGAGAGTTAGCTGTAGAGCTTTCTCCTTAGATATTTTAGAACTCCCCCCCTGTCCCATGTTTTTGCAATGTTTACCCTTACCATTGGAACTTCTTGGAACATTCCCCCGAATGGCAGACCACCTCTACGGACCTCGACTTTGGTTGGCCGAGGAGGCATTCATCCTCGGCCCAACCTCCTGGGCCATTATGATCAAAACTAACTTCTTCATTTACTAACGCGAGCTCCCTTGACAATGTTTTACACCTTCTCGGACGACCCCTTATCCTCGGCTTGGGCCTCGGGCCCAATATAAACATTGATAATGAGCTCTTGGGCCCAATATCGCTACACCTACCATTTGCTAAAGGGTAAGTCTCCAAAATTATCCCCCCTTTTAGAACTAAAATTTATTGATTTAAAATTTTAATTAAAGAGTATTTTAAAATATTTCGTATGATTTTTTCTTATTTTTAAGTTTTTCATTTGTTTGTGTTATTATTTGACGTTGCAAGTATTTTGGTGACTGATAAATTTTGTATTATTATTTTAAATTTTTTAGTTATGTTTTTATTAATGATGGTTAAACTATGGTATAAAGAATTTTATAGAAATTTAGAATATTCTGTTACTAATATAAACACTTAAATAGAAGGGAGTGTTATTTTCTTCAAACCTCAAGTGAGGGAAGTGCCTTTTCCGTTCAGGTTTGGGATGGAGTGCTATTCATCCAAACCTCAAGGGAGGGAAGCGAAATTACCCCTAATTGATTTATTACTTTTACTCTCTTCCTCTTATCTCTCTCTTCTTTGACTCTTCTCTCTCAATCTCTCTTTCATCTCCATCTAATTCTAGAGAGAGAGAGAGAGAGAGAGAGTTGAGTTCAGGTTACACCACTTAATATTTTTTAATTAGATGCAAATTTTGACAAATCTTCCATTGATTACATTATCTTCGTATATTCTTTATGCTTGCAAAATTTTAAGGTGATCAAAGATTAATAGTCATATAATCAATCAATTGTTTAAATTCAAGTTTTTGTTATTTAAAATAATGCATAAAATATGAATTTAAGAATCGAATGGTAATTAACATCCAATTGGCATGAAAATTAGCATGCATATGAAGAACATGTAAACTAATGGTGAAAATTTTAAAATAAGTTATTGAGTTATGTGAAGCTGAGGCTACAAAAAATGCTTGTTGGGGTGAAGTCCATGGCTCAGTATCCGGATGCAAGAGATCAATATCGTAGGCTCTCGAACGTTGTGACTGATATTTAGGGATCCATGGTACTTGGTTTTATTTTTTTTAATTTTCTCCTTCCATTCTTAAACTACTAGCAACAGGCTCGACCCAATGATTTGAGGGCCTTGTTGCTAGAAGAAGCCCAATACAATTAATTTGGAAGAGGTGGATGATCGGGGTCAACAATCCAAGCTTAAGTAGTGATAACTTAGCAAGACTAATGAAAGGATAAGTGAAACCAGGAATACATTCTAAGAAAAAGCTCAAGGAACGAAGTTTTGGTATTAAAAGATCTTCCTCGGTCGGTCGAGGAACTCGAATTACAACACAATTATTCAATAATTATTGTAGGGATGGCATTGAAACCCCGACCCATGGGTACCTGACCTTAATGGGTCGGATTTTACCCAACCCGCGAAACAATATGGTCGGGTTTAAGTTTAAAAATAAAACAAGAAGCGGGTTCGTGTCAGGTGTGGGTTTTAGTGATACTTGCCCCGAACCCGACCTACATACACCATAATTACAAAAAAACCAGCATATATATATGTGTGTGTGTGTGTGTGTGTGTGTGTGTGTGTGTGTGTGTGTGTGTACACCACTTTTCTAACCTAACCCAAACTCTCATTCAGCCTCATTGCCTCGACCACCCACCCCCTCCCTCACCCTCACACACTCTCACCCTCACTCACTCACTCTCACTCTTATCCCTACATCACCACCACTGGTCATACACCCCATTCATTCCCTTGCCGCCGGCCACACCCTTCAAGCCCTCCCTCATCCATGCATCACCGCCGGCCTCCCCTTCTTGCCTCGCTCAGCTACTTTTTCACGGCCTCGCTCCCTCTTCCATGTATCTCCACCTCGTTCTCCATCTTTTTTTTTTCTTTTTCTTTTCCTGGGTTCATTTCATCTCAATCATGTGAATTTATGTTTGTGTTTGTGTTAGGATTTGTGATTTTGAAAGGGAAAATCATAAATTTGAAATTTTTGTGTTTGTGTTTGTGTTTGGAGTAGTGGTTGTGTTTGTGATTTTGAAAGGAAAAATCATAAATCTGAAATTTGTGTTTGTGTTTGAGTTTGTGATTTTGAAAGGGAAAATCATAAATTTGAAAATTTTGAGTTTGTGATTTCTGTGTTTATGTTTGTGTTAGGATTTGTGTTTGTGTTTGTGATTTTGAAAGTCAAAATCATAGATATGAAATTTTTGTATTTGTGATTTTGAAAGAGAAAATCATAAATCTGAATTATGTGTTTGTATTTGTGATTTTGGGCTGGAAAATCATAAATCTGAAATTTGTGTTTGTGATTTTTATGTTTGTGATTTTGGGTCGGGCATGATGGGACGGGGCGAGTTTGGGGTTTAAAAAAAACAATTTATTAAATGGGGCGGGTTTGGGTAACTAGGGCAGGCCCACAGGGCAGGTCCGGGCATAAAGAAAACCACCTCAAGCCTAACTTGTTGCCATTTCTAAATTATTGCACTCCACTTTTTATCTCTTTCTAGGAACTTCTTCTCCGATTTTTTTTCCTTCCCCTTCAAATAGGGGACTTGTTTCTTTATATATAGAAGGAGGAAGTGCATCCTGAACTTCCACTTAGACGTCCCTCAAATTTGGCTTTGGATACTTGTCCCATCACCGCCTTTTTGGTGGTGGTAGAGCAGGTTGTGAAAACTATGCAAGTCTTGTTTAGGGGTTATTCTCCATTTAATGCAGCAGGATGATTTGGCAAGGAGTATTGAACGTGGAGGTGATGGGTACTTTTCTAGGAAGATATCTCCTACTTTCACTTGCTTAGTCCTACTTCCTTTCTCGGCAATTGCCTTAGGGGCTACGGAGATGGATTCTAAACTCCCGAGGAGGGCGTGCTCCTAAGGCTCCTCGGGTGAACCATTCCCTACTCAATTCCTAGTTTTCTGGCTATCTTGCCTCGACTGGGCCTAAATTGATGAATATCGGGGCCCATCTAACTTCTCGGGCAATCCATCCATTATGTCCTTACGCCCTTAGGTCACTCCCTCCCACAAATAGCATTCTACTTAATGAACACTTTAACAATTTGGCATTTTAAAATTTAAATTAAAAAAAAAAAAAGGCCTTTAGAAGGTAGTGTCAATGGTGGCCAACTCAAGCGAAAATCAAGAACTGTAATGTCAATAAATTGTAAAAAAAAAAAGTTATGAAATCAATAAATTGTTAAAAAAAAAAGGGTTATGAATCCATCATTAGATCAGGTCAAAGAATTTTTTAAGGATGCAATAGTACTAAAATGGATGAGAATCAAAGATCGCAGGAAAAATGGCAACACGGGAAGCGATCATCGAAGCCAAATTTGGGGTTTCATCAAATCATCATTTTAACCAGTAGTAAAGAGAAAGAACAATCATGGCAGAGAAGAAAGCAAAGCAAATGGTAGCACCTGGGAAGGATTGAGACTCTGCGTTAAAGCAGCCCCAAGAATTCTAAGAAGCAACCAGGACAAAGCTAATTATGCTTCTAAAATCCCAATGCAGTCTTTTGATTACATTAGCAGTTAGGATGGATGGTGAAATTGGTTTCTTGATTTTGTTGAGCATCTTTTGTTTCTTGGATCGATATCTGCTACTTTCTAGTATTGTGAACCTTTTATCATGATATCAAAAAAAAAAAAAAAAGGATGGATTTACCGGGCCTCCTTAATCCTTGGCATCTTAGAGCATTCTCATCGGGTGTGCCAAATGCCAAATATTTGGCATTTGGCACACTAAACACCAAAAAACATCTCTCATGAGGTGTTCTAAATCTCAAAAAATTTAGTACACGTGAACAAGACGCTCTCAAATATGAAAGCGTATGGAGAGATGTGCTATAATTTTAATGAATTTTTTATTCTTTTCTCTCTTATCTCTCTCCGGTCTCTGTTAGTCTCTTCCTCCCTTTTTTTTTCTCAAACACCGATCCTATATTCCTATCTCTCAAGTCTCATCCCCTCATATTTTCTTCCTCACCATCAGTTCTCTTCCACGCCCACACCCACACCCCCGCCGACGCATCAATTCCTCGCCGATGCCAACGCCGACGTATCACTTCCACGCCGATCTATCTCTAGTTGTGGTTTTTCTTTTTTCTCTTTTTTTTTTTTTTTTTTTTTTTTTTTTTTTTGTGGTTTGATGGGTGGGTTGGGCAATGGGTGGCTTCGGATGGACAGATTGGTGGTGGGTGGGTTTGGTGTAGGCGGATCGGCGTCCACCATGCGGCACCGTCCATCTCACACTCTCAGATTAGATCACCTTGGTTTTTTTTTTTTTTTTTTTTTTGGGTGGATGTGGGTTGAGTTTCATGGGTTGTAATGGGTTTTGGTGGGTTATGGCGGTGGGTGGGCTGATTTTCATGGGTTGTGATGGGTGATGTTGGTGGGTGTGGGCTGATTTTGGGTTTTGGTTGATTTTGGATTTTAGCTATGGTGGTCGGTGGTAGTGGGTTGGTTGGTTGATTTTGGGTTTTGGTTGTGGTTGTCGGCGGTGGGCTACTATGGGTAGTGGTGGTGGTGGTGTGCTATGGGCGGTGGTGGTGGGGGTCAATTTGCAAAGATATATTATTGTTTGAAGTTTTTTTTTAATGATATTTTAATGAGATGCATATATTATTTTAATGTATGAGATTGAAGAATAGAACATCTGATAAATGGGATGTTGTAAAATAATGTGGTAAAATAGTTGTAGGGTCACAATTCAAGGCCCAGGCCCAACAGGTATGGGGTTCTGGCCCAAGGAGCTCGAAACAATGAATTTATAGAGAGTGGGCTACAGAACTAGGCCTTAACGAAGTGTGTACTAGCTAAGATTAGGCCATGCAACAATTGAGAGTAAGAAAATCCCCTTCATGTCCATTAGATATTCGATCCGAGGAGACGTGGAGGACGTATCTCGGTCCCTGCTCAAAGGCTATGGTTCTAACATTGTTCTTTTGTTTCGAGTTCTTCCCTTCTTCATGGGGACTCCCCTCCCTTATATAACCCTTTTGAAGTCATCAGAGCCTTACACTTATTGATCATCTGGACCTTCACTTGAGTGCCTGTCCCATCGGACATCCCCCTGTCTTTCTGTGAGTTGTGGTGGCCAAGGCAATACTGTTCACAAGTTCTCTCCACATTAATGCGGCGAGAAAAGTAGCTGTCATGCATTTAATGTGGCAGCTGCAACCTCACCCTTACCCTTGGCATCTTACGCTTTCTTCCTTCTTACGGGCTTGTGGGACTCATCCTTGTTATTAATGCTCTTTGGGGTGGATCTTTCTAGCAGGAAGAGTGTATGTTTGAGTCATATTTAGTACGTCCGAGGAGACATTCCTCCTCGGACCGCCTTTTAAACATTTTTAGGCCCACAAGAATAGGGCCTGGAACCCTTTTGGTACCCATGCATTCTCCTCGGACGTAATCGAATTTCCCATACGGGATCCAAGGCCCATTGTATGATCTTGGGCCTTTGCCCCTACAATAGTAAAATAGGTTTTTGATGTGTTAAAATGGCATTTTTTATAGAACAGTTGATGAGAATGGTGTTATTGGTAGTTTATGTTGCCAATTTTCCTTTGTTGATTTAAAAAATAATAATAATTATATATATATATATAAAGATATTTGTGAGGTGGCAAATTTCTCCGAACTCGACTTCCTAGTACACCTTGACTCTTGTAGAGTCAAGTATTAGGCCACATTAGTTGAGGTGGTAATGGTATTAAAATAGAGAGATACTACGTCCACAACATTTTATAACAAATTACGGATGGTTAGTTGTTATAGGTTCAAATTTGAACCTATCACTAAGATTACTTTTTTGCCCCAACAATCAATAACAACCTGTCACTTAGGATTTGATATGAAAATGTTGTGAAAATATTGTGGACATATCATTTCTCATTAAAATATATTGGTAGTTTTGGATGTTGTGAGGGTACTTTAGTCCATTTGAACATTCAAAGATATTTGTGTCATTTTATAAGTTTTGAGATTATTTTTAGTCAATTTTAAGGTTAAGGGGAAATTTTGATATTTTTAGGTATTGAGACTATTTTCAATCAATTTATTATTATAATTGTAATTATTTCTTAATATGTTATCAACCAAGAATATGAATGTTACATTTTTGGATAATGATGGAAATCTAACTGATGAATCAAATGTTGTAATCTTATATTACTATAATGTAATTCTATGGATTAAAGATTCAAGTTATTACGATATGGTGATTTTTATAACAATTAAGTTAAAATATTTCAATTAGTTCTTATGTGAATCACCACTGATATTATTTTATCAAACTATCATTCACGACTCTTTATTTATTTATTTTTATTAAAAATCTATCATTCACGACTTGCCACTTGAAGGTAGGGTTGTAAATGAGTCAAGTTTTGTCAAGTATTGAATGTTCAAGCTCGTTTCGACAACAAATGTAAAAAGTTCAAGCTTGGTTTGAGCTTGAACCATTTCTACAAACAATGTTTGAGCTATAGTTTGTTAGAAAGTCCAAAAGCTTGAACTCGGCTTGACTTGGCTTGATTCATTAGCAAGCCAAGCTTGAGCTCAATATCAAACTCAAACTTTAAGCTCAATATCGAGCTATTGAGATCAAGTACATTATTAAGCTCATTATTAAGCATATTATCAAGCTCATTTGATTCGGACAAGTGTTCTCAATATCCACTTAATTAAAAGCTTAGTAAGATATGAGTTAATTATTCAAACTCATATCAAAATTATTATCCAGCTCATAAACTAACTTAAGCTTGACTAGTTTTTTCAATAATGTTAGGACCACCCAAAAAAAAAACCCATAACTTATCCACATGGCAAGTTTTGAACCCACATGGACCCATCATTCACAACGTTCCTCATGAGCAAATTTTGGCAAAAAATTTGAGTTTTGTTATGATCTAGTATTTTGCTAGTTTTGTTTTAGTAAGCCATATTGTTCACGAGTCTGTTTATAAACAATTTATTTTTTAGGTTCAGCTCGTTTATTAAGGGTCTATTTGGATACCGTTTATTTTGTTGAAACTGAAATCTTATTACTGAAAATAATGTAGATAAAGGTAAAAGTTAGTTAAAATGGTACATCGAGACTCATGAATAGTACCAAAAAGTGAAATTGGGCCATGAGTAGTAGCAAAAATAAAATTTGAATAATAAAATAGTTTTAATTTTTCATTGGTATCCAAACACACACTAAATAAACTTAAAATTAAAACTAAAACTTGACTAACCAAGTCTAAATCCGAGCTCTTTATGAATGGTTTGTTTCATTTCCACTTTTTCAACAACTAATGGTCTGTTTGGTAATGTTGTTCTATTAACGTTATTTGTATTTTTTGAAAATACGTGTGGGTGAAAAAACATATGAAAATAAGTGTAATATTATTTAAAAACTAAAAACTGTTGTTTAAGTTGTGTATTAAACACCTCCTAAATATTTGATTTAGGTCAATTGGTCATAGCTTAAAAGAAAGATTTTTGCTGTTCAAAAAAAGTATTACGCGGAAAGTTTTTTAATGGCAAAAACAAACAAATAATAATAAAATAAACGCGGAAGCGGAAAGCTTCTCCGTCACTTCTCATAAATAAAAAATTTTTGAAAAAAAAAAAAACGCGGAATGCCTTTTATACTTACTGACGTTTCATCATAAAGAATTAAAGATGTTCTTAACCATCTTTGGCAATAACTGGAAGTTGTTTGTTAATGTTTTACTGTCCGAATAATTCTCTCACACTTCTCTATTGAAATCCTAAACTATAGTGTCAAATTGTTGACGATATATTTTTTCTCTTATCAAAAGCCGCTTTTCAAATCCAAAGAACTATTTTATCTGTCACAAATAGTAGTGTTTTTGAAGACTGATTTCTGAATATTGAGTCGCTTGGTGAGTAACCCATAACGAGTTCATGGCGAAGGACAGGCACTCTGGTCTTGGTAACCCACTAGGTGTGGTTTTTTTTCCTCAAGAATCGTTTGCTTCTCTGGTGTTTTGATCTAAGTACCATTGTGGGGTTTTAACTGTTTTTGTTTTTGTTTTGATTTTATTCTGTTTTATTTATCATGGGTTTTGTATGTTTTAATGAGACTCACGCTTGTACTTTGTGGTGTGGGGTATTAGAATTTGTATTGTAGTCTTGTAGATTGGTCTTTTTATTTTGTACATGTGATTTTTGTAACTATTTAGGAATGAGTTAGTTAGTTAGTTAACTTCTTTTTAAAATTTTTTTTTTATTATTATTTTTTTTTTATATATAGGCAGTTACTATTTATTACTCTATTTTGACAGAGCAAAACCAAAACTTCTTGTCATCAATATCGTTTCTTAATCCATATTAGATATTCTTCTCCTTCTGATTATTATACTATCTCTGTATTTTGACAAACTTTGGAATTAGTGTTGATTTTTGATTGTTAACTATTTATAGGTGGAAGTTGTGTGCTGGGGTTTTAAATGAGTTGAGATTTATTGGGGTTATATTTATGAAGGTTTCCACTCTCTAGATATGATCATAAGGAGTTATTTACCGGTGCTTGAGCAATGCTCAAAATTGAGCTATCTGAGTTCACAGATAATCTTGGTCTTGTTTAATGTTTAGTGATGCTTGGAAAATGGGAACATGATCCTTTTCATTTCAAGTTTCATTTCATGATTATGATTTTATTTTCTAGATTTGACCGTGTAAAGAGTGTCATGCTATTTAGTCTCTAGTAGTCATTGACAGTAGACCCTTTCTCACAAGGCCCTATATTGGCATAAATTTGACGGCTTAAGTAATATTTGTGTAAAATTATTTTTACTTTGTTACTTTGAAGCTGCCCATACTTGTGATGTTTCCGAGATAGAATTAACTATACAGATTTTTTTTATGACTATGATTTGGCGGAATGCAGACACTAATCAAATAGTCACAGAAGCAAAAAAACGATGGCTACGTCCTGTTGAAATTTGTGAAATTCTTCAAAATGATAAGAGCTTTCATATTGCTTCAGAACCTGCGAATATGCCTCCAAGTATGACTCTTAACTGCATTGCTTTGGTTTGCTATTATTGACTTGGATTTCTGGATGAACTTTTTGTTTCTCTTATTTCAAACCCTCCCTGTTTCACTAATTAGGAAGGAAGGAAAGAAAAAAGCTCAGATCCAGTTTCTGTTGTAGCTGGTTTAACTGATGATAATTCCTCAACATTTTTGAGGTTAATCAGTTCTTTGGTATCATACTCTCTGTTATCATCTATAGTATATGTTTCATTACCCTATTGTTATCAATTTTCTGGACCTTTCTGTTGGCAGTTGCAGGCGTCCTGTGAATGAATTAATGAAATTTATTTTCTCATTCTTCTGCTACTTACCATGTCCAATTTTTCTCCCATTGAATTTAACAATTAAAAGTGAGAATTTCTATCACCATACATTATTTTCCCAACTTATGATTTTTTTGGATATGTGTAGCCCAAAGCCTTCCAGAAACCCATTATGGTGAATGCTGGTTTCAGACCTAGGCCTTAAGTATGGTGTTGATTTGTGATTTATCATTCATTCCTCTGGAGTTTGTTTCTCGTTTTGCTAGTTCAGCTTTTAAAGAATTGCAGCACCCTTTTTTTTTTTTTTTTTTTTTTCACATCAAAGTTCTTGTGGCTTGCGCAGAACACCCTGTTGTTGAACTTAGACGCACGTTTCACTTCTTAGTTATCTTTATAATTTAGTTTCCTCTCTTTTCCCTTTTTGTTTGTAATGGCCTTGAGTCTCCTTTGTTGACTATAACGGGTGTTTTAGAGGGCCAGAGGCACGTGTAGAATGTTGGAAAAATTGTCTCAATTTTCAAATTTAGGAATTTTTCATTGAAAAATAGGTGATGAAGGAGGTGCAAGCATCCTATATAATGGTGGTAATTCCACATTGCTAAGAAGAGGGTAATGAATTACAATTGGAGCTTTATATATAGGTATTGCTATTAAGGCAAAAATATGCTGTGTTGAAACATATGCATAATGTAGTATTGTTTAGAATCTAAACGATGTATGGTAGCTTTTAGGGATGAAAGATGCTTGCCTTAGTGAGTTGTATGTAATTTAGACGTAATAAGATTTGAGCTCGTTAAAGTATTATGTTTATAAGTTGAGATTGAGTCTTCAGTTGGGTGCAATGGGAGGGTTGGTTTATGTTGGTGAGGGTTTGTGTTGAAGTTTGTTATCGGATTTTTTTTTTTAATGTGGTTTGCAAATGTTCAGGTATTTAGCATCCCCATCCCATGATTGATGGCATGGAGTTGCCAAACTACATTAAATCTTGTTGTCTTGTGTGGATGTTTGATTTAAAAGTTTATTTAAGTGTACTTCTGCTAATCTCAAGCTTGAACTTGAACATACACATTGGTACCAAAGCTTCTGCTATACAACATAGATTATATTAGCTTATAAATATTAACATTTCTTGTAATTGTAGGTACATTTCATGACATTATCTACTCCAAAAATGAGGCACTGTTTGAACTTTTTTTTTCTTAATTTTTCTGAAGTATACTTTAGAACATATATTCACGTAACATGTATTTCCTTCAGGTGGTTCATTTTTTCTTTTTAACCGGAAGGAGCTGAGATGCTTCAGAAAAGATGGCTATAATTGGACGAAGAAACGGGATGGAAAGACTGTGATGGAAGCTCATGAGAAGCTCAAGGTAGGCAATAGACATCATGCTCGAGGAAAGACATTTAAATCATGCTGCTGGGTGCTGTTTACTAAATCATATGCTTATGTTTTTTTTCTCATTTAGGGGGTGATATATGTGAAAAGATTCTTAGTGCTTCATAATTAATTGTGTAGAGAAAATTTTACTTCCTTTCAGGTGGGAGGCAGTGAGGTGTTGAACTGCTACTATGCTCATGGTGAAGAAAATAAAAATTTTCAAAGACGCAGTTATTGGTTGCTCCAAGAGTAAGTGTCTCGAGAGTTATTTGTGTGTTGCTTACCAAGTTTTTTGTTTCAATTTTAGCTTTTTGCACTATATGATTTGTGTGTGCATCAGTGTGTCATAGAAAACTAGATGATGTAAATGTCGATCTTCTTTGTTCTGTTAATTGAAGATTAAAGATAATGATCTTAGAATATTATAGCTTATCTTGGCTTCCCACTTTTTGGACTTGTTTAAACTCTGTTGTTAGTATCAAGTATGGGGACTGAAGTCTTTAAAAAAAAAAAAAAAAATTATGTAACTGTTGCATTTTATTTTGAGATTTTTTCCTAATTTTTATTTCATATACAACAATAACAAAACCTTAATCCCAAAATTTTTAGGTTGGCTATGAATCCTCAACAAATTAATCAAGGTAGGTCATGTGTATTATTTTCCTTCATTTTATTCTATCCAAAAGCATACATTTTCATTAAGAATTGGGTCAAGTGGTGATAAGAGTAAAGACTGGCGGTTTGGTGCAGATATTGGTGGGTTGTCAGTTTTGGCAAGGTGCAGTATGGCTGGTGGCCAGTGGGTATGGGTTTATAGTTGATGAGGTTGGGGTCGCATTGGGTTGGGTTGGTTGACTCTCTGGTTGTTGGTGTGATGGTGGGTGTTCAATGGCTGTAGGATTTCTTTCTTATTCGTTTTGTTTTGGTTTTTTTTAGGTGCGTTTAATGTTGGAGTCACCTAACATGATTTCAAAAATCGGACAGATCAAAGAAATGAAAAAGGGAGTGATTTTTAGTTTTCTAATTCAACCGGGATGAATTGATGATCAAATTGTTGACGTCATAAATAATTAATTTTATTAGGGGATTGCAGTTTTTTTTTTCTTTTTTTTTGTTTTTGTTTTGAGAATGAGGGGATTGCAGTTTTGGTTGCCCAAAGGATTCAAAAAATTAAGAACGAATTTTGCTCTAATTCAAATTTGACGTTAGAAAAAATTAATGGGTAAAATTGTCAACCAATCACTTCTCTCAGTTGTTGTTTGGATTCAACACCAAAAAAGAGTGAACAATATCTCTAAAAGTTTGTATTTTTACAATACTTTCACAATAAATTGTTAATGGGTTTAATTTGAACTTAATACTAAAATTACTTTATACCCACCAATAACAATCGATAACAACCTGTCACTTAAGATTTGTTATGAAAGTGTTTTGAATATCTCGTGTACATAACATTTCTCTCTTTTAAATTGACCTGAAAAACTCTAATTAATTATAAAAATAACATTAACTCTACAAAATAAAATACTTATATTATAACTAATTTACCTAAATAGAAATATAATTGATCAACACTAATTAAAAATAATAATTGACCAATTCAAATACGATTGACGACTTTCTATGTTAAATTAAAATTAATATTAATTTTGCAATTCCCATTAAGGAGCAGGACACACCTATTATAATAGATGAGAAGCATGCACCCAATGCAGGATATAACATCTCCTAAAATTGAGTGTCAAAAACTTAAGAAAAATTTTTGTGGGACTCACAAATCTCGTAGACTTAAAACAGGAGCTTGTGATTCCCATCACCCATACCCGTTTTCTGTACGGGTTAACGGTAGGAATCACTACTTCTTAAAACCCGATTTTAAAAAAATAGAATAAGAACCATCGGATGAAATCGAAGAGGAGAGGAGGAGAAACGACGTAGTTTTGAACTGCTGTTGCGTTTGGAAACTTCAAAGCTGGATCTTGATCGATCTTAGGAACCCAATACAAATAAAGGCGTATTTCTGAGAGTTGAGAGGAGGCCCAATCTTGTTCTTCACCATTACTGTAATGTATCGAACCTTGGCCCGTCTAAGTGAAGAGGTTCGGATGGACCAGACCCGGGCAGGGAGAACTCGGAATCGGACTCGATTGGTGACTCGTCCGAGTCACGCACGGACTCGGCGGCGGCAGAGTGGCAACGGAGGAGTTGAACAGATGTGTATGGCAGAGAGTTAGATAGGAGAGAGAGAAATCTGTGGTGAGTGATTATTTATTTTATGAAATTTGATTTTAAGAACTAGTGATGGCATGGTGGCAGTTATTAGAGAGTGTAAAATGGGAGGAAAAAAATAATAATAATCAAGTGACGTCTCATTTGCATAAATGACAACGATTTATTGCTTGGAATGATCACTTCAGCATTTCTCTGGTGGACCTAATTATGGGGAATGAGTTTGTTTTTAGAAAAGAAAAGGGAGTTTTATTTTAAAAAATTACTCTTTATTTATTTATTTATTTATTTTTTTATAACATATGTTTTAAATGCTCCTAAAATTATTAAGTTATTTATGGAAAAAAATTGAAATTGTTAAAAAAAAAAAAAAAGTAGGCATGTGAGTAAAGGAAAATATTAAATTCTCCTTTTTTTTTTTTTTTTTTTTGAGAAACAAAAAATTATTAAGTTATGTATGAAAATATTATGCTAAAATCTTATGTTTTTAAAATTCGAGGGGGGGGGAGGAGTTTCACAAGTCTCTGTTCTCTACTTTTCATCAACTTGTACTTGTAGGTTTGTGAGTGAAGGAATTAGCAATATTTCCACTTCTAGTTATCAAATGCCATTAAGGCTTGCTGAAGTTATTGCAACTTTTTTTTTTTTTTTTGATAAGTAAAAAGTTATTGCAACTTTTGTTTCCTATACTTTCTATTCTTGGAATGGCTTGTGTCTGAGTGTTTCTCTTATATTTTTTTACCAAACTCACTACTACTAGTACTACTGCAGGGAGCTCTCTCACGTGGTTCTTGTCCACTATCGGGAAGTAAAGGTAACCCTTTATCCTTTTACCCTTTATTTTTGTTTATCCAATAGGTCAAAAATGGGTAAATTGTAAGAATGACTTAAATTATTTATGTTAAATTATTTCCTAGTATGTAAATGGTTCTTCTAAGATAGATATTGTCTAACAGTTTCCGTTACACGGCTTCTTTGATCCAAGTTGGTGGTTATGGTATTTGTGTTATGGTGGTATTTCAAACTTTCACAGCTAGAGCCTCGTCTAAAGAGCCTCTGGTTTTTAATGATAAGAGGTTCTTAGGTAATACCAAACAATATTTCAACTTGGATGCAAATGAGCTTAAACTCAAACAGAACTTCTTGTTAAATCTGATTTAGACCCCCAATTCTTATTATGCAATAGAACATTTTCAATATATTACCTATTATCTCAATTATGTGATCACAATTCTAGTAATATAAACCCCAAAAAAAAAAAAAAAAAAAAAAAAAAAAGACAGCAAGTCACCAAATATGTAAGTGCAACAATAAAAGCAATAAAAACATAAGACAACGATATGGTGACAAAGTGGAAAATCAATTGAGAACGTCTTTAAAGGAAAAACAGCTTCAGGGGTTATGTATCCCAATTAAGGCACTGCATTATATGAGAAGGAGTTTACAATTTAAAACAGAACTTTTGCTATCTAGACTCTATGAGACTTCAACTTAGTAGACAAACTCATTGTTGTGACTTATAGTAGCTTAAGAACTCTAAAGAGTCTAAACTTATCATACATGGACCCTTTCACGAATGACCTGTCCATGTCAATGAATGAGCATCTCTAGCCTACTTCAAGGCACCTTCTTGAAGGTTTGATCGACAATGAACTCATTGGGATGAAGACTCTGTGGTTTCAAGCTCTTGGATCACAAGTATGAATATAAACTAGAATGATTCTCTCTTTTGTACTCACTGATGGAGGCTATAATATTCTCACGGTGTGGCACTTAGTTTCTGCCTCCTTAAGCCTCATGGAAATCAACTATATAAGAATTTATAGAGTTGCCATAAGTAGGGTTCAGAGAAAGTATTCTTTGTCTAACCTAGCAAAATTAGTCTTTCTCACGGTGTGGCACTTGGTCTCTTACGTTTGTCTAACCTAGCAAAATTAGTCTTTTATCTCTTCTTTATGATTCCTCTTAAATGGAGGAATGTACACATTTTTTCCTTTAGAGCCATAAGGCTTTGTTGGAATGGAAGACCCTATCTTCATATGTCCTAGGTTGGTTTTATCAGAGTCAGGCTCTACATCAATCTTGGAATTAGATACTTTTTCCAATTTGGCATTAGATTCAGCAAGTTCTTCTTCCAAAAACTCGACCTTAACCCTAAGGGAGAAATTCTCAATTTCTTTTTCTTGGCTGCATCTATCAACTTGTTGGTTTCTTCAAGTTTGACATCTAAGTCCTCCTTAATATGTTCAAACTACTTTTATTTTTCCAAGGTCTTTTCAACATTTTTTTTTTTATTATAATCAACTTATTGGATTCATCAAGTTTTACATTTAAAACTCCTATTTCAAGTTCAATCTTGCTCAATTTCTAACTGATTTCTTAGTCTTTCTTGGATTTGATAATTTTGCTAAAGAGATTGTTACCAGCAATTCTAGGATCTCCTATAGAATTGTTTCAAATTACATCATCACTATCATGAGTATAATGACTCTTGACTTTATCCATGACAAAACAAGGGTCAAGGATCACACAAGGAAATTAATCCTATAGCATTGAACTAAAGTTCTAATACCAATTGAAAAACGTTGTTTAGAACCCTACTATGGCTTACTACCAATTTTAACCAATTAATTCAATTGTTCACTGGGCAGTTAATTAGTCAAGATTCAAGCACAGTAGTCAATATGAATAATAGCATGCACAATAGTAGAGAACAAATACACACACACACACACAAGGATTTGTTCAGGAAGTGAAAACCTAAAAGGTAAAAACACTCCAGGGCTAAGCTAATTCATCAAATCACTATGAAGGTTGTTGCGATACATACTATACTATATAGACTTCCCATTCAAGTAGATAGACACCCTACTGGAGCTTCCTGCTTCTGCTAGCAAGTGCAGACTCCTACCTTGTGCTTTCAAATCCACTTGATGAAGTCAATCCACTGACCACAAAATCGATCTCTCAATCACTCCAAGGCTTCCTGAAGATTTGTCTTGATCTAGTTTCAGACAAGGAAGTCCAATACAAGTACGGTGATCTATGTGTTTGGAATACTCAACCTCTCAAAGATGTTCAATGGGAGAGGGTGGAAGAAAAAGAATAGCTCTCTCTAGGTTTTTATTTGTTTTCTATGGCCATCTTTGTTCTTTGGAAATCAGGGTTGATATAGGGTTTAAATACAAGTGAGTGTGCGTTTGGATACAGCTTTTTCCCTCAACGTTTGCGTCTGGCAGTGGGTCCTGTGCACTGTTCACGGGACCCACAAACCTCTTTTTTTAGTAAAATTTTCATTAAAAATGGGTCCCACGGTAATATTCACACATTTAAAAATTATTTTGCTACAATGTTTTCAGTTTTCAGTAATAAACGGTATCCAAATAGACCCTAAGTGTTAGGCTTGCGGTGGGTACAAACACAGCTCTGGAAGCAAATCTCGGAATTTCTATTATAGGGTTCAGTCAATCGAGAGTCTACCAAGAGTTCTTTTCTGAATCACCAATCTCGCATGATCGAGCTTTGACCGGACCAAGATCTTTAGTTTTGCATAGCGAACAGAAGATTCAGCCTTTAGCCCTCGTTGCAACCATTCATATTAGAATTTTGAAACCCAAAATTACAAATAAATTTTTCATGGAATTAGCCAGCACTAAAAATCCTTAAAAAAGTTACAATACATGGAGGTAATACTGTTCTTATGCTTATGTCATGCATTCAATTCTTAAGTTCATGTGCAGTAGTGATCTTAAATAGGATGCTCATGCAGTTTTTGTCATATTTGTTGTTATTGGTGTCGTATGCTCATTGTTACTTAAGTTCAGCTTTGATGCTCCTTATTGATTGTTTGGAAACAGATTTCAATCTCCTGATTATTTCTGTTACGTGTTAAATTTTAATTTACCTCGAACTTTTTATATACTGGGTTTTATTCTCCAACTAATACAGGGCAATAGGACAAATGTTAGCTGTATTAAAGAGACTGAAGAAGCTTTTCCCTATTTCCAAGAAACTGAAACAAATGTGTCCTCTTGTTTTCATCCAAATAATTCCCAAGTAACTTCACAAACTATAGATACAACAGGCCTCAACAGTGCTCAGGCATTAGAACACGTGGATGCTGAATCAGGTAGATTTGTTGTATTTATGCCTGGGTTTATGTTTTAGCCATAAGCTACTAAAGTTACCTCACAAAGAAGATTTTATACAGCTTTGAGGATGATGTATCCATTGATCATTTATTTTCAGCATGTTCAAAATCTTGTTTTATTATATCTTTGCAACTTAATGTGAAATGTGCAGCCCATAATCACCAAGCAAGTTCTGGATTCCATTCATCCTTCAAATTCCAACAACCCATGGTGGAGAAGATTGATGCTGGACTCTCTGATCCTTTTTTGCCTGTATCAATTTCAAGTAAAGTTGTTTGCTTTTTTTTTTTTTTTTCAATCTATTTTGCATCATCAATACATCAGGGATTTTAATATCGCTGATTGTTAAATGACATGGCACACGAACTTCATCGTTATACTCTAACCAATAAGTAGATTATTATCAAGGAGAATCCTCAACCATTTTGGGGGTGGATTTTGGCTCATTTGCTCAAGCAGATAAAGCAAAATACAGCAACAAAATATGGGGCTAATCCTTGATTTTCCATTGTCATATGATATTTTGGGAAATGGTACTTCTTGCAATCAATCTGTGCCTTTTTGGCCATCATTTCCTGAACACAACCTGGTACCAATGGATTCCTTCTTGGACAAGAAAATCTGATACTGGGGCAGCATTTCACCAGCAACTTTGGTGAAGGATGGGGATATGGTAGTCACCCTCAAAACCAAAACAAGTGGCAGGTACGGAGTTATTTGCTATTTATAGTGTGTGCCAAGAGCCCCATGGCTCAATGGTAATGCTTGGTCTCCTCCCCCCCAACGTGATGTAAGTAAAAAAAAAAGTATGTATCATTGGTATCATGTATGTTTATTTTTTCTTTTCTTTTTTTGGGTGAAATTGTTGACACTTTATCATGGTTGTTGTCGAGTATCAAAGTATGTTTGGAAAATTAATTTTATTTTTATGTTACAACAAGGAAGTTTCAATCCAAGATACCGGGTGATGCATTTAGAGTTATTGCTTGGAATTTTATGATTTTAACATATATTAAGAATTCTATCTTCTAGTCTTAAATTGTGGCAATGACTTACTTAGATCCCCCCCCACCATTAGAGATGGAAAGTTGCATCCTTTCTTAGATTTTGCTGGTGCACTTTTAGGATCTATGCTTATGGGATTTGTGCATAGTTATTTTATTAAAGTATAGATGATGATGCATATTTAGATTTGGCACCTGTACATTATCTACCACAAAATTGAGTCATTTATTTGTAATACTTACCATGTTAGTTAAGTTTAAGCATGTTGAGGCTGATTAGGTGAAAATCTACGTTATTGATGATAGCAGAACCGTGATGAGAGAAACAATATATTGTTTGGAAATCTAAGGTGTTGAGTCCAGCCCATGATAGGAGTGTTTAGAGAACTCCTCATTGGTTTTGGAATTCTATATTGGTTAGAAGAATAATAAGGAGGTGACTTGCTCTATTAAAAAGGTAGTCCCACATTGAAAAGAAAATTAGCAAGGAGGTGTGCCATCCCTTATAAAAGAAGTGGTAGAGTAGCTTTATTGTGTGAGATAGTTAGGTGCAAAGCTTTGTCTTGTGAGAGATGTAGAGGCTAGCATTGCCTAGTGAGTTAGTGTGAGAGCACCTTTGGGTGTATTGGGATTTTGGGTTAGTTTATTGTTGAGAGTTTGTGTGATTGTAATTCCTTATTAATAGTGAATTTTGGTTGGCATTGCCCATGGAGGTAGGCTTGGAATTAGCCTAACCATGTTAATTTCTTGTGTCACGTGTATTTTCTCCAAAAATTCTAAGAATAAGTGCCCATGGTAGTTAATTACGTTGTTAGTAATTTTTTTGTTTTTCTAGGGTCTAGGTATTCTAGTAATTCTATAATTATTGGTTGTGGGCCATTGTTGTGAGACTCGGGTTTTTTTTTTTTTAGTAAGTCTTATTTAGTTTGTAGAACTTTATGAGTGGTCTTTGGTTCTATTAAATTACCGATTGTCCCAAAAGTTTAAACTTTTGGGATATGGTAAATTTAATCATTTAACCACATACTTCTAGCACTCCCCCTCATATGTGGGCCAAAATTATCTTTTAATAGGTGAGGCTCAACACATGGAAATTTAAATGGGAGGTAGAGTGGAAGAGACAAGAATCAAACTCAAAATCTCATGCTCTGATACCATGTTAAATTACTGATTGTTCCAAAGGTTTAAGCTCTTGGAATATAGTAAATTTAATCATTTAACCACATACTTCTAACAGGTTCAATACAAACAGGTTTGATTTATTTGTTAAAGTAGGGGTTCTAGTTCTATTAGAAAAAGTTAGGTTTAGGGTCAATATAAGTTAAATTGATCAATAAAGTATTGCTATTATAACGGTGTGGCCTTATTGTTCTTTTTCTTCATTTCTTTTATCTTTTTCCTTTAATATCATCTGTTCATGATACTGTTCACAGATTATGTGCAAACTTGAATTCTGTTTCTTCTTATCTCTTTGCAACCCTAAATCAATTCTTTTATGTTCCTTACAAAAACCATAGTCATTTTGAACTCTAATTCTTCATTCTAAAGGGTCTAAACCAAAAATTCACAATTCCTCCTAACCCTAAGCCAACCACACACATGTAGACAATTTCCCCAATTTATCCTACATCACTTTGAAGTCTTTACTATATTTCTCTTTCACTATATATATATATAACATTGGGACAATGGTGTAGCTGCTATTAGTTAATATTGATGAAGTTAATTGACTGAGTTTCTGGCTGGTGACTTATTAAATTCCTAATTTTTTTTGTTGTAACATAGTGGTTACCTTTTAATTAACTAGCAGAGTACATAGTTCTTTATATGTTGGTTTAAGAGTTCATAGGGCCATAAACTGTTTTCTTGTCCAAATTCAAGTATTTGTGTTCAGGTTTTAATTTTCCTTGCAAACAGACTTCTGAAGGCAAATGGCCCTTGGATCAGGATGTGCATGCAGAATCAGAGTATGGTGCCACTTCTTCATTTCATGAACAAGATGTTAATTTGGTTGAACAATTCAATTTTCAGCATTCTTGGCTTCTACAGATTGATAATCAAGAAATTCATCCTATGCAAAATAACCTTCAAGTACAGCTTTCAGATGCAGATCATGGATGCAAAACAGCCCTAGAGGGAAAAACAGATTACTATCCAACAGAACAAAATTTTGCCACTATAAACCAATGGATTATGAGTGATGAAGTTGAATACCAAGTCAACCATATTAAAGATGCGGTTACTTCAGATAATTATAGTGGCAAAGTGAATGAAAATCTTCTTTTTCGATTTGAAAAACTATTGTCTCTGAACTCTGCCTGCCCTCCAAATGCTGATTACATCAGTGTGAGCAAGAAATCCCAACTAAGCAGTAAAATCAGTTCATTGTTAGTAGGGGAAGATGAAGAATGGGATCAAATGTTAAATGTTATTATTTATCCAAAAAAAGAATGGGATCAAATGTTAAAGCCTGCTTCTGAGAAGGATTTCTCTTCTAAAGAAGTACAGGACAAGCTCTGTAAAAATCTACTGAAAGAGAAGTTGCTTAAATGGCTCCTGCAGAACACAGTAGAAGATGGAAAAGGCCCTTCCGTATTAGATGAGGTTGGCCAAGGTGTGCTACATTTAGCAGCTGCTCTTGGCTATGATTGGGCCCTAGAACCAACTATTATTGCAGGTGTCAGTGTCAATTTCCGTGATGTGAATGGATGGACTGCACTTCATTGGGCAGCATTTTCTGGCAGGTGAGCACTTACAATTTCTTGCTTTCTTCTTTGTAGTAAACTTTGCCTTGGATACTTCTGTTTCCTATTCTTTGATCTGCCTTCCCGTTTAGAGGACACCACATTCAGGCTGAATTTCATATGAGAAGAAAAGGGAAAAACACCCATTTCATATAATGAATATATTTCTGGAAAACTATGTACGCCATGAAAGCCTTCTCTGTACATGAGAGGGAAATTGAAATCCATATAAACTCAATTTAGATTTAAAAATGGCTTAATTGACAAGGATACACCTGAAAAGAAAGTGATGCCCCTTTTCCTTCTCTTTACCTTCCTGTTAACTTCTTTTTTGAACATGCTTTATCAGAGAGCGCACAGTTGCTTCCCTTGTCTCTCTTGGTGCGGCTCCTGGTGCATTAAGGGAAAAACACTTATTTCATTTGTAGATATTGCAGGAAAACTATGTATTTCATGAAAACCTTCTCTATGAGAGGAAAATTAAATTCCATATAAACCTGGTTTAGGTTAATGAATGGCTTACCTGACCAGGATACACCTGAACAGCAAGTGTTCCCTTGAACTTCTTGTCAAATTCTAATAATCACTTTTAACTTTTTCCTTTTCTTCTCCTTCCTGTTAACTTCTTGTTTGAACTTTCTTTATCAGAGAGCGGACAGTTGCTTCCCTTGTCTCTCTTGGTGCGGCTCCTGGTGCATTAACTGATCCAAGTCCCAAATATCCTTCAGGCAGAACAGCTGCTGACCTAGCTTCTGCCAATGGACACAAAGGAATTGCTGGTTATCTTGCAGAATCTCATCTGAGTACCCAACTTTCATCTCTTAAGTTGGACACTGGGGAAGGCGATGCTGCAGAGATTTCTGGGGCCAAAGCAGTACAAAAAGTTTCAGAACTAAGTGCAACTCCAGTCAGTGAAGGGGATTTACCATATGGATTATCATTGAAGGATTCACTAGCTGCTGTCTGTAATGCCAGCCAAGCTTTTGCTCGTATTTATCAAGTTTTCAGGGTGGAGTCCTTTAATAAAAAGCAGTTAAAAGAGTATGGTGATGATACATTTGGAATGTCAGATGAACAAGCTCTTTCACTTCTTGCTCTTAAGACAAACAAATCAGGACAACATGATCTGCCTGTGCATGTTGCTGCAATACGGATCCAAAATAAGTTCCGCAGCTGGAAGGGTAGAAGAGAATTTTTGATAATCAGGCAGCGAATTGTTAAAATTCAGGTGCATTGCCATTATTGCTTTTGTATGCTTGATTTATTGGCTCCTGTTTTACTCTTAGCAGTTATTCTTCCTTGTATTTATTTTACGATCTTTTTCCCTCAGTTGAGCCCTGTTCATGAAATCTAACTATTAGCTTTCATAATGAAAGGCCCATGTAAGAGGCCACCAGGTCAGGAAGAACTATAAAAAGTTTACCTGGTCGGTAGGAATTCTAGAGAAGATTATTTTGCGTTGGAGACGAAAAGGAAGTGGCTTGCGTGGATTTAAATCTGAAGCACTTACCGAGGGCCACAGAATGCAAGATAAATCTTCAGAGGATGACTATGATTTCCTGAAAGAAGGTAGAAAGCAAACAGAGCAGAGACTGCAAAAAGCACTTGCTAGGGTGAAGTCCATGGCGCAGCATCCAGATGCAAGAGATCAATATCGTAGGCTGCTGAACGTTGTGACTGATATTCAGGGATCCAAGGTACTTGATTATTATTTTGATTTTCTCCTCCCTTTCTCTGATTTCTTCTCATTCTTTCTTGTAATAATATCTTTCCGTTGTGTTTCCTTTTGGAACATAATCTGTGTTCCTTTTAACTGTAATAGCTCCAGATCAACTCATTTTATCAGTCCATGGGGACTTTTAGCATAGTGAGTTTTGCAATGCCTCCTGTTCACATTCTTTTGGTTATATTAGTTCTTATTAGTCCAATGAGACAACCTAGGATGGATGGACTAGGTTGAACTTTAAGCTGGAAAAATATTATCTAGAATCTCAAAATATTGCTATTCAATGCTTGTGTTGACTATATATGCCATTAACCCTGAAAATGTAATATCACTGGTTACCCTATAGTAGTAGGCGTGCAGCATGCTGTCGACTTGGGAGCTCATCTTCAATGGGATCACTAAAATAGGATGGAATTTGTTGGTATATTGTAATATACTTCTCCTGATTGGTTTTATATTGAGTCTTTCTGTATGCTCGTTGATTTTGCAGGTTGTGGGTGATGGGGTTCCAAGCAGGTTGCAGGTTGTGGGTGATTTTACATGATTGATATTGAAGCATTCTTGGAGGATGACACTTACATGCCTTCCGCCTGAACTTCTGGTTCATTCTCTTCTCTTGTAAAATATTGTTATTAGTGGCAGTAGGAGTGGTATTATCAATTGGGTTTGCTAAAATCCTTTTATAAATAAAACAAATTCTTTTATAAATATTTGTTCATTCTGGTCTCTTGTAAATTCTTGCTAAAATTCTTGTATAACAAAAAGGAACATAGAGGAAAGAAAAAATGTATAATAATAATAGCATTCTAATTAATGAATACACTTCAGCAATTTTTGGATTAATAAAAACACAACCTTTAGAAGGTAGTGCCAATGGTGGTGGATTATTGTGAAAGTCAATTACTTGCAGCATCATTAATTTGTATAAAAGAGTCGGTAACATACTAACATTACTCTTTCAAAAAACAAAAACAAAAACAAAAACAAAAACAAAAAAAAAAAGGAGAGGGAAAAGAAAAGAAGAAAGGTTGATCCAAGGTCGTTTGGATGCGTCCTCTCAGTTGGGTGAGTTCTCCCCCATCCTATCTAGTCCGAATCTTGTCAAGGATGGATTGACAGGCCTCCATAGTAGTCCATTGCACCTTATTGGCAGCTATGTTTCCATTTTTCCTTGGTCGATTTAACAAAACCCAAAAAAAAAAAAAAAATCCAATAAATCTAAATTTGCAACTGAATTGCGCTCTCTTTTATTAAACTAAGAATGTTTTTTGGTCGTGATCTACAGAAATGCTGAAGACTTCGCACTGTAAATTCGACATCTCATTAACGTTTCTGTAAGGAATTTCCTGCCGCCATTTAATAATTAGCGACCAATTCTGAAATTCAAAAATGATTCATCTTATTGCAGTGCCTTGTTATGAGTGTCAAAACATTATAAAATTGATTAGAAATAATCAAGGCTTATAGCAAAACCGATTTAAATGAGGCTCTTTTCGGTTCGCTTTTACGCTAAATTTGTTTTAAGCACTGGATCAACCAAACCATTATAACACTTCACAAGCAGGGAAAAAAAAGCCACCAAAACGAACACAACCCTGAAGGCTAAAAGCCTTAGGGATGTTTGTAATGGAGGGAGATGGGCTCTCCTCTCATCTCCCTCCATCCAAACATAGGGTTAAGGAGAAAACCTGCAACAATTACAACATTCGTACCCAAGTAGTTTTAAAATAAAGGCGAAAATATTATTTTTGTCTCTAAATTTTCACCCCATTTTCACTTTGGTTTTTACTTTTTATTTTTACTGCTTTTAGTCCCCAAAATAAAAAACCATTCCATTTTGGTCCTTACTGTCATCTCACTAACAAAAAATAGCTTACGTGGCAAACAGAATACATAGCTTAACATTTTAAATATTAAAAAAAGCCACATCATTATTTTTCCTTTTCTTTCATTATTTTAAAATAAAATAAAACTTTAGTTATCATTTAATTATTTAAATAATAATTGTTCTTCATGTTCTTCCCCTAAGAACATGGTTGCCCTTAAAATAAGAAATTCAAGATTTTCTTCTCTTTTCTTGCATTTTTTTAGCATCCAAACAAGCAAAAACATATACAAAACCATGATTAAACTTAGATACTATAACACAATCAACTAACAAAACCCAAAACACTTAATCCAAAAAATAAATAAATAAAACAAACAAAACCCAATACATGGTCGGATAAAAAACACAATACCACACATACCAAAACTCAAAGCCAATCATCAACAATAAAATACACCAAACCACGGAGACCATCAAACCATAGTGACCATTTGGGTTTAGAGAGAGAGAAGATGAGATCTCGGTCAAGGTGGGTTCTGGCCATGGATCTTCAACCATGGGGTTTCGGCCATGGGTCTTCAATCATGGATTTAGAGAAGATGAACACAAAATTTATAACCCAGAAAATTTGAATTCAAACCCAGATTGGCCGAAACACAAACTCAAAACCATATTTCAAACCCCCACACCACCAAAGCATCAAACACAAAAATCAAACCCATATTTTCGGCCCCTAAACACAAAACTCAAAACCCAAATTTTCTTATTTTTTGAGAAACCAAACACAAACCTTAGATCCAAACCTTTTTTCTTTTGAGAAACATCTGGGTTGGTATTTTTGTTGTTCTCTCTTTCTTTTGTCTTTGTTGTTTGCTCTTGGTCAGAGAGAGAGAGAGAGGGGGGATGAGGAACTTGGATATGGGTACGGATCTGTTTGACCCGAGAATGGGGATGGAATTGGAGTTCACCAGAGGTGGTGTATTGGCTTTTATAGATGTTGATTTCGCGTTTGCTTTCAACGATAGTAACTTCTTAGACCAACATCTTCGGATCGAGATTAAAGGCGACCTACTCGAGAATCGGCCCGATAACGAAGGTTGTACAAGTATCATAACAAAGATCGCCGATTGAGCTCACCATCAGAAGTAGAGGCATAAGGATATCAAGAAAGATATTGTTGTGGATCTCACTTCGTGTGGTGAGGAGCAAATTTTGAACAAGAACTAGCCTGATATGGACGATTGTGTGGGCTGTGAAAATCTTGATGAGGAAGCAGCTGCAATGATTGAAGAATCACCTTCAGGTGATGAAGCTATTCAAGATGCACTTAGATCTTGATTTATGTGGTTTTTTATTTTTAATTTTGTTTTTTTAATTTTTTTTATATAGTTAAAATTGATAAATTAGTTTTTAAAATTTAGATGCTGACATGACATTTTTTAATGCCAAATAACATTTTCTATTATTATTTTAATGGCCATCTCAGCTTTTAATATGCTAACAGTGCACTCCATTTGCCACGTAGGCTTTTTCCCATTAGTGAGATAATAGTAGGAACCAAAATGGAACGGCTTTTGATTTTGGAAACTAAAAGCAGTAAAAATAAAAAGTAGAGACCAAAGTGAAAATAAGATGAAAATGTAGGAACAAAAATAGTATTTCTGCCTAAAATAAAATAGGACAGATAAGATAACCCCAACTATTACTGAAGGAATTTTTCTTTTTTTGGCAAAAGGCATCTTTAATAGTTTATAATACAAGTATGCAGATCCCATATAGGTGGACCACATATACATATAAGAATGACGTTACACATATCCATTACAAGAGAGAGAGAGAGAGAGAGAGAGAGAGAGAGAGAGAACTTGCAAGGAACTAAAGTGGGTAGAAGATAACCAAAATTCAAGGGCACAATATAAGCTTTACTGTGATGACATTTCTTTTTTTGTAAAAGTAATTATTGTGATGACCAAATATTACTACTAATATCTGCCTCCAACAACCTAAAAACTCAAAAAAAAGGAAAATAAAGCATACAATGTAACAGAACCATCGTGAGCAGATCCGATTGCATTGCATTTCTGATGTCAATTAAACATTCTTAGTCATGAAGAATACAAACTTTCTGTGAAACTCTCTCACACCATATACACTGCTCTTTTTCTTCTTATTGTGAAAAACCAAAGGACGGTGTGCTTCCACCATCCACTGTACATGGCAACCACCTAAGTATACATTTTTCACAACCCATAATATCTCATTGATATTTGACATCTCCTTCCCATAGGTTGAAAAAGGGAAAAAAATAATAAACATAAAATAAAAACAGAAGAAAAATGAGTCCAAATAATTAAATTATCTAACCTTGGTAAATTCAAAAGTCCCTCTTCTCAGCTCTTGTTACTGGTGCTGCCCAGGCACTCATAGAATAAAATGTACCCATGGTCTGTATTACTCGAATATTCCTGCGCTGACCCAAAGAATGTCTGCACAGCGGACTCATCAATCATCTCCACGTTTTCATCATCGAAAAACAACCAATGGTTATGGCTTTTCACAAGGCTTACATAGTGTCCATGGTTGGGCCCACTTCCAACATGAACAACTACTGCAAACAGGGAATACTCAGAATCTGCATCTTCCATTGTGTTGCTCAGCTTCAGCTCAAGTGGGAAGACAACCCGGTATGACAGTTTCTTGTACCGACCCAGCTGCTCAATGTATTTGAACCGCTTCAGATGGATGACTAAAATGTGAGGTGGTTTCTTTATCTTCATCCTCTTCTGTGCTTCTTGCAAACTGCATGATAACGAGATTCATTTTCACTAATCAGCCAAAAAGGTATTATAAAATACAACAAATATTTTATATAATATTTATTATAGAATAATTTCTAGAAGACCGTTTATGGCATAAAATGTTTGAATGTTGCTTTAATACAAAATAATTAACCCAAGAGAAACTAGTAGTTGGCTGCACTCATTGAATTTGAATGCACAAGACAATATTAAATCATCAGAGGATAGAACCATAACCATATGGTGTCAATCACCTTCATAAATGTGAAAATCATCACCTACTTTTAGGAATCAAGTCAATAATTGTTTTCACATATCAAAGCAAGAGAGCTTTGTGGCGATAGAGGGCAAGAGAATTGTAAAAGAATAATGTAAATTCATTACTTTTAACCTATGGTGCCCATATATCTTGAACCCTCATCTCTGATTGGAAGTTGCCATCAACAGATTATGGTGTCAATAAATTGATAACCTTTACATGATTGCTATACCAGGCAAAGAAACAACATATTTTAGCTAAATAAGCAATCAATAAAATCTATTAGTGCACACATACCATAGACAAATTAATAGAACTTTTCATATGATTGCTATTCCATTTTGTAGTGCTTTGGTAAGCTAAGACCTAAGGGCAAGCACTGAGTGTCAAGCTGAGAAAAATGGCAGCTTAAGTATACAATAGTTCGATAAAATGCCCAATCCAAATCACTATGAGAAACATGTAATCGAAGCACATATCATATGGTATTCATATTATACAACTAATAACAAGGTGAAGAGAAAAGAGAAAAGGAAGGAGGGGACAGAATAATGAAAGCTGCCTACCTACAACATTTGTCACAGAAAAATTTGTCCTCGGCATTCAATGTCTCTGTTGAGCTGAAGTTTTTCAAACAACTTGTAATTGAACTATTCTGTTCAATATCGAGGCTCAAGTCAAAAAAAGTTTCATCCCTTGCTGTCACTGTCTCGCATCGCAGGCACCTTGTTTCATTGGTGAGTATTCCCTGACTCAAATAGCCATAGAAAGTTATGAGAATCTAACAAGAGTCAGCAAAGAGAAAAGTATTTACACCATCACTGCTAAACAATAAATAAAGGAGAACAAATATGCTGCACAGACACTAGGATGTCCTCCATTTCTCTCTCCTTTTTTTTTTCCTTTGTTAATGGGGGCAGGGCGCTCATTGGTGACAAGAATAAAACAGGAAAAGAGAATACAGAAATAAAAAATTGGACCAACTGTGAAATCACCATGAATCAGCAACATATCAATCATATAACTGATCATCAAATAAACTATCAGAAGTAATTGATATGAAGAGAAATGCATGCAATATAGGAAGAACACAAAAACTGGTTTTTTTTTGGAGTAATTTTGTCATTCATCTTCCCTGGCAATTTACCAAAAGCAAATAACTTTATTGAAATAACATATGATATGGCAGAGCAAAGTCACCTGAAAATTTTTGTGCACCCAGGTAACTAAAGGCTCCTTTAGAGCACCATTAGCCTGTGCATTCTTTGGCCCATTTGCAATTTTATCAGAAGGTGATGAAGTTTCTGGATCACTTTTCACAACTTGGGCCTCTTTCTCCAGTATGTCAACAAGTTCATTCAGCAAAAAATTCAAAAACTCATGGGCATCCTACAAAAAGAAAATATATATGTTATGTATATAATATAGTAAAGAAAATCTGTTCTTAATCTTATAAATTTTGTATTATACAAGAGAACATTGAAGAAATTCAACCAATATAATTTGAACCATTGAAGAGAAAGATTTAGCATAGATGCAAAAATGAGACATATGTTGATATTAAACCATGGAACATCAACTTTCTACAAGATTATGTATTTTGTCCCATTTAGTAAACATCATCTCGTACCTTACAACGTGTTATCAGATGTCTATGCATGATCACATTCTCAATCTTTCACCTAAGATATATGTATATTTTTTTAAAAAGGGTAAGGAAGCCCTAGACTTCATTACAATATAGAATAGGCCAAGATGCAACATGCCTCTGCACACTGGACAAAGTGCAAAATAAGGATAATCAATCCCAGTCTACAATACTATACATCTAACATCTCTAGAGTACCAGGATTCTCAATTTGTGATCTGAATCTCCACAATCCAATTAATTTTTTTTATTGGTAACACAATCCCACTATTATTAGATTGCCACCAATGCAAAAAAAAAAATCCAAAAACTGGCATTCCAATCATAAAATCTAGTCATTCTGATAAAGAGATTGATCAAAACCAAGTATACATTATAATCCCCAAGTAATTATATATAAAATATAGAAAAAATTCAGCTTCTCTAAACTGCTCGAAATATTCCATAAGTTGGCATCTTTAAATACACTCCACACTAAAAAATTGCAGTATGCATGTGCGTGTGCACATTAGCAAACAGAGGTGTATACACATGCATTTCGTCATCCTTCCACTCCCTTACAAAAAAAACCCTTGTTGAACAAGCACTGCAATTAAATTACTAGTAATCACTTTTCTGAACATCTAGCCGACAATTTTCTTGATTAATTTGTTAAGGATTCATAGTCAACCCCAAAGTTTGGGACTAATGCTTTGGTTAGTTGCAGAAAAAATTCAATTTCCTGTATTTTTCAGAAATTAGATTCTTTATATTTTAAGAAGAAATTTCTATATATGTTGCTTTCCCAATTCAAAGATCAGTTTCCTTCATATTTCTATTAGATACATACCTGGTGCATATAGCTACGGAAAAGCTCATTTTGTTTCTTCAATCTCTGTACAAAGCGCTTTGGAGCAATCACGCCTGTTTTCTTCTTCTGAGAACTTATCTACACAAAGGCAACAATGAACTGTTGGCCCCACTATCATGACTGAAAATATTAACAAGTAAACTGCATATATTTGTCATGGCATTAATATAGACATTCCCATTTCAGGGGAAAGAGGAAAAAATATTCTAGTTAAAGCTTTTAAATGACACAGAGGGAGCATGGATACTTAAAACTGCAGTGAATATTTAACAATACAAAACAAAAATCTTCTAAAAAATTTTTATCAGATGCACGAAAACCTAAAAGTGATGTCCCAAAATAAGTCCCTGGAACACTTTATGTTAATTCTAAAAACACAAAATATATAGACATCTATAAGACAGATGAGGCTAGATGTATCAACAAAGGAAGCAAGATTCAACAGTAAAACCTGCCAATCAAATATAAGTAAATGCCAAAATAGTGCCTGAAATAGCAGAAATAACTTATGGAAATTGTATTCCAACAAATGCACAGGAAGAAAAACTTGCAAGAATAATATCTAACATAATAAAGACCACTAAAACATGATTTCCCACTATTGCTAGGTAAGATTTTACTATCTAGTCTGAGCCATGCTCTTCCACAATATCAATCATATCACATCGCAAAGAAACAAGCTAGTTTACCAACTTTTTCAAACTATACCTATTATTTCTTAAGACATCCTACATACATACATGTGTCTTGGTTATTTATTTATTTAAGAGGGGGGAGGGGCATCCTTTTTCAATTTATTGAAATCCTGTACATAAACCTCCCTCCCTCTCTCTCTCTCTCTCTCACACACACACAATACATACTGATATTCACCTGTGAAAATAGGTCTGCCAAGCATGTTAACAGATTTTCTTCCACATCACCAATGCTTTTGTTATTTGCATAATAATCCAGCAGCAGTTGCTCGCGAAATGGGACACAAAAGTAAAGTGCCTGCACGCAAAAATGACAATCAAATATAATAAAATTCTTTGTCATCCATCCTTAGCAATAGTATTTGCAATATGTAATCAAAATATCAAATCAAAACACTAAGTGTGCCACTAAATATGACCAACAAGAGCGTGCACAGACACGTCAATCATTGAAGATCCCACATAGGAACTTTTTTTATAACGAAATTTTATTGATCAAAAGGAAACACCCGTGTACACCAATGGTATACTTGGAGAGCAGAACAATCAATCTTTTAAATTACAAAGCTCAAGCACATAAGGAACCAAAGATATAATATAGACTTGTATTTGAATGAGTCTCATGTCTTTCATCAACACTGCCTCAAGCAACCAAACACAATGTAAACGAGTGCCTAAAGCACATTTCAAGTAATCATACCCACCATAAAAATAACAATTGAACCATACATACCCACAAAAAGTAGTTGAAAGATATAAAAAGATTTCTTTAAATATCTTGACATAACTCCAAAGCATAATTCCTCCCACTCCTCTAATTCTAAATACAAATTGCCAGAGAAACCAAGCAAAGCATACAATCAAACCCGGACGATATTTCCAAATAGTTCTAACACCACCATCCAACACACCAAGAACTTGAAAAGAGTAACTAATCATTTCAGCTACACAAATTTGCACGAACAAGAACTAATTCACACAAATGAGTAAACAAACAACTCAAATTTCCTGAAAAAGAAAACCCTAAACTAAAATTGACTTTGCAAATAAGGCAACCCAACAATAAAAATTCAAGCTCGCGATGAAATACAAATTCCATTAGAAATTGAAACCCTAACCACAAAATCAAAACGAAAAAAAAAATTATAAAAAAGAAGCAAAACGATTCGGATTGAACCTGCAAAACGCTGTTGCAATAGCAAGTGTTGCCGAAATTTTCGAGACCGAAGTAGCGCTCGCCTTCAGGGAACTGGTCTCCGAGAGCTTTCTCGAGCTTCGAGCCCGCAGCACCCATGAGAGCGCGTTGCAAAAACCGAGCGATGACTTTTTTTTTGTTGTTTTCTTCGAAAAAAATTATATATCTCTCTATCTCTCAGAACGCTCAGATCTTTCAACTCGGCGGAGTTTCAACTCAGCGATTCGCTCTCCATTGTCGACTCGTAGAGACGAGCTTTGTGTTTTGTTTTTTAATTTTATGTGTTGGAATCGCTAGGGTTTGTTTGGAAAGTTAGTTCGGATGGTTTTTTTTTCTCTCTTTGTGAGTTGAAAGAGGAAATGAGGGTTTCGTTCGAGACCGTAAGAGAGAGAGAGTGGACGAAGAGATTGAAGAAAGAAAAAAATAACAATAATAAATGGATAAAATACAAAAACAAGGTTTGACAATTGACACTACCCATTGTTTGCTGCTGGCGCCACAGATCACGTGGGTTGCCAAGCTGTACAGGGTCAATATGAGTTGTTATTAATATTTGGGCCTAGATATTTTGGGTTGGGCTTCATTGTGTTTTGTTAGCCTAGCCCATGGTTTTTTAAGATTTTTTTTTTTTTTGTAAAAAAAAAAATTTAATTGAGTAAAATTTTGGATTATGACCCAAAGAATTTAGTAAGTATAGAACTCCATTATTTTCACAATTTTTTTACATGTGATATGTTGTGATTGGTGAAAAGTAAAAATGATGTTAGTAAACAGACTTATGTGAAAATAATGTTATTCTAATCATGAAATGAAAAATTGTGAAAAATATTGTTTTTTAATATTAATTAATTGAAAAAATAAATTCTTTGGTTTTTAATGAATTATAGTAACATGGAAATTTATTATTTGTATTAAATGTCTATATGACTTTGGTGTTTGTTTAGGTGTACATTTATAATATGACAAAGCATTAAATGGAGGTAACTTGTTGGTAATAATATTTGACAATGTAATTTGAAAAGTAGTATTAAAGACAAAATCAATAATTCAACGTAATTATTTAAAACAATCAAAGACAATGATGTAATATATAACTCTTCAAATATATTGCTATACTTAATTTTAACAACCTAGGTATAAAAATTTATTGGTGTCTTGGTCCGATAATAAAAAGCTATCATCGAGAGCGGACATCATAGGTTGAAACCAAAGTTATCGGGATTGAGATCAAGATCTTACACGAGATCGGTGAGAGGGTTTAGGGATCAGATCATAGGATTGGCGCAAGAATCGAGATCCTACACAAAATCGGTGAGAGGGTTTAGGGATCGAATCATAGTATCGGCACGAGGATCGTAAGATCCTACTTTTCGATTAAAAAAAGTACTAAAAAATATCCATAATTATAATTCATAATATACATTAAAGAAATATTGAAAAAAAAGGTAATTTTTGACACAAATTAGTGAAATTACTAATAAAGCACCAAATTACAAATTATTACAAGAAAAAAGCCTTATTGTAATGAAATTTTTTGTTGCAATAAACTTCAATTGCGACGAAAAAATTTTTTTGCCCATTATTGCGATAAAGTCTGTGGCAATAGACTATTGCAACAAAATTTTCATTGCAATAGAGTTTTGTTGCAATAAAATATTTTATTGCAACAAAAAATATTGTTGCTATAATTTGTTGCAACACAATTTTTGTTGCAATAGGTTTTTGCAGTGCAGTTGATCATTATAAATAACATTATCATCATTGCTAGTAGCCACATGACTTGTATCATCCATTAGATAATCATCAAAATCTCTTAATATTGCATTTGGGGGTTCATCCACTTCATTTTCATTGGCATGACCAAACTTAAATTCATCACTAATAGTATGAACTTTTTTTTTTTTTATCATTTTCACCTAGCAAAAAAAAAAAAAAGGAAGTTTGTATTTAAAGTTTTATCAATTTTGGGCTAAGGTCATTGGCTAATTTGTTTATTATATTTTTTATATCAAGTAGGGGCATTTGGAGGCCCAAAATTTTTTTTTTTTCCTCTATATCACAGAATCTTAGTATTTTTGTGGGATCGGAATCCTATAAAATTCTAAGATTTGGATCGGGATCCCACATGGATTTGACCTTAGTAGAGAGTTTAGTGAAATCTAGGATGGTTTAAGGATGAGATCCTAAGATGTAGATCGGGATACTAAGCGTGCATTTGGATTGGGATTATAAATTAAAATTATTTTACTATTCAACTTATTTTTGCTACTATTTATGAGTCTTACCGCACTTTTTGAAACTATTCATGGGCCCACTATACTATTTCAATTAACTTTTACCTTTATTTACAAAGATCTTTCAGTAATAATTTTTCAGTTTCAGCAAAATAAACGGTATCCAAACACATCCTAATAATCATGGTTGAAACTATCTCTAAAAAAAAACCTAAGTATAAAAAATAAATTAGGATATACATATTAGATTAAAAAAAAAAAGATTTTACATGACGATTATATTATTTTATTTATATATATATATAAAGGAGTTGAGTCAAAATTTGAGTCTAGGAGCAAAATTGGAAGCAAAATTAATCTTGAAAAGTCAATCAACATTAGATAAATATAAGTGGAGAATGGAAATTTAAACTCTTGATATCTTCCCTGTACATACCATAAGTCTATAATATATTATTTGACCCAAAGGTGGTTGCCAATACATTGCCGCTAATCAAACTACACCTTGACGACATGAATAAAACTTCAATTTCATGAATAATTACCATTTGCATGGTGACGACCAGACAGAAATACACTTGCATTGAAGTGTTTCAAAACATCAATGATTAAAATTGAGTCAACTGGCACACTGTAGTTCATGATTAAATTACAACTAGTTCAAGGACCAACATTATATTTTGATATGACCACTATGTTGAGGTCCATATCAATTCAGATATTTTTTTTTTAATTGACAACGATTTATGGAGATGGCTGAGCATTCGTATTAGTTCGTACACAAATTTTTGTTTATTTTAGTACAAGAATTTTTTATTTTTTATTTTTTATTTTACACAATCACTTTTCAAAAATACACATGTTAGATTATCTATTTTATATTATATTTTATTAAAATATTGTATTTTATCAATTTTTTATTACTATCTCAAATTCTCTCTCTCTCTCTCTCTCTCTCTCTCTCTTTATATATATATATATACTAGTCGCTAACCCGTGCGATGCACAGGAAAACTATTAGAAAGTAATAAAGCATGCATATAGTAAAAGACAATTTAAGTTCATGTGTGCTTGCAAGGGATACATACCTAAATAGTTATTGCGGTAGAAATAAAAGTCTTATCTTTGAGATAAAGAACTGATGTAAACAAACTAACCTTACATAAAACAAATTAAAAAAAAAAAAAAAACATAAAACTGATGTCACGAGAACCTTACATAAAACAAATTAAAAAAAAAAAAAAAAACATAAAACTGATGTCACGAGAAATTGACCACATAGCAAGTAATATATAAATCTCTTAAAACCTAAATCTAAACATAAGGACTAAATATATAAACAAACTAACCTTATAAAAACTGAACTTTATAAGCTAAAATCTATACCGTGCATTGTAGATCTTGAATGCTTTAGGGCTTCCTACGTCTGGAGAGAGAGAGTTTGTAGAAACCGTGGCTTTATATTTCTTAACTTGAGAGAGGGGTAAGGTTGCTAGGGTTTTGTAGATCTTGAATGCTTTAGGGCTTCCTACGTCCGGAGAAAGAGAGAGTTTGCGTAAACCGTGGATTTATATTTCTTAACTTGAAAGAGGGGTAAGGTTGCTAGGGTTTTGAGGAGTTATAATTTTTATTTATTTTTTATTTTTATCCGACGTGAAAATTGTGGTGCCAGCAAAGGCTTCGGTTTTATATATATATATAGATGAGTAAAAAATTATTAAAAAATGGATTTGCATGTGAATAGTAATCTTGTATATTTTTTCAAATAAAAAAAAAAGTAATTGTGGGGCCCAATAGTTTATGGGCCCGGCCCGCTCGCTTATGGGGAGTCCACAGACCCAAACCGAAGGGGGCCTGGGTCCAAGCTCACAAATAGGGAGCCTAAAGTGGCCCGAAGATACAGCCGAGGACAGCTTAGTCCTCAAGCAGCCCAAAGTCTCATGGATGAGAGTGGAATACAAGCAAACTTGAAGGATCAGAAAATATCTTAGGGAAATTGTCCTTAATACCATTCACTAATATGACACCGCACCTAACAAAACCGGATTCTTAGGCTTTATTGACGATCTCCAACAATTTCGGGATTAGACCGATGGGACAAACATCTGTCCCGGAAAAGTCGACCCTATACGTGGACGAGGGACAACGAACGTAGGCTAGTATAAAAGAAAACGTAAGGTAACGAAGTTAGGGATCCCCATCTCACTTCCTGGGAAAAACTTCAGGAATGAGAATGCCCGGACAATATATGCGCTCCACCATGGAAAACCCACCGTCGGGTAACCGGAGAAAAACACTAGTGCTCCTCGGACATGGTCCGAGGAGTCCAATCCCTCAATTTACAAAGTTATTGGGCTTGGATATCCAGATTAAAGCTTTTTCTTGTCTAGGTTTATCTAAAGTCCGGCCTGGACTAACGCCCTGTGACCCAACGCTAGCCTTTCAAGCCCACTCTCTACAAATATTATTGCGAGGGATCTTTCACGTGCGAGCCCAACATCACTGTTGGGCCGCTAAAGAATCGTGTCCCTACAATTGGCGCGCCGTCGTGGGAAGGCTTGCGCGTTGGCACACGGTGGCGGTTGAGTCAACTCTCTAGCTAGCGAGAGGTTTGCGGGGTTTCCTCTATCTCCCGACGACGCGCAGATTGTTGCTCCAACATAAACTACTGCTAGGGGCTGCGCCCTATAGTGCCAACGGCGCGGGCAGCTCTAGGGGCTTCTGGCCTCAAGCCAACTCTCCCCGCCATGGTCTAGGGGCTGACCTTCGAAAAACAAATAAGTACTCAAACAAAAAAGTTTTGAACAGAATTAAGGCCTTGCATGGTCTTCGGACTCAAGCCTATGGGGAAACCAAGTACAAAAAAGTTTTGGACAGAACCAAGGCCTTGCATGGTCCCCGGACTCAAGCCTATGGGGAAACCAAGTACTCAAAAAAGTTTTGGACAGAACTAAGGCCTTGCATGGTCCTCGAACTCAAGCCTATGGGGAAACCAAGTACTCGAAAAAAGTTTTGGACAGAACTAAGGTCTTGCATGGTCTTCGGACTCAAGCCTATGGGGAAACCAAGTACACAAAAGAAAAACAAAAAAGTTTTGGACAGAACCAAGACCTTGCATGGTCTTCGGACTCAAGCCTATGGGGAAACCAAGTACACAAAAGAAAAACAAAAAAGTTTTGGGCAGAACCAAGACCTTGCATGGTCTTCGGACTCAAGCCTATGGGGAAACCAAGTACACAAAAGAAAAACAAAAAAAGTTTTGGACAGAACCAAGGCCTTGCATGGTCTTCGGACTCAAGCCTATGGGGAAACCAAGTACACAAAAGAAAAACAAAAAGTTTTGGACAGAACCAAGGCCTTGCATGGTCTTCGGACTCAAGCCTATGGGGAAACCAAGTACACAAAAGAAAAACAAAAAAGTTTTGGACAGAACCAAGGCCTTGCATGGTCCCTGAGTCAAGCCTATGGGGAAACCAAGTACAAAAAAGTTTTGGACAGAACCAAAGCCTTGCATGGTCTTCGGACTCAAGCCTATGGGGAAACCAAGTACACAAAAGAAAAACAAAAAAGTTTTGGACAGAACCAAGGCCTTGCATGGTCCTCGGACTCAAGCCTATGGGGAAACCAAGTACTCAAAAAAGTTTTGGATAGAACCAAGGCCTTGCATGGTCCTCGGACTCAAGCTTATGGGGGAACCAAGTACTCAAAAAAAGTTTTGGAGAGAACCAAGGCATTGCATGGTCCTCGGACTCAAGCCTATGGGGAAACCAAGTATTCAAAAAAGTTTTGGACAGAACCAAGGCATTGCATGGTCCTCGGACTCAAGCCTATGGGGAAACCAAGTACTCGAAAAAAGTTTTGGACAAAACCAAGGCCTTGCATGGTCTTCGGACTCAAGCCTATGGGAAAACCAAGTACACAAAAGAAAAACAAAAACGTTTTGGACAGAACCAAGGCCTTGCATGGTCCTCGGACTCAAGCCTATGGAGAAACTAAGTACAAAAAAGTTTTGGACAGAACTAAGGCCTTGCATGGTCTTCGGACTCAAGCCTATGGGGAAACCAAATACACAAAAACACAATCGGAGTACCCTACTTCCCAATCGACAGCTCGGATGGGTTATTTAGAAATCATCATTCTTGGACGGTATTCACGCGTTTATCACAGAATATTCAACTGCTACCCCGGTTAGTTTCCTAAGTTTGATTTACTATGAATCATCGATATAATGCCCGATAGTACTGGTAAATTAGAATTAGTTAGATTATGTTTCAAGATATCTAGCTCTAAATATTCTTGAAGCAACACATACATGGAAGACACTCATGCACAAAGTAATATTGCCCAAAAGATCAGTGCTTAAAACATGTAAATAAATTTCCATTTTTACTAAAACAAAGAAGTAGTACAACGTACAATGAAAAGCTGGAATCAGCCCACGTCAAAGCTCACTACATAAGCAAAAAAAGAAAGATACAAGAAAATTAGAGAAAGCCGAGGAGGTAGGTCGGAGGATAGGTTGGCTCTGACTCCAAGACCTTATTCTTCCCCCGTGCTTTTACATGCCCGTGACTCAGCAAAGAAAAAGAAACCTAACTTGAACCCGACACCGTTGAAGGAGAGGTGCAGGGAGTGGGAAGTTGAGGAGCTTTCTCTAAATATTCGCCTACCGCAGCGCAGGCGATAATGGCGGAAAAACTTTCTTCTGACACACCAAAATTCTGGAATGAACAGAACCCGCTTCGGATTTTGACTAAAAGAGGGAGAGACCCCCTTCCCCCTCGGTCGAAATGGAGTATTCTCCCGAACTTATGCTTCCTGTGCCCATACCTTACTATTATGAATCTCATGAGGACACGGTGCTTCCGCGGCGGAGAGAATTCTTTCTTCCCAACCCTCGCCTTAAACATGTTATGCTAAGGGAAGAGAGCTCCGGATATGGGAGTTATGATGTGGGAGAAAACTAAAGGATTGGTGCGTATATAAAGCAACTCTCTCTCCCTCCTATTTACTTGAAAAGACAAGGTGGTGGCGGTCAACTCACGCGGCGTTCTAAGGAACGCTACAGACAAAAAGGTTCTGGCTCAACTTCCAACGTCAATCGCAACCCCAAGATTAAAGAAGCCTCGTAAAGGCGCACCTCGATCATTGTGACGTCAGAGAGTACGCGTGGCCGAGGTTGCGAAATATCTCTTAATTCGTGGGCTAAGTGAATTCGCGGCCCAGGCCGATTCGCATGAGGGGCCCAGGGATCGCGGCCCACGCCGAGAAATAGCCGTTGCCGAGGACAACCCATGCTCGGCACCTCGTGAAACGCCCGATGAAAGGGAGAATCTGAACTCAAAGAGTCTTGGACAGAACCTAGGAGTTGCATGGTCCTCGGACTCAAGTCTATGGGGAAACCAAGTCTCGAGAAAAACGTAAGTCTTGGACAGAACCTAGGACTTGTATGGTCCTCGGACTCAAGCCTATGGGGAAACCAAGAACATAAAAGAAAAAATATAAGTCTTGGATGTAACCTAGGACTTGCATGGTCCTCGGACTCAAGTCTATGGGAAAATCAAGTACATAAAAGAAAAAGCATAAGTCTAAAACAAAACGCAGGCTTTGCGAAGTCCTCAAACTCAGGCTTTTTGGGAAATCAACTGCTCGGATGGACAAGTTCCTCGGCCTAAATACCGGAAAAGGTTAAGGCCGGTGTGTTAAGAAGATGGCGAAACGAATCGATAATCGTTAGCCTAAGGAAATTGTGCATTGGGAGGGTGACATGTCCTCGGATAACTATTTCTTACACCTTATCGAGCACTTAGTCCCCATCTCGACTAATTTCAAGGTAAGTCTCGTTCCTCACTGGTCGGATTGTTATGTCGAATAATAATTTTGTTAAAGTTATTGTGGCGTCTTTTTGTTAGCGAGTATTTTGGCCTTAGTTATCATTGATTCAAATGCTATACTATTGTGCCGAGCAGTGCTTGCAAATTTATTAAAGCATATAAACAAAACATGCGAAATAGAATAACAATAACTTTTGTTAATATGAAAAATTATTACAACGTACAAAGAAGGACTTAAACAAGCCTATACAAAAAAAATGAACTGCCGAAGCAGTAATAACATCCGTAATACTGAGATAAGTAAACAATCAGGTGTCCTTTAAACTCGCCTTCAAAGTCTCTCTAAAATCTCTCGCCTCGCATCTTGCTCATATCGGAGAAGAACCTTATATAGAAAAAATGAAGGAGAAGGAAGAAGAATTGGAACACATGGAAGCACTTCAAAGAAGCTCTTGTCACCGAGGAGTGCAAAGGAAAAAGAAGATGGAGGACATGAGTAGGAAGGAGGAGAAGAAGAGGGAAGAAATGAAAAGAAAAAGAAAGGAGCAAAAGAGGGAGAAGGGAAATCAAAGGATGGCGCCAGTGAACGAAGAGAGGAAAAAGCAAGGGCATTTAGTCCCTGCCTCAATCCTAACTCTTAGCACACTGGAGCCATATTAGGTATGCTCATGAGAGAGCGGATGGAGATGATAAGGGAGGTTTCGACTCGGTCACACCGGAAGTGGGATGTGACGAGTCCACGCTTGATTTTGGCTAAAAGAATGGGGAGGCAAATCTTAAGTCTCCGCCATCCTTGCCCCGACCGAGCCATCTCAAGTTTTGTTAGGACATGGCGTTTTCGGGAAAGGAAGGGTTTATTCATGGTCGACTACTATGGTGGATGTATTATTGGATAGGGAATAACCGGATGGAAGAAGTGAACTCGGGGAAGAGCCCGAGGGGTTCGAATATGAGAGAATCACCTTTTGTCTTCTCTCTTTATATAGGGGAGGAAGACAAGGGTACGTAACACGTTCTGATCCCCAAGGAAATCTGCGAATAAATGTACATCCGTTTCGCTCCCCCACGCTATCAAGAACCGTTAGATCCGGGAGGTCTCGTAAAAGGAAGATATTAAAGGCATGCTTCGGATAACAGGACGGCATAAACGCATCACGCGTAAATCGAGGGAAACATCTTGTAGACCGGCGCATTCCTTGGGGAGGTAAAGAGTCGCCAACGTTGATCAAGGGCTGAATTAAATGAGCCGCAATAAAGGCTCGGTATTACCAAAACCCACCTTTCCAACCAAGACGTTGGACAGTAGGGTTTTGAGGGGCTATTGTGGGGCCCAATAGTTTATGGGCCCGGCCCGCTCGCTTATGGGGAGTCCACAGGCCCAAACTGAAGGGGGCCAGGGCTCAAGCTCACAAATAGGGAGCCTAAAGTGGCCCGAAGATACAGTAGAGGACGGCTTAGTCCTCGGCAGGCCCAAAGTCTCATGGATGAGAGTGGAATACAAGCAAACTTGAAGGATCAGAAAATATCTCAGGGAAATTGTCCTTAATACCCTTCACCGATATGACACTGCACCTAACAAAACCGGATTCTTAGGCTTTATTGACGATCTCCAACAATTTCGGGATTAGACCGATGGGACAAATATCTGTCCTGGAAAAGTCGACCCTACACGTAGACGAGGGACAACGAACGTAGGCTAGTATAAAAGAAAACGTAACGAAGTTGGGGATCCCCATCTCACTTCCGGGGATCCCCATCTCACTTCCTGGGAAAAACTTCAAGAATGAGAATGCCCGGACAATATATGCGCTCCACCATGGAAAACCCACCGTCGGGTAACCGGAGAAAAACACTAGTGCTCCTCGGACATGATCCGAGGAGTCCAATCCCTCAATTTACAAAGTTATTAGGCTTGGATATCCAGATTAAAGCCTTTTCTTGTCTAGGTTTATCTAAAGTCCGGCCTGGACTAACGCCCTGTGACCCAATGCTAGCCTTTCAAGCCCACTCTCTACAAATATTATTGTGAGAGATCTTTCACGTGCGAGCCCAACATCACTGTTGGGCCGCTAAAGAATCGTGTCCCTACAGTAATCTTGTATATATTTATGAATTGACTAATGTTTGTAGTTTTTGGGCTTTAATGCGCAAATGTAACACCTTTTTCTATTATACACACACCGAACTCAAGTTGCTTAAAGCCAATTTTAGAGGTTTTGTATTTGTGAAAAGAAAAGTTTTGTAATGAATATTTTAAATGGCAGCAATATCAACATGATGATTATAGGTAGACTTTTTTTTTTTTTTTTTTTTTTGAGAAGAAGAGAAGAAATTTAGTTTTGGAGCTTGGTGTCCACTTTTAAAAGTTATCCAAATATACAACGTACTATCTCATATTACAAAAAAAATCCATTACACAGTTAAAAAGTGAATCTAAAGAAAATATATGATAGCCAATAGCCTTATATGCTTGTACTTCAATTGGTACTTTTTGGTATTTTTAATGGAGATATTTATGATTCAAATTATTACTCTTTCATTGCAATTATTGAATAAATAAAAAAAGTATACCATAGGGTTAAAAAAGTAAAAAATTCCCTTCCTTTAGTTTTAATTTAGGTTTCATGGTTATCCCATCATTTAATACATGGGAAGCACGAACAACATAGCGATATGAGCAATTTCTAAAAAATTATAATATTAGACAGCCGGTACGACATCGATATGACATGAGTATGACATGCTAAATAAAGTGTTCATACTTCATAATTTAATATAGCTAAACTATATCATTTATCAAAATTATATACACATTCTCATAAAACGTTTTTCTGAAGCTAAGAAAAGTCTATTTTCCCCTGTTGATTTTCTTTATTACAAGAAGCAGGCAATTGATAAAGATAATAATTATTCTCCTCTTCCATCCACTGATGTTGGTATCCAACCCCTTTTCCCTTTATGAAAATCCCTAGTCTAAATTGCTGTGGGCTTGGGATCCCATAGGCAATTCAAGAACTATGTTGTTTGGCACGACAAGAAAGTCCCATATCATGCGTTCTTATGTGTGCGGTGTATTAAGGAAACTAAATCATGTAACCATTTATTATGGGATTGTTTATTTGCTTAAGTCGTTTGGCTTTCCGACTCTGGAATTCTTTTTTTTTTTTTTTTTTTGTCCTTTCAAATTTTTTTGGATCTCATAGATGATGCTCTTCATTAGCTTCAATCTATGGATATATTCATTGGAAGTAGCTTGGATTCTTGAGGATATTATGCTTAAATGTGAGAATTTTGTTAATATACCATTTGTTAACATACCTTTACGATGTAATTGTCCTACTCTAGCCCTGGCTAGTGTTGCAAAAAAGAATAAAGATGTTATTGTTTAAGTTAGAAAAATGTTCCTCTCTTCTCTTTCCCATTGTATAGGGTGATTTTGAATAAATAAAGTATAGTATCGTTTCTGCTAAAAAAAAATTTATGTATACATTCAAATTATTAAATTCCAAGGTTTTGCACCTGTGTGTAAGGGACTACTTGTTATTAACTTAATATCATTGTCAATAGTCTTTTTAACTCAATTAGTTGACATTTTTTAATGTTTATAAATGAGGCATACAAGGTTCATCTCCCCTTCCCCCCACTATTAAATTATAAAATATATACAAGTTTCACCTACCTATGTTGCATAAGATATTTAATATAAGTTTTTATCTAAATTAGTTCGGAAAAATCTTCTCAAGCTCACTACGTAATGACTCATGAAACAATTCATATATATTATTTAAACAAATCACACATTTCATTAAATAGGCATAAATTTTGAATATTATCATATGATTCATATTTTTTCTTCTTTTATTATAATTCATAATTGGAGGTATGATAATTAATTTTAGGGTAAATTCTACTAAACCACCCCGAGATTTGGGCTAATACCAACTAGGTCCAAGACTTTTAAAAAACGACCAATTTGGTCCTTAAAAGACAATTTTATCCCTAACTTCGTCTAGCACGCTTATTTTTTTTCTCACATTCTATTCACTCTTCTCTTTCTCATCTCGGACCCTCTCTTCACTCTCTTCTCTCATATTTTATCTTCTCTAGTAAATGCTTATTACATACTAAGGTATTTGAGTTCTATTCACTGTGATTACACTAACATGAGCATGGATTTGGGCACAAATCACACTACACAGTTGCACCATGTCATAGAACACAAACATACACACATAGCCATATAAATTCCAAAACTTGAAACCCCCAAAAATCATCCCAAATTACCAATCATACACACATATTCAAATGCACACACCAACAAAATCACCATATTAGAGCCATTTTGAGACAAACCCTAAATCAAAAATACCCATAAATTTGCAAATGACCATACCCAAACCCCTTTCAAATCCAAATAAAAAAATCACCAGATCCTTATATCACATAAGAAAACCCAATCCCTAAGTTGACCAAGACCCAAACCAACAAAGAACCAAACCAAAAGAGAAAAAAAATAGAACATATTAAGAGAATAGAGATTGACGGCCACCAATGGTGGCATCGCAGACGTGGTGGTGGCGGAGCTCGTGGGTCTTTGTCAAACATTCCCTTGATGTTTGATATACAAACCCAAACACAAACAAAGACCCAAACCCGTAAATAAAGACCTAAACCAGAAACAAAGACCCAAACATGTTTAACACCATATCGTAGTTTGTTGGCGTGGAACAATAGTAGTGTTAGTGATGTGAAGCTCGAAAATCCCTAGCCAAATGTCTCCATGGCACTAATTTGAGAAGAGAGTGGAAGATGGTAGTGGAAAAACATGGTTTTCGGCCATGAAAGGGGAGTCTTGTTTGCCACGGAAGTGGGTGAGAGAGAGAGTGAGTCTTTGTGGGATGAAAGAGAAAAAAAAAAAGAAAGAGCCAAAGGTTCGAGAGAGAGAGAAAGGAGAAGGGTTTGAGTCTAAGACGAAGAGAAGAGAAGGGTTTGAGTTAAAATAATGGTGCTAATGGAGTCAGGGACAAATTTGTCTAAGTTGGTCATTTTTAAAAAGTTTTGGACCTAATTAGTATTAGCCCAAACCTCATATTGGTTTAGTGGAATTTACCCTTAATTTTAAATGTCTCAATTGAAAACACCAGCCAAAGAGTTAATTTAAAAGTATCTTCACATTTTACAATTTTTTTTTTTGGGAAAAAAAAGATTTAAAAAAAAAAAAAAAAAAGAACAAAATTTAGCTATAAAATTGGTTGTAACCTAAAGTTATAACTTTACTCAATATCTTTTTATTGGAGGTGAATTTTGAGAATTCCATTTGTGGATTACATTTTCTTCTTATATCTTCCATACTTGCAAAATTTTTAGAAAATTAAAGATCAATAAGTATACCATCAATAAATTATTTAAATTGATAGTTTTTATAGTTTAAAATTATGCATTAAATATAAACTTATAGATTATATACTATATAATATCTGATTGATATAAAATTTGACACGTGTATTAAAAGTAAAAAAAAATACAATTCAATAATTAGATTTTAAAAACATATAATAATATTTATTTTATTGAGTAAAGCGGTAAGATTAACTTATAACAAAATTTGTAACTAAATTTCGTGAAAAAAAAAAAACAAAAACAAAAGGAAAACAAACACAACGAAAGAAGAGCGCCTTATCTACTAAACTTGAGTTGTGAAATCCGAACTCCGAAGCAGTACCACTGGCCAAGAAAGAAGCAAGCAGAAGATGTTGAGTCTCTCGATTGCCTCACCTTCAACCATCATCTTCTCTCCGAAACCCCACATTCCAATCCCCAAATCCTCATCCTCCTCCTCATTCAATGGCGTTAAGATCCAAAAGCACATTCGCGTGCCTCCCCAGAGGGTCTCCTTCTCTCCATCGTCGTCGGTAGTGATGATGTCGAAGCGGTTGGATGAAATGAAAGAAATAAGGACCAAAACCACAGAAGAAATTAACGAGGAGGTAGTGGACCTCAAGGGCGAGCTCCTCATGCTTCGCCTCCAGAAGTCCGCACGCAACGAGTTCAAGTCCAGCGAGTTCGGTCGCATGCGCAAAAGGGTACTCTCCATTTCCTTTTCTTTTCGTTTTTGCTTCTTCAAACTTTGGACTACCCTGTTTCTGTTTGTTTTACATTCATTATTGAAACATAGAAATGGGAATTGTAAGTTTTTCATGGAAATTTCAAATTTTTTACGTTTTTTTAGACTAAGGAGCTTATATAACACTAGTAGAAGTAGTAAAATTTGGATAAGATAGAATGGCGGAGAGGAATACATGTGAATGACTTGATTAGTCTGTTGAGTATTTATAGTCGACCCCATGATTTTGGGACTAAAGCTTTGTTGTTGCTGTTGTTTAGACTATGAGCTTCATACTGTGGTTTGAAGATTCTATTTTAGAAGAAATGAGGAATTTAGTTGGGCTAAGTAAGGGGTGTCGTGTGAAGCTGTGAAAACTTGCTTTTGCTGGCTGCCTACATTTTGTTATATTTGGTTGCAGCGCATTGTAAAGGGTTCATTGTTGGAGTATTAAATATGAAGAAGGCCTCGATTGAGCGGTTAGAGATGATGTTAGAAGAAGGGCTGATTCTTTTCCTAATTTTGGGAAATTCTGTGTTGAATTGAGTCCTATGTAGCCTTTCGTGGCTAGGTTTTTCTGTGGCTAGTGTTTGCTTCTCAGATTCGATAAGAAGTATGGATGAGGTAGAGTTTTGTTGTGATTTAATTCATTAAAGATTGATACATTTGGGGAATGTTGGTATTGATATCTAATAGCATTGCAATGTGATACTATTTCACTGTGCTTTATTGAGCTCAGGAAACTTTGATAATTCTAAATTGCTTATATGTAGGTTGTGGTGAATAGGATTATAGGAAGTAGCACCTAGAGTATGCTGGAATGAGAAAGCTTAAGTGTATTGTTATGCTAAAAAGATGACAATAGGTTGAAATGGACTGTTTGTTAGTTTGAGTTAGGACAGTTGTCAATCTATTGTGTCAGGTATGAGGGTTAGGATTTTGGTTTGTATAATAAATAATAAAACCAAGTTTATTTCTGTAAATTTGACTATGCATCTCTTCTACATTGTGAAAGAAGAGGAGTTGCTATATGTGCTAAATCTGGAGTAATGATGGAGTAAAGTGAAAAATGCTGATAACTCCTCATGATATAGTAATTGACAACAATTTAAAGAATCTATGAAAAAAAAAAGACTAATTTAAACTTGTTCTTTCATAAGCTCAAGCGGATAACTCTGTGCCAAAGATTGTGTTTAGGTTCTTTGGAATTTAAAGAAGGGTAGGCAGGAAGAAAAAGGGGAGATTTGGCCTGGCAAGTGATGCCACTATGCTCAAAGTGGAGCATTTGGAATGAGCCCAAAAATAGGGCCTTCAAGGGTGTGGCTTTGATGTTGTATTCTTTCAAATAAAATTTAATAAAGCCATAACAAGTTTGTCCATTTATAATGGCATCATAAATCAAAGGCATATTGTTGATATTTCTAGTTGCAATGAACATATCATGTCTAGGTTTCAAAATTTGCTCATCGGAAATATTTGGAATACACATCATATTCAATTATTCTTTTAGCTTCAGTTTTCTGTTTGAAACTGTCTCTAGGCTGCTGCATTACTGGGATTGGTAAATTTTGGTTGATCTACTAATATGATGGTGAGGTTCTTATCTGATAATGCAAGCACTTGTTTTTTTTTTTTTTTTTTTTTTTTTGGGTTCTGTTGATGCAATGTGAAGCATATGGCAAGGGTTCAATTTCTAATAGTTGACATATATACGCACTTATATGTTGGAAATTTTGTCGGGAGGTGAGATGAGTTAGTGACGTGGTACTAAAATTTATTATTGGGAAATTGTTAGTGAATCATCTAGTTGTATGGACTATAGAGATGTTTCAGACTGTCTATGTTTCAGAGGTGGGTGAATGTATAGCTACCTATTGTTTATGTTTTATGTACCTTGAAAACCTCCATGCTAATATCTATGTCATTTTTTTTGTAAATATAAGAAGTTAATTTGTTTGCTCCTTTCAGAATATACAATTCAGTATTATTTTCCTCATTTCTCCTTTTTCTAGAATAGACAATTTAGTGACATCAGATGCTTTGTTATCTATATTTCAAGATGCAAATGTGCTACAGCTTGTTGATTTAACAAGCTTTCCTTATATAATATATGCTGGTTTTATGATAATCTGTGAAACTGCAACGTTGTATTCTGGACTTGACTCTGCATATTTATTACCCTTAAGATCTATATTATTCTAATATGGAGGCTGATATCAATAATAGATTGCTCGTATGCTTACTGTTAAACGGGAAAGAGAGCTTGAGGAGGGAATCAACAAGAGGTTGTCAAGAAAGTTGGACCGACAATGGAAGAAAAGCATTGTTGTCAGACCACCTCCTTCTTTGAAGAAGTTGCAAGAAGAAGAAGCAGCTGCAGAAGCTGAGAAATCTGCATGAGCCAATCTCAATATCTTCATAATGAATACGATGTTCTTTCACGGTTTAGAGTGCTGCTCTATTTCAGGCCTTTTCTTTTTTGTTTTTTGTGTATAATGTCTTCTTGCTAGTAGTGTAATATGATTCCCCCCATTCCCCTCCAATTGTTGTTTTCTTGCTCAGGTTTTCTTTGAAGTCCAAACTCATTAGAATGTTGGATGAAAATCTTGAGTATATGCTCATCTCGTTGCTAATTAAAATCTGTTTTTGAATTAGCTCTGTTTGGTTGTATAGGAGCAGATTGGCAGTTTTGCTAATGAGTCTAATGAGAACAGATGGAAAGGATGAAAGAGTTTTATTCTCTGCTTGTTGGGAAGCATGATATTTTTCTTGATAGTCTGAAAATGTCACTGAGCTGCATATGAAACCCCAGCCTTTATAATCACCATCTTGTTTCCTTACTTTCCCTTTCTTCTTTAAAGAGATCCTTATCTTGTTCCCATGAAGATCCTAACCCCCATCTTTGGTGGAAGTAGTAAGGCTTCCTTTGGTTGGAGGTGAAATAGGGAGAGTGGAAAAAGAAGAAGAGAAAACAGGTGAGAGAGGTGTTTGGTTGGAAAGGGGAGGGGGAGGAAATTTTGGTGGGCCCGGGTGTTTTCTTTCCTAGCCCAACAAAATCCTATCTCTCCAATTTGGAGAGAAAACTTGGGGGACTTTGCTTCAACTCAATCAATTATATTTTTGCCCCTCTTTTTGTAACGTTGAACATGGAAATCTCAGGTAACGTTGGTATTTGACTTTGAGCCATTTTGTATCCAATTCAAACGCAATGAATTGAAAACATAAATAGACACAACTAGCCCACATTCATGTCCACAAAGTCCTTTAGGATGGAGAGGTTATCAACTATGCCAATTACTTTAGAGAAAGAGTGATTGAGCTTATGATGATTTGTGAGCCATAATAGATAATTTCAATAAGGAACTTGGTAGGGGAGGATTTGGTACAGTTTTTGAAGGGATTCTAGTTAGTGGCACAAAGGTTGCAGTGAAGCGTCTTAATGGTTTTAGTCAAATCAAAAAATCATTTTTAGCTGAAGTTAAGACAATTGGCAACACTCATCATTTCAACTTGGTAAGATTGATTGGATTTTATACTGAGAAATTTCATAGGCTTCTTGTTTATGAATGCATGTCTAATGGGTCTTTAGATAAATGGGTATTCCAAAAAAATCCCGAGATGCTACTTGATTGGCAACATAGAAAGATCATCATGGACGTAGCAAGGGGACTAACTTATTTACATGAGGATTGCAAACAAAAGATAGTTCACTTGGATATTAAACCCCATAATATCCTCTTAGATGAGAACTTTAATGCAAAAGTCTTTAATTTTGGATTGTCTAAACTAGTTGATTGTGACCAGAGCCAAGTTGTGACAACTATGAGAGGAACTCCTGGATATATGGCTCCAGAATGGTTGAGTTCAAAAATTACAGAAAAAGTGGATGTCTATAGCTTCGGAGTAATGGTCTTAGAGGTATTGTGTGGAAGGAAATTTTTGAACACTTTCAGCTAGAGGAAGCAATGCATCTACTTGACTTTTTCAAGAAAAAATAGAGGAGAACCGATTGTTGGATCTAGTTGATAAGTATAGTGAAGATATGCAATTACATGGACTAGAAGTAGTGAATATGATGAGGGTTGCAACCTGGTGTTTGCAAAATGATTTCACAAAAAGGCCTACCATGTCCATGGTGATTAAGGTCTTGGAGGGTGTTGCAAATGTTGAATCTGACCTAGATTATATCTTCTTGAATCCACCTTTACCAAAATGAGAGCTAGAGTTGATAACCAGGAATATGTTGTTACTGCTACTCCATTATTGCCTTCAATCTTATCAAGACCACGTTGACAGTTCACCATACCATCTTTTTTATTTATTTTTGGTTAAAGGAAACTTATATTAAAAACTAGGAATTACAAAGTTTGGGGTAGGCCACACCCCAAGCATCAGCCAATAGTTGGTACAAAACAAAGGGAGGGGGGGAGAATACAAAAGGAAATTCTCTCTAATGGAGCAGCCTTCTTTAGCAAGTAGTTCAGCACAATGGTTTCCTTCGCAGTAGGTGTGGCACACAAGCACTTCCTCAAAGGTTTGGATGAACAACCACAATCAGAGATTAAGGCATTGCAAGGATGGTTAGCCATGATGTTGTTTTGGGCAGTGACGAAGTCAGTGACTACTTTGACATCAAGCTCAATGCGGAGTTTCTTAATGTTTAGATTTTTAGCTAATGTGAGACCGTCTCTTAAACCCCAAAGTTCAACGGCAAGGGAGTGGGTGAAGCCAATGTTTCTAGAGAATCCTCCAATCCAGCTACCTCTATGGTCCCTGATAAGATCACCAGCACCTGCCATGCCTGGATTGCTTCTTGAGGAGCCGTCGGTATTGAGCTTAAAGAAACCAATGGGTGGTGGCTTCCATTTGACTGAAATTGTATTGCAATGCCGTTTTAGAGTTCGGAGAGGGAGTGCAATGAAGAGCTCAATGGATAAGGATTGAATTTTCTTGAGGATGTCATCCGGTGTGAAAGGTTTGCTCTCCATAACCAACTTATTCCTAGCGGTCCAGATTGCCCAAATCGAAATAGGGAATAAGGTTTGCCACGGTAAGTCCGAGAAGAGGCTTGTGGGGATGCTTTTGGAAGACATGGTTTTGATCCATGATGCCGTGGTGTTTGAAGAGTAGAAAAAAGGTGGGGGGTGACGGATGATTTTGGACCAAATGGGGGCGGTGACAGTGTAGTCACGGAGTATGTGCAGAGGGGTTTCAGGGGTAGTGTGGCATAATGGGCATGAGGAATCCATGATGATTTTCCGAATGTGGAGCAAGGATTTAGTGGGAAGGCTATTGTGGCAGGAGAGCCATATGAAGGTACTGATTCTTGGGAGAGTAGGGAGTTTCCAAATCCCATTTCCATTTGTTGTGAGGAGCTTCGGAAGTGAGACCACAAGCAAGGTGGTACGCAGATTTAGTGCTAAACTCACCATTCGGGGAAGGAAACCAGTAGGTGGAGTCATCATGTAAGGGAGTGTGGGGCTTGGGAGTGGCACGAATTAAGTCTTTGATGAGGGTGGGGAGGTGGAAAGATATTCTGTCAAGACACCACATCAGTTGCCCGAAATGTCCCAAAGCTCACCAACTTTTAGAAGCTCTTCGTTTCTGCTTAGTGGGTCGTGGATCATGCTTCTCAAAGGGCCTCTACCTGACCAATTATCAACCCAAAAATTTGCCAAGGAGCCATTGCCCAATCTCCAACCTGTGCCTAGAGTGCAAATGTGGTCAGCCTTGAGCAGACCAATCCATGTTGTAGATATATTTTTAGAGGCCGATGGTTGGGTGGGTATTTAAGTGACAAGGTTTTGGCCCAAATGTCCATTGAGTTATTTCGAAGAGCCCACACTCTTTTACCTAGAAGGGCTAAATTTCTTGCATAGGCTTTTTTGATTCCTAGCCCACCGAGGAATTTTGGGCTTGTCACTGTGCTCCAAATTTTGAGGTGGATTTTCTTGCAAGCTTCAGTATCACCCCAAAGGAAGTTTCTATTGATTTTTATCAATTTCCTTGCAGCCTTGTTGGGGTAAAAGGGTGCTTTGCATGATGTAAGTGGGTATGGCGGAAGTGATGGAGTTGATAAGAGTGAGGCGACCCGCAAGGGAGAGAGTTTTGGCTTTCCAAGAAGCCATTTTGTCATGGATCTTGTCGATGATAAAACTAAAAGCTCTTTTGTCTCTCTTGTTTACTCCAAGGTATTTTCTGAAATTTCTAGAGGAGGAGATTCCGAGGTCATTTTCCATGTTCGCCATATTGGAGGGTAAGGTGTGAGGAGAGAAGAAAATCTTTGACTTGGCAAGATTGATTTTTTGACCCGAAAGTTTACAAAAAGTGTCAAGAACTTTCTTGATGGTAGAGCAATTTTTCTTGGTGGCTTTGGCAAACAAAATGAGATCATCAGCAAAAAATAGGTGAGAGAAGGGAAGGCTATTTCTTGCTGTTTTGATACCTTTCCAATTACCCAATGAGACATCCTTGAGTATGAGCAATGCAAGGTGCTCCATGCATAGGATGAAGATGTATGGAGAGAGAGGGTCGCCTTGACGGATGCCCCTAGTGGGAGTGAATTGGGTGAGGCATTCCCCATTAAGAAGAACGGAGAGATTGGATGAGGTAATGCAGGACATTATAAGTTCAATCCAAGCAGGGGGAAAATTGAAGTGATTAAGGGTATGCTTGATAAAACTCCATTCAAGCCTATCAAAAGCTTTTTCAAGGTCAATCTTAATAGCCATGGAGCCAACTTTACTTTTGGAAGTAGTCATCGAGTGTATGATCTCTTGGGCAAGAATGATGTTGTCGCTAGCCTTTCTACCCGGAATAAAGCTAGCTTGGAAGGGATGAATAAGGTCACCGAGGTGAGGTTTAAGCCTGCTCACCAGAATTTTTGTAATGGTTTTGTACAGAGTATTGCAAATACCAATGGGGCGAAGTTAAGTATTAGCCTGCTCACCATACCATCTTTCATTGCCTAACAAATGAGGTAATTTCCATACTACTAATAAAGTCCCTCATCCAATGACTAATACTAGTAGTTCGAATTTTTTTTTTTAGATGGAAGCTTTTAACAGGAATAAATCATGTGGTCATTTATTCGCAATAGCAAGGTTTCTCAGTGAACACTTATTCAGTTATTTGACATAGTTGCAGTCCTAGCTGTATGAGTGTTTACTCTGTCATTGACACTAAACTTTTAGTTTGAATTGTATTATGAGAGGAAGAGTTGTTGACTTTGTTATTGTAATGTTTTGTTTCGACATATGCACATAATTCATGCTGTTTCTGCTACTCCATTGTTGCCTTAGTTTTATCAGAAACACGGTGATTGTTCACTACACCATCTTTTGTTTCTTCTTGACAAATGAGGTAATTTCCATACTTCTAATAAATTCTCATTTCCATTGACAAAGATTGGTAGTTCATATTTTGATGGAAGCTTTCAAGATGAGTCATGCCTATTGTCATTTATTGGCAATAGCATGGCTTCTTAATTTGTTAACTTCTATTTGACGTTATTCAGTGTTGCAAATGAGTTTATTCTGTCATTGGCACTGAAATTTAAATTTGAGTTGCAGGCTTTTTTAAAGTGAGGAAGAGTTGTAGACTTTGTTCAGTTGTTGTATTGTTGTGTTTCGAATCATATGCGTAATATATAGTTGCATTGTTTATGTAAGTTTGAACTGAGGTAGCAGAACTTAGATTATACTGTAGTTGTGTGTGCTGGATAGTGTCCCAGTCACAGAGGTCGTTGCCGAGGACTGATTGCAACTTAGGTAATGAATCCATTATTTACATTCTCAGAGACTGTAGATTTGCTAAATCCTTTTGGTTCCCGGAATTTGTGCTCTAAATTAAACAAACCTTGTAGGTAGGTGGCAGTATCAAGATTGCAGTTCACATCAGAAAGACAGAAAAGAGATAAAGCAGAAGAAGAAAGCAACGAAGAAGAAATAAGTTTTCTGTTTTCTGTCTAAACGACATTAGTGTAGTGTTGATGTTGTAGTTTTGTATTTCCTGTATGTAAACTACCTGTAGCTTTCATTGTATTTAAGTTGGAGGAAGCTCACACGTGGAATAACAGACTCCTACACGTGCAGTAACAGATTTTTGGTTGTAACAGATTTGGGATATTTCTCCGGGTCTCTGTTTTAGTATTTAGGCGCAGAGCTTGTACAGATTCATCATTCAATTGAGATCATTATTTTCATTCTCTCTCTCTCTCTTACATATTATCTTCTCCTTCATAGTTTCTGTATTTTCTTATATGGTATCAGAGCTTGAGCCTTTATCAATGGCGTCAAACACAGAAACTACCTCATCTACTTCTTCACATCGCGAGCTTTCTCCAATGGAAGATCCTCGCAGTCCATTTTTTTTGCATCATGGTGAATCTCCTGGTGCGATCCTCGTTGCTCCACACCTGACCGAGGATAATTACCCAACCTGGTCTAGAGCAATGATAATGGCTTTGGATGCTAAGAGCAAACTTGGCTTTGTAGATGGTTCCATCACTGTTGCAATGGCGATTACACCGCTTGAGAAGCAAGCTTGGTCGAAATGCAACTCGATGATCTCATCTTGGATCTTAAATTCTGTTTCACCTCACATCAAAGCTAGTGTTATTTACAGAGACACGGCTCGTGCAGTGTGGAATGCACTCAAGATCCGTTTTCAACAAGCAAATGGACCAAGAATCTCTCGGCTCCGGAATGATTTCTAGTATAATGCAAGGAGATTCTACAAGAACAACATTTTTCACGATCTTCAAGCTAATTGGGATCAACTGTTGAATCTCGTGCCCTTGCCAAGCTGTTCATGTGGCAAATGCACTTGTGGAGTAAATGATAAGATTACACGACTTTATCATCAAGACTCAATAATGCAATTTCTCAATGGATTGAGTGATTGTTATTCACAAGTCAAGACTCAAATCCTTATGATGGAGCCTGTTCCATCAATAGATAAGGCCTTTTCATTGGTAATCCAGGAAGAAAGGCAAAGGTTTTCAACCTTTAATGGTACTCCTTCCATTGAATCATTTGCACTTCTTCGTTAAGAAACAAGTCTTCAATCAAGGTTCTTCTTCAAACAACAGCAATGGTAGAAATTTCAAGGGCAATGCTAGCAAAGGAAGACTGTATGCGATCACTTGTGGAAAGCTTGGACATATTATGGAAAAGTGTTACAAACTTGTTGGATTTCCTCCAGGTTACAAGCGGAGAATGGACGGATAGCCAAGGCTAATCAGGTTATGGTAGATGATATCCAAGGTCAATCAATTTGTGCAAAGCAGAACAATCCCTTCCCTTTCACTTCAGAAAAGTATCAACAGTTGCTATCTCTCTGAATTCTCATGCATCCACTACGGTAATTCCAATGATGCTATAGCCACAGACCAATTCTACGCCATTTCAGGTAATCCTTGTGACTCTTTTTCATGATTCTGTCACTGAGTATGCAACATTCCATTTTTGCCAATAATCCAGCTAGTAAAACAATCTTTGATAGACAAACTTGGGTCCTTGACACTGGAGCAACAGATCACATTGTCCATTCTATCAATTTGTTCACTAAAATTACCAGTTCTATCTCATCTTTTGTCCAATTACCTAATGGTGAAAGAGTTCTTGTCACACACATTGGCACTATTCAAGTGACAGCCAGTCTTATACTTGAGAATGTGTTATGTGTTCCTGCCTTCACTTTCAATCTGATCTCTGTGAGTCAATTAACAAAAAGTTTGTCTTGCTGTTTCATTTTCTTGTCCAATTTGTGTTTTATACAGGACCTTTCTTGTTGGAAAACGATTGGAGTGGGTAAACTTCATAACAACCTCTACTTGCTATCTACAACTCCTTGCAAATCTGATTCTGCAACTTCTTCCATTTTAGATTCTGTTTTTGGTACTTTTGTCAATAATATTTCTAATGTTCCAGTCATAACCAAGCCATTTCTTTGGCATCTTAGACTAGGACATGCTTGAGTGTAAGCAATATTCATAGCAATAAAACTTGTACTCTTTGCCCCATTGCCAAACAGAAACGTTTTCCATTCCCTTTCTTTAATCATTTGTCCGCAAATCCTTTTGATCTTATTCTTTGTGATGTATGGGGTCCCTTTGCTAAGTTTACTCATGATGGTTTTAGATATTTCCTTACCATTGTTGATGATGCCACACGATCCACATGGGTGTACCTCATGAAAAACAAATCAAAACCAGACCCTTGTTAATTTCTTTCTTCAATATGATATCCACACAGTTTAGCACTAAAATCAAGGCTATTAGGACTGACAATGCTCAGGAATTTACCCTACCAGAGTTTTATGCTAAGCATGGAATTCTTCATCAGCACTCTTGTGTAGCCACTCCACAACAAAATTCAGTTGTGGAGAGGAAACACCAACACATATTGAGCATTGCAAGGGCCTTAAAGTTCCAGTCCAATGTGCCTCTTACCTTTTGGGGTGAATGTGTCCTAACTGCTGTGCATATTATCAATAGGCTGCCCTCTTCTACCCTTGGCAACAAAACTCCCTTTGAGAAACTTTACAACAAAATCCCTTCCTATGATCATCTAAAGGTGTTTGGATGCCTTTGTTTTGCTTCTACCTTATCTCACAATAGGTCAAAGTTTGATCCTAGATCCTTACCATGTGTTTTTCTGGGCTATCCTTATGGGGTTAAAGGTTTCAAGGTGCTTGATCTTGCCACCAAGAGGATTTTTGTCTCTAGGGATGTCCTATTTCATGAGACTGTCTTTCCATTCATTTCTTCCACATATTCCTCTTCCCCTCATTCCACAATTACCTTACCTCATCTTTTTCCTTCCCAGGATCCTTACCTTGACCCCTTGCCTTTTGTTGCCACTCCCATTGTTGATTCCCATACCATATTCACTCCATTCTGATTCTACATCTGTTTTGACCCCTCCTACTTCATCCATTCCAGATATTACATCTACCCATTCCCTTGATTCTAATCTTCCTCTTTTTGCAAACTCCATACCTGATCCCATTTCCAATTCCATTCCTCCTTCCATACCTACTTCCCTTCCTGCTTCTATTCCCGCATCTATACCTGATTCCATTTCTGCATCTGTACTTGATTCCATTCCAGCTTCCATTCCTTCTTTAAGGAAGTCTACAAGAATCAGTAAAGCTCCTGCTTATTTGCAAAACTATAAATGCAGTAATGTTGTTCATGATCAGTTTGCTCACTCCAATTCACTCATCAAGTCTGGTTCCAGGTCCTCTATGTCGGGTTCCAAGTATCCTCTCTCGATTATCTTGATTCTTCTGGTCTTTCCCCTTCTTATGCCCATTTTTGTTCCCTAATCACTGCTATTTCTGAGCCTAAATCCTATTCTGAGGCTATTAAGGACCCTAAGTGGCAGATCGCTATGGTCTGATGAGATTGCAGCCTTGGAATCTAACCAGACTTGGTCTCTTACTTCCCTTCCTTCTCACAAGAAGGCCATTGGGTGCAAATGGGTTTATAGAATCAAATATAAGACTGATGGATCAGTAGAAAGGTACAAGGCCAGACTTGTGGCAAAAGGATTCACTCAACAGGAGGGTTTGGACTTCACAGATACTTTCTCTCCTGTGGCTAAGATGACTTGAGTGAAGACTGTTCTTGCCATTCTTTGCTTTGTGAAGGGCTGGCACCTTGTTCAACTTGATGTGAACAATGCTTTCCTACATGGTGATCTCCATGAGGAAGTTTATATGCATTTGCCTCCGGGTTTTCAAAGCAAGGGGGAGCATTTGGTATGCAAACTGAATAAGTCATTGTATGGTCTTAAGCAGGCTTCAAGACAATGGTATTCTAAGTTCTCATCTACCATTTTGAAGTGTGGTTTCAAACAATCTAAGTCAGATTACTCCTTATTCACCAAGAAATTCAATCAGTCTTTTATAGCTCTCTTGGTGTATGTTGATGACATCCTCATTGCCAAAGCAATGATACTCATCTTTGTTGAAGAACTTAAAGTGTTTTTGGATCAAGAATTCAAGTTGAAAGACCTTGGCAACTTAAAATTTTTCCTTGGACTTGAGGTGGCTAGATCGGACCAAGGTATTTCTTTATGCCAAAGGAAATACACCTTAGAGATACTTAAAGATGCTGGGATGACAGGTTGCAAACCAAGTAAGGTTCCTATGGAACAAAATTTGAAGTTAAGCAAGTTTTGTGGAGAATTACTACCTGATCCTAGTGTTTACAGGAGGCTAGTAGGTAGATTGTTGTATCTCACCATAACTAGACCAAACATTGCTTACTCAGGTCAAAAATTGAGTCAATTCATGTCCAAGCCACGCAAACCTCATCCGGATGCAGCTTATAAGGTGCTACAATATCTTAAGGGCACTCCTGGTCGGGGCATCCTTTTCTCTTCCAAGTCTGATTTGCATCTAAAGGCATACACAGATGCAGATTGGGCTTCTTGCATTGACACTAGAAGATCTACTACCGGATTTTGCATCTTCTTAGGTGATTCACTCATTTCATGGAAGACCAAGAAGCAATCCATTGTCTCTAGATCCTCTGCTGAGGCAGAATATAGGGCCATGGCTGTTACTACATGTGAAATAACTTGGCTTCTAGCCTTGTTAAAGGACTTAGAGGTTTTACATCCCAAACTTGCTATGCTTTTCTGTGACAATCAAGCAGCCATTTACATAGGTGAAAATCCTGTGTTTCATGAAAGAACCAAGCACATAGAAATAGATTGCCACTTGGTCAGGGACAAAGTTGAAGATAAGGTCATTCGGTTGTTCTTTACTCCTACTCATTCCCAGTTATTTGATCTCCTCACAAAGGCTCTTAGTGGTCAACAATTGCAAGCATTACTATCCAAGATGTGTATTGTGAATATCCACAATCCCAATTCTCATCTTGAGGGGGAGTATCAAGATTGTAGTTCACATCAGAAAGACAGAAAAGAGATAAAGCAGAAGAAGAAAGCAACGAAGAAGAAATAAGTTTTCTGTTTTTGTCTAAACGACATTAGTGTAGTGTTGATGTTGTAGTTTTGTATTTCCTGTATGTAAACTACCTGTAGCTTTCATTGTATTTAAGTTGGAGGAAGCTCACACGTGGAATAATGAGACTCCTACACGTGCGTAACAGATTTTTGGTTGTAACAGATTTGGGATATTTCTCCAGGTCTCTGTTTTAGTATTTAGGCGTAGAGCTTGTACAAATTCATCATTCAATTGAGATCATTATTTTCATTCTCTCTCTCTCTCACATATTATCTTCTCCTTCATAGTTTCTGTATTTTCTTATAGAGACCAAGAGATTGGGACTTCTTCCAGCGTTGTTGCTGAGTGCTGGGTTGATCCTAGCTTCTAAGCTGTGGTTCGAGTCTTGAAATAGAGTTGTATGCTAAATCTGTTTTGGATTTTAGTCAACTCCGATCCGATTCTTCTTCTAATAGATCTCTCTCCTCTCTTTTTATGTGATTTAGCAATACAGTCTGAAGCATGTCCTCTGTGAAGCCAATCACCGCTGATGTGTTGGCTAATTAATTTTGGATGTAACCAAGAAGAGAACATAGACTTTTTAGTTAATTTAGTTGTTCCTTTTTGAAATCGTTTTGTACCTTAATCAGGATGCTATTGATTTTTTTTTTTTCCTCCTTTTCTGATCTACTCTATGGAATTCCTCATGCACATTCTAGTATCCTGAAGCAGCTAACAAACTTTTTTCAGACAAGTCAATCTATGGCAATCAAATCTTTGGTTTATTGTAGTTACGTCCATTTCTTGGATGCTACTCGGTCTTAGAAGCAGAGGTTTCCTGAGCACAAGGACTGAAGGACATTTGATATGGTTTTTTATTTTTATTTTTGACATGTATAATGCATAGATGTCCAATTGCAAAAATGGTTGATTCTCAAAAAAAAAAAAAAAAAAAATGCAAAAGGAGTTGTTTTGAAAAGTTTTTTCGTGCAATGTTGCTGAAAAGTCAGATTTAGTAATGTAGCGGAATAACGAATTAACTGATAGATTTCAATTATGTCCAAAGTTTTTTTTTTTGTTTTTTTTTTTTTCCTTACTAATTTTGACATGTATAATGCATAGATGTTCAATTGCAAAAATCCTTATTTATTGAAAACTTAAAAGTTAACAATTTGATATATTGAATTGAACAAACACAATAAGTATCACCAAAATCTCCACTGCCAACTATTGAATTATCAATTTAAAAAAAAATAAGCAAAATTCAATAAATAACAATAAAACTCATATAAATTTGTAACAAAGTGGAATTTTTGAAGAACTTTTCAAAAGTATTAGTTTTGCTGCAATTTTGGTTAAGCAAGCGTATAAGTATAACAATGATTGAGCAACTTTTGGACACAACATAACTGTGCCAACTTTAAATAGTCATGTTTCACTAATTTCAAATTCTAATTAGATTATTTAAAGCCCTAAAAGTTACTTTCTAATGAAACAAAATTCACTCAAAAACTAATTGTGTTGTAAACTTAATTTGAGCTGGTGCTATTATTTTATCCTTTTTTTTTTTTTTTTTTTTCTTTTTGAGATACAATGTTTTTCTCCTTTAAGGACTAGATGGATACAATTTGAAGACTAAGATGATAATGTTATTGTCAATCACATTATTTCTAATTAATTTATAGTAGATTTTATATTTTATATTTAGAATTTATTTTTCATTTTTTTATATGCAAAATTACTAATTTTGTTACAAAAAGTTGCAAATATATAGTTTAGCTTTAATCTTTATCCGATATGGTCAATATTAAGCAGGATTTTATGAATTTTGATTTTGACAAAAATCTTATTGCAAAAGAAACTTCATTTCACCACCTCCTCACTCTCTTCAAAGCCCCTCACAGACCAATCACCCTTCCCCTTCATTTTCTTCACCAAAACCCGATTCCGTATTCGGAGCTCCGCCTCCGACGCCCAAACCCAAACCCTCCCCAAATCCGCTATCCAACGCATTGCCCACAAGCTCTGCTCCTTCGGCTTCACCGAAGATTCCCCAAACCCAAACCCAAACCCAAACCCAAACCCGAGCCCAAATGTCGGAAAAATCTTCATCCCCTCTGCCCCCACCAATTACCCAAACAACGGGTCGGACACACTCTTAGTACTAGCTGGTCCACTCCCGAGAACCCGGTTTCGATTCCGGGCACGGGTTCCACCTAACCAAATACCACCAAATGAGGCGCGAGGTGATTATGCAGAAGAAGGAGAAGAAAGCACCGGCATTGGCGGAGCTGAGCTTGAACGAGGAAGAAGTTGAAGGTAGGGATGGCGGGGATTGTTAACGAGTGGTGGAGGCACTATGAATATGAAGAGGACTCATGAATAATTGGAGGTTAGCTTTGCTTTCCCAATTCTTTTGATTTGAATTGTAAATTGATTGGATAGTTTATGTGTAGTTATTAAAGTTTGGGTTGTTATAATGCTTGAATTACAATCGAATTCGTGAAGTAGTGTGTTAGTGGAAATTGGAGATTGTAAGTGGAAAGGAAATGAAAGTAGGATAGAGCTGTATAAGTACTTTTAACACACTGTTTGTATAAAGATAATTTTTCGTATTTTTTGAATGTTTGGTAATATAAAAAACTAGTCGCTAACCCGTGCGATGCACGGGAAAACTATTAAAAAATAATAAAGCATGCATATATTAAAAGACAATTTAAGTTCATGTGTGCTTGCAAGGGATACATACCTAAATAATTCTTGCGGTAGAAATAAAAGCCTTATCTTTGAGATAAAGAATTGATGTAAACAAACTAACCTTACATAAAATAAATTAAAAATAAAAATAAAAAATAAAAAAATATAAAACTGATGTCACGGGAAATTCAGCCACATAGTAGTAATATATAAATCTCTTAAAACCTAAACCTAAACCTAAACCTAAACCTAAACATAAGGAATAAATATATAAACAAACTAACCTTATAAAAGCTGAACTTCATAAGCTAAAATCTATACCGTGAGTTGTAGATCTTGAATGCTATACTGTGCGTTTAAAGCTTCTTACATCCGGAGAAAGAGAGAGTTTGTAGAAACCAAAGAAAATCTCTCTATAGCTTAAGAAACACAATATACTAAAATCAAACAGATAAAATTTTCAGAAGACAAAATATTATAGATAATTTAAAAGAATTTTGGTTTAATTCTTGAACACCACAACTCTATAAAATTCATACTAATAATAATAATATTTTATGATAGCGCAGTTAGAATTTTGGTTTAATTCTTGAACACTGAATTGGAAATTGATTATATGAGTATTCAATGGTGAACAAAGTACTATGTATTAATTAATATATAAACAAAACTAACCTTACAAAAGCTGAACTTTATAAGCTAAAATCTATACCGTGCATTGTAGATCTTGAATGTTTTAGGGCTTCTTACGTCCGGAGAGAGAGAGTTTGCAGAAACCGTGGCTTTATATTTCTTAACTTGAGAGAAGGGTAAGGTTGCTAGGGTTTTGTAGATCTTGAATGCTTTAGAGCTTCCTACGTCTGGAGAAAGAGAGAGTTTGCAGAAACCGTGGCTTTATATTTCTTAACTTGAGAGAGGGGTAAGGTTGCTAGGGTTTTAAGGAGTTATAATTTTTATTTATTTTTTATTTTTTAAATATTGTGCTGACGTGGAAAATTGTGGTGCCAGCAAAGGTTTTCGTTTTATATATATATATATAGATAAGTCAAAAGAAAAATGACCTATTATTATTAGAGGTTAGACCTTGGTGCAATATTAAGGGTCAATAACTATCTATTATTATTATTATTATTATTGGTGTGATGTAGATCCTTCTCCTATACAGACTATGGATCCGCTTTTGTGGTTGTGGTTTCTTCTGTAATCAAACGTGCAAATGCTCTCTCTTTGCCCTTTTTTGAATTTATTTTTTAAGCAGCAACAATTCGATATTAACAGACGGTTCAAATGTAGTATGGTCTGCTAATCCAAACAATCCGATTAGATATAATGCGACTTTGAAACTCACTTGAGAAAGAGGTTTAGTATTACAAGATGCTGATGGAACTATAGCTTGGTCCACAAACATCGACAACAAATTTGTGGCAAGCCTACACTTAATCGACACGTGCAACCTCATGCTCTTGGATGAAGATAATATGATAGGCCAAAAACGAATTAACCTTTTGTGATAAATTAACCAATTAATTTAGTCAAGTGAATTAATTAACTTAATTAATATGCAAACGTGTGGTAGCACAAACAAATCACCAATTAAACTAAGTATGCAGCGGAAAATAAATTGACACGGTGATTTGTTTACGAATGGGAAAAACCAATATAGCAAAAACCCTACCGGGTGATTTTGAGGTCACTACTCCCGAAATTCCACTATTATCACAACAAGCGGTTACAAGTAAAGGAATTCTAGTACCTTATACCAACTTACAGTTGAATCATTACCTCAATACCCAATTGGACTTGTTTCAGAGTGTGAGTTTCTCTTTTTGATGCATGGCTCCCAAGTACGTAACTAATCAATTGCGCGGATCCCAATACGCGACTTCAATCACCAACTAGAGAAGGTTGTTGGCTGAAAAGTTCTTTAGTTCATCCCAACGATGAAGATCAAGAAGATGTTTGGTCACAAAACCCTACGGTGTACAAACACAGCAATTTCTTCAAGAACGATGAACCAGGGCAAATTTTGTCTCCGGTCACAATTTGCTTGAACAAATTTTGCTGAACACTTGTGCAATTTGTGAACACTTTGACGGCCCTTAAAATAATCTTTTTATATGTCTAAGGTTGTAAGAAAAGAAAGCCCAAACACATAAAATCGGATTGGAGTAAAAACAAAACTGGAATTCTGTTTTTCATAAAGCTCAATAGATATTTGTCTGTCGAGATGCTGTCGAGCGGTTGTCGAGCCACAGGATTGGAGCAGCTTCTTAAGTTTGATGGATAGCTAGCTATCAAGCTTTAATTGTCACGCTTCAAACCCCAAAGGGTCCAAAGTATGAGAGAGACATCTCAAGTACCTGTAAATTTTTCCTTTTTGACAATTCAATCCACAAAATTCTTATCAAGTGCCAACAATAAGAATTATCATAATACTCCCATAGAATATACTTTCAGAGTAAGTCAGAGCTCTAAGCATTAATTACAATGATCATAGGCCACAAAAGAATAGAGGTCCGAATAAAACAATTACATAACAACAACTTGTCCCATCGGTGGAAATACAGTCATAACCACTATAATATACAAAAGAATGAGTCAAGCCTAGTCTAAGATGTACACCATCTAATATATCCATTACAAAAATTCAGCCTTCATCAGTAGTTAGTCTAACTACTATTAGCCACCAAAAAGCTGTCTCAAAAGATTGTTGCCTACTCTGAAAAGTTTATAAAAATAATGGAATGAGACAAAACCCAGTAAGTGGCACAATAATAGGGGTGGGGGAAATGTAAGTTTCATCTTCAATAATAATAATATGACAAGAATGATTACATAATGAAACGCAAAGTTTCTCAAAGTAAATACCTTGAAACTATATACTATAATCTGTGAGCATCAACAATATAATTTCTAAAACCATAATATCTAATATAAGATAAATTATCACAGATCTACCGCACTACCACATAAACCGGTCAGGGGATCCACCCATTCACAACTGGCATGATATTATCCTCTCTGGTATGCGGACTCTTGGCCCCATGGATAGCAGCCTCACCCATACCCTCAAGGTTTTTCTCTCCCCCCATGGGCAGCAGAGAGTGCGTGTCAAATAGGACCTCTCTTGCATGTGGTCTTTTGGCCCCATGGACAGCAGCCTCACCCACACACAATCAAGGAACCTCTTCCCCCCATGGACAGCAGGGAAGAACGCGTCATCCAAAGCGAAAGGACACTGACCTAAATTTGATTCCATTGTCACAAAGACTAAGGAAACCAAATCGGGTGATCACCGGGAAATCACACATGGCATAGGGCTAAAATCACATAAACTCACATGTTACCTTACTTTGAAACACATAGTTCATATCCAAGTAGCTTGAGAAAACCTTAAATAATCTAACTTCTATAAAGTTTGTAAGGTTTTCAAACATCATTCTTGTCAAAAGATCTTTCTAACAATTTCTCAAATAATACAAGACAAGATAAGCATCTTTAAATTTTTCAATACACCATAAAATCAATGATTTTCTTATCAAAGATTAAATAAAAGATGCTCATTTTTCCATATCAACAATTCATGCATTTCCCCAAATGCAATACCAAATGTGATGCATTTTTCATATATAGTAAAGGTCACAACACAATACTTTTAAGAAAGCATATATCCATATATATCATTTTCCAAAATGTGTTTGACTCAAAAACAACATTTATAAGACATGCTTATTTTCCAAAAATACCCATTAAAAAGCTACTTACCTCGCAACCGCAAAATCCTAATTCTCCAAGCTCCAAGGGGAGATTAGTTAGAACCTAAACAATGTCAAGCAAATCTATCACAATGAGCACAAAGCTTGAAATTATATCTAACTACAAATTAGGAATTGCTAAGTAAGAACTCAATTAGGCAAGCCTAGTATTCAACCTCACATGTAATGTATTCTACCTCCAAAATTTCTCAAAACACTTTAATTTGCAAGGCATAGACTCCCATTTATACTCATAAATCTTTCAAGGTGTCATATCTAACATCAAAACCTCCACACTTTACAAGTGCTTCCCACAAGATTTTTATAACATCATCAAGTGACCCATGACACCAAAATCATAATTTTCTCCAAGACAAACAATTTAAATCTTTAACTAGCTCCAAATAATCAATAAAAATTATATTCATCATCTATCACATATTATAACTCAAAACCTCTAAATTTTCACCACAACAAGCCTTAGATAACCATCATTGTAAAAATCATGAACTCACTCATCAAATACATCCACCAAGACCAAAATCCATACATATAAACACATGAATATCATTTCCAAAGCTCTTAAATCACATGAATAACATTATTAAAGCTTGAGTAAAATAATCTCAAACAAGAACATAATACTCATCAAAAAAAGATTTGAACTTTTACCTCAAATAAAATGATGAAGATGCTTTGGAGTTCCTAAGTATTTTTCCGGTGATCTTGCCGGAAAAATGATGGTGAGATAGTGTGTTTTGGAGTGGAGGCTGGTGGGTGGGTGTGTGTGTGTTTTAGTAAAATGAAAAGAGAGAAAATGAAAGAAAGAAAGGAGAGAGCCGGCCAAAAGAGAGAAGAGATGTGGGTGAAATTGAGTGGATGAGAATGATGGGTAGTGGGGTTAGGTGGGGGCACATGTGGTCCACAAAATTCTGACTTACATTTTTAAAAAAAAAAAAAAAAAAAAAAACTCACGGGATGTTACATTAATGATAGACACTTTTTCAGCTTGTTTCTTGGACAGACTTGCATGTCTTCAACACTTGATTTTGAAACACAGTTTCTTGAAGTATTAAACACATCCTAGATCTACCCAAATACAAGTAAAGTATGTTTTGTCAAAAGATTAGCCAATTACATAAAATAGTGACATATGTTCCTAACAAGTGAATCACATATATCCTAACATAATACTACAATTTGGCAGTCTTTTGATTATCCAATAGACACGTTGGTTCTTATGCAAAAGCGGGTGGTAGCCTGGCAAGGCAGCAACTCACTAGTTAAGGAGGATTTTTTTTCCAAACACGTTGTGGGAAAGCTGGGCTTTTGCGGGTGCACCAGTCAACACTGCGCGTGTATTGAAGTTGATTTTGTGAGTCAACAAGTAAACGGTGCGCGTGAAAAAAAAAAAGCAATGCGGAGTGATTTGCGGACTAACTCTGTTTATTAAAAGCAATTAAACCGTGTTTTTAAAATTGAGGGTCTAAAAAATATTTTATACTATTTGAGCTTTTAATTGGTATCAAATAGTGTAAATTATTGTAACTTGTTTAGGGCCCTAATTTTAAAAACACGGCTTAATTGATTTTACTCTAAGTTATCTAAGTGTGAAACAAGAGTAAATGATACGCAATAACCGGAACTATTCTCTAAGCCATAGCCACAAGCAAGCAATAACAAATATAAAGTTTAGAGAGTAAAGGAAGAGAGATGCAAATGCAAGATAACACTGAGATGTGTTATTGAAGAGGAAACCTAAGAACTCGACGAAAAAACTCTCCGCGATCCTTCAAGTCAAAATGATCCACTAGTGAATAAGTTGAAGTATAAGGATACCAAAATGACCCTTGAAGTCTAATCTATCCAAAGTACTTAAGCTCTCCAAGCTCTAACTACCAACAGACTTCTCGGAGTCTTGTCTTCACTAACTTCCTAGATCCCTCAATATTGCCCAATTGCATCCGCCAAGTCTCACCGGCTTATTTTGGCAAATTCCCAATGCTTCCCAAGCTTCAAATTACTCTTTACACTCTGAATAGGTGTGAGTTGTGCTTGAATATAAATCTCATCTCAAGATATAACAATGGGAGAGGGGAAGAGAAGAGATTATAAAAGAATTCTCACTTAAGGATGAGTAGTTCTCTCTAAAATGGTGGGTGTTGTAGAAACCTTTCTAGGGTTTTATTCTCAATAGCTTCCTTATAATTTTGTGGGTAATGAGAGTATATATAGTATGAGTGAAAGGTATAAGAGTCACATTTAAAATCCCAGTTATTAGTGCATTTCGCAGGTCATCTCGGGAGTTGGCCAAGTTGTGAGATAAGTTGCAAAACTCATCGACTCTTGACTTTCGGCATGTGCTCCTTATGTGACCTTCAACTGTCTTGATAAGATTTTCACCAACTTAATACTAAACTAATTACAATAAAATCCCACAAAATATAAGGAAATAAATTAATGCAATTACAACATTTTTTGTCATGGAATAAAGCAAACATAAATGTTACGTGAAAAACCATAACTTAACAATCTATCCCTTTGACTATTCAGTGACAAAAACACCCTATTTCAAACTCTAGATTTAAAGATGAGTTTGGGAACAATGACAAAACTCACTCACACCTAAATCTAAAACTTGTGACAAATTTGGAACAAAATACCTGTATTTTGAAACACTTGCACAAAACATATTAGACCCTCAAGGTAAAGCAAGTAATAAAGGGCAAGTATAAAGTAACAAGTAAAATGCGATTAAGTAAACATAATGTGAAACATATGAGCAACTTGATCAAACAGATGACAGTCATACGAAAATGACTACAATGATCACATAGTAAACCAAATGATCATTCGAACATGCAAGCAAAAAAGCACAATAATATATGGATGAAAGCATGTCCAACACATAAACATGATGCGATGAGAGAAATAAAGAATAGATATAAAAGTAACTCAAAGCATCATAAAGAAAAACAAGAAAACAAACATAATGTAAAACAAACAGAATAAGGTTTTCTCATAAAAAATGTCTTCTCCCCCTTGGTATATGCATCCCTCCTATGAAATTTCCCCCCTACGAATGTGCACGAGTTCAATAGACTCTCTAGTATACTCTCCAGACTCTAGTATACTCTCCATTAATATATATATATATATATATATATATATATATATATATATATATATATATATATAACTAAACCACAAAATCATTAAAAGTTTAATAAATAAATACAAATACAAAATCATTAAGAGAACAAACAAGGAAATCTCTCCTCGTCTAAGAAAAAATAATTACAGCAGGACTGAAAATAGACACCGCATCTCCTTGTCTAATAAATTGCTTACTTTCTCAGCTCTAGTACATAAGATTGTATCAAAATCGAATTAAAAAAAAAAAGAAAAAAAAAAAAAGAAGGAAAACCCAATAGTAATAATATTGGATGCAGTTTGATGCAGCAATTCGGATTAATCAGAAAAATTTATGTTTTTTTAAGGAATTAATCACAAAAATGTTGTGCATGTATCATGTGTGCGCGTGACACAGAGAACCTTTAAACATGGTACGGACTTGTAAGTCAACCAGTCAACTAGGGGAGGATCGATGAAGTTACATTAGTTGTTGCGTCAAGTCGTTGCAGAAGATGATCATTAATAATTTTTTATTTATGCCAGAAGGAATTGTTACTAGCTATGCTAGTCATTCCATCCCTCTTTCCTTGTCCAGTGTCCATTTTGCCTTTCTTTCTTCTACCACCATATACATGTTCCAGATAATGGGTGTAAGCTGGGCTTGCTGTAGTCTTTTTCTTTACTTTGCTTTTTTTCTAACTCCTTTTCCCATCTTGGTGACTGCCGACCCAACTTATGGTTATCTGCCTGTAAACTCCCCTATTTCATGGACCAACGGAGAGTTTGGTGATTTTGAAAATTCTCCTACTTCATGGACCGAAGGAAATCCTACTAAGCCCTATGCGAGAATCATACTTGCCAGTAATTATGCAGAAGATGTATATGCTTATTGTGGTTGTGGCTTCTTCTGTAATCAAACGTGCAACAGCTCTCTCTTTGCCCTTTTCACCTTTTATGGATTGACATTATTTGGTGCAGAAGTACCATGGTCTGCCAACCCAAACAATCCGGTTAGAAAAAATGCAACTTTGAAGCTCACTTCAAAAAGAGGTTTAGTATTACAAGATGCTGATGGAACTATAGCTTGGTCCACAAACATCGGCAACAAATCTGTGGCTGGCCTACTCTTAACTGACACGTGCAACCTCAAGCTCTTGGATGAAAATAATGCTACGATTTGGCAGTCTTTTGATCACCCAACAGACACGCTGGTTCTTGGGCAAAAGTTGGTGCCAGGGCAGCAGCTCACTAGCAAAGGAGGATTGTTTTCGCTCTCTCTCACCAGGGAAGAAGGGATGGTTGCTTATATCAATTCTAACCCTCCACTACCCTATTTTTCTCGTTATCTACCAGGTATTATTGACAACGACTCTTATGTTCAACTTCTTAATCAAAGCTTAGCTCTCATCAGCTATCAATCATTTGAGCCATATAAGGAATTAGAAACATTTTTAACACCAATGAAGTACGTGAGATTAGAGTCCGATGGACACTTGAGAGTGTATGATAAGGAGTGGAATCAAGGGTATGATGTTCTTACACGATATATTGGAGGTGAAAACTGTGGTTACCCTACATTTTGCGGCAATTATAGTTTTTGCTCAAACGGTGATCAGTGTATTTGTCCTCCACCAATAAATGGCAAAAGCTATTTTCGGCATATTGATGACAGGCAGCCTCACCTTGGATGCTCCCTAGTTACTCCCCTGTCTTGTAAAGCTTCCAAAAATCACATTCTTTTAGAGCTCAAGAACATCACATACTTCCCCTTTTCAAACGACGTCGCATATATAGATCCAGACTACCAACATATGACTTCAGAGAATTGTACACTTGCATGCTTAAGAAATTGTTCGTGCAAAGCTGCTATTTATGATTCAAGCTCCATTTTGGGAAATTGCTATTTACTATCCCAAATTTTTTCATTGAAGTCCAATTTTGAAGGAACAGAGTCCCAGTTTAAATTTTACATCAAGGTGCAGAATATTCCTCCTTCACAACTCCAGCTTGATATACTATTGGGATCCAGCCTTGCATTTGCCCAGATTCTTTTTATCGGAATCTTTGTTTTTCTATTTTGTAAGGAGGAAGTTGTTGATGAAGGTGAGGATTATTGTTTAGATCAAGTAACAAGAATACTCACAAGATATTCTTACGTTGATTTGCAAGCCATAACAAAAAATTTCAATAACAAACTCGGCGAGGGAGGATTTGGCACTGTTTTTGAAGGGACTCTAATCAACAACACTAAAGTTGCAGTGAAGCTTCTTGATGGTTTCGGTCAAATCAAGAAATCATTTTTAGCTGAGGTTATGACAATTGGCAACATTCATCATTTTAACTTGGTGAGATTAATTGGATTTTGTGTTGAGAAATCTCATAGACTTCTTGTTTATGAGTACATGTCTAATGGGTCTTTAGATAAATGGGTATTTCACAAAAATCCTGAAATGTTGCTTGATTGGCAACAAAGAAAGAAAATCATCATTGACATAGCAAGGGGGCTAACTTATTTACATGATGATTGTAGTCAAAAGATAGTTCACTTGGATATAAAACCTCATAACATCCTCTTGGACGATAATTTTAATGCAAAAGTTGCTGATTTTGGGTTGTCTAAACTAGTTGATCGTGACCAAAGCCAAGTTGTGACAACCATGAGAGGGACACCTGGCTATATGGCTCCAGAATGGTTAAGTTGAGTAATTACTGAAAAAGTGGATGTTTATAGCTTCGAATAGTGCTCTTGGAGATATTGTGTGGAAGGAGAAATGTGGATCGCTCTCAACCAGAGGAAGCAATGCATTTACTTGATATTTTCAAGAAAAATATTGAGGAAAATCGATTGTTGGATTTGGTTGATAAGTGCAGTGAAGATATGCAACTACATGGAGCTGAAGTTGTGAATATGATGAGCGTAGCAGCATGGTGTTTGCAAAATGATTTTACGAAGAGGCCTTCCATGTCCATGGTGGTTAAAGTCTTGGAGGGTGCTATGCATATTGAATTTGACCTAGATTGTTTCATCTTGAATCTACCTTCACCAAACATGAGAGCTGGAGTTGATGATCAAGAAGTGCATGTTGTTGTTGCTACTCCATTATTGCCTTCAGTTCTATCTGGACCACGGTGACTTTAGCTATACCATCTCCATTGCTTCACCAATGAGGTAATTTCCATACTTATAATAAATTCTCTCATCAAGTAACGAATATTAATTGTTCAAATTTAATGGGAGCCTTCAACACCTGTCATTCATGTGTTCATATTGGCAATATCATGGCTTCTCTGTAAACATTTATTTGGCAATGTTGCAGTGATGTATATGTGTGTGTACACTGCTGGTGACACTAGGATGGGGTTTGGATACAAGTTGCGTTTCCTGCATTTAGAGTTTCCTGCGTTTTGCCCCTTTTTTTGTTTTTTTTTTTTTTTCACGCGTTTTCCCCGCAAGTGGTTACTGTTCATGCACTGTACATAAACAAGAATAAAGCAACTTGTGATCGGTCAGAAACTGTAAGCGATTGATTGCGAATGCATTGTTTATGGACCCACAAATTTTATTTTTTATCAACTTTTTCATTAAAAATGGGTTCCACGGTACTATTCACATATTTAAAAATTATTTTGCTACGGTGTTTTCAGTTTTCAGTTTTTAGTTTCAGTAAGATAAGGGGCACACAAGTGGTTGTGAGTGAATTTGGCATTTTTAAATTTTAACTTTTAATATTTACGAACAACTTTTTATTTTTATTTTTTGCATTTTTTTACTTATTCAATTTTTTTTCTAAAATACAAGTATTTTTTAACATATTTTCGGTAAAAAATATAGTATTGTTTATGTAAGTTTGAACCGAAGTTTCAGAGCTGGGATTTTTCTGTTCATGTATATATAGTTCAAACTCGCATGGTTTAAGTCACATGAGAATGGTTGGAACTGTGCGGTCACTGATCAAGTTTGCATATTGAAGTTCCTATTACCTGGAGAAAGGATCAGATCATGCAAGTTATATATATATATATATATATATATATATATATATATATATATATATATATATATATATATATATATGTATGTATGTATATATTTTGTTTGAAAAGCCTCTTTATACAGATGTTGCTTAGAAATCTTATTTAGATCCCTGCAACCTATGTGACAGAATAACGAATTTACTGGGCTCGTTTGTATTGATGGGGAGTGAGGGGAAATGGAGAGAAGTTAGTAAAGTTGGTTGAAAATTAGGCTAAAAATGGACAGATTTTTAATGCAATCCAAAAGTTAACAATTTGATATATTGCACAAATACAATAGGTATCACCAAAATCCACAATAAATAACAACAAAAAGCATATAAGAATTTGGTAATGAAGTAATGTTTGACACAACATGTGAACACAACACATTTTTTTGCCAGTTATTGTTTAGTGTAAATAAATTAGTGTCAAAGCAAGTTGACACAATTTGACACAATTAGTAAATGGGTCAATTGCAGGTTGACTTGCTTAACTTGCAATCAACCCGAAATGATTGGTTCGTTTGAATAAATATTATTTTATCTAACATATATAAATTAGAATTCTAAAAAGATTTGGGTAATTTAAAGAATTTTAATGGTTATATTTATAAATCTTTTATTGATGCTCTAAAATCCTAATCCTTTTACCCAAAACAACGAAAACAACTCTATTTTTTGCTTTATTTTCCAAGACCTATTTAACTTGTTTGACTCAACGTATGCCCTCTTTACAATACTAGATAATGCCGAGCATAGTAGTACGCAATGGTGTCGCAAATGAAGAATTAATCAAGCCCAATGGGTGTTTGTCGATTATGTGTAGCGGTAGACATCCTGATGTGCAGACTGATATTATGGGGCTTTTGGAGGGCTGGCCCTAATGAGCTTCCACTGGAGCCTTGATCGAGGATCATATCTTGGAAGTGTAGAGGCTTAGGTAATTCCTTTACAGATAGTTCCAGCTCAAAAAAAATGTCAGAAGCAAAACCATCCATCTTATTTCTTATGGAAACCAAGCAATAAGTAAGGGAAGGGAAATACTAGGTTCACAAGTGGAAGCTTGAGGAATTTGTGGAAGTAGCACGGGAGGTCTATGCCTAGGGCCTTTTGTTGTGTTGGTCAGGTATCCCATTTTAAGAATACAATCCTCCACCCCACTTTAGGTGTTAGAACTAGACCACGATGGTAAAATAGCTTTTTAGCTATTTTACCACCTCAAACTCCAATTTGGTACCCAACATTAATGATGCCAAAGACGATGTTTTTTTCTTTCTTGCTACAGTGAATTGCCAAGACCAACAATTCACTGTAGCAAGACTGCATAAAAAATAAAAAAAAATTATCACTTAGTTGGGTTTCGTGGCAAAGAGGAAGTGAGAAAAAAAATGAATAGTATTTGGCTGATGGAAAAAATAAGAGAATTGATGCAAAATGTGTTATGAAATTGTGTGTTAAAATAGATGAAGTAACTTTTCACGGTGTTAAATGCGAAAATTTTTAGCTTCACCAATGTGGATGCCCTTAGAAGCAATAAAAAATGTAATCCATGTAGTAGGTGAAAAAGGAGTTTTGTTTTTTGGAAAAATAATATAATTTTATTATTAATTATTAAAAACAGAGCCTTTTTTTTTTTTTTTTTGGGAGAAAAGCATCTTCATGATTTTAAGCATTGAAATCATGTTTTGAAAATATTATTTCACCTAAAATTCTGTTGATGTGGCAGGAGCTAATAGGGCAAATGTCCATCTAGAAATTGTGTTTCTAAAACACCTCAGTTAATAGTGCAAAATTTTCTCTATGCCCACTTATTAGATTTCACCTACCCTCACCCAAATTCAGAGTAAAAATCAAAATTTCAAAATTTATACTGAAACACAATTTTACAATTTAAACACAATTTCAATGTAAAAACACAATTTACATTGCATGGATTATAGAATTTAAAATTTTACATTAAATCTTGTTTTGGAAACATGAGAGTTACCTTATTAGCAGTAAAATTGTAAAAAAAATTGTGTTTTGAAAACATGATTTTAAGGTAAGGATATTCTCCAAAATAGTTTTTCCAAAACCTATTTTTAATAATAATTAATAAAATGATATTATTTTCCAAAAAAACCCATGTTCAAATTTATGGGCAGCCATGTCTCCATAAAAGGCAAGAGGGTTTGGTCAAGCTAAAGGCGGTGATAAATTCTCCTAAACAGTCCAGACTTCAGACTATCCAGTGGCAATGGTTCAACTCCATGAAGGCATGAAGCTAAAGGCGCCCATTACAACTAGGACAAATAATAGACAAAGCAATGATCTTGTACTTGGAACGCATTGATATAGCTTTTGTTAATGAGGAATGGTTAACTAACTCTTGGAATATCAATATATCTTGTTCTGCTGCACATATACATATCCTTTGAAAGGATTCCTTTCCTCCAAACTAAAAAGTGCTCCAAAATAGTTTTCTGGAAGGAGTAAAATTGTGTTTGGTAACCTCCACTACAAAATCAAGGAAATTAGCCACTAATGATTAATGAATTGGTTGATGTTCAAAACAAGGCTTTTAACCCTGAATTCAATCAACAAGCAGAAGCTCTAAGAATTATTGGACATGGAGGAATCTTTTGGGCTCAAAATGCAAGGTGGAGAATAGTATGCGTCTGCCCATAGCAATGGGAAATAAAAAATTGAAGCCTAGTCCATTGGATATTTTGCAAAAATTTTTGTAAGCTTGAAAATTGAAGCCTAGTAAATTTCTTTAATTTTTTTATTTATTTATTATATATATATATATATATCTTGTTTTGTTTCCAACATTAAACTCAATCCGTGTAAGTAGTGATATTTCTTGAAGCATAGTAATTTTAGTAAAATACGATATCATGAATCATTAAAAGGTTAAAAGGCTAGAAACTTCGATGAGTGTATAGCTTAGAAGGTTAAGAACATTTGCACGTCTAGCTTTGGTAAGGACTTGGAAACATGTTTGTGGGGGACAAATATCTTGTCTTCTCCATCTTGATCCCAACTCCCCAGCAGAGTCGTCAAAATGTTGAGGGTTCTTTTTATATTTCTTGTACCTTTGACATGCGTCTTGATGTTATTAGACAACGCTTAGTCTAGGCTTTTTCTAAGAAAGAAGTTGGGCCTAGTGCTTTGTGGAATGGGCTCCAAGGTACCATTCTATTGCTTCTAGTTTGTGCACAAATGTTGAGTTCAAAGTCCGAGGGAAGACGTTGCAAAGTGAGCTTATTCTTTGTTTCCACCATAGAAGGAACATTTCTCCAGTTTACGCCAGCAGAGTGACTTTTCTTAGCTTTCCTTTGTGCAATAAAGTTTTCTGCACTTTTCTACAACGTGAGTGACTTTACTCCATCTCTACTACAAAAGAAAACTTTTTCTAGCTTTTGCTACTGAGAACTAGCTTTCCTTAGCCTTCTATTGTGTAGTAATGTTTTTGCACTTTTTGCAACGTGAATGACTACTTTTCCTTTTCTCTTTGTAGAAATACTTTTCTACTTCCTGCACATAAACAAATCTAAAACCCAAAGAAAATAACCATTAAGCAAATGTTAGTTTACATGGGTTATCATATTTGCAAATACATATATCTGTATATATACTTATACGTATTAGCACATATATATATGGCAGAATAATAATTAGTTCGTGTTGAAAGAAAAACACGTAATAACAAAGAAATAAGGAAGCTTCAACAGAAAGATTTAGCTAGCATAAAAACCAACACGATAAATATAATAAAAAGGTGCTACAACAGAATAACTAGTACAACAAGTAAAGATACCACAGTAGGATAACAAATACATCAAGTGATAAAAAACGTGTTTTAACAGAATGACTAAATATAGTAGATATAAGTTCTAACGAGTGAAATGAAATGTGTTTGCAATCGAAATCAAGTATTGAATCTTCTCACAGAATAAGTAAACCAAGAAGGAACCTAAATCTCAACTTGAATAGGCTTTTGCCATCAAAATTGTGTATTTTGGAGAGTAGGTCTAAATGGCTACTAGCTATTACTTTTGGGGGACTTCAAAGAGTGGGTTTGCTAAGAGGGAGAGAAAAGATAATCTATTGATGCATGCCCCTATTTTTGCCGTGTTTTCTCTTTTCTTTTTACCACTTTCATTCTTTTTTCTTTCTTTCTCTTCGTTATTTCTTTCATTCTTAGGCTATGTTTGTTTTGGCTTCAAATCACTTCCGGAAATGTTTTTCCGTAAATGCGGGTGTTTGGTTGCACATGGAAAATAAATTTTCCAGAAAACATTTTTAGTTGATTGTGTGTTTTAATGGCTTTGACTTGGAAATTGGTTTCAGTCAAAATTTTCACTTCAAAACATTTCGAGAATCACGCAAAGAGAGAGAGAGAGAGAGAGAGAGAGAGAGAGAGAGAGAGAGAGAGAGAGAGAGAGAGAGAGAGAGAGCGCCCAGTCCTCAGATCAAGCTCCGGTCCGACAACCACAAGAAGCGACTCCTCAGATCGAGCTCCAGTTCGACGACCACAAACCGAGCTCCAGTCTGCCGACCCACACTCCACCGGTCTCGTTGATCGCAGCACCGCGCTGATCAAGCAAAGATCGACTCCAACGCTGCTCGTTCTCGCCTCCGCCGTGCGATCTCACCTTCACCACCGCCACGCGATCTCGCCTTTAGATCGAACCCAGTTGCCTCTCTCTCTTCCTTCTTCTTTCAATTTGATCGGATTTGATGAATTTTTTTTTTTCTGGGTTTTGTTTCTTTTGTGTTTCTGTATTGAGGAATGATATTATATATTTGTTTTGGCGGTGAGAAAATGTGAGCAACAAGTAGAAAATGTGTTTTCTATGGTATTTTCAAGAACACAACCAAACACCAGAAAATATTTTTCAAAATATTTTTGAAATGCAACCAAACACTTGAAAATATTTTCCTTTCCCAAAAATAGCATTTCCGGAAAATATTTATTTTCCGGAAAATATTTTACATGAACCAAACACAGCCTTAGTTTTTTTTTTTACCCCTGGCTTGTCGTGGGTTGCTCTCTTCTCTTTACCACTTTCTTTTCTCCGTTCTTTTTACTCTCGGTTTCTTGCTATTATCTCACCCTTCCTCCCCCCTTTCATCTATGGCTACCTCCCCTTTTTATAGTGAGCTGATTCAATGGAATTTCTCCCTTTTACCCCTAGGGCTTCACCAACCGTTTTTGGTTTGTTGTGAATATTTTTTCAGGACTGCCCACCAACTCATTAGTTACCCGACCACTACCATTACTCAATACGTGTTTGCTACACCACTACTAATTTCATGACAAAATTTCATTTTGTTTGTTCTTGTTGTATACCTCTACCTCCGGGTTCAAATGGATAAAGATTAGGCTATTTCACCACCTACCTCTATGGTATGCATTAGATGGTCCCAACCATCTACTACCTTTTTTGGGTAAGATACCATCCCAGCAGGGTATATTCCCAAAAGAAGCCATGATTGGAAACCAAACATAGACCCCTTTTCCCCCCACCGCCAAACCACACCCTTTGAATCCCTTAACCGTGGGCCTACCTCCCTTGTATTGGCTGGTGTTGATGTTCATTTATGGCAAAGGGCCCAACAACAAAAGAAGCCCAACAATAGAGAAGGTGAGGAAAGGAAAACGGTAAAGGAATAAGGAAACAAGCCAAAGAGGTTGAAATGGCAGGATTGATGGCCGAGTAGGCCCACAAGATAAAAAAGAGGTAAATAAGAAGTAAATAGGCCAAGAGAGCCCAAAGAATGAAGTAGTAAATACATGAGAATAAAAAAAAAAGTAAAGAAGAAGTAAATGAGGCCGGGAAGCCTAGGAGATGAATTAGTAAACTCAATGGATTGGCTTAAAGGCCAATAAGCTTGAAGAGTAATAACAAGTAAAGATGTGGTAATTAGGCTTAGGAAGCCCAAAAAATCTAGCAAAAAGCCCATTAACTAAAAAAAAAAAAGGTAAAGAAGAAGTAAACGGGCCGAGGAAATCGGAGGAATGAAGTAGTGAAATGGGCTAGTACAGCAGGAATGTTGGCCAACAAAGCCCAATAGAGGTAAAGATGTAGAAAGTGAGCCAAGGAAATCCTGAGTAAAAGATTGATGAAGAAGTGCGCTGGCAGGGCGGGAACATCAGCCCGCAAGCCCATGGGGTAACAAGAAATGAAAGGAGAGATAAAACTATTTCACCACCTACCTCTATGGTATGCATTAGATGGTCCCAACCATCTACTACCTTTTTTGGGTAAGATACCATCCCAGCAGGGTATATTCCCAAAAGAAGCCATGATTGGAAACCAAACATAGACCCCTTTTCCCCCCACCGCCAAACCACACCCTTTGAATCCCTTAACCGTGGGCCTACCTCCCTTGTATTGGCTGGTGTTGATGTTCATTTATGGCAAAGGGCCCAACAACAAAAGAAGCCCAACAATAGAGAAGGTGAGGAAAGGAAAACGGTAAAGGAATAAGGAAACAAGCCCAGTAGGTTGAAATGGCGGGATTGATGGCCAGTAGGCCCACAAGATAAAAAAGAGGTAAATAAGAAGTAAATAGGCCAAGAGAGCCCAAAGAATGAAGTAGTAAATACATGAGAATAAAAAAAAGTAAAGAAGAAGTAAATGAGGCCGGGGAAGCCTAGGAGATGAATTAGTAAACTCAATGGATTGGCTTAAAGGCCAATAAGCTTGAAGAGTAATAACAAGTAAAGATGTGGTAATTAGGCTTAGGAAGCCCAAAAAATCTAGCAAAAAGCCCATTAACTAAAAAAGGTAAAGAAGAAGTAAACGGGCCGAGGAAATCGGAGGAATGAAGTAGTGAAATGGGCTAGTACAGCAGGAATGTTGGCCAACAAAGCCCAATAGAGGTAAAGATGTAGAAAGTGAGCCAAGGAAATCCCGAGTAAAAGATTGATGAAGAAGTGCGCTGGCAGGGCGGGAACATCAGCCCGCAAGCCCATGGGGTAACAAGAAATGAAAGGAGAGATAAAACTATAGCAGGCACGATGAAGTGATATGGTAGAATCAGTAGCCAAAAGGCCCACGGTCACAGAAAAGGAAAACATAGGCTCGACAGGGAGATGAGGGGTTTTGCCCAAGTAATGCCCAGTCTAAGAAGGGGTAAAAGGTAGAGAATATGAGCCCAAAAGCCTGCACATCCTTCACACCACAAAAGATAAACACCAACCAGCACTTACAGCAGAATCAAACAAACACGAAGATAGTAGAAACGGTGTGAAGGCCAAAAAGAAACAAATTCGGATGGAGTGGAGCATGCACAAAAGGCTAGGGCACCACCTACTTGTACCCAGCCAATACATGGGAGGTGGGCCACAGTCAAGACTTTCAAATGGTGGTGGGGAGAAAAAGGGGTCTATACGGGGTTCTTGCTCAAGCTTCTTTAGGGAGAGATGTCTTCTTGGGATGGCATCTCACCCAAAAGAGGTAAGTATGGGTTGGGACTACCTCATGTATGCCATAGAGATAGGTGATGAGAGAGCTAGATCCTTATCCAGGATGAGTGAAATGAAAACGGAGAGAGGTAAAAAAATGAGACAAGCAATTTTGTCTGGGAATGGAGAGTGGTGCAACCAACACACTTTAAGTAGAGGTAGTGGTTGGGCAGTCGGTAGGCTAGTGGGTAGTCATGGAAGTATACTTATTAAACTCGGACCAGACGTTGACCCGGTCTATGAGTTGGGTCATCGGGTCACTAGTTCAACCAGTGGGTCATCAGTCGAACCGTAGGGTCAAATAACAAGATTTAAAAAATTAAATATATATAAAATTAAGTTTGAGAAATCATAACCTAAATATGTAAATTTAAAAAAAAAAAAAAAAGGCATATGTGTCATAATTCAAAATCAATGTTTCATAAGTAATAGCATTAGAAATTCTATAAAATGCATTAGAAATTCTATAAAATTCACAAGGAAAATAAACAAATTTCCTATGATTGCAACAAAGTCTTTGCTAAAGAAAATCTTGTTACATGTCTAAAAATTATGTATATTAAATAAATAAAAAGGAAAATCTCAAACTTTTATGTGTATTTCTCTCAGTCTCTCACACACTCACACTGTACATGAAAAAAAAAAATTAAACAAAAGATGCTTAAACTAAAAAGCAATCAAGAAATAAAGTATTAAAAAAAAAAAAAACCCTAAACAAAAACAGATAGTTGGTGGCATATAATTATATGGTCATACTGACATGCTAATTGTTTGTTGTTGATGCCCACTTTGGCAAGGAGACCTAATAATAGGAAGAAATCTAACAATATGGGAGGGATAAAGAAAAAGAATTAGTAAATTGAGAAGAAAACCATTAAGCCCGAATGACAGGAATAATGGACCATAGGCCTGCAAAATAGTAAAAAGGCCTCAAAGAAAGCAAACAGGCCCAAAAGAACCCGAAGAAAGAAGTAGTAAACCGATGAGTATTATGAAAAATGGAAAGCAAGCAAGAATGGGCCGAAGGAGCCCAGGGAAGGAATTAAGTAAATAGGAGTTGGTGGAAAAGCCTATAAACCCCGAAAGTAAAGGATATGGTAACTTGGGCCAGAGAAACCCAAAAGACTTAGCAAAAACCCATGGGAATGGAGGATTAGAATGGACTGGGGATGCCCAAGGAAATGAAGCGGACTGAGGATGCCTAAAAAGAATAAAATGGGCCAAGGGAGCCCAAAAGCAATGAAATGGGCCAAGGAAGCCCAAAACAACATGAGAACAAGCCCAATGATAATGTTGGGCTACTGGAATTGAGTAGAAGGATAGTATACAGCAGGCCCAAAAGAGGCCCAACAAGCACAAGTCAAATAATAGCATGGCAAGACAGGATGGCATGGCAAGAGTGTCAACCGATCCGCAAAAAGGGTAAGGAATGGATTGAAGAAGGAAAGGCCCACGATCAAGCAAGGCCCAGCCCAAGAAAGAAGTAAGATATAAAGAATGAAAGTTTAGAAACTCATCCACGCTACAAGAGATCAAGAACGAGTAGCAGAATGTGCAGACAAACCCTCAGGTCATGGCAAACGTATGAACAGCAGACAAGCCATGGATGCACATGAAAGTGGAGCATGCACAAGAGTGGTGGGCCCTAGGTCAGAGGTAAGAGAGGGTATGGTCCGACGGTGGGAAAAAGTGAAAAGCCAATTTTAGGGTTCCCGTTCAAGCTCTTTTGGGAGAAATATCCTGTTGGAATGACATACCACCCAGAAGAGGGAAAAATGAGTTGGAATCACTAGGTGCATGCCATGAGGGTAGTGAGAGAGAATGCCACCCTTATCCGGATGGGAATGCCATGGTGAGCAAGACAAAATAAGACTCTTTTGTCTGGGAATGGGATGTGGCACGGCCAAAGACAGGTGTAAGTGGTGATGGTTGGGCAGCCGACAGAACAGTGGATGGTCCGAAAAGGACACCCATACTAGGAAAAAAACGGTTAATGGGAAAAATAGTAAAAACTCGTCACAACAAGCAGTATAAAAAGGGCCTCAGTTGTGCATAGTAAAGGGGGAGGCAACAGAACAGAATAGAACAAGGTAGAATAGAGGAGAGAAAGAAGTAAGAAAAGGAGTGAAAGATAGGAGGGAAAACAGAAAACTTAGAAAGAAGAAAAGGAATTAGAGAGAAAAAACAAAGAGTAAACAAGAGTATGATAGTGGGCATGCACCAATAGGATATTCCCTTCTCTCCCTCTAAAATCCTACTCTCTAGTGAGGATTAAGGAATTTGAGGATAAGCCATTTAGGCCCATTCTCTCAAAGTGGGTAATTTTTGTGGCAAGATTTCCCTATGAGATTGCCCATATTGAAAAGTGGTTCTCTTTCGGGGCTTAACCCCGTAGAGAAATCAAGCATGGTAGACTGACCATTCTTCCTTTATTTTATTGATTAAGCTTTAGGCAATAGAAAACTCTATCTCCTTATCTGGTGGTAACCCTAACAAGTCTTCCGGAAACACATCTAGAAACTCTCTCACTACAGGAATGTCCTTCAGCTTCAATTCACCTTATTGTGTGTCTCTCATGGTGGCTAGATATCCTTTACACCCTTTCTTCATCATATATCTAGCTTGTAAAGCTGAAATCACCCATGGAGTAGTATATGCCCCACTTCCCACAAAACAGAACTCGGTCTCACCAGGTACTTGGAAAACTACCTTCTTCCTATGACAATCAACCATAGGATAATGAGTTGCCAACCAATCCATCCCAAAGATTATGTCAAAATCCCGCATCTCCAACAATGTTAGATTTGCTAGTAATTCTTTGTCTACTATTTTGACAACACAAGACTTGTAAACACTATCAATAACTACTACACCCCTAACTAGGGTATACACACATAATTTAGACTCCATAGGCTCAAATTTAAAATTATATTTGTTTGCAAAATTAATAGATATGAAGGAGTGAGTGGCACCAGGATCAAACAATGCATAAGCATAAGTTGTGGAAACTGGAATAATACCTATTACCACAACATTAGAAGTATTAGCATCCTATTGAGTGAGTGAATAAACCCTTCTTTGGATCTTGAACTTTTGGTTTGCTCCCCGACTTTGTCCTGTTATTGGTCTTGGAATGGTCTGAACCTCACTTCGTTGGGGACACTCGGCAATCCTGTGACCCTTTTGTCCACATGAGAATCATGCTCCAGTATTCCAATGGCAATCCTTATCTACATGAGACCTACCACATCAAGAGCACTTTGGCAGTGCCTTGGTATCAAGACGTTGTGTTCCTTATTTCTTGGCTTGAAAGCTAGAGCTTTGCTCTCCTTGTCTAGGCCTCTTCTTGGTTGTTATCTCTATATGCCTGGGGCCTCATTAAGCCCCATCTCCACTAACAAAGCCTTACTCACCACTACCCTAAAGGTAGTCAACTCAAAGGGCACAACTCCTTGTTTGATTTGAAACCTTAATCCATTTTCAAACCTTTGAGCCTTAGTTTCTTCATCCACTACCATTGTCGGAGCAAATTTGGCTAACCTAGAAAATTCTGCTTCATACTAAGCAATTGTCATGTTACCTTGTGTCATCTTGATAAACTCTTTTTCCTTTTAAAAACGGATGCTTTTATGAAAATATTTCTTATAGAATACAGACTTAAATAGCTCCTAAGTCCAAGGCTCAGTCTCTTGGCTACGTTTGTCTTCTTCTAACCACCACTAGTCATAAGTATCTCCACGCAACATATATGCTGCAGAAGCCACTTTCTCACCCCGATAGCATTCAAGAACTTTGAATACTTTCTCCATCTCAATGATCCGTTTTTTCGCTTCCATAGGCTCAGTAGTCCCTTCAAAAGCTGGAGGAGACAACCTCTTGAATTCAATCATCCCACCATGATGACCTCGACATTGCTCCATCATCCTAGCTAGGTTATCTCCAATAGTGCCAATAGTGACCTGTTGTTAGACCACTCCATCCAAGTTCTACATCATGTGGATCATTTTAGGTGGCTGGCCTTGGTTGTGCCTAAGTTCTTGGTTCCCATTTTACCGATTCCTACCATTTCTAGAGTTGTTGGAAGTGTTCCCAATGTTTTTGCTGTGAGGTGGCATCCTAACCTCTGTTCATTTTGCACATGACAAACTAACATGTTATCAAATTTCTAATTTAATTAAAAAAAAAAAAAAACAGATCAGAAACTCATCTAGTATATATATCATATAATGTTTCCCCAAATGCCTAATTTCTACCCTTCTCACCATTTAGTTTCAAAAATCAATACCTAAGGATCCAACCTAGAGCTCTGATACCATATTTATTGTCAAGCCCCGAACCAAAGTAAGAGCTAGGCATATGACAACAGCCACACACTTATAAAGTTTACACCCTACAAGTGTGAAAGACCTTCTTAACAACTAAAGATTTATCCTCAAAGAAAATTTCATCAATAAATTTAAAAATATCCTCAATAATGTAATTCTCAAAAGATCTCCAAATAATAATCTTCCAACATCAAAATAAAAATAAACTAAATCCTTTAAATCTAAAGGTCTACACAAATGGTAATTTTTAACATAAAAATTCAAATCTTATTCCATCGATTTCCTAAACTTCACTCATGTGCACATTCTAGCGGAAGCCCAAACATATGCTACTCTTCCTAATCAGAATTTGAAAGGGGAAAAGGGGGGGGTGAGTTGACAACTCAATAAGTAACCAAAGTCCTAATAAGTTCTATGAAGCAAATAGATCAGTAAAATAACAAGTTGTATATAGATCAACTATTTTAAATCTTACAAATATATCATAGATGGATTAGAAAATAATCAGTTTTCCATATATCAAATCTATAATTTACAATAAGTTCCAAAAACACATAAGTAGTTTCAAGGACTTAAAATAGTTAAGATATTCAAACATAATTCATTTTCTTAACAATTTTTACGACTATGGTCACGCTGTATCCACGATCTCGGGCACCGATTCGGATGAAACTAGTTCCGTGCTATTGTATACCCCCATTGGTTGGGTCCAGAAATATGATAGGCTCGTGATGCCCCAGATAGGACTAGTTTTAGTACCAATGAATAACCCCCATTGGCTGGGTATCAAAGTCAAAAAATAATCAGATTATCTAAAAATCATATATATCACATCATAGTTCAAACAAAAATATATTTCATTCAAAGACATATGTAAAATCATATATTTAGTAATCAAATATATTTGTAATAATTCTTTATTATTTACTTTAAATCAATGTAGCTAAAACAATTAAAATAAAATCGTAACAATTATAAAAGATTTGGTAGTTAAAATATGCAAAACAAAACCAATTAGGATAAGGTTACTTACCTCGGCTAGCTCACCACAAAAGAACTTCCTAACACTTTCTCTAAAATCCTTAGATGTAACGTAATTTAAAGCACCATTTACTCGATAATCAAATAATTTAAGAAAAACTTATAACGGTACTTGGCCAAAAGAGACACTTCCAAAGTATCCAATAATTTTCTCACTATTAACTCTCCTACAGTTTCTCTATGGCTATATTTCACATTCTACAACACAAAAGATCATTTGTATCAACTTTGTTTAAATTTGTTTCATGCAAAAAAATCCCAAGCACCATGTAATATAAGACTCTCCTCATAAAGGACAAAATTTTAGTTCGTTCAAAGCCTCTCTCGATCTTTGATCCTTTTTTTTTTCCTCACACGATTATTTTTAGTCTAAAAAGTTAGAGCATTCCCATCAAGTGTGTTAAATGTCAAATATTTGGCATTTGACAACCAAACTCTAAAAAACCACTTTTAACAAGTGTTTTAAATGCCATAATATTTGGCATTGATGAACAGTGCAATCTCAATTTTGAGACCGCACTGTTCACAAATTGTAAAACTTATATTATTTTTTTATTTAGGTGGGGCCGCTTTGATGTTTGATGAAGTTGTAAAACTTATAGGAAATATTAAAGAAAGAATATTTAAATGAAGTTGTAAAAAAAAAATAGAATGTTTGATGTTTGGTATATTGTAAAATGAGGTGTTAAAATTGTAAAAGTAGTATTTTAAAATTGTAAATGCTAAAATTTTTACAATCGTTGATGAGAATGCTCTGCTGAGTACAATCTCTAATAAATAACATCAGTCTCTTATCTTCGTAGACTCTAAAGTCTAGTAGGCTATTAGACTAATGGTCTAATGAATAGTCCACTTTTTCTTATAATTAATATTCACAAAAGAGTAATATGCGCCCAAGCAACTCCATGACCAACAAAGCACCAGAATTGAAGATATTACAGAGAAAGACGTACAAAGTGAAAAGGGATTTCATCACTCAATTCCAACCCTTCTCTATTTACACTTACGTTGTAAAACATAGAAATTTTTAGATAATTTTGTTACTGGCCAAAAATACCAACATAAAAAAATATTCTAAATTCAAATAAAACTTAGATTTGATAAGAAAGAGATTCTTAGGATCTTACCTTAATTGTACAGTCAAATCTTCTCTACTTGGGTATTTTGGGTAGTTTTATCTCTCAAAATATCTGTCATTAGCTAAGGTTTCAACCTTATTTTCTAAAAACTCCATTAGTAATATTAATTATAAAATTGACCTCATAAACAAATTTACTTAAATACCCTCCTTTTAAATCTTTTTTTTTTTCTTTCGAATATTACAAGATTGATAAGTACTATGAAGATTTGTGGATTCTCTAGATCTATTGGGACCAGGGTTGTCAAAATCCCAATTTGGATCCTTCAATTTTACGATCCCACCTGCTCAAAACGATCCAGATCTTTCAAGAATCTTAGCGATCGTTTAGGATTGTACGATCTCGACGATTCCAAATGATCCTACTTTCTTGTAATCTTCTTTAACTTAATAGAAGCTCAGTTGGACCCAAATGAAAAATAATATCCCAATGGACTAAGTTTTGCTATTCTAATGTAGAGAGATAGAGTGTTAGTTGAACCAAACGAAAAAAAAATCCCAATAGAGTGTGACGTTTTGAGATTTTTGGCCTCTTTAAATGATGCTTATAAATAGATGTAATAATGTATGGTAATTACATCAAATAAATGCAAATTTTTGGTTTTTTTTTTTTATGAATGCATAATTTATGTGATTATTTAATATACCAATTTTTTTTCTCAAATAATGTAAGATCTTACAATTCATGATCCGATCCTATGATCCACGATCTTAAGTAGAATCCCGATTTTGAAAACCTTGATTGGGACTTCTTCCTACGTGGTTGCTGAGTTCTAAGCTAATCTTGGCTTCTAAGTTGGGGTTCAAGAGTCTTGAAATAGAGTTGTATGCTAAATCTGTTGTGGACATAGTCAACTCTAACTCTTCTTCTAATAGTTCTTTCTCCTCTCTTTAATTTGATTGTAGGTGGTTGTTGAACGAGCTTGAGCAATATAGTTTGAAGCATGTCTTACATGAAGCCAAACATTGTGCCGATGCGTTAGCTAATTTTGGAAGTAACCAAGAAGAGGACATAGGCTTTTTAGTTTATTTTGTTGTACCTTGTGAAATCGTTTTGTATCTTAATCAAGATGCCATTGCTTAGTTTTTGAACGAGTGATCTCGGTTGTTAGAGATATATTAGTCATATTAGCCCAATGTAATAGGCCCAAGCCCACTCCTATTTGTACTAGTAGTTTAGGGTTTAGTTGTCTATATATACTCATATTAGGGTTCATTGTAACACATATTATTGTACTACACTCTTACATAATAAAGATGTAGTCCTTAAGGGATTCCTCCGTGGATGTAGGCCGACAAAGCTGAACCACGAAATTCTCGTGTTCTCGTTGTTCCTATTCTATGTCTCCCATTCCGCATCTACTCTAGCATATACAATATGGTATAATACATCGCATTCCTAATATATTTAATATCGGTTAAGAGCTTTGAAATTCGTTCTACCCAAAAAAAAAAAAAAAATTGTTTATAATGGTGGCATATTTGAAGAGCGTATTACCTGGAGAAAGGATCAGATGAAAGGTTTCTAATCTACTATATATAGAATTCCTCAAATACATTCTAGTCTCCTAAAGCAGCTAACAAACTCTTTTTAGGCAAGTTAATTTATGGCAAACAAGCTAATAGTATTTAAAATGAACATGTAAGCAAATATAAATATTATTGATCCATGTGAAAAAGATAGAAAAGCAAATGTCATATAAAAAAAATTCTCCAAATTCAATTCCAAATTTCTAAATATGTAGAGGGCCTGTTTGGTTAATCGAAATAAGCATCGATTTTTATTTTCATTTTTAGTGGATCCCACCACTAAAAAACTTGTTTGATTTTAGTATTTGTATTTAGTTTTCATTTTTAGTATTCTAAAAGTTAGAATTGAATACAAAAAATGAATACAACTTTTCAGTGTTTTCTATGAATACGAATATAGTGGCACATTCGTAAATATTGTGAAAACGCTAAGTTACTTTTTGTTTTTTTAATGTGTGATGTGTATGAGTGAGAAAAGTTACTTTTTATTTAAATAGAAAACAATGACCAAACTCGGGTATGGTGTATTCTATACCTAAATTATGTACTCAAAACAACTTACCAAATACTACTAAAGGTGAAAATAAATGTTTTTTTTTTTTTTTTTCTATATTCAAATTCAAGATTTGAATATAGAATAAAGAAAACGAAAAATGAATACACCACTTTTTAAAACCAAATAACCCTAAAATTTCTCTCACACACACACACACACACACACACACACACATATATATATATATATATATATATATATATATATATATATATACCTTGCCTCATTTTATGAGCAACCAAAAAAAGGCTATAGAAAGTTTACTATCTAGAAAAAGAAAAATATGAAGGAGAGAGAAAGAGAGGATAAAACCTTGAGAGATTTTAAAGAGTTGTAATACGAGGATGACCATCATTTATGACTTGGTTTGTACTTAGTGGCTATGCTCATAGTCGAGGTACCATCCTTGTCCTTTTGTCTTGGTTCCGAGAAAATCAAAGATGGCAATTATGATGCAAAGGCTCAATGTTTAGCTTTGAGCTTCAACTAGTAAGCCTCCTTCATGGTGACTATCTCATTGACTGGATTTGATAAACTAGTGCGGAAAAAAGAACATGATCCTCTTCAATTAACTTAAAATGGAGAGTCTATTCACAATTGAGATTTTATTTCTTGAATCTAATAGAGTACAAAGTGTTATGTTATTTACATTTTTAAAGGACGTGACATTGAATTTAGCTTCACCTATCATGTAACTCTAAAATTAATGAATTTTGTCATTTTTGGGTGCTTCACCATCAATATAATGTCATTATCATGCTATGAACTTTCTCAATTCTTTGCAATGTAGAGTGTTATTAAGTTACACATCAACTTCCTTTGAGGTTTCATGAAATAACTCTCTCAAAATTATAATTGAAATGGTTCTCTCTAGTGGTGGAGCTAAGAATTTATCTTTGGAGGGCCAAGTAAAAAAATGAGATAATTATTATTATTATTATTATTATTTCTATCTATATACAATATCTATATTATTAGTAATAGTCTAACAATTATTCTACAACTACATACTTTTGTTACAGTTTTTGTTACAACGTGATGATATGTGCTATTGTAATTTGTTAACCATTACTTGCACATGGAGTCATTATTATTTTTTACATCATTCACAACCCTATATGTTAGGTATATGTTAGGGATGTAGCAAGAGTTATAACACAAAATTACGTCCATAAACTTTTTTATTGTCTAAAATAAAATTATAAATATAATGCAATTGTCATTAATTGCATAAATAAATATAATAAAAACAAATAGAAGAAGAAAAGACACGTAACTGGGAGTTAATCAGTAATTTGATATCAAATTATCTACTTTAGCTTTTGAGATTTTAGAAATAATTTTTAATAACTTGAGTATTATGTCAGAAATGTTAGACATAGATTTATCTCATTATCTGTAAGTGGGTCATTTTGTGAATAATAGTTTTTAGGGGTGCAATTTGGTAAAATCAATTTCCAACCCAACGTCGCTACTCACTACCCAGGGAAAACGCAAGAAACGCCGTCGTTTAAACAATTGATCTAAGAAATTTAACCCGCTTCTATTTCGTTCCTTCTCTGATCTCTCTTCTCTCTTCTTTCTCACACACACACAACAATGGAAAACGAAGAAGAAGTACTCGCAACCTCAAACGAACCCCTAGACCCAAACCTCCACAAGAAGCACATCTCAATGATCGAGCGCCTCTCTAACCGCCACCAAACTCGCCTCGACAACTCACTCGCTCGCCAATCCGAGTCCGACTCGTCCTCCTCCTCCACCGCCACCGCCACCACCACCGCCTCTTTCCTCTCCCGCTTCTCCGACTCCAAGCGCTCCATCGACTCCCAACTCGCCCAGTCCCGGCTCACCGATCCCGCTCAACTCAGATCTCACCTCGACGGCATCTCCGCCTCCATTTCCGACCTCGAAAAGCTCGTCGCCGAGTCCTCCTACTTCTTGCCCTCCTACGAAGTCCGCTCCTCTCTCAAAACCATCTCCGATCTCAAACAAACCCTTGAGAATCTCAACTCCGAGCTCATTCCCAAGAAGAAATTCTCTTTCAAGAACAAAGCCTCCAAGCAAGACCGGGACCGATCAGTCTCCGATTCAAAACAAACCGCGCCGGAAAATGCCGATTCGTTTTCAGTTTCCCTCGAGAAATTGAGTTTCCAGGTGAGAGATTCGCCCGGTTTGAGAAACAAAAACGGCGAGACTTTGGTGAAGAATTTCAAAGGCTCGGAGGTTGGGGAATTCACGGTTTCGGATCTCGATTCTTGCGAAGTGAGACTGATTGGTTCAGTGAGAGCATTATTTGTTCATAGGCTGAAGAATTGTAGGGTTTATGCTGGGCCTGTAACGGGCTCCATTCTGATCGAGGGAGCTGAGGATTGTGTGTTTGTAATGGCGTCGCATCAAATTCGGATCCACAATGCGAAGGGAACCGATTTTTATTTGAGAGTGAGGAGTAGGCCGATAATTGAGGATAGTACTGGGGTGAGGTTTGCGCCGTATTGTTTGAGCTATGAAGGGATTGAGGAGGACTTGAGGGAAGCGAGTCTCGATGAGGAAACGGGGAATTGGGGCAATGTAGATGATTTCAAGTGGTTGCGTGCAGTGCAGTCACCGAATTGGTCGGTTTTGCCGGAGAATGAGAGGGTTGGAATGGTACAAATTTCGAATTCGGGTGATGGAATTGAAGGAAATTAGCTTTGTTTGATCTTCTTTTTATTAGTGATTGTTCAAAAGTGCGTGTTTTAGTTTAGGGGGCCTGTGGAGCTATTCAAATTTCAGGTAATGTTCTTTGTTATACTTGTTATTTGTGTTGATGCAAAATATATTGTTACCAATTTTTCGGTCCCCGATTAGTTTGATGAGGATTCATTCTTGTTTGTTTATGTAATAATTGCTTTTTAATTGGATTTGATTGTGGCGAGAGAGAAAATTTTTTGCTATTTATTACTTTGCTTTCTCCATTACTAGTTCTTAGATAGATTTTGGTAGTATTAACAGACTTGTGGGAAAAGGAGTAAACATTTTGATTCAGTTTACTTGGGAGCAATTTTGTGTGCAATATGGAGCATGGTTCTTTACTGATGGTGTGTTTAGTCTTCATCCAAGCTGAAGATTTGACATAGTTTATAATGAGAATGCTTTATTGATGGATAATGGGTCTAATAAAGACACGGGTTGGCTAGTGTTTACTGGTTTTTTGACGATGATGCGTCTCTTCCCTTAATCTTCACTGCTTCCCCTTTCTTACTGTTGGCTCAAAACTGTCCCTTTTTCACAGTTCTGTCAAGGCTCTCCAAAAGGGCTATTCACTCAGATTAAGGCCATATATGGTCTAAAGAGTGAAGTTTGAATGTTGAGCTGTTAGTGAAGGAATTTTAGAGTTGCATTTGAGTTCAATTTTCCCTAGACATGGTTCTTTGTTGAAGTCTGTTCGGACTAAAATGGTGCTACTTTTGACTAAGTTACACCCATGCAAATGCAATAAGTTTTTCCTCATGTCACAGTACTACATATATAACATTCTTACTGTTGGAGGTTTTCTATCTACAATAAGAAAGGGATGATAGCATTGATGTTTCTTTTTCCCCTCAAGTTAAGGGAATATGAAACGTTTTCTCAGATTTAATGTATATGGCAGTCCATTGAGATATACCATATTTAAAGCTTATTGGTTCAGATTTAATTGGTGACTGCAATATTTTTCTTTCTAAGGAGTGACAAGGTCCTCCTTCCTTAATTGATTATATCATTTTATATAATATTTTTTTGATAAGTAATACGTATTATTAGATATATATATAAATGCACCAAGTCCACAGGGGTATACGTTTTTCGTACTTTTTATGTACTAAAGCCATATAAAGATGTTTGCTGCCGAGAAAGCAATATATATAGAATCTCTGCACTAATGTTGTGCAAATGGCTACAGGTCTTCCATTTTCAGCCTCCCATGTTGAGAGGTGAGAGCCAAGGAACTACATAGTGCTTCTGCTATTAGGTTATCTCTTGGTCAACTGTCTGAAGGACTAAGATGTTTGAAGGCATTAGGATTCTTCTAAGCAAAAACATGATAAGATAGCATGCTGATGCAGCTGATCCGATTTCTTGGATCCTTGTAGTTTGTACCCATTTTCAACTGCACATAGTATACCCATACAGAGGGTCTAACCATGGTGGTTGTATTTGTGGTTAGGATACTCTTATTTCAATCAGAAGGGATTTTTTTTTTTTTTTTTGGGGGTGGGGGGAATCATAAAAGTTGCCAGCTTGGATAGTGGACTCCCTTAAGGTGAAATTGATGCTTTCTGTTCGCTACTGTTGGCACTAAATCTCCTTAAATTGAAAATTTTTATAGGTTGAAAAAAATCTGATCCCAAACCCTCTTCCAGAAAGAGAAAAATTAACTAGCTGAATCCCTTGAAAATCAGTTGAAAGTAATTTTTTTTTAGAATATATAAAGAATATCTAAGGTTGAATTTTATAGGAAAATCCATCCCTTCCCTTGTTAAGAAGAAAGAGATGTGAAGGTTGGACAGCCATCTTTCTAACGTTGAGTATTATTGAACATCTAAGTCAGCTGAAGTCCTTTGATATATTTCAATTTATGGTTATAATTACTAAATGAATGAAAATATAACTTGAGCAACCATTCTTATTGAATCAGATTTCATATTAGTGCAGTTTCAAATGATTTATGAGGATTTTTTTTTATTAGTTCTCTATGATTTATACTTCTTTTATTTATTTTATTTTTTGAGATGGTTAGAAATATTTTGTTGCTGCTGATCCTGCAGCTTGAACATCTCCCCGTTAAACTACCACTGACCTTACATGTGAGAGGTACCATTCACCCACAAGGGCGATGGTGGATTCATAGTTGATTCCTTAGGAACCTTCTATATGTCATGAGTGCATTTTAGTTGATTCCTTAGGAACCTTCTATATGTCATGCACGCTCCCCTTATTTTGTTTGCTGAGTTGCTTGTGGTTTTCCAACTCAAGTTATTAACATGATATTAATTGATTATTTGTTCCTTGATAATGAATTCAATGGAAACGTTTTTTATTTGACTCCTTTTTAGCTTTGTTAGTTATTCTTTAAGTAGGGCAATTTTTCCTTATAGTTTATAAGGTTCTTTAAGTTTGAATTTTCTACATGTTCTCATTCACATATTGTGAAAAAAAATGGATTGACATAAGTTTCAAAGGGTCTCTCTCTCTCTCTCTCTCTCTCTCACACACACACACACACACACACACAAGGCTATTTTAGAAAATATGAAATCTATTCCAATTTATTGGAATTTTATGATTTTCGATTTGGAAGTTGATTTTACATAATTATCTGTATTTGGAGTCTACATCTTGATGATTGTTTTGGTTGGTATCCATGCTAAATTGAAGAAGACCAAGGACTCAGCAAAGCTAGAGTCAATCCCTTTAGAGCTGTAAAACTCTAAGGCTAGGACATATTCTTCTCTTTATGATGGTTAGGAGGCTTTGACTTTGAAATCATGGGAGTTCATTTGTTTCTTTTGATGCTTTCTAGATGTTGGCAACCATAATTCTAATTAATCTCCTCCATCCGATTTGGATAACTTACCTTTAAAGCTAGAATTTTGAAAGAGTGAATGAACTTATCAAAAAAATTTTTCCAAAAGAGTGAATGAGTGCAAAATCCTCCTATATATATATATGGTGAATCCAGTTCTTTCATTGCAACCTCTATCATCCAAAGCAAGTAAATATTGGGTGTGGGCGTCTCTGCTCCAACTGTGAAAGGGGCATTGATAAGGTTTCCATTTGCCACAAACAATAGTAAATACTGCAAGATGGATGGGTAAAACTTAGGTACAATCCTCAGGTGCTATATCTTGGACTCCCCAATTGAATTCAACCATATAGTTGAAACCTAATTGAGTTAGAAAATTAAATTTATAAGTTCATTGGTCAATGCAATTACATGATTGAATTTAATCGAGGAATATAAGATACAATTCCCGAAGGAATTATAACTAAGTTTTACCCAAAGGTGGATTTTATTGGTTAAGAGGGGGCAGCAGACTCTCTAATAACAGTTGGAAGTATCCTTGTGTCCTGAATACATTTAACAGAAGGATCACTGATCCTTCGATTTCATATTTTTATGTGAACCATGGAGAAAACTTACTGGTTTTGACTATCAGATTATGAACTCATAATCAGTCAACAGATATCTGCATTTTGGTATCACTGGATTTACATATTGGGTGGCCTGGCCCTATTTTTCACGCTAAGAATGGTTGCATCCACACCCTCTCTTATGTTATGGGCCCTGATGTCTGTTTTGTTAAAAGGATAGTGCTAGAGAAACCGAGTGTGGAAATATCATTTCCCTTGAGTAAGTATTTCTTCCACTCGGCTATTCCACTACTTTCTGGTGCTAGCTAGGCTAGAAAAACATATCTATTATAATCATTGACTCTGTCTTGACTATATTGTTGGCTTTGTAGGAGGGAATCTAGCCAGTTTCTATTAACGGTTCCAATTAAAGAACTACATGTTTGAAAATGAAGGAGTTTTGCACTTATTTTATGGTTAAATAAATTTATGCAGAATACAAAATCAAAGATCCCAAGGTTTGATCCCTGTCTTTTCAATTTTCACTGTGTTTGTTTGCACATGGGTAGGTAAGAAGTGAAGAAAAATAGAAAAGAGAGGAATAAGGGGAAAGAGAGAAAAGAAAATGTTTCTAGAAGAATTTACTTTCTACATGTTTGGTTTGCACAAGAAAAAGAAAGGAAAATAAATGATTTAACCTATCAAAAAGAATTTGACTTTTATTTATTTATTTTTTTTTTTGCAAAGAAAAATTAACTAGCTGAATCTCTTGAAAACCAGTTGAAAGTAATTTTTAGAATATTAGAATATCTAAAGTTGACTTTTATAGGAATTTCCAAACCTTCCCCTGTTAAGAAGAAAGAGATGTGAAGTTTGGACAACCATCACTCTAAGGTTTAGTATTAATGAACATCTAAGGTCAGCTGAAGTCTTTTGATATATTTCAATTTATGGTTATAGTATTCTAAATGAATGAAAATTTAATTTGAGCAACCATTCTTATTGAATCTGGTTTCATATTAGTGCAGTTTCGGATGATTTATGAGGAGCTTTTATTTGTTCTCTATGATTTATACTTGTTTTATTTATTTATTTTTTTAGATGGTTAGAAATATTTTTTTGCTGCTGACCTTGTAGCTTGAACCTCTCCCCCAAACCTCCACTCACCTTACATGTGGGGAGCTACCAATTACCATTCCACCTACAAGGTTGGTGGTGGATTCATACTCCTAATGGACCTAATTTACATGAATTCATTTTTAGTTGATTCCTTAGGAACCTTCTTTATGTCATGCACACTCCCCTTATTTTGTTTGTTGAGTTGCTTGTGGTTTTCCAACTCAAGTTATTAACATGATATTAATTGATTATTTGCTCCTTGATAAAGAATTCAATGGCAAAAGTTTTTTATTTGACTTCTTTTTTGCTTTGTCAGTTATTCTTTAAGTATGATAATTTTTCTTTATAGTTTATAATGGTCTTTAAGTTTGAATTTTCTACATGTTCTCATTCACGTATTGTGAAAAAAATGGATTAACATAAGTTTTGAAGGGTTTTTCTCTCTCTCTCTCTCTCTCACACACACACACACACCCACACACACACACACAAGGCTGTTTTAGAAAATATGAAATTTATTCCAATTTATTGGAATTTTATGATTTTCAATTTGGTAGTTGATTTTACATAATTACTTGTATTTGGAGTCTTCATCTTGATCACATTGTTTTGCTTGGTATCCATGCTAAATCAAAGAAGACCAAGGACTCAGCAAAGCTAGAGTCAATCCCTGTAGAGCTGTCAAATGAGTCTCCATAGAATACACTAATGCTAGGGCAGATTCTTCTCTTTATGATGGTTAGGATACTGACTTTGAAATCATGGGAGTTCATTTGTTTCTTTTGATGCTTGCTAGATGTTGGCGTTCCTTGGACAGATATAGAATGCAACCATAATTCTAACCAATCTCCTCCATCTGATTTGGAAAACTTACCTTTAAATGCTAGAATTTTGAAAGATTAAATGAGTGCAAAATTCTCTTTTATATATATATATATATATATATATATATGTTGAATCCAATTCTTTCATTGCAACCTGTATCATCCAAAGCAAGTACATATTGGGTGTGGGCTCTAAGTACACTAGTCTCTGCTCCAACTGCGAAAGGCGCTTTGATAAGGTTGCCACTTGCCGCACACAATAGTAAATACTGCAAGATGGATGGTAAAACTTAGGTACAATCCTTAGGTGCTATACCTTAGACTCCCCAATTGAATTCAACCGTATAGTTGAAACCTAATTGTGAGGGTATATGGCCTACTAAGGTGCCTAGAGGGGTGTCTTTCTTCTTATGGACAGCAGTTAATGATGAGATACTCACCATTGATAACCTTGTTAAGAAAGGTCAGTTTTTGGTTAATAGGTGTTATTTGTGTTGTTGCGATGGGGAATCGGTGGACCATCTTTTTCTTCATTGTAAGTTCTCTTATGCCTTATGGTGTGAAGTTTTTGCAGTGTTTGGGATTCAATGGGTAATGCCAAGGTCGGTGAAATCTTTTTTCTTTATATGGAGAAACTGGTTTGGAAAGTATCTTTCTATCATTTGGTACATGGTCCCGACATGTTTAATGTGGTTAGTTTGGCGAGAACGTAATGCTCGCATTTTTGAAGACAAGGCGAGAACTTTGGAACATTTAAAATGTTTACTTTTTCATACTCTATTTCTTTGGGCTCGTATTTGGGGGTGTCGAACTGTATCTGTTGTAGCTGATTTTTAGTTTCTATTTCCTTTAGCTCTTGATCTTCTTGTATTTGTTTCATTGTTCAAAGTGTTCACCATCGTGCACATGATGTTCAATTTTTTCAATAAAAGTCTTATTACTTATCAAAAAAAAAAAAAAAAAGAAACTTAAATTCAAAAGTTCATTGGTCAATTCAACCACATGATTGAATTTAATTGAGGAATATAACTATATAAGATACAATACCTGAAGGAATTATAACTAAGTTTTACTTGAAGGATGATTTTATTGGTTAAGAGGGGGCAGTAGAATCTCTAATAACAATTGGAAGTATCCTTGTGTCCTGAATACGCCAAACAGAAGGATCACTGATCCTTAGATTTCTTATTTTTATGTGAACCATGCAGAAAACTTAACGTTTTCGACAATCAGATTATTAACGCATAATCAGTCAACAAATGCCTGCATTTTGGTTATCACAAGATTTAAATATTGGGTGGCCTGGCCCTATTTTCACACTAAGAGCATCTACATCAGTGGATGTAAAATCTTGCAAAATGCAAAAAACCTTCATTTTACATATTTTGACCAAAAAAACACCTACATTAGTGGGTGTAAAATTGTGTATAAATATACAATTGCTACAAAGAACCATGTATATATGTACGGTTATTGTAGCATTCGCATTTAATATTTTATTATTTTTCTCTCTCATTCTATTCACTCGCTCACTCTTTTTGGACACTCTCTCTGTCTCTCATTCTCTTTTAACTCTCTCTTTGTTTTTCGATCAGAACTCAAGCTTCACTCTCGGCTTCGCCACCAGCTTCGCCATTCGCTCTAATCTGCGTGTTGGGTCATTGTCATCGCTGTCTTTGCATGTTGGGTCATCGCCGTCCCTCACTCTCTCTAACGTTTACCACCGATGGTTTTCCTTTGTTTCTAGTGGGTTTTGGGATTTTGATAAATGGGTTTTTGAATCTTTGGATTTGGGTAGGTTGATGATGGTGATGGTGATGATGGTGATTGGATCTTTGGATTTTTGTTGTGGCTTGATGATGGTGATTGGGTAGGTTGATGATGGATCTTTGGATTTGGGTTTTTGGAGGTTGGTTGATGGTGGCTCGGTTGAATGGGTATGTGAATTTCATTGATGGTAGCTTGGTTGAATGGGATGGTGGCTGGGTTGTTGTGTGGCTTGATGATGGTGGCTGTGTAGGTTGTGTTGGGTTTGTGAGAGAGATGAAAGTGGAAAAAAAATGAATATTTTATTAAATAAATGTGTATAATAGAGAAACTGATGTGAGAGTTTTGTAAAAATAGGGTAGTGAGTTTACAATCGTAAACACATTGTTCTTTTCCATCAATAAAATTCTTATTATCTATCAAAAAAAAAGTTTTGTAAAAATAGGTGTGCAAAATAAAAAAAGCAAGTTTTTTTTTGCAAAATGGACAAATTTTTTGCATCAACCGATGCGGATGCTCTAAGAATGGTTGCATCCACCCCCTCTCTTATGTTATGGGTCCTGATGTCTGTTGTGTTAAAAGGATAGTGCCAGAGAAACTGAGTGTGGAAATATCATTTCCCTTGAGTAAGTATTTCTTCCACCCGGCTATTCCACTACTTTCTGGTGCTAGCTAGGCTAGAAAAACATATCTATTATAATCATTCAGATGACTCTGTCTTACTCTCGACAATAGTTAGCTTTGTAGGAGGGAATCTAGCCAGTTTGTATTAACAGTTCCAATTAAAGAACTGCATGTTTGAAAATGAAGGAATTTTGCACTTATTTTATTGTTAAATAAATGTATGTGGAATACAAATTCAAAGATCCCAAGGTTTGATCGCTGTCTTTTCAATTTTCACTATGTTTGTTTGCACATGGGTAGGGAAGAAGATAAGAAAAATAGAAAGGGAGGAATAAGGGGGAAGAGATAAAAGTAAATGTTTCTAGAAGAATTTATTTTCTACATGTTTGGTTTGCACAAGAAAAGAAAGGAAAACAAATGATTTAACCTATCAAAAAGAATTTGACTTTTTTTTTTTTTTTGCAAAGAAAAATTAACTAGCCGAATCTCTTGAAAACCAGTTGAAAGTAATTTTTAGAATATAAGAATATCTAAGGTTGACTTTTATAGGAATTTCCAACCCTTCCCTTGTTAAGAAGAAAGAAATGTGAAGTTTGGACAACCAACCCCTAAGGTTTAGTATTAATGAACATCTAAGGTCAGCTGAAGTCTTTTGATATATTTCAATTTATGGTAATAGTATTCTAAATGAATGAAAATTTAATTTGAGCAACCATTCTTATTGAATCTGGTTTCATATTAGTGCAATTTCGGACGATTTATGAGGAGCTTTTATTTGTTCTCTATGATTTATACCTCTTTTTTTTGTTTATTTTTTGAGATGAAATATTTTTTTTTGCTGCTGATCCTGCAGCTTGAACATCTCCCCCAAACCTCCACTCACCTTACACGTGGGGAGCTACCAATTACCATTCCACCTACAAGGTAGGTGGTGGATTCATACTCCTAATGGACCTAATTTACAGTTCATTTTTAGTTTATTCCTTAGGAACCTTCTATACGTCATGCACACTCCCCATATTTTGTTTGTTGAGTTGCTTGTGGTTTTCCAAGTCAAGTTATTAACATGATATTAATTGATTATTCGTTCCTTGATAACTAATTCAATGGCAAAAGTTTTTTATTTGACTTCTTTTTTGCTTTGTCAGTTATTCTTTTAAGTGTGCGTTTGGGTCCCGGTGATGCGTTTGCATTTGCGTTTTTCTGTTCTTTTTTTTTTTTTTTTTTTTTTTTTTCACGCGTTTTGGGACAAATTTTACTGTTATGGCTACTATTCATGCATTGTTCATGAAAAGAGAGTCGTAAAGTTTGACTTGTAAAACAATTTTCAGCCAATCAGTGCACACCGTGCAATGTTCATGACCTCACAAATTTCACTTTTCAGCAACTTTTTCATTAAAAATGGGTCCCACTAGGGGTGTTCGCGGTGCGGTTTTGGGCCATTTTTAGCACCGCACTTTGTTTTTACGGTCATATGTGTGGTGCGGTTTAGAGTTTAGCAAAAACCATAACCGCACCGCACCTCATTTTTGTAGTCACATGTGCGATACTAAGTATAAGATGCGATTTGAAGTCGGTATATTTTTCAAATTTTAGGCTTTTCTTATTCAGCCTAAAAGTAATTTTTCCCTTTTTTTGGCCAAGTTTTAAATTATTGAGCTAGTTTTTTTTTTTTTTTTTTTTTTTTTTTTTTTTTTTTAATTTTGGGTTGGCTTTTCTACTCAACACTTGCTAGGATTATTAATTTTTTTTTTTTTGAAAACTAGGGTTATTAAATTATTAATAATATATTTAATATTAAAAATAAATATATTAATATATAGAGAGAGTGCGGTGCGGTGCGGTTTGTGCGGTTTTCTTATTATAAAACCGCAAACCGCACCGCACCATGCAATGTGGTGCGATGCGGTGCACTATTATTTGCGGTGCGGTGCGGTGCAGTTATGCCATTTTGCGGGCGGTTTTGGTGTGGTTTTTGTGCTTTGTGCGATTTATGCGGTTTGATGAACATCCTTAGGTCCCACGGTACTATTCACATATTTAAAAATTATTTTGCTACAGTGTTTTTCAGTTTTCAGTTTTCAGCTGTATCTAAACGCACCTTAAGTATGGTAATTTTTCTTTATAGTTTATAATGGTCTTTTAAGTTTGAATTTTCTACATATTCTCATTCACATATTGTGAAAGAATGGATTAACATAATTTTCAAAGGGTCTCTCTCTCACACACACACATACACGCGTGCACACACACAAGGCTATTTTAGAAAATATGAAATTTATTCCAATATATTGGAATTTTATGATTTTCAATTTGGTAGTTGATTTTACATAATTACCTGCATTTGGAGTCTTCATCTTGATTACATTGTTTTGCTTGGTATCCATGCTAAATCAAAGAAGACCAAGGACTCAGCAAAGATAGAGTCAATCCCTGTAGAGCTGTCAAATGAGTCTCCATAGAATACACTAATGCTAGGACAGATTCTTCTCTTTATGATGGTTAGGATGCTTTGACTTTGAAATCTTGGGAGTTCATTTGTTTCTTTTGATTCTTGCTAGATGTTGGCATTCCTTGGACAGCTTTAGAATGCAACCATAATTCTAATCAATCTCCTCCATCTGATTTGGAAAACTTACCTTTAAATGCTATAATTTTGAAAGAATAAATGAGTGCAAAATTCTCTTATATATAAAAATATATATATATATATATATATATATATATATATATATATATGGTGAATCCAATTCTTTCATTGCAACCTGTATCATCCAAAGCAAGTAAATATCGGGTGTGGGCACCAGCCTCTGCTCCAACTGCGAAAGGGGCTTTGATAAGGTTGCCACTTGCCGCACACAATAGTAAATACTACAAGATGAATGGGTAAAATTAGGTACAATCCTCAGGTGCCATACCTTGGACTCTCCAGTTGAATTCAACCCTGTAGTTGAAACCTAATTGAGTTGGAAAATTAAATTCATAAGTTCATTAGTCAATGCAACCACATGATTGAATATAATTGAGAAATCTAAGATATAACACTTTAAGGAATTATAACTAAGTTTTACCCCAAGGCGGACTTTATTGGTTAAGAGGGGGCAGCAGAATCTCTAATAACATATGGGAGTATTTTTGTGTCCTGGATACGTTAAACCGAAGGATCACTGATCCTTCGATTTCATATTTTCATGTGTACCATGTGGAAGACTTTCCAGTTTCAACTATCAGATTATGAATTCATAATGAGTCGACAGATATCTGCCTTCTGGTTATCACAGGATTTAAGTATTGGGTGGCCTGGCCTATTTCCACACTAAGAATGGTTGCTTCCACACCCTCTCTTATGTTGTGGGAATGTGGGTCCTGATGTCTGTTGTGTTAAAAAGGATGGTGCCAGAGAAACCGAGTGTGGAAATATCATTTCCCTCGAGTAAGTAGTTCTTCCACTCAAGCTATTACACTACTGTCTAGTAGCTAGGCTAGAAAAAAATATTTATTATAATCATTCGGACGACTCTGTCTTGACTATGTTGTTGTCTTTGCAGGTGAGAATCTAGCCAGTTTGTATTAACAATTCCAATTAAAGAACAACATGTTTGAAAATGAAGGCATTTTGCACTTAATTTATGGTTAAATAAATGTATGTGGAAAACGAAATCAAAGATCCTAAAGGTTTGATCCTTGTCTTTACAATTTACACTATGTTTGTTTGCACATGGGTAGGGAAGAAGAGAAGAAAAATAGAAAACGAGGAATAAAAATAGAAAAGGAGGAATAAGGGGAAAAAGAGAAAATAAAATGTTTCTAGAAGAAAATAATTTTCTACATGTTTGGTTTGCACAAGAAAAGGAGAGGAAAATAAATGATTTAACCTTTATGCCCTTAATCAAAAATAATTTGGCCCTTAATGAGGAGCATATGAAGAACTTGTGAGTAATTTCAAACAAATGATTCGCATGTTTCAGATGTCAAACTTTCTTTCTTCCCATTTCCTTATAATTTAGGCAGACACTGGAAATTCAGTCTCTTCTCTCAATTTTCTCTTCACTCTGCTTCCTAGATGTTTGACTGAGATCTAGATTTGATCAAACTGTTAAAATACCTCCTTCAGCATTGTCAAAGTTGGACTTGGCAGGATGAGATCTCTAGGATACATCCAACCTATCAAAAGTGAGAGCATGGAATCCTGTAAAGACTTTCTGCTTTCCAGCCTATCTATAATTGTCTTTCCAAGAAAATCATAGACACATCAGAGAGAAGATGCCCCTGCACATGGTTTGTTACTACCTTTTCATTTCATATGTTGACATTTTTTCTAAAAGCTTGCTCCAAATCAGTCTATTGGTGTTGATTTCAATAATCAAAATGTTAGTGACTTTGAGATGGCTTTAATAAAGTTTCTTGTCGAATTAGGGATTTGAGGTCGAATTTTCTCTACACAAGAAATTCATCAGTGTCTTCTTGACTTTATACTTTAATAGTAAAAAACAATTATCATATAACGAATGACATATAGATTCCAACCCAATTATATCTTAAAAAAATAAAAAAGCAAAAAGAAAAAAAAGTTTAGGTTAATATAAAATTGAACTTGTATATTTAAGTACACATGGGAAGGCGAGCTCATAGCTAACTGTAAGAGGACGCTCTCACAGTAGCCTTACTGTCATATCCACTGAAGATTGTTTTATTTTTTCAATTCTCTTTCTTACCAACTCCAACTTCGGGTTTAGCATGCAGCATATTAAAAATGATTGAACAAAATATAATCAAACTTTGACTTGATATTGCATTGCAGCCAGTACACTGATACACCCAATAACAGAGATGATGGTGGCGATCTTTTTACTTTGAACTCCATGTGACCAGCTTTGCATGCAGCATATATGAACCTTTGGATAGATCTTTCACACTATCCATTTAGATATGTATATGAACCAACCTGGATGATAGTGATCTCTCATCTCTCTCTCTCTCTCTCTCTCTCTCTCTCTCTCTCTCTCTCTGTGAACATTTGCTGCTACATACACAAGTGCTTATCTTCTTACCAGGCCAAAAACACCAAAAAAGTGCTCCTAAATTTTGTTTCCATTCTCCCATTCCATCAATATTGCCTCCAGCTCCTCCTCTACCATGCTTTCTTTGGTCAAAATCCTCTTCTAAGGTAGAAGAAGACACTTTACAAGATCACTGCAATTCTTTAAGGTATGTTTATCTTATATATATCATAAAGCTTAATAATTGCATATGTAATCTGTGATTGTGTTGTATTTTTAATGCAAATGCGACCGGACCGTGGTCCAAAATATTAGATTTTATCTTCTTATTCTAATTACACGTCTAGAATTGCTATTTCCTCACCGGAAAATAGTGCCACTCTTTTACATTTTCTTCTTGGAAATCATCCCTTTGACAATAATGAAAGGTAATAAGCTTAACCCTACAGCTACAAGCAATGGTTTCATATTTATGCTTTATTTATTTACTTAGATGTGAGTTCATAATTGAAATGGGGGTTAAAGGATTGTGCAAATGGACTCAAACGACTTATGCTTTAGGAAACATTTAAGTTTCGTCTATACTTAGTTGCACTTTTATTCCTTTGGTCCTGTGATTTACATATGTTACTTAATTATAATATAAAGTGAAAAAAAAAAAAAAAAAAATTGTTGGGATTTAGCTAACTTAATCGGTGAAGTCTTCTATTATTGAATAAGAGACCTAAATTTGAATCTCATCTATACAGATAGAAAAGCTATTAGCATCTTGGCCTAATGGTGAAAAGCAATCATAATAGAGCAGATACTATATTGCCTACACCAAAAAGAAACTCATTGGTTAGACACCGTAGACTTAAAATCCGATCTTTCTTTTTTTTAGGAAAAGAATATAATGCTGGTTGGGTGATAATTTTTTACAAGTTGTGCGAGTATAAGCCTTAGGTAGTCCAAAAGTTAATTTGTTTGGGGCAAGTACTTTGTAGATGTGCATAACTTGGGTATCAGTTTTTGTTTTAATGCAGCTGCAATTCATTTGAACAACAATTGATTGTATCTTTGGCACACAGCCTACTTCTGTGATATATGATGCCAAAGGAGCATGATCTACTTAGTCTGTATACCATCTTGTGCGATTCAATCTACCCTTTTGATTTGACCAAAGTTACTTGTGAAGATTTAGTAGCTAGGTTTAGCACATTTAGAATCCGTTAAAAAAAACAGTGTTACGTTTAGAAACTAGTCATCCAGTTTAGCGCAATTAGCGCAAAAACTAGTTGTTAGTCATGCCAACAATTCACTGTTTTTTTTTGGGATTGCTACTATAAGTATTACAAGTTTTATTACATAAATTTTATAGGAATGAGATCTCTCACTGAATCTTTTAATTCGCTTCATTTTTTATTTAGGTATAAGACGAGTGACATTTAAAAATGAAGCAAATGACACATTTGCTTTTATATACTTGTACGACATACGACAAGAAGCCCACCTCTATTGGGCCCAAGATAAGGAAGCCCATGAATAGTACCACCCTTGGGCCTATCCCACCGTGGTCGGCCCATGAACGGCCCAAAAGCATTAGCCCATTGTTCGTGACCCCGGTGTCCGGATACTCCTCGGGGACCACATGATCAACCAATGCACTAACGACGTTCGGTTATATCTTGACAGACTGAGTGTCTTAGTAGATTGCACTGCCGACCAAGTTTTAGTAGCCAGCACTAGTCCCAATGCGCCAAACCCCATTCCCAATGAATATTCCTTGCCAAGAATAATTAATTTGGGTCCTACCCACACGAGCGAAATCAGAAAGTAATCATAAATTCCACCGCTAAACTTAAACTATAAATAAGAGAAGGTACAATGAAGTAGGGGTTGGACAATTGGGTGCGAGATTGAGAGAATAACCGAGCATGCTACGGAGTTGAGAGAGGGAAGAAGAGAAGTGGGTTTTGAGTGCATTCTATCCTTATGCCCGCCTAGGAGCTACCCACGATGGGATACCGAATACTCACTGTACATATAAATTGTGAGCCCAAACGCTAGGTCCGATAGGGTGAGGTGTTTTGGGTACGCACAATACTAATCTATCAATTTTTAAATATAATTTTTTAAAAACTTTACTTTTGTTGATGTAGCACCAATTTTATTTTATTTTATTTTTATTTTTATTTTCAGTAAACATTTTCCTTTTCATGAATAACCATTCAACATATTGTTAGTAATGATTGGTTTTGGTTTTTTTTAGTTTTATTTATTTATTTTAAAATTTTAAAAATTTAATTTAATTAATGATATTCCCATTTTCACTGAAGAATATAAAAAATAAATCGACATTAGTTAAGTTTGGGCTTTCTATTTGATCATTAGGCTTTGTTTCGCCGTAGCATCAAACATGTGTTAATTCAGCCCATAAACCTCTTAGTTTTTTGAGGACGGGTTAAGTGGGCTGGGTTTAAAATAAGTCTAAACATCACATTTGATGCCTTTTTAAATTATGATAGGGTCCTGGGCAAACAAAATTATGATAGGGTCAATGGGTGCAATGGATAAAACCTGGACCCATGTTGTATGATTTGGATCCAATCTATAGGGAGTTTGGACATGGGACCTTGTTTTTTTTTTTAGTGAGAGGGAAGGGAAAGGTCACCAAAATATATAAACATTAATATATTTTGGCCACCTTACCCTCTCATTTTCTCCGTATTTGTTCCAATTCCAAACGTATTTGTGTTCGGGAATATGAAAAAAATGGGTTGTTGGAAAAAGTTGGAGGGACAAAAATTAGAAAAATAGAAAATATTTGTGTTTTTACACTGTATATGCTTGGTTTAGAGAATAGAAAAGTGAAAAAACGGAGATTAAATTACTATTATATTTTTATTATATAAAAGTGGAAGAATTGAAAAATAGGGAGATAATTTAATTATTTTCTTCTCAATGCCACTTTTCTCTCTATGTTCTTCTCAATTTGGACGAAAAAAATAGTGGGTTAAAATTCCAACCACGATATATTCTTCTCTCCATTTAAATCACTACTAAACAAAGCATAAATTCATTTGGTATTTCTACAATACAGTTCTAACAATAGAATTGCACTATGAGATGTTGTATTTATTTTTTTAGCGTTTTTTAATCGACTCTCTCTCTCTCTCTCTCTCCTCAACTAAAAGTGGTAAAAGAAAGAATATTTAATGTACAGTGTATTGTAAAATGGTGTGATAAATTAAGTGATAGAAAAAAAAAATATTTATGTAAAGCGGCAAAAGAATAGAATATGTGTTAAAATAAAAAAGAAATAGCTTTTTGATATGTCAGAATAACATTTTTTAACAATACCTGATGCTAATGTTGATACGGTGTGAATGCGACCTATAACATAGGAAAAATAAGGCAAATCTTATGAATTGAAAAATAAGGTGCGGACAAGGGTAGTTGGTAGAAAAGATTTTGACTTAGTATCATGATCGGATTCACCATTGTTTTTTGGGTTTATAAAATTATGGAGAGAGAGAGAGAGAGAGAGAGAGAGAGAGAGAGAGAGAGAGAGAGAGGGTATAAGTAGAACGCAGCTTCTAGGTACCTAACAGTGGTTCGAATTGAGTTGTTTTTTTAAATCACTATATATAAAAGCATAAAAATAGATGTTGATTCTTGACCCCTATAATGTGGTCCATTTGGAGCACTATATAATACCTACACTTTATGATCATACCTATTGACAATGGAAAGGACAATGATCGTATTTAATATCTAATTTCTTGGCAAGTTTAGGTGGAAATTCTACTTTGGCCTATAGAATTATCTAATATCTATAGCCGTTTAATTATATGATGATACATTTTTTTATGTTATATTTTAATATTGTTTGCTTGTTAAGTATAAGGGATTGAATCTCAATATTTTTCGACCAATAAAGGTGGAGGTGTCACTAGGCTAAAAGGTCATCAATTTTTTTTAAAAATATATATATATATATATTTTGATTGATAGTTTCAACCTCATATGATATTTACTTTTAAATATTGTTTTTTAATTTATATAATCAAATTAAGACATCAATTGGATTTTTGGTGTGCACATGGATCGAATTCCAGATTTCTTATTTTACGATAAGAGACTTTACCAATTGAAACTTTACAATTCTTATATATAGTTTATTATACTTTGTGTTGTTTTCAAATTTTATTGAAATTATATTTTAATAGAAAAATTAATTTTCTATAATTTCCTAAGGTTTCATAATTAATTAAGTGCTCGAGTATATGGCTGAAATATTAAGAATATTTGATATTACCAGGGAATATGAGTGGTCCAATTGTAAAGGTTTAGTTCCATGTAATTTGGTTAGGGTTAATATCTTGAGTTCAAATATTTGAAAACAAAATTGGTTCTTATTATGATGTCCAAAATTTTATTTTATTTGGAAAATAGATTTGAATTATGGATTATTTCTATTAGAAACACCAAAAATTAATAACTAGTTGAGCTATAAGGCCCTTGACAAATGTCCAACTACTAATGTTACAAGAATCTCTTTGGGATTGAGGTTAAGCTATGGTTAAACCCACTTCAAGCATTAGTTCCTTATTCAGTAGGTGCTGCTATATTCAGCCACTAATAGGGCCTTACATGAATTGGTCACCCCCAGCCTTTATTTTTTGGGCAAGATTTATTATACAAATCTGGCAATTTGATCTTTGAATAATTAACTATTGAAATACATTTTACAATATTTTCTTTAGCAAATTGCTTCCGTTCAAACATATATCATTGTTCATAAGATAGGTCTCAGTTGCACCTGGTCTTTTTGTTACATGCCTTTTGTACCAATGTAACATAATTAAAATGGTATTTTCTGTTTTATTTTAATATCAGTTTCAGCTTAATTCCATGAGTAAATTTTCTTCCTCCATCTTACATATTTGTTGTCTTTCTATAAGCTTTTTTTTGCCTTCATTGATCTTTGAAAAATAGGGCATAATTTTACCAGAAAAGTGCCTAAAGGGCTCCTACCCAACAATGTATGGATAAAGTTTCTATTTAAATTAGTTTGGAGAGAAACTCTTCAAACTCTCTTTGTATTTTTTTTATTGAATTTGAATTTTAACAAATCCAACATTAGATTGCTTTTTAAAAAAAAAAATATATATATATATATATATTTTCCATGCTTGCAAAATTTCAAGAAGATAAAAAATTAATAATTATATCATCAATTAAATGTTTAAATTTCAAGTTTTTGTAATATTAAATTATACATAAAAAATAAGTTAATGGATTGAATAGCAATTAACATCCAATTTGAATATCATATAACATACATGTTAATAACATAAAGAACATACAATCTAATGGTTAAAATTTTAAAATATATAGCCATGTTAATTTTTTAATGAGAATTTGAAGGGTTTTTTTACAAAATAGTTTGGAAAGAAACTTTGTCTGCAGTTTATTGACACTAAATTTCCATAATTTTATGTTTTATAGATAAAAAGAAAAAGAAACAAATATTTTGGTGTAAGTCACTAGCTAGATTCTATTTCAGCACTAGTTGCATTTAATTTTAATTCAACATATGTGGACTATACTAATTCTAATCTTGTTTACATTCTGCTATTGCAAACAGGCCCATGTTATGTAATATAGATACAGTCAAAACATAGTATTATATTTTGCATACAAAATTTCTCCAACTGCATCATGTGGATTGTGGATGATCATTTTAGGTAAGTAACAATCGCATGCATGCAAGATTAATTGAATTCCCACTGTACAGTTGCCAAATATAGCCTAATCAAGTATATATACATAATTGGGATCAGTTACATACTGAACTCAGTAAAATTCTAAATAGATAATAGGACAAATGCAAGGGAAACGTTAAACATAAAATAGCATGATGATGATGACTGTTAGTGCTATAATGCAACTTGTATATATGCAACAATTTTATGACATCCGAGCATGAAGAACATATATGGAATTATAGATCTACTAAGATAATAAAAAGAAAAGAAAGTGGTTGCTCGGCATGAGTCCCACGGCTGAATTAAATAGCTACAATAATTGTGTTGTAACACTAATTTTATATTCCTCTTACTTGTGCTAAAAAAATCTACGTACTTTGTCATCAATGAGATTAAGGTTATATATGATTAAAAACTGTGGATGGACCTAATGATAATGCCCGCTGTCACTTGGGTTATGTCAACTACTATTTTGGGCTCTTTCTGTTTTCTTCAAACATAGCTGAAAATGATTTCTACATATATACCCAATCTTCTTCTGCTGTTTGGGAAGTAGAAGAGGTTACTTTAAATAGCTTTCGTAAAAATGATTTTCCGCGTACCTGGGTCATCTTCTAAACTCAAATAACTTTCTAAAAAAGAAGAAGATAATAAGGGTCTTATAATAATTGTGAATAATATTATTGTTGTATTAGAAACAATAAGGGCTAGATAATGATAGCTATACTATATCCTGAAGATCAATAATCAACTCAAACAAGCCATTTCTCAGGCCCTTCTATTGGTTTGTTAAAATGAGGATATGCTCACCATTCATTTTCTCAATAACTCAATATAGTTGTTACTTGTTAGTGGTCTCATGACCTAGTGATATTGGGATATTTACCTAATCTTATGTGCTGTATTTTTGGATCGTTTGGCACTTCTGAATTATTGTCATCTTTATTTGTTTTATATTCTATCTTATATCCTCAACTAAAGAATAATATACGTAAAATATTCAACAAATTTTTGTGATCAGTGGCCAATTCATCTGAATTCTGAACCACTATGTGCTTCAATTTGGTATCAGAGCCAACCAACCATCATGGCTTCCAATTCTTTGACTTCATCTCATCCATCTTCTTCCAATGTTCACCCAAGTAATATTTCCCCACAAATTTCTTTTGTTCATTCTCTGTCAAATTCCCACCATTTTTTATTCGTCAAGTTTACCAAAAAAATGACCTCGATTGGAAAACTAAACTTATTCCATGTCCACCTTCTACAATCTGTGTCGATAACATTATGACTCCGAATCCTGCAATCATCTCTTGGACTCGTCAAGACCAATTCCTAATGAGTCTTCTAATTTCTTCGCTCTCAGATGAGACTCTACCAGTTGTTGTTGGTCTTACTACCTCTCAAGACAATTGGGTCAAACTTGAATCATCACTTCTCTCTGCTTTCAATACCCAAAATTTTCAAATCCATTGGCAACTCCAAAGTCTCAAACAAACCCCACGATTGTAGTTCAACCTTCTCTTGAACTTTATTATTATTTGTCATGGTTTTTGTGTGTCTCGGGTTGATGCATCTTTGTTCACATAAAATTGGGATGGTGTTTGAGTATTCATCCTCGTGTATTTTGATGACATCCTTGTCACTAGCAAAACTCCCCATCCTATTTCCTCCATCATCTCTACCCTGAAATCGAATTTGCTCTTAAAGATCTAGGGCTATTGCATTACAGCTTTCTAGGCACATAGATCATTCATCTCTTGACTAGTCTTCATTTGTCTTAGTGCTACTATATTTTGACATTATTGAAATCTCTAGGATGGCCAACTGCAAGCCTGTAAGCAACCCCCTTCTATCCATCAAGCACTATCTCCAAACATAATGAGTTGTTATTCCATAATTTTACACTTTTTTTGTCTAGTTATGGGTTCATTACAATATCTATCCATAATCCACCCTCAGGTGAACACTGGGTTGCTGTCAAACACATTTATCGTTACTTAAGCACACACTTTATATCGGTCTCTTTATTTCCAAAAATACATCTCTCCAATTCTAATTCTAATTGGATTGGTTGTGTGGATGACCAACACTTTACTAGTGGTTTTGCCATATTTCTTGGTCATAATCATTGTTTTAAAAATTGAACCAGACCGGTTAATTCAATGGAGAACTAGTTCGGTATGGTAAAATGCCCCAAAATCAGTATATAAAATTGTCTTAAACCAAGAACGGGTAAAAACTGGTTTTTGACTATACCAATTTTAAAACAAAGGTCATAATTTCATTTCCAGCTTGGTCATCAAAGAAGCAACAGATCATTGTGCGCTCCTCCATTGAGTCCGAATACAAGGACTTGGTAGATACTGCAGCAAAACTCTCATGGCTTTGTTCTTGGCTCAATGAACTTGGTTTATCTCTTCCTCATCCTCCAATTCTTTAGTGTGACAATGTTGGCGCAACTTATCTTGCCACACATCCGGCGTTTCATGGATGCACGAAGCATGTGGAAATTTATTTTCCCTTTGATCCTAATAAGATTGCCTAGAATGCCCTTGAATTTCACTTCATCTCTAACAAAGATCAATTAGCTGACATCGTGACCAAATCACTCTCCACCACGATTTATCTTTTTACGTGTCAAGTTGAAGCTCTCCTTATGAGAACCTTTAACTTAAGGGGGCATATTGAGAGATTTAATCTTATTTGTTGTATTTTTATTTTTGTTGGAACTTTTGAATATTGTCATCTTTATATATATATTTTATATTCTATCTTGTATCCTTAACTATAATATTATACATACAACACTCAACAGATTTGTCTGAATGATCAATTCATCCAATTAAACCACCGTGTGCTTCAATTAGTGACATCTGCTTTCATTTTGCAGGGTTTAGTTTTGGGGTCAAATCCATTCATTTACTCTTAGCAAAAGAAAAAAAAAAAAAAAACCCAATCTAATCCTTTTCAATTAGTAGTATTTTATTTCATATATTGTCAGTTTCTTCTTTCTTTGAAGTTACGATTCTGGTGATATGCATGTAGGTCTGCAGACCAATTTTAAATAGTCAATTCTGATTTGTCCCTTTAAATTATATAGTTTTTTTTTTTTTTTTCCTTTTTATTTTACTATACTAATTAGACCGGATATAATGAGATAGCCTTCGGCTTACCAAATTTCCCTAATCCAAGGCACCCTTCCCTTAATAAAGGGAGATAAGAGCCACTATGTCATAATTATTTCGAATTGATGACTCAAAGTTCTCTCTACTCGACTAATCTTGTCTCTTTTTATGTCTGTGTGGCTAATATATAGTCTTCTGCTGCCTACCATTAAAGAACACCTCTCAATCTCATTGATCTTCACCAATTTCTCCCACTCTAATGGAAGAGAATACTTCACCGTACCAGTCCATATGTCATGTATTGATCGAGCTGGTATCATGTTTGGTGGTCTACAATGATATAAAGGGGGGCATAAGAGTGACTGAAAAAACATTTTGTCGTGAATAGTGTAGTTACATAAAATTGATACTATGTCAGTCACTATCTTTCACTGTCCATAGCTGTGACGGTGAGGTCATTGCCAACGGAAGTTAAGCCAACATGCAACATATAGGACGTAGTAGTTGATAGCTAAAACAATGATTTAGAAGAGTGCCAACGGAAGTTAAGCCAACATGCAACATATAGGACGTAGTAGTTGATAGCTAAAACAATGATTTAGAAGAGTACTTGATTCAATAAAATATTAAGCATATATGCTTAAACATAAATATTCATCAATCGCATGATATTAAATTTATGAATGGTTGCTTATGTATTTATGTCAATGCATAATATATTCCTAATCAATCCCACAATGTTGGACAAAACGGTTGAGAAAACTAGAGGCTATACATGGACCTATATTAATTTTGTAAATTATTAAGGAGTCAGTAAGAAGCTTTGAGCAATGTTTAACTAAAAATTTCAATAGACGACACAAAGTCCTGGTGTCGTTACAGAAGAAATCATAATCTGAGCCAATTTTACATATAAAATGCATGCACATCATAACAATTAGGTGGGAACTAGATAGCCTGTATGGATGTTTGGCTACGTAACAGACCAATAGGGTTCAAGAATTGAGCACCTATAAAGTAAACTTACCTTTTGACATGTAGTTATCATTGAAACGGTAAAGATATGATGAAATTAGCATAGATTTTCTAGACCCCACATTATTTTCTATGCTTTTGTGTTAGGGTTGTTTGGCTATGAATAGGGTAAAGTTGGTGTTCGATCTATGCCCACAAATACGATTCACGTGTAGTAGACGTAATTGAAGTATCTTTTAATAACTATTTTTTGGTGGCCTCTTGGTTTTCAATACGTATTTATTTAATCAAGTGTTTAAGGATGCTTAAATTGACTATACGTATTTGTTTAATCAAGTGCTTAAGGATGCTTAAATTGACTGTCATTGTCACTGATAAAGAAAAAGAAAGAAGCACTCTCAGCTTATTTTATCATTGTATGTTAACCAAACACAAAGAAGAATAACAAAAACATCAATTCTTCAATTATATATGTTTTTCTTCCTTTATCTTAATAGAAGAATGACTATATTCTATTTATTCTTAATTTAAGTCGTTTGAAGATGCAGCTAGAAACCCTAGAGGTGGCAAGAAGTTCTTAACTTTGTCTTAAAACTCATCTGGGTGTTTATCAAGCTAGTCAACGTACTACTCATGTCAATGCTAGAAACCGAGATGCACTTTATTGAAGGTTCTGAACCTCATTAAAGGTAGTGTATATATGCTTAATTTACTTTGGAATCCATGAGCTTTCTTCTTAGGTATACTATCATCATGTTATAGAACATTGATAGCCAAATTTTCCTCTGGAATTGTCCGAGAATTAAGTAATTAATTAAACGCTTAGAAAGGCATGGAAAATAAACTGTTTTCATTGGTTTTCTGATATATATTTTTTTCCTTCACTTGTGCTTATTCTATAATGGTTGACAAGAAGAATGAGTAAAACTAAAGGAAATTTCTTTTAATGCTTGAAAAAAATATGTACATTTTAATATATTCCTGATTGTTTACCTCAAAATCTCCGCAAGAACCAAATGAAATATTAAAAATTTATAATATATACATGGGGCACGTGCCTAAGTTAATTATAAAGTATTAGAGTAATGTTTTCTTCTGCATGGAATGGGAAAGACAAACCATATACGTGTCATGAAAAAGCATAGAAAGTCCGAGTTTCAGATGTATTGGGTAGAAACTTAACCGAGCAAGCAAATCAGTTGTTTAGCTGACACTACAAACCATGATTTTCTAATGAATAACACAAGGTTAAGGTGACATCACACGCGCTCTAAATTCTTTATAAACCTGCTTCCTTTTTGATTTGAGAAAGGTGGTCCACCGGACAAGGAACCTTAGTTGAAGAAGCAACTAATTTCTCTCTGTGTGTTTGTGTAAAATCTGTCACTAGCTAGATTTCGTGAAGAAGGTGTTAATGAGTTCTTAATAATAATTCTAACTCTTTTCTCTCATACTTTTCTTTAAACCTTAATTTGATAATTGATTTGTTTAGTAGTTATTAACTTGTGGCGACAGCAACATATACAGAGGCTGGCGTTCTCACTTGTCGTCCTTTTTTTACTTTGATTCTACGTGGACATTGATGTGATGCTTTTGTATGAGTTTAGGTTTGAAAGAGCTAACTTATGAAATAAGAAAAGAGTCATTTTAGTGCCACATAAAATGACACAGAAAAAACCACAACTTGTCTATGTGGCGAGTTGTGATTGGCGGAGGGATAGTAGTGGAACATCCCTCCGCCAATCACAACTCACCACATGGACGAGTTGTGGTTTTTTTTTGTGCCACTTTTATGTGGCACAACTGCACAAGACTTTTCTATAAGAAAATGACATCTTTGTGGATAAAATTAATAGACCCTAGATTTGAGTTTATATACGAAATGGCCATTGACTAACCCTTGTAATGCATCATACACCTTTATTAGTGTGAATAGCATGTGTTTCAAAGACGGCAAATTAATGAGTATAATGTTTGTGAACAATTCAAAGCTCGAGCAAATGCTTTAAGCTAATGTTTAGGCTCATTAATTAATAGATAACTAAGTTAAAACAAGACAAATTAAGCTCAGTATACTAGGCTAGCTTGCGAACTTAACTATGATACAATGATTTTTGGAATTCTATGATACCGAGGAAAGCTTTAAATTGGAAGTTTAAATTGCAATACATTAGAATATCTTAAATTGATCTTACCCAAAAATGCATGGTTTTGAAAACGTGAAAGTGATTACTGCAACTATATTTCTTATATACCATATATTTGGGTATCAAAATATTAATTTCCTAAAGCATAATAACATTGCACAATTTTGTATGATATATACTAATCTTATACTGTAATTTTTTGTCAGAATATGTTTGGATACTATTATAAATGAAGAAATTATGACGAATATCATAGACCATGTATATCTGAATATTATGGGCTACTGTAATTTTGTAATATCACATATTATTGTGGTTTTAGAGTATTATACTAAACCTAATGTATTACTCTATATGCCATACATTGGGTTCATTTTAGCACACTTGGAATATGAATTAAATGATTAAATTCACAATTTTTTAATAATTTAAACTTTTATGACAATCAGTAATTTATTATAGACAATTTAATATATTAAAGATATAACTATTTGGGGCTTTATGCTGTGGATGTAAGTTGTCAAATCAAAACACGTCATCTCTCTCTCTCTCTCTCTCTCTCTCTCTCTCTCTCTCTCTCTCTCTCTCTCTCTCTCTCTCTCTCTCTCTCTCTCTCTCTCTCTCTCTCTGTTTATTCTTTCTACTTTAACATGGTAGAATCACAATCTAAATTCTTTATTAACCTTCATTGTCATTTCTATTGTCGATATTATAGCTCACACCCAGGATCTAAATCCATGAGGACCCACCTATATTCATAGGCTCCCCATATTTGCATTCGAGTCCTTTTAGAATCATTGTTTCATTGTTGCACTTACACACGCCCTCAAGCACAGTCTTAGAGCAACTGCATCAGTATGTGTAAAATTTCTCTTTTAGCATAAAAACCTACTTTTTCTATTTTACATGGTTACTTTTCCAAAACACTCACATCGGACTATCTATTATACACCGTTTTTTATTTAAATATTCATTTATTATTATTATTTTTACCTTTATTTTTTCTCACACGTTTTCTCTCATTCTCATCTCTCACACGTTCTCTCATCTCTCAACTCTCTTCTCTACAGAGTTCGGACCACCACAAAACTTCCCTGGTTGAACCTCCATAGACAAAACTTAAATAGCCACCGCAAAGGCGAACCTCTATCTCTAGGCCGCCATTTCCTTCATCTATTGCTGTCGTTGTTTGTTGTTGTTATTGCCGCTTATTCGATGCTGTCATTGCTTTTTTTTTTTTTTTTTTTTTTTTGCTACTGCTATAGCTGCTACTTCTTCTTCTTCGTCTTGACCACTTCTTCTTCTTTGATGATTCACATATATTTGTATATGGGTTTGATGATATGGTTTTTGTAAATGGGTTTGATGAGTTTGAGATTTAGATTTAAGAAAACCATATGGGTTTGATGAGCTAAGATCTAGATCCCGGATTTGTTTGATGATTTGTGTGGAATTGATGATTTGTATAGAGGAGACAGAGATGGAAGAGAGTCAAGTGGAGAAGGGAGAGAGTTGATGGAGAAGAGAGAAAATATGACTTGAGAAGTGAGAGAAAAAATTATTAAAAAAAATAAAATACAAAGCTACGAAGAACGTGCATATATACATGGTTATTGTAGCAAATGTGCAAATATGCACACTTTTAGAAACACTGATGTGGAGCATTTTTTAGGCAAAATGTGTAAAATTTGTGTCTTTTTGTATTATGCAAAGGTTTACATCCTCTGATGTGGATGCTCTTAGTTTTGTTCATGTGCTTACCAATGGTTGCATCCACCACTTCCTACTCTAAAGACACCCTCCATGTATCTCACATGTGCTTAGAGTTCTCATGTTCCTGTTTCACCTTGGTGACATATTTGACCTATTATTTGATTTCCATAGGTCCTCACTCAACACAACATACATGATGGAGATGCGCCTACTTTCACTTTCACACCATAGCTCATTCCTCCATTATGGGGATTCTTTATTTTTAAGCGTTTTTCTTTGTTTTTTCTTCTGCTAAAAAAGCACAGCAAACACTCTTTGAGACTGTAACAGCATGTTTTCAGTGAGATAGAGTCTTTCATATGCATCACGCATTTCAAGGGCTTCTTCTTTTTGTATGATGAATTTTTTAATCTTTTCTTCGTGGCTCCTAGTTCATTCAATGAGCATTAAAGACATTCCTTGCATTGAATTTTTTTCTTCTTCCAAAATTTCAAATGATTGGTAGAATGTAATGGTAATTACATAGGAATAAGAATATATATTACAAGGAATACAAGATACTGTAATGTAATATTTATTATTATTTATTTATTTGGTAACAATATAATAATAATAATAGAATCTGATGACAATGGAATGAAAGCATTTTAAATCAAACTTAAGATATATTTAGGAAATATCTTACTCATATAATTATATTTTCTAAAAAACAATATTTTTAAATTTGAAAGAGAGATTAGTTATTTTTTTATGATTTTTTATTTTCATAATTGTTAGGTGCATATGGAAATATATTAATTTTAGAAATTAATACACATACTAAGAAATAATTATTACAACCCTTTTAAAGATGAATAGTTATTCCTCATTTTAACAAATAACTATTCATAAGAAATGACTATTCCCTCTAATAAAAATATAACCAAATTATTGAATAGCTAAATTATAAGAATAACTATTACATTATAATGCCTATTACAGTCTACTAAATGTACCCTTAGATTTTATCAAACCTTTGCCTCAAGTTTGAGGGAAGATGTTAGCATATATTAGGATATCATATATTAGGATATTAGTGTAAATATTGTAGACCATAATTGTCTAAAAATGCTATAGGCTACCATGGTTTTTGTAATACCACAGATTGGGCTTCTAGGGTTTCCATACTAAACCTAATATATTCTTCTATATACTCTACATTGGATTTATTGTAAAACACAATTTAATATTGTAATGATGCAATTGTTTGGGGCTTTCTACTGTGGATGCATGTTGGCTGTGAGGCTCTCTCTCTCTCTCTCTCTCTCTCGTTTAACAGTGATGATCAATAACAAAAAAATCTTCCTCCATCTTGGAAGAAAAAATATGGTGAAACGATCCCTCTCTGTGATGAATCTTTCTATACGGGACAAAGAAGAAAGGACGGAGGCATCACAGCCGACACGTTCTCAAGGTTGTAGAAATTTGTCTTGGGGTGTCAAAGGGGGTAGAAATTTGGGGTGTTTGCTACACCAACTTCCTGTCTAACAATCACCTCCAATGGTCAAAGGGTCACATCTTTTCATGTCCCTATCTTAGAAAGTTTTGTGATAAAACCTAAGTTATTTGATTGCCTAGGTGTTAAATTTCTCATCTCACATTGGATTTGGTTCTCTAGGATCATATATTTTTTTAACGTTTTAGCGTGTGATCTTGGTAGACATTGACAGTGTCTGTTAGAGTTTCATAAATAAATTCACAAATATTAGTTGCCGTTTTCTGATACACAGCTTGAAGAAGGTTTTGTTGACTCCAATTTTCTCAAGTAGCTAAAAAAGAAACTGAAAGTCCCAGATTGAGCTGGCTGATGAGCAATGCAGTTGGCGAGCACTCAAAATTAATTATGATGCACTATTCAAATTCAACATATTAGAAATCCCAAAGGACAAGAGTAATAATTTTATGTATAGCCTATATATGTTACATCAGGTAATTATGCATAACATTGTTCTTCTACTTTTCACCTTTATTAAGAAATAGCCTCCGTCAGAGTCTTTATTACTTTGTTGCTTATGATCACTATTTCCTCCTTACAAATTGGACATGAATAGGGAATCAAGTGACCCACTGGCTCGCAAGGGTGCTTCATTCCCAGCCTCCCCTCTCTCAAATCTTCCACATTGATTCAGTTATAGAAAATGATCAATAATCTATTATAATTTTTTTAGTGGCACTAGTATTGAAAAATCTTTTCTATCTCTATACATTTATAAAAACTATGTCTGGGTGTCAAAATAAGGTATATGGTCTAAAAATGATCCGGCGTTGATTTCCAATTGAAATGTCAGAATCTAAAACACTTCAGTGATAGTTCTAGATCTCTTCATGCTTACCTATGTATATCATCACTATATTTGGAAGTCTATCGGAGATATTTTTAGTAAATGTATGCATTGTACTTTGAAGTTACTTATAAAAAATTCCTATTCCTTTGTTTCACAAAGCAAAAAGAAAATTTTAATAATTGTGCAACTTCTTGGCCAACAACTAAAAAAAAACTCGTCCAGCCCTTCTATGTCCTGTAGCTGATCTAACTGTGATATTTGCTTTTGAGATAAAGAGTAAAAACAAAGTAGTGGCAGCTTTAAGTCTTTAAGATGGTTCAAAAGGATATATTATTATACTTGCAATCATTTTTAGTTAAGTTTTTTTTTTTTTTTTTTTTTTTTTTTTTGGGGGTGTGGTTTTATAGTTTCTTCGAAGTGCCAAATGAGCCTCTCTCCATGTTGAATATTTGCTTCTACATTTGTGTGATTTGGCGCAATGTGATTGGTTTGTGGATAACCATTACTAAAGACAAAGCCAAACTCATTTGAGAGACTAGTGGTAGTGGCGTAGTACTACGTCTAAAAATGCGTAAGCTGGCCAGAATTGTAAGGGGAGAAGAGGACCCATCTATATAAATACGTAAAAAGATTTATGAAAGAAACCATGCAATAATCAGTGACGAAACCATAGCCTTTGTTGCGTGCATGGAATAGCCTCCGACCAGCAATGACGTGCATGCCACCTGTTCCCTGATGCTGACTTTTACTTTAAGCTAGCCCTAATTTAATTTGTACGTACCCAAAGGATAATAATGGCTCATAATTAATCAGTTAAATTAGGCACTTGAAACCAAACATTGCCCCGACACTTGGGTCCGTTTGGATACAGTTGAAAACCGAAAACTGAAATCGAAAATCGAAAAACATCAGAGCGAAATAATTTTTAAATGTGTGAATAGTATCGTGGGACCCATTTTTAATGAAAAAGTTATTGAAAAGTGAAATTTGTGGGTCCGTAAACAAGACACGATGTCTTTGTGATTGGTCCAAAAAAATTTAAAAAGTCAAAGTTTGCGACTACTGTTCATTAAACATTGCATGAACAAGAGCCGCAACACCCAAAACGCTCCAAAACGTGAAAAAAAAAAAAAAAAATATATATATATATATATATATAGACAAAACGCAAACGCAGTTTTTTTCAAAACGAATCCAAACGCGCTCTTATTGTATTCTCACGTTTGCTCTTTCCTCTTATAGATTTGACAAATCTTGTTTAGAACTTTAAATGGCATTTCCAAAGCTTGTGGTATCTAATTAGGGCTTGCTTCACTCATCAAGTAGTCTATATTATGTACGCACATAGAAATTGTGTATATTTTCGACTATTTCTATGATGTAAGGTTAAAAGCAAAAAAATCAATTAAATTGACCTGAAGGTGTATGCTGTCTTCAAAGATATGTATATTGATTTAAGACAAGAACTTAAGAGTTAATGCTTCACTTCAATGAGCGCTTAAATTTCCTACCAATATGCATATTTCTTATGTTGTAGTTGCTTTAGCACATCTAAATACTATTCTGACTTTCACATAACAGGATGGTAAATTTAAGAAGTAATGTCATTTACATGTATTCTATTTACTTGCATATAATTTATTTTTACATTTGTTCTTAAATCACAATTGCTTATCCGAGAAGTTATGCCCCCCCCCCACGCACACACGCACTTTTTTTTTTTCTTTTTTGATAGGATATCCACACATATTTTTAGTGCACTGATCAACATGTAAAAATAGATTTAGCTAGCCATTTAAAAAGAATTAGGATATGAGTCACATAATTAAAAGATTGCCACTCCATCAGACTGTTTGGATGCTATATGTTTGTGTCTCCCAGACAAACACAAAATCAGGGTCCACTTATGATTAATTATTTAAGACTAAATGCCAAAACTAAAACAAAGTCAATCCTTGTAAAAGAAATGGTGCAGAGAGAGAAGGATACTTTTGTCATTGCAAGAAGAAAAAGGAATACGGTTGTTTTGCTAGCAAATGGGGAATTAGCACGTCAACCACCTTCTATACAAATTGGGAATTATTTAGTCAGGGGGACATACAACACCAAAGAGTGTGTGTATATATAGAAAGGTTAGGTTAGAATTAAGGAAGGCAGCCTCATTCTTAAGAAAAAGGTTGGATTTGAGGAAGGCAGCCATTTTTCTTAAGGAGAAAAGAAGAAGTTGGGAACAAACAAACATGGGAAGGCCTCCTTGTTGTGATGAGAATGGCCTCAAGAAAGGCCCTTGGACATCTGAAGAAGATCAAAAGCTTGTCAAATACATCCAAAAACATGGCCATGGAAGCTGGAGAGCTCTTCCCAAACTTGCAGGTATATATGGATCCATGACACTCCAATCCCATCTTTGTCTCTCTTTCTCTCTTTCTCTCTCTCAAAGTGATCAGTCTACTTTGTGTTTTTTTACAGGGCTTAACAGATGTGGGAAGAGTTGCAGGTTAAGATGGACAAATTACTTAAGGCCAGATATCAAGAGAGGGAAATTTTCCCAAGATGAAGAACAAACAATTCTGAATCTTCATGCTGTTCTTGAAACAAGTAATTTTAGCAATATTTATAATTTTATTTATTGAAAAATAATGATATATGCCTTTTTTTTTTTTTTTCTAATAAATAGGAAGGGGAACTTGAACTCTGATTTTCCACACAAGAAGGATTGAATAATACAACTGAATTACTATACTCTTGACAATTACTTGTTTAATTATTCTAACTTTTCTTTTCTTTTTCTTCTACAAGATGGTCAGCAATTGCAGGCCACCTACCTGGTCGGACTGACAATGAAATCAAGAACTTCTGGAATACCCATTTGAAGAAAAAGCTTATTCAAATGGGATTTGACCCCATGACACACCGGCCTCGAACTGATATCTTCTCGAGCTTGCCTCATCTTATAGCTCTGGCTAATTTGAAAGAGCTTGTGGATCACCACTCATGGGAAGAACAGGCTGTGAGACTACAAGCAGAGGCTATTCAAATGGCTAGGGTTCAATACCTACAATATCTTCTCCAACCCCTAGCTTCTAATGGAGCTACCAACAACAACTTAAACAGTAGTTTCATGGACATGGACAGTACTCTTAGTCTTTTGAATTCACTTTCTTCCATGAAAGATAACTTAGCTTTGAGTTCACCTCATCAATTGGATACCCCAACACAATCTCTTGGAACTTCCACACTTCAATCAGTCCCTGATTCAATCCTTTTCTCTCATTTGCCCCAGTTGGAAAACCCTTGCACCTATCAAACACCATTAAACAAGGACAATATGGTTCAAGCAAATGAGTTTACGGCATTTAGCCAGGGCGAAAACTCTCCCAATTCTCCATGGCTTGCTTCATCTTCAAGTACTCCATCTCCTTCCGTGGCTCCACCCGCAGAGACTAATTCCATCGATGCTTGCAGTACTTCAAGCTATGAAGGAGCCCCTTTTGCTTGGCCTGACCTACTCCTCGAGGACCCTCTATTCCATGAGCTTTCTTAGTCTTAGATGTGTGTGAAAGGTTTGTAGTTGCACTTGCACCACCACTTTATACTCTGTGTGTAATAGTAATTCTCCTAAGCGTATTATACTCTTCGTCGTGTGTATAATCTTCGTCATGATACGCCAGCTGGTTCTAGTGGTTGAGTAGTATTGTAATCTATGGATTTGAAATCTTAAGAAATGCTTGAGCTAGGTAATGTTTTTATCGTTAAGAGAACTAGCTAGGGTACCAGTAGCACGAAAAATAAAAAAACCTTAGCAAGAAAAAAGAGAAAAAAGGTTTCTCATACATTAACACAAACTAGTCATATGATCAGATTTTTTTTTTCCTTTCCTTTTTTAAAATTAAATATCATTCACGCACCATATGGATTTGAAGTTATGGTATATATAATGTTATGATATGTGGGAAGAAGCAGAAAGAATGTTATAAAACATATTTGCGCCGCAACCTCTATCATTGAGATCCATCTTTTCATTCACACAAACTGTGCAACATAACAAAAAGATAATTACAGAAAATTAGATGGGAAAACACCAAATTCATGTTATTTTTATTGGTTTAGAGGCTATTCGAGAAGTTTTCTCCAAGTTCGGATGTTCACACAGGAAAAAAGGTTCTCTTTACTTTTATGTATATAAAATGTAGCTTATTTTATCTTGTAATATCCATTTATAATATTCTGGGTAAGTTAAACATGGACCAGCCAACCACTATGCAGGAAGAGGAAGGTCCATTTCAATTTCTTGAAAAATATAAATGCCATTGAAACTATTGTCTTCCGAGAGAGAGAGAGAGAGAGAGAGAAAGTTGACCAAGGCATCAATGTCAAAAAAAGTGACGTAGAAGGATTCGCAATGAGTAGCTAGGAAACACAAGTGTTCTCGGAATTTTCTGACTTGCAAGAGATGATGGATAAATTGTCAGGCCAGGCTAACAACCTTGCAGTACTTCCTAAAGACTGCACGCATATTCCATGCAATCATTATCATTTTTAGAGCAACAAAGGCCAAGTCCAATTAATGTGAGAACCCGGTATTATTGTTAGAAGTTCGTTTCAATTGTATTATGACCTAACTTAAGAAAATGTAGGAACAAGGTTAGTCATATCTGTCCTATTTTTCCAGAATGACTAGTCAGAGATGAAGAGAAACTCTAGAATAAATTTTATTTTTCAACGAGTACGAATAATTTTATTTTTCACAATCATTCCTACTTTTTTAAGCATCCACAATTTTACAATAGAAGTGATTCCATTTTGTACAAATTTATTTTATGGGAAGCACATTATTTCTTCCAAATTATAATATTTTCTAGAGTTCTTAGGGTAACTCCACTATGGATTGGATACCACATCATTAATAATGGAATAATTCTAGAGATAAAACTTTTCTACAAAATTTTATACAAATCATGTTGATGTAGTACTAAATGGTTATTGAAAAATGAAAAAATGATGTTAATGGTAAGTTTAGATAAAAACTAATAAAAAACTGGTTACATCAACAATTTGTAAAGATATTTTAAAATAATTTGTGACTGCAACATTATTCTTAATAATGTAAATAGATACCTAAATGGTAAAAGTTGATTTTTAAAAAAAAAATATTTATAATATAATGATAAAATCTAATCTATTCTGTTCAAAATGAACTTTAGAGTAAGCTATCTTGTAATAGTTTGCAAGTTTCAAACTTGATATAACTTTACTATTTTAAAAAAGAAAGAATGAGGAATATGTAATTTTTTTTTTTTTTTTTTTTTTTGATAGGAGAATATGTAACTGTTTGATAATTGATTTGATTCTTTAAAAAAATTATTTGATGATTTTTACGTAGTTAATTTCTATAGACTTCTCTAAAAATATATTAAACAATAAAATTTATACAGTGATAAAGCCAAAAAAAAAAAATGATTTATAAAATTTGCTAATTAACAAGCAATTAGTTGGAAGCTTATGGTAGTCTCCAATTTTATTTTGAATGATTGGAGATCATAAAATAGTATTTACATTGTATTAGGTTCTCACACTCCATTACTATAAAGTGAAGAAAGAAAAAAAGTCAAGGTCATAACATTTGGTTGGACTTAAAGAACCATTGAAACGTTTGATTTGGTGAGATTTAAAATCCAATATTAAAAAAAAAAAAAGTCTTTCTGCATATGTTCAAATATGTTTTCATATTCGTTTCTTGCCTTGTGTGCTATGTATGTATAAACGAAGGCAGATCGAGACCAACGACTATAGTAACATATGTGTGGATAATTAGATCTGCAAAGGATCATTAGGGGTTCTATTATGTTATCCCATTGAACAGTTTCAAAAATTGTAGCGGTGCATATCACCTACGTACGTACAGTTTCTTCACATAAGAACAGAGAAAAAAATGGTAATTTTTCATATATTCAGTATATGATTTTCGAATGCATAATCCAAATAGGGTCTATCTATCTATCTATATATTTCGTTTGATTTTTTTCTAGTTTGACTCTTAAGGGATAAGAGGTAATAGAAAATCCATTGTTTCTTGAAAAGAAGTGAAGCATCACCTTTTTGCTAATATATAAGCATTCTGATCGAATGTGATCAAACTTCATTTATACATTTCAATACGTGATTTTAAGGAAAAGATCCATGTGTCTTCCACACATTGCACCTTATTAGGCCTGTGTCACCTTTAGTATATATATGCCAGATAGCATGTATGCTAACTAAATGTGTATTGAATAAACGAATAGCTCATTTTATTAGCACTTTATCATGTTAATATGTAGCTTGGTTAAATATCATGTCAAAGATCTCATGAAATCAACTGGTAGTTGGTGACGTGTTTATGGATAGGAACTAAATAGGACTGTATGAAACTGGAACCAGACTTGCCAATCAAAGTTAGGTTTATGACAGATTTGAATATGACTTGGTGCCATTAAAATATATATGTATATATGCATATTTGAGTGTTACTACTTACTACTCATCATAAGTACATTTCTTTACCCTTCCTCTTTATGAGATGAATTTACAACAGGCCGGTGATTAGTTTAGGGTAGGCCTTTGAAACTGGGAAAAATGTTTGAAGTCAGCGGTGAATGCCGTTCTTATTCGGAAGTAGGAAAGTTTATGACTTGAGAGTCACTAAATATTCATTGTCGACGTCTTAGCTAGCTATATTGGATATATATAATTAATCAGATTTGAAATATTAACCAAAGAGTAGAGTTCAAGATATAAATAATTAATAACCACAATGATTAAAATAATAATATTAGTGATAAGAACCTCTATAGGTGAGGAAGATTTGAAAAAACACATCCATACAATAATATGCTCTCGTAAGAAAATGGCTAAAAGAACCTGGATGGATGCCACTATTTCCTTAGTTAGTAGGTTCATGTTGTTACTTTTCTAACAAGGGATTGACTGTAATACTTCAAATTAACTGTTCCATTAATGTCACTAATTAAAACCATTTCTGCTAAGTGTAGAAGATAGGGATGCCGTGTGACAATAATCAAAATCTAGTGGGCGCTGAGGGATTTGATTAATTAAGTCTCTGAGTAAGCTGTATTTTGAGCTGTTGTGGAAAAGAGTGGAACTTAATTAAAGTCAAGGTCATGATTGTCAAAGCAACATGAAAATTCCTAATTGTATATATGCAAAACATGTTATCAAGTCATATCCAAAAAGAGAATCAAAAAGTTTACCACCTAATCCTCTTCCGTTTGGTTGGATGATGACCAAAGTTTTGATTGTCATGAGTTTTTTCGTCACAATTTAACGTCTAATTGTGCCATGTTTAACTTTAATAATGATAGACCAATATTCTGAGACTTGTCAATAGACTTAGGTCTTATGTTACCTTGTTTCTTTTTCATCTAAATGACTAAATAAACATATATTATATATGATATCTTGATGTGGCATGTGATTTCAACAGGACCATAGCCTCTATTTTCATTCTATGATGTAAAACAATGAATTTAAGCGTACCACAATGATTTATTGTTATGAAAAGTTGAGCTACAGAGACTAGGCGTGAGGAAAGCATAGATTAAATATACGCTAGAAGAAAGTGAAAGTATAATTAGAGTGGGTTGAATTCAAGGTGGATAAAAATCTTTAGTTTAAGTTCAACTAAGCCATGTAGAAACAAAAGAGGAAAGAAAGAACGAAATTGAATGAATACTGTTCCCCTATGATTAGTGGTTATCTTGTAAAGTAGCTAAACTCAAATATCGAGATTAATTGTGAAAATATTATAGACCTGAGAAAAATATTTAAAATAAATAATAAGAATAAAGAAAAATAGATACAAAGAGAAGATTAATATTTATGTGATTTGACAATGACCTACATCTACAGGTAATAGAGAATAAATTTACTATATCAAATTTGGGAGAATAGAAGGATAGTCTAGAGACACTCTCACATAATACAAATTGCACAACACCTTCAAAAAGATTTCTCTAAAATTCAAACCAAAGAACCAAAAGTTCACAAATATCAAGTTGTAGCACCACACACAAAATAAGAGGCAAAACTCCAAATCAAATACAAATTTCCGCACCACCAAGAGAAAGCTTCTCACAAACTAATTGCAGGTCACATACAAATCTTGTGGCACACCTCTCTCAATTTGCTACAGCAGCTACAAGAAAAAAAAAAAAAAAAAAAATCCCGCAACTCACAATTACAAAATCTGTTTAAGGCTCTTTCAAACTAATTCAAAGTCCTTTCCATGTGAGAGCCAAAGACCTTATGTGATATTGTTTACTTATAAGATTTAAATACCTATTCCTTGGTCAACAAAAATACTTTCTTTCCCACCAAAAAAACCCAAACCAAATGTAATTAGAAATTTGTGACAATGCCTAACAGTTTATATAGAGGACTGATCCTTTTTGGATGGCTTAGAGAAGGCTAGCTAACAAGTAACTTGGTATTTAGTTTGAGAATTTTGAGGACTTTAGAATCTTCCATTTCTAAGGATCTTCGTGTGTTATACTCTTCAAATCAATCATAAAACCCAAAATTCTTTGCTAAGCTAGAAGCCCTAATCTTGATGAAAATGGAATTAATTACCGAATGTTATTCTTCTAAAAGCAAAATATTAACTTGCAAGTGAGCCTGCTCACTCGTATTCGAAAATTGGATTCCAAGTATTGCACTAAAATTAACTTTGGGGGTCTATTTATTGGCTATACATGCCTCTGCCAAACAATGAACATGGAAAGCAATGGCAATCGCAATGATACCACTGGATTATAGTCTTTGGTGGGACATTGGTATTTGGTAAGTAACTTACATAATATGGCACTACATAGTCATCTCAACTGTGATGTTAAATGCGGTACTGGTTTCTATTGGTTCGCACCCAGGTGGTCAATCCACTTTCATGGCTGAAGAAAATGTTGCCGCCATAAGGTTGAATATGATGATGGATAATGATATTGAAAAATATAAGTGTTTTTTGTTTTTATTTGTTTTTGTCTCCTAAGAACCATTGCTTAAAAATTCAATTGGGCATTAGTGATTAGATTCGGCCAACTGAGAGTAGGTTATCGATCCAACTAAGGATCAATAAGTTGTATATATCCCTAAATTATGAATACTATTGAAGAAGATATGTTTCATTAACAAATACCCTTCAAGATAATTAATATCATGTATGTTTCAACTAAAAACAAAGACGGTTAATTGGTCACCTTCATGCATGTCCTTCTTATATGAAATACATGTGTTTAATTTGAGAAAATTTGGGAAAGACAAAATGGTGCGATGACTTCTATATTTAAATAATCATATAGTTTTCGTTGGTTAAATGGTCAAATAATTGTTAACAAGTGGTATTGTCGATTAGTTTAGTTAATAATAAACTCTCTCTCTCTTTTTTAATTAGATATAGTAGTTGCAGGGATTTGATCTTAGATTTGCCTCTTCACAAAGGAAGAAACTGTCAGTTGCCGTACAGACATTAGCTAATAAATTTTCTTGTTATTGAATAAAAAATAAAATATGTTCAGTCAAAAATAAAAATAATAAAAATTAGTGTCTAACAAAACTTGAAAAAAAAAAAAAATAGTGGAATCCAATACTAATTTGGAATTGTTAAGTCTCGAGTTTCATGTTTTTCTTGTAATAAGTAGGCAATGTCCACAAAACATTGAAGCACAATTTCAAGAAACAAACAACAACCGTATCAAGCAAATCAAAAGAGCCCTTTTCCTTGAGGCATAACATAAAACCTTTATGTGATTATTCACTATATTGAGCATAAACTATTTCTTTGAAACAATATAATCAATTCTTTAATAGTGAATTCGTTGTTGTTGCTTTCTAGAATTACAGTGTTACAAAAGAGAGGTTTAGTTAATTTGAAGAGAAAGTTTGTGTAGAAAAATTCTAGAGTTCTAGGACCATTACATGTCTCTTTTATAGTAGATTTTCTATCGAATCATGGAACCTCTAGAGTGATTTTAATTTTTAAGAGATTTTCAATTTATTGATTCACTACAAAAACGCGCTCTGTTTGGATAGAACTTATTTTGCTGAAATTGAAAACTTAAAATACTGTAGCAAAATAATTTTTAAATGTGTGAATAGTGCCATGAGACCCATTTTTAATGAAAAAATTGATAAAAAATGAAATTTGTGGGTTCATGAACAGTGCACGGATGCATTGTTCACGGAAGACTGGTCAAAAGTTGCGGCTACTGTTCATATACAGTACATGAACAATAGCCGCTTGTTGGGGAAAAGGCGTGTAAAAAAAAAAAAAAAAAAGGGGGAAAACGTAGGAAACTTAAACGCAGCAAAACGCAACGTGGATCCAAACTGTTCCATTTCGTTACCAAATAAATTCATATGTCTTTCACTACTTTTATTATTATTTTTTGGTTTATTGTGGTTGAGATAAATTTTTTGAAATACTTCATAAATTGCTATTGCTTAAGTACTTTGGGGTTAGGATTTTTCATATTTTAACTATATATTCGTGGAAGATGCTATCCTCACTTTATCGTGAAAAAAAACTTAATGAAGACCCTTAGACTTTCCTTGTTCTATGTGCACAATTTATTTTATGACTATTTTAGAGTTTCTGAACTCCGCTTTTCCCATCTCCAACACCGTTTTTATCTTTAGAAAGACAAGAAGATCTTTTTTTTTTCTTTTTTTTTTTTTTTTTTTGAGAAACCGCCCCTAAGAGGGGGAAGATCTAATCCCAAATTGGAAATATAAATTGGAAATATTCATCTAAGACAAGAAGATCTTTTTTTTTTTTTTTTTTTTTTTTTTTTTTTTTTTTGTTTTGAGAAACTGCCCCCTAAGAGGGGGAAGATCTAATCCCAAATTGGAAATATAAATTGGAAATATTCATCTTCACTGTGTGTGATTTACGTGGCCAATCCTCGCGCATCATGCATAAAAAACAATCAGGGCGTGATTATGCGAAATGAATAGTAGTTTTTATTATTGAGAATAAAATGTATTGTAATGGAATAACTAAACTTGTTTATAGGTTTAGTTGTTACTTGTTAGTTGTAACATTAGAATATAATTTAAGATCTATATTTAGGAAATATCTTATATAATTATTGTGGGGCCTGAAATTTGAAATCTCAGCCCACTTCACATTAAGGGCCCAAATCCCAAGCCAAGGAGCCTACTGCCGAGGACGTATGACGAAAGCCCCTTAACGGCCCAAGAATGTGGCCGAGGACGATCTCACGCTCAACACCTCACAAAACGTCCGTAGGAAAAAGACAAACTCGGTACAAGAACAAGACAAACGAGAAAGTCGCCAACACCATAATGTAGAGCCCAGGGCCTGACAAGCCCATATTCCATACCATGCTATCCAGTTTTTCCCAACCACTCTGACGTATGGATTGATAGGACGAGTAATTACCCCAAATAAGGAGAAACCGACACGTAGATGAAGAAGGTGAAGTGAATACTAGTATAAAAGGGAAAAGAGAGCTAAAAAAAGGGGGGGCAGAGAAAGAAGGAAGAAAAAGGAGGAAGAATGGTGAGAAGATAATGCTCCTCGTTAATTCGAGGAGTCGGACCTTTCAAACCACATCCGTGTAAGGCTTAGCAATACAGGCCAAATCCATCTTCGTATGAGCTTCCATGAAAATCCTGACTAAACCGTTGCCCAACGACCAAGGTCCAGCCTTTCTATCCCACTCTCTTTAAATCATATTGTTCGGGTCCTTTACATACGAGCCCAACGTCATCCTTGGGTCATTAACAATCGTGTCCCTACAATTGGCGCCGTCTGTGGGAAGGCTTGCGCGTTGGCGCGGCTAGCGGTGGAGTCAGGTCTATATCAAGCAAAGGTTCGCGAAGTTTCCTCCATTTCCAAAGAACATGCAATTGTTGCTCCGGCATCAACTCCCACTAGGGGCTACGTCTTGCGGTGCCAATGGCACGGCCAGCTCTAGGGGCTTCCAGCCTCAAGTTAACTCTTCCCATCTTGGTCCAGGGGCTAACCTTCGAAAAATAAATAAATAAATACAGAGAACAAGTACTCAAAGAAAAAACTACAAGTTTTGGACAGAACCAAGGCCTTGCATGGTCCTCGGACTCAAGCCTATGGGGAAACCAAGTACACACAGAAAAAACTACAAGTTTTGGACAGAACCAAGGCCTTGCATGGTCCTCAAACTTAAGCCTATGGGGAAACCAAGTACACACAGAAAAAACTACAAGTTTTGGACAGAACTAAGGCCTTGCATGGTCCTCGGACTCAAGCCTATGGGGAAACCAAGTACACACAGAAAAAATAACAAGTTTTGGACAGAACCAATGCCTTGCATGGTCCTCGGACTCAAGCCTATGGGGAAACCAAGTACACACAGAAAAAACTACAAGTTTTGGACAGAATTAAGGTCTTACATGGTCCTCGGACTCAAGCTTATGGGGAAACCAACTACTTAGAAGAGACAATACGGGGATTGGACACAACCTAGACGTTATATGACCCTTAGAATCTACCCCTTGAAAGAGTTCCCCATTGATAAGTGGGCTAATCCCGAGGCTGCATGGATTCCCCAGCCTACCCTCGGATTCTCCTGCACAGAGGAATTGGTGCGACCGCAAGTGCCATACGTTGTCAGAACGCAGTTAGAGTCCCTCGCTTCTCGGTTACCCTCTCGAATGAATTATTTAGAGTTTATCGTTCTCGGACGGTCTCCTCGCACGTATTACGGAGTATTCAGTTGTTATCTCGGTTAGTTTCTCGAGTTTAATTTATCGTGAATTATCATTATTATGCCTGGTAATGTCGGTAAATTAAAATTAGTCGGATTATGTTTCAAGGTTTTTCGCTCTAAGTATCATTGAAGAAAAACACACATGGAGCACACCCATTCACAAAATAGTTGTTGCAAAAAAGAAAAATATTTAAAACAAGTAAATAAATTCCTCTTTTATTAAGACAAATAAACAAATTACAACGTACATTGAAAGAGCTTAAATAAGCTCACACCAAGCTAACTACAAAAAGCGAAAAGAAAAGATACAGGGGAATAAAGAAAAAGACAAAGAAGGAGTGCAGAGAAGAGACGTGCTGCCGCTTTAAAATTTCGTCTACGGAAGCCATTTCTCAATACTTTTACATGCCTATAACTCAGGTAGCCAAAGAGCCCCACTCGGGGCTTGCACCGTTGAAGAAAAGGCGCCGGGAGCCCGACTTCGGGCTAGCGCAGCTGAAGAAAAGTTGCGGGGAACCCAACTTGAGGCCAGCACCGTTGAAGAAAAGGTGCAGGCAGCCGGAAGTTGATGGTTATAGCAGACGGTCTTGATGACGGAAAACCTTTCTTCTGATACACCAAAAATCTGATGTGACCGTAACCCGCTTGATTTTGACCCGAAAGAGGTGGGGGTACCGTCCCTACCTTATCCAAACGAGAGGTTACCTTAAATCTGTGCCTCCCGCCCGAGACCACACCACCTTAAGTCTTGAAAGGGTCCGGTGCCTCTGTGGCGGGTGAAGTTCCTCCACCTCCACCCAAGCCTCAAACATATTGCACTAAGGGAGGACGATTGGATGGATGTGGGAACTGGTTATGGATAAAAGGTTATGGTTTTGAAGGGAGCGAGAAGGGTTTATAGGCCAGGAGAATAACCACCTATCCCGCTTATATAAAGGGTAAGGTGGTGTCATTTAATTTGAGCAGATTCCCAAGAAACGCTGCGAACAAGGCAACTCTGGCACAATTTCCAACACTATCCGCCACCACAAGATTTAAGGTCCTCGTGAAGGTGCGCCTCGAATCATCGAAACATCAAAAGGCACTGTGCGGGTGAAGAATAAAGTAATGCCTCTTAAATTCGGTACATCTCCCATGCAAATGGAAGAACACAAACAACAATAAGGTGCGGAACTTGAGCAAACCGCGAGACGGGCCCAACATCACTAAAACCCTCCTCCCCAACTAAAAAGTCGGGAAGCAGGATTTTGAGGGACTATTGTGGGGTCTGAAATTTGAAATCTTAGCCCACTTCACATTAAGGGCCCAAAGCCCAAGCCGAGGAGCCTACTACCGAGGACGTATGACGAAAAGCCCCTTAACGGCCCAAGAATGTGGCCGAGGACGATCTCACGCTCAACACCTCACAAAACGTCCGTGGGAAAAGGAAAACTCAAGACAAGAGCAAGACAAACGAAAAAAGCGCCAACACAATAATGTGAAGCCCAATACCGACAAGCCCATACTCCATACCATGCTATCCGACTTTTCCCAACCACTCGACATATGGATTGATAGGACGAGTAATTACCCCAAATAAGGAGAAACCGACACGTAGATGAAGAAGGGGAAGTGAATACTAGTATAAAAGGGAAAAGAGAGCTAAAAAAAGGGGGGGCGGAGAAAGAAGGAAGAAAAAGGAGGAAAAATGGTGAGAAGATAATGCTCCTCGGATTAATTCCGAGGAGTCGACCTTTCAAACCACATCCATGTAAGGCTTAGCAATACAGGCCAAATCCATCTTCGTATGAGCTTCCATGAAAATCATGACTAAACCGTTGTCCAACGACCAAGATCCAGCCTTTCTATCCCACTCTCTTCAAATCATATTGTTCGGACCCTTTACATACGAGCCCAACATCATCCTTGGACCGTTAACAATCGTGTCCCTACAATTATAATTCCTAAAAAATAATATTATTTAAATTTGAGAGAGATGTTATCTTTTTATGTTTTTTTTTTTTTTTTTTAAATATAATTGTTATGTGTATATGAAAAATTTATATATTTGAAAATATATTAATTTTTAGAAATTATTACACTTACTAAGGAATAGCTATTACAACCCTTTTGGAGAAGAAATTATTAGGTCCACTAGGAAGACTGTTGACGTGGTCCTCCCTGACCTCCCAATTAATAAAATATCGTTATTTATGCAAATGTGACATTACGTGGTAATTTTTATTTTTATTCATTGTGCTAATTAGGATACTCACTCACACATTTGTATAAATGACATTGTCTCATTGGTTGGGAGAACCACATCAATGATCCTCTTGATAGACCTAATAATTTCTCATTTTGGAGAGGATTAGTTATTCCAGCTTTTTTTTTTTTTTTTTTTTTTTTTAGAATACTAAAAGTACGTTTGGTAAACTGAATGAGAATTACGATTGGAATTGTAATCTTTATTACTAGTAATAAAGTGTGTTGTAATGTAATAACTAAACATATTCATTAGTTTGGTTATGAGTTATAACATTAAAATGAAATTTCACATTTATTTTAGAAAATATCTTACTCATACAATTATATTTCTTTAAAAATTGTTATTTTTCATTACCAAAAAAAAAAAAAAAAATTTGTTATTTTTAAATTTAAAGAGATATGTGTTATTTTTATGATTTTTATTTTTATAATTGTTAAATGTATATGGAAAGTTTGTTTGTTTGGAAATATATTAAGTTTTAAAATTATTGCATTTACTAAAGAATAGCTAATACAACTTTTTAAAGAGGAATAATTATTCCTCATTTTGAAGAATAGCTATTTATAAGGAATGATTATTTCTTATAATAAAAATATAACCAAACTAAAGAATAACTAAACCATATGAATAACTATTACATTACAGCGCCTATTATAGTCTACCAAACGTGCCCTAAGTATTTTAACACATACATACGGGGAGAGGAGAAAATGTTTTAAAGAAAGCGATAGTGATGTATATCTAAAAAGGTCTAGTTATTCCCGGTTTTAAAGAATAACTACTCATAAAAAATAGCTATTTTTTTGTAATAAAAGTATAACCAAACCACATAATAATTAAATTATAGGAATATTTATTACATTACTGTGTCTATTACAGTAAACCTACCAAATCTGCCTTTAATTTTGCAGAGATGATTGAGTGCTAGTACTCCTGGTTATTTAATAGTTATTGAATATTTTAGGGAAAACATGGATCATGCTTATTGTTCATTATCATTACTATTATTGTTGTGTTAATATTTGATAAGAATTGTGCCTATCACACTGCAGTCAAATTGGCCTCAAAATATATGTAGTTGGTGGAAAAGATGTAAAATTGATTGTTGCAGGTATTTGAGCTACATATATATTAATTAAAAAAAGATGACCATATATTGTTTAATTAACCGTAGTCTAGTCCTCAACTGATTGACTTTATGCTTCCAACTTGGATGTCTTTGGTTGTACTTTTGTGGTGAAGGGGATCTAATTATTTGATAAGATTAAAGATTTAAGGTCATAGTACTTGTAATCATTAGTGATTCAGTAAAGCCTATGCTCCTACTCTCAGTAAAAAATTTGTATCCAATCTGCGTGTACGATAAGGTTTGTGCCACCAGGCAATAACCTGTCAATTGCATTGCATCACAACAAGTTTTTGGATAGAACAACTAGTAGACATTTAATACGAAGGGATAATGGAAATAACAGATTTAGTTAAAGGTGACTTGGATTTACTCTTGTATATTCCTAGGTTGGATCATTTGTGGTTTTGATGACTTAATTGGTTTAATTAAAAAAAAAAAAAACTTTTGATAGACAATTTAGTAGTTAATACTAAAAATGAAATTTCAAAGAATTTTACTATAAAGTTTTTAATTAATGAATTTTATTTTGTAAAATATTTTTGGGTAAACTACGTAGTTAGTTTTTATCATTTACACTATATTTCAATTTGATCCCTAACTTTTTAGTTGTGTCAATTTGGTCCCTAATCTTTCATTGTCGTGTTAATTTAATCTTCGCTATCATCTTTTGGATGAAAATTGATGATGTGGCAAACAGCCAAAATAAAAAATTAGTTTATTACCATATCAATAGAAACTAATTTCTTATTTTGACTATTAATCATGTCAATAATTTCCATCCAAAAAATAATGACAATGACTAAATTGATACAACATTAAAAAGTTAGGGAATAAATTGACACAATTGAAAGGATATGGACCAAATTGAAATCTGGTGTAAAAGATAAAGACCAAATACGGAGTTTACCCAATATTTTTTTAGGCATAATTTTGACAGCAGATGCTAATTAAGTTCATTTTTTGGATTATTTTCTTCTAAAAAAATGTGATCTTTGCTTAATTTCAAATATAATTATAATTAATTCGTGCATCATACGCCATAATGCTAACATATCTATCAAAGTTAATTCTTTTGTATAGAATATATTATTGAGTTATGACTTAATTTAACATTCAATTCTAAATAATTAACTTTGCGTGTGTTTTAACTAGTGTACAAATGATTCTATTAATGTCTAATAGTCTGTGTATTAAACTTTATTAAATAAAGTATAATAGTTTGCCTTATATATTGCTAGACAAGGTGTGCTATATGAGTGTAGTACAAGAAACCTAAAACAATGAGTTTAAGGGTTTATTTAAGATCCATTTATTTTATTGAAATCGAAAACTTTTTTTGTGACAAAGACTATAAATAAAGGTAAAAGTTAGCTGAAATAGTACCGTGAGACCTATAAATAATATCAAAAGTACAGTAAAAACCATGAATAGTAACAAAAATAAGCTAAATAGTACAATAAACTTAAAAATTAATCATACTAAACGGACACTAAGACTATAAACCCATTAGGCTTATATTCAATACCATCCTCCTAAACAAAATTTTTAAGCCCACCCGTGAATACTAACTCCAAATCTGCTAAGGAATATGAAGTTTTTTAAACCCATATGAGTGGGCCTTCTTAATGCTACTGGACATCGGCAATAGATGGGCCAATTGAAAACCACCTCATTATGGAACTCATAGATGTGTAATGAAGGATATAATAATCAAGCATTGCATTCGGTTCTCAGATCATGTAAATACAAAAAAAATGTCTTTGATTGTTGATCATACAAGAGAAATTCAAGAACAGGGGATTGTATTATCTAGCAGTGTAAAATTGAATTCTTTAGCAAAGAGATACTCACACTCAGCCACACACATAGACAAACCTACAAATTTTAACAACAGCAGTAATAAGCTTTCTTTGGTTGGTCTGGTAAAGGAAGATTCCATTTTATTAATAAATCTAAGAAACGTAACAGGTTCAAAATCAAGTTGTGATATTTGTCCAACATCTGGTAATTATCTTATTCATCGATATACGTATCATTTCTCTCACAATATGTGGACAACTTTATGAGCATCAAGTTGTGATATGCGTCCAAGATCTAATGATTATTCTATGCGCATGCATCGTCATATGTATTCTCCATCTCACACCATGCAGTGGCTCTTACAATTGTGGTAAAGCCTTAAAAAAATGATGTTGCTCTAATAATAGTTTGCCAGATTAGCAAGTTGTCCAAAACATTATGAAAAAATTTATATTAAAATTATTCATAAAACAATTTTGGTCTTTTTTTAGAGTTGCTTTTTCACTGTTTATCCCTTCTCTTCTTCCTTAATTATGGACTTACCGCCCACAAATTGTAGTAGTCATACAGCTAAATTTATGAAGATTAATTTAGCAACTCATTGCTTATCTTTCACTTTTACTTGATGATTCTACCTTCTACTTGTGAAGAAAATAACAACCTTCACAGTTCTTTTCTTTCTTTTTTTTCAGAATCAGCTTCACACATAATTAATACCTTCATAGTAACAAATATGCAGTCGTCGGAATCCTTTATTAACTATTCCATATAGAGAATCTTTCGAACGAGTTTTAATTTTGTTAGAAATTGTCAAATTGGGCTACGGGGGGCGCTCTGAGCCCATTAGTTGGACACGGCCTGATCTCGCCCAACATAATTTCCAATGCATGCTATATGTGCTCGAGTCTACAGCTAGTCAAGGTCCCAATATTATTCCCACTCAATGGGCTGATGTTCTTTTTAGGCACCCCCGTTGAACCCAAAAATTATTGGGTTCTCTTGGAACATGGTAATTCTTTTCACATTTATGTTAGATTTTACTACAAATTTAATTAGTGGAATCTGTTATGAACGTGAGAGGAGAGAATATCAAATTACCGTACTCTAGAAGTACCTAATAATTATTCCATTGAACTCTGTTAACATTATAAGTATGAATCTCTCTCTCTATCAATTTTTTTTTTTTCATTTAAAATTAAAAATGCCTCCAAATTGTGTCAAATGTTGATGTATTTAGGTACCAAAGAGAGGAAAAGATTGGTTTTATGAGGTTTTTTTTTTTGTATAGAGAGTGAAAGAGCATATTTTTTAGGTTTTTTAAAAAAAAAAAAAAAAAAAAAGATTATCGTGTATTGTGTGTGTTTGTTGATTTGGCAACTAAAATTAGAGGTTTTGAATTGAAAAAGGAAATGTTGTATTTAGGTATCTCAGAGAGAGAGAGAGAGAGAGATTTTATAAAGATTTTTTGCATAAAGAATATATGAGAGAGATTATTTTTATTTTTATAATGAAGTGTATAAAGAGATTTATGTTTTTGTAAATATATTAAAATTTTAAGTTATTACATGCATTAATAAATAACTATTATAGTTTAAGGAATAAATTATTTAAAAAGAAAAAAGAAAAATAAGGAATAGTTTTACCCCTCAATAATTATTTCATTAAAAGATGCATTACTACATACCAAACAGGTCTTGATTACTACTAAAAGCAAACAAAACAATACAATAAAGCTTGGTAATATTAAATGTTAGTGATGCCTCCACCATGGATGGTAAAACAAAACACAATAATGAAATTGTTGTGCATCCATCTTAGTTTAGGTATCTGCATATTGGTTAGCCTCATGATACACATGATCCACTTTATAGTTGGTGAAACTTTTCAACAAGTTCAGCAATCAATGAGAAGGGGTTCCATTTTAGGTTGAAAATCTCTCTCTCTCTCTCTCTCTCTCTCTCTCTCTCTCTCTCTCTCTCTCATATATTTTAGATTTTAGGTTGTTAGTGTGTGCTCATACTCTAATAGTAGGCACTGCCACCATCAATACAAGAATTTGAGGAAATCAAACTAGTGTTGGCTCCATGCTAAAAGTAATTGATGTGGTCACCTAAGCCCCAAAAAAAAAAAAGGCCTCCAAATGTCAACCAATAGGGTTATTTCTATCAATGTAATAGTAATAATTAAGCCCAAATATTAGCAAACAAATAAAATAATATTTTTAATCAAATGAAATACAAACAAAAAAGAGAGAAAAATGCTACGTTCACAACATTTTTCGCAACACTCAAATTGTTATTGATGGCAAAAATATAATTTTAGTGTTGAGTTCAAATTAAAACCAGTAACAACTTAATACCTAGGATTTGTTGTGAAAAATATTGTGAATGTAACACTTCTAAAAAAAAAAAGAGCAATACACAAAAAAATTCACAACATTTTTCACAATAATTGAGTTGGCAAAATTTTACTAATTTTTATCTAGATCTACTATTAACACCACTCTTTTACTTACTGCTATAAATTTGCAACATCAACATGTGTGAAATTTTGTCAAATTTTTTGTGGTTCATGTTAATTAGTAATTTTGTATCTAAATTAAACAAGATAATTAATTTTTACCTTAGGTCCCCAAATGTATCAAGCCGCCCCTAAATCAAACGTTAGCCATGTGGAGCTTTTGATCTATGAAATTCTTGGAGACAAGCTAGCTCTACACAACATGAAACTTCCTTTTATTTGAATTGAACATGACACTCTCTATCTACACTGTAATATAAAAAAAAAAAAAAAAAAAATCTTAATTGTGAATAGACTCACTTCCTTTAAAGTGAAATGGAGAAAATCATTTTTCTCTCTTATCATCTTTATTATCTTTTGTAATCATGTTTTCAGCACCTAAAAGAAAAGAAAAATGTAAGACCATAATTTATTTGCTTCCACTATGCACACAAATTTTTTAAAAATTGCTTTAGCATTTGCTACAAAATCTCGCATCCACGATAATTTCCATCCTTAGGGTATACATATGGACTAGAAAGAACAGGTACCACTGAAGCAGACTTATGACTCAGTTTCTGGTGCTAGGAGATCGATGCCTTACTGGCTCTGGATTGAACTTAAATCGTACCATAGGTTCTTTATCTGCTGTTATGAGTAATCTCCAAAAAGAAAGAGAAATAATTCGCAGTGCCATGGATTGCTTTATCACTGTAAATAGTACCTTTAGAGATTCAAAAGGCAAATGTTGTGTGAATTTTGGCCCTCAAAAGCAAAACAAGTACTTTTGGAAGATGAATTGATTGCTTTCATGTATATGATACTATTAAATTTCTTCCTGCCACATAGAACTATAAATTGCCTTCTAAATTCAAAGTTAAAAAGAGTGTATATCAAAATCCTTGTGGTTCACTGTATTGCTCGATTTTTCTTAACACCTTTTTGTAATTAAAAATAAAAATTAGGGTCAAAGCTTTAATTTGTTGTTGTTGTGTTGTATCTTAAGTTAGTACTAAACCCTAATATAAAACCTTCTTCCTTTATTAAAATTTATACTAAAGCAGTGCTCTCTTATTTTGAAAGGGCAAAATATTATTGTTCCTAGAGCATTTTCTCTCAGTTTATCTTTCCTACTCAGGGCCGGCTCAACAACTTTTGGGGCCTTAGGCGAAAATTTTAAATGGGACATTTTTTATAATTAAATATTAATCAAATAATATATATATATATATATATATATATATATTGAATTTTTTTATTTAAAATCTATTTTTCTTGCTTTTTGAGATGCAAAATTACTAATTAAGTTTTTGTATTTAAGTTTCTCTAACATTTCTTTTTCAATTGATAATATAGCTAATCCACTTAATCTTTCTTGTGACATAGTAGATCTTAAATAAGATTTTATTAATTTTAATTTTGAAAAACTTCTTTCTACAGATGCAACCGTAATAGGTATTGTTAGTAATATTCTATAAGCAATATATGCTTTTGGAAAAGAATCTAGTCCTTTTAAATAATTAAGTACATTAATTGGAGTATTTTCATCTATTTACTCAACTTCTTTTAAAACTATTAGTTATGAACATAAATCTAAGCCATCAATATCATAATAAACATCATGTTTGAGAAAACTTTCAAGATTAAATAAAACAAAATTTATAATTAAAAATGATAATTTAACTAAAAATAAAATTTAAAGTATAGAACAACAGAACCTAGTTATTGCAATTTTTCTAAAACCATGACCACTTTAAAGTTTAAACCTGCACAAATAAAAATTAATTTAATACATGGTTTAATAAATTTGTATCACTATAATACAAATAAGTTGATATGATACACATCAAATTATTAATTAGTATAATAATTTATAATAATAGATAAAGTGTCAGATAAAAAAAAAAAAAAAAAAAAGTGTGAGAAACCAACACCTTGTACTCCACTACTCCTAAGGCCTATCATCCTATGCCTATGGCTAAGTTTTAAAGAAAACGTGTCCTACTTCTATCAATTATCATGGCAGAAAAGGGTACAAAGAGGGGCTGTTGGGGCAGAAAAGCTATCGGTGACTATATTTATTTTTTCCTTTTTAATTTTTTGCATTTTAGGATATAATGGGGCTTTTTAATGCATTTTATTGACCAATATAAGTGCTTAATTTTTTTAATTAAAATATATAGATAAATATATTATATATATATATATATATATATATTTTTTTTTTTACAAGTGGGGGCCTTCTTTTATTTGAGGGCCTTAGGCGATTGCATCAATTGCATCACCTATAGAGCCGGCCCTGTTCCTACTCATGTTAGACTCAACTCTTAAAACTTAAAAGATGACCAAAATAAATCCCATCCAATGATTTTTCAATAACGTGGTTCCCAAAACTAAAATGGTTGACATTATGTAAAATTTCCCATTTCATGAGTTGCTTGTGTAGAAAAAAGTAACTAAAAATAGCATTGATCTTGATATCTTTATGGGTTATGCTAACGAGTGCCCTTAGGGCATTGGTTAAGAATCAAGTTAAAGAAAGCTTTTATGGAAAAAGAAAAAAAAAAAAAAAAGCAATTAATATTTTGACAGCTCTTTTCATTTTCCATAAAAGTGATGACAAAACTTTCTTTAATTGGATTTTTAACTAGTGCCCTAAGGGCACTCGTTAGCATTTTCCTATCTTTATAAACAATGAATTATTTGGTATATTTAAAGAAACAAATTAAATTCCCTAATTTTCACAAAGGAATTAATGCAGAAGAGGTGCTTATCAAGAATATTAGACGAACCACTTAGTTCTCTAGTGTACCACGTCACTTGTCCACCATTTTACTAAAAGGCTTTCACTTGTTTAAAATTGCTGAGTCAGTAATAAATTTCTGTTAAATTTTTTTTTTAACTCAGTAATTTTAAATAGGTGTGAGTTTTTTAGTGAAATGATGAACCACGTCACTTATACACCATGTGGACCTTATAATTTCTCCTTGTCTAGAGTAGCTTTCACCCACTCCTCGTGACTATCAATCCCTATATAGAATAACTCTTGCCGCCATTTAATTTTCTTAAATATACGTCATGGGTGCAATCACTACGTTGTCTCTTATTCATTTCTCCTTGGAGATCTTTAAGAACAATTATTGTGCTATTTTTTTTTTATTAAAAAAAAAATTGATTATATATCTTAGTGAGCACAGAGATGTTGTTAAGGAAAACAATGATATTGCGCTCTGTTGTTTTATACAAGGAATCTTATATAATATATAACAAGTGCAAGTGTGTACAATACCCTTTTCATATATACGAGATCCATGATTCCATATCCTTTTTATCACCAATGTATGCTAAGGAATTATTACATATACTCGTGTAAGATATGTTTATTCTTCTATGCATCCAATTTTTGAACTTTTAATATACTTGATCAAATAAACCAAGAATGAAATAAATAAATGATTTAAGCTCTTATCCCTATTACAAGTTTACTGTGAAAACAAGGAATTTCCCTAAAAACAAATGACTATCTTCAAGACTTCAAGCTTTTTCTATTAGCACTTTTTTTTTTTAAATGCTAGCTATGTTCATAATATTTTCACAACATTTTCACAACAAATTCTAAATGGTAGGTTGTTATTGGTTGTTACGAATAGGTAAAAAAGTAATATAAGTTGTGAATTTAAATTAAAACTAATAACAAATTTCCATTTATAATTTATTGTAAAAATGTTGTGAATGTAACACATTTTTTTTTTTTTTTTCCTGAGAGGCACTAAACCCGCGAGACAAGGGAGTGAAGGAATATCCAAATTAAAAACAGTAGAATATATAAGAACCGTGAACTAGTTATATATTGTAAGAAAAGCCATTTGTATCAAAGTTTGCCTAAAATACTTCTTTCTTTGAACCTTAAGATGATTTAAAAACCTTCTATAATTTAGTAGCCATCGACAACAACAGCAGAAAAACAAAAGATCCTATGCTGGTACATGCATTGATCAATTTGTATGACGTACCACTTCACCTCAAAACTAACTAATAATGATGAAAACGCTCAAAATTTTTAAGATATTTGACATAGCGCCAACGGACCACCGTCATTAGTAATTCTAATTCACCCTTATCCCTATGGAGATTTATTCCACAAAGAGTGTCTGCATGTTAAATGTCGTGTCAGAACAGGCTTGCTTGTCTTTAAGTTTGAGATAGTCAAGGTGTGGTCCTGCTTGCCAACTCATGAATTCAGTCATACCTGAAGAAAAAAATGCAAAGTGCGCCCTCATTTGTTTACAGTCAAGCCGCTTATTAATATTTTAGTTCCTGAGCTACCAAAGGAGGACTTTGCACGCTCATTTTATCTATTATAAAGTTAAATCCCTAATATATCCTTTTCAAAGGAAGGGTTTGATTTTTCTTTGATATAATACCAAAAGTTTCACCAACTTAGCTTTACAGTTACTAATTTCCCCTTTGCATGGATGATCCTACACGTTTTTAATTTTTGCAAATTAATTGGTAAGGGTTTTAATTCCCATTACATTTAAATTTTTTTTTTTTTTAATTTAATAGTTGTGGGCGGGGGAATTTGAAACCTACACATTTCTATTAGATAATATCAATTGGGTTACAAAACTCTTGGCAATCCCCAATAGGACCTTAAGAGTGATAAAAGTGGAATAAAAATATACTTTAGTAAGACATGTACAAAGAATAAAAAAGACAAAAAATGAGCAGTTTAATTATAATCTTTAAGATTTAATGTGGGTGTGGAGATTATATATGTCAGAAAAAAAATATGCATACATACATACATATATATATATATATATATATATATATATATAAATCTTGTAGGGATAAAGGGCCCAAGAATATATGTTGGGCTTTGTCTGAGGACGCTTAGTGGTCCGAGGATAGATAAACAATAATGAAGATGTAAGACTCATAACTCCACGAGCAAGTTACGAATGAGAAGGGTGGGGAAGGCTGAGGAGAAGTATCTCCTCGGCTAAATGAAGCAGAGGTCGAAGGTGTGTTCTGTCATCTAGAGTAACATTTCCAGAAATTCTATTGATAAGGATATGCATCATGAACGTATAGGACAAATGGGAGCTGTGAAATATCTAAGAAAAAATCGATACCATCGCATTGAATGCTTTGTAGCTAACTTTATGGCCGCATTAATGAGGAAGTGATATCTAAACAAGACTTTTCAGCCCCTTCTGACTACTCCCAAAGACTTCAAGAATGTGTTGATGGGAAAATGATCAACACTAGCAATCTAATGTATACGTGAAGGGTGGAGATGAAAGAAAGAAGAAAGTATAAAATAGAAAGAAGACCTAGATGGAAGGGGATCGAAAAAAGGAGAGAAAAATATTGTAGCAACAAGAACTATACTTGTAATCAAATTCAAAAGAAATATATACAAAAACCGATCTCCTCAAATTGTGTCATGAAAATTTTCTTTAGATTAAACCAGTCTATCTTTACTTTCTTGCCATCCGGATCCACAATATTTGTTATCTAACTCATTAGAGTCTAGTTTTCCAATCCACTCTTTACAAATTCATTGTATTGGGCTTTTTGAGCCTAAACCCATCCATCCCTTGGGCTTGGGAACCAAATTGTGACCTTAAAAGTACCATACTGGTTGAAATTTTTTGTGTCAACCAAGAATATTCCAATACACTTAACCGCGTTGAAACATATATGATTGTTGTTTCTACTTGTATCGACTCTATATTTCAATTGATACAAAATCACATGTTACTCTTTTTATAGTTTTTAAAATTAAGATGATATGAGTTATTTATATATATTTTTGAGTGTGTGTGTGTGTGTAAAAGCTTAAGCTAATAGAACAGAATTGTTGGAGCTACAACAAGGATTCTAATTGAAGTTGTGCTTTGTCATGCCTACTATAGGGATAAAGGGCCCAAAAATGGGTATTGGGTTGTGGGCTGAGTCCGAGGACATTAAATCGCCCAAGGATAGGTAGATACCATCGAGGGCATACAAGTTAGTGGTCCGTGGAAGAAGTCCGGTCATAAAGGGTTGGAAGTGTAGTCCGAGGAGAAACACCATCTCGGCTAAGCAGAGTAGAGGTCGAGGGTTTGACCTCTCGTCAAGAACAAGGCACTAAGTGATCATATTGGTAAGGATAAGCATCGGATGGGGATAAGACAAAAGAAAGCTGAGAAATATCAAGGAGAAAGTTGTTACCACCGCATTAAATGATCTGCAGCTAACTTTCTAGTCGCATTAATGTGGAGGTGATACCTGAATAGTAACATTCAGCCTTATAGCTACTCATAGAGATTTTAGGAAGGTGTTGATAGGACAAGTGTCAAAACCAGCAATCTGATCTACACATGGAGGGCTGAAATGAAGGGAAGAAGGTGAATATAAAGAAGAAAAACCCCATTATCAGGGGATTAGAGAATCGGGTGAAGGAGGATTATACATTCAAGAACTGTAATTGTGTTTAATTCCAAGAGAAATATATAAGAGTTACCTTCCTTGAACTTTCTTGAGGAGGATTTTCCTTACACAAAACTGTTTATTTATACTATTAAGCATCATTTAGCCTACTATGATTGTTATCCAACTCATTGGAGTTCTGTTTCTAGCCCACTCTCTACAAATTCATTGTTTTGGGCTCTTTAGACCTTAGTCCTTTTCGTTGTTGGGCTTTGGATCCAAAACGTGTCCTTACACCTACAACACCAAATTACCAACTTACAAAGAAAATGAACACCTACTTCCTAATGCAAATACAAAATAGTGGGGTTCATTAGAGGAATTCCAACTATCAAGTTAGTGAAGGCGATTTAGAACATTTTTCCCTCAAGTCGACTAACGGGACGTCCACCGGGGTGCCATCCCTAACATTTGCAAAGAAAGGAAGCATGCCTAATTGCATTTAATTCAATTGATGGTTGGTAGGGCACACTTAATGTTGATATTAGAGAAAGAAAATAACATTCAAATTTGACACTACTCCTTAGGATGGCATATTTTAGGTCCTATTTTGATTAAAGGGGAGGGAGGGGGAGTAAAGTAGAGGTGGCTGAAAATAGGTTAATTTTGGGCCAACTCTATTCTATTCTTTCTCTGTTTCCCTCAATCCAAATAGACCATTAATTTTTGACCTCCTTATCAACACCCACGGGTCTCCACCCATATTTCTCTTTTGGCATAGATAAGTTGTCGCATTTGTGGACTATTGATCAAACTATGCTAAATAGTTGAGCAAAAATTTGTTGGGACCATAAGTGCCATTTCCCTTGGTCAGACAAGCAAGAACTTCAAGTCTGATCTTGTCCTATTGGATTGATGGCATTTAGCCTAGGCCTAATGGCCCTAGCTCAAAGAGGATGGCTAGACTTCAAGGTTCTACCGTCTCCCTATACGCATTGATAACCCTAAAATGATAAATTGGTATTGATTGTAAGAGATGTGTACATGATTTGATGCGATCATTTTGGGGGGAGGTTTTATCACCGCACCGACTAGGTCGGTTTTTCATTAGCCTAGCAGCACTACACTTCTACAAAGGAAAGGATCGGCCTCTACTTAGCGTTGATAAGGCTGGTTTTGTGCAATTGATTAGTTACAAAAAGGAAAAACAACATTTGGACAAAATCAATAGACTCTCTAAATCTATACATTACTTTCTTTTCCTTCATTTTCTTGAGAACTAAACATAGTGTAGTTAACACCCCTAAACTACATCAGAATCATCAAACAACCCAAATATTCAAAAAAAAAAAAAAAAAAGGAAACAAAATGATTGAAACAAATTCACAATTTTTCTCTTACCCACCAAAAATATCCCATTTGAAATAAAATAAAATAAAAATAAAATAAAAAAACCATTGAAAAGATAACAGACAAACAAACCAAGTTGAAAGCATAGCAAGAAAAGCATAGTAGGGGGCACTATATTCAAAACCTTCTCTAGAAACTTCCAGAAAAAGTCATGACTACAAAAAGGAGAGAGAAGAGAGGGAAACTCAGAGGACGATGGCATCACGAAGAGGAGGTCATGAGAGAGGGAGATCAAAGAGTGAATGAAAAAAAAATGTATGGCAGAGAGAAAAGAGAAGAAAATTCTAACCTAATGTGCTCAAACTCAAACGATTACATACAAGGCTTGGAATTCAAAACAATGTTATTTTGGTCCCTATATATATAATTATATATTATTATTATTATTATTATTATTATTATTATTTATTGACTAGTGTGGTTATACATTGGAATCAAAAAACTCAAACCACGTGCTATACTAGAAGATGTTGGTTCTCCAAAACTGCTGCTAACAACCACTTTGAACATCTACCATTGCGTCCTACAGCGGCCGGTTCAATGCGACAAGGGTCGGCTCCGTCGATGTCAAGTGGTCACCGAACATCCTAAAATTTTATGTCCTTGGCCAAACTAAGGGTGAGTTTGGTTCAGCTTTTTGTAAAAGTGCATAATGAAAAAGTGGAGTTTTCAAAAAGTGCATAATGAAAAAGTACATTTTTAAAAAAGTCGAGTGTTTGGTAAAATTGTTAAAAAGTGCTTTTTGAAAAAGCTGAGTGTTTGCCTAACACTTATAAAAGTGGAGGTTTGAGTTGTAAATTACCAAAAAGGACAAGATATATATATAAGTGAATTTTTTGTTTTAATTATCTCTCTTAATGCAAATTATGGACACAACATTTTTACAAAAAATTCACAATAAAGTCTATATGACAAGTTGTTAATGGTAGATAAGAAAAATAATAATGTCATTAGTAGGTTCAAATGAGAACCAATAACAAATTACCGTGTAAAATTTATTATTAGAAGTGTTACGTTTACAACATTTTTCGCAATATTTTCACAATAAAATTTATGAGGAAAGTTGTTTGTAGTTCTAATTTCAACCCACAACTGAAATTATTTTTTACTAACCAATATTAACTAATAACAATCTGTTACTTAAAATTTATTGTGAAAATATTACAGTAGCATTTCTCAATTTGGATTTTTTTATTTTTATATTATTTTTTCTTTTTCCATTTCACGTTCAACCATACCAACCATACGTTTTAGTTTTATTTTTTTTTCTTTTTTTCTCCTCCACACGTTCTCCACTATCTCTACCCCTCTTTTTACTCTCCTTTTCTCCCTCATTCTCCCTCATTCATCAAAACATTCCAGGAGCTCCTTCTTTCTCCAGCTCCGTCTTTTTTTCTTTTTTTTTTTTTTTTTTTTTAACTTGATTCCAAAACTCTCTCTGATAAGAAAATTTTCCTTTTCTCCCTCATTCAAGAACATTCCAAGGAGCTCTCATTTTCGTGCTATTGCTCATCTTCATCCCCAACCCAGTCCAAATGGGTCAGCAGGCTTTTGTCCTTTGTCTTTTTTTTTTTTTTTTTTTTTTTTTTTTTTTTTTTTTTGCTTTTATTGTTATGATTTGATTAATTTTTAAACTGTTTTTTTGAGTTTGTATTCTGGTAATCTGATTATGTTTGAGTTTAGAGATGTTTGAGAGAAAGATTGTTTATTGTTATGATTTGTAGTGTTTGTTCTGTGTTTGTTCATGGGTATTTCTGGAAATTCATCATTAGCAACGGTAACCATGAAAACGCGCGGCGGCGTTTTCATTTATGGACCCTCAGAGGTCCATAAAATTTTCACATTCTGTCCGCATTTTTGGCTTGTGCCCAAAACGCAACTTTTATCAAAAAGTTGCGTTTTGGCTTAACCAAACGCAATTTTACATCTGATTTTTTTCAAAAAGCGTTTTTTGGGCTCAAAATGTGGAAACAAACGGGCACTAAAAGAGCTTCAATATGACATAATTTGATATTTATGACTTTTGTGAGAGAATGTCATTTTAGGACTTGTTTTGATATAGTTTATAAGCTTATTTATTTTTAAACTAGCTTATGTACATTATTCAAAGCCTTTTTTTTATAGTTAGATCTATTTTATACTTTTATCCCATTTTTTAAAATAAAATAAATTATACCAAACACACGCTTAATGATAAGCCAAAAAGAAGATTTTCCTCAAACTCAAAATTGAGAGGATAGAAGTGAATAATGCTTACAACAGGAGAAAATGGGCTTTTGCCCTTTTTTTAAAAAAAAAATCCAACATTTTATCCCATTTTCCAAACTAATTAAGGAAATGCTCTTATTTTGAAACTCGATTTTTAGACAATCAAGTCATAACAAACTAAAAAATAAAAATAAAAAAAAAAAAAATTCTGGAACTCGAGTTCCATGTGAAGTACTCAAGTTCATGGAACTCGAGTTCCTTAAAAAAATTCAAGTGGAACTCGAGTTCCATGAACTCAAGTACTTTCATGGTACTTAAGCTCATGGAACTCGAGTTCCAAAAAAAAATTCTAAGTTCACATTTGCTATAACTCGATGTTCCAAAAATCGAGTTTCAAAACAGGGACATTTTCTTAATTAGTTTGAGAAATGAGGTAAAATGCTAGATTTTTTGTGTGAAAGGGGCATTTGCCCATTTTGGTCCAACGTATCACTGTTCGAAACCATGTTATAAACATGTAATTCAATGGATGAATTAGCCGCCCTAATGCAGAAATAGCATGGACCATAGAGCAATAGAAAATTAGCAATAATAAATAAAAAGAATGGAGCAAAAGAAAAATCGGTGATAGTAACGTAATGACCAATTGAAATACAAATTTTTCCGGTTGCTATTTTGGACTTTCTTTTTCCATGAAAACGAATCTAGTATTTTAATACTGAGACTCCGAGAGGAAGAACTTAATATATATAACCTTATTGATAGGATAAAAAAGAGAGATGATAAAGTCTTCAGGCTCCAATTAAGAGAAATGGAAGTGTTACCCATTACACCACTTAATTATTTTAAAAATGTATTACTTATGCAAAGAAATACTAAGAACCCTGAGAATACCACTTTTTCTGAGAATACCATTTAAGCAATATAAAAGTGAAGTCTACTATAATATGTAGCCAATTGGAAATACTAAAAATCTGCCTTCCATCAAATACATATAAATTTCAACTATATGAATTAAATCGATTATGTACAGTCATTCTTGTTAGCGTTAGAGACTTCTTTAACTTTATATATATGAAATTAGATGAACAAAACAAGGATTAGATATATGTCTTTGGTAAAGAGATTTTGCAAAGAAAAGGTGCTAGACTAATTTAACTTTAAAGTCATTTTTATTAGAAATATATCTTCTTCTTTTTCTTTTCTTTTTTTCTTTTCTTTTGAATAAAAAAGATGTTTATAATACTTTAAATAGCAACTGTGGGGCCCAATAATTTATGGGTCAGGTCCACTTGCTCGTGGGGAGTCCAAAGGCCCAAGCCAAAGAAGGCTACGGCCCAAACTCAATAACATAAAGCCCAAATGGCCCGGAGATGTTGCCGAGGACAGTTCAGTCCTCGGCAGACCCAAAATTCCACCGAGAAGAGGGGCAAAAATGGTATAGGACCAGACTGGAAAGGAGACCTAAAATATCTCGGGAAAGCTGCCCTCATTACCCTTCCCAGATAAGACTCTGCATCCAGCAGAGCCGGATTCTTCGGCTTTATCAACCACCCCCAGTGATTCTGGGATTAGACCGACGGGACAAATATCGGTCTTGGAAAGGTTGACCCTACACGTGGACGAAGGACAATGAGCGTCGGTGAGTATAAAAGAGAAAGTAAATAATCCGGATAGAGGGGCCGGAGACAATGGATAAAAAAACCAGGGGCTCCTATTCTACCTCCAGGAGAAAAACTCCATGGGTGAAAACCCCTTAACAATGTATGCACACCACATAAAAAAGAGAAACCCGCCGACGGATAACCGGAGGAAGACCTTAATCGTCCTCGGACTAAGTCCGAGGAGTCCAACCCCTCAGGATGTAACGCTATAGGGCCTAAATGTTCAAATCCAACTCCTTTTTCTATATAAATGCCTCTAAAAACAGGACCGGACCATCGCCCCGTGATCAAAGACAAGCCTTTCAAGCCCACTCTCTACAAATCATATTGTGAGGGATCTTTCATGTATGAGCCCAACATCATTATTGGGCCGTTAAATAATCATGTCCCTACAACAACAATAGGCTTTTTTCTAAAGAAAGCTTATTCCCATCTCAAACTTTTCTTAGCCTAGGAGTTCGGGTGATAGTCCCTACTTAGCAGTAAATTTGGGATGGGAAAATAATATAATGGAAAGTATTGAAACATATATTTAAGGAATGGTTTGTATATCTCTATTATTTGGGAGTTTTGAACTAAAAATAGAATGACCATGAGTAGAGCTACAAGTACAACATTTTCACAAGAAGTTATTATTGTTTGTTAGTTCTAAGATCTCGGTGGCGGTCTTTGCCCAATACTGTTTAGGGGGTTCATTGACTTTGGGATTTTTTTTATTTTTATTTTTTACATATAATATTTTTAAAGTTTGTGTTTAGACCACCGTAGATTGAAATTTTGAACCCCTGAAAGAAACCCAATAACAAATCAATTCAACATCAATATATATCTTGGCTTTTTTTAAACAAAAAGAAAAACGCCCTACAACAAACCAATTTGATCTAAAATCTAATAAAAAATTAGCAAATCCGATAACAAAAATTAGTAATTTGTTAATCTTTAACCTCAAGAAAAAAAAAATTAAGTGGGTAGTAAAGTGTAAATAATTAACACTAAAAGCAAGGTTGTCAAAATCGGGATCCTACGTAGGATCGTGGGAGGTAGGTAGGATCGTGGATCGTAGGATCGAATCGTGGATCGTAAGATCCTACCTATTTTCAGATTTTAAGCAAAAATCCTATTGATAGTGACTTTGTATGTTATATAATCACTTAAAATATGAATCCATCCATTAAAAAAAAATTGCATCATAAAATGTAATTTGCACGCACTACATTGTTCTTATGTTATTCTAACGAAACAAAATATATTTAACTTTTGACATAATGTATCTAAAAAGTTCAGTACATGTTTAATTAGCAACTAAGTACCAAAATATTATCTACACATATGGAAAATGTTTTCCAAATTCTAAGTTCCAAATCCAAAATAAGTTAGGCTAGTTAGCATATAAAAGCTAGCTAACTACAAATTTACAATATGTAATTCAAAAAGAGAATTCTCAATCTAAGGTAAACTAGCTAATTACAAATATGAAATCCAAAAGAGAATTCTCATTCTAAAGTTCTTCTAATCTAGTCACTATCATTGTCATATCTCATTTCATCATCTATATCCTTCCTAGTATCAACATCCATGGCGTAATCATCGTAATCATCTAAATACTTAAGAAAGCTTGAAAGCGGCGATGGCTCACCATTGAGAGGGCCGAGAGGTCTTTGGGTTTTTGACAGGGACTGTGGAGGCGCGGACAGAGCTGCTGCGTGCTAGAGCTTAGTGTTTCTAAAATATTTAGGTTTTGTTTTTGAAAACTTAACTTAAGTAGTATAGGTTTTTTTGAGATTTTATTTTGAGAGAGAGGTAAATTTGGGACTTCAATTCATTGGGCTTATGGATTTTGGACCTTTAGGTGGACCGGGGATTATTTTTCTGGACTTACCCAAATGACCCAAATGAATCCCACTAAAAAAAAAAAAAAAAAAGAGCCAAATGGTAGGATCGGTAGGATCGATAGGATCCCATACGATCCTACGATCCTATACGATCCTACACGATCCTACAAACGATCCTAACATTTTTGTGATCATGCTACGATTTTAATCTTTTTGGTGAGGTGGGATCGTAAAATCGTGCGATTTTACGATCCGGATCGCGATTTTGACAACCTTGACTAAAAGACAATTAAGTGTGAGGTAGTGGAAGTGGAACATGAGACATGGGACATGGGACAGTGGGAACTAGAAAATGAAGACAATTTTTATTTTTTTAATGATTGTATTATTATGTTGAATTCTAGATAGAGTAATGCAAGAGACACAAAAAAATTATTTTTAATGAATTATAAAGACTAATAAGTTGTCAAAGTTGAGTCGAACGGTTAAATAAATTAATTGAAAATAGTAAAGACAAAAACTAATAAATAATAAATTAAAATATCTAAGCAATTGTGGGAGCCCGAGGACCAAGGATGAAGTTGAAAGGTCAGCATTGGTGTGGGAATGCCACAGGCCAATGGGCCCGAGGAAGGGAAGAAATGAATCAAGGTACTCTGTAGTATTCTAAGTGGGAGCTAGAATCTGAAGAGAGTGGAAGTCAGTGGACAGTAAGAAAGCACGGTCTAGTGTAGCCTATTACATCCACATTAAATGGTAGACAACAGCTTTGTCAGCCACATTGATGAAAAAGTGACACGAAAAGTGTAAGTCACGATTAAGCGATTCCTTTCACCATATTTTTCAGATGTTAAAAGTAACAAGTGTCGTAAAAGGAGGGAGGTTAGATAAGAATGGACGGTGGAGATATGATGGAGGTAGAAGTATATTAGGAAAAGAAGGAGCACTAGAAGGAGGGATCGAGATAGAGGCATCAAAAAGAGATAAGCACAAAAGAAAGAGAAAAAAGAGAGTGAACAGTGTAACTATCTATACAAACTTATCCTCCTCAGGCGAGCTGGTAGAAGAATAGATTCCCCTTTGTTTTATAAGATTAACTTTTTCTTCTCTATTTCTATCCTCGAGTAGAGTCCCCTCTTGTTGTTCGTTTCCCTCTCTTACAAATTCTATTGATTTGGGCTAAGGTTAAACTGTGCCACTCACAGTTCTAAGTGGGCTTGGGTTGTCAGATTTTTTGATCCTTACAGCAATAATAATTAAAGTTCACTTAACAAATAATAATAAATAACTTTATTATAGTAAGAGACAATAGATGATTTTCAAGATTTAATATTAGCAACACTAATCTTCAATATACTAAAAAAACAATATGCACAATGAACTTATAGTTTATCTTTTATTCTCTTGCTATATTATGGATAAATTTTAGATAAAGAAATCTTGTATTCCTACAAGATTCAACTCTTAGCTAAGATTTGTTATTTAAAAGAACTCGTGTTAACTTGAAAAATCTTCCTTTAAATCATAAGTTGTAAAAGATCTCATTCTATCATCTTAATAATCAATATGAAATAAGAAAATATTATTTACAAAGAGGTTCTTGTGAAACTCTTCAATATAAATTTGAATAACCCCCCCTAAAAAATATTCTCGAAGCCGCCACCGTTGGTTCTCATGTAAGTCTATTATTGACATCCCTTTTTTTTACCTACTATTACTAATTTGCCATCTAGCTTGTAGTATGAAAATATTGTGTACGTAATTTATTCATAAACTAAATCATTAAAAATGAATGTCCATTCATCATGTTTCCTATCCTCTTAAGAGCTGGTTAAATGATCCGTTGCCTCAAAAAAAAAAAAAAAAAAAAAAAAAAAAAAAAAAAAAAAAAAAAAAAAAAAGGATTTTTGGTTCGATGTTTTCAATGAGCTAGAAAAGTACATAATAATCATAAACAAGATAGAACTATTATTCTTTCTTTATATGTTCAGCATTGACGTGAATTTATTCTTTTATCCTCATTCCTTTATCACACAAATAAAAAGTCCATGTAGGAAACTCTACCTTTATTTTATGTCTTTTCATTTAATTTTTTATAAACTCCTAAACACTAAATAATACATATATATATATATATATATATATATATATATATATATAATTCATTCATTTAATTCCTTTATAATTTATCTATTTCATTTTAATCTTTTATAAACTCTGAAATATAATGTAAGAATATGTACACAAATTATTCACTTGCAAGACTCGTAAAAGTACCCTTTTTATTAGAGTGATTATTGATTATTGTTTTAGAAATTATATACTAATACATAGCAGCTAATTGAGCCAACAACTAATTCTCTAGTCTAGTCAATAATTACTAGAATATATTTTATGCTATTAAACATGCGTCTAGAGGTTTTTGACAATTGACATGACTAGCCTATGAATGCATTTAGCGAACCAAAATTCAAAGCACCGCTCATTGATTCTTTCTTTTTTATTATTATTATTTTTGTTGAACCATTTCCCATTGATTCATATTCCAGTATATCTTTGTAATTTTGACTGCTTCCTTGGAGAGTTTATTAAATAAACACTAATTTTTAACAGCTGAAACTACCTGGAAGCAAACAAGAGACTTTCTTGGCCCATGCTATATTGCCATCTCTCTACTCAAAACAAATATAAAAAAAACCCAGAGCTTAGACTTTAATACACGTGAAATACGATATGCATTATCAAAACCCAAGACAAAGTCAGGTCCACTATCTTCCACTTCCTACTCTATTAAAATATACAATATAAAAAACCAAAAAAAAATGTATTATTGGTTGTAAGCTGCTGAAGGGTTCTGCTAGATCCAATTTCTCGGGCTAATATAACGCATTATTTGAGTATGGAATCTATGCATTAGGCGTGTATCAATTCAATTACCAACAAGGCAAGTCGGCAACAATAATCACACCGATAACTGCGTATTAATTCGATTGGCTCCTCCAATGACATTTTTAGATTTAACCCACTTTATATAAAAATAAATAAATAATAAGGACACACTTTGTTTATTAAAAAATTAAAAAGTCCACTAATCACCATGGGCCTCCTCTAATACTGTTTTTGTTTTTGTTTTTTCTGTTTTAAGTAATAAGGTTAAGGAACCATACCTGCGTGTATTATAGTAATCCATTAACTAAATAAGAATAAGTCTTACTCATAAATTTTAATAAAAGATAGTCAATATTCAAATTACACCTAATGATGGTTGAAGCATCAAAGATTCAAAGATCACTTGTTTAGACGGAACTAACAAATGATAAACACACCACCACATACCTTTGGTGCGATGGTCACTCCACAAGTATAAGTGTATGTGGAGTGTGGGGGGAGGGGGGGAGGGGCAAGAGCCGGGGTTCAAGTCTCTAGGAGAGAGCTTCACACACATATACACTTGATTAGATTAGAGTAGAATTTCTATCTTGTATAAAAACAAAAACAAAAAACAAATGATAAGCACAAAAGAGAATCAAATAGCTAAGGGAAGACACCAGTGTGATATTGACCTAAACTTATTTGATATACAAGTATTAAAATTGGTGATTCCTTATATTTGGGATGTAGTTTTCTAATGATACATTTTTCCTACTTCTAGAATTTTGGAGCCTTGTTATATAAATATTGATTTACGAACATACTTGATTTTTCCTTACAATTTAGCCATTATCACCTGTCAAGCCAGAAATGATATCTGTCATGTATTTGTGAGTGAAATTATTAAGCACGTCTCTCGGATGATATGAATTTAGAGCCTACAATTGTCATCCCATAAATTAAGGGTGTATGTCCCGTGTATTGTGACTTATTAGGAAGACATTGTTCTTGATTTCTAGGGACTCATTGAATCTCACAACTTATCCCCCTCCAAATGAGGCCGTCTATCTAATATAACTTAACCGACAAAGATGTAGACAATTTAACATATCAATACACTTTAAGTTTGGGTATATTGTAATTTTCATCCTTATAATTCATTTTTGTCGTTTTAGTTCTTAAATTTTAATACATCGGTCTTATCATCCATTACTATGTATAAAATTATCTTCAATTCCAATCATTACAAGTAAACCAAGTTGCATAATATATTTGTAATTGCGTATTGGATTTAAAGATTGTACCCCAAAAAAATTGTTTTATAGATGATCATAAATGGAATAACGAAGTTGATATAATATCCCTCTAGGATCTAATTAACCGAATTAATAAAAATTTTATTGTTGAATAAAAATGACTTGAGTTAGAATCCGAAATACATATAATACAAATTAATATCTTATCCTAACGATAAGGAATAATTATTACAAAGCAAAAAAATTGGTTCCAAAGAATTAACTCATAGGAATGATCCAAATTACTCAACCAAAACTATGGATAAGTGGCTCATGCCCCCCACCAAAGGTTGTTCTTATTCATGGTCCCTTTTTGCCATACTTACCTGTGTGACTTCTATACCCCACACACTGTCTTTCAACGGTCACGATCACTCCATCCTGTGCCACGTGTACATCACCCCGTGTCTCCCACATGTTGCATATATAAAAAAAATTTCGCGCACCATTTTTATTTCTCTATAGTCTTATCAAAGTCAATGAACCTCGCTTTCATTTTCATCGCTAGCCACAATAATTTCCTCCTCTCTCTCTAACGATTTCGCAATGTTCAACACCGGCGAATCTTTTCGGATCCCGGCGGGATATTCCGCCGGACTCGGCCACAATCCGAGTCAAAACCGGGTCGGAAGCTCGGACTCCCGGGTCCCGCTCCTGAACCTCTCGACGGTCCGAACGAGAATGGATTCTCTGCAGCGCTTCCTATCGGACTCGGTCAATGGGAACCAGTTGATAAGTCAAGATCAGATGGACATGGTCTCCACCGAGATCGTCTCCGCCATCCACCAAATCATAGTCAACGGCGCCGCCCTCCTCTCCTGCAGTCAAACCTCTGACCTTACCGCCGCCGCCGCCGCGGAAGTTTCGCCTCCAAACTCAACGACCCCGCCGAAACTCGCGCCGGATGCATCGGTTCCGTTAAAAGTAGAAGCGTCAGACTCCGACGATTTCAAAGTCGAGAATTCGTTTCTCGACTCCGACTCCGAGATAGTCGAGCTCGACGCCGTGGAGTTGCTCGCCGAGCACATCCACTTCTGCGAGATATGCGGGAAAGGGTTCAAGCGCGACGCGAATCTGAGAATGCACATGAGAGCTCACGGAAACCAGTACAAAACCCCCGAAGCTTTAGCCAAGCCGGACAGGCAACTCGGCGGCTCCTCCGCCGCCGCCGAATCGAGCCGGCACACGAAATTCTCGTGCCCGTACGACGGTTGCAACCGCAACAAGTCGCACAAGAAATTCAGGCCGTTGAAATCGGTAATTTGCGTGAAGAACCACTTCAAGCGAAGCCACTGTCCGAAGATGTACTCGTGCAACCGTTGCAACAAGAAGAGCTTTTCGGTTGTGGCGGACTTGAAGAACCACCTCAAGCATTGCGGAGAGGCGAGGTGGAAGTGCACGTGCGGCACGAGCTTCTCGCGCAAGGACAAGCTGTTTGGTCACATGACTTTGTTCGAAGGCCACATGCCGGCAGTTGCGGGAGATGATGATGAGTGCCCGAAAATCGCGCCGGATTCTTTGGCGGCGGTTACGGCCATGGAAGAGGATGATGAGGATGTTGTTATGGGTTCGGGTTCGGGTTCGGATAACGGGTTGTTGTTCGAAGGGTTGATGGATGATTTTGGTGGTTCGATTGATAGCTATTATTGTTTTCAGGACATGTTGGGTTCGCCTCAGCTTAATGGAATGGAGTCATGTTTATGATATATGATTTTTGGGAAGGTCATCTCATCTCTGCTCTGTTACTTTGTTGTTATTGTTGGATTTATATATGTTTGTTTGTATGTAAAGTATATTAATTTTTTTTTTTTGTTGGTTATAACTTACTTATGGACTTTCATGTTGCTGATCTATGTTGTTGTTGTTATTGTTGTGACTTCGAATAATTTTATTTTTCCCAGATTTGAAAAGCTTCATCTTTTTATGTAATTTTTTTTTTTTTGTCAACTATTATGCTAAATTAATTTGGGAGATCCAGCAGTAACTAGCAATAGTTTTGCTGAGTGGAGGATAAAGTTTTTGGGTTATGTTTGATTTATTAAAGGCTAGTGGGCTGGTATGAATGAGAATTTATTCAATTTTCAAGTTGGTGAAAATGGAATTGGTAATAGATATGTTAAAGAAGATTGGAGATTGGGGGGAAAAAGTGTTCGAATGATTCGTTGGAGTCTTTCTTTATCTCAAAAGAGTGGATTTGGTTGGAATCAGCCAATAATCAGGATCCTCTGCTGCCCCAGTCACTGTTTGGGTTTAGGGATAAAATTGTTGCAGGTTTGGAAGAACATATATACACTGAGCTATCAACATCCCTAGTGGTGTTAGACTTTGCAATTAGCATGGATGCTAAAGAGTACAGGATTACCACTAGAAAGTCATCATCCATTATTTCGTCTCATCAAGTCATCATTCAGTATTCTGAGAGCAACATTTTCTCTTTTAGCAATTAGCATAACAGTAAGTTTGATCTCGTGTGTGAAATTTATTGCGGGATTAAGTAGTGTTTGTGTAAGTTTGAGCGACCTCGGTTCATAGCTTATTCTCCATTTCCTTGAACAAAAAAGCTGTTTATTAGGTAGAATCAACAGAAGCGAATTGTGTAATTAAGCTCAAATATTCAGGATGATTCTAATACACAGCGTCGATGGTCCCAACTCCTATCACGTATCACACACAGGTGGGAGAGCTGGGCTACCAAACTTGCCACCATATGTGTCCATGGTCACATCTCCTCTATAACTTTGGTGCAGTCTAATTTTTGCAGCTTTAGCCAGTTCATTATAGGAATTAAGCTTTTATTGGAAGGTCTGTGTAGTGAAAATGATAATAACATGAGTTCTGAAATGATGACCAAGACATTCTGGTCCCTACTGGTCTCTATTCTACTTTCATCGAAACAGACATATACTATTATACTTTTTAAACGCCATAAGCTCTCAATCTTTAAGGTTACTCTGAAATCCTTCTCATACTATTTGAACACATAGAAAATTGGGTTTTCATAATTAAAGATTGGACAAAATTTAAATACAATATTTTAGGTGCTGTTTTTTAGGTTCTCTTTTTAAAATTCAGCCATGTAGTTACTTAACTAAAAATATACTTGCATCCCATAAGAAAAATACACATAACAGAATCTTAAAAGAGGAATCTAAGGAACAACACCTAAGATCTGTACGTAAGTCTTGCTCTTAAAAGATTTATTTAGAACATAGGGGAAGTAGATTGGCTTTATTTGATTCGAACTCCTTGTTTTGCCTTCTTTCTGTGGGGTTTATAATAACAGGCTAATGGTTTAGTTGTCGGTGAAGGTCTTTGATGAGAGTGAATGCCTTCTTTGAAGTTAACCGAAAAAGAGGAAAAGAATAGTGAATACATTCGCAAGATGAAAAGAACATGAATATATAACGATTCTCACTTTTGCTGTAGCAGTCAAGGACCAGTAGTAGATAAAAGGGAAGTTGGTGAAGAATTACAACTTTACAAGTAACGCTGGATAAAATATCTAGAGATGTAAAATGACACACGAGTTAGAATCATATATATGGACCCAATTAGGCCTTCTCGGCTCCTTTTTCTAAAGGGATGGTTAAAGCTTTAAATTTGATGCTTCAATAGGTGGAAACTGTTCAATGGTAAGACACTTAAATTAGAAGCATGCACCCCCAAAACCCGAATGTGGGTCCTATGAAACTCTCTTGGCAATTAATTTATGGGTAAAAACTAGTTAACATGCCCTACTATACATACTCTCTCGCACATAAATTGCACACAAATTGTTTTCTAACTTGAAAATTGTGACTTCAAGTCACAATTTATGTGCAGTTTGAGTGTGTGAGGGAGAGTGTATAATAGAATGTATGTAATAAACACCACTTTTAATTTATTGATACTAATGAAGCAGATTGATGGAGAAGAAGAGTAGAAAATCCAAAGTTGTACAAGAACTATGTAACTACTAAGTTGTCCTAACTCCTAATTACACCTAAAGTTGATCCAAGAGGATCTCTTGATTGTACTAAAATCAAAGGTTCAAAATGTGCCATATGAGGTACATGTGCCTAAAATGTAAGAGTGAGGAGCACGTATATAGTATATACAGCAACAATTACTTCTAGTGAGAAAGAGAAAATTTTAGTAGGATTCAAATTTCATGGCTTAAACTCTAGACTTTCTCCTTTCTCCTTGAGTAGATAGAGAAATAACACACTAAGTCATAACTTATAAAGTCTTTGAAAAATCAAAAAATAAAATAATAAATAAATAAATACTCTTTACATACACTTTGTTACACAAACTTAAATTTTACACACAAATTTGTGTAACAAACACTACCTAAAAAAATAGGAGAGTCGGATTCAAACTCAGATTCTTCACATGAAGACCACCGGGCAGTGGTATTGAATCACAATACTCTTAACAAGGTCATTGATTATTTAAGGTAATGGGAATGCCACTTTGAGCTACGTACTCTCTGACTACAGGGCAAATTATAAGGAATTGAATGAAAAAGAAGATGCTTTACTGAATAAATCCCAAGAAGTTTCGGAACATAAGCCAATGCATAACTTCTTCCTTAAACCTTAATTATAAGCCACTGAAGAGATATAGATCATGAGCCAGTCCGGAGCTTGTTTGGTCCAATTTCATCTTGGAGGTGAGGAAACTACCGCCCTCCTTCTCGCTATTTTCTTGGTACAATAGCATTAGCATTACTTTTTAGTACCACCAATAATAAAAAGCATGCTGCAATGATGGAGGGAAAGCCAAAAAATTTGTTGAATGTTAAAATAAAATAACTGATGTTAGCTGTTTAGTAAAATGAGGTAGTAAAATAGATAAAGTAGCTTTTTGTAGTGTCAAATTACTAAATTTTTGGCACCACCAATGTTGATGCTCCACTGATGTCTGTGTTGGGTAGCTACAAAATAAATGTATTCACAGTATCAATAAATGACATACTAAAAAATGTTTCTATGAATTACACATTTTAAAAGAACAAAAAATCTCAGTTGAGATCTAAAAAGTTATAATGCTGTACCAAGGCCCAGAGTGGCACAGTAAGCTAAACTCCATGGAAAAAATAATAAAAGGCTTGAACTCACAACAAGGAAAAAAAAAGATGGTAGGCCCAGATCCATTAAAATAATATTTAAACCCAAGACCCACAAAGGGAGGGGTCTTAGAAACAAAGGGAAGAAAGGAAGAAGCTCAGCTTGTTAAAATCATAAAATCAAAAGGGAGTCCAGAATAAGAATCGGGCCAGGATACCCAAGGATTGCCAGGAGCTCGGAGTCCTTGGGACATGCAGCAAAACTAGGATGAGATTAAGACAGCTCAAAAGAAGTGCCTAGAAACACAAGGAACGAAGAATAGATACGTCCTTATCAACCACCCAATGATGAAGAAAGGAATCAGAGAGCTTGGGGACTAACAATTCATGAACAAAGGGCTGGTACCTCGGGGAACCCAGAAAGAAGAACCACAAAGGGAAGTAGTTGGGAAAACTTTCAACCTGGCAAAGATGGAATCAGCTCACTTGGGAAAAATGACAAAAGGAAGGGTAGTGAAAAGCTGAATCAGAAAAGGTGAGGTGTAGAAGCCTTAAAGGAAGAGAGATTAGAGGTCGACTCTCTAGGGACACCCCAGAACAGAAAGTCGTCAAGAGGCTTTTGGGGAAAAAACACCAAAAGAAGAAAATTATGAGAAATAAGAAAGGGACCAGCCACCAAAGTTGCTAGCACAACATAGGCTCTAGTACCCAAGGGAGCAAAGGAGAGGAATTAGTGGTACCCCAGAACCCTAGGATGACACTATAAAAGGGGAAGCATCCAACGGTGAAGGGGCATTCAGCAATAGTAAATCAGAATAAAATCTCTAAGAAAACTCTGTCAAAACTCAAAGAAAGTAGTAAAAGAAAGAGAAATATTGCCTGATATCCTAAAAACAGCCACTATAGAACATACTTGGATTCAAAGAGATTCAAATTTTACAAGTCTTAGAGACTTAGAGAGCCATCTAAGTTTGTAATTTTTGAACTTATTTGGATTTTGTAACACGTCTTAGTGAGCATATTGTAATTCACAATTAAGAAAAGTAATGAAATATCTCACATAATTTTAAGGATACCTAGCATTTATTTTGCGTCTTTCTTTATTACATTGCTCATTTACTATTTCTTGCTATTCCATACATATATATTTCTTGTTTGCTGCATCCAACGGTGAAAGGGCATTCAGCAACAGTGAATCAGAATAAAATCACCGAGAAAACTCTGTCAAAAACTCAAAAAAAGTAGTAAAAGAAAGAGAAATATCGTCCGGTATCCTAAAAACAACCATTTTAGAACATACTTGGGTTCAAAAAGATTCATAGTTTGCAAGTCTTAAAGGCTTAGAAAGCCATCTAAATCTGTAATTTTTGAACTTATTTGGATCTTGTAACACGTCTTAGTGAGCACATTGTAATTCACAATTAAGAAAAGTAATGAAATATCTCACATAATTTTAAGGATACCTAGCATTTATTTTGTGTCTTTCTTTATTACATTACTCATTTACTGTTTCTTGCAATTCCATACATATATATATTTCTTGTTTGCTAATATGTATGTATTATAGAATTCTTGCTCTGTGCACCACTTGGTTTATAATCAACTCATTTAGCTGCGGTGAACTAAGTTCAGTTCCTTGAAACAACAACTAAAAGGCTCAGGATCCTTGCTTCTACTTGGGACTGAATACTGTCGAAAAAGGATCCTCACAATCTCTTTTCTACTTTCTATAAACGTAGTCAGCTAGTAAGCTACCAAGCTTGCATCATGGCTTTAATCATCACCTGCAATATAGGCTGACAGCCTGACATCATATAAGTACATAACCGTATGTCCTTAGCATTTTATTTTGACGAGGCGGGCAAGATGACTCAAAGGATGGTCACGAGAACAATGCCTTTTTTTCTTTTTTCCTTTTTTAACATGATTTAATCACTCTAGCTCTGAAGAGAAACCTTCGTTTGATTTGTATGCTATCCCGTGACTGAAGAAACTTAGCTAGAAAGAAGAATTGGTGTCTGAAGAGAAACCTTCGTTTGATTTGTATGCTATCCCGTGACTGTAGAAACTTAGCTAGAAAGAAGAGTTGGTGTCTTTCTTTTATCGGTTGCATATATAAAGGTCACGTAGAGAGGAAACTCGTTATCAAAATAGAATTGGAAGTAGCTTACAAACAATCTTTGAGCCAGTACTACATTAAGAAAAAGATTATTGATCCAGTTGTACCTCGTTAAGTTGCACGAATCATGGCAGTTTCATTTGAAGCTTTAGCGATGGCAGGCGTGGATTATCTTGAATTTGCTGCGGGTGCTGAAGATCAATGGGAACAGGAATTGCTGCAGACTCCACCCCATTTATTAGTAGAAGAAGAGGAAGGAGGAGAAGAGGTCAGAAGGGGCAGTAGTTTCGCCTTTCCAAACACGCATATCTTCCCAAGACACAATGCAAAAGATTATACTGATAATGAAGATGAAGATGATAGTGTTACCATAACATGTCAACCAAGAGTAGGCCTGGGAGAAACTATAGATAACAGGATTCATAAATGGTTGAGGTCAATAAGATTAATGGTGACAGCCATTATAAGGTTATTGACAATGATAAGGATGGATGTGGAGAAAAGAGTCAAGTCCTTTTTATTTTGGTTATGACAAGTTGAATTTCGGATTATCTTAGTTCACCATGACACTGGCTCGGAGGTGCATGCAGTTTTGTATTCAGCCTGCATTATTCAACTTACTGTGCATCCAGTTTAGGACTTTTCTTTTTATCATTCTTTTCAAATAGTTGATGGGATTTCTTGTTCAGTGTCTTAGTTGTGACTTTTGTGCGATTGTGAAGAACCCCTAAATTGATGAATAGTGTAATCGTGTTTACTGGTGGCTGTAATTATAAAATAGTGTGGTGCATACAATATTAAGTTGTTTTTCTTGGTTCCAACAAGATAAACATTTTTTATTTTATTAAAACGATAGGCAAAGATAAACATTAGCTTGAACTGTTTCAACTGTGTTTTTAAGTTTTCATTCATGTGTTTCTTATAATTGCCAAGAATGGGAAATGAATTTCTGTGGACATGTGTTATTGATCAAATCCCTTTTCTTTTTCAAAAACTAATTCTTTCTAGCTCTGTACTTACGGTTTGATGCATATCTTGACCCTTGATATTAACTTTACAAAAAGTAGTTCTTTGTTTTTCTTTGACCAAACACTTCTCAAAGGCAAAACAAATATGAAATAGTAGTTTGGTACCGAAGCTCCATTCTGGAGGTAGTCCTCGAGTTGCAACATAAGTTTCATATTCCATTCAAGCCCTAAAATTCATCCATGATTCTCACTGGAAACTAGTATAAAAGATTTAAAAAAGGGATATAGGGATGAGAGAGAGAGAGAGCTTATTGATTTATCTTAGAACTATTGAGGAGTTTGAATAAAAATTCTTTTTCCCATTCTGAGTATTCACTTTGTACTTCACCATTGCAGCTTGTCACGTGTCCTTTTTTCCCCATTAAGTTTGAAGAAGAGTACATTAAAATGTTTTATATCATTATATTACTGTAAATAAATTGCCATTTTTTCTAAAATACCATGGGTTATCTTGGCTTTAGGTTATCATATTATATATAATATATTCCCTTCATGTGCTCATTAGAATATAAAATATAAGGCTTTCATTGTGGAAGTATGCTCAAGCTAAACTACGTCGATCCTTTTGTTGTTTCTCTCTCTCAAACTTTCTCTAGACTCTAAATTTCTTCATTTTTTCTTCTTTCCATTTTATTATAGGATAAGTAATCATTTATCATGATATTAAAGTAGATGATTTTGAGTTCAAGCCCTCTACTTTGTCTATAGTCTACATTCTCTCGTATGAAGTAAAAAATTTCACATGTTTTGTCTCACTTATTGTGAGGAGTCTAGGACTCTAGGCCTTACATGTGAATGGGAGTCTATGTCCGCACGAGTGTTACAATAGCATATATGTTGTTAAATTAACTATTTATTATTGACTTAAGCTTTTGGGATTAATTTAGTCCATTAAAGTTTATTTCTATTGGTTTTTTTGTTTAAAAATATAAGTTGGGTAAAAATACAATTGTACCTTAAAAAAGTGAAGTTTAAAAAAATTATATATAACCAATAAGCTAAATTAGAATCCTATCAAAAAAAGAAAAGCTAAATTAGAAGGAAAAAGAAATCCAGAGTCTAGGGACAAAATTGGCAAATGCCCTTTTCGGGCAAAAAAAGCGACATTTTGCCCCATTTTTCAAACAAATTAGGAAAATACCCCTCTTCCGAAACTTGATTTTCTCAAAATCGAGTTAAAAAAAAAAAAAAAAAATCTAGAGCCCTATAGTGGTGTTTTAAAGAGCCTATAGTGACGTTTTGAAACTCGAGCTTCCTACTTGAGTTCATGGAGCTCGAGCTACAAAACGCCACTATAAACTCCTTAAAACGTCACTATAGGCTCCTTAAAATGCAACTATAGGGCTTAACTCAACTTTGAGAAAATCGAGTTTTAAAAATAGACATTTCCCTAATTAGTTTAGGAAATGAAGCATAATGCTGCTTTTTTTGTCCGAAAAGGGCATTTTTCAATTTTGTCCCACAGTCTAGACGTATGAATTGTAGAAGGAAAATGTTACAAAACTTATTAAAGTCACTGTACAAAACGTCAGATTACAAGGCTTTGAAGACAAGAAATTGCACGTGATAGGTTGACGAAACAAATTATTGGGTCAAATTTAACAAGTTACAATGATCACAAGCAACATTGAGACTTCTGCGCTTGACCAATGAAGAAAATTCAACCCAAATGTCGCTCTCAAAGTATCTTCCTGAGTCTTGCCAATTAAAATAGAGAGGTTTTGAATTCCCTATTCAAACAGCTTTTCGTGTAAAGTATAAACATCATATATATATATATATATATATATATATATATATCTCAGTTTTTCAAAGTCAAAATCCTATTTTGTTAGTCCTCTCGGATCTATTTGTTCTCTGAAACTTCCTAAGCTATTTTCATATCTAGTTTGGTTCCAATTTAAGATAACAGAACCATTAAAAAGAGTGTTCAACCTGTATACATGGTCTAATGTTATGGAAAAGGGTACATTGTGCATATTTTTTACATACAAATTAAGAATCAGAGACCATTTATAGCTTCATACATGTTAATCATATAGGTATACCAAAATTTAATATATCAAAGAGATTATGTAGATTTTTAAAGACATGGAATATACGGTGTTGACGAGTTTATGATATATGTGTTTCATTACGTGTGCACCGAGAAGAAGTTTAGGGGCTGTTTGGATTTGTTGTTTTCATAACTCATAACTCTATTTCCATCACCCATAACTCAAAAATTGTGAGACCCATGGCTGAGAAGTCCGTTTGGTTTTTGTTTCCATCACTCAATTCTACGATTTTTGAGTGATGAGTTATGAAAACTGAAAATACATTTTAGATGTTTTCAGTTTCCATAACTCTGTTTTCAATGGCATTTTCGTAATTAAAACTACATATTGGGTCCCATGGTCAGAGTCTAGCCACAACTTTTGAACCCCCCTTTTTCCTTTTCTTTTTTCCATTGGGTTTGGTGAGTTTGGTTTCTTTATCTTTTTTTTTTTTTTTTTTTTCTTTTTCCTTTCACACTAGGTGGCTTCTTCTTCTTCTTCTTTTTCTTTTCCCCCTTTCACGCTAGATCTTGGTCTTCTTCATTTTTTTTTTTTTTTTTTTTTTTTTCACTGGGTTCGGTGAGTTTGGGTTTCTATTTTTTTTTTTTCTTCTTTGGGTTTGATGAGTTTGGTTTCTTCATCTTCTGTTTTTTTCTTCTTCCTTTCACACTAGGTGGCTTCTTCTTCTTCTTGTTTTTCTTTTCCCTTTCACGCTGGGTCTTGGTCTTCTTCATCAAGTTTTTTTTTTTTTTCTTCTTCTTTCACTGGGTTCAGGTTTCTGGGTTTTTTTTTTTTTTTTTTTTCTTCTTCTTTCACTATGTTCAATTTTTTGGGTTTTTTTTTTTCTTCTTCTTCTTCTTTCACTGGGTTCGGTGAGTTTGGGTTTTCGGCTTTTTTTTTTTTTCACTAGGTTCGATGAGTTTGGGTACTGGGAGTTGAAGAAAAAAAAGAGAGTAAAAGCTACACCAAGTTACAGGTATGGGGCCCACAAATAGTTGAAAATTTTGAGTGATGACAAGTTAAGTGATGGTGCCAAACAGACTTCGTGTAGGGAGTTGGGATATTTTAAGTGATGAGTAATAAGTGACGAAAATTGAGTGAGGAGTGATGAGTGATGAGTAAGGGAAAAAAAAATCCAAACAGGGCCTTAATCTCTCACGTTAGATAGAGACGCCAATTGAATACCAATGTTCTGACCTATATAATTCCACTTAGTCATACTGTTTTCACACATGCGTACGCTCGTGCATATTGCATGAACTTTCCAAGTGATAAGCCTCGAGAGAGAGATCAATGATATAAACTTAGTAAATGAAAAGCCCGTGATATTCTTCCTATTATCGACCGCTCTTTTTCTACAACCTCTTTTGGAAGAGAGTCTATCCTCTATTCCATTTTGGTATGTCTTAAAATGAAGTCGTATTTTTAATATTAATAAATAAAATTCTTATCTTACTATTAACTTTATTTATAAAATAAATGTTATTCCTTTTTTTTTTATAGCTTAAATTAATGAAAATTGTAGGGATGATAGGCCCAGGAGCCCATATTAATGTATATATTGGGTCGGGGGCCTAATGATGTTAGGCAATTTGAGGATGAATAAACACTTTCATGAGAATCCGTGTTAGTAAGTGAAGAGGTGAAGTGTGATCATAATAATCCAAAAAGGTGGTCTGAGAAGGAATGCCTCCTCGGCTAAGCAAAGTCGAGGTCGGAAGGTACGGTCTGACATCAAAAGCAACATTCAGGACAATTCCACCGATGAGGAGAAGTATCAAGAAGGAACAGGATATAAGGAGACTATGAAATATCTAAAGGGAAAGCTGCTACCACCGCATTAAATGCTTTACGATTAACTCTCTAGCCGCATTAATGAGGAAGTGATACGAACAAGAACTTTCAACCTTACGGCTACTACCCAAAGATTTCAGGAAAGTGCTGATGGGACAAGAATCAACACCAACAATCTTATCTGCACGTAGAATGTGGAGATGAAAGGGGAAGATAGTATAAAATGGAAGAGAGACCCTAAGAGATGAGGATCTAGAAATTAAGAGAAAAACACTGTAGCAATCAAGAATTGAACTTGTAATCAAACTTGAGAGAAATATATAAGAACCGATCTCCTCAAACTGTGCTGAGAACGATTTTCTTTAGATTAACCTAGTCTATCTTTGTTTTATTGTCATCTGAATCCACTTTACTTGTTGTCCGATTTATTAAAGTCCAGTTTTCCAACCCACTCTCTACAAATTCATTGCATTGAGCTTTTTGGACCTAAGTTCATTTATCCTTTGGGCGAAAGACTCAAATTGCATCCTTACAAGAATAGTTTTGAAAATTTATACATTTAACTTACAACTTAAAAAATTGGATTTCTAAAAACGACCAACATTTTGGTGTTTAGCCATTAGTTTTGGGTTTTCTTTTCAATGAATAAAATAAAATCAAACCTAAAAAACATCCTTCTATACAATTCAAACACTATCGGGGATGAAGCCATAACTTTGAGTTAGAGGGAGCGGCTTTACTATTGATTTGTATGCGGCGGTTTCAACTTCTGACTTTGCTACAACTTAGCTGCTAAGATTTTTTATTTTTTATTTTTTATTTTATTTTTGTGTGTGAGTAAGAAAACAATTATTTTTGTTTAGAATTTTTTAAAGGGAATGGTTGTTTATTTTGGATAAAATTGATTAATTAAGCTTAATTTTTTTAGTTTTACTATTGGTCATTTTTGTTGTTGAGTTATTTTTTTGGGCTTGTATATTTTGTTTTAGATTTTAGATCTACAATTTTTTTTTTTATGGTCACTAAAATGAGGAAAATGCTAGAACTACAAGCTTTTTTTTTAGAACCACAAAGCCTTAATCCCAGTGACGTTCATTGTGACATCAAGTCTTTGAGGTTGTTCCTTGGAGTCGGTCAGAAGTACTAGTGTTCGTTGGTCAGAGGTAATAGTGTTCGTTGTTCATGAAGGATTTCATATAGAAAGAGCTCAAAAGTTATGAAGCAATAAGTTCAACTATTGGTAATGTCCAAGGACAAAGGTTTAAGATAATCTAGTAGAGATTGAAGGTGAGGAGGGAGAAGAGCGAGAACCAGTTGAATGTCCTCGTAAAATTTATACCTTAAAAATGTATCAATTTGCAAAATTATTCTCATTAATTTAAGCTATAAAAAAAAAAAAGAATGACATTTACTTTTTAGAAACAATGCAATATTTTGGATCATCCCAAAATGGAATATAAGACCAACAATTTGGAACGAGGAAGTAATAAACTGTATAGCTACTGTTAGTCATGTGTTAACAGTTTGTTATTAGAAGATTGGGCAGTTACTAGATTCTGTTAGTTTGTTAATTACCCTCTGTTTTGGGAATATGTATTAGAACCTATAAATACCATTATCTGAATCAATGGGAAATGAAAATAATGTGAGAGAACTCTGAAGCAAGCAATAATGTCTATTGAAGCTCTAGCAATGGCAGGTGCCGATTATGCAGAGTGTGAAATTCACCTTAAAGACATGGAGAGAAGTGCATGGGAACAGCCACCACCATATTTGCGGGCTGATGAGCAAAGTTCTAATTTTGGATATGGGAAAAAGGACACTGACATATTAATTGTTAATATGTGCAGTGGGCAACAAAAAAAGCAAGCAAAAGGGCTGAAGCATGTCACAACGAACAAAAACTTCAATTGAAAACGAGAGATTTAATGTATTTAAAAGTGTGAATTTTTAGTACTGTGATATCATACACAAGTATGTATGTATGTATGTGAGGATTTAGATTAGAAGATTCCATGACAATGTAATAATCAGTAAGTCTGTAATATGTCATTCAATGTTCAAGAATGAATTATATACATGTAGTTAAAAGAAATCATTTTGTCTGAATTTCGATTACCTTTCAATCAACTCTCAATCGATCGAACTCAAGATTTCAACAGACTTCCAGTCTCTTCTTGATATATTGAAAGATGATTTTCAATTGATATTCGACAACAACTCAATCAATCAAAATTCATTTACTCTAATTTTTGACACGTTTTAATGAGGTTGGAGTTGTGCTCTTATTAAACTCTATTTGTTATGCCTATACAAAGACTTTTATACACTACTTTCAGTGCAACTAAGGCTAGAAATCAAAGAAACGAAAGAGAACATCCAAACCTCTATTTTGTGATCTCATGAGTTCATTATGACTGCTAAGGTAGATTTTTTTAGAGAAACACATATTACACATCAAAGCTTGAACCTTTCAACCCGTGAGTACAGAGAGAGCATAGAGACATATCTTCAACGGTATTGTTGAGTGATCAAAGAGTTGAAACCACAGAGCCTTCATCCCAGTGACGTTCATTGCGACATCAAATCTTTGAGGTTGTTCCTTGGAGTCGTTCAGAGGTACTAGTGTGAGTCGTTAGTGAAGGATTTCATATAGAAAGAGTTCAAAAGTTATGAAATAATAAGTGCAACCATTGGTAATGTCCAAGGACAAAGGTTTAAGTTCAACTACTTGTACTAGGTAATGTCTTAAGGACAAAGGTTTTTTTATTCAATCTGTACCTCTTATTCCTATAATGAATTGTATTAATTGTTTTTCCTTTGGATATTTTTCCATTGATTTTCCACTTCGTCACCATATCATCTGTCCCATGTTTTCATTGCTTTTATTATATTATTTTATGGATTTTACTAATGTGGGCACACATTAAGCCATCTATATTTGGAAATATTTTCTCGGAAATTGAAAAAGTATTGACAACTTTTTCAATTCCCAATAAAATATTTCTAAAATTGGATAGCTTAATGTGTGCCCTAAGGGCACACATTAACCGGACCCTTATTTTATTTATTGGTAACTTGTTTTGTAGTTTATAATCTCGTAATTGTGATCAATGATCACATATCTAGCTTCATTGGTAATTTGGTAATGGATGATAAAAAGCTATCATCGGGAGCGGGCGCTAAGATTAAAACTCTCAAAAAAATAAAAAAGCTTACTTGGTAATAATTTGATAAATTCGCTGCATGGTAATACTTAGTATCCTAAGTCCTAACTGATCCTTTCAATATAAAAATTAAATTTTCATGAAATGACATCAATTTCACGATAAATAAAATAGGATCTTACACCAAGTAAGATGAACATTTTTTGTATCTTTCTTTTGTTTATGAAAATTCTTAATTATATTGACGCTTATTTTTCATTGCCAACTATTCCAATAGAAAAAGGCCCACACATTGATAAAAAAATATTTTTTATCATTTTCACAATAAATCATAGTTGGTCACTAAAATTACTTTTTTGTATAGTAAACTTAAGATTTGTTGTGAAAATATTATAAAAATGTTATAAATATAGCATTTCTCTTTTAGATTTACATTAATCCATGAGCTATTTTTTGAATTCTAAACATAATTCACGAAGCCTCATTCAGTCTGTTGAGTTTTAAGAACAAAACCCTCAGATTTATTTGATTTTCCAAGATTCTAATTCTTTTCTTTCTAAAATTAAAATAAAATAAAATAACTTTTAGTTCTTTTAACCAGATGACTAATCTTCTTCTTTTTTTTCCCATAGTTTACGTCTATTGGAAGGGTTTTTAATTTTGAAATGTTGAGGATGATATAGATTTCAATTCTTTTTTTCCCAGTAAAACTAAAATATCAATTCTAAAACCCTATTTTGTCATTCTTTAAAAAAATTATGAACTTTCTATACTTTGGGGACTAACATTACTATTTTATTTTAACATTAATATTTATAATAGTTACATATTTATGTATAAATTCATTACTGGCTACTCTAATTTTTATTTTAAAAACAATTTTAAAATTATTAATTATTGAGCAAATGATGGTTAAATAATGAACCGTCATATTAATTCATTGGAGAGTATGGTTTTGATTAGGGATGGCAACGGGATAGGGTAGGTCTGAAGGATGGAGTATTTACCCCCGCCTCGCATTGTTTTGTCTTATCCCATCCCCGTCCTGCCCTACACGATGGAGAAAATTTTCTTACCCCATTTCCTCCCCCTTGAGGCCCCACGAAACCCCACCCCATCCTATAAAACTCTACATCTTGTTAATTTGCCTACAAGTATTACAATTGTTTTAAATAAAACATGTTTTGTTAATAAAAATATATTTGAAATTACAAATAAATTTATCCCATCAAATCAAGCTAATTTTTAGCAAAAATAGAATAATATTATTAAAGTGTTTAACAAAACAATATTACAACAAAAACAAAATTTTCAAAATACAAAATCAATGATTCAATAGTTTATTAATTTGTTTATAATAAAGACAAAAGAAAACAGTAAAATTAGTACCTTATTTCCAACCTTGCTAAAAAAAAAAAAAAAAAAAGCGCAAAAGGCCTTGTTGAATAAAATAAGATAAGTTCATATATTTTTTAAATAGTAGAATTTTAAAGTATGAAAAATTTACAATTTAACCCTTATCAATATTATCAATGTGAGGCAAGACAGTGGGACGGATTGGGTCTAAAAAGTCTAAAGTCATCCCTGCCTCATAGTGTGGAGCTAAAATCCCACCCCATCTCCACCTCATCACCTTTGCGGGCCGGAGAAAACTTGCATAGGGTGAAACAGGGAAGGGTGACTCATGCGGAGTGGGGCAAAATTACCATCCCAGTTTTGATTATTGCAAATTTGCAGGCATATAATTAAAAATAAATAATAATAATAATAATAACTACATCACTACTAAATGTGAGTTACTTACGAGATTTACGCACTTAGGATCAGTAGTCTGAAGTTAAACCAGTATTTTTTTTTTTTTTTTTTTTTTTTTTTGGGGGGGCCAAAAATAGGGAGCTACAAACTTTGAATTCACATCATTCAGAACTCCCTTAGTCCAATTAATGACTGATCAATCGCCACCCACTTGCCTCTTCCATGAGTCTTCCACAATCAGTTCATCAACTCCCCAGTCTTCATAACTGTTAAAATTCATACAACCAAGTAAAACGAATGAGCATATATCAGACACGTGCCCAAAAAAAAGTAGCTCTCACATAGAAGCACAATTGTCAAATAATTTTTTTTCATAGCTTTACAACGTTAAGTGTTACAAAATTTCAGAAATTTTGAAATAAGAACCTCACCTTCCATCTGGCAAGTAGCGGCGGATGGTGAAAGGTATTTTCCGCTCACGAAGCTCCTTCATTGCAATCTGAAATGTATGAATAAGGTGTCACTAACTGCTTCTAATTAGAAATTATATATCCACAACATTTTTACAACAAATCTTAAGTGACAGATTGTTACTAGTTGTTATTGTTGGGGTAAAAAAGTAATCTTAGTGTTAGGTTCAAATTTAAACCAATAACAACTAACCACCTATGATTTGTTGTGAAAATGTTGTGGACGTAGCATCTCTCGCTTCTAATACAAACACTTCCCAAATAAGATCATAAGAATTTTGACTATGAAATTTGTCACCATTCTTGTCTAGAAACATGATAGATTACAACACACAAGGTAAACTCCACTTTATCATCCTGAAAAAAGTGAAGCTATCACCTATTCTAGACCAGACCTTTGTAGATTAAGAGTCGTGGAATATTAGTAGATAATTTAACTAACTGCCAAGTCTAATATAGATGTCCTACTCTATTTCGTGACACTAAAGAGAACTTCTTGTACGTATTCTCTGACCAAAAAATAGTGACAAAAGAACCAACAGTCATTTCATAAATACAATGGGTTGGAGGTTTGATAGCAGCATTCTGTGGGTTTGACAGGGGGTATCCTGACTAATCAAGGTCCATTTGCGTACATAAGCTGAAAGAAAATGAGAAGAATGAAAGGAACTGCATTTAAAAATGTCATTTAACATGGCTGTTAGAGAATCTAACCTCAAGTGGGTCAGTTTCACCCTCCAACTCAACCATCACAGGTGCGTTCATACTGCACAGAGAAAGGGATATATTATGGAATCCACCCAACTTGGTCAGCATAAATTAGACTGTAAGTGCAAACAAAGAAAACCTGATCTGCAGAGCACGGGTACCCAATATTCTGGCACGCTCATATTTTGTCATGTACTTTGAGGTCTTACGAGGACGTTCAACTGGTTCCTGCTCTCCTCTCTCCTCACCTTCAATCTCTACTGGAGCATCTTCATTGGCATTGTTCTCTAAGTCCTCCTCTGCACCTTCCTGTCCATCATTTATCCAATATGTTAGTCAATTTGTTTTAAAAAACATAAATTCAGTTCATCATATGCTTTCAAGAAGCAAATCAATGTCTACCTCAATCTCGGGCTCTGGGGGCTCATCCTCATATCTGCAGCAAAAAATTTCATAAGGCACCTTTTAACAGGTATGTAAAAAATTACAGGTCTAGAATTAGATATTTGAGCCACTAATGCCAAGCATAGAATCATACAGAACGGTAAAAATTACTGCAAGGAATCGATTGAGTTTCAACTTTCAAGGGACAAACATTTGAATGTCATCTGCATCTAAAATACTGTCGTGCAAAACCATCACAATTAATCAGAAGAGCCATGTTTTAACATCTTATAACTTATGTTAGAAGTAAATGTGCACCAGGGACAACTGAGGCAACTAATTGGTGAACATAAACTCATGCCATGCAGCATGTATGCATCCTCCAATTTTTGGATCCAACTTTTATAGTTTATATCTACCACTGACTACTTTCAAAGCTCATGCTGGGTATATAAAGGTATGATAATTGCAAGCTATGCAAGAAATGAACGTCAGAAATTTGTGGGGCCAGGATTTTTCCTTCCAAAGGCCAAAGTGGGGGAATATGAATGCATATAAATGTAGAATTGATGGGGCCATCTTCAGCTTTTTTTGGGGAGGGGGAGGGTGTGGAGGAGGGAGGGAGGGAGGGATGAGAGTTATCAAAATTAGAACATATGGACATGATAGTGTGAACAAAATGCAAGATAGTAGTAGTCCAAGAAGATGTCATCTTAATGCAAGATAGCCTTAGAGACCACGCCTCATGAAGTGGATGTCACTAGTTCAAATATTTCCTTCCCCCTTCTCCCCTTGGGGCCCACACTCACTTATCAAAGAAATGCGGTTGCTTAGATTAAAAAGATTGCTCTTAAAAATGGCTAATGCTAGCATTGCACTCATCAGTAACTGTCCATTCAAAAGAAATATGAAGTTTTTAAAAATGCATTGTTTTAACATGGTGAAGTTCCACACAAGCTAAACAAATATGATACAGCAAGATTTTTGCTAATTTTAGATAGATTTCAGACAATCATTAGGTTAAGAAAAAGATAATCCTAGAGGCCAGGCTAGCAGATTAATTGGACCTATAGACTAGGAACCAAAAGAAAAGGCAGGCAAGCCACTCCTTAGGACAGCATTTACAAAAGCCCATTTAGAGCATTTGAATTGGAACTTTTACGGGCTGGTGGCAACTGAATAACTTTAATCCAACCCCTTTTTTTCAAAACCCACTTTGTGCCCTTCCATATTCTGACTACCAGTGTATCCCTTGGAGTAACATTCTTTACCTAATGCTATATTGACATGGTGATAAACATTGTCCCAAGAGTACCCCAACTATCTTAACCAAAAGGAGCCCAAATTCCCATAACAATCATTTTGAGGTTCTTTTGCACAAACCATATCATAATCTGTGGGTATCACAAGCACCCTTAATTAAGAAGATGGGCACATTAGTTTCATCTCTGCATTAAGCTCCCCACAAAAAGCCAATAAATCAATATTGAGTCTATTCTATCCATAACAGTAATAGTGTTTATCATAAATAATGAATATCAAAAGGCAACAACAACCAAGCAGACACGTGTATCTTTTCTGCCATCTTATCCTACCCAAAATCAGCTCTTTGTCTCTTCCTTAATGGATATCAAAAACATTAAACGAAGTGTTTTTTTACAGCAATTTATCAAATTCACCCAATCTCGTATCACATAGATCACATAATCTATTCTATAATTTCAAGTTTTTAATCCAACCTTCGGCCAACAAATCACGGAAAAGTTGATTCAAGATACAGATTTAATACCAGTTTTTCTTACATATATCTTTTGTAAACCATTTACTACACACAAAAAGACCAGTAAATAATACAAAGTTGCCCTCTAATGTTTGCATATCCCCTTGCTACACAAAAGACTAACAAGTTAAAATGAACGTAATACTGTCAAATCTAAACAACATAAATTTGGTCACCATCATATATTAACTTATTTGTTCAATCACTGATAACAATAAAGTAAGCAACTAAAATATTTATCCAATTAACCACTATTTTTGGTTGCTCAGAAAACTAAAACTGTATGTGTATATATGCATGTATAGCATATAATTTTCTTAGGTGACTTGTTTCCTCAAATACAAGACCATCAAACATTAAAAGGTTTTGATTTCTTTTTCTAACTCATCTTTGTTCAGCAACCAAACGGAGTGCATAGAAATACAAATCAATGCAAAAATAAACCCTAAAGCATCTATATATGTGTGCATGTGTGTGGAGAGAGAGAGAGAGAGAGAGAGAGAGAACCCCATGTCCAAATCATTGTAATCTTCATCAGCCATTGTTGATTGCTGAAGAAGCTTTTCCCTCTACACTTGGCTTCGTCACCAACACTCTTAGTCAAAGAACTAAATAGTATGTAGGACTTGATTACCTGGGGCGTAGAAACAAGCTGGTTCAGTAAAAACATTACCTTTTCAACAAGTTCACTACTTTGAAAAAACAGTCAAGATTTAAAATGCAGATATTTCTCAAACATCACTGTAGGAAAATATCTTAAAACTAAAACACAGATACAGAAAGATTTAACAAGACAATACAGTTCCCTATGAGCAATAACATCGTAATATTTGAATACAAACACAGAAAAACATCCCTAGGGATTTCTACTAGTGGTCTACGTTTACACTTTGTTGACTAAGTTGTGCAGTCCCCTGGACTATGACCCCTTCTTTGGTGCGGCTCCCTCTTTGGAACCTAAAGTTGGCCACACTCCGGCCTTGGAACCTACGCAAAGTACATTCCCTCTTTGGAGCTACCAACAGTGCACTGCCCTCTTTGGGACTTAGCTATGGTACCAAGCCACTACTCACAACTTGTCTTAGGGTTTCAAAGTCATCTCAAAGTGCTCATAACAAGTATGTTTCAAAACTAATCAATTTCATGTGCTTTGTAAATCTTTCTAAAACATATAATTTCAATCTCATGATACTTTCCTATCATTGCAAGCAAAGACGAACACGTATCAAATCATAAAACATAATGCGCAAATAAGCAGTAAGTATTCAAAGAAACTGTCTCAACATAATAATTTTGCAAAATATTCATAATTACCTTTCTCAAAATGTCAATAACTTTTTCCAAAAGCAAATCATAGGCAAGTTAAACCATATTTGAATCAATCACATATTTGAAATGCGCATCAACGCATGCATATTCATATAAGATTTAGCTCATCCCAGAATATTTTCAAACAAACAAGTATTCAAAATTTTCTTGTAATATCTACTTCTTCATTGCGAAAAGAAGTTTGATAGTCAACACCATCTTTAACAAACCGCCCAAATTAGAAAATACTACTTACCTAGTGCGTCTGGCAAAACCAAACCCTATACTCCAAAACTCACAAGCTAGATTCTATAAAGGTGAGTTCAAAGGTAAAAATCAATACACCCATCAACACATCATAACATTATACATTTGTCATGATAAGGCCATGAACAAGATTAGCCCATATTCCCTATGGATTTAATCATTTAATAGGCTCTAGCTGGTTCTTACAAAACTTACTTGTTGCTAATTCCTTTGGTAAACCAAAATCATCAAATTAAAGCTCCAAACTCACCACTAAACCCTTGTTTCACACACCCATGTCAAGAATACTCAATGAAGAGTAACCTAAACCAAGAGAATCATATAAACCCAACACAACGATGGGTGTCCAGCCATTACAACTCCCTAAAATCCACCCCAAACTCTTCACATTCAACTCATAACAACTCCCAAAATTAAGAGCCCACTCTCTTTGCCCCCATTCAGCCATGGCCCAACCCATTCTTCACACTTACAACCCCAACCTCAATCTCATTTATTAAACTGACATTCTTCAAGTTTAAGGGTTTAGGGTTTCAACGCCAAACCCAAACTAATTCAACCCTAAAACGAACCCCAATTCAGGTTTTTCATTCAAAACACGCACAGAAAAAATTCAAAGGGAGGAAGATTTACCTATTTGGCCGAAAGATCAAAAAATGGTCGCCAAGTTGTGGCTTCTTTGGAGAACGGTGTGGTGCTGTGGGGGAGAGAATGTGAGGAAAGTGAGGAAAAGAGAGAGATAGGCGTAATATGAGGGTTTTGGCCCAACAAGCCCACTTAAAACTAACCCCATCACTTTGATCTTCTTGGCCCAAAATTATGTTTCTTAATACTTTTTGGGCCCAAGTTTACTTCCTTCTTTCCTAAAGTAACCCCAAGCTTACAAGAGAAAAAACCATTGGTTTCTTTGACCAAAGAAAAAGGCTTTACAATTCTTTTTTTTTTTTTTTTTTTTCGGTGAAAAATGTTTCATTACAAACTAAGCAGCAACAATACAATCAGAACAAACCCTATTACAAAACATCCCATTGAGGTCATCCTCAAAAACATCTATTAGGTCCACAAGCGGACTATCAAAGGTAGAAAAATTGGCATCAAGACAATAGCTCAATCTAGCAAGACTATCTCGCACACTGTGTTCACCGACGGTAGCAATGCTTAATACAAAACTGCGGAATGCGAGAAATCAAAAGCTTGCAATCATCCAATAGAGGCGATATGACATTATTCACATAAGAAGGATTTCCTAAGGCATCCACAATAGACTTGGCATCAAGTTCAACTTCAAGAGCATTAATGTTGAGGTTGCGGCATAAAAGAAGACCCTCCCTTAAACCCCACAGTTCAGCGGCAAAACTGTTTGTCATGCCAATACTCCTACTAAAACCCATAACCCACCTACCAGCATCATCCCTAATCACCCCTCCACAACTTGCCAAACTTGTGTTACCACAACAAGAGCCATCTATGTTGAGCTTCCACCAACCTTGAACCGGCTTCTCCCATCTAATCCTCCTCAAAACATTCCGGGTCAACAACCTTGGAGAGGAAAGGCAATGAAAAAATTTCACCGCTTGGTTTACAATCACCAAATCTAGCTTCAGGTTCCTACTTTTGCCATTGAAGACCACATTGTTTCTACTCTTCCGGACATTCCACACAGCAAAAGGAAAAACAACATTCCAAGGAGGTTGAGTAGCACCTAAAGCGTGCTTAAATTTACTATTTAACATCAGCCAATCTTGGAGGTTGCTACTCCAAAAGGCTTGATTAGAGGGTAAAACCCCCAACCGATTCCACAGACATCTTAAAAGAGGGCAATCTCTTAAGGCATGTAAAATGCTTTCAGCTCCTTCCTGGCATAAAGGGCAAGTAGTATCATGACTAACACCCCTCCTCTCAAGGCAAACCTTAACTCCAATACTGTTATGGGCACACTTCCAAAGAAAAGTTCTAATCCTTGGAAGAGTATTCACTTTCCAAATCCAACGAGCTGGGAAAGGATCTATACCTTCATCCCCCATGGCAATCCTATAAGCACCCTTCAAGTCAAAGGTGCCCTTAGGAGACCCCAACCAAGCCAACTTATCAACACCTCTACTCAACAAAGTCACTAGGGTTGCTTGAATCAACCTTCTAACCTCAACAGGAAGTTCAAAGGGAATCTTCCCCCAATCCCAACCCGTGTCTATCATAAGTCTTTAACTTCTAGCTGGCTAGCCTCCCTCGTGATAGGACCCTGAATCAAACCTCTAAGAGAACCTCCATTTGTCCAATTGCTTTGCCACACATTAAGCCCACTATCCCTACCAACCATCCACTTGCTACCCTTATTGAAAGTGTCCATACCTTTTTTCATCGTGACCCAAATGTGAGAACAAGGAAGCCTATTAGCATTGGTAGCAACTCTTCTTCTCGGATTACAATATTTCAAATTCAAAACTCTAGCCCAAGGGGCCTCCTTTTCAGTATGGAACCTCCAATTAAGCTTAGAAAGGAGAGCTATATTCTTCCCCTTTGCTGATTGCAACCCAAGCCCCCCTTCCTCCTTAGACTTTATCACCTTATCCCAACCAACTCAATGAATCTTCTTGGCAGCCTCAAAAGAACCCCACAGGAAATTTCGATTCAATCTATCTAACTCATTCAAAATTCTACTAGGCAACAAGTTACATTGCATAACATACGAAGGAACAGCAGCCAAAGAGGCTTGAATGAGAACATTCCGCCCCGCCAAAGAGAGCATGTTAGCCTTCCAACCCGAAAGCTTTTGTTTTACTCTATCAAGGATGAAATTGTACTCCTAAGAAGAAAAGTCGGGATGCTTGAGAGGGAAGCCAAGATACTTCCCCAAGAATGGAGTGGAAGCAAACCCAAGAATGTCACAAAGAGATTTCCTTGTGTCTTGGTCTACATTTGGAGAGAAATACACCCTTGACTTAGCTTCACTCACTGATTACCCGGATAACTCACAAAAATCATCAAGAACATCTCTAATGGCGGCGCAATTTACCCAATCTGCTTTAACAAAAAGGATGAGGTCATCCGTAAAGAAGAGATGAGAGAATTCAGGACCACTTTGAGAGGCTTTAATTGGCTGCCATGTCTTCATATTGCACTTCTCTTCTATTAGCTGACCAAGAAAATCCATGCAAATGATGAAAAGATACGGGGAGAGCGGGTCACCCCGCCTTATCCCTCTAGAAGGAAGAATCGGCTCCAAAACTTCCCCATTAAACAATATGGAAGTGGAGACCGTCGACACACAACTCATTATAACATCTATGAGATTTGTGGGAAGGTTAATCCTAGTAAGCATGTTTTGAATAAATCCCCACTCAAGCTTGTCATAAGCCTTCTCCAAATCTATCTTTAAGGCCATGTACCCCGTCTTCCCTTTCTTTTTCCCAAGGGAATGAATTATCTCTTGGGCAATGATGACATTGTCAATACCCTTTCTACCCGGGACAAAAGCCGTCTGTAAGGGAGATATAAGCTTATCCAAGAAAGGTTTCAGCTTTGCCACAATAATCTTGGTCACCACTTTATACACCGTATTATACGGACTAATAGGTCTGTAATTACCTAAAGTCTCAGAACCTTGGATCTTAAAAATCAAAGCAATAAGAGTCTTATTCAAATGCTCGGGCACTTTCCCACTCCTAAAAATCTGCTTAACTTCCTCAATCATAGAGTCCCCCACTACCAGCCAAAATTTTTGGAAGAAGCCCGCATGAAGTCCATCCGGAACCGAGGCTTTAAATGGTTTTAAGGACCACAAGGCAGCCTTGATTTCTGTTTCAATAACCTCTCCATCGATGCTCTCCCTCTCCCCATCCGAAAGGCTGGCCTGGCTTTGGACAAAACTAGGTTCTTCCTTGAAATGACCTCATGAGATGTCGTGTATATCCCATTAAAACCGCTTCTAATAAACTCTTTGATATCATTCTCCTCATGGATCCACTCCCCCACTGAATTTTTAATAGCCATGATTTGATTCCTTTTCCTCCTAACCAAAGTTGAAACATGGAAGAAAGTTGTATTATGATCCCCTTGAACCAACCAATTTACCCGAGACTTCAGAGCCCATAACTCCTCTTCTTGATTGAGAACAAGATCAAGATCCCTAAGGAGATCCACTTCCAACTTAAGAAGAAAACTAGAAGGTTTAAAAGTAATAGCCTTCTGAATACCATTGATCCTAGCCATCAGAATTTTCTTCCTTGTAAAAATATTCCCGAACTGATTTTTATTCCAATCCACAACATTCCTAGTGAAGCTATCAATGGCCTCAACAAGATTATTTGCACCTCCCCAAGCTTGAGAAACAATATCAGGGAAGGTAGGGTCAAGCAACCAACACGTTTGGAACCTAAATAGCCTCTTCTTCCCCCTACTTACACCTGGTTGCATCTCTAACAGAACAGGGCAGTGATCAAAGTGGTACCTAGGAAGATGGGTAACTTTAGCATCCGGGTAAAGCAAACACCACTAAGGGTTCACAAAGAACCTGTCTATTCTCTCCTGTATCAAAGCTTGAATTTCCCTTCTATTGGTCCAAGTGTAACGAGGTCCCATAAAGCCGATGTCTATCATATTACATTTATCTAAACACTCCTTCAACAAAAGAGAGCTGTTCACACTAACCGCTCTACCACCAAATTTATCATCATTAACCAAAGGTTCATTAAAATCCCCTGCTATAACCCAAGGTATATTGTGAAGGTTTGCTACTTTCATAAGGTTATTCCATAAAATGTGTCTTTCAGCACACCTAGGACTAGCATACATAGCAGAGAAAAGCCAAATAACATTTGAAATACGTACCTTAACCGTAAAGTGAATTTCTTGTTTAGTACTGGCCAAATGGGCAACGTCAACTCTTTCGTAATTCCACAAAGCACCCATATTCCACCAGCAAACCCAACTGCATCGGAGCGAATAGCTCTATCAAAAGGGAGCCTCTCGGTGATTTCCTTTGCTCTGTTTACCCCAACACGAGTTTCCATTACCACCAAAATAGTTGGATTATACTTCTGCACCATCTCCCTAACACGCTTCTGAAAAGAGGGCTTTGAAGCACCTCTACAATTCCAAATAATGCAATTCATAAGGACTTTAAGAGCTGGGATTTGACAAAACTCATTGGGAAGACCCACCATCGCCTCTCCCTTCCAAAACCATCAGATTCGCACCATGAGCTACACAGCCCCCACTCCCATCACTTAAGGAGCCATGATCGGATCGAGCTACCTGTAAACCCTCTCCATTGCCGGAACAATCACCAAGACAATTCAAACATGCCGTCGTTACCGCTTAGCTTGACCCTCCGTCCATGCCTTGATCTTCAAGTTAACCAAACCCATGCTCCCAATTCAGGTTGCTCGCCTCACGGCCACTCTGATCACCAGATTTTTCTCCGGAACTACCTCTTCGAATCTGTCCCATCTCGGACTCATCGACGGCAACGAAGTGGAAATCTCCATCAGGCGACGGCGCATTGAGGTGCGCCACAACGATCTGACTCGGCTCCGCCCCCGCAACGGCACCGGCTTGGCTCATCCTGTGTGCCGGCGAGCGATCCTTAAAGTTTTCTTCCCCAGCGGCACCGATCTAACTCTTGTATCCAGCCCTTGCACGTGCCTCCGCCTTCATGCCTTTAATCGAACCAGCCTTACGGGCTTTATCACTTTTAGGAATTATAGTTTTCATACCTGCATTATGGGCCGAAACAACTTGGGCTTCTTTCCCAATTCTATGTAAGACTTGCTCCACTTGGGCTTTCTCCAGAATCCTTAAAGGAGCCTGCTTTCTTTTTGTCTCCCTGTTAAGCCCGTTGGAGTCCTCAATCTTCTCCACACCAACCCAATTCCTCCTATTAGCTATTTGATGACCGTTACTCCTCTACTCCAAAGCAAGACCGTGGCCAGGTAAAGACCAACCACTCCTCCGAATTTTTGTCTCTTTCTTTCTACGTGCCACGACCACCCAAGGTCCATACGATCCCTTACGCACGTCCTCTCGCACGGCATCATCCTTTCCATGTGGTCCCAAATTTACCTCAGCATTGTCGGCATCATGCACAACGTGTGTGCTTGCCCCTTTATCACCTGCACCTCCCTCCTCCGTTTCCTCACACGGCAGCACCGGCCTAATAACAAATGGACAAACCTCTCTTTTATGGCCCATTCTTCCACACTTAAAGCATAAGTTATGAATACCCTCATAAGTAGCGGTTTGCTGGAGTTTACCTATCATCACCGTAGTGATAAGCGGCTTATCCACATCAACTTGGATACACAACCTTGCAAACTTGCCTCTTGATTCAGTCGTCGTAAAAGTATCAATCCTTAACACATTGCTAATAGCCTTCCCGATGTGTTGGAGAGCCTTAGCATTGTAGTATTCAATAGGTAGCCCATTGAGTCTTATCCAAACTGCAATAGAAGACACCTTAGCCGACTCGGGCTTGAAATCTGGTTCCCATGGTCTAACCGAAAGGAAGTGGTCTCCTAAAAGCCAAGGACCTTTCTTCAACACAATCTCAACATCCTCTTTCAATGACAACCTTATGAGAAAGAAGCCATGTTCAAGGTCTACAACATCCAAACGCCTTGCTGGCTTCCACAAAGATAATACTCTAGCTTGGAGAAAATTTAATCCAATGACTCTACCGTATACTTTCACAATCAAAGCTCTCGCCCATGGTCTTCGAATCTCTTGTTTAAGCTCCTTCGAGAACTTCACAGCTACCATACCTTGCCTAAGAGTTTCCACTTCGTCATCCGACTCAGCATCGTCATCCATGAACTCTTCAAAACAAAATGCCTGCGTGTATGCACCTGGTATTTCACCCATAAGTTTATCTCTGAATGAAGCATTTTGGCTGCCATAGCCCCCACCAAATCTAGGAGATGAAGACCCCGAGCTTTGGCCTTCACAAAAACCCGCATGATTCTCATTTTTAACTTTTTTATTGCTGCGGGCAAGTTCCGCTTGTTCCTCGAGAGAGAGAGAGCATTCCATTTCCTAGTTATTTTCGGTAGTTGAGTACGGACCTTAGTCCTTACGGTGCGATGAAGGCTTTACAATTCATCGTACTAGTTGTTATGAAACTTACTTATTTGTAAGGTAAATTAAAATAATTTTATAAAATCTTAAATTAATTAAGAAATTACACTATTGCATGATTTACTCTTGTATGACTTCAATTTGTGTTACAATTTGATAAATAAGTCACCGCTTGAACGTGCAAAGGTTTACAAAAAATTTGTCAGAAAATTTCAGATTCTGCAAAAAAATAATTCAAAAATTCAGATATTAAAACTTCTGAAAGACCAAAAAATATTAAAGAATCAGATGAATCAAATGATAATTTTATTTAAATATTGTGCTGACGTAGAAAATTATGAGAGTTTCAAAGGTTTTGGTTTTAAATCAATCTTGAAGAATTTCATCTGGTATAAAATTTCAAATTGTAAAGTAGTTAGATTTCTAATCAATATGAATTATAAGAGAAGGAGAATTATTGATAATGGTGGAATGAAAAGTTTGATAAAAGGAAAAAATAAAGTAAAAAAATAAAATAAAAAAATGTGACAATTCAACATAAATAAAAAACTAAACCGTGTATTAGGGGAAAAAATGTGACACTTTCTACCTAATAGCTATTGATTTTAGCATAGAAAAAGACGATGTGAAGGGAAAAAAATTGATTACTACAATTCCATTAGTATTTTATGTTGACAAAAGGAAAACTCTCTCTTATAAATCTCTTGCAAGCTATGTGCCATGTCCTTAAGTTACCTAAAACTAGTCAATAACTCACGTAATGCACCAAAAAGTTTAACATAGTATTAAATTTCCTTTCACTTATTTTTTTTTTTATCTAACACATAATTTTTTTTTTGGGATAGATTTAAAAGGAATTCTCTTTTTTTATACTTATAGAACATATAAGATAGAATTGATATTATGGTGCGTAGTTATTAATGGGCATTTATTATGATTGATCCGTATATGAAACTATTGATTCTACCTGTAGGGACACGATTCTTTAGCGGCCCAACAACGATGTTGGGCTCGCGCGTAGAAAATCCCTCACAATACGATTTGTAGAGAGTGGGCTTGAAAGGCTAACGTTTGGTCACAGGGCGTCGGTCCGGACCAGGCGTTGGGGAAACCCAGATAGGAAAAGGCTTCGAGCTGGATACCCAAGCCATACGGCTTTGTAACTTGAGGGATTGGGCTCCTCGGATCATGTCCGAGGAGCACTAATGTTTTCTCCGGTTACCCGACGGTGGGTTTTTCGTGGTGGTGCGCATATATTGTCAGGGCATTCTCATCCCTCGGGTTTTTTCCCCAAGTGCCCCCCCCTGATTAGTTTACCTTTCCTTTTATACTAGCCTACGTTTGCTGTCCCTCGTCCACGTGTAGGGTCAACTTTTCCAGGATCGAGATTTGTCCGTCAATCTAATCCCAAAATTGTTGGGGATGGTTAATAAAGCCTAAAAATCGGGTTACGTTAGGTGCGAGTCTTATCAATGAAGGGTATTAAGGACAACTTCCCCGAGATATTTTCTGATCTTTCAAGTTTGCTTGTATACCACTTTCATCAATGAGACTTTGGGTCTGCCGAGGACTAAGTTGTCCTCGGCTGTATCTTCGGGCCACTTTGGGCTTACTATTTTTGAGCTTGGGCCCTGGCCTCCTTCGGTTTGGGCTGTGGACTCCCCATAAGCGAGCGGGCCGAGCCCACAAACTGTTGGGCCCCACACTACCATTTAAAGAAAGAGTAATGATGTATAAAATTGAGATTTGAGAAACCTCATCAATTTTGGTGGCAAAATATCATGAAGTACTCTAACAAAACTTAAAGTCAAACATCTTTGGTTTGAAAAAACTCTCTAGTTTGTTTCTTCCTAGTGTGAATCATATTTATCATTGCCATGCAATTTTGCTGAAAAAGCATGGAAGTGTATTTTGTAATATAGAGAAGTATATCACCTACTTTTTTTTTTCTTTTTCTTTTTTTAAGAAGAATATCACCTACTTAATTTTTTTTTTTTTTTGAGTAAACAGTAATACTTATTAGAACACAAATAAAAATAGTAATATTAGTATTTTAAACCAGATTTATAATACATTACATAATCAAAGTACAACTATAAAAGGGCCTAACATTTATAATTGTAGACTGGGGTTATCACCTACTTAATTGGTTGTGCAGTCCCTGCAATGTACAAGAGGAGAAACAATAAAAATAAAAATGTCAATAAAAAATGCGAAGTATACAATTTAAAGCCATCTCAACAAATACAGCTCATATTAAAACCAAACACATCTCACTCTCACTTTGCCTCTATAACCAACTAACTCTCCCACAACTATCATATTCAGTCACCATTAATTAGCAACAATGGCTTCTCAATCTCCATCATTGCCCAGTCGCCCCCACACCTCTACCAGATTTGACACCAATGGCCACAATCTCCACCACAAAACAATGTGTACATATCTTTCATGTACACATCACCATTAAACCCTAGCTAAGTTTTCACTTTTTAACCTGTTTTATGCTTTTTCCAAAGGTTTAGTTGAAATTGCAATTTTTTTTAATTACTTTTTAAACCTTAGAGTTTTTGGTATGTTTCATTTAAAACTTAAACTTTCAACCTGTTTCATTTAACTCTCAAAGATTCTAACAATCTTTCATTTAAATCTTCTAACATCACATGACTAACTAGTTTAAATGAGATTTATTTCAAACTTTGAGGTTTAAATGAAACTTAACCAAAATTTAGGTATCAAACGTATATTATTACCTAAAAATTATAAGCATCACAGATATTATTGTTTCTTCATGCTTAATTCTAATAGTCCAAATTTCAGTTGAGTGAATAATATTGTATAATTAATTATTGCTTGATTATTCAAATTACTTACACAAGTGTTACGAGATTGTCCACAAATATTAAAAATAATATATATATACATATATATTACTTTGTTAAATGGCATATTTAACCTTCCACCTTTAACATTTGTTTTGAAATTGTTCTTATTATTGTAATTTAAATATACAAAAATGTCTTTACCATCATTTAAAATATGAAAAATGCTAACATCACAAATAAAATTTATAAAATTAAAGTCACTTTGATGAGGTGAAACTTATGATGAGACATAAATTTCATCTACCATATTGAGATTTTACATCCATTAAATGCCGATAAGAGAAGATTTTTTGCGATAATTTCAAAAGCATAGGCGCTAAAAGTAAAAAAATCTTTAAGTACAAGTACAATTTTTCTTTTTTTTAAATCAAAAGTTGAGGATTAAATATGTAATTTAGCCATATTTGATATTACTATATATGTTCAAATTTGGGATGCAATGCAAGACATAAATATCTGATGTCATGTTGAAGGACTATATATGGAAGCTTCTACTCACATGTCCTTTAACATAAAGAGCATGGAATCTAAGATGCTGAAGAGAGCTTTTATATTATGTTATGCTTAATGACATATGCAATGACACAATGTCCCCTCTTACCTATATATAATTATATATATATAAATCACGGGTTTAAGTTATAAGTACATATAATTAAAAAAAATTAAAAAACTTGTATATGTAATTCCCGTGCATATTCTTCTTTTCCCACTGTATACTAAGAAGTAAGAATAGGAGACAAAGAATTCACTTATAAATTTCCCCACTAGTTTTTTTGAGCTAATCACTAATCAGTAGTGAGTTCTCTTTTATAAACAAACTCTAGCAGATACATAAATATTAGAGATAAAGAAATGTCTATCGAAGCTCTGGCAATGGCAGGCATCGACTACACAGAATGTAGCATCAAGCTTGAAGATTTGGAAAAGGATGGCCCAAAACAGCCACCACAATATCTGCTAGATATGCAAAATTGTGGCAATGAAGTTGAGAAAATGGGCGGTGATCATGTATTAGTGGGTAATGGCAATGGAGAATGGATGAAAGCCAGAATGCTCGAATGGGTTAAAGCTGTGTTGCAGTGAATGAGAGTGTGCTACACTCTAAAACGAGAAATGTATTAGCTAGCTAGTTTGTAAATGGAAATTTTATTAATTGATAGTTTTTAGACCCCTTAAAATACAATTGAATTAACCTAGGTAATTAGCCAAGTTGTTACTTAGTCCAATTTAACAAATCTAGGTTATCACAATCACAGAGATCATATCATGCAAAGCAGCGGAAAGATAAATAACACAAAGGTATGATCACCCAGGAAACCAAACCGGTAAAAACCCGAGGAGGATTTAACCTAGCTATCCTCAAGGTAAACTTGAATTCACTATCTTGAAAGAATCGAAGTTCATACAATAAGACTTACAAGCCCCCACACTCGACTTCTTATTGCTACCCACCAGAGAACTTATCGACACGACTACATGCAAGTTCCGAATCCACGAACTCCTTTTTTCTTGGATTCACCACCAGCTACAAGCACACCTGCTTGTGTTTCTTTAAGCTTCAATGGCAAGAATCGAGTTGATCATCAAGGTGTAAATAAAATCTCCTCCTTGAAAACCCTAAGTTTGTGTAAAGGAAAGCTCTTCTAGATCTCACAAGAGATTTACACAAACAGCAATATGAGCAACCTTTAGAGAGCCTTTGGGTACAAAATCCTAAATACAAAAAGAGGCACTCTAATCTCTCTAAAACAACTTTCGAAAAACGTTCTAGGGTTTCCCTTATATATAGGAGAGTTTTACTTGAACCCTAATATGTTTAAATAGAGTTTGGGCTGAACTGGAATTCTGTAAAAAAATAAATCTGCACGTGGTTCGATCAATCGAGTCTAATTTTCGATCGATCAAACCTTGCAGATTTAGTCCAATAAATTCTGCAATCACTCGATTCCAATTTTACAAATAAACATACTTTGAGCAAACCTAAACCTAGACTCTATGTTTTGATCATGGTTTGCCAACATAATATAAATTGAAATTCTAATACATTAGTTCCTAATTTCTTAGAACCTAACATTAATAATATACTATGATAGTTTTGCAGGAATTATAATAGAGGATGCTTTTACAATCTAAACAATGAGAATATATAATCACTTTTTAATGAGTTAATAATATCACAATTTGTAAATGAGAAGTGAGAACGCAACCCACACATGGCCAAATACATGTCTAATGAGATGTATGATGTATGCATTCATTTAAATTGTACACAAGATGTACACTAGATATTAGTTCTGAATAAAGGAAAAATCATATTATACACATTGTGTTATACATACTATGTTTTATTTATAACTAAAAACGTGATGTTTTCAAGTTATAACAACGTGGCATGTGTAAAACACATTTTATATAAAAAAAAAAAAAAATACAACGCCCTTGAACAACAACATTTCATCCTCACATTGCATCTTGTTCGCATAGGAACTAGGCGCAAGCCAAACCCTTTGAACTCATGTCTAAGCTTCTTATTTTTAAAGAACTTCATGTCCAAAAAGCAAGTTAATGAGCTTTTTAGTCTTAGCCAAGAACTAGGCAGTAGGCCGCACAACCCAATCTTACTAAATACCGAGGGCCGACCCTAGGCTTTGACCACTTAGGCAATCGCCTAGGGCTCCCTACTATAAAAAGGCCCCCAAATTTTGGGGCAAAAATTGAGATATATATATATATATATATTTTAAATATTTTTTTTTGAGATATAGGAAAAAAAAATTAGTTTTACATTTTTCTTCTATTTTTAAGAAGTACTAAATAATTGAGTAATGATAGAGATATTACAATTTTAAATACATAGGGCTTACAAATATGTGTCACTAATCACAAAAAATAATTTAAATAGGAAAATACTATAAATACTATAAATTTTACTTTAAAACCTTTATACAAATTGATAGGACAATTAATATGATTTATAAACGTCAACAACCTATTAAATGTATTTTTAAATTACTTAGTGATACATATTTATAAGCATCATGTTGTAAAATTTATAATATCCCTAACATCATTTATTCAAATATTTGTTTATTATCTTCTTGAAGTGTCATTAATCACATTCATTGCTATAACATTTATACATTTTCTTTGGTTTCTTTAACCAAAGAAAAAGGTTTTGCAATTCATCGTACTAGTCGTTACCCTGTGCTATGCTCGGGAACTTACTTATTTGTGAGGTAGATTAAAATAATTTTGTAAAATCTTAAATTGATTAAGAAACTACACTATTGCATGATTTACTCTTGTATGACTTCAGTTTGTGTTACAATTTGATGAAGAAGTCATTACTTGAACGTGCAAAGGTTTACAAAAAATTTGTCGGACAATTTTGATTCTACAAAAAAATAATTCAAAAATTAAAACTTCCGAAAGATCAAAAAATGTTAAAGAATCAAATGATTCACTACTTAGAAATTATTAAAACAAAACAAAATATATATGACTAAATAATAGAGAAATATAAAAGAAAGATGAGTTACATTCAAAAGAATAATTTCAATTATTACAAGCCTTTTTATCTTGTAAAAAACGGCTAAAGAGAGTTTGATGGTTCATGTACGAAAATTACTTTTTAAAAAATACATGAAAAACCATAAAATAATTTATTTGTTTTTTTTAACAAAGTAGAGGAGAATAAAATAACATAAGAAGAGCTCATACCTCTACTCGGTTTTAAAAAAAATATATTGGGGTTTAAATTACTTTTATAGTATTCATGATTAACCTAGCAAATTTTGAGATAAATTATCAATATTTGAGTTTGAGTTTAAGTTAGACTGGTTAGAGAGATAGAGTTTCACTCCTTGTTAAGTTTGGATTAAATAAAAATAATTTTGTTTAAAAAAAATGATAAGTTTGAGTTTAAGTTGGACTTGTTAGCAAGGGAAGCTAGATTTTTAATCGATCTTGGAAGGTGATAATGTGACAGTCATGCAGTCCTTGAGGTGTCCACAAGCTAATTGTTATAGTTTGGGTCACATTTATGGGGACATCGGATGTATAGCAATGGGATTTAGAACTTTATCTATTAATTTGTGTTAAGAGAAGTGCAAATTCTGCAACACATTCTCTAGCAAAATATGCTAGACAAATTGTGGAAGAGTTAGTGTGGTTGGAGGAGCGCCCCCCCCCCCCCAACTCAACCCGCTTAGGATGCCTTGTACGTTGATAGTATTGGTTTATGAATGAATGAGATTGTACGTTTTTAGACCCCTTAAACACAAGCAAATTAACCTAGTTATTTAGCCAAGTGATTAACTTAGGTAAATTATACAAATCTAGGTTAACACGGATAAATCATATCATTAAAACGATTGCAAAAATAAAGAACACAACGATATGATAACCCAGAAAAATCAAAATGGTAAAAAACCTAGAGAGGATTTAACCTAGCTATCTTCAAGGTAAAACAGATCCACCATGAAAGAATTGAAGTTTTACAATAGCGACTTAGACAACTAACATCCTATTGTTACCTTGAGTAGAAAACTTACTACCATGACCACGTGACAGCTCCAAGTCCACGAATTACTTCTTTCTTGGATTCACAACAACCACAAGTACTCTCACTTGTGTTTCTCTTTAAGCTCTTTGTGCGGCAACTAAAATGATCACCAAATTCTCGACATCAATCTTGATCTTGATAACCCTAAGTGTGTATGAAGGCAAACACCTCTAGATCTCGCAAAAGATTCAACACACAGCACATCAAAATACTTTAGAGAGCTTTTGGGTACAAAACCCTAAATCTACAAAAGAGGCACAAGATGCACTCTAATCTCTCTAAAACTTATTAAAACATTCTTAGGGTTTCCTTTATATATTGGGAGTGTTTTACTTGAAACCCAATACGTTTAGTAGAGTTTGGGCTGAATTGGAATTCTACAGAAAAATAAATTTGCACGTGGTTCGATAGATCGAGTCTAATTTTCGATCGATCGAGCCTTGCTGATTTAGTCCAATAAATTCTGCAATCACTCGATTCCAAAACAAATAAACATACTTTGAGCAAGCCTAAACCTAGACTCTATGTTTTGATCATGGTTTGCCAACATAATACAAATTGAAGTTCTAATACATTAGTTCCTAAAGTCTTAGAACCTAACAGAGATGGGTTTGTGTCCAAAAAAAAAAAAAAAAGTTGGACTTATTAAAGAGACAAAATTTCACTCTTTGTTAAGTTTGGACTAAACAAAAATAATTTTATTTAAATATTGTGTTGACATGGAAAATTGTATTCAAAGGTTTCAATTTTAAATCAATTTTGAAGAATTTCATATGGTATAAAATTTCAAATTGTAAAGTAGTTAGATTTCTAATCAATATGAATTATAAGAGAATGTGAATTATGGATAATGGTGGAATGAAAAGTTTGATAAGAGAAATAAATAAACTAAAAAAATAAAAAATTGTGAAATTCAACATAAATAAAAAACGAAACCGTGTATTAGGGAAAAATTGTGACACTTTCTACCTAATAGCTATTGATTTTAGCATTGAAAAAGCCGATGTGACTGAAAAAAAATTGATTACCTTTTGTATCTATCCAAAAAGTGGATAAAGTAGTAGAGGAAGATGTTGTATATATGTCTATAAATTTGCTAAAGTAATACGTAGAAGAAAAGTTGATAAAATATTAAAGGTGGTATTTCTATGTAAAAATAAAATATAAAAAAATTCTGACACTTCAACATTAAAACAAAAATAAATAAATAAAAGGGAAAAATTATGACATGCACTTCAGTGTTACTGATTTTAGGATTAGAACAATAATTAAATTTTCATATTTATCTTAAAATTAGAGTTTAAGTTGGATTCGTTAGAGAGATAAAATTTCACTCCTTGTTAAATTTGGATTAAACAAAAAAAATTTTGTTAAAAAAAATGATGAATTTGAGTTTAAGTTAGACTTGTTAGAGAGATAGAGTTTCACTCTTTGTTTGTTAAGTTTGGACTAAACAAAAATAATTTTATTTAAATAAAATGATAATATTATTTAAATATTGTGCTGACATGGAAAATTGTGAGGGCTGCAAAGGCAGAGAGATAGAGTTTCACTCCTTATTAAGTTTGGATAACAAAAATAATTTTATTTTTTAAAAAATGATGAGTTTGAGTTTAAGTTAAACTTGTTAGAGAAATAGAGTTTCACTTCTTATTAAGTTTGGACTAAACAAAAATAATTTTATTTAAATAAAATGATAATATCATTTAAATATTGTCTTGATATGGAAAATTGTGAGAGTTTCAAAAGTTTCGATTATATATATATATATATATATATATTATAGTTAGCTAATCTTGATAAAGACTTTTGTCGTTTGATAAGAAATTTGAGATTCATGTCTCGTCTATTCCAAAAACTTGTTAGTGTATTCACCTAATAAAAAAAACAATCATTATCACTTGAAATTCTATCGTATTTATAAAAATAATTAAAAAAAAATGAAAAATTTTGAATTTAGGGTCTATTTAGATACCGCTTATTGCTGAAAACTGAAAATACTGTAGCAAAATATTTTTAAATGTATAAATAGTACTATGGTACCCAGTTTTAAAGTTGTTTTTATCGGGTGAATAGTTTTAAAGTTGATGCCAAACTTTTTTAAATATTTTTGGGGGGGAGGAGGAGGGTGGGCAGCCTTATTGTATGTACGGTCATCATTGGACTAAGAGCATCATTGAAAATTTTTAAATTATATATATAATTATTTTAATATTTTCAAAGTTTAGTCTATAAAAATAAGAGTTAGCTCTCTCCAAATATTTGAATTAGTCCAATGATGCTCTTAAAAAAAATTAATTAGTGTAATAGTTAGAGATATAACTTTATTTTTTGCAATTCTATTTTTTATTATAAAATGTGCTCTTATATCTGTTAAATATTTAATAAATTTTGGCATCAAACATGTTTGAATTTATCTTTTTTAATCCATTATGTGACGATTAACAAGTCATCGACTCATTAAAAAAATCTTGTCACTAAAACTACACATGAAATATGTCTTTAGTTGACACATAATAGGTTAGAGCAAGATAACTTTAAATATGTTTGGAGCCAAACTTATTTTAATGTCTTTAGTTGCATGTTTTTGAAATTTCCATTAGTTCAGTTGAAAGATTTTTTACTTTAATATAAAATTTGGTAATTTGTATTTAAAATGAAACATTTTAAGAATTTCACTATGAATATGGAAAAAATGAATTTTATTTTATAAACATCGTCATCAAACATAACTTTGATTGAAAATACTAAGTTTTTTTTTTTTTTTTGGTGAGTGTATATATATATAACTTATCAAATAAAAAAGAGTGTATATATGTGTGTATATAATAAAAAAAAAACGTGTGTGTGTGTCTATATATATATATATATATATATATATATATGTATATGAGGGTTGTCTTGATAAATATATTAGTACCGCAACTTGGCCCCCTCAAACAAAAATTCCTAGCTTCACCCCCGTATGGTCATATCTTTCTCTTTTATTCAATAAAAAATATCTCTTTTTTTTTTTTTTTTTTTTTTTTTGGCTCCAAAGTCAAAACCCATATATTTTGAGATTCATTTAAATTCAAGACCGTTTGGTAACGTTATTCTAGTAACGCTATTTATATTTTTTAGAAATACTTGTAGGTGAAAAAGTATGTGAAAATACGTATAATGTTATTTAAAAACTGAAAACATGTGTTTAAACACATGTATCAAACGAAAAATTATTATTGTGTACACTCAGAGTACCATAAATGTGTACTCCCTCCTCTCACATGAATGGTGGGTCTCACTAATTAAATTCATGATGGGACCCACTATTCATGTGAGAAGAGGGAGTACGCGTTTATGGTATTTTGAAGAATACCTAATAATTTTCCGTATCAAACAGGTTCTTAATTTAGGAAAATAATTAGAAAGTGCTTCTATTATGGTGTTTTAAATTTATTACTTTGTGCAGATTATCTGATTTTTATGACTGTTTTGTGTGTGTGTGTGTGTGTGAGCCAAACGCAGTGTTGCTCTACATCATAACATCAAATTTGCCATTGAGGGGTGTAGTCTAGTGGTTTTGGATGAGGCACAAAGATGCCCTAAGTGCGAGGTCTCGGGTTTGAGTCCGAATATGGACACGCTTGGGGGTACCTCCCTTAACAACCCAAGATCGCTAGTGTCCCTCATAGAGTTGGGAAGCTATGGCTCACCATGGTCCACCTACACCCCAGCAAGGCCTTGAACCCAGCGGGTAAGGTGTTATTATGATCATGCCTAAATAGAATTGTCACGTTAGTCGCCTCCCTCCCATTTTTCTTTTAGCAAAAAAAAAAAAAAAATTCAAATTATGTATTCTTACCGTTGTCCACTCCATTCCATTTGTTCCCTCAAACTACGCAAGTTTTTTTTTTCGTATTTAATTTTAATGGTTCCAATTTCAAATAACAGAACCATTAAAAAGAGTGTTCAATTTGTACCGTGTCAATCTGTTTATATGAAAATTTTAGATCAATCAGTAAGGACCATTATTATGAAAATTCTTGTTCTTTTTATTTTCTTTTTTTAAGATAAACATGGTCATTTTGTTTTCAATCTATTATATTTGCACGTTGTGCTCGTGCATATTACATGAACTCTTCTAGTTATAAGAGAGAGAGAGAGAGAGATCACGGGTACCTCAATGGCATAAACTTAGTAGATAAAAAGCCCGTGATATTCCTCCTTTAGAAGCCAAATTAGAGAAACTGTGGGATAGCCCATTTGCCCAATTTTGTGGGAATGACAAGCTGATATCTTTAATTTTCTTCCACTCTTTTGTGAACATATTGTGAGAGAAATTAACCAATGTCAATTGAAGCTCTAGCAATGGCGGGTGCTGATTATGTAGAATGTGGCATCAACCTTGAAGCCTTGGAGAGAACAGACTCCACCACATTTGCTGGCTGATGAGCAAAGTTTCAATATTGGAAATGAGAAAAAGGGTGCTGAAATTTTAACCTTTGTCACAAACTTCATTTAAAAATGAGAGATTAATATATTGAAAGTGTGATTTTTTTATTTTTTTTTATTAGTGGAAGTGTAAAAAATTTACTCAAGTGAATGTGATATTAGTAGCTTTCAAATTAGTTCTTGTGCTTTTTGTGGAGCAGATATTATACAAATCATTTTAAACAGTTGGAACTGGGTGGATTGAGAGAAATATAGCAAGATTTGGCATAAATGGTTTAATGAAGCTTTATTCTCGTTCTGTTTTTAGGCTTTGTGTACATGTACTTCATTATAAATCAGGTTTGCTTGAGAAAAGAGATTCCAGTTATTATTAGCTTGACCTTTGATGGACATCACCAAGATCGCCTGCAGGCTGCAGCTGACAAATCTCAATCACAATTCCATTAGTATTTTATGTTGACAAAAGGAAAACTCTCTCTTATAAATCTCTAGCAAGCTATGTGCCATGTCCTTAAGTTACCTAAAACTAGTCAATAACTCACGTAATGCACCAAAAAGTTTAACATAGTATTAAATTTCCTTTCTCTTTTTTTTTTTTTTTATTTTATCTAAAACATTTTTTTTTTTTTTGGATAGATTTAAAAGGAATTCTCTTTTTTATATTGATAGAACATATAAGATAGAATTGATATTATGGTAGTTATTAATAGGTGTAGGGATAAGGGCCCAAAATTATATATTGGGCCTTGGGCTTGGCCGAGGACGTTGGTTGATCCGAGGACGAATAAATAGTAGTGAGAGCATTAAGCTCAAAGTCCCATAAGCAAGATGCAAATGGAAAGGTTGGGAAATGTGGTCCGAGGAGGAGTATCACCTCGGATAGACAAAGCACAGATCAAATCTATACCCAATCGTTCAAGGTGACCTTCCAGGAAATTCCACTAATAGGAACGTGCATTATGAACGTACAAGAGGAATGGAAGCTCAGAAATATCTAAGGAAAGGTTGCTGCCACCGCATTAAATGCTCTGAAACTATCTTTCTGGCTGCATTAATATGGAGAAGACCCCTGAACAGTGCTGTCTTGGCTACCCCAACTCACAAAGAATCTAGAAGGGTGTCCGATGGGACAAACACTCAAGTAATTGCTTAATTGATCAACAAGTGTAGGGCCAAGATTGTTCAAATATAACTATATAATGTAAGAGACCCTCCATGGAAGGGGAGATTAGAATCAAGAGAAAAACACTATAGCAATCAAGAAACAAACTTGTAATCAAACCCGAGAGAAATATATAAGAATCGGCCTCCTCGGACTATGCCGAGGACGATTTTCTTTAGTTGAATCAATTTGTCTTTTTGTTCATGTCATTGGAACTCACTTTATTTGTCATCCAACTCGTTTAAGCCCAGTTCTCCAACCCACTCTTCACAAATTCATTATTTTTGGGCTTGAATCCATCTATCATTTAGGCTAAGAACAAGATTAGGTCCTTACAATTGGCACCGTCTGTGAGAAGTTCTGGTGTTATAGTGAGTTTGATTTCCAACTATGGTAGGTTCAGGTCCACACCAGGCAAAATCTAGGGGGTCTCAATGTGAAAATCATTTTGTCAAACTCAAGCAAAGAAGGGACCGGGAGGGGAGTGTGAATACTATCCATACTAGTAGGAGTCATTCTAGAAGTGGTAGCCACCTCTCTCGGAAGAAAAATACCAGGGCCATGCAGCAGGAGATTGATCATTTAAAGAGGAAGTTGCGCCACGAATGGAGAAGGCGAATTCCCTCCATTTCTAATTTCTCTTCTGATGACGAGGAGGACGGTAGTTATAGGCAAAGATCAAGGAATCCTCCCAGTGAGTCTTTCTAGTACAATTAGGATTACTACCATGAACACAAAAACAGAAGCTCATCTTCCAAAGGCCTGGGGAATGATGCGATGAGCAAAGCGCTCAAACAAATTTTCAGATCACCTTTCACACGCAAGATTGAGCAAGGGAGACTTCCTCGATGATTCACCTAGCCAACGTTCACCATGTACAACGGTCGTACAAACCCTATGGAGCACATAAGTCACTTCAACTAGAGAATGGTTGTACACTCCAAGAATGAGACCTTAATGTGCAAGGTATTTCCATCTAGCTTGGGGTATTTCCATCTAGCTTGAGGTCTGTCCCTATGAGGTGGTTTGATGGTCTAGGTGCATGTTCTATTGACTCCTTCAAGGAACTCACCCGAGCATTTAGGTCTCGTTTTATTACATGTCGTACGGTTTCTCGGCCCTTAGATTCTTTATTATCCATGTCTATGCGAGAAGGTGAGACCTTGAAAACATACTCAAACAAGTCTTGGGAGATGTTTAATGAGATTAATGGGGATTTTGATGACGTGGCTATAAGGACCTTCAAGGTCGGATTGCCCACTAAATATGATTTGAGAAAATCCTTGACTAAGAAGCCGGTAAGGAGTGTTCGTAGGCTTACGGATTGCATTGATGAGTATAAGCGGGTCGAGGAAGACCAATAGCAAGATAAGGGAAAGGGTAAGGTTATCCCTCGGGAGATGAGGGATTTTAGGTCAGACAGATACAACAACAACAGACCCCGAAGGGATTTTACGAGACAGTCTGAGTTTATGGCCCCTCAAGTGGTTAACACTGTGTTCTGAGAACTAGTGCATCAAGTCTTGGAGAAGATCAACTGGTCAAAGAGGGAAGGTAACAACAGTTTTTGTACCGGCCAAACAGGTAGGGAGGCCAATCAAGGTCAGAGGCTCAGGGGAACGCTTCTTCAAGGCTCCATTTGGGCACCATTAACGTCATCTTTGCCGCCCCTCAAAGAAGCGGCTCATGACCTTCGGGGTGATTTACGTGGCTCACCCGCTCACCGAGGACGTTAAAAGCGTGCCGAAGAGGGCTAAAGTGGAGGTTCGACCGGCGTTGAGCTTTTCGGATGAGGACAAGGTTGGAACCATACAACCACATAATGATGCTTTAGTAATCTCGCTCAGGATAGGAGGGTATGACTTGAAGAGAGTGATGGTAGACCAGGGCAGTGGTGCAGAGATTATGTACCCTAACTTATACAAGGGGCTGAACACGAGGCTTGAGGATTTGACAATATACAATTCACCTTTGGCAAGTTTTGATGGAAAAGTTGTCATCCCAAAGGGTCAGATTAGACTACCTGTACAAGCAAGTTCAGAAGTGGTGGAGGTGAACTTCATTGTGGTAGATGTCTACTCTCCTTACACGGCCATCGTGGGAAAACCCTGGCTTCATGTCTTGGAGGCCGTTTCCTCCACTCTGCATTTGAAGGTGAAATATCCGTCTAGGGACCAGATTAAAGAGCTTGTTGGGAGTCAATCCATGGCTAGGCAACGCCTAGTGGCCGCCATTTTGCATCGGCCTGGGGTTGAATTATCGACCTCTGCAGAGAGGGGCTCATAGTAATCAAAGACCCCAGTCTTATCTATCAAGGGCCTATCGAGGAGGTGAAGTGTGAGGATTTGAAAACGATTGTTGTGGGGGATGACCTAGAGAAGTTTTTTCAGGTTGGAGCTTAGCTACCTCCTCGGGAGAAGGAAGGGCTGCTAGAATTTCTCGGGAGGAACGTCGATGTATTCACGTGGAGTGCTTACGAAGCTCCAGGGGTGGATCCGAACTTCATCTGCCATCATTTGAATGTCAATCCGTCTGTCACCCCCAAAAAGCAACCTCCTCAACGCTCATCCAAGAATCATTACGATCTTTGTCAAGGACAAGATGATGAAGTTCAAGCAAGCCGGAGCTATTAAGGAGGTTTTTTACCCTAAGTGATTGGCCAATACTGTGATGGCAAAGAAAAAGAATGGGAAGTGGCGGGTGTGTGTAAACTTCACAGACTTGAACAAAGCTCGTCCAAAGGACCCCTTCCCTATGCCTAGGATCGATCGGCTAGTAGACGTGACTGTAGGTCATCCTCGGATGAGCTTTTTGGATGCCTTCCAAGGGTACCATCAGATACCTTTAGCCTTAGCCCACCTGGAATTATCACTACAAGGTAATGCCCTTTGGTCTAAAGAATGCGGGGTTTACCTATCAAAGGATGATGACCAAGATGTTTGAGCCCCAACTTGGGAAGAACATTAAGATTTACATAGACGACATGGTGGTCAAGAGCAAGTTGGAATCTGAGCACATTAATGACCTCGGGAACATCTTTGAGATTTTGAGGGGGCATAAGCTATGGCTCAATGCTTCTAAATGTTCTTTTGGTGTTGGATCAAGGAAGTTCTTTGGGTACATGGTTACACATTGCGGAATTGAAGTTTACTCTGACCAGATTAAAGTAATCAACAATTTACAACCACCTCAGAATCCCAAAGAGGTCCAGAAACTAACAGGGATGACCATTGCTCTAAACCGATTCATCTCTCGGTCGTGAGATAGGTGTAGACTCTTCTTTCAATTGGTAAACAAGTGGAAGGGATTTGAATGGACCGAGGAGTGTGTCCTGGCTTTCCAGCAGTTGAAGGAGTATCTTTCTCAACCACTCATTATGTCCGGACTCGAGATGTATGAGGTTTTGTTTGCCTATATTGTCGTGGCTTCCCATGCCGTAAGCTTGGTACTTGTACGAGTTGATAGTGGTGTACAAAGGCCAGTATATTACGTGAGTAAGTCACTTCATGAGGCCGAGGTTCATTACGTACCCCTGGAGAAGGCCATTTTGGCGGTTATGCATGCTACACGCAAGCTCCCTCACTACTTCCAATCACACACTGTTGTTGTCCCGACTCAGCTTCCTCTTAGGTCTCTACTTCGAAATGTTGATTACAAAGGAAGGATTTCCAAGTGGGGTACGATCCTAGGGGCTTTTGATATCAAATACATGCCTCGTACCTCTGTCAAAGGTCAGGTCCTTACCGATCTTATGGCCGAGTTTGCTGAAACCCCACTAGAGGAGAGAGTACAGAAGCAGAACATGGATGAAAAATCAGTTAGTACAATCTCCTTACAAGAACCTTTATCCTGGAAGGTATATGTTGATGGAGCAACAAACTACGGAGGATCCGGAATGGGGTTAGTTTTGATATCTCCTAAGAGAATTACAATTGAGAAATCCTTAAGATTGGGCTTCTCGGCCACAAACAATGAAGCTGAGTATGAAGCTCTGCTAGTAGGGATGGCCATGGTTCAGAAAATGGGTGGAAAAGTAGTGGAAATCTTCTCCGATTCAAGGCTAGTGGTAGGCTAGGTTCAAGGAGATTTGGAAGCCAGAGATCTCAGAATGCAGGATTAATTGAACCAGGTTAGACATTTGCGGTCAGTATTTGAATCTTTTAATTTATCGCAAATCTCTAAAAATAGAAATACATATGCCAACTCTCTTGCTACGCTGGCAACCGCCTCGGCACAGAGTTTACCTCGGATTATTCTTGGTAAAGACTTGTGTAAGCCTACTGAAGTAAGAAGCAATGTGGTTCACATTCATCAGGTTAGGGTGGGACCTAGCTAGATGGACTCCATAGTATTATTCCTTAAAGAGGATGTCCTACCCGAGGATAAGTTAGAGGCTGACTAATAATAGCTTAATTTTGCACATTTATATCATCTTTAGAAAGCATTATCATACTTATTTTGAGTTAATTCATGCATTTTATAATTGGTTTTGGAATAATGATGAATAATCAATTTGTGCTTAATTGAATTTTAATGCATGAATTTGTCTTTTGTAGGATAATGGAATTAAATAAGTGGATTTGTGCAAAAAAGAAAGCTAACGGACTTTAATTTTACAAGGGCCATGATGAAGTCAAAGAAGGCCAACCCAATTAAATTCAAGTCCAATTGGAGTAAGGAATCAAAAGAAATTTGCACCTAATTCAAGTCCAATTCGAATTAGGATTCCAGCTTGTGCACTAGTTAGTATTTGGAGCATTATTTTTGGCTCCGCTGTCCAATCGAGATGATTCAAATTGGGCTGGAAAGATAACTTAAAGGGCTACAACGTTGTAGTTTACGAAAAGTCCTAATTCTGAAGTTAAATGGGCCAAAAACTTCGGTTAAGTAAAGCCTAAAAACCTGATACGGGAATTTAACTTGTAATAGGATTCCTTGACCTAGTTATAGGCTCTTTAAGGAAAAATTCAGGGGGAGCTGTTGTAGAACATAATTTAGGGTTTCTTAAAGTTTCTTTACAGTTTTTAGAGTTTTATTTGTGTTATGACTTGCTAGAAGCCTTACTAAGGCAAAAGGTGAAACCCAACCGTTTATTGGTATGTTCTTTTAATGCTTATGTTTTTATGTTCTTGATTGTTTTACTCATCTAGAAAAGTGTTTAGTTCTGTATAATTCTTTGATTTATCATAGACTCTGGGCACGTTAAATGCTTAGTATTCCCTACGAACTAATTCACTAGTTTTGTTTTGCCAAAAATCAATCAATTGCATGAAACTACCTTAGACAATTAATTCTTGAGTTTTTATTGTTAAATCATCCAACTAAAATCATCATTTGTATGAATTGAGTTGAGTTATAAAATAAATATTGTTAAGACTACTAATAGATGTGTTGTGTGTGGATCCCTAAACCTCGGGGCCTTAATATATTGTTATTTTCACTCAATTCAAATTACTTTCACTATTAAAAATCTCTTGAGTTAAACTTTATTATTTTAGTTTTATTCTCTTGTGGTTTGCTAATCAATTCCCTTTTCCTTGTGGATTCGACCTCGGACTTTCCAAGTTATTACTTCACGACAATCTTGCACTTGGGAGCATTATTTAAGTTGCAACACCGACAATGTGCAAAAAAAGGCTCCTCGATTTTGGTACATTCGAGGACCAAAATTGTATAAGAGATCTTTCTCTGGACCGTACTTGCTGTGCATACACCTTGAGGCATCGTCGAGCGCTTCTGGAGGAGTTGCATGAAGGGATTTTTGGAAGCCACACAGGAGGCAGATCCTTATCTCACGGGGCCCTTACACAAGGATACTGGTGGCCGAACATGCAAAAGGAAGCACAAGAATATGTGAAGAAGTTTAACTAGTGCCAAAGATTTGCCCCAAATATCCACCAACCAGGAAAGATTCTCAATCCTCTATCTAGCCTTTGGCCCTTTGCTCAATAGGGCCTGGATATTGTTAGACATTTCCCTAAGGCAATAGGGAACAAAAGATATTTACTAGTCGGCACGGATTACTTCACCAAATAGGTTGAAGTTGAACCATTGGCGAACATCAAAGACGTGGATGCAAAGAAATTTGTGTGGAAGAACATTGTCACTCAGTTTGGGATCCCTCATACACTCATCTCGGACAATGGCCTTCAATTTGATAATAAGGTCTTCAAGAGGTACTATTGCAACCTGGGAATTACAAATAGGTATTCCACCCCGGCTTACCCCCAAAGGAATGGACAGGCTGAGGCCGTCAATAAGGTCATAGTGAACGGGTTTAAGAAGAGGTTGGATGATGCGAAGGGGTTGGATGATGCGAAGGGGAAATGGGTGGAAGAGTTGTCACACATCCTTTGGACATATCGGACTACACCACGAAGGTTAATAGGGGAGATGCCATTTTCTATGACGTATGGTGCCGAGGTTGTCATTCCTCTTGAGACTGGGTTCCCAACGCTGAGAATGAGTTCTTTCACCCCAAGCAACAATGATGGGCTATTAGGGAAGACCTTAGACTTGGTTGAGGAACGAAGAGAAAATGTTATAGTCCAATTGGCCTATTATCAACACAAGCTCAAGTAAGGGTATGATGCCAACGTGAAGTTGAGATCACTAGCACCGGGGGACTTGGTGTTAAAAAAAGTTTTTAGCACTGTTAAGAACCCAGCATAGGGAAAGTTGAGGCCTAATTAAGAAGGACCATATCGCATCACATCAATGGCAGGAATAGGTGCATATTTTCTGGAAGATCTAAATGAAAATACTATACTAAAAGTCCTGAAATGTAAACAACCCGAGAATGTATTATTATTAATGAAAACTGTCTTTACCATATTTCTGGTTTATCATATTATATATCATGCGTTCTACTACTTGTTGAATGTCAAACATAACCTTGGTCATACTTGGCTCCTCGAACCACATACCTTGGGTAAATTGATATTTCAATGACATTTATTTAAGTGTTAAACAGAACCTTAGTCATGCTTGGCTCCTTGGACCACATGCTTTGGGTAAATTAACACTCTATGACATCTTTCTAAGCATTAAACAAAACATTAGTCATGCCTAGCTCCCCGGACCACATGCTTTAGGTAAATTAATACTTAACGACATATTTCTAAGTATTAAACAGAACTATAGTAATGCTTGGCTCCCAGGACCACATACTTTAGGTAAATTAATACTTAATGACATTTTTCTAAGTGTTAAATAGAACCTTAGTCATGCCCGACTCCTCGGATCACATGCTTTGGGTAAATTAACACTCTATGACATTTTTCTAAGTATTAAATAGAACCTTAGTCATGCCTAGCCCCCCAAACCACATGCTTTGGGTAAATTAATACTTAACGACATCTTTCTAAGTATTGAACAGAACATTGGTCATGTCTGGCTCCTCGAACCACATACTTTGGGTAAATTAACACTCTATGACATCTTTCTAGATATTAAACAGAACCTTAATCATGCCTGGCTCCCCGGACCCACATACTTTGGGTAAATTAATACTTAATGATATTTTCCTAAATGTTAAACAGAACCTTAGTCATGCCCGACTCCTCGGACCACATACTGTGGGCAAATTAACACTCGATGACATCCACTTATTTTCCTAAATGTCAAGTAAATCCCAGGTTATACCCAACTCCTTGGATCACTAGCTTTGAGTAAGTTAAGGTTCTTGGATTTTTATCTAAGTGTTGAGCAGAATGAGAGTTACCTGCCTTGTTTATTTCTTACAAGGTATATTTTTCATCTCTACAAGATTTTGCCTTCCCTGCAGAAGGTTCAATTTTCGATACAAGTATGTGATAATTCTCTTTATTGCTAGTACTTGTCTAGTTTGTTTAAGTTATCAGTAACATATTAGTGTTAACTTTTATTAAAAGAATAGCAGTAGTTCAATGCTATCAGTAACATTGTTAAAACTAAAGGCACATAAAATAAAGACACATAAAGTAAAGGCACATAGAGTAAAAAGAAAAGTCTTTTCATTGAATAAAAGAGAAAGTACATTATGTTCAATGGCAAAATGCCACTACAAAAAAAAAAAAAATATATATATATATATATATAAAGAAAACTACAAAAGAAAATCGTGATTACTAAGTCTTGTCCATTGGAGGGAGAGAGTCTTCTTTCTGGCTTGGCTAGGAGGTAGAAATGTCTTTGGCCTTAGGATTAACCTCTTTGGTCTTGGCCTCGGTCTTCTTTCCCTCAATTGCAGCCTCCTTGGCCTTGGCAACATCCTTAACCTTTGAGGGGGGCTCGCTCTCCTTACCCTTACCTTTGTCTTTGGCCACCTCGGCCCCTTGGCCTTGATCACTAGCTTGGCTGGATCCCTTTGAAGCCTCAAGGAGGGGGAGAGTAGCCTAAGCGATCAAAGGCTGCCACGAAGACTCTAAAGTAAGGACAGAGGGAGGTAGGATGACAGTTGGGTTTTCACGAATATACGGTTGGTAATAAACGCTCACAAGTTGCCTCCACTTCAAGTCTACAGGGACTCCTACAAGGTTGAGGGCCTCCTCCCATGTTGCCTTGCAGTAATCCCTGCATACCTCGGCCGGCTCCTCGGCCAGCCTAATCTCGGTCTCCTCGATGCCGAGGAGGTAGGACGCTTGCCTTGATGCCTCTGCTGCTTCCTTATTTGCATAAGCTACTTCCTTGGCCTTTTGTAAGTTTGCCTTGAGCTCCAGGACCAAATGCCTTTGGGTGGCCAACTCTACCTCGGTCTGATAGAGTAGCTTGCGTTGGTCTTGAGCTTGATCCTAGGCGTTCTTTAGTCCGGTCTCAGCACTCCTCCTTTCCCTCTCCTCAACAGTCAATTTGGAGGCCAACTCCTTGCACTCTTGCTCTGCGGCCTCCAAGGACTTTTCAGCTTGGACGCAGAGGTGGGCCTCATTCTTAGCACCATTTCGAGCCTCCTTGACCCATTCCTCAACCACAAAGATCTCCTGGGTAATCTGCACAAAGATGATAAAGCAACCCCATGTAAAAATAAAAATAAAAATAAAATAAAAAAGAGAAGGCATATTAATACTTAATTAAAAGATGTGGTTATGAACTTACCATGACAAGGTCCCTTTTTAGGGACAAGAAAAGGTCCGACTACCTCACGCGCCTCAAAGCATCCATGTCCTTGGGTAAGAGAATGGGCTACTCCAAGGCCTCAGCAATGTAGGCGGAATGCCCTCTCTGGAACTCCCTGATTGGGGAGTTCCAGGGAATGGTAGTGTTGTCCACCTCTAGTCGAGGAGACCATGTGTGTTGCTGAATGCGCACCTCGGCCCCACCGGGCTCTTCCCTACTATCCACAGAGGTGGCCCTTCCGTCCTTGGGGTCCTTAGCGGTTTTACATTATTTAGCCCTCTTCTGAGGAACCACCTCCCCTTCCTCTAGCTCCTAATCTTTTCTCTTCTTCTTGAGATTAGGAACAAGCCGAGATTAGTTGTGGGAGGAGGGGGAGGAAAGGGGAGATTGGGAGGAATCTGGGACTTGGGAACTTCCTGTGATGTGGACCCCTTGTTCCTCCTAGCCATAAAGTCCCTCAAACCTTCCTTTGGTTCAAGGCCATTTCTTCCTCCTCTTCCTCGGATGAGCTATCCGGACGGGCTACCACAAGGATTGGGGCGTGAACACACGAGAGCCTATCAGGTTCGTCCTCGGCATCCAATATAGGAATTATTCGAGCCCCCTGGTCCTCCTTCTCTTCTTCGAGGTAAAACTTTTCAATCTCCGCCTCAAGTGATAGGTGCGAAAAGGTAGTTTCTTCTCTCGGAGCCGTTGCTATAGAGAGAATGGGGACAAAAGGAATCCTAGCCGGTATGATATCTTCATGGGCAAGAAATCCGGGAACAGAAACGTCTATTCTGCGGAGTCTAGGGTCACCGGCTCTTATTGCTTGGCCCGCGTCCTAGAATATGTTTGACAGAGGCTCATAATCGAGTATTAAGTGCACAGCTCGCAATTGCCTATCTTCACTTATAAATATTTCCAACCTCGGTACTATGTTGAGACCTTGAACGTTAACCAAGCCGAGTCTTGGAGCAACATGCCTTTTATCCGCAAAAACATCCGAGGAGGAAATCATGGTTAGACCAACAAAACTCGCCATAAAAAAAAGACAAAATGTTAAAGGGGAAAGGTAGTAAAACAAAAAGGGATAAATCCCTTGCCAAGGGACCTAATCCTAGGGTACCCCACCTGGTTCTCCCTCCCGAGTTGGACGGTGAAGACCGTCATGCCATTCCCCGGAGGCGATTAGGTAGTCATCATTCATGCCTTTGTTGGACTTAAGAAAACACGATACCAATCTAACAGTGGTGGACCGGGACTTAAGGTAATATCCCGTGTCGTCAAGTTTGTGGCACTTGTACATGTGAATGACATCATGCCATGAGAGTCCCAAGCCCATCTGTTCGTTAAGAGCATTTACACTGCCCAAAACCCTAAACAGGTTAGGGGCGCACGGGTGAGGACTTAACTTATGGTTGATTAGGTAGTCCCAAGTCACCCTACCCATGGGATGTGTCGTTCCTCCTTCTATGAAAGCGATCATAGGAATAACAACTTCCCCTTACTTCCTATCTGTGACTATTTGGTGCTGAGCACAATCTTTGTAGGGCTACTCCCTGCAGAATGTGATACTTAGCCTTGAAGCCCTCCATACCAGCCGGAGAATCTACGAGGTGCTTGAACCTACCCATCTAGGCAAGCTAAAGGGATGCGAAAGAAATTTTCAAAGAAAGAAAACAAAGAATAGAAGGCAGAGGAGGTTGGCCAAGGAGAAAAGAACCTAGAAAGGAAGAAACTTACAAGAATGAGCACGTGCATTGCTCACGATACTTCTTAAAAGTTCAAATTTCTTAAAGAAAGAGACTTTGAGGCTTTAGAAATCTGGGAAGCCTTGAAGGTTAGAAAGCTAGGAATTTCTTGAGAGCTTGAAGACTTGTAAAATGGGAAAAGTGATTCCCCCGGGCGTCTTATATAGGAGGCGAAATTGAGTGGGAGTTATCCCGCTCAAAATTCAAGGAGAAATGTAAACCGTAAGATCTGCGTCTCACCATTGGATACGGGGAACAAGGCGCCGCCTAGAGCAATTAATGATGCATCGCGGGCTTTAATGCATCGAGAACAGATTATGGAGCACGCTAAACGGTACTCCCACGTGTGTAAAGCAAAGAAATGAATGGTCTTAACTCTTAAAAATCATAACCCCACTTTTTCTCCTCGGATAAGAGGAAAAAACCGAAATTTTAAGGGGCTATTGTGGGGATAAGGGCCCAAAATTATATATTGGGCCTTGGGCTTGGCCGAGGACGTTGATTGATCCGAGGACGAATAAACGATAGTGAGGGCGTTAAACTCAAAGTCCCATAAGCAAGATGCAAATGGAAAGATTAGGAAAGGTGGTCCGAGGAGGAGTATCTCCTCGGATAGACAAAGAACAGATCAAATATATACCCTATCGTTCAACATGACCTTCCAGGAAATTCCACTGATAGGAACATGCATTATGAACGTACAAGAGGGATGGAAGCTTAGAAATATCTAAGGAAAGGCTACTGCCACCGCATTAAATGTTCCGCAACTAACTTTCTGGCTACATTAATGTGGAGAAGACCCCTAAACAGTGCTACCTTGGCTACCCCAACTCACAGAGGGCTCGGAAAGGTGTCCGATGGGACAAGCACTCAAATAGTGGCTTAGATGATCAACAAGTGTAAAGCCAAGATCGTTCAAAGGGAACTATATAATGTAAGAGACCCTCCATGGAAGGGGAGATCGAAATCAAGAGAAAAACACTATAGCAATCAAGGAACAAACTTGTAACCAAACCTAAGAGAAATATATAAGAACCGACCTCCTCGACCGTGTCTTGAGGACGATTTTCTTTAGTTGAATCAATCTGTCTTTTTGTTCTTGTCATTGGAACCCACTTTATTTGTCATCCAACTTGTTTAAGCCCAATTCTCCAACCCACTCTCTACAAATTCATTGTTTTTGGGTTTTTTGGGCTTGAGTCCATCTATCATTTGGGCTAAGAACAAGATCAGGTCCTTACAATAGGTATTTATTATGCATGATTGATCTGTATATGAAATTATTGATTCTACCATTTAAAGAAAGAGTAATGGTGTATAAAATTGAGATTTGAGAAACCTCATAAACTTTGGTGGCAAAATATCATGAAGTCTAACAAAACTTAAAGTCAAACATCTTCGGTTTGAAAAAACTCTCTAGTTTGTTTCTTCCTATTGTGAATCATATTTATCATTGCCATGCAATTTTGCTGAAAAAGTATGGAAGTGTATTTTGTAATATAGAGAAGTATATCACCTACTTTTTTTTTTTTTTTGAGAAGAATATCACCTACTTAATTTTTTTTTTTTTTTTTTTTGAGTAAACAGTAATACTTATTAGAACATACACGAAAATAGTAATATTAGTGTTTTAAACCGGGTTTATAATACATTACAACTCCAATACAACTATAAAAGGGTTTAACATTTATAGTTGTAGACTAGAGTTATCACCTACTTAATTGGTTGTGCAGTCCCTGCAATGTACAAGAGGTGAAACAATAAAAATAAAAATGTCAATAAAAAATGTGAAGTATACAATTTAAAGCCATCTCAACAAATACAGCTCATATTAAAACCAAACCCATCTCACTCTCACTTTGCCTCTATAACCAACTAACTCTCCCACAACTATCATATTCAGTCACCATTAATTAGCAACAATGGCTTCTCAATCTCCATCATTGCCCAGTCGCGCCCACACCTCTACCAGATTTGACACCAATGGCCACAATCTCCACCACAAAACATTGGGTACATATCTTTCATGTACACATCACCATTAAACCCTAGCTAAGTTTTCACTTTTTAACCTGTTTTATGCTTTTTCCAAAGGTTTAGTTGAAATTGCAATTTTTTTAATTACTTTTTAAACCTTAGAGTTTTTGGTATGTTTCATTTAACCCTCAAAGTTTCTAACAATCTTTCATTTAAATCTTCTATCACTTTTTTTTTTTTTGGTTAACAACGTTAAACATCACATGACTAACTAGTTTAAATGAAATTTATTTCAAACTTTGAGGTTTAAATGAAACTTATCCAAAATTTAGGTATCAAACGTATATTATTATCTTAAAATTATAAGCATCACAGATATTATTGTTTTCTTCATGCCCAATTCTAATAGTCCAAATTTCAGTTGAGTGAATAATATTGTATAAATCTTAATTATTGCTTGATTATTCAAATTACTTACACAAGTGTTATGAGATTGTCCACAAATATTAAAAATAATATATATATATATATATATATCTATTACTTTGTTAAATGGCATATTTAACCTTCCACCTTTAACATTTGTTTTGAAATTGTTCTTATTATTATAATTTAGATATACAAAAATGTCTTTACCATCATTTAACATATGAAAAATGCTAACACCACAAATAAAATTTATAAAATTAAAGTCACTTTGATGAGGTGAAACTTATGACGAGACATAAATTTCATCTGCCATATTGAGATTTTACATCCATTAAATGCCGATAAGAGAAGATTTCTTGAGATAATTTCAAAAGCATAGGCGTTAAAAGTAAAAAATATTTAAGTACAAGTACAAAATTTTTTTTTAAATCAAAAGATGAGGATTAAATATGTGATTTAGCCATATTTGATATTACTATATATGTTCAAATTTGGGATGCAATGCAAGACATAAATATCTGACGTCATGTTAAAGGACTATATATGGAAGCTTCTACTCACATGTCCTTTAACGTAAGGCAAAAATTCAAAACTAACTCTCTAAATTTCAATTTTTTTTTCATTTCAATCCTCTAACTTTCAGTTTTGTTATTTCTGTCCTTTAACTTTAAATTTTTGTTAATGCAGGATTCCGTTAAACCCCAGTTATGTCCTGCCGTTAATTGAGTCAAAACGACGTCTTTTTGACTTTTTTTTTATAATAAATTTCGGAATTAAAAAAATTTAAAAAAAAACTGATATTAAAAAAAAAAACATTTAATCCACAATTCCATCAACAGTTAAGATTCACGACACGTCATCATCTCCATCTACCCACTTCGCTTGCTCTTCCTTCAAAGACCTACCTGACCTCTGATTAGATGGTTCAGTTCGCCTTTGCCTCATGCTCTCAATATGATCCATCCTAACCATTGTAGGTAGCAAATTTGTCCAACAACTTTACCTGTAATCAATTTGATCTTAATGGCATTGCTGCCAAAGAAAAAAAAAAAAAAAAAAAAAGACCTTAGAGGAGGAAATGCCCATGATACAGTATGTTTAAATATGATGCAATCAAAGATTAAAAGTTAGAGGACTGAGAGTTAGAAAACTGAAATGAAAAAAATGTGAAAATTAGAGGGTCAAATTTGGATTTTTGCCTTAACGTAAAGAGCATGGAATCTAAGATGCTGATTATGAGAGGTGAGCTTTTATATTATGTCATTAATGACATATGCAATGATACAATGTCCCCTATTACTTATATATAATTATATATAAAAATCACGGGTTTAAGTTATAAGTACATATAATTAAAAAAAATTAAAAAACTTGTACATGTAATTCCCGTGCATATTCTTCTTTTCCCACTGTATACTAAGAAGAATAGGAGACCAAGAATTCACTTATAAATTTCCCCACCTGTCTTTTTGAGCTAATCACTAATCAGTAGTGAGTTCTCTTTTATAAACAAACTCTAGCAGATACATAAATATTAGAGAAAAAGAAATGTCTATCGAAGCTCTGGCAATGGCAGGCATCGACTACACAGAATGCAGCATCAAGCTTGAAGAGTTGGAAAAGGATGGCCCAGAACAGCCACCACAATATCTGCTAGACATGCAAAATTGTAGCAATGAAGTTGAGAAAATAGTTGGTGATCATGTATTAGTGGGTAATGGCAATGGAGAACGGATGAAAGCCAGAATGCTCGAATGGGTTAAAGCAGTTGTTGCAGTGAATGAGAGTGTGCTACACTCTAAAACGAGAAATGTATTACCTAGCTAGTTTGTAAATGGAGATCTTATTAATGATATACTATGATAGTTTTGGAGGAATTATAATAGAGGATGCTTTTATAGTCTAAACAAATGAGAATATATAATCACTTATTAAAGAGTTAATAATATCACCATTTGTAAATGAGGAGTGAGAACGCAACCTAGGGTGAGTTTGGTTTAGCTTTTTTAAAAAGTTGAGGTTTCAAAAAGTGCGGTATGAAACTAGATTTTTTTTAAAAGCTGAGTGTTTAGTAAAAACTGTTAGAAAGTGTTTTTTAAAAAAACTGAGTGTTTGGCTAATACTTATAAAAGTGGTGGTTTAAGTGGTAAATTACCAAAAATGACAATGTATATATAAAGGAGTTCATTTGAACGTACTATTAAAATTATTTTTTTCTCTTTCTAAAAAAAATTTTTTTTCCTCACCAATATTAGCTAATAATAACCTACCACTTAAGATTTATTGTGAAAGTATTATGAAAATATTGTGATAGCATTTCTCAATTTTAATTTCTTATTCTTTATTTTATTTTTTCCTTCTTTTTTTTTCCATCCATATTTCCTTCTTTTTTCCTTCTTTTTTTTTTCCCCCTCTTTTTTTCTCCTCCACACACGTACCCTTACTCTTTTCTTGTTTTCCTTCTTTCCTCTTTTTTCCCTACCACTTCCTCCACACTCCAAAACATTCCACAGAGCTCTCTTTCTTCCTCTTTCTTTTTTTATTTTCTTTCTTCCTTTTTCTTTTTTCTCTTGCCATTTCGTCTGCAAGTTTCTTTCCCTCTATCCTATCAAAACACACAAACTTAAAGGTCACACACAACCACACCATTTGATTCTCATCAAACGAGGATAGAGAGATGGGTTTGCTGATCGGTCGTCTCCGTCTTTCGCCTCCGTTATCTCTGCCTTTCGCCTCCGTCGTCTGCTGATTTGCTCTACCTTCACCGCCACCTATCTTCCTCCCCACCGTTGCTTGATCTCTTCTCCACTGCCAACAACATGCGGTAGAAATGGGTCAGATTGTTTTTTTTTTTTTTTGGTTTTGATTTCATTATTGGATTCGTTTGTAAAATTGTGTTATAAACAGAGGGATAAAATTGGGTTTTTAAGAAAAACTAGTGGGCAATTTGGGAAATTTGTGCAACTTCCAAAGATAATATTGAAACGCGCTTCAACACTTTTTTGCAATGGAGCAAGGTGCTACTTTCGCAATTTGAGCTTTTCATTCACAAATGAAAACGCAGCTCTTTAGAAAACATAGCTTTTTAAAAATTTACCAAATGCACTTTTTTTTTTTTTTTTTTTGGTTTCAAAAAACGCGTTTTAGCTTGTAAAAGCTTAAACAAACGGGCACCTACACATGTACAATGCATGTTTAATGAGATGTATGATGTATCCATTCATTTAAATTGTACACAAGATGTACACTAGATTTTTTTTTTTTTTTTTTTGAAAAGGATGTACAGTAGATATTAGTTCTGATCAAATAGAAAATCATATTATACATAGTGTGTTATACATACTATATTACATTTATAATTGAAAACATAATGTTTTCGAGTTATAACAACGGAGCGTGTGTAAAACACACTTGCTATAAAATTGGAACCCTTGAACAACGGCATTTTTTGTTGGACCTACTCACGTTGCATCTTGTTCACGTAGGAATTAGACATAAGCCAAACTCTTTGAACTCATGTCTAAGCTTCTTATTTTTAAAGAACTTCAGTTTGTGTTTGGGATTATAATTTAAAGTAAACTTATTTTACTATTTTACTTATTTTTACTACTATCCAGCTTATTTTTGCTATTATTCATAGGTTTCATGACACTTTTTAGTATTATTCATGAGTTCCACTGTATTATTTTAACTAGCTTTTACCTTTATCTAGAGTACTTTCAACAAAAAAATTTCAGTTTCAGCTAAATAAGTTGTTCTCAAAAAGCAAGTCTAGTGAGCTTTTTAGTCTTAGCCTAGAACTAGGGTTTTTTAAAAAATTAACCATAAAACACATACTATATCATAAGTTAGACAACGTTTGAAACATATTGCATTTCTAACAATTCGAGCTCAGTAGACTCGATTTACCCAGGAAGGTGACGTGGAGAAACTAGAAAATCGAGTTTATGAACTCGATTTCTATACATAGAAATCGAGTTTAGTGAACTCAATTTCTGTGTACAGAAACCAAGTTTAACAAACTCGGTTTCTGTACATAGAAACCGAGTTTATTAAAATCGATTTCTATGTATAGAAATCCAGAGAACGCTCGCTCATCTTACGCTCAAAAAATCCAGAGAACGAAGAAGAAAGAAGCAACGGAGAGTTCAAAATGAAGAAGAAAGAAGCAACGAATGAAACCCAGAGAACGCTCGCTCATCTTCATCGTTTTTGCATCGTCGCGGCGGCGAAAGCTTCATCGTTTTTGCTCAAAAAATCCAAAGAACGAAAGCTTCAGGCGATGAAACCCGGTAGCCGATTTCGACCAAACCCAGGCGCCTGAAGCTTCATCGTTTTTGCATCGTCGTGGTGGCGAAAGCTTCATCGTTTTTGCATCGTCGCGGCGATTCGACCAAACCAGGCGCCGTCGACCAAACCCAGGCGCTGAAGCTTCAGCGGTGCAAAACGCAGAGATCGGACGTTTCGCCGCGCCAAGAACACGTCCGATCTCTGCGTTTTGCATCGCCTGAAGCTTCAGGCGCCTGGGTTTGGTCGATCGGCGCTGGTTTGGTCGATCGCCGCCGCGACGATGCAAAAACGATGAAGCTTTCGCCGCCGCGACGATGCAAAAACAATGAAGATGAGCGAGCGTTCTCTGGGTTTCATTCGTTGCTTCTTTCTTCTTCATTTTGAACTCTCCGTTGCTTCTTTCTTCTTCGTTCTCTGGATTTTTTGAGCAGAAGATGAGCGGCGTTCTCTCTGGATTTCTATACATAGAAATCGATTTTAATAAACTCGGTTTCTATGTACGTAAACCGAGTTTGTTAAACTTGGTTTCTGACACAGTAAATTGAGTTCACTAAACTCGATTTCTATGTATAGAAATCGAGTTGATAAACTCGATTTTCTAGTTTCTCCACGTCGACTTCCGGGTAAATCGAGTCTCGAGCTCGAATTGTTAGAAATGCAATATGTTTCAAACGTTGTCTAACTTATGATATAGTACGTGTTTTATGGTTAATTTTTTAAAAAACCCCTAGAACTAGGCGAGAGGCACAACCCAATCTTACTAATACCCAACAAGAAAGTGATTCATTCTCAGCACAATATCCAATTTACACTTTTTTTTTTTTTTAGATAAAAGATAGAAATTTATACTCTTTAGAAGAACATGATTCTCTCAATTCGAATGAACTTGACATTGTACATTTTAAATTTTATTACTAAGATGTAGTCTTTAGGATGTGTTTGTTTGGAGGTGAAATAAAGTAGATGGAAAATTTTGAAAAAAAAATAGGAATGAAAACTTTTTTGAAGTGTATTTGGTTGGGTGGAGAGAAAGGAAAATAAATTGTGAGACCCACTCTAAACCCACCAAAAAATTTTCCCTCCAAAATAAAGAGAAAACAAGAAAAAAGAAGAAAATGTTTAAACAAAAAACTCTCCTCTACTAACTTGCTACATTTCTTTCACTCTCTTTTTTTTTTTTTTTTTTTTTTTTTTTCTGCTTTCTTTTCTGTTTTGTCTTTTTTTTTTACATGTTTTGTCTTTTTTTTACGTGTCAGCCGTTTTTTTTTTTTAATTTTATAAATTTCCTTCTTTAGTTTCTTTGTCCTTTTCCTTTTTTTTAATCTCCTTTAGTTTTTTTTTTTTTTGTCGTTTTCCTTTTATTTTTATATAATTTTCCTTCTTTAGCTTTTTGTTTTTTTGTCCTTCTCTGTACACTTTTGGTGCTTTTATTCTGTATTTTTTTTCTTATTTGTTATTTTTTTATCTATTAAGGGCATGAAAGTAAATTATACAAACTATATTTTCTATCCCTTCACTTTTCTATTCTCAAATCAACACCATGAGAGTAAATTAAAATTTTTTCTATACTCTTCCTATTTATCCTCCTACTTTTCTAGCTCTCCAACCAAACAGACCCTTAAAAATTTAATGGTATATACGCGGTGCTATATAATTTGAAATTTTATTCTACCAATTAGAAGTGATTACTAATTTTAAATGATGGGATAATTTATACACAATTACATTCTTGAAAAATAAATCTTGTCAATAAATTTAATTTTCTCCATTTCAAAAAACAAATATAGATGATGACATTTCAAGCTTAATCAGTTGACATTCTATCCAGGACAACAAAAGGTGATATTACCATTGATGCAGCTAGGATTGTACTGATACTACAGATTGTGTATATTGGATTGGATAAATTTGTCTTAACAAGGATAACAATAATTAAGATAGAGGAAATTGTTTATAATTAAGATAGGCAGCCATTTTGATCTTCTCCATATGGTGATGATCATGCGTTTAAGAACTGAAACATACACTTTTAAAAATTAAAATAAAAAATGTATCAAAAAGAATTGCTTTTCGATGATCTCCACAAAGAACGTCTTGCTTCAACAAAGAAATTAAGTTTACTTTCCATTCCCACCTTCTTCAAGATTGCTTTTCAACAGAAAATTTGAGAATAAAAGGAAAATGATAAAAAGTCTTCTCAGAATTTATGAGGCATAATTCTTAGTCCCGCAATTCACTGGAAGTCTGGAAAACAAACACACAACTATATCAAGGGAAATTTTCTATATGATTTCGATATATAATCATATTTAGCCTTTAGCTCTGGACCTCTGTAAATAAAAGCCTAAAAACTACTAATCAAATAAATAAATAAATAAAAGCCTAAAAACTTTATTTAAAAACGAAAAGATACCAATAGTCCGATACTGTTAGATTGTTTTAAATAAGATTTATTTTCCTTCAAATTTCAAATAGGGAGTCCTTTTTCAATTTATCTATTTATTTATTTATTTATTAGTGAGGGTAGTTAGCAGTTGCAGACTTGCAGTTGCTTGGTGCCCATGACATTTGATAAACCAGTTCCTTCTTATCGCAATGCATCTGCACCTACCAATTAAAGCCCACTAACTATATATCACATGCATTCATATGTATATGGGTCTACCAAATTTATGAAGAAAAAAGTGCATTCATAGAACTACTGAAACTAATTACATGTATATTCGCAATTACAATACTTTTAGGTAGACATCCACCGGATATCATACACCATCATAATCAACAAATTTAGGTATAAAAAGTTCAAGATTTCATAATGAGAGAGTAAAGCGAAGTCGTTGAGGTCACGGAAAATAGCAATACAAACTCTGTACATGTAACACCTGTGACCTGTGTTTCCATAGATGTTTGGTATATTACAGTTGAACACCTGAGACCTCAGCCTTCAAGAGGAAGACACAGATCACATATAAGTACCAATGCTAATTTTTCTTTTAAATCAATTCCCATATACTTCTCAATTTAAAACAAACACAAATAAAAATTGGTTTTAAGGTGAAGCCATGTCAATTGAAGCTCTAGCAATGGCAGGCATTGACTGTATCAAGTGCACCATCAACCTTGAAGAGGTGGAGCATACAGATGTGGAGAAGACACCACAGTACCTACTGGCCGAGCAAAAACCAAGCACTGAGAGTGAGACAAACGAGGACCAAGTGGACAGTGAAACGGTGGCAGGTGAAGGAAAAGATTGAAGCATGGACTGAAGCTCACTTCATGCCATTTCCACTTTTAATGTCTAAACAAAAAAGTTGTATTTTAACTGATTTTGACAATCAGCATGGACTGAAGCTCAGTTCTTTTTCTTTTCTTTTTTAACATGGAAGACATATTTACAGAAGCTTGTGGTTCATCCAGAAGAAATATGTGTATTATGACTAAAATTTTAAAGTTGGAACACATGTATGTACCTAAATACATGTATATTTCATGTCATAATTTTACCCTTTCATATCTTTTAATTCCAATCAAACTAATGCTAGGACTGATGAACTGGAAAAGACATTGTAAGATTCAATTCTAAGTGCAAAACAAAATAGTCAGAGAACTTACATATATGTATGTACATTTGTATGTAAGTATATATAGAAAAAGGGAAAGATGAAGTGCCTTGAGTATGCATGATGAAATTAGAGGAATTCACTATATTTGTATGTGCACAACATGTGTATTGGGGGTGTGGGTGGTGGGGGCAGTTGCTTTGTCTTGTTTCTAAAGAGTGATCACATACCCACATGAACACAGAAGAAAAGTACAATAACAAAGAAGAGCTTGAACCAGAAATACATAGAATATTAAAGTATCAGCATCAATTGGGTATACAAACAAGCATCAGCAAAGAAATCATTAAGCTAATCTACCAAAAAGGATGATAATACAGGCCCATCATCTTATGAAGGAATAAGTAGACTTATCTGTTACCTCATCTTCCACCAGACAATTCAATAGCATCTTGGTTATAAACTGAATCTTCTCCCCAGTCAAATCTTCTCTGTAGTCTCTCATACTCTTGCCTGCGAGTAACCTCAATATGCTGCCACTCTTCCCACCTCTCAGCCAGCCCCTCACCCTCCAGCATCCGTACGACCTCTGACATTGCCGGGCGATCCTCTGGTGACAACTGAGTACAAAGCAATGCAACTTGGATCATCATTTCTACCTCTTGAATGTTGTAGTTTTTATTTAGGTTTTGATCTACAATATCTTCTAGTCTCTTCTCCCTTTCCAGTTTCTTGACCTTCACAACAAAATAAATACAGAGTTTATTAATTATTAAGTTTAAGGTCAAAAAAAGTACAGAACTCAGAAACTTCAAATACGATGAACACTAGGAAAAAATAAACACACACAAAAAGGATCATTTATAAGAGACTTCCAAATCACTTTGTACACAATATTATTGCATGACATGGAATCACCACAAATTTTTGTTCTTCCAGAATTACATGCCAGTCTTCTAGAGCTTATCAAAAGTGGTAATACTCAGATGTAGTAATCACCGTTTGCCTAAAAGCAAATGAACCACCAGCTTGAACAAGCATGCAATTCCCTCAATACAACTAAAGACACCAAATGGCAGTAAAACAAAAGGGAAGCATTTCATCTAAAAATTTTCTTTTAATTATATAACATGCAAGGAAGCACTATCTTATTGGCAAAGTACATTTGCCATGAAGTGAATGAGACATTTGTGAGTGTAAATTAATTGTTGATGCACAAAAGTATATGTACTGAAAAATATAATATTTTTTGATAAATAAAACTGAAAAATATAATATGTAGCATCCTTATTGGCAATGTTGGCAATGAGGCTACAAATTATTTGTTTTCTGTGGGTCTCTTTGACACCACTTAAGACAAATCGTATTGATGTGTTTGCTCCATCTGTATGTAGAGTATGAAGTACATAGCATGCTTATAATAGAAATTGTACTCCAAGTAATACTTGTCATATAATTAAAACACTTAACATATTACCCATGCATAAAATCATGACACTGGAGAGAGAGAGAGATGCACTGAAAAACCAAGGCACTTTCATAACAAGGTTATCTTACATGGTCAAGCAATAAAACATCATCTTCTTCTTCCAAGCGCGAAAAGTCAATTGCCCGTTGACCTGTTACAATTTCTAAAAGCATGATTCCGTAACCAAAAACATCAGTCCTTTCTGATGACTTCCCAGTTGACAAGTATTCAGGTGCTATGTGGCCCATTGTCCCACGAACTTGAGTTGTTACATTAGTCTTTCTAACATCAACCAGTTTTGCCAGGCCAAAATCACCAACAACCGCTTCAAAATCTTCATCAAGTAACACATTTGCAGCCTTAACATCCCGATGAATAATTTTAGGATTGCAATGTTCATGAAGGTACTCTAGGCCACGAGCTGTGCCTAAAGCCACTCGTTTTCTAGTAGGCCAATCTAAAACAGGCACCCCAGCTTTAAGATCTGCATTAGTGCTCAAAGCCAGTATTATATTGTCAGAAAAGCTGCTAGAAATTGGTAGTAGACTAAGATTCATATCAGGAATGGTCCAATATGCTACATAAAAAGTGATGTAAAATCCTATCAGTCAATGAAACACAATGACACAAATAATTAATGACTGAGGACTTGTCTTATTGACATACAATGATACTTTTTGCTTTTCAGGATACAAAGTAACACATAAGCCAAAGAAATTTGGTTGGTACTCAGAGTTTGATGACAATGCTAATGACATAGAACCATAAGTTTTCCATTCCCCAAAATCTAATATGAAAAAGCTGCGACTTCCAAGGCCAATTGTTGTTAAACAGGTCATGTGTGGTCTTCACATATTTGGCTAACATGCACTTTACACCCATGAAGTTTGGGTTCACTTCTAAATCGGTGCCTCAACACTCAAAACTTGTAATTTACACCTCGACTATTACAACATTGTCAAACACCCCTTCCGTTTTGGTCCGTCACATTTTCACTATTAACCTGCCTAGAAGCAATGTTGTTTTTCTTCTTCTTCTTCTTTTTTTTTTTTGGTCCAAAACGTCGTTTTGTGTGAGTTAATGGCAACATTCTAACAGATGTTGATACTGTTGTAATACTTAATGGTCCAAATTGGAAATTTTTATAATTAAGAAACCAATTTAGAAACAACCTCAAATTTAAAGGGTGTAAATAGTATTTAACCTATTTTTCTCTGTGTTTAAAGGCCTTCACACCATAATTTTAGGGTATATCTCCAAGCAGAATAATCACCACTAAGGCTCTTATTTATAAGTAAATAAGGAATTTATTGAAAAAGACTACTTCATGTACATGGAAATGAACACAAATGACACTAAGGCTCTTTGATAAGAACTAAAAAGTGAAAGGATAGAAAAAAAATCCCAATTTCTGTCATGTGTTTCATAGGAGAGATGGAAAATTGATGTATTTCCTTTTTATGGTTGAGAAGTAAAATGGGAGAAAACAAATAACTTTGGACTAATTTATTATTATACCATTATTATTAAATGAAAAATTATTATCATTACTTTTCATAGTACAAGAAGTTTTATTAGTATAATAATAGGAATCATGTATTAGCATATTGCATCAAATAGAATTTTTGAGAACATGATGCAAATTCATCATAGGATTATATTGTATAATGTATTATCATCATTCTTTTTAAAATTCTACTTAATATTTTTATATATGAAAATTATGTGAAATTTGGTTATTCATATTTGCTAAAAGATTAAGTGACATTGAAAATTGGATGGATAAGGGGCAAAATTGTAACTCTAATGATAAAATATTGGAAAGATAAGAGCTAGAATGGAAAGTGTGGGCCAAAGTTGAAAAACAAACCATCTTCTCTATCAAATGGTAATAAACTTCAATCTCATCCCTTTTTTTTCTTCCTTGATTTTCTATTTCCCCCTAAAATCCTCTCTACCAAACAGAGTGTAAGATGAAATTAAAAAGTTTTGAAAGGCATCACTCTCTATCCCCAAAATAATTGATTCTTCACCTCTAAGTCTTTAATTTCTTATAATATAAACATCAACTTAAACTGCTTTTCATAACCACAAACATGGTGGAGAAAATATTTTCATCAACAAAGAAAATTGATGATTCTCTCTTTTGAAAGACTTGTACTTCAGCTGCAGGCATTTAAACAGCCTCAATGATTTGACCTGTGATAAGTACATATGCCTATTGTCGTACTAGCGTGTGAATGCACCAAGGGAAACAAGAACACAAATTTAGATATGGTGTAGCAAGTTACATATAATTGTAAATGTTCAAAATGAGTCAAGAACACCCCTTGTAAATAATCCAAGGCCAATTTTTGCAGGCTTGATATATCACCAGATCCCAAACTGGTATTTGGTGTTGAGCATCAGACGAGATAATCTTTTTTTTTTGATAAGTAAAAGAATGCATCAGACGGGATAATCCATTCCGATCCAATCCAGAATGAGATGAAAAATCCACAGAAGAACAATTTAACCCCACAGCAGCGAAAGGGATTGGGGGATATGTAAAAACCCACTATTCAGCACTGGCCACCACTATTCAACACTGGCCAGCTCTACTTCACTGCCCGGCCAGCTAAAGGCTGCATGTGGTGGCCAGCCAGCCAAGCATGACAAAACCCACTGGGAATATAGCTCAACTATTGCAGATGCACACACAAAAACCAAATACTACATTTATTCAACCTGACTGACTGTGTGTGTGTGTGTGAGAGAGAGAGAGAGAGAGAGTCTCCGTGTGGTTTAACTAATAGCAGATCCTATGCACATAAACAACTAAAAGAACAGATACCTCGTAGGCAATAAGCAACACTTAAATTCTGCATGAAGGGATAGACTAAAAGTCGTTCTGTTGGAGTTGTGCAAAACCCAATTAGCCGTAAAAGATTCCTGTGAACAGCTACACTTATCATCTCAACTTCACGCTGGAAAGCTGCATCTCCTCCAGGACTTTCGTAGTCAGTTAACCGTTTCACAGCAATTTTTGTGTTATCAGGTAACACCCCCTTGTAAACTTTCCCAAAACCTCCCTGTCCTAGAACATTTTTCTCACTGAAGTTGTCTGTAGCTAATTGTAGTTCCCTCCATAAAAATCTTTTCAATTGACCAAACGCAATTCTCCGGTCAACTTCACCTGAGCACACAAATTAAAATTAACAAAGGAAAGGTTTCAAAAGAAGATTCTTGAGTTTTAAGTTCACATCAACTACCAATTATATCCCTATGACAAGAAGTACCCAAGGATTATTAAACGTGACACAGAATAAAACAAATTAACAAAATGAAGAGAAACACTATGGAAACTTAACCCCCCAACAAAATATATATATAATAAATAAATAAATAAATAAAACCACAAAGGAGAAAGAATTCAATGACGCAAGAATCTAAGGGAGTCATTAACTACATGATTCAAAATGATTTGATTTTAATAATATATTGTAGCCCTACTTTATTATCAATTGCTTTCGATTTTACACAAGAAACAGAAGTTATTGAAAACACTAGTTTTGACCCCAAAACAATTATGCAGCGGATTAATAGATTAATTAACAATTATTCAGCTACGTGATTACACAGTTATATCAATTTACTCAACAGAACCAGCAAGTCACCAAATTTGTAAGAAAAGATGAGCAAAACAATAAACAAGAGAGCCATATTATGATGAAGTGGAAAACCAATGGAGATACTCCAAAGGGAAAACCACTTCAGAGTTACCCTTATCCCAAAAGAAATTCACTAATAGAATTGAAGTTTTTACAATACGATTCAAAATCTTGAACCTAGACTCTAACCGGTAGATTATTTACTAACGTAACCTCACAATCAGCTCCAACAACTTCGTACTCTTCTATCATAAACACCTTTCCTTAACCACGTCCATGATCATGGTCAGACCCTCTGATCAACACCAAGGACCCTTCTTGAATGTTTAGATATCGTAGTGCCAAACTGGGTTGATTAGTTATGCGGTTTCAAACTTTGATCACATTGACCGATATGCATCCAAAGGAATATCACTTCCTGTACTTGCGGGTTCACCACGATAGATGCTACTGTTTTCTCTATGTTTAGCATAGGGTTTCTGCCTCATGAAGCCTCACAAAAGTCGTGTTTATGAGGCTTTATATAATAGACTTATGTAGGGTTTAAAATAAAACAACGAAACCTGATCAGAAACGGTTTCACATAAAACAGGGTCCCTGAGTCTCGATCAATCAAGGCGCTGTTGAAATTTGGCGCTTCTCAGATTGGGCAATTCTGTGTCAACTTCAACTGGCCATAACTCACTCATTTCAAATCCAAATCAGGTTATATTTGTGTCCGTATTAAAGCCCTGAATATCTGCTTTCCAATGAAAAAGTTTCACTTTGAAATTCATTTTTGAACAAAAGACAAGGGCAAAAGATCATCAACTTTTCATCTCCAGGATGTCAAAACTTTGTCATATTTGAACAATGTCTAACCCAGACTCAACTCACTTTTAGAATGAATAAATTACACCAATAAGCTTGAAATTTATTACAAGCAATGGAATGAGCCAATAAAAATTTTAAAAATAAAAACCTAACAATTATTTTTCCCTAAAATTTTTGAGTATCAATACAGAACCCAATCAGGTAAGAAGTAAAATTCATCCACCCCCGGTCCAAAAAATAAGGAAAACAAGTATATGATAAAATATTCCATTTTCCAGTTTTCACATCACCATTTTCTATAACTTCTATCAAATTTTGTGTGCACGTTTAATAAGCTTTTCATTAGTTCACGGATTTGTATAAAACAAACATGAATTTATCATGGAAAAAAAAAAAAAAAAAAAAAGGTTAAACCACGCAGGCTGGATAAAAATCCAAAGGAATCCAAACTGCTCAGAATATTTTTGAATCTGAAGTCCACTCAGTTCTAAAAAAAATGATTTACACAATAGATTGCAAATTGTAATTGGATATGATCTGACAATTTAACACATGAATTATACATTTTTGAGATAGAGGTAGCGTCAATGCTAATTTGTTGTTAGTTTATCCAATAATAGTAGGTTTATGCAAAATAGATATAGAAAAATAAAATAACAATCACATTGGGAACACAAAGATTTACTTATTTTGGCCTAAAGCCAATGTCCATAAACGGCATCTAGAGAGTTTCACTAAGAAAATTGGGAGATTACACCCAAAGAGCTCTATCACAAAACCCTAACCCCAAATACGCCCAAGTGCTCTCTCTCTAGCCACAACTAGGACGCCACAAGAATTATTAATTCTCAAATCCTGGTGTGCAAAAGACCAAATTTGTACGTGTATGCTGGCTTGGTCTTGCTCTTCTGAAACAACCAAGGAAATGGAATATATATATTGAGCTTAGGGTATTGGACCATCTTATCTGGAAATATTATCATCTTTCTAGGCAGAGAAGTTTGATCGAATAATGTCAAATCAAATAGATTTAAATAATAAGATCAAGATGCCTTACCAAATCCAGCTAAATCATAGAACTTGAATAAGATTAAGATCATCATTTGATATATTTATATGCATAGTAACAACTTAATCGAACTTCCAACATGCAAAACAGTATATATACCTTTTGGTAATGGATTTCAAAAAGGATCACCACAGGGTAGCTAAATCCAAAGCTAGTTACTTGTTCATATATTATGCTTAGGAGGTCCTGTTTTATGGTATGAAGGAAACAGGTTGCATTTACACCCCAAATAACCATAAAATAGGTAAAACTAAAGGATGTGTTATACCCAGCCCTGTATAACAGCACTTTTCATGAGAATACAACAACAAAGCCTTGGCACTTTTCACGAGAATATTATGCAAAAAGATGCAGAAATATGCTTTGCAACATTATGAATTTCAACACTCATAACAAGATATTTCACAATGAAAAATCAATAAGTCAACAGATACCCATAAGTCTGTCATAATATTTCTTTTTGACCTTTCAATCAACTTTTCTAAAACTTAACCCAATTAAAGCGCAGTTCCAAACAGTGTCAACTTAATTGAACTAGCCTAATTCAAGTGAGTTGAATTCTGTGCTAATTTTTGAAATTTAGAAATAATTCTAAACATAATGTTTTTACGTTGGAGGTGTCATTTGAAAAGAGCTCAACTTAATCGTATAACTATAACCCAACATGAAAACAGTTAAAATTGACAATGTGAATGAGCAAATTAACCACGTGCACACTGGGGAGATATAGGAGAAATAGCAAAATTTGATGTTAAAAAGAAGAAAGAGGAAAATAGGAGCACCAAATGTTTTCAGCCAGTAAAACCCATTTAAACTTTTTTCCCCTATTGGAGCAGGCAATTTTAATTGGCTAAACAATTAAAAAGGAAAACGAACCTGCAACATCTACAAAAACTTCACGTTTGTAGCCAGAGTTTCTACCCCTACACAGAACTAACGACAAAGCAACAAGAAGAAGAATAGCAATACATCCTCCAACAATTCCAAGTATAACTCCAATTTTTGACCCATTCGAACCACCTGTCAAGAGAAAGAAAATATTGGCATGAAGCTAGTCAAAGAAAGAATTAATTGCACCATTGCACCCCAGAAAACTTTATCCATATTGTAAATCAAATCCAATAACCTGAATCTCCAATTTCACTAGCACAAAAAGGAGGGGAATTAATGCTACAATTCAAGTGGTTTCCTGTAAAGCTGCAGCAATCAACAGAAGCAAAGCCAGGTGTATAGCAAAAATTAGCAGAATAATACTAAACATCTAATTTATATCATATGAACAAATTTATTATCTGATACTATGCATATCAATCACACACATAAAGAGGCAAAACAACCAGAGAAACCAAGCGCACAAGCACCTTCAGCTTCTTGTCCTTAAATTGATAAATAGATGAAATTCCCATCTACTTATGGGAAAAAATAATTAGTTGTGCAAATTTTTTCACCATTTCATCCCTTAAAAACCAATGGCAAGATAAAAAGACTCTCTCTCTCTCTCTCTCTCTCTCTCTCTCACACACGTCAATAGCAATCTCTCAAGAAGATTTATGCATAAACAGGAAAAACAACCAGGGAACTGAAGTGCACAAGCAACTTCAGCTTCTGTGTCTGTAAATTGATAACTAGATAAAATTTCCTTAATTGTGTAAATGTTTTTACCATTTCATCCCTTAAAAATGGATGTCAAGGTGACCCTCTCTCTCTCTCTCACACACACACACACACATGGCAATAACAGTCTCTCAAGAGGATTTATACATAATTAACACTAACACCTGTGAATAAATTGGATGATTTTCCTTGGATTGTATATCTCAATATTGAAATGCGGCCAATAAAGTTCAATTTAAGGGTAGTAAATTATGGGAACTCATCCATCAAGGGGTATCAAATGGAAAGTGAAGGATGGGCCCAAGAAGGCGAGAATCAGAAAATTGCTAGAGTAAAGTCTAACTTTACTAGTTAGTTATAATAGATCTTGCAAGAAACTTTCCTCGGGTTCATTAGATACACATAATCGCTGTATGGGCTTGATTGAAGTTATAAACTGTCCAGTGTTTTGGCAGAGAGAAACACGGATTTCAATCCCCTCATATTCATGGCAGGAAACATTACTCAAGTTGGTGGTGAAATCCAGCAAATACAATGTTAAATGGGTGGCATAATCCAACCAGTACAAATGGCATGCTCAGCATGGTGCCACAAGATCATTACCATAACATTTAATCATGTAAGACTGAAATTCTTCTAATATGATTCATCTTGTACATGTGAACGCGAATTGATCCAAATCTTAAAATAAATGACATTTGACAAACTAAAACAATGAAGAACAAGCAAAATAAAGATAATGACCTAGGAGTCAACACCAAGTGAAGGAAAACCTAAGGAAAATCTCTAAGAGTCGCCACCTTAGGTTGACTAAAGTCAGCACTAGACCATTGAGAAAATAGTGATTTTATTCATCAAAATAATCCCCCTTCATAGAAGCACAAACTTTACTTACATAGGAGTACTAAACCTAATTCTAACTGATATAGGGACCCTAATTCTAAATCTCTTGTGAAAACCAAATTGTTGAATTACAAATAACCTTGACTTGAAATAAAAATACTACTAAACCTAATTAAATAGTAGGGCATAAAATAAAATACCTTTGACCAATAAAAATACAATTGACTATAATATTAAATAAGACCAAATTAAACTATAATTTCTTTGTGTTTCCTGCACCAAATTTGACATAGGACAAGCCAAAACAATGCAAAAACAAAATTGAATGACAGGAAAATAAAGGATAGAGAATTTAGGAGTTAGCACTTAGGCTTGCTTGGAGTCAATACCAAGCAATGGAAAACCTCTAGGAGTCAACACCTAGGATTGGCTAGAGTCACCACCAGACCATTGGAACAATTTCAATTAAAAATTCAATTTATCAAAATAATCCCCCTTCATAAGAGTACAATACTTGCTTATATAAAGTCCTAACCAAGGTTGTCAAAATCGCAATCTGGATCGTAGGATCGCACAATTTTACGATCCCACCTCACTAAAACGTTTAGGATCGCACTAGGATCGTAAAAATGGTAGGATCGCACGTAGGATCGTGTAGAATCGTATAGGATCGTATGGGATCCTATACGATCCTATCAAAAACATAAATTTTTGTTTTTTTTTTTATAGGATAAATTTTTTTGTTTTGATGAAGCTTTAAGGTTTTTTATTTTTTCATGTTGTGATGGTATGACTTTTTATTTTTATTTTATAAAATCATGTTAACCTAAGCAAATGTTTTCTAGTTTCTAATTTACTTGTAATCAAAATGAAGGAATGCTTCATCATTTCTAAATGAAGAATTTGATGTTGGCTTTGTTGCCTTTTAAGCTATAATGTTGTTAAATTTGTTTGATCAATATACTAATTTGTGTTCTAATATTACTAAAATATTTTTTTATATATAATTTTATCGATTATGCTTGTATTTGTATATTGATTGATTGATTTTTTTGAGCATGCTCTTTAATTGTTGTTGAGTGGTATAACTTGAACATTTGAGTGTGAAATTATATCTTGATGTCTTTTGTAGCTCTAATATACAAATATATAATGTCTACATAGATGGTGAAATGGATGATGATGATTAGGAATTGAGGACGGTGGTTATAAGAACCTTAGAATGGGAATAATTAAATGTTCACTCCATCTTAATATTCATCTTGCTTTTGGATTTCATATTGTAATTAGCTAGTTTCCATTTGCTAACTTATTTTAGACTTCAAACTTGGAACTTAGAACTTGGAAAATATTTTCCATATGTTTTGATAAATATTTTGGTATTTGGTTGCTAATTAAACATTTATTGAACTTTTTAGATACATTGGGTCAAAACTTAAATATATTTGTTTCGATAGTATAGACATAGCGATGTATGACATGCAAATTACATCATATGATACAAATCTAAGTTTTTTTATGGATGAATTCATAATTTACGTGATTATTCAACATACAAAGCCATTATCAATGTGTTTTTTGTTTTAAATCTGAAAATATGTAGGATCTTTCGATTCACGTTCAGATTTTACAATTTACGATCCCACCTAACTTCAACGATCTTACATAGGATCCCAATTTTGACAACCTTGGTCCTAACCCTAATTCTAATAGAGACAAGAAACCCTAATTCAATTTGACTTGGGAAAACCCAATTATTAAATTACAAAAATAACCTTAGCTTTAAATAAAAATACTAATAAACCTAATTAAATACTAAGGCCTAGAATAAAATACAATTGACCAATAAAAATCCAATTGATTCCAAAATTAAATAAGTCTAAATATAATATAAATAAAAATTTCTTTATTTATCAAAAAAAAAAATTCTTTGCACTTCCAACATTAATATACTCTTTAAAGTTATCCATAATAATTAGTTGTTCATACTTGTAGCTTTGAACTTGTAATAAATGCTGAGGAATCTGACCACTGAGATTGTTCGAATCAAGCATTCTGCAAGCAGAGTTTCAACCATGCCATTAAATAATAAAGAAAGGTGTAAGTACACAACTTCACAGAGATCTTAAATTCCATAAAACACAGGAACTATTTAAATCATTTCAATTTAACTCAAACAAGTAAAAAATTTTAATCGTCTTTGCATCATACAAGATATCACATACAGACTGCTTAAGCTTGGAATACGTGAAAGTGACTCAGGAATGGTTCCAGTGAGATTGTTTCCACTCAAAGTCCTGCTTACATAATCAAGAAGATCACACTGTTGATAAGAGATCACAAGAGATGCAAACATCATTAAATATGTTGGAAACTGAAGACAGTGCAGAAGGAATTACTTACAAGAACTGAAGCTTCGTAAGATTACCAAGGGATGTAGGTATTTCACCAGATAAATTATTATTTCCCAAATTCAAAGTGGTCAAATTTGTCAAATTCCCAAATTCTTTGGGTATCCCACCAGTTATGCCATTTCCTGGCAAACTACTGCATGATGAATGAAACAGATAAACATTAGTGTCACACTTGCGCTTCTTGCTTACATATACTTCAACATATGGAGAAAATAATCACCAAGAAATCTTTAACTAAATCTCTAATAAGTAATAATTTAAGCAGCCATGACACTAATTCAAGGACATTACCATTAAAAAAATGTTACCAACAAAGATCATAATGTCATGGTCACAAGTTCCACATATGCTATCATAAAGAATTGAAACTTTATAATTCCCCCCTCCATCCCAAAATAGATGGAATGCTTTCCATATTGGACTGTCACAATATTTGCGATTCTAAAAATGAAAGCACTAATCCATTTAACTTCCTATATTACCCTTTAAGTTGAACCCAACTCTTTTCAAACTTGAACCACCTTTCCTGGCTCATCCAAGAGCATATTAGGAAGGTGTTATGTTTATTTTGTTCGAAAACTCCCTTCTATTTTGGGACAACAGGAACAGAAGTCATCATTCTGAGTGTAATGATTGTTGTTGTTTCTTAAAATATGATTTAGAAGTAATCACCATATATTTAAAACAACCACCAAGTAATCTATGGAATGACAGAGACAAAAACTTATTCACTACAAAAACAAAAACAAAAACAAAAAAACAAAACAAAATATTCACCTCCATCAAGTTTCATTAAAAAAAAAAAAATTGGCTTAGAGAAACACAGTTCAAAATCCACCTGATGTAAAAAAAAAAATCATTTTGTCTTTAGCTCTAATAACTAGAATACGTCAGGTTATTCATTATTCAATCGTTTTCCTAATTTATTACTGTTAAAGAATTCCTTTTTTTTTAATTACCAAAAAAGAAAGTTTTTTTTTATATAATAATTAAAAATAAGAGCATACTGAAGCATTTTTGGATACTCTAGTTGAATTCCTCAGGAGATAATATCATCACAACTTAAGGTTTATTGGCGCATACAGTAGTCAATGATTGTTTCGTTAAAACATCTTTTTTGATAAGTGATTCTTTGACCAAACAGCAGTCAATGGTTGTTCCTTCAAAAACCTTGTAAGGTATCCTTTGCATATTTTCTCTAAAAAGTGGTCAATGATTGTTTGGTTAAAAATAAATTAAGAAACATTCTTTTCTCATTATGTTATGCCTATATAACATATTTACATGAAATAATCAGTTCCTCGTTGTCCTTTAGGGGGGAAAATATCACAGACAGAGGAAATCATCAGAACAAAATATATACATTTATTAAGAAGGAACAAGAAAACCATTGAATAGGAACTTCCTCTTTCAAACAGAGGAAATCGTGACTACTAGGAACTTCCCCTTTCACACAGCAATACAGCTACATGTACAGCACACAAATTTGAGATTCAAACCAATGGCAAAGGAAAAAAATATTAATAGTAGAGGAAGGCAGGAATCAGGCTGAAATTGGGGGAGATTTGAATGAGTATAGAAAAATCTTCCGAAAATTCTCCCTCTCTCTCTAAAACCCATACACTAATACTTTCTATGTTCAATATATCATTTCTCAGATCTCTCTCTTTGTCTATCATATTATTACATGTGCTTTGGTTTGTGAAACTGACAATGAAGAATAGTGTTACGTTTTAATGAGTTTCAATCTTGGGAAGGGGTTAGGGCATTGCAGATCTTACCTAAGGGTTTTGGATCATTCAATCCTACTGATCCTAAATGATCCCAAACCAATCTCGCTGGCCCAACGATTCTAGAACAATCCTAGTCTTTTGGTGAAGTGGAATCATACATCCTAGTGATTTTAACAACCATGCTTTTTTACCACAATAACCCAATTCTCCTTTGGAAGGAAAAGACAAAATTAACAAAAGTACTAAAGCCTACCACAGCTTAAAGAATCAATAAGTTGTTTTAAAATTGACATTGGCTGAACTAATTCTTTTAATACTTACAGAGATGTAAGGGTCTTTATACTTCCTATTTGTGGGGACAAGGTTCCACTAAATCCCATCGATGACAATGATCTGCAAAAAAAAATAATGTAAGCATAGACCAGACAAAAGGTATTAAGATAAGCAAGTAAAGCATAGAAACTTGCACAAATCACAAAATCGATGATTTGTTGGAAACATTTTGATCAAGCATGATATGATTAAGATAAGGAAACAGTACATTAAATAGTATCTTACAAAGAAATAACATTATTATTAGTGTCACAAGTAACATCGACCCAAGTGCAAGGGTTAACTTGATTTGGGTTCCAGCTTGTGAGCTTATCAGCTTTCAATGAACTCTTCAATGCATACAGGGCATCACCTGAAACAGAGCACAGGAAATTTCACCACTCAGGTAAAGCTAATATGTCAACGTCAGTACATCGGTACCAAAATGCAAACTTCAGGAAAACATAGACAATCAGAAATAGAGAAGAAATTGCAGATATTCAATCTTTCTACGGTACTAGACTCACTTAACCGAGCTATTTCTGTGATGACATGTAAACTGCCAATGAAATTGAAAACAATAAATATACTTAGCATAGCTATATGTTGTCTGAACTAATTAAGAGTCATGCGGACACAGCCTTGTACCTTGGAAATTAGACAATACAAACGATGGCAAGCAAGCCAATATCAAAATGGCGAAAAACAGCTCCATATTCAACGATATCAATTACAGCTGCAAACACAAACAAGATCCATAATGATCGATAAACACAAGAACGCGAGCCATCGCTGCAAAACATCCCAGCATCAAACAGCAAACTGTTAGATTTAAAAACAGACACTGTATAACATAAACGAATCTTAAGGCCAGCAGAGGCGATATATCTATTATGCGGCAAGACAATCCAAATAGTAGATAAACTTAGTCAGTTTCAGCAACGCCTCTAATGTTAATGATGTGGTAAAATCTAATCCTAAACTAAGACTTGTGAATATTAACCCTCAAGTTTTATTTTTTCAATAATTCGAATAGTTACAACAATGGGGAGGAGGAATTGAACCTAAACGTCTCCATTAGAAACACTAGGAGATGTCAGTTGAGCTACCAGACTCTTGGCCTTAACGCGTCAAAGTTAGATATATAACACAGGACAAACTATAAAAACCAAATTTCTTCAACTAAAAAAATCCGTACGGAATTTGAGCCCATAATTCAAACCTTATATATATGTGTGTATATATTTCATATTCCTACGGCAGATTCAAAATTAACCGTCGGTAAAAAGAATCAAACAGTTAAAAGAGATTAAAAACTATTTCTGGTCCGTACACAGCTTCCAATTTCAACGACTGGTAAGTCAAATTTTAGTATCTATTTTCCTTTCCAGGTAATAAGCAATGGAAGTAAAATTACAAAATTACGTTAATACAATACCCACCGGTTTCTTCAAAACTGAAACATAGAAATGAGAGATTGATAACACAAAATTCAAAGAAGAAGAAGTACCTGTTTGAGATTGGTGAAGGAATGTTCTGGAAGAGTCACTGAATCAAAAGGATCTTATCATCATAATTAGGGCTTTATTTATCGAAGAATTGAATATTCAAGTAGCCAAGCTGGCTTCGCTGAGAACTGAGATTTAACTCTCAGAAAGAAAGAAAGAAAGTGTTGCGTTGTGTTGCGTTGTCCTTGTATTAAAATCCAGGAACAGCAAAACAAATCTGAAAGAGTTAAAGCAAAGAGGACCTTCTTTTTCTTTAGTGTAATTTAGGGGTTAGAAAGAAAAAAAAAAGAATGTGAAAGTTGTGGTTGGATGTGTTTGTTGTTGGCCTGATTGGCATGACCAAGACTAAGGGTGGTGCTCACTCACTGGAGGGTCCACGCAATAATAATATCTATTAGACTATTGTAGACCACATTTATTACATTTGGGGATTTTGTTTTGTTTTGTTTTTTTAGAAATTTTCTTGTGCGCGTGCTGTACAAACTTCCAAAGTTCTAACAAGACTTTTTGTGCGAAGCAATCTAAAACAGACAGGGCCGGCCAGGACAGATGGAGGTGGAGGCCCCTCTACTTTTTGTTTGATCTTCTAGATTCAGCTCCCCTTTTTATAGAGCCATCGCATGTTTAGTTTAACTGTGATCCGCATGGGTGAATCATTCATTCTCTTCCTATTAGTGTTGCATTTACTATATATACTATAGTGTCATTTGTGGAATTGTAGACAAAGATTTGATGCTTTAAATATCATGTTTAATGTGGGTTGTTGAAGTGAAATCGTTTTTGACCTTTAGAATTTTTTTTTTTTTTTTAATAATTGATAGATAGAATAAGAAAATATAAGGAATTTGAATCTAGTTGCCAAAGACACTTTAGGAGGTACCAACCAATTAATCTACAAGACTCTTGATAAACTCTAGATTATTTTAATCAATCAAGTTATTAGTTAATTCGATTACGCACAAGTCTCGATGAATATGTGATAGGCATAGCCAAATCGCCAAAACTAAAGCATAGTGGAGAATAAATTTGACACAAAGTTAACTGGTCATAATAGGGAAAAGTCTAACCGAATAAAAACCCAATGAGGGTAGTTTGAAAGTTACCACTAACTTAAAGAATCCACTAAGATAAAAATTGAAGTTACAGCAACAAGAAATATACCCTATCTCAAAGTTGCTACCTATAGTAGAACTTACTAATGCTATCGAGCTTAACTCCAACCTAGTTGGACTCTTCTACGTTGTGGATCACTTCGATACAAGGATACCCAATTCTCGTATAACTTACACACTATCACCACTTTTGATTCCTAAAGATGTTGGTGCAAATGTCTTCACATGAGCACTTAATCTCCAATGTTTTAAAAGACACAATTTGGTACAAAATCCTAGACACACATAATGTTGCAGCCGCTTCTCCAAGTGTACAGTGTTCTTCTCTATGATGACGGTTATTAAAAATAGTATTAAAACCTTCTGAAACCTTAATGCACTGATTCCAAGTTAGCCAAGTCATCATGGGTCGTAACAGATAAAATTGAAATCTCGTGGCTTGATTGATCGAGTGGTGTCAAGCCTAGTATCGTGGCAACACAACTTCCACTTTCCTGTGTTCTTTCTTGTATTGCTTTCGTGTGTCTTCAATGCTAATCTTCAAACCAAAATTGGACACTAAAAAATTAACTTTTTTTTTTTTTTTTTTTTTGGAGGGGGAAAAAAATTAACAACTTAATTACATCAAAATGCATTTTGACTTGGATTTACCAACACATATATCATATGATCCTAACATGGGTTTTAATTATTTATAAATTTTCTTACCAAAATAAGGCATTTGGATTATATTCTTGCCTACATAAAAAGATTTAAAATATATATATGCTTTAATGTTGGCTTGATAATAAATATTGTATCAATTATCATCATAGCGTAAGCAATGTACGTGTAATGACTATATGCTTTAATGTTGGCTTGATAATAAATATTGTATCAATTATCATCACACTGCAAGCAACGTACGTGTAATGGACTAATGGGGTGGTTAAACAAAATAAAACTTTAAAAAATATATGTTTAAATGTTGGCTAGATAATAAATATCAATTAACATCATACTAGCTCATTAAAAAAAAAAATTAACATCATACTGCCTCATAAAAAAAAATTAACATCATACTACAAGCAATGTATGCGTAATGGGGTAGTTAAACAAAACATAAGTACACAACTACAGATTATTTATTCAGTCTAAAAAACTGCAAATTATTTAGTGTAAAATTGGTGCCAATGTTGGCAGATTTCCAAACACAATGTGAGGCATAACACAAACTAAAATCTACATAATATTCCACGTTTGCAAACATACTGTGCAACATAAACACACTTAATGTTGGTGAAGAACTATGGCATATATAAAAATGTTTGGCAAGTGGTTGATAGTGGAATCAAATTTAAAATAGAAAATAACTTTATTGCTTCCATTGGGTTGGTAGTAATCATGATTTCCATTGTTCAGATTTTTCTTTTTAATTATGGAGTTAAAAGTTAAAACTTTATTTGTGGGGATGGAAGGCCCAAGGGTGTATATTGGGCCATGGACCTTGTCCGAGGACATTCGACAATCCGAGGACAATTAGACATTAGCTAAGACATACAAATTAGTAAGGTATGGAAGGATTCTGGGCCATGAAGGTTTGGAAAGGTAGTCGAGGAGAAATGCCCCTCGCCTAAGCAAAGCAAAGGTCGGAAGGTTTGATCGTCATCAAGAGCAACACTCCAGACAATTCTCTTGGTAAGGATAAACATTAGGAGGGAATAGGACAAAGGGAAGCTAAGAAATATCTAAGAGAAAGTGCTATCTTTGCATTAAATGCTTTGCAGTTAACTCTCTGGCCATATTAATGTGGAGGTGATACCTGAATAGTGATATTCAACCTTACAGCTACCCTCAAAGACTTGAAGAAAAATCTTTGATAGGATAAGAATCAAAGCAAGCAACTTGACCTACACGTTAAGGGTGGAGATGAAGCAAAATAGGAGGATATAAAGAAGAACGACCCCATTACAAAGGGATCATCGGAGAATCAGTAGAAAAAAGACTATAGGAATAAGAACTGTAATTATAATCAAGTTTAAGAGAAATATATACAAGAGTTACTCTCCTCGGACTTTGCTAAGGAAGATTTTCTATGCCACGAAACTTATTTATCTTTGTTTTCTTGTCATCTTTAACCCATTATGATTGTTGTCCAACTCATTGAAGTATAGTTTCAAGCTCACTCTCTACAAATTCATTGTGTTGAGCTCTTTGGGCCTTAATCTTTTTATCTTTTGGGCTTCCAAAATGTGTCCTTACACTATTAATTGAAAAATACAAAGTGAATGGATTCATTTGACTTTATCTAATTATCTTCTAGATTTAAATTATTAATTGAACTCTATTAAAAAAATAATAGTAATAAAGTAATACTTTAGTTTATATCCACTAAACTAAAGTATCCGAGACTTTGGAAACTCTTGCGACTAGGAGGACTATCCATTTTAAATGGAATTGGATTTGCAGTTTGATTTTTGAAGGAGATTTAGAAGTTATCTCGGCTATCAAAAATCGGTGCTTCCATCATCCATCCTGTGGTCACTTGATTCAAGCCATTGTGTCTTCAATTGATTTTCTCTAGAACTATTATTTCTACACGTCGGCAAGGCAATGCTATGGCACATGCTCTAGTCAAGAGGGCACTATTTTCTTTTCCTATTTTAGTTTGGATGGAGTTTGTTCCTCGACATTTATAAGTTTATGTATCCGATTTTTAGCAATTAAATAAATTGGCTTTTCGGCTTGCTTAAAAAAATGTTTACATCCTCTAAGATTTTAATAGCTCAATAACAACAATTCTTTTCTTTTACGAAAATTTTCATTTGTTAAAGTTGTGTGAGATGATTGGAATCTCATAGGAAAGTCATTTGTTGAGTGCGATAATATTGTTGCCAACTTGCTATGCCGTATATTTCATTCACGGTTATGTACGAATCCTTTCCCCTATGTCTAGAGTAGGTGTGTTGTTTACATCTGTTTCTTACTCATTTTCAAATAAATTGGAGGAGATAGAAAATAGATGTAAAAGCAAAAGCATAAATGAGCAATTCAAGGAATTATGTTGTTAGGTCCACCGACTACATCTATGAAGAAAACTCTTAAGAATTAGATCTTTGATTATAAGTGAAATACAATTTATGTGTCACAATGAACTCAATATGAGTATTTATATAGAATGCTAAATCTTAGACTAACCATGCATTAACTACAATTAATAGACTTGTAGTATAAGTATTAGATTTGGCTTACAGTAAGTCAAACTTGGCCTTATAATATTGAACTTAATATATCTCTAACACTCATTAGTTAACTTCTTTGCATCCATATAAATTGTTTGGAAAAACAAACAAAAATTTTAACTAAGATGTAAGCAATTTCCATTAAAAGAAAAATGCAAGCAACTTACACAAGGACAAACCATCAAACCGAAAAAAGCAGTCCTATTACTTTTAACAAAGAAAGGTCATTAATGTATAACATGAGTTCACTAATTACACATGTTGCACCTCAAATGCATGAATAGGTGTATGTTAGATTGCCCGTAAATAATCTAAGTGCAATACTACATACCCACACAAAAATTGATGACTTTTTTCACACATATTGAGTTGATAAGTTTTCAATGATTTTCATCTAGGTCTATCACTAACATTACTTTTTTAGCTATTACTAACAATCTATTATATCACAAAATCTCAATTTTTTTTTTGTCAAAACTTCTATGTCTCCAGACTTTCCTATAATTTGAACAAAGTTAGGAATTCTATAAAATACTAAAAGAAATATTATTTTTCATCCATTTTTTATTTTCTTTATATTTCAAACAAATATAAGACATTTTAAATGACATACATTTTGTTGTTATTTTGATTTTTGGATAACAATTAGTAAATTATAACCAACCATTAAGGTAGGTACCGGCCATAGCAAATGTCATAAATGGTTTGATTGAAAAATTGTAGCATACGACTAGACATTTTTCTCACCCTTCAACCACATTCAGTTTTCCCTCTTTTGCCTTATAATTATTTCAGAACAATTCCTAATGTATTATTGTTTCTCTATTTATTTTAATCTCATCAATTATTATCAAAATTATTATTTTATTCTCTCAATTTACCATGTCAGATTTTCCTTCGATGCTTTGACAATGACTATTTAACACAATTCAAAAAAAAGTTAAAAGTTAAATAACATGCCTATAACCTTAGAGATCATTTTGAAATATAAAGCAAAAAATTAGGAACCAAAATAGATTTTATGTCTTTGTTGGATACCAACTCCTCGTAGCTAAAGATTAGAGTTGTTTGCCTCAATAATTCTAAGACTACAATCTATGCCACATTTTTCCACAACTAATTCGTGGTTGATTGTAAATGGTGGAGATAAAATAATGGATTTATACGAAAATAGCAACCAATCACCATATGCTATATAGAATAGTTTTGAAAAATTATGCATAAAAATTATGAGTCGTTGAGTCACCTTAAATTATAAATTATTGATATCATATTGCAAGCAATGTAGTGTAATTAAACAAAACACAAGTGCACAACTACAGATTATTCATTCAGCCTAAAAAAACTGTAAATTATTTAGTGCAAAATTGGTGCCAATGTTGACAGATTCCAAACACAGTATGAGGCATAACACAAACTAGAAGTAATCTACATAATATTCCGCGTTTGCAAACATATTTGTACAACATAAACACACTTAATGTTGGTGAAGAATTATGGCATATATAAAAATGTTTGGCAAGTGGTTGATAGTGGAATCAAATATAAAATAGAAAATAACTTTATTGCTTCTATTGGTTTGGCAGTAATCATGATTTCCAATGTTCAGATTTTTCTTCTAATTTATGGGTTAAAAGTTAAAAATCTATCAATTGAAAATTACAAAGTGGATGGATTCGTTTGACTTTTTTTCTTTTTTTTTTTATAAAAAGATAACTATAATATGTTGCTAATTCATACTTGAACTCTTTAATTTATATCCACTAAGATTTTAATAGCTTAATAACAACAATTCTTTTCTCTTTCAAAATTTTCATCCGTTAAAGGTTGTGTGAGATGCTCTGAATCCCATAGGAAAGTCATTTGTTGAGTGAGATAATAGTGTTGCCAACTTGTCATGCCATATATTTCATTCGGTTGTGGGTACAAATCCTTTTCCCTCTGTCCAGGAGTGGGTGTGTTGTGTAAATCTTTTTCTTGGTCATTGTTAAATAAATTGGAGGAGATAGAAAATAGATGTAGAAGCGGAAGCATAAAAAAGCAATAAAATGAGTTATGTGGTTAGGTCTACCAACCTATATTCATAAAACCCTTAAGAGTTAGATCTTTAATTATAAGTGAAGTACAATTTATGTGTTATGGTGAACTCAATATGAGCACTTATATAGGAGACTAAATCCTAAACTAACCATACATTAACTATGATTAATAGACTTGTAGTATAAATATTAGACTTGGTTTGCACAATAAGATCGGACTTGGCTTTATAATATTGAACTTATATCCCCAATACTCGTTACTTAACTTCTTTGTATCCATATAAATTGTTTGGTAAAACAAATAAAATTTTAACTAAGATGTAAGCAATTACCATTAAAAAAAAAATGCAAGGAACTTAAACAAAGACAAATCATCAAAACAAAAAAAGTAGTTATCTTGCTTTTAACAAAGAGAGGTACCACCGCATACTCTTGGTGCGATGGTCATTGCCACTTGAAATATAAGTGTTTGTACGGTGTAAAAGACAATGGTTGGGATTCAAGTCTCAAGAGGAGCTTCATACACATATACATTTTAATTTGATTAGAGTATAATTTCTATCATGTATAAAACAAAACAAAAAAAATCTGAACAAAACAAAATCAAAAAAACAAATAGGAGGTCATTAATGTATAACAAGAGTTCACTAATTACATATTGCACCTCAAATGCATGAATAAATTCTATAAAATACGAAAAAAATATTATTTTTCATCCATTTTTTATTTTCTTTATATTTCAAATAAATATAAGACATTTTAAATGACATACTTTTTTTTTATTGGATAACAATTAGCAAACTATAACCATTCCGGTTGGTACCATTGTAAGGATGGCAATGGGGCGGGGCGGGGTCGAATGATGGGGTCTTCGTCCCCGCCCCATGGTTTTGTCTTACCCCATCCCCTCCTGTCCCATGACGGGAAAACTTTCTCACCCCGTCCGCCCTTTGGGGCCCGCGAAGCCCTGCCCACCATAAAACTCTACTTTTTGTTAATTTGCCCTACAACTAGTACAATTTTTTTAATGAAACTTATTTTTCAATAAAAATATACTTGAAATTACAACTAAATTTATCCCATCAAATCAAATCAATTTTAGAAAAAAATTTTTGAATAATATATCCAGGTGTTTAATAGAACAATAAAAAATAATAATAATAATAATAATAAAATCTCATAATATAACACATAACAAAATAAAGGCAAAGAACCACATTAGATATAATAAAATAAGCTAATATTGATATGTTTGTTTAAATAGTAGGGTTTTAGGTATGAAAAATTTACAATTATAATCCTTAGTAATGCGAAGTGGGGTAGGAACAGGGAGGGGTGGGGTGGGCGAGTTTAAAGTTTAAACTCATCTCTGCTTGCACCATGTCTTGCCCTATCCCCGCCCCACCACCTTTGCGGGGTGGAAAGAAAGAAACCCTGAAGAGGGCGAAGCGGGGAGGGACGGGTTAAGCAAGGTGGAAAATTGACATCCCTAAATACCAGCCATGGTTAAGGTTGATTGAAATATTGTTGCATATGATTTAGACACTTTTTCCCTCCTTTCAACCACATTGAGTTTTCCCTCTTTTGCCTTATGAATATTACAAAACAATTACTAATGTAATTGTTAGGACATGTGAATCATGTTAGGAACATATGTCAATATAGAATTAGCTAATCATTTGACAAAATGCACTTTACTTGTAATTGAGTAGATTTAGGATGTGCTTAATGCTTTGGGAACAAGGTTTCAAGTTCAAGTGTTAAAACCATGCAAATCTATCCAAGAATCAAGTGAAAAGTGCTGGATTTTAAAACTCATGACTAGTATCTATCGAGAGTTTAAAAAGGCTTTGTTTTTAAGCCGATGCTCGACAGTTTGCTCGATAGATAGGGTATCTATTAAGATTTAAGAAAATCGATTTTCAGTTTTGATTTTCATCCAATCCGTGTATAGATGTTTAGGCTTTCTTTTTCTCACAACCTTAAACATATATAAGGATTATTTTAAGGAGTTATCAAACACGATGCACCTCAATGCAAAAGTTTTCACAAGCATATTGTGAACCGAGAGACATATGTCCTAGTTTATCTTTTTCTTCAAGAAGCTGTTTGTGTTTGTACACCGTAGGGTTTTGTAACCAATGAGCTTCATGATCTTCATCGTATTGATGGAACTGAAGAATTTTAGCCAACTTCCTTCTCAAGTTGGTGTGTAAACAGCGTGCTAGGATCCGCACATCGAATTAGTTAGTCACATACTAGGAGCTGTGCATTAAAAAGAGAGATTGTCACTACATAATAAGTCCAATTGGATATTGGGGTAAGGATTCAATTGTAAGTTGGTATAAGGTACTGAGATTCCTTTACTTGTAACTACTTATTGTAATAATAGTGAATTCTTAGGAGTGGTGACCTTAAAATCATCCGGTGGATTTTTTTGTCGTGTGGGTTTTCCCCATTCGTAAACAAATCACCGTGTCAATTTATTTTCCATTGCATATTAACTTAGTTAGTGATTTGTTTGTGTTACCACGTGTATTGCATGTTAATTAGCAATTAATTTACTTGGCTAATTAATTGGTTAATTTATCACAATGGATCAATACATTCTTGGCCTATCCAGTAATATTGTTTCTCTATTTATTTTAATCTCATCAATTAGCATCAAAATTATTATTTTAGTCTCTTGATTTACTATGTCATATTTTTCCTTTGGATACTTACGACAATGACTACTTAACACAATATTAAAAGTTAAAAGCTAAATAACATACATATAACTTTAGAGATCATTTTTGAAATATGTACCAAAAATTAGGAACCAAAATAGATATATATTTTTATTTATATATGCGTCCTCTAGATGGGAAAAAGGATACCAACTCCTTGTACAAAGTCAAAGATTATGGTTGTTTTGTGTCCAATAAGTCTAGGACTATAATCTATGTCACATTTTTGCTCTACAACTATCTGCGTGGTTGTTTGTGAGTAGTAAAGATAAAAAATAGATTTATATGAAAATAACAGCCAATCACCATATGTTATATAGAATAGTTTTGAAAATTATGTGTAAAAATTATGAGTCCTTGAAGTCGCCTTAAATTATAAACTCCAAATAGTTAATACTATGTAATAAATTAATAATAAGAGAATGTTTTCATAAAGTGATAATAATAATGAACAGAAGAATTATTTACCAAAAAAATATATAAAAACTGAAGGCCCACTTTTTATAATCTTGTCTCCAAAACCATTTTCTAAGTTATCTACTCATCTATCTTCTTCTCAAAAAAAAAAAAAAAAGAAAAAGAAAAAAAAGTTGTCCAATACTGTATATCTAAATAAATAAATATAAAAAACAACTTATCTAATATATCCAGCCCCACAGTTCAGCATCACTTTTGACTGGGAGAAGAGCATGGATTCCACGACCACAAGAACTCAGTGTGCAATTTGCAAATAACAAAAACATTAAGGACTCGTGATCCTAACAACTCCAAAATTATCTACTATAGTCCTGTGTGGAAATTCTTAGAGCATTCATCAGCTCTTATATAAATGTGTAAAATATATATTTTGGTCACTTTTACATTTTGAACTAAAAATACTTCACATCAATCTAGTTTAAAATGTGTAAAGTCTTCTAAATTTTCAACGAGCTCTGCATATAAATTTACACGGGCACTATAGCATGTGTATTTAGTTTTTTTAATAGTTTTCTCTCTCCTCTCACGACTCTCACCTCCCTCTCTCTCGAGCCTTTGTGCACTCTCTCTTTCTCTCACAAAAAACTCTCCCCATCATTTCATCCTCAGTTTCTCTCTCCCTCTCTCATCTCTCTCTCTCGTTCAAAGCATGCCACTAAAAAGTTCACAACGTGTCGAGATCGGTGCTGTGGGTCACGGCGTGGCGAGATTGGCGCATGGCGTGTGGCGTGGTCTTGATGGTGGCGGTGTGGGTTTGGGTCGATGATCGATGGCGGTGACGTGGGGAGGTCTCGATGGTGGTTTAAATGAGTTTATGGTGTGGGTTGGTCTTGGTTTTGTGGGTTTGCTTGAGTGCAGGTTGATTTGGGTTGTGAGTTAATTTGGGTATGTGTGGAGGCGTGGAGGCATGGAGACGATGGCGTTTTGATTGGCGTTGATTTTTCTTTGTGGGTTGATCGGTGTTGGTTGATCTAATGTTGAATTTGATTTTTCGTGTGGGTTGATCGGTATGTGGGTTGATTGGTATGTGTGGGTTAGTCTGAGTTTTTCTTTGGTTTCGATGATGGTAGTGATGGTGCATTTGGGTGGTGATGGTGGGCGTAAAGTGCAGTGAGAGAGGCGGGCGGTGGGGAGTGAATAATAAAAATTAGTAAAATAATGAATATTTTATTGAATAAATGTGTAGAATAGATAAAGAAGCGTGTGGGTGTTTTATAAAAGTGGATGTGTAAAAATAGAAAAAGTAGTTTTTAGGTAAAATAGTGAAAGAATTTAAGAAGAAGCCTGATGTGAATGCTCTTACAGCAAACCAGTCAAAAAAAAAAAAAAAAAAAAAGAACATTTACAAATTAAAGAAGAATAAAAAATGTAACATGGGTCCATCCAATTGAATTTTTTACTTGTGTTCAAATGGATTTATGTGTATATCTGCGTTATTATTTCTTTCTATATTACTAAATATCGAATCCCATGTCATGATATTTTCAAAAGTAATTTTTTTCTGCTGGAAAATTAAAATTTTTCATCTGTAATTTTGAAATATTAAAATTGATGGATCAGGTAGAAAATATGAATTACTTTTGTAAATTTAATTAAACTAATATGTTTTCTTTTAGCTTAAAGCATACGGTCTAGTATATTATTGAATATTGATTACTTAAACTTTCCACTAGATGTTCACGCCAATAATTAATGGATGACTTATAACTAAAAGCAACATTGTTGACTACTGGAGAATGTAAAAGGCAAATATACCAAAATGTTATCTATGACCATTGATTAATACTTATTGTAGCTCAATTGATTTTTTAGTATTTCAAATGATGATATTTAAGTTTTTAAATTCCTCCTCTTTCAGTTATTAAATTAAAAAAATCTTATGTCTAAAGTATAGGTTTTTCAAATGACGTATCTAAGTTACTACTAAAAATTATTTTTTACCCACCAATAATAGTAAATAACAACATACCTCTTATAATTTATTGGAAAATATTATATGCGTAATATTTCTCTTATGGATTATCATATGTATAAAAATTAAATTTATATGAATGTATATTAAATCAAAACATAATAAACACTTTCATGGCGCGAGATAGGGCAAGACATGGCCAAAGGACAACAAAACTTTGTTCCTCTCTCGTCATCTTTCGAGACAAGGAAAACAACGTGAGTAAGTGGAATGAGAAAATTTTTGCCATCCTTACTTCTCTTGTCATGCTGGATTTATTATATTTTTCCCATCATGGTTGTTCATTAATGTAACATAATACAGAAAACAAGAGATTTTTTTTGATGAACAACAAAGAAAGATAAAATTCATTTGTGTAACATAAAACAAAAACAAAGAGAAGAGAAAGAAGTGTTTCTTTAATTAAGTTTATTAACATCGTCAATGGGTCTTGTCATCATGATTTATCAAAGATCCGGTGGTTAATATCAAGACTTTTCAATCTTCTCAAAAAATATATATATATATTTTTTTTTTTTGGTAAGTAATATATATATATATATATCAAGACTTTTCAATTAATATGCTAATGCACATAGCCAATAAAGTTTATTGTCATCAATTATGATATTTGGAAATTCAAATTGTGCCTATACTAAAATTTAATTGAACATCTTAAGTTTTAAATTCTAGCGAATTTATAATTTATAAAAATATCCGAGTTTTTTAATTTTTTACTTAATTATCTCCACTATTTTTTCCACCACCATTCCTCTTTCTTCTACATTTTTCTTCTCCTCTTATTATGGTAGTAAAATGTGAGACATGTTCAAAGTTATTGATATAAAGTTATGGTCATACTAATAGGGTGTTCTTAGGTTATTGATTTAACAATCTATTTTAAAAGTTTTGACAGAAACAGGTTCAGTTAGCTCAAGCGGTAAAGTCTACGATGGTTGTATAAAAGATGCAAGGGTTCAATCTTTCTACACCAAAACTAATTGGTGTCTTGGTTTGATAATAAAGAGCTATTATATCGGAAGCGGGGCCTAGATTGAAGCTACTCTCTCAAAAAAGTTTGACACCATTTCTATGAAAAATAGAAAAAATTGTCAAAATCCTAATGATTTTTTCCCTAAAGACTTTATTTAATTGAATTATTAACTAATACCTTAAAGTATCTATTAACATTTTTTAAAGTTATAAACAACCATTTTCGGTTTTACACATACCAACCTCAAACTTAAAGTTTCTTGGAGGGAGGAACCGAAAAAAAGGGTGCGAACGGAACACCCAAACATTACCTACCATAGTTTGAATTAGTTTGAACAGTCCAGTAAAGGCAAACATTACCTACCATTATGCTCAAGTCAAGTCAATTAAGGTATCAAACTTCGAGTGCCCACCAGTCACTAGACTCACACACATTTTCAGGAATTAATCATTTTTATGGTCCATTAATAATAATTATACCACATTATCCCTTATTATAGATCTTAATGATGTTTTTTTTTTTCCAAGTTGTAGGACCCAAGAAAACCCACTAAGGCATTCAAATCAGGCTGTTTGTGTATAATAGAAAAAAATATAAAATGTACACAGTTTTGTATAGATATGATCAATATCAATCCGTGTATAATTATGTAAATTTACAAGTTTATTACGATAATGGTGTTAATTTATATTGACATTATCTATTTTGCATTTAGTTGTTTATTATCTCTTTATGTATCCAAAGAATAAAGAGAAAAAGAGTAAATGGTGGTTTGTGTGAAGAATGATAAATAATTTTAAAAATCAAGAAAAATTGATATTTTAATGAAATATAGTGTAAAATAAATAATTTGATATGTGTTTTTTTGAAAAGTATGTAAAAAAACAGGTATTATACTAAAATTGGATCTTAATCTTTACCATTTTCTCCCTCATTTCCGTTTCTATCTTCTACTCAAAAACAGAATTTATATATATATATATGGCAATCCAGAGAAGTGGGATTCATGATCTGCATCAAAGGTTCAAATCTTGCAATGATAAAGACTTATTATAGCATTATCAAGTTGTTGTCTCTTTTTTGAAATTAGCAATTTTGCATTCGAAGTAACTTAGTGGAACAGACATATATGCATTATCATGATAAGATATTGGAAAAGCCAAAAATGTTAGGCCTTTAGTTTCTCGTGTAATGGGATCTCAGTGAGAAACCATTTGCGAGAATGCCTGTTTTGATTAAGATGAGTAAATGGTCAATACTGGTACCATTTGCATTGTTTTTGGTTAACAAGATTAAGACATAAAGGAGTATATGACGCAGTCCAAAGTCTATATATGATCACCATCACAAATTCGGAGAGGTCAAATGCAATTAATTGCAAACACATGACTATTACTTTTTAGTTAAATTAGTGTTAGCCCCAACTATTTTGATGCTTACTTGATACTTACATGACATTGACATCCATGAATCATTTTGGAGCAATTGTACTTTTCATGGTCCAAAACTCACAGTACAGTCATCAAGATTCATGCATCAGAGCCAAACACAAATTTCTGAGGATAATAATTCCTGCATACAATTGTTCTTTAAGGAAAGCCCATTGAACTGATTCATGGGCTGCTGCTGAGATTAGCAATCCTTGTTAGTCCAGGTTAACTCACGGCTTGAAAAAGCTTTCCATAATATATATACCTTGTCACACTCCAATACTAGATGGTCATACCCTCATTTGATTTGCAAGCAAAAATATTTAAAAAAAAAGGCTAAAAACTATTAACTTACAATGAGCTCTTTGTGTGGTGGAGAAATTCAAAGTGATTTGAAAGATTAAGAAATATGTTAGTTGTGACAAAATCATGACTTAAAGTTAGTGTGTATATATATATTTCAAATGAGTATTTATTTAGTATTAATAAACTATCAATAAAGCTGTAAGGACTAGAATTAGAAACTCAACCCACCAAGAACAGTGGATGCCAACCCAATAATACATATACCTTGTCACACTCCATTACTAGATGGTCTATACGCTCATTTGATTTGCAAGCAAAATATTTTAAAAAAGGCTAAAAACTATTAACTTTCAATGAGTTCTTTGTGTGGTGGAGAAATTCAAAGTGATTTGAGATTAAAGAAATATGTTAGTTGTGACGAAGTCATGACTTAAAGTTAGTTGTATATATATATTTCAAATGAGTATTTATTTAGTATTAATAAACTATCAATAAAGTTGTAAGGACTAGAATTAGAACCTCGACCCACCAAGAATGGATGGATGCTAACCCAATAAGCCCAAAAAATGAATTTGTTAGAGAGTGGGTCTCATCGGGAAGCTACTTAGCAAAATTAAATACGGTGCCTTAATGAATAGGATCTAAATTGGTTTTGGGCCCCTTAACACAATTGATTTAACCTAGGTAATTAGCCAAGTTGTTACTTAGTCCAATTTAACAAATCTAGGTTATCACAATCACAAAGATCATATCATGCAAGCAATGGAAAGATAAATCACACAACGATATGATAACCCAAGAAAACCAAATCGGTAAAAAACGAGGAAGGATTTGACCTAGCTATCCTCAAGGTAAAAGCAAATCCACTAGAAAAGAATCGAAGTTCATACAATAAGACTTACAAGCCCCCACGCTCAACTTCTTATTGCTACCCACCGGTAGAACTTACTCGACACGACCACGTGCAAGCTCCGAATCACGTACTCCTTCTTTCTTTTGGCTCCTTTGCAAAACACAAACACCCCCCGTTTGTGACTTTGAGATCCCACTCAAAGGTTTAGTAACACAAACTCTCCTGTTTGTGACTCCAAGACCACCCTTAAAGGTTTAGATCATGAGCACCTTTGATTACTAGAGAAATATAAGAGAGTTTTTTAGGAAAAAAACCCTAAATACAAAGATGCACTCTCTTTTCTCTCTATATGCTCAAAAACATGGCTTAAGGTTTCTTTATATAGTGGGAGAAGTAGATTTAAAACTCTAATCCTTAATGGGCTTAAGGATTCTTCATTTGGGCCGACTTAAAATTCATAGATGATACGATTTTCGATTGATCGAGCCTGTTCTTCAATCGATCAAACCAAAGTAATATGAAGTCTTCTTCCTGCGCAGCTTGTATGTTCTTGAATCTTGACTTGAATCATCTTGAGCATTGTCTAATAAAACCTATAGACTCTAAGATCTATATCTAGACAAGTTTGTGTTCATGATTTGCCAATTGTTCTAAACATTTAAACCTAACAAAAAATCAATATGATCAAACATGCAAATTGGTAAAAATATCACTCATTGGTCAAGTCCGGGATGGAGTGTTCTTATATTAATCAAGCTTTTTTGGAATAGAAGTCTTTTTCTTCTTCTCGATTACATGCCTCATTTCTATGGTGGTCATTTCCTTATATAGTTCCTCACCTCTACATCTCGGCCTTCCACACTGTTGATTTCTTAGGAAAATCCTGCGATGCTATCCCATCAAGACCTCCTCGAAAGCTTTGCAGGGAGTGTGGAGGATGACACATTCGAGTGTCATTTCTCCATAAATGCGGCGAGTTCATTTGGTGTAGTGCATTTAATGTGGTGGGTGACGATCTTTGCTTCTAAATATTTCTTTTTTGTTGTTAGCTCAATTACCCACTTTCCCTAACCTTATCTTTCCAAAATGGTTAACTCCCTAAAGCTCTCGAGATGGCTGGCTCTCGGGGAACCTCAATTCTTCGTCACTCTCCTCTTTCTCCTCAACCTATTGACTTAGGTTTACAAAAACCCTTTAACCGTCCTCGGGTATTTGCTCGTCCTCGGGCATGGCCCATAATCAAATAAACATGCTTGGTTTGCTTGCCCTCACAAAAGCAAAAACACAAAATTATTGTTACAATGTAATTATTTATAAAAGGAATTCAACATTTTTATTTTAAAATCTTGTAAATCATTTATGATTGAATATGTACTAAATATTGCAACTATGTTTCTTTCCATCATGAATATTATCAAATCGTTAGTTAAAAACTCATCTTCGATTTGTTGCCAAAAGCTAATTTTAATGACATTCATAGCTGGAATTTGATGGAATGACTAAATAGTTTAATTTGTAGATTAGTTTTGATTTTTTTTTTTTTTAAGGGCCAAACTGCTTTTTTTTTGGGGTAAAATTGGTTGATTAAGGGCTAAATTTTCTTTAGCTGATTTTGTTATTAGGCTAATTTGTTTAGGTTTGCTAGTTTCAATTATTTTGGATTTTTAGATTCATAATTTGTTTATCACCTTTAAGAGAACGATGATATTGTTAAGGAGGGGCTAAGTGTTATTTTATTAAGCCAAAATTGCTAAAATCAATACTTATATATACATATTCAACTTCCAACTACCTTAACTAGGAGTATTCACCAAAGTTTGCACAAATCACAAAATCAAAAAACCATAGCAAAATGGCATAACCATGCCTTTATGAAGTAATAATAATAGCACAATCGCGACCCCATGGTCTTGTTTGCGGTTCTGATTTTTTAATTAGGTTATTAAACTATTAATAATATATTTAATATTAAATATATATTGAGTAGGAAAAGCCCAAAAATTATAACGACTTTAAAATGTTCAAACCGCATCTTATACACCACACCGCACATATGACTTCAAAATAAGGTAAGGCGGTATGGATTATGGTTTTAGCTAAACTCTAAACTACGACATTGTAATCTGTACAAACATATGTGACCGCAAAAATAAAGTGCGATCTTTTAAAAATGACCCAAACCGCACGCGAACACCTCCTTAATCCTACCCCAAATACCTCCTTAACTGCCACCTCAAATGCCTCCTCTCTAACCAAACCTCATCACTCCAATCTCATGCTCTAATCATCTCACCAGTGGCAACTCAAACAACCTGTTCATAGCCTCAAAGCTTTATCTCTCTATGCTTCTCTCTCAACAAAACCACTTCTTCCACCAAAGGGTTACTTCCAGTGTCTCCCAAAGACACATTTCTTTGAACTCGTAATCAAATCTCACTTCTCTATTATACATAGGAACAAGATTAGTTACTCCTTATAAAAAAATTTGCCAATTACTATTTTATAAAAATCAACCAATTTGAAAGTGAGGAATAAATGCTTTTTTAAAGGAAAAATAAATGTTGATTTTAATGAAGAAAAGAAAATCTCCTTAGAGTAAAGATCTAATTAAAATTAAAATACAAAATTAGTTTCTTAGAGAGATTAAAAATTAGATAATCAAAAGTATTGATACATAAATTAATAAACAATGAAATACGATTAAGGTTCAAGTTAAATTTATGTATTATGAATCTATATGTTGAATGCCTAAATAGGCTTGTTTTCGTTTTGTTTGTAATGGGGGTCCAACTCACATTAGATTTATTGTCAGGCCATAAGGTTGGGTTCCATATTTGATGACAAAAAGAAAGGGGTGAGAAATCGGCCCAATTTTGAACGTTTATTACAAGAAGTTGGTCTTTTGCTCTTGTAAATGGCAGCATAGACTTGTGGAAAAATGGCTATCACTTTGTATTTCAATACAATGGTTTTTTGTTTTTGTTTTATTATTATTATTATTATTATTTTCTTTAACCAAAAAAAAAATATATATATATATAGATATTTCAATAGAATGGTTTTGTTGTTGCTAATGTAATATAATTAACTCAACTGAACAAAGGGCACCATATGACCAATTGTGTTTCTTTGGTTGTATACTTAACATAACCCTTAATTAAACTTTCCTATGTTCTGGATTGCCTGTATGATGTTTGGTTGATTCAATAATTAAGTAGACTTATAATTTCTTGTGCTGCGTGAATTCAAGTATATAACTCCACCAGAAACAATAACAAAAAAATAAAAATAAATAATGGGCCTCATTTTGCTGTGAATTCAAAGTAAAATGCCTACAGAAACAACTTTCAGATGCCAAATATAAATTAACATTAGTTTTATCTCATTATTTCTAGCAATGATCAAATTGAGAATATTAGTTCTAAATTCAAGCAATAGATACTAACCCTCCAGCTATGACACTTGGATAGTTGGATTCATTAGTTTAATCATTGAAACAGTATTACAAAATTAATTCACGCAGCACAAGAGAAATTATAAGTCTACTTTAATTATTGAATCAACCAAACATCATACAGACAATCCAGAACATAGGGAAGTTTAAAGGGTTATGTTAAGTAGACAACCAAAGAAACACAATTGATCATATGGTGCCTTGTTCCAGTTGAGTTAATTATATTACATTAGCAACAACAAAACCATTGTATTGAATTTTTTTTTTTTTTTTTTTTTTTTGGTTAAGAAAATAAAAAATAAATAAATAAATAAACCGAGATTGTGAGCTAAGCATGGAAGTTGTGGGTTTGATCTAAAGATGGAGAGATCGTGAGGAGAGAAAAGAAAGAGTGAGGAGAGGCTTGCTGGGATTATGTTTTTGCTGAAAAAAAAAAAAAAAAAAAAAGGTAGCATGACTTGGTCAGATTGGCTGGCGAAACACGCCTCTTGGATCCAATGTTTTCTTTTTTTATATGACAAAAAAGTTTGTAATCATGTCTTTTTGGTGCCTCATATTTGGAGTTTTAGGCATTTTTAACAATCAATATTTTTTAGTATTAGTATTCTACATCAGAGAGTGTAAGAAGAAGAAATAGATATAAAAATCCAATAGTCTAATATATTCATTTTTCTTTCTCAATGTATGATAATCCTATTATCTTTTTTATTAACTTTTAATTAAGTGAGTTTTAATTAACTCAATTGGTAAAGTTAATTAAATAAAAAATTTGAAATTCAATTTTCACTTACTCCAAAAATTAATTGATATCTTACTATAATTAGAAGAGTATGTTATATGTTGAAATTAAAAAAAAAAAAAAATTAATTGTATAAAGCTGGCTAATCCCATTTACAAACAGAAAAGCGCTCTGGCAGCATAGTCGTTCAAGGAAGCTCCCATGCTGTGTCTAAAGCCACCCACCTTTTCAAACGCTTTCCCTCCCTCTCTTCTATTCTCTGCATATTCAACTTCCAACTACCTTAACTGTCACCTCAACTACTTCCTCTCTAACCAAACCTCAACGCTCCAATCTCTCCTCCAATCTCATGCTCTCATCATCGCCAGTGGCAACTCAAACAACCTGTTCATAGCCTCAAAGCTTATCTCTCTCTATTCCTCTCTCAACAAACCCACTTCTTCCACCAAAGTGTTTGACTCAGTGTCTCACAAAGACACATTTCTTGGAACTCTGTGATCAAATCCCACTTCTCTAATGGCAATTACTCTCAAGCCCTTGAATTTCATCTCCAAATGCGAGCATTTGATACCCCACTTGACCAATTTACCATTCCAATGGTTGTTTCTACTTGCGCTGAGTTGATGTTGCTAGACCATGGCAAGAACATTCATGGGTTGGTTTTGAACTTGGCCTTTGCGGAGAACCATGATTTGAGTCTTCATTTGTGTATATGTATGGTAAAAGTGTGCTCCAAATGGATGATGCATATCTTATGTTTGATGAAATGTGTATTAGAGATGTGGTTTCTTGGACCGCACTTGTGATTGGTATGTGCAGAATAATGAGAGTGAGAAGGGTTTGGAGTGTCTTTGCAGAGATGCATAGGTGGGTGGGGATGGTGAGAGACCAACTTTTAGAACATTAGAAGGTGGGTTTGCTTGTGGTGTAACCTGGGTGTTTAGTTGAAGGTAGATGCTTACATGGTTTAATAGTAAAAACTGGAATTGGGTGTTCACAAGTTGTTCAATCTTCGCTTTTGTCCATGTATTCCCAAGTGTGGGATCCTGAGAAGCTTACCATTCTTTTTGTGAAGTACACAAAGATCTTCTCTCATGGACATCACTCATTGGTATTTATTCAAGATTTAAGCTTATGGCTGAGGGCTTGAGTTTGTTTGGAAATGCAGAGAATGAAATATACCCAGATGGAATAGTTATCAGTTCCATACACTTTGGGATTTGGTAATTCCATGATTGTCTCTGAAGGAAAAGCTTTCATGGATTAATCATAAGGCAGCATTATATATTGGATATGATGGTTCATAATGCATTATTGTCCATGTATTGCAAGTTTGATTATTATCTCTTGCAGAGAAGCTCTTTCGTGAGAGTACCTGGAAGCAAACAAAGATTCTTGGAACAATATGATTTTTGGCTATGGTGGGTAGGCTGGAAGCTAAGTGCATAGAATTGTTAGAGAGATGCAATGGATTGGCATTGAACCAGATTCAAATAGATTGGTCTCTATGGTTTCTTCATGTTCCCAACTGGTTAACCTATCTTGGCGTTCACTTCACTGCTAACATAATTAAACATTCAATGGATGAAAATGTCATGGTAGTTAGTTCACCATGGACATGTATGGTGCTGGCACTTTGAATATTGCATGGAAATATTTGTGGGATACAGGATATCATCACATGGAACACATTGATCTCATCTTATACTTACTGTGGGCACTATGCAGGCTGTAGCCCCATTTGAAGAAATGATTCAGAAAAACTTGCAACCCAACTCAGCAACATTGGTAATAGTGCTTTCTGCTTGTTCTCATCTTGCATCTCTTGAGAAAGGAGAAAAGGTTCACCGTTACATTAAGGAAAGAGGGATTGAGTCTAATATTTCTCTGGCCACTGCATTGGTTGATATGTATGCAAAATGTGGGCAACTTGAAAAAGCAAGAAAATTGTTCAACACAATGAAAGAGAGGGATGTTATATCTTGGAATGTGATAATCTCAGGTTATGGAATGCATGGTCATGCAAAATCTGCTATAGAGATATTTCAGCAGATGGAGCAATCAAATGGTAAACCAAATGGACTCACTTTCCTTGCTCTTCTTTCAGCCTGTACTCATGCTGGGCTCGTCAAAGAAGGGAAGTGTCTATTTAATAGAATGCAAGACTATTCCATAAAACCCAACTTGAAGCATTATTCCTGTATGATAGATCTTCTAGGAAGGTCAGGTAATCTACAAGAAGCTGAAGCATTGGTCCTTTCAATGCCATTTGCTCCTGACGGTGGGGTGTGGGTGCTTTGTTAAGTGCTTGTAAAATTCACAATGAAATTGAGACCGGTGTAAGGATTGCAAAGTATGCTATTGAGACTGACCCAGAAAATGACGGGTACTATATAATGATGTGCAACATGTATAATTCTGTTGGGAGGTGGGAGGAGGCTGAAAGGATAAGAGAAATGATGAATGAAAGGAATGTGGCAAAGAGAGCTGGTTGGAGTACACTCTAGGTTATATGAATTTCCTAAGATTCTTGTTGGGGTATCTCTCTTACCCTTGGACTTGATAGTTATATAATTATATAAGGAACTTTAGGATCCACCTCAATTCTGAAAGCCAACAACAGAAATGAAATAGGTCAATGTACAAGGAGCCTGAATTTTGCTTAAATTCAGAATGTGGCTAGCATTGCTGTTGCACTACTGTAGCTCACCGGTAATCTTCCCATTCACTGTGTTCCAAACCCCTTGGTTTCTCTTTTTTTTTTTTTTGGGGGCATACACAGCAGTCATTAGCTACATGAAACATAAAAAATTAGAGAACATACAAGTAAAGTAGTGACTCAGGCTGGATCAGTTATTTTGGCTGGGTCCCATCCAATCACAGGATCATGGACATGTAGCACTGCACCCTTTTGCTTTACTTAATTGAGTTTTAACTTCTTTGAACCTTTTGTATGGGTATATGGGTTGTGAGTTCTTTTCCTTGTCTATGCATTGTACCTCCATATCTATAATGTAAAACTTCTCTCACTTGTGCCTTTACAACAGGAAAGCCAACTTTGTCGGTCAAGCAAGCAATTTGAATAAAGACCATGAGAGGGATGATGGGTTCAACATATGCCAACTCTTCTGCATTAAATGTGGCCTGGTCCAGGAAGCAGGTGCCTTAAGTGCTTCATTAGCACACCGTTGAAAATTTTGTAATAATATAGAATCTATATTCAATAGTTTAGGGGAAAACTATAGATTTTCCTTGACTTATTTTCTCCATATCGACCAAAAACTTACACCCTCCATTGTCTTTCCCAGATTATCAATTTGGTTTGTAGAATTGTATTCAAAAGTGAGTAAGCTGACCTATCACAAAAAAATAGTGAGTAAGCTGTTTGCGACTATAGTAGGTGTGGTCATTTTCCATTGAAGGATTGTGGTGTCTTGTGGCAAAAAGAAAATGAATTTGATCTTTTGGGTTTGCGTACAAGGTGAGGTATTTTTATCTTTTATATGTTGAAATCCTGTTTTGTTGTTTTAATATGCTTTTGTATACTTTAAGGGCATTTTCATGTGCTTCCACTTTTGTCTTTCTTTTCTTTTGGATTGGAAGGGGCATTAACTCTTAAGCTCAGAGTTCTTTTCCCCTAAACAATTTTGCAGTTTGATTTTTATTTCTGTTAGAGAGAGACTCATTTTTTCAGTTTGTTTTATCCATATAAATCAATTTGAGAGTAGAAAATCTTCATATTCATGACAGAAATTTAAGTTCTGCAGCCATGGTTTGTTTGTTTTGTTTTGCTTTATTTTATTTTTTATTTTTAAATTTATGCTTTTCTC